>JAQPPZ010013058.1:0-2939317 GCA_028583015.1 Wollemia nobilis
TGTTGGTCACGAATCTGCCACAGAAAGGATTTTTACAATTGCGCCCTAGACCCGGCCAACATTGAAAGGTCGGAAGCAAGAAATGGCTCCCGCACCAATCTCCAGTAGTGGGCCGGTTCCCTTCACTACTCTAAAAATGGGTTTAAGATAGGGTTGCCGGAAAGAGATTTAAAAGGTTGCGTAAAGAAATGGGAAATATGGCCACAGCCGAAGTGATGGGATCGAAAAACAACAAGCAGAAACTAAAAACGCAACAACAAGCAAGTAACATAAGAAATCAGCTTCATCCTCGCACAATCACATGCCGCAAATCCCTCCAAACCCACATTCCAGAATTGTACCTCGACCGCAGTATTTAAATCCAAGATGCAGAATTTAAATGTAATAGCAATGCAGAGTACGAATGCTATTAGAAATGCAGAAAACGAAAAGAAATTCATCCATGCGACGCTTGAAAAATTAGAAGTCGATCCTTGTATTCCCGCAGATACAATTCCAGCTTCTAGCAAAGAAGTTTTTCCAACCTTTGCAAATGAAAATTACATTGGTTTTTATAGAGGTCCGTCCTCTTTGCAAGCATTAAAAACGTAAAACCAACTTCCTCGTGATCTACAATAATATCTTGAAAATCAGGAACACGACCCCTTAATAGCGGCCTCAAGGAAATAAAAATTAAATACCATTAATGTTCGCGGCCCTTCATTAAATTCGATTCTTTGAATATGTGCATGAAAAACCGTTGAACTAATCCACGAATGGCAACTTCGAACCAATAAACCCTTTAATTTTGGTGGCCTGGGCACTCTTTGACCTTAACCGCATCGGAAATCCGCAAAATATTTAATTCGGGTTAGCATTAAATCCTCGAAAATCGAAAAACCCTTTCGGCCGTTCATATTGCACTTGGCGGGAAAACTGCGCAGGTCGCGAAAATGCGACGGGTCGCGAAATCGCGACGGGTCGCGAAATCGCGACGTCTTATCATTCAGTACGCTTTGACCACCGTTGACCCGCGAAAATGGAACATGTAGCGATTTCGCTACATGTTTCCGCCGTTGGCTCCTCCCTGCGCTCTGCCCCGCGAAATCGGAACATGTCGCGATTTCGCTACATGTTTCCATCGCCGTACCAATCGCCATTTTCTGTCGCGATTCGCTGACATGTCAGCGACGCGCTGCAAGTTTGCACTTTTTGCCTTCGACGCTCACCGGGTCGCGATTCGCTGACATGTTTTCAACTTAGTGCTTTTTCTCGCCCGCCGACCCGCGATTTTCGAACACGTCGCGATATCGCGACGGTTCCGCCAACCCGCTCGCGTTGGATCGCGTTGGACCGCGATTCCCGCAACATGTCGCCGCGTCGTCAGCTTTTCAGACTTAACCATTTTTTGCTCAAATTTTCTCCTTTTTTCGCCCAAGCTGCATCAATCAAAGGTCAGATCCCCAACAATACACTAATGCATTAATCAATGAGAATCAATGTGGCAAAAATGCCAACATTCTTGGCGGCTCGCGGGGATACAAACTCGCCGTATGCAAGAATCCAGGCCTTAGTCCATTGGGCACAGAGTCATTGGAACTGTAAACAAGCTGCTGCAAAACATGTCGTGGGACTGCTGCCAAACTTCTTCTGCTGCGGAAAACTAGAACTGGAAGAACCTGCATAGAAGCGGTTATAAACTGAAGAAATGGAATGTGATGGTGGAGTGAGCTCCCGCGATTGCGCAAGCGGTGACTGCAATGGAGTGATGAAATGAAAATGAATGAAGTTATGGAGTGGGAATGGAACTAGGAAAGCTGTGAAATGAAATGAACTAGACTGTGAAATAAATGCATAAAAGACTGAACTTAGAGGAAAGGGATAAGAAGGAACGGGGAAAAACAGAAAAGGGAAAAGAAACAACAGCTGTGGCTTATTTTGATTTAATGCAGAAGAAACAGAAGGAAGAAGATGAAGAAAAGGAAAGAGAGGAAACGGGTAAGGGAAAAGAAGAAAGTGCTAGAAAGCCACCAAACTGTTGGGAGGAGAAAAACAAAGGAAAAAAAACAAGCATCTACGGCTCGCAAGCAACAAGAGCCGAGATGAACAAATAAAAACAATACCACTCTTTTTTTTTTTCTTCTTCTTTTTCTATTTTTTTTGTGTTTTTTTCAAAATACTATATACAATAATGCACGACATGATTGGCATGTCGCCACCAGACACCCAATCTCGTAATGTTATCCGATAAATCCGCAATGTCCCGACCCGTATCCGATCATACTTAAGTCGGTCCTTGAAATTGGGCCGGCTCCTTCCCCGAAGTTCTCCATGGTGCCGATAGGATGCAATTCAATCAGATTATCCTTCTTACTAGTACCCACATGGAAGACTTCTTCAGGTACTGGATGTAGTGGCTGGAACCAACACCACCACTTTGCAGACTTTACTGGCTGTGGGCTGAGTACAGGCTCCTCTAACTCCTTGATGTGATCATAGGGCTCTTCAAGTGAGAACTCGGATTCTGGGATCTCCTCAGATTCTGGAATTTGCACTTGTTCTTCTACTTGGCCCATCTCTTGCTGAAAACCGCAAGCAACCATATTGTTCATTGGCCGGAAAAGTGCTTGCATGTTCCAATCCTTGACTTTGGACGAGATCTGTCCCTTGAGCTCCACATGACTGCATCTCAGGGATCTGGCATGAATGTGCAGGGTAAACAGGAGCAGTAACCACCGGAGAAGGTAATGGAGTTTCTCCCCACGGTAATTTTCCTGATAAGAGCAACAACTGTTCTGCTCGCACTGCTTCCTCAAAGATTTGTGGGAAGCGTTGTTCACCTGACTGCAGCAAAAAGAGACCTATGTCAGAGTTCAAAGCTCGAACATAAAAGAGGTGGGCTTGGGTGGGTGATGGACGGATCTTCTCTGGAATTCTCTTCCAACTTATCAAGAATCGGACATTGAAGTCCGTGATGCTCTCTTGAGGTGCTCTCTTGATGTACATGAAAAATTGGTAGAGATCCAAAGAACTGTAGAAAGGATCTTCATCAAATCTTTTGATCGCTGCTCCCGCGAGATCATCCCATGAGCTGATGCTTTGACATTTGAGCAATCTGTACCACTGCAATGCTCTTCCTTCCAAAGACCGAACCGTAAGTCGGATCATGACATCTTCGTGTTCTATGACATGGATCATGGACAGTAATAGCAATATCTTCAACATGTGCCGAGCCATGCCTTCGGTACCATCATATTTTGCCGGGTTCTTCAGGGCACCTTCGGGAATTTCATGCCGAACTTGCAGATTCAGAGGGCCAGGATCATCCCATCTAGAAAAAACCCTCGCCTTTGTGGCAATGGTCTCATGGAATCACGGCCATCGCCATTAAGTCAGAGTCGCCAGAAAAAACATTCTTTGAATTTTTTTTTTTTTTTTTTTTAAAAACAATAGGCGTCCACGAACGTATCTTCAACTCAGCAAAGTCGCCAGATGAACTTACAAATCTCCGCTGTGAGGCCAAGACAAATCTCATCAAATCTTGAGACCTCCGGGTGTTAAAACGTGCCAAAACTGTTGGCACCGGTGGGGTTATCACTTTGGAAAATTATGCGTATCCCACCGATTATGAATTCTTGGAGACAGAAACAGTCTGTCCCACCGGGCGTGCCAAAAACTGTTGGTCACGAATCTGCCACAGGAAAGGATTTTTACAATTGCGCCCTAGACCCGGCCAACATTGAAAGGTCGGAAGCAAGAAATGGCTCCCAGACCAATCTCCAGAGTGGGCCGGTTCCCTTCACTACTCTAAAAATGGGTTTAAGATAGGGTTGCTAGAAAGAGATTTAAAAGGTTGCGTAAAGAAATGGGAAATATGGCCACAAGCCGAAGTGATGGGATCGAAAAACAACAAGCAGAAACTAAAAACGCAACAACACAGCAAGTAACATAAGAAATCAGCTTCATCCTCGCACAATCACATGCCGCAAATCCCTCCAAACCCACATTCCAGAAATTGTACCCTGACCGCAGTATTTAAATCCAGTATGCAGAATTTAAATGTAATAGCAATGCAAGAGTACGAATGCTATTAGAAATGCAGAAAATAGAAAGCAAATTCATCCATGCGACGCTTGAAAAATTAGAAGTCGATCCTTGTATTCCCGCAGATACAATTCCAGTTTCTAGCAGCAAGTTTTTCCAACCTTTGCAAATAAAAATTACATTGGTTTTTATAGAGGTCCGTCCTCTTTGCACAGCATTAAAAACGTAAAACCAACTTCCTCGTGATCTACAATAATATCTTGAAAATCAGGAACACGACCCCTTAATAGCGGCCTCAAGGAAATAAAAATTAAATACCATTAATGTTCGCGGCCCTTCATTAAATTCGATTCTTTGAATATGTGCATGAAAAACCGTTGAACTAATCCACGAATGGCAACTTCGAACCAATAAACCCTTTAATTTTGGTGGCCTGGGCACTCTTTGACCTTAACCGCATCGGAAATCCGCAAAATATTTAATTCGGGTTATCATTAAATCCTCGAAAATCGAAAAAACCCTTTCGGCCGTTCATATTGCACTTGGCGGGAAACCGCGCAGTCGCGAAAATGCGACGGGTCGCGAAATCGCGACGGGTCGCGAAATCGCGACGTCTTATCATTCAGTACGCTTTGACCACCGTTGACCCGCGAAAATGGAACATGTAGCGATTTCGCTACATGTTTCCGCCGTTGGCTCCTCCCTGCGCTCTGCCCCGCGAAATCGGAACATGTCGCGATTTCGCTACATGTTTCCATCGCCGTACCAATCGCCTTTTTCGGTCGCGATTCGCTGACATGTCAGCGACGCGCTGCAAGTTTGCACTTTTTGCCTTCGACGCTCACCGGGTCGCGATTCGCTGACATGTCGCCGAATCGCCGCATGTTTTCAACTTAGTGCTTTTTCTCGCCCGCCGACTCGCGATTTCGGAACACGTCGCGATATCGCGACGGTTCCGCCAACCTCGCTCGCGTTGGATCGCGTTGGACCGCGATTCTCGCAACATGTCGCCGTCGTCGCAGTTTTCAGACTTAACCATTTTTTGCTCAAATTTTCTCCTTTTTTCGCCCAAGCTGCATCAATCAAAGGTCAGATCCCCAACAATACACTAATGCATTAATCAATGAGAATCAATGTGGCAAAAATGCCAACAGGCCTAAATTGACCTAATATTTTATTTGCAAAGAGTTGAATTTTACCACCATTTCTTGGCATCCAAGATAGCTAGTTAGAAATTAAACCCATGGTTTTTTCCAGGTTTCTCCATATATGAGTTTTTTCACTAAAGGATCGCATCCAAGATAACCCTTTGACACGTAGCAGTTGTATTTGTGGTATAGGAAGAAATTCCACCATTTATATTTGTCAAATATCATTCTATAGATGAGTTTAGCTACCAAGGCCATTTGGTGGTTATGCAAACATCTCAAACCAAGCCTCCATTCCTTTTTGCTCTTAATAATTTTCTCCCACTTGACAAGGTGGAATTTTCTTTTGGCATATTGTTTTCCCCCTTCCCACATAAATTTACTGATGAGTTGCTTCATCATCTTCATAACACTCTTAGGTGCATTGATAATACTCATTTAATAGATAGGTAGGGACAATATTACAAAGTTTATAAAAAAAACCCATGCAGGAGGTGTTAACCATATATTGGTCCAAGAAATATTTATCTTGACCTTCATTTTACACAATATTTTTTTCCAATGTAGAGCTTTGGGAAGATTTAAAGTAATAGGTACTCCTAGATAAAAGAAGGATTAATCTAAAATTATCTTGTAACCCAAAATTCTAAAGATTTTTGTAACTTCCATAAGATGGGATTGGGATGAACAAATAATAAACTTGTTATTATTCACCTTGTAACTTGTTACAATAGAGTAAACTTTAAGAACAGAAGCAAACCTTCAAGGTAATTTGAGTTGAAGCTCTTCCTAAAATAATAGTATCATATGCAAACTTGGTGTGGTTTAGTTCCTTTTCACCTTGATAGGTGGGTATCCCAAGGAGAGCCTTTTATTGTCTTTTGTGCTTTAGGGTTCAACTAAGAAACTCTACTGAGATGATATACAAATAGGGTGAGGGTGGACACCCTTGGCTCATACCTCTAGAGATTTTGAAAAATATTGTTGGGTTGAAATTGACTAGAGAGGAAATCCAAGGGCAATTGATACATTTATTTATCCATCCCACCATATTTTCATCAAATCCTAGTTTCTGAAGAGTTCCATAGATTGTATTGTGGTTTAGCCTATCAAAAGCATTTGCAATATCCAATTTGATGGCCATGATATTTATGTTGGCTTTATTATTAGAGTGGATGGCTTCATGGGTGAGGATAATTCCTTCTAAAAAATTCATATTTAGAACAAATCCAGTTTGCTCTTCTGAAATTAGAGATGGAATACACTTGTTAAGTCTCTTGGATATAATTTTGGTAACAATTTTGTAAGAAGTATTGTATAGCGAGATAGGTCTATATCTACCTATATTCACTGCTTGTTCTTCTTTTGGAATTAGGACTAAAAAGAAATAGTTAATCCCACAATGGAGTCTATGACGTTGTTTGGAGTCTTCCACCATTACTAAAAGATCATTTTTATAACCTCCAAAATTTTTTGGTAAAAATATGCATTAAAACCATTGGGGTTAGGGGCTTTGTCATGATTTTATAATAGTCTATTTTATTCATGGGAAATAATTTGAGGAATATTCACTAGGAGTTCATTTAATGCTTCTTCTTTGTTCACATTTTCCTATTAATATAGCTGCATAAAATTATTAAAAATATGTTCTTTAATATCTTTCATTGATTCAAAGATCTGTCCATCATCAATTTGGAGCTTTTTTATGACATTCAAATTTATTTTGTTGGGTTTTTCTATAGAAGAATTTAGAGTTTTTATCTTCTATGGAAAGCTAAAGCATTCTAGATTTCAATCTCCATGTGATTTTTTCTTTGTGTAGAATATTAAGCAGTTGGATAGACAACTATTGTTACTATATGAATATATTTTCATGTAGGTCATCTTCTTCTATTTTTCTTTGAACTGCATCAAGTTGGAGCTTAAGATCAGGAATACTTTGTATTTTTTTATGGGTCTGAAGCCATGTTCAAAGACATGCAATTGTGTGTTGAATTGATATAAATCCAGTTGTAAGAGGACATAACAAATACCTTCCATCACATTAAAATTACGATTAATAAAAATAATCGATAAAATCCTCCATTCATATAAAAACTCAATATATGGAAATAAATCAATAAATATAGAAATAATCGGTAAAATCTTCCATTCACATAAAAACTACAATGTGTGGAAATGAATCAATAAATATTGTATTTTCTTATCCTTAGATTCATTTCCCTTTTACAATGCAATACCAAGGGAATATATATCCCAAAAGAAACCCTAAAGCAAAACCCTAAAGCTTAAAGCCCTAAAAATAAAAAATAAAAATTACTATTTTCGACAAATTGCTTTTTCTACCAAAAATTGCTTTTTTAAGTAATTACTATTTTTGGCAAATTATTTTTTATCAAAAATTATCTTTTTTAGTAATTACCATTTTCGACAAATTATTTTTTCATCAAAAATTGCCTTTTTTAATAATTACTATTTTTGGCAAATTATTTTTTATTAAAAAATCCCATTTTTAGTAATAAAAAAACTTTTTTTAAAAAAACCCTCTAAAGATAGGCTCCTTCATCATTCTCCTATGGTTGAAAAGAACTCTGCTCCTATGATTTCTTTTGATCAAACTCATAATTGCTTTCCATAGAGTGCCACACATCTGCAAGTACTCCTTAGAGTACCAATCTCCTTTCGAGGTTTTATATCTCAAACCTCTTGTAAGCACTACACATAGTGTCAATTCTTCCTTTGAGGTTTTAAAATAACAAACCTCGTACAAACACTCTACAAAGTGCCAATTCCTCCCTCTGAGGTTTTACATTAAAAAACCTCCTGCAAGCACTTACACAAAGTGCCAATTTTTTTCTCCAAGGTTTTACAAACCTTATTGCAAGCATTATACAAAGTTCCAATCTCTTTCTTTGTGGCTTTTACATAAAATAACCTTCTACAAGAACTTACACAGAGTGTCAATTTTTTTCTTCAAGGTTTTACAAACCTTTTGCAAGCACTATACTAATCACCAATCTCTTTCTTTGAGGCTTTTATAGAAAAAACCTCCTACAAGCACTACATAGAGTGCTAATTTATTTCTTCAAGGTTTTACAAACCTTCTGCAAGCACTACACAAAGTGCCAATTTTTTTGGAGCCCCTTTGCTCTCCTCTCATTTTCTCTTTTCTTTTCTTCCCAACAAGATCCAACTTGCTTTGATACCAAATGATGTAAATCCAGCTATAAGAGGTCGAAACAAATACCTTCCATCACATTAAAATTACGATTAATAGAAATAATTGATAAAATCCTCCATTAACATAAAAACTCAATATATGAAAATAAATCAATAAATATAGAAATAACTAGTAAAATATTCTATTCATATAAAAACTGCAATGTGTGGAAATAAATCAATAAATATTGTATTTTCTCATCCTTAGATTCACTTCCCTTTTACAATGCAATACCAAGGGAATATATATCCTCAAAGAAACCCTAAAGAAAAACCTTAAACTTCAAAGCCCTAAAAATAAAAATTAAAAATTACTATTTTCGACAAATTGCTTTTTCTACCAAAAATTACCTTTTTAAGTAATTACTATTTTTGGCAAATTATTTTTTCATCATTTTTTTTTTAGTAATTACCATTTTCGACAAATTAATTTTTCATCAAAAATTACCTTTTTTCATGATTACTATTTTCGGCAAATTATTTTTTTATTAAAAAATCTCATTTTTAGTAATAAAAAAAACTTCTTTTCAAAAAACCCTCTAAAGATAGGCTCCTTCATCATTCTCCTCTGGTTGAAAAGAACTCTGCTTCTGCAAGTTCCTCTGATCAAACTCATAATTGCTTTCCATAGAGTGCCACACATCTGCAAGTACTCCTTAGAGTACCAATCTCCTTTCGAGGTTTTATATCTCAAACCTTCTGCAAACACTACACATAGTGTCAATTCTTCCTTCAAGGTTTTAAAATAGCAAACCTCCTGCAAGCACTACACAAAGTGCCAATTCCTCCCTCTGAGGTTTTACATAAAAAAATCTCCTACAAGCACTTACACAAAGTGCCAATTTCTTTCTCAAAGGTTTTACAAACCTTATGCAAACACTACACAAAGTGCCAATCTCTTTCTTTGAGGCTTTTACATAAAATAACCTTCTACAAACACTTACACAGAGTGTCAATTTTTGTCTTCAAGGTTTTACAAAACTTCTGCAAACACTATACAAAGCGCCAATCTCTTTCATTGAGGCTTTTACATAAAAAACCTCTTACAAGCACTACATAGAGTGTCAATTTTTTTCTTCAAGGTTTTACAAACCTTCTGCAAGCACTACACAAAGTGCCAATTTTTTTGGAGCCCCTTTGCTCTCCTCTCATTTTATCTTTTCTTCTATTCTCTTTTCTCCCCAGCAAGATCCAACTTGCTGAAGAACACAAGCTTATACTAAGAGGGGGGTGAACAGTATAAGACCTCTTTTTACTTTATCTATTTAACTTCAACTTCGTAAAGCAATGAACCAATAGCAATATCAAAGCAATGCATAAAGCAACACACAATGAGACACCAATTTTAACATGGTTCATCCAACATGGGCTACATCCACAAAATTTTTCTCTAAAAATCTTTCTCAAAGTTCTTTGGGAATCCTTCCCAATTACAATGTTTATAAGCCTCAGCCCAAAGGAGAAACCTTCCCCTACTCAAGTATTTATGAGCCTCTACCCAAAGGAGAATCCTTCCCCTCCTCACGAATTTATGAGCCTCCTGCCCAAAGGAGAATCCTTCCCCTCCTCACGAATTTATGAGCCTCCTGCCCAAAGGAGAATCCTTCCCCTTAGGTCTGGAAGTGATACTTCAGAAGATCACCTGCCTCTTATTTCGCTAGCATGTGGAACTCCTTTCCATAGAAGACCTCCTGTCCTCAATGCTTAGCCTCAAGAGACCTCTATCCTCACTGATCACCTCCACAACAACTCATCAACCTGTACTAAACATAGTAAGTCGGTCCAGCACAAGTCTTCCTCACTCGTCGGATCTGTCCCAAGCTCAACTCATAAAGTTTGAACAAATTAATCTCTGCTGCACACAAGCCTTATCAAAGACTTGTCAAAAGCGTCCTCGGGTTCTTCTCAAAGAACCACTTCAACTCTGTCCTCAAGTCCTCCTGCTAGGACTCCGTCCAAATAAGCTCATAAGTCCTCCCTAGAACTTGTCCAAATCAGCTCACAAGTCCTCACTAGAACCTCGTCTAAATCAGCTCACAAGTCCTCACTAGAACCTCGTCCAAATCAGCTCACAAGTCCTCACTAGAACTCGTCCAAATTAGCTCACAAGTCTTCACTAGAACTCGTCCAAATCAGCTCACAAGTTCATCAAGAAAAACTTGCTTAGCATGAACCCACAAAGAGAATTGTTAGAGACCCAATGTGATTCATCAACCTCATAGAAGCATAAAGAGAATTGTTAGAGACTCAATATGTTCTATACTTAACTCCCAATCTCAATATCAAATCTCATAGAAACATAAAGAGAATTGTTAGAGACTCAATATGTTCTATACTTAACTCCCAATCTCAATCTCAACTCAATCTCAATCTTAAAAGAATAAGATAGATGTAGTATGCTTTTCTCAAGAACATGAAACACAACCCAACAATTGCCAACCATGCAATATATCATATAACAATGATACTCATGTTCTTTCCACAACCAATATCTTTTCTCAACCAATTAGGGCTTTAACAACAATGCTTATAGACAAGGTTTAACCAACATCATTCAACTCAACATTAACCTTGAAACATTCAACCAATCACTACATGAAAAGGAAACTAGTAGACATCCTTTTCCCTCCAAAGGTATTTGAAAAAAATAGCCACCAACATAAATCACCAATGCAAAGAATAACTTGCTCAAATCAATCTCAATGGAGTAAGCCCAAATCATGTATCAAGTAAAGCATTAACTTGATCAAAACAACCTCTATGGAAGCAACTCAACCATCAATCTCAAAACAACCAACTAAGGGTTTCACCAACTCAATGCAAGTAGCAAGACTTACTAACATAAACCCTAGTGCAAAAATACTTCCTCTTCCTCAACCAGAATTATGCATTCACCCAAAAAAAACTCATCAATGATTTTAATGCATAAACAATCTTCAATATCTAGAAAATGGGATTTACACCAACAAGAATACCTAGTAGACAACCTTTTCACTCCAAACTCAATTTCAAAAAATACACCATCAACAATATACATGGAAGAAGTTGCCCATACCTTTTTTTGAGGAAGAAGAGAATAGTTCTTCAACCTGTTACCAACACCACCCTCAACTTTGCCACCAAGTTAGGGTTAGATCATAAAAGTAACCACCAAAATATTTATTCCATAAAACACCTTATGACTCCAATCCTTAGAAGTCAACTACCAAAAACATAAAGCATACAAACAATATATCCTTTTACACCTTATTTCTCCAAATTAATTAAACCATGCTCAAGTAATAATAGCTTCTAAGCAAATCTCACTCAACAGTCAAGCCAAAAATCTCAACCACACACTATCAACCTTATATCTCCAAAGAAGCATTTAAACTTAAAAATAATTTTAAATAAATTTGCCCAACCACTTCTTCTTTAACAAAATGTAGATTTTATTTAAAAAACCTTACCAAAAAAAATGCTTTCGAAAATCGTGGGTCAACAGTGCCTCCAAAAAAATCGAAGCACAAAATCTCTTCTCACACTCCACGATGGGAGTCGAACGCTTGACCTCCCTTCAAGAGCCTTCTCAGAACAGTCGTTGCCACTAGGCCGACGACGCTAGCTTGAAGGCTAGCAAGAGTCTCCTTCTCCTTAACCCTTTGGCGGCGGATAAATGTGGCAAAAAAACGATAGCCGTAGCTTTTACTTCCCAAGTTTTGCGCAATTCAAATTTCTTTCACACCTTTGCTTTGGACTATAGATTATGGCTTATATAGCCAAACTTCCATGCTATGCACGACGTCGGCAGGAGGATAATTTGAACTTTTTGAATTAATATTATCTTGGCGTCTTCGAAACAACTTTAGGGTTTATGAAACGCTTTTGATTATTTAAAAAATAATCAAAGGTCTTTTAGACCTTAGACCTTAGGTGGAGAACCCATTAAATTATTAAAATAATTTAATCACTAAATCAAATAAATAAATAATTAAAAAACCTTAAAAAGGTTTTATTAATTAAGTTATTTAATTAATAAGTGTCTCCAACCTTTGCATTAAGCTAAGAGTGGTTTTGAGAAAAACCCTTAATGCATCCACCTAGTTTTAATAAAAACCCTTAAACCTGCCATGGTTTTGATAAAAACCTTTTCATCTGTCACATGGAATCTCTCCAGAATCTTCTAGAAAATATTCTTTGGAATCTTCAACCTTTGAAGCCAATAAATCCTCTTGACATTAAATCCAGTTCCTTTTGACATCAATGAAATCTCATAGACAAGAAGCTAGGATCTCAAACCCAAAATTACCAACAATCTCCCCCTTTGTCATTGATGGCAAACCATGCTTCTCAACAACACTAAAACTCAAAACTACTGTATAGAAATCAACTCCTCCTGACTTGAGGCTCTTCCCCTTACTCATATCTCTCCCTCTTTGTCATCAATGGCAAAGGGTCACCTTTGGGGCTTGGGACTAAGAATGAGCCTCTTAGCTTAGTCCCTCCCCCACCTCCTGTTGAGGTGATTAATTCCAGGGTGGGAGTAAAACTCCCATTAGGCACTGATATTCATTAGTGTCTATAGCTGCCTTACCATGTCTTCTCTTGTTCTCCTTGTCCATATTCTTGTTCCTGTTCATGTCATTGTTGTTGTTCTTGTTATCATTCCTATTCTTATCCATGTCTTGATTCTTGTGCCTATTCATATCCATATTCCTATTCCTGTACCTTGGAATTTTAGCTTTACATTGTCTAGCTATGTGACCTTCATTGTTGCACTTATAACAACTAACAATGTTATTTCTTTGAGGCATACCTGATCTTTGACTCCATCTGTTTCGACCAACCTTGTTCTTGTTATTAGCCTTGCAATAAACAACCTTGTGCCCAAACTCGTTTACAAGAGTAGCAATACCCTTGAAAGAAATTACCACCTCTGAATTTGTCATTTACCTTCCTCACTTGAGTCATGCAATGTGAAGCCATGTGACCAAACTTGTGACAAGCAAAACATCTGCCATTAAAATTTCCTTGATTTGACCTCTTAGGTCCTGTAAACTTTCTCCCCTTTTTTTGATTCCTGTTTTTTGATTCTGCGCATCTATCACTCAAGGACTCCTTTTTTGAAGTACTTTCCTCATCAAAACTCTCTTCCTTTTGAAATCTCTTACTAGATTCCCTAGCAGAGTCGCCAACTTGTTCCATGTGTTTCTTACCAAAACTAAGACCTATTTTATCTGTTGTCCTTCTTTGATCTTTGATGATTGACTTTATCTTTTTGGTGCTATCTTCAAACCTGTAAAGCTTCTCCTTGTACTCTTTAGTTTCCTCTTTCAAGTAAGCCACTTTCTATTCCAACTCTCTACACTCAAGAACCTTAGACTCTAACTTATCCTTAAGTTTATGTGTCTTAGCTATAGAGAAGTCAAGACTTTCTATAAGCTCATATCTCTCAATACAACATTCATCCAATTTATCATTGAGTCTAGCATTCTTATTTCTTTCCTTTTTTGAAGCACTAAGAGCACTAACAAGTTCAACTTCAAGATCTACTTCACCATCCTCTTTAACTTCCTCTATTTGACTTTTTCAAATTTCTTATCACTAGAGATGCTACCCTTTTCTAAAGCCATACAAAGATCTTCCTTACAATTTTTTGAAGCATCCTCATACATAGTATAACTAGAAATCAATCCATCATTTGTGCAATCATCCTCAAGATGTCCAAAATTTCCACATCTAAAACATTTCATAAGGACAAATCTATGTTTCTTTTCTTCTTCTTTTTCTGTTAGGAACAACATCTCATTTCCAGCATCACTTGAAGAACTTTCACTATCACTACTAGAACACTTACTTGCCTTGTCTAGGTAGAAACTTTTCTTGTGTTTGTGAGAGTACCTTTAATGCCTGTGCCTTTCATAATCCTTGCTCTTATAATCCTGTTTATCTTCATCACTTTCATCCTTGGCAACAGTACAGTTAGTAGCATAATGACCAAACTTTCCACAATTGAAACACTTGACATATTTCATACCTTTGTGTTTTCTTGAGAACTTGCCCTTCTTGCTGTAATATGCCTCTTCATCACTAGAAGACTCATCACTATCTTGAAGCTCTTTACCCTTGGATTTCTTGGTAGCCTTGAAATCTGCCTCCTTCTTAACATCAACCTTCACTTGAGTTCTCAACTCAAATGCTGCAAGTATACTATGAAGCTCATACTTTTTCAACTTATCCAAATCCTTAGCTTCCTCAATAGCAAAAATATTTTCACTAAATCTATTTGGAAGAGACCTCAAAATATTATCACAAATATCATTTTCAGCAAGCTCAAGACCTAGTTCCTTCATAGAGTTAACAATATCATCCATACGAAGCATATAGTCACTAATATTTTCTTCATAATTCATCTTGAGTTGTTCAAACATACCTTTGAAGTGTCTCAACTTGGCATTTCGGACATTTGCATCACCTGTATGAACCACCTTCAACTGTTTCCACATTTCACTAGCTGTCTTATAGTGAATCACCTTGGTAAGATCCGCCTTCTGTAAACCATTTAGGATTGCATTCATTGCCTTTGAATTGCTATGATGTAGGAGCATCTCTTCCTTAGTAGAAGGAAGCCTCTCTTCCTTAGTAGAAGGACCATGCTCAGGAATGGTATACTCATCCTCAATCACTTCCCAAACTTCATTTCTAAGAGCCATAAGATGAACCTTCATCCTAGCACTCCAAAGCCCAAAATTTGCCCCATAAAGAATAGGTGTTGCATTACCACTTGTAGATTCCATTGTGTTCTTTACAATCTTTTCCTTCAAGCTGTTAAACTTTTCAAAGGAACCCGCTCTGATACCAATTGAAGAACATAAGCTTATATTGAGAGGGGGGGGTGAACAGTATAAGACCTCTTTTTACTTTCTCTATTTAACTTCAACTTCGCAAAACAATGAACCAATAGCAATGCATAAAGCAACACACAATGAGACACCAATTTTAACGTGGTTCACCCAACATGGGCTACATCCACAAAACTTTTCTCTAAAAAGCTTTCTCAAAGTTCTTTGGAAATCCTTCCCAATTACAATGTTTATGAGCCTCAACCCAAAGGAGAAACCTTCCCCTACTCAAGTATTTATGAGCCTCTACCTAAAGGAGAATCCTTCCCCTCCTCAAAAATTTATGAGCCTCTTGCCCAAAGGAGAATCCTTCCCCTCCTCATGAATTTATGAGCCTCCTGCCCAAAGGAGAATCCTTCCCCTCAGATCTGGAAATGATACTTCAGAAGATCACTTGCCTCTTATTTTGCTAGCACGTGGAACTCATTTCCATAGAAGACCTCCTGTCCTCAATGCTCAACCTCAAGAGACCTCTGTCCTCATTGATCACCTCCACAACAACTCATCAACCTATACTAAACAGTCAATCGGTCCAACACAAGTCTTCCTCACTCTGTCAGATCTGTCCCAAGCTCAACTAATAAAGCTTGAACAAATCAATCTCTACTGCACACAAGCCTTCTCAAAGACTTGTCAAAACTATCCTTAGGTTCTTCTCAAATAACCACTTCAACTCTGTCCTCAAGTCCTCTGCTAGGACCTATGTAAATCAGCTCACAAGTCCTCACTAGAACCTGTTCAAATCAGCTCACAAGTATTCACTAGAACCTGTCCAAATCAACTCACAAGTTCATCAAGAAAAACTTGCTTAGCATGAACCCACAAAGAGAATTTTTAGAGACCCAATGTGATTCATCAACCTCATAGAAGCATAAAGAGAATTTTTAGAGACTCAATATGTTCTATACTTAACTCCCAATCTCAATCTCAAATCTCATAGAAACATAAAGAGAATTGTTAGAGACTCAATATATTCTATACTTAACTCCCAATTTCAATCTCAACTCAATCTCAATCTCAAAAGAATAAGATAGATGTAGTATGCTTTTCTCAAGAACATGAAACACAACCCAACAATTGCCAACCATGCAATATCTCATATAACAATGATACTCATGTTCTTTCCACAACCAGTATCTTTTCTCAACCAATTAGGGCTTTAACAACAATGCTTATAGACAAGGTTTAACCAACATTATTCAACTCAACATTAACCTTGAAACATTCAACCAATCACTACATGAAAAGGAAACTAGTAGACATCCTTTTCCCTCCAAAGATATTTGAACAAAAAAACCACCAACATAAATCACCAATGCAAAGAATAACTTGCTCAAATCAATCTCAATGGAGTAAGCCCAAATCATGTATCAAGTAAAGCATTAACTTGATCAAAACAACCTCTATGGAAGCAACTCAACCATCAATCTCAAAATAGCCAACTAAGGGTTTCACCAACTCAATGCAAGTAGCAAGACTTACTAACATAAATCCTAGTGCAAAAATGCTTCCTCTTCCTCAACCAAAATTATGCATTCACCAAAAAAAAAAACTCATCAATGATTTTAATGCATAAACAATCTTTAATATCTAGAAAATAGGATTTACACCAACAAGAATACCTAGTAGACAACCTTTTCACTCCAAACTCAATTTCAAAAAATACACCATCAACAATATACATGGAAGAAGTTGCCCATACCTTTGTTTGAGGAAGAAGAGAATAGTTCTTCAACCTGTTACCAACACCACCCTCAACTTTGCCACCAAGTTAGGGTTAGATCATAAAAGTAACCACAAAAATATTTATTCCATAAAACACCTTATGACTCCAATCCTTAGAAGTCAACTACCAAAAACATAAAGCATATAAACAATATATCCTTTTACACCTTATTTCTCCAAATTAATTAAACTATGCTCAAGGAATAATAGCTACTAAGCAAATCTCACTCAACAATCAAGCCAAAAATCTCAACCACACACTATCAACCTTATATCTCCAAAGAAGCATTTAACCTTAAAAATAATTTTAAATAAATCTGCCCAACCACTTCTTCTTTAACAAAATGCAGATTTTATTTAAAAAACCTTACCAAAAAAAATGCTTTCGAAAATTGTGGGTCAATAGTGCCTCTGAAAAAATCGGAGCACAAAAACTCTTCTCACACTCCATGGTAGGAGTCAAACGCTTGACCTCCCTTCAAGCGCCTTCGCAGAACAGTCATTGCCACTAGGCCAACGACACTAGCTTGAAGGCTAGCAAGAGTCTCCTTCTCCTTAACCCTTTGGCAACGGATAAACGTGGCAAAAAAATGATAGCCGTAGCTTTTACTTCCCAAATTTTGCGTAATTTGAATTTCTTCACACCTTTGCTTTGGAATATAGATTATGGCTTATATAGCCAAACTTCCATGCTATGCACGACGTCGACGGGAGGATAATTCAAAATTTTCAAATTAATATTATTTTGGCGCCTTCGAAACAACTTTAGGGTTTATGAAACCCTTTTGATTATTTAAAAAATAATCAAAGGTCTTTTAGACCTTAGACCTTACGTGGAGAACCCATTAAATTATTAAAATAATTTAATCACTAAATCAAATAAATAATTAATTAAAAAACATTAAAAAGGTTTTATTAATTAAGTTATTTAATTAATAAGTGTCTCCGACCTTTGCATTAAGTCGAGAGTGGTTTTGAGAAAAACCCTTAATGCATCCACCTAGTTTTAATAAAAACCCTTAAACCTGCCATGGTTTTGATAAAAACCTTTTCATCTGTCACATGGAATCTCTCCGAAATATTTTAGAAAATATTCTTTGGAATCTTCAACCTTTGAAGCCAATAAATCCTCTTGACATTAATGCCAGTTCCTTTTGACATCAATGACAACTCATAGACAAGAAGCCAGGATCTCAAACCCAAAATTGCCAACACTTGCTCTGATACCAAATGATGTAAATCCAACTATAAGAGGTCAGAACAAATACCTTCCATCACATTAAAATTACGATTAATAAAAATAATCGGTAAAATCCTCCATTCACATAAAAACTCAATATATAGAAATAAATCAATAAATATAGAAATAACCGGTAAAATCTTTCATTCACATAAAAACTGCAATGTGTGGAAATGAATCAATAAATATTGTCTTTTCTCATCTTTAGATTCATTTCCCTTTTACAATGCAATACCAAGGGAATATATATCCCAAAAGAAACCCTAAAGTAAAACCCTAAACTTCAAAGCCCTAAAAATAAAAAATAAAAAATAAAAAATACTATTTTCGACAAATTGCTTTTTCTACCAAAAATTGCCTTTTAAAGTAATTACTATTTTTGACAAATTATTTTTTTGTCAAAAAATATCTTTTTTAGTAATTACCATTTTCGATAAATTATTTTTTCATGAAAAATTACCTTTTTTAATAATTACTATTTTCGGCAAATTATTTTTTTATTAAAAAATCTCATTTTTAGTAATAAAAAAACTTCTTTTAAAAAAACCCTCTAAAGATAGGCTCCTTCATCATTCTCCTCTGGTTAAAAAGAACTCTACTCCCGCGAGTTATTTTGATCAAACTCATAATTGCTTTCCATAGAGTGCCACACATCTGCAAGTACTCCTTAGAGTACCAATCTCCTTTCGAGGTTTTATATCTCAAACCTCCTGCAAGCACTACACATAGTGCCAATTCTTCTTTCGAGGCTTTAAAATAGTAAACCTCCTACAAACACTCTACAAAGTGCCAATTCCTCCCTCTGAGGTTTTACATAAAAAAACCTCCTACAAGCACTTACACAGAGTGCTAATTTCTTTCTCTAAGGTTTTACAAACCTTATGCAAACACTAAACAAAATGCCAATCTCTTTCTTTGAGGCTTTTACATAAAATAACCTTCTACAAACACTTACGCAGAGTGTCAATTTTTGTCTTCAAGGTTTTACAAACCTTTTGCAAGCACTATACAAAACGCCAATCTATTTCTTTAAGGCTTTTACATAAAAAACCTCCTACAAGCACTAAATAGAGTGCCAATTTCTTTTTTCAAGGTTTTATAAACCTTCTGCAAGCACTACACAAAGTGCCAATTTTTTTGGAGCCCCTTTTCTCTCCTCTCATTTTCTCTTTTTTTTCTCTTCTCTTTTCTCCTCAATAAGATCCAACTTGCTCTGATACCAAATGATGTAAATTCAGCTGTAAGAGGTCAGAACAAATACTTTCCATCACATTAAAATTATGATTAATAAAAATAATCGGTAAAATCCTCTATTAACATAAAAACTCAATATATAAAACTAAATCAATAAATATAGAAATAACTAGTAAAATATTCCATTCACATAAAAATTGGAATGTGTGGAAATGAATCAATAAATATTGTATTTTCTCATCCTTAGATTCACTCCCCTTTTACAATGCAATACTAAGGGAATATATATCCCTAAAGAAACCCTAAAGCAAAACCTTAAACTTCAAAGCCCTAAAAATAAAAAATAAAAAATACTATTTTCGACAAATTGTTTTTTCTACCAAAAATTACCTTTTTAAATAATTACTATTTTTGGCAAATTATTTTTTCATCAAAAATTATTATTTTTAGTAATTACCATTTTCGACAAATTAATTTTTCATCAAAAATTACCTTTTTCATAATTACTATTTTTGGCAAATTATTTTTTAATTAAAAAATCTCATTTTTAGTAATAAAAAAAACTTCTTTTCAAAAAACCCTCTAAATATAGACTCTTTCATCATTCTCCTCTGGTTGAAAAGAACTCTACTCCTGAAAGTTCCTCTGATCAAACTCATAATTGCTTTCCATAGAGTGCCACACATCTGCAAATACTCCTTAGAGTACCAATCTCCTTCCGAGGTTTTATATCTCAAACCTCCTGCAAGTACTACACATAGTGTCAATTCTTCCTTTAAGGTTTTAAAATAGCAAACCTCCTGCAAGCACTCCACAAAGTGCCAATTTCTCCCTCTAAGGGTTTTCATATAAAAATCTCCTGCAAGCACTTACACAGAGTGCTAATTTTTTTCTCCAAGGTTTTATAAACCTTATGCAAGCACTACACAAAGTGCTAATCTCTTTCTTTGAGGCTTTTACATAGAATAACCTTCTACAAGCACTTACATAGAGTGTCAATTTTTGTTTTCAAGGTTTTACAAACCTTCTGTAAGCACTATACAAAGCGCCAATCTCTTTATTTGAGGCTTTTACATAAAAAACCTCCTACAAACACTACATAAAGTGCCAATTTCTTTCTTCAAGGTTTTACAAATAGTCTGCAAATACTACACAAAGTGCTAATTTTTTTGGAGCCCCTTTACTCTCCTCTTATTTTATCTTTTCTTCTCTTCTATTTTCTCCTCAACAAGATCCAACTTGCTCTGATACCAAATGATGTAAATTGAGCTGTAAGAGGTCAGAATAAATACCTTCTATCACATTAAAATTACGATTAATAGAAATAATCGATAAAATCCTCCATTCACATAAAAACTCAATATATGGAAATAAATCAATAAATATAAAAATAACCGGTAAAATCTTCTATTCACATAAAAATTGCAATGTGTAGAAATGAATCAATAAATATTGTATTTTCTCATCCTTAGATTCACTTCCCTTTTACAATGCAATACCAAGGGAAAATATATCACCAAAGAAACCTTAAAACAAAACCTTAAACTTCAAAGCCCTAAAAAAAAGAAAAAAATTACTATTTTCATCAAATTGCTTTTTCTACCAAAAATTGCCTTTTTAAGTAATTATTATTTTTGGCAAATTATTTTTTCATCAAAAATTGTTTTTTTTAGTAATTACCATTTAAGACAAATTATTTTTTTATCAAAAATTACTTTTTTTCATAATTACTATTTTCAAAAAAATATTTTTTTATTAAAAAATCTCATTTTTAGTAATAAAAAAACTTTTTTTAAAAAAACCCTCTAAAGATAGGCTCCTGCATCATTCTCCTCTGGTTGAAAAGAACTCTGCTCCTGCAAGTTCCTTTGATCAAACTCATAATTGCTTTCCATAGAGTGCCACACATCTGCAAGTACTCCTTAGAGTACCAATCTTCTTCCGAGGTTTTATATCTCAAACCTCTTGCGAGCATTATACATAGTGCCAATTCTTCCTTCGAGGTTTTAAAATAGCAAACCTCCTACAAACACTCCATAAAGTGCCAATTCCTCTCTCTGAGGTTTTTCATAAAAAAACCTCTTGCAAGCACTTACACAAAGTGTCAATTCCTTTCTCCAAGGTTTTATAAACCTTCTGCAAACACTACACAAAGTACCAATCTATTTCTTTGAGGCTTTTACATAAAATAACCTTCTACAAGCACTTACACAGATTGCCAATTTTTGTCTTTAAGGTTTTACAAATCTTCTACAAACACTATACAAAGAGCTAATCTCTTTCTTTAAGGCTTTTATATAAAAAACCTCCTACAAGCACTACACAAAGTGCAAATTTTTTTCTTCAAGGTTTTACAAACCTTCTACAAGCACTACACAAAGTGCCAATTTTTTTGGAGCCCCTTTGCTCTCCTCTCTTTTTTTTTTTTTTTTTCTCCCCAACAATATCCAACTTGCTCTGATACCAAATGATGTAAATCTAGCTGTAAAAGGTTAGAACAAATACCTTTCATCATATTAAAATTATGATTAATAAAAATAACCGATAAAATCCTCTATTCACATAAAAACTCAATATATGGAAATAAATCAATAAATATAAAAATAATCGGTAAAATATTCCATTCACATAAAAATTGCAATGTGTGGAAATAAATCAATAAATATTATCTTTTCTCATCCTTAGATTCACTTTCCTTTTACAATGCAATACCAAGGGAATATAAATCCCAAAGAAACCCTAAAACAAAACCTTAAACTTCAAAGCCCTAAAAAAAAAAAAAATTATTATTTTCCACAAATTACTTTTTCTACCAAAAATTGCCTTTTTAAGTAATTATTATTTTCGGCAAATTATTTTTTCGTCAAATTTTTTTTTTTTAGTAATTACCATTTTCGACAAATTATTTTTTCATCAAAAATTGTCTTTTTTAATAATTACTATTTTCAACAAAATATTTTTTATTAAAAAATCCAATTTTTAGTAATAAAAAAACTTCTTTTAAAAAAACCCTCTAAAGATAGGCTCCTTCATCATTAATTCTTTTAACCCACTATTGTCTAAGAAAAGGGTGAGTGTGTTGTTGCCAAGCTTGATTGACCATTTGAACAAATCCTTCCTGACACCAAATGAAAGAATATTTTAAAGGAATAGGACCCCAATTTATTCTTTGCTTTAAGGAAAAACTTATGGGCTTGTGGTTAGAAGTGAGATTTGAAAGAATTTTGAGTGAAAGAGTGGGAGTGGTTCTAAAAATATTCCAAAAATTAAAAACTTGTCTAATCTAACTATTATAAAAGCAAAGCCAACTCTCTTATTAGACTAGGTATATTTCTCTCTTTTAAGCTTAATGTCTTCTAGATCATAGTTGTTCATAACATCCTCCACAGCTTATTGATCACTATATCGAATAGGAAGATCCAAATTTAAAATCATGTCTTAAATTATATTTTACATCTTACTTAAAAAAAAATAATTTACTTAAATTTAATTTAAATAATAAAAGTCCCAGGGAGACAGTGCAATGGTTCGGCCTTTGGCTCTTTTTTGGGAGGCTCAAGGTTCAAACCATGACGTGGATGAGTGTGTGAGGGGGTGGGTGTGTGTTAAATTCCTATTGATAAATATAACTCTCGGCTTTACGAGGGGTCATGGTTGGGAGGAGACTGCTCAACCCTGTGCGTTGGTTGTAGGGGTTTCTCACACTAACCAAATAAAAAAAAAATTAAATAATAAAAAATATATTTTATAATAAATAAATTTTAATTTTATAAAATTTTAAGTTAAATTAAGAAAAAATATATTTTATAATAAATAAATTTTAATTTTATAAAATTTTAAATTAAATCAAGAGTCTGGCCACTCTCTGGAGAGAGTCAAACTATATTTCCTTTTCTAAATTGAAATTAATAATTAAAAATAACTATTGTATAACACATTTTAAATTTTAAAATGAACAAGTTATATTTATTTAAAATTTATAAATAAAGTATTGGAAGGACAACGCAACGGTTTGGGCTTTGGCTCTTTTTTGGGAGGTCCAAGATTCAATCTGTGGCATGGGTAAATGTGTGAGGGGGTTTATCATACTAACCAAATAATTTTTTTTTTATAAATAAATTATTTAAATAATTTATGTGGTTGATTTTTTTTTATTTGGTTAGTGTGAGAAACCCCCTATGACCTTACAGGGCTGAATCGAGAGCTATACTTATCAATAGGGATTTTAACACAAAGCTATCACACACCCACCCTCTCACACACTCGCCCACGTTGCGGTTTGAACCTTGAACCTCCTGAAGAAGAGCCAAAGCCCGAACGATTGCGCTGCACCCCTAGTGCAATTTATGGTTGATTTAAACATAACACAACATATTTTTAAGTTTAAAACAAATAAATTATATTTATATAAAATTTATAAATATATTATTTAAGCAACTTAGGGTTCATTTAAAAATAATTTTTAGATTTATTAAAATAAAATGATTAAAGTTAATTTTTTTTAAAATAGTTTTGTCTTTATAGATTAAAACAATTCAAATAAAAAACATTTAGAAAGAGATATTGAAGAAAGTAACCAATTATTTCAAAGACATTCTATTAAAAGTTGGTCAAGAGGTTGAGATGATGTTTTGAAAAATATTCCATAAAATTTCACACAAATAAGGCATTTTTCTCTTTCTACCCTAATAAAGCACCTAATCTCACATTTTATCTTTCTACCCTAATAGGGCACCTAACTTCAAAACAGTTCATGTAAATTTCTTTCACAACTTTTAAGATATGTTGGTTGTGGTTAAAAAAAGAAGCCCATATATATATATATATATATATATATAATTTCCTCCCAACCATGATCCCTCGTAAAACCTGAGAGTTATGCTTATCAATAGAAAATTTAACACACAATCACCACACACCTACCCCCTCACATACTCGCCCATGCCGTGGTTTGAACCTTGGACCTCCCAAAGAAGAGCCAAACCGTGTTGCACTATGGACAAAAAAAAAAATCCATATTAAGTGATTAAAAAAAAATCATTAGTTCCCAAGAAATATCAAATAAAATATTTCGATAACTTTAGCTCAATAGACCTTTGTAACATTATTCATAAAATGATGTTAGAAATTATCACAAATATCTAATTGAAAAATTCTAGATTGCATTTTGTTAAAAGAATGCGAAAGGGACCAAATGGTTTTCTATATGATAAACAAATCATTTTTTTTGAAAAAAACTAGATTATATTATATCATTAACCAGAACATTACAATATTTTGGTGTTAGCACTGTCCACTAGCTAAAAAACAAAATGAGGTGGATCAGGAGTAAATCATCCATAACTGAATATACATAAGAATAGAAGCTAATATTAACAAAAAGCCTATAGCTATATCTTGCTGCAATACACCATATATCAACATTCACCTGTGGGAGAGTCTGTTATATGAAAAATTCTAGATATATCTTCCATGCTATCTTCTGCAGTCTTCAAAGAAGAAAAATAAATAATCAAACTTTGAACCTGCTTATTATTGTTAACTATCTTCTTCTTAGTTTCTTGTTAGACTTTCTGAAGATCTTGAATCATATGATAAAGTTGATGAAGTCTGTCAATAACATCTCGAGGTGTGTTGGAAGGTCCATAGACATGGGAATGAATGTGTCCCACATGTAGCAAAAGATAAAAGGTCAAATCTGTCAAAACTATATCCCATGGAGGAGCAGATCCAATAAATACCTTTTTGCATCTGTTCTTTCAAATATGCTTGAGAATGATGAATCTACAAACATCCCAGAGTTTGGGGCATTGATTTCCAAGATCTAAAAAAAGAGGAAAAAAGAAAAGAGTAGAAGATATCCCAAAATTGTTTAGCCATGCCACAAAACCAAAACAAGTGAATAAGAGTTTCTAAAGCATTACAAAAATTGCATTAAGGAGGAATGTGTAAAATCACAGCCAAACTTTCAACTGTTGGCAATTTTTGATGCAAAATCTGCCAACCAAGAAGTTGAGTTTTTGATTCAACAGGAGCTTTCCAAATTTGAGTAGTAAGAAACTGCCATTGGGTATTGGTAAAATTTACTTGCCACTTGACATTGAGCTTAGAGTCTAAAGAAGGTGGACACAAAATATTTTTGTATAACCAACTAGAAGTTATGGAAGAGATTATATGACCATTAAGCCATCTCCAGTCATTCCAAATATTATGGGCAGTTGTTCCCAACTTCATAAGGACCTCACAAGGGATGGAAGCCACAATTAAACCATAAGACTCTTTGAACCTAGAGGGAAGGGAGCAATTATTGTAGATATGATTCCAGGTAAGAATTGAGCAGCTATCCGGATCCTAGATATCTCTAATTCTATTAATTCCTTTCTTCAAAAAAGCTAGCCCATGAATAACATTGCATAAAGCTAAAGGTTTATCATTATTGAGTATAAGTTTATTGATTGTTAAGCTTTCCAGTTTAGAACCTTTAACTGTAAGATAGTATAGTTTTTGCACAAGAGACCATGCATTCTCTTTATTTTATAAAACATAAATATACTTATAAAAGTAAAACCTAATAAAGTGTGTGAAGGATTTGTTAACATTTTTACAAGATATTCTAAGAAAAAATGGTTTTGATAAAGATTGGTTGGAGTGGATTAGATGATCTTTTTTAATTGGTCATATACTCATTGCATTGCGAACATAATGTTATTATAATAACTTGGCATTTATGCATGTATCACTTGATGAGATACAAATATTGGTCTCTTTTTTAATTAGTTAAGCTCATGCCATTTGATATATATATATATATATACTACAATTTTCAACGTCTCTTTGTGGGTTCAAATCTTATTCTTTGTCGTCACTATAACCTCCAGTTACATCGGGGTAAACCTTTTACGTAGCCGAAAACACTGATGTGACATGCCCATCGGTATTACAGGACCCAAAGGATTGAAACCCTGGTCTTTGCGCTCCTACAAAAATGTTTTAACCATTAAACCAAGCCATCGAACCCAATGAATGAATTAGATATTATTATAATAGTCTAAATATTTTATTTTAATCAATAGATCCCCTATTGAATACTTTATATTATCAAATGAACTGCAATAGGTGACCACCTACCCTCTTATATTTTCATTGTTGGATCCCCTATTGGATACTTTATATTATCAAAAGAACTCCAATAGGTGACCACCTACCCTCTTATTTTTTCATTATTGTTACTAAAGAATTAAGAAAATCTCTTTTAAAGGAAACAAATAATTAAAAATAAATGGTATTCAAGTTGAAATAAATAATCCATTCAAATGGCATCTCTAATTTGTTGGTGGCACTTTTCATTTGGCTCATCCCTCTTTTAGCAATGCCATGAAATCTAAATAAATACAAAAAATTTAACTGGATAGTTGGTTAACACAACAAAATCTAAGATTTTTTTATTAACATTGCCCTTGATTTATAATAGATTATTATGAATATTTTAGGGTTTAACGTTAGAAAATTACCATCACCATATTTAGACATTTCTTTGTATTAAAAATAATAAAAAAAAACTTTATATAGAATAAAAGTTGTTTAGTAGGTTGAAAATGTAAATCCATAATCATGACTAGAAGGCTACAATTTACAAAGGCTATATTGTAATGTATTATTATTTAAATGATATGATTTTTAAGATTGTGGGCATATATAATATTCAAATATGACAAAATTCAGAGAGATTTTCTTTGGAAAGGCTATGATGAAATAATTGGATTTTCTTATTCATGTCGGATAGTTTTTGCATATGAAATAATATTGCAGAGATAATATTATAAAATTGGAGGTTTAGAAATTAATCATTAGGGGAAAGTTTTGGTTGGAGACTATTAAAGGTCAAGAAAATATCAAGGTAAAAATTTTATTTTAAAAATACATAGGATTTGATGATGAAATGAAATTTATATTATTGACTATACATTTGAGTTTAACAACATTGAAATTTATATCAGAGAGTGTAATTGAGTAAGAAATATATTAGATAATTAGTAAGTGAGGGGGATTCTATACATTTTTTTTTTAATGTTTATTTGAGGCCTTATATTCTTATTTCTAATACAAAATATTATCCATTGGCTTAGGCACGTGGTGGTTGCAAAGGTTCAAAGGTAAAAAAATATATTAATGTGAGCTAAATTTCTAGATCTTTGATTTTTATTAACAATTTCATTGAAGTAGAGGACTTTAAACAATCAATGATATTGCTTTCAAAGATGATTTAATAATTTTATTTTTATATTTTTACATGGGAGGATAAGTTGGTTTGGAATATAACAAAAGATGATGGATGCTCATTTAAGTTGAGATATAAGGATCTAGAGTAATCAAAATTCTCTACTCCCAAGGATTTTTATTGGAAGAATATTTGGTCGCTTGAGGCCATCCCAAAGTCCTAAATGATACTTTAGCTAGCTATCCAAAGCACAATTTTTACAAGTGACAATCTACAAAGAAGATATATCATGAAGTTTTTAGATATACCTTGTGTAAAGATGATCTAGAAACATTAGATAATTTTCTCCTTCATTGCATTATTGGTTACACAATTTGGGGTTGCTTTTCAAGGCAAATAAGAGTATATGGGGTGGCTCCATATGTATTAAAAGAGTTGATGAAATGCTAGATCAATTATTTCAAAGCTTAAAAAAATACATTTATAGAGGATTAGTCCTACCATTATTTGTTGAAATTGAGGTTTGAAATAAATAATAGAATTTACAAAAATAAATATTTGAATCATATCCAAGTTTGAAATCATATTTTATCTCTCTTCAAAAAAGAAAAAAATTAGATTTGAATATACATACATGGATCATTTACAAAAATGGAGTTAACTAGGATTTGCATTTCTCTATGGTAAAATGATAATATCGAAAAAGTAGAGTTTATCAAAATTAATTTAGATGATGTTTATAAATAAATCAAGGTGTAGACATGGAAAATTGACCCACCCAAGTGAGTCATTTTCCCTAGAACCTTAGAGAGACCCTCCAACTTTCCCAAATGCAAGTTTGGACCTCTCTTCTCCCCTCTTCCCTCTTTTTCTCCTAGTTTTTCCGAAATCGTGGTCGGCCCTTACGGGGCACGATTTTGGCAAGTTAGGGTTTTCTCTTAGAAAACCCAACTTTCGAGCCGACTTCTTTAAGGTCGGTCCTCCCTTAGGGTTTTCCCACCCATTTGTGTTTCAAATCCCTTATAAATAGAGGGTTTTGGATCTCCTTTTCTCTAACTAGCATGATAACTAGTAAGCTAAGAGGTTAATCACAAATTCTTTTGCAAGTTTTAAATTGCATGCTCTCCAAGTATTCAAGTGCTCTTTGGCAAGTTTCTTCTGGTGTTATTCTATTGCATTGTTGATTTGCTACCCTTGGTGGACAAGTGTTGGAGCCTTGAGGAGGAGTCAACCATCTTGTGGAGGTCTTCATCCTTTTGTCTGCCTCTTTCGCTACCACCAGGTTGTTTCATGCATTTTATCATTCCTAGATTATTAATTGCATTCTTGTTTTTGCTCATTTCGCATCGATCTATTGTTTTCTTTGATCTATTGTGAAATCGTACCCCGTATTTACAGGGCATGATTTTGGTAGAGCCAAGATCATGGATCACCCCGTACAGGGCATGATTTTGGTTGCATCAAGTCTGGGGGTAAGATTCACTCCCAAACCCTAGGTCTATGTTTGCATGTTGCATTTAGGACATAATATTGTTGTTTACATTCTATTTTTTGCACTATTCTATTTCATTGCATTCTGTTTGTCCATTTCCAAAAAAGGTCAACATTCACTCTTGATTTCTAAAGGTCAACTAAAAGGACCTAGGGGGCTTGACTACTGTGCTCCCAAGCTCTGCTACACAATGGCCTAAGCAGGCCCCCTAACGTTGATCATATTTTCTAGGGTTTTGTAAAAGCTCTTTTGTAGGTTGAAGTTGTGGGATATTTCTGGATGCAAGATAAAGCTTGGATCAAACACCGGTTCAAGTAAGTGCCCTAGTAGATCTCTAGGTTGTTTGTTGATTGCTTTTATTCATTTCTGTTCAAACCTAGGATATAAATAAAAGGAAAAGCATTTGATCATATTTTAGGCATTTGAAAGAATAAGAGCATATAGTGTGCATCTAGGGTTTAGTCTTGTTTGTGCATTTCACTTGTGCCCTTGCTCAAAAGGAAAAGAATTTCATTTATTACAACTTAGGGTTAGAGATCATTGAATCAAAGAATCATACTAGGGTTAGATATTATTTTCTTGCATCTTGTGTGTCTTGCATCACTCTTTTATTTGCATAGTTTATAGAGGCCAAACATAGGTGATTGTTTAATTGAACACATTAAACATTTCCACCCTAGACTTGGAGCGAGTCCTAAAACCATTCCTGGTGAACCCTTTCCCTTGTCCATTGAGTGTAGAGAATATAACAACCACCATGATCACCTCAACTCCTAATGGATCCAATCAAGAATCATACACGATGTGCAAGTTTTCCCCTCTACATCTTTGGTGAACCCGACATGAAAACACATCTTAGTGGCCAAAATAGGAAGCCTCTTCCTTTGCTTTTATCTTGAAAAATTTAAACAAGACCACTAATTTATTTTTTTAGAATAAAAAATATTTAAAAACATCTTAAGAATATTCTTGTGTATCTTTCCTTAGTTTTCTCCTCTATCCTTTCACTTCTCCTAATGGCTCCATTCCTTAGGAGTCAATGAAGGCATCTAGAATCTGATCAAATTCCTCAAGAAGATGATCAAGTTGATAGAGAGAATCCTAACCTTGATACAGAAGAGCAAGAACATGTTGAAACTGATACAAACTATGATCCCCTTGAGGGGCCTAATGGTGGCTTCACTTTTACATCATTTGATCATGTTTGGGGTTTCATGAAATGCCATAGGGTGGCTTTGCTCAAAGCTATGGAGTAGGAAGCTCAACTTGAAAGGGGTGAGACTCCTCCTCCTCCAACCATTTCTCCTAGAAATGTTCATGATAACCCTTTGTTTGAATATTCACATCATGGTAATCCTTCACATAAACCAACATATGCTACTACTATAACCACCAATATTGGAAGGGTTCTACAAGTCCCTCCAACTAGTAGTGCATATCAAGATTATGTTCAATTTCCTCCTCATTCTGCTCATCTCAACATTCATGCTTTTATTCCACCAAATGTTAGTTATCCTCCACAACAAGATACCACATATCATAACCCATACCATAATAGTGTCAATACCTCCAACATAGGCCAAGTTCCCTTTCAATAACCTACCTATACCCCTCCCCTAGGGAACCTAGGGGTATTGCACAACAACAATCCTAAAATGCAAAGTTTAACTAATATGGTGAAACAATTGGTTTCAAGAGTGGATATGATTCAACCTCCTAGTTTCACCTACAACTATAGAGAAATGTGCAATCAACCCTTAGACCCTATTGTTACCTCTAGGCCCTACCCTAAGCATTTTCCAATGTTGATTTTTCCTATCTATAAGGGAACAAAAGATCCAATTGAACATTTAAGGATGTTTAGGACAACATGCCATGATATCATATATGATGACATGTTGTTACTAAAGACATTCCCTAAGAGCCTTGGTGGTATGGCATTAGAGTGGTATTATCAATTACCTAATCATTCTTTGAGGAATTTTGAAGAGATAGCTAAATTATTTGTTCAATAATTTGGAGCTTATGTTGAAAAGAATGTGACTATGAAAGATGTCTATATGTTAAAACAAGGTAAAGATGAAATTTTTTCAAAATTTTTATCTCGTTGGAGGAGTCTAGTTGGATGCTTGAGATATACCTTACCTCCTCGAGACATGCTTGAGATATTTATTGGGAATTTACAAGAACAAATATCTTATGCATTGGAAATGACAACTATCACATCTTTTGACCAAGCAATAGATCTAGCAAGAAGGGTAGAGCAAGCCCTTATCAGAAGAGGTCAGCTTAAAGTAAAAGAAGATAGGACCACTAAAATATAGTATAAGAACAAGCATGTGGTTGGTGATGGGGTAATGGATAGTAGGCATGTTAATAGTGTTGTTAACACCCTACAAAATATGGTGCTTAGCCAACCTCAAAAACCCCCACAAAGGAATTTCACAAGACTCAACATACCTATGATAGTGGTCCTAAAGCAGCTTCTAGAAGCTAACATGATTGAGTTACCACCTATAAGGTAACCTGATACCACAACTAATTGGTATAAATTTGGTCAACATTATGAGTACCATAGGGTAGAGGGGCACTTGACAAACTCTTGTAAGAGGTTGAAACATGTGGTTCAAGACCTAATTGATGAAGGTCACCTTGTTATAGAAGGTTCTCAACCCAATCCTCCAACAAACAATCAACCTCCTACACAACAAGCACCCACAACAAATCAAGACATGGGGATCTTCCAAGATCCCCTACCTAAGCATGGGCAACAAGCTGCTAATCAAGTGTCATATCAAAATGTGCCCCCTCCCTATGATAATATGGTTGGTATGATAGCAATAACTACAAGGTAACAAGCATAGATTCAATCGACTCAATGATCTCAATAGGAGATGAGTTCTTCATCCAACCCACCTTCAAAACCTCCCTTAGTTTTGAAGAATACACAAAGAAGGAGCACAAGGGTAGAAAACCCACCTTTAGTGTTGAAGCCACAACCTAAAGTCTCCTTTGACATTCAACAATAATTAGCTAGTACCCCAGCTAAGATCTCCCTCTTAGAGCTTTTACAAACTTCTCCTATTCATAGGGAAGCCCTGTTGGAGCTTCTAAGACAACAATATGTTCCTTCAGATATTTCTCCTAGTGTTATAGTTAATGTTGTAGGTTCTCTTGGGATACATCACATCACATTTTTGGATGATGATATGCCTTCCTCAAACTTATGAGGGGATTCCTCCCTCTACATCACAACATTTATTGGGGAAACATTTATCAAGAGAATCTTGATTGACAATGGTTCTTCCCTTAATTTATGCACTTATCAATTTTTCCAAAAATTTGGATTAAAAGAGGAAGACTTAACTAAATCTGACATTATCATTAAAGCTTTCAACAATGAGTCCCAAGAGGCTTGTGGTGTTATATCTCTCCCCATTAGGGTTGGACCTAAGATCTTAGATACCTTGTTCTATGTGGTGTCTTGCCCTACATATTTTAATCTTCTTCTTGGATGCCCTTGGATTCATGCGATGAGGGTTGTCCCTTCCACTCTTCATCAATGTCTGAAGTTCAAACTTAAGAATCAACTTGTCACTATTTTGGGTGACCCTCATCCATTTGAATATTGTTTGATGGTTGAGCAAGCTCAATCTAGTCTCAATTTATGCCCATCAGTTTCCTCATCTCACATAACTAAACAACTTGAAAATATTAAAGTGAGTGAGGAACCAATAATCAATGTTTCATCATGGGATCAAGTTAATCCATTTCTTCAAGAGCCTCTTCTGGATCTTGCCAAGCTACCACCTTCACCAAGGACTATGGGTTTACCTCATAAGAAGGGTGAAGTTGTACACATTGGCACGTGTACCTTTATCTTCGTAGGTACAACCTTCGAAGAAAATATCCGTGGTAGCAACCTCTATCCTGTAGAGCATTCTTTTACCCATTGTTACTTGTCCAATGATTACCCACTCCCCAAATAGATCCTATCTAGTATGGGATATATAGGTAAAGGTTTGGGGCCCCAATAGAGAGGCATTCAAGAGCCTTTGGATGTTGAGATTTGGCCTGGGAGATGTGGCATAGGTTACATACCCAATAAAAACCAACCTTTACCATTTGATAATGATGATCACCTTATTACTTATGCTGAATATTTAGATCATCAAGGCTTGGAGTGGAGTGATGAGGATGAGGGTCCCCCTTATCCCTCAGACATCTTGTTTTGCAATATGGTAACTTTGGTGCATCCTGAGCTAGATGTGACCCCAAAGGAGTATGCTAAAGGGGATACCCCTTGTGATATGAATCATAAGGATATCCTCTAGAATAACTCCTCCTTTGATGGGTCTGTCCCTTGTGTTGTGCATGTCGAGTCTTCTTGTTCTCAAGAGGACCCTATTCCTCTATCTCATAGAGACCTTGCAAAGTTGGGAATCTCTCCCCTTTCATCAAAAAGGATGGCACAATCCGAGTTTGCCATGACTTTCATGCAACGACTCCTAGAGAATATGTTGTGGATGATCCTCTTTGTGATAAGAGTCATGAAAGTATCCTACATCATAGCCCTTTCTTTGATGGGTCAGTTCCTTGCACTACCATCTTTTTTGTTAAAATAGGTGGCACAATCAGAATTTGTGTCGACTTTAAGGACTTAAAACATTAATTAATAAATAAATAAATAATAATAATACTATGCATGACTTTGCATTTTCATCTAGTTTAGTTCACATATTGCATCCGGTTTGCTTGATTCATACTGCATGATTGCCTATCATATCTTGCATGTTTTGCCTGACATTTTGTTCCACTTGCATTTTTGCTTGTCATACAATTGCATTGTTGCTTGTTCATACTTGCATGACTGCTTGATCATATATATTCTTAAGGATTTTGTGATAATGGCAAGTGATGACACCTAGTTAGGTCATAGCTCACATGCATTGCACTCACACTAGGACTCTGATGCCTAGCGAATCCCCAACCTAGGGCCCATTTTCATGCATTTTCATCATTGCATTCACCCATCCCATCTTCTCTTCTTTCTTCTTCTTTTATATCCCTTGACCTTGAAATTTTTTATTATCTTCTATCTCTCCAAGTCAAGGGATATAGTTCTTCTTGTATATCCTTGTCCTTTGCATGTTTTCCTTTCTTCCTTTCATCAAGACAAGGATATACGTTCTTCTTCTATCTACCCATTATTTGCTTTCACACTTTTTCCTCCTTGATTTTTGATGGCTAAGTGGTCCTCATGGGATAGGGTAGATACCACATGAATATCATATATGGTGTTCACATGACCACTGACTATCTTACGCACACTACTTAACCATTGAAACTTCAAGGTATGCACACACTCACCTCTTATTTTGCTCCATTTGCTTTGTCCATACACCTTCTTGCACACACCACACCCCTATTAGGTAGTTTAGACACCTAAAATACGTCATATTTAGGAGACTACTCATATGGGCATCCTTGCAGACCATATGAATGATCTTAGACCTTTCCAAGAGCTACCAGTGGTTCTAAACACTCATTTGGGTTAGTTTTGCCCTATCCAGGCTCAACCGTTGATGATTATAGTGAATGCCAAACCAACCACTGATGCTTAGAGTGACTACGATCTAACCATCCTAAGTGAGAGCGACTAGATCTGTAACAAACTTGGCCTCGAGGATCAAGCCAAAAATAAATTGTAACATTCAGGGCAACAATTTTTGGAGTTTTTCAGGCTTGGAAGCCTCTAGAAGCTTCCTCCCAACTGCCAATTCTTGTTCTTGGTTTCTCCATGAAGCTAGAGCAAGGATTTTGGGAGTCTATTTAAGACCCCAATTTTGAAGAGCAAAGGGATATTTGATATACAATTTTTATGTAGCGAAACTCTATCGAATTGGATAGCGACTGTACAACCCTTGAGGACTATCGAAATGCTACCCAATTGTGGAGTGACAAGCATGAATATGACCATGGAGCTTCCAAAGTATCGAGGAGCACAAATCATAAATTGACACCTATCTAGAATGAATCCCATCAATTTCAACCACCAATACATCTTGGGACAAGCAAACAACCCTTGACCATCAATTCAACTATTGAATTGTACATTGTAGACCCTGATTCAAGATGCAAAACAATCAATTTACAACTGATATCTTTGACAGTGGCTCATAGAGCTCAACCACCGATGACGTCAGCAGCTAGTAGATCAGCTGCTTTGAGCAACAGGGGTCGGGGTTTGATTCATAGTTTTTTTAGTTTTTAGCTCATATTACTGCTCATTTCTCTTTTATTAGCTTAGATTTACCATTTTCAACGTAATTGTATGATTCATTAGCAATTTTAGAGGCATATTTGCCTTTTTTTATCAATATTTTCTAGGTTCAATTTATCTCCATAGATAGCCTTATTTCATGCTTATTTATTTAAAATTGTAGATTAAATTAGCTAGATCTACTTATATTCAAGTATACTTTACATTAGTTTAGCATTGTTTAAGCATCTTTACTTATATTGATGTTCTTGATGTTTTATTCATGCTTTCATGTATTTTCTTACAAATTCCTAACAAAAGCCTCATCATGAGAGACCTCATTTGCTCCTAATTGTGCTTTGTTGTTTCTTGCATGTAGATCACATATTCTTGACAACTTCAAAGCATTCTTGGCATCAAATTCCTCCAAACAAGTGAGAAGAAGGTATCCATAAGCCCTTGAGAAGTTTGTGTCGAATATAGAAATCTTGTGGATTGCACCACCCCAATTTAGGGGCTTTAAAACATTTTAATCATTGTATCAAGAATCAGTATCCCTAAGAGGGACCTAACTGTAATCAAATTTTAGCACGAATTAATAAAAAAAAGCTTCATATTTTTGTTCATTCATTGTTATACATTTTTATTGATTTTATCTTTGATATAATGATACCAATAGCTTAGGTGCAGGGTTTCTAGGATCTTACAGATGGCGATCACAGTGGCACACCCACATTTTATGCTATTTTGTTACATGTTGAGTTTTTTTGTATACAGGTGCAGCCACTCTGATTAACAATGGCTAGTAGAGCTCAGTCATTATTGAAGATAATGACCAGTTAGAGCTGCCTTGAGTGACAACAATCGATAGAAAAACCTACAAACAAACAATCAAATATTAAATTGACTTGGATTCTAGGTTGGTTGGAATTCCTTGTAATTTTACTTCTCTATATGTGTTTTTGTCATCTAAAATGCAGTAGATGAAGATTAAATAGAAAACATAGAGAAAGTGTAAAAGCAAAATTCATAATATCTCTTAGCTTTTCTACTAGTCGTTGCTAGGAGCAGCGGTCTAGATTGTGTGTTAGGGTTTGAATGCTTGGGGCCTGTCTAAAGGCCAATTTTCATGTAACTTTGCATTGCATTCTTTTGAAATAGCATTTAATTTTGCATCCTTCTAAAATTAAAACATCAATTTCCTAGGCATGTAGGAAAAATCATGGATGCTCTATGATGCATTTTCATTTTATGTAAAATTAAAATAAACCCCCACACACCACATCACATTTAAATATTAGTGAGTTGGAATTAATACCCAACCACTAATAGAGACCAACGACGGTGGGTTTCATCTCCATCCGTTGGCTCAAATCCTATGAACCCTATTTTTGGCCAATATCGGATCCAAGAATTGACGTAGCTTGAAAAATTTGCATGTACTTCTCTTCAGAGGGTATAACACTGACCAAGTGAGACTGGGTGAGGACCGGTAGGACCTGTGCTCCCTGATCGGGTATGGGCTTCATATCCATACTTTGGTGGGTTTACGTGATCAAACTTTCATTGTAGTTGTCGAGCTACGAGCATACAGGTGAAAACCCTTAAACTATACAAGTGTATCATCAAAAAAATTGCAAACACGATGAGATTTATTTTATATACTCAATGAACCAAAACATACTAAACAAGTTTTAGGAAACAAATCGAATCCTTAAAAGAGATAATCATATTGTCTACTTTGTGTGTTTCTTTATTGTTTGGGTAATCAACATAAGATCCTTGATCTGGGACCAAACCCTAACCTTTCAATAAATAAATTGCTACTTTTTTTATTTTGCATCCAGCGAATTAAAAATCGTGCAAATTGGAGCTATAACAAAAAAGTTATGTTGGTTTTATGATTACTCTATTTTGAGTGATTTTAAAGCCAAAAATAGGGAAAAACTGCACTAAAATAGTCATAAATAGCCCTAGACAACCCCAAAATTTACCAAATTTGTTTTGTTATATTAGTTAGCTCCTTGTGCACCCCTCATACCATTTTTGAGTCATGGCTCTGCATTTTCCCAAAATTCCCCAAATTGGTCATTTTCCCACGAGCCTCGGTTGGCCAAATATTCCAAAAATACAAATTTTGACCCGGAAGTCACTTTTTGGAGTCATAGCCCATTGTGATCAGCTCGTCACATTAATAATTTTGGTATATAACACCCACAACCTTTTTGGAAGTCAAAATTTTCTTTAGTGTGGGTTTCCTTCAGGGTTTGCCTAGTCAGCACATCATGACAACTATGCATAGCCGAGCTCAATCATGAGCCAACGAAGCAAAAAACTTATGGAGAGGCCCTGAACACCTCCAATATTCTCCTGAGGATCTCACCATTCTTCACGACACCTTGGTAGTCGTCACACCCACTATTCTCCTGAGGATCTCATCATTCCCACACGATGCCCTGATAGTCATCGTGAAGCCACTTCCTCACATAGGGGATCTACTCATCGAGGTGATAAGGTTACCACATACATGGCAAGAACTAACACAACTAAAACCCCTCGTAGTGAGATGGAAAGCCATCGGTCTTACACAATGGACCAATCAGATCGGGAACTTAGGCCTCACATAGTTCAGAGAGAGCGGCTACTCCAAGATCAATTGGAGGACCTACGCATTGAGCGTGAGCGTATAGAGCAAGAATACGTGGAAGAGCAAATATTGTGCCACCATAGATGGGATGAGATCAAACAACGTGAAGAAAGGATTTTCCAACAAAAGTTACATGAAGAACAATCATGTAGGGTAACTCCTAAAAAGAGACCCACACCTAGAACTCATAGGCAACAAATCAACGTGAGGTGCCCTACGCATCATCAAGAGTTACCTCCTAAGCAAGTAGATAGCCATTCTCTTAGATAGATAGAAAAACCTCTAGCTATCGATAAACAACAAATAGACATATTCAAATATCCCTTACCCAATCATGAGGCTAAGGAAGATCAAAAGGAGCATGTGAGCAAGGTGCATATAGCCCCACCTAAAGAGGGTGGTATCGGCATGATAAATATCATGACGGGAAGCAAGGAACTCCCTAGCCAATCTGCATCACTACCGAATCTAATCAATGCTTGACATTCATCATAGTCCTCATAGCAATTAAAGCCTATTCCACCATACAAGGAACCTGTGATTACTTTTCACAAACAGGAAATTAAACCAGCCCCTATTAACGAACCTGATCCGCCATTTCACATTATAGCTAGCATTAATCAAATTTCATACAAGCGAGTTTTGATTGATACTGGTTCATCCATCAATATCATCACTACCACTGCATTGAAACATCTCAACATTCTACCTTCCCACATTAGAGTATCTACCTTCATTCTGCAAGCCTTTAACGATGTTGTATCTCCCACAATAGGCACAATAGTCCTCCCCATTGAGGTGGGATAAAAGACTATACCTACATTGTGCTATATTTTAGAGGGTTCAAGATAGTACAACATACTACTCGGAAGGCCATGGATGAGAGCCATGGAGTGCATACCATCCATAATGCATCAGTGCATTAAGTACATTCATGCAAATAAGGTCCATGTAGTTCAGGCTGACATAGATACCTTTAAGTATTATAAACTAGTGGATCATCCACAGGAGCCTATTGTGTCACCCATGCATCTAAACACTAAATCTAATGATGTTATCCAGAGTCCAGATGCAACCCCATAGTTTGCTATGAAGTTACCTTCACCACCACCATCACCTTTGGTTTCACCCATTAAGCCTCCATATTCGGTTTCTCTAAGCAAGGAGAAATCGACTAAAACAACCATAGAGATGCTCACAACTATCTCAAACATATCATTAGAGGACTCTCTTACTCCTATCAAAGGGGAAGAACCTATTGTGGTTATGGATAAATCAAATCATATCATACCATCTTCGTCCACCACATCGCAGGTCATAGTTCATTTGGATGAAATTGAATTTAGAGAGCATATAGAGGCAAACACTACGTTTATGCCTATCATTGAGTCCATTGAGGATTTAGGTCGACCTCCTATCGAGTCACTACCCATTGATCCCATCCTTGATTCTTCACCTGAACATGAGGAAAAATTAGTTGTCATAATTGAAATAGAACAACCTCAACAAGTTGAGGAGCCACCCACAACTCATCCAAATGTTGAAGTGCCTTCTCATGAGTTTGTGGGGATGGTTAACATTAAGTCAGAGGACCAAGTGACTCTAAAGTAGATAAAACAAGAGATGGTGCAATCAGATGTTGCTTCCACATCGAAGGGGCCAAAACCATTGAAATTAGTCACCCCTGACTCATTTCTCATGGTGCCTCCTCAAGAGCAAGAATAAGTGTTTCCCCCACATCAGACTGGGGGTACTCAAGCTCACAAGGTTCAACAATACAAAGTAAAATGAAAGCATGAACTGGATAGCCAACTAGAGCATGTGGATACCACTATCAAAGTGGATCATCATGAAGCATCCACATCATCTCAAATGAAGAAAATGGGTAATTTGCATATACCTGGGGGTTCTGTAGCCCCCACTCTTGCACCTCCTTCAATCAATGATGATATTCTAAGCGTGTCACTATAAATACACATGAAAGACTTATCCATCTTAGAGCACATGCAAAATCACCTTTATAACATAGAGGCACGGATAGAGCAACAAAATGAGATGCTGCAATTTATCCTGCTTTATCTTGAGAGTTTGGAGTTACAAAAGCAACCCCCATATAAGGCCAAACCACCTCCTATTCAATCACAAGAAAAGCCTCAGCAAGAGCAAGCACCAAGTTGGTTGCTCCATCAACCTAGAAAATATCCCCTTTGGCTCAAACATACGGTATCGATTTTCAATTGATTAACTACCACAAATACCATCACCCTACCTGAGGTGCGACCTTTAGATCTAAATCATATAAAACCCTAGGGATATGAGGAGGATGAGCATTGTGTATACCATAGATAAAATGGACATGACATTCACTCATGTCATGGTTTTAGAGCCCTAATACACAATATGCTCAACAAAAAGTAACTTTGAATTGTCAACCAACAAGTGACCATAGTCAGTAATCCATCCCTTACACCCAAAAATCAAGAGGAGCCCCCTAAGATAGCAATCAAAATACCTAGGGCTCAACATGGTCATCAAACCAAGCCAGCATGGGTTGAGCACCCAAAACAACAACAATGCATTTGGACTCCTTTAAACGAGCCCATGTCAAACATTTTTCAAAAGTTGCAAGAGGCTAAGGTCTTAACCTTACCATAAACCCTTTAGACCCAAATAGAGCTAAACCTAAGGGCTATAGGGAGGACCATTACTATATCTATCATCGAATAGAGGGCCATGGCATTTGCAATTGTTATGGATTCAAGAATGTGGTTCAAGATCTCATAGATAGTGGGTATTTTCCCATAGATAGTTCATCCATAGTGCCTCATATTACCAAAATAGAGGCCACATATTCCCATGTACACCCCTCAGGTCAGTCACATCCTCGTAGGCCTAACAAGCCACCTCATCGAGTGGTCACATTTGAGATGACTACTGCAACTTTATTTTAAAATTTATACGAGGTAAATGCATTCGTATTACCAGAAGTTAAACAAAGAGAACCCAAGCCTGGGTCACCTGATGAAAGCCTCTATTGTATCTATCATCGTATACAGGGGCATGACATCCATGGCTACCATTCATTGAGGAAGGTGGTCCAAGACCTATTAGAATGAAATGAGATCCGTGCAGATGGTTCGCTCATTTTACCCCACCAGGATATGGGTACCCCACAGAGGTCTGTGCCCCAATTGGGAGAGTTAATTTCTATCACTCTTCCTAAGCAAGCTGATTACATTACAATGGACAACATGCACATTGGGGGTCCTCAAGGTAGCATACTTTCCCCACCATCCACATCATGATTAATGAAGCAAAATGAGGCCTCCAAAGGTATCGCACCTCCCTCACTTTCATTGAGTGGTACACATACTGGGGTTACTTAAGGTAGCGTACCTTCCCCCAAAAACCAAAAAAAAAATCATAAAACAACAAAATTTCAAAAACAATTGAAAAATCAATATTTAAAAAATAATTGAATAATAAAAATTTTCAAAAATATTTGAAAAATCAAAATTCAAAAACACTTGAAAAACAAAAATTCAAAAAAATCAAAAAGCAATAAAATTAAAAAACATTGCAAAACATCAAAAATACAAAAACATTTACATTATGCATTTCATTTTGCATATGCATTCATCTAATTGCATTGCATTAGGCATGTCCATCCATTGCACTTGCATTAGGATAGGTTGTGTTTCCAATATTACAAACGACACCACGTTTGTATGCCAATCATGCATCTTTAAAAATTATCATTCATCCATCACTCTTGTGAGTAATTGTGTTTTTCAACACAACCCCTCTCGTTGCTATAAGGAATATAGTAAGAGTTTTTTATAATTCACCACACCTAGTGATCTTCTCAAATTTTGAAGAAATCTATTTTTGCTTTTGGAGATGAGGTCTAGTTTTGAGAGCACCTAGCATATGTCAAAATCCCTAGGTGTGGTATCCTATAAAAATAGACCAACACATATGGAGCTCATGTGAACCGCACTCACTGGTCTTGCATGTCTACCACCACCCCTATCAATTACCATGGTAGGTTTCTTGACTCATATGGCATATCAAAAACCCCACCACTGTACCATAGAGCATGATCATCAAAGAATTGGCCTCATAGCACCCTACTAGCTCATCAACCAAGATCGAACTCTCTCATACTTGGTGGGCCCAACCTCTAGATAATATTTGTAGCATGGCCCATTACCATCGTGCTCTATAAATTGTTCTCTCCCTGATGGGGATGCACAAGATGCACCACACATCCTCTAGTGTGACCATCATAGCCCCTGTCAATAACTAAAAGGTTGATGATTCTAGATACCATCTCTTTGTTAGCATTGTAAGCAGTGCTTGGTCTACCAAGTGATGTAGCCCCACTACCTCTAGGATACCCCACTCTATTTATGAGATGCCATCTAACTCCACCTCCAAGGAGCTCAATAACCACTTGTGATTCTCTAGTACATCATGCTGCATCCAAAAAAAAAAAAAATTAGCTTAACATGCATAGCAATAATCAGTAAAACTTGCAAATTTAAATCTTTACTTCCTAGTCTTGCTAGCTTCCTCTCTTTTCTCTTTCATTTTCCTTTATTTTTCTTCCTGGATTATTTTTCCCTTTGTTATCTCCCTCTTTCTATAAAATCATGCCCCTCTGGTTTTGGGCATGATTTCATCCTTCTTCTCATCTCACTAAAATCATACCCCTTACTCGTAGGGCATGATCTCATGAAATCACACTCCACAGTATTGGTTTACAATTTTGATCACCATAGTGAACCAATCAAAATCACGGTCAGACCCTAATATCGTGTTGGGGTTGTGCACAAATATTCTTGAGAAAAACAAAAAAATTGCTCAAAAAGGACCTAAAAACTAACCTAACCTAATCTAGAGGGAGGATTTTAGCCCTTACCCATGCTCGCTCCTCTACTGTGCCAGCCTCACCCCTGGAAATGACTGAATAGTGTACGAGTAGCACCATTTTCTACTTTTCTCTAGAGCCCTTTTCTTCTTCTTTGCATAGTGAAAATGAAATAGGGTTTTCATCCCTTTTCCCTTTTATTATTATTTTTGGTCTCTTTTTATCTCCTTTCTATTTTGTTGTTTTCTCTCCCTCTTCTTCTATGTCTGCCATTTCAAGTTTTAAATTTTACATTACTTCTGAAACTTGAGGAGGCACCCTAGCTTGGGAGGCATTAATAGCTCTAATGCCTTGATTTACATGAAAAATTATGAAAGTGTCTAAAATGATACCATTTTTACACCATATCTTTCTTCTAAACTAGCTACCCATTTTTTATTTGTTGTTCTTCCTAGGTGTCTACATATTTCTTTGACACATTTATTAGGCCATAAATGCATCAAAGAGGGGGAAAAATGTAGACATAGAAAATTGACCCACCCAAGTGAGTCATTTTCTCTAGAACCTTAGAGAGACCCTCCAACTTGCCCAAATGCAAGTTTGGGCCTCTCTTCTCCCCTCTTCCCCTCTTTTTCCTAGTTTTACCAAAATCATGGTCGGCCCTTACAAGGCATGATTTTGGCAAGTTAGGGTTTTCTCTTAGAAAACCCAACTTTTGAGCTGACTTCTTTAATGTCGGTCCTCCCTTAGGGTTTTCCCACCCATTTGTGTTTAAAATCCCTTATAAATAGAGGGTTTTGGATCTTATTTTGCTAATTAGCATGATAACTAGCAAGCTAAGAGGTTAATCATGAATTCTTTTGCAAGTTTTAAAATTTGCATGCTCTCCAAGTGTTTAAGTGATCTTTGGCAAGTTTCTTCTGGTGTTATTTTGTTGCATTGTTGATTCATTGCCCTGGGTGGATAAGTGTTGGAGCCTTGAGGAGAAGTCAACCATATTTTGGAGGTCTTCATCCTTTTATCTGCCCCTCTCATTACCACTAGGTTGTTTCATATATTTTATCATTCATAGATTATTAATTGTATTTTTGTTTTTTCCTATTTTACGTCGATATACTATTTTCATTGATCTATTACAAAATTGCACTCTATATATACAGGGCATGATTTTGATAGAATCATGATCGTAGACACCCTGTATAGGGCATGATTTTGGATACATTAATTTTTGGGGTAAGGTTCACTCGCAAACCCTAGGGTTGTGTTTGTATATTGCATTTAGGATATAATATTATTGTTTACATTCTATTTTTTGCATTGTTACGTTTCTTTGCATTTTGTTTTTCCATTTCCAAAAAAGATCAACATTATTTCATGATTTCTAAAGGTCAACTAAAAGGACCTAGGGGGCTTGACTGATGTGCTTCCAAGCTTTGCTACACAATGGCCTATGCATGCCCCCTAACACTAATCATATTTTCTAGGGTTTCTATATAATATCTTTTGTAGGTTGAAGCTATGGGATATCTTTGGATGTAAAATAAAGCTTGGATCAAGCACCAATTCAAGTAAGTACCCTATTAGATATCTAGTCTATTTGCTGATTACTTTTACTCATTTTTATTCAAATTTAGGATATCAATAAAAGGAAAAGCATTTGATCATATTCCTTTAGGCATTCAAAAAAAATAAGAGCATATAGTGTGCATCTAGGGTTTAATATTGTTTGTGCATTTCACTTGTGCCCTTGCTCAAAAGGAAAATAAATTTATTTATTGTAATTTAGGGTTAAATATCATTGAATCAAAAAGTCATACTAGGGTTAGACATTGTTTTCTTGCATCACTCTTTTATTTCATATAGCTTATAGAGGCCAAACATAGGTGATTGCTTAATTGAACACATTAAAAATTTCCACCCCAAACTTGGAGTGAGTCCTAAAATCATTCTTGGTGAACCCTTTCCCTTGTCCATCAAGTGTAGAGAATATAACAACCACCGTGGTCACCTTGGCTCCCAGTAGATCCAATCAAGAATCATACACGGTGCATAGTTATTATATTTTCATCACTACTTCACAATTATTATAATTGTAATATATTGTTTCTTTTTAAAAATTAATTAATTAAAAAAATTTCTTAAAATTAATTGTATATTAAATGCTAAAAAAACCTTTAATTTATTCATAAATAATTTTTTTTAACCTTATAAACTTATTTGTAAAATTAAAAAATAAAATAAATGATACTAAAATAATAAAAATAAGAAATTAAAATATTAGTACAAGTTCAACCATGATTTGAATATTTTCATGTATTTGAAGCTATAACCTGTAGGTTGTCATAGTTTAAATTATAATAGAAAATTAATTTGCTAAAGTATTTTATGACCAAATTATGTTTGTCTTGATAACACTAGTATCAATACTAAAACTACAAAAAAACAATGAGCTAATGGTATGCATTTGACATATATAATATAATGCACTTCATATTTCATATTAGAAGATATATTAAACATGAAATTTTGAATTATAAGAGTTAAATCATCATGAAACCAAATTTTATAAGTTAGGGATGGTATGTTAATCAAGTGAGAGGTGTAGGTTGAAGGTATCTTACATGCCAATTTGTAACTATTGAGTTCTTCCAAGTTGTTGTAGTAGTAAATTTGGTGATCCTTTGACTTCCAACTTGAAATATTGTTTAAGGCCAAATAACTCCTATCAATTAAGTTTCTTAACTTGAATCTAGCCTTTGACTATATATATGGGCATTGCAAGGTAATTAGGGATGTATATATGGTGTAAAAAGGAGGAGAAGTTTGCTAGAGTTAATCTCCACTTTAGGTCTTATAGAAATATTGAATTAGACATTGACATGTTTGGTCATTTCATTTATTGGGAAGTGGTTTTGAGTATGTATAAAAGGTTTATTTATTTGAATAGATCCAAAACTTATTTTTATTATTGTGATCTCCATCATCTCATTTAGGATTACATAAAAATAAAAACCAAGATAAGCCTAGTTGGTAAAGTAGGTGTTTAGCTCATGTAACATCCATGTCAATCCTCATAAACAAGAAAATACTAGGTAAGTTTAGGAATCAACATTGGTCAGTAGATTAAACACTTCTACAATCAATAACATCCAACCAATTGATTCAATATTTGATTCTATATGTAATGATTAAAAATATCATTCCTCTTAATGAATATTATCATATATGCATAATATGGAGATGGAAAAATTATTCTCTTCTACAAAAGATATTAGTAATATTACTCATAAAGACTATATAGCTTAGGCAATAGACTAATGTGATGTAAAGAGAGAAAAGGACGTTAACACTGTCTAGTGATAGTCTCTCCCAACAATCTTTTTTACGGGTGTTGATAGAAATAATATTTTAGAACTTTGTCATAAAGAACTAGTGTTGACTTATGGATGAAAGTACATCTAAAAGAATATACAAAAAATCATCCTCTTCTTATAAACGAGATAAAATTCAACTATAGAAAGAAGATATTGTGCTATTGATGATGAATCAAAGAAATTTTGACTACTTAATTTTTTTCTTATGTTCCATAGAAATAAATTGCTTCAAGATTGAAATGATCATGGAATGATATACTTTCTCTAATAATAGTTGTTTATAAATAGGTAACTAGTTTTAGAATCTAGCCAATGAGACTCATTAAAATGGATGTTCCTTGTAAAATTCTCCATCCTATATTGGAATGTTAGGGATATTACCTTGATAAAACATAAGTGAAATGTTAAATAATTCATTAGACATATAAGGACTCATTTGATAATCTTGTAAAATGTAAAATATAAGGGTATTCATTTGGATCTTAAAAAGTATATAGTATAGTCAAAAGATATTATCTTCTCTCATATTAAGATAAGTGGAGGTGTGGTGCTATACCTTCCCCATTGGATAAAAAAATTGATAACTAGATGGTAAAAAGTTCCAAACTACCATTGTGTTTTGGTCACTATATTTCTATATGGTATATCATATTGGATTTATTCAACCAAGCAAATATTGAAGTAGAATTTAACTATGGATATAGATGGAGGATAATATTCCACAAGTAGAGTGGGTTTTAGGATACTTTTATATGATAAAAAATGGATAGGCTAGGGGATGGTGCTCATATAACTTATCCTTTATGTCTAAAGAATTTAATATTTAGGTAGCCTCTCACAATAACTTAGGAGTGTTTGAATCCTTAGGTTTCATGAGTAAAGCAATAGGGATGTTGTGTTTACTTGGTTTAACCACAAAAAAATGGGACTAAGTATAAAATTAATCACTTAGATCATTTATATATTTCTCATCATAAAAACATTATTTCAAACTCCATAGGATATAATTTTTTATGATGATTCATCAACTCTCTCAAATCACCTATCTAGATCCTACTTAAAATTTTGAATGTAAGTGATCTATGTCAATTAAATAAGTTACCACACAAATGTAACATGTATATCCTTGAGAAGCTAACACACCTTTAAATAATTTAAATTTATATAATGTGTTATCTTCAATGTGTTGATGAATGGATTGGCCAGTAGAATGCATCCATTTAAATTTGTGCATATTTATTATTAAAATTTGATTAGTTCTTGGCCAAGGAGCATAGAAGGAAGGATAATATTTTTAGGGTCAAGTTAGAAAATATAGGAAATGAATAGGTTTGTATGATCATACTTTTGACATCTCAACTAGTAATATATGAGCTCAAATTGAGTGAGTTTGATATGTTTTAGGGGTAGGTGTAAGAATTTGCTCTTAAATTCAATGGATCATGAAAGAGAATAAGAGATAAATTTTTTTATTCTATTAAAGGTGCTTTATATAAGAAGTATCAAAGCAAGAATTCACCATTGAATTCAATAGACCAAGTATGGGAATAAAGAAATTTAATTTTTTTTTCAATTAACTTAGGTATGAACATAAGAAGGAAAAAGTTATTGAAATTTAAATATAGTTTTAGTTTTTAGTTGAAGATGATAAGAACTTAAATAGAGACTTTATAAAGCATATGTTTTATTAATATATACTATAAATAGTAATATAATTTAAAGGTGATATGATAAATTTGTGTTATAACATTTGGATAATTGCTAAGTTGGCAATAGTAACAAAAAGAGTTTTTAAATGAAAAATGTAAAATTATTTTGATTGGAAAGAATAGCTAATATTTTGGGAGGGTTAAGATTATTTTAATATGTTGTGATCATTGCTAATAAGTTGGAAGAATATCCAAGTATTTTATTTGTTGCAACTTCAAAAGGTCAACCAACAAAAATAAAAGAAAAATAATTGTGTAGAGGAACAATACCCAATAGTGTTGTTGTATATTTAAGTCTTGTTGTAAATCCTTGTGAATTTTTGGATATAAAATTCTAATAATTGAGTAATATTATTATAGTTAGACTATAAAATGGCTTGATAAAAAGAGAAAAAAATGGTAAAGTATACATGAACAAATAATCTATATGATGATGAATAAAAAGAAAGGCAATTTAATTAAATAACTAAGATGGAACCAAATAGAAGTAATAGCTAAGTTGATGGTATAGAGAATGAAAAAGAAAGTGTGTGTGTAGTTGGCATGTAGGTAGTGCATATATAGAAAGAGATAAAAATAAGGGAGTGGGAAGAAACAAACAAGAAGAGGTAGGCAAGAGAAGGAGGAGGCAAAATAGAGTAGGAAGCATAGGTAAGGAATTCACATGTGGAGCATTAAGAAATTATGATAAATACATAGTTAAATAAGTAAGAAATCCATCTATACAACTTAAGAATCAAAGGTACCACATCCCATAAGCCACTTAATGGGAAAACATGATATAGTTAAAATTAATCAAGAATAAATATTATTGAATTAATTTTAATATAAATGAAATTAAGCTTATGAAATATATCTCTCTAATATATATATATATATATATATATATATATATATATATATATATATATATATATATATAGATATATTTGATATTTGATATTGTATGTTGCCTTTATATTGAGTCTATACAAAGCTTAAGATTATTATTTCTATGATATATGTGTTGGTTATATCAATTTACCCATGACATTTATATGTTATATATGTGCGAATGTGCACCTATAAATCGAGGTGACCTATTGAACCTAAGATAAATTGTTAGATGGTCAAAATATTCTAGTAAGAAATTACTCTTATACATAATAATTTAAATGATTAAACCTTTTGTGCACACGATAAGTTTTGAGTTACGTGTCAAGAATTGTTATCATATTTATGAATGAATGTATTTTATGCACTAAGAAATAAATGAAGAATATTAAGATGTATAGGAATCCGATGATAGTTTAACCCATGGTTAAGTAGTAATTCTCATAAGATCTTCTTGGGGATTGATAAATGGAGGATCTCCTATAAGAATGTTGGAACAAGTGGTGGTTAAGATTCTCTTAAGGCTATGATTGACTATTTGTATTTGTTATATTTCCCCTTTGGGCCCTTATAATCCTTGAAAAAATTATTTTTATACTTTTTTGTAATATTATATTATTGAGGTTTAGTCTCACAAGCTTTACCTATACGCATTATGTATTTGGGTATAAAATACCCTTTCATATAAATCTTTGTGCTATCAGTTGGATTGTAATTTAATTTCCTTTTGAGTGAAGATTAATTGGTGTTCATAGACACCACATGATATTTTGTGTTTATGTTTTCCATTAGATGTATTTATTTTAAATAATACTTGATAATGTTTGATTCCATTCATTTCTAGAAACTACTATGAAATCTAACATGGTATTAGAGCGGGTGTGAAACTTCATTATTTGATTGCTTCTATAGGCAGGATTTCTTCTTCCAACTTCTCTAGAGGGTGATTGTTGTTGGATTAATGAAGGAGATTTTTTTGAAGGATGAAAATATAATATGAATAAGGATTTCTAATAAAAACCAAGGTAAAATTGGATCATGAGGATCTAACTAGAATTATTAGATTTAATCTATAAGAAATATTCACCAAGTGGTTCCTCTTTACTCTCATTAGCACTCAATATTTTTTGTTAAATTTTTTGGTCAAATGGATGCCTTTGTTTTAGGATTAATTTTTTTGAGATTTTTTGGAAGACTCATTTGTATTTTAAATATTTTTCAAATAAATCCAATTCCTTTTTTGTCTTTTGGATTTTTTTGTCCAATAGAAATATATATGAGAGGGTAGACTATTTAGATTCCATTAAAATAGAAAAGAAGAGGCTAAATTATTTAGATAGACCACTAGTGGTAGAGAAGTCATGGGTAGGATTATATGCTTAGAAAAGACCTCTGAGCCACTTGAAAAAGCTACTAAAATGGTCTAACAACTTTTCTACTACATAGGAATAAGAGGATATCCTAATTCATTGTGTTCATAAAATTGGTTGTGTAGGGTAAACTGTAATAGATATGAACAAATAATTAGGTTTTTGGTTTTTTTGTGAAATTGTATGAGGGTCATAGTTCAACACTTTTTGATATTTTACCTCTAGGTATTCCCAAATTGCATTTGAATTTTTTACTCTTTCCATCCTTTTTTTTGAATTTTGAAAAAAGAATATCTCAAAGGATATTTCCTATGGGGGGACCAAAATCAAGCACAAGGGTGTGTGTTTTCATCAACAACACACTAAGGGAGGGATAAATAGTTATTATTAGTTTAAAAAATTTCCTTCTCCTTTATCTCCTAAGCATGACACTTTGGAATGTGGCTAGTAGGAAGGGATTACGTCATTTTCCCATGAGAGGTCTTAGATTCAAACTTGCTCCCACCAAAACTTTTGCTAGCAATGATAATGTCAATAGCCATGATAACATAAAAAACCAATATGATGTAAGCACCCATGATGATATGGAAACCTTGGATGACATGGAACTCTTTAATTATGTGTCACCTTATGATGACATGGCACCCCTTTTGCATAGTAGTGATGATATGATAGGACCATATGGACACCACATGGCAGTTTGTAGGAGTTATATGGTAGTCTATACAACTAAAGTGGTAGTATCACACAAATTATAAGACAACACATGATAGTTCATATGAATGGCATGTTGATATATATCGGTAACTTGGTAGTAGGTACATGAATCTTGAGGCAATACATGGTAGTTGCCATAGCATGGATCCCAAGGTGACATATGGTATATTATGTAGGGGTTGACATAGTTATTGATATAGAACTCTCTATTTAGGTTGGCATGGTAGGTCATATACCACTTGAATCTAGAAATATGGGTTTGGGTAATAACATTTCACCAACTCATTGAATTTGACAACCAACTCACATACTAGCAGACTTGGCAATATAAGAATTTTGGAGTAAACCAAAACATGATAAGTGGTGCAAGATGGCTTATATATTAGGAAAATAAATAGATAATGAAAAGTTGCATCACATAATTTATTAATACACTATATATTTAGCACATGCTTGAAACTCCTTCAACCACTCACGCAACAACACATGATAGCCTCTCATTCACTATAGGAACTATTTTGTTTTTCAAAAGTTTTGAAGCCATTTTTGTGATTTTAAGGCAAAACTTCTAGGGGCCACAACTTTCACATATATAAGTGTTTTGATACCTTTTATTTTAATTGGATGGCTTTTTGAGCTCTCTATATTTTTGGTGTTATTTTTGGTAAAAACTACATGCAAAGTTTTATATTTTGGTAAAACAATAATAAATTATCATGTACCTTGTTGAGTGGTCCTAACTATTGTACCTAAAAGATCAAGATTGAAGCTCTAATTTGAAGCAAGAGGCTACAAAAATATATGAATGAGGAGAACTATGATATTGATATTGAATAAGTGAAGTAGCTTTATAGGGATAATAAGGATGAGGCTCATGGTGTCATAAGTCATCATGTTGATAATGTATATGACCTATTAGTAGCACCACAAATACTAAAGTATTACTTGAGAAATTTTAGGGTTTATATGGTCAAATTAGTTCTAAAAAAAATAGTATATTTGGGCTCATATTGCAACCTTGTCCATGGATGCATTTTATACCATTGATGAATATATTAATTGGTTAAAGAAATTGTAAGAGGACATCTAAATCGTAAGAGGACTACCTAAGGAGACAAAAGAAGGACAAGAAGCATTGGAAAGGGAAAGGAACATTAAATTACTCAATATTATATTCAATGATGATGAGGATGTTGGAAATTTTTAGTCCCTAATCTAAAATGTTGTCATTGATGTAAAAAGGTTATTTGATGTCAAAAGGATCTATGATGGCATGCACTATGTTTTGTGAAAAGTGTAAGGAAAGTCTTTTTGTGAAAACCAAGGAAGGTAAAATAAAAGGTTTTATTTAAAACCATGGATGGCAGTTTTGAAATGCGTTTTTATTAAAACCCAAGTTGGATTTTCGTTTCATCGAAAAAGGTGCCCCGATGATGGAGATATTTAATTTTAAATATTTAGTTTAAATTTTAAATTATTTAAAATTAAAATTTAAATTTTAAAATTAAAATAAAAGTAATCCTCCGACGTCATCAAATATGAGGGAGAATACTATATAAAAGGATGACTAAGGTTTATTATTACTCATCCTTGCTCTTGTGGTAAACGTGATTATTAGAAAGCGAAAAGAGCTCGTGTGAAAAATGTTTAAAGGTAGAGGCAAAGAATAAGTTGAGGTGTGGTCGAATCCAAAGACATCGTGGGCAGTCTAGCCTATTGGCAACTCGAGCAGCACAAAGGTGTTGGGAGGTAAGTGGTTGAGTGTTTGAATCACGTGCACTTTATTTTACTTGAGAAAGAAGGAATCTATTTTGCGTTGGCTATTGTGTGGAGGATAAAGGAGAGTGAGGCAGTTTTGGTCTTGTGTGGAGTGCTAGCTCATGTGGTGTGCAAGCACCGTTAGGACACAGGAGCTACAGGACTCAGGTTCGAATCTTGCGAACTCTCTTTTATTGTGTAAAAGAGAAATAGTACGTTGGTTGTGGTTTTTCGTGCGCATGTTGCCAAGGTTTATATGCTGTGTTTGATATTCCAAAATTTGTGCCAAGGTATGCATTAAAGTTGTAAAAGAAAATTAAAACAATATTTTTTTTTATTGGGTGCTAAAAGTTAGTTTAAAATCTATGCATAAATTTTATAGTAAAAGTGGTTTTTGGAGAGATAAGTAGGTAGGCATAGATTTTAATTTATTTAGGGTATAAGTGGTTTGAGGAGTAATAAGGATTATTGCTTATTTGGCACATTGTTGAGATGTTATTTGGAGAGTGCTTTTAATTATTGAAACATTCTTGAGAAAAATATTTAGCTTGAGGGTTATCGAATATATCTTTGGTGGATGTGATTTTTGAGTTGGAGTAAAAATGTGTAAATTGAGTTATGCTTTATTTTGTGATTATTATTTGAAGTCCACTAACCCTCATTGATATTGGAAAGGAAAGTTGTGTTGAGTGTGGCAGATTTTATGGATAACTTCTTGGCATTAATAAGGTATGGGCAATATTCTCTATTGATTTTTTATGGTGGTTGATTTCTGAAATATCATTGGAGAGAAAAGGATTGATTGTGGTTTCCTTTTCAAAAGTGGTTGGTTGAATGCTTCAAGGTTTTTTGGTTTGAGAGTTGTGATTAAACCTTGTTTTATAAGCATTGTTGTTGAAGCCCATTGATTGTGAAATGAACTTGAACTTGAGTTAGATAAGAACATGAGTATCATTGTTATGTGAGATTTGTTGTTGAACATTGTTGGAAACATTTTGAGTTGGTTGATACATGCTTGGACTAGGGTTTGTGAGAAAGGGTTGTTCATTAAGGTGATTGGTTGAGTAGAGTTGATTGAGCCTAGTCAAGTGATTGTGTGAAGTGGTTGTTCAAGTTCCATGAAACAAACTATTCTATATTCTGAATTGAGTTGAGATTGATATTTGAGGATAGAATATATAGAGTCTCTAACAATTCTCTTAATGCTTCTATGAGATTTATTTGAGTTGATATTGGGATTTGAGTATAGAACATATTGAGTCTCTAACAATTCTATTTATGCTTCTATGAGATTGATTTAAGTTGAGATTGGGATTTGAGTATAGAACATATTGAGTCTCTAACAATTCTCTTTATGCTTCTATGAGATTGATTTGAGTTGAGATTGGGATTTGAGTATAGAACATATTGAGTCTCTAACAATTCTCTTTATGCTTCTATGAGATTGAATTATTGATTGAGCATTTGAGTATAGAACATATTGAGTCTCTAACAATTCTCTTTATGATTCTATGATATTGGACAAGTTATGTGTGAGCTTGTTAAGCTGATTTGAGGCAAGTCTTGGAGAAGGCTTGTGGACTGATTTTATGTAAGCTTTTGTGAAACCTTGCTATGCATATTTGAGCAAGTTCTAGAGAGGAATTATTGAGCATATTTGGACAAGTTCTGAGTGAGCTTGTTGAGCATATTTGGACTAGTTCTGAGTGAGCTTGTTGAGCAGATTTGAACAAGTTTTGAGTGAGATTGTTGAGCAAATTTGAGTAGGTTCTGAGTGAACTTGTTGAGAAAATTTGAGTAGGTTCTGTGTGGACCTATTGAGAAGATTTGAGCAGGTTCTAAGTGAGCCTATTGAACATATTTGAGTAGGTTTTGAGTGAACCTATTAAGCAGATTTGAGCAGGTTATGAGTGAGCCTATTGAGAAAATTTGAGCAAAATCTGAGTGAACCTATTGAGCAGATTTGAGAAGGTTCTAAGTGAGCCTATTGATAGAGCTTTGGAGGTGACAGAGTACAAAGGACAAAGTATCAATGGATAGATATATAGTACCTAGGACAATTGAAGATAAATCTGACTGAGGAGTATTCAAGTGGAGAGAGATCCATAAGTCAGTGCAACAAAGAGACAAAGTCTTCTAGAAGATCACTAGCCAGAGCATATGGGGAAAGAGTTCTCCTATGGAAGATATCCATGAACTTGAGATTTAGGGTATTAGCATCTCATTTGGAAAAAGGTACATAAACATTGTAATTGGGAAGGATTCCCAAGATATTGATTGAGAAAGTTTTAGAAAAATATTTTCTCCATGGAGTAGCCTGCATTGGGTGAACCACGTAAGTTATTGTGTCACTTTTGTGGATGGTGTTTTGTGTATTGCTATTGATACTACTATCTATAGACTGCATAATATTGAATTGAAAAGAAAAGTAAAAAGTGGTCTTATAATGTTCACCCCCATCTCAGTATAAGCTTGTGTTCTTTAGAGGACCATAAATTTCTCATATGACAGGTGCTTTAAGATATTATTTTGCCTCCATTTGAGACATGTGTCGACTAGCATTCGAATTTTGTATAGTTAACCATGAAATTTGAGTTAGAAATGTTAGAAAAGGAAAATTGAATTTATTTAGTTATTTTGGGTTGATTTCCATGTTTTATTTGGTTATTTTTGCTAATAATTTTAGGTGGGAAAGAGTTGTTTCATACTATACGTTCTGAAGCACTTTATTGAGCATATTTTGAAGCACATTCTTGCACTTTGGACATTGGAGATATTGTAAAAATATGTGTTGGGATGTGAGGAGATACTAATACAAATAATTGAATGTCCTATTTTATGTGGATTACAACCAACCAGTTGGAGAGAAGCCACCATAGTAGCTAACATCCCATTAGTTGTGCTTATGAAGGAGTCCAATTTGGTATTTTACCAAAACTAAACTTGGTTATTAATGATAGATGCAAATTTCTTTTACGATTTTAATTAATGTTATTTATAGGATCAAAGGTTGTCATTCTCCTTGTAAAATAACCAATGTGAACTCATGATGACCATCTATTTTGATTGTTGTAACATCAATAGGTAATTTTATGTAGAATTAGTTGAGAAAAGGATGATTTCGTTTACTTCTATTTCTAGAAATGACCTTGCCTACTTGCAAAACCATAGTTGTTAGATTTTTGTTCTTATAAATAAAGTACCCTAAAAAAATCTAGGAGGTTAGAAGTGATAATTATGGATGTAAATATAGCTAGTAGTGAGAGACTATTGTAGCGAACTTCTAGTAATTTGACCTGCAATCAAGATTATGCTTCACTAAATTGTGTTATTATGCAAATTATTAGTTAATATGAATTAAATTCCTTCTTTATCATATAAGGAGTAAGGGCCCACTCTCTCACCCTGATAAAGAGTTATTTTCCTATTTTCAGTAGTGTAGTGTGTTATTATTTTTTTGTATTTGGCTATAGTAATGCTATATTTTGTACATTCCTATGCATTTCCATAGCAGTAGATATTGGTAAATTTAAGTGTTTAATTTCAATTCCATTCAAATTTACTTTATATTATTTATTTTCCCACAAGATTTATATTATGTTATTTTATTATTTTAATTTAGTATTACTTTATTTTTCCTTAGTAGCTTAGGAATCTATCTCCTAGAATACCTCATATAGTAATTAGTGCATATAACCAAGGATGCCACCCAAAATTTACAATTTAATGTGACACTACCACCATTGTCAGGGACATCGATGTTGCTAAGGACCAAGTGAGGTATCATCCTAGAATATCTTACAATGTGAAAACAAAACAAAGCTAGAAGGATTTATAGGTGTTATAGTTTGAAATTCCATTTTAAAATTATCTTTTTTGAATGTTTATACTTTGTATAAAAATATATCTCTTTTCAATGCATAGACCTAGGGATGTTAGGAGTAGATCCATTAGTCAAAACCCTAATCCTATCATAGGTTGGATATCATTATACTCACCATAAAATCTAGAGGTTGTGTCAATAAATGAATCATCTAGAATAAGTGTACTTGACAATTTGAGTGAAAGGGAAAGAAGTTAAGGGGAAGAAAGCTCTAGTATACTGCCTTTATCCACAAAAGGTTTGCTAATATCCCTTTATTATTCCTTAGAATAATCTAGTAGCCTTCCACCAAGTCTAGACTTATTCACAATCCTAGGAAAATTCAAGGAAATCTATAATATTTGTTGGTAAGACTCTAATATGGAAGATAGAAAAAATAATGCAAATAAAAATTGTAATATTGAGGGAAGTAATGCAAATAGGACTTCTACGTACCCTATGAAGTTTAATCTTGATGAGTTTTCCCATATAAAAATATTTCATGCTCAATATTACCATTATTTAGGGTGGTTGCATCTGAGGATCCTAATCAATTCTTGTTTGAGTTTAAGATGTTATGTCAAACATAAGACTACAAAATATAACCAAAAAAATATTTTTTTTTTATCATATTAAAATATTTGACCATGAGGTGGTTTATGGGGTTAAAATTGGAAAAATACATACATGGGTCGAGATTGAAAAAGTATTTATGTATAAGTACTAGGAATATTGTAGGGTTAAGGACTGAAAATGATAGGGATTGATAATCCCTATAGTCACTACTTTTCTTTCTTAATTATTCCTAATAATAATGTGAACACATAAATTTTCATGATCCTTGTGATAATGTGAACGCATGCTAATTATAAAGACTTTCATGTGTGAACACAAAACCCATGTAAAGACCTGTGTGAACAGAAGACCAATGTGAAGAATTTTCTAGGAGGTTCCTTTAAGGCTATGTAATGGGATATAAATAGCCCCTTTTGATATGCCAATGATAATCATTTTGTGTCTTCTACTGAGAGCGTGTATCAAAATCATCTAGTATTTAAAAAAAAAAGTGAGGAATTTAAAAAAAAGAGAGAGAAAGAAGTAGTATTTTTATTTATTTAGGAAGGATATTTTGCATTTTAGAGTTGCATTTAAGAGGGGTTGTTTGCATTTTTTAACAATCATTTTGCACTCTAGAGGGGTTGTGTTGTCATAAAATATTGTTGCACTATAAGGGGTCATTTTTTAAGTAGTCCTTCCTCTTCCTCCAAATTTTCCTTGGTGCCCCCTCATTGAAATATGGTAGCTAATTTGGCCCTAGCTGAAAAAGTTGCAAAAATTACTACTCTGATCAAAGAGCTACAAGTCCACCGTTATTTTCCTGATAATAATTCCCATGTAAAATGTGAAGTAAAAATTTATGAAGGGTCTCAAAATCCTAAAGACCTCAATAATTGTATTATTGACATGGAATCCTAGTTTACTTATAGCTACATATTGGGTGATGACAAAGTTCCTTTTTCCAAACTCAAACTTTTTGGTATGGCTAAGGTTCTCATCACCGAACACCAAAGAACACAAAATATCATAACTACTTAGGACCATTTGGTTGCCAAATTTAAGGCTACCTTTTACCTATCCAATTATTATGATGATCTACTTAACGCTGGATTCACCTCAGGTTAGGGAAAAAAACTTCTATGCAAGACTATGTATACTAGTTCAATAGGCTTTGTATACTTATCCATGTATCTAATCATACACCCACTCTTATTGCCAAGTTTAAAAGTGGACTTCTTGACCATATATATCAGGAGTTGAAATATTTCTTGCACCATACTTGATGAAGTCTTCAATCAGGCTCAAATCATAGAGGAGAAATTGGGAGTACAAATAAAGGGGACACAATACTCTTCAAGCGATTCCAAGCCACAACCTCATCAATAATAATAGGCACCAAAGAGATATTATTCCTCTTTCTCCACTCCCTCTTAGTCCTTTGCTTATCCTAATCATGCTATTATTCTTCTCAACAAAAGTTTCAAAAAAATTGTATTCATTGTAAAAGGAAATGCCATGATAAGATTGAATTTTGATTGCTTAAAAATAAATATATACTTATATAGTTTAATGAGGGAACATGTGATAACCCCATCAAGACTACTGGAGAGGATCAGGTTTATGAGGAGTTAAATGGAAAAATTAATCATGTAACTTTGATGACTCATAATTCCATCACAAGAGATCATGATAATTTATTCATCATGCATTCTCACTTGCTTCATGATTTGTCATTTGATTATATCATCAATAATGGCTCATAAAAGAACTTGATTTCAAAGTCCATTATTGATAGGCTCAAGATCCGTATTGATCCACATCCACATCCTTACTCTCTCTTATGGCCTCTTTGAATGGCGTATTTAAAACCTCTAAAATATTTTTGTTTCTCCTTCCATGACTGTTCATTTTCTCCTTCCATGACTGTTCATTTTCTCCTTCCATGACTGTTTGTTTTCTCCTTCCATGATTGTTCATTTTCTCCTTCCCTTGTGCATGCATGTGTTTTGGTTTCCGAAAAGGCTTTTCATTTCTATTTTGTGGCCCTTAATTTTATTTTCTCCACATGGGCATGCGTTCGCTTCTTTCCATGTGTAACGACCATATTAGACGATTTAAAATCATTAAATATTCCTTATGTAACATTTTTTCTTATTCATTGAATTTTGTCCTTATGTGACAAATTACCTTATTCAATCTTCAATTTATTCCTTATAGGTCCACATCACTATGCAGTATTCAGTTTCACTATCCTGGTGTTCATCACTAATATCAGATGCACTGTCAACTACTCTGTTCCTTTGGCGAAAATGCAACATGACACTTTTGTTTCTCTACTTGCCTACACTTTTTGAGTCGCAAAAATGCAACATGTCGCGATAGAGTGACACTTTTGTTTCTTTGCCTGCCTGCCATTTTTGAGTCATGAAAGTGCAACATGTCACGATATCGCAACACTTTTTTTCTTTGCGGTGTTTTGCTTTTTCTTTGATCTTTAGCATATGGGCCACTTCGGTCTTCTTGGAAAATATGCAAAAGGTGGGTCCCCAATTTTGGGGTACGTTGTGGAGCAGCCACAACATGACAATTTTTTAAAATTTGCACAAACAACCTGTAACAACTTCACCCAAACATCAAAAAAATCCTCATAAGAATTTAACATCATTGTACATACTCTGAATAACCTTTGAACTTCTATCCACTGCATCAAATGATCTATTTGATTATGTTGAAAACAATGACAATACTGTCGCTGCACCTCGCTCAACAATCTCCCCCTTTGGAATTGTTGGCAACACACGTGCAATTTCCTGTAACTCTTCTCCCCCTTTGACAACAATACCAAAGGGCTGCTGCAAACTCCCCCTGAGTCCATGCACAACATTCTAAGGAAAAAATTATTACACTTAGCAAAAATCACAAACATGAGCAAAAAGATAAACAAATACACAAATGCTCCCCCTGAGAATGTGGTCCCGATAGCTAGTAAATTATTGGGAAGCGTGACCACTCCCAATTTATTGCGAAGGTACTCAAAGACTTCCTTGGGCAATAATTTTGTGAAGATATCTGCTACTTGCTTTGTTGTTGGAACAAAATCCAACTTAACCTCACCTTCCGCAATTTTCTCCTTCAAAAAGTGATACCAGATAGCAATATATTCTGTGCGAGAATGCATAACCGGATTCTTTGAGATGTTAATGGCACTGGTGTTATCACACTTAACTAAAATTGGCTCACTAAAGTTAATATCAAGATCTTTCAGGGTTTGTTTCATCCATAATACCTATGTACAACACGTTGTCGTTGCAATATATTCTGCCTCTGCTGTAGATAAGGAGACTGACTCTTGTTTCTTACTGTGCCATGTGACCAACCTGTCTCCAAGATAGAATGCACCTCCAATGGTACTCTTTCTGTCATCTACACATCCTACCCAATCTGCATCTGAATACGCAATAAGGGTGAAGTCCTTACCTTTTAGATACCATAACCCATACTCCATAGTACCCTTGAGATACCAAAGAATCCTCTTCACTGTTGTCACATGAGTCTCCTTAGGACTAGCCTAAAATCGTGCTACCAATTATATTGCCTGCAAAATATCTAGTCTGGTAGCTGTCAAGTACAGTAAGCTCCCATTCATAGATCTGTACATGGTTTTATCAACATGTGGAGATTTGTCATCCTTGCTCAACTTGCAACTTGTCATCATGGGAGTGCTAACTGGCTTACAATCCTCCATTGTGAACTTTTTTAGCATCTCTTTCACATATTTAATTTGAGAAATAAATATGCCCTTCTTATTTTGATTAACTTGCAACTCGAGGAAATACAAAAGTTCACCAATCATTGACATTTCAAATTCTTTCTGCATCTTATTTGCTAAATCTTTACATGACTCATATTTGCTGCTGCCAAATATGATATCATCTACGTATACAAAAAGAACAATAAGATGGCCATTTTTTGTTTTGACATACAAATTACTATCCACCATACCTTTCTTGAACCCTTGTTGAGTAAGATAGTTGTCTAGCCTTGCATACCATGCTCGGGGTGCCTATTTTAAGCCATATAATGCTTTCTTCAACTTGCAAACCAAGTTGGGATCATCACCAAGTTGGAAACCATCTCGCTGCTCAATATAAACCTCTTCTTCAAGTTTCCCATTCAAAAATGCTGATTTCACATCCATTTGATAAACTTTGAAATTCTTGTAAACTGCTAAAGCCAGAAACATTCTAATTGCCTCTAGTCTAGCCATAGGTGCAAAGGTTTCCTCAAAGTCAATACCTTCAACTTGTGCATAGCCTTTACATACCAATATTGCTTTATTATTGACTACCTGTCCGTCTTCATTCAATTTGTTTTGAAATACCCATTTAGTACCGATTATATTTTTATTTGCAGGTCTTGGTACTAACTCCCAAGTTTTGTTTTTCTTGATCTGATCTAATTCTTCATTTATTGCCTTCATCCAAATTTCATCTTTGCTTGCGTCAGCAACATCTTTGGGCTCAATGCTGGATAATAGAGAGTAGTTACTTACTACTCTTCTTATTTTCTGAACACCAACTATGGGGTCTCCAATTATTTGCTCTCCAGGATGATCTTTCTGCCAACTACCTATTTTGAATTTCTTATTTTCTTCCACACTTGAACATCGACACTATCCACAATTTTCCTTAGCCTCTTATTGTAGAATTTGTAAGATTTTCTTTTTGACGAATAGCCAAGAAAAATACCTTCATCTGCTCTATCTTCAAACTTACCAAGGCTTTCTTCAGTTCTTTTGATGTAACACTTGCTGCCAAAAACTTTAAAGTATCTTATTGTTGCATTTTTACCGAACCACAACTCATAAGGAGTTTTGCTTTCATGTGCCCTCAACATGCACCTATTTTGGATGTATACCGTAGTATGGACTGCCTCTTTCCAAAATCTGTCTGCTTCTTTGCTCTCAGTCAACATAGTCCGTGCCATTTCCTGCACTATCCTATTATTTCTTTCTACCACACCATTCTGTTGAGGTGTCCTAGCTACTGAAAACTATCTCCTAATACCATATTTTTCATAGTACTCTGTAAAATCATCTGAAATGAACTCTCCTCCTCTATCTGATTTTAAACATTAAATCCTTTTTTCGTGTTTGATTCTCAACTTGGTTTTTGAAAACCTTGAACATCTCAAAATATTTTGATTTATGCTTCAAAAATAGTACCCATGTCATCCTGGAATAGTCATCTATACACAACATAAAATATTTGTCACCATTTATGCTTTGTGTTCTCATGGGTCCACATAAATCAGTATGTATTAGTTCCAAAGGTTTGCTTGTGTAGTACTCTTTTGTTTTAAATGAGACTCTAGTTTGCTTCCACTTTTGGCATGAAGCACAAATGCTATTTGATGGTTTTCCAATGGTGGGAATATCTCTCATTGTATTTTTTGAGTTGACTTTTACTAGATTGTCAAAACTGATATGATCGAGCCTCTTGTGCCACAACCAATTTTCTTCTTCCTGTCCAATCAAGCAAGCTCCTTTTGAAGTCTCTGAGAGAGTGTACAGGTTTCTAGATGTCCTCGATCTAGTTGCTATCAAATTTCCACTATTTGATTTTCTGACTTCACAACCCTACTTCTTAAAAATCACTTCATGACCTCTACACAAATCTGATTTACGCTCAACAAGTTATGCTTCAGACCAACCACAAACAAGACTTCTTTTGACTTGATTTTTTTTGTCACTGATCTTAACTGAACCTTTGCCAACTATCTTAGCTCCATCATTATTTCCAAATTTTATTGAACCACCTTCATATTGCTGTAACTTCTCAAATTTCTATTTGTCACCTGTCATATGACTAGAGCATCCACTATCAAGTATCCATGGTGCGGATTTATTTTGTGCTTTAAATGTTGTTTGTATGATTAGGGATTCCTTTTCTTCCTTAGATCGCTCTTTTTCTTTCCACTCTGATTTGATTACAGTTTTGGGCTCTTGTTTTGACTTTTCTTTTTTAGTAGCTTGTGCATGTTTTTCAGGAAATTTTCTATTTTGTTTCATTCCATTTGGTTGAAATTTTCTTCCCTGAAATTGATTTGATGCAAATGTACTTCGACAATTTCTTGCAATGTGCCCAAAATTATGACAGTTATAACATTCTACTGCATAATCCATCAAAGGTGAAAAAACATTTCTACTAGTAAAATTCCTTGGTCCTATCTGCATCCTTAAACCAACAATCTCTTCTTCTAGCTTGCTGCAATAATCTATTTTCATGGTTATTTGCACTTTGAGATCTTCAGATATTTTCTTGGATTCTTCTATATGTACTTTCAAACTGGTTATGATTTCATTTGCATCCTCAAGCTTTCTTGAAATTTTCTTATTCTTTTTTCTTACTATCTTCAATTCATCTAGAGCTGCAATTAGTTCCTCTTCCAAATTTACTTCTGCATCAATTTATTCATCACATTCCTGTTATTTTTCTATTTTTTCTTATTTGAGTGCCATGAAAAGAGCTTCACCTGTTTCCTTTTCAGAATCCTCACCGTAGCTGTATTATGATGACTTGACATTATTGGAGATGAAACTTTTCTTCTTGAAGTTGCCTTTTTTGAAATTTGTTTTTTTCTTCTAGTCACTTCTTTCTTGGTGCGATCCTTCATCACTTTTGTTCTTCTCATTAAGTGGACATTTAGCTACAAAATTCCCAATGCCTCCACAATTGAAACATTTAAACAATAACTTTCCTCTGTATTTTCCTTTTCCCCTTTTTAGTTTTTGAACAAAGTTTGCTTCCATTTCATTTGATGTCTCTTCTTCCTCGAATTCTTGTTTTGCTTTCATATTTTTATGGGCTTTAAAAGCAGATTCTCTGTCTGTGGGTTTATATTTTCCTATTCTCATCTCATATGCAATCAAAGAACCATGCATCTCATCCATACTAAAAGAATTTAGATCTTTAGCTTCTTCTATAGCTGAAACTTTAGAATCAAATCTTTGGGGAAGAGATCTTAATACCTTTTTCACGATGATAGAATCTTTGATTTCCTCATCGAGTCCTCTAATCGCATTAATGACTTCATTAAATCTTAGCATATATGCCTCTATGTTCTCATCGTCATTCATATTTAATACTTCAAACTAAGCTCGATGTATTTGTAACTTGGCCTCCTTGATCTTAACATCTCCTTCATGAATGCTTCTCAGTTTGTCCCATATTTATTTTACCATTTTACAACTCATAATCTTTACCAGTTCATTGTCCATTAATCTGCACATGATAGCATTCTTTGCTTTTGAGTCATTCTCAAACAGTTTCTTATAGGCAGCATCGATTGGAGAAGTGGTGGGTATTATGTATCCACTATCTATTGAATCCCAAATGTCGTATCCCAAAGCACAAAGATATGTCTGCATCCTAAGTCTCCAAAATACATAATTAGTTCCGTCAAACAATGGTGCTTTGTTTGATGAGAAGCCTTCACCACCTGCCATTGTGTCACTTCCAAGATCACCCTAGCTGGTTAAGCTTGTTCAAGAACCTTTCTCTGATACAAATTGTTAGTCTCACAATGACACTAAGATGGGGGGTGAATCAGTGTATCTCTTTTACTTTGCTTTGGACCATGAAAATGCAACATGTCACGATATCACGACACTTTTTTTCTCCTTGCTCTTTCTCTTTGCTTTGGATCGCGAAAATGCAACATGTCGTGATATCGCGACACTTTTTTTCTCCTTGCTCTTTCTCTTTGCTTTGGACCACAAAAATGCAACATGTCGCGATATCGCGAAACTTTTTTTTTTGCGGTGTTTTGCTTTTTCTTTGATCTTTAGCATATGGGCCACTTCGGTCTTCTTGGAAAATATGCAAAAATGTGTGTCCCCAATTTTGGGGTACGTTGTGGAGTAGCCACAACATGACGATTTTTTCAACTTTGCATAAAAAACTTGTAACAACTTCACCCAAACATCAAAAACATCCTCATAAGCATTTAACATCACTGTACATACTCTGAATAACCTCTGGACTCCTGTCCACTGCATCAACCGATCTATCTGACTGTGTTGACAACAAAGACAATACTGTCGCTGCACCTTGCTCAACACAATGTGCTCTTTGTTGCCACTCTAAGCTAACTAACAAGAATTTGAGCCTCAATATGCCTTCACCTATTACTTTTCGTCCTTGGGAGAGAATTTCTATGGATGTCGTCGATGGGTTCCCTATGATTGTTCATCATCATGATTGTATTTTTGTCATTGTAGATCATTTTAGAAAGATGGCTAAGTTTATTACATATCATAAAACCAATTATGCCGTCGACTTAGCCAAAATTTTCTTTGATATTGTTTGGTATTCTTTTTGTCTTCCCACTAGTATCGTGTCTTATTGCTATTCCTACTTTGTTGATTATTTTTGGTATTTTTGTGGAAATTATTAGATGTGTCTCTTAACTTTTACATCACTTTTCACCCATAGTTTTATGGTCAAACCAAAGTTGTAAATTGTAATCTTGTCTAGAGTCTTTGTATATTCCGTCATTCATATCCATTTAAGTGGGATTTGAGTCTTAGACACATTGAGCATACATATAATAGGGTTGTTCATTCATCCACAAGTCTCTCCCCTTTTGAAGTTTGTCCAGGTTTTTAGAAATTAGCTCTCTATGAGTTACTATTATCACTTTAATATACTATCACTATCCACATGTAAAAAGAACAAGATAAATACCAATCCTTCATTTAGAATTTGCAATAGCTCTAGTTGAAGGTTATTCAAATCTTGTAGAAAATGTAGTAGTAGCAGAAGTTGGCATGGATTGACATCATGTTTCACATCACTTCCAATTTGGAGATAAAGTTTAGCTATACCTTAATTGTTGTTGCTTTACAAAGAAGGCACATAGCAAGATCAAACCTCTTCGCTATGGGACTTAAACTATCTTATAGCAAGTGTTCAAGAATAATTTATTCCTTGATATTCCTACACACTTGGGCATCCACAACATCATCAATATTGATCTACTCAAACCATATCATGATTCTACATTAGAGACTACACCATCCATCAATCATCTTGTAGATGTTGTCCCTAATTGTAACAACCCTCCTTGGTAGAACTCCTTATAGATAATGTACTATGTTTTGATGTGAATATTTAATGGCATAGTTTCTTTTATGATGTATAAATGATGGAATGATTGCATTCTTTTGAGTATATAATATGGTTCTACTGATGTAGTTATGGGTGCAAGACTAGGTACTCTCTCTCTAGTGGGAAACTAAGGGTGAACCACCTACAAAAAGAGATACTTAGGAAAATTATGATGATGACTTACCCATCGGTAGCTCAAGGTAACTTAATGCCCTTTATGTAGATGCATTTTTATTTTTTGCTTGCCTTCATATTCACCACCATTGGGCTAGGAAGTTGCTTGTGCAATGTCTCTCCTTGAGAGGGTGGTGATAGCATTAGTCTATCTTAAAGGAGTCCTTCTATTTAGGATAAAAAAATGGTGTGAAACATTTTTAGATTGAATCTATGGTTTTTTATGATATGCATAAATTGATTTTATGAAGTATTAATTAGTTGATGATACGAATGCTTCTAATTAAAATTTTGGCTTTAAAATATTTTGGTGAGGAACAATGGTGTTCTATAAAATATTTAATTACTATCCATTTAATATCAACCTATGAGTCTATAATCTTGTTAGTACATATTCACAGTATATACATGTAGTATGTGGGAGATGAGTTCCTATATATCAGTTGGTTTGGTGGGGTTTGTTTGTTCATGTAGTTTAAGTTTTAACCAAACCTATTAAAAAAAAAAAATGGAAGTGTAGGAAAATAAATAAATCAATATACTACAAAATTAAATAATTGAAAGAAACATCCAACTAAAAATAAAGTACAAAAATAAACACACGTTATTGGAAAATAAAGTGCAAGAAATAAACACACATTGGAAAATAAGTTCAAGAAATAAACACACCACTAGAAATAATAAAGTAGGGAATAATAAAAACTAAAGAAAATAAAATAGGGGAGGATTACTGCCCGGAATGGGTCCAAGCTCTTGTAGGTGGTCCACCCAGCTAATTACATACAAATCACTCTTTTAGTCCATGCGAATGAGAAAACTTGAAACCCTTTTATTGATAATGTATGCAGTACAAAATATTAAAACTTCATGGATCCATTTTTAGGAATGGTTTGCATTCTTATATAGAATGTGGCCAATCCCTATTACAAAAATTCATTCAAAAATGTCTAATCTAATCACAAGTCATGATTCACTATGACATGTATGTGAAGAACTACGATTTACATCTATTAAAAGAGCGATCAATTCTAAAATTAATCATCAAAGGATAAGAATTATTCTCCCCTATTTTCCATAATAACTTATTTCTAAAAATCACTTGGTCATTTGGTCAATCAGTCAACGTGTGGAATATAGGTGCTATATACCCATTGAATGTAGGTGCCTACCTATGGTTGGGATGTAGGTGTCTTCTTGCACTAGGATATAGGTGCATGCTTACACCAAGATATAGATGCCTACTTGCACTAGGATATAGGTGCCTACCTACACCAAGATATAGGTTCCTGCCTTCATGAGGATGTAGGCACCTACTTCCTTGCGAGAAGTAATCGCCTTGCCTTTAGTAGAATATATGTGCCTCCATCATTTGCTGCTATCTCTTTTAAGATGTATTCACACTTCAAAAATATTATATTCTTTGTGCATTGCTAGGTCCATGTGGTACCTTGACTAAAATTGTAAAAGAAGAAATATAAACCTACATCTATGCACATTTTCCACTAAAAACACCAGTCAATAATCATACTTCATTTTATATTAAATACATGCAATAATTATACAAAAATGTATTTTTGGTGTTAAATATGCCATACAATACCCATTCAAACATGCATAAAATAAATATTATTTGTGCTCATCATACCCACATGCCTACCATTTGACATGTTCTCATGTCACCTTCTACTTGTAATCCCTTGTTTCATCAATGACCTTCCAATATGCCTTATTTTGGTACCACCACTATCGAGCTATGGTCTTTTCTTGTTCATGGTTTCTCTCGCATTGACCACACTTGTTGGTTCAGTTGGGAGCTATTTTTTGTTCTTGGTTTTTCTCACATCGACCATGCTTGTTAGTTTGGATGGGAGATGTTTCCTCCTCTAGTGGCCTAGCAATTATGACTACACCACATTGTAAAGTTGGATCAACTTATTGCTGGAGAAAATGATACTCAGGTAGCTGCACTACCATTTTGATCAATGGAGTATCCCATGGCTGAAATTGTGACATGTCTATCAATTGGGTCTTTGGAAAAATTGTTGCCTATTGGTATTCTGTTAATGCCCCTACAACTTCATATTTGACCTCAACATCAAGCTTCATAGAATCTAGTGGTAAAGGTTGACTTATTCTTACTGGTGGTGGCAGTACGATTTTTTTTCTAAATGGACCCATTCAATGAAAGTATTTTAGAATTGGTGACAATCCTCTGTTGCACATTGCTTTGAAGTATGTTGGGTGTGCTAGGTTAACACTGATACCTAGCTCCCTGATCATTCACTTTCCAGCTTGTTGTGCTATCTTGAATTACTTTAGATCTTATTTGAGCTCATCCAACTGATTTTGGTGGGCTTCAAAAGTTTCTAGTGACACAACCCATTCTTCATTGAAGTTTGGATCATGTTGTGCATTTCATTTCTTTCCTTGTGGTTGCCTTGTAGTGGCTCTCTACCTCCTTTTCCTCATTATTTTTAAAGCATATATATCTACTAGTGCTTTGAGGGAGAGCACCACCTTTTACTTTGGGGTGACATTTATTGAACAATGGGTGGTTCTATTTATGATATTGTTTTGTTCATAAACAACAAAGTGTTTAGTTTTCTGCTAACTAACTAACTAGGTAACCACAAAATGGTCAACTTCTGACTGAACAACTTATTGGGTGGCAATAGAATGTTCTACTAACTCACCAAAAAATTGGGTGGCAATAGAATGTTCTACTAACTCACCAAAAAATTGGGTGGCTACAAAGTGTTTAGTTATTGGATGACCTATTGACTAGGTAGCATCATTATATTTGGTTGACTTCCTAGCCAATTGGATGATCATAGGTTATTTAGCTTCTAGCTGACTAGTTGATTGGGAATCAACAGAGTGTTCTACTGATGCACTAGCTGATTGGATAGCCCTAATCCCCTCATTATCAAAGAGGTAAATTAAAATGGTCCCCTTTGGAATGGCAAGGCTCTTATGTCCCTCATAAGTATTTGCTACATATGCCAATGACTGCTCCCTTATGTTAAATAGTTGGGCATATGAAGTTGCTCTCCTAACATTAGATGGGTACACCCCCGTGGAAGCCACCTTCTTTTCAAAGTTGGTGGAAGAAATTGTTAGGTCTATGGCCCAATCTATCTACACAACCACATCAATTCTATTTTCCTTCATGGTGAGAAATTATTGTAATTGTTGTACCATGGTTTCTAGGTGCTACATAACACTCATCAATTGCTACACAATGTAGTCGGATTGTTGTTGCTAAACTATGTCAACATATTGAAATTCTTGTAATTTTGCTTGTACTATGTGATATTTCTCCTCCCAACTAGAGGCCTTTGCTTTAATATCTTGTAATTGGGCTTGGGGGTATTCCTCAAAAGACTCAATACAAGGTACTTCACTAGAATCCAAGCCCTGCAAAACCTAGGTGGCTTGTTCCTTTGCTATGGCTTGGTACTCTTCTTCTTCCACATAAAATGATATTCTATAAAATGGTTAATTACTATACATTAAATATCAATTCGAGATTCCATAAAATTATGAGTACTTATGCACAATATATTCCTGTAGTATGTGGGAGATGAGTTCCTATATATTATTTGGTTTGGTGGGGGTTTGTTTGTTTGTGTAGTTTTAGTTTTAACCAAACCCATTAAAACTAAGAATTTAAATAAAACAAATAAATGGAAGTGTAGGAAAATAAATGCGTATGAAAATAAATAAATCAACACACTACAAAATTAAATAACTGAAAGAAAAATTCAACTGAAAATAAAGTGTAGAAATAAACACACATTACTAGAAAATAAAGTGCAGGAAATAAACACATGTTACTAGAAATTAAAGTGCAAGAAATAAACACATGATTCAAAATAATAAAGCAGGGAATAATAAAATCTAAATAAAATAAAATAGGGGAGGATTACTTCCTGTAGTGGGCCCAAGCTCCCGTCGGTGGTCCGCCCAACTGATTACGTAAAAATCACTCTTTTAGTCCACACAAATGAGAACACTCGAAACTCTTTTATTGATAATGTATGCAGTACAAAATATTTAAAATTTTGTGGATCTATTTTCAGGAATGACCTGCGTTCTTATATAGAACATGATTGATCAATATTACAAAAATAGATCATTCAAAAATATCTATTTTAATCATGTTGTGATTCACTATGACAAGTACGTGTACAACTATTATTTTTATCTATTAAAAGAGTGATCAATTCTAAAATTAATCATTGAAGAATAAGAATGACACTCCCCTATTTTGCATAATAACTTATTTCTAAAAATTGGATGGTCATTCGATCAATCAGTCAACGCATGGAATATAGGCGATATATACCCATTGAACGTAGGTGCCTACCTACAGTTGGGATGTATGCCTCTGCTTGTGCTGGGATATAGGCACCTACCTATACTGAGATATAGGTGCCTACCTTCATTGGGATATAGGTGCCTACCTTCATTGGGATATAGGTGCCTACTTGTTCTAGGATATAGGAACCTACCTTCACTGGGATGTAGGCACCTACTTCCTTATATGAAGTAGTCACCTTGCCTTTAGCAGAAAATAGGTGCCTCTATCATTTGTCATAGTATCTTTTAAGACATATTCATACTTCAAAACTATTATATTCTTCATGCATTGCCAGGTCCATGTGGGACCTCCACTAAAAAATGTAAAAGAAGTAAAAAAAACCAAAATCTATGCACATTTTCCACTAAAAACACTAGTCAAGAGTAATACACCATTTTCTATTAAATACATGCAATAATTATACAAAAATGCATTTTTGGTGTTAAATATGTCATACAATACCCATTAAAAATGCATAAAAATGAGCATTTTTGGTGCTCATCACATTATATTAGTGAATTATTATATAGATTTATGACATTAATACTTGGAACTAATGTTAGCCTTTGAAAAGTTGATAAGTTAATTAATAAAATAATTCTTGTTCTTTTAATGTTTGAAGGAAAATAAATATAAATAAATCTGGTTGGATAATTAGTTTAATTCTTTTATTATGGTCATGTTGGGATGGTGCCTTTATGGAAAATATGGTCATGTATTCTAGTAATATCTTATTGTAAGAAAAACCACTCCCTCCATATTAAGCCTCATTTTTATAAGGGTGAACACTTGGAAAGGGAGGAAGGAAGGAGAAGGTAGTGTGGGAGGGATGACTTGGAAGAAGAGAGAAACACAATGCAATGCAATGTCAAACAGTGATCATTTAGAGCTTGATTTTTAGGTGTTTTTGTTATTTAAATGTTGCTATCTTCCATGCTTTAGTTTAGCACTTATTTGGAATGATGATTCCTTGAAATTGATGCTTTACATTCCTTATATTTTCTTTGTTCTAAGTTCAACTATTGTTGTCTGGTTTTGTTTCTCTCCATGCTTTATTTTTTAATGTGATTATTAGGGAATTCATAGGTTTTTTAATAAGAATTGTTGTTTAATTGAATAATAATGTGGTTTAGCCAATCATATTTGGTATTTACATAAATTTAAGTTTGATGTCAACCTGAACATTGCCTTAAACATTTTTTTTGGTGAAAGCATACTTGGGTGAGGCTTTTGTTGTTGTGTTGATTTTCAAATTGACCTCAATTGTTGTGTTGGCAACATGATCTTCTTATTGCCATTTTTGATTGTGTTCTTTTTCTCCTATATCATTTCATGTGTGATGTTGGTCAGTGAGGAGTCAAATGATTTTCTAATGGTTCAATAAAACTCTTTTTTGTGTAAAACCTTTAAATTGTAATTCCCAGTTTGGTGTAGCTCTTTGGTTGTTTTTCTTATCTTTCATGGGTATTTTATGAAGCATTGGCTATGGTTTAGGTTGATTAAGGAATTTTTATTATTATTAAAATTGCTTTGTAGTGTTGCTTTAATAGTTAGAAGTGATCTCAATACTTTATTATTATTTCATTTAAACTTGCTTTAGAGTTTTAAGTGAAGTGAAAGATATTTTTTTGGAGGCTACACAGCTTAGAGGCCAAGCTTAAAATAACTTGATGATATATCCTAGAGTGGGAAAACTCTCTCACCATGACATAGAGCTAGATGATAGTTGGGCAGGCTAGGTGGCAAGGGTACAAGGAGGAGAGGACCTCTTTGTAGACATGATTTGAGTCAATGTTGCTCAGGATAGATCAGCTCATTGCAAAGAGATATTTGATGCATGCTATTATAGGTGCTCTAATTGGTGAGCACAATGCTCTTTGGTTACAGATAGGGGCTACTCCTATAGGATAGGTTGTACCAACTACTCTAGCTATTTATGACCTAGCAGGGCTAGATTCAGAGGTAGAGCTCAGGAAACTATAAGGTATACTAGCAGATGACGTGATGTGATAGGAATAATATGCACATCACATCACACTCTTAGAGGCTAAGATCAAGTTATGTGGTGGCATTGTGTTAGCTATATCTATGATAGCAGGTTCTTAGCAGACTAGGAGGAGTGAGTCTAGGCAGTCATCAGTGTAGCCCAGTCATACGACCACTGCCTGATATGAAATATCGAGAGGGGAAAAATCTAGCCATCATCAAAGAGATGGAGCTAAGGGTGGGGGCGATCCAGGGGGTGCAGGCCTCGCTTGACATATCTGAGAGACATGTACCATTTTTTAGTGTAAGGTCTGAGGACCTACAAAGTTGTAGCCTACGAGCATTTTTGTACCTTTATGTACTCCTTTGATATTCTACACATATATATGATACTTTACTTTTATTTCTCATTATGTGTATTATGTGTTTGCTTTTATGTTCATGAGATGCAATATGGATGCAATGCTTACATGATTTGATTATTGCTATATGATGTGATGTATTAATGACATGCACTAGCTAGATGATGTATGTATGATTAGATGCTGTGATCTAGATGTGTAGATGGACTACTTATGCATATATGGATGCAATGCTTTGTGTTAAATGCATGTTTAATTTTGATTTAATTGTATGCATCTAAATTATGGTGTTATGATATGGTGAATGCAATGTATGTAATGCATTATTTACATGATGGTGATCTAATGTAAATGAACCTGTATGCTTTAATCACTTAAAACATAAGGAATGAATGTAATATGTGTTTAACAATCTAATGGGTGACACCACTGAATGTATAAAAATCATGAATGAAAATGGTAACTCTTATCATAAGAATTAATCATTTAAGCATCCAAATATGATATGAGAAATTGTGATATGTAATGATTTATGAGATGAGATGATTTGTTGCTATAAGGGATTTTTGAGGTTTTCCATGAGACTCAAACACCCTAGTTGATTAATCAAAAGTTGTATAATGACTATACAAGACTCTTGAAAGATAAAAGTTTTTGTTATGAAGACCAAGATATTCATTATCCCTGTGTGTGCAAATGAATATATTAGATGAGACATAAGACTACCTCATTGCCAGGTGGGATTCATTCAGCCCATTATTGTAATGAGGATCACCAAATGTTCACCATGATCCTAAGTTTAGATGCAGTTGGACTAGACCACTAGGTAATACAGGCCACCTAAAGCTAGCTCATTTGTAAATTGCTTAGAACTACCCCAATGCCAGGCAGGATTCATTCAGCCCATTTTTGTATTGGGGATCACTCTATGGTTTCAAGTAGTGACCATTCCAGGGATTCAAGCTCTTCACCCCCTTATTTTCTTCACATTTATTGGGATACTTGCTCATGCATAGTGATGAAAATCACTATTTATTTTGTATTTTTTTTTGAGCAAGGGATTTTGTTTTGATTTTGGGATTTTTCTTATTTTGTATGAAAGCAAGGGATTTCTTTGGGTAGGGGGAGCTTGTCCTTTTTTCAATGATCAACACTCTAGACCATGCACATCACAAGATGAGCAAGTAAAAACCTTTCACTTAAGGTGACTAGGACCACTTTGTAGTGTTCATATTTCCTTGTCCTAACTAGGATTGTTAATGTGTTTAATTAGTGATGGGATTTTGACATATGCTAGGTGCTATCAAAACTAGACCTCATCTCCAAAAGCAAATATAGCTTTCTACAAAATCTGAGAAGATCACTAGGTATGGCTGAATGATCGAAAAACCCTAGTATATTCCTTATAGCAATAGGAGGGGTTGTGTTGAAAAACACAATTACTCACAAGGGTGATGGATGATGATGATGAATAGATGCATGATTAAGATACAAACGTGGTGTCATTTGTAAGATTGTAAACACAACCTATCCTAATGCAAGTGCAATGGATGAACATGCCTAATGCAATGCAATTAAATGAATGCATGTGCAAAATGAAATGCATAATGTAAATGTTTTTGTATTTTTGATGTTTTGCAATGTTTTTGAATTTTATTGCTTTTTAATTTGTTTGGATTTTGATTTTTCAATTGTTTTTGAAATTTTGATTATTTTGAATGTTTTTGAATTTTTATGTGTGGAATGCCTTAAGATGAAGAATGTTGAGAGGTTCAGGCTCTTCAACACCTTCAAGCGATGTTAGGCGATATGTTCCAGGTCCTATCTTCTCTGAGATGATATATGGACCTAACCAGTTGGCCATAAATTTATCTCGTAAGTGCGGTGGTAGGTTTGAGTTCTGTTGGTTTTCTTTCAGCACAAGATCCCCAACTTTAAAGTCTCTCAGATGGAATTTATTATTGTAAGCTCATTTTAGGCATTCCTGATAAACTCGGAGATGCTCAAGGGCATTCACGTGATGTTCATCAAGAAGCATCAATTGGTCAAGGTGAGCTTGTCATGCAGTGTCATCATCGATGAACTCTTTCAATGCGATGCGTAGGGTTGGAATTTCCAACTCTAAGGGCATAATGGCCTCAGTGCCATATACTAGTGAAAATGGGGTTGCCCTAGTGGGCATCCGTATACTAGTCCTGTAAGCCCATAATGCAAGGGGCAGCTGGATATGCCAATCTTTGTGGTTCTCTTGAACAATATTTTTCAAGATAGCTACCACTATCTTGTTAGAAGCTTCAGCTTACCCATTTTCTTGTAGATAGTATGGAGTCACAAAACTATGTTGTATATTATACTTGGACGTTAAAGCCCTTACAATTTTATTTTTGAATGATGTTCCATTATCCGATATGATCTTGGATGGTATCCCAAAATGACATATGATATTGTGGAGTATGAACTCCACAATACATGCTCCTATTGTCATTGTCAAAGGGATTGCTTCCACCCATTTTGTAAAGTACTCAGTGGCCATTATAATGAATGTATGTCGGCCCGATGATGAGGGAGAGATCTTACCAATCAGATCAAAATCCCACTGAGCAAATGGCCAAGCCGCTTGAATGGGTTGTAAGGCCTATGATGGCAAGTGCATAAGATTAGCATGATGCTAACATTTGATGCATTTCTTGACATACATTGTGCAATCCTTCTCCATAGTGGGCCAATAATAACCCATTCAAAGGATGCGCTTGATGATGGCCATGCCATTGAAATGGCCACCGCATGTACCATCATGAGCTTGTGAGATTGCCCAAGTTGATTCTTGGGGCTCAAGGCAATGAAGGAGAATTCCATCATAGCTTCGATGATACAAGATGTCTCCTAGCAAGACATACTTAGTCACTTTCTATTTGAATGCTCATTTTGTGACATGCGACAATCCCTGTGGGATTACACCAAGCTTAAGGAAATCATGTATTTGCGACATCCAATCCTGATAGGCAACAACTTCAACTGATTGAATGACATGTTCCCACTGTAGTTCGACTTGTACAAAAGTTGATTGGGAAACTACCTTATGGAGAATAGTAGTACCATTCTCTATAGGACCTTATGAAAGCAACGATCCCCAAGGCACCTTTTTTAGAAAGTCTCTGGCTTTGTAGAACCATTCATGGGTTGGTTCTATTTGAATCATGTGGATTGATTCTTGATTATTTTATGCCTCACATTGTATCATGGATTGCAATAGCATTTTTACTTGAATGGTAGTGAAGTCAGTAGATGGATTCTGAGGGATTAAGGATCCCAAATATGCCATGGTGTCTACAAATCTATTGGACATTCAAGGGATTACCTCGATGTCATACCATTCTAGCTGGGCTAGATATGTGTCCACAAGCTCTTTATATACCTTCAAAATAGGACATCTACACTGATAGATCCCCTTAACTTGATTAACAATGAGCAAGGAGTCACCAAAGATATTTAGCTTTTTAATCTTCATGGTGAGCGTTATTTGGAGACCCAATATTAGGGCCTCATATTCAGCATTATTGTTGGTACAAGGGAAATTGAGCTTAAATGACAAGGGCATTGGAGCACCTTGTGGCATGAAGAACACAATTCCTGCACCACCCCCTTGCTCGCATTTGGAACCATCAAAGAACAGAGACATATCTACTTGATTATCAGGTTCTTCGGGTTTTGGCGACTTCGATAATGCAAAGACTGCATCATCGAGAAGCTCTATGACAAGAGGCCTATGATCCTGAAGAGGAGCCTCTACCAGTTGATCTGCTATGACTTATCCCTTGATAGACTTTTGACTTATGAATTCTAGGTCAAATTCTATCAATAGCATGATCCACTTTGTAGTACGCGTATTATGATACATTTTACTCATCATGTACTGCAAAGGATTTTGTTTTGATACCACATATGTCGTATGGCTCAACATGTAGTGGTGCAACTTCTTCATCGCAAAGACTACTGCTAAGCATAATTTTTCCACATATGCGTATCGTAGCTCGTAGCTGACCAGAGTTCGACTGATGTAATATATTACTTGTTCTTTGCCTTGCATGTTCTTTTGGGCTAACATGGTTCCCAATGCAAAGTCAGTGGTAGATATATATAATAGGAATGGCACCTCTAGTCGAGGTGGAGCTAAAACTGGTGGTATTTCTAGGTACTACTTGATCTCAGCAAAGGCCTTTTGATAGTCCTCATCCCAATTGAATGGGACTCCCTTGTGTAGCAGTCGATTCATGGGTCGACATTTATTCGATAATTGTGTGATGAATCACTTTATGGATGCTACTTTGCCCTGTAGGCTTCTCAATTCCTTGATATTAGTGGGAGGACACATTTCTAAAATGACCTTGACCTTTGTTGGGTCAACTTTGATCCCTCATTTAGAAATGATGAATCCCAAGAGTTTTCCTGATGTTACGCCAAAGATGCATTTCTTGGGATTCAACTTGACATTATGCTCTATCAAGCGATCAAAGACTTTCCTGAGAACCTCGACATGCTCTGAATGCAGCAATGACTTTGCCAATAAGTCATCGATATAATCCTCTAGGATCTTATGCATGTAGTCATGAAATATATATGTCATGGCCCGCTGGTATGTAGCACCAACATTTTTAAGACCGAATGGCATAACTTTGTAGCAAAATGTTCCCCATGGCATTGTGAAAGTGGTTTTATGCTGGTCTTCAAGTTTAATCTAAATTTGATTGTAACCAAAAAAATTATCCATAAGGGAAAGCATTTCATGACCTATAGTCGCATCTACCAGAGCATCGATGTTAGGCAATGGGAATGAATCCTTTGGTGTTGCCTTATTGAGGTCTCTAAAATCTATACAAATACGGATCCTTCCATCTAGTTTTCCTATAGGTACCATGTTTGATACCCATTCTGGATAGTCGATGGAAATGATGAATTCTACATCCAATAGTTTTTGCAATTCATATTTAACCATCAAAGCGATGGTTGGATGCATCTTCCTAAGTTTTTGCTTTATAGGTTTCTTGGTGGGGTCTAATGAAAGGTTATGAGTAACCAATTTTGGATCTAGTCTCAGCATATCCTTGTAAGTCCAAGCAAAGAGATCAGGTTTCTCTTTCAATAGAGGAATGAGGGTGGCACACTCCTCAGGAGATAAGCTCTCTCCAAATTTAACCTTCCTTGGATTCATGGGATCTTCGCTGATATCCACTTTGAAGGTTTCCTCTATTGACATGTGTGACCCCTCCTCAAGCTGGTGAGGCGTAGGGATCAAATGGATGTCATCCACTGGGTTTAAAGGTTCCACATCGGAATTACCCTTAGTATGATAAACATCATATGCACAACCTGGTGCAAAATGAAATGGTTGTAACATTTCTTCATTAGGGAAGAAATCTTCAGGCTCTAAAGGTGAATTGGCGTGATCAAAATCAATGGCCTCAAGATTGAGGTACAAAGGTTTTGAAGGGTCAGATGGATTATGGAGTGGAGTGGTCAAATCAATGGAGATCATGTTGATGGAATGGATGAAATCTCCAGGACCACATGACATAGACTCTACATCTCTAGATTGTTCCCCACACTCTAGATGTGGCTCAGGGGGTATGGGGATAATTGGATCCTCTCTAGGAATAGATGGGATGATTGGATCATCCGGTGGAAACTCTTGCATTTTAGTTGAAGGCTCGAGGAAGACCATGTGATAGATTTCATTCAAGTTCACTGGTCGCATCGAGATTCGAGGTCCTAGGAAGACTGTACGGTACACTTCTTCCATGTCTACTTGGGGTAATAGATGATATAAATGTCGAGGGCCTAAGTAGGCCAACTCGATCTCATCTTCGTATTCCTCATCCTCTGAGAAATGCTCATCATCATCTTCTCTAGAATTGATTTCTGGTCCACCTCTCTCAGAGATGGATTCTGAATCTCCTTCCTTAGAAGTGGCTTTTGATTCAGGCTCTGCTATTATTATACCAGGATTCTAGGTTTCAATGCTAGTGTTATCGATATATATATGGTTTCTGACAAGCCAATCAATTTTTAGCATATCATCTAGACTAGCCTCCACCAAGATGTTATCATGATAGATCAAAGGTGGTTCTATGGTAACCATAGTCACCGACCAGTCACCCCTTCAAGAATATGAAGGGTTAGGATGGTAGGGGTTCCAATCAACATCATCTACCCCCATGCTTAGGTTCAAGTGATCTAAAGATATAGCTAGAAGCTCATCCTAACCTCTTATGTCATAACCCAATCTGAACCTATCAGATGGCAACTGATAGTGCGATTGATATGGGGTTTGGCGCCCTTGTTCGAATAGACCCAGACCGTAACCATGCCAATGGTAATGCTCAAAATATCTAAGGGTAAACTCTGGGTTAGATAGATAATGAATGTTCACTATGAATGGTTCATCATCATCTTCCTCTATAGGCGTACGATCTGCAAGTTGATCTAGGCCTCCATAGATGAAGTTTGTTTGATTGGGTGGCACCCCTAGTGGTACCACCATCCCAATAGGAAAGCGATGGGCTTGAGGCCTACCCATATCCTATGTAGATTTGATGATTGGTGTGAAAGTCACATTCTACACTAGGTATTCTGCTAACCCGAGATTGACTAAATGAATTATCACCTATGGTGTAGATGACCCAACTGAAGACACAGGTGAGGTAGGCTGAGGTACCTCCTCGACTTTATTTTGTGAGTTTCCCTCCTCCATGGGATTTGGGACCTTGGTAGTTGCTACGTTGGGGATTTATTTAGTCTCTTTTTCACCCAATACTACCTTTAGCTTCTGATCATTCCTAAGCATTGTCGATGTCGTAGGCTTCGTAGAAGTAGTTTTTGTATGTGCAGATGGTCGTGGGGCCGATGTTGAAGGACCGATGCACACTTCCTTTGATTTTCCCATTGGATGCCGGATAGGTGATGTAGGTCTTACATCCAGATGCATCGATGGGAGGATAAAATATCCCAAAAAATCCACTTGATTAACATACTTGAATGGCTCCTCATCCGAAGGAACCACATGCACTTGCCCCTCGTGTACATATTTGATACACTGATGTAATATCGAGGGTACACATTGCATCTCTCTTATCCATGGCCTACCTAAGAGAATGTTGTATTGCATCACACCTTCAAGTACGTGACACATCACAGGGATGGTCTTCAATCCCACCTGGATAGGTAGAATTATAGTACCCACTATCGAGCATAATGCATCATTAAATGCTCGTAGTGTGAAGGTCGAAGGCACAATATGCGATTTAGGCAATTTTAAATGTGCCAAGGCCTTTGTGGTAATAATTTTGATCAAATATCCTATGTCGATCAACACCCGCTTGAAGGGTGTGTGGTTTACACATGCAATAATGTGAAGCGGTGGGTCCGCTATAGCAATAGAGACTATCTTGATTTCATGATCATAGAATTGGATCACAGGCTCTTGACACTATTGCACATGTCCCACAAAATTAGTGAATGCTTCTGGATCTTGGGACTGTACTTCTATGGACCTCAGAATATCCATTAGCATCTCCCTATGCCTAGGAGACTATTGTATTATCTCATAAATTGATATCTTTGCCGAGGCCATCTGTAGGCTTTGAATAAGCCTATTTCTTATGGTCACCACTGGTCTAGTTGGTGGGCCTGGAAAGTTATTTTGTGCTAGCCTTTGAGGGGGAGGAGGAGGATCTGGTTGATTATACCTCTTATTCCTGGTGACAATGTTCACCATACCGACAAAGCCTTGTGTGGGTGGTTCAATCCACACTTGATTTACTTATCCGGCATTATTCCTTGAAGGCTCATGGTTTGGTAGGGGATTTTTGAATATCCCCATATTCTGATTATCTAGAGCTAGAGGATTGTCAATAATCAATGCATTCCTATCAATCATGTTTTGTACCAAATGCTTGAAGCTATGGCACCCTTCAATATCATGCCCTTTTTGTCTATGGTATGAACAATATTGATCTTCCCTAAATCCTTTTGATTTAGGTTGATTAGGATCGATTAATTTGACTTTGGGTAAAGTTATGGCGTTAGCCTCACACAATTGCTTAAAAATTGATGCCATAGTCTTAGATAGTGGTGTAAACTAGTGAGGGTGCTACTCTTTGTTATTACCCTACTTCTTGTTGTTGCGTTGATTGTACTACGTAGGGGGAGGTTGAGCCTGATAGTTTTGAGGTTGTTGGCCCTGATTCCCTTTTTTTTATTCAACACAACCTGATTTACATGTGTAGGATTGGCCTATTGGTGTTGGTTCTTTGTGTTTTTATTATTCCACTCCTTTTTAGTTCGGAGTTTCAAGTCACCTTCTTGCAACTTGATATCCTCTATGACCTTGGCTTGAGCCAAGTCCTCCTCGAATGTCTGGTATTGTTGCAATTGTAATAACAATGAGATATGTTTTGCATAACTTTTAGTAAACATTCTAGTCAATTCAGTAGTAGGAATGGAAAATGATAGCTTAGCCATTAAATTTCTCCATCTATTACCAAAATCCATGATTGGCTCGTCGTCATATTGCTTTAGAGCTACCAAGTCAGTCAAATTGGTTTTCTTCTTGACACCAAAGGAAAAGCATTCAAGAAATGCATTTGCCAATTGTTCAAAGTTGGTAATGTTGTGCCTCTTCAATTGATTAAACCATTCCAGGGTGGGGCCTGAAAGGGTCATTATGAAGGTTCTTAGTAACAAAACATAATTACTCCATATTTGGAAGCACATGTTAATGAAGCTCATCACATGTTCTTGTGCATCTTCATCACCTTGGAATTTATCCAGCTTGGGGATATTGAAATGATCAGGATACGTTGGACTAGGGACTGAAGGGCATAAAGGTGCATTTGTTGGAAATTTTGAGTCATTAAGTCAAAGTTGTCATTGATGTCAAGGAATGAAGTCATAATTGATGTCAAGGAATATGTCAAGGAACAATGCAAAGGTTAAAGGCAAAAGGGTTGCATAATATTTTTAATATTATGTGGAAGCATAAGTTAAAAGGTTTTTCATAAAAACCCAAGGAAGCTTATTGCAAAGCTAAAGGAATGTTTAATATTTATTTTATAAAATATTTAAATTCAAATTGAATTTAAATTTTATAAATAAATATTATTTATACAAAGTTGTACAATGAGAGATGGCCTTAATAAAACCAAAGGGTTTTAAAGAATTAATTTATAAAATTTAAATTCAAAATAATTTAAATAATTTATAAATTAATAAAGTTTAAAGGAAAATAAAAAGCGCCGACGTCTAAAAGTTTGAAGGAAATTCGAGCGTCGACGTGTATGCATGAAGGAGGAAATCAATATATATACCCATGCCTTAGAGGCATTAAATTTATCCTTTTGCTCGAACGTTAATGCGTGCAATTGTGTTGAGAGCTCGTGCGGAAAAAGAGAAGTGAATTTTGTTTTATGTGCCAGCGAATAGAGACAAAAACGAAAAGCACCAAAATTTGGAAGCCATCTGGGCAGCGTGGCCTAGTGGCAAGAAGGCAGTGGTTAGAGTGTTTGGGCACTCGGTGACCTACATTCGAAATGCGATGGCAACATGTTTTGGTGATTTTGTTTGTGTTGGAAGCACCAAAGGGGAAGGCACACATTTTGCTTGGCAAAGCGGGGAGCTTCATAGAGCACGTGGTGCTCTCCACTCCCCAAGTGAGTGCCTAGCTTGCACGATGGTTGGAGCCACGGCTAGGGCATTGGTTGAGGCTACGTTGTGAGTTCGATTCCCACCAAGGCCAAGGTAATAAATTTTGATTATTATTTTTGTGTTGCCTAAAGTTTGACATGAGGTCTTAGGGAGTTAAAAGGGTTGCTTAAAATATTTATTATTATTATTTTTGATAAGTTGGAGGAATAAGGAGTTAGCTTTATTTTTGAATAAAGTGTTTGTGTCACATTGATTTGTTGAAGTTTTAAAAGGATAAAGGGAACTTCTTGCATTGAATTATTTTGAAAAGAAGAGTACATTGAATATTATTTTAATTGGGAGATTATAAGGTGTAAGTGGTGAATTATTTTTGTAAATGTTGATGATTGTTTTCTTAAATATGGAGTGATAAGGTGTATATGTGTCTTGATATTTACATTGTATTTTTGAGGGAGTTTATCATCTTATAATTTCTTTGAGCTTGGAAAAGAAGTGTTTGTGATTTTGGCAGATTTATGAGATTCCTTCATCATCAAGAAAAAGGTATGAGCACATTCTTCCATAGTTAAGTTGATTGGTTGGTTTTCTCGAAAATAAGTTTGGAGTGAAAAGGACTTGATTAGGATTTCCTATTGAGTGTGTTGAGTTAATGCTTCAAGGTTTTCTGGAATAAAGAGTTGTTGTTAAAACCTTGTTTTATAAGCATTGTTGTTGAAGCCATTGGTTGTGTGAAGAACTTGAACTAGGGTTTGAGTATCATTGCTATGTGAAGATTATTTTATAAGCATTGTTGTTGAAGCCATTGGTTGTGTGAAGAACTTGAACTAGGGTTTGAGTATCATTGCTATGTGAAGATTGTTTTATAAGCATTGTTGTTGAAGTGAGTTGTTGAGCAAAGAACTTGAACTAGGGTTTGAGTATCATTGTTATGTGAGATTGGTTGTTGAGCATTGTTGGAAACATTTTGAGTGAATATCATATGCTTGGACTAGGGTTTGTGAGCAAGAATTATTTCATTGAGTGATTGGTTGAGTAGAGTTGGTTGAGCCTAGTCAAGTGGGTGTGTGAAGTGATTGTTCAAGTTCCATAAAACAAACTATTCTATATTCTGAATTGATTTGAGAAAGTGATTGGGCATTGAGGTGAATAAGAAGCATATTGAGTCTCTAACAATTCTCCTTATGTTTCTAAGAGAGTGATTGAAAGTAATTGAGCATTGTGATAAGTGTAGAACATATTGAGTCTCTAACAATTCTCTTTATGTTTCTATGAGATTGGATAAGTTCTTGTGTGGACTTGTTGAGAAGATTTGAGGCAAGTCTTTGAGAAGACTTGTGAATAGATTTGAGTAAGCTTTTGTGGAAGCTTACAATACAGATTGAGAGAAAACTTGGACAAGTTCTAGAGAGGACTTGTATACAAGTCTAACGATTGGACAAGTCTAGAGATGGAGCAGATTTGAACAAGTTCTAGAGAGGACTTATGGAGCAGATTTGAGCAAGTTCTAGAGAGGACTTGTGGAGCAGATTTGGGCAAGTTCTAGAGAGGACTTGTAGAGCAGATTTTGAACAAGTTCTAGAGAGGACTTGTAGAGCAGATTTGAGCAAGTTCTAGAGAGGACTTGTGGATATATTAGTGTGAGCTTTTGAGGAAGCTTACAAGGTATATTTAAGACAAGTATTTGAGAAGGCTTGAGAGCAGAGTTGATTGATTGATTTGTTCAAACCTTGAGTTAAGGTTTAGGGAAGATCCAATAGAGTTGATTTGAGATTGAGTCAAGCTTTGAGTTAAGGCTTGAGGACAGAGATTAAGGATAGATTTGTGCTAGAATGAAGGACTATGTTTAGTACAAAATTGAGAACAGAGTTTGGTGCAAATTTGAGGATAGATTTGTGCTAGACCAGAGACAAAGATTGAGCAGATTTGTGCTAGACCGAAGGATTGTGTTTAGTGCAAATTTGAGATAGAGCTTTGGAGGTGACAGAGAGCAGAGGATAGTAGTCTCTAGTGGATAGAGATCCATTAGCCAGGGTAGTGAGGATAGGTCTTCTAAGTGAGGATAAGAGTCTTCAGTGGAGAGAGATCCACAAGCCAGTGCAGTGGAGGCAATAGTCTTCTAGAGGATCACCAGCTAGAGCATAGGAGAAGGATTTCTCCTATGGATAGAGATCCATGAACTTGATTTAGGGGATTGGTATCTCCTTTGGACAGAGGTCCATAAACATTATAATAGGGAAAGGATTCCCAAGAGATTGATTGAGAAAATTTTAGTGAAATATTTTCTCCGTGGAGTAGCCCACATTGGGTGAACCACGTAAATTGTGGTGTCTCTATTGTGTGTGGTGATTTGTGCATTGCTTTTATTAATTCTATTGATATTTCTATCTATACATTGCATAATATTGATTGGGAAAGAAAAGTAAAAAGTGGTCTTATATTGTTCACCCCCCTCTCAATATAAGCTTGTGTTCTTTAGCATTGTGAATTTTATTCAAGGTAGGCTTTTGATAAGACATTCCTTATTTCTAAATAGCCCTTACCTTTTCTGCCAAGGATTTGTGTGCTTACAAGGATAAAATATCCTCTTCCCTAAGAAGTATCTACAGAGCTACTAGAGGTAGATTCTTTTTAGACCAAGATGGAGGATTAGGCTAATCATCCACATCTACTAAGAAGATCTCTGGATACTACTGATCTTGCTTATCTTCTTTTGAATTTTTGTACTGGGTACGCCCAGGTTATTCCAACACTTGGCATTGTTGCATGTTCTAGACCATACAATGAGTACAATTTTCAACTTGGTTAGGGTGTAGTTCTGGTTGCAATGCAACACATCTTTGGTTGTACTCCCTATACTCACTTCAAGGGGGTAGGTTAGATTGAGCTAACCTATCCTCTCTCTCACACTTCTTTTGATATAGGATGTGTTTCTCTTGCATGTGCTACTTGTACAATTGTTACCTCAACAATCATTGACATTGAGTATCCTCATTCTCGAGGCACTCATGCTTTGCATGTACATATTCCAATTGGTCTTAGAAGATACGCTACCTATGCTTTGAAGCCAACCTCTGAGATCTATCTATAAGATCAACAATGTGAGACCTCTAGTTGTTCAGCTATTCGAGGGGCTTCATTAGTGTGAGATCCAATAGAATTATCTACCACACTCTTGCCCTTGTCTATTTTGATGACATTCATGTTGTGATGTAGTCTATTCTCTATGCCTACCTGTGTAGATGAGGCACATGCACTACATGAGTGCTTTGAGAACTCTCCTAGCTCAATGGTATGCCTATGTGTGCTCTTACTACATGAAATCATAGAGTGAGAATGCATAGAAGAGGATCTATATCCTAGTTTCCCTAGGACTTGTTCTAGTCCATCAAGCTACCTAGTTCTCCATGGTTCATTTGGGGGCATACCATTAACTCCAACTATGGCAAGATCTATCATGAACCTTCCAGGTCCATTAGAGTTTAGAGTTTTTAGAGATTTTGCACTCTGATGCAACCCTATCTTCCTATCTCTGATTGGGTAGATTTTCTCTTTTTCTACCATGGGATGATGGGGGACTTGAGCCACCTTTAATTTTATCCCATGAGGAGTGTATGTTATGTCCTCTAACTGAGGTATTCTGAATAGAATCCTCATGCATTGAATTATCACCTCTAATACTCGTCAAACATCATTCAGGAGGATCCTGTGGTAGAGGTTCCAACACATTATCTTGTGTGTGTCTTGGAGCTTTAGCCTCCACCTCGGTTGTGCATTGAGGTCGGCCTTTTCGTGTGTTGACCATAATGTGAACTATCACTTTTGTAAATTTTAGGGAAAACAAAGCATAAAATGGTGTTTATCTCTTTTAAATATTCTTTATGAGCCCTAAACTATTTTGTGAATTTTGGTTTGTTGAATACATAAACTATCTCTCATCATGTTTGCATTTTTGTTGATGATATTCTTGTATAGTTTAAGGGATTTCACCTATATACTCGTACAAGATGAATATGGGAGTGAATTCCATACTCAACGAGGTAGCATAGGTACTACCAATTCTCACAAAGCACACCATACATAGTGATACACCCCTCCGAGGAGGAGTGCATTCTATTTTGCAAAGATAGGATAGTTCTTGGGTCGGTCTTGGCCACAATAGGGTCCTGGTAATACAATTTCAAATGAGCCAACCAAGTGGTAATGATTTCCTCTATTGGTATCAATAAATGGGTTGGATGTGAGAGGCCAACGCCACTAATATTTAAGTAAAACGTGGTGTGTGGTGGTTCTTTTTAATTTTGCATGAAAACAAAATACCTCATAGAGCACTCAAATGATTTTTCTATATACTTAAAAAGAATGTTTCTATTTCAGAGAATGCACGTCTACAAGTTAGATGATATTCTGAGAATGCAAAACTAGTTATGAGTAATGGCCTCTAGTTGGGCCTTAAGCATGCAAATCCTAACATACAATCTAGACCATTGGAGACTAGGGTTGATTACAATCAGATATCGTTGTTCCTAGCAACGACTAGTAAACCTAAGATATCTTATAAATTTTGCTTTAAAATTTATCTATGTTCTCTAATTATCATTCATCTACTACATTCAAAAAATAAAAACACAGACAGAGAAGTAAAAATATAGACAATTTCAACCAACCTAAAATCCAATTCTATTGATAATCTGGTTGTCTGTTGTTTGCAATTTTTTCTACCGACCGCTATCACTTAGGGTGACTCTGAATCTGACCACTGTCTTCAAAAGTGGCTAAGCTCTACTAGCCATTTTCGATCAGAGTGACTACACCTGTGTGAAAAAAACATGCAACAAATCAGCAAATAGCATAAATTTTGGGTGTATCCATCATGATCGCCATTGTAGAAGGCTACAAAGACCACACATATATTTATATTGTAACATAAATAATGAAAAACATGCAATATAAGAAAACATTTGATAAAATAAGGAAATAACAAAAGGAAGCTCTCTTTATTAATCAAATGGATCACTTATTATAGATTCATCCCTCTTAAGTGAAGAACACAAGCTTATACTAAGAGGGGGGGTGAACGATATAAGACCACTTTTTACTTTTCTTTCCCAATAAATATTATGCAATGTATAAATAGCAATATCAATAGTAGATATCAAAGTAATGCTCAAAATAATATCCTTCAAAATTATTATTATAAGCAATGTATAAATAGCAATATCAATAGTAGATTTCAAATTTGACATAAGCTACTTCAAAATAATATCCTTAAAAATTAACCCAATTTCTACTTATAAATCCCTACTTTAATATTGCATTTAAAAATAATTATTTTGAAAAATAATGCAATAAATAATTTTCCTTTCCTCTAAGGTAAAAATATTTTTACCCATAAATTAATCTCAGCAAACACATTTCATAAAACTCATAAAAATTCTCTTTAACTTAGGCTAAACTCCAAAAAAAAATATTCCCCTTATTTCTCCTAAGACAAACTTTAGCCTAAGCAAAAATCAAATTTAATAATTAAAAAGCTTTACCACTTTGGCATGCACATGAGTCTAACTGAGCAGATCTCTCTCACTAGCACCTTGACCATGTTTTCCACATCATGGAGCCATGTGCTCCTATTGGACCCTCCAAGCACCTTGAGTTCTTTGACCTTCTAAAACACATGAGCCAAAATATGGCTCCTTCACCCACGCTCTACAAAATGCGTTGCACGAAGTTACTGCCATGAGGAATGTGCACGAAATAGCATGTGATAGTCTTTAGCGAATCAGGTGGATAATTTTACCTTTGGAAAGACTATGGTATATATATGTCATATGCCTTCCAATGTGCTCCCACATCGACGAAGGAAGATGTCGACAATGCATGCGATGAAGTCGGTAGAGGGAGACAAAAAATGTATGCGAAAGAACCGACGCCCAACATTAGACTTTGGCCATTATTTATTAAATATAATAAATTAAATTCTTTTAAGAATTTAATTATTATAATTTAATAATTAAATGGACTTTGGCATTTTAAACCAAACTTTAGGGCCTCCTTGGTTTTTATAAAAACCTTACAACTTGCCCACATGGTTTTAATGAAAAAACCCCTTATTTTTTCCATCATTGGTTTTAAGGAAAACCTTTTATTTTTCCAAAACATGGTTTTAATAAAAACATTTAAACTTATGCTTTCACATAATATTAGAAATATTATGAATCTCTTTTGCCATTAATCTTTGCATTGTTCCTTTTGACCTTTTTGCATCAACGGTAGCTTATTCCTTGACATCAATGACAACTTCAATTCTTGACATCAATGACAACTTTGACTCAAAATATCCAACATTAAGGATACCAAATATTGATACAATTGTTACAATAAGCAAATGATCCCGAAATGGGGGAAGATGTATTTCAAAGTGGTCTTCATATCTCCATCAACTCTGCTTGAGGGCTTACAAGGATGCCTCCTTCTCCATTTTCCAAGAGGAACTTGATGTTGAGAGTGCCTTGCAGCTTGAAAGATCCTATAACCTGCATACAAGAAACAACAAAGCACAATCAAATGCATAGAGAGCCTCTCATGATGAGGCCTTTGTCAAGAAATACAAGAAATAAGGCTAAAATTGAAATAAGCATAAAGATATGCAAAGATAATCAAGAAATAGCTAAATTAGTGTAAAGCATGAAGTAAAACACATGAATCTAGCTAATCTAACATGTTATTTACAATGAAAGAATGAAATGAAGCTAATCTATGAATATTAATGAAATCTAGCAAGTATGAAAAAATAAAGGTAAAGCTACCTCTAAAATTGCTAATTAACCATACAAATACATTGAAAATGGTAAATCTACTCTAATATAAGCTGATAAAGTAGAAATAAATGGGAAACTATGCTAAGAACTAAAGAAATAATGCATCAAACCCTAGTCACTATCATCCAAAGTAGCTAATTCTACTAGCCCCTAATGACGCTAGTGGTTGAGCTTGTGAGCCACTATTGAAGATAGCGACCATGAAATGAGTATTCTACCTCTTAAATTAGGGTTTTTTATGCATAATTCACCAATTGAATTGATGGTCAAGGGTCATCTGTGTGTCCAGATATGGATTAGTGTTTGAAATTATTTGAATTCACATCAAATTGTCAAAGAATTGCAAGGTATGCTTCTTAGTCCTTCGGAAGCTCCATTGTTGATTGCATGTGTGTCACTCCACAATTGGGCAGCATTTTGACTCTCCTCAAGGGCTATCAAGTCACTATCCAATCTGGTAGAGCTTCGCTACATAAAATTTAGGATCAATCTATATCTCTCTCCAAATTTTGAAGGGAGTCTTATAGCCTTCCTAACTCCTCATACTAGCTTCCTTGAGAAGCCAAGATCAAGAATTGATAGGCTGGGGTAGTTGGGAGGAAACATCCAAAAGTTTCCTCACTCAAAACCACCTAATATCAGTTGCATTTGTCCATTACAACTAATTTTGGCTCGAATGAGGAGGCTAAGTCCATTTTAGAGTTGACCACTGTCAACAGGTGTGACTAGCTCACAACCACTCTGATCATCATCAATTGAGCTTGAATAGGATAAGGTTGCCCAAAGTGAGTGGTTAGAACCACTTCTATCTCTTGTAAAGGTCCAAGATCATTCATATGGTCTACAAAGGTGCCTATATGAGTAGTCTCCTAGATATGACATGTTTTAGGTGTATACATTTTTCCTTTCTAATAACCTTTTGCAAGAAAGAATGGATTAAGCGCAATACTATAGTCAAGATTATTGGGGAAAGTATTATCTCTTGTTATGCAATAGTTAGAATGTTGGAAAGTTCCTTTGTATGGATGACATTCTCTTGTATATTATTATGTGTTAATTTTGATAAAGAATTTTATTATAATGAATTCCTAAGATCTTGTGGGTTAAGGATTCATTATAAAATAGAAGTATGGGAATCTCTTTGATTAAAATGGAATTTTGTATTTTGTCTTTGAAATAAAAACTATGATAATGATTTTTTGAGACTTATGAGAAATCATTATAAGAAAATTATGATATTATCTTTAATAAAATGATTTATTGTATAAGGGTTTTAAAAGAGAAACTATTATAATGATTCTTGAGACTCTTGTGGGTTAAGAAATAATTATAAAGAGAAGTATGATATTCTCTTTAATAAATCAAAATATTATATGTTGGTTTGAAAGAGAAACTAGTATAATGACTCCTAAGACTTTTGTAGTTTAAGGGATCATTATAAAGATAAATATGGGATTTTATTCATGTTGGTTTGTTTTCATTATGTTTTATGCATGGTTGCTTGCATAATAGAAAATGACATGTTTTAAATTGCATTGCATCTAGAGCTATTTTTATACCTAAGTATCATTCTTGAACCGTGGGTGGTTTCCCTATTGCAAAGAGGCTTGGATATGCTTATATGGCTTGGATATCATTAGCGGATGAATTCTTAGTGCTTTGAATGTATAGATGTGGTGAAAAAACAAAGGCTATATATAAGCATGTTTTGTTCAATGAGTTTTGTAAACATGATTATTGTATAAACTGAAAGATTATGTTGTTTTAATGATATCTTGGATTTTGTATAATAAAATGTTTTAAGCAATATTTTAGCAATATTTTATTTGGATAAATAGTATTGAGATCTATTAATTGCAGCAAATACATTTTTATGATAAATACTTGGTTTATTATGTGGTAGAATTTATGTTAAAGAAATACATATTTATGTTAAGTACTTGGTTATTTATGAATATCATTTATTTTAGAAATACGTCTTTTGAAGCTTATGTCAAGAATTTGAATTAAAAAAATGTAGCTTTATTTAAGAGGTATCCTTTTTTATCTATTTTTGGATTAAATGGATTATGACTTGATTTAAAATGCTTTTTAAGTTATTATACTTTAGAATTATGTTTTAAAGTGCAATAATTTTAAGGTAAGACTATCTTGTGGTGGTTAGAATATTTTGAGGACTCGAGCCTATAACTTAAAGCCCAATCCTGGGAGGAATTGTATGAATGCAATAACCAGGTAGTCATGAGGTCTAGAAGGAGTTGCGAGAATGCAATAGCTAGGAAACTCATGAATTTTGAAGGAGTTGTGTGAATACAATAACTATATTAATTGTGAATATTAACACCTTAAATGAGTAGGATCATGTGTATCCTAAATAGGATTTGTGGAACCATTCATAAGTCAATAGTGGTGATCCCTTAATCATGTAGGCTTGGGTAATCATGTTAGTTGTCATCGAAGTGGTATTAATATTAGTTAGCCTACAGAGGTGTGGTAACTAGGCACCAAGGCTCTACACTTGATTAACCTACCTAGATGGACTTAGAGTCACATTAGGGAATAAGCATCCCAATATAAGTGTTATGGGTCTTAAAAGGTAATCCTATACTATGGTCACATGGTCCTATGCTAATGAGGGTAAAGGAAATGTGGGAGGGATCAATTTTGGTGTCCTTATAAATGTGTAGGTTTAGTAATATGAACCCTAAAAAACATGGAAGTTGATCACTTCTATCCATTGAGTGTCATCTACAATGACTAGAAACCAAATGTGGTGAAGCCTTGAATGCTAAGATAAATAAAATAAGGGTGTCTCCTTTGCAAACATTTTTTGTAAATGTTATTTTAATTTTTTTTGGGTTAGTAGTTTTAGGTTGTTATAGTTGGTATCAAATACCTAGGTCATAGGGCTTAAGGATTATAATGAATACATTTAAGATAAACCTTGACTTGATATGCTAATTTGGGTAAGACACCTTGTGATAATTTAAGAGTGACTTGAACAATTTCGATTAAGTGATAATGGTTTATGTTAGTTCATGAGGAGAAGGAAGATGAACTAATTGTAACTTACTAATATCTTTTTAATGGGTAGGTATGGCACCTATTCAAAAATGAAGTTCATAAAAGAAAACCAAAACTATTTCACAAGGAGGAAGTGTAGAAAAAAATTATAGATAAACTAGGGACCTATTGAGCAAGGTGCAGCAACAGTATTGTCATTGTTGTCAACACAGTCATATAGATCTGTTGATGCAGTGGACAGGAAGTTCAAAAGCTATTTAGATGTAGAAGATAGGAGTTCAAAGGTTATTCAGAGTATGTACAATGATTTTCCAAGAAGACCGAAGTGGCCCATATGCAAAAGATCAAATCAAAAGACAAGTAAGAAAAGTGTCATGATACCACGACATATACAACAGGTAAGAAAAACAATCATGATTTTGTGACATGTTGGAAGAGAGAGAAAAAGCAAGAAAAACTGTCATGATTTTGTGACATGTTGGAAGAGAAAAAGGCAAGTGGAAAAACTGTCACGATTTCGTGACATGTTGGAAGAGAAAGAGAAAGCAAGAAAAAGTGTCACGATTTCGCGACAAGTTCGAAGAAAGAGAACAAGTAAGAAAAGTGTCGTGATTTCACGACATGTCACATTTTCGCGACTAAAATAGGAGAGAGAAAGTAAGTTTGAAAAGTGTCGCAATATCGTGACATGTCGCATTTTCACGAAAAAAAAAGAGAGGAAGCGTACGAAAGCAGAACTGTCGTGATTTTGTGACAAAAGCAAAAATCAAGACTTCGGAAGCAGAAGTGTCGTGATTTCATGACAAAAGCAAAGTCAAAGTCTATGGAAGCAGAAGTGTCACAATATCACGACAAAAGAATAGAGAAAGTGTATGGAGGTGAAAGTGTCGCGATATCATGACATGTTGTATTTTAATGGGCCAAAGCTAAGATAAAGAGTAAGTAGAAAAAGTGTCGCGATATCGCGACATGTATTTTTTGCAGTCCGATGCAAAGAGAAAGAGGAAGGAGAAAAAGTGTCGTGATATCGCGACATGTAGCATTTTTGCGGTCCGATGCAAAGAGAAAGAGAGAGAAAGAAAAAGTGTCGTGATATCATGACATGTATTTTTAGGGGCCAAAGAAAGGATAAAGAGAAAGAAAGAAAAAGTGTCGTGATATCGCAACATGTATTTTTGCGGCAACAACAACAAAAGAAGCTATAGAGGCAGAAATGTCATGATTTCATGACAGGTCATAAATGCACAAGTCAAGAAGGAGAACCCAACTGAAATGAGAAGTATGACAGTGGACCAACATCACTACAACATTTACAGGGGCAGTTATAGAGTGATTTCATACTGCTAAAATACAAAGAGTGATCAAAAGTTAGTATGGCGGTTACAAGATTTGTCCAGAATGAAATCATCAAGCGATGGATAAACCGAACATCTTATTGAGTTGAAGTCGACGAAGATCGATGATAGTCGATTAAAATTAGGGTTTACAGTTCTTATGAAAGCCGACTAAGATTAGGATTTACAGTCAACTAAGATTAGGGTTTTCATCATAAAAAATATTGTTATAAAAGGAGGGCTGTTTGGAGAATTGAGTACAATGGTTGAATGTGCATGAAATACGATCGTTGTGTGCAAAGAGCAAGTCATGTCGAATCATGCTAAGTGCAAAATTTGCAAAGAGAGCAAAGTGCACAAAAGGGAGAAGACGATCATGAAGTTCGACTATAACGAAGTAGAGTGTGTGAAGTGATTACGTAGAGAGATCATAGTGCATAGAGAACGCAAAGGTGAAGAAGACCAGTCAGGGTCTTGCAAAAGCAAAGATAAATCAGAGGTTGGTGCTCCTTCCAGTTGGTGCTGGTAAATTAGGGGTAGATGCTCCTTTATGTTAGTGTAGATAAACCATGGGTTGGTGCTCCTTCCAGTGTGTGCTGGTAAATTGATTATAAAGTTGGTGCTTTACAAAGGCTGGATTTGGATGGTAGTCCAAGCTATCAATTTTTGAGGAGTAGCCACATTGGTGAACCTCGTTAAATCTTGTGTTGTGTGATGCTCTCTTGTTATACTTGTTGTATCTAGTAATAAGTTTTAATTACTACGATATTAAGAGCTGTAAATTCAAGTTTAAAGAGCTACACTGATTCACCCCCCCCTCTTAGTGTCATTGTAAGACTAACAATTGGTATCAGAGCTAAGTTCTTGTACAAGATTAACTGGCTAGGGTGATGTTGGAAGTAACACAATGACAGGTGGTGAAGCTTCTCATCAAACAAAGCACCATTGTTTGACAGATCTAATTACGTATTCTGGAGAATCAAGATGCAGACATATCTCTATGCTTTGGGATACGACATATGGGATTCAGTAGTCAGTGGATACACAATACCCATCACTCCTCCAAAAGAGGCTGACAAAAAGAAACTGTTTGAAAATAACTCAAAAGCAAAGAATGATATCATGTGTGGATTAGCAGACAACGAACTAGTAAATATCATGAGCTGTAAAATGGCAAAAGAAATATGGGACAAACTGAGGAGTATTCATGAAAGAGATGATAAGATCAAGGAGGCCAAGTTACAGACACATCGAGCTTAGTTCGAAGCATTAAAGATGAATGACAATGAAAACATTGAGGCATATATGTTGAGAGTTAATGAAGTCATTAATGCGATCAGAGGACTCGATGAGGATATCGAAGACACTACCATCATGAAAAAGGTATTAAGATCTCTTCCTCAAAGGTTTGATTCTAAAGTCTCAATGATAGAAGAAGCTAAATATCTAAATTATTTTAGTATAGATGAGATGTATGGGTCTTTGACTGCATATTAGATGAGGATAGGAAGATCTAAACCCATAGATAGAGAAGCTGATTTTAAAGCCCTTAAAAATATGAAAGCAAAACAAGAATCCGAGGAAGAAGAGACATCAGATGAAATGGAAGCAAACTTCGTTCGAAAACTAAAAAGGGGAAAATGAAAATACAAAGGAAAGTTACCATTTAAATGTTTCAATTATGGAGGCATTGGACATTTTGCAGCTAAATGTCCACTTAATGAGAAGAACAAACGTGATGAAGGATCGCACCAAGAAAGAAGTGACTGGAAGAAAAAAACAAATTTCAGAAAAGGCAACTTCAAGAAGAAAAGTTTCATCTCCAAGAATGTTAGTTCATCAGAAGACAACTCTGGTGAGGATTTTGAAAAGGAAATAGGTGAAGCTCTTTTCATGGCACTCAAAGAAGAAAAAATAGAAAAAGAACAAGAATGTGATGAAGAAGAAATTGATGTAGAAGTAAATTTGGAAGAGGAACTAATTACAGCTCTGGATGAATTGGAGATAGAAAGAAAAAAGAATAAGAAAATTTCAAGAAAGCTTGAGGATGCAAATGAAATCATAAACAGTTTGAAAGTACAAATAGAAGAATCCAAGAAAATATCTAAAGATCTTGAAGTGCAAATAACCATGACAAAATATTATTGCAACAAGCTAGAAGAAGAGATTGTTGGTTTAAGGATGCATATAGAAGAGATGAATCGTAAAATTAGTTGTTATCACAAACGTGAAGAAATTTCTATGAATTTGGATAAGATTATAAATGACCAAAGTCCTGTAGGCATCAAATATGGTCTGGGTTTCGTCGAAGGAGAATCATCAAATGGATCAAAGGCCAAAAATGTAGAATCCATAAAGAATGAAGATAATATACAGGTTGATCAAGGAAAAATATCTCATGCAAAAGAAAGCAATAATGCCAGGCACGAAAGGAGAATTGACAATGATGGATTCACCAATGTCACACATCAAAGAAGAAGAAGACCTATGGATCCTATGACAACATGGCAAAGACCATCACCCAGGTTCAATTATCCCTTTTCTGGTTTCTATTTTAAATGCAATGGCTATGGACATAAAATCTTAGACTGCAAATATAATGTAAGACCAAGGAATTTCACCAGTATAAATGCTTTTTCTCCTTTGATGAATTATACAAGAGAATGTTATAACTAACATAATTTTGGGCACATTGCAAGAAACTGTAGAAGTACATTTGCATCAAATCAGTTTCAAGGAAGAAAATTTCAACCAAATAGGATGAAACAAAATAGAAAACTTCTCGAAAAACATACACAAGCTATTGATAAGGGAAAGGTAAAACAAGAGCCCAAAACTACTATCAAAATGGAGTGGAAAGAAAAAGAGAGAATTAAGGAATAAAATGAATCCTTAATCGTACAAACAAGCATTTAAAGCATAGAATAAATATGTACCATGGATACTTGATAGTGGATGCTCCAGTCATATGATAGGTGACAAACAAAAATTTGAGAAGTTACAGAAATATGAAGGTGGTTCAGTAAAGTTTGGAAATAATGATGGAGCTAAAATAGTTGGCAAACGTTCAGTTAAAATTAGTGATGGAAAAATTAAGTCGAAGAAGTCTTGTTTGTGGATGGTTTGAAACATAACTTGTTGAGCGTAAGTCAGATTTGTGATAAAGGTCATGAAGTAGTTTTTATGAAGCAGGGCTGTGAAGTCAGAAAAACAAACAGTGGAAAATTTATAGCAACTAGATCAAGGACATCTGGAAACCTATACACGCTCTCAAAGACTTCAAAGGGAGCTTTTTTTATTGGACAAGAAGAAGAAAATTGGTTGTGGCACAAGAGACTCGGTCATATCAATTTTGATAATCTAGTAAAAATCAGCTCAAAAAGGGCAGTGAGAGATATTCCCACCATCAGCAAACTTGCAAACAACATTTGTGCTTCATGCCAAAAGGGAAAGCAAACTAGAGTCACATTCAAAACAAAATAGTACTACACAAGCAAACCTTTGGAACTAATACACACTGATTTATGTGGACCCATGAGAACACAAAGCATAAATGGTGACAAATATTTTATGTCGTGCATTGATGACTATTCCAGAATGACATGGATATTTTTCTTGAAGCATAAATCAGAAGCTTTTAAAATGTTTAAGACTTTCGAAAACCATGTTGAGAATGAAACAAGAAAGAGGATCAAATGTTTAAGATCAGATAGAGGAGGAAAATTCATTTTAGAAGAGTTTACAGAGTACTGTGAAAAATACGGTATTAGGAGAAATTTTTAGCAGCCAGGACACCTCAGTAGAATGGAGTGGTAGAAAGAAAGAACAGGACAATGCAGGAAATGGCATGGAATATGTTGGCTAAAAGCAGAGTAGCAGATAGATTTTGGAAAGAAGTAGTCCATACTACGGTGTATATCCAAAATAGGTACATGCTGAGAACACATGAAAGCAAAACTCCTTATGAGTTGTGGTTCGGTAAAAGGGCAACAACAAAATACCTCAAAGTTTTTGGTAGCAAGTGCTACATCAAAAGAACTGAAGATAATATTGGTAAGTTTGAAGATAGAGCGGATGAAGGTATTTTTGTTGGTTATTCGTCAAAAAGCAAAGCTTACAAATGCTACAACAAGAGGCTAAAGAAAATTGTGGACAGTGCCGATGTTAAATTTGATGAAGGTAGAGAATGAGTAATTAGCTATGAAAAGAACTACCCAATGTATGAAGAGGTTATTGAAGGAGATGAGGAAAATAAAACAGAAAAGATACAAAAAATTGACTCAGATGATTTAAGTTGTGATTCAAAAGTGGAAGAAAATAAGAAATTCAAAACAAGCAACTGGTAGAAAAATCATCCTAGAGAGAAAATAATTGGAGACCCCAAAGTTGGTGTTCAGACAAGAAGAAGAGTAGTAAGTAACTACTCTCTATTATCCAGCATTGAGCCCAAAAATGTTGTTGATGCAAGAAAATATGAAATTTGGATGAAGGCAATAAATGAAGAATTAGATCAGATCAAGAAAAATGAAACTTGGGAGTTAGTACCTAGACCTGCAAATAAAAATATAATCGGGACTAAATGGATTTTTCAAAACAAATTGAATGAAGACGGATAGGTAGTCAGAAATAAAGCAAGATTGGTATGTAAGGGTTATGCACAAGTTGAAGGTATTGAATTTGAGGAAACTTTTGCACCAGTAGCTAGACTAGAGGCAATTAGAATGTTTCTGGCTTTAGCAGTCTACAAGAATTTCAAAGTTTATCAAATGGATGTGAAATCAGCGTTTTTGAATGGGAAACTTGAAGAAGAGTTTTATATTGAGCAACCATATGGTTTCCAACTTGGTGATGATCCCAAATTGGTTTGCAAGTTGAAGAAAGCATTATATGGATTAAAACAGGCACCCCGAGCATGGTATGCTATGCTAGACAACTATCTCACTCAACAAGGGTTTAAGAAAGGTATGGTGGATAGTAATTTGTATGTCAAAATAGAAAATGGGCATCTTATTGTTCTTGTTGTATACGTAGATGATATCATATTTGGTAGTAGCAAAGATGAGTCGTGTAAATATTTAGCAAATAAGATGCAGAAAGAATTTGAAATGTCAATGATTGGTGAACTTTCGTATTTCCTCAGGTTGCAAGTTAATAAAAATAAGGGTATATTTATTTCTCAAGTTAAATATGTGAAAGAGATGTTAAAAAAGTTCACAATGGAGGATTGTAAGCCAGTTAGCACTCCCATGATGACAAGTTGCAAGTTGAGCAAGGATGATAAATCTCCACATGTTGATTAAACCATGTACAGATCTATGATTGGGAGCTTATTGTACCTGACAGCTACCAGACTAGATATTTTGCAGGCAGTATGCATGGTAGCACGATTTTAGGCTAATCCCAAGGAGACTCATGTGACAGCAGTGAAGAGGATACTTTGGTATCTCAAGGGTACTATGGAGTATGGGTTATGGTATACGAAAGGTAAATACTTCACCCTTATTTCATATTTAGATGCAGATTGGGCAGGATGTGTCGATGACAAAAAGAGTACCATTGGAGGTGCATTCTATATTGGAGATAGATTGGTCATGTGGCACAGTAAGAAACAAGAGTCAGTTTCTTTATCGACAGTAGAGGTAGAATATATTGCAGTGAGAACATGTTGTACATAGGTATTGTGGATGAAACAAACCCTAAAAGATCTTGGTGTTAGCTTCAGTGAGCCAATATTAGTTAAATGTGATAACACCAGTGCCATTAACATCTCCAAGAATCCGGTTATGCATTCATGCACAAAACACATTGCTATCAGCTATCACTTTTTGAAGGAGAAAGTTGTGAAAGGTGAGGTTAAGTTGGATTTTGTTCCAACTACAGAGCATGTAGCAGATATCTTCACAAAACCATTGCCCAAGAAAGTTTTTGAGTACCTTCGCAATAAATTGGGAGTGGTCACACTTCCCAAGAATTGACTAGCTACAGGGATTACATTATGAGGGGGAGCATTTAAGTATTTGATTATCTTTTTGCTCATGTTCATTATTTTTGCTAAGTGTAATAAATTTTGCCTAAGAATGTTGTGCATGGACTCAGGGGGAGTCTACAGTAGTCCTTAGGTATTATTATCAAAGGGGGAGAAGAGTTACAGGAAATTGCACATGTGTTGCCAACAATTCCAAAGGGGGAGATTGTTGAGCAAGATGCAGCAACAATATTGTCATTGTTGTCAACACAATCAAATAGATATGTTGATGCAGTGGATAGGAAGTTCAAAAGCTATTCAAATGTAGAAAATAGGAGTTCAAAGGTTATTCAGAGTATGTACAGTGATTTTCCAAGAAGACCGAAGTGGCCCATATGCAAAAGATCAAAGAAAAAGACAAGTAAGAAAAGTGTCGCGATATCGCAACATATACAACAGGCAAGAAAAAATGTCACGATTTTGCGACATGTTGGAAGAGAGAAAAAATAGGAAAAATTGTCACAATTTTGCGACATGTTGGAAGAGAAAAAGGCAAGTGGAAAAATTGTCGCGATTTTACGACATGTTGGAAGAGAGAGAAAAAGTAGGAAAAACTGTCGTGATTTCGTGACATGTTGGAAGAGAAAAATGCAAGTGGAAAAACTGTCATGATTTCGTGACATGTTGGAAGAGAAAGAGAAAGCAAGAAAAAGTGTCACGATTTCACGACAAGTTTGAAGAAAGAGAAAAAGTAAGAAAAGTGTCATGATTTTGCGACATGTCACATTTTTGCAACTAAAATAGGAGAGAGAAAGTAAGTTTGAAAAGTGTCGCGATATCGTGACATGTCACATTTTAATGACAAAAGAAAGAGAGGAAGCGTACGAAAGCAGAACTGTCATGATTTCACGAAAAAAGCAGAAAGCAAGACTTCAAAAGCAGAAGTGTCACGATTTCACGACAAAAGCAAAGTCAGTCTATGGAAGCAAAAGTGTTGTGATATTGCGATAAAAGAAAAGACGAAGTTTGTGGAGGCAGAATTATCGTAATATCATGACAAAAAAATAGAGAAAGCGTACGGAGGCGAAAGTGTCGTGATATTGTGACATGTTGTATTTTTGTGGGCCAAAGCTACGAGAAAGAGCAAGGAGAAAAAGTGTCGCGATATCGTGACATGTTGTATTTTCACGGTCCGATGCAAAGAGAAAGAGCAAGGAGAAAAAGTGTCGCGATATCGCAACATGTAGCATTTTCGTGGTCCGATGCAAAGAGAAAGAGAGAGAAAGAAAAAGTGTCACGATATTGCGACATGTATTTTCGGGGGCCAAAGCAAGGAGAAAGAGAGAGAAAGAAAAAGTGTCGCGATATCGTGACATGTATTTTCATGGCAATAACAACAAAAGAAGCTACAAAGGTAGAAATGTCATGATTTCATGATAGGTTGTAAATGCACAAGTCAAGAAGAAACTGATTGAAATGAGAAGTATGACAGTGGACCGACATCACTACGGCATTTACGGGGGTAGTTATAGAGTGATTTCATACTGCTGAAATACAAAGAGTGATCAAAAGTCAGTATGGAAGTTACAAGATCTATCCAGAATGAAATCATCAAGCGATGGATAACTGAACATCTTCTTGAGTTGAAGCCGACGAAGACCGATGACAACCGACTAAAATTAGGGTTTATAGTTATAAAAGTCGACTAAGATTAGGATTTACAACTGATTAAGATTATGGTTTTCATCATAAAAAATATTGTTATAAAAGGAGGGCTATTTGGAGAATTGAGTACAATGGTTGAATGTGTGTGAAATATGGTCATTGTGCGCAGAGAGCAAGTTGTGTCGAATCGTGCTAAGTGCAAAATTCACAAAGAGAGTAGAGTGCGCAAAAGGGAGAAGATGATCATGAAGTTCGACTGTAAGGAAGTAGAGTGTGCGAAGTGATTACGCAGAGAGAGTAGAGTGCACAGAGAACACAAATGTGAAGAAGACTAGTCAGGGTCATGCTAAAGCAAAGATAAATCAGGGGTTGGTGCTCCTTCCAATGTGTGTTGGTAAATTGATTGTAAAGTTGGTGCTTTGCAAAGGCTAGATTTGGATGGTAGTCCAAGCAATCAATTTTTGAGGAGTAGCCACCTTGGTGAACCTTGTTAAATCTTGTGTTGTGTGATGCTCTCTTGTTATACTTGTTGTATCTAGTAATAAGTTTTAATTGCTATAGTTTTAAGAGCTATAAATTCAATTTTAAAGAGCTACACTGATTCACCCCCCCTCTTAGTGTCATTGTAAGACTAACAGGACCCTGGTAAGAAAACTAGGAGGACAAAAATCCCTAGTAAAGGGCCTGAAATGATGATAAAACCTGATAGGAATGTCTAAGAAATAATAAGATATTATGCGAGAGTAGAAGATATCTCCTCTATAGTGAAGTTTCTCCAAGAGAGACTAGAGTTGCAATAAAAACTGATAGAAACCCTAATCAATAAAGAAGCCAATACTAGAAATATAGAGGGTAGGTAGGAAGAGAACCTTTTAAGGAGAAGCCAAGAGTGTAAAGCTTGGATAGAATTTGAGTTAGCAAGAGACCTCAAGAATGTTAAAGTAATTAAATTTAATTGGAAATAAGAATATGTGGTTGATTCATGGTTGAAAGAATTGGAAACCTTATTTTCCATGAAATAATACTCATCTAAGACTAAGACTGTGTGGGCTACCCTTCATCTTCTGGATGCAACCCTAGAATTGTCGGATATGGTCAATACAAGTAAAAATATCCAAGCTACAAAAATTAAGTGGGATGATTTAATTGAGGCTTTTAAGAAAAGGTTTATTTCTGAGTAGTTTTATATAGAGAAATTTTAGGAATTCTCTCTACTTTAAAAAGGATCACTATTAATAGAAGTGTATTTCTAGAGATACATGAAACTTTTGAAGTATGTTCCAAAGTGTGAGAAAAATTAACACTTAAAGGTGAATAAGTTCATTCTTGGAATAGGCCCTAAAATAAGGATTATGATTAATCTACTCAAACCTAAAATTTTGGAAGAGGTCTATGACCTGGCTAGACTAGAAGAAACTAATCTTCAAACTAAAAAGTCTTTCTTTAACTATTCAAGCTTTACAGAGCAAGAGAGACTTGAACTCAAGAAAAGAAAGAGTGCCAGATTTATGAAGTGGTATAAGGATAAAAACAAAATCATCAAGGGCAAAATTTTTTTTAGTAATAGGAATAATGGAAATAAAGGACAAAACAAGAAGAAATTTCAAAAAAGAGATAATTCCAATCGTCATCCCCCTAAGCAAATAAAATCAACACAAAAAGAAGATACAAGGGAGAAAAGACAAGAGAGGCCATAGGCACCTATAGTAGGTTGCTACATATGTGGGGGTCCTCACTATACTAAGAAATTTTCCCAAATATTAGAGTCGAGTCACAGGGAAAAGAAGCATTCACACTAAATTTATGCGGATATTGAGAGTTAGAACCTAGGTGGATCAACTACATCGATATTACTAAATGGTAAGTTATAAGATAAATATGTAAAATTTTTAATAGGTAGTGGAGCTAATGATAGTTTTATTTCCACTAGGATTATTAGGTATGTGCCAAAAAAACTTGGGTTTTTTGCACAAGGGTGGAAAGTTGAGTATATGCCAAAAAAACTTGGGTTTTTGGCACAAGGGTGGAAAGTCAAGTATATGCCAAAAAACTTGGATTTGGGTTTATTCAATGGATTAATGTTTGATACAACCAATATAACTCTACCCAATGGATCCACTATATGGCACTTGTATGTGGCATCCCTTCATACTTTTGATATTATCCTAGTGATGAATTGGTTGAAGGCTCATGGAGCCTTAATAAACTTTCAAGATAGGTGTATGGATTACATTGATAGGGTTAAGAGGAGAGTAAGGGTACAAGTGGGTGAGGTTATTTTCAAAATCACTTGCTTTTAGCTATGTAGTTAAAGAAATCCATTAAAAAATGTGGTATGCTATATGTAGTAAAGATCAATGGGAAGAATGTAGAAAAGGGAGATGAAGAAATATTCAAGAAACATCCAGTTCTCCATGAGTATCAAGATGTTTTTCCTGAAGATCTTCCAAGTCTACCTCCTCCATGGGAATTTGAATTCACTATTGAGATAATTCCAAGGTTGAACCCATTTCAAGGACACATTATAGGATGATCCTAATTGAGATGCAAGATCTAAATTTGTAACTGCAAGACTTTTTGGAAAAAGGGTCTAATCAAACCTAGTGTGTCACCTTGGTGTGCTCCAATATTGTTTGTTAAAAACAAGGATGGTTCCTTGAGGCTATGCATATATTATAGAATGATAAATAAGGTAACCATTAAGAATAAGTATAATTTATAATTAATAGATGATCTATTTGATCAATTGAAGGATGCTACCATATTTCCAAAGATATATTTATGATTAGGGTATCACCAGCTAAGGATTCAGTAAGAGGATACCTATAAGACAACCTCTAAGACTAGATATGGGCATTATGAGTTCACAGTGTTGCCATTTGGGATGGTGAATGCACCAACAAATTTTATAAATTTTATGAATAGTATGTTCGAATAATATCTAGATTGGTTTGCTTTGGTATTCTTGGATGATATTTTGATCTATTCTCATACTAAAGAAGAACATAACCACCATCTTTGGTTAGTGTTGGAAGTTATAAGGAAGAACTAGATTTATGGAAAGCTATCAAAGTGTGAGTTTTATACCTCACAGGTGCAGTATTTGGGACACATCATATTGGAAGAGGGAATTGCCATGGACCCAAAGAAAATTGAGGGTATATTAAGTTGGTCTCTACTAAAAAATGTGATAGAAGTCAAGAGTTTCATGGGACTAATTCACTATTATAGGAGTTTTATGAGAGATTACAGTAAGGTTACCTATTCAATAAACAATATTTAGAGAAAGAAAAAAAATTGAAATGGATTTATAAGTGTGAGGCCATGTTTGAGGCTCTAAAAAATAAGATAACAATGACATCGAATCTCAAGATACTAGATCCTCCTGGAAATTTTATTGCGTGTACTGATGCTTCCTTGGAAGGTTTGGGTGGGGTATTGTCACAGGAAGAGGCTACAGTGGCCTATAAATCTAGAAAAATCAAGAATAATAAGGTAAAGTATGCTATGCATGATATAGAATTGGAAAAAATGATGCATACCCTAAATATCTAGAGTCATTATTTGTTGGGTAGACCATTTGAGCTAAGGACAAACCATCAAAGTTTGAGGTATATTTTCACCCAACCTATGTTGAATGTAAGACAAAGAATATGGGTAGAATTCCTAGTTAAATATGACTTTATGTCAATGAAATGCAACTACAAGACCCACATTGCATAGAAATCTAGAATAAAACCAAGAGAAATCCTAAAGAGAATAAGGATTTCAACATAAAAGATGGACTTTTATAGACAGGGTAGTTATACCCAAAATTGGTGATTCAAGGTGATTTATTATGTAAGAGGTACATAATTATCCCTATTCTGCTCATTTGGGAGGATAAAAAATTAGGGAAACATGAAAAAAATATCTTCTATTGGGTTGGAATGAAGCAAGATATCATTAGTTTTATTACAAAATGTTTAGAGTACTAGAAGGTGAGGGTAGAACATTGACATCCAGTGGGTAAATTATACCCACATGATATACCTATGCAAAAATGGTAGGTAATATCTATGAATTTTATTATGAATTTACCTAAGACCAGGTACCAACATAATGTAATATTTGTAGTGGTTGATAAGTTGACCAAGGTTGCACACCTTTTACTGGGAAACATCAAGGATGATGCACCGATGGTGGCAAACAAGTTTGCCAAATAAATTTTTAGGCTACATGGGTTTCCTAAGGTGATCATATTAGATAGGGATTTTAGATTCACATATAAATTTTGGTAGGCTCTACACCATGCATTAGGAACTAAGATGAATATAGTTTTGCATATCATCCCAAAATAGATGGTCAAACCAAGAGGGTAAACCAAATTTTGGAAGACATGCTACACATGTACTACATGGACCAAAAGTCTAAGTGGGAAGACTTTTTGCATATTATTGAATTTACATATAATAATGGATACCATGCATCATTGAGGATGTCCCCATTTGAAGCCTTATATGATATAATATATGTAGAACACCTCTATCTTGGGATAATCCAAAGATAGAGGAACACTATTTGAGAGATGGAGGAACAACTTAGAGCAATCTGGCTTAGGCTCAAAGAAGTGGCTAATCACCAAAATATCTATGTTGATATGAAAATATCACCAAGAGAATTCTCTATGGGAGACAAATTTTTATTAAGGTTAAAACCCATGAAAAGTGTGATCAAGTAAACCAAGTTTGATCCTTGCTATATTGGGCCCTTTGAGATCACTGATAAGATTAGTCCAGTAGCCTATAGGCTTGCTTTACTACCCAACCTATCAAATATCCATGATACTTTCCATATATCCCTGCTTAGAAAATATGTTGTTGATCCTACTCATGTTTGGAATGTTTCTAAATTACAAATGACAAATCCTTCAATCATTGAGGTGAGACCAATTAAGATTCTAGGGTTGCATTCTAATATGTTAAGGAAATGGACCCTAGATCAATGTAAGGTCTCCTATAATAGTGAATTAGTCCCATGAAACTCTTGAATTCTATCACATTTGTTACCTATTCAATCAAAAATATTTAGAGAAAGAAAAAAGAATTGAAATGGATTTCTAAGTGTGAGGCCATGTTTGAGGCTCTAAAAAATAAGATAACAATGACATCGAATCTCAATATACTAGATCCTCCTGGAAATTTTATTGTGTGTACTGATGCTTCCTTAGAAGGTTTGGGTGGGGTATTGTCACAGGAAGAGGCTACAGTGGCCTATAAATCTAGAAAAATCAAGAAGTATAAGGTAAAGTATGCTATGCATGATATAGAATTGGAAACAATGATGCATACCCTAAAGATCTAGAGTCATTATTTGTTGGGTAGACCATTTGAGCTAAGAACAAACCATCAAAGTTTGAGGTATATTTTCACCCAACCTATGTTGAATGTAATAAAAAGAATATGGGTAGAATTCCTAGTTAAATATGACTTTATGTCAATGAAATGCAACTACAAGACCCACATTGCATAGAAATCTAGAATAAAACCAAGAGAAATCCTAAAGAGAATAAGGATTTCAACATAAAAGATGGACTTTTATAGACAGGGTAGTTATACCCAAAATTGGTGATTCAAGGTGATTTATTATGTAAGAGGTACATAATTATCCCTAATCTGCTTATCTGGGAGGATAAAAAATTAGGGAAACATGAAAAAAATATCTCCTATTGGGTTGGAATGAAGCAAGATATCACTAGTTTTATTACAAAATATTTAGAGTACCAGAAGGTGAGGGTAGAACATTGACATCCAGTGGGTAAATTATACCCACATGATGTATCTATGCAAAAATGGTAGGTAATATCTATGAATTTTATTATGAATTTACCTAAGACCAGGTACCAACATAATGTAATATTTGTAGTGGTTGATAAGTTGACCAAGGTTGCAAACCTTTTACTGGGAAACATCAAGGATGATGCACCGATGGTGGCAAACAAGTTTGCCAAATAATTTTTTAGGCTACATGGGTTTCCTGAGGTGATCGTATTAGATAGGGATTTTAGATTCACATCTAAATTTTGGTAGTCTCTACACCGTGCATTAGGAACTAAGATGAATATAGTTTTGCATATCATCCCAAAATAGATGGTCAAACCAAGAGGGTAAACCAAGTTTTGGAAGACATGCTACACATGTACTACATGGACCAAAAGTCTAAGTGGGAATACTTTTTGCATCTTATTGAATTTACATATAATAATGGATACCATGCATCATTGAGGTTGTCCCCATTTGAAGACTTATATGATAGAATATATGTAGAACACCTCTATCTTGGGATAATCCAAAGATAGAGGAACACTATTTGAGATATGGAGGAACAACTTAGAGCAATCTGGCTTAGGCTCAAAGAAGTGGCTAATCACCAAAAGATCTATGTTGATATGAAAATATCACCAAGAGAATTCTCTATGGGAGACAAATTTTTCTTAAGGTTAAAACCCATGAAAAGTGTGATCAAGTAAACCAAGTTTGATCCTTGCTATATTGGGCCCTTTGAGATCACTGATAAGATTAGTCCAGTAGCCTATAGGCTTGCTTTACTACCCAACCTATCAAATATCCATGATACTTTCCATATATCCCTGCTTAGAAAATATGTTGTTGATCCTACTCATGTTTGGAATGTTTCTAAATTACAAATGACAAATCCTTCAATCATTGAGGTGAGACCAATTAAGATTCTAGGGTTGCATTCTAATATGTTAAGGAAATGGACCCTAGATCAATGTAAGGTCCAGTGGGACCAATATTATGAGAATTGTGCTACATGAGAAAATGCTAAAGAAATGAAGCAACAATTTCCATACTTATTTGAATAAAAATATTTGATGTAATATTTTGTAGGAAAACATAGAGGATTGAGTTTAGCCTAAGGGGAGGAGTATGTAACAACCATTATTTGCAAAAATCTTTATAGACAATGTACTATGTTTTGATGTGAATGTTTAATGATATAGTTTATTTTATGATATTTATATGATGAAATGATTGCATTCTTTTGAGCATAGAATATGGTACTGTTGATGTAATTGTGGGTGCAATCTAGGTAATCTCTCTTTGGTGGTAAACTAAGGGTGAACCACCTACAACAAGATATACTTAAGGAAATAATGATGATGACTTGCTCATCAATAGCTCAGGATAACTTAACACCCTTTATGTAGATGCATTTGTAATTTTTTCTTGCCTTCATGTTCACCACCATTGGGTTGAGAAGTTGTTTGTGTAATGAGTCTCCTTGATAGGGTGGTGATACCATTAGACTATATTAAAGGAGTCCACCTATTTAGGATAAAAAAATGGTGTGAAACATTTTTGGATTGAATATATGGTTGTTTATGATATGCATATATTGATTTTATTAAGTATTAATTAGTTGATGATATTAATACTTCTAATTAAAATGCTGGCTTTAATACATTAGATTAGTGAAGTATTGAATAGATTTCTGACATAAATACTTATAACTAATGTTAGCCTTTGAAAAGTGGATAAATAAATTAATAAAATAATTCTTTGAGTTTGTTCCTTTAATGTTTGAAGGCAATTAATTAAAAATAATTTTGGTTGGGTAATTAGTCTAATTTTTTTATTATGGTCATGTTGGGATGGTGCCTTCATGGAAAATATGGTCATGGATTCTAGTAATATCTTCTTGTAAGAAAAACCACTCCCTCCATACCAAACAACTTATTTTTATAAGGGTGAAAACTTGGAAAGGAGGGAAGGAAGGAGAAGGTAGTGTAGGAGGGACGATTTGGAAGAAGAGAGAAATACAGTGCAATGCAATATCAGGTAGTGATCATTTAGAGCTTGATTTTTAGGTGTTTTCTTTATGTGAAATATTGCTATCTTTCATACTTTAGTTTAGCACTTCTTTGGAATAATGATTGTTTGAAATGGATGCTTTATGTCTCTTATATTTTCTCTGTTCTAAGTTTATCCATTGTTGCCTGGTTTTGTTTCTCTTCATACTTTATTTTTGAGTGTGATGATAAGGGAATTCTTTGGTTTATTCATAAGCCTTGTTGTTTCATTGACCAACAATATGGTTTAGCCAATCATATTTGGTCTTTGCATCAATTTAAGTTTGATGTCAACTTGAACATTGCCTTAACCTTTTTTTTGGTGAAATTATACTTGGGTGAGGATTTTGTTGTTGTGTTGATTTTAAAATTGGCCTCAGTTGTTGTGTTAACAACCTAATCTTCTTACTGCCCTTTTTGATTGTGTTCATTTTTTCCTACGTCATTTTGTATGTGATGTTGGCCAATGAGAAGTCGAATGCTTTTTTGGTGGTTTAGTAAAATTATTTGTTGTGTAAAACCTCTCAAGAGTAACACCTAGTTTGGCGTAGCTCTCTATTTTTTCTTATCTTTTGTGTATATTTTCTAAAGCATTGTCTATGGTTTAGGTTGATTAACAAATTATTAGTATTATTAATATTGCTTTGCAATGTTGCTTTAATAGTTAGAAGTGATCTCAATGCTTTATTATTATTTCATTTAAACTTGCTTTAGAGTTTTAAGTGAGGTGAAAGATCTTTTGCTTTCTAATAACCTATCACAAGGATGAATGGATTATACGTAAAAATATAGTTGATATTATTAGGGAAATAACTCTTTCTTATTATGTAATAGTTAGAATGTTGGAAAGTTCCTTTGTATGAATGGGATTCTCTTGTATATTATTATGTGTTGAATTTGATTAAGAATTTTATTATAATGAATTCCTGAGATCTTGTGGGTCAAGGATTCATTATAAAAGAGAAGTATGGGATTATCTTTGATTAAAATAGAATTTTGTATTTAAAAAAAAAATAAAAACTATGATAATTATTTATTTGAGACTTATGAGAGTTAAGAAATCATTATAAGAGAAGTCTAATATTATATTTAATAAAATTATTTATTGTATGTGGGTTTTGAAAGAGAAAATATTATAATACTTCCTGAGACTATTGTGGATTAAGGAATCATTATAAAAAGAAGTATGAGATTCTCTTTAATAAATCAAAATATTGTATGTTGGTTTTGAAAGAGAAACTATTATAATGATTCCTAAGACTTTTGTAGATTAAGGGATCATTATAAAGAGAAGTATGGGATTCTCTCCATGTTGGCTTGTTTTCATTATGTTTTATGCATGGTTGCTTGCATAATAGAAAATGACATGTTTTAAATTACATTACATCTAGAGTTGTTATGATTATCCCTCTTGAACCATGGGTGGTTTCCCTATTTCAAAGAGGCTTGCAAATGCTTAGATGGATTGAAGATCATTGGTGGATGGATTCTTAGTGCTTTGAATGTATAGATGTGGTGGAAAATAAAGGCTATGTAAAAGCATGTTTTGTTCAATGAGTTTTGTAAATATGATTATTGTACAAACCGAAAGATTATGTTGCTTTAATGATATCTTGGGTTTTGTATATTAAAGTATTTTTAGCAATATTTTATTTGGATAGTTAGTATTGAGATCTATCAATTGCAGCAAATGCATATTTATGTTAAATACTTGGTTTATTATGTGGTAGCATTTATGTTAAAGGAATGCATATTTATGTTAAGTACTTGGTTATTTATGTATAGCATTTATTTTAAAAATGTGTATTTTGAAGCTTATGTCAAGCATTTGAATTAAGCAAATGCAGCTTTATTTAAGAGGCATAGTTGTTTATCTATTTTTTTTGGATTAAATGGATTATGAATTGATTTAAAATACTTTTTAAGTTATACTTAAGAATTATGTTTTTAAGTGCAAGAATTTTAAGGCAAGATTGTCTTGGGGTGGTTAGAATATTTTGAGGACTTGAGTCTATAACTTAAAGCCCAATACTAGAAGGAATTGCATGAATGCAATAATCAGGTAGTCATGAGGACTAGAGGAGTTGCAAGAATGCAATAGCTAGGAAACTTGTGAATCTGGAAGTTGTGTGAATACAATAGCTAGATTACTTGTGAATATTAACACCTTGAATGAGTAGGATCGGGTGTATCCCAACTAGGATTTGTGGAACCATTCACAAGTCAACAATGGTGATCCCTTGATCGTGTAGGATCGGGTAATCATGTTAGTTTTTTTTTAAGTGTAAATAACCTTAGTTAGCCCATAGAGGTGTGGTAACTAAGCACCAAGGCTCTATACTTGATTAAATTGCCTAGATGGACTTAGATTTAGGTTAGGGAATATGCATCTCCTTTTAAGAATTATGGATCTTAAAGGGTAATACCTACACCATGGTCACATGGTCCTATGCTGATGAGATTAAAGAAAACATGGGGGAAGAACTTTTGGTGTCCTTCTAAATGTGTAGGCTTAGTAAGGTGAACCCCATAAAATATGAGAGTTGGCCACTTCTATCTACTGAGTATCGTCTATAGTTACTAGAACTCAAATGTGGTGAAGCATTGAATGTTGATATAAATAAAATAAGGGTGTCTCCTTTGCAAACCTTTGTTGTAAACGTTCTTTAAAAATAGAATGGGTTAGTAGTTTTGGGTTGTTACACTAATTTTTAGTTTCCATTGGATTCTAACCATGTATTCGATACTAAAATTTGCTAGACTCGTTAGAGATATTCTAGTTGCTAAATGAGGTTAGTTTCCACATAAGGCACGATGGATTTCTCATCAACAATAACTTCATGAATTTAATTCCCTTTTTTTTGCATTGGAGTCCAATACTCTTATGGCGGGGAGGGATTATAGGGATTGATAATCCCTATAGTCACTACTTTTCCTTCTTAATGCTTACTAATAATAATGTGAACACATGACTTTTCATGATCCTTGTCATAATGTGAACACATGCTAATTGTAAAGACTTTTATGTGTGAACACAAAACCAATGTAAAGGCTTTTATGTGTGAACACAAGACCAATGTGAAGACTTTTTTGGAAGGTTCCTTGATTTTTGAAGGTTTCTTAAGGCTATATAATAGGCTATAAATAGCCCCTTTTGGTATGGTGATGATCATATTTTTATTCATAATCATTTTGTGTCTTCTGCTGAGAGTGTGTATCTACATTAGAAAGGAAGAGCTATTATTAATGAAACAAGAAGATGAAGAAAAATTAGAAGACTATCTTGATAGATTATTCTTGTCCTAAAAATATGTGGGGAAGTAATAGATCAAGGATTAAGTAAAAATATATTATTGAGAGGGCTACAAGAAGAATCACATGAAACCTTAAACCTCATGGTGAAGGGTGATATTTATAAGCTTGATTTTTTAGACATTGTTGAACTTTGTATAAATTATTCCCACACTAGGGCTAGTAAATGATCTTATAAGGGAAATTAAAAAACTAGCAATGACATAGGAGAAATAATGTAGGAACTAATAAATTTTATAATAGACATCCTAGTGCACCTTGACACTAGACTTGATGGAATGCAAGTTATAAATGAATTTAATGAACTTTTAGCAGTATATTACCCTAGGTGTAGAAGGAAACATGCCCTCCATGAATACCCTCTCAATAAAAGTATCATTTATAGCATTTGTGAAGAGGATCATTCCACTAACCAATGTTATTTTTTGCTAAAAATAAAAACATCATCTCCATGAATCAATAGGCCACATAAGAGTTCAACTTCATAGGGAAAAGGAACAACTATAACCCCTACCAATTCATCCCATGATCACATATGAATTGGATGAATAACCTCTAGATAATGTAATATCAACCACCATGGACTCAACATTCTTGGCCATAAGGATGGTCAAATTTTCCTTTGGGGTCTTAACCACCATAAAAACAATGGGGACCTCATCTGCAACAAAATTGACCATACCAAGGACAAAAAATATTTCAAAATAAAAAATAAACCTTGCTAACTATACCAACATATCCTTCACAAGGGAGTCAACCGCAACACATTATACAACCTCTATTATTGGCACAACATGTTTCTAACCCAAATAATAATATGTAGGCAACCCCTTTCTATGCTACTATGATAAAAATTATCATACTTAATATGATTGATTATGACAATATCATATTGCAATCAAGAAAAACACTCCTTGATCCATTCAAACCAACAATCACAAAACTAGGTGATGAAGAAGAACTACCACAAGAAAAACATCACCATGAAAAACCAAGCCCTCCACAAGTTCCTCAAGATATTTTTGGATCATCTTATTTAGAGTGTTTTAAAACAAAAGAAGAAAAACAATCAAATATGATCTTATTATTGAACTCAAAAAACTTAACATTTCAATCCCTCTACTACAAGCCATTAAAGGGATACCACTATTAAAAAAGACTATCGAATATTTGTGTGTTAATAAGCCAAGACAAAAGAGAAAATCCAATCCTCACACTATCCATGAAGATGGAAAATTAGTTGACCTTTTAGTTCAAAAGTTAGTAACATCAATGTATGATGACCTTGGTAGTCCTATCATCATTGTATATATTAGTACCACCAAAATAACAAATGTATTTATAGATCTTGCGATAAGCATTAATGTGATGAAAAATAATGTATAAGTTACATCTCATCGATCTTAGATCGACTATCACTATATTAGAGATGGTGGGTCAATCTACCTCAGGACCTAAGGGGATAATAGAAGGTATTCCTGTAATAATTACTTCATGGGAATATCCCATAGAATTCTTGGTTCTACAACCCCACACCTTAGTTAGAGGGTATGCATTAATATTAGAAATACCTTGGCTTGCAACAACAATAGCATTTATTTCCTATTGATATAGTGCTATGATTATGTCTAATGGTGTAGAAACCAAGATAATATCTCACTGTACCCACCAACCCAACCCTTGATGACCTTTTTTGATCAACTATGGATAGACAAGTCAGATAGAGGAAAAATCTCATCCCTTGTAACCATCATCGTAAAAGAGCACATTGAGGAAATTGAGCTCTTGGAAGGAACATACTTTGAATATGAAATTATCTTGGTAGAAACATCATTAGGATTCTATCCTAAAAATAAACAAGTTATGATACATCATTTTTTGTGCCAAGATGAGAGAAAACAAAAATCATTTCCAATCATGTCTTTTCAAGGAATCCCATTTAGCGCAACACATAATTGCAAAAGACACCTTCTCACATGTAATGAGTTTCTATTAAATAACATAAATTCCATTGGAATTTAATTTGAGTAAAATACTATAATATTCCATTCCTTATTGCCTCACCACTACTCGTTGCACTCAATCTTAAGTAAATCTACTACACTTAGCTCGCTACACCCAAGTATAAAAAAAATGAGATACAACTTGGAAAAAATTGAACATCATTAATTGACTCCATGACCATGAAGAGGCTAAGTTATTTGATGTATTGAGCAAACATGTAAACACATTTGCATGGGAGTATATTGATATGAAGGTAATCCATCCTAAAATTTGTACTCATTGTATCTATACAAATGATGCCAAATCGATACACTAACTTCAAAGAAGAGTAAATCCTACTCTAAAAGATATTTTAAAAAATGAAATTAAAATTTTTTTAGTAGCAGGATTCATATACCCAATTTTTGATACTTAGTGGGTTTCTCCATTGGTTATAGTCCCTATGAAAAATGGTACAATGCATGTGTGAGTCTATTACCATACCCTCAACAAGGTAACATGTAAGGACCACTTCCCATTTTTCTTATCAATCAAGTCCTAGACACACTTGCTAGAAAGAGATACTTTTCATTTCTAATGGATTTAGCAATTATAACCAAATTTAGGTTGCACCCAAGGACCAGGAAAAAATAATCTTCACATGTTCTTGGGGAACATTTGGATACCATGTATTACCCTTCAACCTTTGCAACACTCCACTATATCTCAAAGAGCAATACTAGCAATATTTTCTAACATTTCTAATGAAGATGTGGAAGTTCAAATGGATGATTTTACTATCCATTGGGATTCCTTTGATGAGGTTTTACAAAATTTGGATAAGGTACTAACCAGGTGTGAATCCCACAATCTATATTTGAGCCATGAGAAATACCTCATGATGATGGATGAAGGTATTGTTCTAGGGAATCATATTTCATGAGAAGGTATCAAGGTGGATATCTAAAATATTGAAATAATTAACAACTCTCCATACCAAAAACATAAATAAATATTCATAGCTTTTTAGGTCATGCATGTTATGACTATCATTTCATTCAAGACTTTAGTAAAATTGTGACTTCTCTTTTTACATTGCTAATGAAAGATGAATTTAAATGGATAGATAAATACCAAATAACATTTGATTCAGTTATAGAAAAACTTATCTTTGTACCTATTATTTGAGGCCCTAAGTGGTCACTCCCATTCCACATCCACACTAATGCATTCAATACTGTATTAGGAGCAGTTGTAGGCCAAGAAGTAAAAGCGAATATTAGCAAAAATTTATCAAGAGCAAAGAAAAACTATACAATTTTTTTTTTTTTAAAGCGAAAAACCCCTTGCGGAGCCGCCTTGGTCTGAGAGACCACGAACAGGGGGTTCTACACCATCAAAGTCACCCGGGGTTGCACCCGATCCTGCCCACACCAAAATTATCAATTGGATTTTGGATACCCAATTCAACTTTTTGGTAGGATGGATATTTGAACTTGGGACCTCCCTTGGAGTATTGCCCTCTCCTCTCCAACTCACCTACAACACCTGGGTAAGAAAAACTATACAATTATTGAAAGTGAACTCTTAGCAATAATTTATGCCATTAACAAATTTTTCCATTACATCATAGAATACCAAATGTTTGTTCATACTGATCATTCTACTATCAAATACTTAATGAAAAAATAAATTGTTAGTGGTAGGCTTATTAGAAGTTTGATATTGCTTCAATAGTTCAATATCATCATTGTTAAAAAACCAAGAAAAAATATTGTTGTTGACTACTTGTCTAGATTAATGCATGTAGATGAAAATGAGCTTATGGAAGACACATTTTTAGATGAAAATATTTTTGTAGTATCCACACATTCTCCATGGTTCACTAACGTTACTAGTTATTTAGCAACAAGAAAAGTCCCTCCTCACTTCTCACATAAACAAAAATCTCACTAATTCAGAAAAGCTTATCTTATAAATTGACTAATAATTTTTTTTTCTAGAAGTGGGCCTGATTTTGTGTTGCACAAATGATAGGGATTAATATTATATTCTATAATATTACCCCTCCTCACATGGATCATGTTATATTGCATTTAATACTCACATGGATCATGCATATTAAATGTCAAATTGTAAAGGTAGACATACCTATAAATATGTTTTTGATTAATGCAATTCTTAGTTTTTATTTGTGCCATTTCATGTCATTTATTAAGAGTGTTTCCCACATCATTGGTATCAGAGCAAGGTGCAAGGGTTTGGAGAGTATCCTCTTCCTGAGACCAGATTGGTTCAAAAAGGAATGAGAAAACCAACCCATGGATCTTGAGTGGTGAACATTCTTTTCCTTCTATGAACACCTTCATGCACTTCTGATCTTGAAAACTCTCGGCTAGGGTCCCTTTGACTCTGACCCTCAGCTAGCTAGGGTCCCTCTGACTTTGACCTTTAGCTTTTGATCCAAGCCTTGCCCTTGGATTTATCATTTCTTTGATATTTGTAGTCGTAATCATGCAATCGTGCATTGATCCGATGGATTCCTCATTGTCATCATACACGAGGTGATATCTATTTTCTTCTACGGTAGTGTGATCCTATTAGTCAACCACATACCAAATTTGGCCATCATTTCGATGGCTTTCCAATACTCATTAGTGTTGATCTGGTGGCTTCTCGCTATCACCATTTCCTAGAATGCTATCCATTTCTTCTGGAAACCTCAAGCACTTAACGACACCACTTTCCTTATGGTAACACTCTATCGTATGACACCATCGCTCAAGGAAATTTCAAGTAATTTTTGGTAATATTTTCAATCATTCCTATTCAGCTAGCACACAGATCCATTCTCTACTATGTTACCATCATGTCCCGAATGATTTCACTACTTCTCAATGCTAATCTATAATTCTTGACATCCAAAACACTCAACTCCAGAGCAATTTCACATTTACCAATGATCACAAAGAAATCTTGTGCAACAGAGATGATTTTTTAGTGAGGTTATAACTTTTCAATGGTAACAAATTATGTTCCCTAAGGTTATTTTGAATTTTTAGTTAATTTTATTTACCAACATCGTATTAACATTCCGATCGAAAAAAAATTAGTTGAGTTTTTTTTAAATGAAAATAACTTTCATGGGTTTTATCCCACATTGCACATTGCACATTGCCACTGTTGACCGTTGGATAGTGTCCATTATGACCATTGGTGGACTATTATTTGTTGTGCACCATGACCATTGGATCACTATTGACTGTTGTAAATTGTGACCGTTGGATCACTATTGACTGTTGTAAATTGTGACCATTGGATCACTATTGACTATTGTAAATTGTGACCATTGGTTGCCTGTTGTGCCTTGTGTTGGTTCCACATTCTATTGTTGACCGTTAGACATTGAGTCTCACAAATTTCAAAATCAAATTCCTTGGTCCAATCAGAGAGGGAGGGCCCATTAAAAGTTGACCATAAATTTTTATCGCATATTCTCATTTTGTCACCCGAAATGGCACCTAGTAAACCCTTGATCACTCCTAGTAAACCTATGGCTACCAATATGGCCATTGTTGAAAAATTGGCTGAAATCACTGCAGCCCAAAATGAAAAATGGTGAAAATGGCTACCATGTTGCAAAACCTTCAATGTTCCTCCCATCCTCCTCGTCCAAGGTGTGAAGTAAAAATATATGAAGGCTCCCGAGACCCTGATGTACTCAATAGCTGGATCCTTGACATGGAGACCTGGTTTGAATATACTCACACTCCTGATAATGAAAAGGTTTCATTTGCAAAGCTCAAAATTTCCAACATCGCCAAAGTTCTCATTGCCAATCATCACAATCCAATTTGTACATGGGAGGAGATGGTACAAGTTTTGAAGGCCTCATTTTATCCATAAAATTATGAGGAGGACTTACTAAATCAATGGTTACACCTTCATCAAGGCAAGAGGGAATCTATACAAGATTTCATTCATCATTTCAACCGCCTTTGAGTCTTACTTGGCATTTCAGATTCTGATGTTGTCTTGATTGCAAAGTTTAAAAGTGGTCTTCTCACACACTTGTATAGGGAGATCAAATATACTACTTGCACAACATTGGATGATGCATTCAAACATGCACAACTAGTTGAGGAGAAGTTCATGGCACAATGGTGGGAGCCTCGCTACTCTTTCGATGGTTCAATAGAAGATGTGCACAAGCATCAACAAGGATGAAAGAGACCTTCCCATGTTTCTTCTTCTATTACTCCCACTTCTTACTCACCCCCTACTTCTAAAAATTCATTTCCTTCTTCCTCTTCTTCATTCTCTCATGCTCAAACTGCTAAATTTTGTAACTATTGTAAGAGGCAAGGCCATGATAAAAATCAATGTCCACAATTACAAAAGAAGAAGAATATTTTTGTACAGTCTGATGAGGGCACTTGTGATAACCCCATCGAGACTACTGGAGAAGAAGAAATTTATGAGGAGTTGAGAGGGCAACTTAATAATGTAACACTCATGAATCAGCATTCTAGAGTAGGTGACCATGACCAATTATTTGTCACTCATGCTCACTTGCTCCATAACTTTGTAGTAGATTGTATAATCGATAATGGCTCACAAAAGAATCTGATTGCACAGTCCATTGTCGATAGGCTCAAGCTCCCTACATCCAAACATCCTCACCCCTACTCTCTTGGGTGGAAGGATAGCACCAACACATCAAAAATCACACACACATGCACCATTGCATTTGCATTTGGCCCCAAGTTTTGGGATAAGGTCACGTGTGATGTCACACCCATGGATTGTTGTGGATTACTTCTGGGTAAACCTTACCAATATGATAGGTGTGCCACTTATGATGCCTATCACAATACATATACTTTGCAACATGAGAACAAATCCTTTCTTGTCTATAGTGTTCCACCCACTACACATTGGACTTGCACTAATTTACATCAGGCACGACCAATTGCTTTAATTTTTAGCACACCATAGTAGAAGGAGGTCCAACCATGAGCACTTTTGTCCACTTCACCTCACATTCATTGGGCTCCTATTCTTATTGTACCTTCAGTTCTAGCAGTTGTTCCTATTGTTCTTGTTGTTCCAGTAGTTGTTCCTATTGCACCAGTAGTTGTTTCAATTGTACCAATAGTTTTTGTTGCACCAACAACTATTTTAGTTGCACCAACACCTGCTCCTATTGCACAAACATCTCTTCTTGTTGATACTACTCCTGCTCTAGTTGCAACTCAACCTATAGTTCCTCATTTGGTTCACACCACTCCGCATCCTACCTCCTTCACATTGTAGGACTTTCATTGTTTGGTGGTATGTCAACAATTTCCCTTCATACACAATCATCCTCTTCATATTGGTAGTCCACATTGCATCTACATGGAGCCTCATTATGGAGCATCCCCATAGCCTCCGGGTTTCTCCCTAGCTTCCTTCCCTTTTTGAGCGCATTGGAGTCCAATGCTTCTACGATGGGGAGGAATGATAGGGATTAATATTATATTCTATAATATTACCCCTCCTCACATGGATCATGTTATATTGCATTTAATACTCACATAGATCATGCATATTAAATATCAAATTGTAAAGGTAGACATGCCTATAAATATGTTTTTGATTAATGCAATTCATAGTTTTCATTTGTGCCATTTCACATTGTCTATTAAGAGTGTTTCCCACATCAAACAATATCTAGGGGAATATCAAAACCATAAATTCCTTGGTGTTGGAAATTACTAGCCCACCCTTCATAAAAATGTGTAGAAATATGTCCAATAGTGTGATCAATGCCAAAGGATGGGGTGATTGACTACTTTATATGAAATGCCTCTATAAAATCAAGTGGTGCTTTAACCATTTGAGAAGTGGAATATTGAGTTTGTTGGATCTATTAATCTAAAGTCCAATAGAAAAATACACATTTTAGTTTGTACTGACTATGTTACAAAATGAGCAAAAGTTTGTACTCTAACCCATGCTCATGAAGAAAAAGTTGCTAGTTATTTTTATGAATAGATTTTTCAGTGCTACAAATATCCTAGATAAATTATTTTGAACTAGGGACCATATTTCATGTATAAATTAATCAAAGTATTTATGGAGTATCAAATCAAGCATCATAAATCTTCACCCTATCATCCTCAATAAAATGGGTAGGTGGAGGTTATCAATTGTAAGTTGGAGAACATTTTGATGACGATAATAGCCACACACTGACAATATTGGGCTAATAAATTGAATGAATTAGTATGGGTATACAATACCACATGTAAGTCTATAATAGGCTTCAACCCATATGAACTTGTGTTTGGTAAGAAGCCCATCCTTCCTAGTGAATTTGAGCTTCAAATATTGCATGCAATTTTAGAGGTTAGAATTAGCCTAATACATGCACAATTAGAGAGAGTGACACAAATGAATCAATTAGAAAAACTTAGACTTGAAGCTCTCCAAAACCTAGAGCTCAACTAGTAGCAACAACATAAAAGGCATGTTCGATATGTTAAAAATAATAAGTTTCAACTAGGTGATTGGGCACTTTTATTTGATTCTCATTACCATGATTTTAAAGGTAAACTATGTACATGTTGAATAGGTCTGTATTAGATATAATAAGTTTTTGATAATGATGTAGTTTATTTACAACCTATTTATGGTTTGAGAAGGAGAATGTTCAAAAATGGACATAAGTTAAAGGTATTAAGAAGCTAATTACTAAGGAAGAATTTATGGATCAATTTTAGTTACAATTAGATATGTATATGGTTGGGGAAATCTCTTCCTCCAACCAAGTTATTAATTAAAATCTATTTTTCTTAAAATAAAATAAAAAATCCTAATAATAAAAACCCATTAGTGGGTGTTACTATCAAGTTATTTATGAAAACTAGTTTTTGGCATACATAACTTGGAAATAATTATTTGGTTGTGAAAATCCTTCCAGGACACTACCAAGGTAGAAGACGGTTGAAAATAAAAAATGGTAGCCTCTTTTATTGTTTATATATGTTGGAAATATTGAGTTGTCATTGATGTCAAAGGGTGTTCTTCAAGGATGAGAAGTTTACAAGGTTGGAAAAAGAAAACAATGGAAAATTATTCAAGGTAAGGTATATCTCAAAGTAAAGGATTATAATATTTAAATATTATAAAGAGTAGGTTTAAAAGTTGCTTGGATAAAAAAAGTATTTAAAAGTGGGACCAAGGATGGACATATTTAAATATAAGAGTTTAAAAGGTTAAATATTTAAATCTTATATTTAAATATTATAACCATAAAATATTTGAAAAGAAAAGGTGCCAAACATTATTGAAGAAGTGATAAATTTTGAAAGCAAAAATTGAGTTGACTACCTTGGACAATTCGAAGCACTTTAGGAGGCATATAAATATGTGATAATATTTCACCTTTATGAGATGCACGAAATCGAATTATTCCTGCTTGAGTGTGAATGGTAGAAGAGAGGAGTAATATAGTGAAAATAGGAGGTAGAGATTGACAAACACAAATATCATTATGGGCATTGTTAGTTTCATCTGTTGGGATAGCCTAGATGGCAGTGTGGTTTTGCATGAAACATTTTTGGATAGGAGGTCATGGGCTCGAAACCCTTTAACATCATTTTGCTATGTGATTTGATGGTTGTTTGAGGTAGAGATATGTTTATATACTTCGGGCACCCCTTTTGTTTCACCAGCCATGGTAGCGCAGCTGGTTACAAGCGCTTGGGAAAGTGTTGCTATTCTTGAGGTCAGTGGTTCGATTCGCAGTGGTGCAAAGGTATGTAAATTTTGTTTTATTAAGTTTGATTAAGGAGAAATAAGGGCTAAGGTGTAAATTTAATGTTATAATGTTTTGCATACTAGTGAAAAGGAGAAATAAGGTTTTGTGGTGTTAGTGCAAGGTGTCATTCTAAAAATTAATATAAGTGTTGTGATTTCTAAAATTAAATAATAGGAGAAATAAGGATTGAGGTGTTAACATAAAGGTTTTATTTCTGAAAAATTATTAAAAGGATATATAAGGGTTTTGTTGATTAATAAATCTTTATTTTTGTGAGTTTAAAAAGGGATATAAGGTATTATTCTTTTTAATCTTTATTATGCACATTTTTGACAAGGGTTTTTAAATGTGAATGATTTGATATCTATTCAAGAAAAAGAGATTTGCTAACCAATTTTGAAGTGGCAAAAGAAAAGAACCTTATTTTTGTCAAGACAGGCACATGCAAAAGAAGACTATCATCATTGAGGTAGATTTAGAGGTATGGTGATTTAATTCCTTTCTCAAGGATGGTTTTGTTTGAGGAAAATATTTTTGATGTCATATAGTTGGAGGTATAAGGATTGATTTGATGTGCATTGGTTTTGATTGATATTGAGAGTAAATGTGCAAGGGTTATAGATCATATTTGAGAGCAAATTTGTGCATTATTCATGATTGATTTTGGGAGTAGATGAGAAGGATAAATTTATGCATTGTGATTGATTTTGAAGTGAATGTGGAAATAAGAAAAATAGTATAGTCTCACACAAATAGAAGGGTTGTTTTAAAGCAAGTCAAAGTATCATCTAGTGCAAGGATAATGTGAAAGGATTAAATTGAAAAGGACATTTTTAGCTATCTACAAAAGGGAAGGAAAGGTGCAAATCAACAATTACAAGGTCAGTTATCAAGTGCTAGACTAGAGCTACCTTTAAAATGTGATAAATGTGAGACATGTGAAAGCGAAAGACTTAATGAATGTGAAGAACATATTGGGAATTTTTTAGTGCATATCATTCTCTATATGTTCAAGAGGTTAAATGAATTCTGGGTAGAATATGTCTAAATTGCTTTAGTTGAGGAAAGCACATTGAGGACTAGATGAGCATTGTTTTGTATGCAATATTTGGGAGTAGATGAGCAATGTTTGTAAGCAGGTTTTGGATCATATTGTTGAGCATATTTATGAGCAGGTTTTGGAGTAGTGTTGAGAACTTTTATGAGCAAATGTGAGCAAGTTTAGTAAGACAAATTTTAAGCAAAATTGAGGTTAGAGTTTGTGCAGAATTGAAGACAAATTTGGAGCAGAATTGAGGGCAAAGTTTGTGCAGAATTGAAGACAGAGTTTGAGAAGAGTTGAAGACATAGTTTGAGCAGAGTTGAAGATAGAGTTTGTGTAGAATTGAAGATAGAGTTTGAATAGAGTTGAAGATAGAACCAGAGCAGAGGGGATTGGTGTCTCCTATGGAGTGGTGTCCACAAAACCAAAATAGAGTGGAGTGGTGTCCACAAAACTTGAGAGGGGATTGGTATCTCTTGTGGATTGGTGTCCATGAATATTGTAATAGGGTATTGGTGTCTCCTATGGGTTGGTGCCTACAAAATTTGTTGAGAAATTTATAAGCAATATTTCTTCATGGATGTAGCCCACATTGGGTGAACCACGTTAAATATGTGTCTCTTATGTGTGTGGTGATTTGTGCATTGTTTTATTATTGAAATTGATAATATTAGATGATATTACTTTGGAAATAAAAGTAAAATATTTATCTTATATTATTCACCTCCCATCTCAGTATAAGCTCGTGTTCTTAAATTGGTATCAAAGCGGGTTCCTTCATGAAAGCCTAACAACTTGAAGGAATATCTTATAGGAACACAAATGGCACATCAGAAAGGGTTTTCATCAAATAGAGCTCCATTATTTTATGGGACTAACTATACTTTCTAGAGCATAAGGATGAAGAATTATTTGATGGCACATGGATATGATATATGGAAATCCATTGAGAATGGGTTCACACCATCTACTACTCCTCCCATAGATGCAAATTGTAAGAAACCATATGAAAACAATGCCAAGGCAATGAATACAATCTTAAGTGGTTTATGTGAATCAAATTTTGTGAAAGTCATGCAATGCACTTCAGCAAAAGAAATATGGGACAAGTTACAGAGAACTTATGAAGGAGATGACAAGGTTAATATGGTAAAACTTCAAACCCACATGAGGAATTTTGAAGACTTGAAGATGAAATATGAGGAAGATATTTCCAGGTATCTACTTCACGTTGATGAGATTTTCAACCTATTTGTGGACTTGGAGAAACTATTGTGGACTCTAAGATTGTTCAAAAAATCTTAAGGTCACTTCCCATGAGGTTTAATGCAAAGGTTTCAACAATTGAGGAAATGAAGGATCTCAAAAATTTAAGCATGGATGAGCTACATGGAATTCTCATAGCCTATGAGATGAGGACATAAAAAGAATAAACATCAAAAAGAGAGGCAACATTCAAAGCTTCAAAAAGGGAAAATAATAAAGAACAAGAATCAAGTGATGAATCAAGTAGTGAAGAAGAGCCCAACTTTGTGAGAAGAAATAAGAAGGATCCAAGAAAACACAAAAATATGCAGACTATGAAATATTTTAGCTTTGGTAACATTGTTCACTATGCAACTAATTATCCAGAAGCTGGAAATAGTAGCAATGAAGAAGAAAAAGAATACAACAAAAAGAAAGAAAGAAAATTTTATCATGAAAAGAAAAAAAATACATGGTCAAGGCAAGCATGAGAAGATATTTCAAAGGTATGAGAAAAGTTTTTATGTTGAAGAAGCAATCAGTGCTTCCAGTGACAATGATGAAAGTCTCTTCGATAGTGAAAAATAAGAAATTCCATTTTTATGCATAGAAAAGAAATAATATGCTCTTGTTATTGAAGACCAAGAAGAAGAGAAAGTTTCAAAATATGAAGAGGAATCCATAATTGATATGGAAGAGGAACTTATTATTGATATTGAAGAATTGAAAAGGAAGAACTTAATATTGAAGGCTCAAGTACAAGAGGATGAGAAAACAAAGGCAAAGCTTCTACAAGATCTCACTGACTTAAAAATTAAGGTTGAAGAGGCAAGGAAAGTTGAAGAAGGTATGGTTGAACAGTTAAAGGAAAAAGATCTAGAATGTGAAATACTAGAACATGAAGCTGACATTCTAAGGAAGGGAATTGAAAAATTTAATAATAAGATATATCAATTTAGGAAAATCTAAAAATATTTGGATGATATTATCAAAACATAGAGATCTCCATTTATGAATACCGGACTTGGCTTTGAGGAAGGTCAAGAAGTACAAAAAGAGGAGTCAAGCTCAAAATAAATAGAAGCATCAAAGAAGGTATTTAAAGAAGAATCTAAGACCTATACTGATGAGTTGAGAAGTGGAAACATCAATGAGAAAGAAAACAATGCACCATAAAGGAACAGGAACCAGCATAGAAAAAATAAATAAAGAATCATGTGACCATATCCTCCAAGGCAAGATCGATACTTCTTCCAGGGTTATTGCTTCTCATGTAATCATTTTGTTCATAAAGTGATACATTGCAGGGTTCATGGTAAGAATGATTATGACTTCACCAAGAGAAACTTCAATTTATTTGCACCTTTCAAGGACTACAACATCATGTGTTGCAATTGCAATAATTTTGGGCATAGAGCAAAGTGGTGTAAAATAGTGTTCCCTAAATTTACAAAGATAAGCAAGAAGAAGGATAGTCAAAATGTTCAAAGAGGCATGACTTCAAAATTTTGGGAAAAGAAAATTGAAAAATAAGAAGAGCATTGTAAATTGGGAGTAGTTTTACTCCCATCTCAAAATTGATCACCTCAAGTAAAGGAGGTGGTGAGGGGGCTGTGTTAAGTGTATTAAGGGAATTTAGTGAGGGGGAGAAAATTTGGAATCCAGTTGCAGTAGAAGAAGTTTTTTGTAGGGTTTTCATCAATGACAAAGGGGAAGATTGTTGAAAATATTGAGTTGTCATTGATGTCAAAGGGTGTTCTCCAAGGATGAGAATTTTACAAGGTTGGAAAAAGCAAACAATGAACAATTATTCAAGGCAAGGTATATCTCAAATTAAAGGATTATAATATTTAAATATCATATTTAAATATTATAAAGAGTAGGTTTAAAATTTGCTTGGGATAAAATATTTAAATATTACAAGAAGTGGACAAAGGTTTAAAAAGTTTCTTGGGTAAAAAAAAAGGGATTTAAAAGTGGGACCAAGGATGGAAATATTTAAATATAAGAGTTTAAAAGGTTAAATATTTAAATATTAGATTTAAATATTATAATCATAAAATATTTGAAAAGAAAAGATGTCAAAAATTATTGAAGAAGTGATAAATTTTGAAAACAAAAATTGAGCTGACTACCTTGGACAATTCTAAGAACTTTAGGAGGCATATAAATATGTGATAATATTTAATCTTTATGAGATACATGAAATAAAATTATTCTTGTGTGAGTGTGAGTGATAGATGAGAGGAGTAAGATAGCGAAAACCTGAGGTAGAGATTGACAAATACAAATATCACTCCGGGAGTTGTTAGTTTTTTCTTATAGGATAGCCTACCTAGCAGTGTGGCTTTGCATGTAATGTTGCTAGACAGGAGTTCACATGGTTGAAACCCATTGATGTCATTTTGCTATGTGATTTGATGGTTGTTTGAGGCATAGATAGTTTTATATACTTCGGGTGCCCCTTTTGTTTCACCAACCATGTAAGTGTAGTTGGTTATAAGCACTTAGGAAAGCACTGCTATTCTTGAGGTCAGTGGTTCGATTCACAATGGTGCAAAGGTATGTAAATTTTATTTTATTAAGTTTGATTAAGGAGAAATAAGGGCTAAGGTGCAAATTTAATGTTATAATTTTTTGCATACTAGTGAAAAGGAGAAATAAGGTTTTGTGGTGTTAGTGCAAGGTGTCATTCTAAAAATTAATATAAGTGTTGTGATTTATGAAATTAAATAATAGGAGAAATAAGGATTGAGGTGTTAACATACAAGTTTTATTTTTGAAAATTAGTAAAAGGAGATATAAGGGTTTTGTTGATTAATAAATATTTATTTTTGTGAGTTTTAAAATGGATATAAGGTATTATTATTTTTAAGCTTTATTATGCACATTTTTGACAAGGGTTTTTAAATATGAATGATTTGATATCTATTCAAGAAAAAGATATTTACTAACCAATTTTGAAGTGGCAAAAGAAAAGAACATTATTTTTGTCAAGAAAGACACATGCAAAAGAATACTATCATAATTGAAGAAGATTTAGAGTTATGGTGATTTAATTCCTTTTTCAAGAATGGTTTTATTTTAGAAAAATATTTATGATGTCATATAGTTGGAGGTATGAGGATTGATTTGATGTGCATTGGTTTTGATCGATATTGAGAGTAAATGTGAAAGGGTTATAGATTAGATTTGAGATAAAATTTGTGCATTATATATGATTGATTTTGGGAGTTGATGAGAAGGACAAATTTATGCATTGTGATTGATTTTGAAGTGAATGTAGAAATAAGCAAAATAGTATAGTCTCACACAAATAGAAGGGTTATTTTTAAGCAAGTCAAATTATTGTGTGACTTCGAGAAGTGCACACCACACTTATGCTACTGTTCTACTTGTAATATTATATCAAAACAGAATAATGCAAAGCAATAGATTAACATAACACAAAAATGATAGGATAAAGAAAGCTTATTTTATTAATAATCTCTTTGGCAAATCCCAGTTACATATCAGTCCGTCTAAGGGATACCCAGTTTCGATACAACAAATTACAAGCAAAAATAATGGTGCGAAATAATCATTTCCCCTCACATAGGGATGATGCACTTCCACAGGCCTCCCAATCTCGAACATGAACTTGTATGAAGTCTTATAGATGCCTCCTTATCCTTCTCACCTTGGAGGGATCTTATGCACTGGATGCCTTGAATTAGTCTTGTGAACCTGTAACCTGTGTACATAAAAACAACAAAACACTATCAGTAGTACGGGTCACCTCTCCAAAGAAGATCTTATTAGAAGATCTGATAAACATGATATATGAGCATGATAATATCAAAATGCAAGCATAAATTAAGTGATAAATGCATAGAAAACTTAGAAATATGATGTAAATGTGTTAAAGAAATCAGATCTAGGCTAAGACTAATTAATGAATCAAATTAGTAATGAATCTAAGCTAGAACAAAGGAAAATAATGTATAATACCCTAAGGAATTCCTTCGAGCCACTATTCAAGACAATGGCTACAAAATGAAGCTCTTCTCCTCGTGGACCAGGGGCTATAGCACTAGATTCCTTGCTCCAATTGATGTTCAAGGGTCTAGTACACTGATGGATGGTGAAGAATAAATGGATCTAAAAGTGAGTGTGTAGATGTAGCTCAACCGAAAAATGCTTTGCTACTCCTCAAAGGGGGTGTGGATTCACCCTATGATCAACCAAGGCTTCGTTGCACAAGATTTTAATATTCATGAATCTTTTGCTTTACTTGGGAGAGTCCATATGTAGACCTCCCTATTTCAGATCTAGGTCTAGATATTGGCTTCCTGGAGAAGATAAAATACAAATTACATACAATTCACCATCCTAGGGGGAAATCATTAGTCACAAATTGGCATTGAAGGTGTAGTTAGGAGGAACTCTGGGAGTTCCTCACAAAAATCCACCTATAAGCAATACAAGGTGTAGTAAGACTGTATGATCTAGGCCTGTATTCATGACTAGACTATGCATGGTGCTAGCCACTATTCATATTAGCGGCTAGGTGTGGCCACTATTCGAGATAGTGGATACAAAATGAAACTCTTCTCCTCATGGACCACGAGCTAGAGCACTAGATTCCTTGCTCCAATTGATGTTCAAGGATCGCCTGTTGTGTCTAGTACATTGATGGATGGTGAAGAATAAACGGATCTAAAAGTGAGTGTCTAGATGTAGCTCAACCGAAAAATGCTTTGCTACTCCTCAAAGGGGGTGTGGATTCACCCTATGATCAACCAAGGCTTCGTTGCACAAGATTTTAATATTCATGAATCTTTTGCTTTACTTGAGAGAGTCCATATGTAGACCTCCCTATTTCAGATCTAGGTCTAGATATTGGCTTCCTGGAGAAGATAAAATACAAATTACATGCAATTGACCATCTTGGGGGGAAATCATCAATCACAAATTGTCATTGAAGGTGTAGTTAGGAGGAACTCTGGGAGTTCCTCACAAAAATCCACCTATAAGCAATACAAGGTGTAGTCAGACTGTATGATCTAGACCTGTATTCATGACTAGACTATGCATGGTGCTAGCCACTATTCAGATCAACAACTAGGTGTGGCCGCTATTCAAGATAGTGGCTAAAAAATGAAGCTCTTCTCCTTGTGGACCAGGGGTTGTAGCACTAGATTCCTTGCTCCAATTGATGTTCAAGGGTCACCTATTGTGTCTAGTACACTGATGGATGATGAATAATAAATAGATCTAAAAGTGAGTGTGTATAAGTAGCTCAATCGAACAACACTTTGCTACTCCTCAAAGGGGGTGTGGATTCACCCTATGATTGACCAGGGATTCGTTGCACAAGATTTTAATATTCATTAATATTTTTATTTACTTGGGAGAGTCCATATGTAGAGCTCCCTATTTCAGATCTAGGTCTAGACATTGGCTTCCTAGAGAAGACAAAATCCAAATTGCATGCAATTGACCATCCTGGGGGAAATCATCAGTCAGAAATTGGCATTGAAGGTGTAGTTAGGAGGAACTCTAGGAGTTCCTCACCAAAATCCACCTATAAGCAATACAAGGAGTTGTCAGACTGTATGATCTAGGCCTGTATTCATGACTAGACTATGCATGGTTCTAGCCACTATTCATATTAGTAGCTAGGTGTGGCCACTATCAACTTCATTGGCCAGATGTGGTGGTCACTCTGCTTGAGAGCGGCTAAGCCTAGATGGGTTAGAACTACCATTTTTGAGTGGTTAGGACCACTTCTAGCTCTTGGAAAGGTCCAATATGATTCATATGGTCTCTAAATGTGTCCATATGGGTAGTATCCTAAACATGATACATTTTAGGTGTCTACAAATACCCCTTTTTGGGATGCATTATGGGAAAATACAATGCAGAGCAAAAATAGACCACCTAGGATCACATTATAGGTTGTGTGATGATCATTGATATGATCAACATTGGATTCCCTAGTCATGATAAAGGGCATGCATCCTAGAATCATTACTTCCAATAGGGTGGAAGGCTTAAATTTGTAAAAGCTTGCACACGTCCATCAGGCAATTGGGTAGCTTTAGTACTACTATAGGTCCAAAAGGAGGAGAGCTACAAACTTAACTATCATATTTGCTTTTTGTCCCAATAAAGGGTAAGATTATGATAGTTTTTGGCAATGATTCATAAGATGAACATAATTTTACATGATCGAGTGAAATTTTATTGAATTTGATTATGATTATTGATTTTATGACTACCCCCTCAAACGACGAGTCGATGAGGGAAGGACAATGAATTAAAGTGATGAGTCGCTTGACCATGATGAATTATTTGGACCATTTTAAAGGTTTTATTTGTTGTTATAGGGTAGGTCCCATCTCATGTATGATTCCAACTATCTATAGTAATTGTACATCTCTATCCCACAGAGCAATTCGGCCACAATGGCCTTCTTAGGAAATCAAGGTGATTGTTGAATCATTATAAAAAATGTTATAGAAGAAATGAGATGAATCCTCACTCCCGTGGGGCAGTATGACCTCCATGGTCTTCTTTGGGTTTGAAGTGAAGTGTCTCAATTCAACTATAACTAATTTACCCCAAGTGGCCTTATGGTAATTTACTCATTTTTTTAGATTTCATGGAGTGCAAGTCACTACAACCGTCAAGTGTATAGAGTAAATAACTGAATACGAGGCTCACTTGAGTTTTAATGTTATTTTATTTTTGTGTTAATTTAAATTTTATGATGTTTTTGGATTTTGATTTATGTAATTTTTTGGTATTTTGTGTAATTTTTGATTGGTTTGGACTAGTAGGTATGTATAATGGCCAATTATGATGTGCCTCATGGTGAGAAATTGCATGAATTTATCTTTGTTTCCTAGCTGTTATCAGGTCCAGTGATCCCTAATTGCTTCTTTGTGGCCACTGTCAGGTCCAACAACCAAAAAGTGTGGGTCACTGACGCCAGTAGTGGCTGAGGTGCAAATTGAGAATATAAAAGAATTTTAGGGTTTGAATTTCATTATTCTAGCTGTCAATTGTGCTTTTTGAGCTTTGAGGTGAGAGAAGTTGATTGTGACTTGATATGCTACCGAAACTAGAAACCATGGCTAAGCAAGGTGAGGATTCGATGAGCAAAGGAGCTTATAACTCATGGGTACCTCTCAAACCCTTGCTCTTTATTTATTTTATTTGGTAAGATGAACCTCACTAAGTAATCGGTAAATGAATCACACTAAACCTATTGGCAATGAACCAAACTAGTCAATAGATCTAGGGATTTATTCTAGTGGGTCTAGGCTAGTTTTAGGATTTTTCAAATTTTTTATTATTTTTGGCTAAGGGGGATGTAATTGGTGTGATGCCCCATGGCCGCTGATGCTCAGAGCATCCCCTAAATGGCCAAAGAGGGGCTGTTGTCACCATTAGAGACCAGCCCAAATTCCAACGGTCAATTTTTTGACCGTTGGCGTCTAGCCGTTGTCGACTTCAGCGACCGATTCGTGGCTGCTCATGGTGTGAGTGGCCATGTTACCTTAGGTTTATTTTTAGAATTTTAGAATTTTTAAGGCATTTAATTGATTTTGTTTTGAATGTTTTAAGTGAGGATTTTGATTTTTTTGTTTACTAGGTGCATTTAGCCATTGTTTTTATAGCCTTAGGCTTATCTTAGATTATATTCTGCACTATTTTTGTTTTATTGCTTCTTTTTGCTTTAAGTGCATTTAATTTAGGAATTTATTTTACACTCTTAGATTTTTTCTATGCAACCTTGGGACCCTAAATTGCTCATGGATATTTTTCTCGACATGGATGACACAAACTGGGGCTGACTTAACGCTTGCAGGCTCTAATACGTTACTAGGCTTCCGATAATCATGTCATATGAGGCCTACCTTACTATCCTAGCACATATGTGGGACTCTAGGACTAACACTTTTCATATTCCTATAGGCGATATGACCATCACACCAAAGGATGTCTACAGGATCTTTTGGATCCCTTTTGATGGAGTCCCCATTATTTCTTCCCCTAAAGATGCTAGAGAGGTAGTCTTCTCGAGGGTATTTGGGGCACATGCAGCTGATATGTTCCATGATATCTAGTTTGGCAGGATTTATGTGGCTCAATGGTACTGGGAGGATGCATTTTCTCAATGATATATCATTTTGTTGATGGTCATCTATAATATGTTTTTACTCGACTGCTCTAGAGTGAGGTTCCCATGGAACCTCTTGGTGATGGTTTAGGACTTGATTAATAGTGTGAAGCCTATCATCATGGCTTGGGGGAGTACACTTTTGGCTCAGTGCTATGATTAGCTCTATAAGATCCAATGGTGGGGATGAGCTAGCATTTCTTGCAACCTACTCCTACAGATTTGGGGCTAGGAGCATATCAGGGTGGATTGCCCAAGAGGATTACCTATTGAGATTACTATCATGGTCGATGTTGCTCAGTGCTATGAATATAGGTAGCCTCAAGAGTGAAAGGAGAATAAGAGTCAGTGCTACAAAAGAGAGCTCTCCCACTATACAACATCTCTAACTAGCTTATAGGACAAGTACATCATTTGAAGGCCCTATCATGATTGCCCTACCTGGGCAGAGGCAAACAAGTTTATGGCTAGGACTAGGCATGACTGATGGGTTATTGACTGCAAGGACAACATCAAGGAGTTCTTCCACTACTCTAGGGTGATCCAATAGTTTGATCTGTAGTAGTATGTACCTCTTAAGCAAGTTTTTTATAGTCAAATTACTGTAGAGAGGGATATTTTGCTACCCCAAGTTATAGTAGTCATAGAGGATGATGATCCTCCAATAGTGGATGTTAGTATTGCAGATGATGGGGTCATAAAGGCCTACACTCAATGGTGGGTCACATGTCTATGGAATGGCAATGGTATCTTAGGTCAATATCAAGACAAGGAAACTATAGAGGAGGATCCTGATGGGAATTGAGTGCATGCCCTAATAGAGGACTGGTAGTAGGCAGAGTAGCAAGTGGCCAAGGAGTAGATTGCTCCTAAGGAGGAGGAGGAGTTAGATCTAAAGGAGCAAGAGTTCCCTCGCTAGGATTAGCTACATTTCATAGAGTCTAAGCTTTAGTTAGCTTAGAGCTAGATCTTGTAGTGTAACTCTACCATTGTTGGGCTTTAGGGAAATATTCAGAGCTTTGACGAGGAGAGGACCACACTACAAACTCAAATAGAATCTATACATATCAAGATAGATGAGCTTATGATCAAGAGAGGTGCTACCTAGGGATAGATTGTTCTATCTATACTAGCACCTTAGGGATATAGTGAGCTAGGTACAGATGTGGAGATCAGATGTCTACATGGACTCCTATGATAGGACTTGGAGAAATGCACCCTAGAAAATGCTTACATACTTGAACTGGATCATGATGTCAGACTTTGGGGAGGTCATCTACTAGATAGGCCTATGGTAGAAGGGTCACACAAGAGTGGGTGAAGCACATTAGGGCAGTCATCAGTGCGGCCAAGCCATACGACCAAGACTCGGATAGAGAAGATTGTAGGGACTAGCTCCCACCGTACTCACAGGGATAGAGCCAAGAGTGGAGGTGAGGCTAGAGGTGCAGGTGCAAGCTTATGACTAATTGTATTGGCTTTATTTTTGAGTGTAAGGTCAGATGACCTACATAGTTGTAGCCTACGGGTATTTTTGTACCCTTATGTGCGTATTAGACACACATATATATGATATATACCTTTTGAGACTCATTATATGTCCTTATATTTTTGCTTTTATGTTTATGTGATGCAGTATTATGATTTTATGCTATATGATGTGATGTATGACATGCATTAGCTAGATGATAGATGTATGTTTTAGATGTTGTGATCTAGATGCGTAGATGGACTACTTGTGATGTATGCTTATATGGATGCAATGTTATTGTTAAATGCATGTTTAATTTTGATTTTACTTGTATGCATCTAACTCATGTTGTTATGATATGATGAATGCAATGTGTGTAATGCACTATGATGATGATCTAATGTAAATGAACCTATATGCTTTAATCACTTAAAACATATGAAATGCACGTGATATGAGTTCAACAATCTAATGGGAAACAACACAGAATGTATAGAAATCATTAATAAATAATAAATCTTATAATAAGAATTAATAATTTACACTTTCAAATTTTAGATGATATGATGTGATATGTATGTGCTTTCTTTATAAGTTTCTGTAAATTAAATGAAATATGCAAAATAATCAGTGGCCGTATAAATTCATAGCTGATATTTATCTAGTATCTGTCCTATTCATGCACACTATTTAATGAACAAAACATCCTAAAGAGAGCTAATGATTTGATTTTATGACATGATTTTTTGCTATGAGAGGATTTTTAAGGTTTTCCATGAGACTCAAAGACCTTAGTTACTTCATCAAAGGTTGTATACTGACCATACAGAGCTCTCAAAAGATAATTTTTTTTTTATGAAGACCTAGATACTCATTATCCCTATGTGTGCAAATGAATAAATTAGATAAAACATAAGCATACCCGGATGCCAAGCGGGATTCATGCAACCCATTGCTGTATTGGGGATCCTCAAATGTTCATCCTGATACTAAGTTGGACTCAATTGTATTAGACCACTAGGCGATACAGGACACCTAAAGCTAGCCCTTCCACATGCAAACATTGATTTGTACAAAAGTAGGATGCTAATATGATAGACATATCATCGTGCATAAGGATCACCTTATGGTTCATAAAATGTTGAGAAATCTAGGGATTCAAGTTCAATACTCCCTTCTTTTCTTCACATTTATTTGGGATACTTGCTCATAATTAGTGATAAAAATCATTGTTTATTCTGAAATTTTGTTTGTTTTTCTTTTGAGCAATGGATTTATGTAGTGATGATAATCACTGTTTATTTTGTTTTTAAATTTTACTTTGTTCGGGATTTTTGCTTGTTTTGATTAAATCAAGGGATTGCTTTGGGTAGAGGTGAACTTGTCCCTTTGTCAATTCTTAGCATTTCTGAACTGGTTGCATAGGGGGATGAGCAAGATAAAATTTTCACTTAAGGATTCCTAGTACCACTTCGTAGCATTCATCTTTCCCTTGTTCCAACTAGGATTTTAGTTTTTAGATTAGTGATAGGATTTTGAGCTATACCAACTGCTATCAAACCCAAACCTCATCTATTAAAAGCAAAGATAACTTTCTACAAAGTTTGATAAAACCACTAGGTATGGTTGAGTGAATGGAAAAACCTATTATATTCCTTATAGCAATAGGAGGGGTTGCGTTGAAAAATACAGTTACACACATGGGTTATGGATGACGATGGATTTTGAAGATGCATGATTGATGTACACAGTGGTGTTATTTGTAAGGTTGTAAACACAACTGTATATAAATGCAAATGCAATGGATGCAAATGCCTATATGCAATGCAACTACATGAATGCAAAGGCGAAATACAAATGTTTTTATATTTTTTAAGCTTTCAATTGTTTTTGAGTTTTGATTATTGTGAATTTTTTTGAACTTTGTTATTTTAAACTATTTTTGTGCTTTTATATTTTACTTTTGACCAAAGGGCTTATGGTGCCTCTGGGGATTTTTGTGATGTGACCAAAGGGCTTTAAGATGCCTTTGGGGCTTTTGTGAGGTGACCAAAGGTGTTATGCTACCCTTGGAGCCTTTTGTGATTTGACCAAAGGGTTTTAATATGCCTTTGGAGCATTTTGTGATTTGACCAAAGGGCTTTAAGATGCCTTTGGAGCTTTTGTGATTTGACCAAAGGGCTTTAATATGACTTTGGGGTTTTTTGTGATTTGAACAAAGGTTCTATGCTGCCTTTGGAGCCTTTTGTTATTTGACCAAAGGGCTTTAAGATGCCTTTGGAGCCTTTTGTGATTTGACCAAAGGGCTTTAAGATGCCTTTGGAGCCTTTTGTGATTTGACCAAAGGGATTTAATATGCCTTTGGATATTTTTGTGATTTGACCAAAGGATTTTAAGATGCCTTTGGGGATTTTTGTGATTTGACCAAAGGTGCTATGTTGCCTTTGGAGCCTTTTATTTTGAAGTTTTCTATTGTTTTTGTGATTTTGAAATTTATGAATGTTTTTTATATTTTGTTGGTTTATTTGAATGTTTTTGGTGTTTCATTGTGCTTATGTGTGAAATGCCCTTAGATGAATAATTTTGAGAGGCTCTGGCTCCTCAAATCCTTCTAGCAATGTTAGGCGATATGCCCTAGGTCCAATATTCTCAGAGATGATGTAGGGACCTATCCAATTGGCCACAAATTTGTCTCATAGGTGCAGTGGTAGATTTGAGTTTTTTTGGTTTTATTTAAGCACAAGATCCCCAACCTTAAAGTATCTCATGTGGACTTTATTGTTATAAGCTCGTGTTAGATGATCCTAGTAAATGCAAATATTCTCAAGAGCATTGACACGATGTTCATCTAGAAGGGTCAACTTATCCAAGTGAGCTTGCCTTGTAGTGTCGTCATTGATGAACTCCTTCAATGCAACTCATAATTTCATAATTTCCAACTCTAAGGACATAATGGCCTCAACACTATACACAAGAAAAAATGGTGTTGCCCCAGTAGGCATCCACACACTAGTACTATAAGCTCATAATGCAAGGGGTAATTATAGATGCCAATCCTTATGATTTTATTTCACTGTCTTATTTACGATGGCTACTATTATCTTATTTGAAGCTTCTGCTTGCCCATTTTCCTGTAGATAGTATGGTGTTGCAAAACTATGTTGAATGTTATATTTGGTTATTAAAGCTTACAAATTTTTGTTTTTGAATGACGAACCATTATCCAAGATTATCTTGAAGGGGACCCCAAAACAATAGATGATATTGTGAAGTATGAACTTTGCAATTCATGGTCCAATTGGCGAGGTTAATGGGACCGCTTCCACCCATTTGGTGAAGTACCCAGTGGTCGTTAAGATAAAAGTGTGTTATCCCAAAAATGAGGGAAAAATATTTTTGATCAGATCAAAACCCCACTGAGCAAATGACCAAGCTTCCTAAATGGGATGTAAGGAATGATATGGTAGGTGCATTAGATTCACATGATATTGAAATTTAACATATTTCTTGACATACTTGCAACAATCCTTCTCCATGGTGGGCCAGTAATAACCCATTCAAAGGATGCGCTTGACAATGGCCATGCCACTGAAGTGGCCACCACATGTACCATCATGAGCTTGTGAAATCACCCAAGCTAATTATTGGGGCTCTAAGAAATGAAAGAGGACTCCATCATAGCTTCGATGATACAATATGCCTCCTAGTAAGACATATCTTGTCACTTTATATTTAAATGCTCATATTTCGATATGCGACAGTTCATGTGGGACAATTACAAGGCTCAGGAAATCTTGAAATTGGGATAGCTAAACCTGAAAAGCTATAACTTTGATAGATAAGATGACTTGTTCCTCCTACAATTCGATGTACACAAATGTATATTGAGAAATAACCTTATGGTGAATAATGGTACCATTCTTCATAGGACCCTGCGAGATCAAGGACCCCCAAGGTGCCTTATTTAAAAAGTCTTTGGCTTTATAGAATTAGCCATGGTCTGGTTCTATATGAATCATGTTCATTGAATCTTTGTTATCATAAGCCTCACACTGCATCACTAAGTTCGAGAGATTTTTCACATGGATGGTAGTGAAATCAGTAGATGGATTCTGAGGGATCAAGGATCCCAAAGATGCCATGGTGTCTACAAATATGTTTTATGAATGAGGGATTGCCTCAATATTGTACCATTCTAGTTGGGCTATATAGGTGTCAACAAGCTCCTTTAAAGCTTTTAGGATTGGATCCTTGCATTAAAATAGTCCCTTGACTTGGTTGACTATGAGGAGGGAGTCACCGAAGATATTTAGCCTTTTTATCTTTATAGCGATGGTTGTTTGGAGACCCAAGATTAGGGCCTCGTATTCAGTGTTATTATTGTGTAAGGGAAGTATAGCTTAAGTGAAAAGGGCATTGGAGTACCTTATGGTATGAAAAATACAATCCCTGCACCACCTCCTTGCTCACACTTTGAACCATCAAAGAACAAAGTCATGTTAGCTTCATTTTAAAGCTATTTAGGTTTGGGTGCTTCTGATAATGCGAATACTGCATTATCAAGAAGTTCTATGGTGAGAGGCCTACTATTCTAAAGAGGTGCCTCAGCCAATTGATCAACTATGACTTGTCCCTTGATGGACTTTTGGCTTATGAATTCCAAGTTAAATTTTGTCAATAGCATGATTCACTTTGCAGTACTTGTATTATGATATGTCTTGCTCATAATATACTACAAAGGATTTTATTTGGATATTACATACGTTGTATGGCTCAACATGTAGTGGCACAATTTCTTGGTTTTAAATACCATTTTTAAGAATAACTTCTCTATGTATGCGTATCCTATCTCATAGCTCACCAAGGTGTGGCTGATGTAATATATCACTTGTTCTTTATCTTATGCATTCTTTTGAGCCAACATGGTGCCCAAAGTAAAACTAGTAGCGGATATATATAGCATGAATGGTACATTCAGCCTTGGTGGAGCTAGGATAGGTGGCGTTGCTAGGTACTTGATTTCAGCAAAGGTTTGTTGATATTATTCATCCCACTAGAATGGGACCCCCTTGTGTAGAAATCGATTCATGGGTCGATATTTGTTTGATAGTTGTGCAATGAATCATTTTATGGATGCTACATTGCCCTGTAAGCTTCTTAGCTCTTTTATGTTAGTGGGCGGGGCCATTTCCAGGATAACCTTTACCTTTACTGGATATACCTCGATGCCTCACTTAGAAACAATGAATCCCAAGAGTTTTCTAGAAGTTACACCAAATATGCATTCCTTGGGATTCAACCTGACATTGTGCTCAATTATGCGATTGAAGGCCTTTCTGAGGATCTCAGCATGCTCTTCACATAGCAATGACTTGGCTAGTAAGTCATCGATATAGTATTATAAGATATTGTGCACATGTCATGAAAATGCATGTCATAGCCATTGATATGTTGCACCAAAATTTTTAAGACCGAATGACATTAATTTGTAGTAGGATGTTCCCCATGGAGTGGTGAATGTGGTTTTATGCTGGTATTTAGGTTTAATCTTATTATGATTATAATAAAAAAATTGTCCATTAGGGAGAGTATCTTATGACTTGTAGTTGCATTTACAAGAGCATCTATGTTTGGCAAAATGAATGAATATTTGGATGTTGCCTTATTGAGATCCCTAAAATCCATGCAAATGTGGATTCTTCCATCAGGTTTTCCTATGAGAACCATGTTTGATATCCATTCTAGATAGTCAATGGAAACATCAAAGACTACATCCAACATTTTCTACAACTCGATATTTACCATTAAACCGATCGTTGGATGCATCTTTTTGAGATTTTTCTTGACCGATTTCTTTGTGGGGTCTAGTAAAAGGTTGTGGATAACCAATTTTGGATCTAGCCTTAGCATATATTTGTAGGTCCAAGAAAAGAGATTTTGTCTCTCTTTCAATAGAGGAATAATGATGGCCTACTATTTTGGAGATAAGCTTTCTCCAAACTTGACTTTATTTGGATTAGAAGGGTCATCATTGATGTCCACTTTGAAAGTATCCTCTATTTCCATATGTGACCCCTCCTCAATTTGGTGAGAAATGGGGATTAAGTGGATGTCATCTACTGGATTTATAGGTCCAACTGAATCATACTCAAGACCAGTGTGATAGACATCATGTGCATAGCCTGGTGCAAAATGGAATGGTTGCAACATATCTTCATTATGGAAGAAATATTCAGGCTCTAGGGGTGATTCAACATGATCGCAATCAATAAAATCTAAGTTAAGACACAATGATTTAGAAGGATCTATTAATCAATGGAGATCATGTTGATAGATAGGATGAAATATCCAGGACCACATGGGTGAAACTTTGCATTACTGGTTTCAATTCCATATCAATGATGTGGCTCTAGGGGTATGGGGATATCAAGATATGGTCTATGAATAGACGATACGATGGGATCGTTAGGATGAAACAACTCTCTAAATGTTGGTGGATCTAGGAAGACCATGTGGTAGATGATGTCTATATTTGATGGTTGATGAGGCCTGGAAATGCCTCAATCATAACATGTTTTGAACACTAAAAATGCCTATAAAATCTTATGTTTTATATGATATGTTAGTTAAGTTGATTCAATATGCTGTATATTAACCATTTTGCATGATCAATGTATTTGGAATATTATATGCTAATTTATAACTTTTTGCATAGTTTTGTGTTCTTTTTGCTATAATTTGTTAAAATGGGATATGCTTAGAATAATAGCAGCATTTCACTAATCATGTTTTGATTTGTCTCAAGCAATTATTTCACCTAAATCTGGCAACAGTTGAAGCAAACTATTATTGTGCAGAAAAAACTGGTCTTTCCCATGTAAATTCCAGCCAGCTGTCCATAAATAGCAAGGCATGGAATTCACATGTGGAAAAAGATGAAGACCATTGGAATTTGATCTTAGGAGATAACCCACCTGAGATATGTAGAATAAATCACTAGAAAATAACACATTTGTTCATTCTGAAGTATCTTCGGAATGAACATATATCTTTGGAATGAGAGAACATAGCGTCTTCAAAATGAGTGGATCTTCAGAATGAAGAATGCATTATCTTCGAAATGAGCGGATCTTTGGAATGAAGGATTACAGTATCTTCGGAATGAGAATTACAGTATCTTCGAAATGAGATATCTTCGAAATGAGAATTGCATTGTCTTCGAAATGAAGCCACTTATCTTTGGAATGAAAACAAAATGTGCTTTTTGACTTGACCGATTTTTGAAGCCAAAAAAAGGGAAATAAAGGTTGGAAAAGGTAAAGGAAAAGATCTTCCATCTGTCTTTGCCGTCATTGCCGACCAAAGCCATCATTAAGGGAAAGATCAAGTTTTAATCTTCTTCTAGGATAAAACCAGAATTTGTTGCAAAGCATTGTAGGATTAGATCTTTTGAGATATTCTTTGTTTGTAATCAGACCTTAGGACATCTATAAATATTGCTCCCATTCAGGTTGAGCTAGGTAGTAGTACCAGTAGGAAGTAGAAAGTAAGGAATCCAGGAAGAAGCAGAAAATAGGTAGAAATTGACTGTTACAGTCCTACAACAGTTTTTCAACAGAATTATTGTAATCATGTTCTTTAATCAATAAAGTGCACCAGTTCTATTTCATATTGCTTGTAAATGAGTGTGATTAAGATCTAGAGAGAGAGAGAGACTTATACCTTCTTCTGGACAAGGAGGCTGGCCACTTCTAGACCTAGGAGGAGGACTAAAAAACAGGTTTTTATTCTGATTTTGCTGCAGTAGAATGAGTTGTAGAACTTGTTATTTCAATTGCTTGTAAACAGTTGACAATATTTGCAGTCTTAGTTTATTTATGCTTATATTAATCTTGTGTTTAATGTTTTAGTTGTAATATTTACCTTCAGCAAAGCATCCACTTTATTTCAGACTGTTATTCCCAGAATTTACTATTTTTTTTGTAATTTCTTGCATTTTATGTTTTGCTGTCAAACCCTGCATAGAATATTAACAACCTTCTATTACAGAGCCTTGACAGTTTTCATTTTCATGTTAGAATTAGACTTTCATTACTGCAAAAGTAATTAGATTTCCTTTCTGCAATTAGGATCAGACTTTCAATTCTGCAACTATTATTTCTGCAATATAATTAGGTCTCATTCTGCAATTATAATTAGGACTTTATTTCTATAGTTAATGATTAGTTTCCAATTCTGCAACTTAGATTAAGGTTTAATTCATGCAATTTAGAAATAGGAATGTCCTAAAACCCCCACACAACCGGTTCCACCAATAAGACCTGTTGCTCTAGATTGACCTAAGTTATAGCTATTTCACTTCTTCTTCCGCATGTAGCCTTGTACACTGCCCTGGATTGACAAATTCATTGAGAATTAATGATGGTATAATGACTACGCATCATTTTGGCATCGTTTCCAGGGAATAGTGTTGCCAGAAGAAAACAAACAGTCTAATAACTGTAATTAGACTAAGCTGTGAAAATTCAGGTTAAAATTTGAATACAACAGCTGAGGAAGATAACAACTATTGACTTAATTTATGTCATTTAAGAGTAAACATGAATGAGTAAGTCTAGGGATGAAAAGGTAGAACTACCCCAAAGGATCCCTGGCTTGTTCCATTAAGGAGATCTTCACGCCTAAGGGGTGAATCACCTATGTTTGAACTACCAAAAATATTGATAAAAAAATCACTAGTCTCACCATCATTAGAACATTTTGAGAAAGGAAAATCATCAATTTTATCATCATCAAAATATCCTAAGGAAGAAAATTCATCAGACTCATTATCAACAGAGGGTCTTGGACCTCTTGAGAAGACAATTTGGAAAGCTTTAACTTCTCCCAACAAACAAGAAACTATGGCAGAAGGAGGCAATATAGATGGCCAACATGGCTATGTCCATAATGAAGGAGATGATCAGGATATGCTCCAACCTTCCAGAACATTTGAATATCCTATTCGTCTAAATCCAACACAAAAATCTCCCATGAAAACCATTTCACCTTCAGTACTTCCAACCTTCCGAGGTGTTGTATTTGAAGATCCTGATCAGTTTTTGTTTGAATTCAAGGTAGTGTGTCAGACCTATGATTATATAAATGACAATAAGAAATTTAAGGTTTTTCCCTCAAAACTCAAGGATTCAGCATTGCGCTAGTTCATGAGCTTAGAGCCTAATTCCATAAGAACCTGGGATCAAATGGAAACTATATTTTTAGACAAATATTAGGAATATTGTCGTGTAAGGAATAGGAAAGATGAATTATTCAGAATCAAGCAGGAAGATGATGAGACATTGGAAGATTATCTTGATAGGTTCTCCTTTGTTCAAAGGAGATGTGGACTTGTAGAACCAGATTATGTAAAACCATATTTTTGAGAGGATTACAAGATGAATCCGGAGAAGTTTTGGATTTGATGGGAAAATGGGATGTAACCACTCTCAGTAATGAGGAAATTATGGATCTCTATAGGAATTATTCTCGCACTAAGCAGAGAAGAAGAAAAAGCCGCACAAATGGCACTGATGTGAAGGACCTGATAGAGGAACTTGCAAATTTCAAAATAGATATTCTAGTGCACCTAAACACTACTTTAGGGGAAATGTCTGCAAAAGCAAAAAACACAAAACCTTTGGCAATTTATTGCCCAAGATGTAGAAATAAACATGCTTTGCAGGAATGTCCTTTGAATAAAACATCTATCTTAGCCATTTGTAGTATCTGTTCAAAAAGGCATTCAAATGATCAATGCCACCTGCTACCACAACTCAAAACTGTGTTAGAAAATTAGACTGAGGAACTCAACTATATTGGACCAAAACAAGGGGGAAATTTCTCTCAATACCAAAATCCTCCTTATTTTCCTACAAATTGGGGGCATAATCCTAGTACTATGCCTTGGGGATAATCAGAACCACCCCAACGTCCTTGGAATTATCCTCAATGGACAAATTCCCAAGAATGGCCACAAGCAAATTGGAGTAACCCAGCCTGGAATCAGAATCAAAACAACCCCTCATGGAATCAAAACAAACCATCTTGGAATCAAAACAATCCAGACTGGAATCAAAATCAGACTAATCCACATTGGATGCAAAACCAACCATAGTGGAGTCAACAATACCAATCCTATCCAAGGCAGCAAAGGAATCAAGGTCAAACTCAGCATTTGTTGCCTGCACTTAATCAAAATTTTCAAGAAAAACAACAACAAACATAGCAAGTGAAACAACCTCAATTGCCAGCTCAACTAGTCACTAATCCAAAAAGTGTGAGACTGACACCTCCTGTCTATGTGGCTAAAGCTGATGAAAATGTTGAAATTAATGTTCTTGATTGTAGTAACATCCAACTTCATTCAGGAAAAGTTGTACCTAAACTATTTTCAAATGAAATCAAAGAAAATGAAGAGTAAGAATCATTGGAACCAGAGAAAGTCCAACCAACAATGGAGACAGAAGAATCATTGGAACCATAGAAAATCCAACCAACAATAGAGAAAGATACAAAAATAGAACCACAGACAGAACAATTACCAAGGATAATTCCATATCTTGAAAGATTCAATGCAATACCAGAAAATTCTAAGTCAGAATTGGTCAAAGAACTCAAAAAGTTGACTATATCATTGCCCTTATTGCAAGCTATTAAGGAAATACTAGAGATTAACAGTACTATCCAAAATTTGTGCATTAAAAGAGCAGGAAGAAAAAGGAAGACATTTCCCAAGACTGTGCAGGTTGAAGGAAATATAGCTGATCTCTTATCTGGAAAACTAGTACCTCCAAAGTATAGTGACCCGGGAAGTCTAGTTATCACAGTTACCATAGGTTCAGTACCAATATCAAATGTTTTAGTAGATCTAAGAGCTGCAATAAATGTCATGACCAAGGATACAATGAAACAATTACAGCTCAAACATCTCAACCCCATATTTATAGTTTTAGAAATGGTTGATAGGTCAGTTGCAAAACTTGAAGGTATCATTGAAGATGTCCCTATAGAAGTTTCTTCTTGGGAATTCCTTGCAGATTTCTTGGTTTTATAGCCAAGAAATTCAGCACATGGATATCCCATTATTTTGGGAAGACCTTGGCTTGCAACTGTAGCAACCTTCATAGACTGCAGATTTAGAAATATGACTATTTCAAATGGTATTGATCTGAAACAAATTTCTTTATATCCTCCTACAAAACCATCTAGCAAATTTTTAGGTCAGTTATGGTTTTTTTGACTCAAAGGAAGAACCAGAAGAGGTCATTTCTACACTAGCTACCTTAGTAGTAAGAGAACACACAGAAGACCTCGGTGACACAAAAAATTTAGAAAATGAAACAATCCTGATGAATGTTCTGCATGAACAAGATTTAGAAGGGGAAGCAACAAATATCCAATAGTTGTTAAGTAATGAGGAGAATCAAAAATCTGAGGATGAACCATCTATACTATCATAGGGAAACTCTGTTTCACTACCACATGGATGGCACCATCATCTAATTTTTCCTTCTCACTGTTCCATACAAGATATGCTTCCCTCAAGCAACAATAAAATAGAAACTGCTTCTTTTCTCCCATCTCAAAAATGTCCTCTTAATACCTTAATTACCAGGTATGAAGGAGTGAATTCAGTCCTTCTAAATACAAAACAAATAGAAGTCCAACCAGGAAAATTTTTGAACATTTACAACCAGCTTACTAGGGAAGAGGAAGAAAAATTGATAGTTGTCTTGCGAAAGCATGTTCATGCTTTTGCTTGGAACTACAAAGATATGTCGAGAGTCCATCCTGATATATGTACCCATAGAATCTATACTCGAAGAAGTCAATCCAGGTTAGACAACTCCGGAGGAGATTGAATCCTCGCCTTAAGAGATATTGTGAAAGAAGAAATTGAAAAACTTCGGAAGTAGGATTCATTTACCCAATTTCTGATAGCCAATGGGTCTCTCCATTGGTTATAGTTCCTAAAAAAAATGGAAAAAAGAGAGTATGTGTAGACTATAGAGAGTTGAATAAGGTGACATACAAAGACCATTTTCCATTACCTTTCATAGATCAAGTGTTAGATACTCTTGTTGGAAAAAAGATACTTTTGTTTTCTTGATGGATTTAGTGGATATAATCAAATTCAGATTGCACCTGGAGATCAAGAGAAAATAACTTTTACATGTCCATGGGGAACATTTGCCTATAGAGTTTTACCTTTTTGTTTGTGTAATGCCCCAACAACTTTTCAGCAAGCAGTCCTAGCAATTTTTGTTGATTTGACCACCAAAAGTGTTGAAATATACATGGATGATTTCACAGTATGTGGACAAAATTTTGATTTTACATTGGAAAATCTTGACAAAGTCTTAACTTGCTATGAAATATACCGGTTATCCCTGAATCCAGAAAAATGCTTCATGATGATGAAGGAAGGGATAGTTCTTGGTCATCACATCTCTCTTGAAGGGATCCAAGTTGATCCAAAGAAGGTGGAAATTATCAAGAATCTCATTCCTCCTAAAACTCAGACTAATGTCAGAAGCTTCCTAGGACACATTGGTTTTTACCGCAGGTTTATTCCCAAATTTAGTACAATATCCAGTCCTATGTTTGCCCTATTGACTAAAGATTTTGAATTCTCCTAGACTGTAAAGTGTCAGGAAGCATTTGAAGCTCTGAAAGAGAAATTAATAACTCCACCTGTGCTCAGAGGACCTAATTGGACATTACCATTTCACATAAAAATTGATGCCTACAATACAGCAATTGGAGCAACATTAGGACAAATTGACAATGGTGAACACTATACCATCTACAAAATTAGCAAGAACTTAACAAGAGCTGAGAAAAATTATACAACCACTGAGAAGGAATTCCTAGCAGTAATTTATGCCATCAACAAATTCAGGCATTACATCACAGGTTATCAAATATTTATTCATATAGATCATATAGCCATTAATTATTTGATGAATAAACCTATGGTAAGTGCAAGAATCATTCATTGGTTGCTATTACTGCAAGAATTTGATATCACTATAATCAACAAACCAGGAAAAGCTAATGTTGTGGCAGATTTCTTGTCCAGGTTACAGAACACAGATGAAGGGGAATTAGTTGATGACACTTTTCCTGATGAAAACTATTTGCTATATATCACCTTGGTTTGTAGGTATAGCCAATTATTTGGTCACAAGGAAAGTTCCTCCACATTTCACTTCAAAATAGAAAAAATAATTGATCAAACAGAGTTCTTTTGAATGGATTAAGGGTATGCTTTTTAAGTACAGTCCTGACCATGTGTTACATAGGTGCATCCGAAAGGATGAAGTGTATGATATACTTAGAGCTTGTCATGATGAACCCTCAAGTGGACACTATTTTGTAAAAAGCATAGTTAGTAAAATCCTAGGGACAGGATATTATTGGCCATCTCTTCACAAGGATGTCAAAAAGTACATCAGGCATTGTGATGCATGCCAAAGAATGGGGAAACCCACTCATACAAATGAGATGCCACTATAGAATCAATTGGTTTTAGAACCATTTGAGAGGTGGGGGCTTGATTTTGTAGGACCTATTGATCCACCTTCTCAAGGAAAGGTGCATATTCTAGTATGCACTGATTACCTGACAAAGTGGGTAGAGGTGCGTGCTTTCAAACATGCTCGAGAAGAGGTCATTGATTTCTTGTATACTCAGATTTTTTAGAGGTTTGGAGCTCCACGATCTATCACCATAGACAAAGGACCCCAATTTGCATCCAAATTCATAAAGGCATTTACAGAATTTTATGAAATCAAACATAGGAAATCATCACCTTACCACCCACAAGCAAATGGCCAGGTTGAGGTAACAAACAGGGAACTAGAATGAATCTTGACAAAAATAGTAGCTTTTCATAGGATAAATTGGCTAGATAAATTACCTGAGCGCTTTGGGCCTACAATACTACTTGGAAGTCCACTACTGGATTCACACCTTATGAACTAGTCTTTGGTAAAAAGCCTCTCTTGCCTATTGAATTTGAGCTACTAACATTGCGCACAACATTGGAAATTGGAATTGAATTGTCACAAGCACAGACAGATAGGATTCTACAGCTGAATGCATTGGATGAACTTATATTGGATGCTCTACACCAAACTGAGGTAATTCAGGAGTAGAGGAAGCTGTGGCATGACAGTCACATTTAGCGAGAGGAAACTTCAACAAGGAGATTGGGCTTTACCTGTTTGATTCTTGCTATGAAGACTTCCCTGGAAAACTGAGAACTAGATGGTTGGGACCTTACTGGATTGAAGAGGTATTTGACAATGGAGTAGCTTGTCTATCTCCTATTGATGGATCACAAAGAAAGTTGGTAGTGAATGGACATCGCCTCAGAGTGTACCATACACCTCTGACTAAAGAAGAATTCTTGCAACAATTTGATAGTTTGGATACACAATAGGTGGAAGAGATTCCCTCTTCCACTTCAAAATAATCAGCATGATCATAGATTTCAATAAAAAGCAAAAAATACAAAAAAATCAAAAAAAATAGAAAATAAAAAGATGAATAAATTCTGAGTATGAATTCCTTCATGGGCATGGTTTCAGGGGAAATCATGAAATTCCTTCATGGGCATAGTCAAGATCAAGAAAAAAGAAAAAAAGAGAGAAAAGGAAAGGTAAAAAAAAAAGGAAAAATCAAGAAAAAAAAGAGAGAAAAATTAATAACTTAGTAGTGAAAACCTTTTCTTAAGGCACTACTGGGTTGGTATGCATGAAAACCAGTTTTTTGGCATGCATAACCTTGAGAAATTTCTAAACCATCATTGTACAAATTCACCAAGTGCATTTGTTTTGAAATGTTGTAGAAAATCTCAGCAGAATATCAACAAAGGCAGTCATTCTTCAAACCGGCATTAACTGTTTTTATCAGGTATATATTTCTTACATTTCTTCATTGTAAAATGATTGGTATATAGTATATGAAAATTAACCATTAGCATAAAAGGTATTCATAAGAGTTGGCATACTTAAAACATGTTTTGAAAATGAAAATATTGATTTTTGCCTAATATTCGGAACAAGAATGTCAAACACAGTGCCTGCTGTATTATCTTCGGATTGAAATTGTCTTCGGAATGACAATTTGTCTTCAGAATGAAACTTGATCTTCGGAATGACGACTTGCTGCATCATCTTTGGAATGAAGATCTATCTTCGGAATGAAGATTTGTCTTCGGAATGACGATTTACCTTCGCAATATAGCCTGATCTTCGAAATGAGGATTGATCTTCGGAATGAGGATTAATCTTCGAAATGAAGATTTAAATTTGCAAAGAGGATTTGTCTTCGGAATGAAGACCTGTCTTCGAAATGAAGTTATAATCTTTAGAATGAGGATTTGTCTTCGGAATGAAGACTCGTCTTTGGAATGAAGTCATAATATTCAGAATGAAGTTTTGTTTGCGCAATAAGTTATAATCTTCGAAAAGAGCATTTCCACATGGCATCCAAGAAGACAAGGTACGACAAAATCAAACTCTTTTAGTTGCATACAATAAAGGAACACATGTCAGTCAGCACATGGTTTGTTTTTGCACCCATTGGAAAGTACCAGAATTACGAAGGACATGACCAAACATATGCCACCAATTTTTAATGCTAATAAACATGCATGTGAGAATCTGTGGACTGAATAGAAAAATTAAAACCAAATGAGGTGGATCTAACAGCAAGGACGTCCAAGCAATCATTGACGAATAGGTGTTTGATGCAATAGTATAAATGTGTGCCACCTTTCTTTTCGAAGACGTGTTTGTGAAGTACAGTGATCAAGTTACGGTTCATTCCGAAGAAGCAGACGAGAAACAGGGCAACGAAGGTTTCAAACTAAAACTCTGCAAATATGCAACATAAAAAAAAAAACCAGAGATCCAACAGAGAAATAGCAGCAGCAGTGAACAAAAAATATGGGGTGAAATATCAGAACAAAACCTGCAGATACCACCTACCTCCGAGAAAATCTGGCAGTCATGCAGATTTTTGAAGATGGAGGGCTTATGTCATTTTTGGATAAGTTTAATGGGTCTTCTGAAGATTTGGCTGGCATGTTCGCCCATACATTCAGAAACAATCAAGCACATGTAAACGACATGACTATTGAGGTAACCCCTAAATTTTTAAGTCAGATTACTGAGCTGCCATTAGAAGGGATTTCAATTTCTAGATTTGGCAAGAATACATTGGCAAATGTAGTTAATCAATTTGTAGAAGAAAATGATAGAGAGCCATAGTATTTAACCCATAACAACACATGTAAAGGGTTAAAAAAGGCCAGCCTGCAGGAACCCTGGGATGAAGTAGCCACCTAGGTAATAAAATTCCTAACCTGTGAAGGGTAGTATGTGATGTTGTCAGGGCATCATCTACGAATTTTGAATCATCTCAGACATGGTGAGCAACAATCGAAAGTTAGGGTAAATATTCTCCTGTATCTGTATCAAGAATTAAAAAACATGGCAAAGAGATATCAGGAGGGTAAAGAAAGCCTTCGCCATCATGGCCTCATCAAACTAGTTTGCCAACACCATTTTAGAGGAAACCCTAGGAGTTTTGATAGGTTTTAATCTACCCTAAATGATGTCATTTTTAGGGATGAAGATGAGGAAGAAGAAGTGACAGATACTGCTGATGTTGCTACAAAAGAAGAAATAGTTACTGCAAAAAATGTTGCAGAAGATGCTACAGAGGAAACTGCAGAAGGTGCCCCTAAAGTTGTTACAGAACCACACCCAACAGTAGCAACAGAAAACCTTGCTCCTAAACCCTCAACTTCATGAACCAAGAAACAAAAGATAAGAGGATCTAGAACTGGCAATAGAGCAGAAAGACAAAAAAAGGTCCATTTTTTTGAAGCTACAATTGATTTTTCATAACAGAGAAACAAAGCACCTAGCCCAATAGGGGAAGAAACAACAAGGGAAATAGAGGCATCTGAAACTATCCCCACAACCCCTGCTGTCACCAAAAAATAGAGCAAAAAGAAGTTTGCATCTGGAACTAGGAGGTCTACAAGAATCCATTTGAAAGAAACAACAGAACAAGTTATGGAGGAAGAAGATAGACCAAGCAGCCCAGATGTCACATAAATACAACCAGCCCTTGAAAACTTTCCAGAATTCCCTGAACAGGTAGTTGAGGCAAAAATTGGGCAGGATGGTTTGAAAGAGGCTATAGTTCAACAGGCTATAGATATGGTAGATGCCCTTATAGACAGTTTTATAGAGCCTCCCAAACAAAAACAAATTATTGCAAAAGAAGAGACATTGGTTGAGTAGTCAACTGCAGCTGATTTGTCTGCATCAGATTCTGAGGCAGAAACAGAAGTGGAAAACATCACAAAGCAGCTGAGGGCAGTAAGAAGTGTTGTTAGAACACAAACCAAGTGGATTGAGGAGAAAGAAAGCATCATTGAGATACAAGAAAGAAAAATTATAGAGCTTCAATAGGAAGTGGCAGAATTGAGAAAAATGCTGTCACAATCTGAAAAATAGCCAACTGTATCCTTTGATGAAGATAATTTAGCTCAATTGCTTTTGGGTCTATCAAAGGCAGATGACTCTATTGAGACAAACATGGGTGTTCATTCTGAAGTAGCACTCCTTCATTCTGAAGAAGTGCCTGTTCATTCTAAAGCAGCACCATCTGATTCTGAAGCATTGCCTTCTTGTTTTGAAGATGCTTCATAAATGATAAAGAGCATAACAGAGGATGTTGAAGATGAGCAACCAACATAGGAACAGTCCCAACAACAAGAAAAAGTTCAAGTAAGTACTCTTATTGAGGTCCCTGCATTCGAAACTGTTACACTTTTAGTAGAAACAGTAGATAAGGGGGTACAAGTAGAAATACTATCTGATGACAACCCCATAGAAATAGCAAATAAGGAGGTACATGTAGAATTATTGATAGATGATCAACCAGTAGAAGTGGCAGAAAAAGGATTTCAAGTTGATCTGCTACCTAGGATTCCACCTGTAGTCAGACCACCTAATATTGTGTCTCTAGAGCAGTACAATGTAGACATAGCTAGCTATATGATTAGATATGAGTAGCTTGCCACTAAAACTGAAAAGTTCAAATTGGAAGCAAAATAGCTAGAAGCCAAGGAAACAAAAATTTAGGCATTGAACGGAAAGGTGTTTGACTTATGTCAAATTGCTGAATTTTTAGTGCAATTTAGACGACCAGCCAAATTTTACAGCCTTATTTTGAAGGAAAAATACCTCAGATGGCAGGTCATGAGGATTAGTTCAAACCTCCCATATAAATTGGACACCACTGTAGATTTTTTGAAAGCATACTTTGACAGCCCTTTTGAGCAGAAAAATATCCTGTGTGAACTGTTTTTACACAGTTTCTTCATTCCAGAGGAAGTAGAATTTCATCCTCAAATCTACATTGGAGATGTTTAGCTGAGAGCATTTATGTCTACTTTGCAGAATCAGCTTTACTAGGATCAAGAGAAAAAGCAGAATAAAGAGCTTGAAACAAAGGCTGAACTGTTAGTCAGAGCAATCCAGCCAAACCACCCAGTTATCACCAGACAACACTTCTCAATGATGAACAGGGATGATGTAAAGAGGATGTACTTGAACAACTTAAGGGACTGTGTGGCCAGGTTCAACAATTTCTGTGATCACAATTTTTTCCCAGCATTGTCAGTGTGTAGAAACAGATGGGATGAACTTCCCATGTCTTTGCAAAAAAGAGAACCCATCTCCCCCATCAACTTAGAATGGTCCAGAAGAAGAGTAGAAGGTGTAATCCAGCTGATTCAAATCATGCAACATAACTGGATAGGTCTTAGATTTAGGCCTCCAACCATCATTACTCCAGTTCCATTCTACTTTGAGGAAGATGCCCAACCTGATGAACAGTTTGAATACTGGCTCAAAAACATTCAGGAAAAAAGGGAGTATTAAATAGGCAAGAAATTATTCTGCAGGTCATGGAATCTAAACATGGACATATGTGATTCCATAGCCCAACAAAATGCATGAGGGCATGCATTAATATAAGTTGGGGGGAAATGATGAGGCTTGGAAATGCCTCAATCATAACATATTTTGAACACTAAAAATGCCTTTAAAATCTTATGTTTTATCTGAGATGTTAGTTAAGTTGATTCAATATGCTGTATATTAACCATTTTGCATGATCAATGTATTTGGAATATTATATGTTGATTTTACAGCTTTTTGCATAGTTTTGTGTTCTTTTTTCTATAATTTTCTAAAATGGGATATGCTTAGAATAATAGCAGCATTTCACTAATCATGTTTTGATTTGTCTCAAGCAATTATTTCACCTAAATCTGGCAACAGTGCAAGCAAACTGTTGATGTGCAACAAAATCTAGTCTTTCCCATGTAAATTCCAGCCAGCTATCCATAAATAGCAAGGCATTGAATTCACATGTGGAAAAAGATGAAGACCATTGGAATTTGATCTTAGGAGATAACCCACTTGAGAGATGTAGAAGAAATCAATGGAAAAGCACACATTTGTTCATTCCGAAGTATCTTCGAAATGAACAGATATCTTCAGAATGAGAGAATATAGCGTCTTTAGAATGAGCGGATCTTCAGAATGAAGAATGCATTATCTTCAAAATGAGCAGATCTTTGGAATGAAGGATTGCAGTATCTTTGGAATGAGAATTGCAGTATCTTCGAAATGAGATATCTTCGGAATGAGAATTGCATTGTCTTCAGAATGAATCCACTTATCTTCGAAATGAAAATAGAATGTGCTTTTTGACTTGTTGACCAATTTTTGAAGCCAAAAAAAGGGAAATAAAGGTTGGAAAAGGTAAAGGAAAATATCTTCCATCTGTATTTGCCATCATTGCCGACCAAAGCCATCATTAAGGGAAAGATCAAGTTTTAATCTTCTTCTAGGATAAAACCAGAATTTGTTGCAACATTGTAGGATTAGATATTTTGAGATATTCTTTGTTTGTAATCAGACCTTAGGACATCTATAAATATTGCTCCCATTCAGGTTGAGCTAGGTAGTAGTAGCAGCAAGAAGTAGAAAGTAAGGAAGCTAGGAAGAAGCATAAAATAGGTAGAAATTGACTGTTACAGTCCTATAACAGTTTTATAGCAAAATTATTATAATCATGTTCTTTAATAAATAAAGTGCACCAGTTATATTTCATATTGCTTGTAAATGAGTGTGATTAAGATCTAGAGAGAGAGAGAGACTTATACCTTCTTCTGGACAAGGAGGCTGGCCACTTCCAGACCTAGGAGGAGGACTAACAAGCAAGTTTTTATTCTGATTTTGCTACAACAGCATGAGTTGTAGAACTTGTTATTTCAATTGCTTGTGAATAGCTGAAAATATTTGCAGTCTTAGTTTATTTATGCTTAGATTAATCTTGTGCTTAATTTTTTAGCTATAATCTTTACCTTCAGCAAAACGTCCACTTTATTTCAGACTGTTATTCCCAAAATTTACTATTTTTCTATAATTTCTTGCATTTTATGTTTTGATGTCAAACCCTGCACAGAAGATTGACAACCTTCTGTTAGAAAGCCTTGACAGTTTTCATTTTCATGTTAGAATTATACTTTCATTGCTACAAAAGTAATTAGATTTCCTTTCTGCAATTAGGATCAGACTTTCAATTCTGCAACTGTTATTTTTGCAATATAATTAGGTCTCATTCTGCAATTATAATTAGGACTTTATTTCTGCAGTTAATGATTAGTTTCCAATTATACAACTTAAATTAAGGTTTAATTCATGCAATTTAGAAATAGGAATGTCCTAAAACCCCCCACACAATTGGTTCCACCAATAAGACCTGTTGCTCTAGATTGACCTAAGTTATAGTTGTTTCACTTCTTCTTTCGTAGATAGCCTTGTACACTGCCCTAGATTGACAAATTCATTGAGAATTAATGATGGTATAACAACTATGCATCAATGGTCTTCCTAGGAAGTGAAGGTCAGGATCTATGGTGTGAAGTAATGCTTCTATTTCAACAAGCAGATTGAAATAGACTACACCTATCAGTAGGCAGTTGGTACTATGGTTGGAATGCAAGCTAATGCCCTTGCTTGTACAGAACTAAGCCATAGCCATGCTAATGGAACTGCTCAAAGTACCTTAGAGTGAACTTATGATTTGACAAGTAATGAAAATTTGTGGTGAATGGTCCATTCTCGTCCTCTTCAAAATCAAAAGTATTATGGGCACAATCTAAACTAGCATAGATGAAGTTGGTTTGGTTAGGGGGAACCCCTAATGGAACTACTATCCCTACTATAAAATATGAGACTCTTGGCCATACCATGTCTTGCGTAGACTCAATAATAGGCATGAAAGTCATTTTATACACAAGATATTCACCTAACCCTATGTTGGCCTAGTAAACTGTCACTTGTGGCGCAGGCGAGGCAGGTTGAGGTACCTCCTTGGCTATGTCCAGGGAATCTTCCTCATCCATAGGATTTGGAATTTCCATAGCTACTATAGTTGGAAATTTCTTAGGTCCATCCTTTACTAAGGGTGCTTTCAGCTTTAGATTATCTTTTGCTTTAGATGTTGAATGTCTCTCAAAAGTGCCAATAGTATTAGATGCAAAAGGTGGCGCCATTGTGGATGGGTTACCTTACACTAATTTGCTCTTGTTTTTGAGTTGCATGGTCAGGGATGAAGGTATTATGTACATATGTATTGATGGAAGGATGAAGTCTCTCGATAATTCGACCTATTGCATGTATTTAAATGGCTCTTCATCGGATGGAACCACATGAAATTGTCCCTCACACACATACTTGATGCATTGGTGCAAGATTGAGGTAACACACTACATGTTCCTTATATAGGTATTCCGTAGAAGGATGTTGTATTGCATTGTCCCCTCCAACACATGACACACCATGAGGATGGTTTTTTTCCCTACCTAAATAGGTAGAACAACTATAACCACTGTGGAGCACAATGCATCATTGAAAGCCCTTAATGTTTTGGAAGTCAGGATAATGTTGGACCTAGGGATCTTTAGGTGCCCTATAACCTTTTTCATGATAATTTTGATCGATGAGCTCGTATTAATTAGATACCACTTGAAGGGTATGCCATTGATTGACTTGATGATATGTAAAGGCGGGTCTGTTGTGGTAGTAGGTACTACCTTGATTTTGTGATCATAGAAATGGATCACAGACTCTTGGAACTACTACAATTGTCCCAAAAAATGTGTAAATGCATCTAGGTTCTGGCGTTGGAGCTTGATCGATATCAAGATATCCATAAAAATATCTTTATGCCTGGGATATTATTGTATGAGCTCATAAATTGATAACTTAGCCAGAGTTATTTGTAGGTTTTATTCCAGTCTATTATGGACATTTAGCATAAGTCATGCTGGCATACTTGAAGGATTATTTTACTCCTATCTCTATCGAGGTGCATCTATGATATGAATAGGAGCTACTGGAGGCTCTGGTTGACCATATCATTATCTCTTAGTTGCCATGTTGACTATCTCAACCATTCTGATGCATCTTTGCGTGGGTGGATTGACTTGGACGTGGTTTAATTGGGTGCTCTAATCTCTAGGGCCTCATGATTTAGTAATGGTGTCCTGAATATACCCATGTATCTATTATCAGGTGCTAATGGGTTGTCAACTTTTAGCTCATCCATCTCAATCATATTTTGCACAACATTCTTTAATTAGATACATGTTTTGATGTCATGCCCCAATATTCTATGATATGGGCAGTATTGATCTTCCCTATATCCCTTGGGCTTGGTATGATTAGGGTCAATAATTTGTGCATCAAGAAATATGATTCTTTGTGCCTCGCTTAACTGATTAAATATCAATTGCATCAATTCATATAGAGGCATGAAATAGCGAGGTAATCGATGATCCTTGTTTTGGCCTTGGTTATTATTTGGGTTGTAATTTGCAAATGAGGGATGAGCCTGATATTTTTGAGGTTGTTGTCCATTGCATCCCTTTGGTGTGCTTAAAATAACTAGGTTGACTTGAGTAGACTTGGCCTGCTTCTGTTGATTATTGTTATGGTTGGTATTATTCCACTTCTTATTTTGGAGCTTGAGGTATCCCTCATCAACATTTATGTCCTCTATAAGCTTGGCTTGAGCCAAGGATTATTTTAATGATTCATACTGCTATAGTTGCAATAGTAACGATATGCATTTGGCACAACTCTTTATGAACATTTTAGTGAGATCTTTAGTGGGAATGGAGAATGGTAGTTTCACCATGATTTTCCTCCATCTATTCCCATAATCCATAACTGGATCATCGTCATATTGATTTGAGTTGGCCAGATCAGATAGGTTTACCTTATTCTTGATGTCAAAGGAGAAGCATTCAAGAAATGCATTCACCAGTTGCTCAAAGTTGATGATGTTGTGCTTGGACAATTGATTAAACCATTGTGTTACTACACTCAATAACATCATTATGAATTTTCCTAGAATTAGGGCATAATTCTGCTCAAGCTGAAAGTATGTGTTCATGAAATTTGTAATGTGTTCTTGCACGTCTTCCTCTCCCTTAAAATTTTCTAGATTAGGCATCTTAAAGTACCTAGGGTATGTAGGAATTGGTACTAAGGGGCATAGAGGTTGGTTGTGTATTTTTCTCAAAGTTAGCTTTTGTCCAACCGTGTCTTGCTTCTCAAGAGATTTGACTCTCTCAATGAGTATTTGGTATACCTTCAAGGAAATAATCTCTTGTAACTAAAGGTTTACTCACTATGGTAAGGGAGGTAATCTTGTGTTTTTCCCAATTTGGGCATATTTTTTCATCTCCCATAATCATGGATGGAGGTTCAGGATATGTCTATTCCTGGTCTTCCATCCTGCATATTCCTTATTAAGTTGTGTTTTTTGAGGATCCAAGCATTATTGATGTTGTGAGGCATGGTGAGTGCACTCATCTCTTTTTCTGGTGTGTCTCTCATTCTAATAATCTTTATCTGGTATATCTTCCACCCCTACATGTTCCTCCACACACTCGCACTCAACACACAGTGATTTTTCTAACCTACACATGCGGTCAAACCAACCTACTACTGAAGGTTCATGTCTCTCTAACTTCGTGTGAGCATTTCTAATGGATATGCCTCTTAGAGAGGCTCCTACTATGTTCTTGCCCTTATCCACTAGGGCAACTTGTTCTATGTACCATGTTTTATATTGTGTAACCCCATGGTTGAAAGCAATGTATGTGATGTGGGATCACTTTGAAGCTTCCCCTAGTTTATTGGTGTGCCTATTAGTTATGCTATGCAAACTTCCTAAAGTAGAATGTGCGACAACAATGCTTCTTGGAGCTGGTATCGAGGGAACTCGATCCAACTCATCAAGATGTCTAGTCCTCCATGGTCGATCCTATGGAGCCCCATTAGTACAAATGAGCTCATAATCTAGGTGTATCATCCTATATTTTGGGAGCCTATAGGATGTACTGGATCTATGATTGGACACGACCTTAATGTCTTACCCTTCATTGATTTGATCTATCCTAAGTGTATTATGTGAAGTTTGGGGCCTTGCAACCCTTGCATGACTATGTGATTATGGAGGTCTTGATGCCTCCTCATGTATGTGTTATGATGGAGGTCTTGAGGCCTCTGCATGTCTATGTACTGATGGAGGCCTTGAGGCCTTCGCATGTCTATGTACTGATGGAGGCCTTGAGGCTTTCACATTTCTATGTACTGATGGAGGCCTCGAGGCCTCTATATGTCTATGTGATGAGGGAGGCCTTGAAGCCTCCAAATGTCTATGTGATGAGGGAGGCCTTGGAGCCTCCTAATTTATGTGTGATTATGGAGGTCTTGAAGCCTCCTCATATTTGTGTGATTATGGAGGCCTTGAAGCCTCCTCATGTCTGTGTGATGAGGGAGGCCTTGAAGCCTCCTCATGTCTACCTCAAGAGGAACCAAGATATGGCTCTCTCACTAGGGTTTCTTGAGGAGTCTCCCAAAAGGTTGAATTATCATCCCTAAGACTTGTTTAAATTCATCCAATGACACTGTGGGTGTGTGGCTCAATGCCATTGTGATGGTGAGTGTGCGAAGCATCAATTTCTACCTCAATGTTGGACCAAGGGTGGTTGCTCCGTGTGTATACCATAATGAACTATAAATTATCTTCTTATGTCAATTTCAAACCACACAAGCAAAGCAAACAAATATTTATCTCATTTAAGGATTAATGTGTATTCCCTAAGCTATTTTGTGTGTTTTGATGCATTGTATATAAATAAGACCTTGTATCACGTGTTTTGCATTTTTGTGGATGATATTCTTAGATTGATATGGATTTCACCTATATACTCATATCTTGACAACCTGGTGATGAAATCCACGCTACATAATCCAACCTATAATGTGTGGTAGTGAAGTCCACATATGGTTAGGGAGAAAAAGTCCTCTTGGTCCTCATCCAGTTCACCTGTAGTCAGCGATATACCTCTTCGAATAAAGATACATGCAAATTTTCCATAGATTATGATGGATCTTGGAGCTAGTATTGGCCAATAATAATAGTTACATGGGATTTGAGGTAATGGGTGGAGATGAAAGCCACCTTGTTGATCTCTACTAGTGGTTGGTCATGACCTCCAACTCACTAGCATTAAAGTGATACGTGGTGTGTGGGGTTATTTTTAGATTTTTATAATGGAAAACTATGCATCAGAGAGCATTCATGAATATTTCTCTACATGCCTAAAAATAACGTTTAATTTTATAAAATGCATCTCTAACTGATCTAAATGACTTTGATACAATTCCTACTTTATTATGTAATAACCTCTAGCTGGACCATATGCAAGCAATCTTAAACACACAAAATCCTAGAACACTAGAGACTAGGGCAGACCTTGAAAATAGAGATCCGCTATTCCTAGCAATGCCTAGAGGAAAGCTAAAAAAACTCTAAGAAGCTTCAAATGCATTTTTCTTCCATATTTTCTTATTTTTCCTTAATAAAAATACGATTTAAGTTGCTATTTTTTGAAAATAAGTTGCAGACAAAGAAAGACAAAAAATTAGAGAATGCTACCAACCTCAAATCCTTGTCTGATGATGAAAAGGTTACCCTCTCACTGCTGGCCATTGATTGCAAGAGCAACCAAAATTGCACACAAAAAATGCAATAAAACATCAATAAATTGATATAAAACAAAAACCTGGTGGGGGTCCCACTGTGATCGCCATATGTGCAACCTTAGGAAGCATGCACCACACTTATGATACTACTCTACTTGCAATATTATATCAAAATGGAAGAATGCAAAGCAATAGATAACATAACACAAAAATGATAAGATAAATAAAGCTTCTTTTATTAATAATCTCTTTGGCAAATCTCGGTTACATATCGGTCCCTCTGAGGGATACCCAATTTTGATACAACAAATTACAAGAAAAAATAATAGTGCAGAATAATGATGTCCCCTCATAGAGGGGTGGTGCACTTCTGGAAGCCTCCCAATCTCACACACAAACTTGTATGAGGGATTATAGATGCCTCCTTCTCCTTCTATCACCTTGGAGGGATACTATGCACTAGATGCCTTGATTCGGTCCTGTGAACCTATAACCTGCGTGCATAGAAACAACATAATATTATTGGTAGTACGGGCCACATATTCAAAAGAGACTCTTATTAGCATATTTGATAAACATGATATATGAGCATGATAATATTAGAATGCAAGCATAAATTAAGTGATAAATGCATAGAAAACTTAGAAATACGATGTAAATGCATTAAAGAAATCAGATCTAGGCTAAGACTAATTAATAAATCAAAGTAGTAATGGATCTAAGCTAGAACAAAGGAAAATAATGTCTAATACCCTAAGGTATGCCTACGGGCCACTATCCAAGAAAACAACCATGAAATGAAGCTCTTCTCCTTATGGACCAAGGGTTGTAGCACTAGATTCCTTTCTCTAATTGATGTTCAAGGATCACCTATTGTATCTAGTACGCTAATGGCCAATGAATAATAAATGGATTTGAAATCAAGTGTGTAGATGTAGCTCAGCTAGACAGTGCTTCGTTGCTCCTCAAAGGGGGTATGGATTCACCCTTTGATTGACCAGGGCTTTGTTGCACAAGATCTGAATATTCGTGGATATTTTACTTTTCTTGGGAGAGTCCATATGTAGACCTCCTTGTTTCAGATCTAGGTCTAGATCTTGGCTTCTTGGAGAAGCTAAAATCCAAATTGCATGTAACTGACCATCCTGGGGGAAAGCATCAGTCATAAATTGGAATTGAAGGGGCAGTTAGGAGGAACTCTGGGATTTCCTCACCAAAATTCACTCGTAAGCAATGCAAGGTGTAGTCAAACTATGTTATTTGGGCTCGTATTCATGGCCATACTGTGAATGGTGCTAGCCACTATTCAGATTAGCGACTAGGTGTGGCCATTATCAGCTTCAATGGCCAAATGTGGTGGCTACTCTACTTGAGAGTGGCTAAGCCTGGATGGACTAGAACTACCCTTTTTGAGTGGTTAGGACCACTGCTAGCTCTTAGAAAGTTCCAAGATGATTCATATGGTCTTTGAATGTGTCCATATGGGTAGTATCCTAAAAATGATGTATTTTAGGTGTCTACAATTATCATCTAGTGCAAGGATAATGTGAAAGGATTAAATCGTAAAGGATATTTTTAGCTATTTATAAAAGGGAAGGAAATATGCAAATAAGCAATTACAAGATCAGTTATCAAGTGCTAGACTAGAGCTACCTTTAAAATGTGATAAATGTGAGACATGTGAAAGTGATAGACTTAATGAATGTGAAGAACATATTGGGAATTTGTTAGTGCATATCATTCTCTATATGTTCAAGAGGTTAAAAGAATTTTGGGTAGAATATGTTTGAATTGCTTTAGTTGAGGAAAGCACATTGAGGAATAGATGAGCATTATTTTGTATGCAAGATTTGGGAGTAGATGAGCAATATTTGTAAGCAGGTTTTTGGATTAGATTGTTGAGCATATTTGTGAGCAAATTTTGGAGCAATGTTGAGCACTTTTATGAGTAAATGCGAGTAGGTTTAGTAAGACAGAGTTTGAATAGAATTGAGAGCAGAGTTTATGCAGAATTGAAGACAAAGTTTGAGTATAATTGAGGGCAGAGTTTGTGTAGAATTGAAGATAGATTTTGAGTAGAGTTGAAGATAGATTTTGAGCAAAGTTGAAGACAGAGTTTATGCAGAATTGTATATAGATTTTGAGTAGAGTTGAAGACAAAACCAGAGTAGAGGAGATTGTTTTCTCCTATGGAGTGGTGTCCACTAAACTAGAATAGAGTGGAGTGGTGTCCACAAAAATTGAGAGGGAATTGGTATCTCCTGTGGATTGGTGTCCATGAACAATATAATAGGGATTGGTGTCTCCTGTGGGTTGGTGCCTACAAAATTTGTTGAGAAATTTATAAGCAATATTTCTCTATGGATGTATCCCACATTGGATGAACCACATTAAATTTGTGTCTCTTATGTGTGTGGTGATTTGTGCATTGTTTCATTACTATAATTGATAATATTGGATGATATTGCTTTGGAAAGAAAAGTAAAAGTTTTATGTTATACAGTTCACCCCCCCTCTTAGTATAAGTTTGTGTTCTTCAATATATATATATATATAGATATATTGTGTACCTTATAATATTTGTATCTGTCTTAGTACTTTTACAACCACAGTTTGCGTTAGAAAATCCTTTTTGAGTTTTTTAAATGAAAACATCACACTCCCAATCAATGAAGTGTGTGTTCCATTTCTTTCTTATTTATCTCACTATTATGACTAGATTATGCATAGTCCACTTCCATATATCTTTTGATAGGTAGAACATAACAATTAAAAATTGATGTAGCCTTATGGTAGTGGTTGGAAATCTAATACATCCCATTGTTTGGTGGCCATTGCTTTAGCAATAACACATATAAGGTGCTCTAAAAAATCTATAAAAATAATAGCAAAGTAACAAGGATCTAAACAAGCATAAAAAGCCATCCTTGTCATGGAAAATTTAGCATGAGGATGTTCTTATGATTATAAATGGAGGGAAATGCACATCATTTCAACATGTTAGGTTAATTATAAGAATTCACAAGTGGTGGAAAACACTGACACAATAAAGGTAGAAAATGTATAGTCGAGTCACACATGGATATGATAAAAGTAGATACAACACTCTGGTGAGATCATGTGTAATAAGGATGAATACAATAAGGGACACATGGCAAGGAGATAACTATCAAATACTTTTAAAATATGAGTCAAGGGGGTATGGAAATTCATATCATGCAACATATAATTTGGCAAAATGATTTTCCCATGAAAAAAAAGTGATTAAGAATATAGGACCATTCCCAATACGAATGCTCATAGCATGAGAGCAAAAGGTATCTAATAAGCATGTGATGCACAATAGACAACAAAAAACCTATACTACCTTGGAATCAATAAATAAATGTGAAGTCAGGTGGGGTAAATAACTATGCCACCTAGCCACTCAATATTGGGCATTGGAAGAAGCATATTTAAGAGAATTGAGTGTGAATTAGGTGAAAGATATGGAATATGGTCATATTTTGCATGCATTCAATGACAACAATGAAAAACTCTACCACCCTCAACCTTACCACATTGTAACTAATATTTGGAAAATTTTCACTACATAGAGTTGATATCTTATTTTTAACATTGCATTCAACCATGATGGATGGATATAAAAAAATATCCAAACCTTTGATTATGAATTTTTTTTTTAGCAGCATGAGGTTGCAAAAATATTTTAATCCATAGGCTAGTTAGAGTTCCTTTGATTTTTTTATGGGTTCAATGCCATTCTCATGGAGGAGTTTTCTAATTACCTCAAAGAAGGAAAATAACACTTAGGGATTCCATGATACAAGTAATAAATGAAATCTTGAGTGACTTTTTTCACATTCCTTGTGATTTTTTTATTCACAACCTCCACTGCATAAAGTTTTTAAATTATTTGTGGGGAAAGGAGACCCCAAACTATAGTATGAATTGTCAAGCAAAAGTATATGTAAGGGCATAATAAGGATGAGTTTACAAGAACCATAGGGTGTAGTGGTCATTTGGGTCATGTGATACATCATTTTTGATGACCAATTTTACCTTAGTTTCAGGATAATATTTGAATATCTTAATGCACTTATGACATGGGATCAAAATACTAGAAGTAAGAGTAGACCTATTCTATTTTTGTGATATTAATTGCATTCAATGGATAAATGGGTACAATATGGTGCAGGTCCTCTAAGACATCATGACCTCATAAAAATCATCTACAAACATCATATCCTTCAATAGTAGTAAGGAGAAGTTCTACAATGTGTATTCTTGTACAATAGGCTACACATATTTTTAAGAACTAAATGAGTAAGCATCAAGAGGACATAGTAGAGCTCTATGATGGGGGGATCCTAGAACTAGTATTCAACTGAGATAACATTAGAATAATATTGATCTATGTCAAAATCATCAAAGGTATAGGAGAAATAGATAAGATGAAGAGAGCACAAATGCATAGACCACTGGTCCACAAGATATGAGTTCCACCACACAGAGAGAGAAGAGAGAAAAATGTATAAGTAGAAAAATCAAAAGAAGTGGTAATTAAATATGAAGAGGAAACAAGGAATGAAACCCTACCCATGGAAGAGAAATTAAAAAACAATTGGATAGATTGGAAGAGACCAAAAGGATGATGAGGCACTCAAATGCCTCATTATTTCATCTTTATGAACATGAAAACTGCCATATTTTGGACCTATAATATAGTTAATTTACCAATTTTTTTTTTTTGATTGGTAAAAATGGGTTTTGAAAGGATCCCGTAACCTTTTACAAGAGGATAAGGTTGGGAGAAGAGATCCCAACCACAAAATAGCTGAAGAAATAGACTCTCTGTGGGCTATTGGAGAAAAATAGCTAAAACAGAGAAAGAGAAGCCCACGTAGGAGCAAGAGAGAAAGCCACACCAGCTGAGAAGAGAAGCCCTCGCAGGGGCAGTAGGGAAAACCTCAAAGGTAAACACAAAAATGAAAAGGGTTTTTTCATAAAGGAAAAAAACCTTGCACCAAAGAGAAAAGGGTTTTCCACACAAGTAAAAACCTCAGACATAGAAGGCCATTTGCAAATGAATCAGAATTGTCTGCAGGCAAAAAAGGACCATCTGCAAAGATGAAATAGGACCATCCGCCAATCGAAATAGGACCATCCGTAGAGGAAATAGGACTAACCTAAAACCACACAGGGCCATCTCCTCTTTCCTGGAACACCACAAGAAGAAGCAAAAACAGCCATAGAGACCCTCCAAGCACCAGGCAACGACAGGAAGTGTCGAAAACCCTATGAAAACAAGGAGATCTGTCTAGGATTCCACAACATAGTAAGAGATCCACTTGATAGCTCTAGGAGGAAGCAAAGAAGAAGCAAAAAAGTGAAAGGGTGACCTCCAACCCAGAGCCGGAGGTCATCTAATTTACAAAAATTTTGATTAATATGCATTAATATGTTATCATTGACATTATGAAATGATAAGGAGCACTATTTTGCTATTTAGTTGGTTTTCTATATTTTTGGTCATTATTTTGCATGATTTTAGTAGTTAATTAACATAAATAAAGCATAGTGAAAATAGCTTTCAATAAAGGTTTTGCTAAGATATGATTGGCTAAATGTATTTGAAAGTGTTTCCCACCTCAAAAATATTTATTGGATGAGGAGACACCTATTGAGTGAATATTTTCCCAGTTGCAAAATCCCCACCATAGTTAGGGTATTAAACCAAAAACCCTCTCTTGCAAAGAAGTTAAACAAAGAAAACAACTTCTCCAAGGTTCCACTATATAAGCATTACACAAGTATATTCGAAAGTAAAATGTTCAAGCATAACAAGTGCTAGGAACAACCAAGTGATTTGCAAGTGACTGTAAACAAGGGGTCTGCTAGTTTATTTCATTCATTCTTTGTAATTGATTTCCTTAGATTGCCATGATTGTGCCTTAATGTGAACTCATAAAATGAAGTGTTGCTTCATTGATTATCTTTGCATTAATTTGTCTTACCCTGAATCCCTGTTAGTGGGTTCATTTTAATCTTCAGATTAGGATGTAAAGTTAGAGTGTTGTGGAATTGTCCACTTCATTTTAAATCCATGCCTTTAATGTGAGATTGCAGTCAGTATTTGTAGTTAGTAGGTTCGTTTTATCTTCAGATTATTGTTCCACTAATTGCAAAGTTAGAATTCAGTAGGTTAGAAAGTTAGAATGTTAGAAAGTTAGCAAGTTAGCATTCATTATTTTATCTGCACTTAAGATGAGATAGTAGGTTAGCAACCCTCCCTCTTAGACTTATTTTTATCTTGCTTATGTCATGTGAGAAGAGTGCATATTCATTCCTTTTAATACTCCTGAAAGATTATCCAAATAATTGTAAAGGTAAAAAACTTAGAAAACTAATTACTTGGATTGATGTACACTCTAGATTTCCCAGATTAGATTTATGATTTAAATAAGATCTTTTGGGATTCAAAGTTTCAGATTGAGCACTTGCAGAAATAAACTTTGACATGTGCAAAAAGGAAGTAAACTTGCATGAAGAATCTGTAACTAACTATGCTAAAGCTGGAATAAAAATGCAAATATAATATGGTATCATGCTCCCCTACCCTACAAAACCAAATATCATGAGTCACTCACGAGGATAACCCAACCTAATCAAACCTGCAATAGCACAATCAAATTAGATCAAGTTCTAGACTCAAAGGAAAAACAGAACCTGCATCAACATAAACCTTCACATAGTGTAACCTCCTAAGAGCATTCAACACTAGATATAAATGTAGAAACAAGGATGGACATTAACACAATAATCCTTAAAAATGAACTCCTCCAGTCTTGCTCACAAGGTGCATGTTTTCGAATCAATATGCATAAAAAAATGGTATTCTTTTATTGCAAAAATTCCAGCCCTTACAACATGGTCTTCCATGGGTATTTAACATTTTTAGGAACCCTTTCATTTCATCTTCCTTCAAAAATAAATGGAAGTGTAATATGAAACAACTCCCAACAATTGAAACCATTACAACATAATATGATAACAAAAGGATAAATCTCATCTCTTTCCCTTATATCTCCCTTTGCAATCAAGTTTACCCTTTGGTCCCTATTCCAAATATTAAACCATCATAAATAACGACAAGCCAAAAGAAAAAAAATATCATCTAACCCTTATAAAGGCCAAGGGTCATGATCATGGGCGCTATCCATGCCCTCCAATACCCATAGTCACACCAACCTATACCAAGGAATGCATAGGGTTCATATAACAATCATAATAAATAAATAAATAAATAAACTAACCCTGCAACAAAAATTCCTTTCATTCTCCATCAAGCAATGTTAACGCGACTCAAACCCAAGTCGCTAGGGCACAAGCTCTAACTTGTTTGCCACTACCACTACACCTAAGGCTTGGGTGAATACCCAAGTCTTGTAGCCATATTTTATTTCTCTTCTATACATTGCTTCACTGTACAATGCTCCTCCGTACGATGTTTCTCTATAGCACAATTTAAGTAACACTCATATTCTACCCCTCTTGCCTTCGACTCCTTGCTCCACCATCCAAATAGATGAATTTGGCCTCTGATGCCTCTCTAAATCATCTCTCACATTTATCAACTAAATTATTGAGTGAATGTTTGATCTTGGTGCTAGAGTTTACTGTCACGAGAGACATTATACTACTTTTGTCCCACTTGTTACTGTCAGGGCTGGTAGTGTCTCTATCACCTACCACTCACATCATTCAATGACAATTTGATGAGGGGAATTATCCCACCTTGATACCATAATGACTCTTTAACCACCTTTAATTCCTCTGCACGTGATGTTATCATCATCAGTGCATAGCTCAATCTGCAATTCTGGCTCCTGGAAGTGCCACGTGTACATGAGAAGCATTTTGATTTGGGTGGGAAATTTATTTATCCCACATGCCTTGTATTGATGCCTTCGAGCGTTTCATAAGGCAGAGTCCACCTTTAGTGTGTTGACTATCTTCGGGTAGTCTTCCTCCCATGCTACGTAGTGTGAAAGCTCCTCCCATTGGTCACTCATCCACATTCCACTATCTCCTCCATTGGTCACCCGTCCACGTGGCGGGTTACCACATCCTTACTTCACTGTCTCCTCAAATTGTCACTCCATTGTCACCCCTTTGCAAAACATTTTAGACATCTAATCATTGAGGAATGAGAAGAACGAAGGGACATCGAATAAAAATAAAACACTTTATTAAACCTAACATAAATACACTAAAATAAATGTAAATCTAAAGAACAATATTATAAAAACAAACCAACTAAAATGAAAGAAACTTAAATCAAAATAAAAGAACCTAAAGACAAGCTCTAGGTAAATATGAAACGAAACCAAATAAATAAAAATAAAAATCCACACTAAATGACATAAACAAAGCAACCACACAAAAAAACAATAACCTTCAACATAAAAAAATAACACAAAGCAACACAGAACCTTTTAAAATAAAGCAAGACTAACAACTAAAATCTAATAAATGAAAAAAATGAAATTAAACACCACCAACAAACTAAAATCTAAAGATTGAGCAATGTTAAGAATCATTTTGCTAGTCCTAGCAATTCTCAAATACAAGGGAATGCCCTTCTATCTAACTACTAGCAAAGTGGTCCCCATTAGTACCATATTCAATGAAAGTCAAGGGACACATATCAACCAAAAGAAGCATCCAACTGCTCAATACTATCCCATTAGCTCAATTTTTTACAAATTTCAAGTGGGTCCCCAATATTGGGGTTAGTTGTGAAATAGTCACAACAAATGGTGACTCTATTGGGAAATGTTCTTGAGCATTTCTGATGAGAACCCAATTCTAAAATTAATGAACCAAAGGTTAGAAAAATACATCTCATTTAATGACATCCTAGGAAAGCAAGTTCAACAACTTCACATGAGAACAAATGAATTATTTGCTTCAGCTAGGTGTGTGCATTGTGATTCAATTTACACCCTTGGGACCATCCAAATTCCATCATTTGGTTCACCTTTAGGCTATGAAATACTGCTCATAGAACTTATTTTAAATATTATTTTGCAAAGTCTCTTTTGAGCATGATCTAGACAGAGCCCCACTACCAGTTAGGCGTCCATAGCCCCGGTGGAGTTTATCCAAATCTAGTGACTGATTTGATCAAGCTTTTTGATGCTCTTTTATTTTTCTTTTTTATTTATATATTTTTTTCAAGCTTTTATCTAAATAGAGCCCCACTACCAGTCAAGCATCTATAGCCCCAGTGGAGTTTATTTGACTTGGTGACTGATTTGATCAATCTTTGCATTGCTTGTATTCCTCTTTTATAGTGAACTTTGCAAACCTGTATGTGACATGAGCATGTTAGATTAGCCTTAATTAGTTTACCAAAATGATTTCATTCTTCAAAATCCCAAGAAATATCTCTTCATGTGATTCATTAAAGTGAAGCTTTGGCATAATATTTCATTGTTTCACACTCCACCATTTTAGTATACTTAACCAAGGATAACCATTAAATAGCTTTATTTCCTTACCTTCAGTTCCATTTGATTCTTGGGTTGTATTGTTGACTTCTGAAAACATGCCATTTTATCAGTAACCATCCCAAAACCAAAACCACAATAAAGGGAACTACTAAAAAAATGTAAATGCATGGGAACATGAACATGAATCTAACACCCACACACAAAACTTCAAAATACTAAAGAAAACATAAAAAACACGTAACCAAAAATGAACACAGTAAACTGAAAGCAAACACATATCTATATACATATAATACACAATCACACATTTCATGGGCTAAAATAATGCTTTAAATGTAGCCCATTAACAAGCAAAGATAATTCCTTTCCATCCAAGGTTTGTAATCTGAAAGTATTTTTACCTAGGATTTCAGAAATTTGATAAGGTCCTAACCATAAACAATCAAATTTGTCATGATCCCCTTTTTTTCATGTTTTTTATCCCACAATAACACTAAATCAGAAATCTTGAAAGTTTTAATTGTAGCTCTCCTATCAAACCACCTCTTTACTACATCTTGATGTTTACTAAAATGAAGCATGGCTTCCTCTCTTTTCTCATCAAGATGCATCAAGTGGGTTAAACGAGCTTCAGTTTGATTATCAGTTCCAAGATATTCTTTCATAAAATGAAGAGTTTGCAACCTTAGATTAGTGGGAAAAATGGGGTCCTACCCATAAACTAGATGATATGGAGATGTTCCAATTGATTCTTTCACTCTAGTTCTATCATCCCAAAGAGCAAATTTTAACTTACCATGCCAATCTCTAGGATTCTTCTCAAGCAACCTTTTTATGCTAGACAACAAGTTCTTGTTAGAAGATTCTGCCAAACCATTACCTTGTGGATAATAATTGGAAGAAAATTTTAGGCTCACCTTGTTATCATATGCCCAATCTGCAAATTGAATAGAAGCAAATGCGGAACCATTATCACTTACTATTGCATTAGGTATTCCAAAATGAGTTATAATGCAATCCTCTAAAAACTTAATAACAACATCAGTGGTAGCATGTTTTGTAGGGACTGCTTCTATCCATCTAGTGCAGTAATATGTAGTTGTGAGGATGAATTTATGAGAATTAGAAGAGTTGGGATTAATAACCCCAACAAAATCCAATCCCCATTGTGCAAAAGGCCTCATCTCCACTACAGGTTGTAAAGGCATGGTTGTGTTTCTCTCCCTATTGGCCGCCACCTGACATGTATGGCAAGATCGCACATGAGCATATGCATCCTTGAAAATATGAGGCCAATAGTATCCAGCTCTAAGAATCTGGTGTGTCATTGCATTGGCTGACCCATGTCTAGTTCCATATTTACCATGGAAGTCATTAAGCACTTGGGTTGCTTCCTCTTGATTCACACAATGAAGGTAGATCCCTTCATGGTTTCTCCTATACAAAACACCATATTTAATCAAAAAGTTTGCAGATTTCAACCGTAAAGATCTTCTTTGGGTAGAAGTGAGATATGATGGACACTTACCATTCAACAAAAAATATACAATATCTACATACCAATCATCTTTAGTAATTTCTTCTATAGTATAATGTTGGCATGAGATTTGAGGATCAATTTCAGCAATTGATTTTACCAATCCTTGTCCATGAACTAGCTTCATAGGTTGGATTTCAAGGTCAAATTCTTGAAGTGTAGAAATCCATTTTCCTCTTTTCTCACCTAGTTCATTCTGCAGAAACATAGTTTTGACAATAGGGTCAGGCACAATAGCATAAACCCTACTACGTACAATGTAATGTCTAAATTTTTTTATCGTTTTAAATAGTGCATACATTTGCTTGTCTAAAATAGAATATCTCAACTTTGCACCTTTCAAAGGAGAACTCAGAAAAGCGATGGGATTTTCAACATTACCTTCACCCTTTTGAGTTAGGACACTTGCAAATGAATATTTGGAATCAAATGTATAAGTATCAAATGAATTTGAATAATTTGGACTTACCAAAATAGGTGCCTTAGAAATAGCATCTTTAATGCCCTGGAAAGCATCCTTACTCTCATTTGTCCATTTAATTTCAACATCCTTTTTTAGCATGTCATTCAATGGTTTAGCAATCTCAACAAATCCAACAATGAATTTCCTTACAAAATTGATTTTACCAAAGAATGATCTTAATTCCTTCTTGTTATGGGGAGGAGGGATTTCTTGGATAGCTTCTATTCTTTCAGGATCAATAGAAATTCCTTCTTTTGAAATAATGTGACCCAAAAGCTTACCCTCTATTACTCCAAAGATGCATTTTCTCGGATTTAGGGAGATCCCATGTTCCCTACATCTTTGGAGAACTTTTCTCAAATATTTGACATGATCTTCTCTCTTCTTAGAGAAGACAGGAATATCATCCACATAAACAATAATGCACTTACCTATGAGTCCCTTAAATGCATAATCCATGGCACGTTGGAAAGTTGCACCTGCATTTAATAATCCAAAGGGCATTCTCCTATAGGCAAATGTTCCCCATTTGGTTGTAAAGGTTGTCTTCATCCTATCACTTGGATGGATGAGAATTTGGTTGTACCTTGAGTACCCATCTAAGAATGACATCATTTCTGACCCATTTACCATTTGGAGTATCTCATCAATGGAAGGCAATGGGTAGTTGTCCTTTTGAGATGCTTTGTTTAGATTTCTAAAATCTATGCACAATCTTATTTCTCCACTCTTCTTTCTCACAGGAACCAAGTTGGCAACCCATGTAGAATGCCTAAAAGGAAAGATAATCTTAGCATCTAGCAATATTTTCACTTCTTTCTCTATCAAGGGTTCTAACAATGGGTTGACAGGTCATTGTCTCTATCTAAAGGGCTTGGAGTCAGGTTTCAATGGGATCATGTGCATTATAACATTCTGATCATAGGTTTTTAGTTCTTTGTAACTCCAAGCTATACAATCCACGTATTCTTTCAATGCATGAATGATAGATTCTTTTTCTTCGCTTGTACATGCCTTGGCAATGAATACCTCTTGTGGATTTTCTGCACTCCCTAAGTTGATTGCATCACATGCTTCTTTAGGGGGTGGTATCCTTTTTCCTCTTTTTTCTTGATACCCTGTATCAAATAATTTTTCTAGTGAAATAATTCCTTTAGGTATTTTATTCATTTTCTACGCTATTTCACTATCCTCATCTGTTTCCTCTTGCCATATCTAGTCTTCATCTATGATCTAATTTTTAAAAATACTAGAGTGAGTAAAAAACTTTAAAATGTTCCTATCACTCTCAAAAACCCGCAAATTCCTTATGTTATCTAGTATTGAAGGACAAGAAACTAGCTCATTAGAATTTTTTTTGTATTTTTTATTGTCAATTGGTTTGAGCATACCTGTTGCAACGGCTAAATAAGAGACCATCCTATTACCTTTTCTAGAGATAAGGGAAATATTGAAAGCATCAAATTCATCTATCAAATCCCTAACTCGAGTCCTATAATGGCTCAATATTTTGTCACGACATGCATATTGCCCTTTGACCTGTTTAACAACTAACTCAAAGTCTCCTAAGACCTTGAGACACTTGACTTTCTTACTCAGAGCTAGTTGTAGCCCAAAAATAAGGGCTTCATACTCTACCACATTGTTGGTGCAAGGGAACTGTAATCTATAGGCAGCAAGCAAAGGCTTGCTTCCCGGACATGTGAGTTCAATACCGGCTCCAACACCTTGTCTTGATTTGGATCCATCAAATCTGAGAATCCAAACCATATTGTTCTTTTCAAGAGGGCTACAAGATAGGTTTCCTTTTTGAGGTTCTTCGGTAGCCTCTTCTATATCCAAGTTATAGACCCCTAAGTCAGATTCTACAAATTGAATTTCATTGGGCCTATTATATTCAGTAATCATTTCCTTAAGTCTTGGCTCACTATCCACCCGAATTTGGTTTGCTAATCCTCTCCAAGGTAGCCACATATGGGAAGAATCAATGACTACATAACCATTCAGATTCTTACTCCAATCCCTACCCAACACCATGCCATACTTGGTAGGAATATTGACCACCAGGATGTCAATATGATGTTGAATCTTGGGTTCTGAATTGATTTGAATTCAGACTTCATAAAGGGTTCCTACCACATCCACTATAGTCCTATCCAATTGTATCACCTTGCTCCTTGAAGGAATTGGATTTAAACCTAACCTTTGGCAAATCTCAAGGGGCATGATATTACCCGAGGCACCTGAATCCACTAAACAATTATGCAAGTTTTTTCCTGCAATCCTAATTGTCAAAAGAAAAGGAGGCACTTCTTGCTTCTCCTTTCATAAAACCAAGTGAGACTCAACACCTTTGACCTCATGGGTTTGGCTTGGTGGGTATAATACCTTCATCAAGGCTTCCTTCTGACCTGGAAACCTAGCAACCTCTATGAACGAGACATTAGCTTTAGTCCTTTTTAGGTCTTCCACTATGTCATACGTAGGTTTCTCAAAGTTTTGCATTTTCTGCATAGGCTTGGATGATTCTATAGCAGGTGGTGGAGGAGGATTATTATCAACTTTGGTATCCAGAGGAAGAATGGAATTGTTTGGTGGAGTAGAGGAAGTTTTGGGACTCCTAGACTTACTTCTCATGAAATAACCATGATTCCCTTTCCTAAACTGCCTAACAACTTGGACTTCCTCTTCTATGATTTCCTCATCATCCTCTCCTAAGACTTCATTATCCTCTTCTTCTTCCTCACTCTCTTGATAATGAACTATTTCAGCCACCAAAGCAATATCTTTTCCCTTAGAAAGATAATGTGGACCCTCATTGGGCACTAGCTCTAAGTCATCAACTTGAGCTTGCAAACAATTCATGTATCGAGAAATTTTTGGGCACTCCTTCTCATTATGGTCCTTAGTGTTGTGCAACCTACATACCTTTTTCCAAGTAATATCTGCAATATTGATAATGGAATCTGATCTACTAGGGCTTGCAAAAGCATCAACTTGATTGGCTATGGGGTTAGGCACATTCCCATTATTAGGCCTAGTATTCCATGGCCTCCTCTGATTATTGAAATTTTTATTAGAGTGAGGAGCTTGGGAATTATGCTTTTGCATGTGGACCATATCATTACTCAACTTGAGGTACATCTTCTTTAGTTCCTCAACTTCAAAATTAGACTCTTTTGGTGGAGGGATTATGGTACTAGATCCAAAATAATTTCCAATACCAGAAGTATCTTGACCTGGCATCATGGCTTGAATTTGCACATTTTGATTTAACAAAGGATTCATACTTTGAAGAGGTGTGGGCATGGGAAAGGCTGCCAAAGCCTGAGCATTGGTAGTCATTTGATTATCAGGGAGCAACGGTGTGGTAGATGGAATGGAAGTATTCAGATAGGTGGGAATAGATGGATAAGTGGACATTAATGGGTAAGATTGATGGTATGGTAAGGCATTCATCATTGGCACCTAAGGTGTCATGACTTGATTCATCATAGAAAATTGACTATAAGGACCAAACTATCCTATCATAGGTAATTGGGGCATCCCAACTCCTTGGGGTGTCATATGTTGTTCTATGACCATGGCTTCTGCATAAGCTTGGGCTAAAATGGTAACTTGAGGATTTCTCCTAGAAAACATGGTAGTCATGGGATCTAATGCTCCAAAGTATATTTGTAAAGTAAAAGCCACATCTATGTTAAAGTGATGGGTTAAGCTCATATAAAGTTTCTAAAATCTTTGATTGAACATCCTAATCAAATCATTAGGTGCCCCTTTGGATGTCACAAATTGATGACACATGATAGTGGGATACAAAGGAGACCTAAAATGATTGACAAAAGCATTCTATAGTTGAACCCAAGAAGTAATGGACCCAGTGGGTAGACTGATATACCATTCATAAGACATTTGATCCAGACTCATGGGAAAGAGTCTACAAGTGACATCTTCATGTTATACTTGTAGTATAATTAACACATCCTTGTAAGCCTAAATATGCTTTTAAACTATTCCAAGACCATCGTATTTGAACTTGGGCAAAGATTTCTCAATATTTTTAGGTATCTCATGAACATCCCCGACTATGTTCAGGGGAATATTACGTACTCCATACCAAGGAAGCTGGTGGTGGTTGGGCCATAGTGTTCGATAAAGGTGGCCCTATAGGAGTAGTAGAAACAATAGAGGTAATTAGTATAGATACACTTGGTGTACTCACAACAATAGAGATAATAAGTGTAGAAACACTAGTTGTACTTGACACTAAAGGTAACCCTAGATCAAGTACACTAGGTGGGATTTCAACCTCTTGAGTCTTGTTCCTTGATTTCCTAGAATTAGGAGAAAGGCTTTGAAAGATAGTTTCCCTAGTGGTTTTAGACCTAGTAGCAATATACTCAGGTTGGGCCAACTTGGGAAGACACTTGCTCTATACAATACCTCTCACAATTCACAATAACTCAGACAATAAATAAAAGGAAAACCAAAAACCTGCAAAACAAAGTTCCTGCAACACAACACAGTGGAAACAAAAATTCACACGTTAGTTGTCAAAAAATAAAAGGCTTCTGCAACTATAAACATTGTTAGATGAAAATGATCTTAAGTAAACAAATCACAAAGCTATGCAATGAAGGAGGCCCTCCTTCTAGCACCATTTCTATTGAGTGAATATTTTGCCCAGTTGCAAAATCCCCACCACAATCAGGGTATTAAACCGAAAACCCTCTCTTGCAAAGAAGTTAAACAAAGAAAACAACTTCTCCAAGGTTTCGCTATATAAGCATTACACAAGTATATTCGAAAGTAAAATGTTCAAGAATAACAAGTGCTAGGAACAACCAAGTGATTTGCAAGTGACTGTAAACAAGGGGCCTACTGGTTTATTTCATTCATGCTTTGTAATTGATTTCCTTAGATTGCCATGATTGTGCCTTAATGTGAACTCATAAAATGAAGTGTTGCTTCATTGATTATCTTTGCATTAATTTGTCTTACCCTGAATCCTTGTTAGTGGGTTCATTTTAATCTTCAGATTAGGATGCAAAGTTAGAGTGTTGTGGAATTGTCCACTTCATTTTAAATCCATGCCTTTAATGTGAGATTGCAGTTAGTCTTTGCAGTTAGTAGGTTCGATTTTATCTTCAGATTATTGTTCCACTAATTGCAAAGTTAGAAGTCAGTAGGTTAGAAAGTTAGAATGTTAGAAAGTTAGCAAGTTAGCATTCATTGTTTTATCTGCACTTAAGATGAGATAGTAGGTTAGCAACCCTCCCTCTTAGACTGATTTTTATCTTGCTTATGTCATGTGAGAAGAGTGCAAATTCATTCCTTTTAATACTCTTGAAAGATTATCCAAATAATTGTAAAGGTAAAAACTTAGAAAACTAATTACTTGGATGATGTACACTCTAGATTTCCTAGATCAGATTTATGATATAAATAGGATCTTTTGGGATTCTGAGTTTCAGATTGAGCACTTGCAGAAATAAACTTTGACATGTGCAAAAAGGAAGTAAACTTGCATGAAGAAACTGCAACTAACTATGCTAAAGCTGGAATAAAAATGCAAATGTAATACGGTATCATGCTCCCCTACCCTGCAAAACCAAATATCATGAGTCACTCATGAGGATAACCCAACCTAATCAAACCTGCAATAGCACAATCGGATTAGATCAAGTGCTAGACTCAAAGGAAAAATAGAACCTGCATCAACATAAACCTTCACGTAGTGTAACCTCCTAAGAGCATTCAACACTAGATATAAGTTTAAAATAATGTAGCAAAAAGGATGGACATTAACACAATAATCCTTAGAAATGAACTCCTTCAGTCTTGCTCACAAGGTGCAAGTTTTCGGATCAATATGCATCAAAAAATGGTATTCTTTTATTGCAAAAATTCCAGCCCTTACAACATGGTCTTCCATGGGTATTTAACAATTTTAGGAACCCTTTCATTTCATCTCCCTTTACAAAAAAATGGAAGTGTAAACAACCTCCAACATTTTAAACCTTTTCAAAATAGGATGACAACAAAAAAACAAAAAAGAATAAAGTTCACCTTTTCCCTTATATCTCCTTCTTAATTAGAACTTTACCCTTTGGTCCCTATTCCAAATATTAAACCATCATAAATAACGAAAAGCCAAAAGAAAAAATATCATCTAACCCTTATAAAGGCCAGGGTCATGATCATGGGTGCTATCCATGCCCTCCAATACCCATAGTCACACCATCCTATACCAAGGAGCACATAGGGTTCATATAACAATCATAATAAAATAAATAAATAAACTAACCCTGCAACAAAAATTCCTTTCATTCTCCATTAGGTGATGCCGATGCGACTCAAACTTGAGTCGCTAGGGTGCAAGCCCTAACTTTTTTGCCACTACCACTATGCCCAAGGCTTGGGTGAATACCCAAGTCTTGGGGCCATATTTTATTTCTCTTCTATATAGTGCTTCACTATATAGCGCTTCTCTGCATGATGTTGGTGTAGCACAATTTGAGTAACACTCATCTTTCGCCCCTCTTACCTTCGGGTCCTCGCTCCACCATCCAAAAATATATGCATTTGGCCTATGATTCCTCTCTAAATCATCTCTCATATTTATCAACTAAATTCTCCAGTGAAAATTTGAGCTTGGCGCTAAGGTTTACTATCATGAGAGACATTATACTACTTCTACCCCACATGTTACTGCCAGGGCTGGCAGCATCTTTGTCACCTACCACTAATTGTCATTCTACAATGATTTTGTGAGGGAAATTATCCCACTTTGATGTTGCAATGACTCTTTGACCACCTTTAATTACTTTTTACCTGATATTACCATCATCAGTGCATAGCTTGCTCTACAACTTTGGCTCCTGGAAGTGCCACATGTACACGGGAAGAATTTTGATTTGGGTGGAAAATCCATTTATCCCACATGCCTTGTATTGATAAATTTGAGCATTTCATAAGGTGGAGTACGCATTTAGTATGTTGAATATCTTCAAGAAGTCTTCCTCCCATGCTACGCAGTGTGAAAGCTCCTCCCATTGGTCACCCATCCATGCTCTGCTGTCTCCTCCATTGGTTGCCCATACATGTGGCAGGTTGCCACATCCTTACTTCATTTTCTCCTCAAATCACCGCTCTATTGTTGCCCCTCTACAAAATATTTTAGACATTAGATCATTGAGGAATGATAAGAACGAAGGGACATCAAATAAAAACAAAACCCTTTATTAAACCTAACATAAATACACTAAAATAAATGTAAATCTAAAGAACAATATTATAAAAACAAACCAACTAAAATGAAAGAAACTTAAATCAAAATAAAAGAACCTAAAGACAATATCTAGGTAAATATGAAATGAAACCAAATAAAGAAAAATAAAAATCCACACTAAATGACATAAACAAAGCAACCACAAAAAAAAAAAACAATAACCTTCAACATAAAAAGAGGCACCCCAAATAAAAAAAAACATAAAAACATAACACAAAGCAACACAAAACCTTTTAAAATAAAGCAAGACTAACAACTAAAATCTAATAATGAAAATCTCATGGAATTAAACAATACCAACAATTAAAATCTAAATATTGAGCAACATTAATAATCATTTTTCTAGCCATATCAACTCTCAAACACAAAGCAATACCATGCTATCTAACTGCTAGCAAAGTGGTCCCATTAATATCATATCCAATGAAAATCAAGAGACACATAACAACCAATAGAAGCAACCAATTGCTCAATACTATCCCATTAGCTCAATTTTTTACACATTTCAAGTGGGTCCCCAATATTGGGGTTATTTGTGAAATAGTCACAATAGCACCATAAAACCATGCTTCAGCTAAAATAGGGTAAGAAAATCTCCTAGAAATAGAACCTGTAGGTTTTGCTCCGAAACATCTGGGCAACAACCTACATGTTAATAGGAAGCTGGGGTGGAAAACCAAATCTAGAGGTGAAGCCACTTTCAGAGTTTAAAAACAACCAAGGATGAGATACCCAACCATATATAAGTGACTCAAAATTACTAGATCCAAGATAACATCTGACAACTATTTAGCCAGATGTTCCAAAGTAGTTGTAGAAAAATCTACAAAATTGGCTAAAAAACTACTTTTTAATCAATTTTTGAGAAAATCAAGTGAGCTGATGCATGTATAATCACAACCAATATTATTATACCTATTCCAAGCCTATTACATAGAATTTAAAGGTGATAAAAATAAGACAGCTAGTTACAAACAAATTTTATCCCAATTCTAGACAAAATTTATTGATTGTAGATCAACAAATCATTTTTTTATAACAATTGGATTAAAATGTATTTATCAATTGTAGGTTGGGAATTTGGGAGACTTTGTATAAATATCCCCACATACCTACATTGAAAATTAATAGATAACCATAGCCAACTTAGTTGAATCAGTCCATCAACTCCTTAATCACCCCCAAAACTCCCACCAAAGATGGGATCAAGTGATGCAAATATTGAAGATTAAACCTTGTAAGGGCAACCAACTTAAATGGAATGTGAGTATTATTAATATGGATAGGACTAGAAATTGGCAACCTCCTCATAAGGATTTTGGAAAAGTCAATACTGATGGAGCCTCTAGAGGGAACCCTGGAAAAGCCAGTGTGGGAGGAATTGGTAGACTTTCAAATGGCTCCCTGGTTTTTACTTTTGCTGAGAATTTGGGTATTCTTTCCAATAACCTTGCTGAGGGGTATGGTATCCTCAGAGGCCTTCAGGAGGCTACTAATTTTGGATGGGAAAAGGTATTATTTGAGTCTGATTCTCAACTTATGATTAATCTCTTGAAGACTCCTAAGAATCATAAGGTGGATTGGAGAATAAAAAGAATTATTGAGAAGATTCAGTTAATCCAGATGGGATTTTTGAAAGTTGATTATAATCATGTGGTTAGATATCAAAACAAGAGTGTCGATGCTTTAGCTAATTGGGCTTTGTACAAAGGTGATCTTACTTGTTATGGCCACCCTCCTATATGGTGGGCTTCTCAAATTAGGGAAGCTCTTATTTCTATCATTTCTTTGGATGGCTCCAGTTTTGAAGGTACCTAGTTTCTTCTTGATTTTTTTTTGCTTCTCTTTGGTTCATTCAGTTTTTTTTAGTTCACTAGCTCATTCTATTCTTTATTTTGTTTCCTCTATTGATTATTGCCTTAATAGTCTTCTGGTCTAGATAGGTCATTGTTTTGTTCATTATTTTTTTTTTTCTTTTTTCTTCTTTGTTTTTTTTGTTTAGTTTTTTAAGGTGGGTGGGTTATTTTGTTTTGTTTTGTTTTGTTTGTGTGTTCTTTGTGTTGTTTTTTGTTGTTCTTGTGTTTTTGTTGTTTTGTTTTTTGTTTTTATATTTTTTGTTATTGTTGTGTTTTTTTCGTTCTTTTTCTTGGGTTTCTCTTTGTTTGTGTTATTTCGTGTTTTTATGTGTGAGTGTTTTCTATTTTTTTTGTTTTTGTTTATTGTCTGTTGTTGGTTGTTTTTTATTTTTATTTTTATTTTATTTATTTTATTTTTTAGATTTTGGTTATGTTTATTTTTCATGTTTTTTTGGGTTATGTCTTTGTAGTGTTTTGTTGTTTTTGTCTTGTTTGTGTTTTGTTATGTAGTTCTTGTGTTTTTCTATGTGGTTTGTGTTGTGGTTTCTTTTTTCTTATTGTGCGTGTTTGGTTGTTCTTTTGTTTTTGACACACTCAAGGAGCATGTTTTTTATTTTATTTTATTATTTTTGTTGTTATTTACTTATTTTTATATTGGTTTTGTGTGTTTCTTTGCTCCTTGAGTATGTCAAAGGTGGTAGGCCAGGTTCGAGTCCTGGGTATTTTTGGGGGAATGGATACTCCTGCCTCCTTGGGTCTTACCCGAAAGTGGCATCCCTTTTGGGATGTTTTCCACACACAAAAAAAAAAAAAACTAATAGATAAAATAGGTAAATAAAAATTAGACATAGCATTTTGAGGAAATTGTTAGCATTTTTTATAAAATCATACTTAATCATAAAGTGTAATTTGTTTCCACATGTTTCTTTGATGCATGATTGATTAAGTAGAGCTTAGGACTTGGTATTTTAATCCTTTTTTTGGACCTATAAGTAAGGTTCTAGTATTTTAATCCTTTTTTTGGACCTATAAGTAAGGTTCCACTCTCAGGGTTGGTGGAGGGACATTTTTCACATGTTTACAAGTTTTCTATCAAAAAGTTGCTTTTTTTTTTGGTAGAATGTTTTAAATAAGAAATTGCTTTGTTTTGTTCTAATTTTTTCTTATTTCCAAATGTGCATGTTTGTGTATTGTTTCTAGCCATATGAATTTAATTTTCTCTATATTTTTATTTCCATTTATGCAATTTAAAATTTAGCAACTTAATTATAGTTATTTAACAATGATTTCCTATTTCAGCAGTTTTAGTTTAGTAGCTTTATATTCCAACATTGTCACTTTTGTTATTTCATTTTAGAATTTTTATTTCATGTCATTTCAATTTAGAAAATTTAAAATAGTTTCTTTCTTCCTTCAACAAATTTTAATTCTACAAACTAAATAGGTTTCAATTCTGCAAGTGATGATAGTTTAGTTTGATTCCTACGAAGACCTTATAAACCTCTATTCGCACCAAACAAGCAAGTGCCCTTATTTCTAAAATATAATACCACCCACCTCCTCTATTGTATATAGCCTTGGATACCACCCTATATGGATAAAAATAAATAAAATTAAATGATGAGCATTAATGACAACCCATCATTTTTGGTGTTGTTGCCAAGGATATAAGTGTTGTTAGAGGATAAATCAGTCTTGCAATTATTATTTTGTGAATTTGAGCCAAATAAACCTTAGAATAGTGTCTAAAACAAAAAAAAATAGAAAAAACACAAAAACAAAAACCTTGCATAAACATAGTTGTATTGCTGAAAATAAAATTGCATTTTAGATATTAGGATACAAGCATAGGATGTATGAGTAGGCTAAGGAATTAAAAAGAGTGATTCATTAGGAAAAAAACTTTATCAACCATAGGAAGGTGATATTCATGACAAGGGGTGAATTACCTGCATTTGATATTCTTGATATCATTGAAAGAGGACTAAAAATCTCATATTTAAGAAGTGTATCTCCTAATAAATAATTATAAGAGGAGAAAATTGTGAGTTCTTCATCACCTAACCTTGATATATCTTTATCATCAGGCCAGTTTAAATAAATCTATACAACTGTTGAAAAGATATAATGGTAGATATACAAGAAAATTTGGATAGGGGTAGTAATTTTCTCAATTAGGGTAACCTCCTTACTCCTACAAGGACATTTGAATATCCTATTAGATTAAATCCCACATAGAATTCCCCAATGAAAACAATTTCAACTTCAGTACTACCAACCTTTAGGGGAGTTGCATCTAAATATCCTAACCAATTATTTGAATTCAATGTTGTATACCAAATATATGATTATATAAATGACAACCAAAAACTTCAAGTATTTCCTTCCACACTCACTTAGCCTTACATTGGTTTACGAGTTTCGCATTCGATTCAGTCTAAACTTGGGAAGAAATGGAGCAATTATTTTTAGACAAGTACCAAGAATACCATTGAGTGAAATATAGGAAGGATGAATTATTTATAATGAAACAAGAAGACAATGAAAATCTAAAGGATTATTTAGATATATTTTCTTTTGTGCAAAAGTGATGTGAGTCTGTTGAATCAGAAATGCGCAAGACCATATTGTTGAGAGGGTTGTAAGATGGATCTAGAAAAGTGTTGGATCTAATAGGCAAAGGGGATGTTAATACCCTTGACATTGAAGATATTTTAGAATTATGTAGAAATTACACTCACACAAGACAAAGAAGATAAAAGAGGGGTAATAATGGAAGTGACTTGAAAGAATTAATGGAAGAATTTTCTAATTTGAAAATTGACATTCTTATACATCTCAACACTACATTAGGGAAAATGAATGTAAGAACTAATTCTATGAAAACCTTAGCTATTTATTGCCTAAGATGCAAAAACAAGCATACTCTTTAGGATTGTCCTTTAAACAAAACCTTCATATTTGCTATATGTAGCATTTGTGCAAAAGTACATGTCATAAATCAATGCCATTTACTTCTAGGACTCAAAAGTATCTTAGAAACACAATCAAAATAACTCAATTTTGTAGGGCAAAGATAAGGGAGAAATTTTCCACAATATCAATATCAAAATACCCCACATTTTCCCATAATTGGGGGATAAAATTCTTGGTCTATGTCATGGTCTTACTCTGAACCACCACAACAATATTAGAATCAATCTCCATGGTCATTCTATTAATAATGGTCACAATTTGGATGGACAAATAAATAATGGAATAAACAAAATCCACCCTGGATGTAGCCACAATATCATGGGAAAAACTAGGTACAATAGTACCAACCATACCAAGGACAATGAAGATATCAAAATCAACTACAAAATTTATTTCCTGGACCTGCTTAAAATTTTCCTCATGGATGAAAATCACAACAACAATGATAATAAGTGAAACAACCCTCACTTTTGGCCCAACCTATGGCTAACCTAATTAATACTAGACATGTAGCTCCTATCTACATGGTTGAATCTGATGATACTACCATGATAAACGTAACTGATTTTAGCAATATTCAATTACATTTAGGAAAGACACTTCCTAAAACTACTCCACCTATAATTATCGAAATGAAAACTAATGAAAAAAATAAGACCTATCTACATATGACCCACAACAATCACATGTTGAGAAATAAAAATAAAAAGATCTTTGTCATAATGATTTACCTTGTTTATCAGACAAAGTACCATATCCTAAAAAGTTTGAGAAATCTATAATAACTTCATAATCAAATTTAGTAAAGGAGTTAAAATGCTTGAATATTATGATCCCTTTACTACAAGCTATTAAATATGTGCCACTAATCAACAAAACCGTTCAAGAGTTGTGTATCAAAAAGCCAAGAAGAAAAAAGAAAATATTTCCCAAGACCATCTAAGTAGATGGGAAGTTGGCTGATCTTATTTCTGGAAAAATTATTCCACCAAATTTTGGTGATCCAATAAGCTTAGTAGTTATGATAACCATAGGATATATTTAGATTGGTCTAGGGGCAACCATTAATGTCATGACAAAATATACGATGCAGAGATTATAATTGAATAATCTAAATCCTACATGTACTATATTGGAAATGTTTGATAGTTTTGTAGCTAAACCAAAAGGGATAATAGAAGATCTTTTTGTGAAAGTTTCTTCATGGGAATATCCAATTGACGTTTTTGTATTACAATCCTAAAACTCAATGAATGGATATCCAATCATTTTAGGAAAGCCTTGGCTTGCTACGACAACTACTTTCATTGACTCTAGGTCTAGGGATATGACCATTTCAAATGGGATTTAATAAAAGAAGATTTATTTATATCCTCCTAAGAAACCTTCGGTTAATTTTTTAGGTCACTTATGGTTTCTTGATTTTGATGAAGAAAATGAAGAAACTATCTCAACCTTAGCCACCATAGTTGTGAAATACCACATAGAAGAGATTGATTTGTGTGAAAGAGATGTTTTTGAATATGGAACTTTCTTTGTTAATACAATGTATGATTTGGTACTCAAGGATGAATCAACCATCATTTATTATTTATTATGGAATGATGAGGAACAAGAATCTGTTCAATTGTCACCCATTCCATTGCAAGATAGTCTATTTAAATTGCCACATGGATAACATCATCATATTCTATCATCTCTTCGTTGTCCTATATAAAATATGATTTCATTAGGAATTGCATTTAATAATGAGACACAAATTTTCCATCCTCTTCTATCATTTCATTTCCCTCTTAACTCCTTAATAAGAAAATTTGAAGGAGTTGATTATGTTTATCCTAGAACAAAGCAAGTTGAAGTACAACCAGGGAAATTTTTAAATATTAACAACTAGTTCACTAATGATCAGGAAGCAAAATTGCTTACTATATTGAAATGACATATCAATGCCTTTGCATGGGATTACAAAAACATGACATAAATTAATATTGTTGTGTATACTCATAGAATATATACAGAGGATGTAAAACCTGTGTGACAATCCCAAAGGTATTTGAATCCTACCTTGCATGATATTGTAAAATATGAAATCAAAATAAAATTAGAAGTAGGATTCATTTATCCAATTTTTGATAGTCAATTGGTTTCTCCATTGGTTATCATTACAAATAAAAATGAGAAAAATGAGAGTGTGTGTGGATTACAAAGAATTAAATAAAGTCACATATAAGGACCATTTTCCATTGCCTTTCATTGACCAAGTGTTAGATAGACTAGCTGGAAAGAAATGTATTTTTTTTCTTGATGGATTTAGTGGTTATAACCAAATTCAGGTTGCACCTAAATATCAAGAGAAAAAAAACTTCACTTGTCCATGGGAAACTTTTACCTACAAATTCCTACCTGTTGAGTGGTATTTTCACACACTTGTGAAATTACACTCTTCCTTAGGATTTGGGTTCCAAATCCCCTCTTGCAAAGAAGTTAAACAACCAACTTCTCCAAGGTCTCCGTTGTATTAGCATTTGCAACTGTGTATTAGTAATCTCAAATAAAGATATTCAATTTAAATGCTTGGAACACCTTAGTGATTGCAAGTAACTGTAAACAAGGGGCAATGTTGGTTTATTTCACCATGAAACTTTAGTGATTGTTCATTATTTTATTATTTTTTTTAGATTTTGTAATTTTTTAATGTTCATTAAACCTTCTGGAAAATAAAATAAAATGAACAAAAAGAAATACAGAAAATTAAAAGTAGAACACGTTCAGTCTGATGCTATCCTATTCCGACAAAACCGAATACGTGAGAGTTTCGTACATGCAACCTAGCCTATTTGACCTGCAAAACAAACACAATCAAAGTAAACTAGGTGTTGGCTTCTAAGGTTTAAAATAATTTCCAGATTGTAGACATTCACATGAAATAATCCAAAACAATGGCATAAATTTCATATACAAATCTGAAATCTGAAAGGAGGAACATAGAACAGTTAAAATGAAGCATGCAAAAAATTTCTCATCCTTTCTTGCCCATAAAATGCAAATTTTTGAACAATTCTGCATTAAAAATAATGTGTCCTGTTACAATAGCAGAATCTCTGGTTTTTCTCAAAACCAGCAAAAGTGGAAGAAAAGCACTCCACAGCAGGCTCGGGAACGGCTAATCACCATCAACTCTGCAACCCGCTCGTAGCGGTTTCGACGCCCCGTATCAATCTGTGCCTCTGCGTTTTATACTTGCTGGTATGGTTCTTTGCTTCATTCTACGATGCTTCGTTTCACCTCCTAGATTGTATCGTTTCGTCTTCCAGATTGCTTCGTTTCACCTTCCTCGCCTTTCCATTGCTTTTGATTTTATGCTCGAGATCTTCTCTGTGAACTGTAACGCCTCTGCAGCCCTTACACATGTATGCCACGTGTTTCGCACTTTTTTGCATGTTCTGTAATGGCCCCATGTAAATCGTGACCAAAAATAGCATGTAGCTTTGCTCCTTTGCTTTCATCGCGAAAACGCGACATGTCGCGATATCGCGACATTTTCCTGCCAATAACCCTATCCGCTTTCATGCACAGTGAAAATGAGACATGTCGCGATATCGCGACGTTTTTCTATCAATAACCTTTCTTGCCTTCATGCATAGCAAAAATTTGACATGTCACGATTTCGCTACAAGTTTTCGCACTTAGTCTCTTTTCAATAAAGTGTCACGAAATCGCTACCATTTTCTGCCCTCTGCATGGTCTTCACTTTCTGTCATGATTTCGCGACGTCTTTGTCTAGCTGGAACGTTTCCTCAAAATTTGCACGATATCGCTACGCCTTTGCTTTATTTGGCTTCATTTTCTAGAAATCGCTACCATTTTACCACTTAGGCCTTTTAATCCACCGTGAAAACGCGACGCATCACGATTTCACGACGCCTTTCGACTTATGCGCTTTGTGTCAGTTCTCGTCGCGATTTCGCTACACTGCTGGGCCTTATCGCCTTTGGCTCGATTTTGTCACGATTTCATGACCATTTTATATTTTATGCCTTTTGCCCATTTGCAAGCCACGAAAATCAAACACGTCACGATTTCATGATGGTTCCGCCCACCTGCTGCCATTGACTGCGTTGACCATGATTTTGCGACATGTCACGATTTCGCTACGCTTTTCTGCTTCATGCCCCGTTTGACTGTCTTGACCGTGATTTTGTGACATGTCATGATTTCGCTACAATTTTCCATTCTATCTTTCTCTCTCCTCCTTGGACCGCGATTTCACAACATGTCGCGAAATCGTGACAATTTTTCATCAATGCCTCTTCCTACTTGCCTGGGCCGCGAAAACGTGACATGTCGCGATATCGCGACACTTTTTCATTTTCTGCCGCGACGGAGCAACATGTCGCGATATCGCGACAATTTTTCATTTTTGCAGCGACGGAGCGACATGTCGCGATATCGTGACAACTTTCGTCGCGATAGAGCGACATGTCGCGATATCGTGACACTTTTTCTCCTTAGTGAAATTTTTGCTTTTTTCTTGATTTTTTTAGCATCTAGGCTACTGCAGTTTTCTTTGAAAGCATGCAAAAAAGGTGGGTCCCCAATTTTGGGGTGTGTTGTGGATCAGCCACAACAAATGGTGACTCTATTGTCAAATGCTCTTGAGCATTTTGGTGAGAACCCAACCTGAAACATACAAGCTTAGATACAGGCGTCAACACATAGAAGATAAACAAATACCGACAGATCAAAAATACATGAAACATCAGAATCATTAAGTATCAGCTCAGTGTGTGCAATGTGTTTCATTCCCTATCATTTGAACTTGTTCAACATTCCATTGTCAGTTTCACTTATGATTTGTATGCAAGGCTATGAATGATTTGTGCAGGATTTGATGCATGATGAAGATGCTAGAGATGTAACAACCTGCTTTATAAATGCTCAAACCTTCTTATATCATGGACAAACATATTAAAGATGTCAAACCCTCTTAGGACCAAATATATGTATACTGAATTAAATTTACTAGATCCCAAAGTTGGTTATGTGTCACTACCATCTTGAACCCATGTGCAAGTGTGAGTGAAATCAGAACTTTGGGGAATAGGATTCCCAACCTAAGCGAGATGGGAATTTAACCCTATCCTTACTATTCTGATTTGGAGTTCATTACCTCATCTTGAACAAAATAATTTAACCTGTTATGGATGAAATGGTCTAGCTAGTCTATCCATATGAGCAATCAGTGGTCTTGCTTTTAGGCAAGACATGTTGCCACGCATGAGCATACTTAACCCCATAATCCATGACTTGGCTTTCATTCATTCTTTTTCTTTTATTTCTTGGACCTTTGGGATGACTACCCATCCTTGCTAGGGACATGTAGTACGATCCTTCCAATCCAAGATTTATGAAATGGGAAATATTAATTTTTTATTTCTTGGACCTTTGGGATGACTACCCATCCTTTGCTAGAGGACACGTAGTACAATCCTTCCAATCCAAGATGGAGATGAAATGGAAAAAATTAGTTTTACTTTTATTGCTTGGACCTTTGGGATGACTACCCATCCTTTGCAGAGGACATGTAGTACGATCCTTCCAATCCAAGCTTTATGATGAAATGGGAAAAATGGAAGCTTTGGGGAATCGGATTCTCAACCTAAGCGAGATGAGAATTAAGTCCTATCCTTACTACTCCATGTAGGTCAAATCAGAGCTTTGGGGAGTTGGATCCTCAACCTAAGTTCGATGAGGATTTAACCCTATCCTTACTACTCTGGTTTTAGGCTTTAAGCTTGATGGAAATGGTAAAAACCATTGTTTTAAGGATTATGTTGCATGATAGGACAAACATGAAATATTCTTTTCACCTCACCTTTTCATCCAAGTATGGTTTTAACCATTTTGCTCAAGACTCTCTTTTAATGTGCATGGAATGTGCTTGGTTCAAGATAGCTTGGGCAGCAGTTCCCAACCTTAGGATCCTTTTAATATATGTTATGTAATAATCCTAAGAGGATTCAACACCTTCTCAATAATTGCCCATGGAATGAAAATGTAACTGAGATGACATGTATATGCAATGTGGAATATGACATGAGATATGAATGCACTACTTCTTTTGGAATATATCATCTATTTTACCATAATGTGCAAAACTGACAACTTCATGCATCACAAGATTCAAACGATATTATTTAAATGTTTGTGTTACTTGTGGAGCTTTCTACAACACAATTCCAATGTTTCATATTCTCCTGATTTTAGGCATAAGTTGACATCTCAAACTTTCTTCTTTTTTTTTTTTTATCAAAACAAACCAAACATGTCAAATGAAATCAAACACACAACTTAAATCCTAATCCAAATAGCAATCCCAAAATGAAACTTGAAAACACAAACCCAAACCAAAACCAAAATTTATATACAATATAGTACAAGATGATGCCAAGCTTGGACTATTACTTTCCTGGATCCCAAACATGATTAGAACATTTCAAAAGACATATGTCACAATACACATGCCAAATGTTGTAGGAATCCAACAACAATAAGATCAAACCAAGCAATGCAACAAATTTCAACTTGCCACGCTCACCATACCAATTTGATTTAGTTCTATTAGCAACATCATAGGTGAGATTCAAATCAAATTGATTAGACAATGGTTGATATTCAATTTTATCTTGTCTATTCTTTAAAATGCAAGTTTCATCATTCCATTCATGATTTAGAAGTAGGCTTTCCTTTTCAAATGTGAGATATTGCAAACAAGAGCCTATTTCTAAAAGTCTTGAATTCAAATTATTTTTCGAGATTTTAAAGCAATCAAAATCAATCAAAACTTGACAAGCATCACCAAGATTTGACATTTCATCATCAATGACATTAGCATCCAAAGGGACATCATGTAACCCATCACTTAAAATTTTTGTGGCTACTACCAAAGGTAAAGATTTCACCTTGTCACCCATACTCAACCCATCATGATTAGAATTTATCACAACTTGATGAGTGTTAGTAGCTTTTTCTTTTTCTTCATTGTCTTCTTCATCATCCAACACCTGTTCAAAAACACCAAAGTTAGGCACCCAATCAAACATGCATCCATATTTTTCAAAACAAGAGCCTAATTTTTCAAGATATGTGTCACGTGACACCTTTCCATGATCAATGGCTTGAGTTGCCTCAAAATCCATATTTTCATTAGGATCATCAATAGTATCAAACCCACACCACTTAGGCTTTGTAATTTCATCATTTTGAGATGGCATAGACATTGTAGAATCAATAGGTGGATCAAGATTTTTGATTTCTTGCCCCTCAAGGGGAACAAAAACAATTGATTCTCCTTCTTCATCCATGGTAGTAAAATCATTATCCTTCTCCAACTTTTGATGAGATTCCAACCCTTCTTCCAAAACATTCTTAGATTGTACAGGACTTGTAATATCCTCATATGAAAGGGCAATTGTATTATCCTGCATATCAATAGGCACACAAATTTCATTAGCAGTTTTGGAGTGAGCATACTCTTCCCAAGAATCATAATGATCATCTTTCAAAATCAAATTGTGATGCTCAACTATTTCTTCTTCATCTTTTAATTCATCAACATGTTTCTCATCAAATTTATCTTCACCTTCCTTAGATGGTTCAATTACTTCCAAAATTGGGTTATTGCTTGTATTCAAATTGATAAGGCTATCATAATCCACATGTGTAACCCATGATTCAATTTTATCACAATTTGGAAGGTGTGGATCCTCTTGGTCATCATTTTCAACAATGTCATCCGAAACAGATTCATCCTCATAGAATTCATCTTTTGGTGAGTCAAGGGTTTCCAATTTGTCACATGTTTCAATACTAGTTGGATCTAGTACTCCTCCCTTGCCTAAAATCATATTCTTATGAAAATCATTAAAATTGATTTTAGAAATATCCTTTGAATCAAGATGAGTATTTTGAAGTTGATTCATACTTAAGAAAGATGGTTGATCTTGCATAGTAGGTTGAGGATTTTGAAATTGATTGAAGCTTGGGAATGATTGTTGATTCTGAAATTGATTCACACTTGAATTTGGTTGAGGTGGATAAATCATTGGATGGGTAAAGGATGTATTAAATGATTGAAGATTATACGATCCAAAACCCCCACCATAATTTTGACAACTCAATTGTTGCTCAATTGCCATTGCTTGAGTATAGGCTTGTGTCAAAGATGTGATTTGAGGCATCCCTCGCAAATATGTGGAAATGAGTGGGTCAAGAGCATTTACATATATTTGGAGAGCCATTTCTTCTTGAAGAGCATAAAATGTCACTAATTGAGCATATAATCCAAAGAATCTTTCAGAAAATGACTTCACATTTTCACTTGGTCCTTTTTTAATAGTGAGAAACTGCTCATACATGCGGATTGGGTCAACTTGCTTTTTGTTGAATTGATTAAGAAATGTTGCCTCTAGTTGAGCCCAAGAAGTGATAGATCCTAAAGGCAGACTTGTAAACCAATCAAATGCCACTTTGTCCAAGGTGTAAGGGAACATTTTACAAACAACATCATCATGCCAAATTGTTAAGTGATTCACAACAAATTTGAATGCTTGAATGTGTTCTCCTACGGTATTTGTCCCGTTAGACAAAAATCGAGGAAGACATCTCTCAAAACCAACGGGCAAATAATGTTGAACTCCTGGTATGTTCAATGGGCTACCTGTCATCCACGGTGAAAACATAGCCATTAGTGAATCTTAAAGAATATAACTTTAATACCCAAAAAACAATTTTTTTTTATTTATTTATTTATTATTATTTTTTATTTTTATTTTTATTTTTTATTTTTTATTTTTTTTAAATTAAATTAAATCACATTATTCCTGTATGAACAATCAAAGCGTTAGAACAATGCATAGCAATTCATGTCCTCCTTTTAACAGTACAATGTTGTATTATTAAAAGAGGGCTAAAGATAATAATCAATAGGGCATGAAATATTCAAAATTTAAATCCCTATAGCATTTAAATCAATCTGAAATAAACCGGTTCAGGCCCTCCTTCTAGCGCCAAAATGTTGAGTGGTATTTTCACACACTTGTGAAATTACACTCTTCCTTAGGATTTGGGTTCCAAATCCCCTCTTGCAAAGAAGTTAAACAACCAACTTCTCCAAGGTCTCCGTTGTATTAGCATTTGCAACTGTGTATTAGTAATCTCAAATAAAGATATTCAATTTAAATGCTTGGAACACCTTAGTGATTGCAAGTAACTGTAAACAAGGGGCAATGTTGGTTTATTTCACCATGAAACTTTAGTGATTGTTCATTATTTTATATATTTTTTTAGATTTTGTAATTTTTTAATGTTCATTAAACCTTCTGGAAAATAAAATAAAATGAACAAAAAGAAATACAGAAAATTAAAAGTAGAACACGTTCAGTCTGATGCTATCCTATTCCGACAAAACCGAATACGTGAGAGTTTCGTACATGCAACCTAGCCTATTTGACCTGCAAAACAAACACAATCAAAGTAAACTAGGTGCTGGCTTCTAAGGTTTAAAGTAATTTCCAGATTGCAGACATTCACATGAAATAATCCAAAACAATGGCATAAATTTCATATACAAATCTGAAATCTGAAAGGAGGAACATAGAACAGTTAAAATGAAGCATGCAAAAAATTTCTCATCCTTTCTTGCCCATAAAATGCAAATTTTTGAACAATTCTGCATTAAAAATAATGTGTCCTGTTACAATAGCAGAATCTCTGGTTTTTCTCAAAACCAGCAAAAGTGGAAGAAAAGCACTCCACAACAGGCTCAGAACGGCTAATCACCATCAACTCTGCAACCCGCTCATAGCGGTTTCTGACCCCGTATCAATCTGTGCCTCTGCATTTTATACTTGCTGGTATGGTTCTCTGCTTCATTCTACGATGCTTCGTTTCACCTCCCAGATTGTATCGTTTCGTCTTCCAGATTGCTTCGTTTCACCTTCCTCGCCTTTCCATTGCTTTTGATTTTATGCTCGAGATCTTCTCTATGAACTGTAACGCCTCTGCAGCCCTTACACATGTATGCCACGTGTTCCACACTTTTCTGCATGTTCTGTAATGGCCCCATGTAAATCGTGACCAAAAATAGCATGTAGCTTTGCTCCTTTACTTTCATCGCAAAAACGCGACATGTCGCGATATCGTGACATTTTCCTGCCAATAACCCTATCCGCCTTCATGCACAGCGAAAATGAGACATGTCGCGATATCGCGACGTTTTTCTGTCAGCAGCCTTTCTTGCCTTCATGCACAGCGAAAATCCGACATGTCACGATTTCGCTACAAGTTTTCCGCACTTAGTCTCTTTTCAATAAAGTGTCATGAAATCGCTACCATTTTTTGCCCTCTGCATGGTCTTCACTTTCTATCATGATTTCATGACGTCTTTGTCTGGCTGGAACGTTTCCTCAAAAGTTGCGCGATATCGCTACGCCTTTGCTTTGTTTGGCTTCATTTTTTGACTGTAGCGAAATCGCTACCATTTTACCACTTAGGCCTTTTAATCCACCCGCGCCGCAAAAACGCGACGCGTCATGATTTCGCGATGCCTTTCGACTTATGCGCTTTGTGTCAGTTCTCGTCACGATTTCGCTACACTACTGGGCCTTATCGCCTTTGGCTCAGTTTTGTCATGATTTCGTGACCATTTTATATTTTATGCCTTCTGCCCATTTGCAAGCCGCGAAAATCAAACACGTCATGATTTCACGATGGTTCCGCCCACCTGCTGTCATTGACTGCATTGACCATGATTTTGTGACATGTCACGATTTCGCTACGCTTTTCTGCTTCATGCCCCGTTTGACTGTCTTGACCACGATTTTGCGACATGTCACGATTTCGCTACAATTTTCCATTCTACCTTTCTCTCTCCTCTCTGGACCGCGATTTCACAACACGTCACGAAATCGTGACAATTTTTCATCAAAGCCTCTTCCTACTTTCCTGGGCCACGAAAACGCGACATGTCGCGATATCGCGACACTTTTTCATTTTTGCCAGCGACGGAGCAACATGTCACGATATCGCGACACTTTTTCATTTCGACAGTGACGGAGCGACATGTCGCGATATCGCGACAAATTTTGGCCGCGACAGAGCGACATGTCGCGATATCGCGACACTTTTTCTCCTTAGTGAAATTTTTGCTTTTTTCTTGATTTTTTTAGCATCTGGGCTACTGCAGTTTTCTTTGAAAGCATGCAAAAAAGGTGGGTCCCCAATTTTGGGGTGTGTTGTGGATCAGCCACAACACTACCTTTTGGACTTTGTCATGCTCCAAAAACCTTCCAATGAGTTGTTCTTCCCATCTTCTCATATTTGACTAATGAATGTGTAGAGATCTACATGATGATTTCACAATTTGTGGGGAAGCCTTTGATATAACTTTATAACATCTTAAAAATGTACTAACCTACTTTGAAACATATAATTTCGCCCTAAATCCTAACAAATATTTTATGATGATGGAAGAAGGCATTGTCCTTGGCCATCATATCTCATCAAAAGGAATCAAGGTAGATCCCAAAAGGTAGAAATCATTAAAAACCTTCCTTCACCACAGACTCAAATAGATGTCAAGAGCTTTTTAGGACATATTGGTTTTTATCATTATTTTATCCAAAAATTTATTATTATTTCAAATCCTATGTTTGCATTGCTAACAAAGAATTCAAATTTCAAATGGACTAAAAAGTGTCAAAATTATTTTGATACTTTAAAAGAAAAAGTGATCACTCCCCCTATGTTGAGAGGTCCAAACTAGGAATTACCATTTCACATTCAAATAGATGCATCCAATGCAACAATTGGAGCAACATTAGGAAAAGCAAAAAATGGCGAGCATTGTTGGGAAAAACATTAGTTAGTTTTCTATTATATAAATCATTACCTTCATTTAATTATCAACCCGAGACAACTTGTAAACTTGTGAGTAACCCTACATAGTATATACGTGTAATATCCATTTAATCATATGTGTCCCTTAGATCCTATGGTTTGGGGGGCGTTGTTGTTTCACTGGAGTTCTTGTTTATCTTCCAAACCACTTAATATAATTTGCACTATCAATAAAATAACTGAAATGCTTTAAAATCAAAACTACACACTTGCTAGAAATTAACAAAAAATAGGGGAAATTGCAGTATTAAATTACACTATAGAAAATAAGAAAATAAACTAAAATGATAGAAAATAGAGAAAATAAGAGAGGAATATTGCTGAGAGTGGGCCCATGCTTCCAAAAAATTATGCCTGTGTTAATTCATACACTAGATGCTAGTTGAATTTGATTAGAAAACTCAAATGTATTTTATTGAAATGTGCAGTAGAATTTTACAGAGAAAATTAGGGATTCATTTTGCAAAGATGGCATGCTAGGGTAATGCATAAGGAGTTGGACTCAAAATGTACTTGTAAAAAAATGGTAAATCCTAATCAAAATCAAGGTGAATCATAAGAAAATCAAATCAATCATCTTCATACCAAAATTTGGGGCAATTAAAGCCCTAAAAACTAAGGTCATATTTGGGATAAATTTTGACCTATTAAATCAACTTATAACTTCATAAAAACACCACCATTGGATTGGGCTCAAAAATATCTTTCCAATGAGTACAAATATACCTATGTTTGGATATATATTATGGCAAATTGACCCTAAAACAAACTAGTTCTGAAAATTTTAGGCAAATGGGCTGACGTCGAGGGTCTTCATATTCGCCAATTTCCAACTTTAAAAATCCTAATATTCACCCAATTTGTGAATATTCGCCACTATGAATAACACTGTATTCTTCATATTTATAATATATGCAACCATTCCTGTTACATTCTGGAAGCAAATCAATTTCCAATTTTGTTGTTACAACAATATGCAAGAATAAAGGAGATAAAGCAAAATCATTAAACTCAAAATATATATTCAGTATGTTTTGTATCAGAATAGAATATGTCTGATATTTTTATCTATCCTATTACATTAATTTTATGTTATTTCTGAAAATAGTTGACATATGGTTATTGACATTGTCCCTGGTCTACATCCATCACTAAAATTGCATTTGCACCTATCACTGAAATCACCATTTTGTTCTGTCAATAATAGGAATCGTGTTGTATTTTTGTGTTAATGGGAATTAGGCACCATCTCTGTAAAATATGGGAATTAGGTGCCATCTCTTTAAAATATGAGAATTAGGCACCTAAATAGGAATCAAGCACCTAACGGGAGTCGAGCGCCTGATAGTTAAGCACAAAACAGGAATTAGGCACCTAAACGAGAGTCGAGTGCTTGACTTAGTGCTTTATCATTATTTTGTTGCAGATATATTTTCCTTTAATTTATCATCATAAATGGAAAGTAATAGGTTTGAGTGGAACCTCGACGTAAACATGTCAAAATACCATAAAATCCACTGCATTTACACATAATCCACTTAAAAACACATATTAGACAACATATGTAATCTAATGTTAGATACATATAAAATTTGCATAGAAACACATGTTTATAAAAAAAATAAAGGCTGCAATATATTAGAAACTTTGTACAAAAATGAACATTTTAAGGCTCATCATCCCCTCATGCTTAAGGGTTGGCATGTCCTGTGTCACTTTATACTAGTAATTACCAGTTTCATTTAAAACCTTCTAGTAAGCCCTAACTATTTATTTCCTCTTATTTTCAGTGGCATTGGCTTTTGCCTTATCTCTACGCTTTCACCCTTTCAGTTTTTTGTGAGTGGCTGCCTCTTGTTACTGTATTTTTAGGTACTTGCAACATTGAGTTGGCTAATTGGGCCCTGTTTCTTTACTTGATTGTTCCTTTGTCCAGGATTTCCTCCCTTTCTCAATTTTCAAGTAGTAGCTAGTAAAAGTGGAGGCATCCTTCTAGAATGTAGGCTCAACCATATTCCAGTATTCATGGTGAAGGGATAAACATTCTCCCACTAGAACTATAGATTCATCACCAAACAAGATAGATTTTTTAAAAACCTTGGCCTTGGAAAAACTAGCCACTGTTGGGTCAAGTTCAACATCATCCTTAGACTCTACTTCTTCCACTAGAGGGGCTTTGTTGCTTGTTGCTTGATCTGCAGGTGGTACAGGACCTAGTAGTCCCATATTTATAAAATATACCTTCATCTTTAAAGGTTGATCACCTATTGACCCATACAAATCCCAAAATTATGCTGGTCAAGTAACTTTGATTTTTGGTCGAGGAGTTTTGGATGCCTCTATAGCATCTTTTTTAGCATCCTTGGTCACTCTTTTAAAGGCCTTATTATATTCCTTATCTACTTTGATATCCACCTTGATATTTTCAAACTTCTATCTCTACTCATCAAACAACTTCAAATTCTCTACCCATTCCTCATATAAATCCATGCATGATGCTTTTAACTATGTAATCCTTGCTCTAGTTCTAGGTCTTTATTAAGGTCCCATTACAACCTTCCTCTTCGATCTCAGCTTCTTGGGCTGAATTACGGGACCTATAGGTATATATGAAACAAGGGGTTTTCCCCCTTTTACTATTGCTACTACTGCTTTATATTCATAACATGGATATGTTTGAGTCTCCCATGCCTTCTCTGTAGGCATTTACTTAGGTGATCCTTCAGTAACATTCTATGCAGTAGGTGACTCCTCTATTGAAGTCCCCTTTTCTGCCTAAAGCTGCTCAGGCTCAGTCCCTGCATCTCCTTCTATTTCCTAGCCTGTAGAGTTAGTAAAATCCTAATATTTTTCAACCTCCTGATCTTTCTCTATAGCGTTATAAAAAAATTTAGGCTTTTCAGCTTCAATTTCATCTTCCTATGTTATGTCTTCCTCTACATTTTTTGTTGAAAGTTAAGGTTCTTCAATCTCAACTTCATCCTCCTAATTTACCTCTGTATCTCCAGAGGAATATGATGTTGGGGACTATCCTCCATCAACTTCAAGATCTTGATCTTACCCCTGTTCTACAGAGTAAGCTAGTGAATGGGGTTGTTCAACCTCCATTACTTCATTTGTTTCCTGTTCTGCTTTTGCATGTGATTTTAGGGTGGATTCTTCATCTGAACTTTCAATAATTATTATGGGTGTCATTGCTCAAGAATTAGGGCTCCCCCATGTAGAAATATTTCTAGAAAAAGCCACTAAGTGGTCCCCTACCTCATCTTCATGGCTAGAATTCCTTGCATATAATCGAAAAGGGCCAGCAAAGACTATTTTATCCTTTGAATCTAGAGAGGTAATGGGCACTTCCATAGCCCAGTCAGTTTGCACCATTGTTTTTGCCCTAGCTGGCCATCCAACCTCAATTTTTTGGTCCTATAGCTACAATTGTGATATTGTCTCTTGCAACTGATGGATGGTCCGATATAATTCCTACAATTTCATTATAGTTGCTTTTTGGGACTTGAAAAAGAGCATGCTCTTCCTTGTACTTGGCATCCCAAGTGTAGGTCTATTATTTCAATATCTATAGTAGCAACTACAAATCCTCTATCTACATTTCCTACTAAGGAGTATGATCCTTGGAAAAATCCTATAATATGTGGACCATGAACTCATCCTTGTTCAATTAATCAATTATTGCATCATCATTCAATGAGCTATAAACCACCATGGATGCCTTTGTCCTTTTGATCATGGTTCTGGTGGAAATCAACATGTTATTAGGGCTTGGTGGATCCTACCCTACCTCATCATCAAATTGAGGGTTAATAAGGGATGAAGCCTATCCTTCATACTCATTAAATTGAGGAAAAATAGGGGACGAGGATTACCCTGTGCCCCATGTATTTTCCTCAGGTTGGGATGCAAGCACTGTCTGTTTGTTCTAACATTCTATCAACTGATCGATCAGTCTATTATAGCACCACCACTTCTTCCTCTACCCCTAAAATTACATTATTTCCCTTAGGTTCCTCAACCATCACATTTCTATGTGACTCAACATATCGCACCAAGGTCAAAATTAGGCCATGGTGAGCCAAGGCAGAAGTTGTGCCTACCTAGTATTGTCTGGCCTCATTCTTGAGTGCACATGCAAGATAATGGGGGACATTGATTTTATCCCCATGCATTATATGGTTGAGAAAAAAAATAGTTAGATTTTAGTTTGGAAAGCCTACCCATAGAAGTGAATAATCGAGAAATCTGCTCGAAGACTGACCTCCAGAGCTCAAGGATGTGCTACTTTTGTAAACCAACATGCATCAGGTTCTGCATTGGATGCTCAAAGAATATTTACACATAGAGTGTGGGGTTGCACTCCTTATACGTACGTTCCCCTATTCGGGGAAGGTCCATTACCATGATAATGTATTCTTTGATGACTAGAATTTCTAGTCCCTACATCTGAACAACTTCGTCCCTCATGGATGTTGTAAATTTGTTAGCCACCTTTGTATCTTGGTTTTGGCTAGCCAGATGGCAGTATTTCAACCATCTAATAACATTGAATTGCATCTGTACATCCTTACTAATGCCTAAACAATCTGTAGGCTCACTCTTTTTCAATAGGTGGTTGGTCGATTTTCCCCCATGGCAAATTTTATATTTCTCTTAGCTTCGTGTTTTTCTTGCAATAATTCCTCACACTCTAGTTTCTATTGCCTATAACTCTATTAATTTATTGCACAAATTTTTACCAATGCATGGTTTAAATCGCTTGCATCCATGAACGCAAGTGCCTGATTATTGTAATTAGAAATAATTATGATTATCTATGTGAAATATTGTTAAAGCGTGTGCTAGATTTTGCGTATATGATGACCATGAGTGTTTTTCCCAATCAAAGTAGTGACACATAAAAAAATGCCAAGTGGAGAGAAATGGGTGGTTGGTAATTCAATGGGGATTGTGTCGACACTATTTTATAGAAACATATGCCTATGAAAATAATATATATATATATATATATATATATAACAAAAAATTAAGCACATACTTGTATTATGTTTCGTGTGTGTATAATGCACATACACTTGTGGTGCACTAGCATTTACTGCTTTATGATGACTAGGCATTCTAGAACAAAGAATGATAGGCATATTTTCCATGCGATGAATTTCTCTCTATTTTAATTGGTTCTCGGTTGCTACCATTTGATACCTTTGAGAATTCCTACACATTTTCAAGAAAAGGTTAGAAAAACACATCTTCTCGGGATGACAAACATCCCCTCGAAAATTATTTGCTAATGACTTTGGAATGTGCACAAATCTTCAATGAAAAAATTAAAATAATTTTATCCATTCAAGTTTGACTGATGCATGTGGGTGAGATGTTGATGTGGCTCGGGCCACTTCCTAATGCTGAATATTACTCATACAAGGCACAAATGCCAATGAAAATAGAAATTAGGTGCCTTTCTTGTGTGGAAATTGGCTCCTTCTTTCGAATCAAGGCACACAGGTGCTTGGAAAATAGAAAGCAAGCACCTTAGCAATTAAGTGTCATGCTTAATATGGAAAGTAGACACCTTTTTCTAGAAATAAAGCATCGTACTTAAAGCAAAAAATAGAAAGCAAGCACCTTTTTATTGGAAATCAAGTGCCATACTTAAAGCAAACTTTATACAAAACCTTTTTTTTATGTCCAAGAAATTAGGTATCGCTTTCTCGAAAAATGAAATTCAGGCTCTATTTCCTAGGAAAAATAAGAATCGGGTGTTGGTTTGCCCAAAAATGGGATGCAGGCACTTTTTCCTTGAAATATAAAGATTCAAGTGCATCTTACCGTACAAATGGGAATCGAGTACCATTTTCATGAAATATAGGAATCATGCGCCTTCTTCCATAAAATGGGAGTCAGGCACCATTTTCTTTAGAAAAATAGAAATCATGCACCTCTCTCATCAGAAAATAGAAAGCAAGCACTCCTCATTTATTTCAACATTTGCTGATATGTACACTAGTGTACACTTTTAGTTGATCAGGCCTTCAACATTTTGGTTTTGAAGAATAGGGATAGAATTAACATCCGCTACTTGAACCAGCATTTAGGTATTATTCTTCATAAAGACTAAAAACAAACATCCAAACACTTGTTCATATATGGTTTTCCCCCTCCAAGTGGGGATGAGCTAATTCTACTAGAATTTAATCTCCTAGAAAGCTGGGATTGCACAGGTTCATGTATCCTAGGCTTGTTAGGCCTAGGTTTCCTAGGTTGCCTAACAGTAGCACTCAGGGCATCATTCTTGCAAAATAGAAATACAACTAAAGAAAGAAAAAATTATAGAAATTTTAAAAGAATAATTTTTTTTGGATCATGTGGATAATGTCCACATAAATTGACTCATTTTATGGACTTCATCATATAAGTCTTAGACACATGATATGGACGCAATTAGTGACCATTGACTATTAATGTAATGTTGTTGCTATCAATTGTTCTAATTCTAACAATCCATTGTTGACGATTTTAGTCACTTCATATGGCCCCATCCAATGTTGCATAAGTTTACCTTTCCTTTCTTGGAATCGAGAGTCATACAATAATACCCACTCTCCCACTTTTAATTGCTTTGTCCTGGTGTGATGATCATGTCACTTGGTCCTCTATTTCTAGATTATATCTGTTCGCTCTAGAGCATCAAGACGGTATTCATCTAGTTGGTTAAGCTACTAAATTAATTCCTTTTGTGCCTCATCCAAATTCATATCTAAATATACTACAATTCTAAGAGTTTTAATCTCGAATTCTATGGGTATCATGGCATTTTTTCCATATACTATATGGAATGGTGTAAAACCAATAATAGTCTTCTAGGTGGTTTTGTAAGCCCACACTACTTCTAATAATCTTGTGGCCTAGTACTTCCTATGCTATTGTACCATATTTATGAGAATATTCTCAAGTTCATGGTTGGTTATCTCTACTTGCCCATTTTCCTATGGATGGTAAGGAGTGGTTTTGTTATGCCTGATTTTATATTGCTGCATGAGCTCCTAAATCATATTTGAAGTAAATTGAGGCCCTTGATCAGTTGTGATATCCCTTGGAATCCCAAAGCTAGTAAAAATATATGAATACAGGAATCCTACTACAATATTCTCTTTAGAATCATGCAATGCCTGCACTTCAACCCATTTGGTCACGTAGTTAGTGTAAACTAAGATATACCTCTTACATTCTAATTGTGGATTAATAGGTCCTATGAAGTCCATACCTCATTTATCAAATGGATCTATGTGCACATGTGGTTAAAGTTGCATTTCATTTATGAGAGTAGGTTTGTCCTATAGTGACCCTGGGAATGCATGCATCGATTCCTTTTCTACCTCTACTTGTAATGTTATTAAAATACCGAAGATGAAATGGAAATACAAGAGGAAAAAGCATATAACACAAAATAACAAATACGAATCTATTTATTGATATTGAAGCTTGGTTACATGTCGGTACCTCTTAGGGATGCCCATTTCGATACTGTAAATTACAAATAGGAAAGGAGTGCCCCTTTCACAAAGAGGTGGTGTGCTTATAAAAGCTTTTCGATTCCACACATAGAAATGTATGATGGCTTACAGATGCCTCCTTCTCTAGGTCTATTTTCTAGAGGGATCCCCTTTGCTCTCGTATGTTGCAAAATTCTTTCGATGTACCTATGGCTGTGCAAGCAATGAAACAAAAACATACATTTAGGTGTTCGATATTGCCTTCCCAGATGAGGTTGTTAGTAATCAAATAATGTAACAGAAATATGGTAAAACTATGCCATCAAATCATGTAAATATATGCTAATGATATGAAAACACAACCAAACAGAATAAAAGAAGCTGTCTAAAACCTAAGCTAATCCTACAGGCCACTGTCCAAGACAGCGGCCGCTAAGGTAAACCTTGCTCTCTTTGCCCCAAAGCTATGGGTCAAAGCCTGTACCTGATGTCGAAATAATAGGTGTTATGCTCTTCAATCCGTCAGTGCTTTTCTATACATGTGATCTCAAAGAAAACTCTCCAAGTCTCGAAAGCTCTCCTCAAAAAGATGTCTCTCTCTCTAATTCTCTCTATATATTTCGGTGCTCTTAGGCTTGCACATTTTATAGTGTGAAACCCTAGGTCTATTACCAAGCCCTAGAAATGAATTTCTCATGCATAGTGCAAGTTAGCATGAGAATCTTTTGTCCATTGTCTATATTTGAAGGCCAGTTAAATGAAATCTAACTACTCACTTGATTCCTCTATGCGAACTGGTCATGAAAAGGAATGCAAAGTCACTCCTGCTCACCTTTATTGCATGCAGACTGCCACTTCCACCTATGATTAGGCTTGTTTGTTAGAAAAATGCTTCTTATGGCTTAGCTGCTATCATCTATAGTGGCTAAGATTTGGCCGCTATCATCTGCAGTGGCTAAGGTCTGGCTGCTTTAGGCTTGAATGGCTAGGATTTGGCCACTCTTGGTTTGAGCGACCAAGCTTGGATGGCTTGAAAAGGTCCCAAATGAGTGGTGAGAACCATTGTTGATGCTTGGAAAGTCCAATATTATGTCTTATGATCTTATGAATGTGTCTATGTGAGCATATCCCCTAAGCATGACATGATTTAGGTGTCTACAGATGCCCCTTTTTGCGATGCGCTATGTGGAAAACACAATGCTGAGCAAAAATGTAGACTGATCTATTTGTAGGGTGTATGGTGATCAATGGTCTGATCAATTTCGGATGGCCCAATCATGCAAGATGGTGTGCATCCCTTGAATCATTGCCTCAACATTTGGAGGACTTAGCTCAGTGGCTTTTGCATGTTAAATTGCACTCATTTCTCAAACTCAATTAGGTAGCTTCAGTTGCTACAACAATTTCGATCGGTAGGAGAGCTACAATTGAAGATGTCATGTCTGCTTAAGTTCCCAGCAAACAAGAGAAATTTGTTATTGTTATATGCAATTATTCATAGGACGAACACGATTTTACTATGATCGAGTGATATTTTATTGATTTTGATTATGATTAAGTTGAAGTTTTGAACTACTTCCTCACATAATGAATTGGTGAAGAAATGATAATGAATGAAGCGACAAGTCACTTGACCAATATGACTAATCTGGTTTCTTTCTAGCATTTATTGCTTTTAATGGGCAATCCCACATCCAAGTGTGATTTCAATTGTTTATGATGATCATCCATCCTTATCTCGAGGAGCGGTTCGGCTATCAATAGCCTTCTTAGGGAGTTAGGATGAGTGATTCTATTTATGTTTAGATTGTATCACTTTGACTTAATGTTTTTGATGTCATAGGGAAATTAGAATGATCCTTTCATACTCGTGGAGCAGTTCGACCATCTTGGTCTTCTTTGGGATTGAAGAGTGGCACATCGTAATTCCAAAATGAGTTGTTTTTACCCCAAGTGGCCTTATGGTTATCTACTCATCTCACCAAAATACATGGAGCACAAATCATTGCAATCACCGAGTGGATAGAGTAGGTAACTAGATACGAGGCCTACCTGAGATTGTGCTTTTATGTGATTTTTTCTATTATTTTGAACATTCTGATGATCTGAAACCATTGAAGTGTATTTATTTGTTATTTTTGTGGGATCCCTCAAGGAGAAAATCCCTTATTTTGATATGTGGATCTATCTGCTATCAGGTCCAATGGCTTCTGAGTTCTTGCATGTGGTCATTGTCTTCTTGAGCGACCAAGAATTTTGGACCCCTGACGTCAGTAGTAGCCAATGCATAATTAAGAAAATATAAAAATTTGTATTTCTAGGGTTTGACCTATCACTTTCACTGTTGAAGATTTGTTTTGGGAGCTCTGGTGTGACGGTGATAGTTGCGACTTTGAAACTTGTTGGTGTTGAGGACATGGCTGCACAGGGTGAGACATCAGCTGCTAGAGGAGCCAGAGCTTCTCGAGTATTTTTCTCTTCAAAACCTTAGCTCTCTTTTCTTATCTAAGTAAAACTAAACCTCACTAAGTAATGGGTAAACCGAACCTCACTAAACCTATTGGCAACGAACAAACTCCATAATTAGGCTTAGGTTCCCCTTTGCTATGGTGATTTAGTCCCCAATTTTGCTTTCTACTCGTGGATTTAGCTAGGATTTTTTGAATTTTCTTCAGTTATTCACCTGTTGTTGCCATTTTGGGTGTTCTAAACTTAGCCTAGTTTTGATGCTTGGGTGGGAAATTTTACTTTCCAATTTGTTTGTTTTTCCCTCCCTACGTTGTTTTATTGAAATTTTTTTGTCAATTTTGCATTTTTTTATTTTTTGGCCAAGGGTTCATGGGGTTTCCGTTCCGCCCCTTGGCCGTTGTCGCTCAGAGTAGCCAAGCTTGAATCCCAATGGTCAAAAATTTGACCGTTGGGTCTTGGCCACTGCTGCCTCTAGTGACCAGGCTTCGACCGCTGTAGGCGATAGTGGCTAAAGCTTAAACCTTGTTTCTTTTGCATTTTTTTTTATTTTATGATATTTTTGACTTATTTTTTTGGAAATTTTAAATTTTGATTTGTTTGATTAGGTGCAATTTTATTTTATTTTTTCTTAGACTTAGAATAGTCCGTACTATTTTTTTTTGCACTGTTTTCATGTTTATGGTGAATTATGCCTTAGATGCACTGTAGTTATGCTTTTTTTTTCTTTTGTTTTTCTTAGATCATTACTGCTTGATCTCGGTATCCAAAGCTCCTACTAGACTTACTTCCTAGCTTTAATGATACGGACTGGGCATGGTTCAAAGCCTACGAGTTGCAGTATGTCATTAGGCTACCTTATATCATGGCAGATCAGGCTTACCTTATAGCTCTGGACCATCACTGGGACCCATGGACTAATACCTTCCACCTCTTGACCGACGAGATGACCATTACACCGAAGGATGTGTATAGGATCTTTTGGATTCCATTCGATGGGGTGGCCATTGTCTCTTCGACCACTAATGATCAGGTGGTTGTCTTCACTCGGGTGTTTAGAGAGCATTCTGTAGATGCTCTCAAGGACACCAAGTTCGGAGGAGTGTCCATCAATTGCTGGCATGGGGAGGGCATCTTTATGGTGAGGCATGTCATATTGTTGATGGTGATTAGTAATGTTCTTATCCCAGACTATTCGAGTTTGAGGTTCTCGTGGAACCTTCTAGCGATGGTGTAGGATTTACTGGATAGCGAGGAGTCTAGCATCTATGCATGGGGTAGATCGCTATTGGCTTAGTGCTATGATGATTTGTACCACATCCTTCAGTGATGATGTGTTAGCATTACTTACAGCTTGCTCCTACAGGTTTTGGGATGGGAGCACATTGTGGTAGATCGCCCTAAAGGGCTCCCAGCCGAGATTACAACTATTGATAGTCAGACACAATGTTATTCCACCAGATGGGTTCAATAGCATGAGGACCTACCTCCACTGTAGATCACAGAGAAGGACCTACCTCCACGGTAGATCACAGAGCTCTAAGATGAGGAGGATGCCCTAGTTGTTGACCCTACAATGGCTGGGAGAGTTACAGAGGCCTACACTTAGTTGTGGGGTGATCAGATGTGGCATGGCATCGATAGCCTAGGGTGTAAGGATGATGGTGGGGGTGATGGTGCAGATCCGATAGGATGCAAAGTACAAGCTAGGATCAAGGTATGGGGCCAGCTAGCAGAGCAGGTGGTAGCAGAGGATCTTGATGTTCCTGAGGAGGAGTTAGAGCCAGAGGAGAGAGAATCTCCTCTAAGGGCACAACTACATGAGGTCGAGGCCAAGCTTTAGGCCACTAATATCCAAGTACAATGACGATATGCTATTATTGATCAACTCATAGCACAAATACAAGCTCTGTAGGCTACTATTGGGGGTGGTGATGTCAGGATGCAATTTGTCGTTCCTCCTTCTACACCATAGGAGGCTCCTGCGGCAGGTTTAGGGGTAGATGTGGGACATCTCTAGTATTTGTTGGATGAGCATGAGGTGCGGATCCAAGGACTTGTGGATCATGTTACCCTTATTCAGATGCAGCTTCTAAGGCATAAGATTGTTCCTAAGGATCTATTAGGCACGGGTGGTTCGCAGGTCAATGGGTGCCCTACCTTGAGGTAGTCTTCCGCTCATCCTAGCTAGAGGACCTAGACTCGAATAGAGAGACATACAGGCTTGCATCTCTCAACTCGCGACACTGCCACAGGGGGAGGTGGAACTGGAGGAGGTGATGTAGGGGGCTCAGGCTCTTTACTTGATTGATTCTTTACTTGGTACTTGATCCATTTTGAGGTCGACTGACCTATATGACTATAGCCCACGGGTATTTTTATATATCCATTGGACTTGACACACATACTTTTATGATAGTTTTCATTATGACTTATTATGTGTATTGTTTATTGCTCATGTTTTTGTTATTATTTTGTTTTATGATATGATGCGATGATGGTATTATGATGATTTGATGGATATGTTAGATGATAGATGATATTTGAAGATGCTTATATGGATGTGTAGATGCTTATATGATTTTATGATATGATGCGATGTATTTTGATGATGAATGATGAATTTATGATTTTGTATGCAAATGGATATTGCCTGTGTTTTATGATGTGGTTTATGGATGATTAATGACTTGTTTTTGTGAATGCGATGTTATTGCTAAATGCATGTTTTAACTTTGCTTTAATTTTATGCATCTAACTTATGTGATGGAATGGTATAAATGAACCTGTATGCTCTAATCACTTAAAACATATGGAATGCATATGACATTGACAATATTAATGGGTGATACCATAGAAAGTAAAAAAATAATCATGAATTTAAATAATCACTCTTATCATAAGAATTGATTAAGTATTCATATGTGAGATGTAATGGTGTGTAATGTTTTTTCTTAATAAGTTTATATAAATTAAAATATATAAAGTACTCAGTGGCCGTTTATATACTATTTATAATATATATGCGGTATTTGTCCTAATATGTTGATACCCCCTAATTTATAGAATCTTATAAAGAAAGTTATGGTGTGAATGATGTTATGATTTATTGCTATGTAAGAATTTTTGGGGCTTTCCAAAGATTCAAAAACTCTAGCTACCCTATCAGCAGCTACCTACTTACTACTTAGACTTTTGAAAAGTAAGGCTTTGACCATGGAACTGGTTTTTCATGATCTCTGTGTGTGCAAGTGATTGTATATTTTGAGGTAGAACTCAAGCATTTCATTTGATGTCAGACGGGATTCTTTCAGCCCATTGCTAAGATCAGGGATCCTCAAGTGTTCATCTCATCCTTATGTTGGACTTAGTTGGACTATACCACTAGACAATATTGGGTTACCTAAGCTAGCTCATCCACATTCAAACATTGGTCTACACAAATGCATGAAGCAATTGTAATAGACATATCGTCATGCATAAGGATTTCTCCTTCTAGTTTTGTACAATGCTGAGAATTCCAGGGATTCAAGCTTTATTCCCTTATTTTTGGTTTTTTTTGGCTTTGGATATTTGCTCATATGTAGTGATGAAAATCACTTTTTATTTTTGATTGATTTTTTTGAGTTTGATTTTTTTTTTTTGAATTTTGAATATATGATTTGTGTATCATATTATTGCTTTGAAATCTTGACTGTATGCTTGGCCTTTTGAATATGTACTTTGCTTTGGGATTTTGCTTATTTTTATTTAAGCAAGGGATTTGGATAGGGTAAAGCTTGTCCTTTTGCCAGTTCTCAACACCTTTAAACCGATTGCATAGGGGATAAGAAAGGAAGATCCTTTTCACTTAAGGTAACCTAGACTGCATTTCAACTTTCATATTTTACTTGTACCAGCTAGGATTTTAATATTTCAATTAGTGATGGGATCTTGAATATCCAAGGTTTTATCACAACTAGACCTTACCTTCTACTAATCAAAGTTTTTTTCCTCAAAATTTGATAAGATCACTAGGTGTGGTTGATTAACCAAAAAACCTTAGTATATTATGTATAGCAACAATAATGGTTGTGTTGAAAAACACAATTACACACTAATGTGGATGGAGGTATGGATATGAATGACTTGTGCGACAAATTGTGGTATCACTTTTAAGTCTCTCATGACATATACAATTGTTGTGGATATGAAAATCCAATGCAATTGTTTTTGTGTTTTTATTTTATGTTGTTTTTGTAATTTTAATTTATTTGACCAAAGGGCTTATTATGCCGTTGGGGCTTTTGGTATTGATCATGACCAAGCGGTTTGAATTACCCTTGGAGATTTTTATTTTATGGGATTTGACCAAGTGGTTTGAATTACCCTTGGAGCCTTTTTGAATTGATTTTGACCAAGCGGTATGAACTACCCTTGGAGCCTTTGATTGATTTTTGACCAAGCGGTATGAATTACCCTTGGAGCCTTTGATTGATTGGATTTGACCAAGCGGTTTGAATTACCCTTGGAGCCTTTGATTTTATTTTTGACCAAGTGGTATGAATTACCCTTGGAGCCTTTGATTGTATTTTTGAAATTTTATGTTTTTATGCTTTGTTTTATGTTTTTGACATATTTGAATGTTTTTGAATTTTATGGAATATTTGAATGTTTTTGTGTTTTATGTGTAAAATGCCTTTAAGTGAATGATATTGAGAGGTTCAGGCTCTTCAACACCATATAATTATATAATGTGATATGCTCAAGGCCCAATTTTCTGTGAAATCATGTATGGACCTATCTAGTTTACCGTGAAATTATCTCGTAGATGCGATGATAGATTCGAATTCTACTGGTTTTCTTTGAGCACTAGATCTCCAACCTTGAATTCCCTTAAATGGACTTTACTATTGTAGGTTCATACAAGATGATCTTGGTAAACATGAAGATGCTCTAAAGCATTGACTCGAAATTCATCAAGAAGCATCAACTGATCAAGGTGGTCTTGCCACATAGCTTCATCATCTATGAAGTCCTTTAATGTTATGCATAGAGTCAAAATTTTTAACTCTAGTGGAATGATGGCCTTAGTGCCATATACTAGTGAAAACGGTGTTGCCCCAGTGGACGTCCGTATACTAGTCTTGTATGCCCATAGTGCAAGAGGTAACTGCATGTGCCAATCCTTGTGATTGTCTTACACTGTCTTCCTCAAAATGGAGACTATTGTTTTTTTTTAGGCTTCTGCTTGCCCGTTTGCTTAAGGATAATAAGGTTTTGAAAAATTGTGTTTAATATGGTATTTTTTCATTAAAGCACGTACATTTTTTTTCTTGAAATATGGCCCATTATTCAATATTATATTTTAAGGGACCCCAAAATGACTTATGATATTGTGGAGTATGAACTCCGTAATCCTTTGTCCAGTTGTTGATGTTCAGGGGATCGCTTCTACCCATTTAGTGAAGTATTTTGTGGCTATTATGATGAATGTGTATTAGTCTGAGGATGGGGGTGAGATCTTTCCAATCAAGGATAGTCCCCATTACGAGAATGGCCATGCTGCCTGGATGGGCTGCAAAGCTTGCGATGGTAAGTGCGTTAGATTTGCATGATGTTGGCACTTACTACATTTCTTGACATACTTGCAACAGTCCTTTTCCATTATGGGAAAATAGTAACCCATTCTCAAGATGCGCTTAATGATGGCCATGCCACTGAAATGCCCTCCATGTGATCCATTGTGAGCTTGCAAAATTGCCCAAGATGCTTCATGGGGCTCAATACAACGAAGTAATACTCCATCATATCCTCGTCTGTAGAGAATTTCTCCTAGAAATATGTATCTTGTTGCTTTCTATTTGAACATTCACCTTTTAGTATGTGATAAACCTTGAGGTACTATTCCAAGCTTTAGGAAGTCCCGTAGTTGGGAAAGCCAATCCTAATAAGCCACAACTTCTATAGAAAATACAACTTGCTCTTCCTGCATTTTTGAGGTAGTGAACACATATTGAGGAACAACTCTATGGTATATGGTTGCACCACACTCCACAGGTCCTTGGGAGATCAAAAAACCCCTAGAGGCTGCTTGTAAGAAATCTCTGGCTGCGAAGGACCAATCCTGATTTAGCTCGATGTTGATCATGTTGACTGATTCTTGATTGTCAAAAATCTTCACGGTGTATTATTGAGTGCAAAAGCACTTTCACATGAACGATTGTAAAATCAGCAAAGGTATTATGAGGGATTAAGGATCCCAAAGAGGCCACGGTGTCTACAAATCTATTTGACGTACAAGGTATTGCCTCGATGTCATACCATTCCATCCAGGCTAGGTAAGTGTCAACAAGTTCCTTGTAAGTCTTCAAGAGTGGGCACCTACATTGGAATAGTTCTTTGACCTGGTTTACTATGAGAAAGGAGTCACCAAAGATATCAAATCTTTTAATGCCCATTACTACGGCTATTTGGAGTCCCAGGATTAATGCTTCATATTCTATATTTTTGTTTCTGTACGGGGTCTAGTTTGAATGATAAGGGTAATGGAGCATCCTATGGTGTGATAAAGACAATCCCTGCTCCGCCTCCTTGTTCACACTTCTAACCGTCGAAGAACAATGACATGTCTCTTTATTTCTTAGGTTCTTCGAGTTCTGGCAAATATGATAATGCAAAGACCACATCATAAAGCAATTCTATGGTGAGAGGCTTGTTATCCTGAAGAGGCACCTCTGCTAATTAATCTTCTATGACTTATCCCTTGATGGAATTTTGGCTTATGAACTCTAGATCAAATTATGTTAATAGCATGATCCACTTTGCGGTACATGTATTGTGATATGTCTTGCTCATTATGTACTGCAAAGGATTTTTTTTTTATATGACATAGGTTGTATGGCTCAACATGTAGTGTCTCAACTTTCAAGTTGCAAAGACCACTGCTAAACACAACTTTTCGACATACACATATCCTAGCTCATAACTCACCAAGGTGTGACTAATGTAATATATGGCTTGATCTTTGTCTTGTGCATTATTTTGGGCTAACATGGTACCCAATGCGAAATCAGTAGCCGATATATAGTAAAAATGGTATGTCTGGCCTTTGTGGAGCCAATATTGGCAGCGTGGAAAGATAATTTTTGATCTCTGCAAAGGCTTGATGACATTCTTCATCCCAATGAAAGGGAACTTCCTTGCGTAGCAACCGATTCATAGGTCTGCATTTTTTTGATAATTGCACGATGAATCTTTTTATGGATGCTATCTTGCCTTGTAGGCTCCTCAACTCCCTAATGTTGGTAGGGGTGGCCATTTCCAGTATAGCCTTTACCTTTGTAGGATCTACTTCAATACCTCTCTTGGATACGATGAATCCCAAAAGCTTGCCATAAGTTATGCCAAATACAAACTTCTTAGGATTCAGTTAGACATTGTGTTCTATGAGGTGATCAAAGACTTTTCTAAGGACTTCGACATGCTCTTGCCGCAACAAGGAATTGGCCAGTAAGTCATCCATGTAATATTTCAATATTTTATGCATATAGTCATGGAATATGTATGTCATGGCTTGCTGATAGGTGGCACTAGAATTTTTGAGACCGACTGGCATCACTTTGTAATAGAATGTTCCTCATGGAGTAATGAAACCAGTTTTATGTTGATCTTCGGGCTTAATCCAATCTAATTGTATCCAAAAAACCATCCATTAGGGAGAGCATTTCATGACCTGTGGTTGCATCTACAAGAGCATCTATGTTTGGCAATGGGAATGAATCCTTTGGTGTTGCCCTATTTAAATCTCTAAAATCCATGCAGATACGGACTCTTTCGTCGGGTTTCCCCACGGGTACCATGTTTGACACCCACTCAGGATAGTCGATGGGAACTATGAATACTCCATCCAGTAGTTTTTGCAATTCATTCTTCACCATCAAAACGATGGTTGGATGCATTTTCCTTAGTTTTTGCTTGACTAGCTTCTTCATGGGATCCAATGAAAGGTTGTGAATGACTAACTTTGGATCTATTCCTGGCATGTCTTTGTAAGTCCAAGCAAAAATATTTGGCCTCTCCTTGAGGAGAGGAATTAGGATGGCTTGTTCCTCTAGAGATAGAATTTCTCCGAACTTGACTTTCCTTGGTTGGGTAGGATCATTGTTGATGTCCACCTTGAAATTTGCTTCTATAGCCATATGTGACCCATCCTCTAGCTAATGAGGCATGGGTATCAAATGAATATCATTGGCAGGATTCACAAGACCTACTAACTTAGGTTCTAAACCAACATGGAAGACATCATATGAACAACCAGATGCAAATTGGAATGGATGTAACATCCCTTTATTGGGGAAGAGGTCTTCAGGATCTATGGGCAAACTAGCATGATCCCAATCAATAACCTCTACATCAAGATGTAATAATTTGGTAGGATCTTTTGGATTATGAAGTGGAGTGGTCAAAGCAATGGGGATCATGTTGATGGATGGGATGAAATCTCTAGGACCACATGGGTGCGATATTGTCTTAGGGGTTTTCCTTCCATAATCACGATGAGGTTCTAGAGGAATGGGAATTTCTAGATCTAGCCCATGAGTAGGGCGGACAATAGGATCATTAGGCTCTAATCGCTCTCTGAATGTAGGCAAAGGGGGATTAACCATACAGTGAATGGCAACTAGGTCAATAGGTCTCCCCAAAAATTGTAAATGAGGGTCTATGGCATGAAATGCCATCTCTCTCTACTAGCTCGTTTACTTGTTGCAAGTGGTGAGGTCCAAGATAAGCCATCTAAGTATCATCCTCAAAGTCATCATAACTTATCTAGAAACTGTTAGCATTAGTATGCAGACCTAATACAAGGGGCTCATGTATTGGCCCTAAGTAGGCCATATATGTTTCATCTTCATATTCTTTGTCACTTATGAAGAATCTATTTGCATTTGTATCTTGCCCCAAAGTTAGGGGTTGATGGTTTATGCTTAAGTAGGCTCTTTCTGTTGAGTCTTCTTATTCATAGTCACTTTCATCTGATGTATATCCACTCTCATCATGGATGGACCATGTGAATATTTTTAAATAGTGAGGCCCTTGATAGGCTAAGCCAAGTTTTGCCTCATCATCACTTGCTTCATATCCATTCTCCTCATCCCATGAGTTGTACCCTGTTGGGGTGGAATCAATTGAGGTGTTTGGATGATAATTTTATGGAGGCGGTATGTTTACTATGGCCACTTGTCTGTTGCTCAAATTTTCTATTCTTAGGGGGTGATAAGGAATGAAATCAATGTCTTATCCTAACCCTATGCTTAATATTTCCAATGACACTGCAATAGAGTCATCTCAACCTCTGCTATAATAGCCTAAGCCAAATCTATCAGAGAGAAGCTGATATAGTGGTTCATAGGTCCGCCTGCGCCCCTACTCATATATGCCAAGGCCATAGCCATGCCAGTGGCAACACTCAAAGTAGCTTAGAGTTAACTTGGGGTTAGAGAGGTAATGAAAATTGACCGTGAATAATTCATCATCATCCTCTTATATGGCTAAATACTTATAATCATAGTCCAAGCTGACATAGACAAAATTGGTTTGGTTGGGAGGGATTCCAAGTGGAACCACTGTTCCTACTAGCGACCTCAAGTCCTTAGGCTTCCCTATGTCTTGTGTAGACTCAATGATAGGCGTAAAGGTAATGTTTTGCATAAGGTACTCCCCTATGTCTGTTCTTGCCAACTGTATTGATGCATGCAATGTGGATGACTCCACGGATGATACTAGCGATGTAGGGTGATAATCACTATCTTCATCTTGATCTTGAAGATATTCCTATCCCATAGGACTTGTAATTTCAACAATGACTATAGTTGGTACTTATTTGGGCCTTTCTTCCTTAACTAAGGGTGTCTTTAGCTTTTGATTATCTTTTGGTTTTTATGTCGATGGTACTTTAGAAGCATTGATGATCTTTAGTGCACTAGGGGTTTTTTATGTGCATGGGTCTTTTCTTACCCCTTTTTCTTAGTTATCCACTTGTGTGGTTGGGGATGAAGGTGCCACATACAGGTGAGTATAAGGGATTACAAATTATCCTATAATGTCCACCTAATTGACGTATTTAAAAGGCTCTTCATCGGCCATAACCACATAGAATTTGTTCTTGTGCACATACTTGACACACTGGTGCAAGATCGAAGGCACACACTTCATGGACCTTATCCAAGGGCACCCTAAGAGGATATTGTATTGCATAGCTCTTTCCAAGATATGACACATCATGGGGATGGTCTTGTGCCCCATATTAATGGGTAGGACTATCATTCCCACAGTATTGCATAAAGCATCATTAAAAGCTCTCAATGTGTGAGCTCTTGGAATGATATTTGACTTGGGGATTTTGAGGTGCTCTATTGTAGTTGTTATAATGATATTTATCGATGAAACTATATCAACCAAAACCCTCTTGAAAATATTTAGCAGAGCGTCTAGTAAGGCAATAGGAACTGTCTTAATCTCATGATCATAGAAGAGGATTACAGGTTCCTGGTATTCTTGTACTTGTCCCACAAAGTGAGTGAATGCATTCACATCTTGCGGTTGGAGCTCAATTGTTCTTAAAATATCCATTAGAGTCTCCTTATGATTTGGGGACTATTGTATAAGCTCATAGATGGATAATTTAGCTAGAGTCATCTATAGGTTTTACTCCAATCTACTCGAAATAGTTACCATAGGTCGCGTTGGTGGACCTGGAAGGTTGTCTTGACTTTGCCTAGGAGTGGTTGGGATGTTCATGGGAGCTGCAGGTGATTGCAGTTGACCATACCGCCTAGTCCTTATTGCTATGTTAACAATCTCAACCATCCCAACACATCCATGGGTAGGTATGTCAGCTTGAACTTGATTGACTTGGGCCCCTTGCTCTCAAGGAGCTTCATGATTGGGCAATGGGTTTCTGTATATGCCCATGTCTCTATTAGCGGGAGCCAGTGGGTTGTCAACTTTGAGTTCTCTTGCCTCAATCATGTTTTGCACTTGATGCTTAAACCCGACACAAGCCTCAATGTCATGCCCTGGTATCCTGTGATAAGGGTAAAATTGATCTTCCCTATATCCTTTTGGCTTAGGATGGTTGGGATCTATAAGAGGTATATCAAGAAATATGATCCTCTTGGTATCGCTCAATTGATTAAAGATTAATTTTATTGATTCTATTATAGGCGTGAAATAATGAGGGGGATTATGTTCTTAGTTTCTTCCCTAATTGTTCTTTTGGTCATAGTTGGCTGGTGGGGGATGTGCTTGATAGTTCTATGGTTTTTGTGCACCCCCATCCTTGGATGTGGCCAATACAACTTGGTTGAATGGAGAAAGGTTACCCTACTTCTACTTGTACTTGTCATTCTTACCATTCTTTTTCCACTCCTTTTTGTTTCAGAGTCTAAAGGTTCCCTCATTTACTTTTATTTCTCCAATGAGCTTGGCCTGTGCCAAAGCTTCCTCAAACGAGGGATACTATTGGAGTTGTAGCAAGAGGGAGATGTCATTAGAACAACTTTTTGTGAACATGTGAATGATCTCTTTTGTGGGAACAGAGAATGATAATTTTGCCATGATTTTTCTCCATCTATTCCCATAATCCATTACTGGCTCATCATCATACTATTTCAAGTTGGCCAGGTCTAAAAGGTTCACCTTCTTCTTAGCACCAAAGGAGAAACTCTTTAAGAATACATTTACTAGTTATTCAAAGTTGGTTATGCTATGCTTAGGTAGTTGGTTGAACCATTGAGTTGCAACACCTAAAAATATCATTATGAAGGTTCTTAGCATGAGAGCATCATTGTATTCAAGATGTTGGTGATGTGCTCTTTTGAATCCTCTTCATCTTTAAACTTTTCTAACCTAGGAATATCAAAGTGCTTAGGATATGGAGGGCTAGGGATTGATGGTAAAAATGGTTGGTTGTGTATTTTTCTCAATGTTGGTAAGTTACCAGCTGCCTCTTATTTCTCAAAGGTTTTCATATTTTTAGCAAGTTCTTGAAATGCCTTTGATGCATGGATTTCCTCCTCTTGTAAGGCTATTCACATTGGCAATGGAGGTAACTCTCTATCCATTTGATTTGTTTCATTTTCCTCCCTCTTATGAGGGGACCTAGGATTATGATCCTAGTTTGTTATGTTTGCCATTCTCCCATTAGTTGGATTTTGTTCATGATTTGGTGGGGGATTTTGTTGTGGGCTATCTTGTCTAGTGTGCCTCTCCTTAGGTGAGTCAACGTATCTTGTTCTTTGGTGGTCACCACCATTTGTTGGTAAATTGTTAAGAGCTAACTGCTCGGCCTGCTCTCTTAAGCGTTGCTCATGTTGGTGCAAGAGTCTTTCTCTTTGTTTCTCTTGTTTGAGAGCTTCTACTAGCTCTCACTCTTTGTGTAATGCATTTTCTAACCGCCTAATTCGATCAGTTTGTGATGTCATAGAAGACTCATGTGTATATGACTCTATCATTGTTGTCTTGACTCTTAGATTTCTCAAGGGGGTTTTCACTATATCTATACCCTTGCTATTGAGTATCCCTACAATCAGACTCCACACGTCTACTATGGGGTCTCTTTGAGGTACCCCCAAACTGAGAGATGTGTTTAGAAGTGATAGTTCATGAGCTTTCGAATGTAGAGTTCTCAATAGCTATAGTTCTTTGAGTTGGTTGAGTAGAAAATTGATCCAACCCATATAGCTGTCTTGTTTTCCATGGTTGGTCCCGTGGGGTGCCATTTACTCCTATGAGGTCATATTCTACAGGAATATTTCCTTTTGTGTGAAAGGTTTCTTCTATATGATTCCCATAACTATATGTAGCTCTAGTTTCCTGCCCTTCAGTGGGTAGACCTATTTCATATGTTTCTTGTGAGTCTTGAGGTGTTGTAATTCTTGTTTACCTTCTTGATGAAGAGGGATTGGTGGTAACATGTTTTCTCCATGTGGATAGAGATGTAGCAGTCTCGTCATATCTATGTGAAGAATGAGTTTTAGAACCTTCTTTATGTCCATGTGAGGAGGAAGCCCTTGAAGCTTCCTCACATATTTGAGATGTTTCTGTGTGTTTAGAGGAGGCCCTTGAGGTCTCCTCATGTCTCCTTGATGAGGATGGCTATGAAGCATCTTTTTGTTTATGTGAATTTATTCCATGATGTGGTTCCTTACTTGGGATTTCTTGAGGATATCCTCCAAAGGTTGAATTATTGGCCCTTAGGCTTGTGGAGCTACATCTCACAATCTTACGAAAAAGGTCATTCAATGTTACTACGACTCCGCCTATGGGTATGAGTTGCTTTTGTCTCTCCCTCGGTATCATACCGAGGGTGCTTACTTATTGTTTTGACCATGTTGTTTTATGAATTGATCTTTTGAGTTGCAATTTAGGAATAACCACACAATACCAAATAAATGTTTATCTTGATTACCGATTTGAGTGTGCCCTAAACTGTTTGGTGTATTTTGATGTGTTGTTCTTTTGATTTCTTGATTTTATTAGGATTAAGAATGATAAGACTCATCCATAGTGACAATCAAGTACACTTATGCCAAATATTATTTTCTCAAAAGAATCTAGGGTACACCTTTGAAGACCCAATGGAGGATTCACCTAGCTCTTCCATTTTGAACTAATGATTATTCCAACAATGAGAGACAATTTGAACACAAGTAACTTAGTGTCACTATAAATAAGTTTCTCAATCCATTTATAGGAAGCTCTAGGGGGTAAACCAATGGAAGGATATGAATTCCAATGTCACTGGACTGAATTGAATGTTGGTGATGAAATCCAACTCCCCAATGTTTAAATGAGATGTGCATGTGTGGTGTTCATTTTAATCTTGTGTAACGTCAAGTGCATCATGTAGCAGCAATGAATATTTCCTACATGCCTAAGTGCAAAAATACGTTTTAATATTTAGATAGATACATTAACTATTATGATTTGTATGAGCGCACTTTATTTCATGTAGCCATGGCCTCTAGTAGGGCCTCAAAGCAAGCAAACAACATACAATATCTAGCACGTTATATTCTAGGGTGAAATTTTCAGGCATAAGTCATTGTTCCTAGCAATGCCTAGTGGAAAATTTAAAATAAGATCTAAGATATGTGAAATGCTTAATTCTTTCTTCTTTTATTCCTTCAATTTCTAAACATAAATGTGCTTTAAGTTCTCTGTTTTGGACACACAAAAGTAGACACAAAGCTATAAAATATCAAAAAAGTTATACCAACCTTTTATCTAGCTTAGAGAGTTGGTGTTTTGATCTCTGCTACACTCTAGTTTTGGCCACTTTTGACTAGAGCGACTGGTTCTTGACCACTATAGCTTAGAGTGGCTAAGCTCAATTGGCCACTGTAGATCAGAGCGGCTAGACCTGCACACAAAATTAAGTTAGTATTCTGACAAAAAATGAAAAATTAGTGGTGGTCCCACCATGATCGCCATCTGTAGTGACCCCGAGAACATACACACTGGTCCCTTTTACAACCCTACTTGCAATGTTATTAAAATATCAAAGATAAAATTTAAATACAAGAGGAAAAAATATATAACATGAAATAACAAAGACGGATCTCTTTATTGATATTGAAGCTCGGTTACATGTCTGTCCCCCTTAGGGATACCCATTTCGATACTATAAATTACAAATAGGCAAGGAGTGCCCCTTCCACAAAGAGGTGGTGCGCTTATAAAAGCTTCCCGATTTCGCACACAAAAATGTATGAGGGCTTACAGATGCCTCCTTCTCTAGGTCTATTTCCTAGAGGGATCCCCTTTGCTCTCGTATGTTGCAAACTTCATCCTATGTACCTATGGCCCTGCAAGAAATAAAACAACAACACACATTTAGGTGTCCAATATTGCCTCCCCAGATGAGGTTGTTAGTAATAAAATAATGTAACATAAATATGGTAAAACTATGCCATGAAATCATGTAAATCTATGCTAATGATATGAAAACATAAAGAAAAAAAATAAAAGAATCTATGTCTAAAACCTAGGCTAAGCCTGTGGGCCACTGTCCAAGACAACAGTCACTAAGGTAAACCTTGCTCTCTTTTTCCCAAAGCTATGGGTCAAAGCCTATACCTGATGTTGAAATAATAGGTGTTATACTCTTCAATATGTTAGTGCTTCACCGTACATGTGATCTCAAAGAGAACTCTCAAAGTCTTGAAAGATATCCTCAAAAAGATGTCTCTCTCTTTGATATATTTTGGTGCTCTTAGGCTTGCACCTTTTATAGTGTGAAACCCTAGGTCTATGTCCAAGCCATTTTTGAGAAGCTTTTGTCCATTGTCTATATTTGAAGGTCAGTTAACTAAAATCTAACTAATCACTTGAGTCCTCTATGCGAACTGGCCATGAAAAGGAATGCAAAGTCACTCTCACTCACCTTTATTGCATGCAAACTGCCACTTCCACCTATGGCTTAGCCACTGTCATCTGCAATAGCCAAGATCTGATCATTGTCATCTATAGAAGCTAAGGTCTGGTCGCTCTAGGCTTGAGCAGCTAGGATTTGGCCGCTCTTGGTTTGAGCGACCAAGCTTGGATGGCTTGAAAAGGCCTTAAATGAGTGGTGAGAACCATTGTTGATGTTTGGAAAGTCCAAGATTATGTCTTATGATCTTATGAGTGTGTATATGTGAGCAGTTCCCCTAAGCATGAGATGATTTAGGTGTCTACATGTCCATCATCTAACATTGATCACATTGGCTCACATGCTTGGCTACATCCTTAATTAGTGAAGGCTAGTAATAACTATCCTGTAATGCTTTGAATGAAATACTTTTTCCTAAAAAATTGCCACCACAAGGTTCATTATGGCAAGCCTTCAGTATTTCTACAATCTCATTATCAGCAAAACATCTTCTCATGATATGATCAGGCCTTATTTTAAATAAGTACCCATCAATCCACGAGAAGTCTGCATTTTCTCAATTAAAGTTTATTTTTCATGTGGTGAAAGTGTAGGGGATACTTTACCAATGGCTAAATAATTAGCCATATATGCATAGCGTGGTATCTGTTCATTTAGATCAAACAAATGCTCATATAGAAATTGGTCATCTATAGTTGCATGATATGGAGGTGTTAATCTGGATAGAAAATTAGCTACCACATTATCCTTTCCTAGTTTATATACGGTTGTCACATAAAACTCCTATAGAAGTAACATCCATATGATAATCCTACCATTGATTCCAGGTTTTTTTGTCAGGTATCTGATAGCTGAGTGATCAGTGTGCACAAAAACCTGATATCCTGTAATATAGTAGCAAAATTTGTTGAGAGCATGTAAAACTACAATAATTTTTTTTTTTGTGGAAGTATAATTAAATTCAACACCAATGAGATGTTTACTGACATATTATATGGCATAGAAATCATCACCATGATTTTGTCCCAGTACTGATCCTATTGTATTTTTAGATGCATTAGCATATATGTGAAAGGGTATGGTCCAATTTGGACCTCTCAATACTGGAGCAGTTATCATTTTTTCCTTCAAAGTGTTAAATATTTATTCATAGTATTATGTCCAGATAAACTCTATATAATTTGATAAAAATGTGCTTAGGGGTTTAGCAATTTTTCTAAAATCTACTATAAAACTCCTATAGTAACCAGTTGATCCAAGGAAGCTATGGATATCCTTATGAGTTTTGGGTGTAGTTAGATTTTGGATAACTTCTATATTTTTCCTATCTACCTTGATCCCATATGCAGAGATCTGATACCCTAGAACTATCCCCTCCTACACTAGCATATAACATTTCTCACTACTCAGGTACAAATTAGTTTCCTCACATCATTGAAGTATTTTCTCCAAAAAAAATTTAGCTTCTTCAAAGGTTTCACCATAAACAGTGAAATCATCCATTTATTCCTCCATATTTTCTCCAATCATATCATAGAAGATGCTCAAAACTACCCTCTGGAATGTAGCAGGTGCATTGCATATACCAAAGGGCAAAACCTGGTAATAAAAGGTTCTCCATGGGCAAGTGAATGTGGTATTATCTCTATCCCCTCACCCTATCTAAATATAGTTATATCCATTGAACCCATCCATGAAAGAAAAGTACTTCTTACCTAATAAGGTATCAAAGACCTAATATATGAAGTGTAGGGGGAAGTGGTCTTTCTTGGTTGCTATATTTAGCAACCTATAATCAACATAGATTCTCCACTTGCCATTCTTCTTGGGCACCACCACCAAAGGTGATACCCACTCACTATCTAAAATTGGGTAGATGAACCCAAATGTGAGGAGTTACTACAATTCAACTTTGACAATCTCCTTCATAGCTGGATTCATTCTTCACTATGGTTGTCTTACCGATTTTATTTCATATTCTAGATATATTAGATGAGTACAGGTTTCAAGAGTGATTCCTCCCATGTCTGAATACTCCCAAGCAAAGGCACCTTGATGTTTGACTAATATTTTTCTCAATTTGATCTATTGTTAATATGTCAACCCATAATTTATGTTTAATACTCTCCTATGTGCAACTTTTATTTGCTGAATATTGTGATCTTTACCTCCCACTAAGGGCAATTCTAGAGGAGGAAAATAGGGTTCTCCTTAGAAAAAGTTTGATATTACCCTATACTCATTTTTCTCATCCTCCAATTCATCAATTGCCATGATGGATTGAATCATTGATAGACCACTCATATTCTAGTTCTCACATTCAAGTTCTCCCAACAAATCTGTAGACTGTGTGGGTAGATGGATGATCAGATTTTTTACATTCCAACTATGAGTGGATAACCACCCAGTATAGAATTGGATTGTAACACTAAGAAATATGTTGGGTACTCCCATGCATCCACTACGACAGTCATGTCTTCCAGTATTCCTTCAGGGAGTACTGTAGACCTGTATGCTAATTGAAGGACAATTTTGGTTGGTTTTAGATTGGTTAAACTAAGTTTTTGTATGGTTTCCTTGGGCATGACATTAATGGTAGCCCCCGGATCTACTAATGTCTTGGGTAAAACACAACCCCTAATTTTTACAATTAAAATAGGGCTTCCTGGGTTTGAATATTTTTGGATATAGGTATTTCCTAGCATAAGATCATTTATTTGTCCTACCAAATTAATTGTTTGTGCTATTTTTCTTTCTCATTTTCTCAAAAACATATCTCTTATGGCCTTGATGTAAATAGGAATATCTCTGATCCCATGAAAGAGAGGTATTGTGACTATCAGGTTCTTAAAACTGGAAATAATATCAAATTATGGTTGTATTGGCTTCTTGGGTTCCTAAAACCTTTTTAGAAAAGGTGGAACCCCTTATCTATTATTTACAATTTTTTATTCTATAAGAGGTGATTCCTCTTCTACTTCTTCTATAAGAGGTGATTCATATTTTTCTAACTCTATGCTTTCCTCCTCTTCTACTAGAGGAGACTCTCCTACACCTACCTATCTACCTAACCTTAATTATATTGGATTGCAATCTACTTTGATATTATACATGGGGTATATCTGATTCTCCATATGGTATGCTAACTATGGTATGTTTTTTAGATTAGAAGTAGGTTCTATTGGTAGTTGAGTAGATCTCAAACCAAAGGGAGCTATTAGACTTGGTTGTAGTGGGGTTGGTGTAGGATGTTGTGGAGTTTGGATCCACATATTCTAATTTCTCCACTGCTATCCAGGCTACTGGTATGGCATCCATGGGTAGGGATTGTAAGGATTTTCTCCTTGGGGAAATTGATTCCAAGGTTGTTGTCCCCACCAGCCCATTTTGGGTGGTTGATATTGACCTTGGTTCTAATAATTATCACCCCCATAGGATGGCAATCCTACTAGCATGTTGTTTTCCATAGTAGACTATTGCTATTTTATCCTATTACCCATGAAGTATGCTTTCATTAATTCAAGTTCCTCTCTAGATTTTGATAATTGTAAACACAAAATATTTTATATGATATTTTTGACACATAATGCACACTTTAACTTTGTTCTTAGGACATTTATTTTTGGGGTGCTTTCCCATGCATTTAGGATAGAAATATGCTAATGATGCCTCAATTTTTTGCTTCTTTTTCTAAAGTAGGAGGGTGTCCATTTGGAGTTCCAGAGATGACAACATCTCACTTTTGAGGTCTTCAAGCATATTCCTTATTTTTGTTTTAGGGACAGTGACTGATTGTTTGAAATTTCTAGGGATTGACTTATCCTTTCTTCTTGAAAAGTTTTAACACAACTGTCGAATATCTGACATTTGGTGTTGATGAATGTCTCCACTAGAAATCATATTTAAGGTTTCAAGAGATTAATTTATAATCCATTTTAAGAATATAATCCTTAAGGACATGTTTCCTAGTCTTGCATGGGGATATCTTTGCAAATCAAAGCTAAACCTATCCCAATACTCCTCCAATGATTCTCCTTCCTTTTGTGTCATATCCAAGAATTCTTCCCTAGAATCCCTTGCTCTACCAAAGTCTTGATACTGATCAAGGAAAAAAATTTCATGTTTTCCCAAGTAGTTATCTATTTATTCCCCAAACTGATGAACCAGTGCAAAGCTAAATCATCAAGAGTGGAGGAAAACAAATTTAGTTTCTGAGCATTGGTTGTATAGTCTACCGACCTACATAGAACATCAAATTTGAAAAGGAATAGGTCGGGATATTCTATTGGAAGTCCTCTAAATATTGGAAGGTGGGCAGGGGAGATATATTTCATATTGTGTTCTCCTCTTACCTCTTCTATAGGGAAGTTAAAACTAGTAGATGTCTCTTCTATTGTTTCAACCATCTTGTTTGCTATCAAGGTTTCTACACTTATTGCATTTAGGACAACTTTCAAGGCTTCTATCTCATTTCTTTTATCTTGTAGAAGGATTACTAAATCAGTGTTTGAAATATTTCCTTCCTCAACTGCTTGCCAAAGTTGAAGGTTCAGTAAATCTTCCTCAGATTGAACACTTCCTATCTCAGATCCCTCCCTAAGGTTTTACTGGTGTGTTTTAGAAGGATCCTATGCAAACAATGGATGTTAACTCCAATGTACATGTGGATATGGTGGTGTAGAGGTTTTAGTCTGAGGATTTGGCACAACTGCAATAGATATTTATAAATAAGAAACTTTTGTATTCTTGATAAAATGACCGTTCGGTCCTCTAACTCTAGGTAGACTCATACAAAATTTAGAATGGAGAGGTTTTGTAGAAAGTAACCTAAACTACTTATAACATAATTTCTTCAAAAAAAAAATTACAGTCGGCTAGTCCCTAGAAATGGTTCCAAAATATTGGGTAAAACATTGGTTATTTTTCTATGATACAAATCATTGCCTTCATTTAATTGTCAGCTCAGGACAACTCGTAAACTTGTGAGTAACCCTGCACAATATATGCCTGTAATCTCCCTTTAATCAGATGAGTCCCTTAGATCCTATGGTTTGGGTGGTTTTATTGTTTTGTTGGAGTTCTTGTTTATCTTCCAAAGCACTTAATCTAATTTGCACTATCAAAAAAATAACTAAAATGCTTTAAAATCAAAACTGCACACTTGCTGAAAATTGATAGAAAATAGAAGAAATTACAGTATTAAATTAAACTACAGAAAATAGGAAAATAAACTAAAATGATAGAAAATAGGGAAAATAAGGGAGGAATACTTTTGAGAGTGGGCCCATGCTTCCATAATATTCCACCCACGTTAATTCATACACTGGATGCTAGTTGAATTTGATTAGAAAACTCAAATGTATTTTATTGAAATGTGCAGCAAGAATTTATAGAGAAAATCTGAGATTTATTTTACAGGGATGGCCTGCATATTTATAAGATATGCAGCCATTCCCTATAAAATTATGGAAGAAAATCTATTTTAATTTTTTTGTTACAATAATACACAAGAATAAAGGAGATAAAGAAAAATTATTAAACTTAGAATATATATTCAGAATATTCTATATCAGAATATAATACATCTGATATTTTTCTCTACCCGATTACATTGAGTTTACGTGATTACTAAAAATAGTTGATATATGGTTGTTGATGTTGTCATTTTTCCACATCCATCACTGAAATCGTGTCTGCATCCATCATTGAAATTGCCATTTTTTTCTACCGACAATAGGAATCATGTTGTATTTATGTGTTAATGGGAATCAGGCACCATCTTTGTAAAATATGGGAATCAGGTGCCATCTCTTTAAAATATGGGAATCAAATGCCTAAATGGGAATCAGACACCTAATGGGAGTTAGGCGCTCGATAGTTAAGCACCAAACAAGAATCGAGCACATAAACGGGAGTCGAGTGCCTGACTTAGTGCTTCATCACTGTTTTGTTGTAGATATTTTTACCTTCAAATTTTCATCATAAATGAAAAGTGTCAGGTCTGAGTGGGACCTCAATGTAAACATGCCAAAACACCATAAAATCCACTACATTTAAACATAATCCACTCAAAAATAGATATTATACAACATACACAATATAATATTAAATACATATAAAATCTTCATAGAAACACACATTTCTATTAAAATAAATACCGCAATATATATAGAAAATGAACATTTTCAAGGCTCATCAAGAATTATGCCATATACTATATTAGCAAGAACCTCATAGGATTTGAAATGAATTATACTACCATCTATTGAGTGATATTTGTTTCCAATCACAAGAATATACTCACAGTCAGGATTCATCCTGGATATCCTCTCTTGCAAGGAAATATTTATGATTTCCCCAAGGTTCTATTTAATGTATTAATTTGCTTGCAATGCTTAGTGAAAATGTGAAATGTTAAAAGTTAAATTGGATACCTCGGTATTGTAAATAATTGTTAAAAAGGGGCCTATTTTGGTGTTGATTTGATTTGCAATGATTTTGTTGTTCATGGAATTTATGAAAATGTGAAATTATTGATCAACTATCTACTTTGAAATTTGATAAATATTTGATTTCAATATTTGAAATTTTGATTTTAATTGTTTTTTATCTCAAATTATTAATCAAATTTTTGTATTTGATTGTTAATAAAATTTTATTTTCAATTGTTAATCAATTTTATCTTTGACTGTTAACCAAATTCTATATTTGATTGTTAACCAAATTTTATCTTCATTTTTTAAGCCAATTTTATCTATGTTTGTTAATCAAATTTTATCTTTGATTGTTAAGATTTTCTTGAGAGTAAAAATGAAGTGATTGAATCTAAATTTACCATGTGAAAACTTTGGAATGTAATATTAATTATTAATTTTAATAAAAGACTAAAATTTATTGAAATTTCAATTTTCATAAAATGAAACTAATTGATTATTTGTAAAAATTGTGCAAAGTTTAAAACCTCAAATTTCCATTAAAAATTTGAACTTATATAAAATGAATATATGAACTTTGATTTTGAAGTTGACGTACTTATTTTTTAGGGGTTTTTATTATTATTAGTATTATTATTATTATTTTTTGTAATTTTTGAAATTAAAAAAAAATGTAAAAGGCTAGGGTTAGAGAAAATAAAATAAAAAGAACAAGTCACTATAACTTCTAAAATTTCAATCCAAATCTACATAAACAAATATTCTAAACTAAAATCAATATTAAACCGGTCAGTCTTCACACAATCCATAATTAATGTGATGCAATATTCTAAGGGAATAATGTAATATATTAATAAAATAAATAAATCTACCATCCACATGCATAAAACTTATTAAAATTTCCAATACATTGCCAAAATGGAAGATATTGAATTCATGTTCCTTCATAATACCTTACTTAAAGCGATTACAATGGGTGAAATTTGGTGTAGTCTAGCAACAAGGGAGGAGATGTTCTTCAAGAAAATATTATTTCCAACATGCACTTGCTCCACAAAGTCTCTAACCTTTTATTTGTGTGTTTTAATGGATATTAATAGGTAACATTTAGTTGATTTGTTTCATATTTGACTCCAAAAAAATGTTCCACTTCATATCCCTCCTTTTCCTCAACTTGTAACCGCCATGTTTAATTATTTCTATTTATTTTAAAACTCCTTGGGTAATGCTTTTGTCTATGACACAATATGAACGTTACTCTGTACAAAAAAACTGCCCATGTGATTGACTTGACTAATAAAAGTGATTACCCCCTCTGTTTGCTATGGCACTTGATTTAAAACATGATGTTGAACACCATGTCCATGATGGCTTATACCTTTGCAATATAATGAGGTAATGAACATTTTTAGCCCTCCAAAGATGATACCAGGACTACACATCTTATTCTGATGATGCATTCATAAATGCTATTGCCATGGCTCCTATGGAGATGATGTTTCTTGTCATCATCACTCTAGATGGAACATTGATCATCATTACTTCTATCAAAATTATCGCTCGCATAGGCGTACATGTAAGGTAATAATGGTCTTTGGGTAACTACCTTGGAATAACTTATCTTTGTTCGATCGTGATGATTTTGAAGGAACCAAGTTAATGGAGGGATAAAATATGAAGAAAGAAATGGTTTCTCCTATTAATGGCAGGCATCCTATGGTTCCAAATGGTGCACATCTCCCTCAAATGGATAACGCATGGGCAAAACAAAGATTCATGCCACTACCATTCAATATACCCATGTAGACCAACTTGAAAAGCGTACTCTCATTGGGCGTTTACCTCATAAAAATGTAGTACAATCATTGCATCAACTTCTTCACATTCACATATTTGGTAGATTTATTTTATCTAATATGAAACCTACACTATGTACACTATCATGATTCAACCACCATTGGGGTACATCTTGATTTGATTCTTGTAATGTTGTTTGCAATGAAGAACTCAGTTGTGTGCGCATATAACAACACTGTACATAAAATTTAATAAACATCTTTCTAACAATACCTTCATGCAATGAAAATATTGCTAGCAAGTAACCTTCATGCAAGTGAAAATGTTGCCAGTGTGTAACCTCCATGCAAGTAAAAATATTACCAGAACATAACCTCCACCCTAGTGACCTACGACCCTCATAAAAGCCAATGAATATCACCTACATTAGCAACCACATAGGGCTATTGAAATAATGCATCTACGTCTTGAAAGTTATTCCCATAACCTATGTATTTGTCTTCAGAATTGAAATAATAAAATAAGATGCTTAGAGGTCTATTCTCCATCACGTGGCAACCGTATCCAAAGAACTAATCCCACCATGGTATACAAATTTCAACACAACATCCCAAATCATGTTTATATATTGCTTTATTCCTTTTTTGTTATCTTTGCTACATGTTTGTTCCACATGTGCCCGGTGACCACCTGGTGAAAGGTTCATCAACCTGAGTGGGCACTAAGTCTTATGACTCAGCTAAGCCCTTTGGGGGCCCCTTGGAATTTATACCCACATTTACCATTCCATCGTATTGATCGTGCTTTGGTGCTACATCTACTGGTTGGTCGGGTCGAGGATTCACCTCAAAAATCATGTTGCACTCTAGCGTTGCATCTGCTGGTTTATCCTATCCTCTATCTCAAAAACCGTGTCATCCCACCATTTTTGGAAACCTGGTCTCATGAACATAAAAAGAATAATTAATTCAACAAAAAATACTTTATAAAGTAATCGATCTTTTATACCATAAAGTTAAAAAAAAAAAAAATATTTTAAACCATATGGTAGTTACCTTTTATTTTTATTATATTTTATTTTTTTATGTGTAGGGATATATGAATAGTCAAGGGATTGAGCACAAAATGAATTCAATATTCAAATGGTAATTCAAAATGTAAAAGATACAAGTCAGAATTTACCATTAAAAATATGCGATTTAGCTTGTATATGATTTATGCATGGTTTAACAAGGCTTAAACTTTGACCTCTTCCTTAAATATTGTAGAATTTAACCCATTGAGATTTATGAGGAGTTTCTCCCTGAGTCTCCTAAGGCTTGACAATGAGATCAACTATAAAATAATTAATGCTAAAATCATGACCATGGTCAACCTCCTTTTGACATCATGAACTTAGACTCTCCTTGAACACCTTGAAACCGTGGTATGTAATTTGACTTTGTAATCAACCCTACAAAATTATTTGGTATAAATTAACCAACAAAACACTCAATGTAAAAAAAAAGTCACATCAAAATCAAAATTTCAAGTGGGTCCCCAAATTTGGGGTACGTTGTGCAATGGCAACAACAAATGGTGACTATGCTGGAAGGTACTCCTGAGTATTTTGGATAAAGAACCTAATCTAAAATCAAGAAAACCAAAGGTTAGAAAAATAAATCATCTAGTAATACCCAAGAAATATGGGGTTCAATAACTTCAATTGAATGTAAACACTTCATTTGCTTTAGCTTAGTGTGTGTTTTGTGAATTAATTTGCTATTTTTGAATCCATCAGAATTTCCTCATCTATTTTGCAATTAGGCTATGAAAAATGTTACTCATAAAAATTTACCTTTGCATTTCTCCACTACTAGTCAAGCATCCATAGCTCTGGTGGAGATGACCTTGATATCTTCTAGACCTTGCTCTATTGCCATCCAAGCATCTATAGCCCTGGTAGATATTATCTGAATCACCTAGGCACTAGATTGATTTGCATTTATTTTATTAGCATTTGATTGCTTTACAAATATCATATGCACCCTTTGGGTTAGAGATCATCTAAGGCTTAAGATGGAGTCTATAATTTTTTTTGCCTAATCAACAAATCAGAATTATTTCATCCTTCAAGAGTCAAAAATATCCTTTAAATGTGATTTTACATATGAAGCTTTAGAAAAATGTCGTATTACTTCAACATCCACTATTTTAATCCACAATTCAAAAATAACTACTAAATAATCTAATTTTACTAACTTCAATTTCACCTAACTTCAAACCAATTATTCATCCTCCATGACTAAGAAACACCTCCAAAAAAGTGACCAAAAATTTATCGCAACTACACAACCATACCACAATCTGGAAAACCAAAACCAAAACATGTTGTGAAAGTGAAGAAGAAAAATGTGAACACAAACCAAAACACAAAATTTGACATGAACATGTATTATTGCAAGACCAACAATGGAAACCAACAAAATTTCAAAATGAAAAATAATAAAATAAATAAACAATGGATGATTGCATCCAAAAGGTACATACACACACAAAACTTTGTACAAGTGAAAACCAAAGAAAAACACCAAAGTCATACACAAGAAAAACTTGCAAAATCAAAACAAAAAAACTATGTACAAGAAATGAAAATATACAAGTTATGGATGTGCTTTCGATCTTAGGGATGGAAATAATGCTTTAAAAACTACCAAATTATAGGCAAAGGAATGTTCTCTCCAATATGATTCTACAATATAAATGCATTCTCCCCAAGAATATCAAAAATTTGGTAGGGACCTAACCACAAATTGTCAAATTTATCATGATCACCCTTCCTTTTGTGTGATTTATCCCACAACAAAACCAAATCAACAATCCTAAAGGCTTTGACCTTGGATATCTTATCAAACCACCTTTTAAAAATCCCTTGACGGTTACTAAAATGTTGTAGGGAATCTTCCCTCTTTTCATATAGACTCATTAAGTGAGTAAGTCTTACCTTTGTTTTATCATCAGTTTCAAGATAATATTTCATAAATTGAAGAGTCTGCAATTTCAAGTTAGTAGGAAAAATGGGATCTTGACCATAAACTAAATGATAAGGAGAAGTGCCTATGGACCCTTTTTATCTAGTTATATCTACCCACAAAGCATATTTCAACTTGTTATGCTAGTCTCTAGGATTCATTTCCAATAATTTCTTAATTATGGACAATAAGTTTTTATTAGTAGATTCTGCTAAACCATTACCTTGTGGGTAATAATTTGAAAAAAACTTCAAAATTACCTTATATCATAAGCCCATTTTACAAACTGAAGTGAAGTAAAAGCAGAACCATTGTCAAAAAATATAGAATATGGTATACCAAATCTAGTAACAATGTGTCCTAAAAATTGAATAACCACTTCAAAAGTATAGTTCTTAGTAGGAATGGCCTCAGTCCATATGGTACAATAATTTGTGGCGGTTAAAATGTATTTGTGACCAGGTGAATATTTTAGGTTTATAACTCCTATGAAATCTAAACCCCATTGTGCAAATGGTCTAGCATCAAATACGGGTTGTAAAGGCATGGTGGAATTTCATTCTTTGTTGGTGGTAATCTAACATGTATGGCAAGAATGAATATGGGTGTGGGAATCTTTGAAAATGTGATTTAATCATAAAATTAGATATATTTAATCGAAGTGCTCTTCTTTGTATAGCATTAAAGTGATCAAGACACTTACCATTCAAAAGAAAATATACAATGTCATTATACTATTCATTCGTGGTGATACTTTTTTTAGTGTATTTATGACACAATTTGAGGATCGATTTTAGCTAGAGACTTTATCAAAAATTGTCCTTTAAGAAGCTTCATTGGATGGATATATAAGTCAAACTTCTGCAAAGTAGATAGTCATTTACTTCTCCTTTCTCCCAGCTCATTCTACATCAACATTGTTTTTATAGCTAGGTTAGGTACTATTACAAAAATTCTACTATGCAAAATGTAATGTCTAATATTCTTCATAGTTTTGAAAAGAGCATATACCTGTTTATCTAGAATAGTGTATTTCAACTATGCATCTTGTAGAGCTAAAAATGTGACACCAAATAATGCTAAATGAAACAGAATTCAAATAAAATAGCTATTGCACAATAAATGAGATTTATATTAAATGGAGAGGGAGTCTAAAAACTTTGTTGTTACAATAGTAGATTTTACAATATTCTTTGATATAATTTTTACAAATATTTCTAGGGTTCTCTGAAACCCTAGCTACAAAAAATGGTGTCTTCAGTTGCATCTTTGCTCCCAATAGATGTGAGTGGGCTTCTATGTATTCAATGCCAGGACACTTCAACTTAATTAGTTATCCAATGCTTATGATATACTGTCTAATCTATACGCAAAGAAAAACCAAAGAGTTAGTAATAATAATGAGGGCTCCACTGTGTGAGCCCTCAAAAATCATAACTAAACCCTAGCTATAATAGTATGAAATGTGAACATAATTAAAAAATATGAAAATATGATAAAATAAAATAAATTTACCTTGCTCCTTGCTTGTTGTATGTTGATGTTTGGATTTTTTGTGGTTTGATGGTGAGGGTGTACCCTAGAGACACTCAAGGATATTACTTTTCATAATAATAGGACTCTAAAATGCATTTGGGTGCTTACAGAGCACAACAGGGCACTCCAGACCATGGCAGAATGTAGTAGAGCACTCAGGATTGTAGCAGAGCATAAAAAAGTACTCAAGATTGTGGTAGAGTACAATAGTGTGCTCGAGATTGAGAGAGATAATATCTACAAAAGTAGATGGATGCGAGGGATGCAATGGCAGCAATGGCGAGTGAGGGAATAGGAAAAGTAATGGACGTAATGAGGTTAGGCAACAAAAGGTTGGGTAGGAAACTCGAGCACTTAGGAACGTAGGAAATCAGGCACTTAGGCACTTAGAAACTTAGGGGATTCAATCACTTATGAAACTCGGGCACTTAGGCACTTAGGAACTTAGGTTTGGCTCCTATTTATAATCCAACATAGGGTATGCTAGGGTTTCAATGACACTAATCGTGTGGTTGGGATTAATTTATTTATGTAAATATACTTATTAAATATATATAAAATATAATATATAAAATATTATTATTTAGATATATATATATATATATATATATATATATATAAAATGGGCAAAAAATGGTGGGAAAGCTAGGATGGAGGACAAGTGGCTATATTTTGATGTCTACACATATTTTAGTGGTGCACTCAATAAAGTAATATGATTTTATGAATTATATTCATTCTTTTGAGTTAATACACTGGCAAAAGAATGCTCAAAAGCAAATGAATAAATATAGAAAGGCTTCTTGTAATTAGGACTCACAAGAACAAGTGCAAAATATATTGCATTTTTAACATCCTAAAAAGTTGCTTTAGCTTCACTAGTCCAATTAATGTTAGCATCCTTTTTCAACATATCATTCAATGGTTTGACTATTTCAACAAATCCTGAAAAGAATTTCTTGACAAAGTTGATTTTTCCAAAAAATGATCATAATTATTTTTTGCTACCAAGAAGAGGGATGTTTTGGATGGCTTTGATTATTTTAGGATCTATGTAAATTCTGTATTTTGATATGGCATGGCCCAAAAGTTTACCTTCAATTACTCCAAAAGTGTAGTTTTTAGGATTTAGGGAAATGCCATGTTCTCTACACCTTTGAAGAACTTTTCTCAAATAATTATCGTGGTCAGATTTGTTCTTTGAGAAAAAAGGAATGTCATAAACATAAATGACTATGCATTTACCTATAAATTCTTTGAATGCATAGTCCATGGCTCTCTGAAATGTGGCACCAAAATTAAGCAAAGGTACTCAAATTCATGGTAAAAGCAATTTTAATTCTATATTTTGGGTCGATAAGAATTTGGTTATATCTAGAATAACCATTAAGAAAAGACATCATCTCAAAACCATTCACCATTTGCAAAATATAATCAATGTAAGGCAAAGGGTAGTTATCCTTTTGTGAGGCCTTATTGAGATTCCTAAAATCAATACATAAACGAATTTCACCTGTTTTCTTCCTAACTGGTACAATGTTTTCTACCCATGTAGAGTATCTAAATGGAAAGATAATATTAGCATCTAAAAATTTATTAACCTCCTTTTGTATAAGAGGCTCTAGCAATGGGTTAACTGGTCTTTGTTTTTGTCTAAATGGTTTTGAATCTGGATTTAAAGGAATAGTATGTGTTATGATGTTTTTATTATAAATCTTTAAATTCTCATAACTCTATTTTATTACATCAATGTAATATTTAAGAGCCTATACAATCCCTTCTTGTTCATGATGAATGCAAACATTTCCTATGAGTACATTATGTGGGTCTTTGCTAATCCCAAGACCAATGGAATTATAAGCATCTTGTGGGAGTGAGGTTTTATTACAACTTTTACTTTTGTAATAAATATCAAAAATATTTTCAAGAGAAACAATACCTTTAGGAATCACATTAATTTTCTTTGTTACCTCATAATCCTCGTTTTCATATTCTTGCAATATTTCATCCTCATTGATCATCTAATTTTAAAAAACACCTGAATTACTTACAAAATAAAAAATGTGCCTATCACTTTCAAATACCTGTAAATTTTTCACATTGTCAGGTATAGAAGGATAGGGTATCAACTCAATTGAAAACTTCTTTAGCCTCCTATTATCAATAGGTTTAAGAGTACCTACTATGGTAGCTAAATAATAAAAAAGTTGATTGTTCTTCGTAGAAATCAATGAAATATTGAAAGCATGAAATTTGTCAATCAAATTCCTAACTCTATTTCTTTAATGTATTAGCCTTGTATCATGATGTGTGTGTTGGCCTTTCACCTGTTTAACAACCAATTTTGAATCTCCTAGCACTTTAAAACATTTAATGTTTTTTTTAAGGCTAACTACAAAATGAATAGTAAGGCCTCATATTTTGTAGTATTACAAGTGCAAGGAAATTGTAATCTATAAGCTGCCCGAGACGACTTACCTTTAGGACTAATCAATTCCACACCAGCTCCACTACCTTGTTTGGATTTAGATCCATAAAATTTAAACATCCAAAAAATATTCTCATCCTTAATTGGATTAATATATGATATTTCTTTTTCATATTCACCTATATCCAATTTTATTTCCAAAGAGTAAACACCTAACTCAGAATCATTGTAAAAAATTTCATTGGTTTTGTTATATTCAGTAATCAAATCCTTGATTCTAGGTTCTCTTTCAACACTGATTTGGTTAGCAACACCCTTCCATGGTAGCTACATATGTGAACAATCTATGGCCATATATCCATTTAATTTCCTAGACCAGTCTCTGCTCAACAACATTCCATACTTATTAGGTATATCTATAACATGTATATCAATATACTATTGTATCTTAGGTTCTGAAGCTAGATGTATGTGAACATTCTTACGCATTCCAACCACATGAAATTCAGATTTATCCAGTTGCACAACTATCCTATTAGAAGGTATAGGTTTCAAGCCCATTTTTTTATAAATAATGTGAGGCTTGACATTACAGGATGCTCCTGAATCAACAAGGCAATTATGCAGATTTCTTCCTGCAATCATTATGGTCAAAATAAAGGGAAGGGATTCTACTTTGTCACTTTGTGAGGAAAATTACACATTCAAGGCCTTTTAGGATTTATTTTTGTTTTGATCATAAAAATATTGCATCAAAAATTCTTGCTGATTAGTCAACTTAGCAACATAAAATAAATATATATTCGCTTTTGTTTTCTTTAAATCCTCCACAATATTATATGCAATTTTGTCATGTGGTGGTTGAGGCAAATCAACTTTAAATTGAGGCATGGGATTGTTACTAGCCTGTGTGTTAGGAGGAATTACGGTGTCATTTGGAGGAGTATAAGAAGTAAAAGGAGCTTTAATCTTACTCCTAGGCTTGTAATTATGATTCCCCCTTTTAAATTATCTAAAATATTGAACCTCATATTCTATAGACCCATCATACCCTTATTCATACTCTTCAATTGATTCAAATGTTTCAACTACTAGCACTAATTATTTTCCTTTGCTAGTACTAGCTTGTTGGGAAGGCTTTTCGTCTAAAATGATTTCCATGTTATCCATATCTTTTTGGACAATATATAGCACTGTTTTGAACTCAAGGCACTCATTTCACTATGTTGTGTCATAGAATGCACCCTACACCAATTGTTTAAAATCAAATAAAAAATATTTATTAATGGTTCTAGTTTGATTAGAACTAGTGGTAGTATTTTTTTGATTAACCATGGGACTAGGTACTCCACCATTGTTCAAACGAGTATTCCATTGTTTTCTCTGAAAACTGAAATTTCTATTTTGATGAGAATTTTGAGGCAATTATTTTTGAATTTTAACCATGTCACTACTAAGTTTTTGGAAAACCCTCTATAGATCATTTACTTGAGAATTAGTTTCATTATTTTGTCCTACAGTAGTTTGAATGGTTTTGCTACTCGTAGTGGCAGTGGGATTTTGAAAACTTGGCAAACTTTGATTTTGGACAACTTATGAAAATGTCATGTTATTTTTATGAAATATTGACACATTTGGAGTGGGTTTTGTATTAAATAATGTAGGCATGGTTTGAGCATTTGTTTCAGCTATTTTATGAGTGGTGAATTTAGTTTCTAAATACAGTGGAATTGTAGGATAAGTAGGTGTGATAGGTGGATTGTATGGCAAATTGAAATTATTGAATGGTATAGCATTCAACATAGAAATTTGTTGTGACAAAGCTTGATTGATCATAGGCACTTGATTATAAGCACCTGGTTTTCCTATGGAAGGCAATTGTCCTATCCCAAAACCTTGTGGTATCAATTGTTGTTCTATAGTCAAAGCCTCATTCTATGTCATAGGAAGTATAGTGATTTGAGGATCTCTCCTTACAAACATAGATGTTAAAGGCTCCAATGCCCTAAAGTACATCTATATAGTAGCATCTACCTGAAGGGTATAATAAGAAACTAAACTGCAATACAACTTATGGAAACAAGTATTGAACAATATCAAAGGTTCATTAGGCTCTCTTGGTTGATGCAAACTGATGATAGATTACAGTCAGATCTATGGGTAGCCTAAGTTGATTCACGAAAGTAGTTTCCAACTGAGCCCAGGATATAATAGAATTGACAGGTAAACTAATGTACCAATAATATGCCATTTCATCTAGGGTGAGAGGAAACATTCTGCAAGCAACATCCTCATGTTCAACTTACAGTCTAATAAAGGTATCCTTGTAAGCTTGAATATGTTCTTCAAAAACTCTAATTCCATCATGTTTATATTTAGGTAAACACCTTTCTACATTTTTTGGAATATCACAATGTTTAAAGGACTGCTATGAACACCTAACCAAGCTAAAACTCCTACAAATCCTACCATTGGAATTACAAGTGGGAGAAAAAATGGGATGATGGGTGGCAATGAATCACTACTAGGTGGAATAACAATCGACTAACTCTTGGACCTTTTGATCCTCCTTGTAGGAGAAATGTTGTAGCACCCTAAAATTGGCACGGTTAAAACCTTAGTAAAAAGATAAAATATTAAAATTTGAATTTCAACCCCAAACTACCCGTTAAACCGCATTTTACCCGCTTTCCTCGTTTTCTATGCCATTTTTAGGATTTGTTTTGACCATTGGACGATATTGTCGCATATTAGACGAAATCGTCCCCGATCTGACGAATTCTTCTGGAATAGAACATCCAGACGATTTTGTCCCAAAACCAAATTTTCATAATTAGCTTCTATTTCAATAGCCTCTCCAACTCGGGCAGAAGCGTGTCTGCACGGTTGGAGATTTCCCTGTTGGAGATCTCCTAGATTGGGATGATCCCCAACCTCCCAAACCTCTTCCTAATCCTATATAAACTAGGATTTTTCTAGTTTATCCCCTGCCTGCCTCCTTGCCTAATTCTTGTTGATTCTCCCTGAACTCCCAACCCCTTTGTTGACAAGATTTCATTGCAGAGTTAGCTCTTTATTCCTTCGTATTATTGCTTGCATTTGGTATTTTTGCATTTTTATTTGTAGGAACTCTACTATTTTTCAGTCGAAGCTAGCTTGGATCGTCGCAGATGATCTCGAACGATTGTAGACGATTTCGTACGATTGGAGGCGATCCTGACTATAGTCCAGATTGGGGGCAGTCCGAGTTTAGAGTTTGCATTTTCTTAAGCTTTTCTGCATTTTCCATAACATATTTCTGCACTATTTTAAGTTATTATGTTTTATGCATCTTGGAGTTCACCTCATTTAGCATAATTGCATGATAAAGGTAAAATCAATCATTAAATTTACTGCATTTCCTCATTTGTTATTAGACACTATTATTTAGGCATGTTTGCTATTATTTCTACCATTATCCCTTGCTTCTGCATTTGCATATTTGGTATTTTGTGTCTGTTTTTGTGATTGTAGGTTTCTGACGAATTCGTCTGATGAATTCGTCAGATTTTAGATGATTATGTCTGATTTCAGATGACCTTCTATGATTTGAGATGATCTCGAGAAATATCAGACGATTATGTACAAATTGAGACGATCTAAACTGCTACAAGACTCAGAATCTCCATCAGACATCCGAAATCAGGTATGACTTCTTCTAGTTAGCATATTCTCTGTTATTTGCATCCATTTCTATTTTTTGTATTCATTTAAATCTGCATTGGCATATAGAATAGTTTAGATTCATATCGGCCAAACCTAGGAGTTGAATGATCAAGCATAAAAATGAACACATCAAACACACTATCAACCTAGGCATGGAAACTGCCATTCAAAAGTTTCCTGGTGAACCCACCATCCATCAAAAATTCACCCTTATACACCTCCCCCGAGAGGCGGGACCTTCAAAGGGCCTCTCAATCCGAGGTATTGTCCCATCCTTTTCACATCCCCCTTTCGGGCACGGATCCTATAGCCTAAAGGTAAGGGTGCAAAAAATTTGGAGCGATACATTTTGGTGAACCCGACGTGAAAACTAAAAACCTTTTGAAAACAAAATTTAAAAATCAAAAATAATAAAAACAAAAACATAAATGCATTTAGAATCAAGAATATTGCATGTCATATTTAGATGGTAGACTATAATAAAAGACGAGCTGTCACCATTAATGTTGAAAATCAATTAGCAGCTATAGAGATTACTTCTTTGCTTAGAGTACCTCAAACAAATAGGGTTCAACCTTTGTGGGACGAACTTAATAGGAGATTAGATCTCATTTCATCTAGAGCAACCGAACTTAGGAAAATCAAGAGGTTTGTCCTAGATAGAATCCTGGATCCCGATCAAGTGATTTTGTATCATGAACTTTAGAGAGCTTGCCATAGGTGGTTAGCAGATAAAAGAGCCCTTGTGTCTTCTGAGTTGTATACCTTTGAGGAATACCTCGAGAATGCAGCCATAGTACATAAATTTTTGTCTCGTATAGAGGACCAAGAGGTCGTTCTTACGGATAGAAAAAGATGGTATAGAGTTCCCAGAGCTGTGTTATATCGAGAGTATTGCCATGAGATTTATTTTTACAAATCAGAGTCAGAAGTAGATAATATCACTATAGCACACTTCATTAAGTTCTTGAAAAACCATTTCCAATTTGAAGAGGAGCATTTTATGACTCCTGATGAACTTGATCCTATCAATGACATCTATAAACTATTTATAGAAAACTAAGTTATTATTTTATTATTGTTATTTCTTGTATTTAGTGTGTTGTTTATTGTCTTTATAAGCATAAAAACAAAAACAAAAAACAAAATAAAAAAAATTATCATAAAAAATAAAAAATCAAAACATTTTCTTTTAAGTATTATAGTAGGTATATAATTAAAATATATACCTCCCAAGATCTGTTGCAAATATATTAATATATATTTGCTAAAACCTAAATTTAGACACAATGACTAGACTCGGGAATGGAAAACAAATTGAAGTAGAAGAAGATTGGTTAAGAAAAACCAGAAATAACCCAGATGTCCTTCTTGAAGACCCAATTCAGGAAGAAGGAACCTTAAACCAACAAGAAGAAGAATTTGTGGATGCAAATGAACAAAAATAAAATGATAGAGAGGAAGGATCCTCATCTCCTAAAATAACTCCAGACGGAGCTATTACTTTTGAGAACATGGACCATTTTTGGAAATTTCTCAATAATAATATTGGCACCCTTAATAGAGCAGTTCATATGGATAAAGATCAAATTAGTGACACTCAAGCAACCCTAGAAGACATATATCACACACGCACTAATCCTTTGTCCTTTGTTGATCAAGAGAGTGATCAAGCTGGACCGTCCAATTTGGACATGGCTACTATAATCCAGAACATGCAACAACAACAGGTTACCCAACCACCTAGAGTGCCTATTACCAAGCCAAGGGTTATTCCCACACAAAAGAAACCTTCATTCACTACTTTATTTCGCCAAGCTATTGATCAATATACCTCAAATCAACAAAAGCCTAAAACAAAACCAAATACCAATTTCCAACAATCTGGGATACAACATAATGCTACAACAAATATTCTTCATAATACTCTTCCTACCAACCATTTGCATAATAGCAATATAGCATCTAATCCTTATGTCCCGCCTTCCTACGCTCACAAATCCCATACTCATGTACCACCAAACCAATATGGTGGACAAACTGGTAATCTGGAAGCCATGGTGAAACAGTTAGTCTCCCGTATGGACCAGATAGATCCCTACCGTCCCTCGTACAATTATCGAGAGATGTGTAGTCAACCTCTAGATCCTATAGTTGTAGCACAACCATATCCCAAACACTTTCCCATGCCTGTCCTACCTATATATAAAGGAACCGAAGATCCCATAGAGCATCTTCGTATGTTTAGGATAGCATGTCATGACATATCACATGATGATTTGCTATTACTAAAAATGTTCCCGAAAAGTTTAGGGGGGATGGCATTGGAGTGGTATTATCAATTACCCACTCATTCTTTGAGAAATTTTGAAGAGACCGTCGAGTCTTTTGTGCATCAATTTAGTGCCTATATCGAAAGGCATGTAACCATTAAAGATTTGTACAACCTAAAACAAGACAAAGATGAGTGTTTTGCTGACTTCTTAGCTCGATGGAGGCAGTTGATAGGAAAATTACACTTTGTGTTACCTTATCGGGAGATGTTGGATATTTTTATCAATAATTTACAAGAACAACTATCCTATGAATTATCAACTGCTACCTTGACCACCTTCGATCAAGCTATAGACTTAGCTCGAAGGGTGGAAGATGCTCTCATTAGAAGAGGTCAGCTCAAAAAGAAAGATGATGAGAAAACATCCAAAAATCAATATAAAAATAAACAAGTTGTGGGTGATGGAGTCACTGATAGCAAAAACATTGCTAATGTTAATACTACGAAAACAATAGAGAAGTTTATATTGAAACCTCCTGATAAACCACCCCGAGAATTTACTAGGTTAAATCAACCTTTATCAACCATTCTCCCGCAATTACTAGCACGAGGCTTGATCCAATTACCAGCTATCCGAGAACCTGACCCAACCATACCCGGATACAGAGATGATTTACATTGTGATTTTCATAGAGGACCTGGACACGCTACCAACTCTTGCAAAATATTAAAACATAAAATACAAGATTTGATTGATAATAATGAGATGGAGGTGCAAGCCTTCCAACCTAAACAAAATCCTTCTAATAACACTCAAAAGAGCATCCCCCAAAATCAGAATCAGAATGCCAATCAATCATTGGACATATTTCAACATCCTTTACCAAAGCATGGTAAAGAGGTGGCTAATAAAATCGAGCATCATAATGTTCCCCCTCCTACCCGATATGTAGGGACTATTAGTGGACAATTACCTATTCATGATCCTCAAATATTTGACACAACTTTATCCATAGTTACGTCCAGACCTCTACATAATATTCAAACACTTGATCTTAGTGATACTAGAATACGGAGACTGAAAGTGCAAATACTCAACAATCATAGATTCGAAAAATCCGATTAGCCTATGGGAAGTATCTACCAAGTTGGGAGTTGTGCTTTTATTTATAAAGGATATGATTGGGGAAGAATACCCATAAACATTAAGACACATTGTGATGGGTATGCTAGATGCTATTTTGCTAATGATTATCTTAAATCTAAGCCCATAATGCTTAAATTGGGCTATAAATGGAAAGGTTTGGACCTCTCCAAAATGGTATGAAAGAACCTTTTGAGGTAGAACCATGGCCTACTCCATGGTGTGGGCCTATTTTCTAGTAAAGGTCAGCCCTTTCCATTTGAGGATGATGACCATCTCGTATGTTATCAAGATTATCTAGATAAACAAGATTCTTTGTGTCCAAAGAATAATTCTTCTACCTGCAATATGCTATCCATAGCCTACCCTGAAATGATTGCCGAATCCGACGACGAGTTGGAGGGAGATATCTTTCATGATGTCTCCATTGAGGAATTGTTATATAATGAATTTTATTTTGATGGCTCTATACCTAGTATAGCCCAAATTGAGGCCTCGACTCCTCAAGACGAATTATCCAAGCTAACCTTGGAAGAATTACAAGAATTGGGTGTTTCATCCACCCCACCTAATTTTGAGAGAGATTTACATATGGAAGTTGAAAACGTTATAAAAATTAACATTGGAACCAAACATAACCCTCACATAATCAATATTGGATCAGAATTGAGTCAAGAAAAACAAGATAAATACATTTCATTTCTTAAATACTATGAAGATGTCTTTGCTTGGACATATGAAGACATGCCAGGTTTGGACCCTTCTGTAGTTATGCATCATCTAGTAGTCCATCCAGATGCTAAACCTGTTAAACATAAACTTAGAAAAATGCATCCCAAAGTGGCCTTACTAGTCAAAGGAGAACTAGAAAAACTGTTGAAAGTCATTTTTATACAAGCCATTGACTATGCTGAATGGATCTCAAATGTAGTTCCAGTAACTAAGAAAGAAGCCACTAAAGTTAGGGTTTGCACCAATTTTAGAGACATTAATGTTGCATGCCCTAAAGATGATTTTCCTCTTCCCAACATGGATCAGATCATTGAATTTACTACTGGAAGTGGAATGATATCCTTAATGGATGGATTTTCTAGTTATAATCAGATCAGGATAGCTCCTGAAGATCAGGCCAAAACAACCTTTATTACCCCTTGGGGAACCTTTTGTTGGAAAGTGATGCCATTTGGCTTAAAGAATGCAAGTGCAACCTATCAACGAGCTATGACTTATATCTTTCACGATATGATGCATGATATCCTACATGATTATGTAGATGATATCATAGCTCGTTCCATCAAAGAATATGATCATTTAAATGACTTAAGGAAAGTATTTGATCGGTTAAGGGAATATCTTATCCGACTAAATCCTGCTAAATGCATATTCGGAGTTAAGTCCGGTAAATTATTAGGGGTTATAGTTTCTTTACGTGGCATTGAAATTGACCCTCTCAAGATCGCGGCTATCACAGATATGCCCGCACCCACCAATATATCAGAATTACGAAGTTTACAAGGTAAGCTTCAAGCTATTTGCCACTTCATCGACAAGTTGGCAGACAAAACCGGACCCTTTCTTAAGCTTCTTAAGAAAGATGTCTCTTTTCATTGGGACAACGAATGCCAAGAAGCATTTGAACTCCTTAAGCAATATCTCCTCAAACCACCGATGCTTTCCCCACCTAGATCTGATCATCCTTTTATCTTGTACATTTCTGCTTCTGATTTTGCCTTAGGAGCTATGTTAGCTCAGCTTGATGATGAGAAGAAAGAACGTGCTAATTATTACATTAGCAAAACCTTAATCAGTTATGAAACTCGCTATACCATATTAGAGAAATTATGTCTAGCAGTCATATTTTCTACACAGAAACTATGACATTATATGCTCAGTCGAAGAACGTATGTTATTGCCAAATTCGACCCTTTGCGATATCTCATGAGTCGACCGTATTTATCCGGTCGCACGGCCAAGTGGGTTCTTGCGCTAAGCAAATTTGAACTCACATTCATAGGACAAAAGTCTGTTAAGGTTCAAATCATAGCAGATCAATTAGCTGCTGCACCTTTAGAATCTACTCATCCCCTCATCATTGAGTTTCTTGATGAATGCCTTAAACTAGAGGTAGACCATTCAGAGCAATGGTCCCTATACTTTGACGGAGCTCGATGCATGAGTGGGGCTGGTGCGGGTATTATTTTAATATCTCTCACAAAAACATCTTATACCTCTGTCCTTCAAATTAACATTTGCTTGCACCAATAACACTGCTGAATATGAAGCTCTTATCCTTGGATTACGAGCTACCTTGGCATTGAAAATTAAAAGTTTATTGGTTTTCGGTGACTCCCAACTTGTCATAAATCAAATCAATGATGTTTATCAAACCAGAGATGATAAATTACGCCCATATAAAGCATATGTTTTGCAGTTATTATCCTTGTTTGATCAAGTTACTTTGGAAGCTATTCCTCGAACTAGCAATCGTGCGGCTGACGCTATGGCTGCAGCTGCATCTCTTTTACCCTTGGAGTTAGACGATGAATATGCTACCATCATTATTCATCGACTCCAGGAACCCGCTTCAAGCAAATCATGCTTAGAACCTTTGGATGTGTTTCTCATCAACGAAACAACTCCTGAACCATGGTATACTAATATATTTAATTTTTTGCAGAAAGGAACCTTCCCTGATGGTTATACTAGCAACCAACGTAGGTTATTACGTAGACAAGCAAGTCGCTTTGTGATTATTGGTAATACCTTGTATAGAAGATCTTTTGAAGGCATCTTATTGAGATGTTTGAATCTAGAAGAATCTAGATCAACTTTGAATGAAGCCCACAATGGATCTTGTGGGGGACATTTTAGTGGTAGCGCCATTGCTAAGAAACTCCTTCGGATAGGATATTTTTGGCCTACCATGGAAAATGATGCACATAATTATGTGTGACATTGCGACAAGTTCCAGAAACACGCTGACCTTGTCCATGCACCTGCACAAGAGCTGCAGGCTATTTCATCTCCTTGGCCCTTTTCAAAATGGGGCCTAGACATCATTGGAAAAATCAACCCTATGTCATCCGATGGACACAAATTCATCATAATCACCACTGAGTATTTCACGAAGTGGGTTGAAGCTATGCCATTAGCTTCTTGCACTGGAACACAAGTTTCCAAGTTTATTTTTAATCAAATTATTTGTAGGTTTGGAATTCTTGCTAATCTCATTTTTGATAATGGAACTTGTTTCAAAAATAAAGATGTCAAAAAATTATGTCAAAAATATAAAATTCAACATCGTTGGTCCACTCCCTATTATCCTCAGGGTAATGGTCAAGTAGAAGCATCTAATAAAACCTTAATCAAAATTCTCAAAAAATTGGTCAATAAAACCGGTCGAGATTGGCACATTCAATTATATCTTGCTTTGTGGGCCTATCGAACTAGTGTTCGAACCCCCACTGGAACTTCACCTTTTGTCTTGGTTTATGGTGTTGAAGCCATTTTTCCCTTTGAATTAGAAGTTCCTTCTTTAGCTCTACTACTTCAAGATACTGAAGTAGGGGATGAATATCATGCTGGAAGATTTAGTCAGCTAGAACTTCTAGATGAAAAGCGCATCAATGCTTTGGAGCATCTTCGTGCCTACCAAAACAAGCTTAAGAGAGCATATCTTAAGAAAGTTCATCCTTGATCCTTTGAGATCGGTGACCTTGTCTTAAAAGAAAATAAAAAAAATACTAATGCAACTAAAAACCTTAAAGGTAAATTTGAGCCCAACTGGCTTGGACCATATGTCATCAATGCTAAATTTGGATCGGGAGCATACAAATTATCTACCTTAGATGGTAAAGAACTTAAAGAACCTATGAACATTATGCATCTTAAACGTTACTATGCATAAAAATTGGTCATTTCATCATTGTATATATTTGTTTTGCCTATTATTTATCTTGTATTTCTTTCAATTTATAAACTTAAAAAATATAAAAACACCAAAAACATCAAAATCATCAAAACCCTTCAAAAACATATTTTATTTTTCATACCTATCAAATCGTGAAGTATTGCAGTTATATTTTTCAATTATTTTGGATAAATTAGCATTTATTTGGAATCCTGCACTTTCACATTCACATGAATAAATATCTTGATTTTATTTGTTATGATTATTCATCTCTCTTATATCAAAGTCCACAATGGAATTAAATAAATTTTTGAGCATAGAGAATTGATCTTGTTATTTACTTGAACCAAGTATATCTTTTCACATTAAAATGATTTCATTGCAAATTCGATATGATGCTACATAGTAGAAATGGTTTCTTGAGCGAAAAGTTTCCCCTACTATCCTATCATGCACATGGTCTAGAATCTTTGAGAATTGACAAAAGGACAAGCTCACCCCTACCCAGAATAAAAATCCCTTGCTCTACAACCAATCCGAGCAAGTATCCCTAGCATAGGAAGAAAAGAAAAATTTCAAGAAACAGAGAAAAAGAAAAAGGTTATTTTGTACCATCACAACAATATTTCAGCATTATCTCAAATATCAAGCAAAAATACAAAAGTACAAAAAAAAAAAGAGAAAAGAAAGAGAAATGCAAAAGCAAAAATGCAATAAAATCCTTTCCCTACCCCTTGAAAAGAAAATAAGGGTGAATGAGCTTGAATCCTTGGAATTCTCAATTATTCAAAAACTGTGAGGTAAGCCCCATAACAGGTGGTTTGTGCCCAACCCGCTTGGCCTTGGGTAATTCCTAGCGTGGTGATATGTCTGTCACATTAGCGACCTTCTTTTGTACAGACCTATGTTAGCTTATGGATTAGCTAGCTCTTGATAACCTAACTTACATAGTAGTCTGGTACGGTTACATGCATATAAATCATGGTCAACGAACATTCATTTGGTTAATGCAAATTACTTGTATCAAATTATCTTGCTCAAAATTGGTGAATGAACAATACAATCGCACACACATTTGTATTTGAGAGATTTTGTATCATTATGATAAATCAAGATCGGTAATGAACTCACATTTGCACATGAGGATTCCTTATAAATCTACATTTCTCTTTGAGATAATTTAAAATATCTTTGTAATTCTTTTCGGAATAATTTTATCCTTTTATTTCAGAATTTTTGTTTTGTATAAAAGCAATTACATACATCTTCTCACAAAATCTCAAAAATAATTTCAAACAAAATTTTCATATTATTATTTTTCTGTTTATCAAAAGTCAAAAATTCATCTTGCAATAAAACCAACAATCTATTTTCTTCTTTGGATTTTGCGATGATGGTATAAGTCTATACCTATAATTCTATGCCTAGCGCAAACCATTGTTCTAATTTTATTTTCCATTTATTTTAAAACAAAATCATAAAAACATATGACTTGCATCATTATGTTACACAATTATGCTTTACAAACGAACGAACACTTATTCTATTTCATGTCATTATGTCAACATTCAATTTTGCAACCATGGTATAAATTCTAAGGAATTGTTCAAAATTTTATCACACTTAGGAATTTATGCCTAGCAAAATTCATCATATTTTAACATTTTTCATGCATACTATTTTTATGAAAATCTGAAAACAAATCATCAAACCATCATTATCTCCATCATTACAACACAAAGTCTTAAGACAGTCTCTTAAGCACTCTTTTACTTTTAACAATATTTCTATACTGGGATTAGCTTGACGACCAAGTGAGCGGCGACTCCATGAAATGGTCTATAATAACGACAATGTCCTTTGAAATTATTGTTAGAAGTCCCTTTTATTTTTTTATCAAATCACACCACAACAACCAATTGTTTACATCAGATTATTTCATTTAAAATCTTACAGCATGACATCAAATTATAATATTTCAAAATGACATAATTACATGAATCCTCAATCAAATAAGCAAACAATTCAAACATTAAAGCATCATAAAAACATATGAACAAGTCATATCATCAGAAACAAGATCATATATATATATCAAAAAATTATATACATCATATCAAAACTGGATTGGTATGCCACAATCTATACCCTGGCATACTCAATCCTCTCAAAAATCTCTACAAAATCTATAGTCCATAGACACCTAGTCTCGAGAAGCCCTCGAGCTCTCAGCCTCATCTCCTCCCCCACCCTAACGTGGAGGAGGTGGTCCCATAGAGGTTCGGGTTGTATCTCGGGTCCTCATCATCGATCGTGAGGATGTCCTCGTCGATCCCATCCTGATTGGTTCTACAATGTTGGTTGGTAGCTATACCCTCTGGCCCTCTAGAACCAGTTGGAAGTATACCCCCTAGTAGAATGTGGTCTGCATCATAGACCGCACTAGCTCATCCCTGCTCGCCCCTCCACTCCGTGCCTTGAGCCGTGTAGTCTCATCCTGTAGTGTTCGTACCTGAGTCCTTAGCTGAGTGGCCTCGTCCTGCAGTGACTGCACCTAAGCTCAGAGGTGGGCAACCTCAGCCCGAAGAGCCACCGTCTCGTTGCTCTCCCCTACATCCACACCCTTGCCCTTATCGGGCGATGGTGGTCTCTCCCTCTACTACGAAGGGAGTCCTCTCCTCCCTTTGCCCTATCTCCCACAGCCTCTATGGAGCCCGTGCCATCCTCTGGCATCTCTCCTATGGGATCCACCACTGCTCTCTCCCTCCGTGACCCCGCGTTGCCTCAATAGTAGCCTACCATCGCCTCCCCATCTGGCGCACCGTAGCGTGCACTGGACCCTGTGCCCTCATCATCCGAGGAGGGCGGATGCCTGCATACCAGGCATCGTACCCATCCACAACCCCAACGTCGTCACCATCCACTGGTTGATGGGGGCATCGTCCGCATCCTAACTCTAGAATCATTGCATATCTGGAGCCCCGCTCAATGTAGTACTATCTCAAATAGTCTAGGAGTACTCGTAATCCTTGAGAGAAGGGATCCCATGCTATAGACTGAACTACCATAGTACCCGGTCGTAGCGGTGGAGCTCTACCTCTCCTTGCTCCATCCTCAGCCAACAGACTTGCCTGATGCGAGCTAGCTCCTGCCCATCCTCTGCCCACCCAGGGTGCTCTCGCCATGACCTCCAGGTGATCTAGTCTGGGATGAGGTCATCTAGAAACCTCCGTGACATCGGCGGATCTATCCATTACTGTGACCCCCGCTGTAGCCACCAATAGAAAACTCGGGGCCTCTCTCGGTCAACCCTTGTCAATGGGAGCCCTACCGGCCTCCGCATCGCAATGTGCTCCCAGCACCAAACCTGCAACAACGATGTCAAAACCAGACATCGACCTCCCTTGTATACGACCCCATGCAGGATCCTATACAAGCGATAGAGTACAAAGCTCCTGATGCAGGAGCATCCGAAGGTGGAAAAGAAATCTTGCATCACCCAAAAATATTTTTTCTTTAAGTGCCAAAGCTGTCGCGATATCGCGACAATTTTTGAGAAAGGGTGCCAAAGGGTCAAACTGTCGCGATATCGCGACGCTTTTTGAGAAAAGGGGCCAAGGTGCAAAATGGTTGCGAAATCATGACATTTTTGAAGTAAAGCAGCCTAGATGCAAAATGGTCGCGAAATCGTGACATTTTTGAAGCAAAGCAGCCTGGACGCAAAATGGTCACGAAATCGTGACATTTTCGAAGCAAAGCAGCTTGGACGCAAAATGGTCGTGAAATCGTGACATCTTCAAAGCAAAGAAGCCAAGGCGCCAAATGGTCATGAAATTGTGACATTTTCAAAGCAAAGAGGCCAAGGCACAAAATGGTCACAAAATCGCGACATCTTCAAAGCAAAGAAGCCAAGGCACCAAATGGTCGTGAAATCATGACATTTTCAAAGCAAAGAGGCCAAGGCACAAAATGGTCATGAAATCATGACATTTTCGAAGTAATGGAGACAAGGCGCAAAATGGTCACGAAATCATGACACTTGGAGAGGCAAAGCTCTAAGGCACAAAGTGGTCACGAAATCACGACACTTTCGGGGGCAAGACTTGAAGGCGCAAAGTGGTCACAAAATCATGTCACTTTTGGAGGCAAGACTTGAAGGCACAAAGTGGTCGCAAAATCGTGACACTTTCGAAAGCCAGGCTTGAAGGCGTAAAGTGGTCGTGAAATCGTGACACTTTCGAAAGATGGACTCGGAGGCGCAAAGTGGTCGCGAAATCGTGACACTTTCAGAAGCAAGGTGACAGGGTGCAAAGTGGTCACGAAATTGTGACACTTTTGGGGCAAAGGCACCAAGGGGTAAAATGGTCGCGAAATTATGACATGTCGCAATTTTGCGACCCGAAGGAGAAAACAGAGGCCGAACGCCAAAACGTCACGATATCATGACCGAAGAGGAGATAGGGCGTAAGGAAGCAAACACGTCGCGATATCGCGACAAAACGCTCACAACTCCATACTAGCCGACGGTTGCAGAGGCCATTGCAGAAGGGCACGTGGCATCAAATTACAGGTGGCTGGAGCATTCCTTTGAATGATGACTTGGCAGGTGGATGCACAAGCGGCTGTAGGGCACTCCGCCATCCCATGCCATGATGATGGAAGATACTTGGCCACAACATGCATGCAGCGACAGAACACTCATGCGGGCAGTTATAGGGAATCCTGCATTCTGTGTAATGATGTCCGAAGGGGGTCAGGTCTGTTATAAGAGAAATGCATACATTGTAAAAGGGACTCTTGGCCATTGGAATATAACTGCTATATTTTTGAATTCGAAACCTCTGTTAATGAAATTTGTGTGAATTTTTCTATGTGTTATCTTAGTTCTGCTTCAAGTGGTATTAAATCCAAAAGGTTCTGAGTGTGCAAACCGATCTTCGACAGTGAGGCAGTTTGCGCCATGATTGTGGTTGTGGGTGTGAGGAAGCGAACAGGATGCCCCTGCATAGGAACCATGGTGGTGTGAGGAACAAGCAAGCAGAGGTCGATATTAGAGCCTTGCAAAGGCAAGTTGAAGCCCTACAGGAGGAAATTAGAAGAGGAGTCGAGCCAAGAAGGGAGGAACCCAGTGAAGATGAAGTTTGGGAAGAAGAGGGTCCATATGATGAGGAAGAAGCATTGGATCCAGTAGAGGCTAGGCTGTATAGGGCCATATCCTAGATCGGGAAGAAGTCAAAGTTTGATGTCTCTACTTATTCTGGGAATCTCAACCCCGAGGAGTTGATAGATTGGATCAATGACATGGAGGAGTATTTCGAGTATGAAGAGATCTCAGACCCAAATCGGATCAGGTTCGTGAAAACAAAGCTGAAAGGACATGTTAGCATTTGGTGGAAATGAGTACAGCTAGAAAGGAACAGGAGGGGAAAGGAAAAGATCACCAGGTGGGATAGGATGGTAGAGAAGTTGAAAAGGCAATTCATCCCTACAGATTATGAGTTATATTTGTTGAGAAAGATGCAGAGTCTTAGACAGGCAAGTAAATATGTCAAGGAGTACACGGAGGAGTTCTATTAGATCTCGATTAGAATCAGCCATTCTGAGGCGATTAAGGAGAAAGTCGCATGATACATCAATGGATTGTGAACCAACATTCAAGAAGAACTGGGGCTGGTTAGGATGAGCACGGTGGAGGATGCATACCAGTTTGCATTAAAAGTGGAAGAGAAACTAAATAGGAGATTTGATGGCAAGCAGAGAGGAAAGGATAGGGGTGGAAGAGTTGGTGGAAGAACCAATGGAGGAAGATACAGAGATTTGGGGAAGACTGGTGAAGCAAGCGGTATCCAGAAACAGAAAGAAGAGAAGGAGGAGAACAACCAACGACCACACAATCAGAACAACTACCCGAGAGGAAAAGGTAGGCCTGGCTGAGGGTTTGGAAGAGGTGTCTTTTGAGGAACCTGCTTCAACTATGAAGAAGAAGTACATAGGGCATACAACTACCCATAGAATCAAGAAAGGCTAAATCGAAGACCTGAGGGTCAAGCCAGAGCTGCTGTAGCAGACGAAGGTGTAGAATCTGAGCACTCTGAGGAGGCAAAAATAGGAGAAGCGATGATCATCAGAAGAGTCTTGTTGAATGAAGAAAAAAAGGCAGACCAAAGGAATAGCCTATTTCAAACAAGATGCAAGTGCATATGCAAGGTCTATAACATCATCATCGATAATAGAAGCACTGACAACTTGGTCTCTGAGGAGATGGTTGCGAAGTTGCAGTTGGAGAGAAGAAAACACCCGCACCCTTATCTGATTGCATGGTTACAAAAGGACCATCGGGTGCTGGTCAGTGAGCAATGCCTGGTGAAGTTCAACATTGGAACTTATCGAGATGAGGTCTTATGTGACATATTGCCTATGGATGCATGTCACCTGTTGCTTGGGAGACCATGGCAGTTTGATCGAAGTGTTGTGCATGATGGTCGAGCCAATACATATTCCTTGTCAAAAAATGGAGTTTGACATAAGTTGAAACCCCTGAAGGAGGTGGATGAGAAGGTATGCAGTAGTGCACGAGTCTGTCTAGTGGATGGCAGAAGATTTTTAGATGGTCTGAAGCCAGATCATATGTGCTATGCAATAATCCCTAGGGTTAGGGAAGAAGAATGCAAGGAAACTCCAGTGGAAGTCAAGGGGCTATTAGTGATATTCTCATAATGACACTGAGAGGGGGGGGGTGAATCAGTGTAACTATTTAAAATATTGAATCTGCTATTCCTAAAACTTAATACTTCTAGCTTAAAAACAAATAAAGCAAATATAGCACAAGAGCATCACACAACACAGGATTTAACGAGGTTCACCAATGTGGCTACTCCTCAAAAATGACTGTTTGGACTACAATCAAAATCCAGTCTTTGTAAGGATTCTTTCTTTAAAAATGATTCTCCAGCACCCACTGGAAGGAGCACCAACCCCTGATTTTTCTGCTGCAACAGATAGGAGCACCAACTCCTTTTACCAAGAACCAACTTGGATTTCAAATTTTAATAAAATATTGACATAGAAATGCCTTCTCTATTGCAAGACCCTGAATGGTCCTTCGCTCATTCAATTTTGTCACAAAAGCATAAAAAGAATAGTTACAATCTCAGTATCTTCTTTTTCACAGTCAGAACCTCTCTACTGATTTTTCAATAAAATTGCATTCAAGTTCAGGTTCTTGTTCTTTCACTATGCTTCGAACAGCACCCTTTCCACAACCTTCTCTCTTTTATTTATTTTTCATGAATATTCACAGTTGCAGTAGCCTCCTACTGTGCTTGTTCGAGTCTTTTTATACGATTTTCTCGAATGACTCAATTTTTTTTTTAAAACGGCTCGATTTTCCCTCCTAATTTCCATGCATTCTTGGCTACGGTCAATGTGTCAAACCCACTCTGACATGTTCTGCCTTTTAGCCACTTTCTTTCTGACTCACTCTGACATTCTGACAGCCTTTTTCTCTGCACATTCTAACAGTATTTTTCTCTGCACTTCCTGACAGCCTTATAGCACGTTTTGAAGCTCTCTGATTCTTTTCTTCCAAACTATATGAAACTGCTCTCTTAACGCTTTTGCACTTTTTGATGACACTCTTTTCTATACTCTGTAGATCCTTCCATTCTACCTGCAACTACCATATCTGTTATGCACAACCATCGAGAGTATTTCTTGTTTGAAGAGATTATCTGGAGTACTGCGCTTATGACAGCTTACAGCATCATGGCCCTACAATAGTTGTTCTTTTATTAAATGCATTGCATCGTAACTTCCCTTGTCACTCTAGTTAACAATTGCAGTATTTTCTCTAATATTTCCCCAACACCTGTCACTGGGAACTGTAGATCTGACTCTAGTTAACTCTACGTAACTGGTGCTATTTTGACACCTGTCATAGTGCATGCATTTTTGGCCTTTTTCCCGCCAAACTGTTACCTGTCGTGATATCGCGATGTTTTTCGCCTCCTGGACCTTCTCTCGCGATGTGAAATCGTGACACTTTTCGCTTTCCAGCACCGTGCTCCGCTTCCACCCGCAAAAATGAAACATGTCACAAAATCGTGACACTTTTCGCTTTTGCTGACGTCATCCTCAAAGTTGTCACGAAATCACGACGCTTCGGCTTCCAGCGGCTTCTCTCGCAACTTATCGTGAAATCGTGACACTTTCAGCTATTTCTGACGTCATCACCAATGTTGTCACGAAATCGTGACGTTTCTGGCTTCCAGTGGCTTTTCTTCTACCTTGTCACGAAATCACGACACTTCTCAGTTTTTCTGACGTCATCCTTCGACTTGTCGTGAAATCACGACGCTTCTGGCCTCCGTACAATTCTTTCTTCATGTAGCCACGAAAACCTTACTTGTAGCGAAATCGCTACACCTTTCTGACTTAACATTTTTCTTTGCTGCGGTTTCCGAAAATCTAACTTTGTTGGCTTGGTGTTTCCTCTTGCTTCGACTTGTTGATCTCAAGACTTGTAGCGAAATCGCTACCCCATTGTGTTTTGAGTTTTGCACTTGTAGCGAAATCACTACACCTATGCCCCTTGCTTTTCAAACTTGTGTCAAAGTCACTGCCCCTTTGCACCTTTTATTTCGAACCTGTAGCAAAATCGCTACACTTTTTGCCTTGCATTTCGAAGCTGTAACAAAATCGCTACACTTCTCCGCCTTGCATTTTGAACCTGTAGCGAAATCGCTACACTTTGCTGCCTTGCACTTTGGACTTGTAGCGAAATCGCTACACTCTTGCATTTTGTATTTCGGACTTGTAGCGAAATCGCTACACTTTCTTGACTTATCACTTTTTCTTTGCTTTTGCCAACAAAATTGCAACATGTAGCGAAATCGCTACGCTTTCTTCACTTTGCTGCTTTGCCTCCAACATGTCGCAAAATCACGACAGTTTTCATGAACTTTCTCTCTCCTCCTTTTTGTCGCGATGTCGCGACACTTTGCGCCCTTAGTGCTTTTCTTTCGAAACTGTCGCGATATCGCGACACTTTCTCATGCACTTTCTCTCTCATCCTTTTTGTCACAAAATCACGACAATTTTGCTTGCGCCTTCTCTCTCCTCAGCCATGTCGCGAAATCGTGACAATTTTGCATGTATTTTCTCTCTCCTCCGTTATGTCGCGATATCGCGACAATTTGGCATGCATTTTCTCTCTCCTCGGTTTTGTCGCGAAATCGCGACAGAAAACATGTCGCGATATCGCGATAGTTTTCTTCCTTGTATTTTTTTGCAAATTTCTGGATCTGGGTCCCCTTTGTTTTCCTTGAAATTCACTGCACTAGATCTGACTGACCTCTGAACTGCTTCAACTGCACCATTCTGTCTGTGTTGACAACAATGACAATACTTTTGCAATGCTTTTGCTACACCTTGCTCAACAATCTCCCCCTTTGGAATTGTTGGCAACACACTGTAACCTTGCTCAATTTCTTCTCGCCCTTTGCCAATAATACCAAAGGGCTGCTGCAGACTCCCCCTGAGTCTATGCACAACATTCTCAGGCATAATGCTCCCCCTGAGAATGTGTTCCCCATAGCTAGTCAGTGCTTGGGAAGGGTGACTACTCCCAACTTACCCCTAAGGTATTCAAAAACTTCCTTGGGCAAAGGTTTGGTGCATATGTCTGCTACTTGCTCTGTAGTTGGAACAAACTCCAATTTGACCTCTCCTTCTGCAACCTTATCCTTCAAGAAGTGATACCGGATTGCAATATGTTTGGTGCGGGAATGCATGACCGAATTCTTTGAAATATTGATTGCACTAGTGTTATCACATTTGACTGAAATGGGCTCAGTGAAGTGAATACCTAGATCTTTCAATGTTTGTCTCATCCATAATATTTGTGTACAACATGTTGTTGCTGCAATGTATTCTGCCTCGGTCGTGGATAGAGAGACTGATTCTTGCTTCTTACTGTGCCATGCTACCTATTTATCTCCAAGAAAAAATGCTCCTCCACTTGTACTTTTTTTGTCATCAATACATCCTGCCCAATCAGCATCAGAATAGGCAAAAAGAGTGAAATATTTTCCTTTTGGATACCATAGTCCATACTCCATAGTGCCCTTGAGATACCTGAAGATCCTTTTCACAGCTATTACATGAGTTTCTTTTGGACTAGCCTGAAATCTTGCAACCATGCAAACTGCCTGTAAGATATCCGATCTTGTGGCTATCAAATACAGCAGGCTCCCAATCATAGATCTGTACATTTTTTGATCAACATATGGAGATTTATCATCCTTGCTCAACTTGCAGCTTGTTGTCATGGGGGTGCTCACCGGCTTACTATCTTCCATGGTGAACTTTTTCAAAATTTCTTTCACATATTTAATTTGAGAAATAAAAATCCCTTTTTCGGTTTGATTAACTTGCAATCCAAGGAAATATGAAAGTTCACCTATCATAGACATTTCAAACTCTTTCTGCATTTTGTTTGCTATGTCTTTGCATGATTCATCATTGCTGCTCCCAAAAATTATATCATCTACATAAACAACAAGGACAATGAAATTGCCATTTTCAGTTTTCACATATAAATTGCTATCCACCATACCTTTCTTGAATCCTTGCTTAGTGAGATAGCTGTCCAATCTTGCATACCAAGCTCTAGGTGCTTGTTTCAAACCATACAATGCTTTCTTCAGCTTGCAAACAAAGTTAGGATTATCACAAAGTTGAAAATCATCAGGCTGTTCAATATATACTTCTTCAATATTTCCATTCAGAAATGCTGATTTTACATCCATCTGATAAACCTTGAAATTCTTATGAACAGCTAAAGCCAAAAACAGTCTTATTGCTTCAAGTCTAGCCACAGGTGCAAAAGTCTCTTCAAAATCAATCCCCTCAACTTGAGCATATCCTTTGCAGACTAATCTTGCTTTATTCCTTACAACCTGTTCATCTTCATTCAATTTGTTTCGAAATATCCATTTAGTACCAATTATGTTTTTATTTTCAGGCCTTGGTACTAATTCCCAGGTATTATTTTTCTTATTTGATCTAGTTCTTCATTTACTGCCTCCATCCAGCTTTCATCGGTGCTTGCTTCAATAATATTTTTGGGCTCAATACTGGATAACAAAGAATAGTTATTTAATACTCTTCTTCTTGTCTGAATGCCAACTGTAGGGTCCCCAATAATATACTCTTTGGGATGATTTTTCTGCCAGCTGCCTGTTCTGAATTTCCTATTTTTTTCTCTTTCCAAATCATCTGAATCGGATTTCTGTCTCTCTTCCTTTTCTTGATCTTCATCTTCTTCAATAAATTCTTCATAGGTTGGGTAGTTTTCACTTTTGCTGATTTCTTGTTTCCTGCCTTCATCAACCTTCACATCCGCACTCTCCACAATTTTCTTTAGTCTTTTGTTGTAGCATGTGTAAGCTTTACTTTTTGTTGAATAACCAAGAAAGATACCTTCATCAGCTCTATCTTCGAATTTGCCAAGATTGGCTTTAGTCCGTTTAATGTAACACTTGTTGCCGAACACTTTGAAGTATTTTGCTGTAGCCTTTTTGCCAAACCATAGTTCATAAGGTGTTTTGCTTTCATGCGGCCTTAACATACACCTATTCTGAATATAGACTACAGTATGAACTGCCTCTTTCCAGAACTTGTCAGCAATTTTGCTCTCTGTTAACATGGTCCTTGCCATTTCCTGCACAATTCTGTTCTTTCTTTCAACTACTCCATTCTGCTGAGGTGTTCTTGCTGCTGAAAACTGTCTTCTTATTCCATGTTTTTCACAGAATTCGGCAAACTCATTTGAAATAAACTCTCCCCCTCTATCAGATCTCAAGCATTTAATTCTTTTTCCAGAATGATTCTCAACAAGATTTTTGAAGGTTTTAAACATCTCAAAGGCTTCTGATTTCTGTTTCAGAAAGAGTACCCATGTCATTCCTGGAAAAATCATCTATACACAACATAAAATATTTGTATCCATTTATGCTTTCTGTCCTCATGGGTCCACACAGATCAGTGTGAATCAGTTCTAACGGCTTGCTTGTGAAATACTCTTTTGCTTTGAAAGTAGATCTGGTTTGCTTCCCCTTTTGGCATGACTCACAAATGTTGTTTGATGGTTTACCAATAGTGGGTATGTCTCTTACTTGCTCTTTTCGAGCTGATTTTTACCAGATTATCAAAGCTTATGTGACCGAGTCTTTTGTGCCACAGCCAATTTTCTTCTTCCTGTCCAACCAAGCAAGTTCCTTCGAAGTCTCCGAGAGAGTATACAAATTTCCGAAGTTCTCAGTCCAGTGGCTATTAACTTTCCATTTTTTGTATTTCTTACTTCACGACCTCCTCCTTGAAAATTACTTCATGACCTCTGTCACAAATCTGACTTACACTTAGTAAGTTATGCTTCAGTCCTACCACAAAAAGAACTTCCTTAGAGTTGATTTTACCGTCACTTAACTTAACTGATCCTTTACCTACTATCTTTGCTTCATCATTGTTTTCGAATTTTACAGAACCACCTTCATATGTTTGTAGCTTGTCAAACTTCTGTTTGTCTCCTATCATATGACTGGAGCATCCACTGTCCAGAATCTAAGGTGCAGATTTATTCTGGGCTTTGAGGGTTGTTTGAACGATTAGAGATTCCTTGTCTTTCTTCGGTTGCTCATTTTCTTTCCACTATGATTTGACAGCAGATCTGGTCACTTGTTTTACCTTCTCCCTTTCATTGGCTTGTGATAGTTTTTCAGGAAATTTTATGTTCTATTTTGATCCAGTTGATTGATACTTTCTTCCCTGGTATTTATTTCCTGCAAAAGAGCTATGACAATTCCTTGAAATATGTCCGAAGTTATGACAGTTATAACATTCTACAGCATAATCTATCAAAGGAGAAAAAATATTTCTACTAGTAAAATTTCTTTGTTTTACATTATATCTACAACTTGAGATTTTATGACCATATGCATTGCATTTAAAACAATAACTAGAAAAGGAACGAGTTTACCTGGGTAATGGTTGTTGCCATGTTGTAGTAGGATCAATGGGTATTCTTCTTCTTTGATATGTGACTTTGGTAAACCCATCATTTGCAGATCTCCTTTCAAGCTTGGACTTATTGCTTTCTTTTGCATGTTACTGTTTATCTTGATCAACCTTGATGTTGTCTTTATTATTAATTGGTTCTACAGTTACAACCTTTGAGTCCTTTGAGGATTCTCCTTCATCAAAGCCTAAACCAAATTTGATACCCGTAGGCCTTTGATCATTTAACATTTTATTCAGCTTCGCAGAACTGTCTTCAAATTTATGATGACAACTCAGTTTCCGATTCATCTCTTCTAGCTGCAATCTTAATCCAACTATGTCTTCTTCTAGCTTGTTGCACTCATTTATTTTCACGGTTAGCTGTGCTTCAAAATATTTAGACTTTTTCTTATATTCTTCAGTTTGTACTTTCAAACTGATTATTAAATTGCTAGCATCCTCAAATTTCCTTGAAATATTTTTATTTCTTTTCCTTTCTGCACTTAACTCTTCAAGTGCAGCAACCAAATCACCTTCCGGATCTATCTCAGCCTCATCCTCTAATTTTTCTTCACATTCCTGGGTTTCTTCTCGTTCTCTGTTCTTCAAAAGCCATGAACAAGGCTTCACCAGTTTCTTCTTCTGAGTCCTCATTGGAACTATCTTCAGAAGAGTCAATATTCTTTGAAATGAAGCTTTTCTTCTTGAAGTTCCTTTTTCTAAACTGTGGTTTCTTTTTCCAGACATTTCTTTCTTGGTGTGTCCCTTCATCACTTCTATTTTTCTCATTCATTGGGCATTTTGCTGCAAAGTGCCCGATGCCTCCACAGTTAAAGCACTTGAACGGCAGCTTACCTCTGTACTTTCCTTTTCCCTTTACCAATTTTCTAACAAAATTTGCTTTAGTTTCATCTGTATATTCTTCTTCCTCAGATTCTTGTTTAGATTTTATATTTTTCTATGCTTGAAAAGTTGCTTCTCTATCTGAGGGTTTAGTTTGTCCAATCCTCATTTCATATGCTGTTAAAGAACCATGCATTTCATCCATACTAAAAAAATTTAAATCTTTTGCTTCTTCTATGGCAGAAACCTTTGCATCAAACCTTTTATTTAGAGTTCTTAGTACCTTCTTCACAACGACTGCATTTTCCATTTCTTCCCCAAGTCCTCTTATTGCATTGATGATTCCATTTACTCTCAGCAGATAGGCTTCAATGTTCTCATCATCGGTCATCTTTAATGCTTCGAACTGGGCACGATGTGTTTGCAGCTTAGCTTCCTTGATTTTTCTATCTCCTTCATGAATGCTTTGCAGTTTGTCCCATATATCTTTAGCAGATTTGTAGTTCATGATGCGTATCAACTCACTGTCTACTAATCCACACATAATAGCATTCTTGGCTTTCGAGTTGTTCTCAAACTTTTTCTTCTCAACCGCATCTGTTGGAGGAACAGTGGGTATGGTGTATCCATTTTCAACAGATTCCCAAATTTCATAACCCAATGCACATAGATAAGTCTGCATCCTCAGTCTCCAGAAAGAATAATTTGTTCCATCGAACAAAGGAGCTTTGTTAGAAGAAAAACCTTCACCACCGGCCATTGTGTTTATTCCAAGATCACCTTAGCTGATTAAGCTTGTACAGGTGCCTGGCTCTGATACCAATTGATATTCTCACAATAACACTGAGAGGGGGGGGTGAATCAGTGTAACTATTTAAAATATTGAGTATGTTATTCCTAAAACTTAATACTGCTAGCTTAAAAACAAATAAAGCAAATATAGCACAAGAGCATCACACAACACAGGATTTAACGAGGTTCACCAATGTGGCTACTCCTCAAAAATGACTGTTTGGACTACAATCCAAATCCAGTCTTTGCAAGGATTCTTTCTTTACAAATGATTCTCCAGCACCCACTGGAAGGAGCACCAACCCCTGATTTTTTTGCTGCAACAGATAGGAGCACCAACTCCTTTTACCAAGCACCAACTTGGATTTCAAATTTTAATAAAATATTGACATAGAAATGCCTTCTCTATTGCAAGACCCTGACTGGTCCTTCACTCATTCAATTTTGTCACAGAAGCATAAAAAGAATATTTACAATCTCAGTATCTTCTTTTTCATAGTCAGAACCTCTCTACTAATTTTTCAATAAAATTGCATTCAAGTTCAGGTTCTTGTTCTTTCACTATGCTTCGAACAACACCCTTTCCACAACCTTCTCTCTTTTATTTATTTTTCATGAATATTCACGGTTGCAGTAGCCTCCTATTGTGCTTGTTCGAGTCTTTTTATACGATTTTCTCGAATGACTCAATTTTTTTTTAAAACGGCTCGATTTTCCCTCCTAATTTCCATGCATTCTCGGCTACGGTCAATGTGTCAAACCCACTCTGACATGTTCTGCCTTTTAGCCGCTTTCTTTCTGACTCACTCTGAAATTCTGATAGCATTTTTCTCTACACATTCTGACAGTATTTTTCTCTGCACTTCCTGACAGCCTTATAGCGCGTTTCGAAGCTCTCCGATTCTTTTCTTCCAAACTATATGAAACTGCTCTCTTAACGCTTTTGCACTTTCTGATGACACTCTTTTCTATACGCTTGTGCAAAGTTGTAGGATATGCCAGATGGCAAAAGGTGTGAGGTAGCCTACTGGTTTATATCAACCACTACCTATACATGAAATGCCATGGGAGGATATTAGCATGGATTTTATTCTTGGTTTACCCAGGACACAGAGGGGACACGACTCCATATTTGTGGTAGTGGACAGGTTTTTGAAAATGGCTCATTTCATTCCATGCTAGAAGACTAGTGATGCGGTCCATGTGGCTGATCTATTCTTCAAGGAAGTGGTACACCTTCATGGGCTACCAAGGAGCATTGTGTTGGATAGGGATACCAAGTTTGTAAGGTATTTCTGGAGAACCCTATGGAAGAAACTGAAGACGGATTTAAAATTCAGTTCTGCATACCACCCCCAAATAGATGGCCAAACAGAGGTGGTAAATCGGAGCTTGGGCAATCTGCTGAGATGCTTGGTCGAAGATAAGCCCAAGGGATGGGATTTAGTTTTTCCACAGGCAGAATTCGCTTACAACAGCTCTGTCAATAGAAGTACCAATAAATTGCCATTCCAGATCATCTATGGGAGCAGCCCAAGAAACGCCTCAGAGTTGAGAAGGATGGATACAAGAGAAAAATGCAGTGCTGAGGTAGAAGACTTTTCTGAACACCTAAAGGGAGTGCATGAAGAGGTGACAAGTCACATTGCTAAGATGAATACTCAGTATAAATCCAGGGCAGACCAGAAGCGCCGAGCTAAGGAGTTTGAAGTAGGAGATTCCGTTATGGTCCATCTAAGAAAAGAGAGGTTTCCTGCCAAGACCTATAACAAGCTGAAGATGAAGAAATTTGGGCCATGTAGGATCATTGGGAAATGGGATTCAAGTAATGCATATGAGGTGGAGTTGCCGAGTGAACTTAACATCTCATCGATTTTTAACATTTCGAATTTGGTCGAGTTTCATGAAGGAGATAACAGTGCAACACCAAGCCCGGATTTGTGGAGCATTCCTACGGTTACTCCAGTCGTAGATGAGATAGAATAAGTCCTTGATATGCGTGAGGGCCGAAGTATTTAGAACAGATGTTATTATGAGTATTTGATCAAGTGGAAGGGCAGGCCCATCGAAGATGCGACTTGGTTGTCGAAGGCAGAGGTTGACCGCCTGGGTCTACCTCAGACAGATCAAAAGTGAAGGTCACTTCTCAATTCACCCCGGGTGTCTAATGCAGGAGCATTCGGAGGTGGAAAAGAAATCTTGCATCACCCAAAAATATTTTTTCTTTAAGTGCCAAAGCTGTCGCAATATCGCGACAATTTTTGAGAAAGGGCGCCAAAGGGTCAAACTGTCGCGATATCGCGACGCTTTTTGAGAAAAGGGGCCAAGGCACAAAATGGTCGCGAAATCATGAAATTTTTGAAGCAAAGTAGCCTAGACGCAAAATGGTCACGAAATCACGACATTTTCGAAGCAAAGCAGCCTGGACGCAAAATGGTCGTGAAATCGTGACATTTTCGAAGCAAAGCATCCTGGACGCAAAATGGTTGCAAAATCGCGACATCTTCAAAGCAAAGAACCCAAGGCGCCAAATGGTCATGAAATCACAACATTTTCAAAGCAAAGAGGCCAAGGCACAAAATGGTCACGAAATCGCGACATCTTCAAAGCAAAGAAGCCAAGACGCCAAATGGTCGCGAAATCGTGACATTTTCAAAGCAAAGAGGCCAAGGCATAAAATGGTCATGAAATCGCAACATTTTCGAAGCAATGGAGCCAAGGCACAAAATGGTCATGAAATCGTGACACCTTCGAGAGGAAAATCTCTAAGGCACAAAGTGGTCACGAAATCGCAACACTTTCGGGGGCAAGACTCGAAGGCGCAAAGTGGTCGCGAAATCGTGACACTTTCGGAGGCAAGACTCGAAGGCGCAAAGTGGTCGCGAAATCATGACACTTTCGAAAGCTGGGCTCAAAGGCGCAAAGTGGTCGTGAAATCGTGACACTTTCGAAAGATGGACTCGGAGGCGCAAAGTGGTCGTGAAATCGTAACACTTTCGGAAGCAATGTGATAGGGTGCAAAGTGGTCGCGAAATCGTGACACTTTTGGGGCAAAGGCACCAAGGGGTAAAATGGTCACAAAATCATGACATGTCACGGTTTCGTGGCCCAAAGGAGAAAATAGAGGCCAAAAACCAAAACGTCATGATATCGTGACCGAAGAGGAGAGAGGGCGTATGGAAGCAAACACGTCGTGATATCACGACAAAACGCTCATGACTCCAGACCAACCGACGGTTGCAGAGGCCATTACAGAAGGGCATGTGGCATCAAATTACATGTGGCCATAGAGCACTAGGTGGTTACAGAGGCCATGGTAGGAGGGCATGTGGTAGCAGATTACAGATGGCTAGAGCATTCCTTTGAATGATGACTCGGCAGGTGGATGCACAGCAGCTGTAGGCTCCACCATCCCATGCCATGATGATGGAAGATACCTGGCCACAACATGCATGCGGTGACAAAACACTCATGCAGGAGGTTACAGGGAATCCCACATTCTATGTAATGATGTCCGAAGGGGGTCGGGTCTGTTATAAGAGAAATGCATACATTGTAAAAGGGACTCTTGGCCATTGGAATATAACTGCTATATTTTTGAATTCGAAACCTCTGTTAATGAAATTTGCATGAATTTTTTTGTGTGTTATCTTAGTTCTGCTTCAACTCCCCCATGAAAATCTATACCTTTGGTCTATCATATTGCAGACTATGTCTAAGAGAACCCACGGTAGTCTGCATCCGCTCTAGTGGCACCGCAGTAAGCCATCGACAACTCCTGCCAAAACTTGTGTTAGCCTAGATGCCCCAGGCATCTGCCGTAGAGACTTGATGTTCACTCTACCATTCTCTAGGGCGAATCTAGGGTCTCTAGTGAGCCTCATCATTGCCTGGCCTTGATTTGTTGTAGGCATCATCAGTCGTCCCTATATGGGGATCCTCATGATCCTCCATACATCCTCTAGAGTGGGAGCCATCTCCCCTGTCGATAATCGAAAGTAGGACGACCCCGGATACCACCTCTCTGCTAGGGCTGTCAGTAGCCCCATGTCCATTGGCACTTGTGGCATCTCTGCCACATGCTGTAGGCCGACCAGTCCAAGTCGATCATGCTCTGCCTGGTCAAGCACGGCTATGTCATCTCTTAGCCTACCGTATTTCCATTCTCAGCTCTTTAGTAACCCCTTCTGCAAAACAAATAATAAAACAACAAAATCATTAATAAACCAATCATTAACATCAAATTAAACAACTTAAAATCAAGTTTAAAATGATATCGTCCCCAATTGGGCAAAATCATCTTTTGTGAGGACAAAATCGTCTCCTATTTCGCAACTTGGGAATCACCCCTTGTTGGACAAAATCGACGATCTAGGTACGATTTTGATGAAATCGAGACGATTTTGTCCCAAGGATGTCGACGGCCTAAAAACGGTCACGTTGCCCCAAACAATCAAATTTAAATCAAAACAACTTGCATAAAGTTACATTAAACCTAATCTACTAGGATTAGATCCTTACCCGTAGCCTACGTTGGACCTCTGTCGCTCTATGCACTGTCTCTACCATATTTTTCTACAGAAATCTAGAACAGTCAAAGTGAATAGTAAAAATGAATTAGGGTTTTACCCTATTTTCTTAATTTTATTTAAAAAACTCAGCATTTTAAATTTTGCTTTTTCGTGTTTTTACCTCAAATGTTCGATTTGGGTAAAAACACGAAGGGGGCACCATAGTCAGTATTCATACGATTCGACCAAGAATCGTCATCTAAAAAATTGAGTATATTTTTGCTTTCTCGTAAAATGGGAAAAACTCGTCTTTAACACATTTTCTTTGGAAAATTCGCTAAATAGGGGGAAAAATGTAGCACCCTAAAATTGGTATGGTTAAAACCTTAGTAAAAAGATAAAATATTAAAATTTGAATTTCAACCCCAAACTGCCCATTAAACCGCATTTTACCCGCTTTCCCCATATTTTGCACCATTTTTAGGATTTGTTTTGACCGTTGGACGATATCGTCGCATATTAGACGAAATCATCCCGATCTGACGAATTCGTCTGGAATAGAACGTCCAGACGATTTCGTTCCAAAACCGAATTTTCATAATTAGCTCCTGTTTCAACAACCTCTCCAACTCGGGCAGAAGCATGTCTGCGCAGTTGGATATTTCCCTGTTGGAGTTCTCCCAGATTGGGATGATCCCCAACCTCCCAAACCTCTTTTTAATCCTATATAAACTAGGATTTTTCTAGTTTATCCCCCTGCCTCCTTGCCTAATTCTTGCTGATTCTTCCTGAACTCCCAACCCTTATGTTGATAGGATTTCATTGCAGAGTTAGCTATTTATTCCTTCGTATTATTGCTTGCATTTGGTATTTTTGCATTTTTATTTGTAGGAACTCTACTGTTTTTCAGTCGAAGATAGCTTGGATCATCGCAGACGATCTCAAACGATTGCAAACGATTTCGTACGATTGGAGGCGATCCTGACTGTAGTCCAGATTGGGGGTAGTCCGAGTTTAGAGTTCACATTTTCTTAAGCTTTGCTGCATTTTCCATAACATATTTTTGCACTGTTTTAAGTTACTATGTTTTATGCATCTTGGAGTTCACCTCATTTAGCATAATTGCATGATAAAGGTAAAATTAATCATTAAATTTACTGCATTTCCTCATTTGTTATTAGACACTATTATTTAGGCATGTTTGATGTTATTTCTATCATTATCTCTTGCTTCTGCATTTGCATATTTGGTATTTTGTGTCTATTTCTGTGATTACAAGTTTTTGACAGATTAGTCTGATGAATTAGTCAGATTTCAGGCGATTCTGTCCTATTTCAGATGACCTTTTGTGATTTGAGATGATCCCAAGAAATATCAGATGATAATGTGCAAACTGAGACGGTTTGAACTGCTACAAGACTCAGAATCTCCATCAGACATCCAAAATTAGGTATGAATTCTTCTGGTTAGCATATTCTCTGTAATTTGCATCTATTTCTATTTTTTGTATTCATTGAAATCCGCATTGGCATATAGAATAGTTTAGATTCATATCGGCCAAACCTAGGACTTGAATGATCGAGCATAAAAATGAACACATCAAACACACTATCAACCTAGGCAGAGAAACTGCCATTCAAAAGTTTCCTGGTGAACCCACCATCCATCGAAAATTCACCCTTATACACCTCCCCCGAGAGGCGGGACCTTCAAAGGGCCTCTCAGTCCGAGGTATTGTCCCATCCTTTTCACATCCCCCTTCCGGGTACGGATCCTATAGCCTGAAGGTAAGGGTGCAAAAAATTTGGAGCAATACAAATGCTATGGAAAATAGTATCTTCAAAATCCTTAGATCTTGTGATTATGATTTTTGGTTCTAGTTCTAGTAATGCAAACAACAAGTGTTCAATGCTCTTAAAATGAAAAGACTTTCAATTTTCAAATTTTTAACTGATAAATCATCATGTTCATTAAAAATACATCAATTAAACCATAACAATAAGGAATATTCTCAATTTATAAAATGTTAGAATCAATCCATCATAAATTAGAGAATTTCCAACAATAAATGTGAACGACTTAAAAATAACTTCTTAAATCGAATCAATTACCTTAACGAATGCCCTCCAATCACAATAATATACTCACAGCCAGGATTATGCCTAGATATTCTTTGTTGCAAGTAAATATTTGTGATTTTTCCAAGGTAATATGTAATGTATTAATTTTCTTGCAATGCTTAGTGAAAATGTGAAATACCAAAAGTTAATTGGATACCTCAGTGTTGCATATACTTGTTAACAAGGGGCCTGTTTTGGTGTTGATTTGATTTGCAATGATTTTGTTGTTCATGGAATTTATGAAAATGTGAAATTATTGATCAACTATCTACTTTGAAATTTGATAAATATTTGATTTCAATCTTTGAAAATTTGATTTTAATTATTTTTTATCTCAGATTTTTAATCAAATTTTTGTCTTCGATTATTAATCGAACTTTATCTTCACTTGTTAATCAATTTCATCTTTGATTGTTATCCAAATTTTATCTTTGATTATTAACCAAATTTTATTTTTGTTTGTTAAGACAATTTTATCTTTGTTTGTTAATCAAATTTTATCTTTGATTATTAAGATATTCTTGAGAATAAAAATGAAGTGATTGAATCTAACTTTACCATGTGAAAACTTTAGAGTGTCATATTCATTATTCATTTTGATAAAAGATTGAAATTTATTGAAATTTCAATTTTCATAAAGTGAAACTAATTGATTATTTGGAAAAATTGTGCAAATTTTAAAACCTCAAATTTTCATTAAAAATGTGAACTTACATAAAATAAAAATTTGAACTTTAATTTTGAAGTTGATGTATTTTTTTAGGCATTTTGATTTTTATTTTTATTTTTGTATTTTTTTGAAATTGAAATTTTTTGTAAAAGGCTAGGGTTAGAGAAAATAAAATAAAAAGAACAAGTCGTAAATTCTAAAATTTCAACTTGAATCTACATAAACAAATATTCTAAACTAAAATCAACATTAAACCAGTCAGTCTTCACACAGCCCAGAATTAATGCGATGCAATCTTCTAAGGGAATAATGCAATATATTAAGAAAAATAAATAAGTATACCATCTACATGCATAAAACTTATTAAAATTTCCAATACATTGCCAAAATGGAAGATATTGAATTCATATTCCTTCATAATACCTTAAATCGATTACAATGGGTGAAATTTGATGTAGTCCAGCAACAAGGGAGGAGATGTTCTTCAAGAAAATATTGTTTCCAACATGCACTTGCTCCATAAAGTCTCTGACCTTTTATTCGTGCGTTTGAATGGATATTAATAGGTAACCTTTAGTTGCTTCATTTCATATTTACCTCCATGAAAAAATTCTACTTCATCTTCCTCCTTTGCCTCAACTTGTAATCACCATGTTTAATTATTTCTATGTATTTTAAAACTCATTAGGTAATGCTTTCGTCTATGGTGCAGTATGAACGTTACTCTGTACAATGAAACTACCCACGTGATTGACTTGACTAATAAAAGTGATTACCTCATCTATTTTCTATGGTACTTGATTTAAAACATGATGTCGAACACCATTTCTATGATGGCTTATATCTTTTCAATATAATGAGGTAATAAAATTTGCATAGCCCTCTGACGATGATACTGTGACTACACATTTCATTCTGACAATACCACAGCCATGGGCTCCTACGGAGATGATGTTTATTGTCATCATCACTCTATATGGAACAATGATCATCATTACTTCTATCAAAATTATCGCTTGCACAAGCATACATGTAAGGCAAGAATGGCCTTTGGGTAACTACCTTGGAATAATTTCTCTTCGTTCGATCACGACGATTTTGAAGGAACAACCAAGTTAGTGGAGATATAAAATTTGAAGAAATAAATGGTTTCTCCTACTAATGGTAGGTATCCCATGGTTCCAAATGGCTCACATATCCCTCAGATAGACAATGCATGGGAAAAACAAATATTCATGCCACTACCACTCAATATGCCCATGTAGACCAACTCAAAAATTGTACTCTCACTGGGTGTTTTCCTCATACAAATGCAGTACATTCTTCACATCAACTTCTCTGCATTCACATATTTGGTAGATTTATTTTATATAATATGAAATATACACCAAATACACTATCATGATTCAACCACCACTAGGGTACATCTTGGTTTAATCTTGCAATGTTGTTTGCAATGAAGAACTTAGTTGTGTGCATGTATAAAAACACTGCCCAAAATCTCCTTTTGTTTATCATCAATTCCACACTCAAGAAAGAGGGTGAAGGAGTACATAAAACATAATAAACATCCCTCTAATAATACCTTTGTGCAGTGAAAATTTTTCTAGCAAGTAACCTTCATGCAAGTGAAAATATTGCCAGCGCGTAACCTCCATGCAAGTGAAAATTTTGCCAATGTGTAACCTCCACCCTGGTGACCTGTGGCCCTCATAAAATCCAATGAATATCATCTATATCAGCAACCACACAAGGCTATTGAAAGAATGCATCCGTGCCTTGAAAGTAATTCCAATAACCTGTGTATTTGTCTTCAGAACCAAAAAAATAAAAGAAGATTCTTAGAGGTCTATTCTCCATCATGTGGAAACCATATACAAAGCATCGATCCCACCATGGTAGATAATTTGCAGCACAACATCCCGAATCATGTTCATCTATTGCTTTGTTCTATTTTTATTACCTTTGCTATATTTTTGTCCCACATGTACTCGATGACCACCTAGTTAAAGGTTCATCAACCCAAGTAGGCACTAAGTCTTATGACTTATCTAATCCCTTTGGGGACCCCTTGGAATTCATTCCCACATTGATCATACTATGGAACTGTATCTACTGTTTGGTCGGGTCGAGGGGTCACCTCAAAAATTGTACCGTGCTCTGACGCTGCATTTGCTGGTTTACCCTATCCTCTGTCTCAGATTCTGTGTCATACCACCATTTTTGGAAACTTGGTCACATGAACATAAAAAAAATAATTAATTCAAAAAAATTACTTTATAAAGTAATCGATATTTTATACCATAAAGTTAAAACAAAAAATAAACATTTTAAACCATATGGTAGTTACCTTTTATTTTTATTATATTATATATTTTATTTTATTTTTTAATGTGTAGGGATATATGAATAGTCAAGGGATTGAGCACAAAATGAATTCAATATTCAAATGGTAATTCAAAATTTAAAAGATACAAGTCAAAATTTACCATTAAAAATATACGATTTAGCTTGTATATGATTTATGCATGGTTTAACAAGGCTTAAACTTTGACCTCTTCCTTAAATATTGCGGAATTTAACCCATTGAGCTTTATGAGGAGTTTCTCCCTAAGTCTCCTAAGGCTTGACAATGAGATCAACTATAAAACAATTAATGCTAAAATCATGACCATGGTCAACCTCCTTTTGACATCATGAACTTAGACTCTCCTTGAACACCTTGAAACTGTGGTATGTAATTTGACTTTGTAATCAACCCTAAAAAATTATTTGGTATAAATTAACCAAAAAAAACTCAATGTAAACAAGAAGTCACATATTGAATCCACCAAAAAGGCTCACACCCGAAGTATCCTATTACAAGAATTGACAAAAACACAAAATGCATACAAGAACAAGAAATTGACAACAAATTGATCAATAAAACATGCTTTATTTCATTATATTTGAAGCCAAACTCAAATTACAAGTACATCCCTCTTAGGTATAATCATCTTGATACAATTGTTACAATAGGATGTCATTGTTTCCCTCTCAAGGGTAGGTGTGATTTCCAAGTGCCTTTCAGGGTGACATGAACTACTCTAGGGTGTCGATGACCCTCTTCTTCGCGTTGAGGAAGGAATTGTATGCTTTATCTGTTTCAATACCTATTACCTGCAATAAAGAAACAACAAGAAGCAATTAGTAACAAAGGTGGTCTCTCTTGATGAGGCTTTGAAAGTAATCTTGTATAAATAATAACATGAAATCAAGAAAGCATGTAAAACTATCAATCTATGCAAGAAATGAGGAAATTGTAATATAGCACGTAAAGAAGCATGAATCTAGCTAAGAAACATACTAATTAACCATTAGAAAACTTGAATTACATGAAACTAATCTAGATTAACAAATGCAAGAAAAGGTGAAGCAAATCTACCTCTAATTCCTAAATTAACTGGTCAAATATCTACTAAAATGTAGATCTATGCTAGATTAAGCTAGTGAAAGGTTCATCAACCCAAGTAGGCACTAAGTCTTATGACTTAGCTAAGCCCTTTGGGAACCCCTTGGAATTCATTCCCACGTTGATCATACTCTGGAACCACTGTTAATCGTGGCTCATAGCTATGGTTAAGATGAAAGTGTCCTTTCTATTGCAACCAAGGCTAGAAACTCTCAAATCCTCCAAGGAATTGATGGTCAAGGGTCGCCTGTGTTTTTTGGAATAGATTGGTGGTTAAATTCAATGGAATTAGCAATGAACGTGTGTCAATTTTTAATATTTCTCTTCAATTTCTTGAGATCTCCATTGTTTCATGCACAATTATCATTGATCAATTGGACAAAACTTTGTTACTCCTTAAGGGGATATGAAATTGCTCTCCAAACTGATAGGGCTCCGTTATGCAATTGAGCTATTCTTTAGAATATTTGCTCTCTATAATTGAGGTCTTAAGTAGACTCCCAAAATACTTTCTCTAGCTTCATGGAGAAGCCAAGAACAAGATTTGGCAGTTGAGAGGAAGCTTTTGGATGCTTCTCATCCCAAACCACTTTGAAAACCATTGTAATTCGACTGTTGCAACTGATTTGACTTGGCTTTGGTCGCTCAATTTTGCTATAGTGTTAACCATAGGTGTCAGTTGTGGTCCCCAATTGGTATATTGGGGGCCATGGTTTTCAGTCGCTATCAACACTTCTAACCACAGGTGTCATCCGCGGCTAGCACTAACTAGGCAAAGATGCCTAATTGAGTGGTAAAAACCACTGCTATACCTTGGATTTGTCCAAAGGTCTTCCATATGATCTTCTAGCATGTCCCATATGAGTAGTCACCATCGACATGACACGTTTTAGGTGTCTACACATCCAAATCAAAATTTCAAGTGGATCCCCAAATTTGAGGTACATTATGCAATGGCAACAATACCATCAAAAAATATTCCTAGTGGTAGTATATGCTATCAATAAGTTTTGACACTATATTACTAAGTATCAAGTGTATGTTCACCCAAATCACTCAGTAATCAACTACCTTATGAACAAACCTATGGTTAGTGGTCAAATAATTCACTAGTTATTGCTACTACAAGAATTTGATATCATGATAATGATTAAACCAGGGAAGGCTAATGTAGTGGTTGACTTCTTGTCTAGATTGAACAACATAGGAGAAGATGAATTGGTATAAGATGCTTTTCATGATTAAAATTTATTTGTAATATTAGTAACATCACCATTATTTGTTGATATTAATAATTATTTAATAAAAGGAAAAGTTCCCCCTCATTTTACCCCCCAAAAAATAAATAATTGATAAAAGCTCATCCTTTACAGGGATCAATGATATACTATTAAAATGTGGACCCGATTACATATTACGTCGATGTATTTGACAATACAATGTATTTTATGTCATTAGTGCATGTCACGATGAACCTTTAGTAGGATATTATTTAGTTAAAAGTATCATTAGATTTTTTTTGGAAATTGGCTATTATTGGCCATCTCTTCATAAGGATGTGAAAAGGTATATACAACATTGTGATGCATGCCAAAGAATGGGAAAACCCACACCCATAAATAAAAACCCTCTATAGCATCAAGTGGTTTTAGAACCATTTGAAATATGGGGGTTGGATTTTATTGGACCCATCAACCCACCTTCTCAAGGGAAGGTATATATTTTAATATGCACTATGTAACCAAATGGGTAGAAGTAAATGCCTTCAAACATGCTTGTGAAGAGAAAGTCTCTAAATTTCTATATTCTCAAATTTTTAGATATTTGGAGCACCACGATCTATTACCATAGATCATGGACCCTAATTTGCATCCAAAGTAATAAAAGCTTTTACTGAATTATATGAAATCAAACATAGGAAATCATGACCTTACCATCCGTAGGAAAATGGTCAAGTCGAAGTCACTAATAGGGAACTAGAAAGGATTCTAACAAAAATAATAGCTGTTCATAGGAATAATTGGGTGAACAAGTTACGATAATTCATTTGGGCATATAACATGACATGGAAATGAACCACGAGTTTCACACTTTACGAATTGGTTTATGGTAAGAAACCTCTTTTTTTTTATATAGAATTTGAGTTATTAACACTTCACACATCTTTGGAAAATGATATTAAATTGTCATAGGTACAACTGGACAGAGTTTTGAAATTAAATTAATTGTATGAGATTTGATTGAAGGTATTACACCAAATATAAATTATCCAATAGTAACAAAAAATATAGCATGATAGTCACATTCAACAGAGAAAATTTGAACCAAGATATTGGGCAATGTTTGTTCAATTATCGCTATGAAGATAATCTTGGATTGGACCCTATCAAATCAGATAAGTGTTTAGGAATTGAGTGGTTTGCCTTTCACCTATTGATTATTTGAAGATAAATTTAGTGATAAATGGGAATCGATTAAGGGTGTACCATAAACCATTAATAAAGGAGTTTACATAGTAGTTTTCACAATTAGATTTATGTGTGATGGAAGAGACTTTCTCTTCTACTTCAAATTCAAAACAATTTAAAAAATTGATGATGACTAATATTGATTGTGATGATCCTTTATGGGCATAATTAAGACATAATTTGGTTGAAAACCAAAAATTGCGACCTCTTTTGAAAATAAAATTAAATAAATAATTCAATAGTGCAAATCCTTCTAAGTTGCTATTGAAATTAGGTTTACATGAAAACTAGTTTTTGATCAGTTTACCTATTTGACATATCCCCCTTGTAGAAAATTTTCCTTACTACACTTGTGTGATGTTTTTAGATTTCAAGAAGGCTACAAAATCATCAAAATGATCTATGAATTTAATGATAATCTTGTTAGCTTTTGATGAGTATATGATATAGGAAATGAAACCACAAGATGCAAGATAAGCAAGCTATGATATCTATATGATAATGGCACTATAATATACAGGAAAATAAATAGATAAAATTTTGCAATAACTCAGAAATATACCATTACTGAAAGCTTACAAAAATAGTACAATGCAGTATAATGGAGGACATGAACACTCCACAATTTTTTTTAAAAAGAACTACATTGTACCACACTACCAATCTATACTATACACTCTTTATATGTTCTCCTCCTATTTTACTCATTATAAGGCCTTTATATAGGAACATAGGTTCCTTGGCCCTTACTCTACATTTGAATTTATCCTATGACTTATGTACATGCACACTACATGCACATTTACATCATTGCACATTCTGACACTTGTGCATTTATTACATGTTGAAGTAACTACTTAAATTTACTTTAAAGTAAAATCCTACTCTAGTAATGTACCAAAAATGGTACATTGATATGTATCCAATAATGTAAAATATTCTCTAACACCCCCCTATATTACATTATTTGGGTATTTAAGACTTTAGTCTTCAATATGGATCTTCAATCTTCAGATGTTATTCTACTTGATCTGGTTCTTCTTCTTCTTTAGCTTTAGCATTATATTCATTCTTTGTGATTTCTTCATTATACTCTTTGTTTGTATCCTATTGAGTATTTTTGTCTTGTTCTCTTCTACCATATTTTCTCTTCCTCCTTCTTCTTCATTTTTGCATTGTTACTAGAGGAATATCTGCTTCATGATGAGTTAGTCTATCATCACAATAAAATTGACTTGGATTCAAAGATTCATTACTAGTATCTAATTTCATTTGTTTTATTCCTTGAAATAACTAAAAAGTTATTAATGACAAATAGAACATTAAGCACTCTTATGAGGAAATAATAATCACATTTTAAGTGTTTCACCAAGTCTTAAATAGAGTTTCATGAAGATATCTAGTTATTGTTGTAAATTTATCTTTCTTTGCTTCCTTCAAAAACAAGGAGAATATTTATTTCAACTATGTAGACAAGAGTTTGAATCCATCAAAGTTTTCTATCAAATTTTGTGAATAGAACCTAAGTTCATGAAGTAGCATTTCACTATTTTCATTGAATGCATTCTTAATTATTTTCTCCATCTTACTTTAAATAATAAACCTTTTGGATGTTTATGTATTTTTATTACTTTCAAAGTTGGTTTTCTTATGTCTCCTTAGTTTAGAGTATGTGAACTACTTCGGTAAAACCTTTCTAATGTTAAGGTTTTATAGGATTCTTATGTCTCCCTAGTGATACTCTAATATTGGTAATAGTTCACCTTTTGAGTTGATTTGGTAATGTTTTGGGAATGATAATAATCAACTCCTATTTCATCTTCTTTCTTCTATTGAACTATGCACTTATCAATTTGATGAAGTTCTTTATGGTTGGATTTCTTTTGTCCCTTTAATGTGAGTATGAGACAAGTATAACCAATTAATTCCAACTCTTTTGAATATTTAATGAACTTCCTTATTCAACCTTTAATAGTTAAATTTCCACCCAGGTGTTGTAGGTGAGTTGGGGGCAATCCTCCAAGGGAGGTCCCAAGTTCAAATCTCCACCCTACCAAAAAAATCTGAATTGGGTATCCAAAATCCAATTGATAATGTTGGTGCGGGTAGGGTCGAGTGCGACCCTCGGGTGACTTTGATAGTGTAGAACCCCCTGTTCATGGTCTCTCAGACCAAGGTGGCTTTGCAAGGGGTTTTTTGCTTAAAAAAAAAAATAGTTCAATTTCTAAATTTCAATAAACTAAGGTTTGATGTGGTATACCTTATAACTCCCTAATTTGAAATTTTAGAAAATAATAATATTTGTAAATTAATATTCCAATTTACCAAGGTTGAAAACCTTATGTCTCCTACTTAATTATTTGCAAATATCTCAATGTTTGAATATCAAGCAATTTATAATATCTTCAACCTTTGCTAAAATTGCTTTCTTAATTCTAAGGTTGATATTTCAATGCAATAATAATAAAATTTCAACCTTATACTAACCACCTTATAACTCCTAAATTAAAGGAATGTATTAAATGATATATATCTTTTATCTTCCTTCAATGTATAGCGTGTAAGCTGATTGGCCTGTGGTGAGACTTATAAGTTTAGGCACTGATATTTACTATGGGATACGAGCATTCAATGCACTCTTTCGAATGGTTCCGGTATTTTCCTCACAACCCAAGTATTCAATAATCTACTTTCTTTTGAACAGCACTGGTCTTCACCTTACAACCCTAGCATTCAATGTTCTACTTTGATTGGTGTTGGTATATCGCAGTCTATTTCTACACTTTGAATCCAATCATGATGTTTTATTGTGTGCTTTCACTTTGATAATGGCTAAAGATCTTCCCCTCTATCTATGCACCTTATAACTTGGGCTATTAATAGTGAAACATCTATTCTTGGAATATAATTTACTTCACACATTACAATAACTTATCCTTTATGAATGCTCTTGATACTTTGTGCATATGTTACTCAAATATGCAGGTGGTAAATGGATATTATAATATCTTCTAATGTTAGATTATGAGCCTTCAATGCTCACCCTTTTGAATGAAATGATTGTGTTAGAGCTAGAAATAAATAGTCATCTCCATGAAGCATAATTGAATATCTAGATATCATAGCTAATTTATATTAAACAAGAAGAGTCCAAGTGGTTCTAGCTCATCCCAAGAATTTGTACAATAATTTTGGCCAAATATTGTATGTAATAGTTAGTCTTACTTTAGCATACTGAAAGCTTTAAAAGGGGAAATGTTCCTCATTTTTAAGGGGTAGAAATTTTAATGCTTACCTTTTTTAAGTTGGTGTTCTAAGCTATTCTAAAGAAATCAAATGGTTGTTTGACTTATTTTTATCGAAGTGTATGCATTACACTTTTAGCATTTCATATAAGCTTTAATGGTAGTTAATTTTATTAGGCTTAATGTTATTTACCTTATTTTTACTAGATGTTGAAGTGAATGTTGTTAGGATATAATTTTTTTGAATTATTTCCATTAAACTATTTGGAGTGCTAAATGCTATGATAATTGCACTTAATGTTGTTTACCTTATTTTGACTAGAGGTTGAAGTAAATGTTGTTAGGATAGATTTTTTTGGATTATTTCCATTAAAATGTTTGGAGTGTTGAATGCTATGATAATTGCACTTCTAGTATTTCTGATAGTTTAACTAGTGTAAATTCTATTAGGTGAAATAGTTGTTTGGATCATGTCAATGAAATGTTTAGAATATTAAATGTTGTGATTCTTGTGCTTATCATGCTTATATAAGCTTTGATAGAGGGAAATTAAGTTAGTATTTTTATTGTAATAGACTATCTATGTAAATTCATCATGAATTCTTATTGTTAGCTAAATTCTAACTACCTTTAGTATTATTTCTATCCCCATATTCCTTATTTCTCTTTATAATTTTCTTTAACTTTTAAGCATTTCCAAAAAGTATTTCTTCTTTGGAGGTTGATCTAGAAGTAATTTTAGATCATCCAATATTGAATTTGATCTAAGGAACACATTTTATACCCAAGTAAATAAGAATATCAAAAGTTGTGGCATGCCAAATGGGACCAAAACAATTTGGTTTTTCTCTTAAAGAATCACAAATGAGGAGAAATCACAATAATTTTCTGATTAGAAGTCAAATCCACTATGTGCATAAAATCATTTAGCATACCCATATTTTTTGATGATCAATATCTTGGTGAATGTCTTGGTCTCATAAAGAGGATAAATTCCATTCACTTGGTGACTCCACTATTGAAGAAACTTGATATTGGTGACCTCGTTGGAAGAACTTAGCTCCAAAATTGCATGATAACTATATTGGAAGCCAAGAATTTGAAAGAACCAGTGCACTTTGTTGAGCTACCAGCTATCTAGATACATAAAAAAGGTAAGTCACTTTCATTTTTCTATGTTTTCTTAGTTTAAATACCCACCCCTTTATAGGCCATATCTCCATAATCATATGCTAAATACCCACCTAGATCTATGTCTTTAACACTTATGTATCCTTTAATATTTCAAATCTCTATGACAATCCTCAATCTGCATTAAAATATTTACCATCCTTTGATGGTAGTGAAAAGATGGCCTATGAACATTACCAAGATATAGTTGCTTGATCTACTATCCATAATATTCATGAGGATATAAAGGTGATATTATTGGCCTTGTATTTTAGAGATAATTTTTTAATATGGTATTGTTCAGTAGAAGAAGGTTGTATTAGTACTTAATTCAACCTTACTAAACCCTTTATTTTATAATTTAATTATTTAGGGCATCCATTTTCTTTGCTCACCCAATTCACCTCCATTCAAAGGCTTTCTCAAGAGAACATCATAGATTTCAATATCTAATTTTGTAAGACTTGGAAAATAATTCCTCAAGATATAATACCTTGTCATGCTAAGGCATATATCTATTATCTTCATGCTTTTGTCCTAGACCTAAGTCTCTAGATCCAACGTTCAAATGAGATGATATTTCCTTAGATATTTTAGGCTGTGATAGCAAAAAAAATTCTCTCATCTCTCTTGGAAACAACCTTTAAAAGTTATATCACCATGCTTTCCTCAAATTCCTCAACAACTTCAACTAGATGTATTGTCAATTGTTGTAACCCTTGCATTGCTTGATCCATCTACACCAACCCTATACCCTTAAAGTAATATTCAAGTTACCCCTATACCATCTTTTCATGAGCCAAAAATAATCTATGGAGATTCAAAATTTTAATGCAGTAGTTAGAAATATGATTTAAAAAATCATAATAATAGAGCAACAGAATGCAGGAAGAAATTTTTATGGATATCTACAAAGGAAATATCTTTTTATTTCAAAATATCAAGGGTTTTTGACTAGAAATGATGTCAAAAATCATACTTATATAGCCAAAATTTAAGAGGAATAAGTATCCAGGGCTCTAGAGAACTATTGGTGTTTAGCCTCTAATGATCCACTTAATGTTGAAGCTTGAATAGTTCATCGACATCAATGTTATCTAGTTGTAGCTCAAATACCTAAAATACAATCAAATGAGCTAGTAGGCATGATTACAAATTTGCATCTATACCTTTTAGTAGAAGAGAATCTATATTTTGACATTATTCATGTTAACAAAATCCAAAAAAATACCCCTCCTTATATGATATTCAAGAGAACTAATGGTCTAAAGGTTTCTCCTCATCCTCAAAAGGAGTAAATAAAAGAACTAACCAAGGGGAAAATCAAGCAATAATATCCTAGGGTAATTTATGAGGAATTTAGGGAGTAAGCCAAAAATAAATGTGTTACCCCTCTATTACTAGAAAGCAAAGACAAGAAACTACATAACAATATCAAAAGAAGTTTAATGAACCAATCTGAAGGGAAGAAAAGCTCCTAGAAGCTACCAAATATAACATTGTTGAAGATCTTAAAATAATACCTTCAAAGGTTAGCATGTATTGTGCCTTAAATATTTCTAGATAGATTGCCTTAATCAAAGCAACACTAAATACTATTATCAAAAATGGATTTGGGTGTTGGGACATGAATTTGACTCAAGATCAAAAAAATTATAGGATTGATAAGAATTAGCCTTCCCAATTTTATGCCCTTGTGTGTTGAAGGATGGATAGTACACAATTATATGGTGGATTCTAAAGCTACCACAATAATCATTCCTAAGGTTATTTGTGATGATATGGTTTGAGAATATACCTAGACTAGTTCTAGTTTGTTTTAGCTAGATGAAGCACTAGTCTAGAGAGTGAGAGCCATAAAAGATATTTCAATACTGGTACACAAGGTTTTGGATACCTTAGTAATCTAGGAGTTAATAGTGATGGACCTTTCACCACTATTTAGATTGTGATTTTGAGGGAATTCATGATAAATATCTGGGTGTATCTATAATTATATTATACTCACATGGTAATTACCTACAAAGTAAAGGTCTAGATCTATACCAAATATTTATCCCTTATCATATAGAAAGGTATAATGAGCTAAGCATTAGTCTAGCAAAATATACCTCAGAGGGCCCCCAAGTGGAGATATAAAATGATCCAAGAAACCTAGAGAGATTGATAGAAGAATTATAGGTAGAATATGAGTTCTTCTTGAGGTACTTTAATGCAAAAATTAAAACTAGATTTGAAACTTACTACATTATTGATTCAAACAATGATTAACTTCCATCCATCACAAATTACGATCTCCATAAAATGAAATTATGGAATCTATTATTTGATGAGGCTAGATAAAATAATAGATCTAGATTAGGAATAGTTCTCCATTCCCTATATGAAGGAATTAAAAACTTCTCATATAGGTTGACCTAAATCTATTGAAATAATATTGTAGAGAATGAGGCATTATGCTTAGGTTTGATAAAATCAAATAAAATAGGAATAAAATGTATCTTTGTCTACAAAGACTTTGTATTGATAGTTAATAAAGTTCACTACCTTAAAGCCTACTAGAATAGAGTCTAGGATTTGTTAGAAATATTTGATGTTATAAATATAAAAGCCATTCCTAGAAATAAAAATGCATTGAAAGATGAGCTAGATTCATAGGGAGCATACTTCAACCCAATTTCTAGAGATAGGTAAGTAAAAGCAGTCAAAATTATTTTTAGGCAATTCATGCCAGACAAGGATAGTGTTTGATAGGTATTTGATAGTGATGAGCAAATGATATAATTCCTTACTAAAGAAGATTTATATTGTAAGGATCAAGAAGAAGAGGTGTTGAACCATTTTGATTGGTAGGAAATCATCCAAATAAAATTAATCATATTCCAAAAGGCTTGATCACTTTAGGTATCCTCTTTGACAATAATGATAGACTAAAATGTTGGAATATTTAAGTTGATGAAAAGGAATTTAAGGAGGTTAAAACAGAGTAATGCAAAGCAATAAAAGTTGGCACAAAATGCACTTAGAAGGAAAAAGATGACCTGATTATCCTTTGTAAGGATTTTAGATATGTGATAGCATGGGGATATTAAGATCTAAAGGTTTATGATAATAATATTATACAACACACAATTGAGCTATTTCTAGACACCAAGCCTTTTTTATAAAAGCAAAGAGATAAATCTTAATATTAAACCTCTAATGAAGCAAGAGTTATTAAAGTTAATAGAAGCCAAAATAATCTATCCCATCAAACATTCAACTTGGATAGCTAACTTAGTACCCATCTAAAATAAAAATGGTGATATTTGGCTATCTCAATTTTGGAAACATAAATAGAGCTTCATGTAAAGATCATTGTCTCTTTCCTCAAATAGACCATATACTATAATTAGTTTCCAGGGCTAAAATATTCTCTATATTGGATGGAAGGCTTCAATCAAATTTGATTCAAATATGAAGACCAACATAAAATGGAATTCACTACAAAATGAGGAATATTCACTTATCAAAGAGTTCCATTTGGTTTATCTAATGTTAGAGCCACATTTTAGAAAGCCATGGATCTCATTTTTGTGGAATTAGTGAATAATATAATTCATGTTTACCTAGATGATATGACTATGTTCTCTCATGAAAAAACTGGCATTTAGATCATCTAAAGTTGGTCTTTCAAAGGTGCCAAGAATTTGGAATCTCTTTGAATCCTAAGAAATTAGTCTTTGCAATCCAAGAAGAAAAATTATTGGGACATGTCTCAAAACAAGGATTAGTCACCCCTGTAAGGAGGGTGGAGGTCCAAGGTTCAAATCTCGGGCCTTGTTGGACTGAACACTTGTCCATTTCCTTGTGCTTTCAGTGGCGTAAAAGGTTTAAAATGATAGAAGAAAGGATAGAAGCTTTTGAAAAAATTAAACAAGCTATAGGTAAATCTTCAATATTATCTAATTTAAACTATCAAAGAGACTTCATGTTATATGTGTATGGTGTTGGCACAAAAGAATAAAGATCAGAATGATCATACCATTTCCTTCTATAGCCAAAAATTATACAAATAAGAGAAGAAATCTCACCTCATTGAAAAAGGTATTTTATCTCATGAAGTCCTTGAAAAAATTAAGATATTATATCTCACAAAGCAAAACCATTGTATATGTTGTGCATTCGAATGACTAGAATTTTATTTTGCAAGGGGAGCTTGGTGAAAAAAGTGTAGGTTGGATCACTAAGATTCAAGAGTATGATATAGAGATCAAGCCAACCAAGTTGATTAAAGGAATATATATATATATATATATATATATATATATATATATATATATATATATATATATATATATATATATATATATATATATATATATATATATATATATATATAGATAGATAGATAGATAGATATGAATATCTTTCTAATTATATGGCACCTAAGAAAATCCTACTTCTAGAAGAGTTTCTAGAGCCATAATTGGAAGAAAATATAGAAGAAAAGAGTGATTATTTCATGAATTTGGTCAAATACTTTTAGACTGGTAAAGTCTGAAAAATATCACTCCATAAAGAAGTATTTAGGCTCTTAATTATATCATGATTGAAATAAGTCTATTTCAAAATAACTTTGATGGAGTTATTCACTTCATCCTCAAAAAAATCAAAAGAAGTCCTAAATGAAATTCATTTAGCTTTTTTATAGGACATTATTCTAGACAAACAATAAAAATTCTCTAGGCAGGACATTATTAGTCTTCTCTCTTTCAATATGCTTTCAAATCTATAAAATTGTGTGAAGCTCTTCAAACATTTGTAGATAGGAGAATAAATATTGCACTACCCCTTTGGCTAGTTATAGCAAATGAACCCTTTTAACAATGGGAGTTTGATTTTATTAATGTCATCAATCCAAACTCCTCTAAATGGCATAAATTCATCCTTACTACAACAAATTATTCTATAAGATTGTCTTAAGTAGTAGCTCCAAAGAAACCAAAATAAAATGTTATGATTAAATTTTAGAGAAACTAATCACTAGGTTTGGGATTCCATAGACAACCATAATAGATAATGGACTTGCATTTGTAGGTATCAATATTCTTGATATTGCTTCTAAATATGAAATATACTCAAAAACCTCTTCCAACTACTATCTATAGGGTAATGGTTTGGTTGAATCAACAACTATAAACTTATTGTGAATTATAAAGATAATTTTTTGGGAAAACCAAAGAAATTGGCATTTGATGCTAGATTATGCACTTTGGCCAAATTGAATCACCCTAAAAGGAGCATTGAAGGAATCCCCATACTATTTTGTTTATGGCAAGATGGCTAAGCTTCCATTACATCTGGAGCTATTGGAAATGAGGATCTTGAGTAATTTTTTGGACATAGAACCTCTAGAAACAATAATGGTTTAACTATTACTTCTAGAAGAACATAAACAAGAGGCTTATGACAATTTTTGGTAGCATCAAGAAATAATTAAATAGTGATTTGATAAGAAAACTTATTTTCAACACTTCAAGGTCATAGATTTGATGCTAAAATAATACAAGGACAAAACTAAGACTATAAGACACCATAAATTTGACTCACTATGGTCTGGTCCATATCAAGGCATTGGAGATAGAAAGTTTAACTCCTTTGAGTTGACTATAATTAGAGGTTACAAATTATCAATTCTAGTAAATGGAAAGTCTTTAAAACACTTGGTATAGAGAGGTGTGCCAAGTGTGCAAATATTTTATATAGTAATGTGGGGTTTAAAATTTAATTTTGTGTTTGAATAAGGTCAAAAGCTAGAAAAAATCTATTGGTTGAAATAGGCAATATATTTTTATGGGACATGAACCTAAGCACTTACATCAATCACAATCATGAAAAAAATGTTGGATTTAAATCATAACACATGAATTAATTAATATATTTGGAGCACTAAAAGGTGGAAAACATCTATAAAGTAACTATCCCATCCCATATGATGTATAATGAGCATAATAGCTCTTAGAAAGTTTTTAGCACAAGTTGAGAATAAGAGCAAGTCTTCTTTAGCAATAAGACCCTATGAGAGCAATCATGGAATGTGATAAGCTTGTAGATAGCCTAGGGAATGTTTTCAATACAACTCACACTATCAAGGAAAAACAACTCAAGGAATTAATTGAGTAGAAGGCTAGGAAATTTTCAAAAAACATTTGAACTTATCCACCTGGAATTCTTTCTTGGGACAATTTATGCATAGAAGGGTGCACCCCTACCTAGAATTGGTGGAAGAAATTGCTAATCATTACGATATGAATTCAAGGACTATAAGAGACACATGATGCTAGGAGCTTTTCTCTATATTATCCAGCAATTTTATAGAAGTATTTAATGTAATATTGCCCCTTGTATCCCTAAAGCATTTACCATGGAAGGTAAAGCTACTTTTATCATTAAAAAATAGAATCCTGGCTAAGAAAGCAATTAGATAAAATGTAAGTGAACTTCTTAACATTCTAGCCCAAATAGGTAACTTTTTTTCCTATCTTCAAGAAATATTTGTTATGCTATTGGAAATTTTGAGTTAGTTGTGTTGTCATTGATGTCAAGATTCAATGTCAGGAATTAGTGCAGGACTTGGCAAAAGAAGGGTTAAAATATTTATATTTTAAGCCCAAGATATTTGGTTTAAGAGCTTCACATGATTGGTCAAAAGGACGGTTAAATACCCTGAAGAAAAGGCCTAAAGGAAATAATATTATAATATTTATTATTATAATATTAAAGGTGATCAAAAAAGGTCTAAGGGCGAAAGAGAAAAATACCTAGGCCCAATGGAAATAATATTATAATATTTTTATTATAATATTAAAGGTTAAACTAAAGCCTAAGGTAATTTATAAATAATTTATAATATTTATATTATAAATTAATTTATAAAAATAATATTATTAAAACCCAAAGTTGGGTTGGGCACAAATTTAATTTAAATTCATATTCCCCCATCGACATTTGAAGGATAGAAGCATATGGTATAAATACCATAACACTTACCTCACAAAGGTAAGTCTTCGAATATTAATGCACATGCGAGAATTGGAAGTGGAATGCAAAAAAGTTCATGAGCAAAGGACAAAGAGGATTTTAATTTTTTATTGGCAGCCAAAATCATGGAGGACAAAGTGACCAAGGCATAAAGCCTTGTCACCAACCATTCGGTTGGGCTAGTGGCAAGCCCTTGGTGTGTAAGGCATTGGGAATGTAGAGGTGCTATGTTTGAGTTTTGGTGACGATGAAGGGACAAAGCCTTTTTGGCTTTGGTACTGGTGGAAGAGACAAAGTGCTCAAAGTGCTTTTACCTCTCACGTGAGCACCTAGCTCACATGATAGCTTGGCTATGGCTAGGGCATAGGCGGTGGTTCGACCAGGGATCGAGTCCCACCAAGGAGCACATGAGGTATTTAATTTTTGATTAAAAGTGCATGGTCTATGGTCTATGGTCTATGGTTTCTTGGTGGTGCTAAGTTGAAGCACATGATTTAATTTTTTCTTGGTTAGCACTATTCGAAGAGCATAGTTTTAATTTGCATTGTGGGTGTGAGTTAAGAACATGGTGTATTGGATTTAGTGAGCACCTAGGGAGTTAAAAGGAGGGTAAGGTAAAATATTTTTTACCTTAGACAAAAGGTGGTAAATAGTATTATTGAAGGTTAAAAGTAAATTGCATTATCTTGTTTTATAAAGTCAATTATTTTGGAAATGCAATTTTTGAGTAGGGAGACATAAGTAGGATTCTGGATTATTTCATGCATTAAATTTTTGAAAGGGGTTATAGTGAAACTGAGTGATTGAAATATTTGTTTGATAAGTTTGGAGATAATAAGGTGTATTTGAGTCTTGTTAATTTTTGTAATGGTGAATTAATATTGAGGGAAATATTTGAGTGAATATTTTTGCTATCTAACCATTGAGATTGGCAAAGAGGTTGATTGTGATTGAGATAGGTTTTGAGGTCATTTCTCCATAAAATAAAAGGTATGGGCATATCTTCCTTATGAGTGGAATATTGTTGGATTGAATGTTGTGAAATACAAAGTTGGAGTGAAAAGGTTTTTGTTTGATAAGCATTGTTGGAAATGTTTGAGTGAGTTTTCACATGCATGATTGGTGAATGGTTGTGAGAGAAATTGAGTGTGATATTGAGAACTATCTTGAACTAGGGTTTGTGAAAGAACATGAGTATCATTTTTATGTGATATTGAGAACTATCTTGAACTAGGGTTTGTGAAAGATCATGAGTATCATTGTTATGTGAATTTGGAATCATCTTGAGTCAAGGTTTGAGTTCCATAGTGTGAGTTTTTGAAAGCATTGTGAAACACTTGTTTAGGGTTTGTAAGCAAGTTGTGTTTCATTGAGTGATTGGTTGAGGAGATTTTATTGAGCATTAGTTTTGTAAAGTGTTGGAGTGATAGTTCAAGTTCTGTGAAACAAATTGTTCTTTATTCTAAACTGATTTGAGAAAGATATTGAAAGTGATTGAGTGTTTTTATGAGTGTGAAACATATTGAGTCTCTAACCATTCTCTATATGTTTTTGTAAGTTAAACAAGATTTTGAGTGAAACTTGTTTGTGGGATTGAAGAGGTTTTTCTATGAGAGATTGAGTTGAGTTTTTATATGCAAGTTTTGCAATTGATTTGAATAAGCTTTTGTGGAAGCTTGTGAGAAGATTTGAGTAAGTCCTAGAGGGGACTTAAGGACAGAGTTGAGTAAGATTTTGTGAAATATTAAGGATAGATTTGTGTGAGCTTTTGTGGAAGCTTACAATCATATTTGAACAAGTTCTAGAGAGGACTTGTTGAGCAAATTGAGATAAGTCTTAGTGAAGACTTGTAGATAGATTTATGTGAGATTTTGGGGAAGGTTACAACCAGATTGGACAAGTTCTAGGGAGGGCTTGTTGAGCAGATTTGAGGTAAGTCTTGGTGAAGACTTGTTGAGCAGATTGGACAAGTTCTAGTGAGGACTTGTTGGACAGATTTGAGGTAAGTCTTAGAGAAGACTTGAGAGCAGATTGGACAAGTTCTTGAGAGGACTTGTTGGATAGATTTGAGGTAAGTATTTGAGAAGACTTGAAGAGCAAAGTTGATTGATTGATTTGTTCAAGCTTTGTGTTAAGGCTTGGGATAGATCTAGCAGAGTTGATTTGTGATTGGATCAAGCTTTGTGTTAAGGCTTGAGGACATATTTGAAGATAGAGTTTGGTGAAGATTTAAGGATAGATTTGTACCATCAAAGACAGAGATTGAGCAATTTGTGCTAGACCGAAGGACTATGTTTAGTGTATATTTGAGAAAGAGATTGAGCATATTTGTGCTAGATCGAAGGACTATGTTTAGTATAGATTTGAGATAGAGATTGTAAAAATATGAGAGTAAGCTTTGGAGGTGACAGAGCAGAGGATAGTAGTCTCTAGTGGATAGAGATCCATTAGCCAGGGCAGTGAGGACAAAGTCTTCTATGGAGAGAGATCCACAAGCTAGAGTAGTGGAGGCAGTAGTATTCTAAGAGGATCACCATCCAGAGCAGAGGAGAAGGAGTTCTCCTATGGATAGAGATCCATGATCACAAACTAGTTGAGGGGATTGGTGTCTCTTGTGGATAGGTATCCCCATGAAGGGGATTGATATCTCCTTTGGATAGAGGTCCATAAATATTGTAATAGGGAAGGATTCCCAAGAGATTTGTTGAGAAAATTTTAGTGAAATATTTTCTCCGTGGAGTAGCCCACATTGGGTGAACCACATTAAATTGGTGTCTCTATTGTGTGTGATGATTTGTGCATTGATTTGGTTACTGTTATTGATATTTCCATTGATAATATTGGATAATATTATTTGGGAAAGAAAAGTAAAAAGTGGTCTTATACTATTCACCCTCCTCTCAGTATAAGCTTGTGTTCTTCAATTGGTATCAGAGTGGGTTCCTTCAAAAAAGGTCTAATAGCTTGAAGGAATATCTTACAAGAACACACATGGCAAAGAAAGGCAAAAGTAGAACCATGAGACCTAAAAATAAAAGAACACACATGGTCATGAAAGAAAAGGAATATGAATTTGATTTTATTTTCAAAGAGATTGTTGCTCTAAGAGGAGAAGTGGAAATAGATTCAAGAGATGAATCAAGCAGTGGAGAAGAGGCTAAATTGATAAAATTTTGTACCAGATGTAGGAAGATAGGTCACCATACAACTTATTGTCCACAAGATGGTGAAGAATATTTTGTTTGTGGTCAACTTGGTCATGATGCAGGTTATTGCAATGGGTTTAGTAGTAGTGAATATGAAGAAGATACTTCTAGAATTTAAGACCTAGAGGATGGTTCAAAAAAAGTTAACAGGGATAGTCAAAACAAGTATGAAGAAGAAATTCTACTTTCGACAATAGAAGAAAAAGGAAATTCTCCTATTGAAGACCAAAGAAAAGAGAAAAATTCAGAAAGAGAAAAAGGAGGAAGCCACTCTTAAGGAACTTGTTGAGTTGAAAATGGAGAACTTAGAATTAAAGGCTCAAATACAAGAGGATGAGAAATGTAAGATAAAGATTCTACAAGATCTCTCTGACTTGAAAGATAAGGTTGAAGAGGTAAGGAGAGTTGAAAAAGGTATGGTTGAACAGTCAAAGGTAAAAGAGCTAGAATGTGAAAGACTTATTGTTGATCTTGAAAAATTAAAAAGGGAGAACTCTAGATTAAGGGTTCAAGCTCAAGAAGATGAGAAACCAAAATCAAAGCTTCTACAAGAGCTCACTAACTTCAAAATTAAGGTTGAAGAGGCAAGGAAAATTGAAGAAGGTATGGCTGAAAAATAAAAGATAAAAGATCTAGAGTGTGAAATATTAGAACATGAGATAGTTTCACTAAGGATGGAAGTGGAATATTCTAAGGACAAGGTACACAGGTTTGGGAGAAGCTCAAAGAAATTAGATAATATTATCAAGGTACAAAGATCTTCATCAAACAAGATAGGAATTGGCTTTGAAAAAGAATTTAAAGGACAAGGATAGGATTCAATCTCAAGCTCCAAAGAATAAGAAGCTTAAAAATATGAGAGTATAAGAGAAAGTGATACTTCTAAGGATGAGTTGGACAATATAAAGTTCAATAATAGAAGAAACAATTCACAAATTAGGAACAGATGGAACAGGAAACAACACAGGATAGAAGAGACTAAGAGACCAATGGGATCAAGGAAAGGGTTCTTTAATGGACATTGCTTCTCATGTCATAGGTTTGGGCACAAGGCTACACAGTGTAGGACACATGAAAGATAAGAATATGGAACTTTAAAAAACAAGCAACTCTTTCAAGGGTATTTCTACTCTTGTAATCAGTTTGGTCATAAGGTAGTAAATTATAGGGTTCATGATAGGAATGGATATGGCTTCACTAGGAGGAACTACAAGATATTTGCACCTTCAAGGAATCACAACATTAAGTGCTATAAGTGCAATAATGTTGGGCATACAACAAGGTGGTGTAGAACAGAATTTCTAGAACTTCCAAGGATATGCAAGAAAGAGGATTCTCAAAAGGTTCAAAAAGGTATGGATACAAATGTATGGAAGAGAGTTGACAGAGGAAAAGAGCATTGCAATATGGGAGTATATTTACTCCCACCCCAAAATTAACCACCTCAAGAGAGGAGGTGGGGGAGAGGATAAGCTAAGAGTCTCATTTTAGCCCCAAGCCCCAAAGGTGGCCCTTTGCCATTGATGTCAAAGGGGGAGATATTTGAGTTAAGGGGAGAGCATTTAGTCAAGGGGAGCAATTTCTTAGGGGGAGCAGTATTGAAAAAGGAAAAGGAATGGTTTTAAAAAAAATGGGGTTGCCATCAATGACAAAGGGGGAGATTGTTGGAAATTTTGAGTTAGTTGTGTTGTCATTGATGTCAAGAGTTAGTGTCAAGAATCAGTGCAGGACTTGGCAAAAGAAGGTTTAAAATATTTATATTTTAAGCCCAAGAGATTTGGTTTAAGAGCTTAAGATGATTGGTCAAAAGTATGGATAAATAACCCAAAGAAAAGTCCTAAAGGAACTAATATTATAATATTAAAGGTTAAACTAAAGCCTAAGGTAATTTATAAATAATTTATAATATTTATATTATAAATTAATTTATAAAAATAATATTATTAAAATGTAAAGTTGGGTTGGGCATAAATTTAATTTAAATTCATATTCCCCCACCGACGTTCGAAGGATAGAAGCATATGGTATAAATACCATAACACTTACCTCACAAAGGTAAGTCTCCAAATATTAATGCACATGCGAGAATTGGAAGTGGAATGTAAAAAATTTCATGAGCAAAGAACAAAGAGGATTTTAATTTTTTATTAGCAGTCGAAATCTTTGAGGAAAAAATGACCAAGTCATAAATCCTCATCACCAGCCATTTAGTTGGATGAGTGGCAAGCCCTTGGTGTGTAAGGAATTGGGATCGCAGAGGTGCTGCATTCGAGTTTTGATGGCGATGAAGGGACAAAGCCTTTTTGGCTTTGGTGCTAGTGGAAGACACAAAGCACTTTTGCCTCTCACATGAGTGTCTAGCTCATGCGAAAGCTTGACCATGGCTAGGGCATAGATCACAATTCAACTAGGGATCGAGTCCCACCAAGGAGCAAGCAAGGTATTTAATTTTTTATTAAAAATGCATGGTCTATGGTCTATGGTCTATGGTCTATGGTCTATGGTTGCTTGGTGGTGCTAAGTTGAAGCGCATGATTTAATTTTTTCTTGGTTAGCACTATTCAAAGAGCATAGTTTTTAATTACATTGTGGGTTTGAGTTAATAATGTGGTGTATTGGATTTAGTGAGCACCTAGGAAGTTTAAAGGAGGGTAACATAAAATATTTTTTACCTTAGACAAAAGGTAGTAAATAGTATTATTAAAGGATAAAAGTAAATTGCATTATCTTGTTTTATAAATTCAATTATTTTGGAAATGCAATTTTTGAGTAGGGAGACATAAGTAGGATTCTAGATTATTTCATGCATTAAATTTATGAAAGGGGTTATAGTGAAACTGAGTGATTGAAATATTTGTTTGATAAGTTTGAATATAATAAGGTGTATTTGAGTCTTGTTTTTTTTTTAAATATGAATTAATATTGAGGGAAATATTTGAGTGAAGATTTTTGCTATCTAACCATTGAGATTGGCAAAGAGGTTAATCGTTATTGAGACAAGCTTTGAGGTCATTTATCCATAAAATAAAAGGAATGGGTATATCTTCCTTATGTATGGAATATTGTTGGATTGAATGTTGTGAACTACAAAGTTGGAGTGAAAAGGTTTTTGTTTGATAAGCATTGTTGGAAATGTTTGAGTGAGTTTTCACATGTATGGTTGGTGATGGTTGTGAGGAAAATTGAGGGTGAGATTGAGAACTATCTTAAACTAGGGTTTGTGAAAGAACATGAATATCATTGTTATGTGATATTGAGAACTATCTTGAACTAGGATTTGTGAAATATCATAAGTATCATTGTTATGTGAATTTGGAATAATCTTGAGTCAAGGTTTGAGTTCAATAGTGTGAGTTGTTGAAAGAATTATGAAACACTTATTTAGGGTTTGTAAGCAAGTTGTTTTTCATTGAGTTATTGGTTGAAGGGATTTGATTGAGAATAATTGTTTGAAAGTGTTGGATTGATAGTTCAAGTTCTGTGAAACAAATTGTTCTTTATTCTAAACTAATTTGAGAAAGAGATTGAATGTTTTTATGAGTGTGAAACATATTGAGTCTCTAACCATTCTCTATATGTTTTTGTAAGTTAAACAATATTCTGAGTGAAACTTGTTTGTGGGATTGAAGAGGTTTTTATATGAGAGATTGAGTTGAGTTTTTATATGCAAGTTTTACAATTGTTTTTGAATAAGCTTTGGTGGAAGCTTATGAGCAGATTTGAGTAAGTCCTAGAGGGGACTTACGAACAAAGTTGAATAAGATTTTGTGAAATCTTAAGGATATATTTATGTGATATTTTGTGGAAGCTTACAATCAGATTTGGACAAGTTCTAGAGAGGACTTATTGAGTAGTTTTGAGACAAGTCTTAGTGAATACTTGTGGACAGATTTATGTGAGCTTTTGTGAAAGCTTACAATCAGATTGGACAAGTTCTAGGGAGGAATTGTTCAATAGATTTGAGGTAAGTCTTGATGAATATTTGTTGATAATATTGGACAATTTCTAGTGAGGACTTGTTGAGCAGATTTGAGGTAAGTCTTAGAGAAGACTTGAGAGCAAATTGGACAAGTTCTTGAGAGGACTTGTTGGACAGATTTGAGGTAAGTCTTTGAGAATATTTGAAGAGCAAAGTTGATTGATTGATTTTTTCAAGCTTTGTTTAAGGATTGGGATAGATCTAGCAAATTTGATTTTTTATTGAGTCAAGCTTTGTGTTAAGGATTGAGGACATATTTGAAGACAGAGTTTGGTGCAGACCTAAGGATATATTTGTACTAGACTAGAGATAGAGATTGAGTAAATTTGTGCTAGACCGAAGGACTATGTTTAGTGTAAATTTGAGACAAATATTGAGCAGATTTGTGCTAGATCGAAGGATTGTGTTTAGTACAAATTTGAGACAGATATTGAGTAGAGCTGAGAGTAAGCTTTGGAGGTGATAGAGCAGAGGACAATAGTCTCCAATGAATAGAGATCCATTATCCAGGGCAGTAACGATAGAGGTCTTCTGAGTGAGGATAGCTTCTTCTGTAGAGAGAGATCCATAATCCAGAGCAGTGGAGGTAGTAGTCTTCTAAGAGGATCACCAGATAGAGCATAGGAGAAGGAGTTTTCCTATGGATAGATATCCACAAACCAACAAAGGATATCGGTGTCTCATGTGGGTTAGTGCCCACAAACCAACAAAGTGGATTGGTGTCTCCAATGGATAGGTATCTATGAACTTGATTAGGGAATTGGTGTCTCCTTTGGATAGAGTTCCATAAACATTATAATAGGGAAAGGATTCCCAAGACATTTGTTGAGAAATTTTTAGTGAAATATTTTCTTCGTGGACGTAGCCCACATTGCGTGAACCACATTAAATTGGCATCTCTATTGTGTGTGATGATTTATGTATTTATTTGGTTATTGCTATTGATATTACCATTGATAATATTGGATAATATTATTTGGGAAAAAAAAGTAAAAAGTAGTCTTATACTGTCCACCCCCCCTCTTAGTATAAGCTTGTGTTCTTTATATGTTAGTTTTCATTTTTGGTATAGAGTTAGATAGAAAGGTGCATAAATATTAGATAGCCATGGCCTATGGTATTATAATCCACAAACCTATTTATTTTAACTAGACCAAGTTTCTTAGTGACCAAATCCATAAACAACTGCTAGAGTTCAAAATAGGAAGAGTTTTTTGTTACCCATATTATATGGACTAGATTTTTATCTATTTCAAGGCTAACATCTTCCTTTATATTGAAATGAGAAGGGCTACTATTAATAGACATGCTCTTTCTATGGTGTGTTGGACTTACTTTAATGGAATTTTTCTTAGTCCTACATTTTCATCCAAAAAAGGACAAATTCCCCGATTGATACAAGGAGCTAAAAATTACCTATGCATGCCTAGTATAGGAACTAGGGACTAGAATTTCTTAACAAAGGGAATAATAATAAAGGTGTATGGCTTTGGTGCAGAGCTAATTTTAATACCTTATTTTTTAGAAACTAGAATTTTTTTTAGGAGTACTACCACTAGTTAGACCATGTTGATGCAAATCTTGGGATTGGAATAAATAAGCATGCGTTATATTCTTTACCTTTGGTCTATGGACCAATTAATCACAATGCCTAGAAATTAGTTGAGGTATTTAAGTAGAGGCTATTAAAAATGAAGCTTGAGATACTGTTGGATAGGTGGACCTACAACACAAAAGGTATTTTAAAGGCCCACCTTAATAAAAATAGAAAGCCTTCTCCATTTGAGTATACTTCAAGTCTAAAGATAGAAAATATCATAAATCCACTAGAAGAACAAACAACTGAGGATATAAAGACAACAAAAGATAGATATAATCATACACACTAAGATAAATTTGGAAGAAGGTATGTAAATATGACCTTAAGCATAATCCAAAGCATGTACTTAAATACAGTAAAAGAAATAAATTGGTATCTAAGAAATGGATTGATAGAAAAATCATAAAATGGTGTATGTATCATTGTGAAGCTGGCAAGCATAATGAAACTTTTGGCACATTAAAGGATAAAAAGTTCAAGGATATTTATAATGAGGATAATTTAAAATAATTTAAGGATTGATTCAAAAGAAGAAAGAGTTGAATTTGAGGGCCCTACATATCGCAAGAATACTATAAAAAATAATATAACTTAAAAAAAGAGAGCAAACACTAGAGGTTGCAACTACAAGTGAACAACAAGTTCCAAATGAGACTATTTTAGATAAAAGGTAGGATCTAGAAATGATAATTTTATATTGGAATCAAGCTCCACCATCACCTCCACCTGAGTATCAACTTGATCAAATATATTATATGGGTGTGAATATGATAAATAATATGGGTTATACTAGTGGTGGACTAGGACCAAGAGTAATGGGACCACTGATTCCTCCTCAATAACCATTTGAGAGAGGCTTACAATGATTGGGTATGGATGTACTAAAGCCTTTTCCTATGAAAATACTAGTTTTTTAAGTCCTAAATCTCCATGAATAGCAATCGAAAACAAAATGTGAGACAAATATGTCATGATACCCTCAAAATAAGAAGGAAATGAATACAAAAAGAATCAAAATGATGACACCCTCAAGGGTTGCATAGTAGTCAAAGATCCTAATCCAATAGATAGGTATATAATATCCATTCTAATATTCTCCTCTTTGCTCTCTTCTTCATTCTTCTTCACCACATTCTCTTGTACAACCTTCTTCTCCTTCTTGTTCACTTATTCCACCAGAGACATCTTTTGGATTACCTCTTCAAATCATTGCCCCTTCTCCTCCTCCACTCACTTCCCAAGATCTATATACCTCTCAAAATATCTTATACTCTATAGCCCTTAAAACATTCTCTTACTTCCACCATGACTTCTACATCCCTTTAGCCTCTTTTGCACTCTTCTTTAACTCACCTTCCAATCTCCATAATTTAGATCCAATTTTAGCAAGTATAGGCCAATACTCAAGCTTGGCTTGCTAGAAAGAAATAGAATATTGAGTTGGATACTACCCCAACAAGAGTGATAAATATGCTAGATCTTAAGTAGAGGTAGTATACATTGAAAATCATGATTCCCAAGGTGTGTCTAAACTAGTTGCTTAATTGACAAAAGTTTATTATCAAATTACCACTCACACGTAGACACAGATAAGGTTGTGATTGAAGATAAATATCAGTTCATCCATACAATATTTTATGTACTATATGTTGATGGAGTTTGAACCATGAAAAAATACCACAAAGAAAAGAAAAGAGTGGAGTAGTTAGAAAAATCTCCTTATCAAGAGAAGACAAGGGTGTATTTATTAAAAAATTAAGTCCAAAAGTTTTAGCAAAGTCCATAGACAAGGTACTCTAAGAACAAGACCTTATAGAAATAGGTGCAATACATGCAACAAGAGCTTACTATTGCAAAGAAACAAGTCCAGTCCTCCTAGATCTCCATGGATTCAGCACAAAGGCTAAAAAAGAAAATTTGGGACAAAATTTTTGAATCTACTAAGATCCTATCTCCAATTATTGAATTTATTGATTATCATTGGGCAATTGATGTAGAAATAACTTTGCTACTACACAAAATTCCATGACTAGAAAGGGTTAAGAAGCTAAGTAAATCATTGATGCACTAAATAATATTTCTAGTCAACATATATCTTCAACTAAGAATAGAGCATAAATACTCCTAATGGTGATAGAAGTCATAGAGTGTGATTAAGCACTCAAAATGGGGTGTTAGAAACTATAGACACCTAAAACATGTCATATTGAGGAGACTACCTATATGGACTCCTTGAAGACCATATGACCCACCTTGGGCAGCCCTAGGGCTTAAATAGTGGTTTTCACCACTCAAACAAGGGATATTTCCCTTTGCAACCCTGGTCATCCCTCCTAGGGATGGCCTCCAGAGGCCATCCTACCAAGGGATGACCCCTAGTCAGGGTCATCCCACCCCGGGATGGTCATGCTAGAAGCAAAGCCAAAAAAGAGTGGGACATAACTGGCAGTCGAAACCACCAGTTAAACCCGTGCATGAACTCACACCACAATTTTGCATGTGCATGAGCTCGAATTAGACAAAAAGCATGATGCAATCAGTTCGCATGAGATTTCAAGGAAAAAGCATTCATTTTCTCAATGCAAACTGATCCTTCACTTTTTCATGCATAGGTTGGCACTATTATTAGATTCCTTTCGAGGAATCTATATAATAGTGCTCACCCCTCTTTCAAAAAATATACCAAGCTCTCGAATTTTAGCGTAACGAAGTGTTGCTAGATTTTGATCGGGAGATCCAAACAACTTTGTGAGAATCGAAGTGTCATTCATCTCGACTCCCTAAGAAGGCCATGTCACCATACTGCTCCAAGGGATAGAGGTGAGCATTTCTTTCTTCTACTTGACCTCGCTTGTTTGCTTTGAAGACCGATCTAGACCCATCAAGCCGCTACAATAATGCACCCAATCCACCAAAAACACCAACAGATCAAACCTAGAGTCACCTCTTGCATCGGCCTCGAGAAAAGGATCTATGGATTAGTGATCATCTCACTCAGAGATGGCCCATAGGTACGACCATCCTGCATAGAGATGACCTCTAGGTTTAGATCTTTTTTTATTTATTTTTTGTTTTAATAGATCTTAGCAACTTTCTTACTTTATAGTTCAGCTTAGTTAGATTTCATTTCATGCATGCATTTATCAGATTTTTATTATTTATCACTTTTATTTATCAGTCTATCCGCACATGCTATTAACCTCTCTTTTATGTTCCTTGTGGATGCGAGAGAACCCTAAAAGTGCACCAGTTCCATTCTAAGAGGAAAATCAAACCCTATATTATTTATTGTATTGATTGTATCAAAATATTGAACTCCCTCAAGGGGATGTGATTGTAATCCATTTTGATAAAAACAAGCTATTATTAATAAAAGGGACCCGATTCATTATTTTCTTATTTTATCATAGTGTGTTACATTGCATACTTTTGGTGTTCATTTATTGCTATCATTATTCCTTTATTGTGCACTGGGTTTTTTAACATTTTAGTGGTGATCACGATGGGACCTAGTCCCTTATTTTTATTTATTCGATTGATTATTGTTTATTTTTATTTGTAGGTTATAGTCTTGACCATCTACTATAGATACAACTATTGTTCAGCAATCGTTTATTACAGAGATGACCTCTATTTAGAAACCATACCTCTAGAAGATGACCTCATCCTAGAGAGTAGAAAAGTAGACAACTAGAACATCGTCAAACATAGGCTTTCATGGTAAGTACATCTATTCTAACTCTATATTTCTGAGTAAAAATTGCAAAAATTTTTAAAGTTGTAAAGATTTAATAGAGAAAATCATTAGTGTCAAGCCTCTATCTATGATCATCTCTAGTCTAGATGGCCCTATCTACAACCATCTCTCTATGATATGGCCCCTATCAGTGATCATCCCTATGCAGGATGGCTCTCTATTTGAGATGGCCCCTTATCTACTACATACTGGATTGATTGCTTGTTGCCTGACCCTAGGCTACTCATGTAGGGTTCTACATCTGAATAGGTTTCTAAAATTAAAATATTCTTTATTTAGAAATCTAAAATTGAAATATTAATTTTTTATGCATTAGTGAAAGAGCATGGAGTGCTTGATGATTTTATTTTCTTTTGCATAAAAATAAAAATAACCCCACACACCACATTTCATTTTAACATTAATGAGTTGGATTTCATCACCAATCATTAATCGAGACCAGCGATGGTGGGCTTCATCTCCACCCATTGGCTCGCACCCTAGAAACTTAGTGGCCAAAAGCGAGTGGCTTCCTAGACTTCATCACTAGGAGGTCCCCTACTCTTGGGTGCACTTGAAGTGGGAAGGTTAGTAGAGCTCTTTTACCATGGGGCTCTTTAAAATAATCAGTGGATGCAGCTATCATTACTATCCATGCCTTAAACATGAGGGTTAAGGGAAAGTGAGGCTTCACTGGTACCAGGACATTAGACAGATGGCCCCTTTAAGGGGTAATTTGTTCCCATAAGGTTACCCTTGAGCCAATATCCAATAGGAAGCCATTTTTTATCATTTGGGTTACATTCCTCGATAGGGGGTGTGCTCAAACTACCTTTTAGTCATTTTCTATTTTTACCCTTAGTTTCATAGGAGATAGGGGTTTTCAACATCAAAATGCACCAAACAGTATAGGAATTCACAACTAAAACTTAAAAGAGATAATCACATTGTTTGATTGTGTGTTTCTTTGCTATTTGTTTGGGTAATCAAGACCATGGTAACTATGCATGACCAAGCTCGATCAAGGGCTAGTGCCATAGAATATTTTTGAGGAGGTATGGAATACCTCCACATCAGTCCTGAGGATATGGCCATTCTCGATTGGCATCCTAGTTATTATAGAGAGTCTGACTTAGAGGAAATCCCCATTCAAGATGCATCTATCGATCCTTGGTATGATCGTAATGATGACCTCCATAGTCAAGATACTTTCTATGCTCACCATAGACAAACCCTACAACATGAAGAAGGTCCTAGTAGGTCGGTGTCATGAGTTCACATTTTAACTCACCCTATACACCAGTTAGAAAATGATCAAGAGTACACACCATGGATGAGGTTAGATGATCATGCTACTCCACTAGACCATCCATGGATGAGTCGACAATATGCCTTTTTAGATAGGTATGGCACTCATCATCCTACTCGAACACCCATGTTAGCTCATACAATCCTAGTCAATGAGGAAGAGAGAGATTTTGATAATCCTCCTACTCCTCAAGAAGAGTATTCCATGCAAGCACATTGTGCCTCTACACCACCTGAGTATGTCAAGCTTACATATAATCCTGAATACCAGGTTAACATGACTTCCCTCGATCATGGGAAATAGATAGCTTTTGGGGCTACAGAGCAATCCAAGGTTCTTTATATTAATACGAAGGTCAATCGACCCCATACTACTAACCAACTAGATCAGGCCCTTAGGAAGAATGCTAAGAAACAAGCAATGTTGAACCAGCTACGATTGGATAAACAATGCTTGGATGAACAATATCAATTGAGTTAGTAGAGATTGCAAGAAAATAGGGTGTATCAAGAAAGGCTATATCAAGAGAGATTGCAAAAAGCCATGCAAGAGGTGGTTCCCACACCAAGTACATATAGGTAGTAGATCCAACAAAAGTGCATGGTGCACAAACAAAAACTACCACCTAGACCTAATTAGAACCATCCTCCTCATGCACCCCCTCAATACCATAGGCCCCTACAATATCAAATCAATAATGCTCCATAGGAGCATGAAGCCTATGAGGACTTAGGGTCAGAGTATCAAGATCAAGGGTACCCCGAGTCACATTATGAGGACATGGTTGATGATCATAATCAACCACCTCACCCCATTAGGCATCTTCCACCTCCCCTCCTTCGAGGGCAAAGGTAATGAATCTTTCTTCTACTAAGGTCTTCTAAAGGGAACCCCCTCTTCCTCCCCCCCCCCCCCCCCCCCCCCCCCCCCTTTTTTTTTCCATAATATGATGATGCATAGGAGCATGTCACTAGTTTCATGAACCTATGCTTTCAACTTTAGGATAATGATACCTTATTGCTAAGAACCTTCTTGATAATGCTCTTAGGCCCAACCCTAGAGTGGTTCAATCATTTGCCAAGGCACAACATTCATAGCTTTGAACAACTTGCAAATGCATTCCTGGAACACTTTTCATTCAGCATAAAGAAGAAAGCTACCTTGACTGATTTATGGAATCTTTGCCAGTTTGATGATGAACTAGTTTTGGACTATGGAAATAGGTGGTGAGCAGTCATCTCAAAGTTGTCATTTGACTTAACTATGATAGAGCTCACTCACTTATTCATATAGAGTTGTTCAAAATATATCTCATTGTTGTTACAACTCTAGAAATATCAGATATTCAAAGAACCTCTATCTCAGGCTAAGATCATAGAGGATACCAAGATTCAATAAGGGGAAATTAAACTTTGAAAGAAGGAATGGAACAAAAACCCAAAAGGCAACCATGCTCAAAAAACCTTAGTGGTTAATCAAGTTGTCTTGAATGTTCTAGGGCCTGTAAAGCCAAATCCACCACAACAAGATAATTATCAGGCCCAGCCCCCTCTTGCATAGTATAATCAGCCTCAATAGAATCAGGGGCAAAGGCAACAACTACCAACCTCACAATTATACGCCATTGCCTGAGTCTTTGGCATCACTCTTTAATCGATTATGTGAGGCCAAGGCTATCAAATTGCCAGAGATCTACCCCTTGGATCCTAATAAGCCCAAACCTAAGTGGTATCGAGAGGACCTATACTATCCTTATCATCGAGTAAATGGTCATGATATTCAATCATGTATCACATTTAAGAACAAAGTATAGGATATGCTCGATAAGAATGAACTTCAAATCGATAATCCTCTCGCAGCCAACAACCAATAGATGGGCATATTTAAGGATCCACTACCTACACATGAGGTGTCGGTAGATCAAATATGATAGGTAAATGAAATCCATACAACCCCACCCAATCAAGGGTTTGTAGGGATGATTAATATTGTGACATAGAATAGGAGGTATCCAAATCAGGTTGCACCACCTGCAACTCCAATAAATATTCCTTCCATATCATAACCTTTACCACCAACAAATCCTATCCAAGGTCCTCCACCTCACCCGATGGTGACAATTAGAAGTAGACTTACTCAAAGTCTATGGATGGCATCAGCTAGACTCTCCATGTATGAGCTAATACAACAATCACAACCACATAGAGAAGCTCTAATGGAGATTCTAAAATCAGTTGAATTGCAACCCTAGGATCCCAACTCATTTGTCAATTTTGTGGGGCACATTCAACATTGTAGAGAGCCTATCATTACATTTCATGATCATGAGATCAAGGCAACTCCCACTACTAGGCTCGATCCTCCACTGCACATCATTGCTAGTGTGAATCAGATTCCCTACAAGTGGGTTTTGATCGACATAGGTTCCTCAATAAATATCATAACAATTGATGCACTAGAGCACCTTAGCCTTCCAACCTCGCATATCATAGCATCTACATTCACCCTCTAAGCATTCAATGATGCTTTATGCTCCATCATTGGCACAATAGTCCTTCCTATTTAGGTTGGGCTAAAGACTATTCCTACATTGTGCCATGTCTTGGAGGGTGCAATGTAGTATAATATATTGCTTGGAAGGCCTTGGATGTGAGACATGAAGTGTGTCCCATCCATTTTGCATCAGTGTCTCAAGTATATACATGAAGGGCAAGTTCATGTGGTTCATGTCGATCTAGAGCCCTTCAAGTATTGTAATGTGGTGCACCACCCACAAGAGTCTACCTTGCCATCCACACATCTAGACATCAGACCTAATGATCCCATTAAGAGTCTAGATCTAGCACCATAGTCAGTCACCATGCCATCTCCATCTCTACCATTGCCATTAATTTCTCTTGATATCCCTTCTTCCTCCTCAGATCCTCCGAGCAAGAAAAAGTTGAAGGAGCCAATCGAAGAGATTCCTCCCTCCATTTCCACCATCTTAGTAGAATATGCTCCAACTCCTATGGATGCAGAAGAATCATTTGCTGCTATGGATGAGTCAGTCTAAGCCACACCCCCATCATCATCATCCACCCCACCGTAGGTCATAGTTCATTTGGCCAATCCTAGACTCGTTGAGTATCTGGTGTAGAATGTCATATTCACTCCACTCATTGAGTCCATGCAGGACATGGGTAGGCCTCACTTGCCATCACTACCCATTGGTACCATTGTGCCCTTGGGGGTTCCCCCAAACCAAACAAACTTTATTTATGGGGGCCTTGATGATTCCACAAGTCCATCACCTATGGTGGTGGATGATGATGAGCCATTTTCAAGGAATATCACTTATCTATCAAACCCAAAATTTTCCTTATAGTACTTTCACCACTACCATTGGCATGGGAATGGTCTTGGTCGGTATGAACAGGGTCTTCATACACCTTACCAACCATAATATCAACTCCCTACAGATAAATTTGGCTTAGGGTATTCCATGTGTATGCCAGATGAACTCCTTGCAGACTCCCTCCAATACCTTTCCATAGGCTTTGAGGATGAGATTGATGAGAATGATTACGTTGATCCAAGCTATTTTCATCTACTAGGAGATCATATTCCCATTACAATGGTTTTAGTTGAGCCTTCTGACTCTTCTAGTGAGGCATCAGAATAGTATGAGGATGAGATAGAATTAGTGTATCTAGGTCCTACCCACATGCGATGGATTAGCGATCAAGTTCACATAAACTCTCTTTCATCCTCTAATCGAGAACACATAAGTAGTTGGATATCTACTACAGAAGAAGAGACCAATGAGCAAGAAGAGTCTGGCCTAGCCAATGACCCTGAGAATGATTGGCTTGAAGAGGGTAGTGGATCCACTCAAGATCATGATGACATATCCATTGATTCCTCTTACCATGAGTCTGATGCAATATCCATTACTTCAGATAGCTCAGAGGATGCAGCAATTATTATTGAGCCTCTCAATGATCTTGATGAGTTCTACCTTCATATATTCCCTAGGAGGATGCCCATTTTATGGTAGCTACTACCACCAAAATATCTAATCATCCTAGCTCCTCCTAGGCCTCATCCAGTCATTCCACCCCTACCTCAACCACCTTAGATGCATTTGAGGCCACCCATCTATGATAGGCTCTTTCCACCTATGAATGGAAACCATCCACCATCCATCAATATGGTTTCCATTGATCTGACCATACCACTTCATAATCCCAATGACCCTTCAAAACCTTTGCACCTCAACCATGAGGCCATTGATTTTGATCACACCATGATTCCCCCATCACCCATAGAGTTCTTCCCTTGTGAAGAGATGTTACAACCATTTCATTTCTCCCAAGGGCCATCCAAAGATGTTTGTCAAGCTGAGATCGAACTTGATGAAGTGATTGATTCAAAAAATCTAGATGATGACATCCATTTGATCCCTACACCTCATCAACTTGAGGAGGGATCCCACATGTCAATTGAGGAAACAATTGACATGGATATCGACATCGATCCCATAGTTCCTAAAAATGTCAAGTTGGGACATAGTCTATCCCCATAAGAACAAGATGATATCATAGCTCTCTTGAAAGAAAAGAGAGAAGCATTTGCTTGGTCTTATAAAGATATGTTAGGTCTTGACCCGAGTTTGGTCATGCACAATCTGATGCTCAATCCAAAAATTAAACCATTCAAGAAAAAGCTTAGAAAGATGCATCCAAAAATTACATTAATGGTAAAATATGAACTTCAAAAATTATTGGATGCAGGATTCATCCAACCCATCGATTATCCTAATTAGGTCTCCAACATGGTACCCATAAGAAAACTCGATGGGAGGATTCACATATGCATAGATTTTTGAGATCTTAACAAAGTGACTCCTAAGGATGAATTCCCCTTCCTAACATCGATGCTCTAGTCGATGCAACTATAGGACATGAAATGTTATCCCTCATGGATGGTTTCTCAGGCTACAATCAGATTCGGGTCAATCCCGAAGATCAGCCCAAGACAACCTTTACCACACCTTGGGGGACATTCTATTACAAAGTCATGCCATTTGGTCTTAAAAATGTTAGTGCCACATATCAATGGGCCATGACATACATCTTTCATGACTACATGCACAAAATCCTAGAGGATTACATAGATGATTTACTAGCTAAATCTCTATTGCATCATGAGCACGTAGATGTTCTTAGGAAGGTCTTTGATCGCCTCATCGAGCATAATGTTAGACTTAACCCCAAGAAGTGTGTCTTTGGAGTTACATCTAGAAAACTCTTGGGTTTTATAGTCTCAAAATGAGGCATCGAAGTTGATCCCACCAAATTCAAGGTGATACTCAAAATGCTTCCCCCTACCAACCTTAAGCAGCTTCACAACTTACAAGGGAAGGTAGCATCTATCTGATACTTCATAGCACAACTTTCAGATAAATGTCGACCCATGAATCAACTATTACAAAAGGGGGTCCCATTCAATTGGGATGATGAGTGTCAAAAGGCCTTTGATGAGATCAAATAGTACCTAGCATCCCCACTAGTTTTAGCTCCACCTCGACCAGGTGTGCCATTTTTACTATACATAGTAGCTACCGACTTTGCTTTAGGGACCATGTTGGCCCAAAAGAATGAAGCAAATAAGGAACAAGTTGTTTATTACATTAGTCGCACCCTGGTGAGCTATGAGCTCAAGTATGCATACATTGAGAAGCTTTGCTTAGCAGTGGTATTTACCACTAAGAAGCTACGCCATTACATGCTCAATCAAACAATGTATGTCATGTCTAAGGAAAATCCTTTGTGGTACATGATGAGTCGGATGTACCATAATAGTCGTACCATAAAATGGATTATGCTATTGATAGAATTTGACCTTGAATTCATAAGTTAAAAATCTATTAAAGGTCAAGTAATTGTTGATCAATTAGTAGAGGCTCCTCTTCAGGACAATCAACCTCTTACCATCGAGTTGCCCGATGATGCAGTTTTTGCATTATCCAACTTGCTAGAACCAGAAGAACCTAAAAATAAAGTTGATATGATATTGTTCTTTGATGGTTCCAAGTGTGAGCAAGGGGTGGTGCAGGAATCATGTTCTTCACACCACAAGGGGCTCCTCTACCCCTATCATTTAAACTTGATTTCTCATGCACCAATAATAATGTTGAATATGAGGCCCTCCTTTTGGGCCTTCAAGCAGCTATCACCATGAAAATCAAGAAGTTAAATATCTTTGATGATTCCTTGCTCATTGTCAACCAAGTCAAAGAGATCTATCAATGCAGGTGTCCAATATTGTAGTCTTACAAAGCCCTTGTGGATAAGATTTTAGCTAAATTGGAATGGTATAACATCGAGGTAGTCCCTCGCTCATCCAATCATTTTGTAGATACTATGGCTTCTTTGGGATCCTTAATTCCATAAAACCCTTTGGATGATATTACAACCATCCATGTCAAAACACTTTTGCAATCAATAATTTCGTGTGAGGCTTCAAAAGATGATGAAGTTGTCCACATGATTCAGATTGAGCCGTACCAAGAACGGTTCTCTCGCATACACAACTTTTTGAAACATGCTTCCTAGGGGTCTTTGATCCCAAACAATCCTTTTGATAACAACACAATGATCCATATTAAGGTTGTATCCCAATCGACATTCATGCAGGATGAATCTCAAAAGGAGCAAGCAGTTCATTCAGTCGAGACTCAACAATATCAAGATTGGTTCACCCAACTCAAAGATTTCTTGAAGCTTGGTAATATCCCATTAAGATTATCGCATGCCACAAAATAAACATTCAAGCAAAAAGTGACAAAATATGTCTTGCTAGGAGATATCTTGTATCATCGAGGCTATGATGGTCTTCTCCTTCATTGTCTAGAGCCCCATAAATCTGCTTGGGTAGTTTCACAAGCTCATGATGGTACTTGTGATGGCCATTTTAGTAGCATGGCTATCGCTAAGTGCATCCTCCAAATGGGCTATTATTGGCCTACTATGGAGAAATATTATTGTGCTTATGTCAAGAAGTGCGTGAAATGTCAACATCATGCTAATATTTTACATGTACCTTCTCAAGCCTTGCAACCGATTCATTCGGTATGGCCTTTTTCATAATGGGGTTTTGATTTAATTGGGAAAATATTACCCCCATATTTGGGCCATCACACATTTATCTTAATGACCATAGAGTACTTTACCAAATGGGTGGAAGCAATCCCTCTTACCACTATGACTAGACCAAGAATTGTGGAGTTCATACTCCATAATATCATATGTCATTTTGGTATTCCATCCAAGATTATCTTGGATAATGGGCCTCCATTCAAGAACAAATATGTGTGAGCTTTGACTACAAAGTATAACATTCAACACAACTTTTCTATGCCCTATTATCCATAAGCCAATGGGCAAGCAGAGGCATCAAACAAAACATTTATTGCCATTCTTAAGAAAACCATAAAATATAATCACAAAGATTAGCATCTTCAACTACCTCTTGTGTTATGGGCTTACAGAACTAGCATTAGGAAACCAACTGGGGCAACTCCTTTTTCACTAGTGTATGACACTGAGGCCATTATACCCTTGGAATTAGAGATTCCTTCATTGTGCATATCACTTCAAGAGTTTATTAACGATGATATTATGCGACAAGCTCATTTTGATCAGTTGACTCTTCTTGATGAACAACGTGTTAATGCTCTTGATCACCTCCATGTTTATTAAGTGAGCTTATGATATGAAATTCCATCTTAGGGACTTTAAAGTTGGAGACCTTGTGCTTAAATAAAATCAGCAAAACTCCAACTTGTCATCGCACTTGCAAGACAAATTCATGATAAACTAGTTAGGCCCATTTATCATCACACAAAAGATAGGGCCTAGGACGTATAGGTTAGCATCTCTTGAGGGTGTTGAGGAGCCTGAACCTCTCAACATCCTCCACCTATAGGTATTTCATGCATAAATCCCACTTCACAAAAATCTCCAAAGGCATTTAAGCCCTTTGGTCAACTCAAAAAATCTCCAAAGGCACTTAAGCCCTTTGGTCAACTCACAAAAAGCTCCAAAGGCACTTAAGCCCTTTGGTCAATTCACAAAAAGCTCCAAAGGCACTTAAGCCCTTTGGTCAATTCACAAAAATCCCCAAAGGCACTTAAGCCCTTTGGTCAAATAAAAAAAAAAAAAAATCAACCCAAAACAACAAAAACATCAGAAAATCACAAAAACACAAAAATATTGCATTTTCATTTTGCATTCCATCATGCATTTCATATCACTGCATTGGCTCACTTGCATTAGGAATGTTTTTTCATTACATTTGCTAGGATTAGGCACCACACATGTATATTTGTCATACTTCTTAATCAACCTTATCCATCATCATCATTTGTGGTTTTTCTTATGAGCTTTTGCTTATTAAGGGGTCCTCGTAAGATAGGGTAGATACCAGATGAACATCAACAATGATGTTTAGATGACCACTGACTATTTTATGCACACCTTTTAGTTTACAAAATATCATAGGGAAAACCCTCACATTTCACATATCACATCATCCACATTCCCCTTTGTGAGTAACTATATTTTTCAACACAACCAATAAGTTGCTATAGGGTGTTCACTAGGGTTTTTAATCATTCAACCATTCCTAGTTTTCCTTTCAGATTTTGTAGAAATCTATCTTGATTTTAGAAGGTAGGGTCTTGCTTTGATAGTACCTTGCATATCTCAAAATCCCAAACACATTCACACATTAAAATCCAATTTTGAACAAGGAAGGATGAAACTACAAAGTAGTCCTTACCCCTTAAGCGAAAGGTTTCCCTTGCTCATCCTATTATGTGCATGGTCTAGAATATTAAGAATTGACAAAAGGACAAGCTCCCCCTACCCAAAGCAATAAAATCCCTTGCTCCTCCACAAAAATGAGCAAGTATCCCCAAAAAAATAAAAAGTGGTTTTCACCACTAAAGCAAATAAATCCCCTTGCTCCTCATAAAAAATGAGCAAGTATCCCAATAAGAAATCAAAATAAAAGAAGGGGGTAATGAGCTTGAATCCATGGAATCCTCAGTTATTCAAAAGTCATGGGATGATCTCCATTACAACAATGGGTTGAATGAAACCCACCTGGAAATGGGGTAGTCTTACGCATGGTGATATGTCTATCACATTAGTGACCTTATTTTGTATAGACCAATGTCAGCTTGTGGATGAGCTAGCTTTTGGTGGCTTGTATTACCTAGTAGTCTAGTCCAACTACGTCCAAAATCAGGATAATGATGACCATGAGGTGATCCTCATTATAGTAATGGGTTGAATAAAATCTGCCTAGAAATGGGGTAGTATTATGCATCATTAATGAACATCACATGCACACATAGGGCTTCCTAGAAGACTTGTATCTTTCAGAGTCATGTGTAGTCAGTATACATATTTTGACTGGTCAACTAGGGTGTTTGAGTCTCATGAAAACCATGTTGTTTCCCTATAGCATCTTACTAGTCATCCATCCATCATATACATTTTTATCATATTACATATGGTTGGATTTCAAATGTATGACTTTTGTGAAAAGGTTAACATTTTGATTGATGAATTTTATACATTCTATGGTGCTTACATTTAGGTTGTTTTGCATCTTAGATTCATTCATTATGTTTTAGCATATAAACATAAAAATAAAAATTTTGCATTAATCATATCATTAGTACATCATCTACATACATACATCTAGGCATACATACATACTACAATGTCTAGGCATACATCCATATCCATAATTACATCCATAAAGTGCATCCATACATAAAATAAAAACATGCAATAAACACATGATAGGCCATAATCAAAATCATATCATATATATGATAAAATCTGGTACATCATGATACAAAAATACCTATAGGCTACAATAAGGTGGGTCCTCAAACCTCACACCTAAAAAGAGAACAATACATGAGCTAAATCAAACAAGGCCTACACCCCTAGAATCACCACCACCCTCAACCACATCTCTATGAGTTACTAGATCCATTAGCATCCAACCCTATAGCTATCACAAAACTTGGACACTAGCTACCTCACTGAAGGCTCGCTTATTCTATTACATCAACTCTAATAATATGTCCCCAATAAGGCTCATGAATGTAACCTACCTCCCAAACACTCCACCTCATCCTCCAAAACAAAATATACATATTTACCATCAAAATGATATATCCACTATCCCATACAACTCCCACATACCTATATCTTCCTCATCACCTATGCCTATCTAACATATCCTACCCCTATCCATACAAATCCACCTACTTAACATCCCACTCTCATTCCTAAACCACCTAAACTATCATATTCTTATATCCATAGACATCTCACTTTAGACATATTTCTACCACCTCCTAAATATCTTCTTATAGCTATCCACTAGTTAAAGACCTTCTCCTTAAAGAATCCCCTCCACTATTCTCCCCCTAGATACTACTCTAAACTACAATATATATCTACAACAACACTCTACCAAATATACCTATAAAGACTAAACCTACTCTCTAAATAATCATACTCATCATTGGATCCTCATCATCCCCACCCTCATCCTATAGCTCATCACTACCCTCAATATACTAACCCCACTCCTCCATCTAATGATGCACTCATCACTCATCCTTAACCTCCCTAGAGCCCTCTACTACTACTCTAGTGTACACCCATAGGTCCACCACCCTACCATAATTGAGTCACCCACCATGCATCATACTCTATCATAGTACCCACATCATCCACCCCTAGATCTACTAGTGGCTAATCCACTACCTCCCCCACTAGCTCCACTCATAACCACTCAAGTTGAGTCTCATCCTCATAGCATCAATAAATGATAGGCTCACCAAGAACATCTTGGAAAACCCTAAACTATCAATAAACATGAGAGTATTAGATGTACTCCCACTCTCCATGTCACCCAACCACCCATCACCTACATCTAGTCCACCCTAGCTACTCTACTACCTCTATCCATGGTGGACAATCCCTGTATGGCTACCATATCACATGCTCTAGCCTAAGTTCCTCAAGAGACTCTATGTAGTGTGTGAGCCTACCCAAATGGGGTCAACTACAACCAACCTCCTACTCTCACATCCATCACATCCCATATTTGATCTCTTAGTCCACCATATCAGCTCACCTTGACCATGATATTTCATCTCGTCTATCCACCTGGATATGCTCCCAACCCTAGATCTAACATATAAATTTGTAGCCTAATCTAGATCACCCCCGCTACCAAATATCATAAAACTCATCATATAAGTGTGCCAGTAGGGTCACCCCCTAGGCCATGATCATAGGCTCCTCAACTATGCACTCCACTAAATCTTATACCAAGTCCAAGAGGTTCCAAGAAACCCCCATTATATATATTCAAATAAGTGACATCAACACTACATACCTAGATCTAAAGACCTCTACCATGTACCATACCTCAACCAAAACCCTACCACTATCCAAGCTGCTCAACCACCTCCCAATCCTCTTGGAAAACCCTCTAGAGTACTCTACTCCACTAGATCATAGGTGCAGATAAGATAGGGCATCCCTCAATAGGGATACAAAGAATATGATAGACATCCTCAAGGGTAACTATCATCTCCCTAGTCAACAAGTGGAAGGTGTTAGTCCGACTATCCCAATAGTCTATCAAGGTCGTAAGGTAGGCTAATCTACAATCACCACCTCTAGTCTCACCACCTACTTAAGGCCAAGGGCCTCAAGCCATTCCCAATCATCATTAGTTAATGCACCCCATATTATCATATACACTATGGAAAATCTATGGTGAGCCCTCACATGCTAAATCAACAATTGCCAAATTTGACAATTAGGTCCAAAAAAATAATCTAAAACCAATAGTCTCTCATATGAGACCTCTTGAGATAGTCTCCAAGAATGACCATCTCGAGTTGAAGACTCCCCAATGATCAATTTTTTGATCATTGGGAGTTTTGAATCATGGTCATCTCACCCAAATATAACCCTAAATCCATAAGAGGGGCATCCCTCCTGAGATGACCTAAATAGGGAAAAAAAATAAAACCAAAACAATAAAAATTAAACCTACCCTACCCTCCTAAATTATGGTGTGATTCTTTACCTTAATTCATTGGTGAGGTTCATTTACCATTTTACTTAGTGGGGTTCATTCCATTTTGCATAAACACAAGTGAGAATCCAGTACTTACCTTTCTCCTTGCAACTCCACTAGTGATAGAGGTCTTAGGTTGGTCCATGGTGGATAGTGATTCAAAATTCAATAACACTCCACATCAAAAATCATTCTCCTCCTCCTAAGCCTTCTTCTCCTCCAACTACCAATTCTGCAAATGACATCAAAAATAAGCTAATTTTTCTTTTATATTTTCAAATATGTGTAACCATCTCGAGGTCAGACGATCACACTTATTAACCATCCCACCAGAGATCCGCTAGATTCAAAAACATCATCAAAATCCAAATTCCTTTGGTCAAAATCAAAAGGCTCCAAAGGCACAAATTCCTTTGGTCAAAATCAAAAGGCTCCAAAGGCACCCAATTTCCTTTGGTCACAATCAAAAGGCTCCAAAGGCACCTAACCCCTTTGGTCACATAAAATCTAAAAAACTTGAGTGAATCTCATATCTAGTGATTTACTCTATAAACCTGGTGATTGCAGTGATTGGTTGTCCATGCAATTCGATAGGATGAGTAAATTACCATAAGATCACTCACCAAAAAGAAGTAATAAATGGGTCAAAATCAAGGTTGTAATGAGGACATGAGCCCTCTAAACTTTTGTAATGGTCCTAGAAAACCCAAATCAAATCATCTTGGTCAAGTGACTCGTCACTTTCATCATTTTTCTATTTCCTCATCGACTCGTCGCTTGAGGGGGTAGTCATATAATCACAAAATTCATAATCAAATCAATAATAAAAATACTCAATCATGCAAGTTGCATTCGTTCAAGAATCATTGCCAAAGACAATCATACACTTCCTTATTTCTTGGGGTACAAGCAAAAATTTCAATCAAACAAATTCTTAGCATTCTTGAAACATGAGGCCATAAGTCTACCCATGATTGAAAAGTATGCCAAGATCAAGTATACCTCAAAGTCATGAATCCTGGCTAAAAGGTTTACCAAAACCAAGTTCTTCAACTTGTCAAAAGAAATGGTTCAAAAATGCATGCTCTTTTCATGATTGGGGCATCTAACATTGATCAGATCAATGAACATCATCAACCCTCAATTTGACTCTGGGTCATCTATTTTTGCTCCATGTTGTGTTTTCACACAATGCATCCCAAAAAGGGGCATCTGTAGACACCTAAAATATGTCATATTGAGGAGACTACCTATATGGACTCCCTGAAGACCATATGACCCACCTTGGGCAGCCCTAGGGCTTAAATAGTGGTTTTCACCACTCAAACAAGGGATATTTCCCTTTGCAACCCTAGTCGTCCCTCCAAGGGATGGCCTCTAGAGGTCATCCTACCAAGGGATGACCCCTAGTCAAGGTCATCCCACCCCAGGATGGTCATGCCAGAAGCAAAGCCAAAAAAAGAGTGGGACATAACTGGCAGTCGAAACCACCAGTTAAACCCATGCATGAACTCACATCGTAATTTTGCATGTGCATGAGCCTAAATTAGGCAAAAAGCATGATGCAATTAGTTCGCATGAGATTTCAAAGGAAAAGCATTTATTTTCTCAATGTGAACTGATCCTTCACTTTTTCATGCACAAGGTGGCACTATTATTAGATTCCTTTCGAGGAATCTATATAATAGTGCTCACCCCTCTTTCAAAAGATATACCAAGCTCTCAAATTTCAAGTAACGAAGTGCTACTAGATTTTGATCAGAGATCCAATAGCTTTCATGAGAATTGAAGTGTCATTCATCTCAACTCCCTAAGAAGGCCATGTCATTGGACTGCTCCAAGGGATAGAGGTGAGCATTTATTTCTTCCACTTGACCTCACTCGTTTGCTTTGAAGACCGATCCAAACCCATCAAGCCACTGCAACAACACACCCAATCCACCAAAAACACCAATAGATCAAACCTGGAGTCACCCCTTGCATTGACCTCGAGAAAAGGATCTATGGATTAGCGGTCGTCTCACTCAGAGATGACTCATAGGTATGATCATCCCACACAGAGATGACCTCTAGGTTTAGATCTATTTTGCTTTATTTTTTGTTTCAATAGATCTTAATAGTTTGTTTACTTTACAATTCAATTTAGTTAGATCTCATTTCATGCATGCATTTATCATATTTTTATTATTTATTGCTTTCATTTATTAGTTTATCCACACATGCTATTAACCCCTTTTGTGTTCCTTGTGTGCAGATTTTAGAATTTCTACAAGGAAGGAGGAGCATGAGAGTTTGACATTATCACCCCTTGCGGAGGTCATGAAGAAACCCTCTGCAAGATGGTTTGTGGATGCGAGAAGACTGCATAGTGCACCAAACTATTTTAGAGAGGGTCAAACCCTTGTATTGTGTATCTATTGTATCGCACTATTGAACTCCCTAAAGGGGATGTGATTGTAATCCATTTTGATAAAAATAAGCTATTATTAATACAAAAGGGACCCGGTTCATTATTTTCTTGTTTTATCATAGTGTGTTACATTGCATGCTTTTGGTGTTCATTTATTGCTATCATTATTCCTTTATTGGTGCATTGGTTTTCTAGCATTACAGAAACTAAATTCACTCATAAATACTAGAGGTAAATATCTAAATAGAATAAATAAAATTATGGAAGATAAACTTACACCTTATTGAGTAGAGGATTGTTATACTTTCTCATTTAATGAATTAAAGCACATATATGATACAATAGCTAAAGATCCAACTAAATTTTTAAAGTAGCTGGAAAATATTGATGAAGATAAATTATTTAAATTTTCAAGCAAGTTGGTTGTATTGCATGCCAAGGTAATAATACTGTGAAAGCACTATCAAACCATTTCATACAAAAAATTCTATGACCTAACATCTATTCAAGAAATGTTTAAGATATTTTAGATCCCAACACAAAAGGAATGGGATGTACTCAAACAACTCCTAGATATACAAGGTCAAGATGCTATAGTGGGCATTGAAGAAGAATAGAAAATTGTAGTATAAAAATAATATGCTCTTGAAATAGAAAAGTAAGATTTTGGATTGCCATAGTAGGACTCTGTAGCCCAAAAAATAAAGCTGTCAAGGTTCCAAATTTTGCCAAGAAAAATTCCCCTAGATGCGTCAAGAATATAGTAAAAAAAATTTATATATTTACAAGTCCCAAAAGTGGGTTGGACTTGACAAATTCTTCATTCCCAAAGTTTGAGGAACATTCCTAACTCATCATTCTTGCAATCCTACACTTTTGTGTTGACAATGCTTTGATAACTTTCTATGCCAAAGCCTAAAAATTTTCTTCTAGGATCAAACCTTTAATCAATAGTTATCCTTTAAAACTGAGCTTCTAAAAGTTAGCAATCCAAAACATCCTTTATGCTAATATAAGTAGGTACTTCAAGATATTTGTATTGGTAATAGGCTCATAAGGCAAATAGAGTCTAAGGCTAGGTGCACAGAAAGATAGCGAGTCAAACTTTCTCCTATGATGAAATCAGCATAGATTTTCAAAACTTTTTCCAAGTGTAAATTCAAAGTTGGGATCCAGTCAACAATATTCTAACTTTACAAGCCCATAACAAAGTAAAGGATAAGTGTGCCAAAAAAACTTGTTGATGTCAATATTAGCATCTCAAATATCCAACACAATGTAAAGTATGTAAAATAGGTGGTATTCCTTTTTTGAAAAAGGATAAGCCAAGACTTTTGATGATTGAAATCAACCAAGCTACCATGAGGTTCCAACATAATGAAATGAAGGAAAAAGACACAAAAGAGGCCCAAAAAATAAATTTAAGTAAATAAATAGCCTATAACATGAATATTTAGCATGAGAACTTAGATAAGATTCCAAAATATGTCTAGAAGCAATGTACTTATCAATAAAAATAACCCAAAAGATAATAAACATAGCCATAGTGTCCCAAAATCAAGGATCTCAACATAAAGAACATCTAGCAATCCAATGAGTAGTTAGATATATTAGAGATAGAAAGCAATTACCACCTCCATGAAGCGTAATTGAATATCCATAGATCATAGTTAACTGAGCCTAAGAAATAAGAGGCCAAGTGGTGCCAGATCAGCCCAAGATCATGCCTGATCATTTTGTCTAAGGATTATATATAATAGATACTCTTACTTTAGCATAGTGAAACTATAAAAGAGAAAATGCTCCTCATTTGTAAGGGTTAGGTATTTTACTATTTTCATTTTTGTAAGTTGTTCTGCTAATCTATTCTAAAGTAATAAAAGGGTTGTTTGGCATATTTCTATCAAAGTGTATGGAATATTTACAATAATACATTTCATCTTCAGCATTTCATTTAAGATTTAATGGTAGTGAATTCTATTAGGCTCAATGTTTTTTACCTTATTTTGACTAGAGGTTGAAGTAAACATTGTTTTTTTTTTTTTTTTGTATTTACATGGTGGAATCGGTAGCCGCCACGAATCCGGTAGGCTGTCCAGCTTTTATGGCTGCCACATTATTTTGCGTTGTCCACCTCGGAAGCCGCCACACAGATATTCATGCATTCCGCCCCTATAACCACCATGCCACAATCATTTTAAACCTTTTACGTCACTGAAAGCACCAGGAAAGGGACAAGCGTTCAGATCCGGCGATTGAAGTAAACATTGTTAGAAGGTACATTGAGGAGGAGGTACTTTAAGATATGAGGAGGAGGTTGAAGTCCTTTTATGCCACAATGTTTGCATAGATATGAGGTAGATATGGAGGGTATAGAGAACATGGATAAAAGGTATATATGGAGGAGGTCCTTTTATGCCACAATGTTTGGATAAAAGGTAGATATGGAGGAGGTAGATATAGGAGGAGGTCCTTTTATGCCACAATGTTTGCATAGATATGAGGTAGATATGGAGGGTATAGAGAACATGGATAAGGAGTATAATAAGGTAGAAGGTACTAAGTTAGTAAATTTTAGCAAACCTTTCATTGGTTCAAGGGAAATTAAATATTTAATGATGAATTTTATAGAATTTTTGCTAACCTTTGGGAATTTGTAGGTATTAAGATATTTTATGATGACACATTATGTACCATTTGAGGATTACTATATGGTTGAACCACCATAATGCTACTTGAATCTTGAAATATTAATGATAGTAGCGTAGCTGATATGATTCCCCTTCTTTAGGGGGGTTCAAAGAAGTACCCCACAAAAACAAATGGGGTTGTTTTTTTGAAGCAAATTGTTCACTTGATTTTATTGAAGTTCATAATGCAAAGAATAATTTTAGATCCTCTAGTATATGTACGTACACAAAAATTGTTCTAGGATTAATATCTCTGAAAAAATCCTCTAAAATTTGATTAATTTAAAAAATTATGTATTTGAGTGATTCACTTGCAAATTGGAATGATTCACTCATAATTTTAGATGATTTTCATTGAAAACATATATTTCTAGTAAACTCTAAATTTGAGAGATCTACTTGTAAATTTTAGCTATTTTTTCAGTATATGTATTTTTTTAGCAACAAAAAAACTAAGCAATTTGATTGGAAAATCATGTGATTTGCTTGCTTTATCAAGTGATTCACTCATTTGGTTGGACTTATAGAAAAATTCAAGAGGATAAAATTTGTCCTAGTGGGTTACTTCAAGCAAATCACTTGTTGGATTTGTGTTGGTTAGATCCCACCCTCTATTAAGCAATTTGATTATTGTCTTACGCTTGTGCAAATCCAACACAAACTTCATATTAAGTTCTTATGCCCATGGTAGATGCACATATGAGATTAGATTCAAGTTCATTTGTATTTATGGGATGATATCAAAGTCACACTTATAAACATTTAGGCTTTTAAAATTTGAGTCAAAGTCATCATCCATAAGGTACCTACAAAACCTAATCACAATAATAGAAAAATGAGTGAAATTTTAAGCAAATTTGGGTTCATAACTAAAACAATAGATGAATCACTCTAATTTAAACCTATTTTAAGTGTACAAAAAAATGAACTATTCACTTGTGAATTAGAGCTGATCATTTACTTTTTTACAAATTCTTGAACTTGCCCAAAATCAAGTGAATCGCTGATAGACTCAAACTTTGTGAAAAAAATTATTATTTTGAACCAATTGTTTCATCCATGATAGATGAATTTTTGGACACAAAAATTAAGAAAATACATAAAATTGGTGTTTTTCCTACCATGCATGATAGAAACCATGTTTATTTTGGAAATTGGCCTAGCTTCTAATTTAAGTGTTGCAACACCAAATTCAAGTTTCAACAAGGTTGGATGGGTTTTCCATAGTCTTCCTTTGACCTCTAGATTAAGTTTAGATAATTTTTTTCCTTTTTTGGATATCTAATCTAAACTAACAAATTTTTATGAAAGAACATGCACATATGAAAGTAAATGTTAGAATAAAATATAGAATAAAAATACATAGTATAGTGTGGAAATTAAATTCATGAAGTTTAAAGTGTGAGAGATGAAAGCAATTATAGTTACACTATAGTGCAAAAAACATTCAATCAATAAATATATGAGAAGTCAAATAACATCAATGTCCATCCATTCGTTTGATTATGAAATTGATAAGCAAATGACAATATGGGCTAGAAGTGTTATACCCAACCATTGCACACTTGACAACCATAAGGATAGTACCTCTAGTGATATGAAAAATGACTTACCAATATCTTACAACCTTATTGGAAACTAGATTTGGTTCACACTCCAAGCATAATGAGCACTTGCCTGTGGTTATCAGGTGTGTTTGATGCCCATGCCTTGCATGGAGTGTATAGTTTAGGAAGTTCAAGGAGCATGGGACATAGCTCCATAAAATGACCTCCAATATTTTTATCAAGGCTAACTCCTTATTTGGATGTATTCTTAATGATATCTTCTTAAGCTAGCCTATTCTACCATGTTCTTATCTAGGAAAAGGGATGTGAGAGAAAGTAGCAAATCTAACTACCCTAACTATGGGTAGTTATAAACCAATAATTATAACTTCCTTATGACTACCAATAGGATTAGTGAACGTGGGTGCTAAAACATGATAGTTAAAAGTGAACATGATTTCAAATCAGCATCATTATTAATCTATTAATCACTTGTGAAGGCTATGGCAGATACTAGTCACAACCCCCATAGAAAGATATATACATACAAATACCTAGATATAAATTCTAGTCATAGCTCCTTGTATTTATGTTTGCAAGCACTTTTACAATTATACAAAAATTTAAAGATGCTCAAAGGGCCTATACATGCATTTGATCAATGCTCGAATCTAGGTCAATACATAGAAGGAAAAATGAGATAAAAAACCCTATCTAAGGTAAGATACTAGGCACAAAACTATTATTCTTCGTCTCTCTCTAAACTATAAATTTTGATACTTATACATTTCACATCAAATTTTGAAATTCAAATTTCCCCTCAAATTACTATGGGTAGGAGTGCTTCCATCCTTCTTTGTTGTTGATCCTGAGACATTGTGTTGGTAGATCTAGATCTAATCCAAAGTTTAATCACCATAAATTTCACCTATAGATAGGATGAACCTCTTTAATGTAGAACTAATGGGACTTCTTATTTTGGTAAATGAGCTTGAGTGGTGTTTGTAAAAGTGACCCTTCCATGTTGGAGGGGCTTATTCATCAATCCCAATGTTGATTCTACTTAGGAAATCCCCTTACCTATATTTATCTCATATTTGAGTTGTTATGCTAGTTGTGATCTTCACCAGATCCAACCAATGCTTTTTAGATCCATCTTTGTTTAGGTTCTTGGTCATCAAGACCTTGTGTGCAGTATAGCCCTATATTTTTCTTCCTCCCTTTGGTTATGCTCCTTTCTTCATCTCCTTGGTTCATAAGGCCTTAGCATTGGTCTTTAGATTTTTTTTGGTCAGATCCCATCCTCTATTGAGAAAATTGATTATTTTCTTACACTTGTGTAAAACTAACACAAAAATTATTTTAAGTTCTTATGCCCATGGTAGATGCACATATGAGGTCAGATTCAATTTTATTTTCGTTTCTTTAATGCTATCAAAGTCACCCTTGCAAAATTTTAGGCTTTTAAAATTTGAGTCAAATTCATCATCCATAAGGTACCTGCAAAACCTAATCACAATAGTGAAAAAAGGAGTAAAATTTTAAGCAAAGTTGGGTTCATATCTAAAATAATAGTTGAATCACTATAATTTTAATTTTTTGTAAGTGTACAAAAAATGAACAATTTACTTGTGAAATAGAGCTAATAGCCAACTTTTTTACAAATTCTTGAACTTGCTCAAAATCAAGTGAATCACTTTGAACCAATTGTTTCATCCATGATAGACAAAAAATGAACAATTCACTTGTGAATTAGAGCTAACAACCAACTTTTTTACAAATTCTTGAACTTGCTCAAAATCAAGTGAATCACTTGTAGACTCAAACTTTGTGAAAAATTTTCTAATTTTGAACCAATTGTTTCATCCATGATAGATTACTTTTTGGACACAAAACTTGAGAAAATACATAAAATTGGTGTTTGTCCCATCATGCATGATAGAAACCATATTGATTTGGAAACTTGGCCTAGCTTCTAATTTAAGTGTTGCACCACCAAATTCAAGTTTCAACAAGGTTGGATGGGTTTTACATAGGCTTCCTTTGACCTCTAGATTAATTTTAGATCATTACTTTTCTTGTTTGGATATCTAATCTAAACTAACTATTTTTTATGAAAGAACATGCACATATGAAAGTAAATATTAAAATAAAATATAGAATCAAAATACATAGTATAGTGTGGAAAATAAATTCATGAAGTTTAGAGTGCGAGAGATGAAAGAAATTATAGTTGTTACACTATAGTGAGGAAAACATACAATCAATCAATACATGATAAGTCAGATAACATCAATGGTCACCCATTCATTTAATTATGAAATTGATAAGAAAATGACAATATGGGCTATAACGGTTATACCCAACCATTGCACACTTGACAAACATAAGGAAAATACCTCTAGTGATATGAACAATGACTTGCAAATATCTTACAACCTTATTGGTAACTAGATTTGGTTCACACTCCAAGCACAATGAGCACTTGCTTGTGGTTATCAAGTGTGTCTGATGCCCATGCCTTGCATGAAGCATATAGTTTAGGAAGTTCAAGGAGCATAAGACATAGCTCCATCAAACAACCTCCAATATTTTTATCAAGGCTAACTCCTTATTTGTATGCATTCTTAATTATATCTTCCTAAGCTAGCCTAGTCTACCATGTTCTTGTCTATGAAAAGAAATATGAGAGAAAGTAGAAAATCTAACTAGCCTAACCATGGGTAGTGATGCACCAAGAATTATAACTTCCTTCTAACTACCAATAGGATTAGTGAACATGGGTGCTAAAACATGATAGGTAAAAGTGAATAGGATTCCAAATCAGTATTATTATTCATATTTTAATCTCTTATGAAGGCCAAGACAGATAGTCACAATTGAAAGATATATACATACAAAGACCAGGACATAAATTCTAGGTATAACTACTTGTATTTATGTTTACAAGAATTTTTACAATTATATAAAAAATGAAAGAGGCTCAAAGGTTCTATACATGTGTTGGATCAAGACTCAAATCTAGATCAATACATAGAAGGAAAATTGAGAGAAAAACCCTATCTAAGGTAAGATACTAGGCACAAAAATATTACTCTTTCTCTCTCTAAGCTATAAATTTGGATAGTTATACACACATCAAAATTTGAAATTCAAATTTCTTCCCAAATTTCTATGGATAGGAGTGCTTGCATCCTCCTTGGTTGTTGAGCCTGAGGCATCGTGTTTGTATATCTAGAGCTAGTCTAGAGTGTAATCACCATAAATATCACCTATAGATAGGATGAACCTGTTTGAATGTAGCACTAATGAGTCTTCTTATTTTGGGAAATGAGCTTTAGTGGTGTTTGTAAAAGTGATACTTACATGTTGGATGGGCTTCTTCATCAATCCTAATATTGATTCTACTTAGGAAATCCCCTTTCGTATATTTGTCTCATATCTGAGTTTTTATGCTAGATGCAATCTTCACCAGATCCAACCAATGCTTTTTGAATAGATATTTGTTTAGGTTGATAGTGATCAATACCTTGTATGTGGCATAGACCTAAAGTTGTCTTCTTCCCTTCGGTTATGATCCTTTCCTTCTCTTCTTGGTTCATCAGGCCTTAGCATTGGTCTTTGGATTTGTGTTTGTTAGATCTCACTCTCTATTGAGAAATTTTATTATTATCTTAGACTTGTGCAAAACTAACTCAAAATTCATCTTAAGTTCTTATTCCCATGGTATATGCACATATGAGGTTATATTCAAGTTTATTTGCATTTCTTGGATGTTATCAAAGTCACCCTTGTAAAATTTTAGGCTTTTAAAATTTGATTCAAAGTCATCATCCATAAAGTACCTACAAAACCTAATAACAATAATAAAAAATGAGTGAAATTTTAGGTAAAGTTGGGTTCATATCTAAAACAATAGATGAATCACTTTAACTTCAACATGTTGTAAGTGTATGAAAAATGAACAATTCACTTGTGAATTAGAGCTAATCGCTTACTTTTTTACAAATTCTTGAGCTTGCTCAAAATCAAGTGAATCGCTTGTAGACTCAAACTTTGTAAAGACATTTCTTATTTTGAGCCAATTGTTTCATCCATGATGGATAAATTTTGGACACAAAATTTGAGAAAATACATAAAATTGGTGTTTGTACCACCATGCATGATAGAAACCATGTTGATTTGGGAAATTGGCCTAGCTTCTAGTTTAAGTGTTGCACCATTAAATTCAAGTTTCAACAAGATTATATGGGTTTTCCATAGGCTTACTTTGATCTCTATATTAATTTTAGATCATTGCTTTTTTTGTTTGGATATATAATATAAACTAACTAATTTTTATGAAAGAAAATGCACATATGAAAGTAAATTCATGAAGTTTAGATTGTGAGAGATGAAAGCAATTATAGTTGTTACACTATAGTGTGGAAAACATGCAATAAATCAATATATGATAAGTCAAATAACATCAATGTCCATCTATTCATTTAATTATGAAATTGATAAGCAAATGACAAGATGGGATAGAAGGGTTATACCCAACCATTGCACACTTGACAACCATAAGGGCAGTGTCTCTAGTGATATAAATAATGACTTACCAATATCTTACAACCTTATTGGGAACTAGATTTGGTTCACACTCCAAGCACAATGAGCACTTGCATGTGGTTATCAGGTTTGTTTGATGCCCATGTCTTGCATGGAGTGTATAGTTTAGTAATTTCAAGTAGCATGGGACATAGCTCCATCAAACGACCTCCAATATTTTTATCAAGGCTAACTCCTTATTTGGATGTATTCTTAACGATCTCTTTCTAAGCTAGACTAATCTACCATGTTCTTATCTATGAAAAGGAATGCAAGAGAAAGTAGCAAATATAATTATCCTAACTATGGGTAGTGATGCACCAAAAATTATAGCTTCCTTCTAACTACCAATAGGATTAGTGAACATGGATGCTAAAACATGATATTTAAAAGTGAACATAATTCCAAATCAGCATCATTATTCATCTATTAATCACTTGTGAAGGCCATGGCAGATACTAGTCACAACCCCCATAGAAAGATATATACATACAAATACCTAGATATAAATTCTAGTCATAGCTCCTTGTATTTATGTTTGCAATCACTTTTACAATTATACAAAAATTGAAATATGCTCAAAGGGCCTATACATATGTTGGATCAAGGCTCAAATCTAGATCAATACATACAAGGAAAAATGAGATAAAAACCCTAACTAAGGTAAGATTCTAGGCATAAAAATATTATTCTTCCTCTCTCTCTCTCTCTCTCTCTCTCTCTCTCTCTCTAGACTATAAAATTGGATACTTTTACATTTTACATCAAAATTTGAAATTCAAATTTCCCAAAAAAATTCTATGGTAGGAGTGCTTGGTTCTTAAGCCTGAGGTATTGTGTTGGTATATCTAGAGCTAGTCCAAATTTTAATCACCATAAATGTTATCTATAGATTGGATGAACCTCTTTTAATGTATCTCTAATGGTCCTTCTTATTTTGGTAAATGAGCTTGACTGGTGTTTGTAAAAGTGAACCTTACATGTTGGAGGGGCTTCTTCATCAATACCAATGTTGATTCTACTCAGGAAATCCCATTCCCTATATTTATCTCATATTTGAGTTGTTATGCTAGTTGTGATCTTCACCATATCCAACCAATGCTATTTGGATCCACATTTTTTTGGGTTCCTAGTGATCAAGACCATGTGTGTGGCATAGCCCTAAAGTTTTCTTCCTCCCTTTGGTTATGATCCTTTCTTCCTCTCCTTGGTTCATTAGTTCTTAGAATTGGTCTTTCGATTATGATCCTTTATAGGGGTCTGGTTACTCATGTGGCACTTGTCTACATTGATTCCTTTGCAAAAATTTTGTTTGGGAAAAACCTATGTTCAAAGTTTAGGTGTAGTAAAACTTCACTATAGTGATGGTGGCTTCTAGGTGATCTTAAATCTATTGTAGGTGGGAAAATGAAGCTTGGTGGTAGAATTATTAGGCATAGTGTCACTATTGGATTTCATTCATCACTTGGATGACCTCCATCCACTCCACCTTAGAGGTAATGTGGTCCAAGATAAATACGAGTAACAATTTTCTAGATCACATAGATCTTCCATGAGGTAAGGGGTGGATTCATACTTAGTATTCTAGATGAGTGCTTTGAGTTTCATTATAGGTTCTATGGCCAGAATCACATTTTACTTAGTAGACAAGTTCAATGTAATTTTTATGTCCCTTAGTTGACTCAATTGTTTCTTGTACTCCTACTTCATGAGAGGTTCACCATTAGGGTCCCAAGGTGGATGGAATCCTACTGCTACTAGTGAAAAGACACATACCCTACATTCTTCCATCTTCCAATATGGGGTGTTGACCTACTCACCACACTAGTGCATCACTTGTTGGGTAGCCAAGACTTTGGTGATCCTATGAGTTATGTTTTCTTTTTTGGTGATTCTTGTTGTAGTCCATTAATAATCAATTCATGCCAAGGCATACTTAAATACTTGTACCTCTTGGAACCTAATATTGGTGGTCCTCTCAAACTACTCAAGCTCCTTAATATTTTTTGGTTCATAGAGAAGAATTGGTTTGGGAACATTTGAACATGGGGAGAAGCTCTTTAGATTCCTGGATAACCCCTCTTTAGAGTGTCTAGTTTATCTCTAATATCTTCTTGGCATTATTTGTTTTTTTCTCTAGCTATGTCACCTTCTTATTCTATTCCTCCAACTCAATCTCTATTTATGTGAAATTTTTATGAGGCAATTTTGTCCAAATTTTAGCACCTTAACTTTGACCTAGGATATCATAAGTAGTTTCTTAGTTTTCTCTCTCTTCTCTCTACTAAATAGTTTTCTTGAAACCATTGTGTAATCATGAGTCATCACCTTAGTCACTTACTCAAGTAATTTCATCCTCCTCTTTAGTGGTGCATATTCAAAGATAAGCAAGATGGCTAACATCCAGTAATATTGGGCTTACATCTCCCCTTCTTCTTTAGAAACAATGGGATCAAAGTGGAACATACCTAGTCCATCCTCATGAGGAAGGATGACAGACATAGTCTATGCAGTAGCAATTTGCTCTACTTGCCATTCTATCTTCCAATGTGCCTATTATTGGTAATATTATTGAGTTTGCTAGAAACAGGGTATGATCTCAAGATTCAAAGTGATTGGTAAGGATAAAAATATTTTGTAGTTGATATTTTGGATGTAAATACAAATATTTTATGAAGGTTAGGGAGGCTAAGTGGCTAATTAGAGAGAGTGTGGTGGAGTCAATTATGATATTTGATCATGGGATTGAGGTTGTGGAAAATTGGAGCAACTAGGAAATAATGATATGAAGTAAAGTGGATAGGATGGAGATGGGTGAAATAATAGAAGGAATATTTTATGAAAGTATCCCTAGAGTGAATATAGTAGGGGTGAGCAAAATTGTGGTCGGGTTGATTCTTCTAGTTCCTAAACTATTTTTTGCTATTTCCTTTGGGTTTTCAAGGACTTTCTAAAGGGCTTTATTTTGGTGGTGGTAGCTCCTTAAATCAAACCTTACTTTTCTATTTTTTATAAAATTTTCATAATCCAATGATACCTTTCAATTATTCTTGGACTCATCATCTTTTCCTCTTAGCTTCTTCTCTAGTGGTAGTTTAGGGTTGGTTGGAGTAGCTACAACAAGGGGTTCCAAAATAGGGACTTAAAAAATATTTCCCTTTGGTTTTGATGAGGTTCCTAAGGGGGTTGGACTAATAATAGAAGAAGACTTTTACTATTTTTATAATTGACACATTCATCTAATAAATAACATTTTATCAACATATTTTTAGTCATCATCAGGTTTTGATTCATTTAACTCTTAATACTAGTTGCTAAATTGTTCATCCTTTTCAATTTGGCTTGGAATTGGCATTGTATCACTATATAGTTATTGGTAGATCCAAAAATACAAATTTTTGCCTCACTATAATCTTATAATAACCCGAAACACTAACCAACCTGATAGAGATTTTTTCTAAAGACCTTATTAAGGTTATCAGGAGTATCCATAGAATACATACATTTACTAGACATACCCACATTTTTAGTAAATGACATTGCATACATCACTTTAGTAGATAGGAGAGGCCAAGACGTCGTAGGTAACTGGGGTTTACAAACACGAATTATAGAAATGAAGTGACTCTAAACCAGCCAATGAAAGGAAATTATGCTACACTAAACATTGCCCATGCGCTCTTCCATTTTTCAAGGATAATAGGTTCTGAGAGAGAAAAAATCAAGCATGCAAAATCTAAGGCAAAAAGACTACCAAAGCTAACATGCAGGTTAAATACAACACATTGTAATTTCACAATAAGGTTAGAGGAAAACTTGAGCATCTAGAAGCAAGCACAAATAACTAATAACATTGGATTCACAACAAACAAATTGAAAGCACGAGGATACGGAAACAAAAAGGAAAGTGCCCAATACGATGCTTATAAAATCAAACTTAACGCTTAAAGCCTATGTATTGCAAAATACACAAAAAGAAAGAGCATAGACGAATTGACACAAGATAAAAGCAATATAAAATATGGCCCTTTTTATTGATATGCTTTTCAGAGTTGTGTTACAATACGTCTCCTTCCTTTTTAGGGAATAGGAGCGTCAAATAAGTTTCTTATCGCATCTATAAACAACAATCCTTCTTCCGCGTGCCCACATATAAGATGGGCGGACCAAAACGTCACCGCCACTTGTGTATATGATTGTTCACTCCTTCCTGCTCTTATGATGTCAAAAACCTGCGTTCAAAGAAACAAAAAATATTAGTAGCACCTGTAGATAGAATAAAGCATGTATTTCCCAAGGCCTAATGTCAATATATGCATGAAAATATTAAAACGATAATCAAATGACCTCAGATCGACCTAAAATTTTAATAGAAGCATAAATATGTTATCAGAAGACCATTGCAAAAAGAACAGTCTAGAAATTCCTCACAGATTTGTATTCGCTCTAGGGTGGGACGAATAGACCTGCAATAACTTGTCAGAAAGCACCCTCTTCAATGTCCTATCCCGGAAGCTCCAAATGACCTGCAAACTTGGGGTTAGCTAATTGGGGGTGTTTTGGGAAGACCCAGAAGGTCAGATTTCTCCAATTTTACCTCTATCACCCAGATTTTTCTGGTGCCATCTGCAAGTTAGTAAAGGCGAGAAATGACAAAAACCTGGTCAAAATTGCTCAGAATGAAATGAAATTTGAACTGTAACCTATTTAACATATCTAGAATAAAATGCAAAAGAAAAACTAGAGAAATCTATCATAGATTTCTAATCATCCCGGGGTGGGGCGAATAGGACTGTGATAGTTTGGGGAGCGCCCAGGGCAGGACGCCCACCGTTTGGGACACTGTTTCAGCACCAATCCACTTGGGATGGGTCCAAAACTCCTTATAGGGTGTTGTCGACAAATTTTGTGGAATATTGTGGCCAAAAATTGGGTTTTGGGTCGGGATTCGTGCTTCCAATAGTCACCCAATAACCTCCCTTTCGAATGAGAGATTAAGGATGTGAAGGCACAAATCGCAAGTAGGTATGTAAATTGGCAGCACTTCGTTGCTCAAATGCTCCTTCTCTGTATCTCTTTTGGGTGGGAAAACTCCCCAATTTATAGACCTTAGGGTCTCCTTGTTTAAATTGCGCATGCGAGGGCGCCACTTGAGTTAACTGTCCTATTTTCAGAGAAAAGCTAGTTCCCTGATTTAGAATCTCCTTGCATGAGGTCTCTAAAATAAAGACATGCATGACTGAAGTCTCTCTTCTTGAATAAAAGCTATTCCTCGCAATTGCATGGCCTGAAGCCTCAGTTAACTAGCGGAGTTGCCGAGGTTTGACTTTTTTGCTAGTCAAACCTTCTATTCGCCTCACCCTGGGGCGAATGCTGCTATTCATCCCTGGGTGGGACGAATGCCAGTTTGTATTCATCTCGGGGTGGGACGAGCAGAGAGCAAGGTGCCAAAAAGGTGCCAAATTGACCTTTGACCTTCCAAACTACTTTTGGGAGTGGTTAGGACCACTGTTTAACCTCTGGGGGCTGCCCTGGGGGCTGTTTGTGTCAATGCGATCAGCGCTTGTTGTCACATAATCGGATTGGTGCTGTTTTGGTGTCTACAGATGCCCCTTTTTGGGAAGCGTTGTGCAAGGCGCAGCGTCGAGCAAAAATAAATAACCAAAGCACTAATGATTAGGGTTTCTCAGTAACCTAACCAACTCTTGATGCCCCAAGTATGGAAAGGGCACGCATTCTAGAATCCTTGCCTCTGACGAGCTAAGGAACTTAATTCAAGTGTTAACCTTGTTCAGTGAGGTGTTACTTGAACTTGGACATTGATCAGTCATGAATAGGCAAAGGGCGCAACCTTTTGTCTGTGGGAACCTTGAGTTCATGATTCATGAATGCCAAGTGTTTGATCAGCTTGTGATTATTGCTTGTTTGCTGCCCCAAGCAGGGGCATGATTGTCTTTTTCAATGATCCTTTGAATGCGTGTCATTTCCAGGATTGGGTATGTTGTTGTTGATTGGCGACTAAGTGTGACTACCCCCTCAAGCGACGAATCGATGAGGGAATGACCGACATGAGAAAAGCGACGAGTCGCTTGACCCAAGATGACTTAGGTAAGGGTGCCTTCAGTTGTTTACCATTAAATACGAAAGCAGTTTCTGAACATTCTGACCTATTTTTGGTGGGTTTGAACCCTTTTTGTGACGCATTTTGGAGCTAAAATTGGCAAAAATCCATCTTCCCGTGGAGCGGTCCGGCTATGGTAGCCTTATTAGGGAGTAGGATAGTGACAATTTGTGACCCCAACATCTATTTTGGATGCCAAGAATGTCAGGCGCAAATGCGCCTTCGTTCGGCAATGGTATTGCTATTTTTGGGTGGGTTTTGACCCATTTTGGTGATGTCATTTGGGGATGAAATTCTCAAAAATCCGTCTTCCCGTGGAGCGGTCCGGCTATAGTAGCCTTCTTAGGGAGTAGGATAGTGAGGATTTGTGACCCCGACATCTATTTTGCATGCCCGTAATATCAAGTGCAAAAGCACTCTCATTGGACAATTTTATTGCTTGTTTTGGTGCATTTTTGTGCAGTTTTTAGCTATTTTTGAAATTTTTGCTCTGTATTCATCCCGGGGTGGGACGAATTCCTATTTAGTATTCATCCTAGGGAGGTACGAGTGCTAACCAGAGTGCTCATCCTAGGGGGGATGAATACAGGCTCAAAAAGCCTTTTTAAAGGCCAAAACTGAGTTTTGGGCTCATTTGCACTTGTTTTTCTTGGCGATTTGGAGCTCTGAGGAGGAGGAGGTCAATTCTACGAAGCGAAGCACTGCCAAACTATTCTTGTGACCATGAGTTCACACACCGGATCGAGCGGTGGAGCCGAAGCGATACCAGTGAGTGCCCGTCCTCTTTATTAATTTGTGTCACAGTTTGAAAACCGCAAGTTGTTTATTTCTTGTGTTTTTGTTTATCTGGTTTTTCAAATTGTAAAAATGAAACCCTAGTCTATGAACACTTAGCGAAAAACTTAATTTAACCCTAGTTAAACATAGATCAAAATTTTAGTTGAAAACTGAGCTAGAAACTTAGTTTAGAACACAACTTAAAACGTCGGTGAACCTGAATTGAACCAAGATCAGAACTTAGGTTAAAAACGTAGGGTAAAACTAAGCGAAAAGCGTAACTTGAACCCTAGTTAACTATTGTTTTTGTGTTGTTAATTTGCCAGTTTAAAGGTAAAAACCCTAGGTCTGAAAAATTATTTTTGTGACTATTTTTGTTTGTTTTGCAGTTAGAGTTAAAAACCCTAGAACTGACCAATGATTTTTTTTTTTTTTAATTTATCAGTTAGAGTTAAAAATCCCTAATCAAATTAGTTTTTTTTTGTAATTTTTTTGTTGTTAATTTATCGTTAGAATTAAAAACCCTAGATCTGAAAAATTACGTTTTTGAATTTTTTTTTTTTAATTTATCGTTAAATTAAAACCAACTAAAACAATATTTTTTTTTTTTTTCATTGTTTTAATGTTTTTATGTTGTTTTCTTTTGCAGGTTGTGAAGAGCCGATACCGGGTGCCTACTATGTTCACTGAAGCACGTGCAACGCTGACTTTGGCTGACTGGGATTGGCTTGACGCCCTTGGGCTCAAGCAGGTGACTCGGCTGGAGCCGGTGGTCGAGGATCGGGCCTATCTGATGGCCCTGATCAATCTATGGGATCCCTGGACCAACACCTTCCATATCCCAACAGGGGAGATGATGGTGACCTTGGAGGATGTCTATCGGATTCTTTGGATTCCAATAGATGGACTGTCGATCCGGACGACATCACGGGATCGGAGGACAGCAGTACTGATACGCTATTTCGGGCATGGGGAGGAGTTGGGTGTGGAGAGCCCAGTGGAGAGGGCAGAGATCGACTGTCATATTGGTGGCATACTGGTTCGATGGTGGCTAGAGAGGGGTGTGTTGGGAATGAGGCATGCATTACTCATGGGCCTCATTTCCAACATGCTGCTCCTCGACTCTTCGGGTGCGAGGTTCCCATGGAACCTGTTGGAGGTGGTGTTCAGGCTGGTGGAGTGTCCTACAGATGCACCGATGATCATGAGATGGGGACAGACTCTTGGCATAGCTCTATGATGAGTTGTACGAGGTCCGCTATCGAAAGCGGAAGGGGATTAGTTGCAGCTACTTGTTGCAGTGTTGGGCTTGGCAGCACATAGCAGTGGAGAGGCCGACGGGGCTGCCCTGGATGACTCGGGAAGAGATGGCAGACCGGGAGATTGGATACGGGGTACTGTGGCGGAGGTCGGAGGAGCAGGGTCAGAGTCGATGATGGGCAGGTGCAGTAGGGCACTATGCCGATGCCTTCGCTCGGCTTACTCCAGGGGAGGTGTTCTGGCACCCCTATCGGGACTGTCTAGCCTGGCCTGAGGCTGGAGAGTGGCTCCGATGGGTACGAAGGGAGCGATGGCTGATTGGGAGGCATGGGACTGAGCAGGAGTTGTTCCCATATGGCCGGGTTACACGATAGTTTGGGGTGCACCAGGGGATGCCTGGTGAGCCCATGGTCTATCGACGTCGAGGGGATGAGAGGACTCTAGACCGGCCAGTCGTTGCGCCACTTGGCGAGGATTCAGATACGGCTATTGACGTCCCAGATGTGGATGACATCGGAGTTACTACCGAGTATGAGCAGTGGTGGACCTTGCGATGGTGGCGAGGCGAGGGGCCTCTAGGCGGGGCGGAGGCGGTAGCAGCAGGGGATGAGGGTGCAGAGGCACCAGATGAGGGTTGGGGTGCTCCGTTGGATGATGCGGAGATGGTGGAGGTTGAGGATGTGGGGGGGATTATGGGGTTCTGGACCAGCCAAAAATGTAGGACGTCCCGGAGTAGTGGGAGCCAGAGCAGGCTGTTGTCCCGGATTCGTCGAGGCCTCAGGTAGTGTCGGAGGACATGGAGGCAGGGTTGCATTGAGAATGCATGATTGGTGGGGCTACTATGGAGGTGATATGGGGAGCTGGGAGAGGCTTTGTAGGAGAGAGATCTCCTATGGACTCAGCTAGTGGAGCGGGAGAATGCATGGGCTGCATCCCACCGATAGGAGGGGGATACCGATGCTGCACGAGAGAGGGATCTCCTACGGACGTAGCTAGCACAGCGCGATGACGTAGTAGCTTACTACCATCGGTGGGAGGTAGAGTGGGGTCGACGAGAGGCAGATTGGCATCGACATCGGATGGATATGGAGGGAGAGATCATCCACCTTGGTGGGCGGTTACCTGAGCCTCCTGGAGGTGGCTCTTCGCGTCGGATGAGAGACAACGATACTGAGCAGTCAACATCATCTCATCGTAGGTGGCTAGATGAGGGGGGCACTAGTAGGCATGATGCAGGGGTGAGCAGTAGTCGCCCTGAGAGGTCCCATAGGACCCACACCACGGGGGGTAGTTCCCGTCGCACCGATCCTACGTGATCATGGTGGCCGACGCCCTAGGCTTGGGGGTTTTTGAGCTTTTTGTTTTTGTGGCGGGGTCAGAGGACCGGTTCATTGTAGCCTACGGGCATTTTTGATGATATATATACAGATGATTCTTTTTTTGGTTTTTATAAACTTTTCATGGTGTGTCTATCTGTTTATGCACATTGATTTATGATGATGGATGCATGGGGTATTATGAATGCGATGTTTCTAATTATATGATGTATGCATATGGAATGAATGAACTTATTTTGTTGATAACTTGTCGATGGCACCATAGATTGTGCAAGATTTATTGGCTTGGTGTACTTATGGGATGACTTTGTGGAATGACTGTGCATGTGAAAACTTTGTTTTTGTATTTTGCATATTTTTTGATGGTGATGTATGAAATGAAATGGACCAATTGTTTTTAAAATGTAGTTAAGCTTTTCTGAGATTCAGATATTTTAACTAACTAGCCAAGACTGTACATTTATCTCGCAAGACTTTTGAACAAGGTATAAATCTGACTTGAAGGTTAACCAAGTTATTTCACATCCCTGTGTGTGCAATTGAGTTCGTTTATGTGGTATTTGTCAAGATACCGCCAGTGCCAGATAGGCTATCAACCAAACCTGTACTGAGGATCACCTAAGTAGCTCCACTAACTCCGTTGTTGTATTTAGCAAGATTAATCCATGGGACAATCTAAGGTACCATAAGCTAGCTCATCCACATGCAAACATTGGTCTGCTCACATGCAAAGCTAATGTGACAGACATATCGTCATGCGGGTAGGATACCACCATTGCCAGGTAGGTTGTCCACCAAACCTGTAATGAGGATCACCTAGATGGTTTTCGAATACTGAGAATTCTAGGGATTCAAGTTCAGGATTTTTATTGGCTCAATGGTTTAGGATATTTGCTCGTATACAAAGTGATGAAAATCACTATTTATTTTGTTCTTTTTGTTTTTTTTTTGGAGCAAGGATGTTAAATAGTAGTGATAACCACTATTATTTGATTTGGCTTTTGAGCTTTGTAAGGTTAAGCTGGTATGTTTGTGATTGGTGAATAACATTGATCCTTTTAGGCCTTGGGGATGACTACCCATCCTTGGCAGGGACGTGTAGTACGAATCCTTACGACTTTGGGAACCAAAGGGTAGTATGGAGATTATGAAGTAAGGGTATTGATCTTTTAGGCCTTGGGGATGACTACCCATCCTTAGCAGGAATGTGTAGTACGAATCCTTACGACTTGAGAGACCAAAGGTGATTGTGATGATGGCTTGTGGAAATGGTGTTTTTGAATGGTCATTGATTCTTTTAGGCCTTGGGGATGACTACCCATCCTTGGCAGGGACGTGTAGTACGAATCCTTACAACCTTAGGAACCAATGGTGATTTTTGAATTTTTGTTAGTGGTGAAAACCACTGTTGATTAGAAGGAATGGATGGGGAAGAGCTTGTCCTTTTGTCAATTCTCAACATTCTTGAACCATTCGCACAGGGGGATGAACAGGCTAATCTTTCACCTATGGTACCCTAGACTGCTTTGTAGGTTTCATCTTACATTCACACAACTTAGGAATTATTTTATGTGTTTTAATTTGTGTAGGGATATTACATAACGAGGCGTGACCCAAGTAAAATTTTCCTGTGTAAAATCTGTTTAACTTTGTACAATTTTTGGCTAGAAAGTTAAAGACAATTGAATGACGAAAACCCTAAATACATTAGGAGACAACTGACTTTGCTAAAAATGGGGATGGTGTGATGCGGGATGTATGCATTGATAAAATTGATTTTATGTGAAAAATGAGAAAATTGCCGAGCAATTACAGTCTATGGTGCTTTTGACTTGTATGACCTAGCGAATATGCAATGTATGGAGGTGATGCCTAATGCAACCTATATTTTTGTATTTTGATATTTAAGAGTATGCATGAAATTTTTTTTTTTTTTTTGTTATTTTTGATGATTTTTATTGTTTTTGTTGGTTTTTGAATATTTGTGTTGACCAAGCGGTTATGGTAACCCTTGGAGCTTTTGGTTTGACCAAAGGGTTTATGGATACCTTTGGGGCATTTTAGGTTGACCAAGCGATTAAGGGAATCCTTGGAGCTTTTGGTTTGACCAAAGGGTTTATAGACACCTTTGGGGCATTTTGGGATTGACCAAGCGATTATGGAAATCCTTGGAGCTTTTGGTTTGACCAAAGGGTTTATGGACACCTTTGGGGCATTTTGGGATTGACCAAGCGATTGTGGAAATCCTTGGAGCTTTTGTGTGGACTATGGCTCTCTAAATGTAGAATGGCCTCAAATGACTGATGTTCAAGGGTTCTAGCTCCTTGATTCCTTCAAGAGAGGTGAGCCGGTATGTTCCAGGTCCTATCTTACTGTCAATCACATAAGGACCTAACCAGTTTGCCATGAACTTGTCTCAGAGATGGGATGACAAATTAGAATTCTGTTGGTTCTCTTTTAAGACCAAATCTCCAACCTAAAAATCCCTTAGGTGAACCTTCATGTTATATGCTCTCTTAAGTCGCTCTTGATAGATACGCAAATGCTCGAGAGCATTGACGCGTCGTTCATCAAGCAACGTGAGTTGATCTAACCGGGCCTGCCATGCAGTGTCATCATCGATGAACTCTTGCATTGAAATGCGCAGGGAAGGGATTTCCAACTCAAGAGGCATGACAGCCTCGGAGCCATACACCAACGAAAATGGAGTTGCCCCAGTGGGCGTCCGAATGCTAGTGCGATAAGCCCATAGGGCAAGCGGGATCTGAATGTGCCAATCCTTATGATTATCTACGATAGTATTTTTGAGGATGGCAACTAGCATTTTATTGGACGCCTCTGCTTGCCCATTTGCCTGCGGATAATAGGGTGTTGAAAAACTGTGCTGAATTTTGTACTTTGTGGTCAAAGCATGCACATCTTTGTTCTTGAAGGGCGTCCCATTATCCGAGAGGATCTTGGATGGAATACCAAAATGACATATGATGTTATGCAAAATAAACTCCGCAATGCGGGGTCCAGTCATAGAGGTTAACGGAATTGCTTCCACCCACTTGGTAAAATACTCTGTGGCCGTTATGATAAATGTGTGATGACCCGACGACGCAGGGGAGATCTTTTCGATTAGATCAAAGCCCCACTATGAAAAAGGCCAAGCCGATTGGATCGGTTGCAAGGCCTGAGAAGGTACGTGTGTCAAATTGGCATGATGTTGACACTTCACGCACTTCTTCACATATGCGCAACAATCTCGCTCTAAAGATGGCCAATAATAACCCATGCGGAGAATGCGCTTTGCGATGGCCATACCGCTGAAGTGGCCACCGCATGTACCATCGTGGGCTTGGGTGATCGCCCAAGCGGACTCCTGTTGGTCCAAGCAACGGAGGAGGATTCCTTCATAGCTTCGACGATACAAAATGTCTCCTAGCAAGACATGTTTTGCCGCTTTCTATTTGAATGATCTTTTCGTGGCTTGTGTCAATCCAAGTGGGAGAGTACCTAGCTTGAGGTAATCCCTTAGGGGTGTGTACCAATCCTGCTGATCAGAAACCTCGATGGTATGAACAACCAATCCCTCTTGAAGTTCATCCCGAGCAAAAGCTGAGCGGGAAAGAACTTGTAAAAATAGCGTTGTGTTGCTATTAAGAGGGGTAGGGGAGAACAAGGACCCCCAGTTGGCTTGAGTCAAACAATCTTGGATTCGAGAGAACCTATCCGGAGATGGTTCAATCTGGATCAAGTGGATTCCTGGCGTGAGGTCAGAGCTTGCACGCTCCATCGCGGGTTGCGATAATGTCTTGACCTAAATAGTTGTCATCTCACCGGAAGGGTCTTGCGGGATTAGTGACCCCAAGGAGGCCATAGTATCCACAAAATGATTCGATGATCGAGGGAGTGCCTCGATGTCATACCATTCAAGTTGTGCCAGAAATTTGTCCACAAGGGCTTTATAGGCCTGCAAAACTAGGCATTTACATTGGAATATCCCCTTAACTTGATTGACAATTAACAACGAATCACCAAAGATGTTCAATCATTTAATGTTCATGGTGACTGCTGTCTGAAGACCTATGAGCAAGGCTTCGTATTCTGCATTGTTATTGGTGCACGAGAAGTCTAATTTAAATGACAGAGGCATTGGAGCCCCTTGTGGAGTGAAGAATACAATTCCCATGCCACCTCCTTGCTCACATTTAGAACCATCGAAGAATAGGGTTATGTCGACAACTCAGGCTCATCAGAATCTGGCGATTCTGAAACATGGAAGACCCCATCATCAGGTAGTTCGAAGGTCGGAGGCTGATCATCTTCAAGAGGAGCCTCTGCCAGTTGATCGGTGATGACTTGACCTTTTATGGATTTCTGTCCAATGAATTCTATGTCAAACTCCATCAACAACATGATCCATTTTATCGTGTGGCTACTATGATAAGTATGACTCATCATGTATCGCAATGGATTCTCCTTAGACACAACATACGTCTTGTTGCTCAGCATGTAATGGCGTAGCTTCTTGGTAGCAAACACCACTGCCAAGCAGAGCTTCTCGACGTATGCATAGTTAAGTTCATAACTGACCAGGGTGCGGCTAAGATAGTAAGTAGCCTATTCTTTGTGCAATTCATTTTTTTGGGACAGCATGGCACCCAGTGCCACCTCAATAGCTGAGATGTATAAATAGAATGACACTCCTGGTCTAGGTGGTGCCAATACTAGTGGCGAAGCCAAGTACTATTTAATGTCATCAAAGGCTGACTGGCACTCGTCATCCCAATGGAATGTTACCCCCTTATGCAATAATTTATTCATGGGTCGACACTTGTCAGATAACTATGCTATGAAGCGTTTGATCGATGTGACCTTTCCCTGTAGACTTCTGAGCTGCTTGATGGTAGTTGGGGGAAGCATTTCAAGGATTGCCTTGAATTTGTTTGGATCTACCTCGATTCCTCATTTGGAGACTATGAAACCCAAGAGCTTTCCAGATGTGATGCCAAATACGCACTTCTTGGGGTTTAGTCTGACTTTATGCTCAATGAGGCGATCAAGGATCTTGCGTAAGTCATCGAGATGATCTGGGCGCAAAAGAGATTTGGCCAACAAATCATCCATGTAATCTTCCAAAGTTTTGTGCATGTAATCATGGAAGATGTACGTCATGGCACGTTGGTAGGTGGCGCCAGCATTTTTAAGGCCAAAAGGCATGACCTTATAACAAAATGTCCCCCAAGGCATTGTGAATGCCATTTTTAGTTGGTCCTCGGGATTGATACGAATCTGATTGTATCCTGAGAAACCATCCATGAGGGAAAGCATTTCATGGCCCGCTGTAGCATCTACCAATGCATCGATGCTAGGCAAGGGAAAATCATCCTTAGGACTCGCTTTGTTTAGATCTCAAAAATCGGTGCATATGCGAATCCTCCCATCGGGCTTCTTGACGGGAACCATGTTAGACAACCATGGTGGATAATCCATGCAGATGACAAACTGTGCATCCAACAACTTTTGCAATTCATCTTTGACCATTAAGGCCACTGTTGGGTGCATCTTGCATAGTTTTTGCTTTACTGGCTTGATTGTCGGATCAAGCATTAAATTATGCATGACTAGCTATGGGTCTAGCCCCGACATGTCTTTGTATGACCATGCAAAAACCTCCTTCTTCTCCTTGAGAAGGGCAATGTAATCGGCTTGCTCTTCGGGGGAGAGACTTACCCCCAACTTGAGAATCCATGGATTCATTGGATCTGTGCCGATGTCTACGTCAGTCGTTGCCTCGACCGACATGTGGGATCCATCCTCCAACTGGTGTGGAGTTGGGATCAGATGGATATCATTTGCTGAATTAAGATCATCGTTAGGAACGTCAGGTTCCTCTTCAGCATGGAAGACATCCTGAGTCTATCCTGGAGTGAAATGAAACATCCCACCGCAAGGCCAGTACTCTGATGGGGATGGTGGTGTGTCAGCGCGATCCCAATCTATAGCCTCTATGTCTAGATGCAATGACCATGTTGGGTCGGCTGGATCATGGATGGGGGCGGTCAAGTCAATGGAGATCATGTTGATGAAATGATTGTAACCTCCATTACCGTAGGTGTGATGACTATGACATTCTGGATGTTCTTGGTGCTTTGGATCTGGCTCTGTAGGCACTGGCACAAATGGATCAGCCCTATGCATGTATAAGAGGATAGGGTCTACCCTAGGCACTGATGGTTTTATAGGGTCTCCAGGTGGAAGATGCTCTCTATGTACCTGGAGTGGCGGGTGCAGTAATTGCTATAACTACGCCGGGTTGAGGTGCCACCTATGTCTTGGCCCTATGTGTAAGTGTTCAAACATGTCATCTATGCCTAAGGGATACTGTTGTTGCATTTGTCGCATGTGGTTGAGATAGGCCATCTCGGTTTCATCTTCGTAATCACTATCAGAGATCCAAAGGCCTTCGTTTGCTACAATAGTGGTTTGCGATAGATGGGGCTCATCTTGTTCGAGCAAATTAATGTGGTCCCATCGAGGTTGTTTCGCTCTCTATGGGGGGACCTGATTTTCTTGAGGTGGCATATGCTCAATTGGAGCATCCAATGGGAACATGGTCAGGAAGCTTTCTTGATAATCATCCATGGGATGCACATGGGAATGATTGCTTCCCAACTCAAGAGATCCCAAGGTGCTACCTCGTAATCTAACTCATCATCCGAAGACCCTTCTTGGTCTTGTCCATACCCTTCGTGGAGGTGAGTCCTTGAATTGTCTCCCTTTTCGACCGAAGGGAAAGGGTTGTTGAGGTCAACAAGGTTGTTTGTTTGTAATGGGAAATAATCCCCCAATGTATAAGTTGTATTTGGATTGGCATATGGATCTAATGCCAACCCATCCTTGTTGCCTATCCCTAGGCCTTGCATGTTTTTGACCAAGATGTCTAGGGGCAAAGGGTGATTAAACCCTACTCCTGACTTGTCATAAGGCATTTGGTATCTTGGTTGGCACAAAACACGCACTCCTTGTTCATACCTGCCCAACCCATATCCATGCCAATTGCATTGGCTAAGATATCTCAATGCGAAGTCTGGGTTAGACAGATAATTGACATCCTCAACAAAGGGCTCTTCATCTTCCTCTTCTTGTAGGGAAGGTTCAACGCCATTATCCAGGCCCCCATAAATAAAGTTTGTCTGATTGGGTGGGTAGCCTAGAGGAACCACAGAGCCGATGGGGAGTCGAGGTCTCCCCATGTCTTGCATGGACTCAAGTGTGGGCGTTGCTATAATGTTTTGCACTAGATACTCCCCCAATCCTGTGTTGGCCATCTCAACTATGATTGTTGGTGATTTGAGAGGGAGCGAATGGAAGTTCTCCCTGAGTCCACTCCATGTGGGGTGAACTAGGCGTCTCGACTTCCATTCTACTAGGCTTCTCTTCTGTCGAGATGTTGGAGACTAAGGGTGGTTCCTCTTCCAGGGGCTTCTTTCCCTTGTCCTTTGGTGTGGCCACCGTAGGTGGCATCATTGTGGGAGGACCAGATGAAGAAGATGGACCCGCCTGGGAATTTGATTGCCTTGGTAATGGAGATTCCTGCGTAATCGGACCCTTTTTAGATGGATTTAACTGAAAATCCAAATGCGTTGATGGAAGGGTCGACTGCGGCATTAGTTGCACTGAATTGCAGTATTTGAAAGGCTCTAAATCTACAAGGACTACATGCACCTGTCCTTCAAATGTATACTTCAAGCATTGATGAGCAATTGAAGGGACACACTTCATGTCCCGGATCCAAGGTCGCCCCAGCAAGATATTGTAAGCCATCTCACCTTCTAATATGTGGCACAATGTATGAATGGTCTTTTGTCCCACTTGGATGGGTAGGACAATTGTGCCAACTGTCGAGCATATCGCATCATTGAATGCTCGAAGAGTATAAGTGGAAGGTACGATGTGAGAGGCCGACAACTTCAAATGTTTTAATGCGGTGGTTGTAATAATGTTACTGGATGAACCAGTGTCTACCAACACCCGCTTATATGGAATCCCGTTGACCCATGCAATAACGTGCAGGGGTGGATCTGCCACATCACCAACCATCGATTTTAATTCATCTTCTCTAAAGGTGATGACTGGTTCTGTACATTGTTTCACATGGCCCACGAAGTTGTTGAAAGAATTTGCTTCATGGGGATGCAGCTCAATTGCCTTTAATATCTCCATGAGAGCCTCCCGATGGGGCGCTGATTGTTGAATAAGCTCATATATGGAGAGCCTAGCCGACGTGGTCCTTAGACTTTGAGTAAGTCTAGTTCGAATCGTGGCCACTGGTCTAGGCGGGGAAGCTGTGTAGGGTTTGGTTGAGGTTGTGACGTTGATGGAACTTCTCTTGTGGCTATCGTGGGGGCAGCTCCTGGGTATCTCTTGTTCCTTGTCACTATGCTTATCATCCCTACATACCCCTCCATGGGGCAATTCTATTGCACCTCATTGACGTGAAGGGGTTTTGCTTGTGCATCATGTGCGGGCAAAGGGTCTCTAAAAACACCCATTTGTTGGTTGTTGGGCGCTATGGGGTTATCCACTGCCAATGTATTATTGTCAATGAGGTCTTGCACCAAACCTTTGAACTTCCAACAGGCGTTAAGGTCATGTCCCTTACGCCTATGAAACCTACAATACAAGTCCTCTCTGTACCCCTTAGGCTTTGGTGCATTAGGATCTATCGTTTGAATCTCTGGAAGATTAATCAAGTTTGCCATTGACAAGCGGTCAAACAAGGAGTCCCTGGACTCTGTATAAGGTGTAAATTGTCGCCTAGGGTGACGCTACTGATTTTGTTCCTGCCTTTGGTTTTCTCTATCATAATTGTTGGGAGGCACCGCCTGATAGTTAGCCTTTGGAGGCTGTGTTGCTTGGGCAGGCTTAGGGGCGTTGATAGCAACTTGATTGACCATGACGGGTTTTTGTTGCGTAGTCCCTATTTTAGTGCTCTTGTTCCATTCTTTTTTCTTAGGCTTGGCAATTTCACCATCCTGTATCTTGATCTCTTCGATGATTCTGGCTTGCGCCAGAGCTTCTTCTAAAGTGGCATATTGCTGCAGCTGCAATAGCATAGAGATCGATCGCAAACAACTCTTTGCGAACATTTGGGTCAAGTCAGACATAGGAGGGAGGTAGGGTAGCTTTGAAAGCAACGTCCTCCATCGGTTCCCATATGCCGCCATAGATTCCTCCTCATACTGCTTGAGGCTAGCTAGATCGCTTAGTGACGCCTTTTTCTTTGTGTTGAAGGTGAAACGTTCTAGGAACGCGTCCACTAGCTGATCCAAGTTATAGATGCTATGCTTTGGTAATTGAGTAAACCAATCCGAGGTAGGGCCTACGAATGTGGTTATAAATGTTCTTAATAACAAAGCATCATTGTCCTGAATGCCAAAGCATTGGCTCAAGAATCGAGTCACATGCTCTTGGGCATCTTCCTCCCCTCTAAAGAGTGCCAACTGGGGCAACTTAAAGTGTTCGGGGTATGGAGGTGTCGGCACTGACGGATGCACAGGATGACTACGGAGTTGGCATAAAGTAGGCTTTTGGGGCCCAGAAGTCTTGAGCTCCATAGTCTCTAAGCGCTCTAACAACGCTTTATATGCATCGGAGGACTTGATCTCCTCCTCCTTGGTTTGCTCCCATTGTGGGTTGTGGGGAACTTGAGGCCTTTGGAGGGGTAGCTGGGTAGCACCCCTTCTGCCTTGATAGGGCATTTCAGCCCGCTCTTCTTCTTGTTCATAATCCTCATAAGCTTCTTGAGGAGTGTCTGGCCTAGGCCTGTAAACATTGATGGGTGCCCGCGGAGGGTGCCCATCATAATTTCTAGGAGTGGCCTCCCGCTCAGGTCTAGGAGGTCTTAGAGGCAGTGCTTGATGAGGTCACGGAGACCTATCTCGCACTAAGGGGTTGTGCCTCTCATACACTTCAGATTTATGTGCGCGAGGGACTGGGACCTTCTCAGGCACATTGTTGTGAAGCAATTCAGTTGTCTGACGTTGAATGCGCTCTTGGTTAAGGTGACACAAATGTTCTAATTGTTGTTGGTCTTGCCTGAGCCGCATGATTTGCGCTTGGCGGGGGCTAGTTTGGCAAATGCCAAGTCAATTTGTTCCATCGTCTCTTGTTTAGGAGGCCTAGATGCCTCCCCTACATGTCTTTCTTGGTCATGGTGATCTGAGACCCCTATGGGCTGCTTCCCTCTTGTCGAGGTTAGCGGCATTCACTTGAGGCTCTGGCCTCAATGAGTGATCCTGATACATAGCGGGTGCGGACGTGCATCATTCCCACACTGTGTATCACTCTTGAGGAACATAATGGTCTTCCTCACACTCTCTATTATATGCATAAAAGGTGCGGGCAGAATTGTCTTGCCCTGTCTAGAAAGCCTGATACTCTGGATATGGTCTAGTGTTTCTGACAGTAATCAGGGGTAAATCAGGAGTAACAAAATCATATGGTTCCTCCTTGTGGACCCTATGTTGTTCAAACACTTCATCACTAGGCCACCCATAACGAGTTTCCAAGGGGGGCCTCCTATCTAGGTTGAGTGCTACATGTAGGTTTTCCTCTTGAAAGGATCTTTGTTGAGTGGGGGTGCCCCTCAAGGAGGTGCCTCTATGTTGAGTGGGTGTGCCCCTCAAGGGGGTGCCTCTATAGTCATGTTCTATGATGGCATGATGGGGACTATCTTGTGTATCCTGCCACCAAGGCGGGATGACCAAGTCCTCAAGACTATATCGGAGGTGACTTGTCCCCCTTGGTGCACTCTCTGCAGCTTCTGCCCGTGATCGGGCTTGGCTACGGGTGTACACCATGGTGATGCTTACCTAAAGATGCGTAGATTCTTTTTTTTTTTTATGATTTTTTTGATACACTAAACAGAAAATAGCACACACACACAAGCAATGATTATCTCTTTTAAAGATTAAAAGTGTGCCCTAAATCTGGTTTAGTGTGTTTTGTTGTTTGTTTTTTGAAAGCTTTTTGTGAAAACCATTTAAATGCAATTATGAAGGCTCTTATGACTCCCAAAATGGTCGCCCCTTCAATATACCATTGTTGGACCGATATACCAACCTCTCTATATACCCGCCCTTACGTGAGGGAGACTATAGGTACGTGAGAGCAGATGATACGTGGAACATAGGCGGTACGGAAGGGGAATCACTCTGTTTATGACACCTACCATAGAAGACTTATCCTCATGTGCTGGGAATCACCCCAAGCTACACTTGGTCAGCTTTCATCAGGATTTACGTCTAGCAATAGTCATGATCGGGGTTATGGATGCAATATCTCAAGCCAAGGTGATGATGAAATCCACCGTTGGTCTTGCTCAAGGGTTGGGGTTTTACGACCAACTCCTTGTGTTTAAAATACCACGTGGTGTGTGGGGTTCTTTTTAAATTGCAAAATTGAAACAAGCAAGCATTTAAACTCTCCTATGCAAGCAAAAATCAGAGAACAAAAAATAGAAAATAGAAAATTGACAAAAGGTGTCTAAAACCCCTACCTCTTCTCTGCCTAAATCGGATGTCTCTGAATTTCTGCTTGAAACAGTCTAGCATTTGAAAACTTGGTACCTGTAAGCAACAAAACAAGCAACTTTAATCAGAAATTTAATCTTAAAAATCAAGGGACACAGGTCCCACCGTGATCGCCATTGAAAGCACGAGGATACGGAAACAAAAAGGAAAGTGCCCAATATGATGCTTTTAAAAGCAAACTTAACGCTTATAGCCTATGTATTGCAAAGTGCATAAAAAGAAAGAGCATAGACGAATTGACACAAGATAAAAGCAATATAAAATATGGCCCTTTTTATTGATATGCTTTTCAGAATTGTGTTACAATATGTCTCCTTCCTTTTTAGGGAATAGGAGCGTCAAATAAGTTTCTTATCGCATCTATAAACAACAATCCTTCTTCCGCGTGCCCACATATAAGATGGGCGGACCAAAACATCACCACCACTTGTGTATATGATTTTTCACTCCTTCCTACTCTTCTATGATGTCAAAAACCTACATTCAAAGAAACAGAAAATATTAGTAGCACCTACAGACAGAATAAAGCATGTATTTCCCAAGGCCTAATGTCAATATATGCATGAAAATATTAAAATGATAATCAAATGACCTCAGATTGACCTAAAATTTTAAAAGAAGCATAAATATGTTATCAGAAGACCACTGCAAAAAGAACAGTCTAGAAATTCCTCACATATTTGTATTCGCTCCAGGGTGGGACGAATAGACCTGCAATAACTTGTCAGAAAGCACCCTCTTCAATGTCCTATCCTGGAAGCTCCAAATGACCTAAAAACTTGGGGTTAGCTAATTGGGGGTGTTTTGGGAAGACCCAGAAGGTCATATTTCTCCAATTTTACCTCTATCACCCATATTTTTCTGGTGCCATCTGCAAGTTAGTAAAGGCGAGAAATGACAAAAACCTGGTCAAAATTGCTCGGAATGAAATGAAATTTGAACTGTAACCTATTTAACATATCTAGAATAAAATGCAAAAGAAAAACTAGAGAAATATATCACATATTTCTAATCATCCCGGGGTGGGGCGAATAGGATTGTGACAGTTTGGGGAGCGCCCGGGGGCAGGACGCCCACCGTTTGGGACACTGTTTCAGCACCAATCCACTTGGGATGGGTCCAAAACTCCTTATAGGGTGTTGTCGACAAATTTTGTGGAATATTGTGGCCAAAAATTGGGTTTTGGGTCCGGATTCGTGCTTCCAATAGTCACCCAATAACCTCCCTTTCGAATGAGAGATTAAGGATGTGAAAGCACAAATCGCAAGTAGGTATGTAAATTGGCAGCACTTCATTGCTCAAATGCTCCTTCTCTGTATCTATTTTGGGTGGGAAAACTCCCCAATTTATAGACCTTAGGGTCTCCTTGTTTAAATTGCGCATGCGAGGGCGCCACTTGAGTTAACTGTCCTATTTTCAGAGAAAAGCTAGTTCCCTGATTTAGAATCTCCTTGCATGAGGTCTCTAAAATAAATACATGCATGACTGAAGTCTCTCTTCTTGAATAAAAGCTATTCCTCGCAATTGCATGGCCTGAAGCCTCAGTTAACTAGCGGAGTTGCCGAGGTTTGACTTTTTTGCCAATCAAACCTTCTATTCGCCTCACCCTAGGGCGAATGCTGCTATTCGTCCCTGGGTGGGACGAATGCCAGTTTGTATTCATCCCGGGGTGGGACGAGCAGAGAGCAAGGTGCCAAAAAGGTGCCAAATTGACCTTTGACCTTCCAAACTACTTTTGGGAGTGGTTAGGACCACTGTTTAACCTCTGGGGGCTGCCCTGGGGGCTGTTTGTGTCAATGCGATCAGCGCTTGTTGTCACATAATCGGATTGGTGCTGTTTTGGTGTCTACACAAATAATAAGTCTTAACCCAACAAGCGATTGAATTTCTAAAGCTTTACCTAAAATCATTTGCAAGTACATTCACTACTTCAACTCTATCCTCATCTACCACCTTATGCTACACAACAAGATTTTCATCAATCTTACGTTTTACTTTTTCTCTTCCCCCTCTCCACATCCAGCAAATTACTCTTTTTAGAATGACCTCCTTCTTCTATTAAGGAGAATTCGAGCACCACCATCATTAATACCTCTACGTAATGCTCATGGTGCCTTCCTTTAGTGTCCACTTACAAGAAGAGCATTATCTCAAGATGTGCTCATGATAAAAAAAGAGAGTGGTAACAAGAAAAGAGCACCCACTCCACCAAGCACCATCACTCCTAGAAATAAGTATTAAATGCACCACCTCAAGGTTAAATAAAGCTCATCATATAGCCACAACCAAGCATAAAGCAAACATTTAAAACAAAAACTCAAGGCTTTCTTTAATGGATTAATTACCAACCTTAGGCATACAAGAATTAACATCAACCAATTAATTCTTCAAGAACACAAGGAGATAATAAAAAACCATCATGCCAAAAGTAAGAACAAAATCACTCCCTCGATGTTTTGTACCTTTTTTTTATCCTCAAATGAGTAGTTACTTATTTAAGATAAACCTAGGCTATCACCGAATTATGTTAAGGAGACTCATTGCATGAAACTATCCTAGTCCAATGGTAAAAACATGAGCATAAACAAACTATAATGCACCTACATGAAAGGGAATTCATTCATGTTACCCTGAGTTATTTGATGAGTCATCATCATCATTTCCCCTTTAATAATGTCTCTCATTCCTTGTGGTCAATGATCTTGTTCACCCATGAGAGTACCCAATCCTGCAACCATGTGGAGCATCATCAGTATCATGTCCTTAAATAAAATAGACACAATATCAAAGCATACATTCAAAAGCATCAAAACTAAGCATTAAACATCATTTTCTAATACAAAGTCCAACTTAAGTAGCAAGTCTTACCAAGGTGGGTTGTGACATACTACCCCCTTGGACTAAATACAATCCATGGTGTTTCTTATAAAAATATTACATTTATATTTACTCAAAAGATAAGAAAAATATATTTTCATCTCATCCACTTCCTCCAAAATGACATTTTTATTAGAATACTAGTCCCATTGGGCCCTGCACTATTCTAGAGTTCATTTCCTCATTTATTTGGAACAAAACTCTAGAATACTCACTGGATTCAATTCAATGACCAACACACCTATCACCTATAATTTTGAGACATCCCACACATGATTAGGATTAGCAATGTACTTCCTAAGCAGGGATATCTATAAAGAGTCATGGATATTTGACATGTTGGGTGGTAAGGCAAGTTTGTAAGCCATAGGACTGATCTTCTCAATAATTTCAAAAGGCCCAAAAAAATGAGGATCCAAATCAGAATACTTGATGGCACTCTTCATAGGTTTGACTCTTAGGAAAACTCTATCCCCTATAGAGAATTCTCCAAGTGAACGCTTTAAATATGAATAGTTATTCTTATGATCAGTGGATTCCTTAAGCCTTTTCTTGATCATCCTGAGTTGCTCCTCCATATCTCTAAACACATCTATTCAAATGACAATCCAATCCTCTAGGTTATCCCAAGATAGGGGAGTTTTGCATCTCTTGTCATACAAGGCTTCACACAGGGCCATTTTCAAGGAAGCATGGTTTACATTGTTATAATAAAACTCAACTAGATGCAAAAGGTCTTGCCATCGAGATTTTTTTCTATGAAATACATGTAGAGCATGTCTTGCAAGATTTGGTTCACCCTTTCTATTTGACCATCTATTTTTGGATGATATGTAGAGCTAATATTCAGCTTCATGCCAAGTGCACGATGAAGGGCCTACCAAAACTTAGATGTAAATCTGGAGTCCCTATATGAAATGATCATCTTAGGAAAATTATGTAGCCTAAAAATCTCTTTGGTGAATCTATTGACCACTATCAAGGCATCATCCTTGGTATTTCCTAGAATAAAATGAGCAACCTTGGTCAATATATCGACCACTACAAGGATTATGTTATGTTGGTACCTAGTCATACGTAGACCCATTATGAAGTCCATAGATATCATTTTCCATTTTTTTATTGGTATATCATGTGGGTACAATTAACCTGCTAGAATTTTATGCTCAACTTTCACCTTTTGGCATTCCAAACATTGAGCCACAAAATTAGTGATATCCTTCTTCATACCTAACCAAAAAAATATTTTATTCATGTTCTCCCTCATATTTGTCTCTCTTAGGTGAGTGGAGTAAGGATATCTATGCACCTATTACATGATAAATTTCCTTAAATCACCAATTTTAGGGATCACTAGCCTATCCTTAAAATATAAATATCCATCCTTTATTCCAAAATTCTTATTATCTTTAGAATTTCCTTCCATCTTGGCTTGAATTTCATTGCAAAACTGGTCCTATGCTTACATTTCCTTTACTTGGTCCATTAAGTCCATGTGACATCAGGTTAAAATGGCTATATGCCTTCTACTCAAGGCATCAACAACCTTATTTTCTTTGCCCTTGATATATTTTATACCAAACTCATATTCTGCTAAGAAATCAATCCACCTTCTTTTTCATGCATTGAGCATTGGTTGAGTAAAGATGTACCTCAAGCTCTTATGATCGATCCTTAACTCAAAATGCTTCCCTACAAAATAATGTGACCAAATATTAAGAGTGTGCACTATAGCTGCTAGTTCTAAATCATGTGTAGCATAGTTGACCTCATGATTCCTTTAGTTTCCTTGACTCATACGCTATGACTAAATCATCTTGCTATAAGACTTCTCCCAAACATTCCTGTAGGCCCAAAATGGCCACATCCTTAGAAAATTTTGAAAATTTATTCTAAGGCATGAGGATACTCCAATCCACTGAAGATAGAGTGTATTTCAGAGCGGATCCACGCAAGATACCTCAATCCGCTCAACACTTGGTCTTTTTTGGCAAAGTGTTCCACCCCACCCAATACTTAGTGTATTTTGTAGTGGCTTCACGTGAAGTTCCCAATCCACAATCCAACCGAGTTGAGATGACGTCAACACCTTTCAAAGTGTGGATTGGCAATATGACTTCATTCCGCATGCTCAAGCGACTAAGTGTCGAGAATACCCATTCCGTTGAGTTCCAAGGCTATTTTAGAGTGGAATGGCGACAAGCTCCATGCCGCTCGGTAAGAAGGTCAAAAGCACCTAAGAGGGAGTATAAGGTAGTGGAATAGTGCAAAGATCATTTTCCATTACTTTTTGAGTGGATTGGTGATGCACTCTACTCCGAGTCAACTCAAGTCAAAGCTGGTGGAGCGAGAATCGAGGAGCGGATTGCAACTTATTTTCTAAGCCACGGATGCGAGAAAGGAATTAAATGTTTTGAAGACTTAAGCGAGCAGATTGATGATGAGTTATATTCCACTCAACACTCAATGTATTTTCCATGTAAGCTCCAATCCATTGGTCGAAGCCATCCAAGCTGACATCAACATTCTTTTTAGAGTGGATTGGTGACTTGTTCTACCCGATTGTAGAGCATTATTAAAGTTTAATCATAGTCATCCACTAAAGTGCATCAATGATGGATATTATGTTAATATTTTCATGAGTATACAAAGGTGGATTCTTGGTGAATGAAGGCCAGTCAGTTCGAGCGGGCATACGAAGCATCACTAGTGACAAGAACTAGGGTAGTTGTAGATCTACGATAGGATGAAGTCTTCAAGAAGGATGAGTGATTCAGATCTGGTTTCTAATGGCCTAAAGTCTAACTACCATTATCGAACCAACAAGTTGTAGAGTCGAGCTGCCATGGTGTGTGACTTCGAGTGGATTTCCTAGACCCTACAGATGAATGAAATGATGCCAACATAGCTTTCTATTGATCTATCATATTCTAAATCCTTGTAATGTCTCCTCCTATTCTTATTTCATTGTAAACTATATATAGAGGTCGAACCCTCAATTTTTAGGGTCGGCTCTAGAGTGTTTGCTTGCCCTACTATGTAATATATTTTGCAAATTAATGGAAGGAGCATTACTCAGATTTTTGACTCAAGATTTGTCATCTTCAATATCTTTCATTAAGAGGTTCGAGCTATGAATTGTATTTCTATCAATGTTGTTATGGTTAGTTCATTCCATCTATATTGGATTACTAGTTGTAAAGTAATTGAAATCTATTCATAGTTAGATCTATGTTATTGAGAAGTTTATTTCTATGAAGTCTGAATATTAATCTATTCTACTAAATTGGATTGTTAATATCTTAGATATTGAAATTACTTCTTGAAGCACATCTCTATTTTTGCTTTTATTGTATGAAGATTATTCTGTTTTGGGTGCTGCTAATCTTGAGTGTGGGACACTGGAAATAGTTTGCTAAAGGTTTTCCCTATGGATGCCTATGTTGTTAGCCCTATCCGACCACTATTAATTCATAATTTCTTAACCCTAAACCCTTTTCTAACCCTATCTCTCAAAACCATTATTGAGCTTAATTGAGTCAACATTCTATTAGTTGACAAGGAACCAACCTACTCTAGAGGTTGGGCTGAAGCAATCTTTGGTCCATCCAATGTTGAGTTCTGAGTTGTGACTAGCAAGTGCAAGCCTAGCCAAAAAATTGGAAGATAGATAGTTGTAGTATCAAGTTTACTTGATGTCAATTTGGATCCCAATAATTTTGGCATGCTCGATGGGACCTGTTTACAAGAAACACTAAAACCCATCATATTATTTATTATTTTTATCTTTCCTGAAGGAATCAATATTTGGTGAATTGTCTTGACCTTGCTAAGTGGTGATCAACAAATTCACCTAGTGACTCCCTAGTCTATGAATCCAAAAAAGTTATCCCTATAGCTTGCATTTTTTCATGAATACTAGGTCATCCACAAGGAATAACCCAAACTCCTTTTTCTACTATGAGCTACCTTATAGAGGGTCTACTATCATAAGGGATTTGAATCAAGATTTTCATTCAGATGAAACTCCTCCTGAGGAGAATCCTACAGTACACCCAAGGCCACCTCCAATAGGAGCTACACCTGGGAACATGGCCCAAAATCAGAATCAAAATGCAGTTCCAAATCAGCCCTTACAAAAGTATCCTAGCTGGAATACAACTGGTCCCCTTAGACTAGCCCATATGCATGACATTCCCCAAGTTATGTCTAAGGCCATCCCCACCTATGATGGATCTGGTAAAACTGCATATGAGCACTGCCAAGATATTCTAAATCTAGCAACAATCCACAATATAAAAAATGAAGATGTTATTGTCAGAATCCTAGCCCTATCCTTTAGAGGAAATATTTTACATTGGTTTAGGACCCTAGAAGACAATACCATTACCTCATGGGCAGCATTAGTTGAACCCTTTGTGGAAGAATTTAATGAATCTGTTGATCCTTTTTCCTCCTTAATCAATTCACATCTATGCAAAAGCATCAACAAGAAACTATTTTAGACTTCAACTTGAGGTTCAATAGGACCTAGAAGAGGATTCCCCCTACAGCTAGACCAGCTTCAAGCCTCACTTACATGTATTATATCAGAGCCCTTAGATCAGAGTTAGGCCTACAAACCCAACAATCTAGGGTGGAGACCTTTCCATAGGTTTACAATGCAATTGTTCATGCTGAGAATATCCTTATTAATGTGGGAAGATTACCCCCAAAAGTTGTGTTGCCCTACAATTTGGAAACCCCTAATGTCCAAGGTCAAACAACTACATCATATTATATGGACCCTCCTCCTTTGTCATCTCCATTTCCATAAATGACTCCCATTCCTCATTCAAAAGCATCACCTACTGTAGTTCCTTTCCCTCCCCTTCCTTCTCAAATACCCCAAGAATCCTCTATCCTCCTTGATATTCAGAATACCTTGAAAACTCTTAGCAACAAGATGAATTCAATGGAAAAGAGAGAGATGGAGAGATCTCAACAAAGGATATTTCCTTATGTTAACAAGGATCAAAGACCTGGTCCTAGCAATAGCACTGGGGTTAGAGTAAATGTAATGCAAGAAGAGCCTGAATGTTCTTCTAAAACAAGTCTGGTGAATGTATGGTGTTTGGTGTGCAATGATCCCCATGATTCACAATATTGTGTTATGTACCAACACCATGTACAATAGGCTATGGAGAAAGTAGAGAGAAATCAGAAAGGAAGAGTGAACATGCTCTAGAAACTAGATCAGATCATGGTTGGAAAATATCTTGATGAGGATGGACCCATTTCTGTCATGACAAGGTCAGGCAAGAAAACACTGCAGGTTGATCCACAAAATATGGGTCAATTTTAGGTCCCCTCTCAAAAGAAGAAGGATCCACCTTCCCAAAGTAGTGATACATTCCCTATCCCCTAGGCCAATGAAAAAGAGACATGGATCCTAAAGGCCAGGAAAATGTGATCAATTTTCCCAAAATAATTGAGAAAGAAACTGAGGGAGATAGAATGAGATCCAAGAATGAAGCCCAAGAGAGGCTTAGATTCCCTTCTATTACCAAGAGGTAGAGAATTGAGGCCACACAATAGTATAAAAGAAAGTATGGTGAGCCAGAGAGAAGGCCTGAGAGACCCACCTCTACCAAGTCTGAATATAACATTATGGAGGAAATGAAGAAGATACCATCCAAAGCTAGCCTATATGATACTCTCTTCATTCTTGGCCAAATAGACCTGCTAAAAGCTTCTCTGAACAAATATCCATAGGAAAAGTAGGCCACCACAATCCTCAACATCCCCTCTGAAAAGGAGGAAATATCCCCTACCACTTTAAAGAACAAACCCCCTCATTTTTACATTTCTCTAAGGATGGAGGGGTGGATTGTCCACAATTGTATGATTGACTCAGGGGCATCCACCACAGTTATGCCTAAAGTAGTTTATGAGGAGATGGGTATGGAATATACCAGATCCTACCCTAGAGTTCTGTAGTTAGATGGGACACCTATGAAGATAGTGGGAGTGATAAAATATGTCTTGATGAGGCTACATAGAGCACCTGAGGTAACCATAGTGCAAGAGATAGTGGTGGTGGATCTAGAGCCTTATTTTGGCTTATGCCTTTCAAGAGAATTCACTGCAAAGTTGGGAGGATGCATGTATATGGACTATTCTAGCATGGTGATTCCTTTCAAAGGAAAGAGGATAAGAATAACACCTAGAGAAGCTTGTGTCTTATCACATTGAAAAAATTGAAGAGGACATGTGCAATCTCACTCCTCTAGAGGAATTTGAATTAGTGGATAACTTTGAAGAGTTGGAGATTGAAGATGAACTACCTTTCAGAGAGGATTATAGTCAATTTGGGATAGGTATGGGTACATATAATATTTCTATAAAAGTAGAGAAGAGAATTCCTACTATATCTAACCAGTACCTGAGAGAAATAGAAACCTGGACCATGCACTTTGATGGTGCAAGATGCAAAAATGGTGTTGGTGTCAGTGTGCTATTATAGTCCCAATCAGAAGGGACAAAGAGTTTTGCATATAGGCTAACATGGTCATGCACTAACAATGCTGTAGAATATGAGGCTCTATACCTTGGGCTAATGCAAGCTGAAAGCATGGGCATCAAGATCTTGAATATATATGGTGACTCTAAATTGATTGTAAATCAGGTAAGGGAGAGGTGCAGCAGTAAGCACCATTACCTGAAAGTATATAGAAATAGGGTATGGGATTTGATGGAATCCTTTGATGCCCTAAACATTAATTTTATTCCTAGAAGAAAGAATACCTTGGTGGATTCCTTAGTAGTGAGGGGAGCTAATTTCAACCCTTTTGTAGACATAGGAGTTAAGAAAGACAAAGGGATCAAAATTATTTTTAGGCCTACAGTGCCAGATAAGCAGATTTTTTAGTAGGTCTTTGAAAGTGATGAATAAATCATTGATTTTATAGTGAGAGAAGCATATTTATCTACTATTCAAGAGGAAAATCCTAAAGATATTGATCAACAGGATGTCATCCAACTCAAGAACAATCATATACCTAGAGGGTTGGTTACTCTAGAGAGCTTGTTTGACAATGAAGATAGGAAAAATATCAGATCCATGGAAATCAATGAGAAGATCTATAAAGAAATTGAAATTGAAAAAGAAAAGAAGCTCAAGGTTGGAGTCCAATGTTCTCCAGAAGAAGAGGAGGATATCAAAGCTTTATGCCTAAAGTACCAAGACATTGTAGCTTGGTCATATGAAGATCTTAAAGTATATGACAAGAAGGTCATCCAACACACAATTGAGCTAGAGCCAAATGCAAAACCATTCAGGTAGAAATAGAGGCCTGTGAATCCTAGGATCGAAGCCATAATGAGAGAAGAACTATTGAAGTTTCTAAAGGCTAAGATCATTTATCCAATCAAACATTCAACCTGGGTAGCCAACTTGGTACCTGTAAGGAAGAAGAATGGTGATATCCGCTTGTGTGTAGATTTTAGAAACCTCAATCAAGCATCACTAAAGGACCACTACCCCCTCCCATAGATTGATCAAATCTTGCAGATTGTGGTAGGAGCAGAAAGGTTCTCACTACTAGATGGCTTCTCTAGCTATAACCAGATTTGGGTGAAGGATGAAGATCAGTTTAAAATAACATTCACCACCAAATGGGGCACTTTTACCTATCAGAGAATGCCTTTTGGGCTATCTAATGCAGGAGCCACATTCCAGAGAGCAATGGATTATGCCTTTGGGGAGTTGATCAACAAGGTCATTCTAATTTACTTAGATGATATGACTATTTTCTCCCATGACAAGCAAGACCACCTGGTACATCTAGAACAAGTCTTTCAGAAGTGTAGAGAATTTGGAATCTCTCTTAATCCTAAGAAGTCATTTTTTGTAGTTCATGAAGGAAATTTTCTAGGCCATGTGGTCTCCAAAGAAGGTATGGCCATTGATCTGGATAGAATCAAATCCATCCTTGCCCTTCCACTTCCCATGAATAAGAAAGCTTTGTAGTCCTTCTTTGGTTAGATAAACTTTGTCAAGAAATTCATCTATGACTTTGCTCAGAAGGTGAAGCCTATATCAGAACTACTGAAGAAGAATGTAGATTTCAAATGGACTGAGGTGAGAAAGCAAGCCTTTGAAATCATCAAGCAATCCATTGCTACAACTCCAATGCTAGTCAATCCAGACTTCAACAAAGACTTCATTCTTTATGCTTATGGAGCTGAGGAGAGTTATGCATCAATGCTCACCTAGAAGAATGATGAAGGAGAAGAGCACCCCATATTATTTTGGAGCTAGACTCTTCATGAATATTAGGTCAAGTATAATTTTATTGAGAAACAAGTATTTGTAGTAATGAAATCATTGAAAAAATTTAGGTAATACTTGGTTCAAAGCAAAACCCTGGTTTATGTGGTTCACCCGGATGTGAGAAGTTTTATTTTACAAGGTGAACTGGGAGATAAGAGAGTTGGTTGGATTACTAAGATCCAAGAATATGATGTGGAAATCCATCCTACCAAGCTGGTTAGAGGTAGAGCCCTATGCCAAGGTTTGACAGAAGCAGCAGTTTCAATAGAAGTGATAGCCTGTCAATCAACAATAGAAGATCAAACTGAAGATCTACAGTCAGGAGAATCAGACTGGGTGGATCAGATGACTAAGTACTTTTAGACTGGGGTATGCCCTCCTAATATTAATCCATCATAGAGAAGAAGATATAGGCTTCAAGATTTGAAATATGTTCTATTTCCAGAAGGTCTATACAAGAGAAACCTTGATGGAGTCCTCCTAAGATGCTTAAAATATGATCAAAAACAAAAGGTCATAGAGGAGTTCCATGGGGGACTATCCAGAGGACACTTCTCAGGAAGAGTTACAACATTGAAGATCATCAGGGTAGGCTATTACTGGCCTACCATATTTGTTGACACCTTCAAAGTTACAAGAGCCTATGATGAATGCCAATGGTATGTGGGAAGAACAAGGAATGCATCATTCCCCCTTAAGCCAATTCAAGTTGAGGAACCCTTTCAGCAATGGGGGTTGGACTTCATAGGGGTTATCAATCCAAATTCCTTAGCTGACCACAAGTACATTCTAACTACTATAGACTACCTCACCAGATGGGTAGAAGCCATTCCTACAAAGAAATCAGACCAAGAGGTGGTGATAGATTTCATGGAAAGCTTAATCACAAGGTTTGGTGTTCCAGAAGCTTTAGTGAGTGACAATGGACCAACATTCATAGGGGCTAAATACATTGAGTTTTCCAGCAAGTATGGCATCACCATAAAAAATACTTCAAACTACTACCCCCAAGGAAATGGATTGGCAGAATCAACTAACAAGAATCTACTAAGAATTTTGAGAAGATCATTAGAGGGTAACAAGAGAAGTTGGCACCTACTATTGGAACAAGCTCTATGGGTAGACATAATCACTATCAAAAAGTCCATCAAGACCTCCCCTTATACCTTAGTATATGGAAAGGAAGTAGTATTACCTATGCACTTGGAAATTCCAGCCCTCAAGTTGGTAAATACAGAGGATGAATCTGAGCAAAATCTAGTGGAAACAAGGTTGACACATTTATTGTAGCTAGAGGAGAAAAGAACTCAGGCATATGAGGATTTTCAGAAGCATTCATTTGACATCAAGGCATGGTTTGATAAGAAGGCAAGATTCAGAAAGTTCCAAGTTGGAGATTCTATACTCAGGTGGAATGTGGAAAGAGCTAAACTAGGGCACCATCAGAAGTTTGACTCCTTCTAGGATGGTCCTTTCAAAATAGTAGAAGTTAAGGAAACCAATGTTTTCCAGCTTGAAGATCTTGAAGGAAACATACAACCGATTTCGATCAATGGTTTTCACCTTAAACTCTATTTTGATTGAGATAAAGATTCATTGTAATATATGTACATATTTTGTATCATATCCTTTTTTCCATTTTATTTCAAAGTTTTCATTTTTGATAAAATGCTAAAAAAAAAGAGAGAAAATTTTGCTTCAAAAAATAAAGTGATGAGTTGCAAAATAAGCTAAGTGGTAGCGGAAAGCAACATGGTCCCAATCCACTCTCAAATGAACTAAGATAGTAGTGGAATGCCGCATGTATTCCTCACCACTCTTAAAAAGACTAAGGTGGTAGTGGATCATGACATGTGTTCCAATCCACTAGAGTTCATGACTATTTTTGAGAAAAAATCAAATCTTGTGCCACGCCACTTTCGAAGAAAGAAATATTCACAAATATCCCATGAGCTTCCCATGCTACTCCAAAGGAAAGAAAGATGATGAGAGACACCGCAAGTTCAAAAAAGTGCTTCATGCTTTAGCCAATCAAAGAGTGATGTAACATCTCCAAGCCACCAAGATGCATGAGTTTAATTTGAAAAGTGTGCAAATAGATAGTTCTCATAGTGGCCACATTAATGGTGGAAGGTGTACATGCAGTGGCATTTAAAAGTGCTAAAAAGTATAGAGCTCATTCATTTGTTGAAAGTAAAGCCTACCAAGTAGAAAGAGCAGGAGAATAGCAAAGCATTATCTACAAATACTAGAGAAAGAATGCTCTGAATATTTTTATGAAAATGGCTCCTAAGAAAGCTCCAAAAGATATGCAACAAAGAGAGGTAGAGTTGGAAGGCTATGTAAATCAGACAAGGTGGTTGGTAGATACTGTAATGACTCAAGTAAGGAGAACCTTCTTGAGGAGAAATTTTGAGTTTAGATACTTCGAAGGGAGACCAATTCGACCTCAAGGTATCATTGCTATAGAATCCTTCTTATTCTCTTACATCTATGATTCCGTTCACCATTGTCCTGAGTTAATTTTTGCAATCATTAAATTTTATGATCCTAAGAGAAGGGTAGTGAAAATAGCTAATGGCATAACATTATTTACCATTACCAAAGAAGCTTGTCATGATTTTTTTATCGTAGGGGTAAGCCCATCCTTAGAACCTAAACAATTTGATATAGTAGAACAAGCTAGGGTTTATGCTTCATTAATGGCTTCTGATGAGAAGGAAGTCATGGAAAAATGGCTTCATTTCCAATTTAGATGTATAAAGGAGGAAGATGAGATGCCTAAAGTCCCAATCCCCATTGACCAATTTGCTAACTCATAATTGTACTCCATGCTGGCTTGTTTGGAGGGTTTGTATTTTTACCAATTTGTGAGAGATTGGCAAATAGCCACTGCTTACTGCATTTCAATTGAGAAAATGTATGAACCAGAAGTAGAGAAAAAGGGTATTAAGGCCATTTACTTTGACTGGCCAAATTTCCTTGCCAAAAGAATACATGAGCAATTGGTAAGAATGAAAAGGGATTCAGAGACGCCCTCTTTCCGGCATTGTTCGAGTTTGGTTTGGATGTTCTTTGCTATTGTGAGGTAGATGATGCCCTGGATTCCTGTAAAAGAAAAGAATGACAAGGGAGACCCTATCCCTGTATACTATTGGACTTCTCATTTGAGGAGCACTGAGTCTTTTTATAGATTTAACCTAGAATTTCTAGGGCCAGCTTTGAAGATAATGTATGGGAAATGCCCTAGGTTACCACCATTGGCCAGAGAATTATTGAGAATAGAAGGTGTCGAAGAAGGAGATTGGTACATCCTTATAGAAGGCACAATTATTAGACTGTATGGCTTCACTGGTAAGCCTTTTATGCTTCCTCATTTCGTTACAAATAGATTATTAGCTCTAGAATATTTGAGGCAAGTGAATTTTATCAATATGAACTATGGCTCTAGAAAGAAAAGAAAATGTTTGTTGACCTACCATAGTGTCGATGATATAACTATCACCAAAAAGGGCCAGGGTGAACAAATCACCCAGTATTTGGATAGGTTGGGCCTATTTTACATCCCTCAGAGGTGGAGATATGACCCAGATGACAAATTCCACAAGAGGAACATTGATCTTAATGGAGAGAAGGCCCACAAGTTTGAGAAGACATCAAGGCCTCATTTTGAAAAGGGTAGGAATAATAAGGAAAATGCCCCATTAGATTGGAATGTTGCCAAGATGGAACAACTTCCCCCATGGCTAGACTTCTACGAATAGATAGTTGATTTTGATTCAGATAAGAATGAAAGCCATCAATTGAAGGAGTCTACGATCAGAGAAGTTGAGAATAAAAAGAAATGGGATGAAGGTAAGATAGTAGACTGGTGGAGGATGAGAGTGGAAACCGACATAGAGAAATCTAAGTTTGGATGAGTAATTGATAATGATTTTTCTGATAGATATGATTTTAGACACATAAAACATGTCATGTTTAGGGGAACTACTTATATAGGCAAATTCATAAGCCATGTGATAGAACCTTGGAATTTCCAAGCATCAAAAGTGGTTCTCACCACTCATCTAGGACATTTTGAGCCCATCCAAGCTTGGTCGTTGTAAACCATGGTGGCCATATTGTAGCTGCTCAAGCTCAGAGCAGCCAAACCTTAGTTGTTGTAGATGATAGTGGCCAAATCTTAGTCATTGTAGACGATAGCGACTAAGCCATAAAAAGCATTTTTTTGACAAATCGGCCCATTCACGGGTGTAAGTGGTAGTTTGCATGCAATAAAGGTGAGCGAGGACAACTTTGCATTCCCCTTTCATGACTAGTTCACATAGGAGTCTTAGATCCAAATTTAGACTTCAGTTAAACATAGAAAAACAAGATCATCTCATGCTAACATTCACTACGCATGAGGAATTCTATCCTAGGGTGTTGAACATAGACCTAGGGTTTCACACACTTTAAAAGGTGTAAGCCTAAGAGCACCAAGGATCTTGCAATAGACATCTGATGTCATCTAAAAGAGCAACACATATCCAGAATTTATCATCATGCATTGAATAGGTTTCCTTGAGGAGAGCTTTCAAGACTTGGAGAGCTTCCCTTGGAGACTACCTTTATAGTGAAGCCCTACCAGATTGGAGAGCATATTGGAGCATCTCTAAGGAGCAACAAGGTGCTAGCCAATCAAGGGTTTAACATGAACAAATTGACCACCATTTCAACATCGGATACAAGCTTGGATCCATAGCCTTGGAGCAAATAAGGCAAGTTTCACTTTAGCGATCATTGTCTTGGACAGTGGCCCATAGGCCTAGCTTAGGGTTTATACATTAGCTTCTTTTATTTTACTTTCTTCATATCTTCACATCATTAGCATATATTTACATGATTTCATAGCATAGTTTCATCATATTTTTAGTAAGTTCATTTATTGCTAACAACCTCATCCAGGGAGGCAATCTCGGACATCTAAGCATGTGTTGTTGTTTCATTATTTACAGGACTACAGGTTCATTGAGCAAATCCACAACATCTGAGAGTAAGAGGATCCCTCTAGAAATTAGACCTAGAGAAGGAGGCATCTGTAAGCCCTAATACATTTCCATGTGTGGAACCAAGAAGCTTGTGAAAGCGCACCACCCCTTGCTAGGGGAAATTTTCCTCATTTTTAATCCATTGTATCAAAATGGGTATCCCTAAGAGGGACCGACATGTAATCAGGTTTTTATACAAATAAAGAGATCTATATTTGTTACTTTCTATGTTATATGCTTTTAATGGTCTTTCATTTTCATTTTGGGTATAATATTGCAAGTAGAGTAAAGTGGTGCATGCGTCTCGGGGTTGCTATAGATGGCGATCATGATGGTACCTCCACTAATTTGTTATTTTGGCCTAAATGCTAACTTAGTTTTATGTGCAGGTTTGGCTGCTCTGGTCTACAATGGCCAGGAATCAGTCGCTTTAATCAACAGTGGTGCATAGGCTCGACTGCTCCTGCTAACAATGACCAACACTATAGTGTAGTAGAGGACAAATATTCTATTCTCTGATCTGGATTAAAGGTTGGTACATATTTTATGATATTTTATGGTTTTTTGTCTACTATTTTCTTAAAAATAGTGATAATTAAGACATTTCAATTTGGAAAACTTAAAGAATGGAAAAGAATGAACTCGTGTCTTACACGTCTTAGAGTATTTTTAGATTTACCACTAGGCATTGCTAGGAACAATGACTTATGCTTGTAAAGTCTACCCTAGAACCCAACGTGCTAGAAACTATGTGTTGGTTTGCTTGCCTTGAGGCCTTTCTAAAGGCCATATTTGCACCTAATAGAGTGCATCCATTAATCTCATAGTAGCTATGCATATTTCTAAAAATTGAAATGTATTTTGCATTAGGCATATAGGAAACATTCATTGTTGTTGTATGATGCATTCTTATTCTTGCAAACTTAAAATGAACACCACACACACATGCATAATTTAAACATTGGGGAGTTGGATTTCATCACCAACCCTCAATTCAGTCCGGTGATGTTGGCATTCATCTCCTTCCATCGGTTTTCCCCCTAGAGCTTCCTAGAAATGGATTGAGGAACTTGCTTATAGTGTTACTAAGTTACTTATGTTCAAACTATCTCCAACTGTTGGAATATTTGGTTTAGAGTGGAAGAACTAGGTGAACCCCCCACTAGGATTTAAGCGGTGTACCCTAGTATATTTTGAGAAATCATGTTTGGTATGAGTGTTCTTGATTATAACTATGTATGAGTATCCTCATTCTTAATCCAACGCAAAGACAAAATTAAAAAAACAACAAATCATCAAATACAACAAACAGTTTAGGGCACACTTAAATTGATAATCAAGATAAATATTTGCTTGGTATTGTTTGGTCATAGTTAAGTGTAACACAAAAGCTAAACTCTCAAAAACAAAATGGTAAAAACAAGAAGTAAACATCCTCGGTATGATACTAAGGGAGAACTTGAAGCAACTCACACCCTTAGGCAAAATCGTAGTGACATTGGAAGACATGATCATAAGATTGTGAGACATAGTTTCGTGAGTCTAAGGGATGATAACTCAACCCTTGGAGGATATCCTCAAGAAACATTATATAGGGAGCAACATCATGGAACTACATCACATAAACACAAAGAGGCCTTACGACCATCATCATCAAGGATACATGAGGAGACCTCAAGGGCTTCCTCCAAAAACATAGAGACCCATGAGGAGGCCTCAAGGGCTTCCTCCCCACATGGACATAAGAGGGGTTCCAAAACCCATTCTTCACATAGAGATGATGAGGCAACCACATCTCCATCCTCATGGAGAAGGGGGGTGACCACAAAACCTTCATCATAAAAAAGACACACAGGGGTTACAACATCCCAACATTCACATGAAACATTCAAAATAGATCAACCCATTGAGGGGCATGAAACCAGAGATACATCTAGTCATAGACATAAAATAGAATATATCCTTCACACAAGAGGAAGGATTCCAATAGACTATGACCTCATTGGGATAAATGGCACCCCACGGGATCAACCATGGAGAACAAGGCAGTTAGATGAGTTGGATCGGGTTTATTTGAGGGCACCTCCCAACACCGTAGCTACAAGGAATTCTGCATCTGGAAGCTCATAAATTATGACTTCTAATCCTACTTCTCAAATTGGGGGTGCCTCAGGGTGACCCTGTAGTAAGCATACGAAGTTAGATCATAAAGATACTCAATAATACACTGAACAAGTGACCTTAGCTAGCAAGAGCAAGGAAATAGTAGAAACCTCCTCGAGGGATCTATGAGTCAAGACAACTAGAACAGGGTCAGATAAACATGAGTCCTCTATGAAATTGCATTTTAATTATATGCAATAGCTAGAGAATTTCTTGTGCAAAGACCAAGATCTTGTGGAAGCTCTTGAAAATGATAAATAGGGAGAAAGGATTTTACGCAAACATGAACAACGATTAAGAGAGCAAGCTGAACAACTAGCTTGTAACAACCAACAAGAAAATGGTAATGATCATCAAAGAGATCAATGCGTTGACTCACCAAGAGAGGCGTGTATTAGACAAGAAGAGAACTTGCAATAGAACCACCCTATAAATCATGAGCAAAACCCAACTGATGGAGAAAGGGTAAACCTAGTAGATCAAGAGCAGACACATCCTGAATCCCTTCATAGGAGGGAAGAAAATAGAACAAATCAAGTGGATAGAGGGCTACTTCCATTGCCACCATGAGGGGGTATCCAGGAAGAGGAACTCCTTGCCTCAAAGGCATTTCAAGCACTTGCTGAAAATATGAAGTCCTTTGAGAAACAAGAGATGGCTGGGAACCAACCAACATTAAGCAAAATACACAACCAACCATTGTGTCCATTAGTTCCTAGCCCTGCTTACCCTAAGCACTTTGAGATGCCTAGGCTAGAGAAGTTTAAGGGTGAAGAGGATGCACAAGATCACATTACCAATTTTATCAATGCATGTTTTCATCTTGAATGCAACGATGCTCTTATGCCAAGGATATTCATCATGACATTTTCGGGTGCTACCACCCAATGGTTCAACCAATTGCCCAAGCATAGCATATCCAAATTTGAACAACTGGTGAACTCTTTATTGAAGCATTTCTCTTTTGGTGCTAAGATAAAAGTGAACCTTTTAGACTTGACCAAGTTGAGACATTATGATGACGAGCCAGTAATGGACTATGGGAATAGATGGAGAAAGGTCATGGAAAAATTATCATTCTCTATTCCTGATGGGGGACGAAAATGCACTCTCACCAATTCCAAATGTGCATTCAATAAAACTGGAAATACATACAGAAACAGCCCGTAGGCTTTATAATAACCAGTGCTCGGCTTGTTTTTTAACTAAACTCTGCGTGCCATCTTCCAATCCACCCCCTATTCTATTACAATGCTTGGGTTTTTATAGAGGCCTCAACCCTCTGTCACAAAATGGCAGAGTACTCTGTAACATCCTGCACCTCGATCCTCTGAGTCAGTATTGCACTCCCACTGCAATCGCCCCCAGACTCCTGTTCACTGTCACACTTACTCTCTAACGTCAACTCGACGCTCTGAGTTTTCAACCTGTTCACGAAACTGCCAACTGCCACCTAGGTCAAATGTGGGAAGATGCATTGATGAGCCATCTATGTGTACTTGGCCTCTGCGTGTCATGCACGAATGGCCACCATGATCTTTGGGATCCTCTGCAGAGACTGATGCTTCGGTTCCAGTGGCTATAAATGTGCAGCGCACTTTTTGGGCATGAAACCATGCATTTATGAGGCACTTGATTGCCTTAGGAAATACCCATCTTGAAATGCATGCCTTCTTGAATCGTGAACCTACAGTATGTAACAATTTTGCGACATGTTGCGATATCGCAACATCTTCCCCCTCATTGCCTTTCCTCTTCGTTGGGTCACAATTTCGTGACATGTCACGATATCGCGACATTTTCCTTTCTCGCTGTCTCCTCCTCTTTCAGGTCATGATATCATGACATGTCGCAATATCATGACATTTTTTCTTTCTCGCTGTTCGCTTCTCCTTTAGGTCATGAAATCGCGACATATCACAATTTTGTGATAGCTTGCCTTTCGCCTTCGCTTTCTTGCTTTGGGTCACAATTTTGTGACATGTCACGATATCACGATGGTTTCTTGCCTTGGCTTCTTCCCGCCCCTTCAGTCACGATTTCATGACATGTCGTGAAATCGTGACATTTTCCCCTTGCTACTTCTCCATTTCTTCAGGTTGCGATTTCGCGACCTATCACGAAATCGCAAAATTCTTCTCCCATGTCCTTCCTTATCTGCTTCTATCATGATATCATGACCGGTCGTGATTTTGTGATGTTCTTCCTCTGACCCTCTCTCTCCTTCGCTTTGGTCATGATTTCATGACATGTCATGAAATTGTGACATCTTCTGCGTTCGCCTTCTCTTTCCTCCTTCGGTCGTGATTTTGCGACATGTCGCAAAATCATGACATTTTTCACTTTTGTGCCTTGTTCATCTTCTGGTCATGATTTCGTGACATGTCGCGATATCATGACATCTTAGCTTTGCTTGCTCTCTCCCCTATTTCAGTTGCAATTTCACAACATGTCACGAAATTGTGACATTTTCTCTGCGCACCTTTTCTCTCCTGCTTCGATCGCAATTTTGTGACATGTCGCAAAATCATGACATTTCTCCACTGTGCCTTCTCTCTCCACTTTGTGTCATGATATCATGACACTTTTTCTATCGTGATATCGCGACACATTTTTCTCCTTGCTTTCTGCTTCTTCTGTCGCGATTTCGTGACATGTCACGAAATCACGACGTCTTTCCTCCTTAGCCAACTTTTTAGAAGTGGCCCTCCTGCCACTAGATGCTTCTGCATTAGGTGCCACTGGATTCTCCTACATCAGACACCCGGGGTTGGTGGAGAAGTGACCTTCACTTCTGTGTTGTTCGGTCACCACATTTGATAACATCTCCAAACATGCACCTACCTCTGTAGCCTGCTCAAACCCCATCTCCTGGCTTAAAGAACTTTTGTCTACCTCCAGACAGATTCTTCCACTGCTGCACACTTCCTCATCCACTGTCTTCAATGGCTTCAACTTGTGGCACACTCCATATTTCTTCAGAGAGTAAGTATTCGCATACCCATCATGCACCACACTTCTGTCAAATTGCCATGGCCTCCCCAACAACAAATGGCAAGCATCCATAGGCAAAACATTACACAGAACCTCATCTTGATAAGTTCCAATGTGAAATTTGACCAAGCACTGTTCACTGACAAGCGCTCTGTGGTCTTTCTACAACCACGCAATCCGATATGGATGCGGGTGTGCCCTCCTCTCCAGTTTCAACTTAGTAACCATCTCTTCTAAAACTAAGTTGTTTGTGCTACCATTATCAATGATAACATTGCAGACCTTCCCTGCACATTTGCACCTTGTGTGAAACAGACTCTTCCTCTGGTCTGGTTCTTCCTCCTCATTCAGCAAGGTTCTCCTTGTGACCATAGCTTCTTTCTCTTCTCACAAATCTTAACCCCAGATCCTGGTGCAAGCTGCCTCACTTTCGGCGATCTGCTTACACACTCAAGAACTTTTGGCTCTCTCTTCTCTCTCAGAACCCTTCCATAGATCCTGGTGTAACTGCCTCACATTCGACGATCTGTTACACACTCAGGAACATTAGCTCTGATACCACTGATGGGGGACAGAAAATGCACTCTCACCAATTCCAAATGTTCATTCAATAAAACTGGAAATACATACAGAAACAGCCCGCAGGATTTACAATAACCAGCGCTCGGCTTTGTTTTTAACTAAACTCTGCGTTCCATATTCCAATCCACCCCCCATTCTATTACAATACTTGGGTTTTTATAGAGGCCCCGACCCTCTATCACAAAATTGTGGAGTACTCTGTAACCGCTTGCACCTCGATCCTCTGAGTCATTATTGCACTCCCACTACAATCGCCCCTAGACTCCCATTCACTGTCGCACTTACTCTCTCATGTCAACTCGACGCTCTGAGTTTTCAACCTGTTCATGAAACTATCAACTGCCACCTGGGTCAAATGTAGGAAGATGCATTGATGAGCCGTCCATGTGTACTTGGCCTTTGTGTGTTGTGCACAAATGGCCGCCATGATCTTTGAGATCCTCTGCAGAGACGGATGCTTTGGTTCCAGTGGCTATAAATGTGCACCGCACTTTTTAGGCATGAAACCATGCGTTTATGAGGCACTTGATTGCCTCGAGAAATACCCATCTCAAAATGCATGCCTTCTTGAATCGTGAACCTATAGTATGTCACGATTTCGTGACATGTCGCGATATCGTGACATCTTCCCCCTCACTACCTTTCCTCTTCGTCGGGTCACGATTTCGTGACATGTCGCGATATCGCGACATTTTCCTTTCTTGTTGTCTCCTCCTCTTTCGGGTCGTGATATCGCAACATGTCACGATATCGTGACATTTTTTCTTTCTCGCTGTTCGTTTCTCCTTTGGATCATGAAATCACGACATGTCATGATTTCACGACAGCTTGCCTTTCGCCTTTGCTTTCTTGCTTCAGGTCATGATTTCATGACATGTCATGATATCATGACGGTTTCCTGCCTTGGCTTCTTCCTGCCCCTTTGGTCGTGATTTTGTGACATGTCACGAAATCGTGACATTTTCCCCTTGCTGCTTCTCCATTTCTTCGGGTCGTAATTTTGCGACCTGTCATGAAATCGTGACATTCTTCTCCCATGTCCTTCCTTATCTGCTTTTGTCATGAAATCATGACCAATTGTGATTTCGTGGCATTCTTCCTCTGACCCTCTCTCTCCTTCACTTCGGTCACGATTTCGTGACATGTCACAAAATCATGACATCTTCTGTGTTCGCCTTCTCTTTCCTCCTTCGGTCACGATTTCGTGACATGTCACAAAATCGTGACATTTTTCACTTTTGTGCCTTGTTCATATTTTGGTCATGATTTCATGACATGTCACGATATCATGACATATTTGCTTTGCTTGCTCTCTCCCCTATTCTGGTCGCAATTTTGCGACATGTCATGAAATCGCGACATTTTCTCTATGCACCTTTTCTCTCCTGCTTCGGTCGTGATTTCGTGACATGTCACGAAATTGTGACATTTCTCCACTGTGCCTTCTCTCTCCACTTTGTGTCACGATATCATGACACTTTTTCTATCATGATATCATGACACATTTTTCTCCTTGCTTTCTGCTTCTTCTTCTGTCACGATTTCATGACACGTCGTGAAATCGCGAGGTCTTTCCTCCTTAGCCAACTTTTCAGAAGTGGCCCTCCTGCCACTAGATGCTTCTGCATCAGGTGCCACTGGATGCTCCTGCATCAATTACCATAGAAGATATCATCCGAATGTTCACCAAGAGTTGTTCAAGAAAATTTTCCTCTTGCTACAACTATAGCAGTACCCCTAATTTTAGAAAGCTTTGGCACAAGCCAAACTCATTGAGGAGATAAAAGTAGATGGGGAAACCATCAAACTCAGAAACAAGGAGTGGAACAAAAATGACAAAAATGGCAAAAATAAGCAAAAGCAAGCCAACCCTACTCCAGTAAATCAAGTGGTATTGGCTACACCTAAGGATGGGGCTACGCAATAATCAAAATCAGGCACTTCCTCCACCAGCCAACTATGATCAAAAGAACAATCAGGGGAGAAACAGAGAACACAAACGCCCTCACTATTTCACACCATTGACAAAATCAATGCAATCAATCTTCAACCAATTGAGTGAGGTGGGAAAGATCAGATTCCTTGATATACCTCTCATATATCCCAACCATCCTAAGCCAAAAGGATATAGGGAAGATCAATTTTACCCATATCATAGGATACCGGGGCACAACATTGAGGTTTCCCATAGTTTCAAGCACCAAGCACAAAACATGATTGAGGCGAGGGAGCTTAAAGTTGACAACCCATTAGGTCTCGAAAATAGAGATATGGGCATATACAAAAAACTACTACCAAATAATGAGGCCTCTAGAGAGCAAAGAGACCCAAGTCAATTAGGTTCGAGGTGATATACCTACCCACGAATGTACTGGAATGGTCAAAATTGTCAATATAGAAACTAGGAGTAGACGTTATGGTCAACCACAATATCCTGCAACTCCTATGAATGTCTCAACTACACCAAGGTAGAGGTAGGGGCAAAACAACTTTCTATGTCCACCAACCTGACCTGTGGTTAGTGTTGGCAATTTTGGGTTTGAGATCCTAGCTTCTTGTCTATGAGTTGTCATTGATGTCAAAAGGAAATGGCATTAATGTTAAGAGGATGTGTTGGCTTCAAAGGTGGAAGATTCCAAGAGAATATTTTTAAGAGAATCCGGAGAGATTCCATTGGCAAGGGTTTTTCATTAAAACCAATAGGGTTTTTATTAAAACCAAGTTAAATGGTTTTTATTAAAACCAATGGAGGTTCTCTTTATTATTTATTTAATTATTATTTAAAACCCTTCAAGGTTTTAATTAATTAATTATTTAATTAATTAAGGGAGAAATTATTTTTAATTTATTAAAAATACTTAAAGGTTTTAAAACCTTTTTTTATTCTTAATTTATTAAAATTATTTAAGGGTTTTTAAACCCTTTTTGAAAAGACTTTTGATTAATTTTGAAATGGTCTTTATTTTCTCCGACGTCAAGGTGTCTTCGAAGAGACTATTTATTCTCCAACTCCTAAGGTTGGAAGGCTAATTAATTCGAAATTCCCCGAATGCAATTTGCGGTGTTTGTGCTCTGTATTCGCTGCGATCGAAGGAAGACTTAGAAGCACGTGCGGTTGAAAAGTCTTCGGGAGTTTTTTTCGAGGGTGAAGTGGAGGGAAGTTCACTTGTGAACTTCGTAGCCCACGTGGGCTAGTGGAAGCGAAGGCTGTTGTTGGGCGCTGCATTGGCGGAGGTCACCGTTTCGAGTCTCGCGGGGGTGCTTTGCTAGAGTAACACACGTTTTTATTAAAACGTCTTTATGCCACGAAATTCGGAGTTTCTTGGACAGCGATTTATAAGGTGTGATTAAATTTTATGAGTTTTGGCTTTTGTGATTAGCATTGAATAAAAGCTTAGGAGAAATAAGGGCATATTTCTTTGGATGTATTTTTAAGATTATTCTTTGCTATGCTAAAATTAAAAATGGAGGTATAAGGTGTGAGTCTGTGATTGTTGATTTATTGGCATGTTATGGTGGTTGTGTTTAAAGAAGTGGAGCTAAAAGGTGTAATAAAGGAAGTTTATATTATTGCTCATTTCTTTTTATTCTAACCCTAACTTGGTTGGAAGTTTGAGAGTTGTGTGTGGTGACAGCTTGAAGGTTCAATTATCTTCTACTCCAATAAGGTATGGGCACATTCTTCTTATGAGTATGATTGGTGTATGTTTTCTGAAATAAGGTTGGAGTGAAAAGGTATTCTACTAGGTATCCTTTGGCTAGGTGTAAATCCTATTTTCTGGTTTGTTGAAGACTACTTATGCATTGTTATCCTTAAGGAGAGTTTTTGGTGAATGCATAATTTTTGGTTTGAGATAGTGGAAGCTTTGTGCACTAGGGTTTATATTTGTGAGTCTAGCTACTTGCATTGAGTTGGTGGAACCCTTGGTTGGCTGTTTTGAGTTTGATGGTTGAGTTGCTTCCATAGAGGTTGTTTGATCAAGTTATTGCTTTACTTGATTCATGATATTGGGCTTACTCCATTGAGTTGATTTGAGCAAGTTATTCTTTGCATTTGGTGATATTGTGTTGGTGGTTGTTTTGTTCAAATATCTTTGGAGGGAAAAGGATTTCTACTTGTTTCCTTTTCTTGTGATGATTGGTTGAATGCTTCAAGGTTGATGTTGAGTTGAATGGTGTTGGTTGACTAAACCTTGTTTGATGAGCATTGTTGTTGAAACCCTAATTGATGGTGAAAAGAACATGAGTATCATTGTTATGTGATTCTTTGCATAGTTGGCAATTGTTGGGGTTTCATGTTCTTGAAAGAAAACATTCTATCCTATCCATTTCAGATATTGAGTTGAGTTTTCAGATTTGAGATTGAGATTGAGCTGAGTTGATTTGAGTTGAGTTTTGAGATTGGGATTTGAGTATAGAACATATTGAGTCTCTAACAATTCTCTTTATGCTTCTATGAGTTTGACAAATCACATTGGGTCTCTAACAATTCACTTTGTGATTTCCTACTAAGAAAGTTTTTCTTGGTGAGCTTGCTGAGTTTTTGGACAGGTTCCAGTGGGGACTTGTGAGTAGTTTTTGGACAGGTTCCGGTGGGGACTTGTGAGCAGTTTTTGGACAGGTTCCAGTGGGGACTTGTGAGCAGATTTGGACAGGTCCTAGCAGAGGACTTGTGAGCTGAGTTTGATAGTTCTATCAGAGAACTTGAGGACAGAGGTGCATTGGTTCTATGAGAAGAACCTGAGGACAGATTTGGCAAGTCTTTGAGAAGGCTTGTATGCAGAGGATTGATTTGTTCAAGAGTTGGACAGATCTGACAGACAGAGGAAGACTTGTACTAGACCGACCGACTATGTTTGGTACAGAGTTGTTGAGCTACTGTGGACATGATCATAGAAGGCAGAGGTCTCTTAGGCTAAGCATTGAGGATAAGAGGTCTTCGATGGAAAGGAGTTCCATGTGTTGGCAAGAGGTAGAGGCAATTGATCTTTTGAGGGATCATTTCCAGAGCAGAGGGGAAGGTATCTCCTTTGAGCAGAGGCTCATAAATTTTGATTGGGGGAAGGTATCTCCTTTGAGCAGAGGCTCATAAATTCTGATTGGGGGAAGGTATCTCCTTTGGGCCGAGGCTCATAAACATTGTAATTGGGAAGGATTCCCAAAGAACTTTGAGATAAATTTTAGAGAAAAGTTTTGTGGACGTAGCCCAGCCATTTTGGGTGAACCACGTTAAAATTGGTGTCACTTTGTGGATGATATTGTGCATTGCTTTGATATTGCTTTGGGTATATTGCTTTACTATTTTGAAGTATAAAGGAAAAAGTAAAAGAGGTCTTATACTGTTCACCCCCCTCTCAAGATAAGCTTGTGTTCTTCAATTGGTATCAGAGCAGGTGCCTTCGAAAGTTTAACAACTTGAAGGAAAAGCTAGTAAAGAACACAATGGATCATTCAAGTGGCAATGCAACACCTATTCTTGATGGGTCAGATTTTGGTCTTTGGAGTGCAAGGATGAAGGTTCATCTAATGGCACTTGGGAATGAGGTTTGGGAAGTGATTGAAGATGAGTACACTATTCCTGAACATGGTCCTAATACTAAAGAAGAAAGGCTCCTACATCACAACAATTCAAAAGCAATGAATGCAATCTTGAAAGGCTTATAGAAAGCAGATCTCACCAAAGTGATTCACTGCAAGACAACTAGTGAAATGTGGAAACAGTTGAAGGTGGTTCATACAGGTGATACAAATGTCAGAAAGGCCAAGTTGAGACACTTCAAAGGTATGTTTGAACAACTCAAGATGAATGATGATGAAAATATTAGTGACTACATGCTTCGTATGGATGAGGTTGTTAACTCCATGAAAGACTTAGGTCTTGAGCTTGCTGAAAATGATGTTTGTGATAAGATTTTAAGATCTCTTCCTAATAGATTTAGTGAAAATATTTCTGCTATTGAGGAAGCTAAAGATTTGGATAAGTTGAAAAAGGATGAGCTCCATAGTATACTTGCAGGATTTGAGTTGAGAACTCAAGTGAAGGTTGATGTCAAGAAAGAGGCAGCTTTCAAGGCTACCAAGAATTCCAAGGGTAAACAGATTCAAGATAGTGATGAGTCTTCTAGTGATGAAGAGGCATATTACAACAAGAAAGGCAAGTTCTCTAGAAAGCACAAAAGTATGAAAAATATAAGATGTTTCAATTGTGGAAAGTTTGGTCATTATGCTACTGATTGTACTATTCCCAAGAATGAAAGTGATGAAGATAAATAGGATTCTAAGAGCAAGGATTCTAAAAAGCACAAGCATCACAAGAAAAACAAAGATGAGCACAACAATCAAGGAAAGAGGTATTCTCACAAGCACAAGAAGAGTTTCTACCTAGACAAAGCAAGTAAGTGTTCTAGTAGTGATAGTGAAAGTTCTTCAAGTGATAATGAAAATGAGATGTTGTTCATATCGAAAAAGAGGAAGAACCGAAACATAGATTCATTATCATGAAATGTCTTAGATGTGGAAATTTTGGTCACCTTGAGGATGATTGCACAAATAATGATTTGGTTTCTAGTATGTATGAGGATGCTTCAAAAAACTATAAGGAAGATGCATGTATGGTTTTTGAAAAGGGTAGCACCTCTAGTGATAAGAAATCTGAAAAAGGCTTTGATGATTCAAAAAGCAAACAAATAGAGGAAGATATAGAGGAAGGTGAAGTAGATCTTGAAGGTGAACTTATTAGTGCTCTTAGTGCTTTGAAAAAGGAAAGAAAGAAGAATGCTAGACTCAAGGATAAGTTAGATGAATGTTGTATGGAGAGAGATGATCTTATAGAAAGTCTTGACTTCTCTATGGCTAAGACACAAGAACTCAAGGATGAGTTAGAGTCTAAGGTTCTTGAGTATAGTGAGTTAGAACAGAAAATGGCTTCTTTGAAAGAGGAAACTAAAGAGTACAAGGATAAGCTTTACAAGTTCCAAGATAGCTCCAAAAAGGTTAAGTCACTCATCAAAGGTCAAAGAAAGACAACAGATAAAACAGGCCTTGGTTTTGTTAAGCCACACAAGGAACAAGTTGGAGAGTCTAGTAAGAGACTCCAAAAGGAAGAGAGTTCTGATGAGGAAAGTATTTCAGAAAAGGAGTCCTTGAATGATAGATGCACATAAATAGAAAACAGAATTCAGAATGAGAAGAAGAAGTTTTCAGAACCTAAGAGGTCAATTAAAGGAAAGTTTCAAGGCAGATGTTTTGCTTGTCACAGGTTTGGTCACATGGCTTCACATTGCATGGCTCAAGTGAAGGAGGTAAATGACAGTTTCAGAAGTGCTAGTTACTTTCAAGGGTATTGCTACTCTTGTCAACAGTTTGGGCACAAGGCAGTTTATTGCAAGGCAAATAACAAGAACAGGTTTGGTTAGAACAGGTTTGGCCAGAATAGGTTTGGTCAGAACAGGTTTGGCCAGAACAGGTTTGGTCAAAACAGGTTTGGTTAGAATAGGTTTGGCCATAACAGGTTTGGTCAGAACAGGTTTGGTCAGAACAGGTTTGGTCAGAACTGGTGGATTCAAAGATCAGGTTTACCTCAGAGAAACAACATCGTCAAGTGTTTCAAGTGCAACAATGAAGGTCACACAATCAGACAGTGTAGAGCTAAAATTCCAGAATACGAGAACAGGAACAGTGGCATGAATAGGTCCAAGGATCAAGGCATGGACAAGAACAGGGATGAGAACAAGAACAAGAACAAGTGACAGGAACAAGAATATGGACAAAGAGTTCAAGAGAAGGCCCGACAAGGAAGTTATAGACGCTGATGATGATCGATACCTAATGGGAGTTTTACTCCCACCCAAGAATTAATCACCTCATCAAGAGGTGGGGGAGGGACTAAGCTAAGAGGCTCATTCTTAGTCCCGAGCCCCAAAGGTGACCCTTTGCCATTGATGACAAAGGGGGAGAGATTTGAGTAAGGGGGAGAGCCTCAAGACAGGGGGAGCTGTTTATGTTGAGTTTCTATGTTGTTGAGAAGCATGGTTTGCCATCAATGACAAAGGGGGAGATTGTTGGCAATTTTGGGTTTGAGATCCTAGCTTCTTGTCTATGAGTTGTCATTGATGTCAAAAGGAAATGGCATTAATGTTAAGAGGATGTGTTGGCTTCAAAGGTGGAAGATTCCAAGAGAATATTTTTAAGAGAATCCGGAGAGATTCCATTGGCAAGGGTTTTTCATTAAAACCAAGTTGGATAGGGTTTTTATTAAAACCAAGTTAAATGGTTTTTATTAAAACCAATGGAGGTTCTCTTTATTATTTATTTAATTATTATTTAAAACCCTTCAAGGTTTTAATTAATTAATTATTTAATTAATTAAGGGAGAAATTATTTTTAATTTATTAAAAATACTTAAAGGTTTTTAAACCTTTTTTTATTCTTAATTTATTAAAATTATTTAAGGGTTTTTAAACCCTTTTTGAAAAGACTTTTGATTAATTTCGAAATGGTCTTTATTTCCGCCGACGTCAAGGTGTCTTCGAAGAGACTATTTATTCTCCAACTCCTAAGGTTGGAAGGCTAATTAATTCGAAATTCCTCGAATGCAATTTGCGGTGTTTGTGCTCTGTATTCGCTGCGATCGAAGGAAGACTTAGAAGCACGTGCGGTTGAAAAGTCTTCGGGAGTTTTTTTGAGGGTGAAGTGGAGGGAAGTTCACTTGTGAACTTCGTAGCCCGCGTGGGCTAGTGGCAGCGAAGGCTACTGTTGGGCGCTGCATTGGCGGAGGTCATCGTTTCGAGTCTCGCGGGGGTGCTTTGCTAGAGTAACACACGTTTTTATTAAAACGTCTTTATGCCACGAAATTCAGAGTTTCTTGGACAATGATTTATAAGGTGTGATTAAATTTTATGAGTTTTGGCTTTTGTGATTAGCATTGAATAAAATCTTAGGAGAAATAAGGGCATATTTCTTTGGATGTATTTTTAAGATTATTCTTTGCTATGCTAAAATTAAAAATGGAGGTATAAGGTGTGAGTCTGTGATTGTTGATTTATTGGCATGTTATGGTGGTTGTGTTTAAAGAAGTGGAGCTAAAAGGTGTAATAAAGGAAGTTTATATTATTGCTCATTTCTTTTTATTCTAACCCTAACTTGGTTGGAAGTTTGAGAGTTGTGTGTGGTGATAACTTGAAGGTTCAATTATCTTCTACTCCAATAAGGTATGGGCACATTCTTCTTATGAGTATGATTGGTGTATGTTTTCTGAAATAAGGTTGGAGTGAAAAGGTATTCTACTAGGTATCCTTTGGCTAGGTGTAAATCCTATTTTCTGGTTTGTTGAAGACTACTTATGCATTGTTATCCTTAAGGAGAGTTTTTGGTGAATGCATAATTTTTGGTTTGAGATAGTGGAAGCTTTGTGCACTAGGGTTTATATTTGTGAGTCTAGCTACTTGCATTGAGTTGGTGGAACCCTTGGTTGGCTATTTTGAGTTTGATGGTTGAGTTGCTTCCATAGAGGTTGTTTGATCAAGTTATTGCTTTACTTGATTCATGATATTGGGCTTACTCCATTGAGTTGATTTGAGCAAGTTATTCTTTGCATTTGGTGATATTGTGTTGGTGGCTATTTTGTTCAAATATCTTTGGAGGGAAAAGGATTTCTACTTGTTTCCTTTTCTTGTGATGATTGGTTGAATGCTTCAAGGTTGATGTTGAGTTGAATGGTGTTGGTTGACTAAACCTTGTTTGATGAGCATTGTTGTTGAAACCCTAATTGATGGTGAAAAGAACATGAGTATCATTGTTATGTGATTCTTTGCATAGTTGGCAATTGTTGGGGTTTCATGTTCTTGAAAGAAAACATTCTATCCTATCCATTTCAGATATTGAGTTGAGTTTTCAGATTTGAGATTGAGATTGAGCTGAGTTGATTTGAGTTGAGTTTTGAGATTGGGATTTGAGTATAGAACATATTGAGTCTCTAACAATTCTCTTTATGCTTCTATGAGTTTGAAAAATCACATTGGGTCTCTAACAATTCACTTTGTGATTTCCTACTAAGAAAGTTTTTCTTGGTGAGCTTGTTGAGTTTTTGGATAGGTTCCAGTGGGGACTTGTGAGCAGTTTTTGGACAGGTTCCAATGGGGACTTGTGAGCAGTTTTTGGATAGGTTTCGGTGGGGACTTGTGAGCAGATTTGGATAGGTCCTAGCAGAGGACTTGTGAGCTGAGTTTGATAGTTCTATCAGAGAACTTGAGGACAGAGGTGCATTGGTTCTATGAGAAGAACTTGAGGACAGATTTGGCAAGTCTTTGAGAAGGCTTGTATGTAGAGGATTGATTTGTTCAAGAGTTGGACAGATCTGACAGACAGAGGAAGACTTGTACTAGACCGACTGACTGTGTTTGGTACAGGTTGTTGAGCTACTGTGGACGTGATCATAGAAGGCAGAGGTCTCTTAGGCTAAGCATTGAGGACAAGAGGTCTTCGATGGAAAGGAGTTCCACGTGTTGGCAAGAGGTAGAGGTAGTTGATCTTCTGAGGGATCATTTCCAGAGCAGAGGGGAAGGTATCTCCTTTGAGCAGAGGCTCATAAATTTTGATTGGGGGAAGGTATCTCCTTTGAGCAGAGGCTCATAAATTCTGATTGGGGGAAGGTATCTCCTTTGGGCCGAGGCTCATAAACATTGTAATTGGGAAGGATTCCCAAAGAACTTTGAGATAACTTTTAGAGAAAAGTTTTGTGGACGTAGCCCAGCCTTTCTGGGTGAACCACGTTAAAATTGGTGTCACTTTGTGGATGATATTGTGCATTGCTTTGATATTGCTTTGGGTATATTGCTTTACTATTTTGAAGTATAAAGGAAAAAGTAAAAAGAGGTCTTATACTGTTCACCCCCCTCTCAGTATAAGCTTGTGTTCTTCAGTTACTATTCGGAGTAGACTTGAGCAAAACTTACAAATGACTCCGACCAAGCTATCTATCTATGAGCTCATACAATAGTCCCTAAAGCACAGGGAGACCTTGATGGAGATCTTAAGGACAATTGAGCTCCAACCACAAGATCCAAATGCATTCACCCATTTTGTGGGACAAGTACAAGAATGCCAAGAACCTGTAATCCAATTTTATGATTACGAGATTAAGATAGTACCTACTACCTTACCAGACCCTCCACTGCACATTGTGGCATCAGTCAATGATTTACCATTCAAGTGGGTCTTGATCGATACAGGTTCATCAATCAACATCATCACAACAACAACGATAGAGCACCTCAAGATCCCCAAGTCCCATATCATTCTGGGAGCCTACACATTGAGGGCTTTCAATGATGCTCTATGCAATACTGTGGGAACGATAGTCCTACCTATCAAGGTAGGGCATAAGACCATCCCCATGATGTGTCATGTCTTGGAAGGGGCCATGCAGTACAACATCCTCTTAGGGTGACCTTGGATAAGGGACATGAAGTGTGTTCCTTCAATATTGCATCAATGTGTCAAGTACGTGCATGATAACAAAGTTTATATGGTGTTAGCTGATGAGGAGCCATTTAAGTACGTCCATCAAGTGGATTTCCTAGGAGAATTTGTGATTCCCTCTACCCACTTGTACGTTGGACCTTCATCTCCAACTATGCAACTGAATGACAAAGACAAAGGGGTACGGAAGGACCCATCCACATCAATACCTCATTTAGCGCCCAACATGACTAATGCTTCTAAGAGACCATCAACGTCTAAACCAAAGGATAGTCAGAAGCTAAAGGCACCCATGGGTGAGGAAAGGAAGCTCAAGGAAGTGCTAACCATAGCCATTGAGAAAGGTCCAAGTCCCATGGAAGAAGAAGATCTCCAAGATCAAGTCGAAGATGATGACTACCATCCCACTTCGCCAATGTCATCCGTGGGGTCATCCACCTCACATGCAACTATACACTTGGCAAGTACAGGGATAGGAGAGTACCTTGTGCAGAATATAACATTCACGCCTATCATAGAGTCCACACAAGACATCGGATGACCGAAAGACTTAAGACCACCAGTGGGAATAGTGGTTCCACTCGAAATCCCTCCCAATCAGACAAACTTTGTCTATGTTGGACTAGACTATGCCCATAAGTCTACTGATGAGGAAGAGGACAATGATGAATTATTCACTATTAATGTTTGTTACCTCTCTAATCCTGAGTTTGCTCTAAGCTACTTTGAACATTGCCATTGGCATGGTTACGGTCTTGGTATATATGAGCAGGGGCATAGACGGCCATTCGAGCCACAATACCAGCTTCCCACTGATAGGTTTGGGTTAGGCTATCACATCAGAGGTCGGGATGACTCTCTAGTAGTAGCCTTGGATAGATTGAGCTTGGGGTTAGGAGAAGACATTGATTTTATTCCTTATCACCCATTAAGTTCAAGACTTATGAGCAACAGGCAAGTGGTCATGGTGAACATACCACCACCCGAGTCTTATCATCCAAGATCCACAATCAATGCCACCCCAATAGGATACAACTCATGGGATGATGAGCAAGAAGAAAATGGATATGTGGCAAGTGATGATGAAGCACAAGAGGGCTTGGCCTATCATGGGCCTCGCTATTTACATAGATTTACTTGGTCCATCCATAATGAGAGTGGATTCATATCAGATGAGAGTGGCTATGAGTCAGAGGACTCAACAGAGAGGGCCTATCTAGGATCAAGACATTGGCCCCAAAGCTTGGGGCAAGACACTAATGCAAATGGCTTCTTCATAAGTGATGAGGAATATGAAGATGAGATAGAAATGGCCTACTTGGGGTCAAGACATGAGCCTCTCATCTTAGGGCCACATACAAATGCAAATAGTTTTTGGATAAGTGACGATGACTTTGAAGATGAAACCAAAATGGCTTATCTTGGGCCTCACCATTTGTAGCAAGTCAATGCACTGGTAGAGAGAGAGGCGGCACTCCATGCCATAGACCCTCATTTGTGGTTTTTAGGAAGACCGGTTGACTTAGCTGCCATTCACCAGATGGTCAATCCCCTCCACCTACATTCAGAGGGTGGCTAGAGCCCAATGATCCTATTATCCGGCCTGCTCATGGGCCAGATCCAAAGATTCCTTTTCCTCCAGAGCCTCATCATGAGTATGGAAGGGAAACCTCTGAGACAAGATTTCACCCATGTGGTTCTAGAGATTTCATTCCATCCATCAACATGATCTCCATTGATTTGACCACTCCACTTCATAACCTAGTCGATCCCACTAAACCTTTGTGTCTTGACATGGGGGCTATTGATTGGGATCACGTTGATTCACCCATAGAGCCTGAGGATATTTTCTCTAATGAAGAGATATTGCAACCATTCCATTTTGCACCAGGCTATGCATATGACGTGTTCCATGCTAGTTTGGATCCTGAGTCAGTAGGACCTATAAATCCCATCGATGACATTCACTTGATACCCATGCCTCACCAGTTAGAGGATGGGTCACATATGGCTATAGAAGTGACTTTCGAGGTGGACATCAATGATGATCCTACTCAAACAAGGAAATTCAAGTTTGGAGAAAGTCTATCTCCAGAGGAACAAGCCATCATAATCCCTCTCCTTAAAGAGAGGCCAAATATTTTTGCTTGGACTTACAAAGACATGCCAGGGATCGATCCAAAGTTAGTTGTTCACAACCTTTCATTGGATCCCCTAAAGAAGCCAGTCAAGAAAAAATTAAGGAAGATGCATCCAACTATCACTTTGATGGTGAAGAACGAATTGCAAAAACTACTGGATGCGGTTTTCATAGTGCCCATTGACTACCCTGAATGGGTATCAAACATGGTGCCCATGGGAAAACCAGATGGAAGAGTCTACATTTGCATAGACTTTAGAGACTTGAATAGGGCAACTCCAAAGGATTCATTCCCATTGCCAAACATAGATGCTCTTGTTGATGCCACCGTAGGTCATGAGATGCTCTCCCTAATGGATGGTTTTTTGGATACAATCAAATCTGGATTAAACCTGAAGACCAACACAAGACTGCTTTCATCACTCCATGGGGGACATTCTATTACAAAGTAATGCCATTTGGCCTTAAGAATGCTGGTGCCACATATCAGTGGGCCATGACATACATCTTTCATGACTATATGCATAAGATCTTGGAAGACTACATTGATGACTTACTAGCCAAGTCTTTATTATGGCAAGAGCATGCTCAAGTCCTTACAAAGGTCTTCGATCGCCTCATAGAACACAACGTCAGATTGAATCCTAAGAAGTGCGTGTTTGGCATAACTTCTGGTAAGCTCTTAGGGTTCATCATTTCTAAGAGAGGCATCGAAGTCGATCCTACAAAAGTAAAGGCTATATTGGAAATGGCCACCCCTACCAACATTAGGGAGTTGAGAAGCTTACAAGGCAAGGTAGCATCCATCAAATGGTTCATTGCGCAGTTGTCAGACAAGTGTAGACCCATGAACCAATTGCTACGCAAGGATGTCCCATTTCATTGGGATGAAGAGTGCCAACAAGCCTTTGCAGAGATCAAAACATACCTGGAAACACCGCTAGTATTGGCTCCACCAAGGCCAGACATACCATTTTTACTATACATATCGGCTACTGATTTTTCTTTGGGCACCATGTTAGCCCAAAAGAATGTGCAAGACAAAGAGCAAGTCATATATTACATTAGTCGCACCTTGGTGAGTTATGAGCTAGGATATGCGTATGTAGAAAAGTTGTGCTTAGCAGTGGTCTTTGCAACCAAAAAGTTGTGACACTATATGTTGAGCCATACGACCTACGTTATATCCAAACAAAATCCTTTGCAATACATGATGAACAAGACTTATCACAATACACGTACGACAAAGTGGATCATGCTATTGACAGAATTTGATCTCGAATTCATAAGCCAAAAGTCCATCAAGGGACAAGTCATAGCAGATCAATTAGCAGAGGCCCCTCTTCAGGAGAGCAAGCCTCTCACCATAGAGCTGCCTGATGATGCAGTCTTTGCATTATCAGATCCACCAGAACTCGAAGAACCTGAGAAAGAAAGAGACATGTCATTGTTCTTCGATGGTTCAAAGTGCGAGCAAGGGGGTGGAGCAGGGATAGTCTTTATCACATCATAGGGTTCTCCATTGCCCTTATCATTCAAGCTAGACTTCCCTTGCATGAACAATAACATAGAGTATGAGGCCCTGATCTTGGGACTTCAAACAACTATGGCAATGGGCATTAAAATATTGAACATCTTTGGTGATTCCTTGCTCATAGTTAACCAAGTCAAAGGCCTATTCCAATGTAGGTGCCCACTCCTGAAAGCTTACAAGGAGCTTGTTGACACTTACCTAGCCCGACTAGAATGGTATGACATCGAGGCAATCCCTCGTACGTCAAACAGATTTGTAGACACCATGGCATATTTGGGATCCTTAATCCCTCAGAATCCATCTACTGATTTCACAACCATTCATGTGAAAGTGCTTATGCACTCAACAATACAATGCGAGGCTATTGACAATCAAGAGTCAGTCAACATGATCCAAAATGAACCAAATCAGGATTGGTCCTTCAAAGTTAGAGCTTTCTTGCAAATGACACCTTGGGAATCTTTGATCTCTCAAGGTCCTACGGAGTGTGGTACAACCATTCACCATAGGGTTGCCTCTCAATATATGTTCTCAGATTCTGAACCATAGAGGGAACATGCCATTTTATCCATAGAAGTGATGGCTTATCAGGATTGGTTGTCCCAATTGTGGGAGTTCCTAAGGCTTGGAATAGTACCACAAGGCCTGTCGCATGTTGAAAGATGAGCATTTAAACAAAATGTGACTAGGTACATTTTTCTAGGAGAGATCCTTTATAGACGAGGCTATGATGGCATACTCCTTCATTGTCTTGAGCCCCAGGAAGCATCCTGGGCAATTTTGCAAGCTCATGATGGTACGTGTGGTGGCCACTTCAGTGGCATGGCCATCATTAAGCGCATATTGAGAATGGGTTACTATTGGCCCACCATGGAGAAATACTATTGTGAGTATGTCAAGAGATGCGTTAAGTGCCAGCATCATGCAAACCTCACGCACTTGCCATCACAAGCCTTGCAACCCATCCTGGTGGCATGGCCCTTCTCGCAGTGGGGACTAGACTTGATTGGGAAGATCTCTCCCCCATATTCAGGCTGACACACGTTCATCATAATGGCCATAGAGTATTTCACCAAATGGGTCGAAGCGATCCCCTTGACATCGACTACTGGACCAAGGATTGTGGAGTTTATACTCCATAATATCATAAGTCATTTTGGGGTCCCTTCGAAGATAATATCGGATAATGGACCATCTTTCAAGAACAAAAATGTGCGTACTTTAATGAACAAATACCATATTCAGCACAATTTTTCAACACCATATTATCCACAAGCAAATGGGCAAGCAGAAGCCTCAAACAAGACCATCATCTCCATCTTGAGGAAAATGGTAAAAGATAATCATAAGGATTGGCATTTGCAATTGCCTCTCGCATTATGGGCATACAGGACTAGTGTGTGGATGCCCACTGGGGCAACACCATTCTCACTTGTGTATGGCACTGAGGCCATCATGCCCCTAGAGTTGGAAATTCCAACCTTGCGAGTAGCCTTGAAAGACTTGATAGATGATGACACCGCATGACAAGGCCACCTTGATCAACTAACGCTTCTTGATGAATGTCGAGTCAATGCCTTAGAGCATCTCCACATTTATCAGAGTCATCTTGCATGAGCTTACAATAGTAAAGTCCATCTAAGGGAATTCAGAGTTGGGGATCTTGTGCTCAAAGAAAACCAACAAAATTCAAACCTACCACCGCACTTGCGAGACAAATTCATGACAAATTGGATAGGCCCCTACATGGTTTCAGAAAATGTTAGGCCTGGAACATATCACCTTACATCATTAGAGGGTGTTGAAGAGCCTGAACCTATCAACATCATTCATTTGAAGGTATTTCACACATAAAAATAAAAAACATTCAAATATTTCATAAAAATAAAAAACATTCAAATATTTCATAAAAATAAAAACATCAATTCAACAAAAAAAAAAAAAAAAAAAAACATAGTCATGCATAAAAAGCTCCAAAGGCATCCTTAAGCCCTTTGGTCAATCATAAAAGGCTCCAAGGCATCTTTAAGCCCTTTGGTCTAATCATAAAAGGCTCCAAAGGCATCCTTAAGCCCTTTTGGTCAAATCATAAAAGGCTCCAAAGGCATCCTTAAGCCCTTTGGTCAAATCATAAAAGGCTCCAAAGGTATCCTTAAGCCCTTTGGTCAAATCATAAAAGGCTCCAAAGGCATCCTTAAGCCCTTTGGTCAAATCATAAAAGGCTCCAAAGGCATCCTTAAGCCCTTTGGTCAAATCATAAAAGGCTCCAAAGGCATCTTTAAGCCCTTTGGTCAAATCATAAAAGCTCCAAAGGCATCCTTAAGCCCTTTGGTCAAATCATAAAAGGCTCCAAAGGCACCCTTAAGCCCTTTGGTCAAATCATAAAAGGCTCCAAAGGCACCCTTAAGCCCTTTGGTCACATCATAAAAGGCTCCAAAGGCATCTTTAAGCCCTTTGGTCAAAAATCAAAAATACAAAAACAATACAAAAAATAAACATATAGAAAAACATTTGCATCTCACATCCACATTCACATAGTTGCATTTTAGCATACATATCCATTGCATTTGCATATGTTATGATCACATTCTTACAAACGATGCCACAGTTTGTATCTCAATCAAAATAATCAAGTCCATCTTCATCCATGCATCCATGTGAGTAACTGTGTTTCTCAACACAACCATTTCATGTTGCTATAAGAAACATACTGAGGTCTCCTAGTCATTCAACCATATCTAGTGGTCTTATCAGCTTTTGTAGAAAGCCACCTTGATAAGTAGAGAATAAGGTCTAGCTGAGAGCCTTGGATATTCAGGATCCCATCACTAATTAAAACATTAAAATCCTAGCTGGTACAAGGGAAAGATGAAAGCTGCAAAAGTGGTGTAGGTTACCTTAAGCGAAAAGGATTTTCCTTGCTTATCCCCCTATGCAACCATTTTAAAGGTGCTGAGAATTGGAAAAAGGACAAGCTTCGCCCTACCCAATTAAATCCCTTGCTTAAATAAAAATAAGCAAAAATCCCGAAATAACACACAAATTCAAGAGCCCAAAGCACACATTCAGATTATCAAAAATTCCAAAAACCAAAAGAAAAGTCAATAAAAAATAAACAGTGATTATTATCACTACATGAATCCCTTGCTCAAAGAAAAATCAATAAAAAATAAACAGTGATTTTCATCACTACATATGAGCAAACACCTCAAAGAAAATCAAGAAAAGAAGGGAATGGAGCTTGAATCCCTGGAATTCTCAAAATTGTACAAAACTGGAAGGAGAAATCCTTATGCATGATGATATGTCTATTACATTAGCTTCTAGCATTTGTATAGACCAATGTTTGAATGTGGATGAGCTAGCTTAGGTAACCCAATATTGCCTAGTGGTATAGTCCAACTAAGTCCAACATAAGGATGAGAGGAACACTTGAGAATCCATGATCTTAGCAATGGGCTGAAAGAATCCCGCCTGACATCGGAGGAAATGCTTGAGTTCTATCTCAAAATATATATTCATTTGCACACATAGGGATAATGAATATCCAGGTACATGGTAAAAGCCTTGCTTTTCAAAAAGTCTTGTGTGGTCAGTACACAACTGTTGATAGGGTAACTAGAGTGTTTGAAGTCTCAGGAAAACCCTCAAAAATTCCTACATAGCAACAAATCATATCATCAAATCAAAACATCAACTTTCTGCATAAGCTTCTATAAATTAGGGGGTAATAATAAAATATTTAGATACCGAATAGATGTCAGAAATGATATGTAGATGACCACTAATTATTTTATATATTTTAAATTACAGAAGCTTATCCAAAAAATACATTCATCCCACACCACTTCATTGCACATATGGATGGCTTAAATAATTAATTCTCATGATTAGAATGACTATTAAGCATTCATGATTGTTATACTTTCTGTGGTATCACCCATTGGATTGTCAAAATCATAGCACATGCATTCCTTGTGTTTTAAGTGATTAAAACATACAAGTTCATTCACATTACATTGCATATTGCATTCACCATGTCATAGCATAAGTTAGATGCACACATTGAAATCAAAATCAAATATGCATTTAGCTTATAAACATTTCATCCATAAATACATAAATCATAACTCATCCATTCACATCAAAAAATCACATCATAATTTGCATATCCGAAAATCATAAAATCCATCATTAAATCACTGCATAATACATCACATCATATCACAATAGGTAGATCATATCGCATCTACATGAGTGTCTATCTCAACATTCACATCATCTATCATCTAACATATACATCAAGTCATCATAATGCCATCATCACATCTCATCATAAAACAAATAACAACAAAAACATAAGCAATAAATGATACACATAATGAGTCATAAACATAAAGATGTCATATAAACATATGTGTCAAATACATGGATGTACAAAATTACCCATAGGGCTACAGTCATATAGGTCAAGCAGACCTCAAAAATGCTAAACCAAGAGCACCATCAATCAAATACAGGGCTTGAGCCTCTCTACATCACCTCCATCCACCTCCCCCTGTGGTGGTGTCACGAGTCGAATGGTGTGAACCTGATGGTCTCTCTATCCGAGTCTAGTCCTCTAGCTAGGATGGATGGAAGACTACCCTGAGGTGGAGCACCCACTGACCTGTGAACCACCTACACCTAGTGCCTCCTTGGGAACAATCCCATGCCTCCTAAGCTACATCTAGAGGGTGGTGATATGACCAACATGACCTAAAATCTTCCCCTCATACTCATCTAACAGTGACCTCAGGTGTAGAACCTCTATCCCTAAGTCTATCCCTGTAGCACCCTATGATGTGGAAGGAGGTACAACAAACTACATCCTAGTAGCACCGCCCTCGATAGTATCCTACAAATCCTAGATCTATAGCGTAAGCTGCTCTATGGTGGCATCCCATTGTGCTATGGTAGCATCTCACTGCTGTACCTAGATCTTGGTCGACTAGAGCTCAACCTCGACCTCGTGCAACTATTCTCTCAGAGGAGAATCTCTCTCCTCAAGCTCTAGCTCCTCCTCCTCCTCCTCAGGAGCCTCCTGCTCCTCTGCTACCACCTACTCTATTGGCTAGCCCCATGCCTCAGTCCTGGCTCAGACTCTGTGCCCTACCGAATCTGTACCATCATCCCTACCATCATCCTCATGACCCAAGCTACCATCACCATGCCACATACGATCCCCCCACCACTAAGAAAATGCCTCTATAACTCCCCAAAAACTCTTGGGGCAACCACTAGGGCATCCTCCTCATATAACAACTCTGTGATCCATGATGGAGGAATATCTCCCTCTGCTATGAGGCACCTGTATACAAATGGAACAAGAGGCACATCCTACCCATACTGACAAAGAACTTAGAGTAGAAGAAATGCTCCTGGATACCAACCTTACGACCGATGAGCCACCGCTCACACCGCATCCTCACTATGAAACTAGCAGGATCATCCCAAGCTAGGCACTCATGATATGGCCACCACATGACATCATCGACCTTCAACCTAGTGAAAGTAGTAATGTAGTGGGAAAGCTCCCCTGCATGAGGATAACTCTTGCACCCCTCATGCCCTCGAGCCCATCTAGCAACATAACACTGCATCCACTCCTCTATGATAGTGATCTCAATAGGAAGCCCTCTGGGATGATCGACCTTGATGTGCTCCCATCCCCAAACCTATAGGAGCAAGCTACAAGCAATACCGATGTGACCTCATCGATGGATATGGTACAACTCATCATAGCACTAGGCCAACAAAGATCTCCCCCATGCATAGATGATGGGTGCCTCACTATCCATCAAGTCCTGAACCATCACAAGGAGGTTCCACGGGAACCTCAAGCCTGAGCAATCTAGAATCAAGATGTTATTGATGACCATCAACAACACTACATATCTCTTAGAGAACACCTTCTCCTCATACCACTATGAGATAGACACCCCTCCAGACTTGGTGTCCCTGAAGGCCTCCGTAGAGCACCCTATGAACACCCAAGTGAAAACAGCATCACGATCATTGGTGGCCGAAGAGACAATGGCCACTCCATCAAAAGGAAGCCAAAAAATCCTATACACATCCTCTGGCATGATAGTCATCTCGCTAGTAGGAAGGTGGAAGGTATTGGTCCGAGGGTCCCACCGATGGACCAAAGTCATAAGGTAGGCCTGATCTGACATGATGTGAGGTAGCCTAGTGACATACTAGAGCCCGCGGGCTTTGAGCCACTTCCAGTCCGTGTCATCCAAGAGGGGGAGAAGGTCATTCATGAGCTTCGGGTCCCGAGCCCGAGCAGTGAGAATCTAATAACAAAAGAAAAAGCAAAGCATAACTACAATGCATCTAAGGCATAAATCATAATAAAACATGAAAATGGTGCAAGTAATGATAGGCTAGTCTGAAATTCTAAGCAAAAGAGCAATAAGTGCACCTAGTCATACAACAAAATTCAAAAAACAAGTCAAAAATTAAAAAAAATCAATTAATCATTTCATAAATGCAAAAAATCAAAAATATCCTAAAGTGTGCTTAGTCGTTGTCGCCTACAATGGCCAAAAATCGACCGTTGAAGCTGAGAGCGACCAAGCCCCAATGATCAAATTTTTGACCATTGAGATTCAAATCGGTCATTGCCAATGACAACGACCAAGTTGTAGGCCATTTTGGCCGCTCTGATCAGCATGGTCGATGGGCGACGTGATAGAAACATCTACCCTAGGCCAAAAACACCAAAAAAATAAACAAAATAGAAAATGGGGACCAACCCACCACATTAAATCATAAGCTAAGCCTAACTACGGGTTTAATTCATTACCAGTGAGCTTAATGAAGTTCATTTTATCGATTACTTAATGTGGTTCATTTTACCCAAACAAAAACAAATAGGGTTAAAGTGTAGAAGAGTACCCGAGAAGCTTCGGCTCCTCCACTCGATGATGCCTCACCCTGCGTAGCCATGATTCTCCAAGTCACAGAAGCACTCCAAGTTGCAAAAGTCAATTTCACTCCAAGAGCTCTGAGAAGCAAACTGACAGCTGGTGAAAGTGAAAGGTCAAAACCCTAGGTCACTTTTTATTTTACCCTAATCTTGCCTTGGTCATTGTTGTCATCAATGGCCCACATTTCTTGGCCGCTCAGGATGAGAGCGGCCATGATTAGGCATTTGGGGGTCATTGGACCTGACAATGGCCAAGATCCTAGGCAAAAACAAGCAAATTCCTCCCATGAGAAGCAACAAAAACATCAAATAAGCACATTATGAAGGTTCATAATCATCATAATGATCAAAATAACAAAAAAAAATCACATAAAACAAATTCCCAAGTAAGCCTCGTATTCAGTTACTTACTCTATCGACTCGGTGATTACAATGACTTGCACTCCATGCAATTCGGTGAGATGAGTAAGTCACCATAAGGCTACTTGGGGCAAAACATTCATTTAGGAATTGCGATGTGCCTCCTTCAATCCCGAAGAAGACCAAGATGGTCGGACTGCCCCATGGGTACAATAGGATCATCCTAATTCCCTTATGACATCAAAAACACTGAGCCAAAGTAATACAATATGAGCATAAATAGAATCACTCATCCTAACTCCCTAAGAAGGCTAGTAATAGCCGGACCGCTCCCGGGATAGGGATGGATGATTATCATAAACAATTGGAATTACACTTGGATGGGGGTTCACCCATTAAAAGAGCAAATGCTAGAAAGGGACCAAATTAGTCATATTGGTCAAGCGACTTCTCACTTTATTCATTGTCATTTCCTCACCAATTCATTGTGTGAGGAAGTAGTTCAAATCTTCAAGATATTCATAGTCAAAATCAACAAAGGATCACTCGATCATATCAAAATTGTGTTCATCCTATGAATCATTGCATACAACAATTACAAATATTCCCTTGTTTGTTGGGAACATAAGCAAACTATGACATTATCAATTTGTAGCTCTCCTACCGGTCGAAACTGATTGTAGCAGCTGAAGCTACCCGATTGAGTTTGAGGAATGAGTGCAAGTGAACATGTGCAAGCCACTGAGCTAAGTTAAGCCTTCCGAATGTTGAAGCAATGATTCAAGGGATGCGCACCATCTTGCATGATTGGGCCATCCAACATTGATCAGACTACTGATCATCATACACCCTACAAATAGATCAGTCTACATTTTTGCTCAGCGTTGTGTTTTCCACACAACGCATCACAAAAAGGGGCATCTATAGACACCTAAAACATGTCATGTTTAGGGGAACTACTTACATAGGCACATTCATAGGCCATGTGACATAACCTTGGACTTTCCAAGCATCAAAAGTGGTTCTCACCACTCATCTAGGGCATTCTGAGCCCATCCAAGCTTGGCCGCTGTAAACCAGGGCGGCCAGATCCTAGCCGCTCAAGCTCAGAGCGGCTAGACCTTAGTCTATTGCAGACGATAGCGGCCAAATCTTAGTCACTACAGATGACAGCGACTAAGCCATAAAAAGCATTTTGCCAACAAATCAGTCCATTCATGGGTGGAAGTGGTAGTCTGCATGCAATAAAGGTGAGCGGGGACAACTTTGCATTCCCCTTTCATGACCAGTTCACATAGGAGTCTTAGATCCAAATTTAGACTTCAGTTAAACATAGAAAAACAAGAGCTTCTCATGCTAACATTCACTACGCATGAGGAATTCAATCCTAGGGTTTTGAACATAGACCTAGGGTTTCACACACTTTAAAAGGTGCAAGCCTAAGAGCACCAGGGATCCATAATAGACATCCGATTTCATCCGAAAGAGCAACACATATCCAAAATTTATCATCACGCATTGAATAGGATAGGTCATTGAGGAGAGCTTTCGAGACTTGGAGAGCTTCCCTTGGAGACTACCTTTACAGTGAAGCCCTACCAGATTGGAGAGCATATTGGAGCATCTCTAAGGAGCAACAAGGTGCTAGCCGATCAAGGGTTTAACATGAACAAATCGACCACCATTTCAACATCGGATACAAGCTTTGATCCATAGCCTTGGAGCAAAGAAGGCAAGTTTCACTTTAGCGGTCGTTGTCCTAGACAGTGGCCCACAGGCCTAGCTTAGGGTTTAGACATTAGCTTCTTTTATTCTGCTTTCTTCATATCTTCACATCATTAGCATAGATTTACATGATTTCATAGCATAGTTTCATCATATTTTTAGTAAGTTCATTTATTGCTAACAACCTCATCCGGGGAGGCAATCTCGGACATCTAAGCGTGTGTTGTTGTTTCATTGTTTATAGGACTACAGGTTCATCGAGAAAATCCACAACATACGAGAGCAAGAGGATCCCTCTGGCAATCAGACCTAGAGAAGGAGGCATCTGTAAGCCCTCATACATTTTCGTGTGCGGAACCGGGAAGCTTGTGAAAGTGCACCACCCCTTGCTAGGGGACATCTTCCTCATTTGTAATTCATTGTATCAAAATGGGTATCCCTAAGAGGGACCGACATGTAACCGGGTTTCAATACAAATAAAGAGATCTATCTTTGTTACTTTCCATGTTATATGCTTTTCATGGTCTTTCATTTTCATTTTGGGTATAATATTGCAAGTAGAGTAAAGCGGTGCGTGCATCCCAGGGTCGCTACAATGATAAAAACATCACAAATTGGAATGCGAAAGACCCAAAGAATATAATGCTGATTTACAAGAAACCACAACTAGGGTCATATTCTCCATTACCACCTTCATAAGAGAAAACCCAATAGGAAGGGACTGGTTCTCAATTAACTATTGTTGAAGCTCTCAAAACATTTGAGCCTTCGAATAGAACAACTAGAGAATTTACCTAAGGGGGCATAGTTAATGAGTAAAATGCATTATTCTAATGACAGCCATAAGAATAGAAGTCATACATATAGTAAGTAGGCCCAAACGCCTAGCTCTGGATGGAGAACCTCCTAAAATAGAAATATATTGGAATGAGAAATATAAGAACTTTGTGTTTACACTAGTAAGTTTCACCACTGTAGCTACAGTAGAGCTTAATACTATTTTTGAAGAACCATTGCAAGAGGAACCATTGCAAGGACTTTTTGGGGAATATACAAAGAATGATAAGCTGACAGTATTTCATTTTTTTTAAAGAAAATCTAAAAATATGTTGGAAAGAACTCATAAGGAGGTATGTAAGAAATAAAATATGGATAAGAGGAAGAATGTTTAGAAGACCCCCTATCACAATTGTAGAAGAATCAATACAAGTAAAACAGCAACAAAGTACAGAAGTAGCTCAAAAAATTCCTATATTTGTAGGTGAAGGTATGATTTATATACCCTCTTCTCCTTCTCTTCCTCTTTCCCCAAAGAAATCTCCTTCTCCTTCTAAAGAAAAATTAGAAACAAAAGTGCCCTCTCCCCATCATAATTCACCACCTATCTTATCAGTAAATATAGAAGGTCAAGTCAATCCATATCCTCCATAATCATCTGAAATTCCTCCTTCATCATCCACTGTAATCCCATATTTGCCATTGTAACTACCCAAATTTTCCAAAACACAAGTTGTTTCATCTACACCCATTCACCCTTCTATGAGTTTTACTTCAATTTCCATGACTTCTCCCATAGTAACAGCAACAATAATCATAGACTCAACTATAGTTACTACCACCATTTCATCGTCAGTCATTGAGTATGCTCTTCCCTATATTATAGCCTCTCCTCCTCCTAAAATTTATCCCACACTGGAAACTTTGCAAAAGGAGAAGGAAACTTCATAGAAAATTTAATATTTTTTGGCAGAGAAGGTGTCCAAACCTTCAAAAAGGATGGCTACAAAGAGAAGTAATCTCTTTTGATCCTATTTCAAGGCAAAGAGCATCTAGATCCATTATTCCTCTAGTGAGTAAACCTAAAATATAAATTACTATGCAAGACTATCATATGGAGGAGTATACAAAGTAAATTGAGCAGTTACCTACTAAAGATGAGCTAGTTATAGTGAAAGCCCACTTGGACACTTTCTATGTCAAATTTGATATATACAAAGAGAAGGTTGACAAGCTGGAGCGAATAATAGAAAAGCTACAAAAGACAGTCAGTAACCACAAATAGATAGATAAAGCTATCAAAATTGAAGCAAATAACTGGCAGAACAAGTTCTAAGAGGCCAATAAGCTCAAAGAGCAAGTAGAGGAGCAAAATAATAAAAATGAATAAACGCCAAAGATATACAGAGTTTGAAGCACCAGCTTCAAATTCAAAATGCCAAATCTTCAAGCTTATCGAAATCAAGGCTAAATAAGGTAAGGAAATAGTTGTTGTCCAAATTTTTGGAGAAATTCTTTGAGTTGTAGCCCATAATTAACTATATGGATGATGCCAACCATCTGCTTTAGAATACCCAAGAAGATCTGGATAGATTCACTCAAGAGCTAAAACCAATAATGATTATAGAAGAGCAAATTTATAAGCTGGCAGATAGCAGGCTTCGTGAGACTACTAAGCTAATTCCCAATAAGGAATGAAATACTGCTATATTGGCTACCAGAGTTATAGTAAAGAAGAATATATTATTGCAAAAGACTTAGCTATTGTATGATAAAGTGGAGAATACCATTCGAGATGTAGTGGACATAAATCAAAAAATGGTTCAAAATGCCTTTAGAGGGTTATGGTTGGAGAATAAAACTTTGTTATCAAAAGAGGAAATTAAAAAGAGTGTAACTGAGAGCTTCCAAGATTAATCTAATATTGATACCTTGGAAGAGCCAATTGATCATGAGCAAGTTTCACAAATGATAATTGATTTAACCAGACTTCAAGACTTGATGGAATACTTGGTAAATAAGGGAAGCGTAGCTAATTATGAAGATACCACTAAGTTGGAGTACATTCACAAACAACTTAAGGAGACTTCCAACCCTTCTGAAGTATCCTGGAAACAAGCCTTGTAGACCCTTAAACTAATGGTGCAATTGTTTGGTGATGGTACTAGGAAAAAAGATAAAGAGCAGAATTCACCTATTGAAGAAGGAAAAGTTGAGCATGACCAAGAAGATAATGTTGTAGAAGAAGCTCAAAAAGAAGGATAAGAACCAGATAGGGTTATTGCAAACCCTTAAGAGGCACAAGCATAAAGTATTTTTTGTGTTGTATATTTTTGTAGTCTTGTAGAAGTATTGTATTTTTGTTTTGTTTTTACTCTGACACTGTCAGAAGACAGTAATAAAAGCATGAAGCTAAAATATAGAGAATGAAATTTTTGTGAAGACATTCATGTCATTTTTTAAGAAGCATAAAAGGGAGAACACAGTTCTATTTTTGCTTAACATTGGAGCAATTTTGAAGGAGTGGCAGAGATATTTGTGTTTCTAGTATGATCTTGATATGAACCACTATGCTCTAAGTGAATTCACAAGGTTTTCAAAGGGTAATGGTCATGTAGAAATCATTCTATGAAGCATTATTTTAATATTAGCATTTTTGAATCTTGATGCCCAATGGATAAGACTCTGAGTTCAATGGTTTTGTGATAAAATCCACTCGAGAGGTGCTATAAAGTAGGCCCAAAATTACCACATCCTTAAAAAATTTTAAAAAATTATTCTAAGGCATGAAGATACTCCAATCCATTGAAAATAGAGTGTATTTCAGAGCGGATCCATGCAAGATACCTCAATCCACTCAACACTTGTTTTTTTGGCAAAGTGTTCCACCCTACCCAATGCTTAGTGTATTTTGTAGTGGCTTCATGTGAGGTTCCCAATCAACAATCCAACCGAGTTGAGATGACATCAACACCTTTCAAAGTATGGATTGGCGATAAGATTTCATCCCATGTGCTTAAGTGACTAAGTATCAAGAATACCCATTCCACTGAGTTCTAAGGCTATTTTTGAGTGGAATGGTGACAAGATTTATGCCACTCGGTAAGAAGGTCAAAATAACCTAATAGGGAGTATAAGTTAATGGAATAGCACAAAGATAATTTCCCATTGCTTTTTGAGCGGATTGGCGATGCAAACTACTCCGTAGTCAACTTTAGTCAAAGATGGTGAAGCGAGATTCAAGGAGCAGATTGCAACTTGTTTTCTAAGCCATAGACATGAGAAAGGAATTAAACATTTTAAAGGTTTAAGCAAGTGTATTGACGATGAGTCGTACTCCACTCAACACTCAGTGTATTTTCTACATAAGCTCCAATCCACTAGCTGAAACCATCTAAACTAACATTACCATTATTTTAGAGAAGATTGACAACTCTTTCTACCTCACTCGCCTGCAGAGTATTATTGAGTTTAATCATAGCCTTTCATTGAAGGCATCAAAGTTGGATATTATGCTAACATTTTTAAGAGCATACAAAGGTAGATTATTGGTGAATTAAGGTCAGTTAGTTCAAGCGGGCAGACAAAGCGTTAGTGGTGCCAAGAACCAAGAACCAAGAACTAGGGTAGTTGCAGAACTACGATAGTATGAAGTCTCCAAGAAGGATGAGCGGTCGAGATCTGGTTTTTAATGGCCTAAATTCTAACTACCATTGTCAAACCAACAAGTTGCAGAACCAAGCTACTATGGTGTGTGATTTGCAATAGATTTCTTGGACCCTGCAGATGGATGAAATAATGCCAACATAGCTTTTTACTGAGCTGTCATATTCTAAATTCTTGTAATGTCTCCCCCTATTCTTCTTTCATTGTAAAATATATATAGAGGTCAAACCCTCGATTTTTAGGGTCGGCTCTAGACTGTTTTCTTGACCTATTATGTAATATCTTTTGCAAACTAATGGAAGGAGCATTACTCGGATTTTTGACTCAATATTTGTCATCTTCAATATGTTTCATTAAGATGTTCGAGCTGTGAATTGTATTTTTGTCAATTCTATTATGGTTAGTTCATTCTATTTATACTAGATTACTAGTTGTAAAGAAATTAAAATGTGTTCATAGTTAGATATGTGCTATTGAGAAGTTTATTTCAATGAAGTCTGAATATTGATCTATTATGCTAATTTGGATTGTTAATATCTTATACATTGAAATTACTTCTTGAAGCACATCTCTATTTTTTCTTTTATTGTATGAATATTATTTTGTCTTGGGTGCTGCTAATCTTGAGTGTGGAACATTGGAAATCATTTTCCAAAGGTTTTTCCTATGGATGCCTATGTTGTTAGCCCTAGCTATCCACTATTAATTCATGTTTTCTTAACCCTAAACCTTTTTCTAACCCTATTCCCAAAAACCATTATTGAGCTTAATTGAGTCAACATTCTATTCAATTGATAAGGAACCAGCCTAATATGGAGGTTGGGTTGAAGCAATCTTTGGTCCATCCAATGTTGAGTTTTGAGCTATGACTATTGGGTGCAAGCCTGACTAGAAAATTGGAAGATAGATAGTTGCAGTATCAAGTAAAACTTGATGACAATTTGGATCCCAACACTTCCAAAGAAGCATCAGTGCAAACAAAAATATTTCCTTGAGGATCTAGAATCTTGAGCACATGTGTAGTAGTAAGCTTTTGCTTAAGAACCTCAAAAGCGACTTTGCACTTTTTCATCTATTTATATTCCTTTCCTTTTCTTTGAAGGTTAGTTATGGAATAGGTTATCTTGGAGTAATCCTTTACAAACTGCCTATATTACCCTATCACACCCATGAAGCTCCACACTTCAAGCACATTAGTGGGTGGTGGCCAACTCAAAATGGCCTCTATCTTCTTTAGATCTCTTGATGTCCATTTAATAGATATAATATGACCTAGGTACTGTACATCAAGAACATAAAAATCATTTTTTATAGATTCCCATAAAGTTAGTTCCTTCTCAACAACTCGAGCACAATCCTTAAATGTTTATTGTGCTCTTCCTTATTCTAATAATATATCATAATATCATCCAATAATACTAGGACAAAATGATCTAGATGCTCCTTGAACACACTATTCATCAAATTCATAAATTTTGTCGGGGTATTAGTCAATCCAAAAGGTAGTACTATAAACTCATAATGTCCATACCTAGTCTTGAAAGCAGTCTTGTGAGTATCCTCCTCATGGATTCTTAGCTAATGGTATCCTAATTTCAAGTCAATCTTTGAGAATATGGTGGCACCCTTGAGTTGATCAAACAAATCCTCAATCCTAGGTAAAGGGTACCTATTATTAATAGTTTCTTTGTTCAACATTCTATAATCTATGCACAACCTTAGTGAACCATCATTCTTTTTTTTTAATAACTGGTGCACCCCATGGTGATACACTAGATTTAATCAACCCTATTTTAAACAACCCCTAAAGTTGCACCTTTAACTCCTACATGTCAATAGGATTCATCTTATAATAATTCTTATGGATACGTTATGAACCTAGCAAAATTTTGATAGTGAAGTCAAATTCTTGCTTAGGTGGTAGTCCTAGAAGATCTTCAAGAAAAAATCCCTAAATTCTTATAAAATTGGGTGTTCCTTCAGCAATTCTTCCTATCATCTCCAGTCTTGTGGTTCAACTAAATGACATAGACCATACCACCTTTCCTAATAGCTTTATTTAGCGATAGTGTTGAGATAATCTGAGGGTGAAAAGCCCCTTTATTACTATGAATTCTTAGTCTTTGATTATCCTTACTTGAAAAGTATATCCATCTATCTTAAAAATTAATTATGACTTCATAAGACCTTAACCAGTCCATTCCCAAGATCATGTTGAAGGTATGTAGCGATGATACATATAAGTGTCATAGGGTAGAGTTATTGGATAGAGTGATCTTGGATGTGGAAAAACATTGATCCACCAAGTAGGTTTGTCCAAAGCCATACTCGAATTTCCACCCTTGTACCAAAAATATTGATTTTTTTGGCAAATTCCTAACTATAATAGAAGAAAAAGAACTATTCATATCTATCAAGATCTTAACTTTCTTATCAAAAAATTTACCATCTAGAATCATAGATGTGGCTTGGTTGTCCATATTCTTATTTCCAATTGCTGCATAGATTTTGTGGTTGGGTTCTTAAATATTTTTTCTTGGTTCTGATCAATTTGGATACTTGTTTGCATAGTGGGGTTCCCCACAATCATAGAATCCTCCTTTATATCAGGGTGTATTTCCTATTTCTTTTCCTTGTTCACTTGGTTCGAGATGGTTCAGGTTGTTTATGTTCTTGAGGGGTACCATTATCCTTCCTTTTTTTGGAATTTATTTTTGGAATTCCCTTGTTTCCATCATTTTTCTTTTCTATATTTGGATTATCTCTACTTTCCTTGCTTTGTTCCTATTCCCAATTCATAAAACCAGAACTCTTCCTTTTCCTTAAGGCTTTTTGATCTCTTTTGACAATACTGCATAGTTAAAGTGGGCCTTATTCATCTATAGGTTGGACTTGGCTTGACAAGCCAAATCAAATGTATTTTGTAGAGTCTCAGGAATATACATGTTTACTACCAATATTATCATAGGATTTGTTCCCAAGATAAACTTATGTACCTTCATATTCTCATCCTGCTCTTAGAGTGGTACATAAGCAATTTTACAAATTTTTGGTAGTAAATCCTTATTATCATTGTTCTTTGGAGAAGTGTGGAAAATTCCTTGAATTTATCCACATAATGTTGATTTTCATGGAGAAATATATCTCCAGCTCATTCAACCAAGCTTCAACTAAATCACCCCCAACCTTTCCATTTAATTTATAGGTCTTAATATTCTTCATATCCTTGGCTAATTATACCTCTATAAGAGCCCTAAAATCTTGCTCATCTGAAGGAGGGTTTCCTTCTTGTCTAACCTCAAGATTTCTATTTCAACCCACTTTATTTTCTAGCATCCGCCTCTATTTATCCATTTGTTCTCTTTGTTACTATGTTTTCTCTTGCAAAAGTGAGATAGTAGTAGTGAGGTTCTCCACCACTCTGCTCAAAATTCCCTAAACTTTTTCTTGGGGGTCTAGCCTCAGCACTATCCTACCTAGCCTATCTTGGAGGTATGGAAGATCCTCTTCTTCCTCTCCTTAATTTTGGTGCCATAGTTTCTTGGCCACACAAAATTTCCTAGGTTAGGTTGTAGTTCTCCTTCTCATACCTCCTACCTACTAGTTAGTCACATCTTCCAAAAGTACTAACATCTAAATACTATCATCCACTTACAATATTCATAGATATTCTAACTCCACTTAGAATTCCATCTCTCAATAGAAGGTCTTTTCTACCCATAAGTCATCCATAAAGTCAAAACATCTCTAAGATATTTCTAGGGAAGCTTCTAGCCCTATGACCTAGAGCCCTTATACCAACTATAATAACCCAAAATGCTAACCAACCCAAGAGGGATTGCTTTTCTAAAGAACTTATTAAGGTTCTTAGGAGTATCCATGGAATAAATACATTGACTACACATACCCACATTTAAAGTATATGGTGCTACAAACATCACTTGAGTGGACAAGAGAGGCCAAGATGTCATAGGTAATTGGGGTTTACCTCATAAAGAAAAAATTTTAAAATTCACCCCACATTTTTTGCATTCTCCACGAATGTAGACTTCTTAACCTTAGTGTTAGGATTACCCCTTCTTAGTCCTTAGAGATTGGGATGCCAATTCCTTCTTATATCCATAAGTCAATATATGTTGGGTCCTTCAAGAATAATGCCTTAGTATATTTTAACTACACCTCCACGGTGATACCTTAAACTTTATGCTTGTATTCCCCATATCCATGATGGGTCTCTAAGCATAAATCACTCTCTACATGATTGTCTTCTCATGGACATAGGAACTAGGTGTTGCTACCCCATAATAGCCCAAGTTGAAAAGGAGAGTTTTATACAAGGATACCTTTAGAGCCCATCCCAAAGAAACCCCCTTAGCCCAAGATAACTCTCTCTCTCTCACTTTTTGCAAGCATTAAAACAAGAGCAACTCTAGAATGGAAGAAAAATATCATCTTATCTAAAGCTTACAATAAATCTAATGAAACCTTTAGATCAAAGCATTAAATCCAACATCATGGATAAAACCATAAAATCAATAATCAATGGCATCATGAAATCAAAGGTCTAGATTTACAAATGAATAGTCTTTGCTTCTATTACAATAAACCCTCTTTCACCAAGAGTGGTTTCCAACTAAATCCTTCATCGGATTCCAAGAATAATTGAAGAATTAACTTAGCATGATCTGACATCTTCTTCCTTTGGCCTCCATGGTAGTTTGATAGGAAGGTGGGGATCAAAACAACTCATTTGTAGGTATGAATACATTTATATATGATTTATTGCATAGCATCCACAAGTTAAAGAAGCCCATAATTCTTTCCCAAAAATATTTTCTACAATATTTTAAATCCCAAGCCTTGAATTCTTATGCAAATCAATTCAATTTAGCAACACTCAAACAAAATAATCCCATACTTATTTCCAAAATGCTTTCCACAAGTATTTAAAACCAAAGCCATACATTTCCAAGCACATCAATTCCATAAGCAAAAGAATCCCATACTTATTTCCAAAAATATTTTCCACAAATATTTTAAATTCCAAAGCCATATATCAATTCCATAACTAATTAATCCATCGTTAGTTATAAATCAATCCATCATTAGCAAGTCTTTGTCATTCATTTGCAAGACTAAATATTAATCTATCATTTGATTAAATACCAATCTAATCTATCTTTTGATTAATTGCAAATCTAAAGATTGAGATAAATTAATCTATCATTTGATTAATTACCAATCTAAATATTAAAATGCATTAATCTATCATTAGATTAATTGCCAAACTAATCTATCATTAGATTAATTGCAATCTAAATATTATAAATAATTAATTTATCATCTATCATTTGATTAATTGTAATCTAAATATTATAATTAATTAATGTATCATTAGATTAATTGCCAAACTAATTTATCATTTGATTAATTGTAATCTAAACATTAAAATGAATTAATCTATAATTGGATTAATTTCCAAACTAATCTATCATTTGATTAATTGTAATCCAAAGATTAAAAGGAATTAATATATCATCTATCATTTGATTAATTGCAATCTAAATATTAAAATGAATTAATATATCATTATATTAATTGCCAAACTAATCTATCATTTAATTAATTTTAATCTAAAGATTAAAATGAATTAATCTATCATTAGATTAATTGCCAAACTAATCTATCATTTGATTAATTAAAATCTAAATATTAAAATGAATAAATCTATCATTAGATTAATTTCCAAACTAATTTATCATTTGATTAATTGTAATCTAAAGATTAAAAAGAATTAATATATCATTTGATTAATTGTAATCTAAAGATTAAAATGAATTAATCTATCATTATATTAATTGCCAAACTAATCTATCATTTGATTAATTGTAATATAAATATTAACCCCTTTCCTGGTATTTTCAACGACGTAAAAGGTTTAAAATTATTATGGCATGGTGGTTATAGGGGCGGACTGTGCAAAGATCTGTGTGGAGGATTCTGGGGCGGCCATAAAAGTTTGACAGCCTGCCCGGATTCGTGGCGGCTACCGATTCCACCATGTAAATTCAAATATATATATATATATATATATATATATATATATATATATATATATATATATATATATATATATATATTAAAAAGAATTAATCTATCATTAGATTAATTTCTAAACTAATATATCATTTGATTAATTGTAATCTAAAGATTAAAAATAATTAATCTATCATTAGATTAATTGCCAAACTAATCTATCATTTGAAAAGTATAACATTAATCAATCTATTTGATTAATATGAATCTAACATTAGATTAGTCCATCTTTAATTAATCAATCCATTTGATTAATATAAATCTAACATTAGAAAAGTATAACATTAATCAATCTATTCATAGAAATTTGATTAATCTTCCCAAATCAACCCTAAAATGCAACCATAGATTAAAACTTATTCAATCTAACAAAAGTGAAGAATAAACCATTCTAATCATACACACAAAGGATATTAAAAGTTAAACTCTAACTTTAGGTAAGGAATAGGTTTTATATACCTTGATATTTATGTAAAGTAATGCTCATAGGGCACCATCCTTGTGGTGGACCTTGGTGACACAAAAAAATCACCACGAAGTTAAAAAAAATAGCCTACAAACCAAGATGATACTTGCATAAACCCAAAGAATTAATGTAAAAGACACAGAAGGCATGATTCTTTGTACGCAAATTAGATGTCCTAGATCTAACAAGCCTCTCGATGAGTCAACAAGAGAAAATTCTTGACAAACATGACTTGCAAAAAATAAGTGACTCTCGACCAGAATGGGAAAGGAAACTATGTTATGCTAAGCATTGCCCCTACGCTCTTTCCCATTGCACAAGTAGAATAGGTTTCAAGCAGGAAAAAATTGAGTGTGAAAAACCTAAGATACAAAGACTACCAAATCTAACATGTAGGGCAAATACAGCACACTATAATTTCATAGTAATGTTAGAGAAAAATTTGAGCATCTATAGGTAAGCACAAACAACTAATAGCATTGGATTTATAGCAAATAAACAACAAATCTTAACCCAACAAGCTATCAAGTTGTCGGAGCTTTACCTAAAATCCTCCACAAGTACATTCACTGCTTCATATTTATCCTCGTCTACCACCTTATGCTAATAGCAAGATTTTCCTCAATCTTAGATTTTCCCTTTTCTCTTCCCCCACCTTCACATCCACCAAAGTCTTCCTTTTAAAATGAATTCCTTCTTCTCTTAAGGATATTCCAAGCACCACCATCATTAAGGCCTCTACGTAACGCTCATGGCACCTTCCTTTAGTGCCCACTTACAAGAAGAGTGTTATCTCAAGATGCACTTATGATAAAACAAGAGTGGTAACAAGCAAAGAGTGCCCACTCCTCTAAGTGCCATCACTCCAAGCAATAAGTATTAAATGCACTACATCAAGGTTAAATGTGGCTCATCATGTAGCCACAACCAAGCATAAAGCAAATGTTCAGAACAAAACCTCAAGGTTTTCTTTAATGGATTTATTACCAACCTTAGGCATGCAAGAATTAGAAAAAACTAATTAATTCTTCAAGAACACAAGGAGATAATAAAAAACCATCATGCCAAAAGTAAGAACAAATGCACTCCCTTGATGTTTTGTACCATTGTTTTATCCTCAAGTGAGTGGCTCCTTATTTAATATAGACCTAAGCTATCATCGACTCATGTTAAGAAGACTCGTAAATTTTCTAGTCCAATAGTATGAACATGAGTATAAACAAACTATAATGCACCTACATGAAATGATATTCATTCATGTTATCCTAAGTTGTTTGATGAATGAGTCATCATCATCATTTCCCATTTAACAAGGTCTCTTATTCCTTGTGGTCAATTCTCTTGTCCACCCATGAGAGTACCTAATCCTACAACCATGCAGAGCATCAACAATATCATATCCTTAAATAAAATAGACACAATATCAAAGCATACATTCAAAAGCATCAAAACTAAGCATTAAATATCATTTTCTAATACAAAGTCCAACTTAAGTAGCAAGTCTTTCCAAGGTGGTTCATGACAAATTCCTCTACTATAATTGCTCTATCTTATACTTGGTTATCATTTTTTTAGGATCTACCTTGCTTACATGTTTTCCAAGGTCAAGCGATGACTCTAGTTTTGATGGATAAAAAAGAAAATAATCCTCCCAATGTAACTTTCAAGAACCTTCATCAATATTTTGATGGGCTTTTGGCCATTGCCTCATCTGGGGTGTGAACTTAGTATTTTTTAATCTTGAAAATCCATGATTGAAATATGCATTTTGGGTCATATGACCAGAAGACTACTAACATATTGAGGCTCAAAATTTTAATTTTACCTTTCAATAGGGATGTGGCTTTCATTTTTAGTTGGTAAACTCCCCCTAGCATCACCATTAGCTTGTAATAGTTGGTCTTGCTCTATCTAGCTCTATAGGCAACATCCACCATGTTGAGCTACCTTAGCATCTCCAAGGAAATCACCCTCTTAGGCACGTATCATAGTATTATACATATAAATTTAGCAAACCCAAGGAATTGAATGATAGTGTGATTCTATAGGAAGAAATAATCTCCTTCATAGTTACAACACATCTTATAGGAATAGTGTAGAATACATTGGGGTCTTGCTCATTTTAGGATGCACAATATTGGCATCAAGAATTTATCCATGAAGGTATAGTAAGAGGAAATTTATTAAAAGTCTCTCATCTAGTCAAACACAAGTTGCTTTTGGCCAAATTTACCCATTATGTTTGGGTCCAAGTGCTCATATAGCCATGTCTTCTAGCCTAGCATAAGTTGTGCAAGGTATGAACCATACCTAAATACTGGTATGGTACTAAAATTCTCTAGTCTATCAAATGTTTATTGGGCTGTGGGAACTAAAGTCTAGGATCAACACCCAATATTTAAGTATGTACCTCAAGATGTATAGGACCTCCAGTCCTAGTGTTGTTATGTTCTTGTCTCCCTCATCACCAAAGATAAATGCAATCATGCTCAAAATATCATGGGCATCATTCTTTAATAGATCCCAAGACAATGGAAACTTTAGCATAGCAACAATGCTATTATTTTCTTAAAGTTCCATATTCAAGGACCCTAGAGGGTCAAATTTGTGTTTAAAGTAGAGTTGGTTGGCACCAAAAGGGGTAATTTCTAGCCTAGGAGGGACCATAAACATGTATCATACTGCTTTAACCAATAGGATTTTGAATCATCCATCACAATAAACTTACCATATCACCTTTGAGTATTATAGTTGAAGGTGCATGTAGCCATATATTTTGAGCACTTGTGCACTTGAGAAACCATGTATTGTTCCAAGAAATATGTCTATATATTGACTAGGAAGGATTCAAAATATTTTTTCTATATTATTTTGAGGGTACCCTCTCTCAAGCTCTTCATTCTCTTAGACACTTTAGGGTCTGCTACCTTATTTGCTTCATCCATAAGAATGACTGGTGGCTTGGTAGACTCTAACTCAATGGGGTAGTCCTTCTTGAAATTGGACCAGGTTGCTTGGGTGGGCATATCCTTATTTCCTACCCCCATGGTATCTAAGAATACTTATAAATTCTCTCCCTCTAGTCATTCAGTTGCACTCTAAGCTACAAGTTCTCTCTTGATCTCTAGTGCATGTAGAGGATAATTAGAGTGTTAGAGTTTTAACAGGATTTGTAACCATCATAAATCTCCATGCATACAATTTTTTCTCCATCTAGATTAGCCAAGATAGGTGGATCCCCCTTTTAAGTTATTGGATCTTCTTGGTCTATGTGTTCTCCTTGTTTGTGATTGGCCAATTTTAGATTTTATCACCAACATGTGATTGGCCTTAATGGAAAGCACTATTGTATCAGGGATGCTTTGTTACCTTTACTGTGTTGTCATTTTAGCTAGATTATCATAGGTTACAAATATCTATGATCTTTAGTAATCTCAAATATTATAGCAACTTAATATAAATGGCCAAAATCAATGAACATAACATTCATAATAATAATAAGATATAAATATCCAATATAATTCATGCAATAACATGAAGAAAACTTAAAATAATATTGCTAAAAATTGTATACAAGATTTACTCAATATTCATTCAATTTCTTGATATCCTTCGACACAATACATGGAGCCTTACCTCCATAATATAACCTTACAAAGGTGACTCTTTGATTATTTTACTATTGCTCTTCTTATATATCTAATATATATAGCCTTTCCTATTCCATTTATAAGACAAGTATCTCATGCCTCTTGGCTTCTCATCTTGTTGCCTATACACATGAATATTGACTCTCTAATTATTATTTGCACACTTTATTCTATGACACTTACACACTTTCACAATTAACTATGTAACACTAGTGCACATTCTCACTCTTCAAACTTGCACAAATAATTATATGACACTTGTGCACATCCTACACATAGACACATACATAAGGGGAAATATAAATCACACTCCTAAACTATAGACTCACACCCTAATCTATTACATATTTACATTTGTACCTATAGAAATAGAAAATTGACCCATCAGTATGAGTCATTTTTTTCTGAGATCCCTAAGAAGTCACTCAAAATTGTTGTGTAATATTGAGCTTATTTTCCTCCTTTTCTTTACTTTTTCTCCTAACCTTGCTAAATTTATGGTTATCTAAGATGGGTCATGAATTCGGAAAATTTATATTTTTTCTCTTAAAATATTAAGTTTTTGGTCAACCTTTGTGATGTTGGCTCATGGCCAAGGTTGTTTTTTGCTTTCCTACCTAAACCCCTCCAAAACTCCTATAAAAAAAAGTATTGGACTCCCTTTTCCCTATATAGATGTCCTAAATGAGATCTATCTTATTCTAATGCTCTCAAGATTAGATGCTTTTGGAATGCTCTAGTGCTCTACTTTTGGTGTGTCCCTTGTGATTTGCTACTGAGAATAAGCAATTGGAGAAGAATTAATGATAGATTGTGCACATCATTTCTCTTCTAGAGAAGGAAAAATGTCTTCCACCTTGGTTTCTACCTTTACTCTCTCTTCAACCATAGTATTATTAGGTTTTATTTATGCATTATGAGCCCTTTAGATCATTTTAATCACATTTTGCATTCATAGATCAATTTTAAAAGAATTTCTATAAATTTGTGCCCCTCCCTTATGGGACGTAAATTTGATTTTCTTATTTGTTTCCAAATCCATGACCTCTAATTATAAGGCACAAATTCAGTCACAATAGCTTAGGGGTAAATATTTGTTCCAAAAACCCTAGTTTTTCATTTGCATATTTATTTTCCATTGCATACATTTTGTTTGCACTTTGTTTTCACTATTACATGCTTGTTATATCTTTTTTTGCTTCTTTCCAAGAAGGTCAACAATCATTTTCATTTTTTAACGATTAGCTAAAAGGACCAAGGGGGCTTGATAGGTGTTCCTCCAAGCTCATTCACATAGCAACCTAAGTAGTCCCCCAAAAATTGATCAAATTTTCTAAGTTTCTATTGCTTATTTTTAGATTTGACTAAATTCATGGTCAGGAAATCTAGATCACAAATTTGGCTAAGATCGGGCACCAAGTCAAGTAAGTGTTTTGATATCTCTTTTAGATTGTTTTCTATGTGTCTTCTATCTATATTTTGTAGCTAAAAAAATAAAAACAAATAAAAGGAAATTTTATTTCTTGCAATTTTAGGGATAAACTAACAATCATTCTAGGAATAGCTTCTTGTTTGCTTGCATTATTGTTTGTCCTGCATTTTTGTTCTTTTGTTTCTAGCTTAGATCTTAGTCAAGACCAAACTTAGGTAATTTCTCAATAAAAAACATCAAACATTTCATCCTAGAATTGGAGTGAGTCTTTAAACTACTCATGGTTAACCCTTCGACCCCTAGCCTCAAAGTGTAGAAAATAATAGCCCCATTGTTACCTCAGATCCCTGAAAATCCATTGAGAATAATTTAAGGTGGGTTATTTTTCCCTTAACATATTTGGTGAACTTGAGATGAAACAAGTCCTTTGTGGCCATCTAGGAATCCTTTTGCCTCTATTTTATTTTTTTAATTAAAATATAAGCAAGACCATTTAATCTATTTGCATAGATTAGGAAAACTAAATGAAATCTTAATAAACTCTTTTATGTCCTTGTGTTTTTGCATTAGTTTTTTTTCCTTTCTCTTTATCTTAATCCTATGTCTCCAAACCTTATGAATAAGCAAAACATGATATATCCATAATAGAATCCTCTATACCATGAGGATTATTAGGATGATAGGAATAATCCCAATCTAGAAGAAGAAGAAGACATAGAGACTGATGATGTCTTTTATCCTATTGAAGGGTATAATGGATAACTCACATTCAAATCACATAATCATATCTTGAATTTCTTTAGGAAAAATAGGTAAGTCTTGAATGAAACCTTGGATAGAGATATCCAATTTGAAGAAGTTGGAATGTCTCATAGTCAAGTCAATTATCCTCAAAATATTCATATCAATCCTTTGTTTGAATTTTCTCATAATGGTAATATGTTTCATAAACCTACATATGATACTATGACAACCACAAATATTGGGGAAATTTCACCTCTCCCAAATACTAGTGCATTCCATAATAATATTCACTTTTTAACTCATTCTAACCTTCTCAACATTCCTTCTGCTATTCCATCAAATACAAATTTTATCCCATGGAAAGATGCTACACAAAATATCTCATTTTATAACCTATATCATAACAGTGTTAATACCTCCAATATTAACCAAGTTCACTTTCAAAAACCTACCTATAATCCATCCTTAGGGAATCTAGGAGTATTTCACAACAATAATCCAGACATGTAAAGTTTGACAACTAAAGTGAAATAATTGGCATTACGAATGAATAAACTTCAAGCTCTAAATTTTACTTATAACTATAAGAAAATTTTCAATCAACCCCAAGATCCTATGGTAGCCTTTAGACCCTATCCTAAGCATTTTCCAATGTCGATCTTACCCATTTATAATGGAACAATGGATCCTATAGAACATTTAAGGATGTTTAGAATAGCATGTCATGATATTATATATGATGATATGTTGTTGCTAAAAATATTTTCTAAAATTCTTGGTGGTATGGTATTGGAATGGTATTATCAACTATCCCATCATTATTTGAGAAACTTTGAAGAAATAGCTAAGTTATTTGTTCAACAATTTGGAGCATATGTGGAGAAATGGATAACCATTCAATATTTATATCTCCTAAAGGAAGGAAAAGATAAAAGTTTCTCAGAATTCTTGCCTCAATGGAGAAGTTTAGTTGGATGATTAAGGTACACCCTACCTCCTTCAGACATGCTAGAGATATTTATTGGTAACTTGCAAAAATGGATCTCAGATGAATTGGAAACAACAACCATTACCTCTTTCAAAAAAGCAATAGATTTGGAAAGAAAAGTAGAGAATTCTCTTATTTGAATATATCAACTTAAACTAAGGAAATAAAATGAAAGTACTACAAAATACCAATATAAGAACAAACATATCATTGGTGATTGGGTAATAGATAATAGGCAAACCAAAAATTTCAATGTAACTAGTACCTTGTAGAAGTTGGTACTTAGCAAACCCCAAAAACCCCCATCAAGGAATTTTATGAAACACAACCAACCCATTTTGTTGATCCTTAAGTAGATTTTGTAAGCTAAGATGATCGAACTATGTACCATAAGACAACCTAACACCATGACAGTTTAGTATAATCCTGATCAACATTGTGATTATCACAGGGTGGAGGGACACGTGATGATTTTATGCAAGAAGTTGAAACATGTGGTTCAATACCTAATATATGAAGGTCACCTTATTTTGGATGATTATACAACCCACTCCTAACCACAAACGTCCAACTAATCAACCTCCTACTCAATAGACACCTAAAACTAATCAAGATACGAGGATATTCCAAAATACCTTACCCAAAAATGGGCAATAAATAACTAATCAAGTGTCATATCATAATGTGCCACTCCCTAAAAAAAAATTGTGGGTATGATAGAAACTACTACAAGAAAACAATCTCAAATTCAACCAACTCAACAATCTCAATAGGAGTCAAGTTCTACATCCAAGCAACCCTCTAGACCATCCCTAATTCTTAAGAGTGCCCAAAAAAGGAGCATAGATGTAGAAAAACCAACCTTAGTGTTGAATCCACAACCAAAATTCTCCTTAAATCTCCAATAATAATTAACACACCTACCAAGATATCCCTCTAAGATATTTTACATACTTCTCTTATTCATAGGGAAACCTTGTTAAAACTTCTAAGTAAACAAATTGTCCCACAAGATCTTCCCCTTGGTAGCCTATACAATGTTGTGGGTACTCTTAGGATGAATCACATATATTTTATGATGATGATCTTCCTTCCTCAAATTTACAAGGGTATTATCCCCTTTACATCACTGGATATATTGGAAAAAAATTAATCAAAAGGATATTGGTGGACAATGGTTCCTCCCTCAATATACACACTTAGAAGTTCTCAAAAATTCTATATTAAATGAGGAATATTTAACCAAATTGTATGTCATCATAAAGGCTTTCAAAAATGAGTCCCAAGACACTTGTGGCATCTTGTCCCTTCTCCTGAAGGTAGGATCCAAGATCTTAGACACTTTATTTTATGTGTTATATTTCCCTACATATTTTAATCTTCTTATTGGACACCCTTGGATTCATGCAATGAGGGTTTTCCCTTATACTCTTCACCAATGTTTGAAGTATGAGTTCAAAATAAACTTATCACCATCCAGGGCAACCACCATTCATTCCATTATTGTTCAATGGTTGAGAGTCCCAATCTAACATCAATTTATGTTCATTCATTTCTCTTCATAAAAAATTTAGATCACTAAGGAGTTTGAGAATTTTGAAATAAGTAAAGAACCAACAATCATAACCTCATTACAAGATCAAGCCAATTGTTTTTTTTTAATTCCTCTTCTATATTTAGTTAAGATACCATATTCATCCCAAACTATGGGCTTGCCTCATAAAAAATATGTAGTACACATAAGTATGTGTACCTTTGTCTATACAGATATGTCCCATGAATAAAATATCCATGGTAGCAAACCCTTTATAGTAGAGATAACCTTTACCTATTGTTATCTATCCAATGTTTACCCACTTCCTAATCAAATCCTACCTTGTATGACATATTAAGGTAAGGGTTTGGGGCTACAACAACAATGCATTCAAGAGCCTTTGGAAGATGAGCTTTGTGTAATAACCCCAAAACTAACTATAAAAGAATACAATAAAAGAAAAGAATTTTTTTTAAGAGGGATTCATAAACCCCTATCCTATATTTAGTTAATCTATGGTTTAAGTTTACTAAGTTTTCTCAACTTCTCTAAGAGTCACATGATATGTTCTGTAGATAAGCTATCTATCTCATCCTTCTTGATGAGCTAACTTATCACCTTCAGTACAATTGAAGGTAAACTAAGTTTCCCAATTTTCCTAAAGAGTTACATCGCATTCAATACCCTACACAAGTCTATCTATGTAGGCATATTATGTGTTATCACAAATAAACTTATCCATATCATCATTCCTTATGAGCTAAACTTATCACCTTTAGTACAATCAAAGGTATACACCCATCACCATACCATACATAAGTCTATCTGTATAGGTATGCTACACGTATTGTGAGTTAAGATATCCATATCATCTTCACAATGAGCTATCTTAACTTCGATGTAATCAATCAGTTTACTTAGTTATCATTCTCCCTAAGGGGTCTCAATCCCTTAGGTCTTTTCTACGTTCACCCTAAGATCTCATTTTCTTAGGTTACTTTCTAGATTCACCCTAAGATCTCATTTTCTTAGGTTACTTTTATGTTTAACAAGAAGAAAAGAATAGCTCTATCTATTTAATCAATCAAAGAGCAAAATCCATAAAGCATACAAGAAGTACTTAGAAAGGAAGCAACATTTAAATAAAGGTAAACATTAAATAAAAGAGGGAACTAGATAACAAAGCATAAATAAATCATAATAATAAATTAAAGGTACATTTACCATTCATTCATTACATATATCCAAGTATGGTAAAACCTCCATACTTTAAAAGAATAAAATAATACATCATAACCATTTAGGAATTTCTTCCTACAATTATAGTTTATTTGAGCATAAGTAAATTATTGCAGTTATAAATCAAACTGGTGCATTGGTTCCAACTGCCTCTTTGGTCCTCCTCCTTTCTTTCCATCGTTCATTTTAGGATAGTAGGGAATTAGCGCAATCCATGGTTCTATGAAAGGCATGCATCTAAATGCATCTACTAGTAACATGAAACTAGTGCATTTACTATTTACTTTGCCAAATTGCAACTATACAAATTTAATTAAAGCATTCAACCATCTACTGTATAGTTGATATCATAAGAATATCCTCATTAATATTCTCATCTCTCAAATACTCAAAGAGAGTCATTTCAACAAATACAACTAGATCACAAGTCTTACTTTAATCAAATCATATCAAACCATTATTTCAAATAACTAAGGTTTCATTCCTTAATTAAGAAAATAATCTAATTTCCTTTATTTTGATTAATCAAAGTCCCACACCTTCAATTAACTAAATAAACTATAATTTTTTGTTATTCACATTAATCAAAGTCCCATACCTTTAATTAACAAAATAACTATAATTTTACTTTATTTCAAATAATCAAAGTCCCATTCCTTCAATTATTAAAATAATCTACATTTCTTTTATTTCAAATAATCAAAGTCCCATTCCTTCAATTATCAAAATAAACTAAAAATTTCTTTATTTCAAATAATCAAAGTCCCATTCCTTCAATTATCAAAATAAACTATATTTCCTTTATTTCAAATAATCAAAGTCTCATTCCTTCAATTATCAAAATAAACTATATTTTCTTTATTTCAAATAATCAAAGTCTCATTCCTTCAATTATAAAAATAAACTATTTTTCCTTTATTTCAAATAATCAAAGTCCCATACCTTCAATTATAAAAATAAACTACAATTTTCCTTTATTTCAGATAATCAAAGTATCATTCCTTCAATTATCAAGATAAACTATAATTTTTTATTTCAAATAATCAAAGTCCCATTCCTTCAATTATCAAAATAAATGATATTCCTTTCATTTAAAATACAACCTTAGAAATTTTGTTCTAAAAGTTATAAATATTAAATTTATTTTCTTTAGAATTGAATATTTCTCTAATTAAAATAAAAGGAGATCAACGATCATCCTCATTAAACTAAAGAGTTTTAAAATATAAATAAAAATGAACAACAAAGCTAGAAGGGGGTGTAGTGAAGATTGTGGTTGATCAAAACTTAAATATGCAGGGCTTCACATTTAAAGCATCATGGCCTGATACAAGTAAGACCACACCAACTATGGGTAAACATACCATTCGAAACCACCAGGGAAGAACATTTAAAGAGAAAAGTACACAAAGGAGGGCTTTGACCTAATCCAATGGATGTATCCCAATGGCAAGGACAAAACTAAACTCTCTCAAATGGGAGAAACCCGATAATGAACTTAACAATATTTTCCTTCATGGCAACTAGCGAAGACGATGGAGAAAAAAAAAACTCAAAACCCAAAGGAGGGCAAATTTCCATCACGAAAGACTAACCAACATTGCAGTCAATGTTCTCTAACTAGTTTATACAAAATCTACACCAAGGGGGGGTTTAGTGTTTAAACAACACATGGCAAAAACTTGTCATATTGCTTACCCACGGATGCTAGCCAACCATAGCATCCACTTGATGTAGTACTTCAACCATCAGCACTGGCCAAAGTCACACAAACTACATCATCAACAAACTATAACATAGCTACAGTGTGATGTACATGAATCATTATAGCAACATAGTGTTTGTAGTTCATTGACTCAAATTGAGGATGAAGCTAAAATAAGAGTCAACGACTACGAGAGTCACCAAGGAAAACTAAAGCAGCTATGGACATAACAATGGATAAGGAGAACCCAATATTAAGGAGATGAACAACAATGCCAAACCCAATAAAAAGGGTAGTGTCTAACAGAGCAAGGATAGGTAGAAAAACCAAACTGCTAGCATAAATACGACATCCAATAGAAAACACTTAGAAGGTAAAAGGTAGTGAACATGCATGCTTAAACCAACCTATATTTTTCTTCCAAGATGTCTCTGATGTGCTCCTTGTGTAGATTTCATAAAAAGGTTCAGTTCTTCCCCCTTGTCTTAGAATCCTCCTTTTCTTCTACTATGAGCTAGCCCCTCATTCTTTTCTTTCTTTTTGTTCTTAAGGGACAAATCCCTCTTTCATCACACCATCGGACATGCTTCCCATTACTCCCACCTACCCGCATTTACTCCCCATCTTATCCCACAGGTTGTCTAATAAGGTAAATTGGTTTTTAAATGATTTTTTTCCCTTATTTCAAAAATCTTACCATTAATGAAGCTTCTTTGTCAAGTCGATAGGAGGCTTATCTTCCCAAGGTCCTTCCTTCCCCTTGCTTTGAAGGGAAGATATTTTAATCCAATATATAATAATAAACAGAAGATCTTATCATAATAAAAATTCTATTATTATTATTTCAATATCCCTTTATTCATTTAAATAATAGTCTATTCTTATTTAAATTAAGATATTATTATTTACTTAAATAATATTCTATTTATTATTTAAGTCATAGTTTTTTAATTTATTTAAATTAAGAAACTCTGTTATTATAATATTTAATAATTATAATAATAATCTACCATTATTTAAATAAAGTTCTTATTCTAATATTTTTTTAAATAAAATCTACTTGAAAATTTTTATTATTATTTAAAATAGAGTTTCTTTATCTATTAAATAAATTTCTATTATAATTCAGAAATATTCAAGTTATCTATTTAAAATAATAATCTACTATTATTGAAAAGAGATCTTTATCATCTATTTTAAATAAAATCCTATTATTATTTAAATAGATTCTTCTATATATTCTTACATATAGAAGAAGTCCTTTCATCACAAACTAACAACATGTTATTCTACAACAATTTAGTGAATTGAAAGGCAACCAAATTCATGCACATTTTCCAAAACCAAAGATGCAGCAAAGTGATGAAGTAAAAGACAACCAATCATATGCAACAAACAAAGAGAAATTTTTTCCATCAACCCAGTCACCCGTCTCAACCAGAGAATTTACGATAGGTACTAGGCTATCAACTATGGCTCTTGGTGGCTAGCTAGTTGATGATTATCCCTAAATGTTAATGCATACCTATATGAAGGTAGTCATCCATGTTACCCCCGAGTTGCCTTAATCATCACTTCCCCAACCTCAAGTACCCTATTTATGGTGGATGATTCTATTTCTTCCACCTATAAGTGTACCTAATCCTGCACATTGACAATCTATCATCAATACCATGTTCTTCAAATATAAATCAATCTAAGCATTATATAGTCATTCATTTATAATAAAACTAAGTATCAAATTACTATTGATCATCACATAGTTTTTCCATGCCATAAGTCCTACCAAGGAGGGTCATGACACTTTGACCTAGGAGATATGGTATAAGCTATATCCTCAACAAAAATAAATCCTTACCACCTAATGATCATCAAGTTGTCACCTTCACTGAATTCATGGATCATCATGGCTTGACGTGGAGTAATGAAGATGAGGGATCACATTCTCCCTCTAACATATTATTTTACAATGTGATATCTTTGGTACACCTTGAGTTAGTTGCAACCCTATGGGAGTATGTTGAAGGGGATATAGACATTGTTCTTTTGAGGGCATCCTCTTATGATGCCTTAAATCTTATGAATCCCATCTAAACCTTAGTGAAGCTCATGAAGGACCATGTGGAGGCCATTTTAGCATCAATGTAATTTCTAAGAAGCACCTTTGAATTAGCTACTATTGGCCTTCCAAGGATAAATATGCATGTGACTATGTTCGACACTATGACAAGTGTCAGTGCCATGATAACCTTGTTAATGATCCTAAAAAACTTTAGGTTATTGCTTCCCCTTGGTCATTCTCCATGTAGGGATTGGAAATTATAGGGAATATTAACCCTATATCATTTGATTATCATACTTTTATCATCACAACTATGGAGTGCTTCATCGAAGTCATGCCCCTATCCATAGTGATTGAAGCTCAATTTTCCAAGTTCATCTTCAACTAGATCCTTTGTAGGTATGGGATTCCTTCAGTAATTACATCTAACAATAGAATTCATTTCAAGAAAAAATATATCCATAATTTTTTCTAAGTATAAAATTTATAACAAATGGTCAACTCCATATTACCCTCAAGGTAATGATCAAGTTGAAGCATCCAAGAAGTCCTTCGTTAAGATCCTCAATAAGTTGGTTAGTAATACTGGTCGATACTAGCATATCCAATTGTACCCTACCTTATGGGCCTATCATACAAGTATAAGAACTCCTACAAGTTAAAACCCCTATGTCTTGTTTTATAGAACTAACGTAGTCTTCTCATTTGAGTTAGAAATATCATCCTTGTGTATCTTGTTGAAATATTCCTCAATCAGCGATGAGTATTATTTAGATCATTTAAACCAAATGGAGTTGTTGGATAAAAAGTGTGTCCATGCCTTAGAGCATCTTCAAGCCTATCAAAATAGGCTCAAATGAACCTACTCTAAGAAAATTTTCAATCATTCATTTGAATTTGCATACCTTGTTCTCAAATAAAACCATAAGAACACTAATGCTCGAATAGATCTGAAGAGAAAATTTCAGCCCAATCGGCTAGACCCCTTTGTCATAATGGCCAAGTTTGACTTAGGAGAATATCCTTTAGCAATGTTATATGGAAAATAACTTAAAGAACCAATGAACATAATGCACTTAAAATGATATTGTGTATGAATTCACATCATCTCTCTTTCGTTCTCCTTTTTCTCTTGTTTTCTTCTTTCTTATCCTTTTCTCTTTTTCTCTTATTCCAGCTTCCATCAATTTACTTGATCATACTATATGATTTTTTGTCATACATAGGATATATTTTTTGATATACTTATTTCTTTTACCTCTTATGCTTTTAATATAGTTACTTTATTTTTTGACCTTGCATTGCTACTTGATCATATAGATTTTTAGGGACTTTGCAATGAGGTAAGTGATGAATACTAGTTAGGTTTCAGCTCATATGCATTGTACTCATACTAGGTCACTAGTTTTTAGAAAATCCTCAACCTAGGGTATGTTCCTTGACCTTTAAATTTTTAATAATTCTAAATTTCTGCAAGTCAAGGAATATGCTTCTTCATATCTTGTATATACTTTGTCCTTTGCAATTTTTCAATATTTTCTTCTCTCCAATACAAAGGATATATGTTCCTTCTTCTATTGGTGCATCTTGTTTTGCTCACACTTCTCCTTATTTGATATTTCAACTTTTAATGGGGCCTCATAGGATAGGATAGATACCGCATGAATATAATTTATGGTGTTCATACGACCACTGACTATTCTGTGCACATCCCTTAGCTCTTCAAATTTCAACAAGGACACACACACATTGCTTTTCATCACCTTATTCTTCTTATGTATCTTTATTTTCTCTAGCACATGCACACACAACACCTTCTTGCTTTGCTTTGATCAATATTTTTCTCTTCTTTAGTGAGCTAACACCCCTATTGGGTTATACATCTTTTGACCATATACACACATTACACCCCTATCGGGTTACACCCTTTTTGGCTCAACAAGCACTACACCCCATTACATGATAACTTCATGGCTGCCAATGAGTATCAACCTCCACTTAGACCATTTGCGATCACACATCCTAGAGGGTATCACTCCATATACAACAACTAGCGAGTGCACACCCATACGGATATCACTTTATTTTTTGGTAACTAATGAGCACACACCCATAGTGGGTATCACTCCATCAACTTATTATTTTTAGAGAGCATAACACACCATATATGATAGCTTCATGGCCACTTGTGAGCACTACATCCATAGCGGGTTTCACTCCATATTTGGCCATTTGTGAGCATACATCCTTATAGGATTTTCCTCCACCTTTTCTTTTATTTTTTTCTTAGCTTATCATCATTTCATCACATTGACCCCTTGTGGTCTACGTTAATTCAAATATCATACTCTAAGTATACCTTTTCTTTATTTGACCTTTTTTTGACCTTCTTCTTCTTTTTTTCCCTTTCTTATCTTCCTCTTTCTTCTTTTCCTATCTTCTACCAAATTCATACCCTATTCTTATGGGCTATGAATTTTCTCTATGATGAATTTGAGGTCCATTTTTATGGGGCATGAATTTTATTGGAGTGTTGTTTTGTTTCCCCTTCTTGTTTCTCTTCTTTGTTTCTTTCTTCTAACACCTTTCTATGCTTCTAATATAGTTATCTAGTTATGTACTCATTAGTTAAGTTCATATAGTATGCATTATTTATTTATGTGCATTTGTCATGTATTCATGCATTTGTTCTTTTTTATCTATTCATGCTTAGTAAAAAAAAAGTGCAAATGCATAAAACACACACACACATAATCAAACATGCATAATTATAAAACTAAAGCATGATATTTTTCTCAATATAGAGCATGTCAACCAGATTAGTATGCCACAATACAAGCTTGGTATACTTGACCATCCCATACCTTAGGGACACATGTCACACTCAAAATTGGTATGTCATCTTGATCCTCATCCTAGCTCTATGAGGCAGTCTCCTCTACTATGCCTACTAGAGGTGGTCCTAGTGGAGGCATGTTCACAAACTATGAATTAATTTGTGATCTATAACAAGACCTACTCTATGACTATAAGGATGTTGACAAAGGTACCCTATACTCTATTGGAACTACCTCAAACTACAACACCTGGTATAAAGTCTCCCTTTGTACAGACAACTCTAACCTCTCTCCAATCCTTTACAACTTCTCCTACAATAATCAGATTCCCTCACCCTATTGGTTGCCAATGATGATAGAAATCCCCTCTACCTAGGATTATTGTTGCTCTCACTTCAATCAACCCATCTCCCCCCTAAGGTAGTTTGTGTTAGCCCTCATTGTGTCTCTCTCAACCACTATCACACCTTATATAGTGATGGTTTGATCTTGTTATGTGAGTATCATGTTTAGGGATCCCTAAAACCCCTCTATTGTCATGGACCTATCCTCTCAAAATAGGTCCATATCCCTCTGCATGACCATTATCCTAACCTATAACACCTCAATATCCCTCGCTAGGTCATCCTAACTCATAGTCTTGTTAGGTCTTGATACTACCACTATAGGGGCATCTCCTGTTGTCCTACTCAACCTAACATCTATTATTATAGGGGCACATCTTAATGTCCCCACTCCCCCTATGCCTAGGATGGTGATGGTAATCCTCACTATTGTCACCACCTCCACATAAACCTACACTCATGTCTACCTAGATGGCTCCTAACCCCTCTATCATGACTCAATCATGCATTAGGTGGCCTCTCAAAGTGCCAATTGTATCCATTAATCCATGATTTGATACCTCTACATTAGCACCAATGGTGATGTCCTTAGGATTGTAATACTCCTAAGCCATATCTTATACATAAAGGCTACCTTGACATCATCCACTCTTGGGTCAACATAGAGTGGGTCATTTAGGTCCTCCTATATAAACCTCCCCACATCAGGAGCCCCTTCGACCCTTGATGGGTCCCTCCACACCTATCTAAACCAATAGTCTCCTAGGTCTAATATCTCTTATAGGATTTTGAATAGTTTTTGTACTCGATCAAACCTATATAGCTCTAGCTCAGCCCTCTTAGTGGTGATCCACAAAATTCTTTGAACCTAAGCCAACTCTTCCCCATACTTAACCCATCTAGGGTGTAGATACCATAGTCATCATATGATCATGTGTTATCATGGCTCATCTATCACCCACTTTTGGGTCAACATAGAGTGGGTCATTTAGGTCCTCCTCAATAAACCTCCCCACATCAGGAGCCCCTTCGACCCTTGATGGGTCCCTCCACACCTATCTAAACCAATAGTCTCCTAGGTCTAATATCTCTTATAGGATGTTGAATAGTTGTTGTACTCAATCAAACCTATATAGCTCTAGCTCAGCCCTCTTAGTGGTGATCCACAAAATTCTTTGAACCTAAGCCAACTCTTCCCCATACTTAACCCATCTAGGGTGTAGATACCATAGTCATCATATGATCATGTGCTATCATGGCTCATCTATCACCCACTTTTGGGTCAACATAGAGTGGGTCATTTAGGTCCTCCTCAATAAACCTCCCCACATCAGGAGCCCCTTTGACCCTTGATGGGTCCCTCCACACCTATCTAAACCAATAGTCTTCTAGGTCTAATATCTCTTATAGGATGTTGAATAGTTGTTGTACTCGATCAAACCTATATAGCTCTAGCTCAGCCCTCTTAGTGGTGATCCACAAAATTCTTTGAACCTAAGCCAACTCTTCCCCATACTTAACCCATCTAGGGTGTAGATACCATAGTCATCATATGATCATGTGCTATCATGGCTCATATATCACCTTCCTAGTGGTAGGATGTCAATGTATGTTCTTTGGATATTATCAAAGTCCTGGGCCCACCTATATGCTATCAGTTGCTCTAGATTAGGTAGTGGCCCTGGTAGTACATGTAGTCTCTAGACAACTATGTGCTCCTAGCACCACACTTGAAGCAATATATTATAGACTAGACTTGCCTATCACTTATACAAGATATTATACAATGTCCTATAAAAGTGGTCCAACACATAAGAACCCAATGCGAACCTCACCTACTGGTCTTGTATGTATACCATGACCCTTGCCAATACCTATGGCAAGTGTCACCTACTTGTGTGGCATACAAGAAATTCAATCACTATCTCATAGAGTACAATTATCAATACATCAACACCGTATCATGTAGGTATCTCATCTACATCGAGTTAAATTTGTTAGATCTCATGACTTGGGTATCTCAACAATCTCTATAGTATTTTTTGATGCACTTATGCCCTATAAACTATCCTCCCCCTAATGGGGATGCACAAGATCTATTGCCTGACCTATAGCATGACAATCATATCCCTTATAGGTAACCAAAAGGTAGATGACTTTAGATACTATATCTTTACCAGTGTCATTAGTAACAATCTATTTGCCTCCATTTGGGATATCTCTACCAGATGTTTTAGCCCCACCATCTGTAGAGTATCCCTATTTTCCACTATGATCTACCACATAACCTCCTCTAAGGATTTTAGCAAACACTCCCTTCTCTCAAGAACATCATGCTACAAGCAAAAATATTAATAAATTTTTAATCAGTAATAATGAAAATTCATAATCAAGATAATCAAATCAGCTCTCTTCTTATTCTTCTTTTCTCTCTTTCTCCTTTTTTCTCTCTCTTTTATTTTTAATTCATGCCCCATATTTAGGGCATGAATTCAATCCTTGTATTCCCAAGGCAAAAATCTGATCATCATTAGATTCCAACAAAATTTACAGTCGACCCCCAAGTTTGTATCGAGGTCTCGCATGGAATATTCCTCTAAAAAATTAAATAAATATTTAAAAATCCTTATCTAACCTAATATAAAAGTTGGTTTTAGGTTCATAACCATGCTTGCTCCACTACTACATTGGTCTTACCTCTCGTAATGGTTGATCGGTGTGTGGGAAACACCATTTGTTATTTTTATCCAAAGCTCCTTTTCCCTTCTTCATGTGGTGAAAATGAATTCATTTTCACCCTCCCTCCCGTTTTATCTCTCCTTTTTTTCTCTTCTATTTTTCTTTTTTTCTTTCTATTTGCTTCTCTTTTCTTTTGTGTCTTATTTTTTTAATTTTTTTAGGAATTTTGTATTCCTTATGAAACTCAAGGGGACACTTAGGCCCTAAGGCCATTAATGTCATTAATGCTTTGTTTAGCATGTAAAATTTCAAAGTATTCATAATGATAAAATTTTTACATCATCCCTCCATCTAAACCTACCACCCCTTTTTGTGTTCATCATTTTTCATCCATAGGTGTCTACATTTTTCTTTGACACATTTATCAGGCCATAAATGCATCAAAGAGGGCGTAAAATATAGACACTGAAAATTGACCCATCAAAATGAGTCATTTTTTCCTTAGATCCAAAGGAGTCACTAAAAGTTTCTAAATGTAACATTGAGCTTCTTTTTCCTCCTTTACTTTACTTTTTCTCCTAACCTTGTTGAATTCATGATTGTCCAAGACAGGGCACGAATTTGGCAAATTTGGATTTTTTATCTTAAAAAGCCCAATTTTATGTTGACCTCTATAACATCAGCTCTTGGTCAAGTTTTTTTTTTATTTTCCTACCTAAACCTCTCCAAACCTCCTATAAATAGAAGGATTTGGATTCCCTTTTCTCCCAAACAGATGTCATAGATGAGATCTATCTTCTTCTAATACTCTCAATATTGGATGCTTTTGGAATGCTCGAGTGCTCTACGTTTGGTGTCTCTTGTGATTTACTACTGAGGATAAGCAAGTGGAGAATCGTTGATGACAAATTATGCACATAATTTATCTTCTAAAGAAGAAAAAATATCTTCCACTTTGGTTAATACATTTACTCTTTCTTCCTCCATAGGCTTATAAGGATTTATTTGTGCATTATTAGTTCATTAGATCATTTTAATCTCATTTTACATTCATAGGTGAATTTTAAAATACTTTCTACAAATTCGTGCCCCTCCCTTACAAGGCATGAATTTGATTTTCTTCTTTTTTTCCAAATTAATGACCTCTAATTATAGGTTGAAAATTCATTAATAATATCTTAGGGGCAAATTTCTATTCCCAAAACCCTATTTTTTCATTTGTATATTTATTTTCCATTACATTCATTTTATTTGCACTTTGTTTTCACTCTTACATGCTTGTTATATCTTGTTTTACTTATTCAAAATGAAGTCAACAATCATTTTCATTTTTGAATGGTTAGCTAAAAGTACCAAGGGGTTTGACTACTACACCTACAAGATCAGTCACATACCGGCCTAAGCAGACCTCCAAATACTGATCATTTTTTCTAAGTTTCTATTATTGATTTTTAGATTTAATTGAATTTGTTGCCAGGAACTCTAGAATGCAAATTTGGTTAGGATCAACCACTAGGTCAAGTAAGTGTTTTGATAGCTCTTTTAGATTATTTGATGTGTGTCTCTTATCTGAATTTTGTAGATAAAAGAGTAAAAACAAATAAAATAAAAGTTTATTTCTTACAATTTTTGGGATAGTCTTCATTGAAACTAAGAATCATTCTAATAATAGCTTATGATTTGCTTGCATTGTTGTTTTTCATGCATTGTTATTCTTTTCTTTCTATATTAGATATTAGTCAAGACCAAACTTAGGTACTTGCTCAATAAAACACATCAAAAATTCTATGTTGGACTTGAAGTGAATCCTTAAACTACTCCTAGTGAACCCTTCGATCCATTAGCCCTCGAGTGTAGATAACAATAACCTCGTATTTACCTCAACTCCTAGCATATCCATTGAGAATTTTCCATGGTGGGCTATTTGTCCCCTCTACATTACCATGAAGGTGTCATGGGGGTACATTAGCATGTACTAAATAATGTATTATTCTCTAACACCCCCCTATATTACATTATTTGGTTATTGAAGACTTTAGCCTTCAATATTCATCTTTGTTTTCTAGTACTATCAAGTAATATTACATTGTGTTTGGTCTTCTATTTAAGATCCTTCTTTAGTTCTTCTATATTTTTCTCTTTTCTATGATCTTTTGGATCTTGCTCATGAAATTCTTGAGATTCTTCTTTGTCTTTAGACTTTTGTTCATGTACTTTATTTATTTTTTCTTCCTTGATTTCATTGTACTCTTGAATTTGATGTTATCCTATAAAATTTGAATATTCACTTAGATTATCATAATTAATCTCTTAATTATGGGCTTTGATTTTTACTATCAATGTTGAATAAATTTTATTGTTTTCTTTATCTTCTCCCTGATATAACTCTCTTTTATCATGAACAATTGTTTTTCCTTTTATAGTTTCAATCAACTCTTCTTGCTTTTGAATTTTATCTTTATGAATTTCAAGTGAAAGCAATGTCATATACATTATACTACCTATATCAATAGGTATTGTAATATCATATTTAGATTTTTCAATTGCTTCAACAAGTTTTGAATGCAAATAATATTCAAAAATTTTATTCATAGTTTATCTGTAGATAAATCTCATTGCTTTGTTTTGATTTTCATTAGATTTTTTTAATCAATTATTGTATGCCAATTTTCAATACTTCTAATATTTCATTTATTATTATAGCCATTAGATTTTCTTCCATAATAATTTATTAGATGTAGAATACCTTATTACTCCAAAGTTTAATTCAAATAATCAAATTCTTCAAATAAATCTACAAAATCAATTCCCTTGGAGTTGGAAACCTTATGGCTCCCAATACACAATTTCTAAATTGTAAAATTCTTAATCAATAAAAAAATCAAATTTTATTTTGGAGTAGACACCTTTATCTCTCCAAAATTTTGAATATTTTTCAAAATCAAATATATTCTATCAAATATAAAATTCCTTTTAATTCCCCAATTTTAAATTTTTAACTTTTCTACTTTCCAATTTTCAAGTATACAAATTTCAAATATTTTCATTTTCAAAAAATGAAATAGAAAAATATATTTCAATTGTCCTTATCACTTCAAATTTTAAAAAATTTAAAGAACTTTAATCAAGCACTAATATTTATCGCTTCAAAAAATTAGGAAGGCATTGAAGTCATTATTCTTTCCTAAAAATGATTATTTCCCAAAATTTTAAATTTAATGCATACCTTTTACCTTCACGTGGTCATCAAAATGTTACTTCATTAGGGCATATGTTAGGGCCAATATTATCCACACAAATATGGGAGACATTACACCTTATGCATACAATGTTCCTCATAAATACATGCACTTCAATTCTCTTTGTTGTTGTTGTCACCATACTTATGAGGATTGCTTCCTCATTACTAGATGATGTTGCTAATGCCTTAATTTTGAGGATTATTTCCTTGCTACTAGATAATATTGCTCTATTACCTACTGCTAGTTGATTTAATTAGTTTTATACTTGATGTACCAAGCATTCCTACAACTCTTCTGTTTCTTAAAGTTTTTGCTCTTTCTTTCCTTAGGGCTATGACCCCTGGATAATGGCACTACATTTCTTTCATTTTTCTTTAGGAGTATGAATCCTAGAAAATGTCACTACCTTTCTTTCATTTTTATTTAGGATTATGGTTCTTTAATAATGGTACTACCTTACTTCCTTAGGACTACGACAATGCCTTTCTCTTTTATCAAGTTCAAACTTGACTTGATACCAAATGCTTGGATGCCCTTTGGAGACACTTCAAGTCTTTGAACAACCTCCAATGCAATGCTTTTGATGGAACTTAAATACTCTGCATTCTCTTGGAATATTCCTTTGATGACCACATTTGCTTCAAGTAGGAAGCTATTGGAGCTTCTCCAAATCCAATGATTTTTTCTTCTCATAGGCCTTTCTTTATATTTTTCTTTCTTTCATAGGTTTTGTTTTGACTAGTGATCCACTTTAGCTTCATTTTATTTCCTTCAAACTATTATATATTAAGGATAGGACTACAACATTGTATATTGGCAACTATCAACTTATTATTTACTTCTTGATGGCAACCTCTTCAAATATGATTCAACTTATTCTTTATATTTGAGTCCACATTATTTTCAATGGAATACAAAAACTATACCTACACAATATCAGTTATTCAAAAAATAATGTCAACATAATTAGTAACCCAAAAATTTTCTTGGCCTATGTTTTCTTCACATGGATCTTCCTATAAATTCAAACCAAAGCTTTCCTTTCATGCTAGATTATCAATATTCACATCAAAAATTAATTTTTGGTGCTAGATTTAGAAAACTACTCTCTGTAGATCTTAATATTATCACTTCAAAATTAAATATTCACATTGAAATTGTATTTCTTGATGCTAGCAATAGAGACTACTCAAAGTAGCTCTAAAATATTCTATGCAATTTAGCTCAGATACCATTGTTTTATCTTTAGCCATATTATCATAGGTTTCAAATATCCAAGATCTTGAGTAATCTCAAATATTAGAGAAACATAATATAAACAACCAAAATCAATGAACATAACATTCATGAAAATAACAATAATAATATATAAATTACCAAATATCATTCATGCAATAACATGAAGAAAACTTACAATAATATTGCTCAAATTTGTATACAAGATTTACTCAATCTTCATTCAATTTTTTGATATTATTCGATATAATACATGGAGCTTTACCTCCATAATATAACCTTAGAAATATGACTCTTGTACTCTTTGACTATTTCTCTCCTTATTTATCCAGGAGATACAACCTTTCCTATTCCATTCATAAGACAAGCCTCTCATACCTCTTGTCTTCTCATCTTGTCACCTATACACATGACTCTTGACTCTCTATTTACTATTTGCATACTTTATTCTATGATACTTGCACACTCCTACTTGCATACTTGCACACTTTACTATATGACACTTATGCACACACTTGCACACATTATTACATGACACTTGTGCATATTATCACTCTTCATACTTGCACACATAATTACATGACACTTGTGCACATTCTCACTCTTCATACTTGCACACATAATTACATGGCACTTGTGCACATCCTACACATAGACACATACATGAGGGAAAATATAAATTACACTCATAAACTATAGAATCACACCCTAATCTATTACATTTATACATTTGTACCATTAAGGTACTATGGAGGTACATTAGCATGTACCAAATAATGTAATATTCTCCAATAGATCGTTGAAATTTTATTGTATGTTTGACCTCTGACTTTCCTCATCATATCATTGTTTGAAAATATGTGCAAAGTGAAAGGTGTTCCTTTTGAATGAATGTTTCATAATAGCTCATGGGAGAATATTTGACAATCTCTTTTTCAAGTTTGTCTTTATAGTCACCAGGGTCATTAGACCTTTTATCTATTTCTTCAAGCAGACCCCCTTCTGATGGTCTAATTTTGGGCAACTAGTTTGGATTGATGGCTTGGATTACCTAAGTTCTACTCAAGGTCATATTGCTTCATGCAATTTTATTGATAAGAGACTTTTTGAGAATTTGGATCAATATAACCCTATCAAATACCTACAGGGAAGATTTATTTTTAAGATTCAAGCGTACCTTTTCAAAAAGATCTTGTTGATTGGGATGCAAAGTGGTCTTCCATATAGTGTAGAAATTCTATTGTGTTCTCTATCTTGATTTTTATGGTTATGTATGGCCCACTTCATATAGATTCAAACTTGATGTGTCAACCCAGTTTGTTATGGTTTTTGTCTTATTTAAGCACTAGGCCACTCACTAGGAACTATTGGGTCATGGCCTTTTGATCAAACCATTTATTTTTGTTGTATTTGTGCTTCTATAAGTTATTCCTTGCCATCTTCATTTTATCTTCAAGCTTTAACAATTCCCTATCCCTAAGGATATTTTGATGCTCCAAAAGTTCTAAATGGTGTAGTAGATTTAGTGTAGATAGTTCAACAAATATGAGTCTAGCTTCTTGAGCATACACCAAGGAGTAAGTAGAATAACCTATCCCTTTATTTAGGGTGATTATGTCTACCTATATATATTTTTGGACATGTAAGTACCACTACCTTTGGTTTTTCATGTTGATCCTCCTCAAAATACATAGCAGGTTCTTGTTCAAGGATTTATCTAGGTTGTTTCCCTATGGGTAGTAATTGAAGGAAGTATTCATGTAGATACTAAATTTAAGGGAAAAATATATTACCTCTATCCCAATAAATGCAAATGTGTTATATTTTATAATGGTGTTGGGTACCCTGAACCGGGTAAAGGCTTCTTCTAGGATGTTGACTATGACTTTCTCAATGGTCTCTTTGAGCGAGGTCACTTATGTCAATATTTTGAAGTAATCAATGGCTATGAGGATCTAACGGTGGACCTCATTAGATGGAATATTAATTGCACCAATGAAGTTAAGTTCCCACTAAGAGAAGGGTTCATTAGTTGTAATAGGATTTAGAGATAGAGGGGTATTCTAGTTCCTTCCAATGAAGAATTTACACTTGTCGCACTCCCTTACCCATTGGTAAGCATCATTAAACATGGTGGACCAATAGTATCTATTAAGAAAATTATAATTAAAATAAGCACAATCACATAAATATTTTAATGAAAGCAAAAAAATCATAAAAAACATAATATTGGAATGCAAAATATAAATGCAAAAATATAATAATCTCACAAACACAATATAGAATTATGGATCTCTTTGAAGGGGTAATATCCTTCAATTATTTCATTCAATATGCTAAAATATAAATTTGTTTATAAATCCTTGTCTTTTAATAATACACTTCATTCAACCCTAACTTAATTCTCAAGATTTGGCTTACATAAAAAGTGCTACTCGAGCTAGAATATTCTATCAAATGTGAGTTAAAATGTGAGGTCATTATTTCATTCGATTCCATCTAATGGATATTTTCTTCAAGGAGGGGTTCATGTTTTATTTTAATATCTTTAGAAATAATAGGCTCTTAAATATATTTTAAACATGGGGAGAGGGAGGATTTCCTTTTTTAAAATCTCTCCCTTTTAAAGATTCATTTGAGGTAATAGAGAAAGCTAGGGATATTTATGTGGATATTGGACATGCATGCCGACATCCATAGTATCTTTGGATATGAGCTCTTCTGAAAGTATATATGCTCTTCCTCCTCTTTTAGAAATGGAAATTTTTGTGATATTTAAAATTTTTTCTTTGCAATTATGATATGATGAGTTAAGGTATCTAGTGGCTTATGGGTTTTCCATAAATCTATATAGTTCTTTTAAAAAAAATGATGGAAGCCTTTTGTATACATATTTCATATTTTTTTGTGGGAAAGAGATCATCTAATTATCTTCTCCTAGCACTCGAGTAAGATATGGGAAATGCTTATAAAACCAACTATTATTTTAAAGGCTTTCAATAAAGTACCCTTGCTCACTCCCTTACACAATAGTTACATTCTTGATAATGGTTGCATGAAAATGCTCCACTTGTCTAGGTACCTCAATTGCCACATGCCTTTACAAAATATTATAAAGTATCACTATAATGGGCCCCCCACATTGGAAAGGGGTCATTACATAATAATGTTAGGATGGGGTCCTATCATGTCCTTCCCATTTAAAAATATTTGTCCTTAAATCTAGATATGAGGAATGTATTTTTGTAGCTACCAAAGAGACTCCCAAGTGGCATATTTAGGTTGTAAGATATTCCATTGAATAAGAACCTTAGTTATGACATGATTCTAAAGGGTGTGTGATATCTAATCCATAATTTTTTCAAGCTCGAGTAATATGGAACCCTATTCATCTAGTTCTAGTAAAGCATATTGAACTTGTACCTTATTATCCAAAACCTTATTGAAAGAGGAGACATGAAAGACTGGATGAAGCTTTTATGTAGTTGGAAGGGCCAATTTGTAGGCCATTGCACCAATATGTTGTAATACCTAATAAGACCCATAGTATTTGGCAGTTAGTTTTTGGTATCTACAGATCTATATTGATGATTGTTTATAGGGTTATAGGTGGAGAAAAACCATATCTCCTACTTCAAATTTGTACTCAAAATGGCATTAATCAGCTTTTTAACACACTATTTTGGACCAATTCTGCATTTAATTTCAATTTACAAAGGACTATATCATATTGGTTGAGTGTAGTATCAATAGTATGAACCTTGGAGCTTCCTAGAATGTATGAAAATGGTGTTTATTTAGGATATATATACTGCTTCAAAATGGGTAGCCTTGGTCATGGTGTGATATAAATTATTATACCACCATTCAACCAAGGGAAGCCACTTCACCCACTATATAATATGTTTAAAGGTAACGAAATGAAGGTAGATATTTAGGCATTTAATAAAAATTTATTTTTTCCATCCATCTACATATGATAGGCTAAAATCATTTTGAGTTGAGTTCCCTACAACATAAATAGTTCCTACAAAAAATGACTAGTAAAGGTAGGGTCTTTGTTAGACACAATAGATGTAACCATGCCATGAAGTCAAAATATGAAGTCTAGAAATATTTTAGCTACTATTGAGGTTGTTTAGGGATGGGAGAGATAATAAAAATGAACATACTTGGTGATACAATCCACTACCACCAAAATAACTAATTTTCCTTCCAACTTAGATAACCCTTCAATACAATCCAATTAAATATTTATCCATACCTGTTATATAATTAGCAAGGGCTTAAGAGTTCTAGGGGAATACACCATTTATCCTTACATTATCTGTAACATGTCACATTCAACCATAAAATTTTTAATATCCTTCTTCAATCCCTTTAAAAATAAAATATGATTAATCCTTTCATAAGTCTTGAAGAACCCAAAATGGCCCGTGATGGTTGAGTCATGCATTTCCTTCAAGATGAATTCTTGTAGTTGTGAAGTGTGGGGAATAACAAGGTAGTTAAGATGTTTTAAATTGTGTCCTTCCCAAGTGCATCTCGAGCATGAGTTAGGCTATATTTGAAGTTTGGCAATCAAAGTTTTCAATCCTTAGTCCTTGATCGTGTCCTCTCTGAGAGAAGTAATCCTTTGAGGTATGGAATATTATATAGCATTTAACATACTATGATCCTCAAACTATTAAGAGAGTACATCATCCATGATGTTCTCCTTTACTTTCTTATATGTGATATCATAATTATAGCCCATTAATTTAGAGATCCACTTTTTTTATTTAGGTGTGGTGACCCATTTTTCCAAGAAGTACTTAACACTTTTGTGGTCTATTTTGATTGAAAATGGTACACAATGAGATAGGGTATCCAATGATTCACTACATGTAAAATAACCATATCCTTTACATAAGTAGATTTTCCCAAATTGTAGTTGAAAAGTAGTTTACTAGTGAAGGCCAATGGTCTTCCCTCTTGCATTAACATGGTCCCTATGTCATTTTTTGAAGCATCACTTTGAGTTACAAAAGTTTTGGAAAAATCAGGTATTGCTAACATTGGGGTTGTTGTCATGGTGTACTTTAAGTAAAAGAAATCCTTCTTGGTTGGGTCTAACCAATTAAAAAAATTCTTTTTCAACATGGATGTTAAATTGGAAGCTATTTTTCCATAGTTTTTTTTAGAGTATATTACATCATTTGTATAAATGTACCACACTTGGTACATAACTATAGTAGTAGATTACTTTATGGGATAGTTAATTTCTTTAAGCAATATAACAAATGCACAAGTGTCTATGTGCAAGTTGTAAATGTGCAAGGTATCCCCTTGTACAACTAGGTAGAGTGTTGGCCAAGCAATCCATATTTATATATAAAGGGTCTCATAGTGAGTGATTATATATCATTTTAGGTAGTAGTAGGTTTACTATGTGCATAACCATATATATTGGTGATGGGATACATTATAGTTTTTTAGAATCTATTCTGGAGTGTTCACTTCCTCCATATTGCAATGTATCATTTTCATCACTTTCCATTTCATATCCTCTGGTTGTATTCTCCCTTGGAAACATCCTCAAAAGCTAATAGGGTTATCATATCTATGGTAGATCAATATAGGAATAGGGAGAGCCACTAGAGATCATCATTACCAATATAGGTATGAACTCTACTCCATATTTACAAACTGGATCTATAATTGTGCACTGATGCATGCAAACGTTACTGCAAGGAATTGTTGAATAGGAAATCCATAAGAGAGATTGTGAGGAGAAGAAAATCTCAGTTCCAAAAATTTTGAGATTGCATTTGGCTAGATTATTTCAATAGAGTTGCAAAAAAACTTGTGAAGAGTAGGACTCAACATATATTCCACTAGATTGATAAATCAACTAGTGAAGATTCGTTATTGATAAGATTTACAATAATTCTACTAATATCTTGTTGCATAAAAAGGAAACTAAAGGAAGCCTTATTTTAGACCTACACATTGCAAAAGAGAAGGCCATAAAAGCCTCATTGCAAAATAAAATTCCACATAAGCCTTATTGAAGAAGAAAATTCCACAGTAGCCTTATTGAATAAAAGGTCATAGAAGCCTTGAACTTGAAGAAGACTCTAGCGAAGAATTCTTGAGAAATAGAAGAAAGGATATTGGTGATCTCATTTGAAGACTGTGAATTTCAGATTAACTAGAGTCTTTCCACAAGACTGTGAAGATTGGTTTTCAGCACATAACTCATACCACTAGTTTCAAGAATAACTAGTGAAGTTTAAAAGGTTAAAGAAAAGACCTCACTAGAAATAGTAAGCTAAATATCTATTCCAGAAGAAGCTGAAGAAGACCCATAGAAGGTCTCATTGAATAACTTCCAATATTGGAATATTGAAGAAGGACTAGCAAGGTCTTATACCTGATTTCAAAAGTAGCAGACTTTAGAGATACAAGAAGAAGATATCATTGCCAACACTTCCACAATAGAATGTTGAAGTAAAGGAATCATTCAAAAGACCAAAGAAGCTACAATATTGAATACCTTAGAGAGGTATTAAGGAGAAATAAGGAAAATGCTTGGAGAGCCTTGTTGCAGAATTCATTAAAGCTAGAAAATAAGTTCCTAGAAGAACTCATTGAAGAAATTCACTACAAAGATAGTGAAATATTTGGGATAATTATCACCTTTAAACAACAAGCCCAAAAGAAGAAGAATTTGGCAAGGAGTGCCAAATATAGAAGAAGAATATTGAAGACCTCAAGAACTTCATATTCTTGAGAAGAAAAATATATTTGAAGAAGATCTCAAATAGAATAAACCTACCAAATCTGAGAAGATTTGGAGATTGTCCTTCATAGCTAAAGAAGGCACATTTCAAAGAAAGATATTTATTGGATTCATAGTAAAATACTGAAAGGGTTCTAGAAGGACAACATTTCAGTAAATAGATTAACTGCTAGAGAACAATAATCACGATAGCATTACTAGCTACAAGACTTTGGAGTGAGAATTTGAAATCATCTACTATAATTTTAGAGCAATAGACTAGAAGCATTCATAGCTGCAAGAAACCACCATTCCAGACAAGATATTTGGTGAATCAATTCATCAAGATATTCATCATCAAAGGTAAGCAACTTAGGTGCAAAAAAAAATTTCATGACTTGAACACTTAATTCGAATTACTACTTAACTTCATTTAAGCACCTTATTAGAATTCAAAAAGTTGTAAATTAGAAGGTTTTCATTTAAGTCCTCAAAAGTGTAGAAGATAGCTTATATTAAGATTCATTACCTACACATTAATAGTAGTTAGATACATTCTTCCTATTATCTAATTATTGATAAAATGACTATATTAAGAAGTTAGCAGTGATCATTAAGTGCATCTAAAACTACTTTGAGATATTATTTGTAGGAGCAATAAGGTGATACTATTGTTATCTTTAATTTGCATTAAGTTGAAATTATTATTGATTCATTGCACTATACTAGTTGTTCATTAACTAGTTACTCTTAGGAGGTTATTTTGTGTTATTGATTGTTAAGATCAAAGGCACAAAAACCGGCATATTATCAAGTGTCTAGAGACACTATTTTGTGCATAAAACTTGTAGCACTTCATGGCCAAAATAAGCCATCAAATATTGGAGAAGGAATCCACCATTAAAATCCTTTAAGGAAGCTAAAAAATTAAGACTTGGTGACTCTCATATTCAAGGAACATATAAGGGTTTCATTTAAAAGTAAGTGCAGAAAACTTACTTCAAAAGGAGAATATTCTTAGCTTGGATCTCTTCTTACTAAACTATCCAAGAAAAAAGGATTAGCAAAGGCAAGGAGTAGCCTCATAAAAATCAAAAGGACATCTCAGAAAAGGGATACATTCGGTCCATCATATTGGTGCATATCTCACCATTACAAGCACCACTTTTGTTCCTCCGATAGGGGAAAAAGATCTCATATTATAGGAAAAGCTCGGTCATAATCCTAGTAGGTATAAGGGCAATATTTGAGCAAGATAAGAGAGCCACCAAAGATCTCATATTGCTTAATATTCAAGGTGCCTAAAGACACCATTGCTCCACATAAAATCAAGCACCCAGAAGTAAACATACACCTACAATATTATAACCAATACAAGAAGACTATCATCTATGGTTATCTACGTGGAGAAAGGACAATATTAAGGTCATATTTGAAGGTGCTTATCTACAGAAATCATCATCAAGATATATGTCTATATACATGGATAGAATAGCATAATTAAGCCAAGTGCAAGGATCCATCACAAAGACATTATCTACATCAAAGAAGTAGCACTCAACCGACACATTGGAAGCATAAACGAACAAGGGAAAAGGTGCTATACCCAAAGCTATAGCTTGAATAAGAACATCCATATAGGAACCTCCATTCAGAGCTCCATAGAATGTTGGGGTATCACGATTGGAGCCACCCATCATCTTCATCAAAATAGCTTGCAAAAGAGAAGATTATTTGTTGTCCAAGAAATGAAGCAAGCCAACAAATAACTTGAATGCTATAACATTCATCCTTGCTATTTTTAAGAAAATGTCTACATGCAAATACTATGAGTGCCACTTGGTACAAACATTCTAAGTGTCATCTTGGTCCTCAACACAAGGAATAATCCAAGACCTACTTTATGGAGTTATGAAATCATCAGGGAGGTTACTTATCTAAGTTCTCATCACACAAAGAAATGAACATTAAAGTAATCTCAATGCATATCTTCATTGTAACTCACTGGACACTTGTCCAATGTCATGTGATATCTATTATATTTAAGGAATAAAATATCAATAATAACAGTGTGTTCATAGCAAGTAATAAAGTGCAACATGTAAGAGGAGATAAGAGCATTAAAAGGTCATGGTCAAGGAGAGTCAAAGCAACATAGATTGAGGTGTTCAATATCCAAAATTATAGTCAAAGCCTACAACAATTATCCAAAACAATGACAACACCCACTAATTGAAGTGAAGCATTCAAGCCTACTATCATTGCAAACGTCCATACGATGAAAAACACAGTGCCATACAGTAAAGAACATAGTGTTGTAATCACAATGACACTGAGAGGGGGGGTGAATCAGTGTGTTCTTTAAAAATTTCTAAAACATATGATTTTAGAACCAGCAGCAGTTTAAAGCAGATGAAAAGAGATACTAAATGCATCAAGAAAGCATCACACATAACACAGCATTTTAACGAGGTTCACCAATGTGGCTACTCCTCAAAAAGACTGCTTGGACTACCATCCAAATCTAGTCAATGCAAAGCTACAACTTTACATAATCCTTTACCAGCACCAACTGGAAGGAGCACCAACCCCTTAACTTTATCTGCTTCAATAGAATGGAGCACCAACTCCTATTTTACCAGCACCTACTGGAAAGAGGCACCAACCCCTTAATTTTCCAGCACCAACTGGACAAATTGTTTACCAGCACCAACTAGAAAGAGGCACCAACCCCTTAATTTGTCAGCACCAACTGGACTTCAATATTGAATAAAAAATGTTTGACATATACCTTTGTTATTGCAAGACTCTAACTGGTCTACATCACCTTTGCAATCTCTGTGCACTCTCACTTCACATAATTTGCTGCACTGCTACAGCCAGACTTTGCAATCAACTTTGCCCTTTGCACTTCTCTGCACACTCTACTTTCTCTGCGCACACGCTTTGCACACTCTGTGTCGTTTCACATTCTGCTCTTTGCTCAACACGAACTTCACTTTCACAAACACTATGCTCGCATTCGCACTTTATCTTTACACCCCATTTTTCAAACTCGAAGAAGCCCTCCTTTTATAGAAGAAATTTTAGGAACAAACCCTAGAAGAACGTCGACTGAGAAACCCTAGAATTTGTCAGCTGCCAAACCCTAAAATTCGTCATCAACCCTAAGAATGTCGGCTACAAAACCCTAGAAATTTCGCTGCCAAACCCTAAAATCCATCGGCCCAGATTTAACTTTGTCGGCCTCAAACTCTTCTCCACCTTCATCACCTTCCTGTAGCTTATTGCCACGAAATAGTAACACGTCGGCCCTTTTAATTTAATTTAATATTTTAATTTAAATTTTAAATAAAATAAAATTTAAACTAAATATTTAAAATTAAATATCTTCATCACCGGGGCATCTTTTTCAACAAAACGAAGAGCCAACTTGGGTTTTAAGAAAAACCCATTTCAAATCTGTTATCCATGATTTTAAATAAAACTTTTTATTTTGACTGCCTATTTAAATATCTTCATCACCGGGGCATCTTTTTCAACGAAACGAAGAGCCAACTTGGGTTTTAAGAAAAACCCATTTCAAATCTGTTATCCATGATTTTAAATAAAAAAATTTATTTTGACTGCCTTGGTTTTCACAAAAAACCTTTCCGCTTCTTGACATCTCAGGTTCTGAAGACTTCTTCTTCTCATTCTGAATTATGTTTTCTATTTCTGTGCATCTATCATTTAAGGACTCATGATCTGACTAACTTTTGAACTTTATCCTCTGCATCTGAGTGACTTCTGAACTGCCTGTCCATTGCATCATTAGATCTAATTGACTATATTGACAACAATGACAATCCTCCTGCAACACCTTGCTCAACATTGAACTCCTATCCATTGTACTTTGGTTGCACCTTGTTGTTCAATAAACTCTTGTCCATTGCATCAATAAATCTGTCTGATTGTGTTGACAACAATGACAATACTATTTGCTGCACTTTTCTCAAGAATCTCCCCCTTTGGAATTGTTGGCAACACATGTGCAATTTTCCTGTAAATCTTCTCCCCCTTTGACAATAATACCAAAGGGTCAGCTGCAGACTCCCCTGAGTCTATGCACAACATTCTTAGACACAAATTATTATAATTAGCAAATATTCCAAGCATGAACAAGAAGAAAAACAAATACACAAATGCTCCCCCTGAGTCCAAGACCACTTCATTTCACTGATTGACAACATCATGATAAGCATAATAGGCATCAATAAAATCAACAATGTGAATAGCAGCAATAACCATTGAATGACACCATCACCGTCAACTTCACCAATATAACATGTGTAAGAACATGACTGAACCACTGTCTTCTGTGCAACTACCCTCTGTTGCTTTGCAAACTCAAACTTGTCCACTGTTAGTGAAGGCATACAATAATCTTATATAGCCAATTTTTTTTTTTTTGCAATGCCAGCAACATCTGCATACAACTTCACCATGCATCTTGGATATATTCTCAACAAGCTTGAACCCAATGACAACTGTTTGTCTCTCTCTGTAGTGAGAATCCAGCAGGCTACCTCAATTCACTTTCAACTCTGTGCAAGTACCAAACACTGTACCACAACACAACCAACATCTTTTCTCAACCAATTAGGGCTTTAGCAACAATGCTTATAGACAAGGTTTAACCAATATCATTCAACTCAAGATTAACCTTGAAGCATTCAACCAATCACTACATGAAAAGGAAACTAGTAGACATCCTTTTCCTTCCAAAGGTATTTGAACAAGACGACCACCAACATAAATCACCAAGGCAAAGAATAACTTGCTCAAATCAAACTCAATGGAGTAAGCCCAAATCATGTATCAAGAAAAGCATTAACTTGATCAAAACAACCACTATGAAAGCAACTCAACTATTCATCACCAGGCTGGAAATCATCTGGTTGCTCATTAAAAAACTTTTTCTTCAATCTTCCCATTCAACATGCTGATTTCACTTTTGTCAACGGAATTGACAAGTGACTCACATCTGTACCAATTTTTGTCCAGCACTGCAATTTTACTGCCAACTCTTACTTTCAACTATGCATGTCGGAAGAAGACATTTTGTCAAACACTTTATGGCCAACCGTAGTGCACCTTACTCAGCCTCAAGCTTCTTATCCTTGGATTGGCATTAAATCAATAGTTAAAACAAAACTGTCTATGAATTAAATATATTCACCAAGGTGTCATGAAAGATCTAGCAATCTTCACATCAAAGAGTAAAAACAAATACATGCTACTTGAAACACAAATACACAGCTAGGGCAAGCATTCTTTCGTTGAGCAAATTATCTGGACTATTATGATTTGTAATTTTGAACAGTGGTATTAAGAATCATCAACAGTACAACAGTGACATATCTCAAAACTACCAATGGTGACAGCTCTCAAATTAAACACCACACTTCACGGCATTTCCACAAACCACTATATAAACTGAAAAACACACTTTAACAACTATACAAAATTAACCCGACTGCTTACCTTTCATCCTCAGATACCTAGACAAATACATAGGAGCATTAAAATAAAACTTTAATATTGCTCCTCCTGAGGATGTGCCACCTGGAGTTGCTTAGAGAAATGGCAGAGTAGCCTCCTTCAGTCCAAGGAGACACAATTTCCTTTCTTCTGTCTTTCTCTAGACTTTCCTGAACTTGGGCTTGGGTTTTTCAACAACATCCCTATTTTGCTCCTGTTCGTGAACTTGAACATTTCTCTTGTGGGGTTGTCTCTTGTGCATTCTTGATGGATGATTATTTTCTTTTCTTTTATGCACATGATATGTTCCTTGTTGGTGTTGTCCTCTTTGTGTCTGATGAAATCTAGGGTTTTGCCTTAGATTAGATATAGAAGTGCTTGGACAGAACCTTGCTATGTGCCCTTGACCATTGCATTTAAAACATTGCACATGTTTTATTCCCTGTCTGTATTGCATTCTATGTGTATGATGAAATCTATGGTATTGCCTTAGATTGGATACATAAGTGCTTGAACAAAACCTTGCTATGTGCCCATGGCCATTACATTTAAAACATTGCACAGGGTGTTCACTCAAAAAAATAGAAGTATTTTTATTAGCATAACTCTTTGATCTATTGTTTAGTCCACAATAAATTGCCTTGTGACCAAAGTGGTTGCATTTAGAACAATAGCCATAAAAAGCATTATTATTAAAAGAGTGAGAGTGAGAGAACCTCTTTTGTTGTGGTTGCTTTGTTGTAGATCTTCTTTGATATTTTCTTCCTTTTGAGGATTCAGATTCTATTTTAGGTTTGGCATTATATCTTTCTTTTGCCTGATTCTTGTCTTTGTTCTTTTCACTTTCAACATTACTTGCTTTTGGTCCAGTTGATGATTCTCCTTCATATCCAAGACCAAATTTGATACCTGTGGATCTTTGATCACTCAGAATTTTGTCCAATTTCATCGAGCTTTCTTCACGTTTTACATGACAGATGATTTTTCGATCCAGCTCTTGTATCTGTATTCGAAGACTCACATTTTCTTCTTCCAATTTGCTGTAGTGGTCTATCTTCATGGATACCTGTATTTCCAGATCTTCAAACATTTTCTTGTATTCTTCAGTCTGTATTTTTAAAGCGGCAATAATGTTGTTTGCATCCTTAAGTTTCCTTGACAATTTTTCATTCTTCTTTTTCTTCGATTCCCATTCCGTAAGGGCAGACACTAGCTCACCCTCTAAATCAACTTTAGCCTCAACTTCTTCAACTTCAGAGTTCATTCCTTCTGCCATTTTTGGTTCAATTTTCTCAACCATAGGAACTGAAACTGGCTGGGATGCCTTTTTGGATGAGGATCTATTCTTCTTAGCCATTGTGTACTAATCCAAGATCAACCCTGACTGATTTAGCCAAAATTGGGAACCTGGCTCTGATACCAATTGTTGTAATCACAATGACACTGAGAGGGGGGGTGAATCAGTGTGTTCTTTAAAAACTTCTAAAACATATTAGATTTTAGAACCAGCAGCAGTTTAAAGCAGATGAAAAGAATACTAAATGCATCAAGAAAGCATCACATATAACACAACATTTTAACGAGGTTCACCAATGTGGCTACTCCTCAAAAAGACTGCTTGGACTACCATCCAAATCCAGTCAATGCAAAGCTACAACTTTACATAATCCTTTACCAACACCAACTGGAAGGAGCACCAACCCCTTAACTTTATCTGCTTCAACAGAATGGAGCACCAACTCCTATTTTACCAGCACCTACTGGAAAGAGGCACCAACCCCTTAATTTTCCAGCACCAACTGGACTTCAATATTGAATAAAAAATGTTTGACATATACCTTTGTTATTGCAAGACTCTAACTGGTCTACATCACCTTTGCAATCTCTGTGCACTCTGCTCTCTCTTGCACAATCACTTCACATAGTTTTCTACACTGCTACAGCCAGAATTTGCAATCAACTTTGCCCTTTGCGCTTCTTTGCACACTCTGCTTTCTCTACGCACACGCTTCGCACACTCTGTGTCATTTCACATTCTGCTCTCTGCTCAACACGAACTTCACTTTCACAAACACTATGCTCGCATTCGCACTTTATCTTTACACCCCATTTTTCAAACTCGAAGAAGCCCTCCTTTTATAGAAGAAATTTCATGAACAAACCCTAGAAGAACGTCGACTGAGAAACCCTAGAATTTGTCAGTAGCCAAACCCTAAAATTCGTCGACTGTAACCCTAAGAATGTCGGCTGCAAAACCCTAGAAATTGCCAAACCCTAAAATCCGTCGACCCAGATTTAACTTTGTCGGCCTCAAACTCTTCTCCACCTTCGTCACCTTCCTGTAGCTTATTGCCACGAAATAGTAACACGTCGGCCCTTTTAATTTAATTTAATATTTTAATTTAAATTTTAAATAAAATAAAATTTAAACTAAATATTTAAAATTAAATATCTTCATCATCGGGGCATCTTTTTCAATGAAACGAAGAGCCAACTTGGGTTTTAAGAAAAACCCATTTCAAATCTGTTATCCATGATTTTAAATAAAACTTTTTATTTTGATTGCCTATTTAAATATCTTCATCACTGGGGCATCTTTTTCAACGAAACGAAGAGCCAACTTGGGTTTTAAGAAAAACCCATTTCAAATCTATTATCCATGATTTTAAATAAAAAAATTTATTTTGACTGCCTTGGTTTTCACAAAAAACCTTTCCGCTTCTTGACATCTCAGGTTCTGAAGACTTCTTCTTCTCATTCTGAATTATGTTTTCTGTTTATGTGCATCTATCATTTAAGGACTCATGATCCGACTAACTTTTGAACTTTATCCTCTGCATCCGAGTGACTTCGAACTTCCTGTCCATTGCATCATTAGATCTAACCGACTGTATTGACAACAATGACAATCCTCCTGCAACACCTTGCTCAACACCGAACTCCTATCCATTGTTCTTTGGTTGCACCTTCTTTGTTCAATAAACTCTTGTCCATTGCATCAATAAATCTGTCTGACTGTGTTGACAACAATGACAATACTGTTTGCTGCACTTTGCTCAACACATAGCACCCATACAATTGGAGAATACAATACTCACAGTATCCATATATTGAAAAATACAGTGCTCATATGATTAAATAACACAACATCATAAATTGGATATCATAGTGCTCATACGTCGAAGACAATAGTGCTCATTTGCAGCATTATAAAGGTAAGGATTTACCTTAATTAAATTTACTTTCATTAAGGAGTTGTAATGGGTATATTATAATGTTGAAATCATAGCAATATCAACCATATTTGAAAGAAATATCTATACATCTAAATAGATCAATATTTGCAATTTATAACGTAGAAGTTATAAGGGTTTCCACTTGGAAAATTAAGACTTATTTGCAAATATTATTGTTTCCTAATATTCCAAAAAGTAGGGAGATATAAGGCATACTACTTCAAACCATATACATATAATTGGAATCTAGAAATATTAAAATATCAAAGGCTATAAAAGAAGGTTCATTAAGGAATATCAAGAGTTGGAAATTAATTGGTATACTTGTCTCAAAACCACATTAAAAGGATAAAAGAAATCCAACCATTATAACCTCATCAAATTTGAAAGTGCTTCAGTTCAATAGGAGTAATAAAGTGTAATAGAGGTTGATTTTTTCTATTTAGAAAACATTACAAAATCAACCCAAAATTGAACTACTATTCTCAAAAGCACTTTATTGATCATAAAGCATACTCCATTAAGAAATATTAGGCAAAATTAAAAGTTGATTATTCTCAAAACATTACAAAATCAACTTAGAAGGTGAACTAAACAATAGGGAGATATAAGGAAGCCTACAAAACCTAATTCTAAGAAGGTTTTATCAAAATTAGTTCACATATTTTTACAAGGGAGATATAAGGAATTCTATAAAACATAAACGAAAAAAAAGGGGGGTTTTACATCTAGAGAATCAATATGACCAAAAAAAACATTCTTCTTATAGAATCTCAACTACTTAAGGGCCCAAATTACTTCTCATGAAAAACAAAGTGAGATCTATCCTAACATTTGAAAATATTTGGGACATTTTCAAAGGTGCAAGAACTAAACCAACTCAAGGAGAAACAGAGATTCAAAATTTTAAAAAAAATTAGTCTAAGGCACTTATGATAATAACCTTTGCCATCACAGATAAAATACAAGCCTACATTAGCTTAGCAAAAACATCTACATATGCATGGAAAACATTGGAGAAAATATTTGAAGGGAAAAACAAAGTCACTATCCTAAATATTTAAACTCAACTGCATTTCCTGAAAATGAACAGTGGTGAAAGCATAGAATTATTCTTAAGGAAGATAACAGATACTAAAGGAAAATTACTAACTCTAGGAGAAAATACTAAAGATAAATTCCTTGTTCAAGTAACCTTGAGATAACTTCCATATAGCTACAAGCATCTAGTTACATCCTTACAAGTTCTAAGTAAAGATACATAGTTTGATGAACTAATCAACATTATTTAGTAATATGAGATAGAAAATACTATGAAATATGAAATGACTAACAATGAATTGGTCCTAAAATATAATCCACAAGTAAATATTGCTTCATCATAAAAAGGGTGAAGACCATGGAATAACAAATATTGTCATATATATAGGATAAATTGGTATAACACCAGCTACTGTAGATTCAATTCAAGAAATCATAATCAAGGAAATTATATGAACTATGGAATCCAACCAAATAGGCCATTCCAACCAAGGAAATATCAAAATAATCCTCGAAAACAACGATCCCACCATCAGAACTATTATCCATAGTTGGAATATCGAAAAGGGAATAAAAAAGGACATCTAGCTAAGAATATTGAAGAAATCAAATAACTAGAATATATGACAAATGATCAAGGAGTCAAAGATCTTACAACAAGGGTAACATGGTATGAAGACACTAACTAATTGTTTGAAGAGGATACAAGAAGCAAAGAAGATCCATATTGAAGACTAAAGTCTTCAATACCCAAATAATGTAATACATGGGGGTGTTAGAGTATATTACATCATTTGGTTCATGTAAATGTACCACACTTGGTACATAACTATAGTAGTAGATTAATTTAGGGGATAATTAGTTAGTTGCTTCAAGCAATATAATAAATGCGCAAGTGTCTATGTGCAAGTTGTAAATGTGCAATGTGTACCCTTGTACAACTAGGTAGAGTGTTGGTCAAGCAATCCATATTTCTATATAAAGGGCCTCATAGTGAGTGAGTATATATCGTTTGAGGTAGTAGTATGTTTATTGTGTGCATCACCATATAGATTGGTGATAGCATACATTGTAGTTCTTTAGCATATATTATGGAGTGTTTACTTCCTCCATATTGCATTGTATCATTTTTATCACTTTCCATTAATAGAATATTTTTAACATCTTACATCCCTGCATAGTTCATATCCTATGGTTGTATTCTCCCTTGGAATACACCATCAAAAGATAATAGTTTTTGATAAATTTGAGGTAATATTTTTTTAGTCCTAAAAAGCCTCGAAGTCCCTTGAGAATGTGAGGCTTTGGCCAATCTTGAATAGCTTGAATAATTTTAGGATCAACTTTAACTCCACCTTGGGTGAGAATGTGACCCAAATACTCCACTTTTGTCATCCCAAATGAAAACATAGACCTCTTAGCATAAAAATTATTTTGAGGTAAAAGCTATAGATTTTGATACAAATGTATGAGATGCTCCTACCAAGAGCGACTATAAATCAAAATATCATCAAAGAACCAGGAATAAATTTTCAAAGGAATGGGTAGAAGACATTATTTATGAGGCTTTAATATATGGATGGTGAATTCGTTAGGCCCAATGGCATGACCAAAAAATCATAATGGCCCTCATGTGTTTGAAATATTTTTTTGGGGATATCTTCCTCCTTGAACCTTATCTGGTGATATCCCAATCGAATATCCAACTTGGAGAAAAGCATTGCACCATGTAGCTCATCCAACAATTCATTGACCATTGGGATAGGAAATTTATCCTTAATGGTGAGCTTATTGAGCTCACAAAAATATATACACAACTACCATGACCCATCTTTATTTCTAATCAATAGTATATGGACTCCCTTCTCTTTATTGCCTAAACTGCTACCCAATTTTTCAATATTAATATTCTCAAACACCTTTGGTCCATTCCTTAATCTATCTTAAACCTCTAGGAATTTTTCTTTAAATGTAGCTTTGGATCTATGTTGGTCACTTCTCATAATTGATACTTCTTCCCTCATCTATTTAAATTCATTTCCAAGGTTAGTGAGTGTGATACTCACTTGCTCCATAAAGTTGCTTTGGTCTAACTCCTTTTGGTGTCCTCTAGTTTTGCCAGCCATTTATGTATGATTTGAACCACTCCCACTGACTTACTAAAAATAGAAGTGTCATTCCAAGAGTTGTTATTTTTAGTAATGGACCAAAAAAAGTGTTTGGGTACTATATATTAAAATGATCAGTTCGAAAAGATAAATACAATGGACTAGGTCTCAAAATGACATTTTTTAACACCCTAGAAAAAATGCATTGAGGCTATATACTAAAATGATCATTTTGACACAATGATCTCAATGGATTATATCCTACAACACTATTTTTTGGCACCCCAAACTTTTTTTAGGGGATATTTGTCTTTAAGTGTTGTAAGTTTTCCTCCTAGTGTCTTGGTTCACTTAGAAATTTGACTTTTTATCTTACAACCTCTTACTATACTTTGCACTATCTATTACTAACTTTGTTCTATCTGACACTATTTTACCACTAATACTATAGCTCATTGTCTCTAACAACTATCTAGGCTGACTCTGTTACTGATATATTCCCTGTTTGTTATGATTCATGAATGTTATAGGTAACTATTACTGATGTTGGTAGACTGTCTTAATTGTTACTAACTGCTACCTGACTATTACTAATAGAAATTTTTGTGATTTTTATTCTCACCACTATTTTTTTGTTGACTCTTTGTGTTCAATTAATTCTAGGATAGTGTAATCTCCTCAGTATGCTCATTTTTATATAGTTTTTTAACATGCAAGATAAACAAAAATAGGGTACTCTAATCCAGGGTGTATGTACTTCCCATAGGCCCTCTATTATACTGCAATTATGAATGATAATACTTAGACCAATATTTGAGGCCACTACTCAAATAGGGTTCCATGCATACCCTTGAGCACACTACATGGCTCTCTAACAATATGGGATGGTGATCTTCTTGAATGTTGTGTTTGATGTACTATCAAGATTAGATAGTCAAAAATATTCCTAGGGTGAAAGGTTTCTCCTAATCCTAGGGGACATCTTAATATATCCAAAGATATGTGGGAGCTCAATTTCATATACGAGTTTTGTGTGAGGCTTGGGTATTGGAGCCTAATCACCCCTCATTTCACTAGATGCTTTATGGGAAATCTACCTTAACTAATAATGATAGGTCCTCCGTGATATTTTAAAACCCATGGCATAGGGTTTTTGACCTAATAAACTAATGCAAAAAAATGTCTATTTATTTTTAAATAGGAAAAAATAAAAACACAAAAATTATACCTAATAGTCGAAATGGTAGGGAAATAACTATCACAGTCGTACTGAAACATGGCCCTAGAAAGCGCTCAGATACCACTTGTTAGGAACCTTCTAATTAAAATAATTATATTCACATAAATATTACAATGAAAGCATAAATTCATGAAGAAAAAAATATTACAATACAAAATATAAATGCAAAAATATAATAATCTCACAAACGCAACATAGAATTACAGGCCTCTTCAAGGGGAAAACCACCTTCAATACTTTTATTTAATATGCAAAAAGATACATTTGTTTATGGATCCTTGTCTTTTAAAGATACACTTCATGCAACCCTAACCTAATGCTCAAGATTTGGCTTACATGCAAAATTTCACTCGATCTAGAATCTTCTACCAAACAATAGTTACATTCTTGATAACGTTTACATGAAATAGCTCCACTTATGTAGGTGCCTTAATTACCACATACCTTTAAAAAATATCATTATAATAAGGTATCCACATTGGAAAGTGGTCATTACACAATAATATGAGAAGTGCATACTAATGTTAGGATGGGGTCCTAACGATATCCCACTCTCATAATATTTATTGTAGTTGTATAAGTTGAGAAATATCTATTAGAGAACCCCTAATGGAATTCCTAGAGTAGTAAAGTAGTTTTTCCAATTTCCACACATCTCAAGAGGAGACCATCAAAGTTTTTATAGAATAGCACCCTTCTAATGAGGGCATAATGTGCATTTTACAATCTGTACATCCTTCTTTGAGTTTGACTCAAGCTTAGGGGATACTAGCTCTATTGCATGTAATTGATATGGTCTTGTCCTCAGTCCTGGTTATGTCCAATGATGAGGAAATATGTTTCCTCTTCTTCCTCTACATAGATAATGTCCTATGCAAGATTTTGATACAATGCTCTACCTCTAATCAATTTAGTTGATTTGATTTCAATATCATACTCGAGGATCCCAATGATCCATCTTGCTCTCTTTTCACTAATTTTCCCATTCATAAAATAATATTTGATGCTTGAATGGATTATGTTAGCAGTAACTTTATTATTTGAAATTAAATGCTTAAAATTTGTAAGGCTTTTGATCAAGGTGTATAACAAATGTTTGACAAAATTGTATTGCTCCTCACAGCCCTTCAGGGTTTGATTGAAGAACAAAATAGGATGTTCATTTCCCTCATCATCCTTTTTGGGTAAGGACAATTGCTATACTTGAATTTCCATTGTAGGCATATAAGATGAAATATTGGTTGAAATTTAGGTTAGTTAGAATTAGAGCTTATACCATAGCCTATTTTATGTCTTAAAATGCATGTTTACCTTCCTTAGTCCACTTGAATTGTAGCACTTTCTTCAAAATCTAGGTTATAGGGCTGAAAATAGAGATAAATTTTGATATGAATCTTCAGACAAAGTTTATTTAGACTAGGAAATATTGGAGAGCCTTCTCATGTAGTGGTAGAGATATATTGACAATGGCCTTGACCTTGTCATAGTTTTGTTGGAGTATATTACATTATTTAGTACATACTAATGTAACCCCATGGTACCTTCATGGTACATTTGTAAATAATAGATTAGATTTGAGTCATATTTTAGAGTGTGGGTTATATTTTCTTATTTATGTAAGTGTGAATATGCAGAAAAAGCACAAGTGTCATGTAAAGTTGTAATGTGTATGAAATGCACAAGTGTTGTGTAAGTTAAAGTGTAAGTGTAGATTCACTAAATGTGCACAAGTTTCTTGTATGCAAGAGTGTAAATATGTGCACAAGTGTATTAGATTAGAGAGTGCAAGTAGAAGTGTAAGAGTCATGTATAGGTGTGCATATGTTATAGAGTCAAGTATTCATCAAGTATGCAAGTGGAAAGTAGATAAGCCAAGAGTCATGAGACTTGGCATATGGAGAGCAATAGTCAAGTATCTAGATTCACATTACTATGGCTATATTATGGATATAATGCTCCATAAGAAGAGATATTGAATACAATTCATATATCTCATTATTTGATTGTAATAGGAAGAGGAGTAATAAATCTTGTATACATTTTAAGCAATTAATATTGTAATTTATTCTTCATGCATAGTATATGAATGATTCATGCTATTTACATTCATATTTCAGCATATTAATGAATGTTATTATTCATTATATAAGCCTTGTTATACATATTTTGTTTTAGTAAGTTAAGTTGAATTAAAAGTGGGTTTTTATCAAGGATCCCAAAACCTGATTACATCAAACTTCAAGAGGAATAGTCCAAGGATGGACATCAAGAAAGGCTTGAGGAAAGCCTTGAGGAACACCTTCAAGAAAGCATTTAGGAAGGTAGTGAGGAAAAATGCACGAAACAAAATTTGAAAAGCCCGCCAGGTGGGAAAGGAGAAGGCGATAGAAAAAAATGGAAAAACCTACCTAAAAAAAATTGAAACTTCCCAAAGGTGGGAAAAGGAAACAAGTGCCTAAATTTAAATTTGAAACATCCCAAGGGTGGGAAAAGGAAATAGGCACCAAACCACCCATGGGAAACCAGAAACCATGAGAGAAACAACTTCCCACGTAGGGGAAAACTAGTCAAATGCAGAAAAACCACCCTACACCAAAGGGTGGAGTAGAGAAACTAAAATTATAGTAAATCCTACCTAAAAAAGGATGGGAAGCAACCAGGGATGCCATAGGATCACTCAAACTAAGAAAAAACTAAATCCCTTGCAAGCCTAAAATATGGAACAACAATCTAAGGATTTCCTTAGGCCACGAAATCCTCATGTAATGGATCACAAGCCTAAAACGTGGTTCAACATTCTGAGGAACTCCATAGGCCATGAAGTCCTCATGTAGTGAAGAAGTAAGCCTTAAAATATTCCAACCCAACATAGGAAGTAATAGAAGCAAAATAGTACATCGTAGGAAATGGACAGGAAAGTTCCAAAGGAACCCAAAAGGAAGGAGTCATTAGGAAGCCCGACTACATATGATAGAGCCCAGACAAAAAGGATGTAGCCAAAAATCCTATACAACCTTTAGCACCACCAACAAATATATTTATGGAAACATATGAGGAAGTCCTATAAGGACACAACAACAAGGAAACCAGAGGCCCTCCCAGGCAGGCCATGAAAGAAACTAAAATCTTGCTGGACCCACAACATCAACTCCAAAGAGCAAAGTCACAGAAGAAAGCACATGGTCCTCCCCAAGACCAAAAGTATGTTGTGCAAAACTGCTCATGAAGCCTCTTTTCCACAACCCCAGCATTCCACAACTGAAGATCCTCCAAGGGCAAATGTCAAGAAGACACCTAAAAAATCCTAGGAAAAACTAGAAAATCCAAGGAAAAATCTTGAACAACCCAAAAAACCCAAGGAAAGTCCTAGGGAAGAATCCAAAACCATCCCAAGACCCAAGCATCGAAGGAAAACCCCACCACAGGGTAAGGAAAGGGTAAAAAATTGGATCAGTGATCTCCCTCCCCAAGGAGATCATCTACAACACCATCCTGCCAAGGAGTAAGGGTTAAGGAAGTGTTAGGGAAGCTGGGATAGGATCAAGGACCTAGGATAGGGTGAGGGAAGGGATGTAGGGAAGTGGAACAGGACTTCCATAGGAAGTCACCTACTTGCTTCGCCTTGCTATACATATTAATTTTCTCATATTATTATTTTCTTGACCTTATTATTATTATATTATGGCTATTTTATATTTGGGATGTGTGTGATATAACCTATGATATTTTGTGGTAGTATAAGGCTTAAAAAATCATCAGGTTTATGGCTATATCCTCCTTGGATACAATGTGTCAAAATATCTTCCCTTGTGGTGCACAAAAAAAAAAATCTTTAGGTTAAAATACACCTAAAATTCTTGACATCACTCAAAAACCTTCTCCAAATGGGCCATATGGTCTTATTTTCTCTTTGAGAATATCATGATATCATCTAGGTAGACCAAGATGATTTTATTTAGAAAGTTACTAAAATCTATGCTCATTTCCCTCTTGAATTTCACTCTAGTGTTGGATGGACCAAATAGAATTTCTTGGTAGATGAAAGTGCCCCAATTGGTTCTGAAGGTTGTCTTCTATTGGTCTTTGTATTTGACCCACACCTAGTTGTACCCTAAGAAACTATCGAGTAGTAAGAATTGTTTATATCCTACTATTTTTTGTAATATATGATCCATATATGATAGGGGGTATTGGTCCTTCAATGATGTCTGGTTTAGGTCCCCAAAATTGACACAACCAAATTTCACCATTTTTCTTTCTAAAAAAAAAACAATTTTGATACCCAAGTGGTATGTTTGAGCAAGTATATGATTTTTTCCTCTATAGTCTTGAAAATCTCTTACCTCATGAGGGAATCTAACTTGGGGTTCATTTTCTTCTACTTCTACCTTAATAACTTGGCATCGGTAATAGATGAAGTCCACACCCTGACACTAGATGATTAGATGGATGAGTGGGTTGCTAAAATATAGAAATCAAACTTGTATGAGGTGTTGGAGGTAACATGGTTAAACACCTACCTGATCCAAGAGGAGAAGCCATTCCTAACAAAAGTCACTAAAGCATCAAAGGATACAACAAGGCTCTAGAAGATCTATTTTTATGGATCTAGGAAAATAAATGGAGCAAGAGCTAGCATATGTTGGTGTCACAAAAATAATGAGTATGAATAATTGGTCTGTGATATCAAAATGGCAACCAAGAGAGGTATCAAGGTGCTACAAATATCCAAAGATATTGAGCTCATTATCAGATAATTTAGGTCTTTGTGCTTAGATAAGAATTGGTTAATGAAATCCTACTAAAATAGATTTTGGGATCTACTAGAGGTGTATGATGTGGTTAATCTGATAGTGATTCCTTAGAACCAAAACATGGATTTTGATCACATGGAAGTAACCATAAACATGTTAAGATCATCATAAAGCTGGATATTTTAGACAATATCACATATTGACAGATCTTTAAAAGTAATGAGTACATTGTCCAATTTATTAAGTAAGAAGCTAAGTTTGTAGAGAAGATGTCATGAGAAATAAATAATCCTATGAGGATTAAGTTATTCAACTCAAATGCAATACACTACCTAAAGAATTGGTAACAGTTGAGTCCTTATTCAACCTAGATGACCATTTCAAGGGAAAGAAGGGCATCACGATTGAAAAGGAAGATTACAAAGAGATAAATATCATAGCTAGAAATAATCTATGGATAGGAAAATTGGCCACATAGGAGGAAAGGAAAAACCTCCTCGACCTATGCCAAACGTATACCAAAGTAATGGCTTAGAGCTACAAAGATCTTAAAGGGTATGATAAAGAGATTATTCAACACACCATACCACTCTTTCTCTATTAGGAAGGTCTATTCTACTTTTGATATGATAACAGGGATGTGTTTCACATGATGTATATGGATTTGTTTATATGGGATATTTACTTTGGTTCCATAGTGAGTCCTTAGGAACATATGAATCCAATCTAAGGATAGATAGCCTCTAATCTTGGTTGTGAAGTCATGTGAGAGGAATATACCAAAGGAAGTTGATAGTTTAATTACCACTATATCCTAGATGATTGTTATGGTAGGATAGGCATGGAGTATGGGTGATATATATTTTATAATATTAAGGATTGGCATTGAGGTTCCATCTAGTTTCATGACTCCTTGACTAATTGGCTCATAGGATAGTCCCAATGAATCAACCACTATCTTAAACATAAATAAAGTGCTCGAACCAGATCCACAATACAATTATGGATCAACTTGTATCTACATATGAGTGTTAGATAGAGGGGAAGGGGCTTGGTCTATTGGGACCAAGATTGGATATTTATAGGGTATTTGGTACCTTTTTTTTCCAATGATATTTTGATTACCAATGTCTACTTTGGTGGCCTAATTATAGGACTTGGGATGATATTTGGGGGCAATATTTGAGTAGTCAATCCCAATGCTTGCATAATTGGTTCAAATAATGTAGTCTATGGTATGAGGCATATGACCTATTGGATTTCCTCATGATTATAAAAGTAAAAATCAAGAAAATGATATTGCCAGACATATGAATCTTCTATGTAATTAGTTTGAACTGGAACCACATCCCTTACAAGATTTGGGGGAAGTTGTTGCATAGGAATCAATATGGGCACTATTTGACACACATAAGCATGAGTTTGACTGGACTCTCTCTTGAATTAGGATGGATATCTTTGTTATTCATTTGGAGGATATCAGTGCCCTTGACTACCTAATTGGACAAGAGGCTTAGGATAGTTCTAATAATTAAATATCTAAAAATTATGTTGTCACTTAAGGACTACTATTTCATCGTGCATGGTCTTTGTGGTGTTCTTAAAATTATAAATTTCTAAGGATTGGTAATTAATTGGATGCTAACTCATGGTAGGGAGATTTGTTTGCATCAAAACTTAGTTGAAAATTAGGGTTTTCTAAAAAGTTAGGGGTTGCACAAATGGATGTGGTTGATAGGGTGGTTGGACATTAGGAAACAGAAGCATGAGGGACCTAGGAGCTAATATCCCAATTTGGATGAGGTATTTATTGGATTGAATTCCAATCCTATAAGCCTTTGGTAGTGTATTTCCTCCTTGCATGTTATCATCATAACTATATTTGAATCAAATTCTATCATATAATAGATGGACATACATGGTAGGGGTTGTATCTCATCAAGAATTGTGTATGAGGTCTTTTTGAATATGGTATTAAAATCATCCACGGCTTCCATTGGAGCCCTTTTTTATGGTTAATAATTTCTCTTGGAAAGACACCTCATCCATATTTTCTATAAATAGATTGACAATTTGGTCCCAATCAATAATGGAATGTAGATAAAGTGAGATGCACAATTCTCTTGCCTTCCCCTTGAAAGAAATAACTAGAAACCTTAGAACCATATTTTGTTGATCAATGTTGTATAATTTACATAGATAGACCATGTGCTAGAGTTGATTCATTAGGGTTATTGCATCTTCATTGATGAAGAATGGAAAATACTTCAATTTCAAGACAAAAATCTCATCCTAGGTGGTTGGTGGTACTAGTAGCTTCAATATAGATATGTCATTCTATGCCAATAGCCTTATTTGCTATGGGTTCTATGGTACATCCATATTTTTTTTGACCTCTCCTTATATGATCATGATTTAGTGTGTCACCCTAGTATTAGACCTTGTGATAGGCCCAAAGATCATAAATTATTGGGTTTACCTTCAACTAGTATTCATTGCTTAATGAGTCCTTAAAATAGTGGAGTTGCTAGGTGAAATTTGAATAAGTTTCAACAAGCCATTTGATTATAATTTTCACCAGGACCTCAGCTAAATATCAAGACAAGTTGAGATTCATCCCTTACCTAGCATGATGGGTGTCTCTCGTTGCTTAGTATTTCTTTGTGAAAATATATCACTCATAATTATGGGATAAATATCATGTGATACATCCCATTGGAAATTATAGAACTATTAGGAACCATATTTAGTTCATGCTTCAAGAACAATGACCACCCACTTGTGTTTTTCGGGTGTGTTTGATACCCACACCTTTCGTGGAGCATATAGTTTGGAAATTCTAGGAGTGTGGTATGTTGCTCCATCAAATGATATTCAATATTTTTATCAAGTTTGGCTCCTTTTTTATATGTATTCTTGATGCTCTCTTCCTAATCTAGCCTAATCTACCAAGTTCTTCTCTAGGAAAAAGGATGTGAGAAAAAGTAGTAAATCTAAATAGACTAACTATGAGCAGCGATGCTCCAAGAATTATAGCTTCCTTGTGAGTGCTTATGGGATTAGCAAACATCAAAACATGATACTTAAAAGTGAACATGGTTCTAAGTTAGCATAATTTTTTATCTATTAATCTCTTGTGAAGTCTAGGACAGATACTAGTAATAGCCCCCATAAAAAAATACATACATACAAACACCAATATATAAATTCAAGTAATCACAACCCCTTTCATTTATGTTTACAAGGGTTTTTAAAATTATATAGAAAATTAAAGAGTCTTGAGTCCAAATTGATACACGAAAGGAAAAATATTAGAAAAGCCCTATCTAAGGCCAAATACTAGGCATGAAAATATTGTTCTTCCTCCCTCTATAAACTATAAAATTGGCTACTTATACAATTTGCATCAAAATTTGAATTTCCTCCTAAATTGTTGTGAGTAGGAATGTTTGCATCCTCCTTGGTTACTAGGCCTAAGGTATCATGCTAGTAGATCTAGACCTGGTCCAAAGTTTAATCACCATAAATGCTTCTTGTAGATGAGATGACCCTCTTTGAATAAGGTATTAATGGGCCTTTTTCTTTTAGAAAACAAGCTTGAATGGCATTTGCAAAAGTGATACTTGTGTATTGGAGGGGCTTCTTTATCAATCCTAAGGTTGATTCTACTTAGGTAGACCCATTCCTATATTTGTCTCATATTTGAGTTGTCATGCTAGTTGGGCTCTTCACCAAATCCAACTGTAGCTTTCTAGGTCAATCTTTTTTTTGGGTTCCCAATGACCAAGACTTTGTGTATGATGCAACCCTCAAGTTGTCTTCCTCCATCTGGTTTTTCTCCTTTTTTTATCTTCTCAAATCACTTAGCCCTGATACTAGTCTTTGGTTTATGACCTTTTTTGGAGATCTGGTTGCTCTAGTGGTGTTTTTCTGCGTTTATTCCCTTGCAAAATTCTAGTTTAGAAATAAAATTACCTCTAGATACTGGGTGTAGTGTAAATTCACTACAAACCTCATGAGTATATATAAAGCACAATGTGGATTTCACAATTTATATTTAAATTCTCATGGTTAAAATATGAATATAACGAGGGTCCTAGGCCCCTATTTATAGCAATAATTTACCCTTGAGTTATGTAGGGCGTAAAACAATTACTTAGTAAAAGTAAATATTTGGGTGCAACTTTAGAAAAATGTTATACCTCCAAATTTTACATGCCTCTAATCATATATATGATACACTAAGAAGGCTCTAACTTGCTTTTCAAAATATTTTCCTTATGATTAACAATGACTTTCACTTTTGTGTATGTTTGAGTGATTCCTCACATTTGTAAGTGGTTTATATTTTACAAGCAAATCAACACCCTTTGTTTAGAAAATTGGAACCCTTTGTTGAATAAATTGGAACCCTTTGTTGAATAAATTGGAACCCTTTTTTGAGTAAATCAACATTTTGTGTTAAGTGAATCGACCACTTTACTAAGGGAATCGACATTTTTTATTGAGTGAATCATTCCATTTTACAAGAAAATCCCTCCCTTGAGCCAATTGGTCCATTTTGTAATTAAATCCCTATTTTAATCCAATAGATCCATTTTGTGAGAGAATTTATCCATTTTGTGAGCAAATCACTCCTTTCAGACAATCAGTCAGTTTTGAAAACTTGGCCAAATTATGTCAATATTGCCAATTTTGTTGTTTTGCAATGTTGTTCCTAGGTTTGCAAAATCTATTTTCTTTTGCTAATTCCTCAAAATTATAAGGTTATAGCTAATATGCTATAGTTAGTTCACAAAATACCACCTCCATTAGCTTTCATTGATTTGAAATGTATAATGTTAGATATTTCATTTTTCTCTCACGATAAATTTAATGTCTTATAAAATTTAAACAATTCATGCTAATTTCAATAATAACAATATATTTTGAAGATAAATACTTAAAATATTTTATATATGAGTCTTACTATATTTTTAGATAGATTATTTGCAAAGTTATTTTATTTCATCAATATATGAAGCCATTAATTTATTTTCAACAAGTTATATGGGATTGAAACGAGTCCCATCCATATTACATCATGACCACATAGTGTGATAGGGATCAATGTAATTAAATGCTTCTAAATAAGGCATGTTGTGCACATGGTGCATATGTTCAATATCATAAATACTTCTAGAATTATTTATCTAGAATATGCCTTATCTAGAAGCATTTAATTACATTGATCCCTATCATAGTGGTATTACAATAGCTTGGAAATTATGCATGTATAACTTGGACAAATTCTAACCTCAGTCTCCTCATTGAAATTTTAGAAGCCTAACTAGTTGAACTAATGCAATTTGATATGAAGCCATTATATTTTTTCAAAACAAAAATCATGGTAAATAGAAAATCTATAAATATTTTGTAATATTTCAAAAAACAATAATATTTTATTAACATTTAAATCTATTGTACAACCTAAGTGAACATAATGGTGGAGACTTTTGGACTCTAAATAAAGGTCCAAGGTTCAAACCTTGGCTTTTTGGGTTGTACTTTATGCTTTGAAACCATATATTGGGCAAACAATATCCTCCATGAGGGTAGTATCATATAGCCTATGGCCTTGTAGACATTAAAACTACTTTACCTTTATCTTTTAAAGGTCCCTTGAGTTTGATATATATAAGTATTGTAGAGCCTAAAGTAGGCCTAACAATAAGGGTACTTTAAATAGAAGGTTCAAGGTTTAAATATGAATGTATACCCTATACTATGATAGTACAACATAGGTGTATTGTTTTATGTATACCTTAGATAAATAGTATAACATGAGTGCATTTTTCCCAAGGATAGTGGACCCAAAGGAGTATGTTGATGCTCATCAACCTCAAAAATAGTTAACTATTGAATATTTAAACTAGTAATATGGTTTGGGGGAAGAAAGTAGAGAGGGGAGGGCTCTGGTCCCTCCCCTGCTCCCCCTCCCATGGCTCCTGGTTCCTGCCCAGTCCCTGGCTCAACCCAGGTCATCCCTCCCGGGGAGTGGTTGTTTGCAGATGATCTCCTAGGGGGAGATCCTTCTCCACTATCTGCGCCCCTCCCGGTCGGCTAGGGTTTCCTTGGTTGTTTTTTTGGACTGGTGCTTCCCAAGGATCCCTGTTTGGTTAGGGATCCCTTCCCTTTTTCCCTTAGGCTTCCCCCTGGGGGTTTTTGCAGGTTATTCGCGTGGATCTGGTCCCCTGTGTTTCTCGATGCGATGGAGGTGACGATTTAGGGTTTGGACAGCTTCCCCCTTTTTCTTGCGAATCCTCGGCGGGCTCTGTGCTTGGACGGGATTCTTGGTCCCTGCTACTGGGATCCTCTTCTGTTTTCCCGGGGTGGGTTCCTTGTGGTACAACTCTTTGGTCACTTCCTGATGGGCTGGATCCTCTTTGTGCTGGTTGTCAGCTTCCTACAGGATGGCTCTCGTTGAACGAAATGTTTTCTTGGTGGGCGGCTGGTTTCTCCACAGGGCGGGATCCGCCAAATCTGCCGATTTTCCCATAAGGCGGGATCCTTTCTTTCTCATTGGTTTCCCGGATGGTGGGATTTCCTTGTTGCTTCCCGCTAGGCGGGACTGTTTGTGGTGGTTTTGACTGCTTCCCACGAGGCGGGATTTTATTGTAACGGTTTTTCTTTGCTTCCGTCGGGCGGGATCTTCTCGATGGTGGTTTTTGGCTACTCCCCGCTGCGCAGGATATCCAAAACTACTTTCTTTCTTATTTGTTTGTTTCCCGCTGAGAGGGATTGTTTCATGCTTACTGTTACCACTGGGAAAGATTTCTGTTTTGGTGTTCAGTTTCAAGGGATTGATGCCCTAGGCCCATTGCTTATGTAATCAGGTTTTGGGATCCTTGTTAAAACCCGTTGTAAATACAAACACTACTTACCAAAAAAAAAAAAACTAGTAATATGGTTTAATATGATATAATAATTATATGGTTTATTCAACTATGATGATGATGTGATCATGATGCAATATGGGTAGAATTTGTGTCAACCTTTTATAATTCTATATATATACATATATATATTGCTAGATAATATGGCTTGTGTTAGTCAAACTTATATCGACTTTATATAACCATAATCTATATATGTTTGTGTATGTTTTGCTTAATAATATGGATTGTTGTAATGCATGATAATATAGGTTATTGAAATATCACGTGAACTTAATGTAATGAATGTGGATCCATTTTAAGTTTGTATAAAAAAAAATTAAATCACACTATATTTATATTTTAATAATTATTATTATAATATTAAAATAGTATGATTAGTTGAATATTGTAACAATACAACTTTAATATAATACTAATGGGGCTTGCTTCAACTCATATAACCAACTTTAAAACAATAAACTATTTATATATGCTTGACTTGTTTAGTTAAGAATTAACATAAACTTAAAAAGCAAGTGATTATGACAATTCATATAACTATTATTATACACATGATAAACCTATCTAGAGGTTAATAAACCCACCATTTAAATTATTTTTATGTTGGCCCATGAAAATAACTTAAATTTATTTAACCTAAACCTACCATTACATTTGTATGGACTCGTAGAAATGGACCCAAAGAAACAAATAGCGCCATTGTCATTACATAATAAACTCACCACAAGATTGTTATAATAATTTATAGAAATTAGTGGAAGTGGAAGAAATCTTAAGCCCGTTACATGTTTAATAATATTGCTAGTAATTATGTCTATGCCTAGTCCTGGGGGGATAGCACAACGGTGCAGGCTTTGGCTCTTTTTTGAGAGGTCCAAGGTTCAAACCATGGTGGGGGTGAGTGTGTGAGGGGGCGGGAGTGTATATGGTTGTATGTTTGGACCCTATTGATGAGTTCAACTCTCAATATTATGAGAGGTCTTGTTTGGTATGGGGATGCCCAGCCTTGAGCATCAATTGTAGGGATTTCTCACACTAAGCTCAATCAAAAAATGATGTCTATGCCTACTATAAATAAAAAGATGTAATTATTATATTATACTTCATTATTATTTTTGAATCATATTGTTTTATTTTAATTTTTATCTTGTGGAGGGTGTGTTGAATTAAGTTGAGACATATACACATTAGTGATAACAATAAATAATTTTTTATAATAGATATAATAACAATGTGATAATAAATGAAGCATGGTGGGAGTAGGGGCAAGAGCTAAGTAGGATCAGGACATGTAGGCATGGATCTAGAAGTAGGTTTAAAATTTGGAACAAAATATAAGATAGGCCTAGGGAACATCACATGTCCTAACAAAGGGCCTAGTTTTAAGGGTTGGGTAGATGGGAGTACAAGAATATCAAGAGGAAGAAGAGCAAAACTAAATTCTTTTTTGTAGCTTCCCTCAAATGAAAAGGTAACGTCTCAAATTGACATCAGCCTTGGGCTATGGATTTTCATCATAATATAATAAGACCTTTCCAGTGGAGGATGAGGTTTCCTCCATTCCACTCAATTATACCATTACAAGAAGTAACATGTTGAAATTGCAAAGTAGCCTAATCTATAAATTCATGGGAGTGTGGCTAAGTCTAGTTTCTTCTTAGTAATTTTCATCCAAGAGAAATACTATGACCATATCTACACAAGAGGGCCTTGGTTTCTTGGCAATTCTAGTCATATATAATTTCTTGTGAAAGTCCTAATGTGGGTATGATCGTTCATCATACCCTTGGAATTATGGGTATGGGATATCTGTAGAAATATTGGAAACACTTTTGTTGAATTTATTTTTGTGGCCCCTAAAACTACAAACAAAGTCCATGCTATTTTCACTAGCATTTGAGGGTAGATCTATAAAATTTTCTTATTAAAATGATAGATTTGGTTTCATATTTGGATAAGCACCATCAAGAGGTTGATTATGAATCCATACCCTTTTAATGTCATCTCTACCATACATCAGGCACTTGGAAACCTTTTTCCCAATGAAGAAGAGGACCCTCAAGGACCAATGAAGGAGAAGTCATAGCAAGAATTATTTTTCATAAAGCTAAACCTCTAAAAGGTAATGTAGCAAACAACACTAGAACTAGAAAAATCAAAATGAGAGGTCTTAGAAACAAAATAATAGGATAAAATAGTTCTAGAGATAAGAGATCAAGAAGGGTCTAGAAGAAAGAAAAAATAATGCAAAAGATCAAAATTTTGAATAAGAGAAAAACACAAAGGAGATGTAGGCCTAAGAAAATTCTTCAAAGAAATCTAAGGAACTAGAATAGAAAGGGGAATAGGAAGAATGGAAAGGATATAAGTATCATCCTTCTCAAAGAGAGGGAAGGAGCACTTGTAGATAAGCTAACACAAGGACCTCTAGACAAGGAAGGGGGTGACCCTCAAGAAATACTTTGCAAACTAGGGAAGCAAAATAAGAAGGGGTAGAAGAAAAATAGAATTATCTTATTGATGCCTTTATAATGGGATCCAAACGCATGGATAAAGGTAAAAAATAAAATTATTATCCTAGAATGTGAGGGATCTAAATGCCCCAACCAAACATAGAATGCTAAAATCCTATATTGGCAGTATATGTATGAATATAGTCTTATTATAGGAGACAAAATAAGAGTAAATAAGTTAGGAAAATTAGGAAAGAAGTTTTGGAGTAGAAGAAACTTCTTGGATATCCAATATAGAGGATTTTGGAAGGTTTTCTAACTCTTTAAAACATAGAGATCTTTTATGGAGTGTTAGTTGATCAAAATCGACATCATCTTACAATCCATTTTGAACACAAACTCACAAGTGAATGAAACATATACCTAGAAGCATAAGACTCTATAAATATGGTTCATTCATCTACCTTATAACATAAGGAGTGGACAGCAAAGTATAAATAACATGGAAATGGCCAAGTAAGGGGTGGCATAAATTGAATACCAATGGGGATTGTAAAGGAAATATGACCCAAAAAGAAGAAGAAGAGCAATGAGAAACAATATAGGTAAAATAAGAGTGATGTTTGTAGATAACTTCAACGAGACTACTAGTATTGTGGTAGAATCCAAGGCACTACTCGTCAAAGTTAAGTTGGAATGGAAAATTAACATAAGCAATTTAGAAGTGGATTATGATTCATAGGTGCTAGTAAGTTTGTTGAATGACAAGAATAAATCCAACTGGTAGGTGATGGATATGATAGAAGATATTTTTTTTGTACTAAGTGGGTTTGAGGATACCAAGATTCAATATGCATTTCATGAAGAGAATGCTTTAGAAGACATATTAGCAAATAAATAAATTTTAGAATAGGAGAGATAGATTTGGAGGGAGGGTTAATATATTCCCACCTAAATAAGGAAGTTTAGAATTTTTATCAGGTAAAATCAGCAAATCCAGAAGATGACAGAATTTGGGATCAATGATTTGAAGTAAATATTGGCTCCTTGAAGCTTTTTTGTCAATGATATGAGTAATATAGTTAGAGTTTGTATTTGTGTGTCTTATAGGGGTTAGGAAGGTACCCAATGTAGGGGTTTTATAATTGGTTTTAGAAACCAGTCAAAACCTCATTTAATATAATAAGAAAAAATAAAAACAATGTGATAATAAATAATTCATTCTATTTATATTAATAATTTTTTAATTTTTAGCTGAACAACATAATTAAATCCTTAAAATTTTGAGGAGGAAACACAATTTTTTATCTTGCCAAGTGATACATACATCATTATTAAGTTATTATAATGAATGATTTTTTTACAAGAAAAAAATCATAATTTTATTTCAAGAATGAAAGAAAATTACACTTCTCAGGTGCCTTGGCACAAACAAAAACCCAGATAAAAACAGATTACTGGGAGTCAAAATATAATTACAGTCGGGCAGATCAGAGAGGAAAACCCATCTTCAAAATAGCATGGGGATAATAAGGATAAATATCCTTATATATCAATACATAATCATCAAAATAACCTCCATGTCCAAAACCTAGATAGAAACCAATAAAAAAGAAACAAAAAGAAGAAAACAACAGAAAGAAAAGAAACAATTAAAATCTGCCATAAAGCTCTAATCAAATGAATAGACCCATAGTAAAAACCTAGAGCTAGCATAGAAACTAGGGGTATGATATGTGAGTGAAAGAAGAAACTCCATCCTTGATCTCTTCCATTTGCAAGAAACCTTCTAGAACTTGTTGACCTTCTTTTGATAACCTATCTACTTCTTGATTTAATTCCCTATAAACATGAGTAAAAGAGATATTTTCAAAAATGAAAATCACCTCCAACAATTCATCTCCCACTAGTCTAAGCAGATTATTTTGTAATTGAGTAGATCTATTCATCCAATTGATGACTAGAGTAGAATCTCCAAAAAATTATAATTTTTTCACATTTCTCTCCGAAGCACACTTCATTAGCAATCTCAACGCCTAAAACTCAACAAAATTGTTGGAACCTGTCCCAAGACCTACTTTAAATTTGATATAGTGGGTATCCAAGAAGTACATAATGCCTCCTACGCTACTAAAAGTCGATTATCTCTGACTAGCCCCATCAAAAAACCCCATGGTTGAGACTTTTCAATGAACAAATTGTCTACTTGTCGAGGTTTCTTATATTTGCAAGGCCCTTTATTGATTGAGACCAAAGTCCTCACTTAAAATATGACCTAAAATAGGGGTATTAACTTCCCTTCAAAAATAGTTACATTTCGTGCCAACCATATACCCCAACATATAAGACATGGTAAAGAAAGAAATTATTTCAACTCTTTTTTCAAAAACCATTATCTTAAGCATACCTCCACTATTTCTCCTTCCCAAATATTTTGAACTCTAGTTATCTATTCAACTTCTAACCAAACCTATTGAGAAAAAGGGCATTTGATTAACAAATGTGTGATGTTTTCCTCCTCTGACTGACACAACATACAAATACTTGGACCTTGTCTGCTTCTCCTCTATAAAACTTCCCAAGTCAAAGCCTTATTTCTCAAAGCTAACCACATGAAAATAATTATCTTTTTTGGGGTAGATAATTTCCAAATCTGCTTCCACCACCAAGTAGACCCTTGAGGATCAAGGTCAAAACTTGCTTTGTAGCCAAGTCTAGTCATATACTGACCCCTAGATTTGTTGTATGCCCAAGCAATAGTATCTAGTTCAACTCTCAACTTGATATGACTCTTATTAAGACTATCAATGTAAGCCTTCCACAAAACAACCTGCTCATCAAAAAGACCCAAGACCTGAGCCTACTTCCAACCTTGGGTCCAAAGACTAGAAGAATCTAATTCCCCCACCTGATGAAGAAAGTAAAAACCCTTGTCTTGTAAAGAACCTATCATAGCTTCCAACAACAAAATGTTTTCTCCACAACCCAAAATAGAATCAACCCCTATTCTAACTTGTTCACCATTGCCCACTTTCCAAGCCAAATATTTTCCAATCATAGGAAAGGCCTATACTAGTGCCTTCCATTGAATGGAAATATTTTTTATGCTTTTATGTGGACTTTTGATCCAATCCATAAAGGTCCCTAGATGAATATACTTTTGTTCAATAATATTCTTCCATAATCCTTCTCTAGTCAGAATCCTCCACAAGCTATTTTTTGCCAAAGAAGAACAAAAAAGATGGATATTTTTAAGTCCCCAACCACCTTCCTCCTTTGGCCTAGCAATACTCTACCACTTAACTAAAGGAATACCTTCATGTTCCTTGCATCCAATCCAAAGAAATCTGAAGCAATGTTTTCTTATTTTCTCTAGAACTCCTTTGGGAATGAAGGCCAAGGAGTGCCAAAACATAAGAATTGCCTCAAGAACAGACTTTACAAGTGTTAATCTCCCACCAATAGACAACCATCTATTACACCAATGGTTAATCCTAACTTCAATCTTCTCTAAAAGCCATCCCCAATCTCTCTTCCTATAACTATTTGGCTTCAATACAAAACCCAAATACTTAAAGCCTTCCTAGAAATCTAAGAGATTAAAAGGAAAAATTTGATCAGACCCTGTTCAATCTCCTACTCTAGACCATTAAAGCAAATAGAGGATTTTTGAAAATTTATCTCCATACCAGTAGCAATACTATAAGTGTCCAAGATTTCCTTCAACTTTCTAGCTTCCCTTAAACTACCATTTGTGAACAACAATACATCATCAAAAAATAATAAATGAGATAAATAAAGGACCCCCACTTTGATCCCAGACATGGATCCTAACCTCTTTGCATCCAAAATAGCTCTACTCAATCCTTCAACAACCAACAAAAAAAGTAAAGGAGATAAAGGACATCCTTATCTCAATCCTCTCAAGGGTCTAAAGAATTTAGAAGTTGATCCATTGATAAGAACAACAAAATATATAGAATAAATGCATCCCATAATCCACTTTACTATCAGATAGCTAAAACCCACATGTAAGAGCATCAATATGAGATACAACCAACTAGTTCTATCATAAGCTTTAGATAGATCTAGTTTAAGGACCATTGTAGGAAGATTTTTAGTTTTAATAGAGTGAAGGCCCTCTTGTGCAACTCCTATGGCTTCAAAAATATGTCTACCTACTATAAACCCAAACTACTCCTAGGAAATAACTTCAGAGAAAATCTTCTTCAATCTAACAACCAAAATCTTTGCAATGATTTTATAGATACAATTACACAATGAAATAGGTCTAAATTCATCAAAGATTTTAGGCTTCTCCTTTTTGGGAATCAAAGCTAAAAAAGTGGAGTTAAAAGCCCCCAAAACCTGACCACTCAACCTAACTTCCTCCATTACTCTGAGAAGATCCTCCTCAACAAGATCATAGAAAACTAGGAAAAACTCCATAGGCCATCCATCAGGCCCTAAAATTTTATCCTTTTTGAAAGAAGTCAAGACAACTTTTAGTTCTTCCTTTGTGACCTCCTTCATAAGTAACTGATTATCCTCCTCTATCACAAAACTAGGGAAGAAAGTAGTTAACTTTAAAATTTCCCCAATATTGACTCTATCAGGTTCTTTATAGATAGATTGAAAATGTTTTACTCCCAAATATGCTAACTCAGAGAAACTCCTAACGAGGACCCCTTCTTCATTCTGCATCTCCTAGATAGTGTTAACCTTCTTCCTATGATTAGAAAAATTATGAAAAAACTTAGTATTTTCATCCCCTTTTTTTAACCATACAACTCTACTTTTCATTCTCCATTCAACTTCCCTCCACTCCAAGAATTTATTCTTCTTAACTTCTAGTTCAACTAATCTTGTTTTCTCCTCCTCTTTAAACAAACCAACCTCATTCTTTTTATGAATTTCTAAAATTTCCTTCTCCACCAACTTAAGATCTCTATCCATACTCTCATTTTTAACTACAATCCAAGATGCCACAACTCCTTTTAATTTTTTAAAGTAACAACAAATTGAAAACTCATCGATAACCTAGAACTTTGGTCATAACCAATCCATTATTTTTTAATCAATTGTTGAAAATCTTCTTCCTCCAACCAAATTGGATTGAGCTTAAAAGGACTAGCAGGTTTTACCTCTTGACTTTCTAATTGAAGAAGTATGGGAGAATGATCTAAGCCACCTCTAATCTCAACCCATGACCATTTTCTATCTATTTCATTGTATAATGACTCTGAGATCAAAAATCTATCCAACCTCTTTGAGATCCCAACTTCCCCAACTCTATTATTTCTCCACATAGGCAATAACTTTATTGGTTCCAAATCAATTAAACCAACTTCTTCAATCTTATGTCTAAAGTAATCTGCAAGTCTATCAAGTCTTGCAGATTCTCCCCATACCTCACTTCTATTCATAGTAAAATTTAAGTCCCCACCAATGATAACTCTTTCATCCCTAACACACCTCTGGGAGAAAAATCATCCCAGAAGACCTACCTATCTTCATAGGGACCATAACAATTAATAACTGATAACCTCAAACCCAAGTCTTTAAAAAAGAATTATGTCCACAAGCCTGAAACCATAAAGGAAGAATTAATTAAGGATACTGAGTTCTTCCAGCTAATCAAAACACCCCCTAAATTTTTAGTAGCATCTAGAGCCAAGAACTCCTAATCCCTAAGCAATTTACTTAACCCTTCAATGACTTTTGTACTTGCCCCCATGGTTTCTTGTAGAAGGATAACATCCAGATTATGAATTTCCACCAACCTGGCTAAGGCAAGTCTTTTAGAGGGACTACCAAGACCTCGGATATTAAGGGATAACAAGATCATTTAAACATCTTAGAGGGGTTTTATCCCACTCTAAGGACCCCTTTGATAGATTTTTGTTTACCCTATTGAATTTCCCTCAAAGCCTTCTCCTATGCATGAAACAAAAATATTTCCTACCTATTGAAGAAGTGGAAGAGTCCTTTATAAGGTCCAGACCTAACCCTAACCTTCCAACAACTGCACAAGTTCTCAACTTGGATTCCCTTTTCCTAGAACGTAACAAATATCTGCAAGAGAAGCCCATCTCCAAACCATCCCCTAAAATAGATACCTCCCTAGAAGATTCACCTGATAGGTCAAAAGACTTCCCCCAATAGCAAAAATATTTGGATCACAATCCCTATTCAATGTGTTTGAGGTTGTTAACCCATTGTCCAAATCCCTAGAAAAGTCCTTGTCCCTAGGACTTCTCTCTAGAGATTCATAAGGAAGTGTACAAACTTATTTATTACCTAATTCTAGATTATTCTCCACATGTATTGGATAGTAATTGTCATAAGGCTTAGATGACTGACCAACAAACTTAATAGTATCAAGTTCCAATCCTTTCATAATTTTCTTTATGACTTTATCTCCTTCTCTAACAACCTATGAACAATGAAATGGAGATAAAGCTAGGCCCAAAATTTCTTCCTCCTCTAGAGTTTTAGTTCTAGGTTCAACAACATCCTTTTTGCTTGTTTGTGCCAAATCAAGGAGCACTACTGAGTTCTAAAAAATAGGTATCTCTTGATTGTTGTTAGCTGACTTGAAATCCCCACTAGTCATTTGTTTTCTCCTCCATACTTTTTATGTGAAATATTGAGAACATTCCTTAGCAATATGTCCATAAACATGACAATGAACACATCTAAAAGGAATCTTCAAATAGTCCAAGATTTGATTATGAATTATATTCCCCACAACTATCTCCATACAATTTGATAAGCCTTCACTGATATCCATCTCAACCAAAACCCAAGCTACAGACCAAAAAACACTAGATTTGAAAGAAACATCTATATCCAAGGTTTTACCTAATGAATCTCCAATCTCTTTCAAAGCTCTTTCTAACCATAACTCCATTGGTAGACCTAGAAGTTTCACCTAGATTAGGATTCTCCTAGCAACTTCAGTCCTAGGATCAAAGCAAGTCATCCAAGCCTTCAAAGCCAAAAAAGAAGACCCCCAATACCAATGACCTCCCAAAATTTTTTATGCATCTTCCTCAGATCAAAAAAGGAAACCTATCCATCCTCTAGCAAGTAAGTGAAAAATTGGCCCATATCCTAAAATTGGGACCCATACCTTCTACAACCACTCATTTAGTGTATTATCAACTATTTGACATCCATGAAACTTCCCAATAAGGGCCTTCCCCAAAAACTCCAAAACTTGTTCCATCCTCAGGTCTTCCCCAAGTACCATTATGATCTTTGACCTTCTCTTTTTAACCACTTTATGTGCCTTACACACTTTAGTAACCAGAGTTGTAGTCTATGTTGATTGAAAGTTTGGACCCACTCCACTTAGGGCCTCTAAATCAAGACTTTTACCAATAAAACCAGAACCAAACAAAGGAAACTCTATCAGACAAAGTGAGTCTAGGTTGTTTGGAGCCTGCTCAAGTTTTTCTTCCCCACAATGAAATACTTGCTCATTCATTAGACCCATCACTTGAGTAGAGTGTTCTGAGACACTTGAGAGTGAGTAGTCAATAGGACAACTAACCTGATCTAAACCTACTGACATAGACTCCCCTCTATCCACTAAATTTTGATAACCTACAGTATTATTCTAGCCACTCAAAAAACCCAAGGACCCCTAGTTCTCAACTTCTAAGTCTTATCCAAAAATGGGACCCTTGGCCCTTGGAGTTGAAAAGATGTATTACCCCTCAAAGGGGTCCTCTGAGAAGTCCAAACATTCCTCTTCATTCTCCATCAAAACAAGAAACCAATTTCCCAAACTATACTACCATTTTAAAAATACCAAATAAAAACAAAAGTTAATATTTTACCTTTGCAAACCCTAGCTTTGTTGCATGAACTTCATGATTCCAACCGAAAAACTTCTTCAAACAACCATTCACATGCACAAAAATATTCCTCCCTATCAAAGTAACTCCTTTCACCTTTTGCATGCTTCAAATCTAGAAAGTAAGTTGTCCAACCTTCATTTTCTTCACATGAACAGATCTGAGCGCACTTCAGTTTTAAAAAATGTTGATGCTTCTTGTGTCATTTTTTAAAGATATCAATCAAGAACTAGACCCACCTTCATTTTATTCACATGAATAGATCTGAGCACATTCTAGTTTCAAGAAAAATAAAATACTATCACTTGTATTTTTTTAATTTTCTTTATGCTTCACTTTGTAAACCCTAGCTTTATTGTGTGCACTCCATAATTCTAGCCAACAAAATTCTTCAAACTATTGTTCACATGCATAGAAATATTCCTCCCTAGCAAAGTAACTCCTTTCACCCCTTCAATTTAATTCCTTTATGCTTCACTTTGCAAACCCTAGCTTCATTGCATGCACTTCATGATTCCAATCGACAAACTTCTTCCAAAGAAAATTTAAATGTAAGAAAGAGGAATGCTTACCTCCTTCATAGTCCAGGCTTTCATCAAAATTGTAGATGGGTCTTCAGCTATCATCGGGTGATGACGATGATGGATCAACCACAACCTGCTACAACAACGACAATGGATCAACCATAGGCTATAGAGGTGGTAGTGGCAATGGATCAACCATAGGCTACTAAGGTAATGGATCAACCATAGGCTACTAAGGTAGCAGCATATCAACTATAGGCTACTAAGGTGGTGGATCAACCACAAGATACTACGACCATCCTAGTTATCAAATTCATCGAATTTTCTATATGAAATTTGAAAATCATCACATTTAAAACCCTAGAACATAAATTCTATGAACAAACCCTAAATTTGACAAGAACAAAATTGGGTGGAAAACACGCATAAAAACCTTAAAATCCATTTTTACCTATTGAAAAATAATACAGAGGAAGCACTATAAACACGATAGTTGTGAACAAGCCCATCTGCAAAACATCTGCCTCCTTTTCTTTGTAGGCTATGATTTAGATAGTTGAACAAGAGAACGTGCAATTTGGAAGTTTGAAATATTTTGCAAAAATTATATTGGATGCAACCATTTTTAATCTATTCTCAACCTCATGGGGATGTCATTTTATTTAGTTCTTTAACTCTAAAAGTTGCAGTTGACAAACAAATCTTCCATTTGGAGGCTTCATTATTTCTGCACCTACTATTTGAAATGCTCCTCATCTCAAATAATTTGAGTTCTTCAAAATAAAAGAAAAAAAACATTGCTCTTTAACCCTAGCTTATGAGACGTAAAATTAAACTTTTCTAATTTTTAAACTTGAATAATATAAGATATTTTAGGAACTTTCTTTTTTTTTCCTAGTTCATATGCATAATTTATTTTTAGAATGAATTTGTAACGAGTTTTGAACAAATTTGTATGATTTTTTATTATAATTGGTAGAAAACTTATAATTTATATTTCAAAACAATTATTGATTTAAACCTTTAATAATCTTCTCATGTGTTAAAAATTACTATATTTAGATAAAGTTATAAAATATTTATGTTTTAAAAATATTTTAATATATTTTAAAGTATATATTTTTAAAAAAATGTTAAAATATTAATAAAAACAGATATTTTAATTTTGTATTATCTAAAAATATATATACATTTATAATATATCAAATTTTATTACGAATTTTTAAACATGTCAAATTTCTTTAAAAAATTTAAAAGTATCAAACTCAAATTTTATAACGAAGGTGGCCATTATAATTAATGATATAACATAGGTGAAGTTTGTTTCAATCCCATATAACCAAATAAAAATCATAATTTTCATCTAAATTTACTTAATTAGATTTTTTTTAATAAGCTATGTGTGGCTTCTATGGGGGCCACTCCCTTTACAAAAATAAAACATTACATTTCTAACAAGTTAATTAAAGCATATCCAACATTATCTTTCTATCAGAGATATCCTTCATTTGCCTTTCTATCAAAGATATTCTCCATCTTCCTCAAACTGTTAAGTTTCCACAATCAAATCCTTTTATATTAGATGCCATTCGAAATTTAAATTTTGTCAAGATGAAATTCAACATCGTGAATGGCTAAATTATATGTTGCCCAACTTCTATATCTATAAATACATTGTCTATAATAACCTCACAATATCTTAATACCTTTTTTAGGGTTCTTATTTATTCCCCTAATATTCCAAGATATTATTTTCATTGTTATTTTTTATTTTTATTTGTGGGTTTAGTCCCACTTCTTATTAGCATTTGTGATATTTGCTTTTGTTTTTCCATATCAATATTCCTTTGGATTTTTCTCTTTATTTTTTCTTATTGGGTCTTCCTCTCTTTTTTTCATTCCAATCAATACTTTCATATTCATCGATCTCTTCAATCTTCTCACATTGCTTATAGTAAGACTTATCATCTTTAGGTTTACCTTGTTTGAAGGATCTAAAGTACAAGGAATAACCTCAAAAGTATAATCTTCTTTATGTTGCCCTGTAAACCCTAAAATGTAAGGATGCTCTTCTATAGAAATTACCTTCTTATTATGTCCTAAAAAGCCTAAATTGTTATGGGTTTTCTTCAACCTCATTTATTTATTATTATTCTCTTGAAAACTTAAAGTGCAAGGGATAACATCTTCACCACTTTCACTTTTATTACATGGAGAGGATTCTATACTACTTGAGGAAAATGAAGATGATTTACCTAGAATAAACGTGACTTCTTTTGTTGTCATTTTTTTAGGATTTATCTCCACATCTTCTTTTGCACTTTTAATTCCTTCTAAACTTGCCAAATGATATTGTAGATAGGCTTTCTTTTTTGGTAAGTAGTGTTTGTATTTACAATGGGTTTTAACAAGGATCCCAAAACCTAATTACATAAGAAATAGGCCTAGGGCATCAATCCCTTGAAACTAAACACCAAAACAGAAATCCCGCCCAGCGGTAACAGTAAGCATGAAACAATCCCTCTCAACGAGAAACAAACAAATAAGAAAGAAAGTAGTTTTGGAGATCCAGCCCAACGGGGAGTAGCCAAAAACAACCATCGAGAAGATCCCGCCCAACAGGAAGCAAAGAAAAACCGTTACAATAAAATCCTGCCTCACGGGAAGCAGTCAAAGCCACCACAAACAGTCCCGCCTAGCGGGAAGCAACAGGGAAATCCCGCCATCCGGGAAACCAGCAGAAAAGAAAGGATCTCGCCTCACGGGAAAACCGGCGGATTTGGCGGATCCCGCCCTATGGAGAAACCAACCCGCCCACCGGGAAAACATTTCGTTTAGCGAGAGCCATCCTGCAGGAAGTCGACAGCCAGCACAGAGAGGATCCAGCCCATCAGGAAGTGACCAGAGAGTTGCACCACAAGGAACCCACCCCGAGAAAATAGAAGAGGATCCCAGCAGTAAGGACCAAGAATCCCGTCCAAGCACAGAGCCCGTTGAGGATTCACAAGAAAAAGGGGGAAGCTGTCCAAACCCTAAACCATCACCTCCACCGCACAGAGAAACGCAGGGGACCAGATCCATGCGAATAACCTACAAAAAACCTCAGGGGGAAGCCTGAGGGAAAAAAGGAAGGGATCCCCAACCAAACAGGGATCCCTGGGAAGCACCGGACCGAAAAAACAACCAAAGAAACCCTAGCCGGCCGGGAGGGGCGCAGATAGTGGAGAAGGATCTCCCCCAGGAGATCATCTCGTAAACAACCACTCCCCGGGAGGGATGACCTGGGTTGAACCAGGGACTGGGCAGGAACCAGGATCCATGGGAGGGGGAGCAGGGGAGGGACCAGAGCCCTCCCCTCTCTCATAGATAGGCTTTCTTTACCTCTTCTTTTGGAGTGGAATATCCTTGGTTTGATCTAGCCTTTATGATTGTATGATTTCCTTGCATCATATTGAAGTATATCTCATGGCTAGAATTTCATCTCTTTATTCAAATTTTTTACTTTGCAAACTCTTGCCATGTGTCCAATATCATAACAATTATGGTTTTTTTATAATCTACTTATTGATCTCATTCTCTTGATTTAGATTAAATATTAATTGATTGTGGCAAAGGTTTTGAAATATCCATAGTAACACATATTTGAGTATATATAGCATGCTTTTGATCCTTAGTAGTTGGTCCTTCCTTGATGAATTCCCCTAGGGTATTTCCAATATTTTCAAAACATCCTTATTTATAAGTTTAAATGGAAGTCCAAATATCCTAACCCACACTAAAAACTTCTTAATAGTTTCTATCTCAATATAAAATAATTCATTTAATGGTCTCAAATAAAGTGTATATCTTCCCTTAAACCATGGACCACCAACCATTATTTATCCCTAATTTTTGAATTGGAAAAGATGATGAGGAAAAAACCTTTAGGAAGAAAAGTCAGAATAATTTGAATTTAATCCCCACTTCCACTTGATCCAATTTTGAATCTCCAAAAACCCTGGCTATGATCTATGGAACTTACATATTATCCTATACTTTTAAGAACCAATATATCATGTTCAATCATCTCATCCTTGATACTTACTTCTGGTGTAACATCTACTACCTAGATCAAACTTACCATGTATTCACTCTTCTACTTATCTCCAACTTGGGCCTCCATACTTCCAACTAGGGCATCTTAATTTCTAACTAGGAAATCTTGACTTTCCATTAGGGCTTTCAAATATGACTTCCTTACATGATAGCTAATGGAGCTCACTCTTGGCTTACACTCCCTCTTGGTTTACACTCCTTCTCGGCTTGCACTCTCTCTCAGCTTGCACTCGCACTCGCTCTTGGCTCACACTCGATCCTGGATTGCACTCCATTTAGCTTGAAATTTACCTTGTCTCTTTTTTTCCTTCATGTTCCTTCACTTCAACAATTTTTTGAAAATGATATTCCATGCATTCATGATAATGATTTGAAAAATTTATGCACTCTCGATGAACCCATCACTCTTCTACCATGACTAAATCTCAGCTTGCACTCCCTCTTGGTTCACATTCCCTCTTAGCTCGTATTCACTCCTAGTCTGCACTCTTTCTTACCTCTTAGTTTACATTCCCTCTCAACTCGCATTCTTTGTGGGAGTTACATGTCAACCCTATACTTTTAAGAACCATTATATCATGCTCAATCATCTCATCCTTGATACTTACTTTTGGTGTAACATCTACTACCTATATCAAACTTACCATGTATTCATTCTTCTACTTATCTCCAACTTAGACCTCCATACTTCTAAATAGGGCATCCTAATTTCTAGATAGAGCATCCTGACTTCCCATTAGAGCTTTCAAATATGAATTTCCTTCCATAATAGCTAACGGGGTCACTCTTGGCTTGCACTCTCTCTTGGTTTGCACTCCCTCTCAACTCACACTCTCTCCTACCTTGCACTCACTCTCGGATTTTACTCCCTCCCGGCTTGTACTCCCTCTTGGCTCGAAATTTCTCTTATCTCCTGCCTTGCACTCGCTCCCAACTTGTACTCCCTCCTGGATTGAAATTTCCCTTATCTCTTATTTTTTTATGTTCCTTCGCTTCAAAAAAAATTTGAAAATAATATTCCAGACATTCGTGGTAAGGGTTAATGCACTCCTAATGAACTCATCACTCTTCCACCATGACTAAATCTTGGCTCGTACTCCCTATTGGTTCTCATTCCCTATCATGTTGCATTCACTCTTGGATTGCACTCTCTCCTGGCTTGCACTCCCCCTAGCTCAAAATTTCTCCTATCTCTTCTTTTTCCCAATGTTCCTTTGCTTTAGCAATTTTTTGAAAACAATGTTCCATGAATTCATGGTAAGGGTTTGAAGCATTGATAAACTCCCAATAAACCAATGTGAACAACCAATCATTTTTATTATATATTAAATAACCTATTATTAGGTGTTTTTAGGTGATATCAGACAAATAAACATTTGATGCATGTAATAAATATTTGATATTTTTTTTTTGCTGGAGAACAAGTTGTACTTGGTTCCCCACCCTTGACAAGTCATAATTCTCTCTTTTAGAGCTTAAGAGTTTACAAACATATTCAATTCTTATTTCAATTGAGTTGTTTTTCAATGAATTTATTCAAGTTAGTATGAGGGTCATGGTCCCCTCCTACTGAATGGGTTTTGAACCTTAGACCTCTCAAACAGAGGCCAAAGCCCTTACCACTACAATAATATTGTAGCTTCTCAATTGAGATGTTATAGCTAGATACCTACATCATTTTTATAAAATATCTGAATGTTTTATTTTCATTTTCTAGATATTTTTCAAGTTTCTATGTAATTACAAATTTTCTTCTTGAAATTTTCTTACAACAAGCTTCACAATACCAAAATTCCACCTCTACTATCTATACAATACATCTTTTTTTTTAATCAATACTTCTTGTACACATCCATCGTGTTATGCATTTCATCTTAGTAGAATAATATTTTCAAAATCTGAATTGTTAGTTTCTTGAAGCAAAAATGCAACCATAAAAATTGTAATAAATAGTTTATATAAGAACACATTAATGTTACTTGATTCAATTAAAATATTTTGTTGTCCTAAACTTAATATTTCTTCAAACCATGGATAAAAGAATTTAACTTCACAAACCTCAATTAAAACCTCTCTATTGTCTAGCTTGTCTACACATTTATTTACTTCCCTCAATGTATGTGTGAACCCTAATTTCTTTATTGATATGGATCATCATTATTTTTTATTTATTTTTAATACATAGGAGACTAGGTAACATTGTTGGGTGTTGCAATAAAAACCATGGCTAGCCTATTTGCACATTTGTTTCCTTCCCTTGAAGTATGAGTGGATCTAATTTCTTTATTGATATGGGTCATCGTTATTTTTTATTTATTTTTAATACATATGAGAATCAATAACATTTTTCTTAATGTATGTGTGAACCTAATTTCTTTATTTATATCGGTCATCATTATTTGTTTCCTTTCCTTAGTCTAATTTCTTTATTGATATGGGGCATCATTTTTTAACATTTTTCTTAATGTATGTGTGAACCTAATTTCTTTATTTATATCAGTCATCATTATTTGTTTCCTTTCCTTAGTCTAATTTCTTTATTGATATGGTGCATCATTATTTATTTCCTTTCCTTAGTCTAATTTCTTTATTTATATGGGTCATCATTATTTTTTATAGCATTTCTCTTAATGTATGTGTTAACCTAATTTCTTTATTGATATGGGTCATCATTATTTTTATTTTTATTTTTTATTAAGGTGTGTGTGAGAGGTTCCTAATACTACCAACGCTCGTGACTGGGCATCCCCATCCCAAACATCAATAGGGATCAAGCACATATCCATACATACGCCCACCCCCTTACACACTCATCCATACCGCAGTTTGAACCTTGGATTTTTCGAAGAAGAACCAAAGCCTAAATCGGTGCACTGTATCTTTGAAACTATTTTTATTTATTTTTAATACATAGAAGAATCGGTAACATTGTTGGATGTTTTTATTATAAACCTGGCCCGCTAGGTTAGACATAGTCAAGAGGACCTCGATATTTTAAGGCATCGAACTGGATAACCAACTAACAAACACTTATTTGTTACTATCCATCCTATCCTTTTCTAGGTACATCGTGGTTTGAACTTTGGACCTCCTAAGAAATTCCAAAGTCCTAACCACTATGTTGTCCATGTCAAACTAAAAAATATAAGTTTACATAGGTTTTTACAAGGAATCCAAGTCATATTAATCATCATTAACTTTTCTTCGAATAAATCATCAAACTAAAAAATATAAGTTTACATAGGTTTTTACAAGAAATCCAATTCATATTAATCATCATTAAATTTTCTCCGAATAAATCATCATTATTACATAATATTATTATTATATTGATGTCGTCTATCATTATTATATGTAATATTATTAATTTTTTTTTTATATTGAACATTGTATACAAATATTAGTGCTCGGTCCAACAAACACAAGAGGAATCGACCTCACAACCACATAACCACATGGATGATAACAACTAGGCAACTACTATTACACCAAATGTCATTCGACTAATATTATTATTTTTTTACAAAATTATATATTAAAATTAAAATATGTTACTATTAATATATTTATAATAAACTTATTATAATGCTAAGGTCATAAAACATATTCTAGAGCTATATGAAGATGCTGCGGGGCAAAAGGAAAATTTTTCAAAGAGTAAAATTTATTTCTTTAACACTCCCATTTAGAGGTAGATTAAGATTGCTAGGATTCTTGGATGCTCAGTGTCTACTCTTCCATCCACATACTTGGGCCTTCCTTTATTCATAGGCAGAGCTACTGATTCCATGTGGACTAATGTAATTGAAAGAATTCAGAGGAAGCTAGCTGGATGGAAAGGGAATTTGTTATCTCAATATGGCAAGGCGGTTCTCACCATATTTTCCATTCAAAGCATCCCTGTCTACTTTCTCTCTATTTTTAAAGCTCCTACAAGTGTCTACACTAAAATTGAACAGATCCGGAAGAGGTTCCTATGGACTGGTTCTGAATCTAAGCAGCGCTTTCACTTGGTGTCCTGGGATAGGGTTTGCAAACCAAGGGAGTTTGGAGGTATTGGGCTAAGGAGAATACAACATTTAAACATGGCCCTCCTGGCCAAACAAGCATGGCATCTTTTGACAAATGCAAATGCAGAATGGATTACTATAATCAAAAGAAATTACTTGCAAGAAACTGAATTCTTAAGCTATTCCTTTCCTCCCAGGGGATCAATTTTTTGGAAATCAATCCTTCAAACTAAAAACCTACTAAGCAGAGGGCTACGTTGGAAATTGGGAAATGGAAGAAAAATTGATTTTTGGGACCACAAATGGTTAAAGGACTATCCCCTCTCTGCAGACCCCATCCTTTCAACCCTTAGAGCTTGGAAAATTGAAGTTTTTGGTACCAAAGTTGCAGATTTTATTACTTTGTCAAACAATAGAAGGGTATGGAAGCCAATAATGAACAATGATCTACCAGGGGCATCAATAATACTGGAGAATGAATTAAGATAGTCTTTACTCCCTTCTGGCATTCTTGAGGACCAGCTTATCTGGGAAGCTTCAGACAATGGGGAATTTTCTGTCAAGACTGCTTATCTGATGCTTATTGATAATGATGAACCTACTTTCCCTCACTTGGAAGTTTGGCCCAAAAGCATTGTTTCGAAGGTTGGGTTTTTTGCATGGCTGGCCATCCAAAATAAGATCCTCACCATGGATAACTTAATAAAAAGGGGTGTGATTGTTTTTAATAGGTGTTATCTCTGTATGTCTGAGTGGGAGTCTATTGATCATTTGTTTCTGTATTGTAATTTTTTTGTCTCAATCTTGTTAGGTCTGTTACAAGTGTTTCATATTTATTGGGTCCATCCTCAGTCCATTTTTGAATTATTTGTCCAATGGCCTTCTCCCTTTTTGAATAGGCATCTTAGGTATATGTGGAAGATCTGCCTTCATCACTACTTATGGCAGATATGGTTGGAAATGAATCGTCGGGCCTTCTTGGATAAGGTTTCTCAGTCATCCTCTGTCCTGTCAAAAATTTTAGTATATGCTAATGAGAATGCTTGTTTAGTGCCTGCAGCATCTAGACCTCCAAATCCTTTTGAAGCTTCATTAGGCCAGTCATTAAACTTACCTCTCACTGATGGCCTCAATCATCCTCAAGTCTGTCCTAGAACCATGATCACATGGACCCCACCCCCCCTAGGGTGGATTAAGTTAAATTTTGATGGGGCATCTAGGGGCAACCCAGGTGAATTTGGGGCTGGTGGCTTACTTAGAGACCACAAGGGTGAGGTGCTTGTAGCTTTTGCTGAACATCTTGGAGCTCAAACTAACAATGTGGCTGAAGCGAGGGCGGTTTGGAGGAGCCTCAAGGTGGCGAGAGAATTATCCGAGGAAACTATTGGTGGAAGGTGATTCTCTTATTATTATAAATCTTCTAAAGAACACTAAGAGATCTCCTTGGAGATTTGATGACTACATCCACGAAGCAAGGGCTCTAATTCATGATCGACCTGAGGCCATAATTTTGCATACCTTTTGGGAAGCAAACATGGCAGCTGATAGGCTGGCAAATGAAGGCATTGTAGCAGAAAATTTGATCACGTGGACTGAAAATCTTCCTCATGCGGTCTCAATGGTGATAGATAATGAAAAAATTTAGATTGGAAGGCTCAAAGTGGATCAATGACAGAAAATGGGGGCATTTTTAAAAATATTTTTTGAACCTTATAATGGCTTTTGTCATATTTGTTTTTTTTGTTCATGTGACTAGTGTTTTTTGTAGCTGGTGGGGCACTGATATAGGTTTTTTATCTACAAATTCATGCATGGGAAACATCCGCTTTGGCCTCAAGTATTTCCCAAGGTGTGTTTGGATTCGATGTCGCAAAAAGGCCCTAGCAAGAAATAACAAAGTGTTGGAGATCCCTGACAATGAGGTACCAGACCCCACCATAATAGTCTTGGAGAAGATGACAATTTCATCAGCCTCCAACAGTATCAACCAGTTGAAGAGTCTGTCTGGCCTCATCAGTGCAGTTGTTGATTTGTGTGATTCTCTAAATCTTCTATTTTATAGCCAGCAGTTCCAGGGGCACAAGGAGTCGAAGGCAAAATCTAAAGATGATGGCAAGGAGGATGATAAGAAGTTATATGAAGACTACAAGGAAGACTGCTTGGCCTCTTGGCTGTCCATTCTATGGGATGTTTTTTTTGACCATATTCTATTATTTTATATGGGCACAAGCTACTCTGCATGGTGCTTGCATGATTAGTTTTTGTCTTTGTTAGTTCTATTTTGCGTCTTTCTTTTCTGATGGCCATAATATTAGGCTTCCATAGTTTAGTTTGGTCGTATTCGATGGAAGAGTAGGTCTTGGCCCTTTTTGTTGTCAGTTTAAACTTTTAGGGCTTGGCCTTTGTCCAGTTGGTCAGTGGACCCTATTTTGTAAAATGGTTTTGGGTCAACCAGTTAAAACCCGGTGTTAATTATAATATTCTCTTACTTACCAAAAAAAAAATAATAAACTTATTATAATTATATTTATATACGTTATATAAATGTTATATTAATAAAACTTATACAAAAGACACTTAAATGTATTTAAAAATAAAATATTTTTCACATATATTTTATCTTGAATAAATTTATTATTAATTTTTTTATATAAACTTGTTATTAAGTTTCATATTCAATAAAATCAGCTACTAAAACAGCCCTTATAATATTAAATATTAAAATATTATTAAGTTTTTTATAAAAACCCATAGAAAAAACAAGAAATGTCACCACTATTATATGTATACTGATCATTATTATTATTTTTCCTTTCTTTAACAAAATTGAACTATCTCCATTATAATATATTTAATACTTAAATATTTAAGTCTTTATATGATATCATATAAAAAATTAAAATCATATATTTAAAATAAAATCTATTGCTAATATATTTATATTGGCCACCATTATTACATGATATATATTAATATTCATTAGCATTTAAAAATGTGTAACAAAAATATTATTAGTTTTTATATAAAAAATTTCTTGAATAAATTAATAATATTATTATTATATACATAATAAATATTGTTATAACATTAATACTGGTTATTAATATTATATTTATATATATGAGATTAATAATACATTAAAAAGACACTAAAATATTTATAGTAAGCATTTGATATTAAATAAGATTGTTATTAAGTTTTGAAAATATTTGTTATAAACAAATAAAAACAAAGTTGAATATATTCTTCACATATATTACATAATTAAATATTAATTATTAAAGCTTTCCTAGAAATCTAAGAGATTAAAAGAAAAAAAATTGATCATATCTTGTTCAGTCTCCCTCTCTAGACCATTATAGCAAATAGAAGATTTTTGAAAAGTTATCTCCATGTCGAAGCAAATATTGTAAGTGTTTAATATTTCCTTCAAATTTATAGATTCTCTTAAACTATCATTTGTGAACAACAATACATCATCAACAAATAATAAATGAGATAAATAAATAATCCTCACTTTGATCCCAAACATGGGTCTTGCCCTCTTTGTATCCAAAATAGTTCTACTCAATCCTTCAACAACCAAAAAAAAGTAAAGGAGATAAAGGACATCCCTATCTCAATCCTCTCGAGTGTCTAAAAAAATTAGAAGTTGATCCATTGATAAGAACAACAAAAGATATAGAAGAAATGCATCTCATAATACACTTTACTATCAGATAGCTAAAACCCACACGTAAGAGCATCAATTGAGATACAACCAACTAGTTCTATCATAAGCTTTAGATAGATCTAGTTTAATGACCATTGCAGGAAGATTTTGAGTTTTAATAAAGTGAAGGGCTTCTTGTGCAACTCTTATGGCTTCAAAAAATTGTCTACCTACTATAAAACCAAATTGCTTCTAGGAAATAACTTCAAAGAAAATTTGCAATGATTTTATAGATACATTTACACGATGAAATAGATTTATATTCGTCAAATTTTTCAAGCTTTTTCTTGTTGGGAATCAAACCTAAAAAAGTGGAGTTAAAATCCCCAAAAACTTGACCACTCAACCAAACTTCCTCCAATACTCTAAAAAGATCCTCCTCAAAATTATCATAGAAAACTAGAAAAAACTCCATAGGCCATTCGTTAAGCCTCAGACTTAAATTTTTCCAATATTGACTCTATCAGGTTTTTTATAGATAGAATGAAAATATTTTACTCTTAAATCTGCTAACTCGGAGAAACTCCTAAAAAGGATCCCTTCTTCATTCTACATTTTCTAGATAGTGTTAACCTTCTTCCTATGATTAGAAAAATTATGAAGAAACTTAGTATTTTCATTCCCTTTTTTTAACCATACAACTCCACATTTCATTCTTCATTTATATTTCCTCCACTACAAGAATTTTTCCTTCTTAACTTCTAGTTCAACCAATCTTGTTTTATCCTCCTCTTTAAACAAACCATCCTCATTCTTTTTATGAATTTCTAAAGTTTCCTTCTCCACCAACTTAAGATATCTATCCATTATCTCCTTTTTAACTACAATCCAAGATGCCAAAACTCCTTTTAATTTTTTAAAGCAGCAACAAATTGAAAACCCACCACTAACCTGAAACTTTGGTCATAATTAATCCATTATTTTTAATCAGTTGCTAAAAATTTTCTTCCTCCAATCAAAATAGATTAAGCTTAAAAGACTATAAAGTTTTACCTCCTGATTTTCTAATTGAATAAGTATGGGAGAATGATCTGAGCCACCTCTAGTCTTAACCAATAACCATTTTATATCTATTTCATTGTATAAAGACTTTAAGATCAAAAACATGTCCAACCTCTTTGAGATCCTAACTTCTCCAACTCTATTATTTCTCCACGTAGGTAATAACTTTATTGGTTCCAAATCAATTAAAATAGCTCCTTCAATGTTATGGCTAAAGTAATCTGCAAGTCCATCAAGTCTTGCAAATTCTCCCCATACCTCACTTCTATTCATAGTAAAATTTAATTCCCCACCAATGATAACTCTTTCATTTTTAACACACATTTGGGAGAAAAATCATCCCAAAAGATCTACCTATCTTCATAGGGACCATAACAATTAATATCTGATAACGTCAAACCCAAGTATTTAAAAAAGAATTTTTTCCACAATCCTGAAACCATAAAGGAAGAATTAATTGAGGATATCGATTTCTTATAGCCAGTCAAAACACCCCCTAAATTTATGGTAGCATCTAGAGCCAACAAATCCTAGTATCTAAACTATTTACTTAACCCTTCAATGACTTTTGTACTTGTCCCCATGGTTTCTTGTAGAAGGATAACATTCAGATTATGAATTTCCACCAACCTATCTAAGGCATGTATTTTAGAGGAACTACCAAGACCTTGAATATTAAGGGATAACAAGATTATTTAAACATCTTAGAAAGGTTTTATCCCACTCTAAGGGCCCCTTTGATAGATTTTTATTTACCCTATTGAATTTCCCTCAAAGTCATCTCTTGTGCATGAAACAAAAGATATTTCCTACCTATTGAAGAAGTGGAAGAGTCATTTATAAGATCCAAATCTAACCCTAATCTTCTAGCAACTACACAAGTTTTCAACTCGAATTCCATTTTCCTAGAACGTAAAAAATATCTGCAAGAAAATCCCATATTCAAACCATCCCCTGAAATAGATACCTCCCTAGAAGATTCACTCGATAGGTCAAAAAGACTTCCCCCAATAGTAGAAATATTTATATCATAATACTTATTCAATGTGTTTGAGTTTATTGACCTATTGTCCAAATTCTTAGAAAAGTCCTTGTCCTTGGGACTTCTCTCCAAATATTCATAAGGAAGTGTACAAACTTCTTTATTACCTAATTTTATATTATTCTCCATATGTATTGGATAGTGTCATAAGGATTATATGACTGACGAACAAACTTAATAGTATTAGATTCTAATCCTTTCACAGTTTTCTTTATGACTTTGTCTCCTTTAACAAACTGTGAATAGTGAAATGGAGACAAAGCTAGATCTAAAATTTCTTCCTCCTCTAGAGTTGTGGTTTCAGGTTTGGCAATATCTTTTTTCCTTATTTGTGCCAAATAGGTATCTCTTGATTATTGTTAGCTAGCTTGAAATCTCCATTAGTCATTTATTTTCTCCTCCACACTTTATGTGTGAAATATTGAGAACATTTCTTAGCAATATATCCATAAACATGACAACAAACACATCTAAAAGGAATCTTCAAATATTCCATGATTTTATTATGAATTGTATTCCCCACAACTATCTCCATACAATCTAGTAAGCCTTCACTGATATCCATCTCAACCAAAACCTAAGCTACAAACCAAAAAAACTAGATTTGAAACATCTCTATACAAGGTTTTACCTAATGAATATCCAATCTCTTTCAAAGCTCTTCTGACCATAACTCCATTGACAAACCTGCAAGTTTCACCAAAATTGGGATTCTCCTAGCAACTTCAATCCTAGTATCAAAGGAAGACATCCAAGCCAAAAAATCCAAAAAAGAAGACCCTCAATACCAATGATCTCCAAAAATATTCTATGCATCTTTCTCGGATCAAAAAAGAAAAAGTATTCATCCTCTAGCAAGTAAGTGAAAAATCAGCCCATATCCTAATACCTTCTATAACCACTCATTTAGTATATTATCAACTATTTGATTTCCATGAATCTTCCTAATAAGGGTCTTCCCTGAAAACTTTAAAACTTGTTCCATCCTCAGGTCTTCCCCAAGTACCATTATGATATTTGACCTTCTCTTTTAAACAATTTTGTGGGTCTTTCACACTTTAGTAATCGGAGTTATAGTCTGTGTTGAATGAAATTTTGGACCCACTCCACTTAGGGCCTCTAAATCAAAACTTTTACCAATAAAACTAGAACAAAAAAAATGAAACTTCATCAAACAAAGTGAGTCTAGGTTTTTTGGAGCTTGCTCAAGTTTTTCTTCCCTGCAATAAAAATCTTATTCATTCATTAGACCCATCACTTGAGTAGAGTGTTTTGGGACCCCTAAGAGTGAGTAGTCAATAGGAAAACCAACCTAATCTAAACCTACTGACATAGACTCCCCTCTATCCACTAAATTTTTATGACCTATAGTATTATTTCGGCCACTCAAAAAACCCAAGGACCCCCAATTCTCAACTTCTAAGTTTATCCAAAAATGGTACCCTTGGACCTTGGAGTTGAAAAGATGTTTTACCCCTCAAAGAGGTCATCTGAGAAGTCCAAACATTCCTCTTCATTCTCCATCAAAACAAGAAACCAATTTTCCAAATAATATTGCCATTTTAAAATACCAAATAAAAACAAAAGTTAATATTCTCCCTTTGCATGTACTTCATTATTCCAACCAACTAACTTCTTCAAACAACCATTCACGTGCCCAAAAATATTCCTCCCTGTCAAAGTAACTCGTTTCACCTTTTGCATGCTTCAATTCTAGAAATAAAGTTGTCCAACCTTCATTTTCTTCACATGAACAGGTCTAAGTGCACTTCGGTTTTGAAAAAATGTTGATGTTTATTGTGTCATTTTTTAAAGATATCGATTGAGAACTGGATCCACCTTCATTTTATTCACATGAATAGATCTAAGCACATTTTAGTTTCAAAAAAAATAAAAGACTATCACTTGTGTTTTTTATTTATGCTTCACTTTGCAAACCCTAGCTTTGTTGCATGTACTCCGTAATTCTAGCCAACAAAATTCTTCAAATTTTTGTTCACATGCATAGAAATATTCCTCCCTAGCAAAGTAACTCCTTTCAACACTTTGAATTAATTTCTTGGTTCTTCACTTTGCAAACCCTAGCTTCACTACATGTACTTCATGATTTCAATCGATAAACTTCTTTCAAACAAAATATAAATATAAGAAATAAGAATGCTTACCTCCTTCATAGTTTGGGATTTCATCAAAATTATAGATGGGTTTTCAACTATCATCAAATGATGATGACGATGGATCAACCACAAAATATTGTGACAATGATGATAACAAATCAACCATATTTTGCAGAGGTGGTAATGGTGATATATCAACTACAGGTTGTTGAGGCAATGATGAATGAACCACATACTACTAAAGTAGCAAGAGATCAACCATAGGCTACTAAGGAAACATATCAACCATAGGCTAATGAGGTAGCTATAGATCAACCACAAACTATTGTGGTGGATCAACCACAGGTTGTTGAGGCAATGGATCAACCACAAGCTACTAATATGGTGGATCAACCACAGGCTGCTATGGCCATTTTTATTAGTGATATAACATAGGTGAATTTTTTTTCAATCCCATATAACCAAATAAAAATCATATTTTTATCTAAATTTACTTAATTAGATTTTTTTTTATATAAGCTATGTGTGGCTTCTATTTGGGGCCACTCCCATTACAAAAACAAAACTTTACATTGTTCTCATTACATTTCTAACAAGTTAATTAAAGCATATCCAACTTTACCTTTCTATCAGAGATATCCCTTTTTATGTATAATTATAGAAGGGGTGTTGAAAGCTTCCCAAATATTTTACAACGAGAACATAGCCAAGCGTACAATATTTTCAAAAAAGTTAATAAAATATTGTAGTCCACGTAGGGACTCAAGACCAGCAAACCCACCAGGGCATAAAGAGAACAACCCAAAAACAAAAATAAATCCCACACACTATTAGAACCTCCTACAAACCCAACAAAAATAGAGAAGAAACACCAACAAAACAAAGGGAACACAAACAAAAGGGTAGAGAGAGGATCAAAAACTCTCTGCAACCATCTAATATGACCCCACAACTAAATTTACTCTTCAAAAGGTGTATGATTGTGTATCTCCCAATCAGTAATTGTTTTGAGCTCTTCAGCCCAGGAGGTAGCAACTTTAAGGGTCTTGATCAGTGATTTAATGTATTCCTTTTTCACCCCACTACATGGGGAGTTAATATTCTTATATGTAATCTTTCTCGTTGGAATTTCCTTTGCTACATATGGCTTCTTTTTTGCACCACCAGAATCTTCCTGGTCTAAACCAACCATAATCATGGGAGTTTTATCCAAGTTGACATTTTTGGCCAAAATTTTTTTGAACGCCTAGTTTTACCTTTAGAGCTAATCGAGATTGAACTGCCCACTTTCTTGGAACTAGGTATTTTCACCACCCACTGATCCGTTGAAGACACCGAGTGCTCAAAAAATAGATAAACGGATTTGGGAGAGCTCATCTTGTGCATCACAATATCCTTCACTTGGAATTAGTCGAATATCAACAGAGTCTTAAGACTTGCCATACCAATTTTTTTAGAAATATACTCCACTATTAATAGAATTAAGCCCTGATGTAGAGGGTTTGTAGCATCCCCCACTCTCAACTTTTCCATTAACTTTTCCACAAACTTATATAAAAGGCAGGAATATTCGAGGTTCCTCCATGGCGAAGATGATTGAGGAACACAAAAATAAAAACTCCTCACAATATCTATTTTATTTTCTAGGGTGAAATAATCCATAATAAATGTCACCACCCTATTCCACGATGCTCTAAGAGACTTCACTAGGTAACCATTTTGGTATCTTTGCAAAATTTCATCCTCCCCCAAAAAAAATCTCATTTCTCTATCAAGATAATGCTTCTCCCTATCAATAACCACTTCGTTTGTCAATAGACTAGTAACCTATTCAATGAATAAGATGGATATTTCAAAGGAAATCCTTCCATTTATAACCACTTTTTTCAATTCATAAGCAAATTTCTAGACCAAGGTCCTATCATGTCCATGGAATTTTCTAAGGCAATCCAACAAACCCCCATCCTTCAAAATACCTTTCACCTCATCATTCACAACCAAAACTAAAGGTTCAATAATAAAGTCTTCCATGATGAGATTTGCATTGAACTACAATGAATCCAAGTTGTTCCCAAATGCCTTACTCTCGAAATAGTGTCTTGCAAAAACCTTCTTCAACTTGAAGCACCCATTACATCTCCATGACACCTTATAATTACGGATCTTTGGGTGATATTGCTAGCAACAAGAAGGATCCATGACACAAATGAAATCATTAACAAGGCTACCAAGAAACAAAGTAAAAAACATCATGGCAAAAATATGGAATAAAAAAGGAGCATAAAAATAACTATCACCACAGGTCATCCAACTATCAAAATAGGTGACATGGTAGGGATCTTCCACAAATACTTAGGAAAGGAGCAATAAAAATTAAAATTTTCCAAGCCAGACTTAGGAAAGGGGCCATTCATAGAAAGTTCCCCCACATCTCCAATTTTTCTCAAATAAATTACATGACCAAGGAGAACCTCAATTCTAAAGGGCCATGCGTGTTTCCAAATATGATGACAATACCACATATGACCCTCTAAGGATTCATGAGGTGTTTTACCAATCATGTAAATCTTAAAATACCCCCACGCTACGTCCACTTCTGATCAAAAGCTAATTTTCAACCAAAATCCCACATCTTTCGAAAGTAAATGATAACCCAATTATTCCTCCCCATGGCCCTTAATTTTATGACTGCCTTCCCGACCAACTAGTAAAAAGTTCCCAATGGAATTCAAATTCCAACAAATCCTAGGCCTTGCCAAAATACTGGGCAAACCCCAAATAGAAGAAGTCTCACAACTATCAATAAGAATCATCAAATAATATGTTCAACTTCAAAGGGAAAAGTCTCCCTCCAAATAGAAAGATTATCTTGGCTTAACCCTAAATTAGTTAATAAATCATCACTCTTATTACCTTCTCTAAAGGTGTGCCTAACTAGAATTCCCTCCAGATTTTGACAGAATATTTTAGCTTCCTTATTAGGTTAGAGATGTTCCAGCTAGGATTTTGAACACCGAAAAATGCCTTAACCACATTTAAGGAGTCCTCTTCAATAATGGTTTTTATAATTCAAATATTCCATTAATATAGTGCCTTGATACAACACCCTCGTTTTAACTTCATTTGCCTTTCTATTAAAGATATTCTCCATCTTCCTCAAACTACTAAGTTTCCACAATCAATTGTGAATGGCTAAATGAAAATTCTGTCAAGATGAAATTCAACACTGTGAATGGCTAAAAAAAAAATTGTCCAACTTCTATATCTATAAATATATTGTCTATAACAACCTCACAATTTCTTAATACATTTTTTAGGGTTCTTATTCATTCCCCTAATATTCCAAGATATTATTTTCATTGTTATTTTTTGTTTTTATTTGTGGGTTTAGCCCCACTTCTTGTTAACACTTGTGATATTTGCTTTTTTTTTCCCATATCAATATCCCTTTGGGTTTCTTTTTCTCTTTGTTTTTGCTTACTAGGTCTTCCTCTCTTTTTCATTCCCAAAAATATTTTCATCTCTTCATCCAGGGTTATGCATAGCGGCTATGTATCATCAAATTGGTTAAAATTAGGATTTTCAAAATTTGGAATTGGCTAATATTTGAGACCCTTGACCAGGGCCCATTAGCCAAAAAATTTTGGGTGCAATTTTTTTGGGTCGATTCACCCCAATTTTATAATAATTTGACCATTTTAAGTTTAAATTTCCAACATTGCCCTTAATAATAGTGAACCTTCTACATGCGTTTGGACACTATTTGCCCTGGATTTTGAAATTGATTAGATAATTTTTTATAAATACGTTTTGGGGTCAAATCCTTACGCATAACTGTATCTTCATCAGCCTCTTCAATCTTCTCATACTTCTCATAGTAAGACTTATCATATTTAGGTTTACCTTGTTCTTAAGGATCTTAAGAGCAAGGAATAACCTCAAAAGTACAATCTTCTTTATGTTTCCCTAGAAAACCTAAAATGCAAGGATGCTCTTTTGTAGTAATTACCTCCTTATTATGTCCTAAAAACCCTAAATTGTTATGGATTTCCTCCAACCTCATTTCTTTATTATTTTTCTCTTGAAAACTTAAAGTGCAAGGGATAACATCTTCACCATTTTTACTTTTATTACCTAGAGAGTATTCTATACTACTTGAGGAAAATGAAGATGATTTACGTTGAACAAACTTGACCTCTTTTGTTGTATTTATTTTAGAATTTATCTCCACATCTTCTTTTGCACCTTTAATTCCTTCTAAACTTACCAAATGATACTATAGATAGTCTTTCTTTGCCTCTTCTTTTGGAGTGGAATATCCTTGATCTGATCTTAGCTTCTATTATTATATGATTTCCTTACTTTATCTTGAAGTTTATCTCATGGTTAGAATTTTTGTCTCTTTCTTCATAGTTTTCACTTTGTAAACTCTTGCCATGAGTCCAATCTCATAACAATTATGGCAACAAAATGCAATATTTTTATAATCTATTTGTTGATCTCATTCTCTTGATTTAGATTTAATCTTAATTTATTGTGGAAAAGGTTTTAAAATATCCATAGCAACACATATTTGAGTATATATAGCATGTTTTATCTCCTTAGTAGTTGTTCCTTCCTTGATGAATTCCGCTAGGGTATTTATGATATTCTTCAAAACATATTTATAAGTTGATATGGAAGTCCAAAAATCCTAACTTACACTAAAAACTTCTTAATAGTTTTTGTCTCAATAGAAAAAATATATTTAATGGTATCAAATGAAGTGCATATCTTCCCATAAATCATGGGCCACCAACCATTAATTATCCCTATTTTTTGAATTGGAAAAAATGATGAGGAAAAAACCTTTAGGAAGAAAAGTTATTATAATTTGAATTCAATTACCACTTCCACTTGAACCAATTTTGAATCTCCAAAAACCCTGGCCATGATCTATGGAACTTACATATTAAACCTATACTTTTAAGAACCATTATATCATGCTCAATCATATCATCCTTTATACTTACTTCCAGTGTAACATTTTCTACCTAGATCGAACTTACCATGTATTCGCTCTTCTGCTTATCTCCAACTTAGGCCTCCATACTTCCAACTAGGGCATCCTAATTTCTAGCTAGGGCATCCTAAATTCCCATTAGGGCTTTCAAATATGAATTTTCATTTATAATAGCTAATGGGGTTCACTCTTGGCTTGCACTCCCTCTTGGTTTGCACTCCTCAGCTTGCACTCGCTCCCAGATTGCACTCCCCTTGGCTCAAAATTTTTTTTGTCTCTTCTTTTCCTCGATGTTCCTTCACTTCAGAATTTTTTTGAAAACAATGTGTAGACACCTAAAACACGTCATTTTGAGGAGACTACCTATATGGACACCTTTTCAGGCCATATGACCCACCTTGGGCATCCTTAGGGCTTAACAGTGGTTTTTACCACTCAAACAGGGGCAAATTACCTTTTGCAGCCTGGACCGTCCTACCCAGGGATGGCCTCCAGAGGCCACCCTACCCTAGGATAGCCAGTAGTCATGATCACCCTACCCTAGGATAATCACACCTATAACAAACTTAGGCTCCTGAGTCGAAGGAAAATTAGTTACAGGACAACTAAGCATCAACTATCAAAGTGAGAAGGTTCTAGAATGGGTGTTTGGTCTTCCTAGATCCTAACCATTTCTTGATTCTTGGCTTCTCCTACAAGCCAAGATTCCTATTTGGGAAATCTATAAGAAGACACCTTGCCTTCATGAAAATATAGCAATTGGATGATAATGAAGTGCTATCGAATTGTATACTAGAGAGATTATCCTCTCATAAGCAATGAAGTGTTACTGGATTTCAATCATGGAGCTCTCAATTGCAACAATGGAGTCTCTCGGAGCTTGAAGACCAAATTCAATACTCTTTCATCATCAACAACCTTATTTCATGCCAATTTCTATAATTTAATCGTGCTTCAAGAGCACGACCCTTGAACATCAATTTGATAGATCAATCCCGATATTTCTTGCATCGGTCACAAATAATTATTCTATTGTTCAACGATCATCTCACCCTGAGATGGCCTATTTGTGCCACCACCCTACCCTAGGATGATCAATAGGCCAGACCACTCTACCTCAGAATGACCTCTCAATGATATCTATTTTTACTATTTTTCTTGATTACAATAGGATTAGCAACATTCCATTTATTTTCTAACATAGTTTAATTCAGTTTTCATGCATTTGTTTATCATTTTCAACATCTTTTTTTAGTTTCTTATCATGAATATGGGCCTCATCATGAGAGGTTCCTCAAATGCTATTAATATCTTGTGAGTGTTCTTGTGTGTAGATTTCAGATCTTAGTAAGAGCTATCAACATAAAGATTCATCACATTTACATCATACCTTGCAGAGGTCACAAGAAACTCCTTCCCAAATTAGTTTTGAGGGTGCAAATATTCTATGTGTTACACCTACCATATTTCTTGATTGTAAAATTGTATCAAATTGGTATTCAATCCCTTAGAGGGATATCATTGTAACCTCCTTTTCAAGGACATGATTCAATATTAATGAGAAGGGCACCATTTCTTTATTTCTTTATTATCTTGATGGTTACATGATTATTTATTCAATTTTATTTCATATAATTGCATTAGGTGTATAATTTTTGCATACTATAGTGGCGATCACTGGACCGAAATTCGACTAAATTTTCACAAATCTATTGCTAATTACCTATTTTCTTGATTTTATTGAATTATAGGTACCACCATCCTTGGTAGAATGATCAGCAATAGCCATCCTACACTAATATAGCCAACAAACCCCACCATCCTACCTAGATATGGCCCCAAAGTAGAGTTCAAAACAGTTAGAAACAACACCTTCATCGGATGTAGGCTTCACCTATAAGTTTCTATCCCTGTTTTTCTTGCTATTCGATAAAGAAATGTAAAAATTTCATACTTAAGTAGAGAAAATACAGAAATATTTCAATTTTAAATAGCCTATTCATGATCCATCCTAGGTCTAGGCCTCTATTTATGGCCCTTAGGTCAGCCCCTATTTCTGACCACTCCTATGTCAGATGACCTCTACTATAGACCATATTACACAGAGATGACCTCTATTTACTTATTATGTGGATTGTGTGCTTGCTACCTATGCAAAGGTTGACATCATATTAGGGTTCTACAATTTTAGATTTCTAAAACTAAAACATTTTTACTTAGGAATCTAAAAAATTAAACATTATTTTATGCATTAGCAAAAAAACATTGATTGCTCTATGATTGCATTTATTTTTGCATAAAATAAAATGAACCCACACACACCACACATCATATTAAACATCAATGAGTTGGAATTCACACCCAACCATTGATCAAGACCAACGATGGTGGCCTTCATCTCCACCTCATTGGCTTGTTTATGGTTATTTCGTACCCTATTTTGGCCAAGGCTAGTCCAAGAACTATCATAGGTGAGGACTGGTAGGACCTAGGCTCCCTCATCGAGTTTGGACTTCATCACCAAACTTTGGTGGGTTTCACGACTTGGACTTCATCACCAAGTCTATGTGTGAGCATACAAGTGAAAACCCTTAAACTGAGAAATATCATCAACAAAAGCAAAAACGAACAAGAAAGCAAAAACAACAACAAATCAAAACACACCAAATAGTTTAGGACTCACAAAGAAATTTTTAAATGAGATAATCATTTTGTATACTTTATTTGTTTCCTTTATTGTATGCTTAATCAACACATAATGGTCACTACACGTAGCCATGCTCAATCACAAATTGATGCTACGAAGAATTTACAAGGAGGCCCAGAATACCTTCACTACAGTCCAGTAGACTTACTCATGCCTGAACGATGGCCTAACAACCATCATGATGATAATTCCACTCATGGGGGATCCGACCATCGAGATACCCCTACTAGGAGGACACCTATGGGACCTCCACATGATCGAGAAGATGATCTTCTCAGACAACCATCTCATGTTATTTCTAGATAGGATCTACCCATTGAGGGGCCAAGCAAGGGAGTGGCATGAATCCATGTCCCCAATCGATCCACACACCCATATGAGCATGGAGGTAGAATATATACCTCTACCTAGCTTAGATGAGTAGGCTACTCCACCCGATCATCCTTGGATGAGTAGGAAGTTTAACCACATAGATATATATCATGATCATCCTACTCATAGAGTGACCTCTTCCATTCATACCCATTCTGAGGATGAGTGATATGAAGACCTAGTGCACCCTATCCTCACACATGGAGAGTGTTCCACATGGACACATCATACTCCCACACCATCCTTACATGAAGGTGACACTCCTAGGGTCGAACATCGAGTCAATATAGCTTCCCTAGATCATGGGAAAAGGATAGCTATTCCTACTGCACTCACAGAAAGAGCCAAATCCTCTTATGTTGATACGAGAACCCATAGACCCCACATAGATGATCAGATAGATTAGTTACCTAGGCCTAATACTAGTCAATGAGAGCAATTACTCCAAATATAGTTGGATGATTTACAAAAATATAGAGAGTACCTAGACCAAGAACATGTAGAACAACAAAGACTACACCATCAAAGGTTGTATGAACATAGATTACATGAAGAAAGGATTCTTGAACAAATATTGCATGAGGAGCAATCGCATAGGGTAGCTTACGATGAAATCCCTATACCTAGCACATATAGGCAACAAGCTAACCCAAGGTGCACTATGCAACATTATGAGTTACCTCCTAGGCCGATGAAAACCATCATCCTCCTACATCTATTCATCATTCTTGATCATGATAACATCAATTGCTAAATCATCCAAAATATGAGACATATGAAGAGCTAGAACCTGAGTACCAGGATCAAGGGTATCCTGAGTCACTTTATGAAGATGTGGCTGATGATTACATTTAGCCACCTTGATCTAACAGAAATATTCCACCTCCACCTCCTAGGAGACCAATTCAAGAGAATGAGATCATATCATCTCATGCATATAAGGTCCTTACAGAGTGAATTAAATCACTAGAAAAGTAAGGGATGGGCTACCAAAAGCCAACATTGCGTAAACTATGCAATCAACCCCTTCACCCATCAGTTCCTTGTCCTCCTTATCCAGAACACTTTGAAATGCCAAAACTAGATAAATTTAAAGGAGACGAAGATGCATAGGAACATGTAACAAGTTTCATGAACTTGTGCTTCCAGCTGCAAGATGATGATGCCTTGTTGTTGAGAACCTTCTTAATAACACTCTCTAGCACAACCTTAGAGTGGTATAATCAATTACCAAGACATAGCATCTCTAGCTTCGAACAACTAGCTAACACCTTTTTAGAATGCTTCTCATTTGACATCAAAAAGAAGGCCAACCTAACTGACTTATCAAACCTTCATCAATTTGATGATGAGCCAGTTATGGATTACAAAAATAGGTGGAGAAAGGTAATGTCTAAATTGCCTTTCACTATACCAATTTCAGAACTTACTCGAATGTTTACAAAAAGTTGCTCGAAACACATCTCGCTTCTTCTTCAATTGCAACAATACCAAACATTTGAGGAGGCTTTGGTACAAGCCAAAGTTATCGAGGACATAAAGGTCCAAGAGGGGGATATAAAACTCTAAAAAAAGGAGTGGAATAAAAATCCTCGAAACAACTACACTCAACAAAAACCAACTCCGATCAATCAAATTATTTTGAATATTCCTAAAATGGAGAAAGCACCCCAATAGCCTAACTATCAGGCTCAACCCCCTCCAATGCAATATAATAATTAGCACCAATGAAACCAAGTGCAATATCAACCACGCCACCCTCCTCGCACTTATACGCCACTACCTGAGTCTTTGGCATCCCTCTTCAATCGTTTATGTGAGGCAAAGGCCATTACCTTACCCGAGATCCACCTAGTAGATCCTGCCCACCCAAAACCTAAGGGGTATAAAGAGGATTTGTATTGTGTTTATCACCAATAAAAAGGTCATGATATCCAAGCATGCTATGGATTTAAGAACCTGATACAAGATATGTTAGACAAGAACCAATTACAAATCGACAACCCTCTTGCCCCTAATAATCAACAAATGGGTATTTTTAAATATCCCTTGCCCACTCATGAGGTCAAGGATGATCAAACTAGGCATGTCAATGAAATCCATATGGATCCACCCACTCAAGGATTCATAGGTATGATCAACATCATAACAAGAAATAGAAGGTATGATCAAGTCGTGCCACCTACAATGCCTATCTGAATCCCTTCTACACCCTAACCCTTGTCAACTCAAAACCCTCTTCCAAGTCCACCACCTCAACCAATGATAACAATCAAGAGTAGGCTTACACAAAGCCTACAAATGGCATCAACAAAGCTTTCCATATACGAGCTTATCCAACAATCACCTAGACATAGGGAAGCTCTTATGGAAATCTTAAAATCCATCGAGCTTCAGCCCTGAGACCCTAACGCATTCACAAAATTTGTAGGGCATGTGCAAAAATGTAAAGAGCCTATGGTAACCTTTTATGATCATAAAATAAAATAGGTACCTACAAACATAGTGGATCCCCCATTACATATTATCGCTTGCATCAATAGGATCCCATACAAGTGAGTATTGATTGATACAGGTTCATCAATCAATATAATAACAATGACCACTCTAGAGCATTTGAGCCTTCCAACATCACACATTGTAGCATCTACCTTCACACTATGAGCATTCAATGATGCTTTATGCTCAATAGTAGGCACAATAGTCCTACCTATCCAAGTGGGACTAAAGACAATTTTTGTATTGTGCCATGTGCTAGAAGGAGCAATGCAATATAATATATTGCTCGATCACCCTTGGATCTGGGACATGAAATGTGTTCCTTCAATATTACATCAATGTATCAAATATGTACATGAAGGACAAGTTCATGTGGTCCCTTCGGATGATGAGCCATTTAAGTACGTAAATCATGTCAGTAATCCAAGGGAGTTTGTTCTACCCTCCATGCATCTGGATATCCGACCAAGTTCCCCTATCAAGCATCTAGAGCGCCCACCAAAATTAGCACCTACTGATCCACCCACTTCATTACCACCACATCTACCTAAACCATTGGCTTCTCTAGATATTCCTTCTTCATCATCGAGTCCTCCGATCGAACAAAAGTTGAAGGTACCTATGGAGGACATTCCAATAATCATCCCCAATATTTCCATGATAGAAATTCTGATTCTTATGGAAGAGGAAGAATCACCTACCACAATGGATGACTTACCTCACCCCACATCCCCTGCATCATCAACGACATCATCTGCACCGCAAGTGATAATTCACTTAGCCAACCTAGGGCTCATAGAATATTTGGTACAAAATATTATATTTACACCAATTATCGAGTCCACGTAAGACATGGGAAGACCTCATGTCCCTCCTTTCCAATCAAAACTATCGTACCCCTAGGTATACCACCTAATCAAATAAACTTCATATATGGGGGTTTCGATCAATCCACAAATCAGTCTCCTATGATTAGCCATGATAATGAACCATTCATAGGAAACATATATTACATGTCAAATCTAAATTTTGCTCTAAGATATTTCTACCATTGCCATTGGCATAAAAATGGCTTAGGTCTTTATGAGCAGGGTCTCAGAACACCCTATTTACCACAATACCAATTACCCATAGATAAATTTGATTTAGGGTATTCCATCCGCATGTCGGATGAGCTCTTGGATGACTCCTTACAATACCTAAGCTTAGGTTTTGGGGAAGACATTGATGAGAATGAATACACTGATCCTAACCATTCTCATCTATTGGGAGATCATCTCCCAATTACAATGGTCTCTATCGAGCCTCCTGATTCTATCAGTGAATCATCTGAAGAGACCAACCAACAAGAGGAGTTTGAACTCGATAATAATCCTGAGAATGATTGGATTGAAGAAGATGATGAATACGAGGATGAAATAGAAGTAGCATACCTAGGTCCTCACTACTTTCATCACCTTAACAACTATAGAGGAGATGTCGATCCTGTTAGGCCCCCTATTAACCTAGATGATATCTATCATAGGGTGTTTCCTCCCCTACCTAACTAGAGGTAGTTGCTACCGCTAGAGGACCCAATCATCTTATCTACTCCTAGAGCGGATCTAATAATCCCATTTCCTCCTAAGCCACATCTAGCATATGTAGAGCCATCTATAATCGATAGGTTCTCCTCGTGCGATAATGGAAATTACCAACCATCCATAAACATGATTTCCATTGACCTAATTATACCTCTCCATAACCCCAATGACCCTTCAAAGTCGTTGCACCTCAATCATGAGGTAATTGATTTTGATCATATTGCATCATCACCATCACTCGAGGAGTTCTTCCCATGTGAAGAGATGCTACAACCATTCCATTTCTCTCCAAGGCCAACTCGAGATGTCTATCATGCTGAGGTTGAATATGACATGATAGATCCTCCAAATCCAGCAGATGACATCTACCTGATCCCTACACCTCATCAACTTGAGGAGGGATCTCATATGTCAATTGAGGAAACTTTCAATGTAGATATTGGCAATGACCCTAACAATCCTAAGAAAGTAAAATTAGGATAGAGTCTATCTCTTGAAGAACGTGCCATCATCACAGCTCTATTGATAGAAAAAAGTGACATGTTTGCTTGGTCATATAAGGACATGTCGGGTCTTGATCCAAATATGGTCACGCATAACCTTACACTAGACCCAAATATGAAGTCGATCAAGCAGAAGCTCAAAAAAATGCATCCAAAAATCACCTTAATGGTGAAATATGAATTACAAAAATTGTTGGATGTAAAATTCATCCAACCAATTGATTATCCAGAATGGGTATCTAACATGGTACCCATAGGAAAACCTGATGGGAGGATTCATATCTATACAGATTTTAGAGATCTTAATAAAGTAACTCCCAAGGATGCATTCCCCTTGCCTAATATTGATGCTCTAGTAGATGCAACTACTGGTCATGAAATGTTATCCCTTATGGATGGATTTTTAAGCTATAATCAAATTTGGGTCAAGCTCGAAGATCAACATAAAACAACCTTTACTACACCATGGGGAACATTTTGTTATAAAGTCATGCCATTTGGCCTTAAAAATGTTGGTGCAACCTATCAATGAGCCATGACATACATCTTTCATGACTATATGCACAAGATCTTAGAATATTATATAGATGATTTGCTCACCAAATCTCTCTTGCATGAAGAGCATGCAGATATTTTACGAAAAGTCTTTGATCGCCTAATAGAGCATAATGTCAAGCTAAATCCTAAAAAGTGTGTTTTCGGAGTCACATCAGGAAAAATTTTGGGATTCATAGTCTCCAAGAGAGGGATCGAAGTAGATCCCACAAAGGTCAAAGCAATTTTAGAAATGCTTCCCCCCACTAACCTTAAAGAGCTTCGTAGCTTGCAAGGAAAAGTAGCATCCATCAAATGCTTCATAGCACAATTATCAGATAAATATCGACCCATGAATCGATTATTACAAAAGGGGGTCCCATTCAATTGGGATGAGGAGTGCCAGAAGGCCTTTGATGAGATAAAATAGTACCTAGCATCACCACTAGTATTAGCTCCACCTCGACCAGGTGTGCCTTTCTTATTATATATTTTAGCCATAAATTTTGCTCTAGGGACCATGTTGGCCCAGAAGAACAAGGAAAATAAAGAATAGGCTATCTACTATATTAGTCACACCTTGGTCAATTATGAGCTTAAATACGCATACATTGAGAAGCTCTACCTAGAAGTGGTATTCACCACCAAAAAGCTTTACCACTACATGTTAAATCATACAACGTATGTCATCTCAAAAGAAAATCCTTTGTGGTATATGATGAGTCACACATATCATAATACGTGAACCACAAAGTGGATCATGCTATTGATAAAATTTGATCTTGAATTCATCAATCAAAAATCAATCAAAGGTCAAGTCATAGTTGATCAGTTAGTAGAGGCTCCTCTTCAGGATGACAAGCCTCTTGTAATTGAGCTACCCGATGATGCAATGTTCACATTATCAGAATCACCCAAACCCAAAGAACCAAAAAACAAAGTAGACATGACTTTGTTCTTTGATGGTTCAAAATATGAGCAAGGGGGTGGTGTAGGGATCATGTTTTTCACACCACAAGGAGCTCCTATGCCCTTGTCTTTCAAACTTGACTTCCCTTGCACCAACAATAATGTTGAATACGAGGCTCTCATCTTGGGTCTCCAAACAACTATCACCATGAAGATTAAAAAGCTTAATATCTTTGGTGACTCCTTGCTCATCGTTAACCAAGTCAAAGGTATTTATCAATGTAGATGTCCTATCTTGAAAGCTTACAAATATCTTGTGGATAAATTACTAGCCAAACTAGAATGGTATGACATCGAGGTAGTCCCTCGTACATCCAATCACTTTGTAGATACAATGGCTTCTTTGGGATCCTTAATCCCATAGAACCCTTTCAATGATTTTACAACCATCCATGTTAAAATGCTCTCATAATCAATGATGTTGCATGAGGCTTTGAACAATAATGAATCAGTTCACATGATTCAGATTGAACCGAATCAAGATCAGTTCTCCAAGGCACAAGACTTTCTAAAACAAGCATCCTAGGGGTCCTTGATCTCATAGGGTCCTTCAGATAATGGCATGACCATTCACCACAAGGTTATTTCCCAATCTACATTTGTGCATGATGAATCACAATGAGAACAAGTTATTCAATCAGTTGAAGCACAAGCTTATCAAGATTGGCTCATCCAATTAAAATATTATCTAAAACTTGGTAATATCCCTAGGATTATCGCATGCCACAAAATGAGCATTTAAACAAAAAGTGACCAAGTATGTCTTGTTAGGAGATATTCTCTATCATCGAAGCTATGATGGACTCCTCCTTCATTATCTCGAGCCCCAAGAATCTGCTTGGGCAATCTCACAAGCTCATGATGGTACCTATGATGGCCATTTTAGTGGCATGGCTATCATCAAGTGCATCCTTTGAATGGGTTATTATTGGCCCATAATGGAAAAGTATTGTTGCACATATGTTAGGAAGTGCATAAAGTGTCAACATCATGCCAATATCTCACACCTACCATCTCAGGCCTTACAACCGATTCAATCGATGTGGCCTTTCTCTCAATGGGGATTTGATCTAATTGGGAAGATCTCTCCTCCATATTTAGGCCATCACACATTCATATTAATGACTACTAAATATTTTACCAAATGGGTGGAAGCAATCCCTTTAACCACTATGACTGGAGCTCATATTATGGAGTTCATACTCCATAACATTATATGTCATTTTGGTATTCCATCCAAAATCATATCGGATAATGGGACATCATTCAAGAACAAATATGTGTGGGCCTTAACATCCAAATATAACATTCAACACAACTTTGCCACACCCTATTATCCATAAGCTAATGGGTAGGCAGAGGCCTCAAATAAAACTATAGTTACCATATTGAAGAAAACCATCAAGGAAAACCACAAAGATTGGCACCTTCAACTACCTCTAGCTTTATGGGCTTATCGAACTAGCATTCGAACACCCACTAGGGCAACCCTATTTTTACTAGTATATGGCATTGAGGCCATTATACCCTTGGAATTAGAAATTCCATCATTGCATGTGTCATTGAAAGAGTTCATCGATGATGACACCTCACGACAAGCTCACCTTGATCAATTGACCCTTCTTGATGAACGATGAGTTAATGCTCTTGAGCATCTATGCATTTATCAAGATCATATTAAATGAGCTTATGATACAAAAGTCCATTCAAGAGACTTTAAATTTGGGGATCTTGTGCTCAAAGAGAACCAACAAAACTCAAACCTACCACCTCATCTAAGAGATAAATTTATGACCAATTGGTTAGGTCCCTTTATCATAACAGAGAAAATAGGGCCAGGAACTTACCACCTAACTTCGCTAGAAGGTGTTGAAGAACCCGAACCTCTCAACATTCTTCATCTATGAGCATTTTATACCTAAATCATAAAACAATCAAAATAAAAAAAACAAAAATTATCAAAAATACCAAACAAATCAAAAAACATAAAACACAAAAACAATACAAAACATCAAAATACAAAAATATTTACATTATGTTATCATGCATTTCATTGTATTCATTGATTAGTTGCATTAGGCATCTTCATCCATTACACTTGCATTAGGACAAGTCGTGTTTACATTCTTATGAATGACACCATGTTTGTATGCCAATCATGAATCTCAAATCAACCTTATCAATCATCATCATTCACAATTTTCTTTATGAGATTTTGCTTATTAAGAGGTCCTCATAAAATAGGTTAGATACTGGATGAATATCAACAATGATATTTAGATGGCCACTAGCTATTTTATGCACACCTTTTAGTTTACAAAAGCTTGTAGGGAAAACCCTTACATCCCACATATCATTATCATTCACATTTTCCTTGTGAGTAACTATGTTTTTCAACACAACTAATGAGTTGCTATAGGGTGTATACTAGGGTTTCTGATCATTCAGCCATCCCTAGTTATATTTTCAGATTTTGTAGAAAGCTATCTTGGCTTTTAGAAGGTAAGGTCTCACTTTGATAGTACCTTGCATATCTCAAAATCCCAACACAATTTTACACATTAACAATCCAAGTTTGAACAAGGAAAGATGACACTACAAAGTGGTCCTTATCACCTTAAGCGAAAGGTTTTCCTTGCTCATACTATTATGCGCATGGTCTAGGATGCTGAGAATTGACAAAAGGACAAGCTCCCCCTACCCAAAAAATCCCTTTGCTCTTCCAAAAAATGAGCAAATTCCCAAAACAAAACAAAAGAAACAATGATTTTCATCACTAAGCAAATCCCTTGCTCTAAAAAAAATAGTGGTTTTCACCACTAACATGAGCAAGTATCCCAAGAAATCAAAATAAAATAAGGGGGTAATGAGCTTGAATCCCTAGAATCTTCAGTATTCAAAAGCCATGGGGCAATCTCCATTACAACAATGGGTTGAATGAAACCCACATAGCAATGGAGTAGCCTTACGCATGGTGATATGTCTATCACATTAGTGACCTTATTTTGTATAGACCAATGTTAGCTTATGGTTGAGCTAGCTTTTGGTGGCTTGTATTGCCTAGTAGTCTAGTCTAACTACATCCAAACTTAGGATTAGGATGACCATAAGGTGATCCTCATTACAACAATGGGTTGCATGAAACTCGCCTGGCAATGAGGTAGTCTTATGCATCATCTAATACATTCACTTTGCACACATAGGGATATTGAATATCTAGGTCTTCTTAATAGACTTATATCTTTTAAGAGTCTTGTGTAGTCAATATACAACTTTTGATCAATCAACTAGGGTGTTTGAGTCTCACGAAAAACCTCAAAATCCCCTCATAGCACCTAATCATCTCATCAACAATCACAATTTTCCTTATGAGATTTTGCTTATTAAGGGGTCCTCATAAAATAGGATAGATACCAGATGAATATCAACAATGATATTTAGATGACCACTGACTATTTTATGCACACCTTTTAGTTTACAAAAGCTTATAGGGAAAACCCTACATTTCACATATTTCATCTCACATATTCATATACAAATGTATAACTCTTATGATAAGGTTAACATTTTAATTCATGATTTTTATACATTTTGTGGTGTCTACCATTAGTTTGTTAAACACAAATTAGATTCATTCATTATGTTTTAAATAATTAAAGCATACATGTACAATTTGCATTAGAACATCCACATAAAATTAATGCATTACATACACATTACATTCATCATATCAATAACAAGAATTAAATGCATAATCAATTAAATAAATTTAAAAACATGCATTTAACATTAAACATTGCATCCATATACACATACATAATAGTGCATCCATACATCTAGACTACAAAATCTAGTCATACATCCATCACCTAATCATTGCATATCATTAGTACATCACATGTATAAATCAATACATCATATAATCATCACATCCATCAATGCATCCATAACATAAATAAAACATAACCACATAATGAGCCATAAATGAGATCATATATATATATATATTAAAATGTCAGAGTACATCATGATACAAAATACCCATAGGCTACAATAATGTAGGTCCTCAGACCTTACACCCAAAAATAATGAATACATAATACATCAAGTAGGGCCTGCACCCCCAGAGTCACCTCCACCCTCAACCTCATCCCTATGATTTGCCTAGAGCCCCTACCCTACTGATGCCTAAGGCAAATGACCTATGACTCAGACTACCTACTTCCTCTGAGATCCCCCTATGATACCTAGGTAAATCACCATGTAGTACCCCTAACCTCTCAAATATATACACTAGAATGATATCTACCATAAAATCTCTAGCACCCTATAATCTACCATCACCTTTCCTATACCTATCTACCCTATATTCATTAACTAAACCTATAGAGCATCTCGCTCTACTATCCTAGCATCATCTATTTCTACAGAGTGTCCCACTCTACTATCACTCTATCCCACTCGGTTTTCACCCTATATATCTCAACATGGGTAGTGTCTACCTAGGCCTTGAGGAGATCTCTCTCCTTAGATAATCCTCTCCATAGCTACTACCCACTACTAAATTATACTTATAGAGTAGTCTCTCTCTACTAGCTACCCCTATAGGATCTACACCCATGCTCTCAACTGAGCCACCTCATCTATAGGGTCATCCTCATCCCCCTCACCCTCATCCTATGGCTCCTCTACCCCTCTATGGGCTTACCCCACTCCCCTCTATCCTATGATGCACTCATCACCCAACCTCATCCACACCCTCCTCTACTACCTCAATAGGCCTACCCATCGGACCACCTCCCTACCATAGACTGAGTCACCCACTAGGTATCATACTCTACACTGTCCTGGATACTAATCCTATCTTAACTACTATAGGATCCTCCTCATCCACAAGTGCCTCCACTCAAGGCCACACCAACTATGTCTCATCTCCTCGATAATGATAGATAAAGGCTCCTCCAAGACATCTTGTTAGATACTAAACTATCATCTAACATGAGAGTACTAGAAGTACTCCCGCTTGGTTCCATGATGCCCAATAAGCCACCATCCCATTCTCACGCACCCTAGGTATACCACTACCTCTACCCAATGAGGGCAATCCAAGTAGGGCCTCCAAACCACCTAATTGCTAATCCTCTCTAAATATCCTGCATAATGAGATAATCTACCTACCTATGTTGCTGAACTCTCCTAATCTCATCACCATCGAGCCACATAGCCAATATTCATCATCCATATCAACTCATGGTACTAGTCCACTAGTTCGATCTACTCTTTAATATGCTCCCATCCCCAAATATAAAGGAGACTATACACCCAATCCCTGTCAACTTCGATGTTATATCTCATACAACTCATCATATAGATGAGCCAATAGAGTGATACCCCATGCCATGATGATTAGATCCTGAGTATCACACTCAATAAAATCTTAAACCATATCAAGGAGGTTCCATGTAAACCTCGCTCCTAAAGAATCTGGTAGTAGGATGTTTGAGATGATATACATCACTACTACATGTCATCAAGTGAATACATAGGCATCATACCATGCTCTAATCAGAACCCCACCATGGTCCATCTACTATAGTGCAACATCTGCCTAAGCTCCAAATATCCTTTAAAGTACTCTCCTATTATAGAAGGGGAGTGGAGGTGATGGGGCATCCCTCAATAGGAATACAAAATATCCTATAGACATCCTCTAAAGTCACAATCATCTCACTAGTAGGAAGATGAAAGGTGTTGGTCCTACTATCCCAATGATCAGCCAAGGCCATCAGATAGGCCTGATATGACATCACAATGGGTATACGCACCACCTATTTGAGGCCAATCACCTCAAACCATACCCAATCCTCATCTATGAGCTGACCCCACAACTCCTCAAACAAGGTGGGTACCCTATAATAAGTCATCAATATATGAATCCCAAAAGGAACATTAATCAACAAATCCAAAAAATAAAAAATAAAAAATAAATTCAAAAACTTAATAATTTTACATTCAAAATGCAGCTACCTCAGCCTAAGAGGATCTACAAGCGAGGTCATCCTACCCTAGGATGACCACCCCAATGGTCAAAAATTTAATCATTGTATTTTCAAACGATCACCCCACCCCAGGATCACCCCAAGCTACCAAAGGGGAGCCACCCTCACCTAGGATAACCCCACATGACATCCAAAAAATACTCTAAAGCATAAAAATTTTACAAATAAATTAAATCTAAGCCTAAACTAGCCTAATATAGACATTACCTAATCTAATGTGAGGTTCATTTCCAATAATTTAGTGAGGTTCATTTACCAATTACTTAATGAGGTTCATTTTAATTTTAAAATTAACAAAAGGGAACGAGATTTCTACCTTCCTAGCACTGACTCCTCCACTCATAGAAGCCTCTAATTGATCCATCATGATAGTAGGTCAAGTTTCCAATAGTACTCCATATCAAAAAACTCTCTCCTCCACCTCACCTCTCCTTTTCTCTCACTACCAACTATGAAAATGACATTAAAAATTTACAAAATTTGATTTTATATTTTTCAAATTTTGAGACCACCCTTGGGTGGGGCGATCACATTTCGGTGTGATCATCCTACCCCGAGATGGCCCCAAAATTTACAAATTGCAACCATCATACCCTAGGATGACCTCAAAATGACAATAAATGCAAGCATTCTATCAACATCATGAACATCAACTAGGGCATTTAATAGCATCTAATGGTCCATATTAATCAAAAACCTCAAAAATAACAAAAAAATCAATAAAACAAAATCTCAAGTGAGCCTCGTACCTAGTAATTTACCCTATACACTTGGTGGTTGTAGTGACTTGCTATCCATGCAATCCGGTAAGATGGGTAAGTTACCATAAGGCCACTTGAACCCAAAAATAATTCATCTAATGAATTGAAATGCTTTTAACTTAAATCCCTAAGAAGGCCATGTGGCTAGACTGCTCCAAGGGAACGAGGTGTACATTTCATTCTTCCATGAAGTTTCAATAGATCATCGAACATAGTGATTCACCTCGAGATTAAATTGAATTGTTATCATCTCAATTCCCTAAGAAAGCCATGTGGTTGGACTGCTCCAAGGGATAGAGATGTACAATTACCAATAATGGTTGAAATCATAATTGTAATAGGATTTTCCCTTTCATATTTTTATAGTCTTACAAAGCCCAAGCAAGTCATCTTGGTCAAGTGACTCATCACTTTCATCACTTTTCATCTCCTCATCGACTCATCGCTTGAGGGGGTAGTCATAATCACAAAATTCATAATCAAAATCAATAATCAAACACTCAATCATGCAAATTGCATTCATCCAAGAATCATTGCCAACAACTATCACACACTTCCCTCTTTGTTGGGGCAAAAAGCAAAAATATCAAACCAAACCTTTGTCAGTCTGAACTATGGTCATGTAGTAAAACAAAACTACCCGAATACCTTCAGATTGCCAAATTTTACACAAAATTAAGTCCACCAAAGTGTTGGAGGCAATGATTCAAAGATGCATGCTCTTTTTATGATTGGGGCATCTAAAGTTGATCAGATCAATGAACATCAATCAACCTTCAATTTAACTTTAGGTTATCTATTTTTGCTCCATGTTGTGTTTTCACACAATGCATCCCAAAAAGGGGTATCTGTAGACACCTAAAACATATCATTTTGAGGAGACTACCTATATGGACACCTTTTCAGGCCATATGACCCACCTTGGGCATCCCCAAGGCTTAACAATGGTTTTTACCACTCAAATAGGGGCAAATTACCTTTTGCAGCCTAGACCATCATACCCAGGGATGGCCTCCAGAGGCCGCCCTACCCTAGGATGGCCAAGCAGTCATGGCCACTCTACCCTGGGATGGCTGCACCTATAACAAACTTAGGCTCCCAAGCCAAAGAAAATTAGTTACAGGATAACTAAGCATCAACTGTCAAGTGCGAGAAGGTTCTAGAATGGGTATTTGGTCTTCCTAGATCCTAACTATTTCTTGATTCTTGGCTTCTCCTACAAGCCAAGATTCCCATTTGGGAAATCTATAAGAAGACACCTTGCCTTCATGAAAAATATAGCAATTTGATGATAACGAAGTGCTACCAGTTTGTTTACTAGAGATATTATCCTCTCATAAGCAATGAAGTGCTACTGGATTTCAGTCATGGAGCTCTCAATTGCAACAATGGAGTCTCTTGGAGTTTGAAGATCAAATTCAACACTCTTTCACCATCAACGACCTTATTTCATGCTAATTTCCATAATTTAATCATGCTTCAAGAGTGCGACCCTTGAACAATCAATTTGGTAGATCAATCTCGATGTTTTCCGCATCGGTCACAAAGAATTATTCCATTGTTCAATGGTCGTCTCACCTCGAGATGGCCCATAGGCACCATCACCCTACCCTAGGATGGTCAGTAGGCCAGACCACTCTACCTCAGAATGACCTCTCGATGATATCTATTTTTACTATTTTTCTTAGTTATAGTAGGTTTAGCAACATTCCATTTGTTTTCTAACATAGTTTAATTCAGTTTTCATGCATTTTTTTATCATTTTCAACATTTCTTTTCAGTTTCTTATCATGGATATGGACCTCATCATGAGAGGTTCCTCATTTGCTATTAATGTCTTGTGAGTGTTCTTGTGTGCAGATTTTAGGTCTTGGTAGGAGCTATCAACATAAAGATTCATCAATATTCACATCATACCTTGCGGAGGTCACAAGAAACTCCTCCCCAAATCAGTTTTGAGGGTGCAAATATTCTGCGTGTTACACCTACCATTGTTTCTTTATTGTAAATTGTATCAAATTGGTATAAATCCCTCAGAGGGATATCATTGTAACCTCCTTTTCAAGGACATGATTCAATATTAATGAGAAGGGCACCATTTCTTTATTTCTTGTCTTTATCTTGATGGTTACATGATTTGTTATTCAATTTGATTTCATATAATTGCATTAGGTGTACGATTTTTGCATACTACACAATATTCCATGCATTCATGGTAAGGGTTTGAAATATTGATGCACTCCCAATGAACTTGTCACTCTTTTGTCATGACTAAATCTTGGCTCACACTCCCTCTTATTTCACATTCCCTCTTAGCTCGCATTCACTCCTAGCTTTCACTCTCTCTTACCTCTTGGTTCACATTCCCTCCCAACTTGCATTCTCTATGGAACTTACATATTAACCCTATACTTTTAAGAACCATTATATCATGCTCAATCATCTCATACTTAACACTTATTTTTTGTGTAATATCTACTACCTAGATCAAAATTCATGTATTCGTTCTTCTGATTATCGCAAACTTGAGCCTCCATACTTCCAACTAGGGCATCTTGATTTCTAGCTAAGGAATCCTGACTTCCCATTAGGATTTTCAAATATGACTTTCCATAATAGCTAATGGATCTCACTCTTGGTTTGCACTCCCTCTTGGTTTGCACACTCTCTTAGCTCGCACTCTCTCCTACCTCACACTCGCTCTCAGCTTTTACTCCCTCTTGGGTTGAGCTTTCCCTTGTCTCTTCTTTTTCATGATATTCCTTCGCTTCAACTTTTTTTTTTAAATAATGTTCCACACAGTTATGGTAAGGGTTTGAAGTATTGATGCGCTCTTGATCAACTCGTCACTCTTCCACCAAGACTAAATCTCAGCTCACACTCCCTCTTGGTTCGCATTACCTCTCAAGTTGCATTCACTCCTGGCTTGCACTCTCTCTTGGCTTACACTCCCACCTGGACCAAAATTTCCCCTCTTATTTTTATCAACTTTCCTTCACTTTAGCAATTTTAAAAAATAATATTTCATGCATTCATGGTAAATATTTGAAGCATTGATGCACTCCCAATGAATCCATCGCTCTTCTACCTTGATTAAACCTTGGATCGCACTCCCTCTTGTTTCACATTCCCTCTCAACTTGCATTCACTCCTAGATTTCACTCTCTCCTATATTTTCTTCAACTAAATCCTTTAAATTCTCCTAATATCTAGAACAAGAAGTGGCACTTGTTCCTTGATTACACTTTGCTTTCTACTTCCTACTTCTTGCTCATACTTTCTCATCACTTCTAACTCGTGCTTGCACTCTCTTTCAACTAGACTCACTCCCAGCTTTGGCTACACTCACTCTTGAATCGCGCTCGCACTCACTTCTGACTATTGGTGGGGCCACTTAGATCTTATATCAACCATTTTAAAAAAATCACGTAATTGGAATTATTATAAATCAATGTATATCATAAAACTAAAATACTTCATTTATTTTATAATTTTATTTTTTTATTTGAAAATATTAAACATTAAACTTGAAGAATGAAATGTAATTAATTAATAACAGATAAAAAATACACATGTACAATAATTATCTTAATTAATCAACCATATTTATATTTGAAAACCCATAAAAATAAATAATGTTACCATTATTACATGCATAATAAGTCTATTTTTTTATTTGGTTAGTGTGAGAAACCCCTATGACCAATGCACATAGCTAAGCATTCTCCTCCCAACCATAAACCCTCATAAATCCAAGAGCTATGATTAACAATAGGGAATTTAACACACAACCACCACACATCCACCCCCTTGCACACTCACCCTCATCGTAGTTTGAACCTTGTCCCCCCCGAAGAAGAGCCAAAGCTCAAATTGTTGCATTTTCCTCCCTAGGACAAACTTTTAGGTTATAAAGAAACCTTGAGATTCGCTCTTAGGTGGTCTGCAATATCATCCCATCCTGGTATATCCCACTATGTAGAGGAAAGCCACAAGAGATTTTTTTTGTGCCTACCTTTGCATAATAAGTCTATTTTAAGTATCAAATAAAAATAACTTAACTAATTAAATTTCTCAACTTTTAAGGAGACTAAGGTTCAAATTATGCTAAGTGATATATGCATAATTATTAAGCTATTATAATATTACTTGTAGATACCTAAAATATGGCATGCTTATAAGACTACTCATATGGACACCTCTATAGGTCTTATGACTAATATTGGACCTTTCCAAGACCCAAAAATGGTTCTAACCACTCATTTAGTGTAGCCTAGTCCTATGCAGCCTTAGGTGTTGATGTCATCAGTAGTGGCCTTCGTTGCCACCAAAAATTAGAGTCGTTATGGGCTAGCTATGCTTGTTGATAGCGGTTATGGGCTACTTACCCATAGTCATGTCTATAGATAGTGGTTAATTCTGTAACAAACTTAGGCTACCCAAGATGAATCATATTCATTGAGCGTAATGATTTCTTGAACGGTTAAGCAGATTGAAGCTTCTAGAAGTCTCGCCTTAACTGCCCAAGCATAACTGAATCTTGTTCTTGGCTTCTTGAGGAAGCTAGAGCAAGGATTTTGGGAGTCTACTTAAGGCCTCAAATTTACATGCAAATCTTATAGAAGTTGATGTGCAAATTCCATAGCGAAGCTCTATCGGATTGAAGAGAGAATCAACATTTGTCTGAGGTATAGCGAAGCCTTGTCGAATTGCACAATGATACCTGCCTTACATCAATCAAAATTGCCATAGCTTGAATATCAACCCCTGTTGTTCAAGTGCCAAATTACTATGGATCAAATCAAATTCCATTGCAAAATTGTGTTCCAAGACACAATATTGAACATCAATTCAATAGAATAATTGATTAGCATCAGACCCAAGATTCAAAGGACAGAGCCCCTTTCTTGTGACCACTATTTTCAATAGCGACCCACAAGCTCCGTCGTCGACGTTGATAGCAGCTAACAGATTCAGCTACTTTGATCATCAACGGCTATGGTCTGGTAGATCATTTCTATGTTTTAGCCGTAGATTTTATATTATCAGCATTTCAACTTGTTTTCTAACTTAGATCAGAAGCTTTTATTTTAGTTTTATGCATTTATTTTTGTATTTCAAGCATTATTTTCAATATTTCATGTATCTTTACATATTTTCATGCATTTGCTTTATGATTTATACTATACAAGAGATAAGCCTCATTTTGAGAGGCCTCATATGCTACTGACTATCTTTGTAGTTTCATGTGTGCAGGTCATATAGCAATTCCAAGGTCAAATATCACCAAGATCCATCTTCTTGACATCAAGAGACAAAGGTCACCAAATAATCCCCTATTATTAGTTTGTTGGGATCCTAAAATTCTATTAAAGACATCTACCACATGAATTGTGGATTGTAATATGTATCAAATGGTTAATCCCTAAGAGGGATATTCTTGTAACCTTGTTGTAAAGAGAATTTATCAATATGAATAAATATGGGCATATTTATTTTATATTTTTCTCTTTGCATTTGATTACATGATGTATATTGTCATTTTGATTACATATTGCATTAGGTGTTAGATTTTTAGCATCTTTCAATGGTGATCACGGTGGGACTTTCCTAATTTTTGGCTGCTAATGCATTTTTCTTTGTGTTTTTCATTGTAGGTATAATCGCTTCAAGAGATAGTAGCTAACAGTCATAGCCACTTTGAACGATAGCAGCTAGCACCACAAAAGCCTTGATCATCAGTGGCTACAGGAAAACACAAAGAAAATCGAACTTGGAGCATCATATTTGGACTTAGGCTACCCCTGTAAGTGGACTTGAACTGTTATTTGTCTGTATTTCATTGAAAATGCTTCAGTTGAAATTAATTAGTGAACATAGAAAAATATTAAGGTAAATTTGTTAGGTTTTCTATATTTTGTTGTTAGCTATTGCTGGGAACAGTAGTTGTTGTTGTTAGTCACCCTAGAAGCCAACGGTTACAAAGTCTAACTGCTCCTGTGTATAGCGGCCATTATTGTGCATCGTTGTTCACAGAAGCAACTACTATTAGATATGTGTGTAGGTCTGCATGCTTGAAGTCTGCTCAAAGAATGACTCATATTAGTGGTATCTACATTTTCTAAACTTGAAATATCTATTACATGCATAAATTTTTGAATTTAAAACATATTTTAATTGCATGTAGTTGAAAGATCATTGTATGCTTTTTGATGCATTTTTACTTTATGCTTGAAATAAAATGAACACTTCACACACCATGTTTCAAGTGTAAACATCAATTTTTTTGGGCTCTCACATCCAACCAATTGATCAAGACCAACGATGGATGTCATTACCACTTTGTTGGATTGCTTATTGAGTTTTTTGTTACTCAACTGTGACCAAGGCTGATCCAAGAACTATTTTATCCATGTAAAATAGCACACACTCCTCTTCAAAGGGTGTATTATTGACCATGATGTGCTGGGTGAGGATCGGTAGTACCTGTAGGTCCAAAATGACCACATACTTAGGAAAATTTTGGAAATTTTTTCCTAAGTCATAATTTTCTCATTCCACACACTTTGCAGTGTATTGTGGAGTGGATCCACAACAAAGGTCACAAACCCACCCAACACTTGATGTATTTTCATGCTTGGAGCAATTCCACATAGTTTCTTACATTTTGGCTCCAGACTGCTGACTCATTCTGAATCCACAAAAGTTTTTGAAGAAGGATGATGTCAGCATAAAATAAGTGTGGATTGGTGATCGCTTGATATTTTAAATACCTTGTGAGTGACTAAATGTTGGAAAGTATGATTTAGGAGAGTGCATTGAATATTCTTATCCTAAATGGTAATAGAAGGCGGAACGCTAAGTCTAAGAGATGTGGATTCGTGACTAAGTTTTGTTTTAACTAAACTTTTTTTGACATGGTGATAAATAGTGTTTTACTCTGAGGACAGTGCAAAATGGAGGAGAAGTCACTTTACACTGTAATAGGTCCAAAATGATATTCATAGGACAATGCACTTGCTTAGATCCGAAATGGAATTCGTAGAAGTTTCAAAGGAGATATGACATCATCAACTTTTTTTTGTGTGGATTGGTGAATGTTTCATCACCAATGAAAAGAAACGAAGGATAGGGAGCATATTTCATCCTGCTTCATTTTCAAAGCATTTTGATGTCAGATTGGCTTTTAATAGTTTTTGAACCATTAAAAGTGACATCATCAATTTTTTAAAGCGTAATGGCGCTATGTTCTCCCTCGCCATTACATCAATCTTATTTCAAAATTAATCATAGCCATACGATGGGAGAGATCAATAGTGGAGATTTTTCTAAGAAATTTGAAGAGTATAAAAGCAATTTCTCATCGAAGTTATGATAGTCAGTTGGAGGAGGAAGTCAAAGCATCGAGGGTTTTATGAAAATGATAACCAAATATTGTTGTAGATCGATGGCAGCATAAGGTTTTGTTGTGGTTGATCCACAACACACCCCAAAATTGGGGACCCACCTTTTTGCAGGCTTGCAGAGAAGAATCTCGGTGACCCAGATGCTAAAATTGAAGAAAAGAGGAAAAAATGCCTAAGTGTTGAAAGGTGTCGCGAAATCGCGACTGGTTGCGCCATCGCTGTCGAAAACAGGAAAGTTGTCACGAAATCGCGACATGTAGCTCCATCGCTGCCAAAGAGGAGAGAAAAGAAAATTGAAAGTTGTCGCGAAATCGTGACATGTCGCTGAGGAGAAAAGAAAAGGTGTCGCGAAATCACGACATGCTGTTGAGAAGAAAATAAATGATGTCGCAAAATCGCGACACGTCGTTGGAAAAGGATGAGAATGGTCGCGATTTCGTGACGTGTTTTGCCGAAGCGTACGGATGATGAAAAATGGTCGCGATTTCACGACGTGTTTTGGCAAACTGTACGGACGGAGAAAATGGTCGCGATATCATGACAGGTTTTGCCAAGGCGTACGGAAGATAAAAGCGGTAGCGATATCGCGATGGTTTGTGGCAAGCAGGTTCGGAAATAAAAGCGGTAGCGATATCGCGACGGTTTGTGGCAAGCAGGTTCGGAAATAAAAGTGGTAGCGATATCACGACGGTTTGTCGAAAGAGGGCAAGAGAATGATAATGGTCGCGATGTCGCGACGTAAAGTTGCCAAGGAGGCCCGACGGAGAAACGGTAGCGATTTCGCTATGCCTTGCGGAAAGAAGACTCAAAGTTCAAAACGGTAGCGATATCGCTACAAATTTCGTGAAGGCAGGCTCAAAGTCAAAGTGGTAGCGATATCGCTACCATTTCATGAAAAGAAAGCCCAAAGTCAAAGTGGTAGCGATATCGCTACCATTTCATGAAAAGAAAGCCCAAAGTCAAAGTGGTAGCGATATCGCTACCATTTCATGAAAAGAAAGCCCAAAGTCAAAGTGGTAGCGATATCGCTACCATTTCATGAAAAGAAAGCCCAAAGTCAAAGTGGTAGCGATATCGCTACCATTTCATGAAGAGGAAGTTTAAGGTAAAAGTGGTCGCGATATCGCTACGAGGAGCTGCCAAAGACATACGGCCGGAAGGAGTGTAGCGATATCGCGACGTGTCACGATTTCGTGACATGTCGCGTTATCACGGCTAAGAGGCTGAACAGGCGGCATGCAATTTTTGTCGGGATTTTTGTAGAAAAGCGTTACGGAAGGCGCAGGAAACGCAGGACACGTGGCGTACAAGTGTCGGAATTGCAGGAACGTTACATGCAGTGGAAAATTTCGCGTGTTTGGGCATCCAGTATGAATTAAAAGCAAGGAAAAGTGGGAATTTGAAAGGTCATTTGCAGGAAGACAAAATGAAGCGACAAAGGGAATCGAAGAGCCATTGCACTACTATAAAACCAGAAATGCAGATTGAAGGAGGGGTTGGAAATTGCCGATTACAGAGTTGTAGAGACAAGAGCTTCGTGCTATTCTGGGCCTGTACTTGGGCAATTTCCTTCATTGTTCTGGAACTTTTATGCCCTGGAACATTTTTTGAGTGTAATTGAGTTATCATTTAATATAAAATACAGAAAGTTGGCATCTCATTGATGAGAAAGAAGGAGTCACTTTTGCATACATGATTTTAATGTCTATCTTTCCCTTCCAGATTTCTTAGGCTTTTAGGTGAAGTTTAATGCAAGATCTCTTGGTTGCTTCATGCGAACGCTTGAATCTGGAATTACAGTAGAAACCCTCGAGACCCGCACCTAGCCTATTTGGATTGTGTGAATGTGCAGGTTCATTAGGTTAGGTTGTATGTAGAAAGCCCCAGTATCTTCGGTTTCATCTAATTAATGACAGCTTTCTAACTGTAATTTATTCTTATTTTTATTTATTTTGTTTTGCTTTTCAAACCCGTACTTTGTTTTCAGCAGTTTAATTACTGTATTCAAATGAAAAGCTGAAAATCCATCGGAACTAAAGGTGAAAACAGATTTTATTCATTTTGAGTCCACTGAAAATTCAAGGTTAATAAACCATAGTGCCCCTTGTTAACATCCATTTGCAAACCCTAAGGTGTTCCTAGCATTTTATTTTAACAGCATCATTGATAATCAAAAATCAGCATAACAGGAACCTTGGAGAAATTGTTTTTTCTTTGCAAGCAGAGGATTTAGGACTCGGATCCTACAGGAGAGTGTGCTTTCACAATCGGGTGAAAACACCACTCAACAGGTTTCCAAGAAAGATCGATGATGCATATACAGTCTCCAATGGCCAGAACTCCAGTTAGCACTGAACAACCAACAAGTTGCAGAGTTTTCGAGCTGCCATGGTGGTCCACTTGCAGTGGATTTCTTGGAGGTTGAACTAGTAAGAAAATGCCAGCAAGAACTCTTTGTTGAGCTGTCAAAATTTCATCTTTGTAATGTTCCTTGTTATTTTAATTTTGCAAAACTATAAATAGAGGTCGAACCCTCATTTTTAAAGGGTCGGCTCTAGTGTGTTTTCTTGTGCTACTGTAAATATTCCCAAGGGCTAATGAAAGGAGCATTACATTGATCTTCACCTCAAATATTGTGTCTTCATAATTCAATATCAGAGGTTCAAATTCTTTAGTTGCATTTCTGTGAATACTTGAATGGTTAGTTTGTGCCAAATTGATGGATTACTAGTTGTTAGGGTAATTGAAATCTGCTTTTGAATTTGATATTTATTGTTAGGGAGTGCATTTCTATAAAATCTAAATATTGGTGAATTTTGTTATTTGGATTATCATTGTTTAGATATTGGAATCGTTGTCTACAATATTTCTCTATTGTTCCTTAATGAATGAAAGTACATCTTATTTGGGATAATGTTGATCTGAGTAATGTGTCTTTGAGTTGGTTTTTTAGAGCTTTTTGTTGTAGTGCAATGTTGTTAGCCTATCCATCCACTATTATTCATATTTTCTAACCCTAATCCTTTTCTTACCCTAATCTCTAAAACCCTAAGTGAGCATAATTGTGTCAACACCCTATTTAAGTTGACAAGGAACCAACCTACTCTAGAGGTTGGATCAAAAACTCTATTTTGGTCCATCCAATGTTGAGTGTTGAGTTGTAGCTATCGAGTGCAAGCCTGGACAGAAAGTAGGAAGATAGACAACCATAGTATTGAGTAAAACTTGATGCAATTCAGTGCCCAATAGTTTTTGGCATGCCCGATGGGACCAGTTCACAAGGAACATGAAAACCCATCATATGAGTTATTGTTTATCTCAACCCGGAGGAATCAAGATTTGGTGAATTGTCTTGACCTTGTAAGCGGAGAAGAGCAAATTCACCTAGCGACTCCCTGGTCCTTAAACCCAGAAAAAGAATTACCCCTATAGACCAGTGTCCTTTCATGTATACCAGGTCTTTCAAAAGGAATAACCCTAACTCCTATTTCTATTGTGAATTACCTTATAGAGGTTCAACTATTGTTAGAAGTTTGGATCAATATTTCCTCTCAAAAGAAGAGCTTCCTGAAGAAAATCATGTTGTTAATCCAATAGTCCCTCCAACAAGACCTACATCTAGAAATATGGCATAAAATGTGGCTCCTAATCAGCCATTACAAAAGTACCCCAACTGGAACATAGTTGGTCCCCTGAGATTAGCCCAAATGAATGCCATTCCCTAAGTTGTATCTAAAGCTATCCCCACTTATGATGGATCGAGGAAGACAACTTATGAGCACTGTCAAGATATTTTAAATCTGGCATCAATTCACAACATAAAAGAGGAGGATATTATTGTAAGAATCCTAGCCCTATCCTTTAGAGGAAAGATATTGCATTGGTTTAGAACTCTAGAGGATAACACTATTACTTCATGGCAAGCATTGGCTGAGCCTTTTGTGGAAGAGTTTAATGAATCTGTGGACCCCTTCTCCCTGCTTAACCAGTTTACATCCATGCAGAAGTCTCCGCAAGAAACTGTCTCTGATTTCAATTTGAGATTTAGCAGAACATGGAAGAGAATACCTCCTACAACTAGACCAGCTGCATGTTTGGCTTATATGTATTATATCAGAGCTCTTGGATCAGATTTAGGCCTACAGATGCAACAATCTGGAGTAGAAACCTTCCCCCTAGTTTACAATGTAGCAGTTCATGCTGAGAATATCCTAATTAATGTGGGAAGACTACCCCCCAAGACTGTGCTGCCTTACAACTCAGAAGCCACTAATGGCCAAAGCCAAACTGCAAACCCACCTTACATGGATCCCCTTTCTTTATCATCCCCATATCCACAAATGAATGCCATCCCTCAACCAAAACCAACATCCTCTATAGTTCCTTTCCCTCCCCTTCCTTCTCAACCATCTCAAGAGTTTTTTGCTATTCTTGATATACAAAATACTCTAAAAACTCTGAGCAATAGAATGAATTCGATGGAAAAGAGAGACCTAGAAAGGTCACAACAAAGGAGATTCCCATATGTAAATAAATATCAGAGACCTAGTCCTAGTAATAGTATTGGGGTCAGAGTGAATGCAACATATGAGGATCCTGAGTGTTCTTTAGATACTACTCTTGCAAATATCTAGTGTCTGGTATGTAATGACCCTCATGACTCACAGTCTTGTGTTATGTACCAACACCATGTCCAACAAGCTATGGATCAAGCTAAAAGAAATCAAAAAGGGAGAGTAAACATGTTATGGCAGACTGATCAAATCATGGTTGGGAAAGAGCTAGATGAAGATAACTCAATTATTATTATGACAAGGTCTGGAAAGAAAGCCTTGCAAGTAGATCCCCAAAATATGGGGCAATTCCAAGTCCCTTCTCAAAAAATAACTGATCCCCTTCCTCAGAGTAGTGATACTTTCCCCATCCCTCAAGCTAAAGGGAAAGAGAAGACAGACAATCTTCCTAAGAGGTCAAAAAAGGAAACCGAAGGAGACCGGATGAGATCTAAATATGAGGCTCAAGAAAGGCTTAGATTCCCCTCTATTACCAAGAGACAAAGAATAGAGGCCACTCAACAGTACAAAAGAAAATATGGTGAGCCAGAAAGAAGGTTGGAAAGACCTACCCTGACTAAATCTGAGTATAATATTATTGAGGAGATGAAAAATATTCCATCAAAAGCTAGCCTATATGACACTTTGTTCATTCCTGGTCAGATAGATCTGCTTAAGGCTTCCCTCAACAAGTATCCGCAAGATAAGTAGTCCACTATAATCCTTAGTATGCCATCAGAAAAGAAAGAGATGTCCCCTATGGTTTTAAAAAATAAACCCCCTCCTTTCTATATATCCCTGAGGATGGAAGGTTGGATAGTCCAAAATTGTATGATAGATTCAGGAGCATCAACTACAGTTATGCCTAAAGCAGTCTATGAAGAAATGGGTATGGAGTATACCCGATCTTGTCCTGGAGTATTACAATTGGATGGGACACCTGTTAAGATAGTTGGAGTCATTAAGGATGTTTTAATGAGGCTGCATAGAGCCCCTGAGGTGACAATAGTGCAAGAAATAGTTGTGGTTGACCTAGAACCCTACTTTGGATTATGCCTTTCAAGGGAATTTACTGCAAAACTGGGTGGATGTATGTACATGGATTATTCTAGTATGATAATTCCTTTCAAAGGAAAGAGAATAAGGATAACACCTAAAAATCTAGTAGCTTATCACATTGAAAATATTGAGGAAGACATGTGCAATATTACCCCCTGGAAGAATTTGAGCTGGTTGAAAACATTGAGGAGTTGGATATTGAGGATGAGTTGCCTTTCAGAGAAGATTACAGTCAGTTTGGAACTGGTATGGGAACATATAGTATCTCAGCTGAATCAGAGAAGAAAATCCATGCTATATCTAATCAGTATCTAAGAGAAAAAGAAACATGGATCATGCACTTTGATGGTGCTAAATGCAAAAATGGTGCAGGAGCTGGTGTGGTTTTACAGTCCCAATCAGAGGGGACAAAGAATTTTGCCTACAGACTAACATGGTCATGTACAAATAATGTTGCAGAATATGAGGCCCTGTGTCTTGGATTGATGTAGGAAGAAAGCATGGGCATTAATATTTTGAACATATATGGTGATTCTGAGTTAATAGTCCATCAGGTAAGAAACAGGTGCAGCAGTAAGCATCATTACCTAAAAGCTTATAGAAACAGGGTATGGGATCTGATGGAATCTTTTGATGCCCTGAATTTAAATTTTATTCCCAGAGAAAAGAATACTCAGGAAGATTCCTTAGCAGCAAAGGGAGCTAACTTCAACCCTTCTGCAGACTATGGAATCAAGAAAGCCAAAGGAATCAAAATGATTTTCAGACCTATAGTACCAGACAAGCAGATTTTTTGGCAGGTTTTTGAAAGTGATGAGCAAATAATTGACTTTTTGGTAAGAGAAGCATGTCTCTCCACTATCCAAGAAGAAAATATAGAAGATATTGATCAACAAGATGTCATTCAACTAAGGAACAATCACATTCCTAGAGGATTGGTCACCCTAGAGAGCTTATTTGACAATGAGGACAGGAAAAAGACCAGAACCATGAAAGTCAGTGAAAAAATCTATAAAGAAGTTGAAGTCGGTTCTAAAAAGAAGCTCAATGTTGGAGTTCGATGTTCACCAGAGGAAGCTAAAGATATCAAAGCCCTATGCCTAAAATACCAAGATATTGTGGCTTGGTCATATGAAGACCTCAAGGTATATGACAAAAAGGTTATCCAACATACTATTGAGCTAGAGCCTGATGCAAAGCCTTTTAGGTAGAAGCAAAGGCCTATAAATCCAAGGATCGAAGCCATTATGAGAGAGGAGCTCTTAAATTTATTAAAGGCTAAGATCATATACCCAATAAAATATTCAACCTGGGTAGCCAACTTGGTACCCGTGAGGAAAAAGAATGGGGATATTCGTTTGTGTGTAGATTTCAGAAATCTTAACCAAGCATCCCTTAAGGATCACTATCCCCTCCCACAGATTGATCAGATATTACAGATAGTGGTAGGGGTAGAGAGGTTCTCATTACTGGATGGTTACTCTGGATACAATCATATTTGGGTGAAAGATGAAGATCAGTATAAAACAACATTCACCACAAAGTGGGGCACATTTGCCTACCAGAGAATACCTTTTGGGTTGTCCAATGCGGGAGCCACATTTTAGAGAGCCATGGATTATGCCTTTGGAGCACTGATCAACAAAGTCATTCTGATTTATTTGGATGACATGACTATGTTTTCCCATGATAAGCAAGATCACCTATCACACCTGGAGCAAGTTTTTCAAAAATGCAGAGAATTTGGTATTTCACTCAATCCTAAGAAGTCATTCTTTGTAGTCCATGAAGGAAAGTTGCTAGGTCATGTGGTCTCAAAAGAAGGTATGGCCATAGATCTAGATAGAATCAGATCCATTCTTGCTCTCCCATTGCCTACTAACAAGAAGACCTTACAATATTTTCTGGGCCAAATCAATTTTGTCAAGAAATTCATTTCTGACTTTGCACAGAAAGTAAGGCCAATATCTGAGTTACTCAAGAAGAATGTTGAGTTTAAATGGACTGAAGTCAGGAAATAAGCTTTTGATATTATCAAGTAGTCCATTGCAATAGCCCTAGTACTGGTAAATCCATATTTCAGTAAATATTTTATCCTTTATGCTTATGGAGCTGAAGAAAGTTATGCCTCAGTGCTTACTCAAAAATATGATCAAGGTGAAGAGCATCATGTATTATTTTGGAGCCAGACACTCCATGATTACCAGGTCAAATATAAATTTATTGAAAGACAAGTATTTTTTATGATGAAGTCACTAAAGAATTTTAGGCAGTACTTGGTACAGAGCAAGACCCTAGTATATGTGGTTCATCCAGATGTAAGAAGCTTTATCCTTCAAGGTGAACTAGGAGATAAAAGAGTTGGTTGGATTACCAAGATCCAAGAATATGATGTAGAGATACATCCCACCAAGTTGGTGAGAGGTAGAGCCCTATGCCAAGGTCTAACAGAGGTTACAACATTAGCAGAAGTGACAGCTTGCCAAGCAGAAGAAGAAGATCAGGTGGAAGGAGCACAGATAGTAGACTCCGATTGGGTTGACCAGATGATCAAATATTTCCAAACTGGAGTATGCCCCACAAATCTAAATGCATCCCAAAGGAGGAGATACAAGCTTCATGCTTTGAAATATGTACTACTACCAGAAGGCCTGTACAAAAGAAACTTGGATGGAGTTCTTCTAAAATGCTTAAAATATGATCAATGAAAGAGGGTCATTGAAGAGTTCCATGGAGGACCAGCTGGTGGACATAGCTCAGGTAGAGTTACAACTTTGAAAATCATAAGAGTAGGCTACTATTGGCCTACTATATTTTTTGATACTTTCAAAGTTACTAGGACCTATGACAAGTGTCAGAGATATGTTGGAAGGACAAGGAATGTTGCATTCCCCCTCAAACCCATACAAGTTGAAGAGCCCTTTCAACAATGGGGGTTGGACTTCATAGGGGTCATCAACCCTAATTCCTCAGTAGAGCATAAATATATCCTGACCGCTACAGATTATCTTACCATATGGGTAGAGGCTATTCCCACTAAGAAATCAGATCAGGAAGTTGTGATCAATTTTATGGAAAATTTGATTTCAAGGTTTGGAGTTCCAGAAGCCTTGGTGAGTGACAATGGCCCAAATTTCATAGGAGCCAAGTATATTGAGTTTTCCAGCAAGTATGGCATCATGCTTAAGAATACTTCTAACTATTACCCTCAAGGGAATGGACTTGCTGAATCTACTAATAAGAATCTATTGAGGATTCTGAGGAGATCACTTGAAGGTAACAAGAGAAGTTGGCACCTATTACTGGACCAAGATTTGTGGGTAGACAAGATTACTATCAAGAAGTCTATTAAGACTTCCCCCTATGCTCTGGTGTATGGCAAAGAGGTAGTACTACCTATCCATTTGGAAATTCTAACACTTAAACTTGTCAATACAGAGGAAGAGTCAGAGGAAAATCTGATGAAGACCAGGTTGACTCACTTGCTGCAACTGGAAGAGAATAGAGCTCAGGCATATGATAATTTTCAAAAGCATTCCTCATATATCAAGGCATGGTTTGATAAGAAGGCCAGATTCAAAAAATTCTAGGTTGGAGACTCAGTTCTCAGGTGGAATGTTGATAGAGAGAAACCGGGCAAGCATGAAAAGTTTGATTCTTTTTGGGATGGCCCTTTCAAAATAGTGGAGGCCAAGGAGTCCAATGTGTTCTAGCTTGAAGATCAAGAAGGGAACATACAACCGATTCTAGTAAATGGTTTTCACCTCAAACTCTACTACGTTTGAAATATGAGCTCATTGTAACATATGTATATACCTTGTATTATATTTCCCTTTCTTTCTGCACTTTGTATTCAGTTTCTTTCTGCACTTTGTACAAGCTCATTGAAAAATATTTGCAAAAAAATGGCTAAGTGTTGACAAAGTATTCAACAAGGTTTCATCCCGCACTCAAATACACGTAAAAGGTGGCGGAATGGTGAGCATCTCCAATCCACGCTAAAATACATTAAAGTTCCAGTGGAATGATGCAGGGGTTGTCTTTCCACGTGATGAAAAGAGCCAAGTCTTAAAAAGAGTAAAGGCATCTCCAATCCAGATATTTTCGAAGCTAAAGCATAGCAGAATGGAACCAAGGTGGTAACCCATGCATGGAATTTATTAAGTGTCAATAGAATCAAAGACATCTTTGATTCACCGATTTCAAAACCAAGGTGGAGCCAAGTAGTGATTTCGTGACCATGCCACGTGGAGAAGAAAGAAAAAGCCTGCATTCAATGCTAACGAACTCGTGCTCGAACCAAAGAGTAGCCAAAGAGATGCAGTGAGGTGGTAGTGCAGTTTGAATTTTTGACCAATAAAAATTTAGAATGCCACCATTGAGCCACCGAAAGGAATGAGTGGAAGTTGGAAAGTGTGCCAGTGGGTAGATCATGTAGCAGCCACATTAATGGTGGAAGATACATGCATGCCAAGAGATAAAAGAACCAAAAGGCATGAACAATGTTCATTTAGTGGCAAATTGTATTCACAGAGTAGAGAAGAGTGAGACGGTACTCAAAAATTTTACTATGAATTCCAGAAAGAACTTAATATTGTTACTATCAAGATGGCTCCAAAGATACCCAAGAGGTTGAAACCCTAGAGAGAAGGGTAGTGGCTCCATACATTGACAGAGCAGAAGTTATGGTAGATACTAAAATGGTCCTCATAAAGAGAACAAGGCTCAGAAGAAGCGTTAACGATAGATTCAAGAAGAGAGCCACTTTGTCTGTGGAAGGTAGATGCATTGTCCTTTCTTACCTATATTTTTACATTTGTGATTTTATTCATCCCTGTCCAGAATTAATAGCTACAATAGTAAAATTTTATGACCCAATGGCCAAAGTAGTGAAGACCTCTAAGGGAAAATCCTCTTTAATATCACCACCTCCTTCTATCATAATATTTTTGCCCTAGGGTCAAAACCTTCAAAACCAAACATTTAAGGTGAGCTAACTAGGTAGGTATTACTCTTTAGAGAAAAGAGCCAATGATGGTGAGTCATTTAAAAGATGGGTTTATAAGCAGCTCAATGATAAGCCTAGGAAGAAATTACCTAAAGTCCCAATCCCTATTGATGAATTTCCAAACCCTGTACTGTTCTCTATGTTGGCCTATATGGAGGGTTTAGATTATGATAGAATGGTGTACGATTGGAAAATTATCATAGCCTATTATATTTCTAATGAAAGAATGTATGAGAAAGGCACGAAGGAAAGAGGGACTAGGGTGATTTATTTTTACTGGCCAACCTTTCTTGCCAAAGGATACATGAACAGTTGGTAAGAATGAAAAGGGGCTCTGATGCTCCTAGTTTTAGGTATTGCTCAAGTCTGGTATGGATGTTTTATGCTGCCATTAAGGACAAGATGCCTTGGATTCTGGTTAGGGATAAAACCAGTGATGGGGAACCCTTTCTAGTTTACTATTGGATAAGCCACTTGAGAAGTGGTGAGTCTTTTTATAGATTTAATTTGGAATTCCTTGGACCCACCTTGAAAATAATGTATGGAGAGTGCCCTAGATTGCCACCTCTGGCTAAGAAAATTTTGAGAGCAGAGGGTGCTGAGGAAGGAGATTGGTACTTGTTGACTGAGGGCACAGTTATCAGATTATATGGTTTCATGGGTAAACCTTTTCTCCTACCCCATTTTGTCACAGAAAGGCTCTTTGCCTTGGAATATTTGAGGCAAGTAGAGTACATCGATTTGAATTATGGTTCTGGAAGAAAGAGAAAGTCTTTGCTTACATACCGCACTGTGGAGGACATTACCATCACAAAGAAGGGGTAGAGTGAGTAGATTGACCAATACCTTGATAGGTTAGGTCTATTTTACATTCCCCAAATATGGAGTTATGACCCTGATGGTATTTTCACTGCAAGGAATGTAGCCCTAAATGGAGAAAAAGCTTACAAATTTGAAAAGAGACCTAGGGCTCATTTTGAACAAGGTAGAAATAATGATGAGACCACTCTTTTGGAGTGGAATGTTTCAAAAATGGGTCAACTGCCTCCATGGTTGGATTTCTATGAACAAGTTGTGGATTTTGATCCTGACAAGAAGAAGAGTCATCGGCTTACAGAAGCCACCATTCATGACATTGAAGAGAAATCTGGAAAGAAAAAGGACCATCAACCTGATGAGGATGTTGTTGAAGAAGAGGAAAAAGTAGAACCATGGAACATAGCAAAAATTACAGATTGGTGGAGAATGAGAGTTGAAATTGGAAAACCTAAGTCCAGATTCGGCATGAAGATTGATAATGAGTTTTCCAAGAAATATGATGAAAATATCAGAACCTAGAAGTAGAAGGACATCAAAAACATAGTGTTGATAGTTGAAAAGTCCAAGGCTAGTTCTGAATCTCTCTCTCCACCCATGGATCAGGAAACTCCTTTAACAATAGCTGAAGTCTTGAAAACTTTTCATCCTACCACTGAACAAGTGGAGAAGTTTCCTAAGGGAGCTCAGCTTCTGAGCAAAATGCAATATTCTGATGAAAAACTATCAGCACTCTAGTCATCGAAGTAGTGTCTAGGCCTAAATGCTTAGCTCTAGGGGGACAACCTCCAGACATAGACATTGACTAGAGATAGAAGGATGAGAGTTTTAGGTTCACCCCCCTTTCTTTCACCACTATAGTATCAGTAGAATTGCATCCCATATCTGAGCAAGTCTTGCTTTCTAGAGTAGGACAAGGAGATGTATTAGAAGAAGATTCTAAGAGTGAGATGGCTTCTTTTCAATTAATTCATAGAAGAGCTAAAAGAGCTCTAGAAATAAGGGAAAGAGAAGTTTCAAAGAAACAAAGGTTGGATATGAAGGAGATTTCCAAATATGTAGCTATTTTAGTTATAGAAGAATTGACTCATCATGAGCAGTAGGAAATAGAGGTGGAACAAGAGCACCCTACATATGTAGGTGAAGGTATGGTTTCTAATCCCTCTTCTCCTCTTCATCCTCCTAAATCCCCAAGGCATTCTCCCTCCCTTTCTGGTCAAGTAAATGTGACAAAGGTACCTTCTCCCTCTCATGGTTCACCCCATGTTTCATCGGTTGTCACTGAAGTACAAGTTACCTCTGTTCCCCCAAAGTCACCCCAAATCCCACTTTCATCATCTAAAGTTCCCACTTCATCATCTCCCATCACTTCATCTTCACTATTACCACCACCCCCATCAAAGGGACAAACTATTCCAAGCACCACCATTCACCCAATTGTTAGTCTTGCATCAATTCCTATGAGTTTACCAACAACAATCGTAGCAGTAGTTACAGAGTCCACTATTGTTACAGAGACTGTTGTAATTACTTCCACACCTCCATTATCAATAGTTCAGTCCACCCTTACATTTATAGTATCTTCATCTCCCCTAGATGCTAGTTTTTCAAGTCCTATCACTTTTCCAAAAGAGCAGGCAGCCACACATAAAGTGAATGATTTATGGGCAGAGAAGCTTTCAAAGCCTTCCAATAGGATGGTTGTCAGAAGAAGAAGCATGTATGTTGATCCAGTTTCTAGGAAGAGAGTATCTAGATCTATGACTCCACTTGTAAGTAAGCCTAAAACTGAGATGACTATCCAAGATTATCGAGTGGAGGAGGTCACAGAAGATATTGAAAAGCTTCCTGAAGAAGATGAGTTGATTATAGCCAGAGCCCACTTAGACACCTTCTATGTGAAAAATGATATAGTCAGAGAGAAGGTGAGCAAACTGGAGAAGTAGATTGAAAAGCTTTAGAAGACTCTGAGCAATCAAAAGGAAGTAGAAAAGGCTCTGAGGAAGGAGACTAAGGGCTGGCAGGAAAAGTACCAAGAAGCCAATAAGCTCAAAGACCAGCTAGGAGAGCAAAAGAAGTTGAATGAAGAACAAGCAAAAGAAATTCAAAGTTTGAGACAACAACTTCAACTTGAGAAAGCTAAGTCTTCTAGCTTTTCCAAGGCTAGTTTGAAGAAGATTAGAAAAGAAATGCTCTCTGAGGTCCAAGAGAAATGTCTAGGGCTTCAACTCATGATTGATTATCTTGATGATGCTAGCCGCTTACTCCCCAATGTTCAGAGAGAGCTAGATCAGATCACCAGAGAGTTGCAGCCTATGGTGATTTTAGAAGAACAAATGTACAGGTTGGTTGATAGTAGACTCAATGATTCTGCTAAACCAATTCCTAATAAAGAATGGAATCTCACCAGAGTTACTACCAAAATCGTGGTCAAGAAGCACAGGGTACTTCAAAGAGCCTGGTTGTTGTTTGATAGGATTGAAGGAGTGATTCGGGATGTTGTGGATGTGAATAAAGAAATGATTCAAGTTGGCTTCAAAGGCCTATGGATGGAGGATCACAACTTGCTATCCATGGAAGAGATCCAGAAAAGCATTGATGAAAATTTGTAGGATGAATCTAGAATTGATTCTCTTGAAGAGCCACTACCCCAAGAGCAAGTTGCCCAATTAATTGTTAATTTTACCAGATTAAGAGATCTCATGGAAGATCTAGTGAACAGAGGGAATGTTGCTAATTATGAGGATATTGGAGAATTACAATATGTTTATAAGTAGCTCAAAGAAACATCAAACCCCTCTGAAGTAGCCTAGAAATAGGCTTTACAATATTTAAAATTGATGATTCAATTGTTTGGTGATGATTCTGGAGGAAGGCATCAAAAACAACCTTCCCCAGAAGAAGAAAATGAAGAAGAAGAAGAAGAAGAAGAGAATGAAGAAGAGGCTGAGGAAGAGGCCCATGAAGAAGAAGAGTAGGATGGAGCTGATGCAGGCCCGAAAGGGGCCCACACTTAGTTTGTTTTTGTTTTTTGTACATATGCACAAGTTTTGCATTTTTGTTTTTTGCTCTGACAATTGTCAGAAATAAACAATAAAGGCATGAAGCCTACAGAGGCTCAGAGAGCAACAAATTTTGTATAAAGGAATTTTTTTAATAAGGCCTTATAAGAGGAGTAGAGCTATGCCTATTTTTTTAAGACAGTTGCAACAGGCCCTAATTTTTGGCATGGACTCCATATAAGCGGATAAGTTCTAAATGTTTTAGGCATGATCTCTATATGAACCTTTACCCTCTAAGCAAACCAACAGATTTTTAGAGGGTAATGTTTGTATGGAAGTTATTCTTTAAAGCATATTTTTGAAGATGAGCATTTTTTGACTCCTAAGGCCCAATGGATAAGATTCTGAGTTCTATGGCTTTGCGAGAAAATCCACCCGGGAGGCGCTAGAATGTAGGCCCAAAATGGCCACATACTTAGGAAAATTTTGAAATTTTTTGCCTAAGTCATAATGTTCTCATTCCGCACACTTTGTAGTGTATTTTGGAGTGGATCCGCAACAAAGGTCACAAACCCACCCAACACTTGATGAATTTTCATGCTTGGAGCAATCCCACATAGTTTCTTATGTTTTGGCTCCGGACTGGCGACTCATCCCGAATCCACAAAATTTTAAGAAGGATGATGTCAGCATAAAATAAGTGTGGATTGGTGACCGCTTGATATTTAGAATACCTTGTGAGTGGCTAAGTGTTGGAAAGCCTGATTCTAGAGAGCGCATTGAACATTCTTGCCCAGAATGGTAATAGAAGGTGGGATGCTAAGTCTAAGAGATGCGGATTCATGACTAAGTTTTGTTTTGACTAACTTTCTTCCGGAATGGCGACAAACAACATTTTACTCTAAAGCCAGTGCAGAATGGAGGAGAAGTCACTTTACACTGTAATAGGTCCGAAATGATGTTCATAGGACAATGCACTTGCTTAGGTCCAGAATGGAATCCATAGAAGTTTTGAAGGAGATATGATGTCATCGAACTTTTTTGTGTGGATTGGTGAATGCTTCATCGCCAATGAAAAGAAATGAAGGATAGGGAGCAGATTTCATCCCGCTTCATTTTCAAAGCATTTTGATGTCGGATTGGCGTTCAATAGTTTTTGAAGCATTAAAGGTGATGTCATCAAATTTTTAAAGTGGAATGGTGTTGTGTTCTCCCCCACCATTACATCAAGCTTATTTCATATTTAATCGTAGCCATACGATGGGGGAGATCAATGATGGATATTTTTCTAAGAAATATGAAGAGTATAAAAGCAATTTCTCATCGAAGTTATGATAGTCAGTTGGAGGAGGAAGCCGAAGCATCGAGGGTTTCAAGAAGATGATAACCAGAGATGGTTGTAGATCGATGGTGGTAGAAGGTTTCCAAGAAATATCGACGATGCATATACAGTCTCCAATAGCCAGAACTCTAGTTAGCACGAACAACCAGCAAGTTATAGAGTTTTTGAGCTACCATGGTGGTCCACTTGCAGTGGATTTCCTAGAGGTTGAACCAGTAAGAAAATGCCAACAAGAACTCTCTATTGAGCTATCAAAATTTCATCTTTGTAATGTTCCTTGTTATTTTAATTTTGCAAAACTATAAATAGAGGTCGAACCCTCATTTTTAAAGGGTCGGCTCTAGTGTGTTTGCCTATGCTACTATAAATATTCCCAAGGGCTAATGAAAGGAGCATTACATTGATCTTCACCTCAAATCTTGTGTCTTCATACTTTGATATCAGAGGTTCAAATTCTTTAGTTGCATTTCTGTGAATACTTGAATGGTTAGTTTGTGCCAAATTGATGGATTACTAGTTGTTAGGGTAATTGAAATCTACTTTTGAATTTGATATTTATTGTTAGGGAGTGCATTTCTGTAAAATCTAAATATTGGTGAATTTTATTATTTGGATTATCATTGTTTAGATATTGGAATCGTTGTCTACAATATTTCTCTATTGTTCCTTAATGAATGAAAGTACATCTTATTTGGGATAATGTTGATCTGAGTAATGAACACAAGCTTATACTGAGAGGGGGGTGAACAGTATAAGAGCACTTTTTACTTTTCTTTTCAAATCAATATTATGTAGTGTATAGATAGAAATATCAATAGCAGTAATCAAAGCAATGCACAAAACACCATACACAATAGAGACACAAATTTAACATGGTTCACCCAAAGATGGCTACCTCCATGGAGAAAATATTTCTTCTAAATATTTCTCAAATAATCTCTTGGGAATCCTTCCCTATTACAATGTTTATGGACCTCTGTCCAAAGGAGATGTTGATCCCCTAAATCTAGTTTGTGGATCTCTATCCATAGGAGAACTCCTTCTCCTCTACTCTGGCTAGTGATCCTCTAGAAGATGATTGCCTCCACTGCACTGGCTTGTGGATCTCTCTCCACTGAAGACTCTTGTCCCCACTCAGAAGACCTGTCCTCACTACCCTGGCTAATGGATCTCTATCCATTGGAGACTCTATCCTCTCTGCTATGTCACCTCCAAAGCTCTGTCTCAATTTTGTACTAAACATAATCCAATTGATCTAGCACAACTCTACTCAATATCTTGCACTAAACACAGTCTAGTCAGTCTAGCACAAGTCTACTCAATAAGCTCACTCAAATCTGCACTAAACATAGTCCATTCGATCTAGCACAAATCTGCTCAACTCTTGCACTAAACACAATCTAGTCGGTCTAGCACAAGTCCACTCAAATCTGCACTAAACACAGTCTAGTCGGTCTAGCACAAATTTGCTCAATAGGTCCACTCAAAACCTACTCAAATATGCTCAAAAGTCCACACAAAACTTGCTCAAATATGCTCAATAGGTCCACTCAAAACCTATTCAAATATGCTCAACAATCTCACACGAAACCTGCCCAAATCTACTCAACAAGCTCACTCAAAACTTGTCCAAATTTGCTCAATAAGTCCTCTCTAGGACTTGCTCAAATATGTATTGTAAGCTTCCACAAAAGCTCACACAAAATCAGTCCACAAGTCTTCTCAAAGACTTGCCTCAAATATGCTTAAAAAGTCCACACAGAACTTGTCCAATCTCATAGAAACATAAAGAAAATTTTTAGAGACTCAATATGTTCTATACTCAATGCTCAATCACTTTCTCAACTCAAATCAATCTCATAGAAGCATAAAGAGAATTGTTAGAGACTCAATATGTTCTATACTCAAAACTCAATCACTTTCACAACTCAATATCATAGAAGCATAAAGAGAATTGTTAGAGACTCAATATGTTCTATACTCAAAGATCAATCACTTTCTCAACTCAATCTCATAGAAGCATAAAGAGAATTGTTAGAGACTCAATATGTTCTATACTCAAAACTCAATCTCTTTCACAAATCAAATCAGAATATAGAATAGTTTGTTTTATGGAACTTGAACAATCACTTCATACATCCACTTGACTAGGCTCAATCAACTCTACTCAACCAATCACTTCAAGAAACAACTCTTGCTCACAAACCCTAGTCCAAGCATGTATCATCCAACTCAAAATGTTTCCAACAATGCTTAACAACAAATCTCACATAACAATGATACTCATGATATTTTCAAACCCTAGTTCAAGTTCTTTGCATAACAACTCACTTCAACAACCATGCTTATCAAACAAGGTTTTAAACACAACTCTCAATTTCAGAAAACCTTGAAGCATTAACTCAAACACTTCACTCAACCAATGATCTCAACAACAATGCTTATAAAACAAGGTTTTAATCACAACTCTCAATTTCAGAAAACCTTGAAGCATCAACTCAAACACTTTTGAAAAGGAAACCCTAATCAAATCCTTTTCACTCCAAACTTAATTTTCAAGTAAGCCAAACAACCAACTCAACCAAGGAAGAATTTGCCCATACCTTTTTGCTTGACAAGGAGTTGATCTCACAAATCTGCCACACTCACAAATTTCTCTTTTCCAATATCAATAAGGGTTAGAAGACTTCAATCAAATCACAATACAAAATAATGACCCAAAATACACCTTATTACTCCAACTCAAAAATAACATTCACCATAGTCTTCTTTAAATAGAAAAACCCTTATACAAAAATAATGCTCAAAAGTCTTAATAAGAAATTAATTAAGACTTTACTAAAACTCCTTATTACTCCTAAAATAATAAATCTCAAATATCAATACCTCCAAAATAATCCTCAACAAACATTCACCATAAACTTCAAATATCAAACCTTCCACAATAATCCTCAACAAACATTCACCATAAACTTCATACCTTAATGTATAAAAATAATAATCACTTATGCACCCTTATTCCTCCAACATTAGGCAACTAACAAAATTTAAATCAAAATTAAATACCTTGTCTTCGGAGGGAATCGAACCCTCAACCTCGTCTCACCACAAGCGCCTTAACCACGGCCAAAGTCACCGCATGAGCCAAGCGCTCATTCAAGATTAAAGAAGCACCATGTGCTTCTTAATCTTGCATCACCTTCCACCAAGGGCAAAAGGTCGTGCACCTTGGGCGCCTCAATCAACTCACCAAATAATGCACGCGGGGATTCGAAACGTCAACCACCTTGCTGCTAGCGCCTTTGTGCTTTCCCAACTACCACTAGGCCACGCTTACCCAATGAAACTTGAGGATGAAAACTTCCTCCTTTATTCCCTTCGTTGCCACATTTTTGTAAATGCACAAGCTCTCTTTTCGCATGCCACCAATTATTAATTTGAGCAAGGGTAAATAAAACTTAGGTTTGTTGGGCATATTTATATGTTTCTTCATTGCATTAACGACGTCGGTGCTCACGTGCTTCCTTCCATGACGTCGACGGTAAAGGCTTTGAATGCCTTTTATTAAACCCAACCTTTGGGTTTAATTTACTTTAAACTTTGCGCTTTGAAATATTTTTCCCTCCAAAACCCAACCTTAGGGTTTTATAAAAAATAATTAATTGTCCTTTGTAAACCAAATAATATTATAATTAAAATTATAATAATTTATTTGGGTTTTTCACCACCTTGGATAAATATTATAATAAAGATTATAATATTATATCCTTCCATTGCCTCGGATATATTTGCTTCCAAAGGAGAACTGAAACCATTTTTTGACCCATTATTTTGGGTGTAAAATAAAAATATTTTAACCCATTATAAACTTCCATTAAACTTTGCACTCGAACTGAAGAAGAACTATCACTGGCATCTTGACATCAATGACAACTTTGGCTTAGGGACTCAAAATGTCCAACAAGTAATGTGTCTTAGATTTGGTTTTTCAAAGTTTTTTGCTATAGTGCAATGTTGTTAGCCTATCCGTCCACTATTGTTTACATTTTCTAACCCTAATCCTTTTATGACCCTAATCTCTAAAACCCTAAGTGAGCATAATTGTGTCAACATCCTATTTAATTTGACAAGGAACCAACCTACTCTGGAGGTTGGATCGGAAACTCTATTTTGGTCCATCCAATGTTGAGTGCTGAGCTGTAGCTATCGGGTGCAATCTTGGATAGAAAGTAGGAAGATAGACATTTGCAGTATTGAGTAAAACTTGATGCAATTCAATGCCCAACAAGACATGTGCTCCCTAACCGGATATGGGTTTCATCTCCATATCTTGGTGGGTATGACAGCCTGGACTTCATTACCGGGTTTGTCACTACGAGTATACAAGTGAAATCCTTAAACAAATCAAGAGTATCATCAACAATTTTCAAACATGATAAGAGCAAATTGGATTTCCAACAAACCATAACACACAAGACAAGTTTTTAGGAAACACAAAGAAAATTTAAAAGAGATAATCATTTTGTATACTTTATCTATTTCTTAAAATTTACATACGAGATAATTCATAAGGTTATGGTCACCACACGGGGCCACACTCGGTCTACGACTAAGGTGGCAACCGATGCACCACAAAACACAAATAACACTAGAGTTGATCCACCTACACAAAATGTACCTGAACGACATTCAAGTAGCCTTAGAGGAGACAACTCTACACATGGGGGATCTCACCGAGAAACCCCAACTAGGAGACCCAATCCAAGATCTTCTCATGATCTAAACGAGGGTGTTTCAAGACCCCAATCATCACATGATGGTAATGGATAAAACCTACCCAGTGAGGGGTAAAATAGAGGGGGTGCACCTAATCGCATACCCACAAGAGCTCCAAATCACTTTGAGCATGGAGTAGATCTAATAGATTTCCATAGTATCGATGTGAATGGTACGCCTCCCGATCAACCATGGAGAACTCATCAACTTGATCACCTAGAACAAGCTCCTAGAAGATCAACACATAGGGCCACTTCCACTACCCATTCTCATTTTGAGAGTGCATGTAGTGAGGATATAGTGTGACATACTTATGCCCAAGGTGAATGCTCCAAGCACCCATGTAGTACAAATGCCCCATCAACACATGTGGGCATAGAGCAAAGAGTTGAACATAATGTCAATGCACCTTCAATAGATAGAGGAAAGAGGATAGCAAACTCTTTCGCTAGAACTCACATTACTAAGACTCCTCACATGAAGTTACATAGCCAAAGACCTTATACAATAGATCGATCAGATCAGATACATAGGCTTCGCATAGTTCAGAGAGAAAATACTCCAAGATCAATTGGAGGACTTGCACTGAGCATGAGCAATTAGAGCAAGAAGATGAAATAACAAAGGTTGCTTCACCACATTTGTATGAACACCACCTAAGAGAACAATGCATCCTTGATCAAAAGGAGTGAGAAGAGCGATCAAACAGATTAGCTCGAGTAGAATTACCCCCACATAGTGAGTATAAGTAGCAACACAATGAGAGACGTGCTACATCTCACCCTGAGCTACATACTAGACAAGTAGACAATCATACTCACCATACATCACACCATGCTTCTAGGCAACAATAATGCCAAGCACCAAATCTCCTGAGCATGATCAATATGAAGAATCAGAGTGAGATGATCAAGAACAACAATATCCTAAACCATCATCTATAGATGTGGTCAATGAATACAATCGACCACCTTGATCCCAAAGGAACCTACCACCTCCTGCTCCTCAAAGATCTCTTCGAGAGGAAGAGATCATCTCTTCTCAAGCTTACAGAGTGCTTACCAAGAGGATCAAATCTCTCAAGAAACAAGGAATGACTTATCAAAAGCCTACTTTAAGCAAGATCCACAACCAACCTCTTTGTCCTTCTGGATCCCTGAGTTTAGTATATCCCAAACACTTTGAGATGCCCAAGCTAGATAAGTTTTGAGGTGATGATGATGCGCAAGAGCATGTAACAAGTTTTATGAATCTATGCTTCCAATTGCAAAATAATGATACCTTGTTGTTATGAACATTCATGATTACCCTTTCAGGTGCAACCCTTAAATGGTATAATCAATTACCAAGGCACAACATCACTAGCTTTGAACAGCTAGTGAATGCTTTTCTTGAATGCTTCTCCTTTGGCATCAAGAAGAAAATAAATCTATCCAACTTGGCTAATTTATGATAATATGATGATGAGCCAGTGATGGATTATGGGAACAGATGGTGAAAGCTCATGGCAAAACTTCCATTCACCATCCCCACAAGTGAACTCACTCGAATGTTTACCAAAATTTATGCCAAACATATATCATTGTTGCTTCAACTACAATACACAACATTCGAGGAGGCTTTGGCACAAGCCAAAGTGATCGAAGACATAAAAATCCAAGAAGGATATTTGAAGCTCTAAAAAAAAAATAATGGAATAACAAAACACACACAATCAACCACATCAGGCCAAGCCTACATCGATCAATCAGGTTGTGTTGAATATTCCAAAATAAAGGGGTCACAATGACAATAAAATTATCAAGCTCAACCCCCTCCAGTGCATTACAATAATCAATGCACTAAAAATTAGGGCAGAGACAAACAACATCACCCACCTCACCAATTCATGCCATTGTCTGAGTCTATGACATCCATATTCAATCAATTATGTGAGGCCAAGGCACTTAAACTACCAGAAGTCTAGTTATTAGACCCTAATCACCCTAAGCCAAAGGGATATAGGGAAGATCATTACTATCTTTATCATAGATAGAAAGGCCATGATATTGAAGTGTGCCATAGATTCAAAAATATGGTACAAAACATGATAGATAGGGATCAACTACGAGTTGATAGCCCTTTAGCACCTGATAATCAGAACATGGGAATATTTAAATATCCTTTACCTAATCATGAACCTCCAAGGAATCATGCAGGCTAGGTCAACCAAGTGCAGATAGATCCTCCCATGCAAGGATTTATCGATATGGTCAATGTTATCACAAGAAATAGGAGATACAACCAGCCAAAGCCACCTATGGCTCCCATCTATATCCTAAATATACCTCAAAAAAGGCCAGCACAAAACCAACTACTAGGCCCATCTGCAAGACCGATGATCACCATCAGGAATAGACTCACTCAAAGTCTACAGATGACTCAACAAAATTATCCATATATGAGCTCATCCAATAGTCCCCTAGGCATAGGGAGACTTTAATGGAGATTCTAAGATCTATAGAGCTCCAGCCCCAAAATCTAGATGCTTTTACCAACTTTGTGGGGCATATACAATAATGCAAAGAGCCAGTGATCACATTCTATGATCATAAAATTAAGACAGTGTCAACTACCATAGCGGACCCATCACTACATATTATCGCATGTGTTAACCACACACCCTTTAAGTGGGTATTGATTGATATAGGCTCATCAATCAATATTATCACAACCAAAGCCCTAGGACACCTAAACCTTCCTAAATCACACATAGTTGCCTCGACATTTACTCTACGAGCATTCAATGATGTGTTATGCTCTACAGTAGGCACTATAGTTCTACCTATTCAGGTAGGGCTCAAAACCATTTTGATAATGTGCCATGTTTTGGAAGGTGCCATGCAATACAATATCTTATTAGGGCATCCTTGGATTAGGGATATGCGATGTGTCCCCTCAATCTTACATCAATGCATAAAATATGTGCATGAGGGACAAGTGCATGTAGTTCCATCAGATGAAGAGCCATTCAAGTACATAAATCAGGTTGATTTACTAAGAGATTTCATCCTCCCATCCACTCACCTAGACATACGACCCACATCACCAATCAGACATCCAGATAGGAAGTCAAAATCGATGTGGGAGGATCCCTCTACATCGACACTACCAACCACCCCTAGGTCAACTATCGCTTCTGAAAAACCTTCAACATCATCCAAACCAAAGGACAATCAGAAGCTTAAGGTACCTTTAATAGAAGAAGAGCCTAGGGTTATCCCAAATATAGCAACCATAAAGATTCCAAATCCCATGGAGGAGGATGATTCACACAATATAGTAGAGGAGATACCTCAACCCTCATCACCTACATCATCAACTACATCATCTGCACCATAGGTGATAATTCATCTAGTTAATCTAACATTAGTAGAGTATCTTGTGCAAAATGTGACTTTCACACCTATCATTGAGTCTGCACAAGACATGGGAAGACCTAGAGCTCCCTATTTTCCTATTGGGATGGTGGTACCACTAGGGGTGCCACCAAATCAAACCAACTTTATCTATGATGGCTTGGACCAAGTCGTAGACCATTCACCTATTGAAGATTATGATGATGAACCTTTCATAACAAATGTTCATTATCTATCCAATCTTGAGTTTACCCTCAAATACTTTGAACGTTACCATTGGCATGGTCATGGATTAGGCTTATTCGAGTAAGGGTGCAGAACTCCATATCAACTCAATATCAACTACCCATTGATAAGTTTGGTCTAGGATATTCCATTCATAGTCATGATGAATTACTAGCCATATCCTTAGAACACCTAAGTCTAGGCTTTGGGGAGGATATTGATTGGAATCCTTATGACCCCAATCCTTTGCATTCATGAAGAGGTGATAGGCCAGTGACTATGGTCACCATAGAACCACCCCTAGTTTATCATCCAAACATCTCTCTAGAAGAGCCCAAATCAAAACCCATTTCTAAGGAGGATGAATCAGAATACAACTCTAAGGAGGATGAGAGTGAATACATATTTAATGATGATGAGTATGAATATGAGATCAAGATGGCCTACTTAGGACCTCGACACCTGCATCATATTAACATTCCCTTGAGAGAAGTAGAGCCAATCAGGTGACCTATGAACATAGATGAAATCTATCACATAGTCTTCCCTAATCCTCCAAATCTAAGATAGTTGCTTCCCTAAAATATCCCATTGTCTTATCTATTCCTAGAGTAGATCCGGAGATCCCCATACCTCCTAAGCCACATCTAGAGCATGGGGGACAACTCAGAAGTAGTGAGTCTTATCCACGTGGTCCTGGAGATTTTATTCCATCCATAAACATGATCTCCATTGATCTAACCACTCCACTCCACAATCCATATGACCCTTCAAAACCATTGCACCTCAATCCTGAGGCCATTGATTTTGATCATACCAATTCACCCCTTGAGCCTGAGGATTTCTTCCCTAATGAAGAAATGTTACAACCATTCCATTTTGCACCAAGTTGTGCCCATGATGTTTATCATGCTGAGGTCAATCCTGATATGGTAGAACCTTTAAACCCAGATGATGACATCCATATGATCCCTACACCTCATCAACTTGAGGAGGGATCACATATGTCAATAGAGGAAACTTTCAAAGTGGATATCAGCATAGATCCCATGAATCCAAAGAAAGTTAAATTTAGAGAAAGCTTATCTCCTGAGGAATGAGCCATCCTCATACCTCTATTGAAAGAGAGACCTAATCTCTTTTCTTGGACCTACAAAGATATGTTGGGTCTGGATCCAAAATTGGTTGTCCACAACCTTTCGTTGGACCCTACTAAAAATTTGATCAAGCAAAAACTTAGGAAAATGCATCCAACCATCACTTTGATGGTCAAAGATGAATTGCAAAAGCTTTTGGATGTAGAATTTATAATTCCCATCGACTATCCAGAATGGGTATCAAACATGGTACCCATAGGAAAACCTGATGGAAGAATCCACATCTGCATGGATTTTTGAGACCTCAACAAGGCAACACCCAAGGATTCATTTCCATTGCCAAATATCGATGCTCTTGTAGATGCAACTAGGTCATGAGATGCTATCACTCATGGATGGTTTTTTTGGTTATAATCAGATTCAGATCAAACCCGAAGATCAACATAAAACCACCTTTACCACTCCATGGGGGACATTTTGCTATAAGGTTATGCCATTTGGCCTTAAAAATATTGGTGCCACATATCAATGGGCTATGACATACATCTTCCATGACTATATGCACAAGATATTGGAAGACTACATTGATGACTTACTAGCCAAGTCATTACTATGTGAAGAGCATGTTGAGGTCCTTAGAAAGGTCTTCGATCACCTGATTGAGCATAACATCAGGTTGAATCCCAAGAAATGCATCTTTGGCGTAACTTCAGGAAAACTCTTGGGATTCATCATTTCAAAATGAGGGATCAAAGTAGATCCAAAAAAAGTAAAAGCCATATTGGAAATGTGTCCCCCACAAATATCAAAGAACTAAGAAGCCTACAGGGCAAAGTAGCATCCATAAAGTGCTTCATTGCATAGTTATCAAATAAATGTCAACCCATGAATCGACTACTACACAAGGGGGTCTCATTTAATTGGGATGAGGATTGCCAAAAATCTTTTGCTGAGATCAAGCAATACCTAGCATCACCACTAGTACTAGCTCCACCAAGACCAGATGTACCATTTTTGTTGTATATATCCACCATAAACTTTGCACTAGGAACCATGTTAGCCTAGAAGAACAAGCAAGACAAAGAACAAGTGATATACTACATAAGTCAAACCCTGGTTAGCTACGAGCTAAGATATGCATACATCGAGAAACTATGTTTAGTAGTGGTTTTTGCAACTAAGAAGTTGCACCACTATATGCTAAGTCATACAATGTATGTTATATCAAAACAAAATCCTTTGTAGTATATGATGAGCAGAACATATCATAATACACGTACTACAAAGTGGATCATGCTATTGATAGAATTTGATCTAGAATTCATAAGCCAAAATTCAATCAAAGGATAGGTCATAGTTGATCAACTAGTAGAGGCACCTCTTCAAGATCATAAGCCTCTTATCATAGAACTACTCGATGATGCAATATTTGCATTATCGAAGTCACCCAAACCCAAAGAACTAGACAACAAAGCTGATATGACTTTGTTCTTTGATGGTTCAAAATGCGAGCAAGGGGGTGGTGCAGGGATCATGTTTTTCATGCCACAAGGTGCTCCAATGCCCTTGTCATTTAAACTCAACTTTCCTTGCACCAATAACAATGTTGAATATGAGGCCCTAATCTTGGGTCTCCAAACAATGCTCACCATGAAGATCAAAAAGCTAAATATCTTTGGTGACTCCCTTCTCATAGTAAACTAGGTTAAGGGAATCTATCAATGTAGGTGTCCTATCCTGAAAGTGTATAAGGAACTTGTGGACACTTATTTAGCCCAACTAGAGTGGTATGACATCGAGGTAGTCCCTCATACATCAAATAGATTTATAGACACTATGGCATCTTTGGGATCCTTAATCCCTCAGAATCCATCTGCTAACTTTACTACCATCCAAGTGAATATGCTCTCACAATCCATGATGTGGCATGAGGCTCAAGACAATCATGAATCAATCCACATGATTCATATAGAACCAAACCATGAATGGTTCTATAAATCTAGAGAATTTTTGAAGAAGACATCTTAGGGGTCTTTGATCTCGTAGGGTCCTATAAAGAATGGTACTACCATTCACCATAAGGTTATCTCCCAATCTGCATTCATACACAATGAGTTGCAATGGGAACACGTCATTCAGTCTATCAAAGCTATCACTTATCAAGATTGGCTCACCCAATTACATGATTACCTTAAGCTTGGAATAATCCTACAGGGATTGTCACATACCACAAAAAGAGCATTCAAACAAAAAGTGACCAGATATGTCTTGTTAGGAGACATCTTGTATCATCGTAGCTATGATGGAATTCTCCTTCATTGTCTTGAGCCCCAAGAATCATCTTGGGTGATTTCATAAGCTCATGATGGTACATGTGGTGGCCATTTTAATGGCATGGCCATCATCAAGCACATCCTTCAAATGGGTTATTATTGGCCCACCATGGAGAAGGATTATTGCACGTATGTCAAGAAATATATTAAATTCTAGCATCATGCTAATCTTATGCACCTACCATCATAGGCCTTACAACCCATCCAAGCGGCTTGGCCATTTTCTCAATGGGGTTTTGATCTAATTGGTAAGATCTCTCCCTCATCATTGGGCTGACACACATTTATCATAATGACCACTGAGTATTTTACCAAGTGGGTGGAAGTGATCCCCTTAACTTCTATGATTGGAGCATGTATTGTGGAGTTCATACTTCATAATATCATATGTCATTTTGGGATCCCATCCAAAATAATCTCGGATAATGGTACCTCATTTAAGAACAAATATGTGTGGGCTTTAACATCCAAATATAATATTCAGCACAACTTTGCCACACCTTATTATCCATAGGAAAATGGGCAAGCAGAGGCCTCAAACAAAATAGTAGTAGCCATCTTGAAGAAAATTGTAAAAGAAAATCATAAGGATTGGCACATCCAATTACCTCTTGCATTATGGGCTTATCGAACTAGCATACGGACACCCACTAGGGCAACCCCATTTTTTCTAGTCTATGGCACTGAGGCCATCATGCCCTTGGAATTAGAAATTCCAACATTGTGCATCACATTGAAAGAGTTCATCGATGATGACACTGCATGGCAAGCTCACCTTGATCAACTGACCCTTCTTGATGAACATCGAGTCAATGCTCTTGAGCATCTCCGTATTTACCAAGATCATCTAAAATGAGCTTACAATAACAAATTCCACCTAAGGGACTTTAAAGTTGGGGATCTTGTGCTCAAAGAGAACCAACAGAACTCAAACCTGCCACCGCATCTACGAGACAAATTTATGGCCAACTGGTTAGGTCCATTCATCATTTCAAAAAATATTGGACCTGGGACTTACCACCTAACATCGCTAGAAGGTGTTGAAGAGCCTGAACCTCTCAAAATTCTTCACTTAAAGGTATTTCATACATAAAATCCAAAAAAACATAAAAAAAAAAAAATCATAAAATTAAAATCCAAAAAAAATCATAAAACATCAAAATCCAAAAAATCAAAACAATAAAACACAAAAACAATTCAAAACATCAAAAACATTTACATTTTGCATTTTGCATATGCATTCATTAATTGCATTGCATTAGGCATTTTCATCCATTGCACTTGCATTAGGATAGGTTGTGTTTACAATCTTACAAATGACACCATGTTTGTATGCTAATCATGCATCCACAAATCATCATCATTCATCATCCCTTGTGAGTAATTGTGTTTTTCAACACAACCCATCAGTTGCTATAAGGAATATACTAGGGTTTTTCGGTCATTCAACCATACCTAGTGATCTTTTCAGATTTTGTAGAAAGCTATCTTCACTTTCGAAGATGAGGTCTAGTTTTGATAGTACCTTGCATATATCAAAATCCCATCACAATTTAAACATTAAACAATCCTAGTTTGAACAAGGAAGGATGACACTACAAAGTGGTCCTAGTCACCTTAAGCGAAAGGTTTCCTTGCTCATCCTATCATGCGCATGGTCTAGAATGTTGATTATTGGAAAAAGGACAAGCTCCCCCTACCCAATAAATCCCTTGCTTTCATACAAAATAAGCAAATTCCCAAAGCAAAGCAAAGCAAAATAAATAGTGATTTTCATCACTAAGCAAATCCCTTGCTCAAAAAGAAAACAAAATGCAAAATAAATAGTGATTTTCATCACTAAGCATGAGCAAGTATCCCAAGAAATGAAAAGAAAAGAAGGGGGTGAAGAGCTTGAATCCCTAGAATATTCAATATTCGACCACCATGGGGTGATCCTCATTACAACAATGGGTTGAATGAAACCCGCCTGGCAATGGGGTATCCTTACGCATGGTGATATGTCTATCACATTAGCGACCTTATTTTGTACAGACCAATGTCAGCTTATGGATGAGCTAGCTTTAGGTGGCTTGTATTTACCTAGTAGTCTAGTCCAACTGCATCCAAACTTAGGATCATGATGACCATATGGTGATCCTCATTACAACAATGGGTTGAATGAAACCCACCTGGAAATGAGGTAGTCTTATGCCTCATCTAATATATTCATTTGCACACATAGGGATAATGAATATCTTGGTCTTCTTAACAAAGCTTTTATCTTTCAGGAGTCTTGTGTAGTCATTATACAACTTTTGATTAATCAACTAGGGTGTTTGAGTCTCATGGAAAACCTCAAAAATCCCCTAATAGCAACAAATCATCTCATCAATCATACACAATTTTCCTTATGAAATTTTGTTTATTAAGGGGTGTTCATAAAATAGGATAGATACCGGATGGATATCAACAATGATATTTAGATGGCCACTGACTATTTTGTGCATATATTTTAATTTACAGAAGCTTATAGAGAAAACCCATACATCTCACATCATCTCATTTCACATATGGATGCTTAAATGATTAATTCTTATGATAAGAGTTACCATTTTCATTCATGATTTTCATACATTTTGTGGTGTCATCCATTAGTTTGTTAAACACATATTAGATTCATTCCTTATGTTTTAAGTGATTAAAGCATACAGGTTCATTTGCATTAGATCATCCTCATGTAATTAATGCATTACATACATATCATCTATCATATCATATCACATAGATTAAATGCATAAACAATTGAAACAATTTAAACATGCATTTAACATTCACTATTGCATCCATATAAGCATACATAATAGTGCATCTACACATCTAGATCACAGCATCTAATCATACATCTATCATCTAGCTAGTGCATGTCATTAATACATCGCATACATATAGCATAATCAAATAATCATCTAAGCATTGCATCCATAACAAAAAAAAATGCAAACATCAATTGGGGCATTATTGGTATCATACCTCCCCTAATCAACAATCAAACAATTAAGCAATCAATTTTAAAAAGCTCCATAAAATCCTATACCTTTGGTCAATTCAATCAAGTCATCTTGGTCAAGCGACTCGTTGCTTTCATCACTTGCCATTTTTCTCATCGACTCATCACTTGAGGAGGTAGTCATAATCATAACATGCATAATCAAAGTCAACAATCAACCACTCAATGATTGTTAATTGTGTTCATCAATGAATCATTGCCAACAACTATCATACACTTCCTACCTTGCTAGGGTAAAGGCAAAAGTATCAACCAAAGGCTTGGTAAATCCAAAATCTAGATCTACCTAGAGTCAAGATCTACCAAGAAGAAGTCATTTCTTGTAGACAATCTACCCACGGCTAAGCAAAAGTTTTTGCTTGTAGATAATCTACCTACGGCCAAAGTAAAAGTCATTGCTTGTAGATAATATTTTCATAGTCAAAGTAAAAGCCATTGCTTGTAGATAATCTACCCATAACAAAAGTAAAAGTCATTGCTTGTAGATAATCTACCCACGACCAAGCAGAAGTCGTTGCTTGTAGACAATCTACCCATGGCCAAAGCAAAAGTCGTTGCTTGTAGACAATCTACCCATAGATAAAGTAAAAGTTGTTGCTTGTAGATAATCTATCCATGACCAAGCAGAAGTTGTTGCTTGTAGATAATATACCCACGACCAAAGTAAAAGTTATTGCTTATAGACAATCTACCCACGATCAAAATTTTGTCCACCATAGTGTGGGAGGCAATGCTTCTGAGATGCACACTCTTTCCATTATTAGGGCATCTAACGTTGACCAGATCAATGAAAATCAATCAACCTACAATATGGCTTTAGGTTGTCTATTTTTTCTTAGTGTTGTGTTTTCCCACAATGCATCCCAAAAAGGGGCATCTATAGACACCTAAAATACATCATGTTGAGGAGGCTACTCATATGGACACCTCTTTAGGTCATATGATTGATCTTGGACCTTTACAAGACCCAACAGTGGTTTTAACCACTCAATTAGGATAGGATAATCCTATTTAGCATAGTCGTTGATTACCACCATCGACTATCAGAGCGGTTGTGGTAAGTCACTAACAATGATAGCAGCTAGATCCATAGTCACGCCTATTAATAGCGACTAACCCTATAACAAACTCAAGCCCCCGAGTCGAGTAAAATCAGTTGCATACAACAAATTTGCAATGGTTTTGGCAAATCAAAGCCTCCAAAAGCTTCACCTCAACGACCCTAGCCCAACCAAATCTTGTTCTTGGTTTCCTGGGAAAGCTAGAATAAGGAATTTGGGAGTCTACTTAAGGACCCAAATTTACAAGCAAATCCTAAAAAATTGATGAGATTTTTACATAACGAAGTGTTATCGCTTTGCAACTAAAGAGTACAATCTCTCACAAGCAAGACAATGCTTCCAAAATTGCGCTGTGACACCTATCTACCTATCAATGGAGACTACCAAATCTTGAGGAGAAGAACAACTGCCTATTCAAGCATTCAATTTAGCACAAAATTGAACTAAATTTCACCCTAATTCATTTTGAGAGAATGCACCAAGAATGTCAATCCACTCAACATTGGAATTGATTAACACCAGGCATAGGATACAGAGAACAAATTTTTTGTCTCATGATCGTTGTTTTCAAAAACGACCCATAGACGCCACTACCAACATTTATAGCAGCTAACAGAGTCAGTTGCTCTAAGCATCAGCGACAATGGTCTAATATCTCTTTTCCTTTATTTTTGGCTTTAGATCATATTTACAACATTTCAATTTGATTTCCTAACCTAGATTAGTTGCTTTATTTCTAGTTTTATGCATTCTTTATGCTTTCTTTCTATTTCATTTTTATTTATGCATTTCTTTCATATTTTGCAATAATCACAAAATGGCCTCATCTTGAGAGGTTGCACCTTTGCTATTGACTGCTTTGTATGTTTCCTTGTGTGCAGGTTTAGGCCTTATCAAGAGCATATCACCTTCAATATCATCCTCAATAGCATCCTAAAGTGGAGGTTATCAAAGTAATCCTTCCTATAATCAGTTTGTGGGGATCCTAAAGATCTGTTGAAGACACCTACCATATGAATTATGGATTGTAATATGTATCAAAATAGTTAATCCCTCAGAAGGATATCTTGTAACCTTGATGTAAAGAATGATTTTCAAATATGAATAAATATGGCACATTTCTTGTATCTTCTTATCTTTGCATTTGATTACATGATATATCTTATCATTTTGATTACATATTGCTTTAGGTGTTAGATTTTTAGCATTTTTTAGTATATGCATAATTTTTAGGCTATTATAATATTACTATCTGGTCATGATATATCTTGTCATTTAAGTGATATATGCATAATTGTTAAGCTATTATAATATTACTATCTGGTCATGTTCTAACATAGATGAAATGTGTTTCAATTCCATATAACAAATAAAAAAATAAGCTTACACTATTTTTTTTATTATTCATAGAGGAGTTGGTTACATCCACACTATTTTGTCCCAAGGGGGACGACGCTACGGTTCTAACTTTGGCTCTTCTTTGGGAGGTTCAAGGTTCAAACTACGGTGTGAGCGAGTGTGTGAGGGGGTGGGTGTGTGATGGCTATGTGTTTGGCCTCTATTTGGCCCCTATCAATAAGTTTAGATCTCGCCCTTATGAGAGGTCATGGTAGGAATGGGGATACCCCGTCCTGAGCATGGGTCATAAGGGTTTCTCACACTAATTAAGATAAAAAAACATCCACACTATTTTTAGTAACTATCAAGTGTAGGGTTCAAACCATAGGGGTTTCTCCCAACAAGCCTATTCCATATCATTATTGTTGACTCAATATGAGGGAGACCATCAATTGCTTGGTATTTGTACCATCATCGTTGGTCTGGCATGCACTCAGAGGATTTAGAACAAACTACTACCTTTGCAAATAGGCATACCCCCAAGGTTTGAACCTAGGTCTTTTCTTAGTAAGTGCCTAGCCAGATAGACAACTATCAATTCACCTAGCTCTTGGAGCTTACACTAATTTTTTTAAAATGCCCATAGAAAAAAATGTTAACCAAGAAGTGTTGAAAGTCAATGCAATGGTTTGGGCTTTGGCTCTTCTTTGGAAGGTCCAAGATTCAAACTGTGGTGTGTGTGTGGGGTTGTGTGTTAAATTCCCTATTGATAAGCTCAACTCTCCCCCTTATGAGAGGTCATGGTGGGATGGGGATGCTCAACCCTGAGTGTCAGTCATAGGGGTTTCTCACACTAACCAAATCTAAAAAATAAAAATAAAAAAAAATTATATATATATATATATATAGATATAATTTATTATTTTTATGAAGTTCATAAGAACAAATTATTTTTATTATATATTAAATGACCTTTTATTAGGTATTTTTAGGTGATCTTAGGAAAACAAACATTTGATGCATGTACTAAACCTATTACTATTATATTGATATGGGTATTTTCTTTTTTTACTAGAGAAAAATTTGTACTAGGTCCCCACCCTAAACAAGTCATAATTCTCTCCTTTAGAGCTTGAGAGTTTACAAACATATTCAATTCTCATCTCAATTGAGTTGCTATAACTAGATACTTCATGAAATGTCTCAATTATTTATTTTCATTTTTTGGATCTTTTTCAATTTCTTGTGATTACAAGCATCCTTCTTGAAATTTTCTTACAATAACCTTCACAATACCAAAATTTTACCTCTACTATCTATACAATGCATTTTTTTATACATAGAGGAATCAGTAACTACCTTTCATTTTTTAACAACTGATCACAATTTCAAGTCGCTTGCCTTCGATCGTAGTGTCAAATCATGGTGCTACCACTATAACCCCTATCTCACCTTGGTAAACATGACCCGAAGTGAGGGAGACCCCTGGTGGCTTGAGGTTGGTACAATCATCATCAAGTTGGAACACACTCAGTGGACTCAGGTCAAACTACTACCTTTGTCCAGATTGGGCATGCCCTCGAAGTTTTAACCTAGGTCTCCTCTTGGTAAGTGCCCAACATCTTACCAATTCACCTAGACCTTGGGGACAAAAGGGTTTATAGTAAACTAGTGTGATTTGAAATAGAGTGTGGATCCACACCGTATAGATCACGTTCCTCAACTAGTTGTCTCACACGAATTCGACTACGCACTCACCCTTAATGCATCTTTTTTTTATCAATACTTCTTATACACATCCATCGTGTATCTTAGTAAAATAATATTTCCAAAACATCACACTAGCATACTCCACTTTATCATATTTGTATTGTTAGTTTCCTTTTTGAATAAAAAATGCAACCATAAAAAATGTAATAACTAATTTATATGAGAACACATTAATGTTATAAAATAAAACAAATATTACCAAAGGAAAACATTAAAGTAAATCTTAATATTTGATTCAAATAGTTAATATTTTTTTGTTTGTTTCAGCTAAACTTACTACTTTTTTCTAACCATGGACAAAAGAATTTAACTTTACTATCCTTAATTAAAACCCCTCTATTGGCTAGCCTGTTTACACATTTGTTTCCTTCCCTTAATGTATGTGTGAACCTAATTTCTTTATTTCTTTATTGATATGGGTCATCATTATTTTTTATTTATTTTAATACATAGGAGAATGGGTAACATTTTTATGGGAGCAGCTTGGTTTAAACCTTGCACTTGGCAATTATTAAAAATAGTGTGGATGCAACCAACTATTCTCTCTCTATATATATAAACATTTCCCTTAATGTATGTGTGTTTCTCTTTTAGTTTTGGTTAGTGTAATTTCTTTTCTTTTTTTAGATTTGGTTAGTGTGAGAAGCATTTGTTTCCTTCCCTTATTCCGTCTTTGTAGCGCAAGTGGAGAAGGTAAGCCTGGCCCTGTTGAACAGGAGGTCCACAGTTTGAACCTCTACGATGATGCAAAAGGGGACACAAAGGTTGTGTGTTAAATTTTCTATTGATAAGCATAGCTCTCGACTTTATGAGGGATCATAGCTGGGAGAAAACTGCTCAGCCCTATGCCCTATGCGTTGGTCATAGGGATTTCTCACACTAACCTAAAATTTTTGCCAAATAAAAAAATATATGTGTGAATCTAATTTCTTTATTAATATGGTCATTATTATTTTTTATTTATTTTTAATACATAGGAGAATTGGTAACATTGTTGGATGTTGCCGCTATAAACCCTAGCCCACTAAGTTAGACAAAGTCAACGAGACCCCAACGCTTTAGGACATCGAATTGGGCAGTCAACTAACAAATATTTGGCTGCTACCATCCAGCCTATCCCTTTTTAGGTATGTCATGGTTTGAACTTTGCACCTTCTAAAGAAAGTTCAAAGCCCTACCCACTAAGTTGTCTTCTCAAAATAAAAAATTTAAGTTTACATGGATTTTTTTATAAGGGATCCAAGTCATATAGGTCATCATTATATTTTTTCCTAAATAATTTTTCCTAAAGTTCATTATTTTTTTACAAAATATTATATTAAAAATAAAATATTTGTATAAAAAATATTAAAAAAAGATGTTACTATTAATATATTTATAATAAACTTATTATCATTATATTGATATCCGTTATAAAAATATTAATTAATTAAACTTATAAAAAGTAATTAAATATACTTAAAATAAAAAGTTTTACACATATTTTATCTTAAATAAATTTATTATTAAATTTTTATATAAACTTGTTATTCAGTTTCATATTCAATAAAATCAGCTACTAAAACAACCCTTATATTCTTTACAAATATTAAATATTAAAATTTTATTAGGTTTTATTAAAACCCATTGGAAAAAGAAATATCACCACTATTATATATATACTTATAATTATTATTATTTTTTCATTTTCTTTAATAAATAGATAAGTATTAACGTAAAGGTATTAATAAAAGAAATATCTCTTTTATTATATATATTTAATAAATTAAATATTAATAATTAAAGTTTTATATAATATTATATAAACAACATATATTTAAAATAAATCTATTGCTAATATAGATATACTCGACCATCATTATTACATGACATTATTGATTAGCATTTAAAATTGTGTAACAAAAATATTATTAATTTTTATATAAAATTTTGTTTAAATAAATAAACAATATCATTATTATATACATAATAAATATATTATTATATTAATATGAGCGTAAAATTAATAATATATTTTTAATAAACATTTAATATCAAATAAACTTATTATTAAATTTTAAAAATATTTTTCATAAACAAAATTGAATATATTCTTCACATATATAACATAAAAAATAACTGATGTCACCACAATTAAAATATAAGACCATACAAAATTTAAGAGATGGAGACCACGTCAAATAATATTAGCTTAACTGGATAGATTCCTCAACATTTATTTAAAGGGGAATAAGAATAATATCTAAGTTTTGTTGTAATACCATTATATGGTGATGATGTAATATAGGTGGACCCATTTCAACCTCATATAACAAATTTAAAAATATATGGTGATAATGTAATATGGGTAGACCCATTTCAACTTCATATAACCAATTTTAAAAAAGATAAAGACCACTTTAAAATCAACTACCAATTAAAAAAAACTCAACCAAAACCCCCAACAATAAACACTAAAGTTGTTATAACTAAAATTATTATATGATACAGTTACTATATTAATATTAACTATTATTAACAACTATTTTATTAAAAAATAAAATAAAATCTTACCTAAACAAATAAACCATTTATTGACTAAATACTGTTATTATATTAATATTAATTATTATTAAATATGTAACAACTATTTTATTTAAAAAAAAAATTGGTTACATAGGAGAGTTGGTAACAGCCACTATTTTTAGTAATCGAGGTTCAAACCACAGGGACTGCAACCACCAAACCTATCTGTCTCTTAATTTTCATTAATTGTTGACTCGGTGTGAAATAAGGATCTGACATACACTAAAAGAATTAAAAACAGATTAACAAATTACTACCTTTGCAAACTGACATTACCAAAATTTAAACCAAAAATAAAATAAAATCTTACCTAAACAAATAAGTGATACGAGCATCACAACTTTAAATACTTGTATGTATGCGTTGACAGTCTTTTCGACTTGAAAAACTCTTTAAATTTCACGAATAAATAAATAAATAAACCTCTTTGGCCGTAATGTACGTGCTCATTTAGTGGCTCCACGAGTGAGAAACGTTTGCTACAGGATCTTTACAAACATAGTCAGAAATCACCGTACAAAAAGACAAGACGTTCACATAGAGGAATCTTAGCATAAAAAGCTAAGAGGCGGACAAAAAGAAGACAGAAAGATACCTCAGGCGATAGCTTGGATCGGGTCAAAGAAATTACTGACATAAAAAGACAGCCACAAGTTGCCCTGCAACATATAACCTCAGTGGGACCCACATCTCTACTATAATATCACATGTGCTATAATCCTTCAATTTGTTTCAACCAAAGATAATGAACCGCCTCGGGAAGCGGCAGAGAAATACAATATCATATTGGATGGGCTACGTCGGTTGCTCTCTGCCGCGGCGTGGCGGGTAGAAGAAAAGAACGTCACCAGCCGGTGGAATGAAGTCGCTGTGACCGGCATCTGGTCCCGCACACCTGTCTTCGCCGGTCGTAATCTCCGCCGACCTCCGAGGATGATTTTACCATTTACCTTTTACCGCCTAAACAGATACAGCTGGTTTTCCTCGCGACCTCGCAGTTATAAAGGACAGAGGCGAAGACGTAAAACAATTTAGGCTGGTGGTGTCTTCATGCAATCGAAACCACAAATATAATAACACATTACATTGCGTCTGAAGGCCCCATTGTGGCAGAGGCGGCAGCAGAATAGCAGTGGCAGCAGCAGCCTTATTATATATATTATGTATGTATTGCTTTGTCGTCTTCGTCTTGCCCGCTGGAGCTGCATGCACCGTCCGCTTCAATTCTGAAGAAAATTGTATGTGTATGGATGGATTCATGCCTTTTATGTTTAGTGCTGTGTATCGAATTTGTTTTCGTCTGCGTGCACTTTTTTTTCTGAATGTTGGAAAGTTTTGGCAGTGCAGGACGGTGATCGGATAGCTCGGAACGTGAGGGAAGTGGAAGCCAATCAAGGAGAAGAAAATTGCAAGGTAATCAATGGAAGCTTATTGTCTTCTGGCATACTGAATCTCCTCTTTGGAAACAGAACGTGATGTCTGAAAATTCACAGAGAGGATCGTAGAAGCTGCATTTGTTCGCTTTTTTTCTTGTTTAAGTTTTCCGTTTCCAAGCGTTAAAGACTTTAATTTTTAATTTTTAATTTTTAATTTTTTTGTCTCTTAAGCTCCCAGTGTCCATGCATAATTTGGCCAAATTATTGTGTTGTTCTTCAATCTTTTGTAAAATTTAAGAAATTGTGAATTCTGTGGAAGCTTATTTTCTTCTGGCGTACTGAATTTCCTCTTTGGAAACAGAACGTGATGTCTGAAAATTCACAGAGATGATCGTACCAGCTGCATTTGTTCGCTTTTTTTTGTTTGTTTAAGTTTTCCGTTTCCAAGCGTTAAAGCCTTTAATTTTTTATTTTTATGTTTTTTCTCTCTTAAGCTCCCAGTGTCCACGCATAATTTGGCAAAATTATTGTGTTGTTCTTCAATTTTTTGTAAAATTTAAGAAATTGTGAATTCTGTGGAAGCTTATTTTCTTCTGGCGTACTGAATTTCCTCTTTGGAAACAGAACGTGATGTCTGAAAATTCACAGAGATGATCGTAGCAGCTGCATTTGTTCGCTTCTTTTTTTTGTTTAAGTTTTCCGTTTCCAAGCGTTAAAGCCTTTAATTTCTATTTTTTATTTTTTATTTTTTTGTCTCTTAAGCTCCCACTGTTCACGCATAGATTGGCCAAATTGTTGTGTTGTTCTTCAATCTTTTGTCATATTTTTAAATTTTTAATTTAAGAAATTGTGAATTCTGTGGAAGCTTATTTTATTCTGTCGTACTGAATTTCCTCTTTGGAAACAAAATGTGATGTCTGAAAATTCACAGAGAGGATCGTAGCAGCTGCATTTGTTCGCTTTTTTTTTTTGTTTGTTTAAGTTTTCCGTTTCCAAGCGTTAAAGCCTTTAATTTTTAAGTTTTATTTTTTTCTCTCTTAAGCTCCTGGTGTCCACGCATGATTTGGCCAAATTGTTGCGTTGTTCTTCAATCTTTTGTCATATTTGTAAATTTTTAATTTAAGAAATTGTGAATTCTGTGCCATATATTACGCGGGAGCACTGTCTTCGATGACGAGTATTCGAGTTTCGATGCTGACTGTGTTCATGATTTACATGTCAAACGAACATAGTCCGAGATAATTAGTGAATATGTTTGAAGTGGCGAAGACGAGGATTTTTTTGCTTTTTTGTTTTTTTTCCCTCTTCTTGAAGCATTAAATTTGCCATTTATCAGCTGCCCGCCTCCAAAGGTGGAACAACGGTAAACAAATCTTGAGTTTGTTCATGATCTCGTTGGAAGCTCAGGTCTCAATAAGTTTGCTTGAATTGCGCTGTAATTTTACTCGTTTGCAGTCTGAGTTGATCAGTGTTAAGGTTTTTAAAGGTGAAAAATCTTTGTATCTGTTTAGGTGATCAACAGTTCAAATAAATGTTATGGCCTGAATTCTAGTATTTCATGCTTTATGTGTAAAACGTGTGTATAACTTATGTGTTTATGCATTTACTTGGCAGCAGGCTTTAGGAATCTTAACATTTGTTATATTGGCGAACATCAGGTACCATTCTGCGGCGTATATTGATGTAAATTATCTTGGAAGCTTAATATTTTAATAAGACATAATTAAATCAGATATATAAAGCTTGTCGTGAAGGAAGTGCATGTTGCAGAGTCCATACTCCATACTATGCCTGCAGACATGGTGAGCATTTCTACAGTGCCAACAGACATAAGTTGTCAGGAATCAAGCCTGGGGAGTGCAGACCCAATGCCCACGGTCATAGAGAAGGGAAGTTCTTTTGATTTCTCAAAGCTTCCCGACAGAACAAAAGCAATCAATCTGGAGCATCAAAGATCATTTGATGAGAGATCATTGAGTGAGCTTTTATCCCCCAATATGATGTCTCCAAAGCCATCTTTGCGGCCGTTTGAAACAGTTAAAAGCTTTGAATGCCTTGAGAGCATGCTTTCATCGGCTCAAAATACTCCTCGTTCAGAAGAGCATTCCTTTGAGCCGCATCCAATGATTGGCGATGCATGGGAGGCTTTGCGTAAAGCCCTTGTTTATTTTCGGGGAAAACCTGTAGGGACCATTGCTGCTTCGGACCCTTCAGAGGATGCGCTCAATTATAATCAGGTGTGTAATTATATTCTTTCCCATTTTTTTATTTATTTATTTTTTCCTTTTTTCTTTTTCTTAAATTTCTTTGCGTGTACATGTTAGAGGTCAATACACGCTTCAAAAAATGATAAGAAAGGGATAGTTGAGTTGTAGCAATGTAGAGTTCGTAGACCGCTTGCTATAGGGCTGTAGGTAGGTTCAAGCTCCAATTGGTCCATGATTTTTAACAGCATCTATGGCGATTTAGATAAAGGTTGCAGGAAGATTCAAAAGTTTTAACACTTCCATGAATTTTAACAGTATTCAGGTCGATTTAGATATGTTTTATTTACAATTTATACTTGATAAAGTGATACAGTTAAGAGTAACAGTGTAGAAGGGATACCAATTAAAAAGGTGGTATTAAATTCAAAGAAATGGGGAATATTTCACTGACCCACCCTCTGCCTGTTTCACGCACCACATATTTCTTAGCTTGCTAGAAAATTATCTAATTGTTGAAAGAATCTAGATTTCTTTAAATAAGTGTTCCTGCAATCGGTGATCTCTATCGGGATTTACATTTTTTGCATGGTGAACCTGTTTTGTATTTTGTCTGGAATTGTTGTGCAGTCTTTCTGTCTTCACACCGATTCGTTTCATTTCATGTCCAGGTTTTTGTCAGAGATTTTTTCCCAAGTGCTTTGGCATTCTTGATGAATGGTGAACCTGAAATAGTCAAAAACTTTCTCATTAAGACTCTTCGCCTTCAAGCATGGGAGAAGCGCATAGATTGTTTTACTTTAGGAGAAGGAGTCATGCCTGCCAGTTTTAAAGTACTTCACGACCCTGTTCGTGATACTGATACAATGATTGCAGATTTTGGTGAAAGCGCAATAGGCAGAGTTGCTCCCATAGATTCTGGATTTTGGTGGATAATTCTATTGCGTGCCTACACAAAGTCTACTGGAGATCATTCTTTGGCTGAAATGCCTGATTGCCAACGTGGAATGAGGCTCATTTTGACATTGTGCCTCGCTGAAGGTTTTGACACCTTCCCTACTCTACTCTGTGCGGATGGATGCTGTATGGTTGATCGCAGAATGGTCAGATTTCTCTTCTCCCTTGTTTCTTTAATGTTCAGACTGCATCTTAGTCACTGACACTAATAATTCAACATTGCCAACTATGTTGAGGTCATTTTTATGTCACAATTTACATAATACTTTGGTGTAGTCTTGTACGTCTTCTCTTATTATTCGGTGAGTAATTAGACAGGATGCTAGGCGTGAGCATCTTAGACTGCAGGTTTGTAGCGTGGTACTATGAGGTCCTTTAAGGATGTATAGTTTTACTGTTTACCTTATTGCTTGTACAAAGTAAATTTGTTTAGTAACTCTCATGTTAACAAAGTAACCTTTAGCATTCATGACAGCAGTTTCTCCATAAGAAGTGCAATAAGTCTCCGTTTTAAGATGTATTATTTCTTGTTTTCTAGGTTTTAAAAAGTAATGATATCAAACAGTGATGTATTCATTACCTAAGCTTTTCCCTCCTTGTGGCAGGGCGTTTATGGTTATCCTATTGAAATTCAAGCCTTGTTCTTTATGGCACTAAGGTGTGCTCGAGTGCTTCTTAAACCAGACGGTGGAGGAAAAGAGTTCATAGAACGAATTGACAAACGGTTGCATGCATTAAGTTATCACATGAGAAGTTACTTCTGGCTGGACTTTCAACAGCTCAACAACGTATACAGATACAAGACTGAAGAATATTCACACACTGCTGTCAATAAATTCAATGTGATTCCTGATTCTATTCCAGATTGGGTATTTGATTTCATGCCAATGAAAGGAGGTTATTTTATAGGAAATGTTAGCCCTGCTCGGATGGACTTCAGGTGGTTTTGTTTAGGTAATTGTATTGCTATTTTGTCATCCTTAGCAACACATGAACAGTCCATGAGAATAATGGATCTTATCGAAGAGAGATGGGAGGATCTCGTTGGGGAAATGCCTCTCAAGGTTGCATACCCTGCCCTGGAGGGTCATGAATGGCGAATCGTAACAGGTTGTGATCCAAAGAATACTAGATGGAGCTACCACAATGGGGGATCTTGGCCAGGTGAGATTATGTTTTAGACATGGATGAATATCTTGGTAGCAACTTCTTAGCATTGAGTGGTATTGACTTTCTTGCAATTCCAACAGCATGAGTCAGATTTGTCAAAGAAAAAGCTGACCCATATGTTAACATTAAGCAATAAAAGCCTAAGTGACATATGCTAGTATAAGTCAAATAACCAAACGTTATCTTCCATCTAGAACTAGAAAAATATTATATGCTGCAATAAAGGGAAGTTGAAGTGAGCACTATATGGTACATTAGAGAATGCTCAAAGCTAGTTACTTTGATGAAATCATAGTGTCCAAAAGAATCAACTATCAAGAACATTATTGACTATTTTCAAATAACAAAAGGAGTAAAGTGAAGGCGCCAAAAAAAAGAGATGAGTCAAACAAACAAAAGTCCCCCCGGCCCGTTTCTTTGGTACTCATTTCAGCAACTAAATGAAAAGTATTTGCCCTTTTCTATTATGTTTATCTATATACACTCACATGGTTCACCGACCAACTAGCATTGAGATTGATCATGATCAACTCAGACCAAATATGACCATAATCAACTGCAATTGAAGATTGGCTGTAATGGGTGCAGTTCACATTTGTTAATGACATAACCATCATTAACCACAAGTAGTGAAATAACAATCATAATTATTATCGACTACAAATAGTGATGACTAGAAGTTGTGCTTACGTTATGATTCATTCTGTTATTTTAGTTTGCAATTAATAATTAAGACATTTTGGCAGGTTAATACTAGCAAAATTCTATAAGATTTATTGACTTGGATTTCTGGTGCAATTATTTAGCAAATAAAATGAGTATCTAAAAGTAGCAGAAACCATTACTTTTGTGTCATGTGGCTTTATATCCTTATAGGACTTACATCTCTAGTTTTCCTATTTAACAAATAAGTTGTGAATCTAAAATCTGCAGAAAACATTATTGTTGGAGAAGATCTTTTCTGGAGTGCATATCTTTGTGAATGTTATAGTAATTAGTTTAGATTTATACGCCACACTATTTATCATTTAAGATAAATGGTGAACACATCAAAGATTACATGAATATGTGTACCTGATTAATTAATCAAAGAATAGGGCATACCAGAAATATCCTTAGACTCAATCTACAGTAGAAGCGCAATGTACTAACAATCGATAAACTGATCGAAGTGAGTAGTTCCAAAGGACCAAAGACACTTCTGTCCTCTCTTTGCTGGGAGAAATTATGGTACATGGTTTGAGCAGATACCAATGAATGAGATAAAGGAAGTGGTTAGGAATTGTGGGGAGTCACTGGATTTTGCATATACCTATATTCTAGAAATCAGCTTTCTTTGGGTTAAGTCCTGTAATTCAATGGGGATCCAACTAGATTTGGATTAACCAGGATATTACTTTTCCATGTTTCAGTTGAGTAATTTTTTATGTGTGCATAATTTTAGTATATGGCATGTTCTAGGTTGATCCAAAGAAAACGGATGTTTGTTTGAGTACAGGGGGACAACATAAATATGAATTTGGTTATTTGATCCAAGAAAGATCAACATGATACTAAGTTTTGTGGCTTAAGAGATTCTGACCTACTTATTGAACTGATTAGCATCACTTAAATTATTTTAAAAGGTTCAATTCCATATGTTTATTTGTGAATATTTTAATCAACAGTGAAAGATGTGGGTAATTAAAAAGTGTGAAGGGTCCAATTCTAGTGACTAGTCAGATGTATTTTTTATTTGTTAAATCTGAACCTCAATTGGATCAAAACACAACTCAAGCAGGATTTGACCGTAGTTGGGTCAAATCTTGCTAAAATTTTCTATACTTAATGGTTGAGTGATTAGTTCATCTCTTTGCCCTGTTTTAGTTAGGACAGGTTGTTTATCTTGTTGGTCTACTATTGAAACAAAGATCAAACCTCACCTAGTTGATCCTCGCCAATAGCTCCTAAATCTGGATGATGATTGAATGGTCAATCAGCATCGTTTTACCTTGTTCTAGTTGCATAAGCTCATAGATACCAATTTTGGGCAGGCTTAAAGACATGATAGTCTATTTTAGAATCCCTTAATCATCATTGTTATTATTATGCATACTGTATTTTACTGAATGATGCCTGAAGTTGCCATCGGTGAGTGATGCCAAGGATGTGAAGATACGGCCATTGGTAACAGCCAAATTTTCAACTAATTCCAATGAAATATAAATCATAACATGTATGAAAATGAGAATTCAGGCCATGCATGGACTTCAAAGGATTAGAAAGTAGAACAGAAAACTACTCAAAAGTTGGTTAAATAAAAGAACAAACTATATCAGGAGTTCAGACTGCCCCTACAGATTGTAAGATGCACAGTTGAAGCTGCTTTAGATGGGACCTACCTATCATGAGTAGCTGCATATGGACTTTATGCAAGGAAAGAGAAGTAACAGAAGGAGCTTTAATACATCAAAGCAGAAATACTTTACAATTGTGATTTTTGGCTTTTTTATATCAAAGATGTATCTATTGTGTTCCATCAATATTTTCTCATGATTGCAATGTCATTGTGTCATTGACTTAATGAATTTGTATAGGTATTTGAAAGCACTTTTAGTAGTTGCATGCTTGATGGAATAATCTTCTAAAATATTTGTTCACTTATTTTTGGATTATATGGGGGAGAATGTGGTGTCAAAATCTAGGTAACCATTTGGCTTAGAACTTGTATGAGGGAAGCTATCTATTCTGTTAAAATTCATCTGGAACTCGTACCTGGCATCATTTATTTCTGGGCTGTATTACTGTAGCTGCTTTAACAAAGGGAGACTGCCAATCAGGGTTTGAACCCAGGTTACCATTATGGCTTTATTTCAAACTTTTCATAAAAACATGTATTCTTGATCATATTAATCCAATTTAGAATATTTCATCGTTGCAAAAGTTTATTTTACTCCAAAAGATGGGAATATTCAACTTTTTTATAAATGGCAACAAACCATAGTTGACATAATAATTGCTTTAACTTAGTCACTGAGTATGATAATCACTAAAAGCAGGGAACATAAAATTATGGTGCAGATACAAGTAATATTTAGACTCCATAAATTCAGATGTTTTCTTTTATATTGGAGAGGGAAGTATCATCAGATGGAAAAGTTGCTTAGGTTAATTTTCAGGTATCAATAGCTCTCTCCTTATTAGAGGGTAAAAAATGTAAAATTTAAATCTTAGACTAGATTATTGCCAGGCAATTTTTAGCTTTATAAACACATATGTTAAGGTTACATATGATTTTATTATGGATCTTTACATTTAAAAGTAGGCTTCATCTTATGGCAAGTTTCCTTCTTTCTTCTTTTTGGTCTAAATTCCTGGGAATTGCCAGTAGCATTGTTAGATTCTAATACACTGATCTATTTTGATATTGAATCTTATAGATGCTGAGTAATAATTCTTACAAATGTCTTATATATGCAATGGTTCTAATGTCTTTATGGCTTTTGTGCAGTACTTTTGTGGCTACTCACTGCAGCATGTGTCAAAATAGGAAGGCCACAAATGGCGAGACGAGCTATAGAACTTGCAGAAAGCAGATTATCCAAAGATGGTTGGCCTGAATATTATGATGGGAAACGTGGCCGGTACATTGGGAAGCAGGCTCGAAAGTGGCAGACTTGGTCAGTTGCAGGTTACCTGGTAGCTAAAATGATGATTGAAGATCCATCCCATTTAGGTATGATATCATTGGAGGAGGATAAGAAGATGAAACCATCCCTGACCCGATCATCCTCTTGGACAATGTGAAAGAGGAATTTCACATTTTGACAAAAATATTAAACCCTTTCTCATCATTATATGTTAATGGGAAAATTCCAGACATGTAGACTGCAAGGATTTTGCAACATTTAGTCCATGGTTGATTTGTTGAAGGTCAATGAGTTTCAGATAATTTTTGCTAGTAATTGTATGATGACTATAGGAGAAAATGCAGTACATTTTGATGCATGATTCCTTTGATGTCTTTTGCTTGTTATCTCATATGGTTATATTAAAATCTCAAATCTCAAGATTACAATGTCATTAATAGGAAAGGAATGCAACAGTGACAACAATAGTTTTAAGCATATAAAAATTGTATATCAATTAATGACAAGATATGGTTTTGCTAAATCAGGGAAAGGATGTAACCAAACCTCATCTACCTCAAGATGTAGAAATGAATTATTTTTCTTTTATTCCTCATGTTGTGCCCTTCATTTGATATTGAGAGTACAAGGAAAAGTAATTTTAATTCGTCTGAACACACTTGGAAAGGGTTTGTCTTTAATGGATGAGTGTAATATGCAGTGATAGGAACTTTAGATACTGTTAAAGATTCCATTCCCTCTTTGGCTGAGCATTGTTATACGCTTGTAAAAGTTGCACAAATGCACGATTTGCAACTTAGTTCATTTGTTTGAAAATGGAAGGCAGTTGATTGCTAACTTGGGTCTTAAGCTGTGACCTAATTGGAAAATGTGACACACACCCAGGATTTTGATCAGAAACTAAGATGGACGAGGCAAAATGAACCCAAACGTATGCAAGGAATTATTTGTCATATTTAAGCACAACAATTTTCTGAGAAGCAATTAAAATGGACATTTCAAAAAACATATCTATAATAACAAACATGCAGTCCTGATTATTTTTAAAAAGAAAGATGCCACTGAGGAAGTCTATAAGTTCCTTGTTTGCAAACTCACTAGTTTAGGGATGCTAGTGGCAAAGCAGACATAGACGTGCTTCCTTTGTTAAAATGAAGGTGTATACAATAGAAGTATGTTTGCAACCCAGTTAATGTATATGGGGCTCCCAAATGACTTGTAGTTTGGGGTAACTGTGCTTCCCATAGCAGGCACTTGTGTGGCACAGGGAGCAATGCACATGGGGGTTTGAGGTTGTAAAACAGACAATCTTTCAAGTTATATTTTATGTGGTGATTTGAAGTAATCTCTTTGAACTGTGAAAGATTTGAACTAATCTCTGTGGACTCTAAAAGGATACAAATTAGCATTCATTTCTTGCACTTCTTGCAGGCCAATGCTACACTTGGTATCCTCATATGTCCAGAATAGTAATGCATTCTGCACCTTGTGCTTGGTTAAGATCTGCTACTTTAGTAATGCTTCCTTTTCTATGATTAACAACTGAGTGAATTTTTTGTATGCAAGTCATCTATCACATCTGTTACAACCCTTCAATCATCTTTGGCATGGAGAGACTGAAATTTAATATGATTATGATGTACACTAGTCTTTTTAATCAACAGATAACATAGGCAGTGTCTTACATCGAGGACGATGACAAGAATTCTCTAACATATATGAACTATATCTGAACTACATTCTTAAAGGTCTCAAAAACTAGGCAATGGGATATTCAAGCTGCATTGACACAATTCCCATCACAATCTGAATACTTCCTTTCGGTGTCTTAAATAGTTGAGTGAGATATGACTTTTGCCAAAATCGGCATTGAGAAAACATCTTGCTTCAAACCCCAGAAGATGCATTCCCCTTCTTGAAATTAAAGGAACACACACAAATCTGGATACTTCATAGGAGTTTTAAATAGCTGGGCGAGAGAAAGTTTTTGCCAAATATGCATTGAAAAGAAAAAAGTGCTACTTCAAAGCCCCCCCATAGATGCATTCCCCTTGTTAAGCCTAAAAGGAACACAAGATTCCTGTCAGGGCCTTTGATAATTTGTTGAATAGACGGACTTTTTGTGAAAAGTTTGAACAGATCTAGGGTAGAATTTGGCAAGATCAAGGGAACTTTTCAATTTCAATAATTTAGACGCTATTTTTAATGAGCCTCAACCAAAGAAGTAGACTAGCTAGAAAAGTCAAATAAGTGCGTTGAAGTTAAGTGCGCACAAATATAATTTTGTCAATGTAATTTCATAATAATTGTTTGGCATTATAAGTGGCGGTGGCCTTAGCATTTTTTATATTCCAAAGATGTACGATGAGATGCATGGAATTAAGTGTATGTGTGAATGTAGGGTAGTTATCACCCAATTATAGGTGATGTGTTTCGGGTGGTAGTTGGTATTAACTACCAACCCTCAATGATAAATAGGCCCTCTCATTTATTTGAGCAAGGACCAAGTAGACCTAGCATATCATACCATGTAGGGAGAGTAGATATATTTGCACGAACATTGTTTTAAAAGAGATACTCTGTATAGTATCGCAGACTGTGATGTAATGCAAGTGTCATATGTTGGAATATATTACATTATTTGGTACATGCCAATGCACCACCTTAGGTACATCTTTAGATTAGGAAGTTTGTCTTAGATTAGGATTTGAGTATTTACTTTATGCATTGTAATAAATGCACAAGTGTTAGAATGTGCAAACTACTAGATGATGTAAATGTGCATGTAGTCCACATGTACATGAGTCATAGAATAGGAAGATGAAGAGTCATAGGTAGGTGAAAGGCCAAGAGACATATCTCTTTATATATAGGCCTTTGATAGAGTGATAGAAGAGAGAGTGAGCATAAAGGATAGTGGAGAATAGATAGGAGAGTAGAATACAAGTTAGACACAATGTAGAACTTGTATAAAGCATGGAGCATTTAAGATCTCCACATTTTACATGAAGTGCCTATTTTCGTGAGATTTCATTAATGGCAGTTTTATGAGTTATTTCATAATTTTCTCATTAGTTTTACATGCTTAGTATATTTCCATTATCATAGATTTAATATTGCATGCTCATTTTAGTTCTTGTGGTTGCATTTCCTTTAATATATAGCATCAAAAGCTAATAGTGGTATCAGAGCACAAGGTAGATTGATAGGAAATAGAGAGAGCCACAAGAGAGATTGAGAGGAGATATAGAGATTTCATTTCTAGAAGTTTCAAAAAATTTGGAATTGCTATTTGGCTAGTCTTTCCACAGAGTTGCAGAAAAGCTTGTGAGGACTAGAACTCATCATAGATCTCTTTGCACTAGATTGAAGGATAACTAGGGATGTTTATTGACTTATAGAGATCTAGAGATTCACATGGATTTACTTGCTATTGTCTAAGTTTTTTTTGCAAAAAAATAGTTCTCAAAAGTTGAGAAGCTTCCTACAACGGATAGAGAAGAATTTTATCTTCGATTGCCTGAAAGTCTATGTGCTTTCCTCGTGCAAGGATTAGTTCTTTGTTGTAGAAAAAGTAGACATTGAATATTGAGGAGAACCAAGAAGAAAGTCTCCATAGAAGCTTGAATATTGAAGATCTCAGATCTCAGATCTCAGATTGAGAAGAGAGAAAGAGGCCAAAGAAGCCCTATTGAATATTAAAGATTGAAGATTGAGGAGACTTAAGAAGAAGGTTCCCATAGAAGATTGAAGGCTGCAGATTGCAGATTGAAGAAAGAAGAAAGCAACTTGATAAAATATTGAGGAGAAGACCCAAGAAAAGGTCTCAAGAAAAGTTGGAAGGAGAAAGAAAAAAGGCTAGAGAAGCCCTATTGAAAAAGTTGAAGAAGTGGTCATTGGAGAAGATTTGAAGAAATCTCAAGGGAGAAGATTGCAAGAAGTAGCTCCTAAAAATAAGAATTTGGGATAATTGTCGTCATTCGACAACAAACCTAAAAGGAAGAAGGATTTGTCAAGAAGTTTACCAAATTTCAGAAAGGTTTTTCGAAGAGCTCAAGATAGCCAGATTCTTGAGAAAGAGACCAACTAAATAGGCCAAGTTTGAAGTCAAAATTCGACAAGAGATAAGAAGGAGAAAGAAGCTAGAATTTGAGAGTTTTGAAGATAACCATAAAGGATTTAAAGGCTGACTTGCAAGAAGGAGATTGCTAATTTTGCAGGATAAATTAAAGAGTCACAGGCCAACAAATTGAAGGTGACATAGAGCTGTGAATTGGAGGAGTTTCCTAGAAAATTTGAGAGAGTTAAGGACAACAAAATGAAGGAGGAATTGGTTGCATTAGAAGCTGAAAATTACAAATTTTAGGATATCAAGAGGGCAGAAATTTGGGCAGTTGTAACTTTTAGAGTTTGAGAAAGCAAGGTTGAAGGAGAATTGGAGCCACAAAAATCATATTTTCAGACAGTAAATTAAAGGATAAAAGGCAAAAAAATTGGGCAGTAATTAGAGCTACCAAAGTGACAAGTTCGAGGCAACAAATAGGTGATTTAAATCACCAAGAAATCTAGCTACAAAAGGAGACCAAAAGGTATGCAATATTGGTGCAATAGAAGTTTATTATTAAGTCTTTAAAAGCACCACATTTGAGGTTTAAAAGTAGCAAATCCCTCGTCCACTCCTGCGGCTCCTGCTAATGGCTCGCGGGGAAACACTGAAGAATGGACTACTATCTCTAGCAAGAAATCTCGTGGTACTAAGCAACAAGAAGCTTTGATTTTTGCTGCACAACTTGCCCCTTCTCCTTCTCAAGACATGCAAGCTTTTGCTGAAGTTGTTTAGAATCCTGTTGATACGGCCCCTCTGGTTGTTGACATGCAACCCCTAGTTCCACCAGTTGTCTCAACTTCTTTGGTCGGGCCCTTCTTTGGCCTCAGTGGTGGCAGCTCCAGATAATTCTTCGATGGAGGAGGGTCGGGCCTTGAAGGTCCGTCGCTCTCGTAGCCCTATTCGGAATGATAAACGTCGACAACTAAACAATGATGCTTTCCATGCGACCTCCAACTATTTTGGCTCACTTACAGGTTTGGGTGATGCAGAGGATGTCATGGAGATCATGCATCCTGACAAATCCCAATGATTTTTTTATCATGGAATGTTCGAGGACTGACGGACCCGGTCAAAAAATATTTGGTCCGAAATGAGATGTCAAATGTTTCTCGAATGCATGGAAGCCTCGATATTTTATGTCTACAAGAAGTTAAGATTTCTGATTTCAATCTACAGTGTACATGTGATTTTTTGTGGCCACTGAAGTACCTCTTTTGCCACAAAGCATTCCCCAGGAAAAGGAGGAGCCGTCACTATCCTTGGGCCTCGATTACATAAGAATGTTGTGACTTGGGGTGTTGACCCATCCAATCAAGCTGTCCGGATTTTGCTCGAGATCTGTGGAAAACCGCTTGGGGTGGTTAATGTGTATGCCTCAAATGTCGCTTCTGACAGATGCGAGTTGTGGAGATGGCTTGCCATGAATCTGCCATTTGCCACTTGGGTGCTCTGTGGAGATTTTAATATGGTGGAGAAATCTTCTGATAAGGTCAGTCATGTCCCGATGCGGTGGTGTTTAGGTGAAAGAGAAGCTTGGTTTTTTATGAAAAACAAGCTTCGCCTTTATGACCCTAATTCCCCGCTTCTCGCCTTCTCGACTTCCCGCAGGCTCTTTGGTACACCCGGTCCAATTTTCAGTGCCGCTTCTTCTAGGGTTTTGGTAAGATTGGACAGAGCCATGATTTTTGAGTGTGACAACTTTCGCTTCTCCCGTATTTTGCCTTCTTCACCGTATGTGTTGACTTTGCCTCGGTACTACACTCGTCTGATCATTCACCTATTTTATTCTCGATGGCAATGTTAAACTTTCAACCTAGAGTGCATTCTTCATAGTTTTACCTAAATGTTTCTTTTTTGCATAGCTTTAGCATGAAAGCTCATATATGCCGCATTTGGAATTTGATTCCTAGACCTGATGGTATTTCTGGAAGGATTGAATGGTGGAATGCTGCCATTCAACGAACCACTAAGGTGTTGCGAACTCTGGGTGTTGAAGTTGCAAAACGACGAAAACAAGCTAAGTCTGCCTTGCAAAGTGAGCTATCCAAAGCCTCGTCTCGAGCTTGAAGCCTCTCCTTTCAACTTCGTTGCTCAATCCCAAGTTTCTTCCGTTCGGCATGAGCTAAAAAAGGTTGATTTGTATGAAGCCAAGGGGGCTCAATTACGTGCTCGAATGCATTGGCTCAAAGTGGGGGACAGAGTGACCAAAGAATTTTTTCAGCGCCTCATACCTCCCCGCTCAACATTCTCAGTTTCAAGCCATTCAAGTTGATGGGCAGAGATTTACAGATCTTTCAGACATTGTCAAAGTATTTGTTTCACATTATCAAGGTGTTTTTGCTTCTCAACCCCTTGATGATGCTAGAAGGCAAGCTCTTGCTGATTGTACCGTTGTTGTCCCCAACAAGCTTTCTCCTGAGCAAATGTTATTTTGTGACACTCCTCTTTCTCTGGAAGATCTAAAAACTGCCTTGTCACTTATGGCCAATGATAAGGCACCTGGGCTTGATGGCTTCCCATGTGAATTCTATAAAGAATTTTGGGATATGCTTGGTTCTGATCTCCACAAAGTTTATCTTGAAGCCCTGCAATGTGGTTCACTGGGTTCCATTATTAACAAAGGCAATGTTAAATTTATTCCTAAGTCCTGGAGATCCCGAGCTCATCACCAATTGGAGGCCGATCACCCCGCTTAATGTGAGCTACAATATTATTGCTAAAGACCTTGCGCTTAAGGTTAAATATCTCCTGCCTTTGATTGTCAGACCCGAACAAACAAGCTTTGTTAAGGGAAGATACATTCTTGATAATGTTCTTGTTGTTTGGGAAGGTATGGAGTGGGCAAGAAATTCTGAACAAGATGCTTTATTCATTAAGATAGACTTTGAGAAAGCCTATGATAAGATGGAGTGGTACTTCATAACTGCCATGCTTCATGCTCTAGGTTTTGGGCCAGTATTTGTGAGCACCATTCTTATGTTATTTCAAGATGCTTCAGCTGTTCTTACCTTGAATAATAGTCAATCTCGATCAATTTCTCTTGGTCGCTCCGTGAGACAGGGGTGCCCTCTTGCTCCATCTCTTTTCATTCTTGCTACAGAGGCTTTTGGCTATTTGTTGGCCCATAAGATGGATCAAGGATTAATCAAGGGTATTGCTCTCCCTAATTTTGATCGTCAGTTGGTCAATGGTCATTTTGCAGATGATTCCTTCTTAACGCTTCAAGAAGATGAGCAATCCCTTTCCTCGGCTATTAGTTGCTTAGAGGTGTTCTGTTTAGCCTCTGGTTCTTCTATACAATGGAAAAAAACATCCTGTTTTTGGCAATCTCAATCTCAACTGCCACACTGGTTACATCAATTCCAATGGACTTGGATTCATCCAGGTGAGGTGTTTAAATTTCTTGGAATTCCTTTTGCATTTCATGGTTCCTCCGCTCAATTGTGGCAGTATGTTATTGATAAAGTGGAAAAGAAGCTTTCTTACTGGACTAGTAAGAAACTTTCTCTGGCAGGAAAATTTCAGATTTGTTCTAAGGTTTTAGCCACTACCCATGTCTATTATTCATCTTGTTGGGTTCCATCCAAATCTTGTTATAAAAAACTGGATAAGCTTCTGAGAGACTTCTTGTGGGCCAAAGACTCTGTCAAGCAAGGTTTTCATCGGGTAGCCTGGGAAATTTGTTGTTTGCCCAAGGATTGTGGAGGCATGGGTTTGTTTGATTGTCACCGACAAGGTCTTGCCCTTTGTGCTAAATGGATCACCCGATCTTTAATTGGGGATGAATCTTGGAAAGTGCTGGTCAGGCATTGCATTTCTTCTGGTTTGCTTCGAGGGAAGAAAATTTGGAAAGGGGTGGGATTGCAATCCATTCTTACTGCCCCTGTCCCTATTAAAGTTAAAGGTTCTTTTGTCATTAAGAGTATTTGGAAAGCCTGGAAAGCCTTCAAACCCTGACTTAGTTGGAAAGGGAGTTTTCGCAAAGCAGTGTGCCTCTTTGTCTTCCATGAATATTTGGTGGTCTCCTGTTATCACTTGGCAAGGTTCTCCCTTAGCTCTGGTGCAGTGGGTCAGAGCGCAGAGGTTCTATAAGCGTGGTATTGCTTCCATTTTTTATTTCTTCTCCCGACATGCCAGGTGTTGGATACCCTGGGAAAGTTTTCGTCAAATTCACAATTTAAATCCTGGTGATAGAGACACTTATGAGGTGGTTATTGATAGTATTCCATTTTCTATTTGGAGCAAACTACATAAGCATTTTCAAAAACCCTGGTGGTCAGATTGGTGTTGGCCTGGGGAGCTTCCCTTTTTTGCAATATAAAGCTCATCTTGGTTACAAATGGCTCACCCCACAAGTTCCAATGGTTGATAAGCTCACTTTGAGATGGAATTTAGTCTCTCTTCCCTCCCAATGGAATAAGAGGTTTCGGATTGCTTGGGCTACTTATATTGAACCTAAACAAAGTTTTTTTGCTTGGAGTCTCTTACATCAAGGGTTACCTGTTGGCAGTAGGCTCAAGCATCTGGGTGTTCATAATCTCATTTTCCCGGTTTGTGGACAAGCGAAAGATTTACTGCATGTTTTTTGGTCTTGTGATCGGGCTCAGTCAACTTGGGAGTGGCTTCTTGAATTTTTCAGACCTTTTATGCAGGAGGATTTTACTTGGGTGCATGCTATTTTGGGTGACCCTATTGCTTTTTCCTTCAACTTGGATGTTGTTTGGAATATTTTTAGAATTGGTACCTTGTTTTATCTATGGAAGTCCCGAAATAGAGCTATTTTTTCTCAGCAAGATGTCGGACATGTCTTCTCTGTTGCTGATAAATATGATATATTCTTTGATTGCTGGTTACAGATTCAAGTACAAGTTAAAAAAGTACAGGTGGAGCTACAATACTTGCGTACCCTCATGGATCATTGGGGGAATGCACCTTGCATTATGAGTCATGTGCATCTTCCTTCCCCTTCCAGGTGGCAGTAATTTCTCGGCTTCTTTCTTTTCGAATGCATATTTAATACTGTTTTGGCAGCTTGTTATTGGCAGTTTGTGGGTTGTTTCTGACACTCTTGTATACTCTTAACCACAATGGTTAATGTATTGGTTTACGGGGTGTGCTAATCCCACCCACCCTTTTTTGTATGATTAAACATTATTTTATTAATATAATGGCTTTTTCATCCAAAAAAAAAAAGTAGCAAGAGGAAAGGTCTCAAGTTTATGTCTTCAAAGTTGGATAAGACAACATTGCAAGAGATAAAACCCACAAAAAAGAAAGGAGAAGTTATATATAATACAAGGAAAATAAAATATCAACTCCTTACTATCTATTGGAAAATAAACAAGCCAATACTATATAGCAAATATTGGATACAATAAACTATCCAAAAGGTAAAATTTTTGGCATGAATTAGAAGCTTGGAGTCACCATAGAAGAAACCACCAAGCATTGAGCCAAGGAGGAGCCATAGTAGAAGAGTAGCCAATGAGGAAAATACGATGTGGAAGAGAAACCACCATTACCATATCTTGGTAAAGAGGAGCCACCAGACGAGTAGTAAAAAAGAGAGGTACCATCATCGCATTCGAGAGGAAAACCATCATTCCAAGAAAGCAAGGGTGACGGTTGAAAGTATAGGGGGTCAAGCAATCAAAAGGCACAAGATTATGTTTCCCTAGAGCTATGTACAACAACCAACAAACATCGTGAGACAACAAAGAGCCACAAAACAGCAAGGTCAAAGTCACCAAAGCGTCATTTGTACGGGCCAAGGTTATTCAGCCATTGGAGGTTGGAAAACACATCATCTTGAAAACACCAACCAACAACATCAACCAACGTAAATCAAAGGAATTCAAGTGCAAAATCGAGTTTTACTAAGTTAAGAGGAGTGAACTAGCGTTATGAAGGAGTTTATCAACTAAATTAGAACAAAGGAACCATGTAGAGAAGAGACAACACGTGAAAGAGCGTTACAAAGTAAAGGATAGTGCCACACAAACAGGGAATGAAGGAGCATTACAAAGGATAGCACCATGTAGAAGGAGCATTACAAAGGATAGCACCACATAGAAGGAGCATTACAAAGTAAATAATAGCACCATGTAGAGAAGAGACAACGCCTTTCCAAGCAAAGAGGAGTGAAGGAACATTAACACCACGTAGAAGAGAGACATCGTGTTACCAAGCAAAGGGGAGTGAAGGAACATTATAGAGAAGAGAATCACCACCACTTGGAAGGATAAGGAGGTGAAGAGTTACACTACCAAGTGTCACAATGCAAAAGACAACTCCAAGGGAAGAGAAAATGTTTTTTTGCATGAGTGACAAGTCTCACAAACCATTCATGCAATAAGAAGGTAATGCAAGTGAAGGTAGCAGAGCACAGTCAAAGGTGAGTGAAACCAACAGCATGAGGAAGTCAATCAACATCATAGAAGGCACCAAAAAGGGAGAGCATTGAATGTTGTAAGAGAAGCATCATATTGCATTGAAGATAGAGAAGCAAACAACACCTTAATTCGAGTGCAAAGTGCAAGTTGTAGAGAAGTCAAGGAGAAGTAGACCTCATACACAATGCACACCATAGTCAAGAAGGTATTTGAAATTATTTAAATTAACTTGCAATTTTATAAAGGTAAAGGAGAAATAAGGAACATTAATGCTAAGGTTAAACCTAGTTAATATTTTATGCTTGAGATTAATTAGATAAATGGAGGTATAAGGAATTGCATTGATATACTACAACCTTAGATGCATTATTGAAAGAATTGAAAGCCTTTTAAAGTAAGAGATATTTAATTGAAAGTCATTTGGAATTACTTTATTCAAGCATAAGAAATATTTGCAAATAACCTAATTTGGAGGAAAAATGAATTCTACATAGAAATTGAAACATTTAATTTGCAAATATTCATATTTTCTAAATTTCTAATTAGGGAGATATAAGGAGTTCAACACCAATATAGATTATTGAAATTTAGAAATTATACTATTGAGAATTGAAAGATACAAGAAACAAAACATAGAGCTATTGAAAAGTTGGAAAATTGCATTTTGGAATTAGTCTCTTGCTCAAATTAATGAGACATAAGGAATCCAACTTAAAGGTCTTGAAAATAGAGAACCTTATCAAAATTGAAAGTGCATTAAAATTATTTCTAGCTTTCTATAAGGAGAATTAAAGTGCTTGTCTTGTAGTTGAACATTAGGGAGACAAAAGGGATTCAACTCAAGGAAAACTTAGAAAGCTAAGCATACTATCAAAGCCATATTCAAAAATATTTGGTAGATACAAAGTATTCTACAAAACTTGAGAATTGAAAATATCTTATCAAATTTGATCTTATACTCAAAATACTTGGGAGTTAAAAGGAATTCTACCTAGATATTTGAAAAATTAAACCCTTGACAAAACCATTGATTGAACATTAGAATTTTTTAGGTATCCTACAAATTTAAGAATTGAAAGAGTTCATTGAGTTTGATCTCTAAACTTTGAAATATAAAAGGTTTTATCAAATTTGTTCTCAATACTAAAGAGATAAAAGGAATTCTATTTAGAAATTTGACTATTGATTGATCATATACTACAAGAATTGAAGGTTAGAATATAGAAGTTGAAAGGATTGTGAGACATAAGGAATACTACAATTTCTTAAGATAATGGATAAGTTAGCAAGAGAAACATATCATCACAAGATACACTACAAAAGGATTCAAGTTCAAAATATTTAGAATATTCCATATCAAAGATGCAAAATTACTTCAAACACAAACAATTCTATAGGTCAAAATGAAAAGGACATTTGGTTTATTGATTCTGGTGCAAGTCATATGATAGGAAATTTATAGTGGTTTGATTGCCTTGAAGTCACTATCAATTTTAGGTTGAAAATTGCAGATGGCAAAACCTATTTTTATACATGGATATGTGTGTGTAACACCTAGTACATCATTTCCAAATATTTTGTTATATGATGTAATGTATGTTTTTGGATTAACATCAAATCTTATTTCAGTAGCCAAGCTGATAGAGAGCAAAAGAATGGTTGATTTTAGATATATAAATGGAGTCAATAAGTGTCTCATCATAAATCAAAATGAGATAGAAGCTATATGATCAATCCATAATGATATATATGCTCTAGACTCAATTGATATTTCACAAGATATTGTTGTATTTCAAAACAACACTAATGCATTTTTGAGGAACAAATTGCAGAAAATGGAAAATCCATATATCATAAAAGTTGACGAGGAAATAGAAGATTTAGAATGAGAAAGATGAGAGGACAAAAAAACTATGGACTACTTGGCCATCTACATATTAAAGAAGAAGAATAATAACTAGACTAAGTTGAAGAACATTTGAAAGGTGAAGATCCATATTGAAGACTAAAGTCTTCAATGACCAAATAATGTAATACAGGGGGTGTTGGAATATATTACATTATTTGGTACATGCCAATGTACCACCTTGGGTACATATTTAGATTAGGAAGTTTGTCTTAGATTAGGATTTGAGTATTTACTTTATGCAATGTAATAAATGCACAAGTGTTAGAATGTGCAAAGTACTTGATAATGTAAATGTGCATGTAGTCCACATGTACATGAGTCATATAATAGGAAGATGAAGATTCATAGGTAGGTGAAAGGCCAAGAGATATATCTCTTTATATATAGGCCTTTGATAGAGTGATAGGAGAGAGAGTGAGCATAAAGGATAGTGGAGAATAGATAGGAGAGTAGAATACAAGTTAGACACAATGTAGAACTTGTATGAAGCATGGAGCATTAGAGATATTCACATGTATGAAATGCCTATTTTCATGAGCTTTCATTGATTGCAGTTTTATGAGTTATTTCAAATGTTTCTCATTAGTTTTACATGATTAGTATTTTTCCATTATCATAGATTTAATATTGCATTCTCATTTTAGTCTTGTGGTTGCATTTTCTTTAATATATATCATCAAAAGTTAACATTGTATAGGCATAATGTAATGCAATATCTACTAATTTCATCCTTCATCTATTGTATTTACATGTATATTATGTGTTATCATTATTGATTACTATAATAGGTAGATTTGTAGTTGTTCCCAAGTTCTATATGCAGGTTTGAAGTCATAGTACTAGAGTTATCGTACAGTGAAGTGGTCACATATTGGAGTGTTACACAAGGAGTGTTCTACGTATGATTTTAATGCATTTGAATATTGTACATTTGAGTGTCTTACATGTAATTGTTGCATCGGCATTTCTCTACTAAGATTTTCATACAAGTGTGGAGAGATAAATCTGTATGTTGAAGGATAGTCATCTAGAACAAGATAGACTTTCCTATTCACATATTGAATGTTGAATATTGAGTGATTGCAATCATTTCTAATCATTAAATTTGTCTTATCAAATTGTTCCTCCAGGAGTGGAGTACTTACCATCATGCTATTGGTGTCATTGTCGTTTTGAAGAACAAACCAGCATTAGTGAGACTTGGATGAACGTGTGAATCATTTTCAAATAGTCTCTTCTCAACATAAACAATTAAATACAAAAGTTTAATTAGTCACAGCTCCTCATACATGCACATATAAACAAGAAACAACTTCTTTTATACATATATATATATATATATATATATGTATAAAAGAGTACAATTATGCCAAAAGTGAGGGCTCGAAAGCATGTCCACAAAATGACCCAAGGTCAGGTCCAAACTGCTATAAAAAATAAAATGAAATGAGAGTTACATAAAAGGCCTGAAGATAGGCTTGAATTAGCAACTAAACAATGCTTTATAATGCCTAGAAAATCATTATTTATAGATAAAAATAGGAATATTTTCCCTCCAAAAATTAGTGCAAGAATATGAACAAGGTTTCTATGTTGCTTCCGTTGATCCAGTTTATATAACCTCATTTTAACCCTTTGAGGTCTTTGGATATGGAATCATAAAATCTAAGCCTTTGGATGCCCAACCATTGCTAACATTCTCAATTGTCGCCCTAGGGATCCTAAGATCTAAATACATGCACCCACTGTAATCAATGTTGTCATATTTGGGGTTGTTGTGGCTGGTAGATTTTTTGTCTTCAATATTCCAACCACTTTTCTTGGATTTTTGAGTTCAAATGATGTTAGTAGGTGGTCTTAGCTCCTTTTAGTAATTTCTCATTGGTATAACTTACATACCCTTTAGGGAGTTTTCTCACCAACCATAAAGTCTTGGGGCTTACTGATCATGCAATATGTTCTTCTTGCTTCCTTGTACTTTGTCATGTTAAACTATTCTTCTTTGTTAGCCCTTTTTGTATTTTACATGCTCTGCTCCTTAGATTTTTCTAACTTCTTCATAGCTCCCTTGCTTTCCATAAAAATGTGGACCATTTGATATTCAATTGAAGGGTCCTCAAAACTTGTATGCCTTCTTGCATCAAAATTTTGTAAACTTCTATGGCTTGGTTGAAACTTTGTTGGAAGATCCATAAAAATATTTCATAAGACTCTTTTGGATGGTCCACCTTTTTGAAACTTTTTATTTCATCCATCCATATAAGCTCTTGCAACTTGCAATTTTTGAAAAAATTTCTCCTTTACACCCTTCAAAACTTTTTGACTTCCAATATTTGAAAGTTGTGCTCCTCTTGCACCCTTTAAAACTTTTGGTCACCCTTCATCTATTAGAACATTTTTAAAATAGTGCATGGGTTGTCAAAACTTTTACCTCCTGCTTTAGGTTAGAACTTTCGTAAAGTGGGTTATCTTTTCACTTTACTTCTATCTTCTTTCAAAATATTCTCAAGTTAAAGTCTCCTAAGTGTAGTGAATGTTCACTACAAACCCATTATAAATCTAGAATAGTATCAATAAAAAGAGATCTTGAATTTTATAGTACTAACTAATTGTGCAACAACTTTCTCATATCAAAATGGTATCTATTTAAACCCCATGGCCTCATTGACTAAGTGATGATCCAAATGAAAAGTATTATCAACAAATTTGAGATGTGATTTTAAGGTACCATATTTTGCATCCTAAATACCTATTTTTCCTTCCATTTTTACGTTTGAGAAAGCTTTACCCAATGCCTGAACAAGAATTATTAATAGATAAAGATATGGTGTTTCACTTTTGTGAATTCTGTGAGATTATTTGAAATATCCAATAGGGGATCTATTGATCACTTAGAATATCTTAGAGTGCTCTAAAAACATCTAATCCATTCACACCAACCTTGATTAAAACTAGATTTTCTAAGAACGTCATGTAGAAAACCCCAAGAAATCCTATCATGTATTTTATACATATCTAATTTTATAAGCATACTTTACTTTTTCATAGAATGAATAGAATATATGGCCTTCTATCTAATTATTATACCACTAATATTTTGTTTACCACAAACAAAAACATCTTGTTGATCTAAGATAATGCAATCTATAATATTTTTTAATTTGTTTTCCATATTTTTTTATTATTGCAAAGGATTATTAGATGAAAATTAATAAAATATTTTATCTTGGCTTTCTTGAAACCCAATGAAATGGAGGTGGAATTGATCTCACTTACTATAGCCTTCCTTTTCTTGGCATCTTCAACTACAACCAACATATCATCTGCAATAAATCCCAAAAATTAAAAAAAAAAAATGCAAGAAATCCAACAAGGCCAATGCCTTGTATAATAGTGGAAAGAGAAAACTACCTCCTATAACTCCTCTAAAAATAAAATTCCTCATCAACATTTTGTTTTATCCTTGTGTGATAATTGATGGAATATTTTACAAAATATTACCTTTAGCCTCCTTATCTTACCCAACATCTAAGAGAGTATCTTTGAAATGCTTCCATCCTAATATCTTATTTTCCTCAATATTTCTTCCAATTACAGTTGAAATATTTTTTATTCAATGAAAAGACAAATATATTTTGGTTGTAGCATGAAAATTTTGGTATTTCTATTCTTTCTTAAGCTATCTCTCCCCATATTTTTAGGACCAATAAGGCTCTTCCTTTTCCAATACAATATGATAATAAAAAGGTAATTTTTTTTGTTGCATGTAAGGACTGTGGTCCTTTTCATTGATTTCTATCATATTTTGTAAATTGTTGATTTTGGATTTAATTTCCTTATTTACTTTAAATATGTGCCAAAATATGTGGCATTCAAAATCCATTTATCCCATTAGATATTTTATCTTTTCAACAAATATGTACATGTATAATATAATGACTATAATATAGCCATATCATCTATCTTTATTATTATTAGCTTGGGCCTTAGGTTATGTTAGTCAACCCTTGAGCATTAAGACTAGGGTTGTTAGTTTTTTTAGTCTATAAATAGATGAATTATATGGTAATTGTGATCATCATTCATACTTGTGATCTTAAGTCATCTCTAGTGTGCATATTGAACTTTGCTCTCTCTAAGAGGCTATAAGACTTCAACCTCTTTGAGTGGCTAGGATTATTGGTGACTAGGAATCTAGATCTATTACTACCTATAGTTGATTTATTGCTATGTAATCTTTATTTTGTTCTAGTGAATGTATTTCTATTTTGGGTTTTATTGTTGTTGTTGTACTAGAAATTATTTTTTTACAAGTGGTATCAAAGCTTTGATATAATATGCTTTGGGCCATATCTACATCCTATCCTCTAGGTAAATTTTATCTGTTTTTTTCTATTCCAATATTTTGGTGTAATTTTCTTCTACAATATTGTGAATGAGGCATTGTTGTCTTTGTTTACCAAACTAATTTTGAAAAAAAAAGTACCAGAGATATCAAGACCTCTCTAGGAGACCTATTTCATTTTGATGGTCTTGTCAAGCTAATTAAAATAATATATACTTTTCTAGTGATTAATTGTATAAATGGGATTTTTTCTTGGATTCCTAATGTATAACCAAACCTTATATTCTATTGTTAGGTCATGGATTAATGGGCATTTGCATCACACATGTATATGCAATGATGATTGCATGAATAGAAAGAAATGAACAACCAATAAATCTAAGTGGGCATCATAATATCCCATATCATATCAATATCTTTGACTTGAGGTCTCTTGCTACTTTAAATACCATGAGTATCCCTCCAAATCCTCTCGTATATTATCATCCCCTTACCTCAATCATTTCCATTGATCTTCATGACTATTTATCTCGTGAGCATGCAAGGCTAGAATAAATGATAAATTATGTTAGTACTCAATATTTAGGGATACCAATGTAGCTTGATTTAATCCAAAATAAGTTAGACTAGCTACTTAGATAATTAGACAACAATCTCTTTTTGTCCCTCCTCGCACTGAGCACTCACTAGATAGTGAGTTCCAAAATTTTTTTATAAAATGACAAGATAAGTAGAAGGAGAATGACTTCTAAACAAATGACCCTCCTCCTATCTATTTCAAATTTTAGAATCACTAGAAATTTTAGTGGTTGCATTATGGTTATGATCTGAGGTCCTTTTGGCATCCAAACACCAAATTCATCCAACAACTCCATTTCAATAATTATCTCGATGGCCCTTGGTCAAGTCATATGCATTATCGTATTATTATGGGTTATCTTCTAGGTATGGATGATCTCAATTTAGATTTCACTATTGATCTTGATACCCTAGTTGGAGGTGTTACTTTTCTAGTTGAAAGGCCTCATGATGTTCGTACCCCTTCTATATATTCTAACCTTTGAATGCATGGATTTACATGGTTGGATATTTAAGATAGATTACATCATGCACCTACATTGTATTCATAAGAAAGGATATGCCACCTTGGTCACTTCTAAGTTGGGTACACATACCTACAAATGGCTTCTCAGGAACTCAAGCATTATAGTCATTACCTTTTGTGGTTATATTTCAAGAAGATGTTCCTACTCAAGTTTTATAAGGTCTTTTTTACCTCTTAAATGGTTCATTTGATGCAAACCAAATAGACTTGGTAGAGGAATATTGCATTGAGTTCAAGGGACTAATTATACTTATCATTTGGATCCTATGATGGTGGTATCAACCTTTGTCATGACCTTAAGGATGACATATATGGGGAGGTAGATATGCATTATATTTATACCCTCCATGATATTGATCATGTTGGCAATTTTGGGTACCTTGGGTACATTGCCCTTGCTCAAGTGTTGATGTTGTCATTGATGTCAAAGAGCGGAAGGGTTTTTGTGAAAACCAAGGCAGACTAAATTATAGGTTTTGTTTAAATCCATGGTCAGCAGCTTTGAAATGGGTTTTTCTTAAAACCCAAGTTAGCTCTTCGTTTTGTTGAAAAAGGTGCTCCGATGATGAAGATATTTAATTTTAAATATCCAGCTTAAATTTTATTTATTTATTTAAAATTTAAATTAATATTTTAAAATTAAATTAAAGTTGTTCACCGGCTTGTTTTCAAAGCCGACGTTGCTAGGGTTTTGCAACGGATCAATTAGGGTTTCCTACTGACAAAGCAAGGTTAAGCAACCGAAAAATTCTAGGGTTTCATGTTGACCTAATTAGGGTTGCAACTGACGTGTTTGAGAATGTTTTGATGGGATATTCTCTTCTATAAAAAGGCGGGACTGTTGCAAGGTTGAAGTGTGGGCGTGATGCGATATATGCGAATGAAGTTCGTGTGCAACAGAGTGTAAGTCGGTGATAGTTCTTTGGAGTTAAAGAAAAGAGATCGCAGCGATGAGATAGTGAGTGAGTGCGTATCGACTGATCGAGAACAAAGAGAGCGATATGCAGACGGCGTGTTTAAAGTCCGAGGCAAAAATACGTAGATGGTAGAAGTGAGATTTCATGGAAGGTGCAGCAGAGTGAGTGGTGCAAAGAGAAGATAAGAACGCGGTATGCGTAAGTCGTGTTCCGAGTGTGAAATGACAAGTTTGTCGGTCGTAGAAGTAATATTTCTGTGAAGTTGTAGCAGAGAACGCGGAGAGATATAGAGGAGTGGTTGAAAAAGTGTGAATCATTTTTCACAGCAGCAGTCGAATGCCGACAAGCAGCAGAACGCAAGAAAAATAGCAGATCGTGCAAATTGAGGTGACAGTTTAATTCTGCAATTTTTATTACTATCTCCAAGTTGTAGCTTGGTAAAAGGGGTTGGTGCCTCTTTCCAGTTGGAGCTGGAAAAATTGGAGTTGGTGCTCCATTCCGTTGTAGCAGATAAAATTTAGAGGTTGGTGCCTCTTACCGCTTGGTGCCGGTGAATGATTATGTAAAGTTGTAGCTTTGCATTTGACTGGATTTGGATGGTAGTCCAAGCAGTCTTTTTGAGGAGTAGCCACATCGGTGAACCTCGTTAAAATGCCGTGTTATGTGTGATGCTCTTAGTACTTTTATTATTTCTGTTTTAATCTACTGCAGTTTATTTAAAAGTCTAAATTGCTTTTAAGTTTTTAAAGAACACACTGATTCACCCCCCCTCTCAGTGTCATTGTGATTATAACAATTGGTATCAGAGCAAGGTTCCCAATTTTGGCTAAATCAGTCAGGGTTGATCTTGGATTAGTACACAATGGCTAAGAAGAATAGATCCTCATCCAAAAAGGCATCCCAGCCAGTTTCAGTTCCTATGGTTGAGAAAATTGAACCGGAAATGGCAGAAGGAATGAACTCTGAAGTTGAAGAAGTTGAGGCTGAAGTTGATTTAGAGGGTGAGCTAGTGTCTGCTCTTACGAAATGGGAATCGGAGAAAAAGAAGAATGAAAAATTGTCAAGGAAACTTAAGGATGCAAACAACATTATTGCCAGCTTAAAAATACATACTGAAGAATACAAGAAAATGTCTGAAGATCTGGAAATACAGGTATCCATGAAGATAGACCACTGCAAAGCGAATTGGAAGAAGAAAATGTGAGTCTTCGAATACAGATACAAGATCCGGATCAAAAAATCAACTGTCATGTAAAACGTGAAGAAAGCTCGATGAAATTGGACAAAATTCTGAGCGATCAAAGATCCACAGTATCAAATTTGGTCTCGGCTTTTCTCGAAGGAGAATCATCAATCGGACCAAAAGCAAGCAATGTTGAAAGTGAAAAGAACAAAGACAAGAATCAAGCAAAAGAAAGATATAATGCCAGACCTGAAATAGCAGCTGACAATGATGGCTTTACTAAGGTCACACATCAAAAGAATAGAAGATCCAAGGCTCCAGCAACAACCTGGCCAAGACCATCTTTCAGGTTTAATCATTATTTCTATGGTTTTTGTTTCAAGTGTAATGTTTATGGGCATAAAATTGTTGACTGCAAATACAACGTAGGTCCAAGAAGTTTCACTAGTAGAAATGCGTTTGCTCCTTTAATGAGTTATGCAGTAGAGTGTTTTAAGTGTCACAACTTTGGTCATATTGCCATAAATTGTCGTAGTATGTCTGTTTCATATCAACCTCATGAAAGCAGATTTCAACCGTATAGAGCAAAACAAAATAGAATTTATATCGAAGGATATGTGCAAAATTCTAAAAAGGGGAAGTCACAACTAGAACCCAATACCACAGCTTAAAACATAATGGAAACAAAAAGAACAAATTTCAGAAAGAACAAGATTCTTTAATAGTGCAGTATACTTTTAGAGCTCGTAATAAACATGTTCCTTGGATTCTTGATAGTGGTTGCTCAAGTCATATGACAGGTGACAAACAGAAATTCGAAAATCTACAAAAGTATGAGGGTGGTTCTATAAAATTCGGCAACAATGACGGAGCCAAAATAATAGGTAAAGGAACGGTCAAAATTAGTGAAGGAAAGATCAAGTCAGAGGAAGTTTTATATGTGGATGGTTTGAAACATAATCTATTGAGTGTGAGTCAAATCTGTGACAAAGGACATGAAGTAGTTTTCAAGAAGCATGGTTGTGAAGTCGAAAAATAAACAGCAGGAAATTAATAGCAACCGGCTCAAGGACGTCTGGCAATCTATACACACTCTCGTAGTTTTCAGAAGGTATGTGCTTCATGGGACAAGAAGAAGAGAACTGGTTGTGGCATAAGAGGCTTGGACACATAAGTTTTGATAATCTGGTAAGAATTAGCGCTAAACAAGCAATGAGAGATATTCCAATCATTAAAAAACCTACAAATAGTATGTGTGCTTCATGTCAAAGGGTAAATAGCACTCGTAGTTTCATTTAAAACAAAAGAACATCACACTAACAAGCTTGGTCAAAACAGGTTTAGTCAGAACTGGCTTAGTCAGAACATGTGGATTCAAAGAACAGGTATGCCTAAAAGAAACAACACTATTACTTGTTATAAGTGCAACAATAAAAGTCACACCGTCGACAAAGTGCGTAGTTGAAATTCCAGGATATAGGAACAGTGGCATGATCAGGTCCAAGGATCAGAACAATGACAGGAACAAGAATATGGTCAAAGAGTTCAAGAGAAGACCCGACAAGGAAGTTATAGACGTTGATGTTGATCAGTGCCTAATGGGAGTTTTACTCCCACCCCAGAATTAATCACCTCATCAAGAGGTGGGGGAGGGACTAAGCTAAGAGGCTCATTCTTAGTTCCGAGCCCCAAAGGTGGCCCTTTGCCATTGATGACAAAGGGGGAGAGATATGAGTAAGGGGGAGAGCTTCAAGTGAAGAGGAAAGCTTCAAGTCGTGGGGAGCAAAACTTCAAAGAGATTGATTTCAGTTTTGGCTCTTGAAGATGTGTTTTTAGTAAAGGGTTGCCATCAATGACAAAGGGGGAGATTGTTGGCAATTTTGGGTACCTTGGGTACATTGCCCTTGCTCAAGTGTTGATGTTGTCATTGATGTCAAAGAGCGGAAGGGTTTTTGTGAAAACCAAGGCAGACTAAATTATAGGTTTTGTTTAAATCCATGGTCAGTAGTTTTTGAAATGGGTTTTTCTTAAAACCCAAGTTAGCTCTTCGTTTTGTTGAAAAAGGTGCTCCGATGATGAAGATATTTAATTTTAAATATCCAGCTTAAATTTTATTTATTTATTTAAAATTTAAATTAATATTTTAAAATTAAATTAAAGTCGTTTCACCGGCTTGTTTTCAAAGCCGACGTTGCTAGGGTTTTGCAACGGATCAATTAGGGTTTCCTGCTGACAAAGCAAGGTTAAGCAACCAAAAAATTCTAGGGTTTCATGTTGACCTAATTAGGGTTGCAGCTGACGTGTTTGAGAATGTTTTGATGGGATATTCTCTTCTATAAAAATGTGGGACTGTTGCAAGGTTGAAGTGTGGGCGTGATGCGATATATGCGAATGAAGTTCGTGTGCAACAGAGTGTAAGTCGGTGATAGTTCTTTGGAGTTAAAGAAAAGAGATCGCAGCGATGAGATAGTGAGTGAGTGCGTATCGACTGATCGAGAACAAAGAGAGCGATATGCAGACGACGTGTTTAAAGTCCGAGGCAAAAATACGTAGATGGTAGAAGTGAGATTTCATGGAAGGTGCAGCAGAGTGAGTGGTGCAAAGAGAAGATAAGAACGCGGTATGCATAAGTCGTGTTCCGAGTGTGAAATGACAATGTGCTGGCTGTAGAAGTAATATTTCTGTGAAGTTGCAGCAGAGAACGCGGAGAGATATAGAGGAGTGGTTGAAAAAGTGCGAATCATTTTTCACAGCAGCAGTCGAATGCCGACAAGCAGCAGAACGCAAGAAAAACAACAGATCATGCAAATTGAGGTGACAGTTTAATTCTTCAATTTTTATTACTATCTCCAAGTTGTAGCTTGGTAAAAGGGGTTGGTGCCTCTTTCCAGTTGGAGCTGGAAAAATTGGAGTTGGTGCTCCATTCTGTTGTAGCAGTTAAAATTTAGAGGTTGGTGCCTCTTACCAGTTGGTGCTGGTGAATGATTATGTAAAGTTGTAGCTTTGCATTTGACTGGATTTGGATGGTAGTCCAAGCAGTCTTTTTGAGGAGTAGCCACATCGGTGAACCTCGTTAAAATGTCGTGTTATGTGTGATGCTCTTAGTACTTTTATTATTTCTGTTTTAATCTGTTGTAGTTTATTTAAAAGTCTAAATTGCTTTTAAGTTTTTAAAGAACACACTGATTCACCCCCCCTCTCAGTGTCATTGTGATTATAACAATTCATTTGGCTTATATAGCTAAAATGAAGCTCTAGTTACCTCATCCCACTAATGAGCATCCATTAAGATTCTTTTGTTATAAATGTCAATCATGCCATCCTTAATATTATGCTTATGAGGAGTAATTTTTAATGATGAAGATGTGATCCCTCCACAACTATAGTCATCAACTAAAGCAGATGATCACAAGAAAGATACATATACTATGGTTCTTTCAATTTTGGCTCTCATGTGGTTGTAATATCATCATACCATCAAGATAAAATGCTTCATCAAACATTGGTGCATCAATATGTTGATTGATTTGGATAGCAATCATAATTTTATTGATAACAAGATACCCAAAGCTTTGGATTTGTATATCAATAATCTAACCCAAGATATATTTTAAGTGTTTATTACCAACAAGGAGAAGGCACGATGTGTGGGTCATATTACAAATATCAGTGTCTAGATGGATCCCTACACCTAATATAACCATTTTTATGTTGTTGAGTTGGTAATATAGATGTTATCTTGGGGGCTCAATGGTTGTATTGATTATAGGATGTTGCTCTTAATTTGTAGAAATTGTGTGTATAATGTATGAAATACTACAGGGTCATTCATCTCTAGGGTATCAAAACTTTTTATTTTAGGGTTGTTAGCTCCTACAAAATGGAAAATATCCTAATGGTAAGCTTTTTTACCCAAATTAATTGCATGGAAGTGTAGTCCACTTAGTAGCCCACTCTACTTCTTCCTTATAATATGTATTATCTTGTTCACTATGCAAAAATATTCTAATGAACCCTTGGGTCTTCCACCTAAGTAGACAAATAATTATGCCATCCACCTTGTCCTAGAAATTCAACCATTAAATATTCAATCTTATCACCATAAACAATCCCAAAAGTTAGAAATAGAGAAGTTGGTTCAAGAGATGTTAAAGTAGGGTATCATTCATTTGAGCACTATTTTTTATTCCTTCCCAGTAGTTATGGTGCAATGCAAGGATAATTGTTGGTGCATGTCTTGATTTCCACCCTCTCAACAATATTTCCATCAAAGAATAGTTTCTTAACCCTAATACTAATGATTTTTTGGATGAGTTATTTGGTGTTAAACAATTTACCAAGCTTGACTTGCATTCTAGGTTTCATCAAATTAAGGTTATAGAAGATAATATTCCTAAGACTTTTTCATAAACATGAGCATCATTATGATTTTTTAGTCATGCCTTTTGGTCTTATTAATGCTTATTTCAATTTTCAAAGCCTACTAAATTTTATCTTTAATGCTTTTCTTTGTAGGTTTGTGTTGGTCTTCTTTGATGATATCTTATTTTATAGTAAGTCTTAGAAAGATCATTTAGTTCATGTTGAAAATGTCCACCTATTTTAGAAGGATCAATTATTTGATAAGATGTCTAAATATTCTTTAGGGGTATACAAGGTCGAATGATTAGGCCATAATTTATCTCATAAAGAAGTCAAGGTGGACTCCAACAAGATAAAATATATGTATAATTGGTCTCTGCCTAAATGCCTCAAGCAGATTCAAGGATTTTTGTTCTTACAAAGTAAAACAAAAAGTATGCCAACAACTATGGGAATATTGTAGCTCCTCTCACTACTCTAACCAAGAAGGATGTCTTTGTTTGATCAAGTGTGACTACCCAAGTCTTCAATGCCTTAAAGAAGGTTATGTGCACAACCCTTATTTTTGCTACTCATGATTTTAGAAAACCTTTTATCATTGAGTGTGATGCTTCAAGTACAAATATTGGGATTATTTTTATGTAGGATGGATGTTCTCTAGTATTTGAAAGTAAGCAGATCTCCAATAAGAGTTTGGGTTGGTCCACTTATGAGAAGGAGATGTTATCCATTTTACATGTTATAGAGAAATGGAAGCCTTATTTTTTGGGTCATCATTTTATTATTAAAATTGACCATAGTAGCCTCAAGAATTTCCTAAAATAACATCTCTCATATCCACAATAAAATAAATTCTTGAACAAATTTTTAAGTTATAACTTTGTCATTGAATAAAAGAAAGGAAAGAAGAATGTGGTGGTTTATGCTCTTACTCGTAAATACAAGGATGTAGTTGTTGTAATTGTTATATCCAATCCCCTCCTTATTGGTTCTCCTAGCTTCATGAAGAATGACATTCAAATTTGGATTTAATCAGTGTGATTCGTGATGTGGAGGTTGATTCTTCACCTACTTCCTTCTTCTCTTATGTTGATGATCCCCAAGAAGAAATGTATTTATATCCTTTAATATTCCAAACTCAATACTGGTATTCTAGAGAAATTATATGTTTCACCATTGGTAGAGCATTTAGGATTTCTAAAAACCTATCAGTAGGTAAAGCAATCATTTTCTTGAAAAGGAATAAAATTTGATGTCAAGCAATTTGTAGCTAAAGATCAGGTACGCAAAAAAAAAAGAGGAACATAGTTAAATTTCTTGGCTTGTTAGAACTCCTACCTACCCCCAATCACTAATAGGAGCACACCTCCATGGATTTCATCAAGGGGATTTCTAAATCGGAGGGTAAATTAGTGATATTTATTATGATGGATTGCCTTTCAAAGTATGCTCATTTTTATGTCCTATAACACCCTTTCATGACCAACATGGTACCCAAGGTATTTTTTAACTTTTTTTTCAAATTATATGGTATGCCTAAGTCAATTGTCAATGATCATGATCTAGTTTCCAACAACAACATTTATAAGTACTTATTCACTATCAATGGTATTGAGTTGAATATGACCTCTTCTTATCACCCCCAATAGGATTACCTAATAGATAGTGTGAACAAATAGTTGGGTACTTACCTTAGATGTTTTACCCAAGATAAACAATATTAGTGGGTTAAAATGTTGGAGAATATTTACATCATTTGGCATTATGTAATCATTTGGTATTTGTTAACATTGTGAGTTAAAACAAATATGTCTTCCATGAGGGTGAGAGTAGATGAAAAGACAATTGAATATGAATATGAAGAATTGCAAATATTAAAGAGTCTCAAGAATGCAAAGAGACTCCATGATCTATAAAATAATGGTTGGAGAGAAAGAATGAATCTTTGAGAAAAATATGTATCATATGTGAATAAGATGTATATTTTTGTGAATTTATTTTATCTGGGCCTTAAGCTAATAGTGGTATTAGAGCCACGGAGTTCTATGACACAGTTAGTGTACTAGAATAAGGTTATGTGAGGAAAATATTCTATAAAAAGGGACAATCATCACCATTCAACAACATACCCTTATAATCTGGTTGTGTTGGTGTTGAGAAGAAGGCAAGTTTAATCTCAAAAGTATTGTGAAATATTTGAAACAAATTATTATTCTTGAATTTCCTTTATTGTTGCTCAAAATATCATAGAAAAACAAACCAATGCCAAAAAGCATACAGTGTATAACCTTCTATTGGATGAAAATAAATTTGGTGGTGACGAATTGAAGGCATTGGTGAACAATCTTTGTTGCATGACATCATTGTCGTTGGTTGCACCTCTATATTACATGCATCTTGTGATGCATCCCATAAAGTAATATTTTAAAACATTGTTAACATCGCCCTCTATAGGAAATTTTAGTGTCTACAAAATTCAGAAGAAGCCCTAGTTGTAGATTCTAAAATTGCCTAAAGACTTGGATAAAAGTTTCTAGTGCCTAGGAAGTAGAAGGTGTGCAAGATAGTATAACATCTTGGAGTTTGAATTTTGGAAGATAGAGGTGAAACATCTTGAAAATTGAAAGTACAGAAGATAAGTTTAAGTGCCTAGTTAAAAGCCCTGTATACTTCCAGTTAAAGAGCCACATTGAGTTTTATTGCTCAAAAAAAAATTCAAATTGAAGGTTTTCATCTACAAATTATACCTTGAGTACACTAAAGATATTGTAAAAAAATGGCTATATTTCTGCAAGTTTCTTTATAAAACTAGGAAGAATTAATTACATTGATATGCATGAATGCCTTGTGCTAATGTGCAAAAAAGAAGAGTATTTAGCGCTCAACAAGTGCCAGTTGACCAAGTAGAATCCCCTAATTGGTTGAAATTAAACGCTTAGGTGGGGAATGGAGTGTGATGTAAGGTATCTTAACCTCACTTTAAATTTGTGTTCTTTTTACTATTAAGTTGCATAAAGCATAGTGGGTGGATTGGTCTCTTTTAAAGAGGCATTGGAATTTTGTTAAAGGTAAGGTTTCAGGATCAAATCTCATTGGGGTATAGTATAATTTAATTCCTAATGTTCATTATAGGGATTTAAGGGTTCAAATCTTGTTGGGGTATAGTATAATTTAATTCCTAATGTGCATTATAGGTATTTTAGGGTTCAAATCTTGTAGTATAGTTAAATTTAATTCCTAATGTACATTATAGGGATTTAAGGGTTCAAATATTTTCGAGGTATAGTTAAATTTAATTACTAATGTACATTATAGGGATTTAATATATTCACGAAGGAAGAGGATTCTTTTTTATAAGTGCATTTTTTTAGTGGATGTTTTATGAAAAAAAATTGGTATAAGTGCATTTTTTAAGTGGATAGATTTTTATGAAAACAATAAGGTTGGCTTCGTAAGAAAAATTGTTGAAAGAAAAAACTAAAAGTTTTAATTTTACAAGGTGCATTTTCTTAAGTGGGCATGGGTTCAATTCCACTGGGCGCCCATTTGAAAGAAGGATTTAATTTTTTTTTTGAAGTGCATTTACCAAGGGGAGAATTATTTTGAAAGTCATATGATTAGTTGGAGAGTTGGCATTTGAAAGGGGACATAAATTTTTTGATTAATAAGTTGAAGGTTCAATTCTCTTTAGGTATAAAGGAGAAAGACATTTTTTTATCATTGAATTTTTTTTCAAAGTCTTCTTTCTAGAGTTTATTTTTTTAAAGGGGAAGAGATAAAGAAAAAGGTTGTTATTAACTATAGAAATTAGAAAATATATTTTTAGAAAGAATATTTGAGGATATAAAAGGGGTATGAATGCATTCTGAGTATTTTAAAACAATCATGGGATAAATAGTGGGGAAGGTGTTTAAAAAGAAAGTTTGAAGTTTAGAAAAATAATAAAATAAGAGAAATAAATAATTGAAAAAGATATTATTTTAGGAGTTATAAGGTGAATAAGAAAAAAATCAAGAAGACATTTTAAAAAAAATAGCATTTTTTTTTAAGAGAAAGTAGATATAAAATTTTTGCATCTTTTCTAAATATCATTGCAAGGAAAAACCTAATTGTTTGTAATAAGTGCATTTTTGGAGGTGATCGACACCTTAATTTTGTCAAAAAATTTGCATAAAAACAAAACCAAAAAATCAATCAAAAATCTATTAGACAACATAGAAAAAAGCAAAAGAAAGCAAACAAAGAAACAAGCCAAAATTTAAAAATGTGACTCGCCAAAAGTTAGTATAGATGAAGAAAAACAAACAAAAATTCAAATGTATGGATCATCAAAAACAAATGAAGGAGGAGAAGAACAAGATGAAGTACTGAGTAATAAACTCAAAATGATGAGTGAAAACATGACACATGTGACCTACTTCAAGACAACACTAGAGATAGTGCTCTTGAGAATGATTGTGATTTAGAGGATTTTTATGCATAAAATGTTTGGGAGACATTCAATATATGTGATGGTCATGATGAAAGCCAAATAGTTAGAGGTATTTTTCAAAAAGATGATGAAAATAAAAAAATTGTTAAACATGAATTCTTGTTTATATTCCATTATCAGAAAAGCTCAAAAAAATGCTTCAACAAAATTAATATGGTATCTAATGATGATTGATGAAGAAGCTGAAAAGGAGGATTTCTCAACACTTTAAGGACTACATAAAAATTATTCTTGAAGAAGCTATTGAATGTTCTACAAATATTATTACATTACCTATTGAAATAGGAAAAATAATACACATAGCATTACTCACTCTTAATGTCTTTATGAGAAAGTACAATAGGGAAGAAAATATAAAATCCAAAATGAAAGATGTGAGTTGTGACACTAGTGATCTTCATTAAAAGAAAAATATGAATTACGATACAAGTGATTTGAGGCCTATGATAGCAAATGGGTGTTGTGATAATGCAAAAGATAGATGTAAGTTGTGATACTTATGATTTGAGACCCAAAATGACATATGCATGTTGTGATACTAAGGATCTTGTACAAATAACAAATATAGCATGCGACATAAGGGATTTGAACATTGTCCATGAAGACAAATAATTTGTTGTAAGTTTATGTATTGATTGCATAAGGAATATTTGTGTAGGACATGATAGACATAATAGTGATAGAAATAGCTTTGGATGTGTTCATGGACATTGTGTTGATAATATTTTGAGGTTTTCAGGTGATGATAGAGATATTGATAGTCTATGTTGTGTTGAAATTGATTAGTGTGATAATAAAATTGATTGTTTTGAAAGATTTACTAAAGAGATTGATACAAAATTATTAAATAAAATGGGATATAGAGGTATAGATTTAGGAAAACATGGGCAAGGTATGAAAGAGCCAATTGTACCAAAAATAAGACCAAAATATGAAGGTCTTGGATATACAAGACAAATAGGTAGTAATAAATTTGTATCAAGGACTAATTTCATGAAAAGAAATAGTGACATTAAATTTGTGAAAGGGATTGATAAAACTCATTTTGTGACAAGTAACAATGAAGGAAAAATAGGTAATAATAAATAAAAAATGGTAAAAGCAATTTTGTGATAGGAAAACTTGTGGCAAATAACAATGAATGTATAATAGAGAACAAAAAATCAAATGTGTGTCAAATATCAGTCATACAATTTTTTTTAAAAAGAAAATAGATAAAGAGAATAAAATTCACAGTGTGAACAATTGTAACCATTATGGGAGATATGGACATAAGATAGAAAAATATTGGGACCTCCATTGTTATGAAATTTGTAGAGGAAATAATCATTCCCAAAGATATTATTAGTAAAAAGAACATTACAAACCCAGGTGTTGTAGGTGAGTTGGAGAGGAGAGGGCAATCCTCCAAGGGATGTCCCAAGTTTGAATCTCCACCCTACCAAAAAGTGGAATTGGGTACCCAAAATCCAATTGATAATGTTGGTGAGGGCAGGGTCGGGCGCGACTCTCAGGTGACTTTGACGGTGTAGAACCCCTTGGTCGTGGTCTCTCAGACCAAGGCAACTCCACAAGGATTTTTCGTTTAAAAAAAATAACAAAATAAAAATAAATTATGGATGGATATGTATGAATGGGATAAGATTAAAGAAATTTTATATGGTTTCTATAGAAGAAAACCAAGTGTAGAGAAAAATCAAAATTTGTTGAATGCAAAGAATAATTTGAGTTTTCCTATGAAAAAATATAAAACAAATAATTTTAAAAAATTATGATCCAAGCATAGCTTGAAGATGGTATATAATGACAAGGACCTATAGAAGAATATTTGTGGATGATTTTAAAGTTATATTTCAATGATGATTTCCTAGAGGTGATGACCTTGTGACTATACTAGTGATTGACCTAGAGGTATAATAGCCCAATAGGTAAAATAACCTAGAGGTAACATCCCAAGTAGAACAACCTAGATGTAATGATGATCTAGAGGTAATCCAAAGGTAGAGACTTAGAGGTGACCCTGAAGTATTGGTGATCCTGAGGTAAATACTTAGATGTATTGACCCAGAGGCAGGCACAAATAGTTCATAGAGGAAGACCTAGTGGAAGTTGCATACATCTAGTAGAGCTAGAGCCAAAACCAAAGAATGATCATTATACCAAATAATATAATACATGGGGTGTTAGAGAATATTAATTTAATGGGCATATTTGGCATTATGTATTTATTTATCATTATGTAATCATTTGATATTTGTAATCATTGGGAGTTAAATAAATATTTCTCCCATAAGAAAATTGAATAGTCATATCTCCCATGAGAGTGAGAGGAGATGAAAATACAATTGAAGATGAAGATGAAGAATTACAAATATTGAAGAGTCTCAAGAATGCAAAAAGACTCCATGATCTATAAAACAATGGTTGGAGAGAGATAATGAATTATTGAGAAAATTATGTACCATATGTGAATAAGATGTATATTTTTGTTTGTGTGAATCTTGATGTGTGGATTTATTTAATCTAGGCCTTAAGTTAACATAAACATATTCCCTTAGTTAAATGGTGGTATAATACTTTCTATAATTTATCCTTCAAGACATCTCCATTTAAGGTTTTGTATGGTCAAAATCCACCATCTATGGTAGATTATGTTCTAGACTCTTCCAAGGTGGTAGGTTAAATGATTTACTTTTACAATATTAGACTGCTCTCCAACTCCTCAAGGATAACCTTTGTTAGGCATAAAATTAAGAGTGGTTAATATGATATTTTTGCGACTCTAACCTTATAAATAGCTATCCTTAAACTCCAAGTCTAGTCAAAAGTTAGCACCTTTGTTCTATAGTCCCTACCATATGGTTAGTCGAATTGGAGAAGTGGTATATGAGTGGGAGATTCCTCCTACTTCAAAAATTCATAATGTTTTTCATGTTCCTTATCTTAAATAGGTTATTCATCAAATGGTATAGTCCTAAACAAAGCTTCCAATCCTAGATGAAGAAGGAAAGATTGACCTCTAGCTTGAAATAGCCTTGTAGTCTTGAGTCTATAACTTGTATTCTTTTCAAGTGAAGGAGTTCCTCATCAAGTGGAAAAATTTACTAAATGAAGATGAGATTTGTACTAAGGAATAAAGTGTGTCAGTTTTTTTTTTAATTTAGGCTATTTAAATTTATTTTTGTATGAATTGGTTTATGACAACCATATGCTTCTATTATACCAGTTTGTTAATTTTTTAAATTGAGACATGTAAGGCTTTTTAAAGGTCTCATTAATACTGGAAACTCGATGAAAATATTTCCATATTAATGTGCAAGCTAACTATTTCTCTAGTCATTTACAACTTTGAGGATAAAGCTTTCTAAGGATGGGAGCCAATATTAGATCCAATATAACCATATTGGCTATTTTTATTATTATTATCTTTGGCCCTTGAGAATTAGGGTTAGGGTTGTTAGTTGTTGTAGTCCATAATAGATGAGTTATAGGGTAGTTGTGATGATCATTAACACTTGTAATCTTAAGTCACCTTTTGTGTATATATGAACTTTGTCCTCTCTAAGTGGTTAGGATTATTGGTTATTTAGAATATGGATCTATTATTTGCTATAGTTAATTTACCTTTATAAAATATGAATTATGTTCAAATAAATGCAGTCTATTTTTATATTTCTAATTTTGTTTTTGTTGTTATTTTAGAACGTGTTACATTATGTATGACCCTTTAAGCCTTTAAGCATCCTACTATAACACAATAATTTGGAAGAAATCATGGTCTTATATCCACATAGAATAAAACTTAAATAGCTTTGTATGACTATTATTGATAACATCACATTTGAAGAGAATGAATTTGTGATCTAATCTTGCTCACAATAAATTTATGAAGAGATTTTATACTATGTTTGTAACCATATATTAGATAGCAATCATCTATCTAATATTTTTGCTATATGAGTTTATCCAATACATCTATTATATCATATATATTAAAAGCTTAAAGGAATAGTATCACAAAGACAATTTAAATTAACAAATGAAGAAAAATCCTTCATTGATTTGGACCATCTAGGAGTACCATTTTTTTTCCAAAGGAGATAAAACTATGTTGAAATCCCCCAACAACCCATTGATCATAATTACAAATCAACATTGAAATTGATATAAATAAACTAAGGTCCTTTCAACATATTTCATAAGGAGTGACTACAATTGAAGCATAATCATAACCCCAAATTTTATATTTTCCTCTTTCTTACAAAAAAGACCAGCAACCCAATTACTCTTTTATGCTATTAATTATCCATATTGTTTGATTTATCCCCTATTATTGCAATAGATCCTAAATCTCCTTTCAAAATATTTTGAATGCATCCTTACATTCCTCACTACTTATTTTTGTTTCTTATATTAAAATAAACTTAGGACTATAAAAACCTATTAATTTCCCAATAATTATCTTTTTAGGGAACTTATTCATACCCCTAATATTCTAAGATATCATTCTTATCATCTCTTTTTATTCTTATTTGTGGGATTATTACCACTTCTTGTTAACACTCGTGATATTTATTTTTTGGTTTCCCATACCAATATCTCTTTGTGCTCTCTTTCCTCTTTGTTCTTGCTTTAAGGTGTTCTTATTCTTCTTCCATTCCTAATAACACATTCATATTTATCAATCTCTTTTTTTTCAACAATTTTCATAATGAGACATCATTTATTGGGTTATGTTGCCCCATAGGGCTCAATTGCAAGAAGTAGCCTCAAAAAAAAAAAATCATTATATTATCTTGAAAACTCTAAAAAGCATAGATCATCCTCCATAGTACTTGCTTTTTATATTACTTTAAAAATATTAAATTTTCAAGGATATCATCCATGCATGTTTCTTTATTATGATGCTCTTGAAACCCAAAAGTCCAAGCATATTGATACTTAGATTAATGTTTCCCTAGAGAATGTGAAGTACAAGGAATAGCCTCATAAACACTTTATTACTTATGTTGCCCTACAAACCCTAAAATTAAAAGATGATTCTCCATATCAATTACCTCCTTATGTTGCCCTAAAAAACCCTAATTTTTATGTAATCCTCCATACTCATTTCCTTATTATGTTTCTCTTGGAATCCTAGATTGTAAGGGATAAGATCTACACTACTTTCATTCTTATTGTGATGAGAGTAGTTTTATAATACTTGAGAACATGAAGATGATTTACCTAAATTAAACTTGACCTCTCATGTCTCCTTTACCTTAAAATATACCTCCACATATTCCATAATACCTTTAATTCCTTCTAAATATGAACTCAAGCATTATATTTCCTTGTCCCTTATGTTCTTTGTCTCTTCTAATGGTTGATTGGAGTAAAATGTGACATACTTCTCTATCTAATGATGTAGAGAGGCTTTCTTTGCCACTTTCTTAGTAGTAAAAAATCCTTTATCTAGTCAACTTCTGCTTTGATATGATCTTCTTACTTCATCTTGAAGTTTGTCTCATGCCAAAAATTTTCCATCTCTTTCTCCATTATTTTTACTTTACAATCTCTTGCCATGTGTTCATTATTATAACATTTGTGGCATCAAAATACAATATTTTTATAATCCACCCTATTGATCTTATCTTCTTGGTTTAGATTTAATCCTAACATATTATGGAAAATATTTTGAAACACCCATAGCAACACATATTTTGGTACATACATCATGTCTTTGCTCCTCAATAATTAGTCCCTCCTAGATGAACTCCTCTAGAGGATTTCCAATATTCTTTAAAACCTTCTTTTAACAATTTGGTATGGAAGTCCAAAAAGCATAACCTATATTGGAATCCTTTTAATAGTTTCTGCCTCCACCTAAAAATTCTCATTCCATGGTCTAAAATATAATGCATCTTTCCCCCTAGACCATGGGCCACCACCCATTATTTCATCCTTGGTTTCCAAACTCAAGAATATAAAAAGAAAAAATCCTTTTAGAAGAAAAGTGATAGAGTAATTTGAATCCAATGCCAACTTCCATTTGATCCAATTTTGAATCTCCAAAAACCTAGCTAGTATCCATGGAACTTACATAATACCCTCTACTTTTAAGACTAGTTATGTCATGACCAATCATCTCATCCTTCATATCATTTTTAATGTAATATTTTCTACCTAGGTAGGGATTTCCATAGATTATCCCTTCCTCTTATCCTCAATTAGGGTATCCCTACTTCCAATTAAAACATACTTAGTTCTAATTAGGACTTTCAAAAAATAAAATTTCTTGCCATGATACCTAGCTTTTCCTCACAATAAACCTTTATTTTTTTATTTCTAAAATATTTAGAACAAAAAAGTTTAATTTGAGTCCTTGATCACACTCACTTCATACTCATATTCCAACACTCATTTCTTGCTCTTCACCCAATATTTAAAACAATAAAATGTGAGGGTCACTTCCATATTACCTTTCTCTTTTTTAATGGGTTATTTGGGATTGAAACATGCCCCACTTATATTACATCATGATCACATAGTGGTGTTATAGTATAATGCATGTATCATTTGGCAAGTTTCAAACCTTGGTATCCTCCTTGAAAGTTGAGGAATCTAACCAATTGAACTAGTATTATTTGATTCCAACTCAACTCTTTATTATGAATTTTACTCCTAATTTATTTACAATATTACTAGTTATATATTTTTAATTTAGTATTAGTGGAACTCTTAAATTTAAAATTCTATTTTAATATTTACATCAAAAATATTAATATAAATCTCAATAATAACAATCATTATAATTTTAATAACAATTGTTTTATTACTTCAACAACACATATCAACTTATTTACTAAGATTTATTTAGTATCATCATGATTTTCTCAAAACTAGCAATGATTTTAGTACTTACCACACTATTACAATTAATTAATCATCAAGTGAATAAGATTTCATTTATTATCCTCTATCTTATATATTTATTGGCCCGCTATGACAATTGATCATACAAATGTTAGCCAATAGAGTAGTGGTCATTATGCATATTATAATAATATAAATATTATATTAAGAAAGCCTTCTAGCCAATCCAAGGGAATGAAAAAATGTGGCATGACAAGAGTACTCACTCTTTGTCTCTTTTAGGTTTGAGCTTCCTCCAATTATTTGTATTTTTTTTATCCCATCATAGATAGTAACATCCAATGATGAATAGAAGACCATAATTGATATATCAAACTCATCTTGTACTTCTACTACTCCTAAAACATCTCACTCTAAATGGTTATCGAATGCATGGACATTATACATTAACAAAACAATTGATAATTTTGTTCATGATAAGATTGTGTTGCCAACCTAAGATTCAAAGTGCTTTGAGAAATATGCTCAACTCTTTTATAACAATATTAACTTCATTGTTGTGAAATCTTCCTAACTTGTCCCACCAAAACATTTGTTTATATTAATGCTTGTGTGTGTCTTTCCTATGAATAAGATCAATTTTTCTTCTTTTAATTTATTTTGAGATATTTTCTCAATGTCATGGTTATTCTTGTGTTTGTTTTTCATCCTTTTCAACATTTAATGCTTTATAAACTATATTAGTGCCAAAAAAGATAAACACTTCTTTTTTATATAAGTAAAATAGATAAACTTTAATCTTGTCAAATTCTATCATGCTTTTGCACCAAGTCATCTTGATTTACTAAAAACTACTTTTCTAAGAAAAAAATTCTTACTTCATGCTTTCCTAAGGGAAGCTTTCCTTTTTTTCACTTTCTTGCCATTTATCTTGTGTTTACATATATGCATTGTCAATATTTAAATATATAAGTTTTTCATGTTGCATGTATATTTTTACATATGATATCAAAATTTTGAAATGAGTGACTTAAAAAATAAAATTGTCAAACCATTTGTCATGCCTTCTTTTCATCTCTAAACTCCTTAGAACCTTTTGAAGTTGCAACTTTTATATGTTACAGATTTCAAAGATGAAGGATCTTGAGTTGGTAAGGTGCACTTGAAATCTTGTTTTCTTTTCATAATAATTTTGTGCTTCCCTTTTAATGGGACATCTTACTTTCCTTGTAAATTGAACTCATAGGTTTACATTTTCTCTTAATTCCTTTCATTCTTTTGAAGGAATACAAGGTTATTCTTCACTAGAATTTTCTTTCTCTTGATTGTTAAGTGCAACAAAATAATGCTCCATTAAATCACCCTTCTACCATATGTCCTAAATTTATAATTTAGTTTAAATAACCTCAAAATCCTTCTTAGGAGGGATGATGTTGTATTTTAACTTTTTTGAACTTGATTATTATGCATGCATGAGCTAGTTAGTGACCATATTTAAAAATATTTTCTACATCTAAAATTAATCGAAAAATTATACTAGAATATGTTTGTTGAGATCCACCTCCATACATATATAAGCAAGCATGATCTTGCATTTATCACTTATTGGTTTAGCTCAACATATAAAAAGAGGGAAGGAGCTAGTTTCAATATATTTGCACTTGAGCTAGGACGGAGATATCAAAGGTAAGAAATAAGACCACCAAAAAATAAACCCCAACCAAAGAAGACCAATTACCAACCTAGATGCACTAGCTAGAGCATAGGAAAGGGCAAGAGCCAGGGTACATTCTAAGGCATGTAGGAAAATTATCAAAAATGAGAATTTTACTAAAAAACCTATTCAACACATAAAAAATTAAATTCTAATAATAATCAATTGTTTCAAGCCTAGGACTATAGTCATGGAGAGAAAAATCAAAAACCCTAATTCTAGTCAAAATCAACAAGGTTTTAAATGGAAAAAGAGGAAAAACAACAAAATCAACATGCTAGAAAAGACAATCAATGTGGCAATAGTGGAAGATAGTATGCGAATGGAGAGTTTTAAAATTTGAGCAATGGAAATTAGTGATTTAGCAGAGAAAATAAACAATATAGTAGGAGAAACCTTAGGTTGATTAATCGTAAGGGCTTGAAGTGAGTTTTAGGCCATTAAGAGTGAGTAGATGTCAAGTATGGATTTTGTAAATTTGTGAACTTTTGACTTTATAGGGCCATCTATTTGGTACAATCCATTTGGCCATAGAAGTGCTTGGTTGCCAACCAATCTAGGTTGTTCACCAAAATCATTAGGTCTTTAGGCCTAAAATGAGGGTTGTCAAACCCAAAAAAAGGGCCACCAGGAGGAACTAAGCCATCATATGCAAGGAGAGAGTCTTCTAGCCTATAAGGTGAGTCATCTAAGTCTAAGGTAAATTACCCCAAACAATAGTAGCATGGAAGCCAATGGATTTATGCAAGCTATATAGAACATGAGGAATATTGCTTATAATCAAATTCAAATGAAGTGAAGAGGGAAAAAACCATATATTTTTGGAAAAAAGGACTTAGTGGATGCCCTAATCGGTTAGTAGTTGTAGATTCAACATGGGCAAACTATAAGGAATTGTGTGATTATATAGAGCCAATGTGTTCACATTATAAATTATGTATAGTTATGCACCAATTGTGGAAGTTATTTCTAATTTTTAGTGTGGGGTATATAAGTAGACTAAGAGGAGGAAGTGTTCTCAAGGGTTTCAAGCCATATAAGAAGAAATGCAACAAAGGGTATGGATTATCAAGAGCTAATGAGATAGAGAATTGATAATAAAATATTTTATATTTATTATAAATATGAAATAGGCAAATAGAGTGAGCCTTGGTGAGCATGTGAAATGAAGAAGATATGAATAAGGAGAGATCCTTAACAATGATATACTCCTGAAGATAGTTTATTATCATGGTTCAAGACATAATCATCTAAATCAATGTCAAGGATGCAATCAAAGAATGGTGGAAATGGGAACGAGAAAGAGAATTTGATATCCCCATTGAAGGAAAAGGGAAGGGAACAAATATAAATTATATTGAAAGGAGTCACCTAAATATCATTAATATGGGATTTTTGACAAGGATGATGGCAAGAAAGTACCCAGAGCTTGTTAAGATCAACATTCCATGATGCATCTATATATTTCATCATGCAAATACTAAATTTTAATAAAGAATATTACAATCCCTATTTGTTGTAGATATAGAAAAAATATGATCCAAATAAGAGAAGTAGCAAGATCCTAGTTGGAAGGAAAGAATTCTAAGTCATTTGATGTGAATGATTTTAGGAGATTATTCAGGTTGCCTAGCTCAAACAATAAACTCATTTTTAGGAGGATGTAGGGTCATTTAAGTTGTAGGAATTTATGATTAAATATTCAAACTTATCATAGGAGGAATTAGAGATTTTTATGGAACATGACAATAGGGAACTAAAGATGCACCGATCCAACATAAATCAGTTGAAGTGTACAATGTGTGTGGTTATGTCTAGGCTATAAAGAGAACAATAAGCCTTGGATATGCCCACTTGGGTCATGTAACATATGTAGGGGATCATGGACAACGTTATATTTGTTTGGGTAGCACACTTGGTAGAGCACATCCATAATTTCATGCTCAAAATTACAAACAATATCATTCCATGACAATGCTCTATTTTTAGATGCAATAATAGTAGAAAATGATCAATTACCAAGTATAAAGGCTCCTAAGTAGCTTACAAAGTGGTTATACCCTCAATTTTTTGATGGGAAACAATTGCACCCACTACAAAGATACGGACCCTAGGGCAGGCAAAGGCAACCAAAAATAGAATTCATAGTGGTGAAAAAGGTTAAGTAGTTATTAGAAGAACATGATGCAGATGACATGGATGCACTTGAAAAAGAGTTAAAAAGTGATATAAATGTAGAGAGGTAACTATTTTAGAATAATTAAGAAAATATCAAAAGTAAATGCCATAACCATAACCTAATTGCCAAAGCAAGTGGTGAGGATCATACCTCTTAAGGGTCCACCAACTCAAATATTGCTCACCCCTTAATAGTGTGAGTAGTGGAATGGTGAACCCACTACCATAGTAGGCTATGGGTATAGATTTTGCACAATAAAAACAAGAACAAGAAGACCAAATGAGACATGTATTTGTGCCTAGATAAGATATTCTTTTATATATCAATCCACCAAAGGATAAAATGTTCAGTATGGTATCAATGTTAGTATTTTTATTGGTTGTGATGCAAAATATCACTAGGTAGGTATAGGGAGTCATACTTGCACAAGGTAGTATCAATAGTGCACAAGTGGATACCATAGGGTATATGAGACATATGGAAGAACAAGGGGTTGTAACAGAAATCAACAACCAAAATAGAGATCAATAGAAGCAACCACACAAGAGACCAGGGCAATAGCATAGTAGGAAGTGGTTGTAGTGGATGAGCTTGCAAGGGATAGTAACCATATATGACATGCCATAAAGATTTTATTTGTACATACTTGGATTATATAGATAAGTGGTGATAGGGTTGGGAGATGATATGGTGGAGATATATTTATTCAATCATGGGAGTTTAACCACACCTTTACATTGGTACAAGAATAAGTAGTGTGGTGCACATCTTCTCCTCCATTAGGGGTGATACCAATTTAAATGGGAACTCCCTTAGATAATACACAAAGGAGAAAATATTTTATTCTCGTACCAAGGATTATGGAAGTTGCCCAATCAAGCAAATTAGTGGTGGATGAAGGTATGCTATGAATAGAAGAATAGTCACTAGTTAAAGAGAAGTCAAATGAGAAATACATAAAAGTATGATATCATATGGTGGATGATGAAGCCCCAAGTGGCAATGAAGATGATGATAATATGGATGGGATAGCAATGCAAGTGATCACATGATGATCAAGTTACCAAAGTTGAGATAACCACTAGTATAGGGTGATGCCATTGATGAGTAGATTTATAATTTCTTTGGTAGAATGATTAGGGTGATGGAGAGAGTATGGAATGAATTTGATTTCAATTCACTAGGATAGTGGTGACTTTGTACAATCAAGGTGGATATAAAAGTGGCTATTTTGAAAAGCTAGACATAAGATGAGGTATGAATATAGAACCTAGCCCAGTTGGCATAAAATCATCCATGGTATCCAGGTAATTGTAGTGTCATGAAAAGAATGAAAGGAGTGATAAAATTCCTAAAGGATATGATGGTTTTATACCACCACCTACCATGGATTTATATTTTAGAGGATAATTTTGATGATTGTCCCACCACTTTAATGATAAAAAAGTTCAATATAGCACAAGAGATGGAGTCTATATGCTATATTGAACCATTTGGTTTATTCAATTCAATGGCTAACAATAAGACTCAAGATATTCTATAAAATGGTAAATGGTGAATAGTTAAAGGTGGGAAAACAAGCAGTATGAATGATCGAATTAGAAGATAAACATGGATACCTAAAGAAGGAATTCAAATATTGTTGGACTAGCAAGGTGCTGGATAATTGTATCATTAAAAAAATATTATATTTATAGTACAATATGGAGTCAATTAAGGTCGATAAACATAATGACAAAGTAATCAACTTAATGTGTACAAGTAGAACCATTATCACCATATTAAACATCACCTAGCACCATAATAGATTTTGTAATATTTACAACATTCCCCCCTTATTACACCACTAATCAATGAGGGTGGAAATAATATATTAGACTAGACCAATACTATGCATTGCATTGCATTTCATAGTGGGATTCATCTCACTATATTACAAAAATCATGAAGCATTCACAAGTAGATGAAATTAACTTGGATTCACAACATCACTATTGGATTAGCTAACAAATGACTAGTGTCATGAGCACATATTCACAAACATATTGATTTAAGGTTTCATGCCCTTTATTCTTCATGATCACATCCTCTAGTGATTGTGAACATCACCATTAAATTTTGGTAAGGTAGATTCTAACATCTTCTTGCACATCACAACCATCAAAATCAACTTGAAGTTCTATAGACTCTAAGAAATGTATTAGTGTACCCTCAATCAAGTGATCTTCATCAATAACCACTATTTCATTTGGTACCAATTCTTCAACAGGTATATTGATCTTGAAAATAGCTTCTCAATGACTATAAGTACACCTATCTTTCACATTAGAATAGTAGGAAAAAATAATGTTTTTTGTCCAAGTCCATTTCTTCAAAACTACAACATTAAATCAAAATTTTTAAAAATTTAATTCAAACCTTTCATAATACCCAATTAAGTAGGAAACAAACATTGAACATCAAATTGGATATTCATCAATGGTCACCTAACAATGCCCAAGCATCTCACTCACATGAGCACAATATAGAACTCCCTACAATACAATATAAACTACAAAAAACTTTTATCATCACACATGTGGGATAAAAAGGTGCATTTTATTTAAATAAATGGTTAATTGGGTGGGTGTTGTGATGTCATATCTTTTATAGCCAACCAATCCAATCTCATACACATGTTGAATGTCAGCTCATGCAAAACTATTTATGTGAATATTTCAATCGGAGGGAGGTGATGTCCACCACAAGATATCAATATTTTAGGATATAATTTTATTATATAAATGCATATTTTATACATTTCCTAGCTAATATATGATACATTGCCATAGTTACCTCTAATGTAAACTTGTCTATGTGCATAGTTTTTCACCTTTTCTTCATTATTTATTGATTCGATGGAATGGTTACATCATCTAGGCAACGTGAATATTTTAATTTATTGTTTTACCAATGCTTTTATCTAAGATCATAGTGGCTTCCTTGACCTCACCAAACTCAAAACTAAGGATTTGATTTTACATGCAATAAGGGTTTGCTTTGATGTTTTCATGTAAAATGTACACCATTCAATGACTAGCTTGTAGAGAAACCATGTAGTATGTGTATTTGAACCGGTTGTTAGGTTAAAAACATGCATACCTCCATATTCTTCTAATGATATGGGATATAATTTTATTGCATTACCACTTTAGAAGTATCTTAGTACACTATCTTCCACTATAGTGGTGGCACACAATCACAATAGCTACATTGGATTTGAGCTCTATCAATATTCAATAGGCCTCTCCAACACTAAAAACTTTGAATCCTAAGCTCATTAGGATTTCCATACATTATTTGACTACATCTAATACTTTTAATTTTAATTATGGTAACTCATATTGTTGTGTCATGAACAATAATTAACAACTTGATGTCTAGAACTTTAGCATGCACATCCTCCAATGACAAGTTTTTCTAGTGGATAATACATCAACTTTGGATGACGCTTGTCTTAGTTCAAATTACCTTCAAATTTTTATGTTGGATCATAGCCTTGGATGATCACAATGACACCTACTCAACCCCTTATATTATATGAATTTATTTTTAGGTTAGGTCTTTTGTCTCACAACTATTTTTCCCTAATTTTAGGACACTTTTCTCGTGTAGTATATAATAACAATAACTTGCAAACTATTCCTTAATTTAGTGAACATGCAGTAGGCCAGGCACAAGATGATGAGTCTCAACTAGAATTCAACATGACTACATATGAACTAGATTAGTTTTATTTCCACTACAAGCATCAAATGAATCACATTCAACTTTAGTGATAAATGACTAACCTTCACAAAATAATGGTCTTAAATAGCCTACATGGAGGATTTAGATGGCCTTTGAATAAATTTTTAGATTGCTTCACATTATACAACCTCTCTATGGGATAGCTTGGGCTCTTCAAATAGTGCATGTTACATTAATTTTACCTAGGATAGCTTGGGCTCTTTAGATTTTCCATATTACACCAAATTACCTGGTTAAATTCTCACTAGATGATTAGTCAACTACATCTTAGATGAATTTATCATATTCACTAAATAACTCTTTATTTGTGCATGCTTTTTAGATGGCCCGATGTACATCTAGATGATATAATATTTCCTTTATATGACAATATACTTTGATGGTATATATTTAACTTGCACTTTAGACAATAAACATTGTCTAATGATTCTTCATGCATAATCAAACAACTCTATTTAGACAACAACTTTATTTACAAATGACATAACATCTCAAGATGGTAACATAATAGATAGCCCTTCAACCACCCTCTTTCTTTACTCTTCATTATAGAAATATCATGCACAAAAGCACATCTATAAGAAATATTTCAATGGTATTTAAATGTTGAATATTCAAACCATTTTATAGTGTACAAACAACATAGCTCCTTTGTTTTTCTAGCCATTCTTAAAACAATAAGTCACCAATGGAGGATAACCATGAACAAATTTGCAAAATAAATAACAATGAAAATGAATAAAATACATCTTCTTCAAGCTAATTGTGGCACTAATATCTACAATCTTCTACCTTCTATGAAGTATTCCAAACATCACTCAAGTTCGTGATCTTTTGTCATCTATTGCTTTGGGCATGAATCTGTTACTTGCATGCCTTGATCTTTTGGTTAATGATGTATAGTTTTTTGTGTTTGCATTTATTAGATTCACCAGGACAACATGCACATACAATATTAAAGATCACTCATGTTGCAAAAAAGGATAGATGTTATTGGTTGTAAATCTTTTACAAGTAGGGACACACATGACCATTTATAGGTACATACATGAATAGATACACACTCTATTATCTGCAATAATAAAAATAGGATTGCATTACATCAACTTGATATTTAAAAAATCAAATAAACAATTAAACATATATTCATTATTGTGGTTTTCTCTAAACCATAACCTCTTGAGTCCACTTCCATCTTACTCAAATATCTCACTCGTAGCTTGGTCTAATACCATATATCGGACCAGCAGGGTGTTGGACAATTGTATTATCAAGAAAAAAATTACATTTATAGTACAATATGGATTCAATTAACATCAAGAAACATTATGATCAAGTAACCAACTTAAGGTCCATAGTAGGCACCACCTAGAACCCTAGTAAGTGATGTAATATTCACAACAAAGATGAATTGTCTATTATCAAACAAGATGTGGAGGAGCTAAAGAATAATTAAGGTCAATTTTAGAAAATTAGGTAACTAGAACAAGAAATTTTATTAAAATATTAACATCTTACAACTAAGGAAGAAGAAATGTAGCATTGAGAACAAAAGTTATTAAGTTGGAGAGAAAATCACAACACTACCAATATTAATGGGTACAATATTTGGCCTATGCTACAAGGTTGAAAACTAAGATTAAAGCATTGAAAATATAGGTTTGAGAATTGGGAGCAAAACCCATTGGAGTTCAACCTTTTCAACAACAATAGAATTCCCATATGTAGCAGAGAGAGTTAATGAGGATGTTGACTAATCTAGAGGAGAGGGAATATGGAGTAACAATTTTGATAGGACATCATCTCAAGTGCCACTTTATGCATAGGAGGATGTTTATTGACATGAGTATACAAATATATTTTGATTGTACAACTTTCCTTGTAATTTTGTAAATAATATAATTTACACAAAACAATTATAGAAAGTCACCATGTTGTGTTACATGATAAGTGTTTATCGTTATGTGCAATTGTTGATGTTTGAGTAGTACATACAGTTGTTAGATAGTAATCATTATCATGTAATGGATTAGTAGTTATCATTTGGCAGATAGATATGAGGAAGTTTCATAGTTACATAACAACCTCCCCTTTCAGATTTTTTATATATATTCCCCTTACATTTTAGTTAAGAGAGATGACAATGATGATATATGTTGAAAAATTTATGTATGTATACAAACATTGTTGAATATTATTGTGTTCGTGGTGATCTTGTTGTTCATGTTCTAAATATGTCAATGATAATTTGTAATTTCACTTTATATTTTATCTTTGATCCTTCTTTGTGTATGCATGTTGAATTGTTATTGTTAAAAAAAAGTTGTATATTCCTTCAAAGTGGAATACACTCATCATGTTATAAGGTTTAAAATTAAGATAGTGGTATGTTTGGAAATAATGCTACCAAGAATATGGTGACATAGATAAATATAGTGCAACACCCATATACCATGTCCTGATGGTTTAGTTTTGAGTTACTAAATGGAAGCTTGAGTTTGTATGAAAGCATCCATAAGGGAGTGGCATGAGAACATTAGCACCTCATTGAAACTAGCACATAGGAAAATGGCATTGGCTCCATATCAATATCCATACTAGAAATTCATTGAGTGTTCCTTCTTGTAGGAAATAAATGAGAGTATAAAATTTCCTGTGATGGTCCATAATGGATCGGTAGAATAGTGAGATGTGTGGATTGACATCAAAAATATTTTATTCAACTAGTACCCTTATGTTGATAATGATGACAATAATAGGTGATGACTCACTATTTATGAATAGAAGGTTCATACTATTCAAAAGATAGATAAAAGGCAATGCCACCAAGAGCAACAAGAGTAAGAGCATTAGAAGAAATTTGTATAAGTTAGCTCCATATAAAGGAGGAATTGTGCCACCCATATGCAATTTAAAAATAACATGAATACACAAGCACGATAAACCAATTATATATTTATGATGAGTAATAAAAAAGAACTATAAAATATGAAAATAAATGTTTGTATGCAAATGAATGATGGAATGAATAACATAATAAATTAAAGGAAGATGTAAGGACCTCACATCCTAACCACTTTTACTTTATTGTAATAGTTTAGTTAGTGATTAATGTGCACCCTTTCTGAACATAAAGGTGACCCTAGATCATTAGGGTTAGGGTTAAGTGTCTTGGATACCTATTTTGGCTTAATCTATTTTTGGCTAAAAATGGAGCATTAGGGTAGAAAGAGATATCTTTATATATTGCATTGTAAGAGAGATAAATGTATTTTGAATAATTATATTGTATTGAGTGTTGTTCATAAAGGAGATTGCCCCTCTATGACAAGAGAGGAAGAGATTGACAAAGGGCCAACCAAGGGGATTCAACACTTATTCCCCATTTCTTGTCACTTTGATGATGATAGGGGATATTATGAGCTAAGATCTACTTTGAAGTGTAAAATTTATGAACACCTACATTTTCAAAGAAAACTAAGTTTTCTTTTTTAAATCCCTCTTTTTTTGTAATCAAACCTTGATTCATAAAATTAAATGCAACATACAAATATGTAGCACACACCTAAGACTAAAATACTCTTTTATTTTAATGATAAAGTGAAATAAGTGGTTTTTTTTATTTTTCAAGCAAGGGTTCAAGATAGGATTCAACAAACAATAATTTAGTCTAAATACAAACTATATGCACTTTAATTTTTACTACCTAATGCTAAAAATATAAATATATATCCTCTCTAAAGTGGTGATTAGGCTAAGTTTCATATTTCCATTTTATTAACTTTAATGAAAATAGGAAACAAAACCTAACCATACATAGAGCAAACATATTTTTACACCTAAAATATTAAAAGGGTAAGGCAAGGACTAGAAGTACCTAGTTCTATTACAAAGTCAGAAGCATTGCCCTCCTACATAAGTGCCACCAATGCTTTTGTACAAACCTATAAAATAGATAAAAAATATAGGGGTCAGTGTAGAGGGGTCTACTTGATCTAATGGAAGACAAAGAACTTTCTTGATCCATAGGTCAGGCCCCTATTTTAGCAATATGAAAATGATAAAATACCTAAAAATGATAACGTGTAGTAATAAAACTTTAACAAAAGAAGTTTCAAAAATGCTTCTGATGCTTGTGCTTCTACTATGTGTAAAACAAATGTTGGAGTATATTATTTTATTTGGTACATGCTAATGTACCCCCATGGTACCTTCATGGTACATCTTGTAAATATTAGATTAGGATTGAGTCTTAGTTTAGAGTGTGAGTAATATTTTATGTAATGTTGTAATGTGCATGCATAAGTGTCATGTGAGTGAGTGTGAAAGTGTGATTTGTGTCCATGTGCACAGGTATCTTGTATGTACGAGATAAAATATGTAATGTCAAGATGTGCATAAGTGTCTTTGGTTAGAGTGTACAAAGTGAAGGTCAAGAGTCATGTCTAGGTGTGCATACAAGATAGAGTCATGTGGATGCAAGTGTCAAGTAGAGAAGCCAAGAGTCGTGATACTTGGCATATGGAAAGGAATAGTCAAGTATCCAAAGATTCAATCTACTATGGCTATATAATACTCCATATAAGAAGATATGTATATTCGATAATCATAGAATCATCAGCAAGTATCATATTTGTAAGAGAAAGAGGAGTAATAAAGATTGCATACATTTTGAGCAATTAATATTGTAAGTTGTGCTACATGCTTTGTACATGTATGATTTAGGCTATTTACATTCATATTTTTGTTTATTAATGAATATTATTTGATATATTATAAACCTTGAATTACATATTAATTTTCTCATATTATTCTGCTTACATCATTATCTTGATCTTACTGTATTGTGGCTATATTATATTTGATCATGTGGAATTTATCCTATGAGTTTTATGTTAGTATTAAGGCTTAAAAATCCATCAGTGGTATCAGAGCTACAACGAGTAGTTTCTTACATAGGTTCAAAATTTATTTAGCTACATACAAAAATCGATTTTGTTCAGTTTCATAAAATTGATTTAAATTCTATCCACTTTAAAGGTATTGAAACTCAGATCTAAAGTAAGGTCATAGTGAGTAGAAAGGCTATAGTCTTTACACAGTTAAAGAATAACTAGTGAAGACCAAGACTCATCTATATTGGAAGGCAAATCAAATTTAAGATAGATAATCATTTTAGGGACATAGCCAACCCTTGACATTAATTTCAAGGACATAGATATTCCTTGACACTAATTTCTATTAACTCAAAAGTGAGTTGAAGAATTTGAAATAATCAAGCCCTATTGACTTTGATTAAGGCATTAGGAAAAGTTTAATTTTCCTTGACATTGTTTGTGGGTTCTTAGGTGTGACCTAAGACATCATTGATAATGTTACAGTAGAGATTGATCATCAAAAGTGTGATAAGCTTCCTACAATAGATATAGAAGAATTTCATCTTCTAAGTGCAATAGAAAGCAAAACAAAAGAAGGATATATCAGGAGGATATATCTATCTGAAAGTAAAGATTTCATCAAAAAAATATTAATTAAGGTTATAAGATATTGAAGTTTTAGGTCACAGAGAAATTGACCTTGACAAAAAGGATTCAGGTCTTGAAGACAAACCTTAACATAAAAATAAAGAATTTAGGTCTTGAAGATATACCTTTACATAGAAAAGGTATCAACAAGTTTTAGGTTGTTGACCTTGGCATAAAGGTTTGATAAGAGCAACCATCTAATAGAAGAAAAATGAAATAGAAAGAAGGTATATCAAGTGTTGAGAAATTTAAATCAGTCTTAAGATAGGTATATCACTCACAAAGCAACAAGTCATAGAGATATTGACCTTGATAGAATATTGATATTTAGGTTTCTTATAAACCTTGACATTAGCAACAAGATTAAAGTTAAAATAAAAAGGAGCAGCTTCTATAGTCTATAGAATAAAAAGCTCAAGTTTTAATAGAAAGAGAAGACGAAAGGTAGGGTTTGTGCTTAGAACTTAGAAATCTATGGTAAAGGCTCAAATTTATATATATGAAGTATATTAAAAGTAGAGAATATTTAGGAAGTAGCATTCGATTCAACTCCAAGAAACACAAAGGACAGATCCATTCAGCTCAAGATAAAGCAGAATCAATCAAAGAGGGGTTAGATCTAGAATACAAAACTAAGAGCAAGCATATGGTAAACCAAATGTTAGAGTATTCTAAAAGCAACAGTTCCCTACGAACATATTTCTAAGAAGTGCCTGGATAATGCTCTTCAAGTAGTAACCTAAGAACGTATTTCAAGAAATGCCTAGATAACACTCTTCAAGCAATAACCTGAGAATGTATTTCAAGAAGTGCTTGGATAATATTCAAGAAACAACCTGAGAACGTATTTAAAGTAGCACCTGGATAAAATTATTTGAGCAGCGATCTAAGAATTTATTTTGGAGCAGTGCCCTAATGATATTTTAAAATAGCATCTTGAGCAACTTTTTAATGACATTTACGTAGAATTGAATAACATTGTATGGTCTATGAATCGTATGTAACATTGTGTAATATTAACTAGAGTGTGTTATTTTAAAATAAGTACAGTGTGTAGCATCACCTAGATTTATTTGAGTAAGATAAGCCACATTAAGCAGTGTACAACAAAAGCAATGTTGAATAATGTGCAAAATCAACCAAAGTGTGTAGCCTTGAGAGAAGCAACGCACAGAAGAATTGCAAGAGCTCTTTGAAGTCAAAACATCTAAGAAGAAATATCAAGAGGTGGTTAGATGAGGAAGGAGGAGGTTTTGGTTGGAATTTAGGTAGAATCAAAATGCTAGCATCTTTTCAGTTTAACGACTACCATTCGAAGGAGAAACACCTCACTTGAAAGCGTAATGCAAGAAGGTAAAATGTTTTGTTTGGAAATAGGGAAACATTGTGCCTTGTAACATCTTTGCATGTGTGGTGATACGTCTTGACCATCTAAGCTCATTTAGAGTTGTTTGCACAAGTTCTATCATTGCAATATTCATAGCACAAAGACATGGAGTCAAGCGTAGGTGCAGTAGAGTCATGAAATCAAGCGTAGGTGCAACAGAGTCATGGAGTCAAGCACATAAGCAGGAGTGTCATTGAGGTAATTAATTAGGTTTTTTATATTCTTAAGTTTTAGGAGATATAATGTTATATGGTTTTATTTATTTAATACATGGAGTGATAAGTAGTTATAGTAAATATTGATTTATTTAAGGGTTAAAGACTACTGGAGTGATATGTTAGTTTTTAAAATTGAAAGAAGTTATTTTTTAGAAGTTATAAAGTTTTATTTGATTTATTAAGAAGTTTTTAGGAGTGATAAGTTATTAGTAATTTGGTTTTATATTTTTTGAAAGGATTTGAAAAACAAAAATTGAATATTTGCAAATTTAGTTATTTGGGAGTCAAAAGGATTTCTATAGCAAAACTTAGGAAAAACCTAAATTTGTAAAATTCTTTCTTAGTTTCTAATATTATGAAGATATAAGTGGTTTCTACTCCATATAAATTTAAATTTAAAACTTTGATTTATTTTCTAAACTGAGGAGATACAAGGATGTCTACTTCAAAGGCATCAAAATCTACAAATTTAATGGATAAAATATGAAATCCATAGTACAAAGAGTAAAAGTAAATGTCATAAAATTTGGGATCAAGAATTTGATTGAAAAATTTGAAGGAAAGATAGATCTAGTCTCAAAGTTAATCTATAGTGAAGCTATAGATGAGAGTTTTGAATTTTTTTTTTTTTTGGTAAATAAAAGTCTTCATTAATTATCGGGTTTTGCAGGTTACCCCAAAACCTATTACAATATTCAGCCTTCTGCTGAGATTGTAGATCCTAGTCATCCTTGAAACTTTATTACCATAACTTGTGTTGAATACCCTACAACACCTTACTAACAAGGCATACCCATACCTAAACATAACTGTAAACATTACTTACATTGACAGGAAATTGAAATTTGGTACTTTGCACTTGTGAAACCTGTTGCTTGCCCATTTCCTATTCTCTGTCAGAATCCTCCAAGGCTTACACATTATTACCTTCATTTCCAATTTGGTATGATTTAGAGGGAAACCCCATAGTTATTTCCAGCTCCATGGGGAAATAACACCCATTCATCTTTCTCCTTAATGGGTAGGTTTCTTTTCATGACTAATAATGTTTTCGACTTCACATGGCACACCTTGTGTCCATGTCACCAAACTACCAACATTAACACCTATGTTGGCTAATTTTTTAGCTGACCTGTTGGCCTCATGGTACACGTGACGAGCCCTCCTGTTCTATCTTGCCACAAAAAGGATTCTCACTTCATGGATGACTCCCTCGATTCTCCATGGAGGTTTTTTGCCATTAGTTAACAGGTTGATGATGTTCATCGAATCACCTTCAATCATCAAGTTACCTTGAGTTGCTTGGGCTACTTGCAACCCTCTCCAAAGAGCTCTAGCTTCTACTTCATTATTAGTTTTGATTCCCAATGGTTCAGCGAAGGCCTTGACCAGATTTACTTGATTATCCCTAATTATTCCTCCAACTCCAGCTCTTCCCGGGTTCTCCTTGGCTGCACCATCAAAATTTAGTTTAAACCAACCCTAGGGGGTGGCTCCCAAGAAATCCCATTTTTGGGATTGGGCAAAGGAATGGAAGGTTTGTCCTCAATACCTAAGGTCCGAGCTAATTATTTTTCTTGGGGAGGAATTGAGTGGTTCTCATCCACTAAGGTGCTAAGGTTTTCTTTCGCAAAGACAATAATCCTATTGAGGATGGTTTTTGGGTTGTGAATGGTATCCTTAAAGGCTCTATGGTTCCTTTCTAGCCAAATATGCCAGAGAAAATGATGCCAATAGATTTTCCATAGGTACTTAATTTTTAGGCTAACAAAGGGTTGAGGCCATTGATGGAACACTTCGGATATAAGAGCAGGCTTAACCCATGAGATCCTAAAAGCTTGGAAAATTTCATCCAGGATGGACTCCGCTATCGGACACTCCAGAAACAAATGTTGGGTAGTCTCCCATTCTTCACTGCACATGTAGCAAAGGTTAGCAATAACCATACCTTTGGATAACATATTTTCCATAGTGAGGATTTTTCCTTGAATCACCAACCATGAAAAAAAGGATATTTTAGGAATTAAGCCTTTGATCCAAACCAAACTCGGTTGAAATTGTTGACCTTCCACATTGAGAAGCAAATTATAGGCATACTTAACTATGAAGTCACAACTTTCAGTCTGATCCCACACAATGTGATCTTCATCCTCTCCAGAGGGAATAATTTGTTGAGTTAAAATGTTATAAAGCTCTTCGGACTCCGCTTCAAAACCCTGTACTTTGATGTGTTTCCACCTGTTGATATTTATATCCTGCAACATATAATTTGCAACCTTCTTTCCAATATGCTGCTCCATATGCTCTTGAATCCTAGCCAAACGAGGATTCTAAGATAACTCCTCAGCTCTCACCCACCGATCCTTCCAAAAGTCTATTGTTTGCCCATTTCCTAGAATCCATCTAAGACCTTTCTTAACAAGATCCCTGCTCGTGAGGATTGCCTTCCAAAAATTAGACCCCCTGCTTGCGAAGTTGTCATTAAGGAAGTTCACACCTTGGAGGTATTTCCTCCTAACTATGGTAGTCCATTCATTATTGACCTTAGTCAATAATCGCCATGCTTGTTTGGCTAACAGAGTTGTATTGAGATGAGCAACTCTCCTCAATCCTAACCCCCCATCAGCTTTAGGTTTTAAATATTTGACTACTATTTACATGCAAGAAATGTTGAAGCAATTGATGATGGAAAAGGTAGTATTATGATACCTTTATATATTGGTAGCATAATGTATATGACATTGCTTAGACGTAAGTTTAATAAATAATAAAATATGAAACAAAAAAATTTGATTGAATCTCTTAGGAAGAAATTGAAAATAGACAAATCATTTTTGAAAAAATTATTTCATTCTCCTTGTAGTATTGATATTCCAAGTTCATCTAACTAGAGAATCTATTATGATGCTTTGAGTGCCTGTTCAAAAGTCTCTATGCAAGGAAAGAAAAAATCATATGATTCTAAGGACAAAGAAAAAAGAAAGATTCTTATGCAAGAATTTTATGATAATGAGAGAGTTCAAGAAACTTGTAATCTTGAAGCTACAAATATTGAAGAACATGAAGTTGAATCCAAATATAAAGTCAAACAATAAGAACTTAATGGAGATCAAGACAAATATCACATGCATTGTAAGGTCACTTGAAGAATGAAGACCATGATTGAAGACTAAAGTCTTCAATAACCAAATAATGTAATACAAGGGGGTGTTGGAGTATATTACATTATTTGGTACATGCTAATGTACATCCATGGTACCTTCATGGTACATACTGTAAATTTTAGATTAGAGTTGAGTCTTAGTTTAAAGTGTGAGTAATATTTTATGTAATATTGCAATGTGTAGGAAATGCACAATTTTCATGTAAGTGAGTGTGCAAGTGTGAGTTATGTCTATCTGCACAAGTATCTTGTATGTAAGAGATCAAATATGTAATGTAAAGATTTGCATAAGTGTCTGTAGATACCAAATCCTAGACAATTGTCTTCCACGCATCATCCAATAACAATTGTTCATTATTTATTTATATATGTATATTTATTTATATTTATATATTTATGTAAATATATATATATATATATATTTATTTATTTATTTATTTATTTATTTATTTATTTATTTATTTATATATAAATAAATCTTAGCCACTCATCACATCTCAATCTCAGCCATCCATCTAGCTTGATCTGTTTCACATATCAATGTACAATCTTAGCCCTTCATCATGATTTTATCTCGGTCACCCGTTGGTGTCATCGAAACCCTAACATGTTGAAGGCAAGTTATAAAATATCATTCACTTTTGTGAATGAGGGTTAAGCAATCAAGCGATTAAGTAGTTGATAAAATCTAAAATTTTGAGAGCCCTTGCATCCATCATCATCTGAACCCTATTATTTTGCTAACATCCTCCTTCCTCATCGTCACTGCATCCCCCATTTTTTTCACCTAAACCCCTACAAACTAGATCTAGTTCTATAGTACACCTCCACAAAACCCTCAAACATTGTAAGAAATTCCTCCAATATTGTTGAGAATTCAGGAATGTTGCAAGGTGTTCACATCCCTTCCAGAATGCTCTAGGGTGTTTCCTAGCCTCTGGCTTACCACCAACAAACCCTTAAACACTCATGGGTGTTCGTGCACCATCAGATCGTAGAAGCAGAGATATAGATAAAAAAAAATTAGGTATTTTCTAATAAGGTATAAGGTATTGTTGCTTTACAATTTATGTTTTTTGTGTTTACTTACATTTCATCATCACTACATCTAGAGTTTGTAGATTTGTTTTACAAAGGGTCTCATACAATGGAGCCCTTGCATATGCTATTAACCTCTTTATGTAGTAATTTATTTTTAGGTATAGGAACTATATTCTTGATGGTTTTTGCAAATCGGATGGTCTCGTAGAGATATGCAATCCCACCCACAATTTATTTGGAGTGAAGACAATTTTAGAAGACACCAAAAATTTTTTGAATAGGGTTTTTAAAACCCTCGCATTGTATTATTTGTATCAAAGCAATAAATTGCATTGTAACCCCAAATTTAGGGTACACTTATTGTATAAAGTGGATATCCAAGCTCCTTGACTTCAATACAAATAAAGATCTTTCATTTTGTGCACATATTATCATTTACTTTGATCTATTGATTTATTGGTGTTGTTCATTTTTACTTTACAAAATGGCAATCACGGGGGGACCCCCAAAGGGTTTCTTATATTAATTTACCTTATCATTATTTTTTATTTTTTTTGCAGGTTTCAAAAATCCATTAGCATGAAAATCACAAGATCTAGGGCTAGGGTTTCTAGAAGTAGCAAGATTCGATCTGTGGTCACATGGATGACATATAGCATTTAGGGGATGCCACACTACATCCACATGGATTCTCCAGAGTATTCGTGGGTTTCGACAAAGAAAAATATGAGTTTTGACAAAGAAAACTATGGTTTTCGCTGGAGAAAACTATGAGATTTTGTGTCACATTTGTAGAGTTGAATAAAAATACGTAGGACTTCTAGTAAGTTCTGTTTAAACTCTGCTTACATTTTTCACTTTTTAAAAGGAAGGAAAAGAAAGGAAATATCTATTTTCTATTTTAAAAGCAACATTTTGAAATGATAGGTATTTTAGGCATTTATCAACATTTTCAAAATCATATAGAATTGTACATAGGGATAAATCTATATTTGTGCATTCATTTTAGCTGCACTAGACATTCATTACACTAGATTTATGTTTTTTGCTATCTTTTATGGTGTTTTTACTTTTTTACCTGAGTGTTGTTTACAATAAATACATAAAAACATACTAGTTGCACTTTAGGTTAAATTTTCCCACTTTTTCCTTTTCTAATATGGAACAAGTCATTGGTATTCAAGTCTCTCCCATTGTTGGAAACACATTGCTAATTTGGAGTGGAAGAACTAGGTAAAACCTCCACTGTTGGAATCACTTATTGATTTAGGGTGGATATTAAGAGGTGTACCCTATATTATTTTGAGAGGCTTAGTATTGGTGTTCTTGTTCACCAACTTGGTGGAGTAAAAGAGGTTTTATTTGTAGTGTGAACACCATAGATAACAAAAACATAAAAAGAATCACACACAATTGCATGCTTCATTTTTCAACATTAGTGAGTTAGATTTCATCACCAACCACTGATCGAGATCAGTGATAGTGGGCTTCATCTCCATCTACTATCTCACCCCATAGGCACCTTAGCATCCCGTGAGTAATTTTTTTGGATTTCATCATCAAGAAGATCCTCACTTGCCATCCACCTTAGGAATACGTCATATATAGTAGTCTAGGTTTAGAAAAATCATTACACACAAACAACAATAAAAAATATATTGTTGCAAGACATAGGATTCAATTTTTTATTTGATTTTGTGTGCTTTTCACTATTACTACACCTTTCCACACACATCCCTCACATCCGATACCCCTGCTTCCTCATAGCTTATGGTATTGACCAGAAATTAAGCCAAAGCCATGAATCAAGAACCAAACTCATCCATGGCATGCTCAACTCCTTCCTTAACAACTTTTATGGCTAACCCAACCAACCCAACATAGACAAGTAATTTTGGCTTTTCTATAGGATCCTCACACACAATATTCACTTTGAATGCTGATGTGATGCATAGAGCCATTCACACTTCCATCCCATAAACATATCCATCCACACCCACCAATCCTCATATCACCTATATAGACATGGATAAGGTTGGAGCTTATATAATACCAACCAAACCTATTCTAGAATGGATTAACATCCCACATGAACAAGTTCTTTCTTCTCAGTTGGAACTTGCTCATGCACATCCCAACAGTTTCAGCCAAGTCTACACCAACCCTCTTTTTGAGGCATCTTCCATACCTTCACACCAAATTCATCAACCATAATATAGCCAAATCATTTCCATCCCATATACCTACACCACCACTTATTCCAACCCACTCTATGAAGCACAAGTCAATGCTACTTCACAGATTCCATCCACCATTTCTTCCACCACCCCTCATTAAATTATGATCCCTTTTGTAACTTATGCTCCATTGACCTCCACCAACATTGTTAACATTCACACCTCATCCACATCCACTTCCACCACAACCACACCATATTATTTAGAAATTACCATATAATAAGCATGGCAGCACCTCAACTAGATTTTCATGGAATAGCAAGATGCTTGCTATTACCCCCAAAAACAATCCCAAATACCATATTTAAAACCTCATTCCATTCTAAAACAACACACTTTATTTACCCTTGATCCATATTGGATAGCACAATCTTCTTATGTTGCCATACCCACCCCTCCATTCACCCACACCAACACCACTCTCACAATCCAAAACACTCACATTCCCCAAATCTCTTCCTCACTTCACAAATATCAATAATTCCACCACAAAGTCCAAAAATACACCCAACAACATCAAATACCCTTCAATTCATCAAGACATCAACATTACATTTCATCACAACAATTCATCACTTCACACACCCCACCTTCACACAATCATCAAATAATCCAAGGCTTTCATACACACATGGAAGACCCTAAAATCCACGTCATGCAACAACATATTGACAACTTGATGATGCATACTCCTGGTATGATATACCAAAATCCTACAGTAAGATAGTTGATCAATCAACCTATTCATTCTTTGATACCATCACCACCCTATCTGGTATATTTTACACTATCAAATTTTGATAGGTTCAAAGGGACTGAGGACCCTAGAGAGCACATAAGCACATTCATCCACTCATATTTTTGAATTCAAGATAATGATGCATTAATGCTTAGAAACTTTCCTCAGACATTGGGGGGAGATGCCTTAGATTGGTATAATCATCTACCACACTATAGCATTTACACATTTGAACAATTGGTAGATAAATTTTTAAAAATATTTTCCCTCAATGTTCATAAGAAAACCACATTGACTGACTTATACAATCTCATACAATTTTAAGAAGAGTCATTCTATGATTTTAGAAACCATTGGAGGGCATTTATCACTAAGTTGTCATTCTCCCTACAAATGGAGGAATTGACTTGAATATTTGCAAGGAGTTGCTTAAAACCTATCTCTTTGTTATTGCAACTATAGGAATACAGAACATTCAACTAAGCTCTTTCCCAAGCTCATGTAATCAAAGATATAAAAATCCAAGAGGGAGAGATAAAACCCAAGAAGAAAGAATGGCAAAACAATGGCCAATAAAAAGGAAATTACTCTGGCCAATCAAAACCAAGTCAAGTAAATCAAGTGGTACTGAGTCAGCTAGCAATGACTCAATAAAAAAAAAAACTAGTGCAACAACAATCATAATAAGTATCCTATCAAGTGGTTCCCCCACCCCAACAACTTCATAACACAATGCCAACTGTGGAAAATCACCAACATCGATAATCTATTTTAAAAAATCGCACCTACACACCCTTGTACGAATCATATGCATCCATCTTCCATAGGTTGTACGACACAAATGCACTTACCTTGCCCAAAGTTAAACCAGATGATCCAACAAAACATGGCAAAGGCTATAGGGAACATTTATTTTGCCCTTACCATCAATATAATGGGTATGATATTAACAACTGCTTCACATTCAAAGACATTGTACAAGACCTAATAGACCTAGGGGTAATCAAGTTTGATAGTCCCTTGGCACAGCAAAATCAAAACCTTAGCATTTATCAAATGCCACTTCCTCATCATGAGGAACAAAAATAGACAATAGGGAGACCAAACACTATGACTCCTCTTAACCAAGTTAATCATATACAATAATACCAAGGTTTTGTGGAGGCTATTCATGTAGTCACCTAGGGTCAAAGAAGCACTGATCGATAAAATGAACAACAGGAGGCAGTTCAATATTCTATGGCACCACAAACAAGTGTGTCTCCACAACATGCAAATTCATCATCACCCATCCATTTTTTGCTAATTTATTGCAACCCATTCGCCTGTCAATTCGTCCATCCCAACCTATCCATCCCCCAAGTCGTTCACAAAGACCCATCATTTCCTTGAGTAGTCAATTAACAACTAGCCTTAAAATAGCTTTAGCCAAACTATATATCTATGAGTTCATACAATAATCTCCCTCACACCATGAGGCATTGATAGAAATTCTAAAATCCATTAAACTCAAATCCCAAGATACTAATGCCTTTGACAATTTGATGGAGATTATTCAAACATGTATGGAACCTTCCATCACATTCTGTGTAACGACCCAAAAATCAAGAAACAAAACACACAGAAAGAAAAAGATTTTTTTTTTGACTACGGAGAGGGATTCCTAAATCCCTAACCAACCTTAGATTAACTTTATGTTTAACAACCCCTAAGTTTCTTAATAACTATACCACACAAGATTCCCCTCATGCAAGTCCCTTCTGTGTAGGCATATCTCGCATATAAGTCCATCCATCTCATCACTCTTGATGAGATAGACTTACCACCCTCAATCATTAGAAGGTATACATGCATCTCCATATTCCACACAAGCCATTATGTGTGGGTATGCTACATATATTGTGAATTAAGCTATCAATCTTTATCCTCTAAAAAGCTATATTAACTCTAGTACGATCTTCTAAACCTAGTTACCAAACTCTCTAAGGGGGTCTCAAGCCCATAGGTAATCCTCTAAGTTCACCTAGAACTTAAACTTTTTTTTTATAATAATTATTAGCACAAAATATAAATAATGGATCTAGATACTAACTCTAACAAAACATGAATCATTAACATGCAAGGGATAGCTAAAACATAAAACAATAAATAAAGGATAAAAATGCAATGGAAAGGAATCAAATACAACCACATTTAATTAATGGAATACAAGGTGCATCAATAATATTGTTAATTTATTACACAAGTATGTATGGTAAACCCCATACCTTCAATCAATACATATCATTCTCATCAGGGAAAACTCCCCACAAATCTAATCTATTTGCATAAATAAGCAAGATATAAGGTAGAGAGAGAACTTGTGCATAGGTCCATCTCATGACTTTGGTCCTCCTAGTCTTCCATTGATCAAGTGAGGATAGTAGGGGATAAGGACACTCATAGTTCAAGAAATACATGCTTCTAAATGTATTTGTTCTTTTTATTACCAAATTGCAACTATATAAATAACCCAAGAAATTCAACTTCATAACGCATAGTTGACATCATAGAAAGCCACTCTTTCATTTTCCCCTCTCATATTCTTATGAGAGCTATTCAACCATGCATCAAGTCCACATGCTCTTGCTTGTAATAAATGGTCTAACCCTTATTTAACAATCAAAGTCCCATACCCTTAATTGCTAAATAACTTAGGTTCACATTCATCACCCAGTTAAAGCCAACTACTTTAATCTTTAAATAAACCTTTTTTCTTCATTTCATAAATTAAGGTCCCATGCCCTTTATTTACAAAACAAACCATAATCACATTCATTATCAAATTAAAGTCAACTACTTTAATCTTCAAATAAACATTTTTCTTCATTTCATAAATTAAATTCCCATACCCTTAATTTACAAAACAAACCATAATCACATTCATTATCCAATTAAATCCAACTATTTTAATATTCAAATAAATCTTTTTTTTCATTTCATAAATTAAAATCCCATACCCTTAATTTACAAAACAAACCATAATCACATTCATTATCCAATTAAAGCCAACTACTTTAATTTTTAAATAAACCTTTTTCTTCATTTCATAAATTAAAGTTCTATACCCTTAATTTACAAAACAAACCATAATCACATTCATTATCAAATTAAAGCCAACTACTTTAATCTTCAAATAAACCTATTTCTTCATTTCATAAATTAAAGTCCCATACCCTTAATTTACAAAACAAACCATAATCACATTCATTATCAAATTAAAGTCAACTACTTTAATCTTCAAATAAACCTTTTTCTTCATTTCATAAATTAAAGTCCCATACCTTAATTTACAAAACAAACCATAATTACATTCATTATCAAATTAAAACCAACTACTTTAATCTTCAAATAAACATTTTTCTTCATTTCATAAATTAAAGTCCCATACCCTTAATTTACAAAACAAACCATAATCACATTCATTATCCAATTTAATTTCTATCATTTTAGCTAATGAAATGACAATAAAGATTCTTCTCTTTCATTACTCTAAAATCTACACTTTTAGATAATGAAATAACATTTAGAGCTTGTTTGCTTTCATTACCCTAAAATCTACAATTTTAGATAACGAAATAACATTAAAGATTCTTAATATTCATTACCCTAAATTATACCATTTTAGATCATGAAATAACATTAAATATTCTTAATATTCATTACCCTAAAATCTACCATTTTAGATAATGAAATAACATTAAATATTCTTAATATTCATTACCCTAAAATCTACCATTTTAGATAATGAAATAACATTAAAGATTCTTAATATTCATTACCCTAAAATCTACCATTTTAGATAATGAAATAACATTAAAGACTCTTAATATTCATTACCCTAAAATCTACCATTTTAGATAATGAAATAACTATTATGGGTTCGGTTCAACCAACATAACGTATGCTCTCTTTCCTACGCAATACCGACTGAAGCGAAGGGAGAGCAGATCACTATGGAGCAGTTTACGATAGAGGTCGACCAGGGTGTAACTTATAATGGTTCATGTCCATAGCTACAGATTACTAGTGCCATATTTTGAGGTCTTCACGGTGTTAACAACATCATTGTATGGTTGGTTCAAATCAGCGTCGATATAGCCCAATGGCGACATAGCCCAACGGTGTTGCATTGACTAAGTCGAAGGCAGCTACCAAGGGTTTTTGAGACCTGATGTGCAACCCATGCACGCTTATGGACATCAAGAAGGGGGGTTGTCCCTATGAATAATGGATGACTTACCTTGACACACTCCTCTTAGCGTTGTCTATCCTACTAGTGACAGACTAAGCTTCGAAGCAATGATCACAACGGTGAGCATGAGATGGCACAACCAATCAACTAAACAAATGAAGCTACCATAACCCAACTGTCTACACATACAGTGATAGATTTGCAAAGGAGCGATGCTAAGGCTTGGTCAAGGAGGTTAATCATGGTCATATGCTCCTAATGGTATCATAACATCAATAGGAGGATGACTAGAAGACCACTTCTCTAAATTAAATCTTACATGGTCTGAGGAAGGTCTTGTCATAACTTTAAAGGATTTGACATAACAAGAGAAATCTCACGGCCTAGTGACAATTTAAACCAACAAAATGAAAATATAACATGCATATTTTATATAGAATGCTATCAAGAGTCTAACTTGGTGTATTAGTCATTGGCTAGCTAGGTTGCAAATGAAGATGTTCATCGCCTACTTCTCCTTATTTCCACTAGACTTCTCCTTCCCCTTTGTGTTGTCTTCTTCTTCCCTCTGCCTCCACCTTACCATCGCATACCATCTATCCATCTACATCCCCTCTTGCCTTCCTCTCATATCCTTTCCTCAGCTTTCGTCCACCACCTACTCACCATAACTTTTCATCTGCATCTGTCAAAGGGTAGGGGATAACATTCCCTCCTCCACCTTCCCCAAGACATTGGTCATAAAGAGGCCATCCCTTCTCGTCGGAGGAAGCTTCACACAACCGATCTCAACAAATTTTTGAAGGCGGGTTATCCAATTCTTAGAAAGGGGGTCTTATCGTATTTAAGATCAACATGATTGGTTCTTTCTTTTAATATGGCGAATTACCTAACACTTCAACAACAACAGTATTTTCTTTAAGATAAATGAGTTGTGTTTATCATTCTAAAATAATTAATTATTTATTTAAACATGATATCTCTTTATTATTTAAATAAATCAACTATGATATCTCTTATTATTTAAATAAATCAATTAATTATTTAAACATGATATCTTTTATTATTTAAATAAATCAACTATTTATTTAAAATAATATCTATTTGCTATTTAAATAAATCAACCATTTATTTAAAATAATATCTATTTGCTATTTAAATAAATCAACTATTTATTTAAAATAATATCTATTTGATATTTAAATAAATCAACTATTTATTTAAAATAATATCTATTTGCTATTTAAATAAATCAACCATTTATTTAAAATGATGTCTTTTTATTACTCTATTTACCAAGGCATACAAGGAGTTATGAAGACAACCTTTTCATTCATAGCTCATAGATTATTAAAGCAAACAATGTTGAAGCAAAATACTTCCATACATGTGCAATGACAAAGAGGAAATCTTTCTATCAATCTAGTCACCTGTCTCAGCCTCTAGAACTTACGATAGCTACTAGGCTATCAATTTGGGGCTCAAGGCGACTAGCTATTAATGATTATCCCTTAACCGAATGCATGTATATATGAAGGTATCCATCCTTGTTACCTCCAAGTTGTCTTATCATCACTTCCCCAACCTCAAGTACCCTCTTCTTTGGTGGATGACTCAACTTCTTCCACTTACGAGTGCACCTGATCCTACACATTGGCAATTTGTTAGCAATATCATGTTCTTCAATATCTATTAATATTGCATAGCTGCTTAATTGCACAAATAAAGTATAGCATCATCTATTAATACATTATTTTTCCATATTCGATGGTCCATCTGGGAGGGTCATGACACTATGATTTTTAAATTAAATCAATTTCATCAAAATTACCAGATTCTCCATTACACATTATAGCTCAAGTGGATAGGAATCCATTTAAACGAGTATTGGTTGACAGTGGCTCCTCCATCAACATCATCACCAAATATGCCCTTCAACATCTCAATCTTCCACCCTCACACATAACCAAATCCATATTCACCTTGAAATCATTTAACGATGCTCTTTGTTCCACAGTTGGCACTATCGTATTACCCATAGAAGTGGGGGTAAAAATATTGCATACCATGTTCCACATCCTAGAGGATTCCATGGATTATAATGTACTCCTTGTATGCCCCTGGATTAGGGAGATGAAGTGTGTCCCTTCCATACTACATCAATGCTTAAAATATGTACATGATAAACATGTCCAATGCATACCAATGAACATCAAATCATTTAAGTACTGCAACTTCATTTCAAATCCATATGAATCCACACTTCCACCCACCTATTCCTAACTCCATTAACCACACCATTTATTACTTCTTCACCCAAAGATCCTATTCTTGAGGAGCTTCCCATCACTACCCCACATCAATCCTTCACTTCCACACCCACACCTTCATCACAGTTGACTACTTGTACATGTGGTTGAACCTAATCCACACCATCCACATCATCAACATTAACATCACCCATTATCACCACTCATTCATAATCACCCATACAACCTACACCCACTACCATTCCATACACATTAACATCATCAACCATCCATCAAACTCCTCAACCAAATTCATCTTCATCCACACCAACAGATGTCTCACAAGTCAATCTAACATACTATGAGATGCAATTTCACTATTCATCTCCTCCCTCATTGGAGCCACAAGTCATCCATGATCCTTCCACCTTCAAATCCACTCCATCCACCTCATCCACATCCACACAAGTTGTAGTCCACCTCACTAATCCTAGCATTGGCAAATACATGGTCCAAGATGTCATAGTTACACTTTTAAGCATCCAAACTATTAGAGATTACAATCATCCATGTAACCCACCCTTATCCATAAGAATGGTATACAACATGGGTTTAGCACCTAATCAAATTAATTTTGTGTATGGGGGGTCGATTATTTGTTTGATCCACATTCCCTAGACAAACCCAAACAACCATCCTCTACCAACCCTAAAAGCATGATCATTTATTATTTTCCATCATAATACTTTCATCAGGTTAATTTGCAAGGATATGGCCTATGATGATATTAACAGGGTATGCACAAAATCATTGAGGCTCAATATCAAGAAATGCATGATCGTTCAGGATTAGGATACCATTCACCATTTGTCCATTTGTCTTTTGAGTGAGCCTTTCAATGACTCTATCTAGATCTTGAAGAGGGTAACATTCATAACAATGACTTTGAGGAGGGTTTTTATGAAGAATACATTGTCATGTCAATATCTTCTAATGAATTCAAAGAGAAATCGGTCTCAATCATTCCATTCACTAAATAGGATGAGAGTTATCTCAGAATGTTCTTGATTCATCAACCCATATTTTGTTTGCTTCTTCTATAGGAGTGAGTTGAACCAACTCGTGAAACTCCACCACCACATCATCTTTTTCAATGAAACAATATTTTGTAACATATATACATAACATTAAAAAATAAAAATAAATAAAATTCAAACAAAAAAAATTGCATTGCATGTGCATGGCCTTTGTTATTTGTGTTTACATGTGTTGCTTGTTGTTATTCAAGATTTTAAGGTTCCTGTTGAGAAGCAACACACCCCCACTGAAAAAAAATCAATTTCACCCTCTGAAAATTCTGAACTTTCATTTTTGCAGTAGGGACCCTCTAGATGTTTTTCAGTCTTAATCCAGTTTTGCTTGTTTCCTTTTTAGGTTGTGCTTTTCCTGTCTTTCTAGCTTGTGTTTTCTTGGACTTAGCTTTTACATGCTAGAAATCATTCATGCTTAAGCCAAATCCTGCACCGGCACCAAGAAAATCCAGAAAACAGTCAGATAAATACATGAAAAATCAAATCTTTCCTTTTTTAGTAATGTCGTGAAATCGCGACACTTCCATTTATGGAAATGTTGCGAAATCGCGACAGGTTTTCAGAAAATCGGCTAAGTCGCAAATGTGTAGCGAAATTGCAACACTTTCCATTTTTGGAAGTGTCGCGATATCGCAACATTTCCATTTTTGGAAAGTGTCGTAAAATCGTTGTCGGCCGGAGGAGAGAGAAGAAAGTTGTACGGAGGAGCGCGATTTGGCGACATGTCACGATATCGCGACATGTCGCATTTTCGCTGAGTGCAAGAGAAAAATCAACTAAAAGAGCTTAAGTGCTAAAAACTGCAGCGATGCGCTGCACGTTTTGGAGAAGGGAGTTCAAGTAGAAACTTGCAGCGATGCGCTGACATGTTCCAAAATCGTGGGGCATTTGTCGAAGAAGGCTCTAAACCAAAAAGTGTAGCGATGCACTGCACGTTTTCCAGTTGTGAAATGTTTTAAGGCTGAGATGTTTCAAAGACTTAAGGCGTCAAATAAAAAGGGTTAAGTGTTGAAACTGCAACGACGCGCTGCGTGTTTCGAAATCGAGGGTGAGAGTGGTAGCGATGCGCCGCACCTTTTAAGGAAGTCTTGCAAAACAAGTATGCAGCGAAATAGCGGCATGGTGAGAAGAATTTGAGAAAATGTTAAGTGTCGGAAGGGTCACGAAATCGTGACAGGAAGCAAGGAAGATGTACGGCGGCCAACGAGAGGCACGATTTTGCGACATGTCGCGAAATCGTGACATGTCACGTTTTCGTGGCTGTTGGAACAGGAAGCACAGTTGGCAGGAAGGATGTCACGATTTCGCGACATGTCACGAAATCGTGACATGTCGCATTTTTGCGACCAAGTTGAGAAGAAGAGCCGCTAGCGCCAGGGACGTCGCGATTTCGCGACATGTCACGAAATCGTGACATGTCGCAGAATCGCGACAGGAGAGAGAAAGTTCCCCAAAGGGCCAGAAGTGCATTCCAGCTGTAAACAAAAGGTTTCCTGGGATAGCGACACGTGTCAAAGTGCGTAACAGACAAACAGAGGCCGACATGCAAGTTTAAATTCAGGATTTTAATCTGTTTTATCCTTTAAGCTTTGATTTTATGTTTTATTAAAGAGCTAATTAATCTTGTCTTTCATGCAGGAATCCATCTGGCACTTACGGGACAACTGAAAAAGACCATAAAGACAAAGTCAAATGCAATTTAATTAAAGGCGGCCATGTTGAAAAGGAAGGTATCGAGAGTTGATGTTTCATTACAGTATTTACAGATCTGTCCACAAATGACTAAGCAGCTGCCAGATTTTATCGGTGAAGGCATTCAATGAGGATTTATGGCAGAATTAATAGCATGAAGACAATTTCAACACAGGGATGGCTTTACGGAGATCAGATCTGAGAGAGGTGGTGACTCATCCGGCTCACCAACGAAATTAATGAGAGCATTCATTTGCAGTTGCGGATGAATGCAAGTGGCATTCAACTCTATCTTCTCCATTTATGGCAGCTGACTGCACAGATTTGCAGAATGGTTAAGTTCTATCCACAGCTTTGTTTTAATGGCTTTATATTGTAAAACCCGGGTCCTAGGGTTTAAAAAAAAGATAAGATTTGCAGTTTGGGGAAGAAGATATTTCTGAAAAGATCAGGGTCTATCCTGAGTCTATAAATACTTCTTCTCAATGTAATTGCGGGAGGTGGAGACTTAGAAATAAAAGGCTTATAAGCAATTTCTTGCAAATTTTGTGAAATCCTTTGTTTTCTGGATCGGGAGTTGATGTGCTTTTGTCGTTTTCTGTGGTAGCATGGCCAGGAGCCTAATATTTTACAGATCTGTGATAAGTGTATCTTCTTCTGTTATCCATTCCATTAAATTTTGTTAGATATATGCTATAAATCTGCCATTATCAAGTTTAAATATGTTGTTAGGCTTCAGTTGTTCTATTGTCTGCTAGGTGAAATTACAGATTTGAGGTTAAGTTTGTTCTAATTGCTCTGTCTTCACTGTGTGAGCTAGGATGTCGGTGAAAGATACTAGTTTTAACCAACTTCACTGTGTGAGATAGGCTGCTCAAAATATTCCTGTCAATCCATTAGCTATGGCAAATTGGTTGGGCTCCACAGCTTTGAACATTCCGGGTATAGCCCATGACCTGCCCAAAAATCCAGAAAGATATCTCCCCAGGTACAAACATGATGGGACAAGAACCGCAGAAGAACACTTGGTTGCATTCAAGAATGCACTGAAGTTATTAAATGTACAACATGAAGATGTTGCCTGTAGACTCTTCCCATTCACTCTCCAGGAGGGAGCCTATGATTGGTTTCTAAATCTCACCAATGATTCTATCACTAGTTGGAATGATTTAGAAAAAGTTTTTGTATCACAGTTCGGGGAAGTGATAGACCCCAGTATTTTATATCAGCAGTTTTCTAGCATCAAAAGAGAATTGAATGAATCTATCAGATCCTATAATGTCAGATTCCAGAAAGCCTATGGTAGACTTACTGGGTATTATGTACCTAATGCTGACTTGGCATTAGAGATTTTTAGAAATTCCTTGGATCCCATGACCTCTGTCTTCTTGAAGAGAGATGCCACTCGTTACCAATTTGATGAAGCTTACAAAGAAGCTTTGATTCCGGAAAGACAGCTTGGGACCCCAACCTTTAAATGCTCAAGAAGCTCCTCCGATCACACAAGCCGCTCCCGTGTTTAATCCCATTCCACATCAGATGATGCTGCCAGCTCGTCAGACTCTACCATCAGCAAGTCCATCAACTGCTGCACCTGTTGAGAATGTACAGAACCCAGTGAAAGAGGCTGACAATGCAAGGATTGAAGAAGTCTCAAAGATTGTTCAGAAGCTGGCCAATGATTTTTTGAGTTTTAAAAGGCAAACTTCTACTGGTGACAATCCCAACAGATACTCATATCAGCCAAACAGATTTAACAGGCCCCCATATGAACCTAATAAATATTACAAGGGTAAAACTCATGATGTGAACATCTGTGATTTAGCTCTGCCCAACTGGTGCAGAATACATGCCACTTCTCAGCATGGGGAGTTGGACTGTCTAGAATTTTGCAATGCATTTGAAGCCTTGTCTGGTGATCTCGATCTCCCCGAAAATCAAAGAACTGCTGATGGCCCAAGTTCATCTGGCCACAATGCAGCCATGGTCCTGGATTCCTTTTCTTTCCCGGATGAATCCGAGAATGTAGTTGAAATGCCTATAGATGAAGTACAGGCTTTCCAACAGTACAGAAGAGATAGCTACAACCTGAGGAACAGGAATCCTGAGCCAAATACCACATCAACTCCTCCCCGACAACTCAAACAATATTCCTCCTGACCCCTCTCCAAGCAATAATCCACCTCCACCAAAGGGAGGAGCCCAGAGAGTACCAGATGTTGCTGCTCCTCCACTTAATAAAGGATATAACATAGTGGAAGACATGAAAAGGATTAAGGCCAACATTACTCTGCATGAGCTAGCACAGATTTCAGAATAGAGAGACAATCTAATAAAGACATACTCTGGCCCTGCTGCTAAACCTGTAGACAAGGGAAAGAAAATAGCAAATGCCAATCTAGCCATGTACAAAGAAAAAACTGAAGTTCCCCCTTTCTTACTGACTGTCAAAATTTTTGGGAAGAACTTACATAATTGTTTGGTAGATTCAGGTGCATCTGCTAATGTCATGCCATTGGCCATTTGTCAGCAATTGGGGTTGACCCCAATGAAGTCTGAAAGGAGAGTTGTCCAATTGGACAAGTCAGAAGTTAAAGTTGTTGGAGAGCTTCAAAACATTCATATCCAATTAGCCTCTGAGCCTAGGGCTCAGCATAAGATTGAAATCCAAGTTGTGGATATCCCAGTGGGATACGGGATGCTGTTGAGTAGGGATTGGTCTAGGTCCTTGAATGGATATTTAGCCACAGACTTTTCACACATGTGGTTGCCATGGAAGGGAGTAGCAAATCAGTTGCGGGTTGACAGAGAACCCAGGTACAAGCACACCATTACAGAGTATAATGCAGCTAATGAAACTGTCAATATTGCAGAGGTAGATATTGGTGTCTACAACTTGACAACTGGATAGAGTAACCAGTTTAATAAAGCTCATCCTGTACATACTAATGAAGTTTGGACACTTCATGTGGATGGAGCCAGATGTAAACAGGGATCTGGAACAGGGGCAGTCCTCAAAGGACCTCAAAGTCAGACATTTTTTATGTCTTACCGCCTGCAGTTCCCATGTACTAATAATTTAGCAGAGTATGAAGCTCTGATTTTAGGTTTAAAATTTGCATTGGATAGAAATGTGAAAAACATTCAAGTTTTCACTGATTCAGAATTAGTGGCAAGCCAAGTCAGGGGTAAGTTTCAGTGCAAAGCCTCTTATCTGAAAGGATACAAGCACAGAGCTTGGGATCTTGTGGAAGGCTTTGATGCATTTAACTTAACACATATACCCAGGGAACAAAATTCACATGCAGATGTCTTGGCATCTTCAGCTGCAAGTTTAAAGCCATTGGAGGAATTCAAATGGGATAAGTTTTCAATTGAATTAGTCCCCTGTCCTTCGGTTCCAAACAATATAGACAGCTTTCAAGTTTTCTCAGATGATCAACAGATTGTGAACTTCTTACAGAGTACCAACACCTTTGAGAATGCTATAATTGATGAAGGCCAAAGGGATACCCTGATGGAACAGTTAGATGATGACAGGGGAATCATGAGATTGAAGGACAATAGAATCCCAAAGGGAATGGTGGAGCTGGAGAGGCTATTTGATGTTGACAAGATCAGGCAGAGGGTGAATTCTGAAGATTATGTGGGCACCACAGACAATGAGACTGAAAATTTGAATGTAGGCACTGAGGAGGATCCAAAGAACATCAAGTTGGCAAAGGATTGTGACCCAGAAATAAAGAGAAATATGATTGATTTCCTGCACAGGTCTAAGGATGTAATGGCCTGGTCATACAAGGATTTAAAGGTGTTTGACCCAAAAGTTTACACCCACATCATACCTTTAAAAGAATCTTGCAAGCCTTTCAGACAAAAACAGAGGCATGTTAATGCTCTGTTAGAACCTCTTATTCAGAAAGAAGTGGAGAAGCTCTTGAGTGCAGCAATTATTTTTCCTATCAGGCATTCTACTTGGGTGGCAAATCTGGTGCCAGTCAAGAAGAAAAATGGGGAGATCCGCCTGTGTGTGGATTTCAGGAATTTAAATAAGGCTTCTGAAAAGGACAACTATCCCCTGCCTTCTATGGATGAAGTCCTGCAAATTGTCAATGGATCAGAGATGATGTCTTTCTTGGATGGCTTCTCAGGGTACAACCAGATATTGGTTGAGAAAGAAGATAGAATGAAGACTGCCTTTACAACTAAGTGGGGTACTTTTGCTTACAAGAGAATGCCATTTGGTTTAATAAATGCAGGAGCAACATTTCAGAGAGCAATGGATCATGCCTTCAAGGGGCTTATGGGCAAATGTATTGTTGTGTACATGGATGATTTAACAGTCTTCTCCAAATCCAGATTTGACCATGTCAAGCACTTAGAGTCTGTGTTTAACAAGTGTAGGGAGTTTGGCATTTCTCTGAATCCAAAGAAATGCATTTTTGGTGTAACAGAAGGGAAGCTCCTAGGGCATTTAGTCACAAAGGATGGCATTTCTATGGATCCAGGCAGAGTTGAGGCCATATCTGGCATACCATTTCCCAACTCCAAGAAAGAGTTGAGGTCATTCTTTGGAAAGATAAACTTTGTCAGGAAGTTTATCTCTGGCTTTGCAGAGATAGTTAAGCCAATGAATGACATGTTAAAGCAATCTGCCCAGATTTTCTGGACCCCAGAGGCTAAGGCAGCCTTCCAAGAGATTAAGACAGCTATTAAACAAGCTCCAGTTCTGGTAAGCCCAGACTTCAGTGCAGATTTTTATCTGTACACTTTCTCTTCTGAACATACACTTGCTGCAGTCCTGACCCAAAGAAGGGAAACCGGAGAACATCCAATTGCTTTTAAGAGCACTAATTTGAAGGGAGCTGAACTGAAATATTCCAGATTAGACAAACAAGCTTATGCTTTAGTAAGAGCAGTGAAACAGTTCAGACATTATATACTCAGAAGCAAAACTCATGCCATAGTGCCAGACCCAGCTGTGAAGTATCTTCTAAGTCAAAATGAGTTGGGTGAACTGAGGGGCAATTGGGTTACCAGGTTGCAAGAGTATGACTTGGAGATTAGGCCTGCTAAACTGATCAGAGGACTTGGCTTGTCCAGACACATTGCTGAAGTGCCTCCACAGCAAGAAGTTAATCAGTTGAATTTTGAATCTGATGATTGGTATGGAGATATCATTCATCTGCTATAGTTTGGAATTTGCCCATCCCATTTGAACAGAACTCAAAGGAGAGCATTAAAGTTAAAAGCTGCTCATTATCTCCTCAAGGCAGGTACTCTATACAGGGAGAATTATGCTGGCATCTTTCTAAGGTGCATTTCTCCCAGTGAAGTCAGTGAAGTCATGGCTAGTTTTCATGAAAAACTAGGGGCAGGGCATTCATCAGGATCTGCTACAGCACATAAAATATTAAGAGCAGGTTATTATTGGCCTACACTTTTTAAGGATGCACATCAAGCATGTCAAGACCTCGCCATCGCTGCAGACATTTGCAGCCAAAGAGGCTAACCGGGCCCTGCCATTGCAACCTATTGTGATAAACAAACCTTTCATGCAGTGGGGACTTGATTTTGTGGGGGTGATCAATCCAAATTCCTCAGCAGGACATAAATATGTGCTGACAGCTACTGACTATTGCACAAGGTGGGTTGAAGCAGCAGCCACCACAAGAAGCACAGCTCAAGAAGTCATTGAATTTCTTGAAACAAATATCATAACTAGATTTGGGGTTCCCCTGAATTTGGTCTGTGATAATGGACCAGCCTTCCAATCATTGGAGTTTGCAGATTGGGCATACCAGATGGGGATAGTTATCAGATTCTCATCCAACTACTATCCCCAAGGCAATGGATTGGCTGAGTCCACCAACAAGAACTTAATGAATGCCATCAAAAAGTCTACAGCAGATAAACCCAGGCAGTGGCATACATTGTTGAAATATGCACTGTGGGCTGACAGGATAAAACATAAGGTTGCTCTTAAGACTTCTCCCTTTGCTTTGCTGTATGGTACCCAACCAATTGTTCCCATCTCTCTCAAGTTGCCTACCTACCAATTTGCCTTAGATTATTTTGAGGATCATGATGATGCTGAAGCCCGTGTTTTAGATCTCACTAACTTGCAGGATGAAAGACTCCAAGCCCTGGAGCACTTCAGTAGGCATCAAGAAACTGTCAAAAGGTGGTTTGACAAGAGGGCCAAAGTGAAAGCTTTCAGACTGGCAGACTTGGTGCTCCTGTGGGACAAGGCTCATGAGAAGAAGGGTAAGCATACAAAGTTGCAGCCACTGTGGATAGGCCCCTACCAAATTGCTGAGATATTGGGTAACAATGCATTCCGCTTACAAGACTTGGATGGTAATTTTCTGGACCTCCTTGTTAATGGTCAATACTTGAAACATTATTTCTCTATTGTTCCATCCAATGTATCATTTGAATGAAGTCATAAAGAAGTTGTAATATGTGTACATATTGTAAATAGCTCTGCAAGTTTATTTTGCTTTAGTATAGTTCTAGTTTTCTTGTGCAGTTGCTTCAATAGTTTTTAGTTTTATGTTTCTTCTTAGTTGCCTGTACAGTTTTTAGTTGCTGTGTTTTTAGTTAATCCTTGCTTTTATTTAAGTTTGTACAGTCTTTTGTTTCAGTTTTAGTTGCTTTGCTTCTTTTTTCTTTGCTTCCTGTACAGTTCAGTGTTTTAGTCTGTACAGTTTTATTTTGTTTTGCTTTAAGGCCAGTTTTATTTTGTTTTGCTTTAAGGCCAGTTTTATCTTGTTTTGCTTCAAGGCCTGTCTGTCCTTGAAAGTCTATGCAAAGTCCTTTAGCTTCTAAAGGTCTCTGTTCTTTGCCTTTGTCTGAGCATCAATGAAAAGTCAGCCTGCTGAAAATTGTTTTATTCTGAGCTGATAAATCCACAATCTAGTACCCCATTCTGTTCATTATTCTAATTGAGATAGTCTACTTACTGAACTGTGGAACTATTTTGCTATTCAGGATGAAGGTAGAGAGATGATTGGATCTTGTGTCTTGCTTGCCACAGTTGTTTTAATTATAGAGAAGCTGCTATGCTGTTTAGTTGGAGGAACTCCCAGGGAATCCAAGAAAAGCTGGTTATAAGAGGGGACTATGGTTCATGCAATTATTTGGGTATCCACAGAGGCTATCAGTGCCTAGACTGAAACAGTTCCAGATTGATCAAGTGTTAAAAGAAAATTGTGATTTCCCTAAGGCCTTTCAGATATTGATATATTTCAAAAAAAAAAAAAAAAAAAAAAAAAAAAGAAAAAAGAGTTATATGAGAGAGAGGCAGCCAGATTCCAAAAGCTATTTTTCTTTTACCAAGTTGAAGATCCTTCCTTACAGTTGTAAATTTGGGTCGTGTAAATCTAAAGGGTAACTCTGTCTAGGCTGTAAAAGGCTAAACTAGTAAACAGAGCTCTACTCGGTTTCCCCTTTTTATGATCTAGAGAAGTTGATCAGTCTAGAGTTCAACATTCGATTCAGTCATCCTTGAAGAAATTTTATACCCTTTGAAATTGCACATCAAAAATCTTCCTTGAAGTAATCCAGCCTAGTATGTCCTTGGGAAATTTTAACAGCTAGCAGTTAACAATCAATTTATTGCGAAGAATGTCTGTGACAAGGCATGATGCATGGTCTTTTTGTTTTGAAACCAGAGTCTTGGGTTCTAAAATAGTGCTACTATTTTACCCGTAGATATCGCCATTTGTTGAGAAGCAACACACCCCCACTGAAAAAAAATCAATTTCACCCTCTGAAAATTCTGAACTTTCATTTTTGCAGTAGGGACCCTCTAGATGTTTTTCAGTCTTAATCCAGTTTTGCTTGTTTCCTTTTTAGGTTGTGCTTTTCCTGTCTTTCTAGCTTGTGTTTTCTTGGACTTAGCTTTTACATGCTAGAAATCATTCATGCTTAAGCCAAATCCTGCACCGGCACCAAGAAAATCCAGAAAATAGTCAGATAAATACATGAAAAATCAAATCTTTCCTTTTTTAGTAATGTCGCGAAATCGCGACACTTCCATTTATGGAAATGTCGCGAAATCGCGACAAGTTTTCAGAAAATCGGCTAAGTCGCAAATGTGTAGCGAAATCGCGACACTTTCCATTTTTGGAAGTGTCGCGATATCGCGACATTTCCATTTTTGGAAAGTGTCGCAAAATCGCTGTCGATCGGAGGAGAGAGAAGAAAGTTGTACGGAGGAGCGCGATTTGGCGACATGTCGCGATATCGCGACATGTCGCATTTTCGCTGAGTGCAAGAGAAAAATCAACTAAAAGAGCTTAAGTGCTAAAAACTGCAGCGATGCGCTGCACGTTTTGGAGAAGGGAGTTCAAGTAGAAACTTGCAGCGACGCGTTGACATGTTCCAAAATCGCGGGGCATTTGTCGAAGAAGGCTCTAAACCAAAAAGTGTAGCGATGCGCTGCACGTTTTCCAGTTGCGAAATGTTTTAAGGCTGAGATGTTTCAAAGACTTAAGGCGTCAAAGAAAAAGGGTTAAGTGTTGAAACTGTAGCGACGCGCTGCGTGTTTCGAAATCAGGGGTGAGAGTGGTAGCGATGCGCTGCACCTTTTTAAGGAAGTCTTGCAAAACAAGTATGCAGCGAAATAGCGGCATGGTGAGAAGAATTTGAGAAAATGTTAAGTGTCGGAAGGGTCGCGAAATCGCGACAGGAAGCAAGGAAGATGTACGACGGCCAACGAGAGGCGCGATTTTGCGACATGTCGCGAAATCGTGACATGTCGCATTTTCGTGGCTGTTGGAACAGGAAGCGCAGTTGGCAGGAAGGGTGTCGCGATTTCGTGACATGTCGCATTTTCGCGACCAAGTTGAGAAGAAGAGCCGCTAGCGCCAGGGACGTCGCGATTTCGCGACATGTCACGAAATCGCGACATGTCGCAGAATCGCGATAGGAGAGAGAAAGTTCCCCAAAGGGCCTGAAGTGCATTCCAGCTGTAAACAGAAGGTTTCCTGGGATAGCGACACGTGTCAAAGCGCGTAACAGACAAACAGAGGCCGACATGCAAGTTTAAATTCAGGATTTTAATCTGTTTTATCCTTTAAGCTTTGATTTTATGTTTTATTAAAGAGCTAATTAATCTTTTGTCTTTCATGCAAGATTCCACCTGGCACTTACAGGACAACCGGGAAAGGCCATAAAGGCAAAGTTAAAGTGCGGGTTTAGTCAAGGACCGCCATGCTAGAAGAGAAGATGTGGCATTCAATGACAAATTTATGGCAGAATTAATAGCATGAAGACAATTTCAACACAGGGATGGCTTTACGGAGATCAGATCTGAGAGAGGTGGTGACTCATCCGGCTCACCAACAGAAATTAATGAGAGCATTCATTTGCAGTTGCGGATGAATGCAAGTGGCATTCAACTCTATCTTCTCCATTTATGGCAGCTGACTGCACAGATTTGCAGAATGGTTAAGTTCTATCCACAACTTTGTTTTAATGGCTTTATATTGTAAAACCCGGGTCCTAGGGTTTAAAAAAAAGATAAGATTTGCAGTTTGGGGAAGAAGATATTTTTGAAAAGATCAGGGTCTGTCCTGAGTCTATAAATACTTCTTCTCAATGTAATTGCGGGAGGCGGAGACTTAGAAATAAAAGGCTTATAAGCAATTTCTTGCAAATTTTGTGAAATCCTTTGTTTTCTGGACTGGGAGTTGATGTGCTTTTGCTGTTTTTTGTGGTAGCATGGCCAGGAGCCTAATATTTTATAGATCTGTGATAAGTGTATCTTCTTCTGTTATCCGTTCCATTAAATTTTGTTAGATATATGTCTGTAAATCTGCCATTATCAAGTTTAAATATGTTGTTAGGCTTCAGTTGTTCCATTGCCTGCTAGGGGAAATTACAGATTTGAGGTTAAGTTTGTTCTAATTGCTCTGTCTTCATTGTGTGAGCTAGGTCCCGGTGAAAGATACCAGTTTTAACCAACTTCCCTTTGGTTTATAATTTTTTGCTAGATCTGTCTCCACTTTGCCTTGTGCTCCTAGTTGAAAGTGATCTTAGAAATCTGGACACTTTCTTCTTGGATTTGTTCTGTTGTGAAGCTAGTAGCATAGATAAAATTGATAGTTTAAGTTTTTCAGTTAAAGTTCGATAAACTTCTCTTTTTGCCTTACCCTACCCTCTCTTTGCTTACCGTGAATGATCCATTTTTATTTTCTTTATTTGCCTTTTATTTGAATCTGCTGACCCATGAGAGCTAGATCAAGAATCAAGTTAAATCTGATTGTTAACAAGTAACAACTTCTGCAACTACTGAACAAGTTCAAGAACCCCCTGTAAGGTAACAGACATACCCATATTGAAATCTATTCCAGAAGCGGAAAAGAGTGAATAGACATTCGACCCGACTCGTAACTCGCACCTTGGATAACCAGGTAGATCCTAAAGTGAGTGGGATTCGTCCCGTGGGTGTCTCCGGAGCTTCCTGCTCATCCTTCGCAGGGTGCGTATGAAAGCCGGACCAACAGCTTCCTTCATTGACTCTAGAAGATAGGACCAACCTACCCTTCACATTGCCCACTACCATTCTCCCACTAAGCCAACATGAATTCTATTGACTTATTCACCCCACTCTATAATACATATGATTTAGCAAAACCAATTCCAATTGCAATAGCCTCAATTATATGGAATGGATTTCATCGTTAACATCCTTTGCCAAATTTATCCTTTCCAAAGAATTGTAAAGATCTTATATCGCTTACATTCTCTATCGCCCTCGCCTTCACCTTCACATTCACCTTCACCTTCACCCTTGGATCTTGAGTTTTTCTAGGTAGAAATGAAAGAGACTGAACCATAAGAGTTTGACAACATCACTGATGACATTCATTTGATCCCAATGCCCCATCAACTTAAGGAAGGCTCACACATGGCCATTGAATATACTATAGATGTGAACCTTAGTACATATGCGAACAATCCATAAATCGTTAAACTTGGAAAAAATTTATCTGCAAATTAACAAGAGCAATTGATAGCTCTCCTCAAGAATAAGAAGGGCATATTTGCATGGCCCTATAAATACATCCTGGTTTTAACCCTAAATTGATTTTCCACAATCTCACATTGCATCCCGATGCTAAGTTGATCAAAAAAAACTGAGAAATATGCATCCTACCATTGCCCTCACAGTCAAAGAAGAGATTCAAAAGCTATTATATGTGGGTTTCATTATACCCATTGACTATCTTGAGTGGATTTCAAATATGGTACCTGTTCGTAAGGCTAACTGGGAAATACGCATTTGCACTGACTTTCAAGACCTTAACAAAGCATTTCCTAAGGATGACTTTCCTCTACCAAATATCGATACTATTATCAAAACTTGTGTTGACCATGAAATGTTACCTTCAATGGATGGTTTTTTAGGATATAACCAGATTCGAATCAATCCTGATGACCAACACAAAACAACAATTACAACACCTTGGGGGACTTTTTGTTACAAGGTAATGTCATTTGACCTTAAAAATGTAGGTGTCACTTATCAACATGCCATGACATACATCTTCCATGATTACATGCATAAGATCATCAAAGATTATGTGGATGATCTCTTGGTAAAATCTAAAACTTGACAAGAGCACATTGGTATTTTAGAGAAAGTTTTTTATCGACTTCTAAAGCATAATGTAATGTTGAACCCCAAGAAGTGTCTTTGGTGTTACTTTAGGTAAACTTTTAGGATTATATCTCCAAGAGAGGCATTGAAGTGGACCCAAACAAGGTCAAAGCAATTATGGAGATGCCTCCCCCAACAAACTTGAAAGAGATACATAGTTTACAAGGAAAGATTCATTCGATCCATCGTTTTATTGCACAACTCTCAGACAAATTCTAGTCATTCAATCACCTGCTACAAAATGGGGTGACATTTTCATGGATAGATGAATATCAAAAATATTTTTATGGCATCAAGCAATACTTGGATTCTCCACAAGTACTAACTCCACCTTACCCAAAGGTCCCTTTTCATCTTTATGTTTCAACAACAGACTGCTTTAGGGACAATGCTTGAACAAAAAAACAAAAATAACTGAGAGCAAGCAGTCTATTATGTTAGTCGAACATTGGTAAGCTATGAAACCCAATATGTTTATGTGGAAAAATGTGCTTAGCAATGGTTTTTGCCACTAATAAACTTAGACATTACATGCTAAGTCACACAACCTATATCATAGTTAAAGAAAATCCTTTGTGTTACATGATGTCTTGCACTTACAACACCCGCAATGCAAAATAAATAATGCTTATCACTGAATTCAATCTTGAGTTCATTAGTCATTAATTTATTAAAGATCAGGTAATAGTCAATCAGCTTGTGGAAGCTTCACTTCCTAGTGATCAACCCTTGATTATTGAGCTCCTATTTGACTCGGTATTTACTATCACTAAACAAGAAGATTTCATTCTTGAGGAAGATGTCGATATCACACTATTCTTTGAAGGTTCTAAGTGCAAAAAGGGATAAGATGCAGGAGTCATGTTTCATACACCACAAGGGGTACCTATCCCCTTATCATTCAAACTCGATTTCCCATGAACAAATAATAATGCAGAGTATGAAGCCTTAATCCTAGGACTTCAAGAATCCATAGCTATGAGCATAAAGTGTATCAAAATATTTGGTGATTACCAACTTATCATTCATCAAATAAATGGAGAATACCAATGCAAAGAATGAGTCTTAAAACTTTATCATGAAGTAGCAATGAAATTGCTTGTAAAATTTGACTATTAAGATATTGATACCTTTCCTATATCGACTAATATATTTGCAGATGTGATGGCCTCTCTAGGATCTCTGATTCCAAATAATTTTGAAGGAGAGGTACAACCACTAATTGTCACAACAATATCTAAATCTGAAATTTCTCGTGTTGAGTCTAAATATGAGAAGGATGTTTGCTTTATCCACATAGAGTCATATGAGCCTTGTTCTAGCCAAACAAAAGCCTTCCTCAATTTTAAAACACTCCCATCAGACATGTCACGAACTGCCAAATGAACTTTCAAACAAAAGGCATCTCATTTCACTCTCTTGGGGGATATGTTGTATAGATGTGGTTATGATGGTGTCTTCCTTCACTGTCTCTATCCTGCAGAGGCACAAAGAGCAATATCAGAAGCTCATGATGGTACTTTTGGTGACCACTTTAGTGGAATGGCCATCATAAAGCATATTTTATGCATGGAATATTATTTTCCCACCATGGAACGTGATTATTGCACATATGTCAAGAAATATCAAAAATATCAGCAACATTCTAATTTAACTCATGTACCATCACAAGAATTGCAACCTATTCAGAGTCTTTGGCACTTTTCACAATGGGGTTTGGACCTAATTTGGTAAAATCTCACCTCCTTCCTCGATACAACATACATTCATCATTACAGCCATTGAATACTTCACAAAGTGGGTCGAGGTAATTCCTCTAACCAATATGATAGGACCTCGAATTGTGGATTTTATACTTCAACATATCATTTGTCATTATGTCAAGAAATATCAAAAATATTAGCAACATGCTAATTTAACTCATGTACCATCACAATAATTGCAACCTATTCAGAGTCTTTGGCCCTTTTCATAATGGGGTTTGGACCTTATTTGGTAAAATCTCACCTCCTTCCTCGAGACAACATACATTCATCATTACATCCATTGAATACTTCACAAAGTGGGTCGAGGTAATTCCTCTAACCAATATGATAGGACCTCGAATTGTGGATTTTATACTTCAACATATCATTTTTCATTTTGGTATTCCCTCAAAAATAATCTTTGATAATGGTAAGTCTTTCAAAAACAAGGATGTTCAAGCACTTTGCAAGAAATATAATATCTAATACAATTTCTCGACTCCTTACTACCCACGGACAAATGGATAAGCTAAGGCAATTAATAAGACCTCAATCACTATTCTCAAGAAATTAGTCAAATAAAATCATTGATATTGGCACACTCAAATCTCCTTGGCATTATGGACTTATCAAATAAGCATATACACACCTGTTGGGGCAACACCATTCTCATTGGTCTATGGTGCTAAAACCATCATGCCTCTTGAGCTAAATATCCCCTCACTATGCATTGCATTATAGGAATTCATAGGTGACAGCACTACTATACAAGCACATCTTGACCAACTCATACTCCTAGATGAAAGGTGAACCAATGCCTTGGGGCAATTACAAGTATATCAGGATCATTTAAAGAGTGCTTACAATGCCAAAGTCCATCTATGTGAATTTCAAGTAGGAGATCATGGCTAATTGGTTGGGTCCATACATTATCATCCAAAAAGTGGGTCAAGGAACATATAAACTTGCTAGTCTAGAGGGAGAATAAGAACCCAAACCACTTAACATCATCCACTTGAGAGTGTTCTATGATTAATGCATTTTATATATGTATATATATACATGGCTAATACAAAAAAAATAGCATCCATACACATTCTATTTCACACATTAATTTTACACAATCACATCCATTATCATTCTGATACATTTCATCCACCATACTAGGGTCATTTGTTAAGTTTAGACAATAATTGATCCAATAAATCTTGTTGCCTTAATCAGGGGCACCTTTGAGTCCACATCCATTCCATTATGCTATTTCACAAGCCAAGTCAGAATTTGCAAAAACAAAATTTCCATCATCCCTAGGTATTTTCGATCACTTAGCCACTCGTAGTGTTTCAAACAACCTCCAATACATGTTGAATTTTCTCTAGGACCAAAGTACATTTTCATTAAAATCTTGAGTTCTAGGAATTGACTCTAACAAGCTTGAACCAAACACATATCACACATATACAAACATCTTGTGTCAAAGAGGGATAATACCATGATTGGGTTGAAACTCGAAGCAAAAAAGTCACCTTTGCTTGTCCCATTATGCAAATAGTCTACAATAAAAAATAGTGGTCTTCACCACTATCAACACCAAACAAAAGAATGAGTAGTAAGTATAAGGTAAAGTTCTCATCACACCTCGGTTGAGAATCTGATTCCCCAAAGCTCTAACTCTTTTACCAACCATATACCATTGATCCTCAAGTCGTAAGGATAGAACTACATTTCCATCCAGATGGTTAGGTAGTCCAAATCCCCAAAGCTTAGAGATCAAATCATTATACTATGGAGCTAATCTCCACCGGGGCTATAGACACTTGATTGGTAGTGGAGTATGCTCATGTGTGGCGACACATCTCTCTCAAAGAGACCTCTAACCACACATAAGGGTAGGCTAGCTTCTTGGTCTCCTCCATGACAGGTTTTCATCTCAATTTACTCAATATGGGTTAATGAACTCACGTGCACACACATTGGTTCTTGATTGACTCGAGTTGCTACCATGCTCTCGATTGGTAAATAAACATTTCAATGAACACACATTTTGTCTTAGAGAAATTAGACAAAACTTAGGGATTTTGGTCAAAATCACTAGTATGTCTAAGTCTCTATAAAAAAATCAACCATCCATAAGCCACAACAACATCTATATCATTATCACATGATTACATGAGTCTTCCATTTCACATACCACCATTTTGGTGCCCCTGATTAAGCAACAGTGATAACAATGGTCAAGCAAATATAAACTTCTACAAATGATCATTAGAATGTTAGTTTATTTGTATTCATACACATCATCATTACATTATCATCCATCACATCATCATTACATTATCATCCATCACATATACACATGCATTCACACAAACATCCATACAAATTCATAACACAAAAGTAAAAGCCATGTATATATATATATAAATAACATGTACAATGAATGCTCGAAGGCTATACACAATGGAGCACCAAGGCTAATATACAAAAAGTGCATCTAAGAACTATATAATTCCCAAAAGCAAACCCTTGAGACCCCAAAGGAGCCCTAGACCTAGAGGCGCTATGCCTAGAGTCACTATGCCTAATAAAACCCACTATGGAGGAAGAAAGTCAATCTGCCAGCCCAATATGGTGTTGCATAAGTAGATCCTCTAAATATTGGATATACCTCTCTCAAGATTAAGGCATAGTACATCATACCTCTAACGAGAGTCCCTTTGTGCCAGATCTGCCTGGAGCCTCGCTATCGCATCCTCACCTCCATCTGTTGTCACCTATGCATCTAGCTCTACTTGCATCTGAGCAATATCTACATCTCACTCTACCACAATTTTCTTGAGCTAGTCTCACTCTACATCGAACCTAGTCTACTCCTCACTCTAATATAGAGGTGTCTCTAGAACCTCCTCCATATCATTCCTACTATCATCATTACCTCAAATCTCTAGAGGCTACTCTTCTACATCCTTCATTTGCCTCCCTCAGTTGTTTGATCGATGATATCTCTAATGTCAGGAGTCTCCTTAACCTCCTCTACAACCTCCTCCTCATATTTTCTATCCTTATCGACCACCTGAATCGCTACCCATGGTGGCTATGAAGCAAACCATACATCATACTCTATTGTAGTCTCGATATCATCCACATTAAGGAGATCCATCTCATCATAATCCTCATACTCCACTCACCACTCATCTACACAAGGTAGGATCAACTTATCTACCTTATGCCTATAGATCATAGGAGCCTTAGGTACTCCCTTCCTGGCCTACTTAAACTACCACAATTATGCTCTATCACTAGGACACCTAGCATCTTGCCATGGCCTCCAATACACTTGATTAGGCATCAACCCTATACATAGATATTTGCACTCCTAGCCACTGTGACCAGGATGACTCAGTTTAACCTCCTCAACTACCCACCATCTCAAAGCATAGGGTTGATCCCTATCCCACTCTTCACAAGGTAGACCCATAGGACGAGCCACACTAAAGTGCTTCTAGCCCCAAAATTGTAGCAACACATTGCAACCCAACCCCTTTTACCCCTATATCCTCACCTCATAAAACTCCTGATACATCCGATCCAATAGAGTAGGTGCCCATGCATACACCTGAGGCTCATCAATCATATCGTACACTAGCCTAATCATGTTCCATGGGAACCGACAACCGATGTTGTTAGGCACCAATATGTTGGCCAATAGGAACATGATCAAGGTGGGAAATACCTCCAACTCCTTCTTCACATACATGGCCAAATACCTTATCCCTCCACCCCTCACACTCACATCCCTCCATCCATCTCCAAAAATCTACCTCAACTCATACTCCTTATCATGCCCAACTTGGACATGCAACCCCTCCACTGGCACTCGAAAGATGTGGTATACATCTTCCAGGGTCACCGTCATCTCTCCTATCAGGAGCTAGAATGTTCCCCTATCTAGATTCCATCTCTCTACCAAGGTAGAGAGATATCCCTCATCAACCCTCACCACCTCAATTCGTGCAACCCTCGCCAATACCATCTGCTCTAGCTTATCCCAATGGTACTTTTGTAAGGCCTTTCTTGCCCTCGATATGATAGGTGAGAATCAATTTCGAGCCTCCAATATCCTCAAATGTAGCACAACACAACAATAAATACATTAATAGCACATTCATTACATAAAAATAAATGTACAAATCCAAACAAGAGTGCCAAAAGCACTTACCTCAACCACTTGCACCTCCATGCCTACTACTGCATCCACTCCCTCCATCGCCATTACTTCACATCTCCACACTCCTTCACTCACTCACTTTTCTTCAGACGTTGCTTCTTGAACCTTTGAATGGAAGAATGAATACAATTTCACCTCTACAGCACTCTTGTAGCCGATTATGGTGTACTCAAACACCCATAGGTGTCTGTATGGCACACTCAAACACTTCTCAGCATTTGCCATGTGGCAGACACTCACCTGCATTTGTGCTTGACATGGAAGTTGGTCGATTTTTAGCTCTAGAATACTACAAAAACGTAGCTTACCTCCACAAAATCACTTCAAAATTCATCCATACATCCATTTCATCATCACATCATATTTTGTGAAAGCACAAACTATTTTGGGTGCTTAATTTTTGTTTGTGACCAAAAGTTGCAAAAATGCCTAAATTGTGTACAAACACCTCAAAACAGTTCAAAATTTCACAAAACTACCACATTCATCATCCCAATCATTCATCACACCATTTCATCATATTTTGTGATAACATGGATTGATTTGGGTGGTTAAATCTTGTTTGCGACCAAAAGTCACAAAATTGTCCAAAATTGCTTCAAAAATGTTCCAAAACAATTCCAAATTTCACAAAAATTGTACAATTTGCTCATCAATGTATTTTCCTTCATACATTTCACAATCATCCAATTCATTTATCATTACATCCTCATGCAAAATTTACCAATTCCACTCACATTTTCAAGTGAACCTCGTATCTAGTGGTTTACTCTATTATCCTGGGCGTTTGCAACAATTGATTATCCATGTAATTCGATAGGATGGGTATATTACCATAAGTAAACTTGTTCATTCATGTTTATTCTACATAATTTATATCATTCGAATCAACAACCCCCTTTTTCTATTGGGAAAAAAACACAAATCAATCATTATACCATTCACATTCACATGCATCATATTATTCACATTCTTTTACATCATTCATATCATCCAAGCAAACCTCGTATCTAGTGACCTACTCTATTTCCCCTGGCATTTATAGTGATTGGTTATCCATACAATTTGGTAGAATAGGTAGATCACCATAAGGACACTTGTCCATATCATCATCCAACATCCTCTTGTTTAAAAACATCTTTTTGGTCCCTCATTTTGTGAGTGAGACTATGCTCAGACTAATTTGCTTAAAAGTTACCATTGATGCCCTTTTTCATGGGGTCCCCAACATGGATAACTATCACTACATCATTCCCTTTAATACTCAAGAATTGTGCATAGTCACTAGGAATTTCTCTCCTAGCAGTCACCCGATCTTAGGATGATTGGTTCCTGATGTTTTGCATTTTCATCATTTTGTATTTCAATGACGCCAATAGGCATGTTTTTCAACAACATATAATCACCCCAAAATTGGGGTAACCTAATTTGATTTTGTTTTCCCACATTAGGATAACTCATTTACATAATTCATATCATCCACATTGACAAAAACCCCTTTTTTAGTTAGGGCAAAAATAGAATCAATCATTGCACTTTTCATAATCACGGCATATTCATCATCCTCATTTAAAAAACCCCTTTTTTTGTTGAGGTAAAAATAGAAGTAATCATTTCACTTACACCATTCCCATGCACTGCATTATTCCTTTATATCATTCATATCATCCTCATTTCTGTTAATTGGCTCGTGATATTCATTCTTCACTCATTCACCAATTGAGGGGGTAAGATACAATAACATTTTTTATATTCATGATCTTCTTGCACTCCAAGGAAAAGAAGCTGCTTCACCAAACTAGGTGTCTCTTGTTTTTGCACAGTATTGTGTTCCATGCAACGCGATACAAAAAGGGGCATCTGTAGACACCAAATCCTAGCCACTTGTCTTCCATGCATCATCCAATCACAACCATCTATTATTTATTTATATATGTGTGTATTTATATATATATATACACACACATATATATCTTAGGCACTCATCACATATATATATATATTAGGCACTCATCACATATCAATCTCATCCATCCATCTAACTTGATCCATGTCACATATCAACGCACAATCTTAGGCCTTCATCATGATTTATTCTTGATCTCTCGTTGGTATTTTCAAAACCCTAACATGTTGAAGGCAAGTTATAAAAGATCATTCACAAGCAATCAAGTAATTAAGCAGTTTATCAAATCCAAAAGTTTGAGAGCCCTTACATCCATCATCATCCAAACCCTAGCATTTTTCTAACATCCTCCCTCCTCGTCATCATTGCATCCCCCATTTATGTCACCTAAACCCCTGTGAACTAGATCTAGTTCTACAGTATACCTCCTTGAAACCCTCGAATGTTGTAGGGTTTTCCTTGGACGCTGCTAAGCATTCCAGGAATGTTGTAGGGTATTCATAGCCCTTCCATAATGCTCCAGGGTATTTCCCAACCTCTAGTTTATCGTCAATAAACCCTCGAATGCTCAGACAAGGTATTTTCTAACAAGGTATACGACATTGTTGCTTTACAACTTACATTTTGTGTTTGCTTACATTTTATCATCATTACATCTAGGGTTTGTAAATGTATTTTACAGAGGGTCTCACATAGTGGAGCCCTCGCATATGCTATTAACCTCTTTATGTTATGATCTATTTGTAGGTATAGGAACTATATTCTTGATGGTTGTAGCTTGGGTGGTCCCGTAGGGATACGCAAGCCCACCCAAAACTCATTTGGATTGAAGGCGATTATAGAAGACACCAACATTCTTTTGAATAGGGTTTTTAAAATCCTCGCATTGTATTATTTGTATCAAAGCAATAAATTGCATTGTAACCCCAAATTCAGGGTAAGTTTATTGTATAAAGGAGAGATCCAGGCTCCTTGAGTTCAATACAAATAAAGATCTTTCATTTTGTGCACATATTATCGTTTGCTTTGATCTATTGCTTTATTGGTGTTGTTCATTTTTACTTTACAGAGTGTCTTAGGTTAGATTGTACAAAGTGAAGGTCAAGAATCATGTCTAGGTGTGTATACAAGATAGTCATGTGTATGCAAGTGTATACAAGATAGTCATGTGTATGCAAGTGTCAAGTAGAGAAGACAAGAGTCATGAAACTTGGAATATAGAAAGGAATAGTCAAGTATCCAAAGAGTCATTCCACTATGGCTATATAGTACTCTATAGAGGAAGACCTATATATCCGATAATCAGAGAATCATCATTAAGTATCATATTTGTAAGAGAAAAAGGAGTACTAAATATTGCATACATTTTTGAGCAATTAATATTGTAAGTTTTGCTACATGCTTTGTACATATAATGTTCAAGCTATTTATGTTCATATCGATGTTTATTAATGAATTTTTGATAAATTATAATTCATGGTTTACATATTAATTTGTTCATACTATTCTACTTACATTATTATCTTGATCTTGTTGTATTGTGTTTATATTACATTTGATCTTGTGGAATTTATGTTGTGAGTTTCACGTTAGTATTTAGGTTTGAAAAACCATCAACAAAGAGCAAATCATTGTTGGTCTATAATCAAGTAGTGCTACTATCTCTAAGAGTAGAATAAAGAGATAATATACAAGGTGTTTTAAAAACCATGATGATAAAATGAAGGGTATTGCCCCAAGGGGACCGAGACCCTATTATGCTATTGAGTAACAAAGATAAACATACTTATACCAAGATGAAATGATCAAAATAAAGAATTTACTAGATGTAAAATGTAAGGGTAATATGCAAAGCTAGCTAGAATGAAATAAGTTAAATGATTAAGTATAGCAAGATGCAAGAAATTTTATCTTTCACCAAGGAATAAGTATTTGCACGTCCATCATGCACTGCACTCCGATCAAATTGCCATGGCCTGCCCAACAGCAAATGGCAAGCATCCATGGGGAATACATCACACAGGACTTCATCCTGGTATCTCCCGATCTAAAATGTGACTAAACACTATTCTCGAACCCAAGCTCGGTGGTCCTTCCGCAACCACGCAATCTGATACGGGTGTGGGTGCCTCCTTCTCTCCAACTGCAACTTAGTAACCATCTTCTCTGAAACTAAGTTGTCTGTACTTCCATTGTCGATGATCACATTGCAAACTTTGCTCGCACTCTTGCATCGGGTACGGAACAGTGCTTCTCCTCTATTCGTATTTGTCTTCTTCCACCAGCATGGTCCTCCTCACAATCATTGCTTCTCCCTTTTTAGCTTCTTCAGAATGTTCTGAATCAGCATCTTCAACTGCCACAACTGCTCTGGTGGGACCCATCGGTTTCTTGTTCGTCTTTTCCCAGTGTTGTGGACACTCGAATGCACGATGCCCTTCTTCACCACAGTGGAAACATGTTCCACGAAATACTCCTCTTTCATTCCCGCGTCCAGATCTACCCCTTCCTCTCAGGTAGTTATCATTCTAAACTTGCGGTTTTGGGTCTTCATCTTCTTCTTTCTGACCTCGGCTACTGCTCTCCTCTTCTTTCTTCTCTTCCTTTCATTCTTTCTTTCCACCATTCTTTCCTCCCGGTCCTTTCACCTTTTGCTTATTGTCAAACCTTCTGTTCAACTTTTCTTCAACCTTTAAAGCAAATTGGTAAGCATCTTCGATGGTGCTTACCCGAACCAAGCTCAACTCCTCCTGCACACTCGGTCTCAACCCATTAATGTAACGGGCCACTTTTTCCTTGCTTGCTTCCAAATGTCCAGTTCTGATGGAAATCTTGTAAAATTCCTCCGTGTATTCTTGAACTGTTCTGTTCATCTGCCTCAAACTCTACATTTTACGTAACAGGTCCAGTTCATAATCTACGGGGATAAACTGCCTTTTTAATTTCTCCACCATTCTGTCCCATCTGGTTATCCGCTCCTTTCCTCTTCGGTTTCTCTCCAGCTGTACCCCCTTCCACCAAATGCTAGCATGACCCTTCAGTCAGGCCTTAGCAAATCTGACCCGGTTAGGGTCTTCAACCTCTTCGTATTCAAAATATTCTTCTAAATCATTCACCCAGTCTATCAACTCCTCTGGTTTCAAGTTCTCGGAATACGTAGGAACTTCTAACTTTGGCCTCTTCCCGATCTGGGATATGGCCTTGTACAATTTGGCCTGGGCTGGATCTACATCTTCTTCCTCTTCTTCAAATTGATTCTGCTCTTCCACTTCATCCTCACTGTCTGCATCCCTTCTCGGCTCACGTCCTCGACGTAGCTCTTCTTGCAGGGCCTGGACTTGTCGCTGCAATGCCCAGAAATCTTCCGTTGCCATGCCTCTTCCACCCATCGGGTTTCTTCTCGGAGGCATCTTCACCCAAACTCAAACCCTCCCACACGTCCTGGTACAACTGCCTCTCTCCTTCGACGGTCTGTTGTACGCTCAGGAACTCCCGCTCTGATACCACTGACGGGGCACCGGGAACCAAGGTCTTCACACCCACAATGCAAAACCGAACATTTTCATTAATAATTGGAAAATATTTACATGCATCCAAAGAAACAGCCCGCAGGCCTTACAATGGCCGAGTTCGGCTCTGTTCTTTCTCTGTTCTACTTCCTCCTCTTCTCCGGTTCCCCCCTACAAAAAAATTTCTAGGTCCTTTTCACGAGGCCCCCCAATCCTCACAGCAATCAATGCTTCCACCAAACAAGAGTTCCCCCCGGATTCCAAATTTTCCCTCCCCCGGGTTTTCAAAATTTTGATATAAATGGGCCCTCTGCCTGATCTACCCGGAGCTTGCATTAATGGCGTCCCATGCCCTACGCTGGCCGCCTTGCTCAGGCCGTACTCTGCACTACTGTGTTGCCAGATGCAATAAAACATATGCGTGGCCGTCACCTCCCTTACCAACCTCTGCGTTCCTCATCTTTGTTTTCTTAAACGTGGCCGACCACTCGTAATTCTGACCATGCCTTCTTCTTGATAAAAAAAATAATCGATACACGTACTGCCCTCCATGACTGTTTGATACACGTGGCAGCCACGTGTCGAATTTGGCCTTACATAGCCTTCCGCTATTTTCTTCGGCCTTGACCTTAATTGGTCCCGATCGACCCCTCCACCTTCGTCTTCAACTTGTCGAAGTCCTTTGCTTTGATCTTGGATCTTAATGCTACTTAAAAACCATGCCACGTGGTAGTTTTGCACTGGTCGCGATATCGCGACCAACGGCGCCTCCTCTGAGCCAAAGTCCTTTGGGGTCGCAAAATCATGACATGTCACGATTTCGTGACCCCCACTCCTCCTTCCGCCTTCGCTTCGACTAAAGTCACGATATCGCGATGTCGTGATATCGCGACGTCACACTTCCCTCCGCCTTTGCTCTTATCAATCGTCGCGATGTCGCGATATCGCGACCTCCTCCACTGCCTTAACTCTTCTTCAAACTGCCGTCGCGATATCGCGACGCAACCGGCCCAGGCCTTGCGCAAGCCTTATGAGGTCACGATTTCGCGACCTCCCCCCATGCTTTGAGAAACTTACTCCCTCTGCTCCCTTTGCCCCATTAAACTTTCCTTCTTTAAAAAATACCAAAAATGAACCAACTGCGAGGGACTTAATTAGAAACATTTTTGGAAGATGCATGATTCTTCCACTGCCATCGGATGCTCCTGCATCATTTGTGTTCAGTCTATAGAATTGTATTTCCTTGTAAGTTTATTTTGATTTTAATTCATTGGTATCAAATCTCAATTGATGGATAGTTTCATTGTGGCAACGAGGCTTCTTTTCCTAGAAAAAAATTATGGTCATAACACATCCATATTAGTAATATGTTTTTTTCCCTTCAATTTATATCCTTTTTTTTGTAATTAATTTTGTATTCATCCAAAGCACTCAAATTTTTTTCTCCCCTAGATTCATTAGGTTAGAAACCCTATGCTAGGGGTTTTGAAATATCACAAAGGATTTATCCTTACAAGCCAAGCTAGAATGCCCATAAAATATCGAGTGAAGGTATGATTTGACTCTAATACCTAGGCCTTAGATAACACTCGCACATGGTTGCAAGCTCTCACACACCCCTGGATATATAAGGATACCACATAGATATAGAAGAAGCTTTTACCCATAGGAAGATATTGGTCATTATGTTTTATGGTGTACCAATAAGCAATTATTCCTAGGAAGGTATTTGCATCGTACCTTAAATATGAACAATGTGACTATGAGAATAGTGGAATCCTCTATAGCTAATGCCTTGAAATATTAGGTCAAACATTATCTATGATAATGCAAGCCCATAAACCAATCAAACCCTATACTAGTATACTTGAATTATAAAAAAAAATCCTGTAAGGAGTTTTGTGTATATTGTGAGTCATTTAGAAGACTTCAAAATTTTGACCTAAGCAAACTGTATTTTCATAGAATATTTGAAATTTTATAAAATTAGGTAATAGTTAGAGGGCAAAAACAATAAGGACATAATTAATATTTATGACTATAAAGGTTTTTAAAAGGGTATTGAGTAACATGTGGAAAGTTTTTAGCATAATATCTCACAAAACCACCAAGAATTTGGTGATTTTAACTAAATATATTGCCCTTAAGGATGCAACAACTAAGGGCCATAGACACATGTCATAAAAAACTAGTCACAAAAAAATATCATTTTGAGATTTATCCTATTCTAATGATCTTATCGTAACAATTATTTTCATATATAACATTAGCAATTATTTTTTATCAACTAAGGTCAATTTTTTGCTAGATCCACTATGATCACCTTTTTGCATTGATCATTTTGGTATATGACACCCGTATCATATTTTAAACACTTGATTTTTTGTAAAATGGATGCAAGATGATAATCATAGGACAATTTTAAAAAAAAGTGAGTGAAGAGGTAAAGGAATTATAATAATTTAGGATCAATTTTGAAGTTTTGAATGGGACTCCTTAACTAATAGGATAAAAAAGTTAAACATGATGAAACAATTGCAACTCAACATACAAAATGTCCACATGTTCACCACCAATCTCTTTAACACTGTCCAAAAAGTATGAGAAGCATTACAACAGGGTGAACATAATCCCACCCCCACTAAACTCATAGGAAATCCATAAAATATTATGGTAGGACAACATACCTTACTTACTACACCCTATACCATAAAATTAGATTTCCCCAAGTTTTATGGTGAAGATCCTACTATTTGGATATATCATGTAAACCAATATTTTGATCTACATCAAACTCAATATACTCTAAAAGTACCTATGGCCCATTTCAACTTGAAAAAGGAAGCAATGCAACAGTAGCAATGGTTCCATAAATATAATGGAACAACATCTTCATGGGATAAATTTTGTGAAAATATACTCGTTTGATTTAGTCTCAATGCATATAAGGATTTTACAAGATCCTTGACTAAGCTCAAACAAACTCAAATAGTTTATGACTACCATAAGGAATTTGAAAATTTTGGCAAATAGGACAAAAGGGCTAACTAAGGCATTTTTTACAAGTTGCTTTTTTAGTGGACTAAAGGAAGAAATTCAAATGGAGGTAAGAATGATCAACCTAAAGAACATGATAGACATTATTGGATTAGCAAGGTTGGTTGAAGATAAACTAGTAACACTACATTGCACATATAAGTCAACCCAAGTTTAAAATATTTCAAAACCTTTAGTATCTCTAGGTGTAAGAAATATAACCATCCCCATTAATAGACTATGTGAGATAGCGATGAAAGCTCACCAAGAAAAGGGTCTTTGTTATAAATACAATGAAAAATATAGTCCAAGTCATATGTGCGTTAGAAAAAATTATACCTACTAGATGCTAAGTCAACCACTATCCCACTTGGGCCCGAGGCACCTAATGACAACTCAAGTGATGAAAAACATAAGGACATAAATGTTGAGGAAAAGTACACACCTCATATATTCTTGTAGACCCTAGTAGGTATTACTATATCATAGACTCTAAGGGTGTGAGGGTATTTTAAAAAATATCCTCTAACAATTCTCATTGACATAAACAATAAATGTTGGTGGATAAATTAATGATGGAATGAAAAGCAAGATAAATTAAGATGTTAGGATCTAATTTCCTAACCCCTTTTACTTTATTGTAATAGTTTAGCTAGTGACAAGTGGGCACCACTTTTGAATATAAAAGTGACCCTAGATCATTAGGGTCAGTGTTAGATAACTTGAATAGCTATTTTAGCTTAATCTAATTTTGTCTAATCCTAGAGCATTAGGATAAGTTGATTTATCTTTATATATTGCATTATAATAGAAGTAAGAGCACCCTAATGGAAGGAATATTTGCTTCTTTTAGCATACAATGTGTCATTTCCATAATGGAACGATTCCTTATTTTTGTTATACCATTTTGGTGTGGTGAATAAGCTATAGTTAGTTGTTTTTTTATACTATTTTGTTTTATAAATTATTCAAATTCTTTTGATAAAAATTCACCACCTTTATCTGAATGAAGATTTTTGATTGATTTCGTAGATTCTTTTTCTACAAGTTGCTTGAATTGCTTAAAATATGTAAAGGCTTCATATTTAAATTTCAATAAGTGAACCCATATTTTTTGGGAATAATAATCAACAAATAAGTGAAAGTATCTATGTCCCCCAAGACTATAATTCATTTGTCTATATAAATCTATAATACGCTATTTCTAGTGGTTCCTTAGATTTAAGTAAACTTAATTCAAATGGAATTATTGTTTTCATGGTAGGCATTCTAGACAAATTGTAGACTATCATGTTAGATTAGGTAAACCTTTGACGATTTGATATCTACTTAGTTCATTCAAGGATGATGCACTTATATACCCTAATCTATTATGCCAAAGATATCTTGTCTCTAATGTTCTTACTAGTAGAACAATATTTAATAAGGTTTCAAAAGTAAATACACCATTATTGAAAGATTCAATGGCTATGAGTTATCCTTGTTTAGTGATGATACATTTCTCTTTTCTTTCAATATTTTTGAATTCAACCACCAGGATTTGATCTAGCATTTGAGATACTAATAAAATATTGGCAGCTAAATCTGGTACATATAGTATATTTTTAAGCATGCATTCCCCATTAGGTAAGCTAATTAAATTTCTCCTATACCTTTGACTTGATATGTCCTATCATCTACCATAGCAACCATTTTATCATATTTTTCTTGAAAAGTATTAAACCAATGTTTGTTTCTAGTCATATATCTACTTGCTCCTAAATCAATGTACCAATAATTTGTATTTTTTGTGTCATACTCCATGTGAGACTTTGAGGGTATTTTCATGTTGTTCCTTTGTTTTTTATATCTTCCAATTTCAATCAATTTAATTTCTCCTTCCAAATATCAATTTCATCAATAAAATTATTCTCCAATAATGTAATTAATTAATTTCCTTCATTAAATTAATTCCTTCAAGTAATTAATTTCTCCCAATCATTCAAATAATTAATTCTTCTTATCACTTCAAAAATCAAATAATTAAAATGAACCTTCTTATAACTCCCAAATAATTAAATCATGAAATTATCCTTATAACTCTCAAAAAATCAAAATAAATGGTGCTTAGACTATGCAAATGGTATAAATCTTAATGAATAACCTTCATGCAAAGTGCATCCCATGCAAATCAATGTCCAGTCGATGACTATAACTGCTACTTATCTACACTCAATGTTTTACTCAAATTCCTCCTAAGGATTTTGGAAAATTCAATATTGATGGTGCCTCTAGAGGGAACCCTAGAAAAGCCAGTCCAGGAGGAATTGGTAGACTTTCAGATGGCTCCCTAGTTTTTACTTTTGCTGAGAATTTGGGTATTCTTTCCAATAAAATTGCTGAGGGGTATGGTATCCTCAGAGGCCTTCAAGAGGCTACTAAGGTTGGATGGGAAAAGGTTGTAGTTGAGTCTAACTCTCAACTCATGATTAATATTTTGAAGACTCCTAAGAATCATAAGGTTGATTGGAGAAAAAAAAGAATTATTGAGAAGATTCAATTAATCCAGATGGGATTTTTGAAATTTGATTACAATCATGTGGTCAGAGATCAAAACAAGAGTGTTGATGCTTTAGCTAATTGGGCTTTGGACAAAGGTGATCTTACTTGTTATGGCCACCCTCCTAGATGGTGGGCTTTGCAAATTAGGTAAGCTCTTCTTTCTATCATTTCTTTGGATGGCTCCAATGCTAAAGGTACCTAGTTTCTTCTTGCTTTATTTTTACTTCTCTTTGGTTCACTCAGGTTATTTTAGTTCCCTAGCTCAAATTATTCTTTCTTTTGTTTCCTCTATTTATTCTTGCCTTAAAAGTCTTTCGGTCTAGAAAGATCATTGTTATGTTCATTTTTTTCTTTTTTCTTTTTTGTTTTTTTGTTTAGTTTTTTAAGGTGTGTGTTCTTTGTTTTGTTTTGTTTTTGTGTTCTTTGTGTTGTTTTTTGTTGTTCTTATGTTTTTGTTGTTTTGTGTTTTTTTTATGTTTTTTGTTATTGTTCTTGTGTTTTTGTCGTTCTTGTTCTTGTGTTTCTATTTGTTTGTGTTAATTAGTGTTTTTATGTGTGAGTGTTTTCTATGTTTTTTGTTTTTGTTTATTGTCTGTGTTTGGTTTTTTTTATTTTATTTTTTATTTTTTATTTTTATTTTTTTAGGTTTTGGTTGTGTTTTTTTTCATGTTTTTTTGTTATGTCTTTATAGTGTTTTGTTGTTTTTGTCTTGTTTGTGTTTTGTTTTGTTGTTCTTGTATTTTTTCTATGTGGTTTGTGTTGTGATATTTTTCTTTTATCTTATTGTGTGTGTGTTTGGTTGTGTTTTTCTTTTTGACACACTCAAGGAGCATGTTTTTATTTTATTTTATTATTTTTATTGTTATTTATTTTATTTTTTAAATTGTTTTTGCATGTTTGGTTGCTCCTTGAGTATGTCAAAGGTGGTAGGCCAGGTTCAAGCGTTGGGTATTTTTTGTGTAATGGATACCCTTTCCTCCTTGGGTCTTACCCGAAAGTGGCATCCCTTCTAGGATGTTTTCCACAAATAAAAAAAAAATGTTTTACTCAAATGTCCAAATATAAGCCAACTTTGTAACACCTAAGAGTAGCAAAAATAATATGTTACCCTACCACCTGCTTATCCTTGCCAAGAATTTCCTAAACATTTCTAGAATACAACGTTTCACTATCTCCTTTTGTGCTTCGTAGGCAAAGCAACAACCATAACATTTTTTCTATGATAGTCTCACGCATAGCAATTTTTATTTAGCATAGCGATATAGCATGGAATAATTTATCTTTAACGATGAAACAAGCAATCTAACATGCAACAATTTCTTCTCCATCCAAAAGTAGCACTTTCACTATGACGCAACAAGTACAAACTTCACACAATACAAAACCATCATTCTATTCATCCAGACTTTTGAATTTGTTCATCTTTCTAGTTTGAATGTAATAAATTCAAATAGCATCCTTCAACTTTCAATTTATCGCATCTATCTAAACAACACATTCCTCTTCTTGAACAACACCTTCTACTAGTGCCTAGATGTCTCATCCAATTTGTCAATCTCTTTCTCTCCACAATATCTTCCTCCAAATATAATGTTGACCACCAATCCACTATTCAAATCTCTCCTTCAATTCTTCTCTCCACAATATAATTCATACCACTAGTCCTTTCTACCTAGAACTATAGCTTGGACCACCAATCCTTTCTTATTGTTAAGTGGCTTTGATACCACGGTTAGCAATTTGATGCAATTGTTCATAGGTTAATCAATCATAAGATAAATAAATTAATCAATATCAATATAATGCATCCATCAATGTTCCACAAAAATACACTAAAACTTTATTGCTCAAAAAATCAAGCAATGCATAAAGAAAAACTTGTACAAGTTCCACTTTATAAAGTTATCTCCAATATAAAGATACATGAGATATTTCACCTTACATGACTCTTGGCTTTTGCTCTCCTCAAACTCACGGGAGAACTTGACTCTTCATATGCCTTTCTTACAATAAGTCCCACATATTACATAAAGATAAAGTATCTCATGATTACATATAACTCCTACTTCTAAACTAGACACATCACTCAAAGACTCTTCACTTCCTAACTAGACACCTCACACACTTAAATACATGACACTTGCACACTCCTACAAACTTGATACATACTTTATATAAAATTAAATTCACACCCTAAACTACTTATTTACAATGGGACCAAATAATGTAATACCTTCGATAAGAATATAAGTTAAGAAAAGAAAAAGGAGGTGACGAATAGTTAGCAGAGAAGAAAAAAAGTTGGTTGACTATTACAACATCCTTAAAAAAGAGGAAATTCATTGGAGATAGAAATCAATAGCAATATAGCTTAAAGAGGGTGATAGAAATACTAAATATTTCCATACAACTACTATCAAGTATCATAGAAAATAAAAAAATAAGAGATATTTATAACTTTATAAGAGAAATAACAACATATCAAGAAGAGATTGCCAAAGAAGAAATTGATTTCTTCTCTAATCAGTTGAAAAATGATAAACCAACATGATGAAGAGAACATGGATAGTCTAGTCAAAAATATCCCCAATATGATCACCAAAGAAATGAATAGAAAGTTGAATTCAAGGATAGAAGAGGAGGAGATCCATAAGGTACTTTTTGCTTTTGGAAAAAATAAATCCCTAGGATCGGATGGTTTTTTAGCAGGTTTCTTCTAGGAATGCTTGGACTTCATTAAAGAAGACCTTATTGGAGCCATCCAAAAAAACCAAATATCAAGGAAGCTTTTGAGAAAGCTAAATAGTACCTTTGTAACCCTAATAAAGAAAAAGAAAAATGCCAGACACTTCAAGGATTTTAGACAAATAAGTATTTGTAATATGATATACAAAGTGTATACAAAGGTCTTAGAGAATAGACTAAGCAAGATTTTCCACCTTATCATTTTAGAAGAATAACAAACCTTTGTTAAAGGAAGGTAAATCATGGATGGTATCACTTTGACTCATGATCTCATCCATTTGGTAGAAAAAAGTAATAGGGCTAGAATGATCATCAAATTGGATTTTAGTAAGACGTATAATAGAGTCTCATGGTTTTTCTTGTACAAAAGTGATGAAGATACTAGGTTTTTTTGATAGATCATGTATGACTACTATGAATTGTATCCCCACTCCAAAGTTCTTTGTTCTAGTCAATGGGGTTCTTATAGGCTATTTTGAGTCTTCTTATGGTCTAAGACAAGGATATCCCATCTCTCTGGCCCTATTTGTTCTTATGGCAGAAACTCTAAGTAGAAGCATCAAGAGTGAAAAAATAAATAGGGAATATCTTAGGGTTGAAAGCAACATCTTCTCTACCTCCTTTCACCCACAAAAAATTCATGAATGACACTATTATTTTTGGATTTTCTTTGATCAAAGAAGCCAATGCATTTAAAAGCATTTTATCTAGGTATGAAAAAACCTCTGACCAATGTATTAATTATGAAAAAGGTGAGATTTATTTCCTTAATACTCTTCCATTAAGACAATAAAATAAAGGATATCATAGGATGCAATATAGAACAGTTGCCAATAACTTATTTAGGAATGTCTCTTTTGAGAGGTCAAATGAAGAAGAACCTACAAAATGTTCTTATTGATAGAATCTAGACTATTTTAGCATGTTGGAAAGAAAAAATTCTCTCACAAGTAGGTAAAGCCTTGTTAAAAATATTTTTGTAGTCTACCCTAATCTATTTCATATCTCTTTTCATAATGCCAATGAAGATTGCAAATATCGTTGAATACATCGAAAAGAATTCCCTATGAATAGGAACTGAAGATTAAAAAAAGGTTTTCACTAATCAGCTAGGATAAAGTTTTCCATAATAAAAGAAGTGGTGACTTAGGTATGAGAAAAATGAAGGATTTGAACATGGTATTAGGGGCTAAATTTTTGTGGTGGTTTTAAACATGTACTAAAATACCATGGATGCTATTGTTAAAAAACAAATACTTAAAAAATAAACCAAATTTGGCTAGTGTTGAGGATGATGAATACCCCATTGGCTCAACCATATCTAATCAAATGATAGAAAGTAGTCTTATACAAAGAAAATAGCTAATTTGAAAAGTTAATAAGAATACAATCATAATTTTTGGTATGATAAATGGATTTATAATATTCTACCAGATGTCCTCAAGGCTTATAGAAAATAAAATAGGTGTTGATTGCTAGATGTGGGATTTAGATAAAGGACTTTATCCTCTTAACTAAAGATAACAAACCTTCTTGGAGAGAGATATAAGATGATTGGATGGATGAGGATTTAAAGTTTGAGAATATTATCTTAGATATCATTAGAAAATCCTACCATATCCCTTCCTCTTAGGAGGTGGAAGCTCCCTTATGGCCTTCACACACTAAAAGGAAACTATACATTCAAGAGTAATTATGACAAATTTTATTCAGATGAAGTGGATTCCTTTCCTTGGAACTTGGTTTGGAAAAACTCTTGTATCTTTCAAATCAAAATATTTATCCAGTTAACACTTCATAATAGAATTTGTACATGGAAAAATATTAAGAAAAGAGGATTCCATGGTCCAAGCATATGCCCCTTATGTTAGATAAGTGAAGAGAATATTGGTCATCTACTCCTAAAGTGCACTTGTGCTCAAGAAGAGAATAAGACTTCTTAGATATTACCTAGGAAGAGTAGAGATATTTGGATCCAATAGAAGGAACAAATAATGAAAGAGAAAAACACAAAGCTATGGGAGCTCTTTAAGGATTACTACTTGTGGGGATTATGGTTGGATAGGAACAATCGAATATTTAAGAACGCTCAATTTTCTCAAAAAAAACCTTTAATCTTACCATGGTTGAAGTGAGAGAGATACTTGACATGCATAAACTGCATAAAAATGAGGATAAAGATAAATTTAATTTGAGAAGAAATTGTAAATGAAATCCTTCAAAGAAGGGATGGATCAAATTAACTTTGATAAGGCTACCAAAAAGAATCCAAAGGAAGTAAGGTATGGAGGGTGCATTAGATATTTATTAGGTATAGCCTTAATGGCATACGAAAAAAACTACAAATCAACAACCAATAATCTGGTAGAAGCTAGGATAGTCCTTCATGGGTTGAAGCAAGCAAATTTCCTCAATATTTAGAAAGTTGTGGAAAGTGATTCAGGGTTATGCATAGTGGTGAATTATTGCTAATTAATGAATATTTGAATTTTTGAAACTTGGAATTGGCAAATATATGGACCCTTGATCGAGACCCATTAGCCTGAAATTTTTTTGTGCAATTTTTTTTTGGGTCAACTCGCCCCAATTTTATAATAATTTGATCATTTAAATTTTAAATCGCCAACATTACCCTCAATAATAGTGGACCTTCTCGCCTTGAAATTATAAAAAAATTATTTACACCAACAAAATTGCCTAATATACCCCTAGTTACCAGTATATATACTTAATGCGATAAATACCCCTAGAATCTATGCGAAGGAGCGTAGGCCCTCGTGAGGCCTAGGCTATGGTGCATAGGCCCGCGTAGGGCTTTGGCCATGGCATGCAAGCCAAGAGAAAATAATTAAAATTCTTTCATTAATTTAGTTGCAATTTACTAGAAGACTATTTATTGTTTATGGTTATGTCGTCTAAGAGCGAAGAAGTAGTTTTTTTCCTCAAAGAATGCAAATGTAGACCATGTTTTTTTGTAGAATTTACACTTACAAGCTAGAACAATGCATTCATTAGTGTTGATTTAAATGAGATACTATGGATATATTGAAATCATTTCAAATCTTAGTTGTTATTGTGAGTATAGGTAAGTTGGTCATTGTTAGAATCTTACACGAAGGTGTAATGATGTGGGTCTATTGTTTAGGGATCTCATATTCTAACTAAACCTATGATTTAAAAATACTTTGGTTATAAATAAATTTTATTTGAATTTTAATTTAAACTGATTGAACAATTAAAACACTTTAGTTGTAAATAAATTTTATTTGAGTTTTAGTTTAAATTGATTGAACAGTTTAATCTCCCAGTTTTAAAAGAAATCAATTTAAACTAAAACTCAAATAAAATTTTAGTACATTTTAGGTTTAAATTTTATTTGAGTTTTAGTTTAAATTGATATTGATCACTTGTTTCTCCTATATTGACATTGAATTAGAATTTACACAAACTATATAGTGGATGGAAAGCTTTGCAGTTGGATTCTAGGGAGTATTTGCACTCCTTATTGCCAAAAAGAGATGGAGGAGAAAATATTTTCAGTTTTTAGATGACATTGTTTTGTATTTGGCTGAGTTCTTTGGTTGTACAAGATAATCCCATCAACTATTGAAAATATTTGGTATTTTTAAGAGTTTAAATGAGTAGCATGTGATATGGGTTAAATTCTCAATTATTATAACAAATATTGTTGAACTTAGATGAAATTTTTATTTTTAGAATATATTTTTGAAAATTTTATTAATTGTCTTATTTATGCATGTGAATTTCATCAAATCTTGCTGAAAAAATATTTGTTTGTTATTAATATTTATTTTGAATGCATTATTCATTCTTAAAAACTTATATATTTAGGGTTAAATATATTTAAATTCATATTTTTTTAATAAGTTGTGTGGCTTCTATTGGGGGCCACTCCAATTACAAAAACAAAACAATACATTGCTCTTGTTACATTTCTAACAAGTTAATTAAAGCATACCTATCTTTGCTTTTCTATCAAAGATATTCTTCATCTTCCTTAAAGTGGTAAGTTTCCATAATCAACTCTTTATTTTTTAAGGAACTAACAACAAGAACAACTCTTACATGATGCATAACTCCAGTAGATAGAAGGAAAACAAACATAATAGTCATTCATCAAAGAGGGAATCAATTTGATTATTTTTATTTTGCAGCTGAGGTTCTTCCTATAGAGTGGTAAGATCTGAGAATGCATTTTTACACTTCAAGCTCTTGAGGTAATATCTAGTTGTACCACATTTTTAAGGATTTTTATTTTTAGAAAATTGATCTTCATTGATTGTTTCATAATTAACTTCAAGAATACCATATGAGGTGCTAATCTTTTCCATAGAACCGTCTGTATGGTCTTTAGTAAGCATTTGAATTTTATCAATGATCTGATTCAAATTCTCCTTTTAGGGTTAAGTAATATGTTGCTCGCATGATTCCTGTTGGACAATTGATGCATCTGAGGATGAGCTTATTTCTTTTGAACTAGGACATTTGAAAGTATTGAATCATTCACATTCAGGGCCTTCTCCACCAAGGAGGAATCAAAGCATGATCGAATGTTCGAGCATCTCTTCTTTAGGTGGTCATGACAGCCATAACATCTTAGGGAGAAGTTTTCATATTCAATATTTTGAGGTCATTCCCCTTTACTCAAGGAGATAGTAATGGATTGATGCCTAGGAACTAAAACATCCATCCAAACGTACCAATCTTGCTTTACTCATATTAATTTTACTCGATAATTTTTTCTCAGTTTGGGCATCCATATATTGGAATGCACCAATGACATTACCAATTTTGATGAATATCTTCTCTCCCCAAAATTCCACAAGGAGAGCATAAATATTTACCCAGACTCGAATGCAATTAACTTCTTCTGTAAAGGGGTTGAAACTAGGAATCCAAGATCTTATATAAACACCACTTTGTCCAAAAATATTTTTATTTCTTAGATGATATTGTTTTGTATCTGGCTAAGTTCTTCGGTTGTACAAGATAATCCCATTAGCTATTGAAAATATTTGGTATTTTATAAGTTTATATTAATAATAGTGCAAGTGATTATCTTAAAATTAATTATATATATAATTATAAAAATTGAGAAAATATTTGCAGTTCTTATATGACATTGTTTCATATTTGGCTAAGTTCTTTGGTTGTACAAGATAATCCCATCAACTATTGAAAATATTTTGTACTTTTAAGAGTTTATATGAGTAGCATGTGATATAGGTTAAATTCTTAATTATTATAACAAATATTGTTGAACTTAGATGAATTTTTTTTTTTTAAATATATTTTTGTGAATTTTTTTTGTGGAAAACATCCTAGTAGGGATGCCACTTTTGGGTAAGATTTAAGGAGGCAGGGGTATCTCTTCTACCAAAACTACCCCAGGGATTGCAACTAACCTACCACCTTTGACAAACGCAAGGAGCATGCCTAAAATAACACAAAAAAAGAACACACAAACACAAACACATAAAAAGCTAAAACAAAAAAAGCATACTCCTTGAGTGTGTCGACAATAAAAAGCACAACCAAACACATGCACAAAAAAAAAACATGAACCACATAGAACAAACACACAAACAACATAGCAAAACACAAAAAAAATACATAATAAAATAAAATAAAATGACAAAAAAAACACCAAAACACGAAACACAAAAAAAACTACAAAAACTACCAAAACAAAAATAACAAAAAGAAGACCGAAGAAGAGAGAGTATGATGGCAGAAGTGGGAGCAGGAGCAGGAGCAGGAAAAAAAGTGGGAGCAAGCCCGAAGGCCTCCAATGGTGGCATCGGGATCCAGGGCTCGGGATCTTGGCAAGCGACAGGGGGCTCGGGCCCAGGTAAGGGCGAAGAGGATGTGACAGCGGGCCCCTCTGGAAATGCACACTCAGATCCATCGGACAAAGAGCCCCCTGACAAGGTGGTCGAGGAGTCCTCCCTTGGGGGGCCCAACAAACCCTCCTATGTCCAGGTCCTCGCGGGAGAGGCGAACCATCCCTATCCCCCGACCTCGGGCTTATCCCTGGATGGGATGCACATTTCCATCCCAGATGACATTTTCTCTACCTATGTGTCAGGGGCCTCCTATTCCCTGGTCGAGAAATTCATTGGGGGTCGCCCAGACATGGAAACCATCCGTCGCTAGGCCTACTCCAAATGGAAGACCTCTGGGAACATGGAAATCGTTGCCCTATCGAAAGGGTTTTTTCTCATCAAGCTCAATAATAGGGATGACACCAGTCGGATCCTCACGGGCGGACCCTGGTTTTTGGGTCGTAGAAGCCTCTTCCTCAGGCGTTGGGCTGCAGACTTCAATCCCAACACCCAGAGCATAAACTATGCCCCGATATGGGTCTGGCTACCAGATCTTCTGTTTCACCTCTGGCAAGAGGATGTGCTCAAAATCATCGCGCGGGCCATCGGGGAACTTGTGGCTTTCGACTCTGCAACCAAGGTGGGATCCCGAATGGTCCATGCCAGACTATGCGTCAATGCAAACCTTGAATCTGAGCTTCCATCTTCAGTCACCCTGACGTCTGGATCCTATCAATGGTGCCAACCCTTGGAATACGAGAATAAGCCAGCCTTCTGCACCTAGTGCAGCATGCAAGGGCACCTCCTCAACCAGTGCCCCCTCTCCAAGTGTCCCGAAGCACCAGCAGCTGGGGACTCCTTCCCGAAGGCTCCGTCCAGCAGCAGGTTTCCCCCCATGGTCCATCCCGAAGTGGGCGACCCCCTTAGAGACCACCAACGCCCCCATTGTGGTGCAAAAAGAGGCCAAATCTAGCTGACAAAGGGAAACAGAAGGTTGATCCCATCCCGATGATAGATCATGACCAGGTATGTACCCATCCCAACCCTATCCCTAAAGTTTTAGCAGAAGTCTCGGTCTCCCCTGAGGAACCTCCCCACCCGATCGATGGTCCAGTTGATCCCCCCACCTCTCTAGGGGGCCCCCCATCGATCCACCCCTATCCCATCCCCCGGTCATGGGCATCCCTGACACGAAGCCGGGCCCGGAAGCCCACACAGAGCATCCCCCGTCCCCCCTCCCCATGAGCCACCTCCCTCCTCCTTTAACGCCCCCAACCCTCCTCCCCCTAGATCTCCCCCACCCCTCTTAGGCTTGCTCAGAGGCCGGCTCAGAGATGTTCGAGGATGACGACGAGGGCAGTCCATCCTTCTCCCACTCGGCCCTAGAAGGATTCAGTCCTAAATGGACCCGTAGTAAAATATTCACAATGGATTACGATAGTGATAGGAAAAGAGGGTGTCCCACCTTAGGCGAACAGAGAAGGAAGAAAGTAGAAGATGACATTGCCAATGGCCTCTAGATGACCCTCCTATCTGATGCCCTAAACCTCTTGAAAGAAGAACCACTGAGATCCAAACCTCCCTCCCAACAGGGGAAGGGAGGCAAAAGACCCCCCAAGGGTGCCAAATGAAGATACTCACTTGGAATGTGAGAGGGCTCAATGGAGCCCCCAAGAGATGCACCCTTGCCCACCTTCGAAAGGACCATAAGCCGTCCATCCTCATTCTCCAGGAAACCAAACTCGATAAGATTTCTTCTCCCAAAGTAGCCAAAGCAGTTTGGAGCAATAGCAATTTCCTCTTCACCCCGGCCCTAGGCACCGTTGGGGGTCTGTTGTGTTTATGGGACCCGACCACTATCGAAGGGAGGTTGATTTCATCTTCTCCAAGAATCATCAACATCATGTTCCATAGCTTGGTGTCCCGCCAGACCTGGATCCTCTCCAATATTTATGCCCCCAACAACCCGATTGAAAGGGCCTCCCTCTGGGATGAAATTAGCCTCATGCAGGAAGCGTTCAAACCCCTCCCTTGGATCCTGGCAGGTGACTTCAATAGCCCCTTGTTCCCCTCAGACAAGTGAGGGGGAACCACCTTGAACCCCAGAAGCATGGAGGAGTTTGGGGTATTCATCGATTCCAATGAGCTCATGGATGTCCACCTGAAAGGAGCAAAATTCACTTGGAGCAACAGAAGAGTCGGGGCCAACCTTATCCAAGTCAGGCTAGACAGAGTCTTCCTATCCAGAGAAGCCATCCCCCTATTTGCAGATTCAAACCTCCTTGCTCTTCCCAAAATTGGATCGGATCATAGCCCCCTCCTCTTTGAAGCTGGCAGGCATCCTCCATCCAAGCGCCCCTTTCGATTCGAGTCTATGTGGTTCCATCACCCAGATTTTAGGTCACAGGTGGGCAGGTGGTGGAACCAACCCTCCGGTGGATCCCCCACTGGGCAAATCTATCAGAAACTCAGGTCCCTCAAAGACAACCTTAAGACCTAGAACAAAGAGGTGTTCGGTAACATCTTCGAGAGCAAGAAAATTCTGAAGGAGAAGTTGGAAGACCTAGAGCGCAAATTCCAGGAAGGTACTCAGGAACCCGGGTCCAGAGAGGAGGAAAGTAGAATCCTAGCTGATTACCACAATGTTCTAGCAAGGGAGGAGACCTTCTGGAGGTAGAAGTCGAGGGCCCTATGGCTCAAGGATGGTGATGCAAATACTAAATTCTTTCACACATCAACACTCAGAAACAGAAGCACCAACAGAATTTTTGAACTCACTTGCAGTGACGGTAGGTCTATCAGGGATGAGGAAGAAATCAGATCAGAGGCTTCCAGTTTCTTCCAGGATCTCCTTGGCACCGCATCCCAATCCTCCCCCCAAGCGGCCAAGATGCTCCTTGAGCACATCCCCCCTCCATCTCCCTGGAAACCAATGAAATGCTCCTCAGCCCTCTTGCTGATGTGGAAATCAAGGCAGCCATATTCTCCATGAAGGTTGATGTCGCCCCGGCCCAGATGGCTTCCCCCTGCTTCTTCTAGGCTTTCTGGGATCTAGTGGGTCAAGAAGTGTGTGCTACCATTAGGGACCTTCAGTTTGTCGACTCCATCCCTAGGGGCATCAACTCCACCTTCATTGCCTTGATCCCCAAAACCCAGGCGGCCAAATCCTTATCCGACTTCCGCCCCATCAGCCTATGTAATGTCCTGTACAAAATTCTAACCAAGGCTCTTGCGACCAGACTCAAGGACATCCTCCCCCAAATCATAGACTCCTGCTAGGGGAGCTCTATCAAAGGGAGGGTCATCACAGATGGGATCATCATAATCCATGAAGTTCTGCACTCTGCATCTTTAGCCAAGAAACCAATGTTCCTTCTCAAGCTGGACATGAACAAAGCCTTCGACAGAGTCAGTTGGGATTTTCTCGTCGAAGTCCTCCTCAAATTTGGCTTCCACCCATCCTGGGTTGATCTCATCAAATGATGTGTGTCATCCCCTTGGTTCTCAATTTTGGTCAATGGATCCCCCGCAGGGTTCTTCCCTAGTTCCAGAGGGCTGAGGTAGGGCGACCCTCTATCCCCGATCCTGTTCATCATCCTGGCTGAAGCCCTTGGGTGAACCATTACGAGCGCAACCAGAAGTGGGCTCATCTCCGGGATCAGACCGGCCTCAGGACTGGCCTCAGTTTCCCACCAACAATTCATGGATGACACCATCTTGGCCACCTCCGCCTCTGTGGCCCAAGCCAAGATCATCAAACAAATTCTCAATTTGTACGAGAGTGCGGTCGGGTAGAAGATAAATCTCCTGAAAAGCAAAATCTACTTTATCCACACTCCCCAAGCAAGGCAGGTCAAAATAGCCCAGATCCTGGGATGCACCCCGGATGCCCTCCCCACCACCTATCTCGGGCTACCCCTGTTCTCTGGTTTCCCCTCCAAAGCCCTGTGGACCAACGTTGTCGAGAGAATCCAGAAGAAGCTGGCCTCCTAGAAAGGGCACCTTCTCTCCCAGGCCGCTAAAGCCACCCTCACGTCCGCCTGCCTCTAGAGCATCCCGGTGTATTTCATGTCTATTTTTAGAATCCCGACCTCTATCAGCACTCGCATCGAGCAGATCCAAAAGCATTTTTTGTGGTCCAAGAGTGAAGAAAAGAAAAGGATCCCACTGGTTTCCTGGCCCCTGGTTTGTCGGCCCAAGAGCGAAGGTGGGATCGGCCTCAAGCGGGTATCCCAAATGAACACTGCCCTCCTGGCCAAGCATGCATGGAAAGTGTTCACCAATTTCCAGGCCAAGTGGGTTCGTATAGTGAGAAGGAAATACCTCCAGCACCACCCCTTCCTCGGTGACCACCAACCCCATGACATGTCTACTTTTTGGAGATCCCTGGCCCAAACTAAAGACCTCATCCGAAAGGGGTCCAGGTGGATCCTCGGTGATGGTAGCAAGATTGATTTTTGGGATGACAAGTGGATCCGGGATGAGGCCCTGAGGGAGGACAGAGACCTTTCGGCCCTCAGGCCCCAGATGGATGCCTCCAAAGGACCCAGGGTGGCCAATTACATAATCAAGGCCCAGGGAAAGTCAGGTTGGTGTCCCATCGAAGATGTTCGGTTTCCCCTCCAGGCGGCCAACCTCTCTGCCCTTCTTAGTTCAGCTATTATTCCTTCAGGTGAGGTAGAGGATAGGTGCGTCTGGCATGGCACTAGCAGCGGATCCTTCTCAGTCAAGTCCGCCTACTCTCTCCAAAGGGATCCCCAAGAGCCCCGATTCCCTGTCAAGCAAGTTTGGGCCAAAAAGCTAATCCCCAAAATTAGCTTCTTTGCTTGGACGACCATCCAAAACAAAATCCTCACCATTGAAAATTTGGCCAAGAGGGGATTCTCAATCCCAAATCGGTGCTACCTCTGTTGCTCTGATTGGGAATCGACAAATCATTTATTTTTGAGCTGCTCCTTCTCCTCTGCGGCCCTGGGCCACCTCCTCCACCCCTTCTCCATCCAGTGGGTCCCTCCCAAATCCATCCCCGATCTCTTCATCCAGTGGCCCAATCCCTTCTTTCATCCCACCCTTCGTTCCCTCTGGGCCTTCTGCCTTCCCCACCTGATCTGGCAGCTTTGGCTGGAGCGCAACAATAGAGCTTTCTCCTCCCCACCCAGGGATCCCCTTGTGGTGGCGAACAAAGCTCTGGCTTACGCCTCAGAGAACATCCACCTCCTTTCCCCACCTACTCTCCCTCAAAGATGAGTGAGCTTACCCTCCTCGGCTCCCTTGGCTTCCAGGTGCATCCCCTAGACCCCCACCCATCCCCCAACCCCAGAGCCTTAGTCAGGTGGATGACCCCCCCTCCCGGGTGGATCAAGCTAAATTTTTATGGGGCCTCCAAAGGCAATCCTGGGCCCTCAGGAGCTGGCGGGGTCATCCGCGATCATGAGGGGAACCTGATCCTCGCCTACATGGAGTTCCTTGGCACCCAAACTAACAATTTTGTGGAAGCATCGATGCTCCTTCATGGACTGGTAATCCTCCAGGAAGACCCCAGAAAGGTGATCATCGAGGGAGATTCCCTGAACACCATAAACTTCATGACAAAGCAAAGGGATCCATCATGGAGAATCTTCAACATCATCCAAGAAGCTCGAACTATCCTCCAAGGTCTCCCCTAGTCATCCCTCTACCACATCTACAGGGAAGGTAACAAGTTGGCGGATACCATGGCCAGCTCAATGGCCTCGTCATCAGGGCTCCGGATTTGGAGAGATGACTTTCTCGAAGACCTAACAGCTATGGCTTCCCAAGAAAAAACCTCTTGCCACGATGCGGACATCTCCCAAGCAGAATCTTAGAGGCTCCAATCCTTGGGCCCCATTGACTTTGTGCTTCAGCCTCTCTCCTGGCCCCACGTGTCCCTTTGACCCCAGTGTGGGCTTTCCTATTGAGCCTCTTTTCGGTGGGCCTTGCTGCAGCTGCCACCTCACCCCTGCCCTTGGTACCCAGTCGGCTCTGAGCAAGCTCCTTATTTACCGTGCCAACCTCATCATTCTTGCTAAGTTTTGCCCCGTGCCCGCTCAGCTCACACGTCACGATGATCCAACCTTATCTCTCCACCTTTGCGAAGAGACGGCTTCCCCATGTCTGATGTCGAGTTGGCCCTTGCTCAGGTCGCCACCTCACTATCCGCTTCCCGAGAGGCTCGCCTTCCACCATCGTTCACCCATCAATTGTCGTGCCCATCCTCTGACTCCCCACCCCCACCACATTTCGAGCGTGTCTCCCATCCTTTGCATCATTGAGTCCCTATGCATGCGTCAGTTTCATGGCGCTTCGTCTCCCTTGAGGCCTTTATTTCACTGTCGGAGAGTGCCCACCTCTCTTCTCCGCCCCCATCCTCGCCCTATCACTAGTTGTTTCCTCAGTGCGTGGTTTTGGCTCTGGAATTGCATCCCTAGTTCTCTGCGGGCTCTGCTCCCCCTCCCCTCCTCGATGACAACCATTTACGTCGAGCCAGCCACTCTGTCCCTCAGCGACACCACCCTGGTTTTCATGGAAGCCAAATCCCTCACCCCCTTCCTTCGCAAGTTCGTTGGCCCTGATGACGAAGTCACCCAGAATTTCGTTGATACCTAGAAAAATGGCGAGGTGGTGGTCAAGGGCGTCCACTTCAGAGTCACCAAAGAGCTATTGTTCGAAGTCACTAGGCTTTATCAGGAGGAAAAAGGGAAATTCATCAGACGAGATAAGCATAACTGGGAGGAAGAGCTCAACCAGTTTCTAGACCAAGCTAAAGGTTATGGGTGGGATAAATCGGCCCTCTACAGATCTGCATTGCCCAAACCCTACAATGATGCCATTGTCCCGATCATGCAGTTTATCACCTATGACGACCCTGAGAAACCCCTTCGTAGTTTCCACCTGAGCTTCGTGAACCACCTCCGTGAGTCCACTCAGCTTTGCACTCCTAGATATCTTCTGTATTCGCTCACTATTGCAATTGAAAAAGCTAAGAAAACCCAGCTCAAGCCCCTTCACCAGGGGCTCATGGCTGTCATCTATCGCCATGTGCTTGCTAATCGTCCCCCTGTCTAGGAGATTCCCCCCTCTCAGCGAACCCCCCTGATTCCCTGACCTCCTCCAATGATCTCGATTCCAAGGATAGGGAAGGCAGCCCCGATATCTCTGACAAGACGCCTCCTAAGAGCGGAAAACGTAACCCTTCTAAGAAGCGGAGGGTGTCTGAAAGTTCCCCTGGCGGTCCCAGTGGTCTCGGCGGTCCCAGTGCTCCTGGCGGTCCCAGTGCTTCTGGCGGTCCCAGTGTCCCTGGCGGTCCTAGTGCTCCCAGTGGCGCCAGAGCTTCAACGCGGCTCAAAAAGCCGAAACAAGAGAGGAAGGGTTCTTCGGAGGTCATCTCAGATACTGAGAGTGACCTCGAAGCCTTCCCCACCAAGCTCCTCTTGGACATGGCGATCAACTCCATGACTTCGGTGGCCAATGTTGCATCCTCCATAGTGCGAATCTTCAAGTAGCTTCACCGCAGGCTGGGATCAGGGTCCGATAGGGACGACAATTGATGAAGTCGGTCCCTGTTGTAGTGTGTCTCCCTGTCCTGGGATTTTTGCAACATGATTACAGGGGTGGTTTTCCTTGTTTAGGTTTGTCTCCTATGTAGTGTTCTACCCTGGTTCAGGGGTATGCGGGTGTAAGGTTTTGTCTGGGTTCCCGATTCCCTGGTTTTGTCTGGGCTTTTTGTTACGGGTTTACGTATAGCATGTTTATGTTCTGTGTTAGATTCAAAGTTTCATCTGCCATGGCAGTGCTTCGGCATCTATTGTAATAAGGTTTTGGGATCCTATAAAAAAACCCCTTTTGTATATAAAACTTTACTTATAAAAAAAAAATAACAAAAAGAAACAAATGCACCACAAATAAAAAACCACAGAACACGAACACATAAAAAACCACAAAAACAACAAAACAAAACAAATACAAAACAGAAACTACAAAATAAATCAAAAACACCACAAACAAAATCAGGAAAAACAAAAACAATAAAAACTAAGTCAAAGGAGCTAATGACAAATCAAACAAAAAACGGTAACACTAAAAATAAACCAAAGCTTAACAAATTACCAAAAATATCATAAATTGCTTAGCAAAATAGCCAAAGCTTCCAACATTGCCATAAAGAGACTAATTATAAACCTTAGGATTATGGCATCCTTATCCTTTTATTTGTATCTTGCTTCATTCCAGTTGGGACTATAGGTTGGTTACTTGGAGCCACGACACTACTATTGGAATTGTATGGTATTTTTGGGGATCCATTTTGTTTGTAGTTTGAATTTTCCCTTTTGTTTTGCACTTGGGTTGGTTTTCTACATTGTACTTTTTTTCCTTTATTGTTATTTCTCAGCATCAAGGCAAGCTCTTTTAGTGATTTATCATCATGCAATCCTTCTTGTTCCCTCTCTTCATCAAACTTTGTTCCATAATTATTATTTCCATTTGATCATCCTCATCATCTACTTACTCATCCGTGGAGAGAATTTCAAAGGTGTTAGGTGAAATTACTATTTTCTCTTTTGTTGCTATTTTTTTTTGTGTTTTTTGTTTAGGGATTTAAAACCCTGCCAAGTCCCCATCCTCTTTCTCTTTTTTAGGGATCTTATGTGGACAATCCTTGGCTAGATGGCCATATTAATGATAAATTTTGCATCTAAATAGAATATTTTCATAATATACTACTTGCTCCTTCCCATATTGTAAAGTGATCTTCTCTAGAAGTGGTTTGTCAAAATAAATCAAAACACAAATCCTTGCATAAATCATATGCTCTAAGTGTTGGGTACTATCAGAAGTAATCATGTAAACTCCTAAATAATTTCCAATTTTTGTGAATATATTTGGATACCAGTATTCTATCAGAAGACCAAATAAACGGACCCAAACATGGGCAGCTGATGGCATTTATTCCTCAGCTTTGAACTTTGTATGCTAGAGCTTCATGAAGATCCCTGCCCTACCAAAACACCATTGTCCCCTTGAAAAATGTTCTCTCTAACTTCTTCATTAACAAAACAAATAAGAAAGTAGCCATTAGAGTAAGTAGAAATTTGGAACTTACCTTTAGTGCTCCAGTTTTTGGCAGCCCATTGTTTGAAGGTAGTAAGAGTCGGTCGAAATCCCATGAATCGACAAATTAGGCCTTTCCTCTCTATCGCATCTATTCCTTCCTGGACATTCGTTATTTCCAACTTCACTACTGGGGATCCATTAGTTGCTTTCATGCAACCCATATCTGTTTTCCTTGAATCGACCTTTGGCATCCTCAATGGTTTCCTTGGCAATCGTTGATTGTGTTCCCCTCCTATTTGAGGTGGTCCTCCATGGATTGCTTCTTTAAAATTCATTTTTGGCTTAATGCATGCATCTTTTTTGAAACCCTCCATCCCAAAATCCAACAAATAAAGTTGCCAAAAACCCTAAATTCCCATCATAAACCCTAATGGATCTATGAATCTCTCCTGGTTGCAAGCTTATTCTGAAACCCTTGGCAACATTCAGTGTTGTCATTTTTCTTGGCTACCTTCGATGAATCCCTCTGCAAGCTAAATATCAGGCATCTCGATGAAGATGAACTCTGCAAAGGTGCGATAATAAAAATTTTATTCAAGCGAAAAATCAAGCATTTCGACAAAGGTGAACTTTGTAGAGGCACGTTCAATTAAATTTTCACTTTTGAACAAATATTCTTCTTGTGAATTTTATTGACTGTCTTATTTATGCATGTAAATTTCATCAAATCTTACTGAAAATATTTGTTTGTTATTAATATTTATTTTGAATGCATTATTAATTATTAAAACATTATATATTTCTAGTTAAAAATTATTTAGATTCATCGTAAGTCTTTCTATATATTAGAGTTTGAAATAATAGCTTTTATAAGTTTATATTAACAACAGTGCAAATCATTGTCTTATAATTATTTATATATATATATATATATATATATATATATATATATATATATATATATATATATATATATAATTTAAAATTTGAAAATTTTGAAAAAATATTTTCAGTTTTTAGATGACATTGTTTTGTATCTGGTTGAGTTTTTTCCGTTGTACAAGATAATTCCATTAGCTATTGAAAATATTTGATATTTTTAAGAGTCTATGTGAGTAGCATGTGATATGGGTTAAATTCCCAATTATTATAACAAATATTGTTGAACTTAGATGAAATTTTTATTTTTAGAATATATTTTTATGAATTTTATTGACTATCTTATTTATGCATGTGAATTTCATCAAATCTTGCTAAAAATATTTGTTTGTTATTAATATTTATTTTGAATGCATTATTCATTATTCATTCTTAAAGCATTATATATTTTGGATTAAATAATATTTAAATTCGTCCATTAGTCTTTCTACATTTTAGAGTTTGAAATGATAGCTTTTATAAGTTTATATTATCTTGGCATAGAAGGATTGTCAAGTGATGTGCAATTTTTCTCCGGCAATGGAGAGCGGTGAACTCAGAAACTGCTCGAGCGGGAATCTTCAAACTTGCAAGGGTGGGAAGGATCAAAACCATGGTTCTGGAGCGCAGGGATCTGGTCACGAGGAACACGGATCTGGTGTCACTTCAGAGAATGCAGATGAAGATCAGGCCAGACAAGATTTTTCAAATGAAAGGGTTGAAAAATTTTGGAGGGACGAACCTCCCGACAAGGGCCCCGACATTGGGCCCCCTCCCCATAGATCGGCGAGAATACCAACGAGGGCAAAATTTCCTTTGCTGAAGCTCTTAAAGGGATAGGCAATCCGTCCACCTACTCTTCTATCTCACTCAACCCAGAAGGGAGAAAGTTAAAAGTTTTCGAAAGCTTCATGTCAAATTTCCTCTCAATGGAAGCTTTTTCTTTGGTGGGAAAGTTTATTGGAGGCCGGCCTGACCTTGAAACAATCAGAAAATGGGCAGTGTTGAAATGGAAAACCATTGGTAAAATGGATATTGTGGCCCTTTCAAGAGGCTTCTTTGCCATCCACCTAAGTAACCACGAAGACGCAAGCAGAATCTTAATAGGAGGCCCTTGGTTTCTGGGGAGACAAAGTTTATTTCTGCGAAAATGGGCAGAGGATTTTGACCCAGAAATGCAAGATATAAATTATGCTCCAATTTGGGTGTGCCTGCCCAATCTCCCAATGCAGTGGTGGCATGAAGTTTTTCTACGAGGAATTGCTAAATCCATTGGTGATTTGGTAGCTATTGACCACGCCACCCTGGCTAGGTCAAGAATGACAACCACCAGAATATGTGTTAACGCTAACCTTACCTCCGAACTGCCAACTTACATAGAACTGGAATACGGTTCTTATCATCGCAAGCAGACTTTGGAATATAAAAATAAGTTGGCCTTTTGTGTTGAATGTCACACACAAGGTCATTTAAGGAACCAATGCCCTTCTCTGAAAAGAATGGAGGAGTTTTCAAAGTAGGATGCTTAGTTCACAAGGTTTCAAGGTAGGAGGAACCAAGGGCAGAAAGGACAATTTCGACAACTAAGGTCAGGCTAAATCCTTCAGGGAAAGGTTTATCATCAAAAACGAAGTGGAAATGATCTTTCAGGTGGAGGAACTTCAAATACTCAACAACCTACTTTTGACAATGGAGATCAATAGGTTGTTTTTGTTGAACCTTCAAACCAAGAAAAGGTATGTCCTTCTTTTACCTCTCCGGATAAATTTGATGCTCTGTCTGAAGATATATTTGAAGAATGTGAGGAGGGTGAACTCATTAAGGGTAAGGATATTGAACTTCCTAATAGCCTAGAATCCCCTACAAAATCTGGGCCATCCCATATTCTTGCTGATAATGTCATTATCTAAGATTACCTTATTGAAGAAGAAAATATGATCCCTCTGAATGAGGCTATCTATTTTGAAGGAAATTTAAAACAGGTAGAGTTGGAACATCAGAGTGCTATACATAAGATCAAGGAAAAGGCCAACCCTATCCTACAATAAATCATTCAATAAATCATTCCCCCAAAACCTAGTCCGAAGCAGACTAGAAGCTCAAATAAATCGCCTATTGATTGTCGAGGAGAAAATAAAAGAGGCAGGTTGTCAGCCAATGAACAATAGAAAAAGGATATCCATAATGACATTGCTAATGGAATCCAACTGACCCTTTTTCCAAATATTACTTCCCAATCCACTGATGAGAACAAATGCACCAAACCCCCCCAATCACAAGGCAAGGGAGCATAAAAACCAAATCATCAAAATAAAAATCCTCTCCTGGAATGTGAGGGGGTTAAATGGTCTAGCTAAACAAAGGATATCCAGATCCATTAGGAAAGAGGTCAAACCCACTATATTCATTATGCAAGAAACTAAGATAGATGAAAAATGGTCTATTCAAATAGCAAAAAAAGTTTGGAAAAACAACAAAGCCATTTTTAGACCTACAAAAGGAGCTTCAGGGGGTTTAATGTGTCTATGGGACCCATCAAAGATAGAGGTTAGATTAATCCATTCATGCGACAAAACCTCTAGCATCCTATTTTTTGACAAAGATAAAAATTTCCAATGGATTCTCACCAATGTCTATGCTCCTAACACACCTACCGGTAGAGCTCTGTTATGGACAACCCTTACCAAGTTAAGAGAAAGCTTTTCTTTTGTTCCCTAGATCCTGGCTAGGGATTTCAACACACCTTTGTATCCCTCTGATAAAAGAGGTGGCTCAAGTAACCCAACTAGAAGCATGGAAGAGTTTAGAGAATTCATCAACACCAATGATCTCATGGATGTTAACCTAAGGGGGAACCAATTCACTTGGAGTAACAGACGAAGTGGAAGTCAATTTATTTAGGTGATATTGGACATAACTTTGTTTTCCAAAGAGGTTGTTAATATTTGGGGAGATGCTAGTCTTCAATATCTCCTTAAAATTGGGTCTGATCATAGCCCTCTTCTTTTAGAAATGGATAATCCTAAAATCTACAAAACTCCCTTTCATTTTGAAGCAATGTGGGTTCATCATCCAGATCTCAAGGAAATAATTTTGTAGTGGTGGCCAACATTTGTTTAAGGATCACCTTCTTACAAACTAGGGCAGAAGCTGAGATTGGTTAAAGAAAACCTTAAATCTTGGAACAAAGATATTTTTGGGAACCTTTTTGACAATAAGCAAGCCATTAAGGAGAGATTAACCATAATTGAGCATAAAATCCAAAACAAAATAAATGATGAAGAGATTAGATCCGAAGAAAAAATTGCTTTATCAGATTACCACAATGTTTTGGCCTGTGAAGAGACCTTTTGGAGGTAGAAGTCCAGAATTACATGGTTAAAAGAGGGAGATGCAAATACAATTTTTTTTCATATTTCCACAATGAGAAATAGAAGTAACAATAGAATTAAGAAACTTCTCAAAAATGATGGGACTATCACATCAGATATCAGAGAAATAAAAAATGAAGCAGTTTCTCATTTTGGATCTCTTCTTGAAGCTCCACTTCTAGGTTCATCCTTGGCTAAAGAATCATTGTTATCCCAAATTCCGTAGCTTATTCTGCATGGGGTCAACAACAAGCTGCTTACAATATTTTCAGATGATGAAATAAAAGAAGCCCTATTTTCCATGAACCTTGACAAGGCCCCAAGACCAGATGGATTCCCTCCAAGGTTTTTTTAGATTTTTTGGGATATAGTGGGTGGTGATGTTTGTGCTATTGTCAGAGAAATCCAATATTCCAAAGTGGTCCCTCATAGTTTTAATTCCACCTTCATAGCCCTAATCCCAAAAAGCCCAGCCGTAAGAAGTTTGAGTGAATTCAGACCAATCAACCTTTGCAATGTAATCTAAAAAATTCTTACTAAATGCATGGCTAACAGAATGAGGGAAGTGCTTCCTATGTTTATAGACCATTACCAAGGAAGCTCAGTTCAAGGAAGTTCCATTCTTGATGGAATCATAACTATTCATGAAGCTCTCCATTCAACATCCCAAAACAAGAAAGCTACTTTTTTCCTCAAACTGGATATGAATAAGGCCTATGACAGGGTCAACTAGGACTTCCTATTTGACGTCATGCTCAAGTTTAGGTTTCATCCAGAATGGGTGGAATTGATTAAAGGTTGCATCTCAACTACTTGGTTTTTGGTCTTAGTAAATGGTTCCCCAACCGATTATTTCCCAAGTAGTAGAGGCCTGAGACAAGGAGATCCTTTATCTCCTCTCCTTTTCATCATTGTTGTGGAAGCATTGGGGAGGACAATTCATGTTGCTAGAAGATCAGGTCTCATATCTGGAATCAAAGCAACCACCCAAACAGATCCATGTTACTCACCAACAATTTATGGATGACACAATCCTATCCACCTTTGCCTCCATATTTGAAGCTAAGGTAATCAAATATATACTTTTGCTTTATGAAGAAGCAGTAGGCCAAAAAGTAAACTTCCATAAAAGTAAAATTTACTTCTTGAATACTCCTCATCAGAGACAGATCAAAATAGCAAGGATCTTGGGATGTTCAATTGCATCATTCCCCATTGTTTACTTAGGTCTCCCCCTGTTTGTGGGTACTCCTACTGAGGGAATGTGGAACCCAATGATTGAGAGAATTCAAAAAAAGTTAACTGGCTGGAAAGGGAACCTTTTGACTCAAGCAGAGAAAGCTATTTTAACCATGGCATACCTCCAAAGTATTCCAATCTATTTCCTCTTTATGTTCAAAGCTCCCTCAAAAGTGTATGACAAGATTGAACATATTCAAAAATAATTCTTATGGTCTGGAGCTGAAAATAAAAGTCGTTTCCACCTGGTGGCCTGGGACAAAGTGTGCAGATCTAAAGACCAAGGAGGAATAGGATTGAGAAGACTTAATGATTTAAATTTGGCATTGTTGATAAATCAGGTGTGGACATTATTATCATAAGAGCAGGTGGAGTGAATCACTATAGTGAAGAGGAAATATCTGTAGGTCACAGAGTTCCTAAATGAGATAGCACCTACAAATGGCTCAACCTTCTGGAAAGGAATAATCCAAACAAGGAGTCTATTGAGGAAAGGACTCAGGTGGGAACTGGGGGATGGCAGATCAATAAAATTTTGGATGGACATTTGGATAGGAAATCAGCCACTCATTCAGGCCCAAAACATTAGAATACTGAAAGAATTTACTGATGTAACTTTTGGAAATAAAGTATCTGAATTTCTATACAAAACAAATAACATCTGCAGGTGGAAAAGTATTCAGAACATTCATCACCCTAAAGAATCGAGGGCCTTAGAAATACTGCTCAATTCTATAATCATCCCCACAGGAAATGTTAATGATAGTATTATCTGGGCACCAACAAAATATGGGAAATTCATAGTTAAATCTGCTTATCAGCTCCTCACTGCTCAAGAGGAAACCCAAATTCCATTTAATTTGGTTTGGATCAAACACCTTACCCCCAAAATTGCTTTCTTCTCGTGGCTTGCCATTCAGAATAAAATTTTGATAGTTGATAACCTTATTAAAAGAGGGATCATTATCCCTAATAGATGTTTTTTATGCTTATCTAACTGGGAGTCCTCCCATCATATTTTTCTCAACTGTCCATACTCCATTTCCATCCTTGATAATCTATTCCAAAAGTTCCAAATTTTTTGGGTAAAACCTCCTTCCATCATGGAGTTGTTCATCCAGTGGCCTCACCCTTTCCATCATCCCAAACTGAGCTCAATTTGGAAATTCTGTTTATATCATTTCCTTTGGCAAATTTGGTTAGAAAGGAATCAGAGAGTGTTTTCAAATATTTCCAAGGATACTTCATCTCTAACCAATATAATTATTTCCTATGCCAAAGAGAATGCCTCCATCATACCTACTGATCCAAGGCCCTGTTCCAGATCTAAAACTATCATTCTTCAATCTTTAAACATTTCCCTGGACACGATAGCTTCTCAACCCAATCCTAGAAGTAATATCAAATGGTGCCCTCCACCCCAGGGATGGGTCAAATTGAATTTTTATGGGGTAGCAAAAGATAATCCAGGCAAAGTAGGGGCAGGAGGCATAATCAAAGATCATAGAGGAAATTCGATTTTGGCCTTTACTGAATATCTTGGTGAATAGTCCAATCATATGGCCAAAGCAAAAGCATTATGGAGGGGTCTTGCATTAATAAAACATATCCCAGGTAGAATTATCATTGAAGGGGATTCTCTCAATATCATTAACTACATGAAAATCTCCAGAAGACCATCTTGGAAAGTTAGAAGTTGCATTGAAGAGGCTAGGAAACTTGTCACTCATCAACAAGAAGTCATTTTCCAACATGCATACAAGGAAGCAAATAAGGTAGCAGATAAGTTGGCAAACATTGGAGTAGATGGTCCAGGTCTGCTGACTTGGATAGATATATTGCCATAGGAGGTACGTGCATTAGCCATCACTAAAAAAATTGACAATGAATAGAAGGGCTATCATTTTCTTTACGATTTTCCTCATAATTTGTGAGATTGTTGAAGTTTCAAAATGTCCTATTAGGACAATTGGTGCCAATTTTCAAAATGTCATTAAGATTATGATTTTTTGGCCTATCCCTTCGAATAGTCCCATCCATCATGTTCAAATTCCCTTCATTATTTGGAATTATCAAGAGGTTGGCCTTCACATGATCACCTGGATATGTCTTGAACCTATTCTGCCCACAAAGTTCAACCCACATCATTTTCATAATAGGTGGGTGTCCTTTCACATAACTCCCAGCATATCTGCCATCTATGTCCCGTGCCTCATGATCTTTCCCTTTTCCAAGAAAATTTTTGACTTCTTACCAGCCTGGAGTACTTGCCTACTCCCAAAGCTTACTAATATTTCAAACATAAGGTTTTGGAAAAAACAAAGGTTGTTTTTTGTAGATTCAGTTGGAGAATTATTCAAGCAGATGGAAACCTCATTCACATCAAACCGGGCGATCCCTGTCGTGCATGGAAATATCATTGGCACCAAAATATTTTTAGAGACGTTACATTGAAGATAGGCAAGGTGTGCTCCAATAATGAGACAATAGACTTGAGACTGTTGGGATTCATCATCTTTAAAAAACTAGGCATTTTGGAAATGGTCATGTTGTTTTTTTGGTTTGTGCCCAGAGGGCTTTTTTGTTGTGTGATGGCTTTGTTGTTCTCCTTTCAGTAGTGAAGGAAGGTTCCCTTTCCTTTGTGTGATGTAGTGTTTACTACCAATGTAATAGGTGAAGAACTACCTGCTATACTAAGGGTTTTGTGTATTTCCTCTTGGGTTAAGGTTAAAGCCTGTTATTCCTCATATTTTTACTATTGTAAAAGGTATTTGGGAGCCTCATAATTTCCCGACATAATATAATACCTATTAACTTACCAAAAAAAAAAGTTTATATTATCAATAGTGCAAATCATTGTCTTATATATATATAATTTTATGATGGTCAAACATTAAATATATACAATTTTTAAAGATATAATGAAGTTATAAAAATAAAAGTTAAAAAACTAACTACAAAGTAATATATTTTACTACTAAATATTTTTAATTAAACAACCAAGAACATCAAATTATGGTACATAAAAAATATCCTTTAAATATGTTAAGCTTTTATTTTATATTTACACTCATAAAGACACTTGGAATAAGATATTACCCTAAGTTGTAAATTTGCTAAATCACTTTCAAACCTCTTATGTAAATAAACAATACACTAGGTCTAATATTATTTTATATTTACACTCATAAAGACCTAAGAAAATATTAAACAAAATCTAAGAGCATTGTGATTTGAAGAGCAAGAGACTAGTGAGAGTTGGAATTAGCATATTCTTCCTTTCTAATATTTTTTTATTATTAGGTTGATAATAGTGAGGAGATTGTATTAATTGATTTTCTTGCAATTTTGTTCATTAGGAATAAATTCTTGATACTTAAACACATATCTACATATGAAGATTATGAGATTTGTAATAGAATTAGGAAAATTAGATATTTTACCATATTTAGTTGTTTGTATCATGTATGTGTACATAGTTATTTCTCTTTTCATATAATATGTACAACTATTTTTCTTTCTTTTTATTTAAATAAGAGTTCTTTATTTTTTAAAATTTATAAAATATTCTAATAAGTCTTGAGATAGTTGTGCACTTGTACTTATGTCCCGTTGTATGTCTCATATACCTAAATTTTATGTTGCTCTTTCAATTCCTATTATGGACTTTTATAAAAGAAAATGGGTATGTTGCTCTTTCAATTCCTAATAAGTATTGAGATAGTTGTGCACTTGTACTTATGTCCCATTGTATGTTTCATATACCTAGATTTTATGTTGCTCTTTCTATTCTTATTATGGACTTTTATAAAAGAAAACTAGTTTATTGAACAAACAATCTTACAAATGTAAAAACCCACCATAATAATCATGTTTATGGTTATAAAAGAAAACCATTGTGAATTCTAAATTTAATTATCTTATTAGCCTTTCTATTTATCTATATAATTTTCATTCTAGTACATCCAACCTGTAATGATTTATGGTTCAAAGAAAGAACCTTTACCTCATAGCTCTACTATTTAAATATGGAATTGTATTTTAAATGAATAACATCTACATATTTTAATTTAATATTTTTCTCTACTAAATAATTAGATCAAGATGATCCTAAAAGAGAGCACAATAATTCGAGCTTTGGCTCTTCTTCGAGAGGCTCAAGGTTCAAACCGCGGCTTGGGCAAGTGCATGAGGAGGTGGGTGTGTATGGTTGTGTGTTTGGCCCCTATTGATAAGCTTAGCTCTCACCCTTATGAGAGGCCATGGTGGGATGGGGATGCCCAACCTGAGCGTTGGTCATAAGGGTTTTTCACACTAACCAAATCTAAAAAATAATAATATTAATTAGATTAAGATGGGAGGTATGATATGCTTATACATTTGTTTTTAATTTCATCATTTAGGAATTTGTGGCTAAATACAATCAATATATTCCTATGGTGTGTTTTGATCCCTTTGGTGCCTTGTTTTCCAATCAACTAGCAATTTTTAATTTTAGATTACAAGACATTAAACTTAATTATTTATATTCATCATTCACTTCAAAGTAAAGCTTTCTACACTCATGTAACTTATTCATAGAGTTTAGGTGTTTACATTTATCGTTAAAATACAATGATAATGAAAACATTTATTTTATTTTATTTTTGTTACATAGGGAAGTTCGTTATAGCCACTATTTTTAGTAACTAGCAAGCACAGGGTTCAAACCACAGGGGACTGCTTCCAACCATTTATTTCTTATTGCTATATAGTTTGTGTAAATTATAATTCAATATCAATATAGGAGAAACAAGTGATCAATATCAATTTAAACTAAAACTAAAATAAAATAAACCTACAATGTACCAAAATTTTATTTGAGTTTTAGTTTAAATTGATTGAACAATCAATCAAGGTAAAGAGAAACTAATCTCCCAATTTACTATTATGCTTTGTCGTAGCTTTGTTTCGATTGGTTTCATTATATATTGGCTTATAATTATTAAAATTTATATATTTTAGAATATTATTACATTATGTTTAAAATTACAATAATAGCAGATTAAGCATTTATTTAGTTTTTTTGGAATAGGACAATGGTTAAGGTCTTGGATTATCGTTCTAAAGACCTAAATAAAAACTTGGGTAAAGTGTAAATAAACTTGTTTAAAAAAATATTTTTAAAATTTTTATTATTTTCTTTAAATTTGTAGTGGATGCACTACTTTAAATCTAAGGTGTGGATACTTTAATAATTATGAATTTAAACATCATCTTGAGTAGGCCTATTGAAATTCTAGAGTGTTTTGCTTATACCTTAAAACGTGTAGTATATAAAACATAAGTAGACAAGAAAGGTAGTTAATGATTCATTTGAGTAGTTGAAAGTTGAAAGGAACACTGCAATATTGTGAAAATTACTGAAGGAACATAGCATAGTTTCTAGCTACATTACTCATTTTAGGTCATTCTAAATATTCTTTGATGGTTGTGATTTGCTAGATTTTTAATTTTAAAAGAAATTTTCATTCTTGTTCTATTCAAATGGAACATTATAAGTGCAAATATATTCAAAACCTGTTATTAATATTTTAATGAAAGGCACTTGCTTAATAATCTATGATAATATAATAGTCGTATTTTCAATTTGGATCTCAATTACTGGGAAATAATCTAAATAAATAAATAAAAATTTCTCACAACCAAATTTTGTATTTTGATACTAAAATCCAAAAACCACAGCAACGTATATCAAGAAATCTGATACATACATATTTGCTTGATATAAATTGCATGGATGAATCTAAGCGTAAAGCACGTATGAAAGATTTTTATTATTTATTATTATAAAATTTTGCTACTGCTCTATAAGTTATATTGATGCATACTTTGGATAATTTATGATGATTTACCTAGAAAATGAATTTCTAAATTGATTCATGTAAGTAAATATATAAAATCTTATTATCTTTTCGAAATTATATTTAAAAAAAATTGTTTTTATTTGTTTGTTCTTAAATTTGTTGGTGGTGTCTTTGCAGGGAAAAACTCCAACGGTATGTCGTTGTTGTTTCATCTCCATAACCTCAGTTCGAATAACGAGGAAGGAGGCTTTCTATTGCTATGTCCTAGGAATGTGATCCCAATTATGCCACTCGTTATACTATTTCAAATATTATTATAAATTTACCATATTTTTATATTTTTGATGGAAAAAAAGGCAATTTGCCATGTCTTCTACATGAGTTTGGACACTATTCGCTTGGATTTCGAAATTGATTTACCCCATTTTTATAAATACATTTTAGGGTCGATCCCTTACGCATAACCCTAAGGTGATTTCATGTTTTTTTAATTAATATCCTCCAAGAAAAAATGTAGCTAGGCTAGAAGATCCAGTCAATCCTAAGAGAAGTTTTATAATTAAGTTTAGATTTTTTCAATTATAACTTCTCGCATATTTATCGAGAAAGGAGTAGAGTGGTTGATAAACTAGTAGATGAAGGCATCAAAACAAATAAGATAACAATGTGGTAAGATCCAGTTAAAGAAATCATTCATCAAAAAATATCTCAAGTAACATTTGAACAATCCATAAAGTGAACAAATATTATAGAAGGGAAGAACTAGTGTTTGCCACCATGTCAAGAGGGCAACCACTAGTTGCTAGACATTGAAGGCACTTTTGTTGTACAAGGGAATAGGACCCTTTCAAAATCCATTCTTTATCCTAATAAAAAATATATCAACCTTTGGGGAAGAAACAAGTTTATGGAGATATGTGATGTCATGGATATTTTAAAACTTTTACCGAATCTTATTGTGATTAAATTCAAATTAAGGAAATGAATTTAACGAGTGGATTATAAAAATATTATATTCTAATGCTACAAATTCCATGAGACCAAACACAATGAAAGAGATTATAAAGTGAAAATTATCAAGAAATAGATGAAAACTTATAGTTATGAGACATACTCAAAGTTGAAGCAAGTGGATTAGGTTATAGAAGATAATGACTTACATCAAGGATTTTCAATTCCCATGGCAAATAATTTCTTCATCACATAAAAAAGGGTTTCATGACTTACTTATAGCAAACATTAGAATAAATTAAGGATGAATGGGAAAATGAATTGCAATATACAATTCAATTTTTAAAAATATTAATATTGTGAGGGAATATCTGAAGTCAATTATCAAATTGATGAATATAGAAAAGGTTAAGTTTGATCAAAGTAATTATCTACATTTTCCTCGAATAGTGTCTCCTTGCTATAAAAGTGTAAGTAGCCTGAAGGTTATTTCTTGCACTATAGGGTTTCCAAGACATCGCAATAAAGAAATTATTATAAACGTTGTCTATTACACTTCATGATTTTCAGGGAAGTATAATAAAGGAAGTATCATGTGAATTGTCCCTTGCACTTTGGGATTTCTAATGTAGAATATAAAAATATATTTTCAAGGTTATCCCTTATGCTTAAGGTTTTCCATGGAAGTACAAACCTATAGATAATAACTCAAATTATGAGTAGTTTGGAAAAATATATGAGGTTGATAAGGATGTAAGCATTTAGAAATGCATAAAATAAAGTAAAATCTCCAAAAGAAACAAAAAAGGAGAAACAAAACTTAGAGAGAGATTGATTGGGAAACTAAAACCAAATATCATAAAACTTAAGTAGGGCTAAGCACACAATTAAGAATTAAAAATGATGACTAAAATATATACTTAGAATATTTAGGGTATAAATATCCTCCCCTAAAAAAATATTAAAACAGAGGGTGGTTAAGCTTCACTTGAGGCCGTAATTGGATTTATATTGTATAGTATGTATAAGTCCTTTAGGCCCTTGTAAAGGCATCTTTGTAATTATTAATTATTTAACCTAATGGTTAGTTTATTAACCTTGACTTAAAGGTAACTTGTAATTGGGTATAAAACCCATTTTCTACAAACCATTTTATTAATGATTGGAGTGTTTTTATTTTTCTTTAGGGAGATAATTTGGTGTTTATAGGCAACCCCCTATATTGGGTGTATTGCTTTTTCTATGTTAATTTTCAACAATTATTGGGTAATGTATTAATTCCATTTATTTTTAAAAACTACTATGAAATTCAAAGGGGTATCAGAATGGGTGTGAATATCCATTACTTGATTGCTTTTCTTGAAAAATCTTATATAGTGTCTTCTAAGGAAAATAGTATTTAGAGTAGTTAGAAGTTGTTTATAGTCAATGATAATCTATAGAAAGAATTTTTTAATAAAACCTTGGGCAAACTTGGATTACGAGGATCTCACTAGATTTAGTAGATTTATTAAAGGAGCAAAATTCACTGATGAGTTCCTATGTTCCTCTTTTAGCAATCATTTCATTTTTTTATTTCTAACTAGATGGATTCCCTAGTTTTATATTTGAGTTTTTTTGAGGTTTTTTTAAAACCTTATTCATCTTTTATGATTTTTTCAAAAAACGTCATTTCCTTTTTCTTTCAGCATTTTGTGTCCAATAACATAAAAGATGTGATCAATAAGTATAAGGGCAGGGGTGGTATGCGAGGATGACAAATACTCCAATAATGAGATTCTTTTTTGTCTTCATGTTCTGTTTTTTAAAATGCTCTGTTCACTTTGATCTCTGATTAAATAATTTTGTACTTTTTTGTTAAGTAAATAAATATTTTCTTAAAAAAACATAAAAGATGAGAGGATATTCTATATGGTCATCGTGAAATAAAATAATAGGTTGAACATTTTTTGATAAACCTCGAATGCCAATGAAGTAATGGGAAGACTTTCAAGCATGGAAAAAACCTCCAAATTACTTGACAAAGTTGTTAAAGTGGTTTAATAACTTTATTGTTGTATTGGCATGAGAGGATGTCTTGATTGGTCATGTTCACCAAAATGGTTGTGTGGGGCAAACTGTGATAGATACAAATGAATCATTAGCATTTTTGGATTCTTTGCAAAATTTTAGGGGGTCCCCATTCAACACTTCTCTTTGTTTTTCTTAAGGTGGCTATTTTTTTGCATTAAAAAAGTTGATCATTTCCCTCTATTTTTTAACTTTTGAATTCAAAATATTCCTCACATGGTAGGAAAAGGTACTCAAGATAGGTTATTGTGTCAACATGATGCGATCTTGCATCATCACAGGGGTGAAATATTGCCTTGAGGTACCTATTTTTCTTCATTAAAAATTGGTAATTTCCCTCTATTTTTCAAAAATTTAAATCCAAAATGGCGAATATTCTACAAAATATTCCTCATATGGTAGGAAAAGGTACACAAGGCAGGTTATTGCATCATCATAGGGGTGCATGTGTTAAGGCAAAATAGATGGAGAAAGGGAGAAATCCCCTTTATTTGTTTTCTTGGTGCTTATATCCTCAAGGGGCACCCAAAACCTAATGCCTAATGAATCCACTCTTAAGGAATTGGACCCAAGAGATTATGAGTTCAAAACCCACTAACATATTTTTTAGAAAATAATTGATGATCTTAACATATCTGACTTGGTAGAGTTTGAAGGTGACATCGCACTACACAATGACATGGTAGTTAATGACATCGTCCATTTTCTATATGTTCATGATGATGTGGTAGTCAATGATGTGGCACCTAACGATGTGGCAGATAATGATGTGGCACTTGCTAACATGGCACATGATAATATGGTGTATAATGACATAGTACTTGTTGACATAAAATAGGATAACATTGTAGGGTTCAATCTGTCAAACATTGACATGGCAAGAAAAACACCACATGGAAAATATAAAAAGGGATTCCACCAATTAAATTTTTCCATCTCATTGAGCCCAATGATCATACAACTACATAATCAATAGTAGACTTGGTGAAGCATAAATTTTAGAGAAAATATAAAAGTGACAAGTGGTATAGTATGTTTCATAGTTGTAGAGCAAATCAAAGTACAAAAAGTAGCATAATCTAATTTGTTGGTAATGGCCTGTACAATCAACACCCAATTGATAGCCCTCTATTCTATATTGTAAGCAATATGATCTCATCCATCGATATAATGTCCATTTAGTGTCCTATTGGCATATCCTCATCCACTCATGTAGGATGATAGAATCCTCCCATTCACTATAGGTACAAAATTTTAAAATTTTTAAAGGTTTAGAGGCATTTTGTTTGACTTTTGGGTCAAACTTTTGGGACCCATACCTTTTGCACATGGAAGCATTTTGAGCCATTTTTTTAAATCACGTGGTGTTTTGAGATCTCTACATAATTAGTGTTATTTTTTGTCACAATTATATGTATAATTTTATATTTTAGAAGGAAATTTATGGATTAGGACGTGCACTTCTTCAATGGTCCAAACAATGCCATTGGAAAATGAAGATTGAAGCTATGCTTTGAAGTAAGACATTGCTTAAATATATTAATGAGGAACCTTGAGAGACCAATTATTAATATTGGAAGAATTTGTATAGGTATAATAAGGATATGGTTATTATTGTGATAGCTCTTCATGTTGACAAAATCTATGATACTCATGTTATCAGCACTACGGACCCTAAGGAGCTTCTTGGCAAAGTTTAGGGATTATGTGATTGTATTTGGTTCCACATAAATTAAAAAATTATAGGTAGAGCTTGCTACCTTGACTATGGACTTCTTTTATATCAACAATGAGCATAGAAGTTAGTTCAATAATTTACAAGATGACATCCAGAGTGTTCGAGGGATTCTAAAGTAGATAGGATAGAAACAACAGGTTGCGGATAAGGAGAAAAATATTATGCTTGATGTGTTTGAAATGCTTCATGTCTACTTTCCAACTTCCCCTCTAACTCCAATAGAGAAGTGTTCAAATATATTCTTCACAATTATTCTTGAATATAGAGGCATAAGTGTCATCCTTTTATCAATTAGGCTTATTGAAAAGAAGTTATCAAAGCTCAAATTGACAAGAACCCAAAGCAAAAAAGAAGAATCCCAAGAAGCACTTCAAAAAACCAACTTGTGAGCTTTATAATAAGGAAGTATGTAAAGTAGAGTTTCATTGGATTTGCATCAAAAAGCTTGAGAAAGCATCTAAAAAGAGGGTGCTTGTAACATCCCTCCTTAGCATAACTCTTTATTATCAATGAACTATGTATTGATGTGAATGTTTAATTGCATAGCTCCATTTAATGATATTTGTAACCACCAAAGAGGCTCACACCCGATCTAACTATCGCAATCGAAGAAAAATACACAAATAGGCATGCATAATTTGATAACAAGAAATAACGTGAATACAAGGAATCCTTTATTAATTTCAATGAAGTCAAATTACAGATTCGTCCCTCTTAGGGATACCCATTTGATACATTAATTACAATAGTGTTTAATCCCTATCAAGGGTAGGTGTGATCAAAATGCCCCTCGGGGTGACACGAACTGCTCTAGGGTGTCGATGACCCTCTTCTTCGCAATGGGGAAGGGATTGGATGCTTTATCTCTCCTTTGGAACTGTTCCCTATGGTCAAGAAACAACAAGAATGTCAAAAATATAGGCAGCCTCTCATGATGAGGCCCTTTTAGGTAAAATGTATAATGACACCATTAACATGCATAATCAAGAAAGCATAAAGAAAGTTGCTAAACTATGCAAAGTGAATCAAGATTCATGTAATAGCATAAAGTAAAATAGCATCTACACTATGCATGGATCAAATATAGAAAATGAAGCATAAACATGCATAAAGAAAGCATTTTAGTCCTAATTGAAACATAAGCATAAAATGTGAATCTAGCCTAGTTCTACGGTCAGAAGTCTTCTAAAATGCTATTAAATCAACAAAATAGCTAATCTAACCTAACTAGCTAGACAAAAAAGAAAAGAGTAAGGTGATCTGTCACCTATTGCAAACCGTAGCTCTGGTGAGCGGTCTGCACTGTGAACCGTGGCTGATAGCCATGGTTTGACCTCTGATGAGTTTACCCTCAAAATCAGGGGTAGTGGGCTCAATCTCCTTGTCCAAATTGATGTTCAAGGGTCGCCTTCATTGTCCTCAGACTGATTTGGTGGTCAATTCGATGTGAAGGGCCTTCGTTTGCCCGGATTTGTGTTTCTTGATCCTCCTAAGCACCTAGGGCATCCATAATGCAATTCATCATGAATGGTGGCAAAAGGGTCGGGGATTAAGTGCAATAGCTCTATCTCTTAGTATACTCAGTTTGAGTGTACAATTCACCAGGGCTTCGCTGCTCAAATCTCCAATGCTTGCTCTCCTTTTCTCCCCATTTGGAGGGGGTATTTATAGCATGCCCCTAGGGCTAGGGGTGGCTTCATGGAGAAGCCAAGACCAAGAAGGTTGGTTAGGACAGTTGGGATGGAAGCCTCTGGAATCTTCCATCCTTCAACTACCTCCTTCTAGATCTTTTGGCCATTCCAACCGATTTGGCTCGGATGGAAGGCCTAACTGAACTTCAGTTAAGACCGTAGGTCATAGTTGCGGTCCAGACTACAGACCGCAGGTGTCAACCATGGTTTAGACTGGAGACCGTAGGTCTGGGCTATGGTTCAGATTGCTTAGGCCAAAATGCCTAAATTGAGTGGTTAGAACCATTGCTCTATCTTGGAGTCTATCCAAGATCCTCCATATGGTCTTGTAGCATGTCCATATGAGTAGTCGCCCTCGACATGACGCATTTTAGGTGTCTACAGATGCCCCTTTTGAGATGCATTGTGAGATTGAACAATGTTGAGCAAAAATATACATCCTAAAATGATGTCTAAGGTTCTATGATGATCATTAGTCAGATCAACATTAGATGCCCCAGGTCCAGCAAAAGGATGCGCATCTTGGAATCATTGCTTCCAGCTTGTGAAAGGCTTACATTTTGACAAGTCTGCCCTCGTCATCAGACGTTCGGATAGCATCAATGCCAAGTATGGGTATCTTCTGACCCATAAATCTGAAGGATGAGAGTTACAAACCAATTATCATATTTGTTATTTACCCCAAGCAAAGGGGGAAGCTTATGATAGTTGTTGACAATGATTCGCAAGAACGAACGCAATTTTGACAAGATCAAGGGATCTACGATCTCAGGGATCTTCTACTGACTTTGATTATGATTATGAAATTATGACTACCCCCTCAAGCGACGAGTCGATGAGGGTAATGACAATGTATGAAGCGACGAAATCGCTTGACCATAATGAATGATCCTGAACAAATTAAGATTCGAGCCTTTTAATGCCTTGGCTAGGCCTAGTTCAGCTTATGATTGCAACTCTTAGTAGTATTGGCACATTTCTATCCCCTGGAGCAGTCAGGCTACAATAGTCATCTTAAGGAATCAAAATGATACAAATGCAATTAGACTTGTGTTGAATCATATTTGTCGATGATTTGTTGAAAGATGTCATAAAAGAAATGACAATTTTACCCCAAATGTCCTTATGGTGATTTACTCATCTTGTCGGATTGCATGGATCGCAACTCGCTGCAACCGCCAAGTGTATAGGATAAATCATTGAATACGAGGCGCATTTGGTTTTTAATTATTTGTTTTTTTTTTTTTGTTTTAATTTTGCATGTATTTGATCGGTCCTGGTGCTTTTAACATCACCAAATTTGCAATTTTAATCATTGATTTTGAATTTTTATCCGGTGGAAGTCATTAATTTGCTCTTTTAGACCTTCCCACGATGGGTTTTGAGTGCATTTAATGCTAGTTGTGGACCGTAGGTACGGTCTACGGTTTACATTTCCAAATTTTGGGAACCGTGGGTCAGACCTACGGGCGAAAAACCCTAGTTTCGAAACCGCAGGTGTCAGCTACGGTTCGTCGAGACTAGGAAAACCTATAAATTGAATTCCCATTTGAAATTTTTCATTATTTCTTGGCAAACATTAGCAATCTGAGAGCTCTGAGAGTGAGAAGACCCTTCCTGATCTAAAATGCTACCACACTCTACCGTGATTACACTCCTCGACCTCGATGGTGGATCCTGATCAACCATCTACTAGTCGAGGCTAGGGTGCGGGCAAGGTAACTCAAAATCGAGACCACACACTCAATACCAGTAAAATGAACTACATTAAGTAATGCAGATAATGAACCTCACTAAACTATTGGTAATGAACCCCACTAGTCTAGGCTAGCTTTAGGAATTTAATTTTATGCTTTAGTGGTCTAGGAGGGTACCCAAAATGGGTGCCGCTCCTAAACCTAGCTAGTAGCTACGGTTCCCAATTGCAAATTGGGGACCACAGGTTTCAGCTACGGTTCCCAATTTGCAAATTGGGGACCACAGGTTTCAGCTATGGTTTGTTGTTGCTATTTTTTTTTAAGCTCTAGTTAGCTAGATTTTGTCTTAAATTATACTTGTTATTCTAGAGATTGACTTCTAGAGCCCGAGAGCTAGATATTCTGAAGACTCTCCATGAGGCTTTATCCGATGATGATCGAGATTGGTTTCGAGCTATCGAGTTTGGATATGTCATGGATCTACCCACTATTAGGGTAGATCAATCCTACCTGACTGCATTGGCCCGACGCTGGAATGCATGGACCAACACATTTCACCTACCTACAGGTGAAATGACTATTACTCTAGAGGACATCTACAGGATCTTCAAGATCCCCATTGATGGTGAGGCCATCGTCTCCTCTACCTCCAGGGTAAAGGAGGCTATTTTTGATACTATCTTCGATGACTAGAGCGAGGATGCTCAGGATGTGATTGACCATGGAGGGGTACACATTGGTGAGTGGTACCATGAGGATGTCTTCTCTGCATGGGAAGCCCTCTTTATGCACCTCATAGTACAGATTGTGCTTCCAGACTCCTCGAGCATGAGGATTCCCTAGAACCTCCTGTCCACCGCCTGGAGGGTGCTGTAGAGCTCTACAGAGGTACCTCTACTTCTAGCTTGGGGGAGCACCCTACTATGTCAGCTCTACAAGGAGCTATACCAGATTATAGAGCATAGTCATAAGGGCCTCAACTGTAGTCTTCTATTATAGATCTGGGGGTGGCAGCACATTCGGATCGAGCATCCTATAGATCTGCCACTATGGATTACTACTATTGTTGATGATCATCAATGTTATACCACCTACTGGCCTCATGAGGAGGAGGGTACCCATAGTAGGATCCATGTTGGTGACATCCAACACTATATCACTCAGTTCATGGCACTTGGCCCGAATGATGTTCAGTGGTGGCCCTATATGGATTGCCCAATGTGGCCAGAGGAGGGCCAGTGGCTGAGATAGGCACACCATGATAGATGGTTGATCGATCGTAAGGCCAAGATTCAAGAGTACCAGTTCTACTCTCAGGTCCTACGATAGTTTGGGCTCATGCAAGATATTCCAGATATCCCCCTAGGTACCGATGCTTGGTCGTAGAGCATGATCTATAGTGGATCATTCCAGAGCCTCTAGGAGATGCTATTGATGACTACCAAGAGACTAGAGTCGAGACTACTAGGACCACTCCAGAGTATGATGGGTGGTGGTCCATGTTCAGATGGTATGACATAGGGCCTCTAGGTCGAGAGCCAGATCAGGCAGAGGCAGAGGTGGATCCTGATGGGCGCAGGGTGCGCCAATGGACAGAGGGTGGCTGGGGCACAACGACCACCATCGAGGAGGCTCCCGAGGTTGACCCCGATGAGGAGGCTCTAGAGGAGGGTGAGGTCCCTCCCGACAGCGTAGAGGGTCAGCTCTTAGCTTAGGTGGCTGACTTGTAGAGTCAGCTAGGGTGATTCCACATGCAGTAGCTAGAGCGAGACACTACTATCGCCACTCTAGAGGTGAGAGTAGCTGATAGGGATAGGCACCTTACTGAGGTGCAAGATCAGATACAAGATCTGACTACATGGGCCATAGATGTAGAGGCCTAGGCTCAGATATTGTAGACTACTCTAGAGTTAGCATAGGCACAATGGACTATAGTAGAGGTAGAGAGGGATCTCCTCTAGGTATCGAGGGGGGCTATGCCACCTCCTCAGGCTACTATGGGGCCTCCGAAAGCACCAAGTAGCACCAGTAGCTACAGGATCCGATGACCGAGGTAGAGCGACTACGTAGTATGGTCATGAGGACCAATGAGATGCATGCAGCCTAACTTGCTCATGTTGATCAGCTAGTCGATTATATTGAGATGCATGAGCTATAGGTTCCTGAGGATCCTTTCTCCTTAGAGTCTCAATGTACCAGGTCTAGGACCTCAGGGTAGTCTATGGTGAGCTCAGGTCATAGGACTCATAGGACTGAGAGGATGCATAGGTCCTCTAGCACACATGGGGTGACATCGTGTGCCAGGCCTAGAGATGTAGGGTAGACTTCAAGGGCCGCCAGTCAGGGGACTAGCCTACTATAGTTACCAATTTCTCATGTGTTGGGTGCCTTAGGATTTGGAGGTAGGCAGGACCCATAATAGGACCCACCATAGGTGCCAACATAGATAGGAGAGCAGGCTCCAGAGCACAATGTTGAGGGAGGCGACGAGAGCTCCGATACAAGGGGAGCAGACTAGACCTGGGCTCTGCTAGATGCAGACTATACTTTTGCTATGTTGTACTCATTTTGAGTGTAAGGTCGAGGACCTACACGCTTTGTAGCCTATGGGCATATTGATGCACTCCTCATATGTACTCTGTTGGACACATATATATATGACTTGATCATTTTGGCTCATTATGTGTATCTGATGTTTAATTTTTGATTTTATGTTTATTTGATGCACATGGATGCAATGCTTATGTGATGCTATGTTTATATGATGCAATGTATGGATGACATGCACTAGATAGCTATCTTTTTTATGATGATGATGTTATGCAATGATCTATATGATTAGATGTGCCATATATAATGGATGCAAATGGATGTAGTATTTATTTTGAATGCATATTTATTTTTGCTTTGTGGGCATGCATTTATTTTTATGAAGTTATGGTATGCTATGCAATGTATGGTAATGCATTATGTACATAATCGTAATCTAATGGGAATGAACCTGTATGCTTTAATCACTTAAAACATAAAGAATGAATGTAAACTGTGTATATCAATTTTAAAATGCGACACCACAGAATGTATGACAATCATGCAAAATAATTGATAATTCTCATTACAAGAACTTAATCAATTAATCACCCATATATGAAATGCAGTGAAATGGATTGGTATAATGCTAATGAATGAATATGTCATTCTGTATATTTTTCTTTGCTGCACTATATAGTCAGTGGCCGTCTAAACATCATTTCTGATATTCATGCGGTATCTATCCTATATGTTTGATTGTGCTTTGTAAAATGCATTCTGATGAATGAATGACTCGTATTTTTGATGTTTAATGATATTTGGTATCTTGTTGCTATTAGAGAACTTTTTGGGGTTTTCCTTGAAACTCAAACACCCTAGTAGACTTCTCCAAAAATCACATACTAACTGTACAAGGCTTTTATTGGACAAGGCTTTTGCCGTGATAGACCCAACTATTCATTATCCCTGTGTGTGCATGTGAGTATTTTTAGATAGATCATAAGCATACCCCGTATGTCAGTCGGGACTCTTTCAACCCATATGTGAGATAGGGTTCCTCATACGATCGTACCATCCTTGTTTCAGCTTTGATTAGACTTATACAACTAGACAATCCTAGGTACCTAGAGCTAGCTCATATTGCAAATTGATCAGGGCTACCCCTCCAAATGCAGGCGGGACTCTTTCAACCCATTGCTACATTTGGGGATCACCCAATAGAACTACCCCTCCGATTGCAGGTGGGACTCTTCCAACCCATTGCTGCGATCGAGGATCACTCTATGGCTTTCAAAAGGTGGACAATCCAGGGATTCAAGTTCTCACCCTTCTTACTTGCTCATATGTAGTGATAAAAATCATTGTTAGTCCATGTGTTACCATTTTCTTTGAGCAAGGGATTTTTATAGTGCTTTTGATTCACTATGTCACTTTACATTTTGAACTTGAAATTTGTACTTTTGCACTTTGTAACTTGGGATTTAAACTTTGTGACTTTGGGATTTATAGGGGAAATTCTTGTCCTTTTGCCAAAGTACACCTTTCTAAACCGACTATTTGCAAGATAAGTAGGTCATGAAACCCATCTCTCTAGATACCTAAGACTACTTTCGCAGCTTTCATCATCTCTTGTCTTAGCAGGATTTTATATTGTTTTGCTTAGTGATGGGATTCTGATATGTTGAAGCACTATCCCAACTAATGACCTTGTCTATAACAACAAAGCAAGCTTTCTACAATATCTGAAGAACCCACTAGGTATGGTTGAGTGACTGGAAAACTTAATATACATACATATTTCTCCGCAACAGGTATCATGTATGAATGCAATGAATTATGATAAATGCAAGGGTGCATGATTGAAACACAAACGTGCGATCATTTGTAAGATTTTGATAGACACATTACACTCTACTATGGAATGCAATGGATGACAAATGCCTAAATGCAATATGATGATGTGAATGCATATATGAAAATGCAAACTGCAAAAGCAAATGTTTTTGGATTTTATGCTTTACCAATTTTTTTGGAATTTTATATATTTTCAAATTTTTATACATTTTTGAGCTTTCATATTTGACCAAACGATGAGTATATATGCCTTTGGAGATTTTTAGGGTTGACCAAGCGATTTTTAGAAATCCTTGGAGCTTTTTGAATTGACCAAAGGTCTTACAGATGCCTTTGGAACCTTTTAGTTGACCAAACTCTCAACAAGAGGGCATGGAGCCTTTTAGGATGACCGAGAAGCTATAGGAACTCTCAGAGCCTTTGGGTTGACCAAGCAATTTTAGAAATCCTTGGTGCCTTTTTGGGATGACCGAGTGGCTTTAAGCAACCCTCAGAGCCTTTGGGTTGACCAAGCAATTTTTAGAAATCCTTGGTGCCTTTTTTGGGGATGACCGAGTGGCTTTATAGCAACCTCTCAAAGCCTTTGGGTTGACCAAGCAATTTTTAGAAATCCTTGGTCCTTTTTGGTTTTTTGGATAGAGTTTAAACTGACTTTGGTTGACCAATTTAAAACCTTTTGGGTTTTGATGAGATGACCAGTATTATAGCAACCTCTCAGAGCCTTTGGGTTGACCAAGCAATTTTTAGAAATCCTTGGTGCCTTTTGACTGACCAAAGGGCTTACAGATGCCTTTGGAGCTTTTTTTGCTACACTCTCTAAGCATAGAATGCCTTAATATGGATGATGTTGAGAGGTTCAAGCTCTTCAACACCCCCTAGCGACGTCAAGCGATAGGTACCTAGACCAATATTTTTAGATATGATATAGGGTCCTAGCCAATTAGCCATAAATTTGTCTCGCATATCGGGTGACAAATTCGAGTTCTATTGGTTTTCTTTTAGCACAAGATCCCCAAATTCAAAATCTCTCTGGTGGACTTTGATATTGTAAGCTCATTTGAGTCACTCCTGATAAACGTGAAGATGCTCAAGGGCATTCACATGACGTTCATCGAGCAGCATCAGTTGATCTAGGTGAGCTTGTCATGCGGTGTCATCATCGATGAACTCTTTCAATGCGACGTGCAATATTGGAATTTCCAACTCTAAGGGCATAATGGCCTCAGTGCCATATACTAGTGAAAATGGAGTTGCCCTAGTGGGAGTCCGAATGCTAGTTCTATAAGCCCATAATGCAAGGGGCAGCTGTGTATGCCAATCCTTGTGGTGTTCTTGCACTATCTTTTTCAAGATGGCTACCACAGTCTTGTTTGAGGCCTCAACTTGCCCATTTTCCTATGGATAATATGGAGATGCAAAACTATGTTTGATGCGGTACTTAGAGGTTAAAGCTCGCACAGTTTTGTTCTTAAAAGAAGTTCCATTATCCGAAACTATTTTGGATGGTACCCCAAAATGACTTATGATATGCTCCATTATGAACTCTGCTATGCGAGCTCCCATGGTCATTGTTAAGGGAATGGCTTCCACCCACTTTGTAAAATACTCAGTAGCCATAATGATGAATGTATGTCGGCTTGATGACGGAGGAGAGATCTTGCCAATTAGATCAAACCCCCACTGAGCAAATGGCCAAGCCGCTTGGATGGGTTGTAAGGCCTGTGATGGTAGGTGCGTAAGATTAGCATGATGCTGACATTTGATGCATTTCCTGACATACACATTGCAATCCTTCTCCATAGTGGGCCAATAATAACCCATTCGAAGGATGCGCTTGACGATGGCCATGCCGCTGAAATGGCCACCGCACGTACCATCATGAGCTTCTAAAATTGCCCAAGATGACTCTTGGGGCTCAAGACAATGAAGGAGAACTCCATCATAACTTCGATGGTACAAAATGTCTCCTATCAAGACAAATTTAGTCACTTTCTATTTAAATGTGCATCTTGCGGCACGCGATAGTCCCTCCGGGACAAAACCAAGTCTTAGGAAGTCTTGAATCTGTGACATCCAATTCTGATGAGCCTCAGCTTCGACCGCTAAGACAACCTGTACCCCCTACGTATTTACTTTTGCAAATGCAGACTAGGAGACAACCTTGTGGTGAATGGTGGTGCCACTCCCCGTAGGACTCTGGGAGGTTAAAGACCCCTAGGGTGCTTTCTTGAGAAAGTCTTCAGCTTTGCAGAACCAATCAGCTTTTGGTTCCACACTAATCATGTTGACTGATTCTTTGTTATCAAAGGTTGCACGCTCTACTACAGGATGCGAGAGCATCTTGACATGGATGGTAGTGAAGTCGATAGATAGATTTTGAGGGATTAAGGATCCCAAAGAAGCCATGGTGTCTGCAAATCTATTTGATGAATGAGGGATTGCCTCGATGTCGTACCATTCTAGTTTAGCTAGATATGTGGCAACAAGATCTTTATAGGCTTTCAGATCGGACATCGACACTGAAATAGTCCCTTCACTTGGTTAATTATGAGCAGGGAATCACCAAAGATGTTTAATCTCTTGATATTCATGGTGATGGCTGTATGAAGGCCCAAAAGTAGGGCTTCATATTCAACATTATTGTTGGTGCATGGGAAGTCTAGTTTGAATGACAAGGGCATTGGAGCTCCTTGCGGTGTGAAAAACACTATCCCTATGCTAGCTCCTTGCTCGCACTTTGAACCATCAAAGAACAGAGTCATATCAACATTGTTCTCTGGTTCTTCGGGTTTGGGAGCTTTGGATACTACAAAAATTGCATCATCCGAAAGCTCGATTGTCAGAGGCCTACTGTTGGATAGTGGCACCTCAGCTAACTGATCTGCTATGACCTATCCCTTAATGGACTTCTGGCTTATGAATTCTAGATCGAATTCTATCAATAGCATGATCCACTTTGCAATACGTGTATTATGATATGTCTTGCTCATCATATACTACAAAGGATTTTGTTTTGATATCACATATGTCGTGTGACTTAACATGTAGTGCCATAATTTCTTGGTAGTGAACACTACTGCTAAACATAGCTTTTCCACATATGCATATCCTAGCTCGTAACTCACCAAGGTTTGGCTAATGTAATATATGGCTTGCTCTTTGCCTTGTACATTCTTTTGGGCCAACATGGTCCCTAACGCAAAGTCTATTGCTGATATATATAGCAAAAAAGGCTCTTCTGGCCTTGGTGGAGCTAACACTGGTGGCATTTCTAGGTATTGCTTTATCTCAATGAAGGCTACCTTGCAGTCCTCATCCCAGTTGAATGGGACACCCTTATGTAGCAGTCGATTCATGGGTCGACATTTATCCGATAGTTGGGTGATAAATCACTTTATCGAAGCTACCTTGCCTTGGAGGCTCCTTAATTCCTTAATATTGGTGGGAGGATGCATTTCCAAAATGGCCTTGACCTTCATTGGGTCTACTTCGATGCCTCTCTTGGAGACAATGAACCCTAACAATTTTCTAGAAGTTACGCCAAATACGCACTTCTTAGGATTCAGCCTGACGTTGTGCTCTATCAAGCGATCGAAGACTTTTCTCAAGACCTCCACATGCTCTTCTCGTAGCAATGACTTGGCTAGAAAATCATCGATATAATCTTCCAAAATTTTGTGCATATAGTCATGAAAAATGTATGTCATGGCCCGTTGGTATGTAGCACCAACGTTTTTGAGACCAAATGGCATAACTTTGTAGCAAAATGTTCCCCATGGCATTATAAACGTAGTTTTGTGTTGGTCTTCGGGCTTAATCCGAATTTGATTGTAACCAGAAAAACCATCCATTAAGGAGAGCATTTCATGACCGGTAGTAGAGTCTACTAGAGCATCGATATTGGGCAACGAAAATGAATCTTTGGGTGTTGCCTTGTTGAGATCTCTAAAATCCATACAAATACGGATCCTTCCATCTGGTTTTCCTACAGGCACCATATTGGATACCCATTCTGGATAGTCGATGGAAATGACAAATTCTACATCCAACAATTTTTGCAATTCATCTTTCACCATTAAGGCTACTATTGGATGCATCTTTTTGAGCTTCTACTTGATGGGCTTCTTGGATGGGTCTAGCGAAAGGTTATGAGTAACCAACTTTGGGTCTAGACCGGGCATATCTTTGTATGTCCAAGAAAAAAGGTCAGGTCTCTCTTTCAATAGAGGGATGATGCTAGCACGCTCATCTGGAGTGAGACTCATTCCAAATTTAACCTTCTTTGGATTGGTGGGGTCGTTACCGATATCCACTTCGAAGGTTTCCTCTATTGACATATGGGATCCCTCCTCAAGCTGATGAGGCGTAGGGATCAAATGGATGTCATCAGCTGGATTTATATGTTCTTCGTTGGAAGTATTTTTAGCGTGATAGACATCATAAGCGCAGCCTGGTCCAAAATGAAATGGTTGCAGCATCTCTTCATTCGAGAAGAAATCTTTAGGCTCTACTGGCGAATCAACATGATCCCAATCGATAGCATCCATGTTTAGATGCAATGGCTTGGATGGATCTGCTGGATTGTAGAGTGGAGTGGTCAAATCAATGGAGACCATGTTGATGGAATGGAATTGATCTCCAAGACCACACAGACTGAACTCTACATCATCTATGTAGCTTTCGTGCCCAAGATCTGGCTCGGATGGCACGGGGATGAAAGGGTCCTCCCTATGGGATGCCCGGACAACTGGATCCTCTCTGTGCACTGACTACAAAATGGGATCTCTCGGCTCAAGCAGCTCGACATAAGTAGGTGGATGGGGAAAGAGCCTTTGATATTCCTCTTCCAGATTTATTCTTTCCCTGAGGCGACGCTGGAGATTAATCTCTCGATGCAAACCCATAGCTGTAATAGGTGGCGGACCCCAAGGTGGATTCCGATTACGCAGGTGATGAGGCCCCAAATAGGCCATCTCCAATGAATCCTCATCATCACTATAAAGATATAATATTTCACTTCCCCCATATGCAAGGGGTGATCTGCCAGATGTGGCCCCATGTATCTGATTCTGCGGTCGCTATCATCACTATCCGGATAGACCGGATAAAATGATCGTATATACGACATCGATGCAAAAACTGGCTCTGCTTCCTCTTCAGAGTGATCTGCGTTAAGAGGCACCTCTTCTATAACATACTCCGACTCCATAGGCAATAGATGTAGCGGATATACTAGCCTCGGATCGGTCATCTCAACCTCATCGCTATGATTGCTACTATGAGCAAGGCACTCTATCGTGTCCATGAATATTGGGAGATTAGCTGGATGAGGCCTTAAGTAGGCCTACTCTATCTCATCTTCATAATCACTATCGACCATGAAATGCTCTTGTATCTCATCTAATTGCTCTCTAGGCAGCAAATGGCATAGAAATACCGAAACCACGAAGGCTCGATCAATTTCCTCTTCGGATTGATCATCATTTGAGGACTCGCCATCTGCATCATAACTCGGTCTGCTCATTTTGGAGGTGGACTCCTCTACATCTTCACTACAAAGATCTCCTGAATCGAGATCACCTAGAATGATGGGGTTGTGCCCTTGCATACCGGTATCATCGGTTGTGATACAGTTTTGATGACCCAGGCTGCCTCTGGGGTTCTTCTCCGAGAACTCTTCATGTTCAATCTTTGGTCTCTCAATGGTGATGACTGACACCATTGGGTTGTTGCCCCAAAGGCTAGACATGTTAGGATGATACGGATTAAAATCCATGTCATCCCCCAGACCTAGGTACAAATGATCCAATGATGCAGCGAGTAAATCATCATGTCCCTGAATCTGCAATCCCAATCCGAACCTATCAGTTGCCAACTGATAACGTGGTTCAAGAGGGGTTCTTCATCCTTGTTCAAAAATACCAAGGCCGTATCCATGCCAATGATAGAGCTCAAAAATGTGCATGGCGTACTCGGGGTTGGACAAGTACCGAACGTTCACCATGAACTGTTCGTCATCATCCACCTCCATGGGTGCCCACGTTGGAACTTGATCCAACCCGACATAAATGAAGTTTGTTTGGTTGGGTGGCTCGCCCAATGGTACTATGGATCCAACTGGGTATCGATGGGCTATCGGTCGGCCCATGTCTCGTGTAGTCTCTAAAATAGGACCGAAGGTCACATTTTGCACAAGATATTCACCCAGACCTGTGCTAGCTAGGTGAACAGTCACCTAGGGTGCAGATGACCCTACTGATGATGCAGGTGAAGTAGGCTGAGGTGCCTCCTCGACTTGATCCTGGGCTTCCTCCACCTCCATGGGAGTGGCAGCCTCAATGGCGACTGGTTCGGGCGTGTTCTTTGCTTCTTTCCTGCCCAATTTTACCTTTAATTTCTTGTCATTTCGATGCATTGTCGATGCACTCGATCTCAGAGAAGTTGTAGTGGTATGTTCAGATCTGTTTGATACAGATACCGATGGTTGAACATGCACCACCTGTTTACCTCTTGGAACCCTCATCGATGACGTGGGTCGTATGTCCAAGTGCATTGATGGGATCACGAAACCCCCTGGCAAATCTGCTAAGTTCATGAACTTGAATGGTTCTTCATCTGATGAAACCACGTGAACTTGTCCCTCGTGTATATACTTGACACACTGATGCAATATCGAGGGAACACAATGCATTTCATGAATCCAAGGCCTCCCCAGTAGGATGTTATACTGCAAGGCACCCTCTATCACGTGACACATTATGAGAATGGTCTTTAGTCCCACCTGAATAGGTAGGACAATCATGCCAACCATAGAGCATAGTGCATCGTTAAACGCTCTCAATGTAAAGGTGGTTGGTACGACGAGTGATTTAGGCAATTTCAAATGGTGCAGTGCCTTAGTCATGATTATATTGATCGACGAACCAGTGTCAATCAAGACCCTTTTGAATGGCACATGGTTAACACATGCAATGATATGTAGTGGTGGGTCAGCCACGCTTGTAGAAACCATTTTCACTTCATGATCGTAGAATTGGATCATTGGTTCCTAGCACTATTGTACATGCCCCATGAAGTTTGTGAATGCCTGTGCATCCTGGGACTGTACCTCAATGGACCTCAGAATGTCCATAAGAGTCTCCCTGTGCCTAGGGGACTGTTGTATAAGCTCATATATCGACAACTTCGTAGGAGTCATCTGTAGGTTTTGAACCAACCTACTCCTAATGGTCACCATCGGTCTCGTTGGTGGGCCTAGAATATTTTGTGCCTACCACTGCTAGGGCGTGGCTTGTATTTGAATGGGAGCACGAGGTTGATTCGGCCGTTCGTACCTCCCATGTCTGGTAACAACATTGACCATGCCGATGAACCCCTGGGTAGGTGGTTCGACTCGCACTTGATTGACGTGGCCAGCGTGGTTACGGGGCGCCTCATGGTTTGGTAATGGATTTTTAAAAATCCCCATGTTTTGGTTGTCTGGCGCCTGGGGATTTCCTGGTACTACAAGCTCTCCCTTGTCTATCATATTTTGCACAATGTGTTTGAAGGACCAACACACCTCGATGTCATGGCCTTTCGCTCTATGAAATATGCAAAACAACTCTTCCTGATAGTCTTTGGGCTTGGGCTGATTTGGATCAACCATCTTGACTTCGGGTAATCTTATTGCCTTGGCCTCATAGAGATCGATGTCATTGATTTCGTCAATGGCGTAAATATGTGAGGTGGGCGTTGCTCTTTGTTCTTGCCCTTGTAGTTATTTTTGCGCTGGTCGTATTGCGCAGGAGGGGGATGGGCTTGATAATTCTATTTCTTTTGCCCCTTATCCTCATTTTGGAGATTCAGTACCACCTGATTCACATGGGCCCGCTTGCCCTGTTGCTTTGAGGTACTCTTCTTATATCCCTCTTTCCTGGTTTTTAGCTTCAAGTTGCCTTCCTGCAACTTGATATCCTCAATTACCTTGGCTTGCGCCCAAGCTTCTTCGAATGTGGCGTACTACTATAGTTGCAACAGTAGCGAGATGTGCTTGGCACAACTCTTTGTAAACATTCGGGTTAATTCTATGGTAGGGATCGAGAATGGCAACTTTGCCATTAATCTCCTCCACCTCTTCCCATACTGTTCTATTGGCTCATCGTCGCGCTGAGCTAGCGTAGCCAAATCGAAAAGGTTGGCCTATTTCTTGACGTCGAAGGAATAGCGTTCAAGAAAGGCATCAGCTAATTGCTCAAAATTTGTTATGTTGTGCTTCTTTAGCTAATTAAACCACTCTCGGGCCGGCCCAAAGAGTGTCGTGACAAACGTACGCAACAACAGTGCATCATTGTTCTCTATCTGGAAGCAAGCATCCATAAAGCTCGTGACATGTTCTTGCGCCTCTTCATCACCCTTGAATTTGTCCAACTTGGGCATCTCAAAATGCTTCGGGTATGGGGGCATAGGTACCGAGGGATCTAAAGGTTCATTGTGAATTTTCCTCAGTGTCGACTTTTGGACAGCCACGCCTTGTCTCTCAATTGCCTTGACCTTCTCAACCAAAGCTTTGTAAGCCTTAGAAGATAGAAAGTCCTCCTCCCTAAGTCGGCACGGAGGCGGTCTGGGAGGTACATTCCTCTTCTATCGAGGTGGAGGGCATTGCTCTTCCTCCTCCTCAGCTCGAGAACTCTCAAGATATTCTTGGTTGCATCTGTTCCCCTCTTGTTCCTCATAATGTTGTTGCCTCTGATTGTCGATCGAGGGCGGTCGCTCTCTGTGATGGGCAGTGATATGAGTGTGAACGCTTGCACGCTCATGGTGCATGTCGGCTTGCAAAAAAGCCTTCCTGTGCACCTACTCTCTACGCTCATCTTGAGAGTATAGGCCGGCCCTAGCCAACCTATCTTCCTGCTCTACACGCTCCTTCTAGATGAGGATGCGCTCCTCGTGCAAGCGCTGCTCATACAACCTTTTTCTAGTAAGCCTCTGCACTTGAAGATCTTCATCTTCGATGCGCTGCCTCTCTAGGTGAGCATCCTCCAATTGATCTTGGAGGAGTTGGCATTTTTGCTCAGAGGCCAGTCGATATGATCTTTCGACCTGGTCATCCATCGGAGGCCTTTGATATGCTTGCTCTATACGAGCGACCTTGTGGGTTCTGTACCCATCGGATTGAAATGCGGAGTTCCGTTGTGATCGCCATCTATGACCACCAAGGAGCCTCATACCTGAGCTAGCTATCACAATAGAAGAAAAATACACAAATAGGCATGCATAATTTGATAACAAGAAATAACGTGAATACACATAATCCTTTATTAATTTCAATGAAGTCAAATTATAGATTTGTCCCTCTTAGGGATACCCATTTGATACATTAATTACAATAGTGTTTAATCCCTATCAAGGGTAGGTGTGATCAAAATGCCCCTCAGGGTGACACGAACTGCTCTAGGGTATCAATGACCCTCTTCTTCGCAATGGGGAAGGGATTGGATGCTTTATTTCTCCTTTAGAACTGTTCCCTGCAGTCAAGAAACAACAAGAATGTCAAAAGATAGGCAGCCTCTCGTGATGAGACCCTTTTAGGTAAGATGTATAATGACACCATTAACATGCATAATCAATAAAGCATAAAGAAAGTTGTTAAACTATGCAAAGCGAATCAAGATTCATGTAATAGCATAAAGTAAAATAGCATCTACGCTATGCATTGATCAAATATATAAAATGAAGCATAAACATGCATAAAGAAAGCATTTTAGTCCTAATTGAAACATAAGCATAAAATGTGAATCTAGCCTAGTTCTACAATCAAAAGTCTTCTAAAATGCTATTAAATCAACAAAATGGTTAATCTAACCTAACTAGTCGAACAAAAAAGAAAAGAGTAAGTTGATTTGCCACCTGTTGCAAACCGCAACTCTGGTGAGCGGTCTGCATTGTGAACCGCGGCTGACAATCACGGTTTGACCTTTGATGAGTTTACCCTCAAAATCAGGGGCAATGGGCTCAATCTCCTTGTCCAAATTGATGTTCAAGGGTCACCTTCGTTGTCCTCAGACTGATTTGGTGATCAATTCAATGTGAAGGGCCTTCGTTTGCTCGAATTTGCATTTCTTGATCCTCCTAAGCACCTAGGGCATCCATAATGCAATTCATCATGAATGGTGGCAAAAGGGTCGGGGATTAAGTGCAATAGCTCTATCTCTTAGTGTACTCAGTTTAAGTGTACAATTCGCTAGGGCTTCGCTACTCAAATATCCAATGCTTGCTCTCCTTTTTTATCCTCATTTGGAGGGGGTATTTATAGCATGCCCCTAGGGCTAGGGGTGGCTTCATGGAGAAGCCAAGACCAAGAAGGTTGGTTAGGACATTTGGGATGGAAGCCTCTGGAATATTTCATCCTTCAACTGCCTCCTTCTAGATCTTCTGGTCATTCTAATCGATTTGGCTCGGATGGAAGGCCAAACTGAACTTCAGTTAAGATCGTAGGTCACAGTTGTAGTCCAAACTACAAACCGTAGGTGTCAACCGCGATTTAGACTAGAGACTGTAGGTCTGGGATGCGATTCAGAATGCTTAGGCCAAAATGCCTAAATTGAGTGGTTAGAACCACTGCCCTATCTTGGATTCTGTCCAAGATCCTCCATATGGTCTTGTAGCATGTCCATATGAGTAGTCGCCTCGACATGATGCATTTTAGGTGTCTACAATGGGGATCGCAGGTTTCATCTGGGGTTCCCAATTATCAATGAACTATGTATTGATGTAGCCACCCTCGAAATGACGCATTTTAGGTGCCTATTATGAATGAACTATGTATTTATGTGAATGTTTAATTGCATGGCTCCATTTAATGATATCGATATGATGGAATGATTGCATTTTTTCAAGCTTGAAATATGGTACTACTGACGTACTTGTGGGTGCAGGATTAGGTGCTCTCTCTCTAGTGGGAACATATAGGTAAACCACCTATAATGAGAGATATTTTGGGAAATTATGGTGATGACTTTCGCATCGACAACTTAAAGTAAAAAAATACCCTTCATGTAGATACATTTGCATTTTGTTTGTTTTCATGTTCACACCATTGGGTCAGGAAGTTGCTTGTGCAATGAGTCTTCTTAATAGATTGGCGATAACACTAGATTATCTTAAAAGAGACTGTCTACTTAAGGATAAAATAATGGTGTGTAATATTATTGGTGTGAATCTATATTGTTTGTGGTATGGACAAGAATTATTAAGTATTAATTAAATTATGGCTTTAATACTTTAGACTAGTAAACTATTAATTAGATTGTTGTCATTAATATTTTGGATAAGAAAATAATAATAATGTCAATACCAAAAGCTAATGTTAGTGATTGATTAATTTAGTGAATAATTAAATCTAATCATTGCTTTTCCTCTAAAGTTTGGTTTAAATTAAAATAGCTTGCAATTTAAATTCAGCCTTCTCTTTTTTGTTTGTTTACCATGCTCGAGTGGTGCCTTTAATGGCATAAAGGTGGTGTTGAAGGTTACGTCTTCTTGTGCTTGAGAAATTCCATTTCTTTCATGCAAAGTGGGTGCCTTATGCCTTTTTAGAAAGGGAGATGAATGCATGGAAGGGAGATTGGACTTTTGGAGAAAGCAAAATAAAGGACCGAAGGCAAAGGAGGAGTAATTGGGTAGTGTGACGTCAAACCATGGGATGTTGGATAGCTTGTTGTTTTCAGGTGCATTCTTTGATTTTTAGTTGTGTGTGCTTTGCTTAGCTTAATCATCCCCTAAATAAATCTTGCTTTATTATTGTATTTTATCCTCCTGTGCTACTGATTTAAGCCTACATTTTTCTTGGAGGTTGTTCTAAGCACCGTTGCAGATCCTATTTGTTTATCTTCTTATGTGATGAGCTTAGACATCTAGTGTCCAATAACACTTGTTGTTTTGCTTAGTGTTCTTTGTGGTTACCTACCTTTCAATCAATTGTTCCTTATTCTCACGTTGGATAGTGTGCTCTCAATCAAGCGCCCCCATCTTCCTGAGTTTGTGTAAGGTCTTGAGTTTAACCCTTCAATCCTACTTCTAACCCGAGGATGTTAGTCGAAGTCATATTTCCTAACTCGCCTGAAACTGTCTCCATTGTGTTCATTTATTGACTTGTATTTGGGTCTATAGGTGTTAGATTTATTGGTGGGGTGGTATTAGTGCCATATATTAGTCGAGTTGAGTCTCTTGGTTTGAAGGCTTTGAGTATTGTTATCTTTTTATTTGGTTTTTACCTTAATTGGTATATATAGTTTTTAGGGAAGTAAGATCTTTCTTAATTATTTTGCTATAAAATTTATGGCTTTGAATTCAGTTACTATGTAATTTCTTATGCTTTGGATCCACTATAGTTTTGAAAGAAATATGAAAGTCTTTGCTTGGAAAAGAAAATGTTGTTGATTGCAAATTGAAAGATGGAAATTATAAATGTGCTTTTTAAGTTTTATGCTTGGTTATTAGGAAGTGAATTCTCTATGATAATGGTTATTCTCTTTTATAAGATGGATTTTTGTATGATGGTTTTGAAAGAGAAACTATATAATGATTCCTAAGACTTTTGTGAGTTAAGGGATCATTATAAAGAGAAGTATGAGATTCTCTTTTATAAGATGGATTTTTGTATGATGGTTTTGAAAGAGAAACTATATAATGATTCCTGAGACTTTTGTGAGTTAAGGGATCATTATAAAGAGAAGTATGGGATTATCTTTTATAAGATGGATTTTTGTATGATGGTTTTGAAATAGAAACTATATAATTATTCTTTGTACTTTTCTGAGTTAAGGGATCATTATAAAGAGAAGTATGGGATTCTCTTTTATAAGATGGATTTTTGTATGATGGTTTTGAAAGAGAAACTATATAATGATTCCTGAGACTTTTGTGAGTTAAGGGATCATTATAAAGAGAAGTATGGGATTATATTTTATAAGATGGATTTTTGTATGATGGTTTTGAAAGAGAAACTATATAATGATTCTTGAGACTTTTGTGAGTTAAGGGATCATTATAAAGAGAAGTATGGGATTCTCTTTTATAAGATAGATTTTTGTATGATGGTTTGAAAGAGAAACTATATAATGATTCCTGATACTTTGTGAGTTAAGAGATCGTTGTAAAGAGAAGTATGGGATTCTCTTTTATAAGATGGATTTTTACATTATGGTTTTGAAAAAGAAACTATATAATGATTCCTGAGACTTTTGTGAGTTAAGGGTTCATTATAAACAAAGTATGGGATTATTTTATGTTGTCTTGTTTTCATTATGTTTTTATGTATGGTTGTTTGCATAAATAGAAAATGACATGTCTTAAGTTGCATTGCATTTAGAGTTGTCTTGATCCCTAAGTATTTCTCATGAGTCATGGGTGGATTCCCTATCATAAAGAAGCTTGCAGATTTATGGATGGCTTGAATATTCTTGGTGGATGGCTTCATAGTACTTTGAATGTATAGATGTTGTGGAAAAACAAAGGCTATGTAAAAGAATATTTTGTTCAATGAGTTTTGTAAACTTGATTATTGTACAAACTGAAATATTATGTTGCTTTAATGATATCTTGGATTTTGTACATTAAAGTGATTTTAGCAATCTTTTATTTGGATAGTTAGTATTGAGTTCTATCAATTAAAGGAATGCATATTTATGTTAAATACTTGGTTTATTATGTTATAGCATTTATGTTATAGGAGTTTCTTTTGAAGCTTATGTCAAGCATTTGAGTTAAGCAAAATGTGGCTTTATTTAAGAGGTATCCTTGTTTATCTATTATAGCATTTTGGATTAAATGGATTATGACTTGATTTAAAGTGCTTTTGATATGATGTGATGTATGTTGCTTTACTTTAGAATTATGTTTTAAAGTGCAAGAATTATTTAAGATAAGATTGTCTTGGGGTGGTTAGAATCTCTTGTGGACCCAAGTCAAATAAATTAAAGCCCAATCCTAGGAGGAGTTGCATGAATGCAATACCTAGGTAGCCATGAGCCTAGAAGGAGTTGCAAGAATGCAATAGCTAGGGACTCATGAACCTGGAATTATTTTTTATAATACAATAGCTCGATTTCTTGTGAATTCATTGCACCTTGAACAAGAAGGCTTGGGTGTACTCCCTCCAAAATTTGTGGAACCATTCATAAGACATCAGTGATGATCCCTTGAATGCATAGGATCAGGTGATCATGTTCATTTCCAATGAAGGGGTAATGACCTTAAGTAACCCACGAAGGTATGGTAACTAAGCACCAAGGCTCTACACTTGATTAGCCTACCTGGATGGATCTAGAGTAAGGTTAGGGAATAATCATCCCCCTTTAAATGTTATGGGCCTTAAAGTATAATCTCTACATCATGCTCACATTGTCCTATGACTATGAGGATATGGGAAAGGTGGGGGGACCACTTTTGGCATCCTTCTAAACATGTAGGTTTAGTAAGGTGAACCCCAGAAACCATGAGAGTTGGTCATTCTTGTCCACTGAGTGTCTGCACCAACATGGAACTCAAATGTGGTGAAGCCTTGTATGCTAGAAAGATAAAAGAAGGGTTTCCTCCTTGTGAACACTTGCTTGTAATCATTCTTTAAAAGAAAAATTGGGTTGGTAGTTTTGGATTGTTAAAGTGTTGATGTTACTCTCTTCTATACACAAGGTGAGGATAGTCATGATGGTGAGACCTCACAAGATCACGTAGTTTTTCATTTAGTATATTGAATATTCTATTTTTCTAATGAGTGGATTATAGATTCAAGGGAAACAAGGCACATGATCAAGCATAGATACCTTCTACATGATTATATCACACTATATTTAAAAGAGCATATTTCCATTATATAAATTTTTCTTATAGGCAACAAGTTGTGGAGAGGTTAGTATTGTATTGTTTTCATTTGATGTAGTTCTTCATGTTTCTAGTGTTGCTCCCAATATTTTTTCTATTTATCACATCACCCTTATGAACAAAAATATATGCTTTTAGCATAATTGTTGGATGATTAAGGATATTTATGATAAATTTAACACAGTTTCCTTTGGATATTGTTATGATTTGGATCATATGTAAAAACTAGGGGGCATACCAACTTCTTCTACTTCTTTCTCTTAGAAGAATATTTTGTCACCATGGTGGCACAATAAAATAATGAGTTAGTGATGGCACCATAGACTTGAGCATCTTAGCTATGGGTCAGAGAGGTACATGAGTCATCATCATATGGCTATTAGAATTCCTCAAATTTTTCCTTCGAGTGGTGCATGTGAGGGATATATTTTAGGAATGCATCATAAAGAGTCCTTTCCAAAGGGTACAATGAGGTATCCTAAATAACCTTGAAGGTCATTCATAGTGATATATGTGGACCCATGGGTACACCTTCCACTTTTGAAAATAGGTACTCTCTGCTTTTCATTGAGGATTTCTCTTGATATATGTGGTTGTATACTATTTGTACCAAAGATGAGGCTTTTAAGAAGTTGAAGATATTAATAGAAAAAATTAGAGAAACAATTTGAGAGAAATAGAAATTCTCTTAAGTTCAAGTAAGGAAGGTGAATATATGAGCAATGCTTTTCATGATTTTTTACTCTTCATGGTATTACATTTCAAATTATTGCTCACTATACTTTAGAGTATAATGGGATATTTAAGAGGGAACTAGGGTAAACATGGAGATTTATTATTGTATAACTCATTCTAATTGGATGAAGCACAAATTTTGGGATGAACTTTTCACTGTACAACATACATCATCGATAGAGTTCACACTAGAGTAGTTTAGGGTATGATATCCCTTGAGAGGTTGACAAGCAATAATCTTAATATATCTTGATTTTGTAAATCTTTCGGTCAACATGGACTCACATACCCAAAGGACTTCAAAAGGAGGCACAAAAGAGTCACTTATTCATATCTATGGAGTATTCAGATACTTATAAGGCATACCATCTCTATGATCCTCAAAGGCATGAGATTCTTATTCAGAGATGTGACTTTTGATGAGATTCTTGTAAGGGTTCCACCTAGTCCTCCACCTGAGCTTTTGGTTGAATATACTCTTGTTTTCCTAATTAATTTAACAAAGTCTTCAAATATTTTTATGGGATTTATTCCTATTAGGTATTCCTCTTTGTCTTCTAGTTGAGGTCATATACCTATAGATTTGACCCCTCCTTGGATAACACCACCTTCAGTATTAGATTATGGAAATGTTGAACTTGTCACACCAATTTTTTATCCCAAACTAATGGATGATGAGGTGGGTGGTGAGTATGATTTGGATGCTTCAAGTTTACCTTTTGATGTTGCTTTGCCATAGGATGTTCCTATATCTTCCATAATTTACCTAACACTCAAGTGGCTAAGGACTATTCTATGGGATGCTTAGCCCATTCTTTCCATGAAGTGATACAAAAAGGTCCCTTCTCAGGATTTTCTATTGTAGGTTGATAGTTCTATAGATTCTTTAACATATTCTTAGGCCAAGGATCGATTGGAGAGGGAAGATGTTATTCTTGCTCAGTATGGCCCTTGACGAAGAATCATACAAGGGAGTTTTTTTCCTCTTCTAGAAGGGAAGTGCAAATGGTTTATAGGACCAAGTACAATTTATAAGGTTAGGTGGAGAAGAACAAGGCATGCCTTGTTGCTAAGGGTTTCTCCCTGAAGGAGTTAATTGACTGCACAATGACATTTTCCCTAGTTTTTAGGATGGATTATGTTTGATTATCTTTGTTGTTTGTTGTTTTCGCTTATTCAATCCTTGAAGTGATAAAGGATCAAACATTACGTTAAGGACCCAATAGACCCTATTCTATCTTGGACAACATGTTATATTAGCAAAGACCCAAGATCAAATCTCGCTAGCACCAGTCGATGAAAAAAGGTTTATGAAAAATATGGGATTTTCATGCACCATGAAAAAATACTATTTAATCAAATCTACTCCAATCAAACTTCTACAAGTGTCAAAACCATAGTAGTATAGAGAAGCTAAGTTGGCAAATAATCAGTGGGTAACATTAGTGAATCACAAATCTCCATGTGGTAATAGGTGATTGGCTATCCCTTTTCTAAGGTTTGGAGACTTAATTTTTTATTTTTTGGGGTCCATTAGGAAAACTATTTTTGAGGCCATAACTTTTGCATGCGAAAGTGATTTGATCTTGTTTTTCAAATCATGTGATTTTTCAAGCTCTATGAATTGGTGGAATTAGTTCATAGACCTTCCACGATGTTAGGGGTAATATTGTGCAAGATGAGCCATAAATCCCTAGTTACTCACCTTAATGGGTAAATTTATAGTATTTGGTCAACTCAAGTGATCGACTTGCTACGAAGTAAGAACTTGTGGTGCATATTTTAGGAGGATCAAGTAATTGTTCTTAATAATGCATCTTGACATCATAAGGTATAAGAGGCTTTAGGTTTGTTTTTCTTACTAATTGAATGAGAGTTGCTTTTCCATATCAAATAAGGTAGTGACCCTATCAAGATATGGTCAAAGTTGCACAAACTTTTTAGAAAGGTTAATATTATCAAAGTAAGTCTCTTTAAAGATTTATTCTCTTAAGATAGTTGAGTTTGATAACGTTGAGGACTATATTAAGAGATTCAAGGTTTTGAGGGTAAATATTGCATCTTATGGAGGCAAAAAGAAAGATGATGCAAAATGTGTTAATATTGTTCTTGCTAATCTATCCCCTCCTTTCAAATATTGAATCTAATGGTTCATATGATTCATATGTTCCTGGAATCCCAAAATACTCTTACAATTGATCGACTTTTTCTCTCCCAGTTCACTTTTAGGTTGCAATGTAGAATTGTGGTGGTGGAAGTCCTAAAATATAGGATCATGAAAAGGAATTCAAATCTAAGAAATCTAAGACAAAAGGGCCTATGAGCAAGGCTAAGTATTTAAAGAAATTGAATATCACTTGTAGATACTATAAAAGGGAGGGATATCCAACAAAAAAATGCTTGTTGAAATTTCAAAGGATTGAAGTTAAGTTCTTAAAATTAGGTAGATGTATTCCAAATGTAAAGAGAGATTCAAATGGATATGCCTCAACTATGGAGGCCCACTAGAACATTCATTATGGAGGAAAGATATTATTGTCACTAATATCTTCTCTCCTTGAATCCTTGGTTTCAATTATGCGGGGTGTTGGAATTATAATCTAATTCATGGCCAAGGATCAACATTGTTTGTTGTATTGGATATACCTAACGGTATTTCATTGTGTAATGTAATTATTATTTTGTAATATTTTATGCAAGCCCAATGGTCCATAATTAACCTTGTTATGTTTAAACTTTGTTTAATATTTATAATTAACTTAAATACCACTTGTTATATCAACTTAGATTATACTTTATGATGTAATTAGGGGTTTTGGTATTATTATAAATACACCCTCACACTCCTAATTTCTTATCAGAGTATTGTGTAATATTATTTGTGAATAGTGATTATTTATGGTGCCTATGGGTGCCCTAATCTATTTGATCTCTTTCACTTGTATAACATTTGAGTGTATGTTTTGCTTTTGTTCATTTCTAGAAAGCATTGTGAATTTCATCATGGTATCAAAGGGGGTATGAAACAGCTTCGATTGATCATCTAGGAGTACAACTTGGGGGTATTTGCATTGATGATTATTTGCTCAAATTTTCATAAGCATTCTCCGTAGTAAAAATTGAAAGGAAATTATTCTCCACATTTTCTTTTCTTCCTCAAATATTTCAGGGAATTTGTGTCATCTTCATTTGCCTAAAAAATAGAGTTTTGATGATCCCTCATCATACCTTCATTCCCATGGCTTAAAATAGAGAAACAACAAGAAATTTTTGAATTAAAATTGATCTGATTTCCCATGCATGCAATTGACAAGCTTGTGTTATGAATGGAGGTTGTCTTCCTCAAGAAGAATATACCTTTATGAATGGATTCGTTGGAGGTAACATGGCAGATATATAAGGGCATCTTTAGACTTTTTATCTATGTAATATGAGTTCAAGTCATGAATGATCTTTGGTTTCTTAGAATGATCATAGCTTGGTTGATTGTTTCTAGTTGGCAAGGGTTTGTTGGTACACCATTACCTTTTGCTATAAATTAGGTCAACCACTGATTGGCTAAGGGAAGTGATGAAGGGGTATTATGAGGGCTTGGATTTGTTTGGTTTCCAAATAGACCCTTTTATTATCTTCTAAGGAGCTATGAAGGATCTTTGTCTATGGACTTGACCTCACCATATTAGAAAGGAGACATGGTCCATTGGCTATGGCAAGATAACAAAAAAAAATTCTTGCATGTGAGCATGTGTTTGATTCTCTTTGTTGTTTGTTATTTTGGCTTATACGAATTTTGAAGTGATAGAGGATCAGATGTTGCTTTAAGGACCAATTAAGCCCTATGTTTTCTTCGATAAAACATTGTTCTTAGTCCAGTGGAGACCCAAGATCAAATCCTATTGGAATCAATCCATGAAGAAAGGTTTATGGTCGACATAGGGCTTTCATGCGCCATGATTTTTTTTAACTATTTAATCAATCTCCACCAATCAAACTTCTATAAGTGCCAAAACCATAATAGTCTAGAGGAGCTGATTTGATGAATAATCAATGTGCAACACCAATGAATCACAAGTTTGTATGTGGTATCAAACAATTAGATATCCCTTTTCTCAAGTTTAGAGACTTAATATTTAATTTTTGGGAGTTCATTAGGGCAAATATTTTGGAGCCCATAACTTTTGTATACAAAATCATTTTGAGCCTTTTTTTAAAAATCACCTAATTTCTTAAGCTCTATGTATTGGTGGTATAAATTCACATACTTGTTATGGTGTTTGGCATTTGATTGTGTAACATGGACCATAAAGCTCTAGTTACTCATCTTAATGGATGAAATCACAATATGTGATCAACTCAAATGATCAACCTACTATGAAGTAAGAACTTATAGTGCATCTTTTATGAAGATAAAGTAAGTGTTCTTGATGATGAAGCTTGACACCAAAAGGTAGAAGATGCTCTAGGTTTGTTTTCCTTGCTGATTGAATAAAAATTGTTTTTTTTCAAATGAAATAAGAGAGCGACCCTATTAAGGTACGGTCAAATCTGCATGAACCTCTATTATCAAAGTAAGTCACTTGAAATTAGAGCTTTATTCTCTTAAGCTAGTTGAGTTTGATAAAATTGAGGACTATATTATGAGATTCAAGGCTTTGAGGCCCAATATTACTTATGGAGGTAAAAAAAATATGATGCAAAATGTGTTAAGATTATCCTTTCTAACCTCTCCCCCTTATTTTATATGTTGAATCTAATGGTTCATATGATTCCTATGTTATTGGAATCCTAAAAGACTCTTACTCTTGATCAACTTTTTCTCTCCTAGTTCACTTTCAAGTTGCAATGCAGAATTATGGTGGTAGAATTTCTCAAATATAGGCTCACACAAAATAATTCAAATCTAAAAATGCTAATACCTAGGGGTCTATGGATATGGCTAAGTCTTCAAAGAAATCAAAAACTGCTTATGGATACTATAAAAGGGAGGGGCATCCAACAAAGAATTGCTTGTTGAAGTTGCAAAGGACTAAAGTTGTGTTCTTGAAGTCAGGTGGATGTCTTTCAGATAATGAGGGAGATTTATATGGATCCATATCAACTATAGAGACCTACTAGACCATCCATTATGAGGAAAATGTACTATTGTCACTAATGTCTCTTCTCCTTGGCCTCAAATTTTAGATTATGAGGGTTTTGAAATTATAATCTTCTTCATGGCCAATAAACAACATTATGTGATGTATTTGATAGGCCTGAGGGCATTTCATTATACAATGTATTTATTATTTTAAAATATTTTATGTAAGTCCAATGGGTCGTTGTCAACCTTATTATGGTTAAACCTTATTTAATATTTGTAATTAACCTAAAGTCAACTTGTTTTTTTTGGTAACGGTTAAAAAAAGGGGGTTTTGCAAGGGCCCCAACCCTGTTACATATTTAAGCTTTCCAAGGTTACAATATAAACATCAACCTTCTTCCTGAATAGCATCAAAAGAAGATGTAAGGTTGTAGCATGAGAGAAAAACAAACTTGCATCAAAAATCCCATAATAGAACCATACAAAAAATAACACTCTAGCTAACATTGAAAACTATTTATAGCAAAGGAACAAAGGTTCATCCTACTATTGTTTATTTCTCCCTTCCACACCAACAATAGTAGCAGTCACTCTAATTCTCAACAATAGGTAACAAAAGTAGCAGCAACAAAAGTAGAAGCACACAACAATAGCATTCTCTAGAACTACAAGTACTGTAATAGCAGCAACATACAATCACATCGAAAGCACCAAAAAACCTAAAAATAATAGTAGAACCAACAACATCAAAAGATAACACCCTAAGGAATAAACTTTTCTTCATCCTCTATTGAGGTAATCCTTGTAAGTGATAAGGGAAAATTATTTTTACATATCTTCCTCTGATCAAAATGAACTCCAATGTTTGTCAAACAATCAACTACAATATTTCCTTCCTGATATATATGTAATATCTTCACCTTCGTTATTTATTTTAATACTGATGAGGTATCCTTAATTAAACCCAACACCTGCCAGTTATCAGCTTCTCCTTTTTTAATATCCTTGAGAATATTCATAGTCCCCTTCTATGATGGCCTTCCTTACACTCTTTTGTATCAACAACATAACACCAAAGTATAGGGCTTTAGCTTCTACATAGTGATTAGTTTGTATTCCATAACTTTCTACATAAGCCCATAACATTTCACCTTTCTCATTTTGAATTACACCTCCTCCCCTAACTTTACTTGGGTTGCCTTTCACAACTTTGTCAAAGTTTAATTTTACCCAACCCTCTGATTTTAGCCATTTAGTGTTTGTTATTTTCAAACTAATTGGTAAATGTGTTGCTCTACATTCTCCCAAGTTCCATTATCTAGTGATCCTCTTTTCCAAATTATTCTCAGATGAAGAGAAATAACACCCCAATAAAAAAATTTCAGAAAATAGTAATTGCAAAATCAAAGGAAAAACAGAGAAGAAGAACACATTACACAAGAATTTATCCTGGAAACCCTTTCGAGAAAATTCCCAACAAGAATATTTCCTTATTGTATAAACTTGATCGTCTCCAATACAATAATATCCTTTTGTGCGCTTTTCACTTGCAATTAGATTTCTTGTAAATTCATTACCAAACCCTCATGGAAGTGTTGCTTTATATACCAACAACACAAGAAAGGTTTTTACAATACCATGGGCACAAAACCATGGGTCGACATTACATTAACCCAAAAACACCCATATGGGTCTAAAAATAGATTAAATTACCCAAAACAATTTCTTAAAACCCGACGAGGAAATTTTTACAAAGTGTACAATCCTTTCAGAGTTAACCCCTCCCGAATAACATGGAAAATATTCAACATAATTCCAACATTATCCCACTTGTTGAATACTTTCCATAGGGGCTAATATCTGCCATTCTCAACTATCAAGGGCAACCATACACATAGATCTTCTACATCAAGAAAATGTTTGAGCGAGTACAGCCTTTGTTAAAAAATCAACAATATTCTTCTTTGTATCAGCTTTCTCCAATATCACCTAGTTCTCTTCAACTATCTCTCACAAAATGATGCTTGATATCAATATGTTTTGATCGATCATGAAAACCAAGATTGTTTGCCAAAAATATTGCACTCTGAATGTCACTATCAATTATCACAACGTTTTTATTAATGCCAATTTTTGAACACAACCTTTGTAGCCACACTACTTCTTTACAGGTATGAGTTGTTACAATGTACTTTGCTTCTATAAAGGATAAAGCAACAACTGATTGCTTTTTACTCATCCAACTTACTGCCCCTCCAAACAACCTGAACACATAAGCACTCATGGATCTTCTCTTATCAAGATCTCTAGCCCAATCAACATCCACAAACCCTTGTAGATTTACAATATCATTGCCTCTAGATTTTCCTTCATAACATATAGCATAATCTCTAGTTCCTTGTAAGTATCTGAAGATCCTCTTCACAACAATACAATGTTCCTTTCATGGATTGGACATATATATGCTAACTACTCCCATTGCATATGCAATATCAGGTCTAGTATAGACCATTGCATACATCAGACTGCCAACAACACTAGCATAAGGAACATGATGCATTTATTCAATTTTCTCATCTGTTTTAGGACACTGTTGAACGGATAACTTTTGACCAACTGGATATGGAGTACATATTGGTTTATAATCATGCATCCTAAACCTCTGTAGTATCAATCAACATATTTCTTTTGATTTAACCACAACTTTCTATTTGCACGATCCCTTATTATTTCCATACCTAAAATAAATTTTGCAACACCCAAATCCTTCATGTCAAATTTAGAAGATAACTGAGATTTTAGTAACTTTATCATCTCCTTATTGTTACCAATTAACATCATGTCATCCACATACAATACAATGATAACAAAATTTTCACCTTTATTTTTGAAATATACACATGGATCTGCTTTGTTTTTTACAAACCCAAGTGTCAAAACAAACCTATCAAATTTTTGGTTCCACATCCTTGGAGACTGCTTCAACTCGTAAAGAGACTTCTTCAACTTGCATACCAAGTCCTCCTTACCTTTTACACTAAAGCATTCTAGTTGTGATATATATATATATATATATATATATATATATATATATATATATATATATATATATATAGATATATATATATATTCTAGTTGTGAATTTGATGAAGACATATATATATATATATATATATATACATATATATACACATATATACATATATATGTATATATGTATATATGTATATGTATATATATATATATTGTATATATATGTATATATATATATATATGTCTTCATCAAGTTCACCATGTATAAAAGCTATCTTTACGTCCATCTATTCTATTTCAAAATCAAACACAATAGAAATAGACAACATACTAGTTTAGCCACAGGAGATAAAATCTCACCAAAGTCAATTCCCTCAACTTGAAATTATTTTGCTACGAGGCGAGCTTTGTACTTCTCCAATTTTCCTTCTACATTGTACTTCTTCTTGAACAACTAACAGGTTTTTTGCTAAGGGGTAATTTCACCAAGTCCCATGTCTTATTTTTATCCAGGGACTCCATTTCTTCTTCCATAGCCATTTTCCAAGACTTATTCTCACTTGAATGAAGTGCCTCCTTTACAGTCTTGGGTTCTTCATCAGTAACTGATAAATTAAATGAAGAACAAAATATTTTAACGGCTTTACCTTTCTATGAGTCTTCTCACTCGATTTGATCTCCTCAAAATTGGTGTTTCAGGTTCTGCATCTTTAGCTTCCTCTGAATATTACTCTTTAGACTCTCTATGTAATCCAGGTTCTACCATAAGTTCTTCCTCTTGTTCTAGTTTTACCTTAACTATTTTTGGTTCTTTGCTTGGTTGCATTTCCTATTTTGAAGTCCCTTTTGTTTCTCTAAAGATCACAGTACAACTGTAAGTAATCTTTTGTGTTTCTGGATTCCACAACTTATATCCTTTCACACCAATACTATAACCCAAAAATATGCATTTCTCAGATTTAAAGTCTAGCTTAGTTCTTTTCTCTTTTGGTACATACATATAAGCTTCACAACTAAAAATTCTTATATGATTGAGCGAGGTTTTCTTACGAGTCCACACTTCTTGTGGAGTTTTATCCACCAAAGTTGAGGTAGGAGATCTATTGATGAGGTAGCAAGCAGTTAACACGGTTTATACCCATAATTTATTTTCTAACCCTGCATCGCTTAACATGCTTCTGGCCTTATCCATCAATGTTCTATTCATCCATTATTCAACTCCATTCTGTTGTGGAGTATATGGAGTTCCTCTATGCCTTTCTCTTCCACAATATTTGTAAAACTACTCAAATTCATTAGAGCAATACTCACCACCATTATCACTTCTCAAAACCTTTATTTTTTTCTCTATATGATTTTCTATAAGAGCCTTGAAATCTTTAAATTTATTGAAAACATCATATTTGTACCATAAAAAGTATACCCAGGTCTTTCTTGAGAAGTCATCTATGTAACAAAATAGATGAATTTACCTAATGATGGTACTTTTGCAGGCCCAAACACATTATTATGAACTAGATGTAAAATTCCTTCAGATCTTGTAGCACTACTTGGAAACTTAACTCTGGTTTGCTTTCCAAAAACATAGTGCTCACAAAAATCAAAATTTAATGGGTAATAAAAAATTCCTTCAACCATACCTTTTATTTTTAATGTTCGAAGGTCTTTCTCACCAATGTTCCCCATGCGTTGATGCCACAACATTGTATTTGCTATAAGAATACTTGGAGCTTCTTCTACCATATTAATTTCCTCTATAACTAAAGAGTTATTGCAATCAATACTTACAATGCTAGCCTCAAGTTTGAACAAAGTTCATGTACAAACTCCTCTTGCCAACACTAAGCATCCATAAACCATCTTGTAGCTATCCTTATTGAATTCCACAGTCACACCCGCATAATTCATCTTACTAATGGATATAATATTTCTTGCCAAACTTAGAATATGTAGCACACTAGGAAGGTTTTTAACTCTTCCATATTTTAACCTCAATTTGACTCTTCCTCGACCTATTATTTTGTGTCGAATTGTCTCCCAAGAAGACTTCACCTCTATTTATATTTTCATATTCATAGAACCCCTCCCGATGAGGAGTCATATGAAAATAAGCATATGAATCAATCAACCATGAGTCATGTTGTTCACTTGAGCATGTTGCAGCTACGAACAGGTCCCCTGCATCTTCATTTGTGGTCTTCATTTCTACAAACATTCCTTCATCAAACTTTTTAGATCTTCCATATTTTAACCTCAATTTGACTCTTCCTCGACCTATTATTTTCTATGTCGAATTGTCTCCCAAGAAGACTTCACCTCCATTTATCTTTTCATATTCACATAACCCCTCTTTATGAGGAGTCATATGAAAAGAAACATATGAATCAATCAACCATGAGTCATGGTGTTCACTTGAGCATGTTGCAGCTATGAAAAGGTCCCCTAAATATTCATTTGTGGTCTTCATTTCTACAGGCATTCCTTCATTAGCATTTTTAGATCTGCAATCTCTTTTATAATACCCTATTTTACCATAATTCCAACATTTCCTTTTGTTAGGAACAACAAAATTTCCCCTAGATTTTTATCTCCTTTCTCCTAATTTCTTTTTACCTCTTTCTTGAGAATGACCTCTCACAACCAAGGCATTCTTATAATGATAATCCTCATAACATTTTCATCTCATACAACAATGTTCCTACTATATCCTCTACTTTCAAAGTAGAAGTAGTATTGAAGATAGCCATAACTAGGTTATCCCAGGAGTCAGGTAATGAACAAAGTAAAGTAATACACTTTTCCTCTTCATCCATTTTTACATCTACAGAGTTTAATTGACTTACCACAGTGTTAAAAGCATTCAGATGTTCAATCACAGAGTCACCATCATTCATCCAAAGAGAATATAGCTTCTTTTGGAGAAATAGTTTATTTACCAAAGACTTTATCTGATACAATGCTCCCAACTTTTCCCATAACAACTTTGTCGATACATTCAACAATATTGAATCATATAAGTATAATTTGATAGAGCTCCTTGCCTTCCTACGATCTTTAGCCATTCATAATTTGTCGTTCCTGTTGGTTTTACTCTCAATACTACGATCCACTGATCTTTATCCACCAACAAATCCTCCATCTTGAGTTTCCACAACTCAAAATTTTGTCCATTGAATTTTTTGATCTCTACCCATGTGCTTCTTGTCATTTTACTTCACCTAGATTCTTTCGTGCACTGCTCCCACTCAAGAATCAATTTATCCCAGGGTTGAAACCCTTATTCCTCGAATAAAGCTAAAACTTGGCTTTGATAGCAAACAAAGAGAAATAACACCCCAATAAAAAAATTCCAAAAAACAATAATTGTAGAATCAAAGGAAAAATAGAGAAGAAGAACACATTACACAAGAATTTATCCTGGGAACCCTTTCAAAAAAATTCCCAGCAAGAATATTTTCTTATTGTATAAACTTGACCTTCTTCAATACAATAATATCTTTCACTCACTTTTTTCTTGTGATTACATTTCTTGCAAATTCATTAACAAACCCTCATGCAAGTGTTGCTTTATATACCAACAACACAACAAGGAGTTTTACAATACCATGGGTACAAAACCATGGGTCGACATTGCATTAACCCAAAAACACCCATATTGGTCTAAAAAATAGATTAAACCCCCCAAAATAAAATCCTGACCCCAATGAGGAAATTTTTACAGTGTACAGTCCTTTCAGAGTTAACTCCTCTTGAATAACATGGAAAATATTCAACATAATTCCAACATCAGAGTACATACTACTATCAAAGGTAAGCAAATTTTCCCTCATTGTAGTTTTAATTCTATTAGACACTGAAAGTTCATCCTTACTTTTCCCTTTAAATACTCTTTGATTTCTTTCCCACCAAACATCCCATAAAAAATGAGGTAACAGTAAATTCGAGAGTTTTGATAACTTGTTGCCTCTTAAAGGGCATCTCTATTGGTTAAAAAACTACCTAAAATTACTAGGGACCATCCAAGAGCAGAACATAGCTTCCATTACTTGCAAACTCACAATGAACAAACAAGTGGTCAACTGATTCAACATCCTTCATGCAAAGAGAGTATATATTTGACCACTTTCTATGTTGGCTTAGATTAAACTTTATGATGTAATAAAGGATTGTGGTATTGCTATAAATACCTCCCTCACACTCTTGGCTTCTTATCAAAGTATTGTGCAATATTATCTATAAATAGTGATTATTTATGGTGCCTATAAGTGCTCAAATCTATTTCATCTCTTTCACTTTTTAAATAAGATTTGAGTGTATGTTTTGCTTTTGTTCTTTTCTTGGAAGCATTGTGAATTGCATCATATACTTGTCTTCACATTTAGATCATTTTTCCAAGGTATCCATATTCTTAACTTCAACCTAACCTTCCTTTCACATTGATTTTTAGGTGATTTACTTGATTTGAACTAGTTCTAGTGTTGCCATTGCATATGGGGTGTAGTGTGCTCCTAACCTCATCCAAATTTAGGTAAAATACTCTCTATAGATGAAATTCCATGTTAGAACAGAAATAGCCAAGAGAAACTCTATCTCTCTTTTAAATAAAATGTTATCAAAATTTTGATAGAGAAAAAATAATCGTTTGAGAAATATGGAAGATATCTTTGATAAAAAGGCAGGCTAATTTTTTTTTATAAAAATGTTGCCTATATATGGTTTAAACTTGTAATGTTTTGATATTTAGATGGAAGTGGTCAATAAAATCCCCTTATAGTAGTTTTTTTGTTGGAGAACAAGGGGTTTTACTTGGGACCCCCACCCTTGAAAAATTACAGTTCTCTCATTTAGAGGTTGAGAGTTTACAAACAAATTCAATTCTCATGACAATTGAGTTGTTATAGCTATATATCTATTTTTTTTGGTAATAAGTTTGAATCGTTTGTTTTCATTTTTTGGATCTTCTTCAATTTTCATTGTAAATTCCAAAATTTTGCATCCTTTTCTTGGCATTTTCCTGCAGTAACCTTCACAATACCAAAACTCCACCTCTACTATTTATGCACTTTATCTTAGTAGATTAATATATCTAAAACTTCAGGCCATCATAGTCCACTTTACCATACATGGATTGTTAGTTTCCTTCTTGAAGCATAAGTGCAATCACAAGAACTATAATAAATAGTTTATATGAAAACACATTAATGTTATAAAATACAACAAATATTACCAATGGAAAACATTAAAGTAAATCTTAATCATTATTTAATTCAAACAATCAACATTTTCTTGTCAACTTTAGCTAAACTTACTACTTCCTTTAACCATGGAAAAAATAATTTAACGTAACGATCCTCTATTAAAACCCCTTTATTATCTAGCTTATCTACACATTTATTCCCTTCCCTTAACGTATGTATAAACCTTATTTATTTAAACTTTGTAGCAAGGTCTTGTATTTCCACAATGATCTCTTATATGTTCCATGGAGCCTTTGCTTTCCTCAAAATTGCATTTATTACTATTAATGAATTGCCTTCCATCCATACTTTGTTCCATTTCATTTGTCTATATATTTTTAACCCTTCCAAAGACACCCAAGCTTCAACTTCATTATTTGTCTTAAATCCACTATTGAAATAATAATGTGACAAAATATTTTCCCTATTATTTCTAATTATTCCTCATCCTCTTGGTCCTAGATTTCATTTAGATGCTTCGTCAAAATTCAATTTGACCATCTCCACTTCTAGTGATTTTCACTTTATATTATTTCCTTCCTTTTGTTTCTCCTATACCCAACATCATAATTCCATTTGATGACTTGACTTCATCTATCAAGGGTTTTTGCTTCAAGATTAGAGATTGGGTGAGTTGATGGGGTTGGTTTAGACTTATCTATGACTAAACATATCTTCCTTTTCATTACCTCTAAATTGCTTTCCTTTGAATATTTTTTTGTTCCTTTCCAACCATACTTTCAATGTATCTCAAATTGTCCATAACATCTCACTTTTAAAAGTGCTTTTCCATTGCTTTAATCATTCTTCAATTATTACATTCATCATCATGTATTTACTAAACATATTAAGAATACATTGCCATGGTTCCTAAACTATTAAACAATGTCCCAAGAGATGGTCTATAATCTCCTCCTTTATACGTAGAACACGTTGTGAGGGACCATGAAAACTCCTTTTCATTAGGTTATCCTTGGATTAAAAATTTCTATGACCTACTAGCCATACAAAAATTTTGACTTTTGGAATGCTCGAGCTATCCCAAATATCTCTCCATATTCTTGTAATATTCCTATTTTATTGGTGTTTTACATTATATTCATCGCTTATTGTATATTCTCCTAAACTATTCAAATCCCAAATTAACTTATCCTCAGCTCCCCTCAGAAATGTTGTTATCTTTTTACTCAATTACCTCCTAGCAACAATGTCTGGTATACTTGTAAAAAAATCTTCTTTCTTGATCCTTGTACATAACATTTGAAACCCTATCACCATATTTATCTTCAAGTAATATCATCCATGGTTTCAAAATTAGATATAGATTGAGTGGTTTTTTATCACACCAAGTATCCATCCAAATAGAAAAAATTTCTCCAGTTCCCACCACCCATCTTAGACCTTTAATCACTAGATCAATTGATTTTTTAAATCATTCCATAGTGCAAAATTGTCTCGTAGTGACAATGTAGTAAATATTAAGCTTGGGTCATGGGATCAATGTACTTAGAAGAATTCTTGCCCTTTGTCTTTTTTTTCTTTTTCTTTTTTTTTTGTGGAAAACATCCCAAAAGGGATGCCACTTTCGGGTAAGACCCAAGGAGGCAGGGGTATCCATTCCGCCAAAAATGCCCAGGACTCGGACCTGGCCTACCACCTTTGACATACTCAAGGAGCAAACAAACACACAAAACCAATTTAAAAATAAGTAAATAACAACAAAAATAATAAAATAAAATAAAAAACATGCTCCTTGAGTGTGTCAAAAACAAAAGCACAACCAAACACGCACAATAAGATAAAAGAAACCACAACACAAACCACATAGAAAAACACAAGAACCACATAACAAAACACAAACAAGACAAAAACAACAGAACACTACAAAGACATAACCCAAAAAAAACATGAAAAATAAACACAACCAAAACCTAAAAAATAAAATAAATAAAATAAAAATAAAAATAAAAAACAACCAACAACAGACAATAAACAAAAACAAAAAACATAGAAAACACTCACACATAAAAACATGAAATAACACAAACAAAGAGAAACCCAAGAACAAGAACAAAAAAAACACAAGAACAATAACAAAAAACATATAAAAAAAAACAAAACAAAACAACAAAAACACAAGAACAACAAAAAACAACACAAAGAACACAAAAACAAAACAAAACAAAAGAACCCACCCACCTTAAAAAACTAAACAAAAAAAACAAAGAAGAAAGAAAAAAAATGAACAAAACAATGACCTATCTAGACCAGAAGACTATTAAGGCAAGAATCAACAGAGGAAACAAAATAAAGAATAGAATGAGCTAGGGAACTAAAAAAAAATTGAATGAACCAAAGAGAAGCAAAAAAAAAAAACAAGAAGAAACTAGGTACCTTCATAACTGGAGCCATCCAAAGAAATGATAGAAAGAAGAGCTTCCCTAATTTGAGAAGCCCACCATATAGGAGGGTGGCCATAACAAGTAAGATCACCTTTGTCCAAAGCCCAATTAGCTAAAGCATCAACACTCTTGTTTTGATCTCTCGACCACATGATTGTAATCAACTTTCAAAAATCCCATCCGGATTAACTGAATCTTCTCAATAATTCTTTTTATTCTCCAATCCACCTTATGATTCTTAGAAGGAGTCTTCAAGAGATTAATCATAAGTTGAGAGTCGGACTCAACTAACACCTTTTCCCATCCAACCTTAGTAGCCTCCCGAAGGCCTCTCGAGGATACCATACCCCTCAAGCAAGGTTATTGGAAAGAATACCCAAATTCTAAGCAAAAGTAAAAACCAGGGAGCCATCTGAAAGTCTACCAATTCCTCCCACACTCGGCTTTTCCAGGGTTCCCTCTAGAGGCTCCATCAGGATTGACTTTTCCAAAATCCTTAGGAGGAGGTTGCCAATTTCTAGTCCTATCCATCTTACTAATACTCACATTCCCTTTAAGTTGGTTGCCCTTAGAAGGTTTAATCTTCAATCTTTGCATCACTTGATCCCATCTTTGGTGGGAGTTTTGGGGGTGATTAAGGAGTTGATGGACCGATTCAACTAAGTTGGCTATGGTCTTTTGCCAAATATAGTGAATATCCTTCCTATCTTGATTAAAAATTTGGTTGTTCCTTTCATTCCAAATATTCCAAAGAAGAATGGTAGAACCCATCCAAACTAACTGCCTAATAAAATGATCAACACCCTCTTGATTAGGCCAATCCCTCCAAAGTTGTTCAAAAGTAAAAAAATTGGACCATCGTAAGCCAAGTAAAGTGGCCATTCTCCTCCATAGCTCGGAGGCTAAAGTACACTCAATAAAAATATGGTTGATATTTTCTACATTCTCTTCACACATTTCACATCTAAAAGGGCCATGAAAACCACGCTTCATAAGTTGCTCACCAGGAAGCACCCTACGATGCAATAAAAGCCAATTAAAGAACCTCACCTTAGGCCGGAGATTTTGAGCCCACAATTGAGAAAATATGTCGAAGAATGGTTGGGATTATTATGGCATAAGGTCAAATAACCTTGAGCAACTGAATACTCACCCTTAGTAGTGTTGTTCCATCCAAAACAATATTTTTCATGGGACCAAGAGAGGGATCTCATATGAAGGATGCCTTGGATATCTTGTCTTTGCCTTTCTGGGATTTGAATAGGCCAGTCCTCAATAGGGATCCAATATCTACCAACCTTTGAATTACCAGGATGGTACCGACAGTAATTAGCCACCTTTATCCAATTAGCTCGGTGAAGCTCCTCCATCCAAGGCCTCCAATCGGGAAACCGAGTTATCAAAGGCTTGTGACCATCCCAAGAATCTATCCAAAAATTTGCATGTTGACCATTATGAATGATCCAAAATAATTTTTAGGGAGAACCTTTGGTAGGAAGTTGATAGCGAACAAGGTCTTCAAGACTTTTGTTCTCAGGATATTTAGCACGGAGATTATTGGCCCAAAGAGCATTGGGGTTATGCAACATCCTCCAATATAATTTAGCAGCTAAAGCTTTGTTGTTATTAATTGAAGACCAGAATCCTAACCCCCTTCACTCTTAGGAAGACATAAAGTATCCCATTTCACCAAGGCCCATTTTCTTTTCTCCTTAGTACCACTCCAAAGGAAACGATGACTGATTTGATCCAATTCTCGAAGAACAACCTTTGGGATATTCAAAATGGAAGAAACATAAATAGGAATAGCTTGAAGGACTGATTTTACCAAGGTGATTCTACCCCTGAAGAAAGCCACTTGTTGGTCCACTTTCCAATTTTCTTCTTGACTTTGTCCAACAACCAATTCCAATCTTTATTTTTTTGCCTTTGAATATTTATGGGAATACCTAAATAAGTGATTGGAAGAGAGGTCTTCTTATATCTTAATTTATCCAAGACCATGGATTCCCTCGTCTAGCAGAGCAGATGAAAGAAAATAACTTTAGATTTGTCTTCATTGATCAACTGCCCAAGAGCCTTAGAAAAATAGCTAATGATTTGCTTAATATTAGAAGCTTCCTTAATCGTAGCTTTACCTAAAAGAGTAGAGTCATCCACAAATTGAAGATGAGAGATAGGTCTAGCTCCATGAGCAATGGTAACTCCCTCAAGGGTTTTGTTTTCCCTCTTTTTGGTTATAGTCCTACCCAAGCATTCAAGAAGAATGATGAATAAATAAGGGGATAGCGGGTCACCTTGCCTAATACCTCTGGAAGCTGGGAAAGACCGATAAGGCCCGCCATTGATAAGAACTAAGTAGGAAACCGAAGAGATACATCCCATAATCCAATCCATCCAATCCTTAGAGAAACCAAATTGCCTCAAAACTTTGATAAGGAAGTGCCAATCCACTCTGTCATAAGCTTTGGATAAGTCTAACCGAATGAACATAGAAGGAGAATTTTGCATATCCATGGAATGGATGGCTTCCCGAGCAAGAACTATCTCATCTACTATTTGACGTCCTTCCACATATCCCCCTTGCTCGGGGAAATAATCTTATGCAAAAGAGGCTTCAACCTTTCTCGCCATGATTTTAGTAATGATTTTGAGAAGAACATTACATAAAGCAATAGGTCTAAAAGCTGAGATATGATCAACCTCTTGAGCTTTTGGAACAAGAGTAATATAAGTTTTATTGATAACCTTCAAAATTTCTTTGGCTTTCCTGGCTTCTTCCACCACCTCTAATAAATCAACATGAAGGATATCCCATAACTCTTGGTAGAACTCAATAGGAAAACCATCAGGACCTGGGTTTTCCCTTTTTGCATTTTAAAAACTACTTGTTGAAGCTCATTGATAGTAACAGGAGCAGTCAAAATAGAGTTCTCCTCGAAGTGATAAGAGAAGGGATTGCTTGAAGAACATTTTGTTGTGAAGCCGAGTCAAGAGGAGTAGCAAGAAAAATATTGGAAAAGTAATCAACAACAATAGAGTTCATGCCATCCCAAGTATAAACAACATCTCCAAAATCTGATTTTAAGGAAGAAATAAAGTTGTGAGATCTTCGAGCTAGAAGAGATTTGTGGAAGAAATTTGTGTTTCGATCTCCTTCTTTGAGCCATTGAATTCTAGATTTTTGCTTCCATAAGATTTCTTCTCTTTTTCCCATTCCTCTAACTGAGTTGTGAGTTTAATTTCATCTGCACTTCTCTTCTCCGTGAGGCCATCTAAACGGATTTTCTTATTCAAATTTTCAAGATGAGCAATAACTTCATGTTTTTTTTATGAACATCCCCAAACTCTTTCCAGCTTCCAAGTCTTGATTTTGGATTTAATGTATTGCAGTCTTTTGGCAAAATAGAACATCTTAGTCCCATGCCTAGGTTTACCTTCCTTCCACCATTGTTGCACACGAGGTCTCAAGGAAATGTCTTTGAGCCACATTAATTGAAAACAAAAAGGAGAGAAACTCACATTGGTTTTCCACATTTCCACCATGACTCGGCCAATGATCCGAACCAAGCATTATTAAGAGTCTTCACTTTAGGAATGTGACCATGGATTAAGAAATTTTTAGAGAGCAAAAACCTATCCAATCTCTCCATTATACAAGCTAAGCCTTGCCTTCTGTTAGACCAAGTCATAAGGCCATTATCTCGGTTGGATATCCACAAGATGGAGGTTTGCAATATATTCGCTCATGAGGTCGTTGCTTTTGTCCAAATTTCTATTTCCCCCCTTTTCTCATCCAGAGAGAGGATGGTATTGAAATCTCCTCCGATCAAGATCCAAGCTTTAGGAAAATGAGAGATAATATGAGTAATATCCTTCCACTGTCTTCTTTTTTCCTCCAAAGAAGTCGGGCATAAACAAGTAATGCAGAGCATAATCTGGTTGGAATGTCTACTTTGAATAGCTATAGCCAACAAACCCCAACCGCCAACCATATGGTGAATAACTACCTCTTTTGGGTCCCAAAGACAAGCAATGCCACCCGAAGTCCCTTGGGAACCGAGGGAAACCACTTTTCCAACTGGCCAAATTTTACTGGCAATTAAGTCCATATCCTCCATTGACATCTTTGTTTCTTGAAGGAAAACAAGATGTGGATGATTTATCTCAATCATTCTTCTAATTTCATTTTGTTTTGAAAGACTCCCTTTGAGTCCTCTAATATTCCAAGTGATGATCTTCATTAATACCAGGGCTAAAAAAGTTGGGAAGGGCATTAATCTTACCTTCCTCTACAAGCTTTTCACCTTCTTTTACCATATGATATTGATTGGTCTTGCGACCTACTTTTTGATTAGAATCCATCTTCAATTTTTTTTCCCTTGTTTCTTGACTTATTCCAATTGAATCTCGAGATGGCTTCTAACCTTGAAGAATGCTCATACACAGCCAAAATTTTACTAGATGGTTCAATGGAGTCTATATTGGGACTTGCATTATTTGAAGTTTTGACATTTGAAATATTGTTTTTCTTGTGTAAATTTTCTCCTTTTTTTCTCGTTGAAAACCTTTGATTTGTTGGTTTGTCTCTCGAGTTCTTCCCTTCATATTTAAATTGTGTTTCTAAGATTTTAGTTTCCATTATTTCCTCTTCCTCACTTGGGACATCATTTGTGGAAAGGATTTCAAACATATTAGCAAATGACTTTGATTGATCCTTCATAACTGGTTTTTTTCGAGTGTTCTTCTTCTTAGGTATTTGGAAACCTGCTGAGTTTATATCTTCTTTCTTTTGATCAAGAATTTTATTTGGGCAAGCACTGGCCAAATGACCATATTCATGGCAAATTCTACAACGAAAAGGAATGTTCTCATAGTCCACTACTTGCTCCCAAGTGTCTTCCCCAAATTGTAATGTGATCTTTTTAGGTAGGGGTTTGTCAAAATCCATTAAAACACAAATTCGAGCATAAATAATATGTTCAAAATTTTGAGTACAATCAGCAATCATCATAAAAGTTCCTAAAGAGTTTCCAATTGAAGAAAAAATAGTAGGATTCCAAAATTCAATAGGGAGGCCAAAGAGTCTAACCCACACGGGAGCTATAGAAGGCATCTCTTCTTCGGCTTTAAATTTAGTATGCCAGGGCTTCATGAAAAGCCCCGCCCTTCCAAAAAACCAAGGACCCCCTTGAAAAGTTTTCTCTCTATCTTCATTATTAGCAAATAAAACAAGAAAATAACCATTTGGATAAATAGAGATTTGTAACTCACCTTTAGTTTTCCAGCTTTTTGCAGCCCAGACTTTGAAAGCAGATAGACTCGGACGAAAACCCACGAACCGACAAATTAGTCCTCTTTTTTCCAAATCTTCAATGCCAGTCTGAATGTTACCCATATCAAGCTTAACAATAGGAGTTCCATCAACGCTTTAAGACATCCCGACTCCATTTTCCTGGGATCAATCTTAGGCATTCTTAGAGGTTTATGGGAAGCCCTAATATTGATATTAGCATTGGGCCGAGGCTGTCCACCATGAAGGGCATCCCTAAAATTCATTTTTGGGACCGAGTCTTCAAAATTCTTACCCTTGACAGGGGTTTTCACAGTAGAATTATTTTGTGGGTGCACCTTAGCACCAGATTCACTTGAGATATGAGCCATTTTTTGATCAACTGCTTGAAACTTGTTTCGTGATCTCTTTAATCCTTGCCCTAGACGCCGTGGAAAGGTATGGTTTTCACTTTTCTTTTGTGCAGCAAATTGGAAGCCGTTGTCACTCAAGTTCACAGTATGATCTGTTGAAAGACAAATTTCTAACCCATCTTGTATCCCCTGCAACATTTCCTGCTAAAATATTGAGCATAAACCACAAAAATATTGGCCGCTAGGGCCCGAAGGCCCTAAAAACCAACCTCTGGAGCAGCTTGCACTCAACCCGGATGAAACCCTCGCATAGCCGCTTGCCAAATATATCGTTCACACATAGGGATGCGCTAGGATCTGTGTTGCTCCAAATGATATGAAAATTGGTGGAGACGTTCTAGGGTTTTTCAGGCATCTACCCTCAAAATTTTAGCTCAATCCGAGTTCGGATGAGTGAGATATGGCCGAAACGAGTTCGGCAGTTTGGGCAGTCCTGCGAAAAACGTCTAATCAATTTCTCTCTTCCTTGCCCTTTGTCTTTGAATCTCTTTGTACAATCTCCAAATTAATTTTTCCCTTAGACATAAGTTTGCATCCATAAGAACTGTTAAACTAACTAAGACATCCCCTAGTTTTATCATCACACACCTTACTCTATTTCACCAAAGGAAATTTCCTTTTATCATGTAATCCTAACCATAAATATGATTGCATAATATAGATTATTTTTTCTACTGATTTTAGCATAATATACAAGGACATATACTATGTTGGCATGGTTTGTAAGTCTAATTTAATTATTTGCACTCTTCCTGCTAATGATAACCTTCAACCATTCCATGTTGGTAATTTATTCTAAACTTTACTTATAACTGGTTCCACAATTCTATCCTCATTCTCCCCTCAAATAAGGGTGTCCCTAGATATGTTGTTGGTAATTTTACCTCATCCACTTGAAGTAACCTACATACCCTTGCTTTTATTCTACCTAGAGTGTTTAGGAAGTAAAATTTGGATTTTGTCTAATTAACTTTTTGCCCTAACACTCTTTCATATTTCTTTAATAAGTTATTCAAAGCTCTAGCCTCATTTTTTCTTGGGTTGCATCATATACAAATTGTTTATGGATGATGTTGTCGATGTTATTACTAGCCTTAAGTCCGCTTATTAGCCCATCTTTGTATACATTCTTCAAGCTTCTTCCCAACACCTCAACTATAATAATGAACAAATATCATGATAGAGGATCTTCTTGTCTAAGATCCCTCTTGGATTTAAATGGTTTTGTTACTAACCCATTGACTAGCACTAAATATGATAATGCAAAGACACAAGTTTTAATCCATCTGACCCATTTTTTTCCAAATCTAAACTTTTTTAATACTACAAAAATAAATCGCATTTGACCCTATCTTAGGTTTTATTCATATCAAGTTTTAAGTCATTGCTCTCTCTTTTATATGAGTTGTTGAATGCATTACTCTATGAGCCACTATGATATTGTCTAAAATCTATCTCCCTTTCACAAATCCTCCTTGCTCTTCTGAAATAATTTTGTCTCATAGTGATCTTAACTGATTTGCCATCACTTTGGAGATTATCTCACATTCCATATTAGATAGGCTTGTGGCCCTAAATGAATCAAACAATCTTGCATCTTTCTGATGAGCAAGGTGCAACCAAAGTATTGTCATTGTTGTCAACATAGTCAGGTTGATCAGTTGATGCAATGGACAAGAGTTCATTGATGAGCAAGGTGCAACCAAAGTATAATGGACAGGAGTTCATTGATGAGCAAGGTGCAGCCAAAGTATTGTCATTGTTGTCAACACAGACAGAGGATCGGTTGATGCAATGGACAGGAGTGCAAAGGTCATTAGATAGATCGGTTGATGAAGTGAACAGGAGTTCAGAGGTCATACAGAGCATGTATAATGATTCTCCAAGAAGAATGTAGTGGCCCATATGCAAAAGATCAAAGAAAAAGACAAGTAAGAAAAGTGTCGCGATATCGCGACATGTTAGCATGCATGAGAAACTGTCGCGATATCATGACATGTTGGGAAGTTGGAAGAGAAACTGTCATGATATCGCGACATGTCGCAGGAGATTTGAAAAAGCTGGAAAAATTGTCGCAATATCGCGACATATCGAAGGAGAGATAAAAAGTTGGAAAAACTGTCGCGATATCGCGACATGTTTGAGGAGAGAGAAAGCGTAAGAAAAACTGTCGCAATTTCGTGACAAGTTGGAAGCAAAGAAGGCCAGTAGAAAAACTATCATGATTTCGTGACATGTTGGCAGAGAAAAAGCCAAGTGGAAAAACTATCACAATTTTGTGACATGTTGGAGGCAAAGAAGCATGCAGGGAAAACTGTCGCGATTTCGCGACATGTTCGAAGAAGAAGCGCATGCAGGGAAAACTGTCGCGATTTCGTGACATGTTTGGAGAAGAAGCGCATGCAAAGAAAACTATCATGATTTCGTGACATGTTCGGAGAGAAGGCGCAAGCAAAGAAAACTGTCATGATTTTGCGACATGTTTGGGGAGAAGGAGCTAGGCAAAGAAAAGTGTCACGATTTCGTGACATGTTTGGAGAGAGAGGCAGTACGGATGAAAATGTGTCACGATTTCGTGACATGTTTGAGAGAAGGAGCTCGCAAAGAAAAGTGTCACGATTTCGCGACAATCTGCAAGAGAGGCAGTACGGACGAAAATGTGTCGCGATTTCGCGACATGTTTGAGAGAAAGAGCTTGCAAGGAAAAGTGTCGCGATTTCGCGACAATTTGCAAGAAGGATGGTATGGACGAAAAAGTGTCGCGATTTCACGACAGGTTCGAAGAGGAAGAGCTCGAGGAGAAAAAGTGTCGCGATATCGCGACATGTCGAGTTTTCACGACCCGATGACAAGAGAAAGCGCTAAGGAGAAATGAAAAAAAAAAAAAAAAAAAGTGTCGCGATATCGCGACATGTCGCATTTTCGCGACTGAAGAGAAGAGAAGAGCTAAGGTAAGAAGATTGATTTCGCGACATGTCGCATTTTTGTGACAATAGTAGAGAGGAAGACTGTAAAGGATGAAGTATCGCGATTTCGTGACAGAAGCAAAATGAAAGAGCATGGAAGCAAAAGCGTCGCGATTTCGTGACAAAGTCAAGAAGGAAGAGCTCAAAGGCGAAAGCGTCACGATTTCGCGACATGTCTTATTTTCGCTAGTGCATGCAAAGAAGAGTGTACGACAGTGAAAGGTGTCACGATTTCGTGACATGTCATGTTTTTGCTAGTGCTTGCAGAGAAGAGTGTACGACAGCAAAAGGTGTCGTGATTTCGCGACATGTCTTGTTTTTGCTAGTGCATGCAGAGAAGAGTGTACGAAAGCGAAAGGTGTCGCGATTTTGTGACATGTCTTGTTTTTGCTGGTGCATGCAAAGAAGAGTGTACGACAGCGAAAGGTGTCGCAATTTTGTGACATGTCTTGTTTTCGCTGGTGCATGCAAAGAAGAGTGTACGAAAGAGAAAGGTGTCACGATTTCGTGACATATCATGGATTCGCTAGTGCATGCAAAGAAGAGTGTATGGAAGCGAAAGGTGTCACGATTTTGTGACATGTCATGTTTTCGCTAGTGCAAGCAGAGAAGAGTGCAAGGAAGCGAAAGTGTCACGATTTTGTGACATGTTCTGTTTTCATGGGCAAGAGACAGAGAAGAGGTCAAGGCAGCGAAAGTGTCACAATTTCGTGACATGTTCTGTTTTTGCTGGTGCAAGCCAAGAAGAGTGTACGAAGGTGAAAAGTGTCACAATATCACGACATGTGTTTTCGCGGGTGCAAGCCGAAGTACAGTTAACTGGAGTCAAAACTACAGTTACAGGGGGTAGTTATAAAAAATCATGCAGCTAGAATAAGAATAGTTAACTGGAGTCAGAACTACAGTTACAGGGGGCAGTTATAGAATAAAGTTATGCAACTAAAATTAGAACGACTGTTATAGGGCCATGACGTTGTGAAACTGTTAGAGCGATGGCCATACTGAGAATCCCAATTAAAGAGACAAATCTATTAATAGGTTGTGTGTAAGAATATTGTGTAAGAAAGGAGTTACTTACAGGAGTGGCTATTAATAGGCTACATGCAGGATTATGGCAGTTACAGAAGACTTAGGGTTTCAAGATAAAATTATTGTTATAAAAGGGCAGTTGCATGCAGAAGAAAAAGTTACTCAAAATTGAAAAGAGTGTCATCGAAAAGAGTAAATGTGCCCCAAAGGCAGTTGCGTGCAGAAGTGAAAAGGTAGCTCAAAATTGAAAAGTGAGTAGATAAGGATGATAGAGCGTCGAAATGCGTAGAGAAGGTTGACAGAGAGCCGTAAATGAGTAGATAAGGCTGGTAGAGCGATAAGTGAGCAGAGAAGGCTGTCAGAGCGTAGAGCCGCAAGAGTGATCCATTAGGATTTGAGCTCGGGGGTAGATAAAGAGATAAAAGGGTGCGCAACTAGAAGAGATAAGAGTCATTGGAGATAGAGCACTACTAAGGGAGAGCAGCTGAGAAAGAGCGACTGAGAGAGTGCAACAGCAAGTGCGCAGAAGGAATATGTGTTTCCTAAATTGAAAGAGAGGTTGGATGAGCAATAGACCAATAAGGGTCTTGTAGAAGTGAAGGCATATTTATGTCAATCTAAGATTGAAAATAGAAATCCAAGTTGGTGCTTGGAATTAGGGGTTGGTGCTCCTTTCTGTTGGTGCAGATAAATTAGGGGTTGGTGCTCCTTCTAGTTGGTGCTGGTAAATTAGGGGTTGGTGCTCCTTTCTGTTGGTGCAGATAAATTAGGGGTTGGTGCTCCTTCCAGTGGGTGTTGGTAAATTGTTTGTAAAGTTGGTGCTTTGCAAAGGCTGGATTTGGATGGGTGTCCAAGCAGTCTATTTTTGAGGAGTAGCCAAAACTGGTGAACCTCGTTACATCTTGTGTTATGGAATGCTCTCTTATTATATCTGTTTTATCTATTTTAAGTTCTCCTTGCTTCAGCTTTAAGAGTTAAGTTTTTAAGTTTTAAATAGCTACACTGATTCACCCCCCCTCTTAGTGCCATTGTAAGACTAACAATTGGTATTAGAGCCAAGTTCCCAGTTTTGGTTAAATCAATCAGGGTTGATCTTGGATTAGTACACAATGGGTAAGAAGAATAGATCCTCCTCCAAAAAGGCATCACAGTCAGTTTTAGTTCCTGTGGAAGAGAAAATTGAACTAGAAAAGGCAGAAGGAGTGAACTCTGAAGTATGTGATGAAATCTATGAGGCTGAAGTAGATCTTGAAGGTGAGTTGATAGCCGCACTTGAAGAGTTGAGTATAGAAAAGATAAAGAACAACATACTGTCCAAGAAGTTGGAAGAATATGGGAATGAGATTGAATATCTTTTCTTACAATTTCAAAAGGCCAAGAAAACAGAAGAAGCCTTGAAGACACAACTGGATGATAAGGTCGATGCATACAACAAACGTGAAGAAGAATCTATCAAAACTGTTAGTAATCTGAAGCTGCAAGTAGAAGAGTCCAAAAGGGCTGAAGAAATCCTCAGGTCTCAGATCAATGAGAAAGAGACTATTTGCTACAAACAAGAAGAAGAGATTGTTGTATTGAAGAAACAACTAAAAAGGTCCAATACAAATCTCAAATTTGAGAATAGCACAGAGTTGCTAGAAAAAATGATAAGCCAACAAAGAAGTTCCACGGATAAGCGTGGTCTTGGATATGAAGCTGAACAACCTTCATCCTCCAAATATGCAGAGAAGAAGAAGTTCACAGTTAAAGGATCGAAGCAAGAAAAGGTGGAAGCAGAACAACCTTCATCTTCCAAAAGTGCAAAAAAGAAGAAGCTCACTATTGAAAAATCAAAGCAAGAAAAGTTTGAAGTTGAATCCTCAAAAGAAAGAAAATATCAAAGGAGATCTATAGCAAAGCAACCACAACAAAAGAGGTTCTCTCACTCTCACTCTTTTAATAATAATGCTTTTAACGACTATTGTTTTAGATGCAACCATTATGGTCACAAGGCATTTTATTGTGGACAACATAATAGAACAAAGAATTATGCTGTTAGAAATACATCTGCATTCCTGAGTGAACACCATGTGCAATGTTTTAAATGTAATGGCCATGGGCACATAGCAAGGTTCTATCCAAGCACTTCTGTATCTAATCTAAGGCAAAACCCTAGATTTCATCAGACACAAAGAGGGCAATACAGACAGAGAATAAATCATGTGCACAACAGAAAGGAAAATAATCATCCATTAAGGATGCACAAGAGACAACCCCGCAAGAGAAATGGTCAAGTTCTCGAACAGGTGCAAAATAGGGATATAGTTGAAAAACTCAAACCCAAGTTCAAGAAAGACTGGAGAAAGAAGAGAGGAATTAGTGTCTCCTTGGACTGAAGGAGATTACTCCTCTATTGCACTAAGCCACTCCAGGTGGCACATCCTTAGGGGGAGCAATATTAAAGTTTTATTTTAATGCTCCTATGTATGTGTTTGGTTATCTGAGGATGAAAGGAAAGCAGTCGGGTTATTGTTGTATAGCTGTCAAAGTGTGTTTTTTGTTCATACTGTTGTTTGTGGTAGTGCCATGAAGGGTGGTGATTAAATTGAGAGTTGTCACCATTGGTAGTATTGCTATAAATCATTGTTGTTTTGTTGATAGTTCTTACTGCCACTATTCAAAGCGTCGGATTATAACAGACAGTTTCATTTTAACTGTTGATAAAATGCCAATCCGAGATTACGAAGTATGAGGTTGAGTAAGGTGCACCATGGTTGGCTGTAAAGTGTTTGACAAAATGTCTTCTCCTGATTTGCACAAGTTAAAAGTAAGGTGTGATCAGTAGCAACTATAGAAAACTTAGATCAGGTTGTAAATATAAAAAGGAGTTTGGTTGTGCAATGGTACAGTGTTTGGTGCTTGCACAAGAGTTGGCAGTAATATTGCAGTGTTGGACAAAAGTTGGTACAAGTGTGAGTCACTTGTCAATTTTGTTGACAGATGTGAAATCAACGTGTTGAATGGGAAGATTGAAGAAGAGGTTTATAATGTGAAGCCAGATGATTTCCAGCCTAGTGATGAATGGTTGAGTTGCTTTCATAGAGGCTATTTTGATCAAGTTAATGCTTTACTTGATACATGATTTGGGCTTACTCCATTGAGGTTGATTTGAGCAAATTATTCTTTGCATTGGTGATTTATATTGGTGGTTGTTTTGTTCAAATACCTTTGGAAGGAAAGGGATGTCTACTAGTTTCCTTTTCATGTAGTGATTGGTTGAATGCCTCAAGGTTAATATTGAGTTGAGATTGATATTGGGAGTTAAGTATAGAACATATTGAGTCTCTTGTTGTTTTTTTATACTACAATTATCTTATGCTTCTTTGAGATTGAGATTGGGAGTTAAGTATAGAACATATTGAGTCTCTAACAATTCTCTTTATGCTTCTATGAGGTTGATGAATCACATTGGGTCTCTAACAATTCTCTTTGTGGGTTCATGCTAAGCAATTTTTTCTTGATAAACTTATGAGCTGTTTTGAGGACAAGTTCTAGTGAGGACTTGTGAGCTGATCGGACAAGTCTATAAAGGTTAAGGGTCTTAGTGAGCTATGAAGAGCGAGAGGGTTGATGCTCAGAAGATAGTGTTTGATGCTTACACAGAGTTGGTTGATACATGCTTCGACTAAAGTCTGTGATAAAGGGATGTTCATTGAGGTGATTGGTTGAGTTGAGTTGAGATTGAGATTTGAGTCTCTAACAGTATTTATGTTTCTATGAGATTTAATTGATATATTGATTGAGCATTAAGTATAGAACATATTGAGTCTCTAACAATTCTCTTTATGATTCTATAAGATTGGATAGATTCTATGTGAACCTATTGACAGGGTACAGAGGACAAAGTCTCAATGGATTGAGTTCCAGTAGCCAACACAGTTGAAGATAGATCTAGTGATGTCTTTATGCTTTCTTGATATTGTAACAATGAAGAAGTGGTCACATATTCCCAGAAGCTAGAATGACTAGCCATGGGATAACGGGGAGCATATGCACTTACAATGCTCATGTTTAGCTTTTGTAACTAAATTTCCGAGAATGAGGTGCATGGACTCGGGGGAGTTTTGCGGCCACCCTTTGGTATTATTGTCAAAGGGGGAGAAGAATTATAGGTAATTGCACACAATTACGTGTGTTGCCAACAATTCCAAAGGGGGAGATTGATGAGCAAGGTGCAACCAAAGTATTGTCATTGTTGTCAACACAGTCAGGTTGATCAGTTGATGCAATGGACAGGAGTTCATTGATGAGCAAGGTGCAACCAAAGTATAATGGATAGGAGTTCATTGATGAGCAAGGTGCAGCCAAAGTATTGTCATTGTTGTCAACACAGACAGAGGATCGGTTGATGCAATGGACAAGAGTGCAGAGGTCATTAGATAGATCGGTTGATGAAGTGAACAAGAGTTCAGAGGTCATACAGAGCATGTATAATGATTCTCCAAGAAGAACGTAGTGGCCCATATGCAAAGGATCAAAGAAAAAGACAAGTAAGAAAAGTGTCGCGATATCGCGACATGTCGAGCATGCATGAGAAACTGTCGCGATATCGCGACATGTTGAGAAGCTGGAAGAGAAACTGTCGCGATATCATGACATGTTGAGAAGCTGGAAAAGAAACTGTCGCGATTTCGTGACATGTTAGAGGAGATAGAAAAAGCTAGAAAAGCTGTCACGATTTCGCGACATGTTGGAGGAAAAGAAGCTAAGTAGGAAAACTGTCGCGATTTTGCGACATGTTTGGAGAGAAGGAGCATGCAAAGAAAAGTGTCACGATTTCGCGACATGTTTGGAGAGAAGGTGCAAGACGAAAATGTGTCACGATTTTGCGACATGTCTGAGAGAAGGAGCTCGCAAAGAAAAGTGTCGTGATTTCACGAAAATCTGCAAGAGAGGCAGTACGGACGAAAATGTATCACGATTTCGTGACATGTTGGAGAGAAAGAGCTTGCAAGGAAAAGTGTCACGATTTCGCGACAATTTGCAAGAAGGATGGTACGGGCGAAAAAGTGTCGCGATTTCACGACACGTTCAAGAGAAAGAGCTCACAAGGAAAAGTGGTTAAAGAGAAAAGAGAGAAAAAGTGTAGCGATATCGCGACATGTCGAGTTTTCGCGACCCGATGAGAAGAGAAAGCGCTAAGGAGAAAAAATGTCGCGATATCGCGACATGTCGCATTTTCGTGACCTAAGAGAGGAGAGAGAAGCTAAGGAGAAGAGATGTCGCGATTTCGGACATGACAACGAGAGAGAGGAAGACTCCGAAGGATGAAGTGTCACGATTTCGTGATAGAAGCAAAATGAAAGAGCATGGAAGCAGAAGCATCACGATTTCGTGACAAAGTCAAGGAGGAAGAGCTCAAAGGCGAAAGTGTCATGATTTTGTGACATGTCTTGTTTTCGTTGGTACATGCAAAGAAGAGTGTACGATAGCGAAAGGTGTCGCTATTTTGTGACATGTCATGTTTTCGCTAGTGCTTGCAGAGAAGAGTGTACGACAGCGAAAGGTGTCGCGATTTCGTGACATGTCTTGGTTTCGCTAGTGCTTGCAGAGAAGAGTGTACAAAAGTGAAAGGTGTCACGATTTCGTGACATGTCTTGTTTTCACTGGTGCATGCAAAGAAGAGTGTACGACAGCGAAAGGTGTCATGATTTCACGACATGTCTTGTTTTCACTAGTGCAAGCGAAGAAGAGTGTACGAAAGAGAAAGATGTCACGATTTCGCGACATGTCATGGTTTTGCTAGTGCTTGCAGAGAAGAGTGTACGAAAGCGAAAGGTGTCACGATTTCACGACATGTCATGTTTTCGCTAGTGCAAGCAGAGAAGAGTGCAAGGAAGCGAAAGTGTCATGATTTCATGACATGTTTCATTTTCGTGGGCAAGAGACAGAGAAGAGGTCAAGGCAGCGAAAGTGTCGTGATTTCGCGACATGTTCTATTTTCGTTGGTGCAAGCCAAGAAGAGTGTACGGAGGTGAAAAGTGTCACGATATCATGACATGTTGTGTTTTCGTGGGTGCAACGCCAAGAAAAGTCAAAGGGGAGAAGTGTCATGATTTGCGACAGTTTGATGATGGAAGAAGAAGAACACCAAGTAAAGTTAACTGAAGAAGAACTGCAATTACAAGGGAAGTTGCACGAGAAAATCATGTAGCTAGAATAAGAAGAGTTAACTGGAGTCAAAACTACAGTTACAGGGGGCAGTTACAGAATAAAGTTATGCAGCTAAAATTAGAATAGTGCATTAATGACAGAACGGCTGTTATAGGGCCATGACATTGTGAAACTGTCAGAGCGGTGGCCATACTGAGAATCCCAATTAAAGAGACAAATCTATTAATAGGTTGTGTGTAAGAATATTGTGTAAGAAAGGAGTTACTTACAGGAGTGGCTATTAATATGCTACATGCAGGATTATGGCAGTTACAGAAGACTTAGGGTTTCAAGATGAAATTATTGTTATAAAAGGGCAGTTGCATGCAGAAGAAAAAGTTTGGCTCAGAATTAAAAAGAGTGTCATCGAAAAGAGTAAATGTGTCGCAAAGGCAGTTGCGTGCAGAAGTGAAAAGGTAGCTCAAAATTGAAAAGTGAGAAGATAAGAATGATAGAGCGTCGAAATGCGTAGAGAAGGCTGTCAGAGCATAGAGAAGGCTGTCAGAGAGCAGAGAAGGCTGTCAAAGAGCCGTAAATGAGCAGATAAGGCTGGTAGAGTGATAAGTGAGCAGAGAAGGCTGTCAGAGCATAGAGCCGCAAGAATTTAGGGTTTGAGCTCAGTACAGTAAGAGATAAAAGGGTGTCGCTACTAGAAGAGATAAGAGATGAAAAAGAGCTGAGGGAGAGCAGCTGAGAAAGAGCGACTGAGAGAGTGCAGCAGCAAGTGCATAGAAGGAATATGTGTTTCCTGAATTGAAAGAGAGGTTGGATGAGCAATAGACCAATAAGGGTCTTGTAGAAGTGAAGGCATATTTATGTCAATCTAAGATTGAAAATAGAAATCCAAGTTGGTGCTTGGAATCAGGGGTTGGTGCTCCTTTCTATTGGTGTAGATAAATTAGGGGTTGGTGCTCCTTCTAGTTGGTGCTGGTAAATTAGGGGTTGGTGCTCCTTTCTGTTGGTGCAGATAAATTAGGGGTTGGTGCTCCTTCCAGTGGGTGTTGGTAAATTATTTGTAAAGTTGGTGCTTTGCAAAGGCTGGATTTGGATGGGTGTCCAAGCAGTCTATTTTTGAGGAGTAGCCAAAACTGGTGAACCTCGTTACATCTTGTGTTATGGAATGCTCTCTTGTTATATCTGCTTTATCTATTTTAAGGTCTCCTTGCTTTGGCTTTAAGAGTTAAAGTTTTAAGTTTTAAATAGCTACACTGATTCACCCCCCCTCTCATTGCCATTGTAAGACTAACACTTTCATTTTTAGAATCAAAATAGGCTTTGTTGCATTTATTTTATAATGTATGTACTATTTTACCCTAGACTGTTCCACTTCCACCAATAAAGAATCCTTCACTATTTTCAAATTATGTTGATAGAATGTTATAGAAAGTCCATCTAGACCTAGAGATTTATCCTTATCAAAAGAGAAAAGAGTTGAATAAACTTCTTCTAGAGTAATAGGCTCTATCAATTTCCTATTGTCTTCATCCATTATAACTGAAGGTACTTCTTGTAGTAATTTATCATTAAGAACATCAATCTCCTTTGATATTATAATATTATGGTAAAAAAACCTTACATCTTTTTGATTTTTCTCTAGTCTTTAATCCAAACCCCTTCTATTGATTTAATTCTACTAATTTTGGATGTTGATCTCTATACTATTGCCATCCTATGGAAATTTTTTTATCTCCTTTTAACCAAGTATGTCTCTATTTAATCTTCGAAATTTCTCTTCCTTACTCAAAATATTATGATATTCACTAAGCAACTCCCTTTCCTTCGAGCTTGGATTATTAAGCCCACCTTTTTTGAATTTTAAAAGTTTTTGTTTTAGTTCTTTATTCTCAAAATTTTTTCTAAAAGTGTTATTGTTCCATTCTTATAATCTATATATCATTGATTTATTATATTTTGGAAGTGTATACAACCCACCATTTCCTAAAGAATTCCACGTGTGCTATTATATCAACAAATTAAGGATGGTCTTCCAAGATATTCTCATATTTAAATTATGATCTATTTTGAATTCAATTACGACCATTTTAACTATTTGTGGCTAGTGATATGAATCAATCCTTGTCAAGGTAGTAATTTTAGCACAAGTGCCTTCATCTAGCCAATGATCTGAGATTATGAATATGTTTATTTTTTTTGCTATCAAATTTTGGAATGTCCTATTGTTGGTCCATGTATAGTTGTCCTCTTCAAACTCAACCTCCCATAGATTATTGTTTTGAATAAAATATGAGAAATATCTCATACTTTGGGTTATTTTCCTAATTGCCCAAAAAAATCATTTAGCTTAGTTATGGTATTTAAATCTCCTATGATCATGAATCGGGTTTCTTGGTCTTTACTTCTCATAAAGGCTTTAATACCACTCCATACTTTTGATCTGCTAGACTAAGCAATAGGTCTATAGATATTGATAAATATGAAACAAATATCTTCAAAGTAGCACATGACTAATGAGGTTATCCAATACCTATTTTATGAATGGTTTCAAAGGAGATTCTAACGGGATTCCAACATATTAGAATTCCCCTACCACTCTTGAATCCACAACATCCCATTCACATCTTTCCCATATTGCTCTCATAGTTTTGGAAAATTATTCCTCATCATTTTAGTTTCATAGATATAAATAATATCATACTTATTACTTAAATAGAAGTTCTTGATACACCTTTTCTTTGAGGGGGCATTAACACCCTTTATATTCTATGAGATGGTAATCATGTATCAATAGGGGCTATTGGCCCCTCTTGAAAATTACCAATATCGTTTTGTTGTTTGGTAAAGAGAAGTTCAACCAACTTAGATTGTGTTCCTTTCTATATGTTTGCTCTTGCTTCCTTGGCTCTTGCTTGATAATTTGAAGGTTTTCCTCTTTTTGCCTTACTAATATCGAGAGTAGGTCTTATTATTATATTCCTCAATATTCTTTCACAACTTTCATTTTTATTAGATTTATCCTCTCCTAGCTTTGCTAAGAAAGCTTTTGACTTATCCTACTCATTTTTTGGTATTTCCTTGTTAATGGTAGATGTATTAACATCTAACATTGAATTTTCTCTACCACTTTTCTTCTTTTGAATGGTGCATGGTACTTCAAGAGAGTATTCAAAATCTAATGAGGCATATTCCTTAGGTTCAACATGAATGTTTATCCCTAAATCAAGATCATACCGAGTAGATGGTTCTTTGTTAATATTTTGATCATGTTGTATCATGTCCTCTAAGTTCTAATATGTTTTTTCTTCACAGGCTAAAGCCTCAAAAGAATTGGCATTTCTTCCAATATCCTTACTTACTAGTTTATATTGTTTATTTACTTCCATTTGTTTGGACCTATTTTTTGGAAGTTGAAAACCATCCTCATCCATATCCATTTGTAAGTTTCTCTTTGCCATTTTCTACATATGTTTCTACTGGACTCTTCTTGCAACATGATCTCTTAATATGCCCCACCTCATGACATCTTCTCTATTTGAAAGATATATTTTCATAATCCATAGTTTGGGTCAACAACGTACCCCATAGTCAAGAATGATTGATTTTGGTAAAGGTTTATTGATGTCAATCATGACCAATATTTGGACATAAATAGCCAAGACTCCATCTTTTGTAGTTTTTGAAATCTCTAGGAATTCTCCTAGAGTATTGCCTATTGCCTTGAAGGTATCCATTTTCTAGAATTCAATGGGCAACCCATGCATCCCAACCTAGATTGGTACAAGGGATAGATTTATGTTTTCAAGTGCAAAGCCTTCATACCAATAGGTAAGGAAGAGTCTTGCTATTCCCATAAACTAAGAACCCCTTTGAGGATTCTATGTATTTCCTCCTTGGAATAGAAATTGGATAGGAAGAAACCTTTGCAAAGGAAGGATAGACTCACTCCTATAGATTTTCATCTCCTATTGAACCATTTTCTCATAACTGAAACCCTTGTCCAAGACCCATTAAATTTACCAATGACTGCCTTATCTTTGAGCAATGAGGATCACTGCTCTGTGAGGTCCTCCCTAACCTCAACTATTATAGATGATTATAAGGATCTAGCTATAAATATGTCCATGGGAAGGAAACTATAACTCAATATCTATTGAAATTTACTAGTATATCCTATAACAATTATATTATTTGAAAATAAACCTACAATAATCTGCATGTGAAACTTATAAGATAATGAAGGGATAAATTATAGTTGAAAATTTTTGCACCTAGACATAATGTCTTTCCTCATTGATGCCCTAGCCCTCCATTGCTCCTCCCACCATCCGAACCCTCATTGACAAATATCTGTAATTTCGTTTATCTCAGCTAGAATAATTGTCATTGCCCTTGTTTGGATGGTTGACTTCACAAAGTCATATCTTCCTCAATACTACTAAGATTTTGTCATATGACCACTCATTTTAAAGCTCTTCAAATTTTACATAAATTAGTCTAAGAATCATTTGAATCAGACAACCCTTCTCAAAGATATAACTATGAAAAATGAGATATTTAAAAAACATAAATAATATCAATCAATATAATAGAAATTTGTTATTATATTATCATAAGGAAGGAGGGTTTAACTTGTGAAGGTTTGAATACTCTATACATGAGGTATAAAGTTCGAATATAAAGAAATGTAAGGTATATATATATATATATATATAGAGGAATCGACAACTACCTTTCCTTTTTGAACAATTGGTCACATGATCAAGTCACATTGCCTCCGATCATAGTGTCAAATTATGTTACTACCACTATAACCCCTATCTCACCTTGGTAAACACGACCCGAAGTGAGGGAGACCCTGATAGCTTAGGGTTGGTACCGTTGTCATCAAGCTGGTGCACACTTACGGACTCATGTCAGACTATTACCTTTGGCTAAAATTGGGCATGCCCTCAAGGTTTGAAATGTAAGGTATATATCCTATAGACAAACAACAATGCGTCTCATCCCAAATACATAATGAACTTATATATACTAAGTAATATATAAATCTTTAATTTTTTTAACTTTATTTTGCTTTGAAGTCAAAAACCCATTATTTATATTGCTTGAAGTTAAGATTAACTCAACTTAACTAAGGAAAGGTAGTTGCCGATTAGTTTATGTAATATTAAAAAAAAAAAACTTAACTCAACTCATTTTAAATTTCGAGGGATTCAAACATTTTTACCTTTGAACAAGAGGGTTTGAAAGTTTTTATCTATAAAAAATTAAAATAAATAAAAAACATTCCTATCTAAAATTAAGAACAATATATTATTTTTTTGAATGAGTTTACAGGATCATTTTTTTTTTATATATAAAAAATTAAAATAAATAAAAAACATTCCTATCTAAAATTAAGAACAATATATTAATTTTTGAATGAGTTTATACATGTTTTTTATAAGGGATCATTTTTTTTTCAATGAATTTATAAATGTTTTTATAAGGGATCATGGTCCTCTCATACTGAGCAGGGTTTGAACCTTAGATCTCTTAAAAAGAAGCCAAAGCCCTTACCACTCTAATATGCTTGTAGCTATAAGAACTATATACTGTTGATAATGCCGAGTTGTGGCACTGGAAGACCACCAAGGTCTTATTTTGCCTACTTGTTACACGGGTTCTGTTGAATGGTTGCGAGGTGTGGGCTAGTGGCACAACAAATGCAAAATGGAGGCAAATAAAAAGGATTCAAAAAAATCTAATCACAAACTTTCTCAAAATTAAGGCCACAACCCCTTATGAAATTATTTTAGTTGAAACTGGAATGTTCCCTTTAGAAGCACTTGCTATGACCAAGTTGTTATGTTACTTGAAAAAAAACAAAAAACATGACAAATGATAAATGGCCTAGGGCAGCTAGGGATGAAGAGTTGCATAGGCGAAAGAATACATGGATGAAACGTTGGGAAATCAACATAAATGAATGCCCAAATGTCAACAAAGATATAAAAAATTATGTGAATGAAAAGTTCAGAAGTGGAATGTGGAAAAATGCAAGCAGGAAAAGACAATATTATATTGCAAATTTTAACCCAACATATGACCACAAGGAAAAAGCGTATATAGACACTGAAATCAAGTGGAAGGAAACAATACTCATTGCTTAGATAAGGACTAGCTCTCATAGGCTTAGGGAGATGGACAACGCCCAAAGAACAATGGGAAGAAAGGATATGTATGGTAGATTTATTTGAAGACAGACAGTAAAATAAAAAAAAGTTGGGGAATTGCTAACACAAATCAGCAGAGAAGGATCAACCTTCTCAAAGATATTAAAGATCATATGATATGATTTGAGTAATTGTACTTCCATATTTGAGGTCCCATAGACCATATTTGGGTCTCGTGGACGTAATTAAAATCTTTCATTTCATAAACTTAACTTTAAATTTTAAGAAAAATTATGACTAAAATGAAAATGCTTAACCTTAAATGTTGATTGTAGGATTTTTAAAGCCATCTAATTCAAAACAAAATAGAAAATGATATGGTGAGTGCCAATAAAACTCAAACCTTTGTGCTTTTGTCCTTCCACTCACAACTTTACAGAGGTAGGCTTAAAAAATAGAGCAAAAGTTATTTCCCACCGAAGTATAGTTCCCTGGTGAGCGTCGACAACGATGGCATTTACTTGCGAGGTCTCTCTGTAAAATGCACTTAATTATTTTACTAGTCGTACGCGGACGTCTATATTTGCGTAGGACCATCGTGAAACTCATGCTCGTAGACTAATGATTTTGCTGGACAAGAGCGCGTGCTCCGGTTGGGAAGTTGTAGAGGCGCGGTACCCTCCCTTCTGCGCACCCACACCTATTCAGCAAGGGACTCTAACTCCTAGGTAGCTCACGAGATCGAGTTCGACTCCCATTGGATGAATAGACTACCATATTCAATGCACCTGCAACCTCCCTCCCTTGAACAACGCATCCCGTGCTTTTGGGTTGGGTTTCTTTCATTTCATTTCGAGGGTTTCATAGGGAATGGTGGGTTCGGGTTTTCTTCCTTCTAATTAAATGCTCACCGTTCGTCTCCGTTTTCGTTTCGTTTGTGAATGCCTAGAGTAAAGGAAGCTCCAGTGCGGACTGATTATAATAATCAATCTTAGAAGAGGATGAAGTGATAACGATAACAAGTAGTGAAGAGAGATAAATGGATCGCGTAATGCTAGCCAGGTCGACCTCGCCTCCACCGACGCCAGCAGCCAGGTACTATTCTCTTTGTTTTATTAAATTTTTATTTTTAATTTTTAATTTTTATTAAATCTTTGATCTTACGAGATACAGAGTTTGATTTTTGTGTGATTCTCTCAACGCAAATTGGCCCAACAATAATTTTGTTAATTTCTTGTCTAGAGACTGTGTGTTCGAAACTTTCTGTTTTTAGGGCACAACTTTATTTTGCCAAAACTTTTAAGCGAAGAACCATGCCGTCTAAAAGTTCCTGCGCTTTTGAGCGATGCAATTTAGGGTTTGTCCGAATTTATATTGATCCATTGCCTTAATAAGCTCTGCCGGGTTTTACATTTTGTAAATCCTTGATAGAGTAGAAGAGGGGCTTATATTGTGATTGGCGGAACGGACTTGAAGAACTTGAAGGTTTTAGTGATTGTTGAAGATGTAGTGTATATGACTTACAACGTAATCTATATGACACGGCGTATAGGGTTCTTATTGCAATATATCAGTGAAGTGTTTTTAATGTAAAATAATAAACGAATAAAATACTCTCAGTTGACGAATTACTTGAGCCGCTGTTGGAAACCTTCAACCCCCTTTTCTAGCACCTGTCTGTTGTATTGTTATTTTTAATATTAAATTAAACTAGTTATATGGGATTGAAACATACCTGTTACGATTTCTTAGAAAATATTCTATCATTTTATATATATATATATATATATATATATATATTAATTGTAACAGCCTGCATATATACATTTTAATTGTAACAGTCTGCACCTGTATTAGATCATTACTATGTTACCGCAGTATTTTAATGCACCATCTGCACCTGTATTAGATCATTACCATGTTACCGCAGTATTTTAATGAACCATATTACTGTGGAGTTACAACAAACCAAATTATTTCCATACCCAGGGGAATTGAACCCTGGCAGGCTCTTTGTAAGCCAAACAGTATCACCAATCATTCTTCATGTCCATGCTTAGAAAAATTCTAAATTTTTACTGCATATGAAATCATAGCATTATTAAAGGGAAGAAAATGGATGAGAGCAAGAAGTCTGGCTGCTTACTTGCTATAGAAGAACCCTTACCTGCTGCAGAAAATCCTGCTTGCCTTAAGCTTTTGGATGGTCCAATTTAGAAGAGAAAGAATTGGTGGAGACGAGGGTGCTTAATGGGCATTTCAGTAGAACCTTATTGTTAGTGAAGGATCTTCTGGAATGGGCCAAAAATGATTGATCTTTTGATCCTGGCTGTAGGTTTTCACTTATGATCATTGGTTTTTCCTTGGCTTGTACATCTCCCTTCGCCCTAACATTTTTCTAGCCACCACAAGAGAGAGGTGTTACAACGGTAATTAATTCCCTATTTACTAGTTACCAACAGATGTAAATGGAATCTATAATTCAGGAATGGAGGGTATACATCAGTCCGCTGAGACTGTTTCTTCCATCCATAGAGAAAGCACAAATAACTATACTACACTGTTTTCATATTTTACTGTTCTGCTACAGAATGGTAATTTATTAATTTACCCATGCATCAAAGATTCACCTGTATACTGAATGGTCCAAATGAAACCCAAAAGTGGCTAGGTCATAATCATGAAAGGTTTCTCGCAGAATGCTCAATTAATTCCATGCATGAGATTTAACATCTGGAACTAATCGAAGTAAAGATTCTTACTACGTTAACCAGTCACAAATTCACATTTCAGATAAAGCATAGATTATAAGATAGTCTCAGCATTACTATGAATTCCAATGGATTGTTTCCTTTTGTGTCCATTAAGCACCTCTGCACCATGATCTTTACCTCTCTTAACTCTGATTTATAGCAGCATCTGGCTCAGCCGTAAAGAGGCTTGTTGAATCATTTCCAAATCAGATTCACGCTCATAAGCTACAACCGTCATTCACAAATTGATTTAAGCAGAGTATTGTCATAACGAATCTGATCTGATTCAGCTGAAATAATTACAGCCATAGTTGAGAAAATTGGAATCGGCATGGAAAAATAATTGGGAAAAATTGGGAATCGGGAAAAAATGACAAAAAAATCGGCAATTTTTCATTGAAAAAACCGAAGAAAATGCAAATTTTCATTGAAAAAAAGCTTTTTTCATGCATATCACAATTTTTTGGAAAAAAATTGGCCAGGCTGTGAATCGGGAAAAATTGGCTCGAATTGGGATTTTTTGCAGATTTTCTCAACTATGATTACAGCGATGGTTACAGCTCAAGCAATCTACTCACTGATCTACTAATTGTGACTAGTATAATTCTCATAAATCATCTGATCAAGTATGAAACAGTCAAAACACAGAGATTTGATATCATTCGAGGCTGTTCTAGATAACAATAGGCAATCATGTTCACTGGAAGTTGTCCCACTACAAAGCAGTTTTGAAACAGTACTGATTTTCTGAAAATCACAAGGCAAGTGTTATACATATCCAGTGTTACAATGACAACTTGTCCACTCAACCTTTCATCAGTCAAAGGCAGTCTTCTGTGTAATAATGGAAAGGTCCACTTTTTTATACCTGGTGGTTCTTCCTCCACAGGTCAGAATTCCGTATTACTGAAGCAAGTAAATAAAAATAATCATGATTACATTACTTCCATACACCATGTCATGTATGGAACATGCATCTCTAATGGTTCAAATTTATCAGGTCCATTTTGGGTGCTAATGTCACACATTACTTCCTTTTACGTATGCTTACTTGGCCAAAACAAGTCGAGAAATTATGAAGTACATCATTACTCTAATAAGATGGCTGTACTCAAAAGGACCAGCATTCAAGGAAATGGCAGCAAATCTCACTAGACAGTAGACAAGTTTTTACAAGAGCATATTCTAAAAAGAAAAGATTTCAAGTACACACTTTATTGTCATTCAAATAGGAGCAGCTGTTCTGGTGATGCTTGCCATTCTTAGTCTATTGCTTGTGCCATATGTCTACATATGCGATTGTCAAGAAATATTCACCTTTACTTGTTGAACAAAGTGGAGGGAGAACATCATTGGGGGGATTTACCACCCAACCCGAGAGAACTGACCCTTCTGCAAGGAGAAGCAAACGCTGGGAACCAAAATGACTGGAGAGAAAATCGTGGCTATGTGCATTAGGTCTGCATGAAGTCATCATAGATCATGCAGTATACGAAACGGTTGCACATACAAGGAAATCCATGCAGTCAACCAAAGAATATTCTTCCTATATGATATCACATGCAGTCAACCAATGAATGTTATACCTACATGAAGTCAACCATACATCATGTTCTTTTTCCTACCCGAGAGAATTGATCCTTCTGCGAGGAGAAACAGACTCTGGACACCAACATGACAGGAGAGAAATTCATGGCTGTGCATTAGGTCTGCATGAAGTCACCATATATCATGTAGTATACCAAACGGTTGCACATATAAGGGAATCTATGCAATCAACCAAAGAATATTCTTCCTATATGATGACACATGCAGTCAGCCATTGAATATTATACCTACATGAAGTCACCATACATCATGCAGTGACGCAATGAAATTTCCAGCTACACGAAGTCACCAGGTAAAGAAAACGATCATGTCAATCATGGCTTGGCCAAACTTTTTTTGTTACAGTCTACCCGATTTATACCATGGGATCCTATTGGTACATGTTCATGCTATACAGCATGGCACCCCCTTTGTTCACCCATTTGAGCTTGGATTGCAAGTCCTGCAATCCATCCATATCCTCTTGCTTACACATACACATACATGGTACAAACATGAAATACGAAGCAAAAAACATGAATATATCATTGATAATTGCAAAGGCTTAAATACAAAGGAATGACGGCTAAAGATAGCCTAAAACAATAAAATAAAATATCCCCCTAATATGCGCAAATCCAACAATATTGGCCGACAAAATGACAACAATATAAAAAGGGCGGCAATACACAAATAAAGTAATAATACTTAACCTATATGCTAACATCCCCTTTTATTACATTATTTGGGTAATAATATAACTGTCCTAATACAGTGAAGAAGAAGAGAAATGAAAGAATGCTGGCTCTTGCTTTGGCTTTGGCTTTGGCTTTGGCGCTAAGCGTACCTCTGGATGTGTACCTCTAGGACTATCTCGGGATGTGCTGGTGAATCTGCCTCTGGATCATTGCCTTTGGATTTGCCTGTAGATCTGTCTCTGGGTCTGTCTTTAGGTTTGTCTCTCGGTCATTGTCTTTGGGATTGCCACTTGGTCTGTCACTGGATTTGCCTCGGGGTCTACCATAGGTTTTACCTTTTCGATAGAAGCCATACAACATTTCTTTCATCATGGTCCATTGTGTGTGATTTGTCCATCCACAATCTATATGAACCTTGTTGGCCATTTTCACTTTGTACCAACAACTGGAAGAAGAGTGATTCATACATCCACATGAATCACAAGGATGTAATTTCCAACATCTAGCTGCAACATGTCCTGTCTTTCCACAATGACTGCAATAATGCTTTTTAGGAGTTGGAGGAGATTTAGGGTTTACAAACATGGTTTTACTGGTACTTGCTTGTCCAGAATAGCCAAGGCCTTCATTCTTTGCCCTGACATTTAGCATTATTGGAGTTTTAATGCCTTGTTCCTGTTTACCTAATCTCTCACCATTGAATCCCATTTTCTTCATCAGTTTGGAACCAAATCCTTTGGTGTGTTGTTCAAAACACCCAATTTTATCATCTTCATCAATACTTTTAACAATATGGCATTTGTCATTATTGATGAGATTATGGAGCTCTTTTTGAGGAGTTTTAGTTTTTAAGTCATCGGTGTCACAAGAAAAATCTGCTACTGAGATGAGATCACCTGTGCTACAACTGATATCTACCATTGAAGGTAGGAGGTCGCCTATATCACAACAAGCATTGGCCATCATGGGCTCAAGGTCACATGTGTCACAACAAGCATTCACCACCATGGGCTGAAGGTCACTTGTGTCACTACAAGCATCGACCATTAAGGGTTTGACCTCTGTTTCCTCATTTATTTCCAATTTCACTTTATGTTGGGCACGGTCAAGTGCAACAAATAACAGGTATATACCCCTTATAACGCCAATAGGAAATCAAGCACCATTTGCCTGAAGGTCTTTACAAGACTCATAATCATCAAGGAGGGCTACTAAACCATTGTTTAGTGTGAGAAATGTGCCCTCCTCATAAAAATCCAGTCCATCCATCTCTGGTGGAAAATAAGGATTTTTAACTGATGTAATAACATCATCAGTTTGTTTAGGAGTTTGCTTTTTCTTTCTGCCCATATTTGAAGGTGTCTGTCGCTGCCGAAAATGCACCTTTTTACAAGGGAATTTTGCAAAATATTGGCTAAGGTGTCTTTACAAGGTCACTTGTGTCACTACAAGCATCGACCATTAAGGGTTTGACCTCTGTTTCCTCATTTATTTCCAATTTCACTTTACGTTGGGCACGGTCAAGTGCAACAAATAACAGGTATATACCCTTTATAACGCCAATAGTGAATCGAGCACCATTTGCCTGAAGGTCTTTACAAGACTCATAATCATCAAGGAGGGCTACTAAACCATTGTTTAGTGTGAGAAATGTGCCCTCCTCATAGAAACACAGTCCATCCATCTCTGGTGGAAAATAAGGATTTTTAACTGATGTAATAACATCATCAGTTTGTTTAGGAGCTTGCTTTTTCTTTCTGCCCATATTTGAAAGTGTCTGTCGTTGCCGAAAATGCACCTTTTTACAAGGGAATTTTGCAAAATATTGGCTAAGGTGTCGATCGTTGCCGAAAATGCACCTTTACAACTTGTTTCCCCCTTTTTGCAAAATTTGCGGTGATAGAATGTTGCAAGAAGTGTGACTAAGGTGTCGGTCGCTGCCGAAAATGCACCCTTTTTAAGCCTTCCTTCCTTTTTAGCAAAATATTCTGTAAGGGAAAAAATAATGTGTATTCCCCCCTTTTTTTGCAAAATTTATCCCCCTTTGTTGCAAAAATAGCCTCCCTTTTTGTTAAAATTTTTGCCTCTTAGGCAATTGCTGAAGGATTCCCCCCTTAGTGCAAATAAATGCAACTATAAAACCTCGAGGGTTTTTAGAAAACTTGCCTCCTTGGCAATGTTCAAATGTGGCCTTTTATGACAGGCAAAATAGCAAAATTTGACAAAAAATTGAACTTTTGACAAAAAATTGCCACAAGTTGTTAAAACAAAACAACTTTTTCAAAAAAATTGCACAAAAGTGCTAAAGTTGTCAACAAAGTTGAGCAACGTTTAGCAAAATGTTTTTGAGCAAAAAATTATGAAGTTCCAACAAGTTATTTTAAGCACCACATTAAGAAGCTTATCTACCTTTCGCAAAAGTAATTTGCACCTGGCGCGGGCGAGGTTGGAACTCGCAACCTCGCGGGTGTTGTCTTGGCCGCAGTCGCCAGACCGTCCGGGCTACTGCACCGGACAAGTGCTAAAGAGCACTTCTTCCAACTTATTGGCTTCGGTTAGCGTACTGTCTTGGAGCGGCTTTTCTGCGGACGACACTTCACCCTCTCTTGCAGGTTGCAACAATTCTACGCCTGGTTTTCTTCTTGAAGCTGTGATGGCTCTTTCTTGCTGTGCCACACGTCGGATTACGACAATCGTTTCACCTTACAAACATATGGCCAGGCTATACGCTGCGCCACTCTTCGAGAAATTGTTCGCTTGAATCACCTTACAAACGTATGGCCAGGCGATGGTGGCTCTCGTGCAGAAATGGCAACAGCTAGCCCACTTAGCGATCTGCTAAACCTGATGTCAGCGTCCGGTACAAGTAACGACAACTGTTCAGGTCTGCAACAGGTTTATCTGCAACAGTGAAACCTTAACGATCTCCAAGTCAGGCGCACACGTCGATTGTCACCGCAAGAGGAACCATCCTACTACATATGTTGGTTGTGGTCGCTTGGCTGGACATCAACCACGACACGACGAAATTACCGCTGCGTGTGGCACTGTAATTCTTTTGACTTCGATCTCCGTCGATTGGCAACTATTGGCCCGAGGATGTACTCGGTTGTTGGACAACCAACCCTTCGTCGCTTCTGAAACAGGCTTATATCACCGCCCGCTCGCTGCTTCTATGCAGATCAAAGCAATTCCAATCTGTGTCTGTGTACTACTGAGGTCTCGCCACTCCAACAAAATGCTGCAAATGGTGAAGCGTTTATCACTGGAGATCTATCGGTCCTCGTACAGATTTGAAACCATAGGCATTTACAGGACCTCACGGGTACAGTGAAAACACAGTGAAAAATCCCCCCCCGAGCCTGCATCTTCGTCGGGATCGGCTATGGCCGTCCTCTACGTGCAAGAGCAATGTCTATGCGGTGCTCAAACTCTCTTATAGCCCGGTCTGAGCCGCAAACATACACCGCGATGATGCTGCAAAGGAATGGATGCTCGACAGGGTTAGCCGCTTCTGGTGATCAAATGACGTCTCCTGCAACTGCGGATGGAGATCGGCTTCACAGACTCCGTTGCGCAGAAAAATAATGCGGTCGTTGCTGTGGGAAACAATTATCCCACATTCAGGAGTCGACAGAAATAAACGTGTTTAAATACAGTCAATCATAAGATGCATTATGACTGCCTCGCGGCAGTTAGATCGTCCCTTGTTGGCCTTTTGTCGCCTGTCCAGTAGGGCTTGTGCATGTGTCACTTAGATGTGCGTCCTAGCTGTCTCTAGGGTGTTCGTTGTCCTGTCACTGTCTAGGGGTCCGGTCTGCCACTTAGGTAGGGGTCCAGCCTCCACGTACCGCGTCGTCCACAACCAGACCTTCGGATTGGGGTTACGTCCAGGTTGGCAGTCGTCACGTCCCGTCTCAGGCTTCGGATTCCCGTCTCAGGCCTCGGATTCCCGACAGGTCAGATCCCCTTTGGATCGTAGGTCATGTCCTCACCCCTTTGGGTCGCATAGTTAGCACGCCATTGCACAGTCAGCACATCCTTAGATCACCAGCTTAGATGTCTTCCTTGGGTTGATCCACGTCACACGTTGTGTCGGTAGCTTAGGTTGTCGCGTCCAATATTCAGCCGTCACGCCTAGTCAGTAGCGTCTAGGTCACAGCTTAGGGTCTGAGTCACGTGGGAATCACCCACTTGTCCTCCACGTCCGCTCCTAAGTCCGCCCTTCTTAGGTCACCACGGTAGGTTTCCGGAGTTGTCCTCCGACCACGAGGCTGGATCTAGCCCTGACACAGCAGTCAGGGTTTTGCCTCCCTCTGCCTTGCGTTGGTTAGTAGGATCCGATCAGCAGCAGCAGCAGCCTTGACTGCTTTCAGATCTGCGACAAATTGTCCAGATCGTCTGATTGAATCAGAATTATGGAGCGGGTATCCCGGAGCGTGCCCGCTCTGATACCATGAAAGACGGAGCGAAATACATGAATATATAATTGGTAATTGCAAAGGCTCAAATACAAAGGAATGACGGCTAAAGATAGCCTAAAACAATAAAATAAAATATCCCCCTAATATGCGCAAATCCTAAACAATATTGGCCGACAAAATGATGGCAATATAAAAAGGACGGCAATACACAAATAAAGTAATAATACTTAACCTATATGCTAACAAAGCATGCATACAAACAAGTGTTCACAGTACACTATTAATCCATGGCTGTCACATCATGCCATCTGCATGATTGTAGCATCAACATCTTTCTGGACAGAGACAAAAACTAATATCAATGACATTTTGATGTAATGGATGCATTATGCAATTTTAACAGCATACTTATGCAAGTACCAACAGAATACTTATGCAGCAAATGCTAACAGCATACTTATGCATGTACCGACGGAATACAAATGCAGCAAATGCCAACAGCATACTTATGCATCAACAGCAGCAACATTCTTATGCTTCTTTATTTAATGTTGAAACAAGGAAATTACTTTCTAAGGGTCACAGTTACAGCAATACATTCTAGCATAAGACCAATTTTTTCCAGTGTATTGTTATGTTATCATCAGCATAAGATTTATAAAATTGCCGCAAGATTAGGGAACAGTTTCACTGTTTGCCATAAAGATCTATGAAACCAAGTCATGAGTCCAAGGTTTATTCTTTATGAGGTCAGTTTTTTCTTTTCCAGTCAAGTGGCTCTTCATCATCCACAGCCAGTTTAACTCAAGTAATCAAGGGTCCTTGGAGGGTGACAACCAAGTCAAGCAAACACTGTTGGTCAAAGAGGCAATGATTTTATCTTGCCTAAATATAGCCCTATCCATACTGTTCAATAAGACGAGCAAACATAGTTTCAAATTCTCCTTAGATTTCATTTAAGTTTTTGCACAAAAAAAGTGACAGGTTCTCTTTAAGTGGCTGAAGCAATGATACTTCTGTTTTGACTCAGCAAGATTTTCTTATTTCCATCCAAGACACTTTCCCATGTTTTCAGTGTTGTGCAGGTGTCCTGAGTCTGAGGTAGGGTTTATGAGTGTGCATAAAGTAATAAGCTCCGACTTCTTGCTTTAATAAAATACTTCATCAAATTATACAGCAGGACAGAACAATTTTTACCTTACCCTTATGTAAGTTTTGATTACAAGAAGCCAGCATATTTCACCATCTGAATTCTTCCAGCTTATTCAAGGTTCCATTAACTTCATACACTCAGCTAGGGCTTGCCACAGATAGCATTCATTCTCAACTTATAAACCATTCATTTGTTTACTAGATTCATGTATTCCCAAAATAGGGTACATTTTAAACAGTCCATCATTAGGTAGTCCCATCTAGAGCATGTTCTAAAAGCAAACAGTCAATCTTCTGTGTATTTGAAGCCAGGGCACATTTTAAACAGTCCATCATTCAGGTATTTCCACCTAGAGCATGTTCTAAAAACAAACAGGCAATCTTCTGCGTATTCCAAGCTAAGGTACATTAAAGGCAGTCAATCATTCATGTATTCCACAGCTAGGGCATGCTTTTAAGTTTTCGAGCACTCATGTATCCTATCTAGGACACATTTTTAAGGAATATAATCTAAGCTAGTGCATGTTTCAAAGCAAACAATCCATCATGCAATCCAAGCTAGAGCACCTAACAGAAAAATTAGTGTGTGTGTCTATATATATATATAAGCAAATTAGAACAGAACTTCTTCTCAGATTAAACAAGGGTTAATAAAGGATATTCACTCAGTTCTTCCAGGGTTTCCATCATGCCCTCTGAACAAGGTTTCAAAGAAAGCTCAATGCCACGTTTTCATAAGTACAAGAAAGCAGACAGTACATTTATGACACATAAATTTCCCATTTTGAAGACCACAAAAATGCTCATTTCCTAAACCCTCATGTCCTTGGACTATTGTTTCAAGCTTCTTAGTTACAAGCACCTGATTGGATATAAGACACTCTCTCTCTCTCTCTCTCACACACACACACACACACACACACACACACACACACAATTGGCGTGGGGGGTTTTCAAAGATTTTTTCAGTGCCCTTTGGCCTCTCAGAGTGCGTTTCCCAAATGGACTGAGTCCCAAAATATTGCGCTCAAGAAATAGGTAAAGCCCATATTTGGTTTGAGATGGATGAGCACCTTCCATTTTGAGATTTCCATTTACAGGACTCAGACATTGATCCTGTTCTTTCTTCCGCGTTCAAAGGCACGCTAAATCAAGAATGCTTCAAGAAGGCTAGGGTTTTGGTGTATGCATTTGGGGAGCTTTTGGCGGCCAAGCGCCTAATTTTTTTTATTGAGGAGAGGGTTTAGCCTATGCACTAGGGTCTTCCCACATTGGTTCGGCTGTTCTCCCTTTTGTTCCACTTTTGACAAGGTGCCTTGGAGCCTAGACAAGGTGGGGTTTCTTTCGGTTTCAAGGGAAAACCCTACTCACTTTCTTATAATTCCAAGTTTATTAACCTTCACATGAGTCTTTCTTAGACAAACTTAAAAAACATTTTTTTTAATTGGTTATATGGGATTGAAATGGGTCCCACCCATGTTACATCGTCACCACGTAGTGGTATTACAACATCTTGGCTATTAAATACATGTATTGCTTGGCAAGATTCAAACATGGGTCTCCTCCTTGAAAGTTGAGGAATTAAACCGGTTGAGCTAATGCCATTTGATAAATGTTAAGGTTCACCCATGAGATTTGAACCTTGGTTTAGGATGTGAAACTCATTATGCCCCACCAATTACTCTAAACCCCATGGGAAACTTGAAAAACATTTTATTATTATTATTATTATTTTGCAAGTACCTCATTATTATGCAAGAATCATTCAAGCGATCATGTGAGATTTGGTCCAATGCAAGCATTCAACTTAATTTGCGAGTCTATTTAATGCAAGTTTAAAATAGTCAAACAATAAAGCCTCAAGGAAATGTGGCTATTGTGGTGTGTGGATTTTCATTGCTGTTCCTGCATCTGTAGTTCCTCTCCCTGATGATGCCCTCCCTCTCGAACTTGGTCGAGGGGAGCTCCTGTCAGTAATTCCAGCCATAACTGTGTAGTTATTTATGTTCATAAAGTAAGTAAAATTTAACTTATATTTTAATTAAAATGAAGCCATAAACTCATTATTTTATCCAACCTTAATTTCAAATTTTTTTTTTTTTTTTCATGTAAATCACATAATAAATCATCAAATGCCAAGTCATCAAGGCCACTTGTCATCCAAAGTTTAATCACATGCCGAATTTAAGTTGATTTAAATAATTTAAAATAAATCCGGGCTATGAAATAAGGGCCTTGACTCCAGATCAATTCTCTTGCTCTACTAAATTCCTCCTAGGTGTGCAGCAGCACAAACAAGTTTGGAGGAATAATCCAGAGATTACCGATTTTGCAAATGAACCAAATACAAACTTTCCATGCAAAAGGACAATGAAGCGAAGCATTCTCCTTAGTAGAATTGCACTATTGCAGAGAACACACATAAAAGGGCTGAGAAAGCCTATTTATTGAAGCCTAACGAACATCAGCTGTGCCTTTTACAACCAACCAAAGGAAGGCCATAACTTTGGAAAGGGATTTACTCTTCCAGATTCCTTTTGGAGGAAACACTAGGCTCAAATTATTCTCAAATAACCATTTGTAACCAGCACTGGCTGAGTAAAAAAAACTCTGTTCCTGTCCAAATAAGTTTATCTGCTTTCAGAAGTAGAAGGCAGCAAATTAATTGAACTTGATTCCGTAGACATCAACAATACCAACCACCTATCTTCGGTCTTTCCAGCTTGGAAGATCATCATGGTTCACAGCAGGGGAACAATAATATGTCAGTGAGGTTCCCCAAGAAGTGCATGGTTTTTCTTTTATAGCCCCTCGCTGAGGGTCTGTCACCAAAGAAAGCTGTCCTGTCCAACAGTGTGTTCAAAACTTAATTGACCTTCTTTCGCCCACCATCCCTTTCAGATTATTAATAATTATCTGTCTAGACTCTTCTATGAAGCATAAAATTCCAAACTTTGGAACCCTCAGTGGGATTTGTTCCAGAGAAAATGAGCATTGGGTCCATGTTGTGCAGATATTTAGATCTCCGGATTTGTCTCCATAATCCCCTTCCACCATTGAAACACCTCCTTACTAGCTTGGCTCCCAAAGCCATATTAAACACCTCCAAGGTTTTCTAACCCTAGATCTCCTTTGGGTTTAGGGAGATAAATCTCTCCTCAACTCACCAAACCCTAGAACTCCTTTGGACTGAGGGAGACAAATCTCTCGTCAACTCACCAAAGCAAACTCTTAAGTCGCTGTGTTGCCCTTCCACAAGGACTTAAAAAAACAATCATTTCTTTCACTGTACCTGAAAGCGCTTGCAAGATGGAGAACAAATACACTGACATTGCTTGTAAATTTGATTGGATTAGGAGAATGCACCTCGCAAAAGTCAAGGGCTTACTCTTCCATGAGTTGAGGCAATCCTGTGTTTTGCCCCCTAGAGGTTCCCACAATGAATTCATCATCCTTCCCTTAAAGAGGGCAACTTTGAGATAGGTGCTAGGGAATGTTCGTAACTGGAAACACAACTCCCTCACAATCGCATTTTGCCTAACCAAAGGGACATTGACAAAGAAAACTTTTGATTTTTTTTGAAGCAGGTTTCCTGTCCTCATGCTCTTTCAAAACACTTCAAAAGAACCTTTATATTTCTAGCCTCCTGAAGGGATGCCTCTCCAAAAAGAAGGGTATCATCAACAAATTGCAAAAGTGTCAATGGATCTAAATTGGAAGTTATCTTCAAGGCCTTGATTATCTTTTGAGCCCTTGCATTTATCAATGATCTACCCAAAGCTTAAGCCAAACTAATGAACAAATAAGGTGAAATTGAATCCACCTGTCGCATTCCCTTTCTTTCTCTTGCAAAGATTTAAAGATGTTACCAAAAAGCTCTGCAAGTCCATTCCTTCAGATTTAATTACACTCTCTGTAACTTAAGCCAATTTGTACATTGTAGAACCTCTAGGGACCCCTGGCTCTCTCCATGATTGCTTCTCCAGGAATGGAAGTCATTCATCTTGGAGCCACATTAATTTAAATTTAAAGGGTGAGCCTTCTGGACGTTGGAAAAGGTTGCAGGTCAAGGTGATTGACATGTGATTAGAGCCTGCAATTTCTAGAATCTCTGACGTAAAAAGAGGTTCCTGCAATAACGAAGGGCCCTTCAATAAGAAACGATCAAGCCTTTCTGCTATATAACCAAAACGTCTGCTGTGATTAGACTAGTTGTGTCTACCACACTTTGGTATAGGTTCCTGTAAACCCTCTGAGTCCAGAATATTCCGAAACTCCCCTCGAGAGACAGAAGCTTAATGGCCTCTCCCACGTTTCCCAATCATTTAAAATGGAATTAAAGTCCTCTCCTAAGAGGATATTACAATTTGGAAACTGACTAACACATGCAGAAATCTCTTCCCAACAAGGAAGTTTCAAGGTATATAGAAGGGGAGTGTAAATATTCATGCAAATAAATCTCATATCTCAAGCTCTACATGAAGCTTCAACCACATACGAAAATTGTGTACCCATTAAGTGACGCACATCTTGCCAAGCCTTGTTACAAAGCATTAAAGTACCCCCTAATGCGCCTTCAGCAGCAGCAACACCTGAGAGTAACCTCTGTCGATCTTTTGAATCACCTCTTCCATGCCTAAATGAGATGGCTTTGATTCCGTGAATAGACTCTTATTTTTTTCTGAGAGGGTTTGTCCCCTTCCCTTGGGCAAAAACTTAAATAATTTTCTTTTATTTACAATCAGACAATCAGTGATCCTTCGCGGAGAATCAGGTTTCATTGAAACGTCCAGTAAGAGCCCTGGTCTTCCTCCTCTGAATCAGACCATCTGAAAGGTTAATGTGAACAGGTTTTTCTGCAGCAGGTAAGCAATCAGACTTCTCACCCTCATTCATTTTCTGGGGCAAAAGCCATCATTGATGTGGAGCAACTGGCCCTAATTTTCCAATAATGTAAGAAGTGAGGAGGTCTTTTGATGGAATGAACAATGACTTGAAGGAATAAAACTTTGGTTTTTTATCAAACTGTCAAGAGGATATGTGGAAGCAAGAAACATAACCAGCGAGGGATATCTAGAGGATAGGGCAGTTGGACCCTATAGCTTTTCTGATTGTTTCATCATGTTATGATATCTTTTCTTTTTGTTGACTAAATGAACAACAGAAATGAGTTTCAATTCAGTGCAGGATGCAAGGCATAATCTTTTAGTGTAGTGTGGGTTGCAATGCATTTTCAGAGGTGAATATTTAACCAATTATAGTGTGGGTAGTACATCTTGATGACACAAAATGGTCTTTAATTGATTAGCAGCTAGAGAAGATCCTGTCATATGTATGAATTTTGAACTGAATGGTTTTGGTTATAAAGAACTGAGAGTACAGTTTATTTTTCTTTTCAGTATAAGGTTATTCATGTTTCTTAGAATGAAGATGATGCTATGAATGGAGTCCTGTCATGCACCATTAAGTAAAGTTGATAGGAACTTGGTAGAATTGAATGAGTTGGGCAATCACAAGGATGGATGTTGAAAAGTTAATCATGGATATTTGAAGTTCAGTTTACATTTAAAACTTAAACATGACACTCTAGTGTTTAATTTGCAATTATATATCATTTTTGAAGGTTTTCATGGTCAATATCAATGCTCATGTGCCATCTCACAAGAATGAACGTTGAAAAGTTAAACATGGATTTTTGAAATTTAGTTTGCATTTAAACATGAGAATTTGGAGTTTAATTTGCACTCAGATATCATTTTTGGAGGTTTTCTTGGTTAATATCAATGATTATGTTGCATTTGTGTTGTAAACTAATGTGATTTATCCAGAATTTTTTTGGGTAATGAAGCATGTTATAGGCTATTTTAATCACTTGTTGGACTTGTTTGCTTTTTGTTTGAAAATAAATTATCTAAAAACATGGTAGTAAGAATCTGTAACATACCTAGTGAGTTCCTCTTCTAATCAGTATAGTTATCTTTTTGTGTGTTAAGGATTCTTGGTAATATAGTACGTTATCGGCTATTTTAATTACTTGTTGGACTTCTTCACTTCTTCTTTAGGAACAAATTATCTGAAAGCATAGGAATAAGAATCCAAGCAAGTTTCTCTCTCGATTATTTTGGTTCCATTTTTTGGTTAAGGATATACTATAAACCTTGTATTAGTACAAAAATTAACATAAATTCTTTGGGATATTACAATTTTTATTTGTTGGGCCCTCGACATATTCTTTTGTCTGTAATGTTATAATGACTTTTTGCCATAGTAGAGTTCTTGGATGTGATAGATTGATACCCTATGTTGAGCAAGGTGTAGCAAAAAAATTGCAAAAGTATTGTCATTGTTGTCAACACAGACAGATTGATGTAGTGGATGCAGTTCAGAGGTCAGTCAGATCAAGTGCAGTGAATTTCAAGGAAAACAGAGGTGACCCAGATTCAGAAATTGGCAGAAAAAGACAAGGAAGAAACATGTCGCGATATCGCGACAAAACAGAGGAGAGAGAAAATGCAAGAAAAATTGTCGCGATATCGCGACAAAACAGAGGAGAGAGAAAATGCAAGAAAAATTGTCGTGATTTCGCGAAATTGCCGAGGAGAGAGAAAATGTAGGAAAAATTGTCGCGATTTGGCGACATTGCCGAGGAGAGAGAAAATGCAAGCAAAATTGTCGCGATTTCGCGACATGGTTGAGGAGAGAGAAGACGCAAGGCAAACTGTCGCGATTTCGTGACATGTTGGCAGAGAAGGAAGCAAGGTGAAAAGATGTCGCGATTTCGCGACATAAATGGAGGAAAGGAGCTTGCAACGAAAAATGTCGCGATATCGCGACACGTCGGGTTTTCGCGACCCGAAGAGGAGAGAGAATGCTCAACAACAAAGGTGTAGCGATTTCGCTGCATGTTGAAATGAATGGAAACAAAGGTGTAGCGATTTCGTTGCATGATGGAAATACATGGCACAAAGGTGTAGCGATTTCGCTACAAATAGGAAGTGCAGAAAACAAAGGTGTAGCGATTTCGCTACAAGTGAAAAGGCACAAACAAGAAGATGTAGCGATTTCGCTGCATGACAAAATGTATGGAAACAAAGGTGTAGCGATTTCGCTACCAGTCAAAATTGCAAAACTGAAAGATGTAGCAAGTCGAAAGCACAAGGCACAAAGTTGTCGCGATTTCGCTACTGCATAAAGCAAAGATTGTACGGAAGCGAAGAACGTCGCGATTTTGCGACATGTTCCATTTTCGCGGTTGCTGGCAAAGAATATTGTACGGAAGCAGAGAACGTCGCGATTTCGCGACATGTTCCATTTTCGCGGTTGTTGGCAAAGAAGAGTGTACGGAAGCAGAAAGCGTCGCGATTTCGCGACAAAGTTGAGGATGACGTCAGCAAAATTGAAAATGTCGCGATTTCGCGACAGAGTGCAAGGAAAGCTGCTGGAAGCTGAAAGTGTCGCGATTTTGCGACAAGAATGATGATGACGTCAGCAAAAGCTGAAAGTGTCGCGATATCGCGACAAGGTGCAAGGAAAGTCGTCGGAAGCCGGAAGCGCCGCAATTTCGCGACATGCTTAAGGATGACGTCAGCAAATGTTGAAAGTGTCGCGATATCGCGACAAGTTGCAGGGAAAGCTTTCAAGAGCCAAAATGGTCGCGATTTCGCGACAGCAAGGGCATGAATGGTACGACTGCAGATAGTGTCGTGATATCGCGATAGGTAACAGTTTGGCGGGTAAAAGCCGAAAAAGCATGCAAGGTGACACGTGTCAGAAAAAGCAGACAGGAAAATCATGCAGCCAGTTACGTAAAAAGTAATCGATGTCGGATCGGCGATTACAAATTGACGAGTGTCGAACATGCACTGAAACAGTTGAATTTGCATGATTGAAAAGCATTCGAAGAATGGTATAGGCAGGATCAAAAAGCATTCGAACAGCTGTATTTGAAGTATTCGAACAGACAAATATGTAGGATTGAAAAAAAAACATTAGAAAAGACGTATTTGCAGAATTCAAAGAGTCGGATATGCAGAACAGAAAAAGTATTCGAATGGCCGTATTTGAAGTATTCGAACAGCCGAATATGCAGGTTCGAAAATGCATTAAAACAACCATATTGCAAGGAATCGAACCGCCGTATTACAGGGTTTCGAATAGTCGTATTGCATGGATTCAACAGTCGTATTGCAGGGTTTCGAACAGTCGTATTGCATGGATTCAACAGCCGTATTGCAGGGTTCGAACGATCGTATTGCATGGAATCGAACAACAGTATTGCATGGATTCGAACAATCGAGTATGTGATTCGATCGCATGCAGGATTGAAAGGTTATAAAAGAATAGTCGTACAGAGAAGATTTTTGCTGCTGTAAGAGGGAAATTGCTGTAAAAAGAGGGTTAGAAAAGAATCAAGAGAAAAATTAGCAGATCCGTGAGAGTGTGCAGAGTTGGGTTAATTGCAGACCGATCGGGGTCGTGCATGAAGTGAAGACATTCTTATGTCATTTTAAATTGAACAGAATTGCAGTCCAAGTTGGTGCTTGGTACTAGGGGTTGGTGCTCCATCTCATTGCAGCAGAAAATTAAGGGGTTGGTGCTCTTTCCAATAGATGTCTGGTAAAGTATTTGTAAAATTGGTATTTTGCAAAGACTGGATTTGGATTGGAGTCCAAGCAGTCATTTTTGAGGAGTAGCCAAATTGGTGAACCTCGGTATATTGAGTGTTGTGGTGTGCTCTCTTGTTCAATCTGTTTTTCTAGTTTTTAAGTTCTCTTTATTTCATATTAAATGCTGTAAATATAAAAATTAATAGCTACACTGATTCACCCCCCCCTCTCAGTGTCATTGTGTGAATATCAATTGGTATCAGAGCAAGGTGCCTTGTTCAAGCAAATCTGTGACAGAGGTCATGATGTAATCTTCAAGAAGGAGGGCTGTGAAGTAAGAAAGACAAAAAATGGAAAGATAATAGCCACTGGACTGAGAACTTCTGGAAATCTGTATACACTTTCGGAGACTTCGAAGGAGCTTGCTTGGTTGGTCGGGGAAGAAGAAAACTGGTTGTGGCACAAGAGACTCGGTCACATAAGCTTTGATAATCTGGTAAAAATCAGCTCAAAAGGGGCGGTAAGAGACATACCAACTATTGGTAAACCTTCAAACAGTATTTGTGAGTCATGCCAAAAGGGAAAACAAACCAGAGCCACTTTCAAAGCAAAAGAATATTTCACGAGCAAGCCATTAGAACTAATTCACACTGATTTATGTGGACCCATGAGAACTGAAAGCATAAATGGACACAAATATTTTATGTTGTGTATAGATGACTACTCAAGAATGACATGGGTACTATTTCTGAAACTTAAATCAGAAGCCTTTGAGATGTTTAAAACCTTCAAAAATCTTGTTGAGAATCAATTAGGAAAAAGAATTAAATGCCTAAGATCAGACAGAGGAGGAGAGTTTATTTCAGAAGAATTTGCAGAATACTGTCAAAAATATGGGATAAGAAGACAGTTTTCAGCAGCTAGAACACCTCAGCAGAATGGTGTTGTAGAAAGGAAGAATAGGACGAGTGCAGGAAATGGCACGGACAATGCTTGGTGAGAACAAAATAGTCGACAGATTTTGGAAAGAGGCAGTACATACTGCAGTTTACATTCAAAACAGGTGCATGCTAAGACCACATGAAAGCAAAACACCTTATGAGCCGTGGTTTGGCAGAAAGGCAACAACAAGACATTTCAAAGTATTTGGTAGCAAGTGCTACATCAAACGGACTGAAGATAATCTTGGTAAATTTGAAAATAGAGCTGATGAAGGTATCTTTCTTGGTTACTCAACAAAAAGCAAAGCCTACACATGTTACAACAAAAGGCTAAAGAAAATTGTTGAGAGTGCTGATGTGAAAGTTGATGAAGGTAGAGAACAAGAAATTACTTATCAAGAAAACTACCCCATCTATGAAGAAGTCATTGAAGGTGATGATGAAAAGGAAACAGATAAGAATCAGAAAATTGATCCAGATGGTGTAAAAACTGAATCAAAAGAAGAAGAAAACAGGAAATTTAAAACAGGCAACTGGCAGAAAAATCATCCAAGTGAACAAATTATTGGGGATCCCAAAGATGGTATTCAGACAAGAAGAGCAGCAGTGCGGAACTATTCTCTGTTATCTAGTATTGAACCTAAAAATGTTGCTGAAGCAAGCACTGATGAAAGTTGGTTGAAGGCAATTAATGAAGAACTAGATCAGATTGAGAAAAACAATACCTGGGAATTAGTACCTAGACCAACAAATAAAAACATAATTGGCACTAAATGGGTTTTTCGAAATAAATTAAATGAAGATGGACAGGTTGTCAGAAATAAGGCAAGATTGGTCTGCAAAGGCTATGCTCAGGTTGAAGGCATTGATTTTGAGGAAACTTTTGCACCGGTAGCCAGACTAGAGGCAATCAGAATGTTTCTGGCATTAGCAGTTCATAAAAACTTCAAAGTATATCAAATGGATGTAAAATCAACATTTTTGAATGGAAAACTGGAAGAAGAGGTTTACATTGAACAGCCAGATGGCTTCCAACTTGGTGAAAACCCAGATTTTGTTTGCAAGTTAAAGAAAACATTATATGGTTTGAAACAGGCACCCAGAGCATGGTATGCAAGGCTGGATAATTATCTAATTAAACAAGGGTTCAAGAAAGGTTTGGTGGACAACAACTTATATGTCAAAACAGAGAAGGGCCATCTTATTGTTCTTTTTGTTTATGTAGATATAATATTTGACAACAGCATGGATGAATACTGCAAAGACATATCAACTAAAATGAAGAAAGAATTTGAGATGTCTATGATTGGTGAACTTTCTTATTTCCTAGGACTGCAGGTCAATCAAAATGAAAAAGACATTTTTATTTCTCAAGTTAAATATGTAAAAGAAATGCTGAAAAAGTTCACAATGGAAGACAGTAAACCGGTTAGCACTCCCATGACAACAGGCTGCAAGTTGAGCAAGGATGATAAATCCCTAGATGTAGATCAAACAATGTATAGGTCTATGATTGGAAGCCTGCTGTATTTAACAGCCACTAGACCAGATATATTACAAGCAGTATGCATGGTTGCAAGATTTCAGGCCAGTCCCAAAGAAACTCATGTAACAGCTGTAAAGAGGATCTTCAGATATCTCAAGGGCACTATGGATTATGGGTTGTGGTACCCAAAAGGTAAAGATTTCACTTTGATTGCATATTCTGATGCAGATTGGGCGAGGATGTATTGATGACAGAAAGAGCACAAGTGGAGGAGCATTTTATCTTGGAGACAGGCTGGTAGCATGGCACAACAAGAAACAAGAATCGGTATCTCTATCCACTGCAGAGGCAGAATACATTGCAGCAACAACATGCTGTACTCAGATATTATGGATGAGACAAACATTGAAAGATCTTGGTATTCATTTCAAAGAGCCAATTTCAATTAAATGTGATAACACTAGTGCTATCAACATATCCAAGAATCCAGTAATGCATTCAAGAACCAAACATATTGCAATCCGATATCATTTCTTGAAGGATAAAGTTGCAAAAGGAGAGGTCAAATTGGATTTTGTTCCAACTACAGAGCAAGTAGCTGATATATTCACAAAACCCTTGCCAAAGGAAGTATTTGAATACCTTCGGAAGAAGTTGGGAGTAGTCACACCACCCAAGCACTGACTAGCTATGGGAAACACATTCTCAGGGGGAGCATTCAAACTTTTTAAGTCTGAGAATGTTGTGCATAGACTCAAGGGGAGTCTGCAGCAGCCCTTTGGTATTATTAGCAAAGAGGGAGAAGAAATTGAGCAAGGTTGCCATGTGTTGCCAACAATTCCAAAGGGGGAGATTGTTGAGCAAGGTGCAGCAAAAGAATTGCAAAAGTATTGTCATTGTTGTCAACACAGACAGATTGATGTAGTGGATGCAATTCAGAGGTCAGTCAGATCAAGTGCAGTGAATTTCAAGGAAAACAGAGGTGACCCAGATTCAGAAATTGGCAGAAAAAGACAAGGAAGAAAACTGTCGCGATATCGCGACATGTTTTCTGTCACAATATCGCGACAAAACAGATGAGAGAGAAAATGCAAGAAAAATTGTCGTGATTTCGCGACATTGCCGAGGAGAGAGAAAATGTAGGAAAAATTGTCGCGATTTCGCGACATTGCCGAGGAGAGAGAAAATGCAAGCAAAATTGTCGCGATTTCGCGACATGGTTGAGGAGAGAGAAGACGCAAGGCAAACTGTCGTGATTTCGCGACATGTTGGCAGAGAAGGAAGCAAGGTGAAAAGATGTCGCGATTTCGTGACATAAATGGAGGAAAGGAGCTTGCAACGAAAAATGTCGCGATATCGCGACACGTCGGGTTTTCGCGACCCGAAGAGGAGAGAGAATGCTCGAGCAACAAAGGTGTAGCGATTTCGTTGCATGTTGAAATGAATGGAAACAAAGGTGTAGCGATTTCGTTGCATGATGGAAATACATGGCACAAAGGTGTAGCGATTTCGCTACAAATAGGAAGTGCAGAAAACAAAGGTGTAGCGATTTCGCTACAAGTGAAAAGGCACAAACAAGAAGATGTAGCGATTTCGTTGCATGACAAAATGTATGGAAACAAAGGTGTAGCGATTTCGCTACCAATCAAAATTGCAAAACTGAAAGATGTAGCAAGTCGAAAGCACAAGGCACAAAGTTGTCGCGATTTCGCTACTGCATAAAGCAAAGATTGTACGGAAGCAGAGAACGTCGCGATTTCGCGACATGTTCCATTTTCGCGGTTGCTGGCAAAGAAGATTGTACGGAAGCAGAGAACGTCGCGATTTCGCGACATGTTCCATTTTCGCGGTTGCTGGCAAAGAAGAGTGTACGGAAGCGAAAAGCGTCGCGATTTCGCGACAAAGCTGAGGATGACGTCAGCAAAATTGAAAATGTCGCGATTTCGCGACAGAGTGCAAGGAAAGCTGCTGGAAGCTGAAAGTGTCGCGATTTCGCGACAAGAATGATGATGACGTCAGCAAAAGCTGAAAGTGTCGCGATATCGCGACAAGGTGCAAGGAAAGCTGCTGGAAGCCGGAAGCGTCGCGATTTCGCGACATGCTTAAGGATGACGTCAGCAAATGTTGAAAGTGTCGCGATATCGCGACAAGGTGCAGGGAAAGCTTTCAAGAGCCAAAATGGTCGCGATTTCGCGACAAGAAGGGCATGAATGGTACGGCTACAGAAAGTGTCGCGATATCGCGACGAGTAATGATTTGGCGGGTAAAAGCCGAAAAAGCATGCAAGGTGACACGTGTCGAAAAAGCAGACAGGAAAATCATGCGACCGATTACGTAAAAAGTAAGCGATGTCGGATCAGCGATTACAAATTGACAGGTGTCGAACATGCACTAAAACAGTTGAATTTGCATGATTGAAAAGCATTCGAAGAATGGTATAGGTAGGATCAAAAAGCATTCGAACAATTTGTATTTGAAGTATTCGAACAGACAAATATGCAGGATTGAAAAAAAGCATTAGAAAATACGTATTTGCAGAATTCAAAGAGTCGGATATGCAGAACAGAAAAAGTATTCGAATGGCCGTATTTGAAGTATTCGAACAGCCGAATATGCAGGTTCGAAAATGCATTAAAACAGCTGTATTGCAAGGAATCGAACCGCCGTATTACAGGGTTTCGAATAGTCGTATTGCATGGACTCAACAGCCGTATTGCAGGGTTTCAAACAGTCGTATTGCATGGATTCAACAGCCGTATTGCAGGGTTCGAACAGTCGTAGTGCATGGAATCGAACAGCCGTATTGCATGGATTCGAACAGTCAGAGTATGTGATTCGACTGTATGCAGGATTGAAAGGTTATAAAAGAATAGTCGTACAAAGAAGATTTTTGCTGCTGTAAGAGGGAAATTGCTGTAAAAAGAGGGTTAGAAAAGAATCAAGAGAAAAATTAGCAGAGCCGTGAGAGTGTGCAGAGTTGGGTTAATTGCAGACCAGTCGGGGTCGTGCATGAAGTGAAGACATTCTTATGTCATTTTAAATTGAACGGAATTGCAGTCCAAGTTGGTGCTTGGTACTAGGGGTTGGTGCTCCATCATGTTGCAGCAGAAAATTAAGGGGTTGGTGCTCCTTCCAGTAGATGCTGGTAAAGTATTTGTAAAATTGGGATTTTGCAAAGACTGGATTTGGATTGGAGTCCAAGCAGTTATTTTTGAGGAGTAGCCAAATTGGTGAACCTCGGTATATTGAGTGTTGTGGTGTGCTCTCTTGTTCAATCTGGTTTTCTAGTTTTCAAGTTCTCTTTATTTCATATTAAATGCTGTAGATATAAAAATTAATAGCTACACTGATTCACCCCCCCTCTCAGTGTCATTGTGTGAATATCACCCTATATATACCAGAATTAAGCCTTGGAGACCAAACATAGACCCTGATTCGACCACCTTAGATGTTTTAAGTATCAAGTTTATTGAATAGATAGGGTAATATGATTGAAGAGGAACTTGGGCAGAAGACTAAATAACAGCAAAGCTAAACAATAAAATTGAAATCTACAGGGGAAAAATAAATTATCCAAGTCAAAACTTACTCAGAAAAGCATTGTTGCTGTTAAATTGCCAAAATCATCATTTTGATACCACATTTGATGATATTTTTATACTTTGCACAAGTTGAATAACAAACAACCAATTATAGTGCACTAACAGATCACAATTAGCAATCCATTGCACCCATTGAATTTTCCTTCTATAAAAATAGGTGGAATTGTTTTTATCGTTACCTTCTGCTCTCTTGTTTCCAATTGGAGAGTCTATATTGAGTCTGGTGCATCTGTTGGCTTGGTTTTCATTCTTTTAACAAGAGCAAAGGGTTCTTCCTGAGTCTAATTTTATTGAATGGCTGTTTATTAGACATTTATTATTTCTGAGGCTTTGTGAGAGTTGCCAAGGGAGGTCTTTTACTTCATTAGTATGGAGAAATGTTGGAGATAACTGCTGTACTTATGTTTATGATTGTTAGAGTGGTTGGTTCCACTTATCAAATACTCAAAACAATGTCATGAGAAACACTAGAAATTTGATAGTATTATTTGGCTATTGCATTCGTTTGGCTTAATTTTTCTTTTCTGTAGAGTTAGTTATTAAATGGAATTATGCAAACCCTGAATCTCTACATGTTGGCCATTTGTCACTTATGCATACAAGAGCAGTGGATGTTGGGCGTTTGTCTCACATGCAACCAAAATGGATAACGTGCACTTAGTTAAATTACTACCTAGCCAAAATTGCAACATGAAATTGAGACCTTGATAATAAGTGACTCAACTTTTCTGTAGTAATTGCAACATTAAGTTGTGATTCTCATAATAACATAAAATGCAGTAGGCATATTAAAATATAGATGGCAAAAGAAACTCTAGTATGCTTTGTTAATGTTTATTTCATTACATCCAACTCCAAAAATTTCTTTGAAGTGTCCAAATTTATCTCTACCCAGAGGCTTGGAAAAGTATTCATCAGTTACACATTTGTTAGCTAACTCTCTTGATTTGTCCTGCTTGAAGTTGTTCCTCATTCATGAAAAGCAAGATTTTTGACAATCTTCTATACACATTGATTATCACAACAAACAGTGGTCGATGCTTGAAGACCAATATCATTAATGGGTTGTATAGACTAGATAGCTTCGTTTGTGGCACTTACAACAGACTTATAATTGGCCTTTGGGGATGATAAGGAAACTGCTAACTGCCTCTTACTACACAAGATTGTGGCATATTCTAAATTAAGGCCATTTCTTGTGGCCGACTTTCTTGAATCTTCACAGCTTTCCTAGTATGAATCTGAAAATCCTTGAAGTCGGAAATTGCCATAATGGAGATACAGTTAATAAGCTATGTAACATAGGGAAGTCTCCTAAGCACTAGGAGCAGTTTTGGAGATGTACTGTCGTCTTGGAAGGGCATGCCATCATCTTGAAACTGTCTCAAAAACCTGGCCTCTCATCTCAGAAATGTCCCTCACTGTCTCTATCTCTGTCCCACAAATGTCATGGATCATAGATCATAAGAGATGGTGCCCTGCAAGTATCTCAGCACCCTTTTGTTGCTTTCTGGCAACTTTGCTTTTGATTGTTTATAAATTTGGAAAACATCCCTATTACATATAATATTTGGGCATGTAGTGATTAGGTGAACCAAAATCTCAACTATCTCTATGGATTTTATTACATAGATTACCAACTTGATTAGTGCTCAATTAAATCTTTTCTCTGCAGGTGTAGAATCTGCAATTGCAGCTCTCTCTTGTAAACTTTATCAATTTAACGCATGTGTAGAATCTGCAATTGCATCTCTTTCCTAAACTTCATCAAAATTTAAAAGTGTGTGGGAGATGAATATTTGTGTTAGGCTCCTGTTGCATTCCACTCCCATAAAGTGATGGAGTGGACCTAGATTTGTCATATCAAAATTCTCTTTCATCTCTCAATCATTCCATTGTCAGTTACAAATAAATCATCAACATAGAGTGTAACTAGAGTGACAATCTTACTATCTTTAACCTTGAGATACAGATTTGATATATTAACAATCAAATGATGCCATAATTAATAATGGATTGATCAATCTTGGTGTAAGAAGCTTTCAGGGCTTGCTTTAGCCATTGAGAGTTTTCTTTAGACTGCACACCATGCTTTCTTTTCCATTTATACTTTTATTTTTTATTTTGTGATTTTGTGTTTTTTTTTTGTAAGGTCTTCATTGGAGAATGCATTTTTCATGTCCAACCAATGGATCTTCCAACTGGATTTGCTATAGCTCATAAAGAACATTCTTTAATCTGCATACCATGTGTTCCTCTCCTTCCTTTGTATGTTGAGGTGTTTTTTCCATATATACCTTTTCTATAAGGTCTTCATTTGAGAATACATTTCTCATGGTCAACTAATGGATATTCCAATTGAATTAGGCAGCAAATGCAAGCTTAACTCATGCATTATTCACATCCTTCTTTTTGGTAGTTCTTGACCACAATTTTTGCTTTATTTTTCTCAACCAACCCATGTACTTTGTTGTGCAGACCTGTCTACATTCAATTACTTTCTTCCTGTTTGGGGGTGGGACCGTACATTAGATTCCAAGTATGATTTACTCAATGGCTTCTATTTCTGTATCCATGGATTCAGCCACTTGGACTCTTTGCTAGCTTCTTTTAAAGAATATGGCTTATCAAGACATGATATATCAATGCATAAGCAATATTAGTCGGATGTTTTCTGACCTTGGACTGTCCTCCGCTTATCTGATCAATCTACTTTGCTTCAAAGATGGTCTTTATCGCCAACTAAGTAGTTTCTTTTTAAAAGAATCAGCTGTAGCTCATCAACAGCCAAGCCATCTGCATCATGGAATTCATGTTCTTGGTTAACTTCTTCAGCTTTTCCTCTAGATGCAAGGTCTGTACTTTCCTTCTCTTTTTGTTTTGGACTAGATCCTTGTGACTTAATGGAGGTTACATCCATTTGTGTTAGGTCATCAATTATTGTATCTTGAGTGATGTGCACCTTTCTTGCCTTAGGGTCATAGACTTGATAGTTTTTGCTTCCTTTAGCTATAACCTAAGAACATTTAATTTTTGCTTTTCTCATCAAGCTTCTCCCGATTTTCCTTTGGCACAGTTCTGTAGGCAATGCACTCGCAAATGTGGGAGTTGGCTAACAAGATGCTAAACTCCTGACTGTGCTTCCTAAGAAGGTATTTTTCAGGCAACTTTTGTTGGAATTCTGTTATTCAAGTACGTGGCAGTGTGGATGGCTTCTCCTTGAAGTGATGGAGCGAGATAGCTTCTCCTTGAAGTGATGGAGCGAGATAATGTGCTTTTATTATGGACTTGGTTCTTTAAATTCATTCTTTTAACTTTTCCATTTTACTGTGGAGTATATGGAGCTGTGAAAAGTTGTTTTATGCCATGCAACTTGCTACAATGGTTAAGAAATCAGGCATGAACTCTACCACTTTATTTGTTCTAGTATTGCAAAAATCAATAAACATTTGTGAAAGTCATGATATAGTCAATTCCAGTGATCTTTATTCAAAAAATCGGAAAGATTGGGGAAATTGCAAAAATGAGGAAAAAGTCTTGGAAGGAAAGAAGCCTCACGAACTTAGAAATCAGAAAAAGTTGGGGAAAAATCTGATGTCATTTGTAAAATTATATTTAATCCGCGTGATGTGGTCTACCGGCAAGGACGCCACTTGCATTATCGGTGATGTGACCCGGGTTCAATCCCCACGGCGGATATGTATATGTATAAGAAGTATTTACTCAATAAAAAAAAAAAAAAAATTATATATAATCCTTTTGTTAATATTTTATTTTTTGATTATTGGTTATATGGGATTGAAACAGGTCCCGCACATATTACATCGTGACCACATAGTGGTATTACAACAGCTTGTTAATTATGTATCCCCGTGAGTGTGGTCTACCGGCAAGAACGCCACTTGCATTATCGGTGATATGACCCGGGTTCAATCCCCATGGTGGATGTGTATAAGAAGTATTATTCAAAAAAAAAAAAAAACAGCTTGGTAATTATGCATATATTGCTTGGTAAGATTTGAGTTTGGGTCTTCTCCGTAAAACTTGTGGAATTTAACTAATTGAACTCATGCCAATTGACCATTTATTTAACTATTTCTATTTTAACACTTTTGCCTCTTATTTCTGATTAATTGCCAATCCAATTTCTCCCAGGTGTTGCTAGTAAATTGGAGATCACGTTCTTTTTTTTCAACAGTGATCTTTTTGGAAAAACTTAATTTTTTATCTAGCCTCCTTCTTGAAAATAGCTTTTATACATCTTAGGAGGTCGTGGAGGAAGAGCTTTGCATAAAGTGAGAAGTGGGAAGAACCTGCTTGTGCACAATCTCTTTTTCTTTTTGAGATTTTTGATGTGCAGTTGAACTGGTTAGGGTTGTTGGTTGGAGTAGCATGCACTTCTACATGTTTTGCCGTCCAGGTTGTGGACTAGAAATTCCCATTGGATGAGACCTTGATGCTTGTTCAAGTTGTTGAAGCACTATCATCAGTGCATTTCAAGCTTTAATAGTAGCAGCAGAACTAAGAAGGCCATTATATGTTTGGCTGCCATCATTTCAGTAATGCATCTAGGGTGTACGCTTGAGAAGGAGATGCACTTTGTGTATCTTACTAGTGCATAAGGATTCACTTACCACTTCTCTTGGATACGTTAGTAGTTATCATTATTCTAGATGACCTAGTTGATGTACAGTTACATTATGCATGAGATTGATTGATATTTATTAGTATTTAGACCCTATATTATTATGGCATTTTTTGATATTTATTAGTATTTAGACCCTATATTATTATGGCATTCTAAAGTGAAGGCTTCTTATGTTGATTGGACATCCCATATGGCACGAGGGTTGGCTAGGAGTGTATCTCTAATATGGTTGGAAGGTAGCTTTATGTTGTAGCAGATCAGACATGAGCATAAGAGAATCCAATTGTCAAATAAACACTTCTCCTAATTACCTGATTAAGGACATTTGTTGCATGTTTTGGCAGTCAAACCATCTTAGTTGCCTGGGATTAGTTCATGTAAAGGTTATTCGATCCCTTGAACTTATGATATTCAACTGCTGCATGTAAACTGATCAACATATCGTATCTCACCCTCATATTTTGCTGTCCATGTTGTGGACTCTGTAGAAATGAAATACAACATGCTGCAATATAATTCTGTTACAAATATATAAACAGAAATACACAATGGGAAAAATGTACAGATTCATATGGATGCACTTCATACAGAATGTGTATCCTGCACAGCAACTATCTGCAATACAATATGGTCCGAACACCATATCTCGATGAACCACACCAAAATGCATACCCTGGCCAAGAACATACTTCACTAAGGTAGATTCATACATATAGGTATGACGGGACCAGTAGGCGGTTGGTAAATGCCCAATTGCCACTGAACTACCTGGGTACACTAAAACATTAAAAATACCTATAGCATTACACTACATTATTACAAACACATATTGCTATGTACATACACAATACTATATGACAAACACATGTATGCCAACTCTTATTTACATGTGACATCAACACATGCACATGCACATGCATTCATACACTCGTGCATGGCACTCATACACTCACATGTTCATACAAACATACATTCATGCAGACGTGTGAAATTGTCTGTCTACAGACTAGAAATTTTTATTGGATGAGATCTTGATGGTTTCTCAAGTTGAAGCACTAATATGAGTTGGAGATTCATGTTATTTGTGTCTTTGGAAGCTTTAGTAGTGGAAGCATCGCTAAGAGGCCCATTATCTGTTTGCTTGTCAATAATATATCTGCTAGTTCATGCTTGAGCAGGAATGCACTTGGAAATGCCCGAGTGCCTAAGGATTCATTCACCACTTCTCTTGGATATCCACATTCATAGTTATTATTATTTTAGTTTGATCTACAATTACATTATGCATGAGATTGGTCGATATTTATTAGTATATATTGCATGGAAACAGATGTGGGGCATCAGATATGGACACAACATCGAATACTGATACGACAAATTTTCAATGATACGGCTTGGTACAGAATTTAAAAAAGCATATATATTTTTATATAATAAAGGAAAAAACATAAACCATAAAATTGTTTACACAAATATAGGTTTTTATAGAAGATATTTTTATTCATCAAGAGGAGGATTCTGTTTTTTTTTTTTAATTTTAAATTTATTTTTAAGTAGTGCATGCTCTTTTCATCTTATGTCGTGGATACAACTCTACACATGCACAGGCCATACCTGGTGTATTAAATATGGACCATATACGGGCAATGGGGCATGTATTCAGATACGTCATGATGTGATAGCCATATATTTGGATACGTTGAGATATGGTATGTGGGAAGGTATCATATCTGTATTTGTATCTGATATGTGGGAATAAGAATATCCGTGCAGGTGAAATGCCAGATACAGCTCTGTCATTAGTATGTGGAGCCTATATTATTGTGGCATTTAAAAAAAAAATGGATGGTGAAGGCTCCTTGTGTTGATTGGACACTCCATATGGTTGGAGGGTCGGCTAGGAAGGTTCCTCTTATGACTCCATATGGTTAGGAGGTTGCTTTGGCTGTCTATTTTGGGTGTTATAGCAGATCATACACAGAAGCATAGAAGTATGGGTATCAATAAAACCTGTCCTCTCCTAATTACCTTTCCATTTATGTGCATTTGTTCCATGTTTTGGTAGTCAAACCATCTCACTCTTGGGATTAGTTCACAGTAAGGTTATTTGCGGACAATAAAACACTAAATCTGCTTTTTTTTTGGACCATTGGGATGATCCGTAGAATCTTATGATATTCAACTTCTGCATTTAAACTAATCAACATATCATATCTCGACTTCATATTTTGCCATCCAAGTTGTGGTATAATAGAAATTTCTATTGGATGAGACCTTGATGGTTGCTCAAGTTGGTGAAGCGTTAATAAGAGTGGGAGATTCATGCTAGTTGGGGCGTCACAAGCTTTAGTAGTGGGGCAGCACTGAGAGGGCCATTATCTGTTTGCTTGCCACCAAGTGAGTAATACATCTGCCAGTGGATGCTTGAGTAGGAGATGCACTCTGTAAGTCTTGCTTTTCTAGTGCCTGAGGATTAATTCACTACTTCTCTTGGACACATTATTAGTTATCATTAATGTAGTTCATCTGCAGTTACATTATGCATAAAATTGGTTTATATTTATTAGTATGTGGAGGCTATATTACTATGGCATTTTACCAAAAAGAAAAAGTGGGATAGTGAAGGCTGCTTGTGTTGATTGGACACCGCATATGGCATGAGGCTTGGCTAGTAGTGTTTCTCTTACGACTTAATATGATTAGGAGGTAGCTTTGGCTGTCTATTGTGGGTGTTAAAGCAGATCATACACAGAAGCATAAAAGTAACTGAATGTCAATTAAACAGGTCTTTTTCTAATTACCTTGTTATTACATACATTTATTCCATGTTGCTTTGGTAGTCAAACCATCTCACTTGCTTGGAATTAGTTCATAGCAAGGTTATGACAATAAGACTTTTTAATCTGCATTTCTTTGGGGTCATCAGAATGATCCCTAGAACTTGATGATATTCAACTTGAGCATGAAAACTAATCAACATATCATATTTCAACCTCTTTTTAATTAGATAACTTATCAATTTTATCTATGCTAATAAATCAGGTCAACACCTTAAAGACATTCTATTGATATCTATCTACAAGCTGCCAACATTGCTTCTCTTGTCAGCTTTTATTTTATGGCTTTTCTGCTGTTGGAGTTTTTTATGTCAAGATTGTCTTCATGTGATAGTAGAACAACTTACAAGTAATTGGTCTAGTATGGTTTTTATGTTATGTCACATTTGAAACTCTTACTTTTTTATCAGGTAATCACCTAATAAGTCATTAAAAAATGCATTTAAAAAATTCTTATTGAACTAATCCTATGTTTGAGCAGAAGCTTTTGAACTGCAGTGAAGCCTGTTGATGACAAACACACATGCATTGACACACAAAAGAATATTATTGTATTTTTCAAAAATGTTAGATCCGGAGTTCTGTAGGTATGTTTGTTTATTCATTTATTTTCCATCAATTGTAAATTTCCCCAGGATTTAGTTAGTTTAATCAGGGCAACTTGCCTGTCATAGCCATGTGTTTAATATCTTTCTGATGCCATCAAACTCAAGAAAGGGAAATATCTCAAGCAACGTTTGATTGATGCGATGACCTTTTTTCAATATTTTATACAGGGTTGAAACAGGCCACTCCTGTATATAATCACAACCACCAAACCATATTATCACAAGCCACATTATTGTTGTAGTGGCTATCACAATGTGGGTATTTGAACTGAAATTGTGCTGATATTATTATTTCCCATTTATGCTTTGCTCTAGAGTGCCTTGGACAATGGAATGACCTTTCTAATTTCTCTTATTTTGGTCTGCTCTCATCAATCCAGCTCTTTTTTTGAGATGCACAATTAACAACTTTAAGGCTTTTTCCACTTCGCCTATGTTGTTCATGTGCCCTCCAAATGATTGCTAGATAAATAATTTACATTTGTTGTCTCTGCATGAGGCAGAAAAAGTGCAATGTTTTAGGATTATACCTCTAATTCTACAGTTATAGCTAAAAATACTTACAAGTGGAATTCCAATAATATGAAAAGTTAGAGAATTCTAAATTAATTGATAACTTAACAAAAACAAGACTGAAAACTCTGGAAAAACATCGAAGTAGAAGCTATGTTGGGTATTAAAACTAACATAGGCAAAACATGAATCTTTCTTCAGAAGGTGCAAACATTCAGTAAGGCCAATGAAACTTAAAGAGCGGTATTCATGCTGTATGGACATTGCCAAAAACATATTCTACTAAGTCTTAAGGATCTACTCAAAGTAGCTTGTGCATTGTAACCTTTATAACTTTTTAATGTCTCCTAAGACTAACATATAGCCTCTCATGTCTCCTTACTCCCATAGTGGATCCTTTGACCAAACTTTCTTCTTAGCTAGGAACAATACGTGATATTAAGTGCCATGGAACCCATTTGATGCCACGACCTTGAAGTTTATATATTGTAGATTATAATCTACCGCTACACGATTATTTTAAGTTCTCTTATTGTAAGACTAACACAGCTTCTAATGTTTCCCATCTTCTATTGTAACCACTTTTGATATAAAACTAGGCTCTCTCATGTCCAGTTTTTTCATGTTTCACATTTCTTCCTATGTAGAAACAGTACTTAATCTTCAGATGTAATGTGCCGTAGGCCTGTGCTGATACTAAGTCCTTGAATCAGGGACATAAATTCAACAACATCATTAATGGTGTTTTGAAGGCCAGATGAATAAGTAATAATTCTCTTTAAATCCATGTTCCTGATTTGCCCCCTTTTCAATTGGAAGACAGACAAAGTTTTAGAAAGCAGTGTCTAATAATATAATATAATTAAATAAATATTTCTGTGTCTTTAGTTTTGTTAGGTGGACAAATTCCTGATCACATAGTAAAATAAATATATTTGTATGTTTCTATTACATCCTTGCAGTTCAGCAGGTGCGTCTTCTCCTGCTGTCCCAGTGAATGTTGGTAGCATGGATTGTACTGGCTTCAGCCATGGTCCAAAGGCAGGTACTTCATCAGGGGCTGGTTCTTTCCTACCATGGACTTCAAGCATGAGTGTAGGAGGACCAGCACCTGGGTCATCACAGCTTTCATGCAGACCCTGGGAACGGGCAGATTTGCTGAAACGGCTTGCTACCTACAGGCCTGCAAATTGGTCTGGAAAACCTAAGGTTTGTAGTATTCACCAAATTTACAACCATTTCAAGGATAACATTATCATAGATGTGGAATCATTATTTGGATTTTGTTTTAGCACTTTTATCTTTGTGCATGAGCCTTTCCTGTATCAGTTTCTGTGCCTGCCATCCATGACCTTAATTTCGTATTTAACTGCTTTTACCACAGAGACTAACATGTCATTGGGACAAAGATTTCAGGCTTATTACCCATATATGGATTATTATTTATGCTGTCAGGGATGTGATTATTCTTAACAGAGCATAAAAAACAATAACTAACATATTTTTAAGCAAATATTTTGCTTCACATGATCCATATGAATGAGTTTGCAGGTTGCCAGCTCGTTGGCATGTGCAAGGAGAGGTTGGATTAATGTGGATGTTGACACAATTGCATGTGAAACATGTGGTGCACATCTTACTTTCACAATGTCCTCATTTTGGACAAATGATGAAGGTATATTTATGTATACTCACTTGGTGTTTTAATTTTTATCTTCTTGTATGTTAAACAAATATTGATATTAGATAATGGAGGATGATGCTATCCTAATACTTAGCACAAAACTGCATATCATTCTAATCAGGATGGCAATAGGCCTTGGCACCTTCATATATATATATATATATGTTAGTAGTACAATTCTTATAGCTGTAATGCTTTGGGGATATGTTAAAAAATGCTGGTCTACTGTTAAAAATAGTTCCCAGCTGTTGTTTAAGCTTTATTATTCTATACTTCATGATAGATTTAGAGTGTACAAGGAGACAATGCTGAAAAGATTAATCCGTTGCTTTACCTTCTGTTATCATGTGTCTGTCAATATTTATTAGCATCTTTCCGATGAAATCTGTTCTTGGGATGGCCTCTAAACCATGCACTTGAAGGGCATAATGCCCACATATCATACAGAAGTGCAGGCTCCAATTATTGCTTTTGTTGTGGGCAGAGTAGTACTAGGGTCTTTTTAGGATGACATAGTATTGCAAATAAACTGAAAGTGAACTTACCTTTCCAAGGTTTCTTCTTAAATTTTTTTGGTATACATATGACAAAATGAATTTAATTCCTTTCTTGGCCCATGACAAAGCAAAAGTTCCTCTAACCTAAGCTTACATTTTATGTGCTAAGTTAGGGATTGAAAAGCTTTACATTTAGATTTCATGCTCGAAAAGGGATGCATCACAATCTTGCATTTGGACATGAACCAAACGTTTCAAACAGTTTGAAAAAATTTTAGATCCTTCAACTCTTTGACATCATAGTGTCCAAGCCATAGCATTGAGGCTTGCACAAGTCTGTGTTCTAAGTGACAGTTGACGAGCCAAAGTGGCTCAACTCATCCTGATTCATTGAGATTTGATCAATTTGGAAGTCTTTGTCAACCACTGCCTAATTAAATTTGTTAAAAAAGAGATATAAAAGGTCAGGTGATTATAACAACATATCAATCAGGCAGGTATTATGTAATCTAGTTTTTTATATTATAGTGCAAATCCTTGCAGGTGATTATAATTCATTTTATAATTCAATTCAAGTAATTGCATTTTAGATTTTGGATTTTGTCAGTACTGAGTTTATGAGCAGAGAACATATGCATTGTTGGAATTGATCACTCTCTGATTGTGTGCAAGGTCAATATCCATTGATTGACATAAATGGTTTGATGTTGTTTTGCCTAGTTTACACTTTACAAGTAGTGCACAATTGATGCAAGATGTGAGCAAGTGAATGAATAAATTGATAATTAATGTGAATGTGGTGTGTCCCACATGGTATGTGGTATGTTATCATTAAAATATGAGACAACTGATATTTTACATGCTGTGATTTGTACATGATTCTAAGATTTAAGAAGCAGGTATTACCAATAGCTTCGGAATAGGAGGCCCAAGGTTCAAATCTGAAAAGAGTAGCGTTGTACACCATACTTTGATATGATTGGAGAAACACTTGGATAGCTACATGGTCACGTATGACCTATAGCCAGATGGCCGTTAAAAACTACTTTACTTCTACTCCTTCGACCAGATTGCTGATAAAAATGCATGATCTAGAGTTGTTGCTCACATTAATATAATTTTGACTTTTGAATCTTTACAAGCTAAGCATGCTTGAGCCAACTATTGTCATTTTGGATTAGAAATAAGAGAATAAAGCTTCAACCAAGGATCAGACCAAAAATTTGCGGGATTCCCCTCATTGAATGACCATTAATATGTTTGTTGATCCATTACAAATTATTTGATATGTTCTATGTCACCAAGCCTCTAGATAGGGTTCTTTTCCCAAATGATTTTATTGCATTAACGAAACCTATATCTTTTTGATGCAACATTTTTGCCCTCTCTTTCCTTGTTCTTTGAACAATCTCCTACCGAGTTTTGCCCTAATGCCAAACTCATAAGTCTACAATTTTGCAAGCTTGGCCTTTCTATATTCTTTCTTTTGCAAACCCTATCCCACTTACAAAGAGGAAACCTAAATTCTTGCTCACATCGTGTCCAAGGAAATCTCTTTGAATTTTATCAAATTCGGATGCTATACCTGCTGACAATCTTGAGAGTGACATCATATTAAGAGGGATAGATTGTCATGCAAGCTTTATGAGTTGCAGCCTTCTGGCCATGGTTAAGAACTTACCTTTCCAACCTGCCAAACAAGAAATCATTCTATCCAAAATTGAGTTCCAAAGCTCCTTCTTTCCTTTCTTAGACAAAGGAATACACAGTTAAGTTGATGGTAATTTTTCAATTTTAAGCTCTAAAATTTCCATAATAACCCATTGCAAATCTGGGGCAGTGTTAATAATAAAGATCATGGATTTCGTAATTTTTATCAACTGTCCAGCAGCCTTCATGTAGCATGATAGATTTGATTTAAATTGCATGGCCTGGCTAACAGAGGGATGACCAGAATGAAAACTATGATCAACAAATGAAGATGGGATTTGTTGAGGCCATTTGTTGCAACATGAATATGTTTGATTTTTCCTTCCATTTTTGGCTTTGAGAAAGCTAACCTCAATGCCTCAACAAGAATAGTAAATAGATAAGGATATAGTAGGTCACATTGGTGGAGTTCACAGGATGATTCAAAGTATCCAGTGGGAGAATCATTAACCAAAATAGAATATTCTTGAGTGCTATAACATCTAATACATTCAAACCAACCTTGATCAAAACCAAATTTTTTGAGAATATCATGTAGAAAACTTCAACAAATCCTATCATATGCTTTGTTCATATCTAATTTTACAAGGGTACTTGGTTTTTTTTCATGCAATATAGAGAATGTATGACCTCCTATGTAATAATTGAAGTCTATAATGTTTTTCAATTTGTTTTTACATAATTTTTGAAATTATATTATAAATCATATTGCAAAGGGTTATTGAACAAAAATTATCAAAATATTTGTCTAGCCTTTCTTGGGAACTATACAATAAAGGTGGCATTGATCTCACTTATTGTAACCTTCTTTTTCCTGGACTTTTCAATTGCAGCCAACAAATCACTTTTTAACAAATCTCAAATATTTAGAAGAAAATTGGAGGAAATCCATCAAGGCCAGGTGCCTTGTTAGAGTAGAAGGAGAAAACCTTCTACCATAGCTCCTTCATAGAGATCCCTCCTCGTCAAGCTTTCATTTTTGTTCTTGTGTGGTAATGATGGAACATTTTGCAAAAGCTTACCTTGAGCTTCCTCATCTTGGCCAACATTTGATAGAATATCTTTGAAATAATTAATTGGTTTCTTCCTGAAAATTTCTTCTTCCTCCATATTTCATCCTTTCAGAGTTGAATTTTTTTTGAATCAACGAAAAGACAAATCTGTTTTTGTTGTAGCATGAAAAAATTTAGTATCTTTAGTCCCTTTCTTAAACCATCTATCCGTAGACTTTTGGGACCCATATGATTTCATTTTTCATTGTATTGTGATAAATAGAATGTAATTGTTTTTCTTGCACATAAGTATTTTGGTCTATTCCATTGATTTCTATTGTCACTTGTAAATAGTCGAGTTTGGATTTTATTTACTCTTTGTGTGCCCCTTTAGATATGTCATCTTTTGAGCAAACCTATACATACGTGATCCTTCAAAGCTTGCTTCATCCCACCATAACATAGCCACCTAGAAGGAATTAGGGTCTTGGAGCAACATTTATTGCAATCTAAATGGTTTTGAATGACCGTTACTGAGTAAGTCACATTTTAAGAGAATGGGTTTGCAATCTGATCTTGCTTGCAATAAAGTATCTGAAGAGATACTATACTCTATGTGCAATCATTGTATTGGATAACTAAAATCTATCCAATCTTTCTGTCATATAAGTTAGCTTAGTATTATATTATGTATATTGAAAGCTTGAAGGAATAGCAATTCGAAAGGCCATTTAAATTGACAACTGAAGCAAAACCGTTCAATGATTTTGACCATCTAGGAACAGCACCCTTCTTTTTTGAAGGAGCTAGAACAATGTTGAAGAAAAGAATCCGTAGATCACAATTATGAATTATTATTGAATTTGACAAAAATTAACGAAGGAGGTTGTTCCGACATCTTTCATGAGGAGTAACTGTAGTTGGAGCATATACATTTATAACTGTAACTTTGTCCTATATTGTTTCTATAACTCTGGAAGCTCTGTAGCAGAAACTGCTAAACAATTTCTCATCTTCCAAATCTTTTTGAATGCAGCCTTACATTCCTTACTATTTATTTTTGGTTCTTGTATTAAAACAAACTCAGGACTATAACAACCTAATATTTCCCTAATAACTCTTATTTTAAGGTTCTTATTCATACCCCTAATATTAAAAGATACCATTTTCATCATTTGTTTAATTTCTCATTTGTGGACTTAGCCCCACTTCTTGTTAACACTTGTCATATTTGTTTCTGGTTTCCTATTGATATCTTTGAGTTTCCTTTTCTCTTAGTTCTTTCTTTGAGGCTCTTCTTCTCCTTTTCCTATTCCCACGACCACTTTCATTGTCATCAATCTCTTCAATTGTTTTTTATAGTATTCATAATGATTTTTATCTGGTCATAATGAGATTTATCATTTATAGGTATATGTTGCATTGGAGCATTTGAATTGCAAGAAATAGCTTCAAAAGTACCTTTTTCTTTATATAGCCTTAGAAATCTTGAAGTGGAAGGATCGTCCTCCGAAGTACTTACGCTGTTTTTTTTTTTTGGGTTATATGGGATTGAAATGGGTCCCACCCGTATTACATCATCACCACATAGTGGTATTACAACAAAGCTTGGATATTATCCATGTATCGTTTGGCAAGATTCAAACTTGGGTCTCCTCCTTGAAATGTTGAGGAATCTAACCGGTTGAGCTAATGCCACTTGATAAGTACTTATGCTGTTTTGCAGCCTCAAAAGCCTCAAATTTTCATGGATATCCTCCATAGTTGTTTCTTTGTTATGCTTCTTTGTTATGCTGTTCTTGTGTGATGTCCCAAATATTTTCCAGCATTGTATATATTTTATTTTTCATGTTTTAGAGTATTTTAGGGTGTTCTTTAGCAAGAATTGCTATGTATGATGTAAATACTTGTCTAAGTATTGTTATTTTGGTGTTTAGTTATGTTTTGGGATAAAAACCAAGTGCATTTATTGCCTTGGCAAGTGTATATCCGAAAATTACAACTCCCAAGACTGTTTTGAGGATAAGGTGTGATGTGTGGATAAGACCAAGCATTATTTAATGCTATTTGGAAGTTGTAAGTCAAAGTCTTGATCCTAGTCATATTTTGTGAGTTGCAAGAATAATTTGAAGATAAGGATGAGGTTTGGACTATTAAAGCAAGTTAGAGGCATTTTAAAAGGGCATGGCTGGACATAGAAGAGATCCCAAGCCAACATTGGGAGTTGTGAGGCCATTTGGGACCATTCCAACTAGAAGTTGGGTGGTTTGAGTGCCTATTTTGGCATTAAATACATTACATCCGAATTTCATTGTTTCCAAGATGAAATCCCCACCATTCATTATTTCATATTGGATCTAAGGGCCATGATTTAATCAGCCATTGAGAGGGGAAGCCTATATAAGGATGAGACATCTCATTTGTGAAGGGGCCTTGATTATTATTCTCATTTTGATATTTCTGGACAATTTGCTGTGGCTAGCAATTTGTATTTGGCTCTTGAAGAGTGGACAAGCTTCAGGAGAAGGGACCCTAAGAGCACTCCAACCTCTTAGAGGCTTTGTGATTTCAATTCCATTGAAACCCCAAAGCTCACATATTCCTTAGGGCAAAGTCACACAGGCTTTGCATTGGTGCTTCATTGAACAAATCAGTTGGAGAGACTAGATCTGCAATTCCTCACCCCAAGGTGAGAGGTTCTGCCCTAGAGGGGCCATTTCAGAGGTTTGAAGACTACTTTAGGCTTTGGAGAGCTGTTTTTGCATCAGTATCAGAACTTGGCAATTCAAGCCAAGACCCTTGGTTCATTGAACCAGATTTGGTGTGTTTCCTGTTTTATTTTTTGAGTTGCAGTCCATTACTCATTCTGGAGTAATTAGATCTGCTATGCATGTCCGCTACAAATAAACATCAGTTTTGCTGAGTTTTATATGTGTGATCAAAACTATGTGATTGTTGTAATTTGCTATAAAACTGCAATTTTTTGTGTTATTTTTGGCTAGAATATTACATCTTGGAACCCTAGAGTGGAAGGGATAAACTCTACGTGACCTTCATTTTTATTACAAAGATTATTTTATACTACTTGAAGAAAATAAAGGTCATTACCTGGTTTACAATTGACCTTTTCTGCCTTCTTTGTTTTAAAATTTGCCTCCACATCTTCCTTTGCACCTTTTGAATTTGAATTTGCACAATATATTTCCTCATCCCTTGTATCTTTCTTTGTTTTCTCTAATGGTTGATACAAGTGAATTATGATGGCCTTGACCATAGTGGATAAAATAGCCAAGAAATCCCGATACTTGCCGTTGTCGATAAAATCTGCATATGAAATCGCGAGTCAAAAAATCGGCCACAACAGCATGGGTAGAGAAAATACATAAATAGTTTTATTTTTCCCCTCATTTTGCTCATTCCAAACTAGAGTGACAGGTTTGCCTACTTGCTACCACACCAAACAAAACACTAAAGCGCATCCTAACAACGGATTTTTTGAAGTTTGAAGGAATCCGACAACCACCAACAACCATTGACAACCTCCCAACCATGCAACGCTTCAGGTTGTGAGTGCAATTGGAGTATGTTTGAGCACATACACTCCAAGAAGCACAATAGGCTTACACAAGAAAAGATGGATGGTCTTGTGTTTGTTCATTACAACCTTCGCCTCCACCAAAAAAAAAATTACAGGAACAATGACCGAGGCCGTTGACCTAGATGATATTGATCCATCATTTGAGTAGATCACATAGCCACAACAAGAGCAAGATCAAGAGCCTCTCTTCTCGATGGATGATTTTAATTTTTTTTGAAAACGTAGTAGAGGAAATAGCAGCCAAGGCACAAGAAGAGGCATGGGCAGAAGAAGAGGCACGAGCACAATGACAAAGAGAGACTAGAGCTTTTGATAGGGCAAATGGCAAAGGCATTCATAGATCTCGAGGCATTGTATTTGTCATGACTTATGACACATTTTGTAATTTGTACCGTTTTTATATTATAAGCAATAGAAGATGTGTTTTGTCACTTTTTAAGGCTTTAAACTTGCATCACTTGCCACTTTCATTTGTAGTTTAAGCTTATATCACTTATAGTAGTAATATTTGATTTGCATAATGTTAATTCATTGTGATATGCATGAAAAAACTGTCAATGAAAAATTGCATTTTCTTTGGTTTTTTTTTTTTGCCGATTCATGATTTTTTCCGATTCTGTTTCCTTGCCGATTTTATGATGACTCCGATTTTCTCAACTATGGCCTTGACCATTTGATGATATGGAGGGGCTCCACTTTTTTTGAGTGTGGAAAATTCTTGATCTAATCCACCTTCTACTCTAGTATGATCTCCTTGCTTTATTTTGAAGTTTGTTTCATGACCAAATCATCTCTCTCTCCCTCTCTCTCCATTGTTTTCACTTTGCAATATTTTGTAATATGTCCAATCTAATAATGTTTGTAACATTGGAATGCAATGTTTTCATAAACTACTTGTTGATCCCATTCTCTTGATTTAGATTTAATCTCAATGGATTGTGGCAAAGGTTTTGAAATATCCGTAGGGACACATATTCGAGTATATACATGGTTCCTTCGCTCCATAGTAGTTGGTTCCTCCTAGACGAACTCCTCTAGAGTATCATAAATATTCTTCCAAACCTTCTTATTCATAAGTTGAAATGGAAGTCCAAAAAGCCTAACCCACATTGGAATCCTTTTAGTAGTTTCCACCTTCAACAAAAAATTCTCACTCTATGGTCTTAACTATGGGGCATCTCTCCTCGTAAACCATGGGACACCACCCATTATTTTGTCTTTGATTTATAAATTGGAGAAGATGATGAAGAAAAATCCTTTCAAAAGAAAAGTCATGGAGAAATTTGAATTCACTCCCCACTTCCACTTGAACTAATTTTGAATATCCAAAAAACTTGGTTAGTATTTGTAGAACTTACATATTAACCCTGTATTTTTAAGAACCCATTATGTCATACTCGATCATCTCATTCTTGATAGTTACTTTTGGTGTAACATTTGCTACCTAGATAGGGTACATGAACTCACTTTTCCTCTTATCCCCAACTAGGGCATCCTTACTTTCCTTCCATGCTACCTGGCTTTTAAGTATCCTTAACTTTTTGAGTTTCATGAAAAATCTACAGCGAAAAAAGATGATGCTTTTCCTTGTTCACACTTGCTTCTTTCTCGCACCTTGCTATTCCCCATAGGTCTAAAACAAGAAAAGGTGAGTCTCACTTCTTGTTCTCACTCGCACCTTGCTCGCATTCACTTAGTAATTTTTTTTTTTGTAAAATAATGAATTTTTTTTTTTGATTTGTTATATGGGATTGAAATGGGCGACACCCATATTAAATCATGACGAGGTATTACAATAACTTGGCAAATATGCATGTATCCCATGGCAAGTTTGCAACCTAGGTCTTCTCATTGGAAGTCAAGGAATTTGACCTGTTGAGCTCATCTCATTTTATGTGAAACAATGAATTATTGGTGTCTTTATTTTTACAAGTTATTAAGTAAGAAATTATGCTTTGAGGAAATTTGAATTTCTGTTTAGGTCTATTTTTGTTTTACATGAGTAAATAATATTGGGAAGTTATATTGTTCTCTATAAAAATTTCTTTTTGAGATAGAGTTTTATCAAAATCTTTTGAGAGAGTCGAGATGTTGTAATTCACACCTAATTCCAAAAACGAATAGAAGCAATCCATCCACTCAAATCTTATACAAATAGTGCAAAAAGGACAAAAGAGAGATAAATAGTGGGTTGTTGTAGGCACCGTAAATAATTACTATATTATCCATAGATAAAGATGACAACACTCAAATGCATTGGATGGAGTGGTGAGGGTATTAATACCCACATACCAAAACCCGAATTACATAAATAAGTTTAACCTAAGCTGACATAAAAAGAAGGCTTTAGGTTAATTACAAGTTATATGTAGGGTTTAAACTTTAACCATAACAAGGTTAACGACGACTCATAAGGCTTACATAATTAAATAATACAATAAATTAAATACATGTGTAATGATTGTCCATAGGCCTATAAAAGATTACATCATACAATGTTGGCCTTGGCTGTAAGTGAGATTACACTTTCAATCCTCCCCCATAATTTTAACTGAGGGGCCAAGGAGAGGAGGCATTAGTGACAATAATATCTTCCCCTCCATAATGGATGTTCTAGTGGGCCTCTATACATGAGGTAGGTAGGCTCAACTGGATCCCCCTCATCATTTGGAAATCTGCTTATGCAAAGATGCCTTTGCACAAGAATATTTTGAGGCTAGAGTATACTCATCGCCGCCAATATCAGATACTTCTGCACATATCCAAAGAACACCTTTGCTGTCACTTCATATGAGGAAGAGAAGCAAAGAATACTCTCTCTAAAAAGCTGCTCTAATCTTGTATAGTTGCATAAGGCAAGGCTTGGAAGCATAATTTTCCCTTTTACAACATACATCACCTTGTTTGGAAACTTCAACTTGCCCTTAGGCCACCTAATTTTCATCACCAAAAGAGGCTTTGCATAGACCTATTTATGAGAAGAGCCACTACAAAATTCTAAGAGCACCTACACAAAGAATAGAAGAAAGAAAAGATCATGAAAGATTAGATCTTCATGCATAAGATGAATCAATAACACATAGGAGGAAGACGGATTGACTAGAGCATATTCCAAATCCTTTTTTTCTATTCCTTCTATTCCGAATCTAAAAAACTGCTCCAATCTTGTATAGTCGCATAAGGCAAGGCTTGGAAGCATAACTTTCCCTTTTACATCATACATCACATTGTTTGAAAACTTCAACTTGCCTTTAGGTCATCTGATTTTCACCACCAAAGGAGGCTTTGCATAGACCTATTTATGAGAAGAGCCATTACAAAATTCAAAAAGCACCTACAGAAAGAATGGAGGAAAGAAGAGATCATGAAGGATTAGATCTTCATGCATAAGATGAATCAATAACCCAAAGGAGGAAGAGGGATTGACTAAAGCATATTCTGAATCTTTTTTTTCTATTCCTTTGAAAGACTCAGTAATTGTTGCAACTATCACAAATCCAACTATATCTCCCATAAATATAGACCAAAGATTTTGATTGCATAATATATTGTAAATTTGCCCTTTCGAAATAGGGCAATAGGCTTTGAGGAGTATCATGCACAATTCATCTTGCAACACTGTAACAAGTCTTTGAAGTTTGAACTAATGTCTCTAAAGCAAAGAGCTCAAAAAATTGTGCGATTTGATAAAAAGGGCCTCAAAATGCTTACACATGCAAAAGTTATGGCCTTCTAGAACATTTGCCCTAATAACCTTCAAAAAATGAAAAATTAACCTCACAAACCTTAGATATGCGGGGCCCTATCATAGGTTGTGACTTCTTTTTGCTGATTCGTTGGTGTATGCCACTCATTATGTGCCACTTGGTTGCCATTGGATTGTAGGTTTGACACTTCTTGAAATTCTTTTGGTTGAAGGAGTATATATACGTTAAAAAGGTTTATATGTGGCACAGGATACATCCACATCGACTAATAATTCATGTCATCCATCAAATTGTGAAAGAGTGCTCGAAGGGAATCAAACTCAAGTGTGTAGGGACGTAAAGCCTTTGCACTAGCCAAGCCACCAACACATGCAATGAGGCTTGAAAGGTGCTTCCACTTAGAAGAATAGATGAACCTCTTAGGCCAAAAAAGCAATGCAACCTTACAAAAAGGATTTGAACTTGTGACATGCTGCTTATAATGCGTTTGAGTTGACTGGTACGATAAGCATTGCAATCACGTTGAAGCTGTCTATGCCTCCTTGAAGAACACTATCCAATCCAACTGAGGAGAAGCGTAGTTTTTGAAATTGGAACATCTTCACCCACACGCACATGCCAATGCTCTCTTGACCAAGTCGTCATGCATTTTAGCTAGTTAGAAAATGATTTAACAATTTGTTATTTGCACATCCATTCAAAAGAGAAGATAAAAGGTAAGGTTGTGAATCGAACCCAGGTTCATCTTGAGCAAACGTCTTAGGCACATCCAACTAACCATCTTGGCGAATTTTGCAGACATGAAGAGGCACACATCCTCATCTTGGAGAGTGACAATGTGCCCATAGTAGCAAGAGTGTGCCAATACCTTAAAGGTAGCGTGCACACGAATTTGCACCAAACATTCAAAAGGAATGACGCGTGCAGGAGATTCAAAAGGAGCAGATTCAAATTCAAAACACCAAGTTGCTCTTGTTTTTCCAAAAAAAATGTCATGGCTTCCCTATGAATAGAAATGGAAGTATTTATCATGCAATATTGAACATAAATCTGTGTTTAAACCTCGATAAAGACATAATAGGTGGAGAAGAAATGAAAAATTCTCTAGAATGGATGAAGAATTGTGAAATAGGATCTCTTCTCTACCTCTTGTGCCGAAAACGCTTATGAGGTTATGAAGAGTAATTTTCCCTAAAAGCTAGAAGGATCAAGGGCTCCATGCTAACTTTCTGCGTGACCAAATGATGCTGGTCCATACTTGCTCTGATACCATGTTGGGTTTCACATTTGTTTCCAAAAACAAACCAAAAGAATCCATCCACTGAAAAGTACAAAAAAAATATAGATAGTTGGCACTTGTAGGCACCATAAATGATCACTATATTATTTGTAGATAAAGATTAGAACACTTCAATACAATGGATTTATATCAATACCAAAACTGTAATCACATAAACAAATTTAACCTAAGCCGACATATCAAGAAGACTTTAGGTTGATTACAAGTTATAAGGTGGGTTTAACCATAACAAGGTTATCTGCAGCCAATAGAGCTTACATAATTAAATAATACAATAAGTTGAATACATTTGTACAATGATTGCAGCCAATAGAGATTACATAATTAAATAATACAATAAGTTAAATACATTTGTACAATGATTGCTCGTAGGCCTATACAAGATTACATCATACAATATCGGCCTTTGCCATAGGCTAGGTTACTCTTTGAACGTAAGAATTGATTGAAAAGTACCCTTTTTGAGGAGCTTTTTTGAATTCTTTATTTCTTTCCATTTTGTGAATTATAAAAAAATTTCTATCTTCGTCGTTGCGGAGTATGATTGGTTTCATGGGTTCCTACACCTTCGTTAATGAAGTCTTATAAGTCATTCCTATTTGCAAATGTGGGGTGCAGTTTATTTAAAAGACCTTTCTTTTTCTCTTTATCACAATGGGGTCTCGCTATCCACACCTATATTAGCTGAATATGGCTAAGACTGTTGAAATGGAATACAACATATTGCAACACAACTCCATTAGCACTTTAAATGAACAAATTTTTCAATGTGAATTACTTACAATTACAATGCATACATTGCGCACACAACATATATTAGAATGCTCAGATGACTTGGCACAACATTTAGACGAACCGACAAAGTAGTTTAGACGACCCTCCACATCATCTTAGGTGGTCTGCAACATCATTCGGACGACTTGATACAACACTTCAATACCATGCCAACCTTGATACCTATGTACCATACCAACATTTCCTTCCATGCCAACAACACGAATGAATGACGGGAGAGTCTTATTTATACAACTAATAGGGTGGTTGCATCCTCCAACTTTCTAATGACCCAACACCTCATTATTTTCTTAAATTACATTTGACATGCATTTGACTTACATTTATATTTCATTTCATGACTCACTTTATGACATATCTGTACATAAATAATACTTCACTTAACATTACACATTGTCACATACAATATTGCATCATGACTTTACAACATCAAATACATCAAAACTATATCAAAATTCTTAATGTGCACATTGTTGACTTCCAACGCACTTATTCCATTAGCTTGCCTACATCTATCCCCTCCTCTAGAGTTGTTGTTGTCCTCGATGATACATCTGAACACTGGGAATAGAAGCATTGAACATCATATTGGAATCTCTTATCATGCTCCTTTCTCTTTCTCCCGTTCCAAACATCTTCTCCAATTGACTTCACTTCAAACTACTACTTGCAACAAATTGTTCTCCAATTGCTTGCTCCACTTTTTGCAATTAACTACATCATCAACATGATCGACATGATTGACATGATTGACATGATCAACATGATGGGTCACGCCCATTGCCACCTTTTTCAGGGGTCAAGGGGCAGCCTTAATGGTGAAACCATTGAGTCCTTCATTGTAGGGGCACTGCAGTTCAGACAACTTAGCACAACTTTCAGACGACCTGACAAAGTAATTTACATGACTCGACACAACATCTCAAGTGGTCTGCAACAACATTTAGACGACTTGATACAACACTTCAATACCATGCCAACCTTGATACCCATGTACCATACCAACCTTTTCCTTCCGTACCAACAACATGAATGAATGAGGGGAAGGTCTTATTTATACAACTAATTGGGTAGTTGCATCCTCCAACTTTCAAATGACTCGACACCTTATAATTTTTTAAATTACATTTGACACGCATGCATTTGACTTACATATACATTTAATTTCATGACTTACTTTATGACCTATCTATGCATAACTAATACTTCACATAACATTACACATTATCACATACGATATTACATCATGACTTTATAACATCAAATATATCAAAATTATATCAAAATTCTTAATGTGCACATAGTTGACTTCCAACGCACTTATTCCATTTGCTTGCCTACATTTATCCCCTCCTTTAAACTTGTCGACATCCTCAACGACACATGAGCTGAACACTGGGGATTGAAGTGTTGAACATCGTATTGGAATCTCTTATCATGGTCCTTTCTCTTTCTCCTGTTCCAAACATCTTCTACACTGACTTCACTTCAAATTGTTGCCCACAAAACATGTTCTCCGATTGCTTGATACACTTTTTGTAATTAGCTGCATCATCAACATGATTAACATGACCAACATGATGGGCCACGTCCATTGCCACCTTTGTGGGGGGTCAAGGTGCAACCTCAATGACGAAACCATTGAGTCATTCACTGTCGGATTTGAATTTTTCTCCTTGTTTGCATTTTGGTAGCCTTCACTCGACCCTCCCAAACAACTTGCCCTCAACTTTGAATGACTTCTTGGGCTCCAAATGATTGCTTCCTGGGCTAGAACACCTAATTTTTGCATTAGACAGTTCGACTCTGGACGACTTGCTTTCAAACGGTCTTGCCTCAGCCTTTGGCAGACAACCCTCGTTCTAAAACGGTTCACTTCTTAACTTGGATGACCCACTCTTTGAGTTAGCAAGCTTGGGCTAGATGACCTACTATTTGCGTCGGACGGTCCGACATCGGATGACTTGCTTTTGGACGACCTTGCATCAGATGACCTAGCTTCGTACGACCTACTCTTTTGCTCAAATGACCTATATAGGCTTCTGTACAATCATCTTCTCCTGTTAGAGGGTCCTCCAGATAGTCCATACTATGTGCTCTTCGAATCAAATGAATTCCTTGCCTTTGTGTTATTTCATCCTCTTCCTTGAATGGCTCTGCATGATCTCTAGACGACTCGGCATCATCTTCCTCCCAACTATAGGTTGTAAACAACCCTACATGACTATCAAACGGTCATGATCTATCTTTGGACGGCTTAGGGTGTTCGTTTGATGGTCGAGGTGCAGTCTGAGGCTCAAACGACTTCCTCATATGGCCTAGGGAGGGTTCAAACGACCCAATGGTCGCTTGGGAACCTGTTGTCCCCGCTAGATGGCCAGGGTCCCAACTTAGATGACCTAGGCTCAAACAATCTAAGCTCAGATAATTGAGTCTTGGGTCTAGACGACCCAAGTCCAGATGGTTAGATGACCCTAGCAGACGATCAAATGGCGAACAATCTCTCTTTTTTGTTTGTGTCATTCACTTATTGTTTGCATCACTCACTTTGCCATTTGTATCAACTACTTGTGTAGTGTCCTCTTCCTACACAACTTCAATTGTTTGTTTGATCTTTGCTTCTTCAATCAAGTTCACCTCCTCAATTGCATTCAGGTTCAAGTTCACCTCCGCTTCCTAGCAGAGGTTATGACTCTTCTTTGACGCTTTGAACTCTCTACACATCACTGGTTCGTCTTGATTTGCAACACTTTGACATTCACATGCGAAGTGCCCCCTAAATGGCATTGTCAACATTGCACAATGAGTTTGCCCTCGGTGTCATCCTCAATTTGGTGTCTTCTAGTTTTTTGGTGGTTGTCATAGACCGCATCACTAATGACATCCCCCCTTGGTACAATCTCCCTTTGTGTTGCATATTCCTATAGCAATGATCTTGCGCTCTCCGAGTCACACTCATCCTCAGAGTCATTGTTCTTCTCTTCAGAGTCACTTCCTTCACTGACTTCTTGACCCCAACACTTGGACAATGAACTACTCTCATTCTCAAAATCATCACTCTCACTCTCAGAGTCGCTTTGAAAATTAGAATCACTTTCATATTTAGGGTCACTCTCCTCGGTATTAATAAGACCCCAACACTTTAATGTCTTTGGATCACTTTCCAAGTTCAAGGCTTGCTCCAAAGCCTCTTGATATGACATTGGAGGGACCTCTTTGATCTTCTTCTAGTATGTACAAAGAAGTCAATCCACAAACCACCTCTTCTTCAATGCACCTGATGGATCTTCCTCCCGATGGGTACACAACCCACTCAACCTTCGGTTGTACGAATGAATAGACTCTTCCTCACTCTGTTCTGTTCTATGCAATGACCTTGTCATTATGGAACAACCAAAATCCCTTCACAAATGGTTCACGCAACTCATCCAAAGTGTGGTACTTGCCCGTTGGCAATCTCATGTACTAGTCCATTATGGTACTACGAAATGGTGCTAGGAGTCCAACCTATGTCATTCTTTTGCCCATTCAATTTTTACATCATGAGGCAGATTTTCCAATGCCTGACTAGGTCTTTTGTATGTCCTCCATGAAACATTGGACACTTGCATGATATGCCAAATTTGGTCTTTGTTGTTACAGGTGGACTTGACATTGGCCGTGGTTGTTCGTGTACCTCTCCTCCATGCACATCATCAGGCACACCCCATCGCAATTGCTCTAGTTTTGACCTCTCGTCTTGCGCACCATGAAATGTGCCAGTCTGTAGTTGCTCTGATGTAGGACTCTTGTCTTGCTCACCATCAAGCACACCGACCAGTAGTTGCTTTAGTGTAGGACCCTCGTCATCATGTAAATCACCACTGTCGACATTCAACTCTCCACCGTTGGTAGGTAACTCGTGGTTGTCGACAGTCGTTGTCGACATGCAACTCTTCGTTGCCGTCATGCAACTTTCCGTTGTAGACATGCAACTCTCTGTCGCCGACATGTAACTCACCACCTTTGTCATGCAACTCTTTGTCACACAACTTTTCACCATCGACATGCAACTCTTTGCCCTCGTGATGCAACTCTCCATGCACAAACCCTTTTGTATCTCTTTCGTGCGTGTCTGCTTGCATGTTTGGTTGCGCAACCACTTGCACGTTTGCTTAATACATCAGCCCCTCCTCAACGTCACCAAACAAGTCGACATCTTCATTTGCTTCGTTGGTTGCATTGTAATCATTCCATTGTTGTTGTTGTGCACCTTCCCGAGTAATTTGCTCGTCACAACTCCATGTCACCAAGCTTGACCCAACTTCGAATAGGCAATGACACCAGAATGTAGAAATGGAATATATGGAACACAATTCCATTACCACTTAAATGAACAAAATATATAATGTGAATCACTTACAATTACAATGCATACACTGCATACACCATATATCAAACTACCGGGCAAAGTAGTTTAGATGGCTCGACACAACATTCAAAGGACTTGGCATAGCAGTTCAGACGACCTAACACATCATCTCAAACTGCCCAACACAACAATTTAGACAACTTGACACAATTTCTTAGACTGCTTGACACAATAGTTCAGACGACCCGACGCAACAGTTAAGATGATTGGGCATAACATCAAAGACGGTTTGGAATGGCATTTAGACGGCCTAGAACAACAACATTCAGACGACTTGATACAACACTTCAATACCATGCCAACCTTGATACCCACATACCATACCAACCTTTCCTTCCATGCCAACAACATGAATGAATGAGGGAAGGGTCTTATTTATACAACTAAGGAGGTAGTTGCATCCTCCAACTTACTAACTACCCAACACCTCATCATTTTATTAAATTACATTTGACATGCATTTGACTTACATTTACATTTCATTTCATGACTCACTTTATGACTTATCCATACATAACTAATTCTCACTTAACATTACACATTGTCACATACAATATTACATCACGACTTTATAACATCAAATATATCAAAACTCTTAATGTGCGTGTACTTGACTTCCAACGCACTTATTCAATTTGCTTGCCTACAAAGACATTCTACTCTTTGTTTATGAACTCTTTGTCAAGCAGATGTCTTAACTCTAATGAACGACACATCTTTAGTTTTGAGAGTCCAGGTCTCTGCAACCAACAAACCACAACTTTACAAAATTTGCCAAGTGTCTTACTCTTTGTAGACGCAAGAAGTTCAACGCAAATCTGGTGCTTTATCATACCATTGCTTGTTGATCCTTCATTGTCTGCAATCTGCATGCCTGAAATTTAACTAAGGCACCTCACCCCCTATTGCAATAAAAGTCTTAAGCTGACCAAATGTTCCATTTTGTCCCTACTTGTGGTAATTTTGCAACTCTTTAATCGACATGTTTTAATTTTTTAATTTTTTTTAAAGGCATTCCTCTTTGCGGATGCAGAAGGCAGAAAGGTAATGGTTTGTATTCTACTTTTTCTTGACCCATAATGAGGCCCTATATTCCTTTTTGTATGCGAATGAAGATATAATATATATGAGATTGGGACCTTCTTCAAAACTTTAAAGTGGTTGAGTGCTTATATAAATACTACCCTTGCAGATTACTCGAAGCTATGTAGTAGCTCCTTTTATATCTCAAGCTGGATCTGTCATCCCACAACCGAAATTCCTTCAAGATTCCTCAACATTTGCTAAGTAAGGTTATCCTTTCCCTAAACCAAGTGCCTAAAGGCCCTTGTTTTTGTGAAACGGAAATCAATGGGATAATGCAACGTAGGGTGTCGGGCGTTTGAATGCACCAAGTGAAGGCACTAGAATTGAATGGCAAGCTTGATTTCCATGATGAAGAGAAAAGTATAGTGTTTGTGTGGAATGAATGTCTTATTGAGAGTAATTATGGAAGAACCATTCAACAGGCTGGTTCAAAAAGCAAGCATTTGGTTGGTTATTCATTTATAGCAAAAAAAAGATGATTGGGGTGCTTTTGAATTTGTTATAGAGTACTTTGGGGTCTTCTAAGACAAGGAAGCTAGTTGGGATTGGAGTAGGGTTAACAACAAAATGATTTCATTGTCAAGAGCCAAGAGAGCGACTGAATGAAACAATAAACCATATGGTGAAATAATCTTTGCCACTTTAGGCACCATTCACTTGGAAAAGAATGGAAAATGCTGAGAAAACTTCCCGAGATTATGTCAAACGACCTGCTGGTCTTCTCTTCCTCTAATGTCTCACTCTCGACAATGCCGTAATCTGTGTTTTTCAACGCTTGTTGAATTTTCCTTTTAGACTCTGTACCCCAATGAGTAGGTCTAGTCATCACATCCTTAAGGAGGCATTACAGGAGCCTTAGCATAATTGAAAACTTTAATCATTGTGGTGTTGCAAAATGGTCAATAATGAACCCTCCTTATCTTCATCATCTACAAAGATGAAGTTAAATACACATTGAGGCATCAATCATCGATCTCTTTTATGGTATCTAAAATTATCTATATTGTGATGGCCATAGCAGGCTATGAAGACTTGGTGAAAGTAGCTACAACGGAAAGAAGATACAAAGAGTTTCAAAACATTGAGATCCTTGGTGCTTTTATTTTTGAAGCAACATTTTCCTATCTTCAGTTGGGACTTGATTGTGCCAAATAATCCAATAAAGATCTAAGGGAGATCACTAATTCTGAGGGCTAAAAGGTGGTGAGTCTCTAACCTCCTATGATTGTTGTTCTTTTTAATATACGTGTGCCCAACCTCAATCCCACATACCAAATAGGAAAGCATGGCCTAGTGGGCAAAGAGCAATATTAAGCACATGAAGTTTATGATAAAGCAATGGGTCAAGCAAGAATATCAAGTTGTCTTTTCTAAAGCTCTTGTGACTATTCATAAGAGTGAGTTCAAGGAAGAAATTGGTGACACTAGAGTGCTACTAAGTAGATTGGATGGAGAGAATATCTTTTCAAAATTTCAAACTTAGTTGATTTTTTTATAGAAAGCCAAAATTATTTGGTCTTATTTGATTAGTGAGCAGCTTTGTGAATAGTTGGAAGCAATCTCCCAAACAAGGAAGTTTTATATGAGTCTATTCGTTCTATATTCTTTTGAGTAGGGACCCTCATGCCAAAACCTTGGGATTAAGGAGGAACTCAATCAATTGAAACCTCCACCAAAGTGTTTCCTAGTTTTTTTTTCCAAGAAATGGACTTCTAATTAGATATTTGTCGGCGATTCCTTTTTGAAGCCTTTGATGGAGAGGCTAACAGGATGGAGGAACACTAGAATATTTGAAGAAGTAATGAAAGCTATTCATCCATTGGATGACTGTTATATCAACCAACCGTTTTCAACAGACATCGGGGCTCTGCTAGCAGGGACTCAAAGCTATATATATTGGCTCATCGAGTTATAGAGGGTTTTATGCTTATGGAATTCATGAAGCTATTGAAACCTCTTTTTAAATAATATAAAAGTTTACATGTAGAACAGCCTGTGAAGTTCCTTGTTATTAGTGGAAACAATGCTTGTATGTCAAACAATCAAGTTGATGGACTGGTTGTTGTAATAGAAAGGTTCAAGTTAGAATGGGCTCCTAGAAGGATAAGGTATGACAGAAGGGGAGTCGTGAAGAAACTGTACAAGAATTGTTATAGTATCCTATTCGATCATCTTCCAAAAGCAAAAGATTTATGGGCCAATTATGAAACGCAGGAGGAGTCTCGATGAGGGGGTTGTATGGTCTATCCAGATTTGGCCTATGAGGAGCCATTATATCGTCTAATTGCCAAAGAAGCAATCAAAGAAGATTAAGGAGAATACTAGGAGGAAGAAACTGGTGACAAATTGAAGGAGGAAATGGATCTTTTGAAGAGACTGGAATAGAAAAATAAAATAGAAGTAATTTTTAACATCCCTGAGGCCATATGCCATACATTGTTGTTTATCCAACCAAACTTTGACTAATGGAGCATGCTGTACAACCCTACCCCCTTTCAAATTTGAAACTTAGGCCTCCTATTTGGAGTTCCAAAGTCTTTAGCTGATATCCCTTAGAAGAATTGTCTAAGGGATCTCAGCTATAAGAGGAAACTGTTGTAGAACAAGCTATTGAGGATCTTGACGGGGATCAGCCAGTGGGTGAAGTATTATTTGTTCGTCTCCTACTATTCCGCCAATTTCCCCTGGAGAAGGGATCTAAACACCTAGCGTTTTCCCTCCTTCCTCTAAGCTAGTGGATACTGCTGGACTAGATCATAGCAACTTCTTGGATAGTGTTGATGACTGCTTTTTCTCCTTAGGGCTTTGGCTTAGTTGTGGCTAGGGAGTGGATTGAATTTGAACGGGTGCATCTCCCAATTGTTGTACTTGCATCTTGAGGGCATTAGTTTTGTCCTTCAAGTGCTTGGCATAGGCTTTATATCTACTAAACTAGCAAGCCTTGCACGCAATTCTGTTTCCCTCTCTACTTTTGCAAGTTGCTGATCCTTATTGGCTATCAACTGATCACAACGAGCTATTTCCTGTACTTTGGCTTCAAGAGCTTGTTCTCTTACCACACTTTCAATTACCCAATTAGCTGATTTTGCTCTTCTCATTCTTTCTTCAACCAATCCACTTCCTGTTATAATTTGGCCAGTCTTGCTTCAGCCTCGTGCTTCACTTGTCAAAGCTACTCTAGTGTCTCCACCAATAGGATTGACTTTTGTTTCTTTTGCAACATCAAGTTGTCTACCATCTACTGAAATGTCTCCAATCTAGCTGCCAAGCATTGTATCAAGTAGGCCAAGAAATGCATTTTGGTATATGTTGATTCCAACTTCAGTGCCAGTTTGATTTTCTTCATGGGCTGCAATTTAGGATAGTCATCAAACCTACGCTTGCCGGTATATTCTTGGGGTGGGTGCCTATACAAAATTGTAGTTCCCTCTGCCATCTCTGTCACTCCATAGTTTGCATGTTGTTGCTAGCACCAACCTCCCATGGTTAGAGTCGGTGAATTTTCATGAATCGCTTCATGTGGTGTCTCCTTGCATAGAATGGCTCCTTGAATGTGCAAGATTGGCCTCCAAACTTCCTATAGTGACTTGTTGGTAACTAGACTGCACCACAATAAATGTCTAACCCTATAATTGATAACACTAGCATGGTAGAAGTTGTGCGACAGTTCCACCATCCTTGCCAACTATACCAACTACCATAGTTTGGGATAGTCCCTTGGGAGGTATGATCCTCACCATCCATCTCTATGGTTGGGATTGAGGCTGGTGTGACTAAGGCTAAGGCTACAACTGCTACCCCATTTGTTGCCACTATTGGTTCAATTGCTTTTGTCCCTTCTCCCTCTCCAACTCCTCTACAACAACTGTATCAACGTAGTAACCAGTAGGAGACACCCCCTACTATCATTGTCAAGAAAGAACTTTTCACAATTGAAGACATTATTCAAGGGATAAAAAAGTTAGCAACTGGTAAAGCTCGTAACAAAGACAGTATTCAAGCAGAGCATATAAAATGGGGGGTAGATATCTTGGCACCGCAGATCAAAGAAATTTTCAATGAGGTCATACAAAATGGCTTCCCTACCGAGTGGACAACTAGCTTGACCATTCCTTTGTTTAAAAGTGGAGATGTAAATACTCCCTCAAACTATCGAACTATCATGATCAATCCTCTCTTTGCAAAGTTGTTTGGGAGTATGATAGAGCGTAGGATCAGCATATGGGCGGAAGAAAAGGGAAAGAGAGCAAAGGGGCAAGCGGGTTTTAGGCCCAAGCACTTGACTATTGATCACTGTATCACGCTCAGACACATAGTGGAAAAAATATGGGACAAAAAAGAGGAGGCTTTTTGTTGTTTTGTAGACTTCAAAAAGGCATTTGACACAGTGCCAAGGAAAAAACTATGGAGCAGAATGGAAGAGATAGAGGTTCCAATTCACTACAGGGCAACAGTTCACAGACTATATGAGCATGTAAAGGCTAGAATCAGAACATAGGAAGGGTTATCTGAATGTTTTGGTAGTGAAATAGGTGTCAAACAAGGTTGCCCTCTATCTCCGACATTATTTGGGCTGTACATTGACAAGTTAGAAGAATGGATAAACAAATTTGGGGGAGAGGGTGTGCACTTAGCCAAATATGTGGTAAAACTCCTCATGTATGCGAGATGATGTAATTCTTGTGGCCAAAACAACCAAAGATCTAGAAGATCACCTTCAAGCTCTAGAACTCTTTTGTAAAGAAGTTGGGATGCAGGTGAACACGAGCAAAACAAAAATTATGATTTTTTCAGCAAACAAGAAGAAGCAACAACTTGAATTCAGTTTGCAGGAGAACCGCTTGAGGTAGTAGTAGAATACAAATACCTCGGCATAGACTTTCATGACAAACTTAATTGGAATACATGTAGGATGAAAAGAACTCAAAGTGGTTGGAGAGCACTATATGCACTTCAAAACAGGTGTAGGAATGCCGAGTTGTGGGACTGGAAGACCACCAAGGTCTTATTTGGCCTACTTGTTACACCGGTTTTGTTGTATGGTTGCGAGGTGTGGGCTAGTGGCACAACAAATGCAAAATGGAGGCAAATAGAAAGGATTCAAAAATATCTAATCACAAATTTTCTCAAAATTAAGGCCACAACCCCTTATGAAAATTTCTAGCTGAAACTGGAATGTTCCCTTTAGAAGCAATTGCTATGACCAAGCTGTTATGTTACTTGAAAAAAACAGAAAACATGAAAGATGATAGATGGCCTAGGGCAGCTAGGGAAGAAGAGTTGCATAGGCGAAATAATACATGGATGAAACAAAATCATAAATGGATGAAACGTTGGGAAATCAACATAAATGAATGCCCAAATGTCAACAAAGACATAAAAAATTATGTGAATGAAAAGTTAGAAGTGGAATGTGGAAAAATGCAAGCAGGAAAAGACAATATTATATTGCAAATTTTAACCCAACGTATGACCACAAGGAAAAATCGTATATAGGCACTGAAATCAAGTGGAAGGAAAAAATCCTCATTGCTCAGATAAGGACTAGCTCTCATAGGCTTAGATGTGAAACAGGGAGATGGACAACGCCCAAAGAACAATGGGAAGAAAGGATATGTACTCTATGTAGCACAGGGGCAGTAGAGACAGAGGAACACTTCATCTATAAATGCTCGAGTTTTTCAGATATCCGTGACAAATACAAAGAAACACTTGGGAATGGGTTTATGGCAGATTTATTTGAAGACAATAAAATAAAAAAAGTTGGAGAATTGCTAACCCAAGAAGGAAGAACCTTCTCAAAGATATTAAAGATCATATAATATGATTTGAGTAATTGTACTTCCATATTTGAGGTCCCATAGACCATATTTGGGTCTCGTGGACGTAATTAAAATCTTTCATTTCATTTCATTTCACAATGGGTAGCCGCTTCTTACTCCCTTTTAGTCTTAAACTCCTCATCTTCCGCCAATGTGTCTGTGTTATCTCTTTCATCTTCCTCTCCCAATGATTCAACTAATTGCAATGCTGGTACCTTCCTCTTCTTTATTGCTATGGTCTTCTTCTTCCATGCTCTCGAGGCCCTTAATGCTTTTCCCGTTGGTCTAGTTCTTGTAGCTGGGGCCACATAAATCTAATAGAAAATGGCGGATGCTCCTTCTGGCCTGTGTTGAGGCAGAGCTAGCTTTAGAACTTGGACCTTCTCATATGTTGTAGCATCCAAAAGCAAAGTTATGGCATGGAAAGCCATCGAAAATTTCTTTGTATGCCGCAATAGAAAATTTTGAATGTGGCCTGACAAGAATGATACCTAGACAAATTTCATGCCGCATATGATTCCTTGCATGTACAGTACGAGCTAGGCATAACCGAGGCTTGTTCTTCGAACAATCTAGACATTACCACGTTCATGGCACAACACAACACATTTGACTTAAGTGCCGCATCTTCATTCTATGGTTGGCATGCTTCATCAGTTTTCCAACTTATCTAGGATTGAGGTTGGCAAACTTGGTCCACAAACACATGGAACTTGTACAACTGTATTGCCTCCACTGGTTTGTTGTTGATCGTGGCAAGTAACCCAAACACTCTTTTGAAATTGTTGGGGAAATAAGACACTCGTACCTCCTCGCTAAGCTAGATTTTACTCTTCTCCAAATCATACTTCTCTAACTTTTGCAACAAGTATGGCTTATGGAAGTCTTTGTTGAAATTGGGTACTTGCATAATGTGGTGGACATCTACATTCTAAAAAGCTGCCTTCGATGGTTGGTTTGTAGGATCATCATTCCCCCAAGTTCTACAAAATTCTCTTGCAGGTGTTGTCCAGGTTATCTCATCAAGGGGAGTCTACATTTTCTTCTTCGCCCATGCTTTTTGTTAATGTGGTGAAGCTTTTGACTCCTTCCCTTTGCCTTTTTGGTCATCATCAAGGGTTCCTATTCTCGAGTGCGATCTAGAGCCATCTCCTTTACCTTATTTGTGAAGCCGCGCTCTTCCCCGTTCTGCTTCCATATCGCGCTCCTCTTGCTTTTAGTGGTGTGTGCATTCCACTTGAATTCTAAGGAAGCTTGCACTCACTTCTATGAATGTTCGGGGTCCTTGCCCCAAAATAGAACTCGACACAACTTGTGGAGGGTTCTTCCTTAGTTTTGCTTTAGGCTCTACGATCCTTGACCTCTGTTGCATTCCACTTGCACTCAACTCCTCAGGTGTTCAAATTTGAACTCCTTTGGTGGTAGTTACTCCCTATTGCCCCAACCATATTTCGACCAGTGTGGCACCTTCATTCAACTCCACTTGGCATACATCCCATTTTTTGTGCTATTCTTGTCCTTGGTTCACATGCCTCAATTGTTCCTCGCCTCATTGCACGTCCAAACAACTTGCTCTTTGCTTTAGACAACCTAATTTTTGACTCCAAAATGCCTGTTACTTGCTTCGAGACCCGATTCTTGCTCTAGACGACTTGGACGATTCGTACAATTTCTTTGATGGCCAACTCTGTTTGACGACCTTGCTCCTTCAGACGACCCGCTTCAACTTCCAGATGATGATGAATTCTTGCAACGTAACAAGCCACTTTCTAACTTATTTATGAATTATTGGGTTACTGATCAGGTACAACTCCTAATGATCAATACAAAAAGCAAAGGAATTCGCGAGCAAGTATATTTGAACTTTTTACACCTTGTACACCATACCTAATGCTTCTCTCTCCATGTTTTAATTCCTCTCTGTCCTGGACAACGACTGACTTGAAAAATATATGGGCTGATCCAACCTATATTGTCCCTCTTGGGCCAGTTTGCATCCAATTGGAAAATTGGACGCATCCACATTGATGTGAAACTCCTTCCAATTTGGAAACATTAGAATGGGTGCACAAACTAGCTTTGGCTTCAACGCCTTGAAGGCCATTTGGTGCTCCTTCGTTCACCTGAAAGGAACACCTTTGTGTGTCAATGTAAAACGGGTGGGACAATTGAACAAATTTTTTGATGAAGTGCCTATAGTACCTGACATACCCAAAAAACGACTTCAATGAACTCACATCATATGGTTCCTCCATGCTCATTACAATGTGACCTTGTTAGGATTGGTCTTCAAACCTTCCTTGCACACTGCATGCGCTAGCAACGGTTGGTATGGTATGAGCAACTTACACTTCTTCGGGTTCAAGGAGAGTCGAGCATTCATGCATAGTCTTATGCATTCCTCTAGTGCCTTCAAATGCTTGCCCTTCTTGTCGTATGACTTGTGATTCAAAAAGCACCTTGAACTTGACTATTGATATTTGCTCAAAAATGTACAAGATAATCCTTTGAAACGTGGCAGCATAAACCAAAGGGCATTGTGTTAGTAAAATTTTCAGATTTTATACCTGCAAGCAGAAAACACAATAACAGAGAACAAAACAACAACACAAGTAACACAAAGATTTTACATGGAAACCTGCAATGTGCAGGAAAACCACGGGGTAATGGCAACTTCTTATTTTTATTTATTTCAGCAAACTTTACATTCTCAACTTCATACACATCCAAGGGATCATTCCCCTTTTATAGAGCAGAAAAGGAAGACACCGAAATTGTTCATTTCCTCTCCCAAAAGAAGCCTCCGAAAAATTGTTCGTTTCCACTCCCAAGGAAAAGCATTTGAAACTGTTCGTCTTCCACATCGAGACGTCTGGCACAAACTGCTGCCTAGACGTCTGGCACTGTTGCCTAGACGTCTGGCACTGTTGCCTAGACGTCTGGCACTGTTGCCTAGACGTCTAGCAGCAACCTCTGCTGCCTAAAACCCTGCATAGTGACTTCACCTCCTAACAATTCCAACATGGTATCAAAGTGGGTATGGAGTAACATTGCTTGGTCATGTAGAAGGACAACTTGAAGCCTCCAATCCTTCTTTTGAGTTTTAGGGCGAACTATGCTTCAAAGTTTCATAAGCGTTTTCAGTATAATAAGCAGATCAAAGATCTTCCACATCTTCTCATTAAGAATTCCAATAATTTTGGAGAATTTGACTCTTCACCACTCTTCTTTTCGCCATTATCAAATATTTTATGCGGATTTGTCTTCAACATTGCACTTTAGTCCTGTTTCAGAGAGAGAGAGAGAGAGAGAGCACAAATTTTCCTCTTTGATGAAAAGGAACCAACTCCGGATTCCTTATTTTGTGTCTTCGACCTTTTAGCTTGGTCAGTTGAGAGTTGCATGGCATTTGTGTGGAATGGGGCGTTGGGTTTGCAACTCATGCCCACTTGTTTTTCAAATTGCATTATTTTTTGAGCTCTTTGCATTGGTGGCATCAATTTCAAGGACTTGTTAAAATGTTGAGAGCCTAATTGTGTAAGATGGATCCTCCATCTTATGTTACTTGCCTCAATGGGCGAAATTATAGTATATGGTCAACTCAGATGACCCGCTTACTGTGTAGTAAGAACCTATGGTGCATCTTTCAAGAGGAGAAAGCAACAACCCTTGATGATGAAACTTGCCAACATAAGCAAGAAGAAGCTCTTGGCCTATTCTCCTTGTTGATTGAACCAAAATTGCTTTTTATATCAAGGAAGAGAATGAACCTATCAAGGTATGGTCGAAATTGTATACGGTATTTGGAAAAGTAAATACAATTGAAGTCAGCCACTTGGAACTAGAGATTTCATTGCGCACTATATTGCGAGGCATTAAGAGCAGATATTGCATCTTCGGAAGGCAAAAAGAAAAATGATGTAGAATGTGTATGTACTTGGAAACAAAAAAAACACCATCTCTTGATCATGTTTTTTCTCTCCTAGTTCATTTTTTTCTTTCTTAGTGCTACTTCTCAAGTACAGGCCCATGCAAAGGAATTCCACCATAAGGAGACAAAGACCCAAGGGTCCAAGTGCCAGGCTAAGTCTTCAAAGATGTCAAAACCATTTGTGGATACTATAAGAAGGAAGGACATTCAACTAAAAATTGCATGCTGAAGCTGCAAAGGATTGAAGTTGAGTTTCTTAAAATGGGTGGCCGTCTTCCAGGTAATGAAGGGGATTCAGATGGGTCTTCCTCAAATGAAAAGGCCCACTAGAGCATACATTGGGGAAGGGGGAAGATGTTGTTGTTACTAATGTTTTCTCTCCTTGGCCCTTCAGTTCAGATTATGAATGGCGTGTCAAAAGTATAATCTGACTTATGGCTAAGGCCAACATTGTATGATGTACTTTTGTATAGGCCTACGTGCTTTCATAATGCAATGTGTTTTATTATTCATTAATGTAAGACCTAATGGCTGCGGTTAACCTTGTTATGGTTAAATCCATCTTATAACTTGTAATCAACCTAAAAGTCCTCTTGTCATGGCGGCTTAGGTTAACTTAATTATGTAATTGGGGGGTTTTGGTATTGGTATAACTACTCCCCAAACCACCCCAGCTATTGTATCAGAGTGTTGTGATCCTTATCCACAAATAATACAATGATTACTTATGGTGCCTAAGGGTGCGCATTAATTCTGTGTCTCTTGCTTTCTCTTTTGTCCTTTTTATGCTTTTTGTATAAGGTTTGAGTGGATTTATTGCTTATGTTTGTTTCTGGAAATAGGTGTGAATTTGAACGTATTTTGGCATGAGGATTTTCAAATTTCTTTCCTTGCAAGGCTGAGTATGCCTCTTTTGTGTCATTTGTTGTAATCTTTGATTCTTGTGTATCTTAATTTTTATGTCTTATGTATGTTAGGTTGTTTCCTCGTCATGCATGTCTGTGAATTAATGAGATAGAAAGGAAGCACAACATAAATATAACATAATATCTTACGATACCATTCCATTCCTTCACCATGCACACTAACTTCTTAAAGAGTTCTGCTTTAAACAATATTTTAGATCTTGCTATCAAGTTTACAGAGCTTGAACCCATGTATCTCAAGGGGGATAGATGTGTCTAAAGTGCATGACATTAAAAACTAGGGTTATGGTTTAAATCTGGTGTCTTTACTTACAAGGCTCAAGGGAAAAGAAAGGGATTGGATTGTTACATTGATTTGTATTTATATTATACCTCTACGTGATATTAAGTAGTTACCGTGATAAAAACCATGTTAAGAATTCAGTATTCTTATGATGTTGACTAGATATTAACAGTAATAAAGACTTTAACAATAGTTGATGCACAACTTATTCATTTTCATGTTTAATAATAAGGCTGCTATAGAAACAAAGATGCATAACAATATTGTTTATCAATGTATTGTATTGGGAAATGTTCTTTTGGTTTAGAAAATGACCTCTTTTGTTTGTCATTGAAATCATTTCTGCTTCTTAAAAATTGATGCCATATTTGATAGGACCTATAAACAAGCCATTACAACATATACTCAATATGTAAGAAAAAATGCAGTCATTTCAATTTCACATTTTGTGTTTATAATTAGCATGGTAACAAGCTTTGAAAATCCAAATTCATGTAGGAAGCCAATAAAATCCAAATATTTGGTTGGGAAAATAATTAAACAAATAAATATATTGTATGGAATTGTAATTGCGTCATTATATACAAATATACAAAACATTCATAATAGAATCATATTGAAAATTTCTTTTGTAAAAAATGCTTTGGATTGGTTCCAACCAATCTGGATGGTTCAAAAAATCCTATCTGATCCAGATTTAGTGCAGATTCAACAGGATTATGCTGCTATGGTAATTTGCCAATTACTATTCATCATTCTTTTCATTTAATCATCTTCCAATATCAAATTTGTGTGCTACTTAAATTTTAGATACATGACAAACAATGTGCTGATTTCTTGAAATTTCATACATCTAAAGAAGTGGGAATATGTCATTTTTTTTTTTTAATTTGTGGAAAACATCCCAAAAGGGATGCCACTTTCGGGTAAGACCCAAGGAGGCAGGGGGTATCCAAGTGGGAATATGTCATTATCCCTAGTAAATTAGCTTAAATAATGTTAGATAAGGAGCATCTGCTTTAGTGTTTGTCAGTGTTTTAAGCAGTAGCATTGGGAATGTGCCAGAAAAGGATTCTAAGAAGGGTTTAGAGCCAGTGCAAATGTATAAATGTGATGTGGTTTCATTCATTGAATTCTAGTATCTGTGATTGATAATCTATGATAATATACACTAGTTAAAGTATGATAATTTACACCCTTGCTGCTAGATAAATTTCATGCTTTACAGACTCGTAACATATTTTTCTTGATTTTATATGAAGCTCAAAGTGCCAGTGAAGCTTTTGTGGAGCAGCTAGACACTGGCCATAGAAGTACATGTCCGTGGAAAGGAAATAGCTGTTCTGAAAGTCTGGCACAATTCCCTCCTACCCCTCCATCTGCATTAATTGGAGGTTACAATGATCGCTGTGATGCACTTCTACAATTTTCAGCTCTACCAGTAATATCTGGCTTTGCTATTGAGAGGATGAAGCTTTCCAGGGGACCACAAATAGAACGTATACTTACTCAGCTCTATCCAGTTATTATTAGTGAGTTTAGTGGTAGAACTGATAATATGCCTGGAGCAGAGCTCTCTAGAGAAGAGGCTGCAAGCGTTTACTATCAGGCATGTTCTACTTTATTGCATTCTAAATTCTTTGGTGTTTTTTTTTTTGGTGGTTTTAAGGGCTTTGTGTTTGTAACATCTGAGCATTTGACATGTCATCAGGCACAGAGGGTCTTAAGTTTGTGTGGCTGGGAACCTCGTTTGGTTCCAAATGTTGTAGACTGTGAAGAACATTCTGCTCAGTCAGCAAGAAATGCATGTTCTGCTGGTCCTGCTCCAGGCCAATTTAAGCTGGCCTGTGATCCAGGACCTAGTATGTTGCTATTTTCACGGTCAGCACAACTAGAGAAGAGAGAGATTTCAAAGAAGAAGATTTCTATTTCTGAGTCTAGATGCAGTCCTGCATCAGCAGTTTTAGATTGCAGCCTTTGTGGAGCAACTGTTAGGATTTGCAGTTTTGTTACAGTTCATCGTCCATCTCGTTTTGTTTCTAGTTTGAATGAGCCTCCAGAATCTAGCAAGAAGCTTGTTCTTACACGTGGAATAAGTGCAGCGAGTGGAATTGATGGATGGTGTACTGTTGATACAATGGGGAGAGAAAATCTTGAAGGCCGTGATGAAGCTGAAGAGGCTGTTGAGGGAAAGTCACACTCAAATGTAGGTATGGACTTGAATTGGACAATAGCCAGGGGACCACTTCATGCAGATTTTGGCGCTCCTGCAGTGACAGTGCCCTTAGAAGATCCTATGCAAGACAGGGATCCAATGCTAAGGCAACCTGCAGGCAGTGAAGTAGGTGATCGTGCTGCATCATATGAGTCACGGGGTCCTCGGACTCGTAAACACAGCATGGATGAAGGGGGAAGTACGGTGGACAGGCCATTAGGTAGGCTTCAACATGCTGATAGTGTGGAAGGAACTGTGGTTGATCGCGATGCTGATGAAGTGAATGATGGAAGCCAATGTTCTGGAGGACCATCCAAGCGAACACGGACAATGGAGAGCTTGGCTGCAGATCGAGTATCATATTTCAAGGATGTTTCATACCCAGGGCCTAGCCACTCAGCAGCATTTGAGATAGACTTTGAAGTTGAGGGTTTGAACCATTGTAAAAGAAGTACAATAGAACGATCTTTACATGAGGGAAATCAGCAAAGAATTGGTGGTCAATCCTGGAGAGATTCGACTCGTGAATCTTCTGTGATTGCAATGGATACATGCTACCATAGTTTGCAGGAGAATTCTATGGAAAGTGTTGAGAATTTTCCAGCAGATGACGATGATGTACATGGGCCACTGCCCAGTATTGATAAGAATACTGAGGTGAATGAGATGTCAGAATTAAATTTCAGCATACAAGCACAGCAGAGCACATGTCAGCAGCCAGAATCTGGAAGAGATGCAGGAGAAACAGGCTTGAGTACTAGCGATGAAGGTGATGGAATTTTAAATGGTGAAAATGCTACTTTTGAAGCCCGTGGTGGGTTCAGCTTGGCAATAAGTGGAGGAAGTGTTGGAATGGGTGCCAGTCACGAAGCCGAAATACATGGGGCAGATGTGTCTGTGCATAGAACTGAAAGCATTGTAGGTGAAGCTGATCTAGTGGCAGAAGTAACAGAGAATCAGGGACAAACAGGTGAATCTGTTCCTGATCGTGGATTAATGGGCGAGTTCGTACCTGAAGAAGTAGAAAGGGAAGATGTTCATGGGGATAGCCATGATATGATGATGCCTCATTCCGTGGGTAGGGAATATATTGGTTCAAAAATTGGAGTATCGATAGAAGGGGAATCAATGGAAAGTGGTCAAAAAAGCAGTCGTACAGTAGATCATGAAGATGGAGATCAGCCAACACTTACTCATAATGGCACAACATTAGGCTCTGATTATGAGGTTTCTAAAGAAGAGGTGACAAATGTAGGGAAGGGTTATGCTGCTGTTGATAATGTAAATGCAGGATCCCCTTGTGATGGTGTCGATAGAACAGGTAATAGATCAGTAGGTGCACAAAGAATATTTTATTTTATACTTGCATATACTTTCAGTTTTTCATTTCAGATAAAGCAGTGTGTCTAATTTGATCAATCTAGTAGAAATATTATTAACAACAGTGTGTTGCCCTTGTAATCTCTTGGACCATTTCTGTTAATGCTCTAACTTGGTTTGAAATGTTTGTTCCTATTACAAGAATAAGTGCTGACATGATATGGGCAGGGTGTTCATAGTTGAGAATTAGATTCATAGATCTATTTGACTTATCCATTTCTTAATCTCTGCAAGGAAAATTTGTATTCGATAACGAGGGCTTCATCGTGCATTCTTGTGTGCCTGTTTGAGTCAGTTATCATTTGTTATAGATCTATTAAAATAAGAGCAGATTTCCTCAACTGTAATTTCCAAAGCTCTGAAAAGTGACGAAATTGAGATGCTATAAAGGTGCAAAATGGGTACTCATCTGTTGATCTGTGCTTGTGTGCCTGTTGAAATGATCAATTATTTGCTTCCTTCTTGTGGAATTTCAAATGAAACTCAAATTGTCAATCATACAGCTCTGTTTAAAGATGAACAGGGCATCAGAAAGCACAGGTTTTGTGATTACTTTCATATTTGATGCATGTGATGTCTGTATTGTCCATAAATTACAGAAAACATTGAGGGTTGAACATCATAAAAAAATAGAGAGGTATGGATAAAATGTTGTTAGACAGATAATTTCTGTGTATGCTTGTGGACAATATCATTATTATTTTATTTTGGAAAAAAGAATAGCTAGTATTAACTGGTTGGAGGCTCAACTCTATCTTTTCTAGGTTATATTGAAATCTTATTGATAGTAGTGAGGTTTGGAATGATTGGAGTAGCGGGTTAGGTTTTAATTTGATGACTTCCTTTGGTTATTTATTTATGCATTCTAGGTCAAATGCATTAATGGTTTCCATTATGTCTAGTTATTTAGCTTTTAAGATTGTAATCGTAAAGATGCAGTATGAATGTTTTGATATTGCATGATACTTTTAGTCTTGAGATTGCCATGAGTTTGACTATGGACATTATTGTATGCATCACAGAGAGGCAGTTAAATAAAGGCATACTTCCAAAACATGAAGCTTTAGAGTTTGATCCTATTCAGCAGCATCACCATTTTTTGTCCATGGGTGAATGGAAATATTGCAGCTGCTGGTTGTAGCAGTAGTGGTGCAATGGCTCTCTGTGGATGGCAGCTTACTGTAGATGCTTTGGATGCATATCATACACAAGGTCATGTGCCTGCAGCAACTATGGAATCAGAGTCTGCAGCATCTTTATACAAAGTATGATATCTATCTGCTCATTCCACAGATTTGGTAATTTTGGTGACAAATTTGTTTTCTTTGGCAGGTCACTTTTTGTGTTGTAGCTTTGATAAGCTAAAGCAATTTATAAGTTAAATTGAAAGACTATTCATTGCTGGGTTGGAATGTAGCATCGAATTAATAGTACTGTTCATAAGGTAGTTTTTTAATCTAACGGTGGGTATGCTCATGTTCTTAAGACATGCAAAGGTTAGCAGAACTCTAGCAAAATATTGAGTTATGAATAACTTTCATAAAAAATTAGAAAATGTGAAATTTGTTATTGGGAGCAAGGGAGGTTCTTCATAAGCTGTAGGATCAACGCTAATATACATTTCTTTTCACCAGCTGGCAAGGAAGGAATAGGAGAAGGTCCATGAAAAGGCATGCTATCATCCTTAACAAGCTGTACATTTGTTACAGTAGTACCATAGCACTTCTATTTATTCACACACACATGCCTCTCTCTCTCTCTCTATATATATATATATATATATATATATATATTTCAAGTTCTTATAATCAAGAACATGGCAATAATAGGCAGCACACTTGATGACCTGGTGCCAGCTCAAATTGTCATAGGAATCCATGAGTTAGATTGAGTTGTGTTGCGTAAATACTGTTGTAGGATTTTTGTCTTATATGTGTATTGTCATAGTAGTTGTCACATTGTGTACATTGCAACACAAGTGCTTGTAATAATGTATGTCATCTATATTTAATGGGGTGGTTTATTTTGTATTTATATGCTTGGGTGTTGGTTACTTAGGTAGATAGGCCGTTGTCAATTACATTTCGATTAATATATACAAGGTGTCAGTTAGACCGTTAGTCAGTTGCCAACTACATTTCGATAACCTTTTCTCCAATGTATATGACCCATTATTGTCTCTTTGGTGTTGTTAGGTTTACGGTAAGATTGTGTTATTATTGTATATTCATGTTTGTAGGCGTAGTGCGTGTCTCAAAGTGTGTGCTAGTCAGAGTTATTGCTGTCATAACATTGTACAAGATTGGTTGATCAATGTGATCATCTTGCAAAGATAATGACATATTTCTTTATTCCGTATATTATTGTTTTGTTTCCTATTCCTTGTGCATGGCTTTGGAATACACAAACCTATATTACATTTGGTATCTTTGTGGCATTGAATTGGGTAGAGGTTTGGCAACACAAGGGAATGACCGATGTTCCACATAGTGTATGAGGGCATAGACAATGAAAGCAATGGGGTGAATCCTCTTGGAGGTTTGTGCAGATTACATGACACAGACGGACAACTGTGATGAGTGACTAAGGGTGATGTTGAGGATGCATGCATGGAAGTGCATCGAAGGTCGTGTGAAACACAATATCCTCTTCTACAGTTGAAAGGAAGTGTAGAAGACACACCTTCTATAGAGCCCTCTCATGTTGAGGGAAGATGGGGTTTACAAATGTCTCTACTTGTTTGACTTAAACAAATAAATGTGACAACTAGTGATGATACCATCCTAACATTTTGCTTGGGGGATAGAGTCTCCTTGAAAGGCAATGTGACTGGTGGTGGGTATTATAACAATTGCCAAGGGGAGAAGAATAGAAATCAAGGTAGTGGGGAGAATGGAAACCAAGGCAATGACATACAATATGACACTGTAGGGAGGCCTATCGTTCTAATGCAGGAAGAGTGGGGTTGCTTAGCATGTGATTGCATGAATGCCGCTAGTTCCAAAGTGTCAATAATTTGTAGATGGTGTGGAATTGGGAACAATTGTGACGATCATTGTCCCAGGCAACAAGGAGGGAGCAACTGAAACTCAGTCAACTTGATTCATGCTGAAAAACTATGGGGACAAAGCATGTTTAAGCCGCCACATTGGCTGAGCTTAAGAAGACTGTTGAATATCTTGATACAACCTTCAAACAAGAGCAATGACAAGAAGCTTCAGCTGGGGTTGCGAAGACAATGTTACATTTGGTATCTTTGTGGCATTGATTTGGGTAGAGGTTTGGCAACACAAGGGAATGACCAATGTTCCACATAGTGTATGGGGGCATAGACAATGATTGCAGTGGGGTGAATCCTCTTGGAGGTTTGTGCAGATCACATGACACAGACGGACAATTGTGACGAGTGACAAGTGTGATGTTGAGGATGCATGCATGGAAGTGCATCGAAGGTCGTTTGAAACACAATATCCTCTTCTACAGTTGAAAGGAAGTGTAGAAAACACACCTTCTAGAGAGCCCTCTCATGTTGAGGGAAGATGGGGTTTACAAATGCCTCTACTTGTTTGACTTAAACAAATAAATGTGACAACTAGTGATGATGCCATCCTAACATTTTGCTTGGGGGATAGAGTCTCCTTGAAAGGCAATGTGACTGGTGGTGGGTATTATAACAATTGCCAAGGGGAGAAGAATAGAAATCAAGGTAGTGGGGAGAATGGGAACCAAGGCAATGACATACAATATGACTCTGTAGGGAGGCCTATCGTTCTAATGCAGGAAGAGTGGGGTTGCTTAGCATGTGATTGCATGAATGCCGCTAGTTCCAAAGTGTCAATAATTTGTAGATGGTGTGGAATTGGGAACAATTGTGACGATCATTGTCCCAGGCAACAAGGAGGGAGCAACTGAAACTCGGTCAACTTGTTTCATGCTGAACAACTATGGGGACAAAACATGTTTAAGCCGCCACATTGGCTGAGCTTAAGAAGACTGTTGAATATCTTGATACAACCTTCAAACAAGAGCAATGACAAGAAGCTTGATCTGGGGTTGCGAAGACAATGTTGAAAGAAATGATGCAAGAGAAGGGTAACAGAAGATGCAAAGTCTTGTAAATTTAGGTCAGGACTAGTAGATACTGCTGCTAACTGATGTTTGAATTTTATTGATTGTACACAATATTATCTGCAAATGTGCTGTGAATATCTGCAGTTGTTTGCTGCAGGAATGGGTATGGAATTCAGTGTTGAATTTGTGGCTGATTATATGTTTCTGACTGTACGGTAGGCCTGATTATATATGTCTAAAATCTTCAATACAACTTGTCATATTTCTTAAGATATCAGTCATAGGTGGGCTCTGTTACTAATGATAGAATAGAATTGATAGGTAATAGTAAGAGAGAGAATATGGTAGAGAATAGAGAGGATTATCTTCCATTGTGCTGTCAGATTGAATTGCATACATGCTTAATGCAGGTAGGTATTGAGGTACATAACCAGCTTAATCATGAAGTACATTTCTACTACCAACTCCTAATTAATAAAAAACACAACAATTGTTTAATAAAATCGTACTTTCATGACACTATTATTTATACGAATGAAAAATGCGTAAATAATTATGTCAAAGATTGCACCCTTCAAATGAGACTGTGCTGAAGGGTGTGTAAGGGCATCAATGCCATGGTGCAGCAGAAACATCCTCTGGTATGTTCCATATGAAGGGATCAGGGTGCTTGATCGACAACATTAGGATCATTGCCATTGCTATTATTTTTAGCGCACTGTGAATGCGTCAAACAATTTGCAATGTTATTATCATGTCTTGGATCAAATGCTGTATTGCGTAATTATAAGGTTAATTTGAATCTTAGCTGGTAGAAGTATGATAAACCAAAAAATGCACTAACCAATGTATAACTGTCCCATCATCCTGTTATCATATATCATATGCACATCGTCAAGATCTTGGCATGAATGTATATTCAAAATGAAAAATCCTGATTATCAGAAGATTTTGTATCATGTTCAATAGAATGTGTCGTCATTCTCAATTTGGTATGTCTCTATTCTTGGGTGTCTATCAAGCTAAGGTCAATACCGTGTATCAGATTTGAATATGATTCAGTTGGAGAATTCTAAAATTGTGTGCTTTGGCTTAGGTTTGTGTCCATCTTTGCATGCTTATCCTCATTTCTAATGCCCACTCACTATGTTGGCCACATATCTTTAAGAACAAACACCATAGGCTTAGACTAATTGGTTGTGTATGGAAATTAACTCATGTCAATTATCACTGAACTCTTCTGAAGGATGTCTGTGTGTGTCTACTCTTTGGGGTAACTCTGTTGCTTCTCTAAATGATTCTAAGTACTGTTATTTATAAGGCTGGACTCTCTGAATGGCTCTAAGTGATGCTCTGTGGAAGGTTGGAATCTGAAAAGCTAGCAAGTACAAATTCTTTCTAAAAGATGTGTTCCCATATAATAGTTGAATCTATGAACCCATGGCTTCAAGAGCGAAGTGCTTGCCACAGGGTCTTTAACTTGAATATGATCTACTTATGCCTCTCGTAGGCCAAACAAGCCCAAACACAATGCGAAATGTCAGTAGCGAATTCCAAGTACAATGTAGTCTTCAGTAAGATGACAAACTCCCCAGGTGAAATAGAGTGACATGTGAAATCAAATGATATATGAAGTGTTAAGGATTTAGCAATCAATTATGATCGATCAAGTTTATAAGTGTGTAAAATGGAGGGATGCGTAGAGCACATATCATAAGTTGTAGATGGAAGTAGGAGAGTCACAATATGACTCAATTGGGGCCTCAAGCTGGTTTTTCAGTCATATAGTGTTCAATGTACAAAAATAAAAAAATGTACACCAAATGATGAAGATGATGGAACCTTCCCTTTAACCTAAAGAACAAGATAGGTCAGGGCAGAATATCTTCAAATGCAATTCCAGTCCAAACTCTAAATATTAGCTGGCAGATGATATCTTCACAAAGATTTGTTGTAGAATATGCCCAATATTTAACTGGTCTGTTTGTAGCTGTTCGTTCTCAACATTGAAGGTCTGTTTTCTATCAATACATCTTGGCACAAGCCTATTATTAGCCACAAAAACTATGCAGGCAGAGAACATATTTGATGTTAATATGCTAGATCAGGTAGAGACTTTTATCCAAACAATAGTTTGATTTCTTCCCTTCCAATCTTTGACAGAAAATTTAGGATTGTGTTCATTAGTTTTTTTTTTAAATTTAAAGTTTCATGTAATGGAATTTTGGAACTATTAGCTGTAGCATCTATGTTGAAAGGGGGTTCTATTTGTACTTTTGTGGCTGATCAGGTGTGAAATTTGAAAATTGTTAGATTTCATTTAACCTTCTCATGCTGATAATCAAACTTGTACAACCTGTGGGCCCAAATTTTCGCTGAAAATGCAAGTGCATTTCATTTCTGGCCATATCTGATCCAGAGTACACAATAGAAGTGTTTTGATGCACAATATTTCTGGCATCAGGTGGTGACTAAGGAGCCTTACAAGAATTTAACTGTGTAAATTGACTTTAGATGTGATTTTAATGAAGGGATTAGATTTGCTCAAGATATTTCTCCAAAGTTGCAGTCTACTATTTTTAAATCCTGATTCTGCTAAAATAGAACAGTATCATCCATGAGGTTCAGAAATCTCAAAATATCATCTTTCAACCATCCAGAAATACTCAAACTTGTTTTTATCTTTATTTATCAGAAATATTTTATGTAAATAAGGACTCAGATGATCACATAAAAGATAAATAGCTGGAACTAGTTGCCTGGGCTATCTATCTCAAGCATAATATCAGGACTTGAATTTGTCACACACTCAGCAAGCCTGTATTTTTGATCTGTTATGTTTGGCAATCGTTTGGCAGACGAGAAAAAACATACAATGTACTAGATTTTACAGAAAGATACTGATCCTGGGTCACCCATGTTGCAGACCCATGAGTATTAAGCCATAAAATGAGCTGAAATATATAATAGGACTCAAAAATTCTTTTGAACTTCAAATTAGACTTTTTACAGAACTGAGTTAACTGGTGTATATCAGTTTTTGAGAAGCTTCTAATTGAGTGTATTGATGTGTTTTCATCCTTTGGCGAATATGATAGACCTCTATATTTAGAAGACTTTTCTTTAATTTGGCACAATAACCTCTGAACTTAATCCTAATAGTGGAACAGAAAAGAACTCCAAAACTCCCAAATCTAACCCTCAAACTGGGAATGATTTCAAATTTAAGTGTGATCTAATCTCACCATCCCAACATTATTATTTTTTTCCTTATTTGGCTTAGGCAGGTGGTTGTTCTTGAATGTCCTACTATTCCTAGTGTGTCAAATTCACTTTTTTTTTAAGTTCTAGTCCTTCTTTGTGCTTGAAACTCTTGACCCATTTTGGATAGTGTTTTGTGGTCCTTGTGAATTTTTCTTCTGAAATTCCACTTAAAACCATTTCTGCAATTCTGTGATATTATTTTCTTCTGAAGTTCCTTCTCATTATGTGAATGCTCATGGATCACTGCTTTAATGTCATGTCACATGTATTCTCCCTCATCGTTAGATGCAACCGAGTTACTTTCTGTTGGAGAATATTACGTTATTTGGTAGATGTTGAAGTATCCCCATGGTACATTTGTACATTTGTAAATATTAGACTAGGGTGTGAGTTATTAGATTAGGGAGTGTGATTTATATTTCCCCTAAAGTATGTGTCAATGTGTGAGATGAGTTTAGTGTCATGTAATAAAGTGTGCAAGTGTGTAATATGTGAGAGTGTGCAATGTGTCATATAAGTAAGTCAAGAGTCAAGTATTCAAGTGAAGAGACACATGATATGTGTCAAGATGTAAAGTGAAGGGACACGAGAGTTTTGTGATATGTGAGGAATAGGAAAGGATGCATCTCCCGGATATGTGAGGAGAGCAATAGTCAAGTATTGAAGAGTCACTTTCTAAGATTATATTATGGAGACAAAACTCCATGTATTGTAATGAAGAATCATCAGAGAAAATAAAAGTTTGAATACAATTTGAGCAATAATATTGTAAGTTTATTTATGCATATTATTGTTATTTCATGAATGTTATATTCATTGATATTGATATTATTATGTGAATGAGCCTTCATATAATTTATATGATTTATATTAGATCCTAAGAAATAGGACCTATGATTTAATCTGGCTAAAAAACCATCAGTGGTATCAGAGCCACAAGCCCTCACTTTGTGTGAGAAGAATTTGAAGGCAAAAGTTGCAGGTTAAAAAGCTAGCATCAAAAAATATGGCGTGAATTCAAAGATAGTAAAGCGGAGAACGCTGAAGAAAGTTTGCTGGTGAAGATAAAGCCACCAAAGAGATAGATGCTTGGTTGAAGAGGAGGAGACGAACGCAAGCTAGGGAATAATCAGGTTAAAAATACCCTGATATTGCTGTATTGAAAGAGCAGCGTAGATCATATTGAAGGCAGAGCCTAAGTTGAACCGGTAGAGCCAAAGAGAAGATTGTGGAATCCCTAAGTGGAATTGACAGAGCCAGTGATGCCAAAAAGCAAAGGAAGAAGATAAAAGGCAGAGTCGAAGATTAGAGGTAATTGAGTTGAAGGTAGAGTCTAAGCGCCTTCATAAAAGTTAAGTAGCTATGATGCAACCTGAAGAGATCAAGGAAAGTTAAAGCATATAAGAAGAAATACAAAGCGGCATTCAACGAGCCAACGAGCTAGGGAAAGAATTTGTGAGAAGAGTGCGTAGCTGAGTTGAGGAATTTGGGTGAAGTTTATTGGAGAAGCCACCTGAGTTAGTTGTCTGAATATGTAAAGCCAAGTTGCATGAATGCGAAGAATTGAGTTAAAATCCGCTTGAGAGTGTGAATCTGGCCATTTGAAAGAGTGGAGTTGAGTCGCTCGAGAGAGAGAATTTGAAATGCCAAAGATTGAGAAGTTGCTTGTGAGCAAATTTGATAGCGTTTGAAGAGGAGGTCTCCCTAGATTCGACTACGAAGAAGAAAGGAACAACTATGCATGTGAAACGTTTGTGAATAAACGTTATTTACTCGGGAGTAATTATACTCCTTGACACAGTTGAAGTGCCCTGCCATATTTGACGAATTTGAAGACAACTAAGTGTAGAGCTAAATGGAGATAAAAGTTGTCATTAAACGTTTGTGAATGAACGTTATTTACTCGGGAGTAATTATACTCCCTGACACAGTTGAAGTGCCCTGACATATTTGACGAATTTGAAGACGACTAAGTGTAGAGCTAAAAGGAGATAAAAGTTGTCTTTTTTGGGTCGAAAGCATTTCTAATTATTGAGCGCATTATTTTAGGAGTCATAAGGAGAAAATTTAAAGAGTCATTTGAGTTATGCTTTAGGAGAAATTAGGAGAACATAAATATTGATTAAAAAATTTAAATTGGATTGATAAGAATTAAATGAATGATTTTGCTTGATTAAAGCTTGAAAAATTGATCATTTGAAGAAAAATTGAAATTTGAAAAATTTGATTGATGAATGCAAAATTGTTTGATTAATTTTGCAAATTGAAATTTGAAAATTTTGATTGATGAATGCAAAATTGTTTGATTAATTTTGCAAATTAAAAATTGAAAAATATTTTTTTTTGGAGATATAAGAAGACATAAGAAGAATAAAAAATTGAAAAGTTGATTGTTTGAGTGAATTTGGGAGATATAAGGTATTCAACATCAAAGGAATTGACTTGTGAAAATTTATCATGGAAGGAATTACTCGAAAGTGTTTCTTTAGAAGATAGTGAAGAATTGTTGGAAAATTTAAAGAGTTGCATGAAAAGCATGATAGAGAATGTTGAAAAACAAAACGATGCAAAATTGAGAAAGTCATTTCAAACAATATTCAAAGAAGCCAGAAATGAGCAATATAAAACTCTTGAAGATTATCTGAGTAGAGGACTGACAAAATCAAATGAAAAAGATCATCACGGTACTTGTTGAGATAATGATAATAGTATACATAGGATTACTTTCATTAGAAATTCAATCTCATAAAAATGAAAAAGAATTATTAAATATCAGGAATTTGAATGATAACAAGGATCATGATAAACAATTAGTTGACGATGAATATGAAAAAACCAACACTTTATATCCTAAATCAGATAGCAACGGGAATGATACTGATGAAGGATATGAGTCATATTATTGTGATGATTTGTTGAGAAATGCAACAGAAACAGGAAAGAATACTGAGAGACAGTAGAACATGATCAAGACCAAGACCGAGAAGAACAAAGCAAAGAAATAGAAGAAGAAGATAAAAAAGGGCCAAAGAAAGATAGCTGAAGACACAAAGCAAAATATGAAGACAAAGATTGAAGACTAAAGTCTCCAAACCAAATAATGTAATACAAGGGGGTGTTGGAGAATATTACATTATTTGGTAGATGTTAAAGTACCCCCATGGTACATTTGTAAATATTAGACTAGGGTGTGAGTTATTAGATTAGGGAGTGTGATTTATATTTCCCCTAAAGTATGTGTCAATGTGTGAGATGATTCCAAGTATCATGTAATAAAGTGTGTAGTGTAAGAGTGTGCAAAGTGTCATATAATAAAGTGTGCAAGTGTGTAATATGTGAGAGTGTGCAATGTGTCATATAAGTTGAGAGTCAAGTATTCAAGTGAAGAGACACATGATATGTGTCAAGATGTAAAGTGAAGGGACATGAGAGTTTTGTCATATGTGAGGAATAGGAAAGGATGCATCTCCCAAATATGTGAGGAGAGCAATAGTCAAGTATTGAAGAGTCACCTTTTAAGGTTATATTATGGAGACAAAGCTCCATGTACTGTAATGAAGAATCATCAGAGAAAATAAAAGACTGAATACAATTTGAGCAATAATAATGTAAGTTTATTTCTGCATATTATTGTTATTTCATAAATGTTATATTCATTGATATTGATATTATTTTGTGAATGAGCCTTCATATAATTTATATGATTTATATTAGATCCTAAGAAATAGGACCTGTGATATAATCTGGCTAAAAAGCCATCACTATCTGTAGAGCTTTCACTTTCTTTGTGTCTATCTCTTCTTTTCCCATTTTAGATTCTTCCTTTCTTTACATTAAATTGCCCCCAGTGTCGATTATTCTGCCTTGATAATCTTCCTGGGGTCACCTTTTTTTTAATCGTCCCATCATACCTTTGCATGGTTCAAGGAGACAAGTTTCCTTTTGCAACTACTATGTGACACATCAGATTTTATGTTCCTACCGCAAAAGAGTTCGAAGAGTTTGAGAAGCTGGCTTTCCTTTATGAGTTGTCATGCCACATGTTGGATCTTTTCCTTCCCATGAACACACATTATTTTTTTTCTCTGAATGTGTCTATATATTGTCAGTGTAATTGTAGAGCATTATTGACGTCAGTAACCCAAGGGACCTACTTGAGCAAGGGCTTCAGCATATTCTTGTTAACTGGGGCTTGCTAAGGTACATCAATGAGGGTTCCTTGTATGATGGCACCATTATTATGAACCTCGATATTTCATAGATTTTCAGTCTGCATATGCTTAATTTCCTAGTCCTTTTGTATTTGGAGTCCTAAAGGAGGACCCTATCCCTCATCAATTTCTTCATTTTGGATATGCTGATCATGCACATGTTTTGCCTGCAATGCTCAGTGACTTCACTCAACTAAATGTCTTGTCTACAGTCCATATAATTCAACTACCCTATAACAACCCTTTGCAAGCTAGGAACAATAAACTTTGCAAGCATCATTGCTTTGTGAAGAAACTGGGATAAACTGGGTATGTGTTATCCTCCTAAAGGTATTATGAAATCCCCATAAATTTTCATGTGCTCAATCATTGCAGTTCGTTTGACCAAGTTCACCCATCTTTGCCTGGATATTGTTTATAAAATATTTTTGAAGGCCTCTATAGTTGTATTCTCTTGAGGATGGTCTGGTGTAATTATATTGAATCATAAAACATTTTAACAGGGCTTCAACTATCTGAACTTAGAATGGGGCCGCTGTAATTATGATCCGTGAAGTTTGCAGGATGGGAATGGTGTGAGTTGACCAGGCGATTTATTGGGAGGGCAGGATGCATCATTGCAGGGTGCCATCTAATCCCAATTTTTCTGAACAGGTCCCAATCACGGTAAAATTGGCAGCCTGAACACGGAAGTTATTGTTGGTTTAAATGTCTTAGTCACAGGTTCAACACCTGAGGCTGGGTAAATTGCAATATTGTTCAGCTTTTCAAGGATGACCTCTTATAAATAGCTGTGCAGCTGGAATATCTTTTTCAATAGAGGGCGTTTCTCTATTATGGATCTGCAATAGACTATCTGCATATTTTTGTCTTCGGTGTATGTCACGATGTTAAAGTCATATTCATGGAAGGACATTCACTAGTGATACATGGAACTGTGAAGTCAAGGCTTATTGACTATATATTTAATTGTTTTGTGGTCTGTAAAGAATGTGATTAGTGTCAGTAACAAATACTTCCTGAACTTCTGTCATGCATATACCATAGGCAGGGCTTCTTGCATGTTATAATGGCATAATTCAAATTTTGCCTTTGTCGTCTTCCAGCCAGTAAATGAATATGTTAAGCTACGCCCCTCTTTTTCAGTTGAGGAACAACAGCTTATAGCATCAATGATTGTGCTTGAGGCGTTTGCGTGGACATGTAAATGTAGAGGATTTGTTAAGAAACAGTAAAATGAGCAGAGTCCCTGTCTGCTCCTTCAAAGTATCAAAAGTTCTCGAGTGTTGCTCTGTTTACCAGAATTTGTTTTAAAACAGAAGACATTAAACATAATAGGTTCTTTTCCAAAGTAGTAGGGCCCCACAAATAGTCTTATCAAGCACCTGATATAAATTCCTATGTGGAACTATGAAGTGAGTGTTTCCATGGAAACAGAAGACATTAAAGATAGCGTATTCTTTTCCAAATGAGTAGGGTCTCACAAGTAGTCTTATCATTGCGAAAAATATGGCTAGCGCCTGGTATAAATTCCTAAGTGGAACTGTGAAGTAAGTGTGACACATATTGTGTGTTAACACTAAAAGGTATGTAATCTATGAAATTGGAAAATCTTTGTTTTTCTAAGGAGGATCTTCCTACACGTATACTACCAGTGGCAAGTCTGGATCCATTGTCTGATGGGAGACTGTACAATTTATGTGAAGATACTGGTAAGAGAAATCCATTAGCATGTATTTGCTTGTGATTTTCAAGAAAGGTAAGGGATAACATAGCAGGACTATTAAATATGTCCAGTGTGGTGTCTATAATTGCTGCATTTAGAATATTTCTAGAGAAATCCGTCAGCATGTATTTGCTTGTGATTTTCAAGAAAGATAAGGGATGACATAGCAGGACTATTAAATATGTCCAGTGCAATGTCTCTAATTGCTGCATTTAGAATATTTCTATATGAGCAATAACTATCTGGTCTTCGTTGTGTGTTACTTGTTACTGTAACTTTTTCCCTACCAGCATAACCTTTTAAGTTATATTTTTACATGGGAACTCTGCATAAATTATCATCTAAAGTATACGACTTTTTAACTTGTAACCTAACATGCAATATTTTTCTGTGCAGGATGATCACCTTGCTTCAGTTCACAAAATGTTGGGTAGGCACTCCATGACAAAAAACTGTGGTCATAGCTGAAGGTCCACCTAACAGAGCGAATTGATTTATTTGTTTTATGGTTTTTTTTTTATTAAATTAATTATGCCAAATTGGATAATTACACTTCTAATGAGATACTAATCTGATTGGTTGCGAGCCGCTGATATCTCAACTTTCCTAATTAATTTGTGGCAGCAGAATCACAATTTCTACTTAACCTTTTCTATCTAAATTGTGCCAGAGTCTATAAATCTGCATTTGAGTGGATTGCTTTTGTTAATGCTGAATTTCGGATTAATGTTTACAAAATGTTTGTGATGTCATATGTTTTGTAGTGTTAAGTCTTGCAACAGGTTGTTAATGATAAATTTGGTATGTATTTGCTAATGCATTGTGAAAATGTTTTAGAGTGCTGACTTGTAGTGAGTGTCAAGTTTGTGCGGGAATTTATAAGGGGCATGCAAAGGTGATATAAACTAGGGATCCCACAGCTTTTGTTGTCTCATACATCCTGTGACACCAAGGATTTTCTTGGAAGCTGTCTGTGTGAGGGCATTGCAATCTTATATGTAGATTTGTTTTGTTTCCTTTGGTAACAGTTTAAATTAATATATGGCACATAGCCTTTGGAAAATGACTGCTTGCTGATGCAGTAATATCTTGGCAGATAGGTTAATTTGGAGCTGACTGCTATTGTGCAGATACGGCTTCTACATTATTTTGTCAGGAAGTTGAAGTTCATCTGGAATATAACAGGGACACATGTGATGTCATTGTTGTGAATGAGATGTTTTTGGAATCTTGCATATTTGTTTGTGTTGAAATAGAATCATGCATGGCCGATAGGCTAGAATAAATGAGTGCTGTGTAAATAAAGATCTGTGGAATGTAAATTGTTGGTGGAACTATGGCAAACATTCTATTTTGATGGGAATTAGGACTATATCCTAGTCATGTTGAAGAGGGATTGATTATGTGTACTTTGTTGCTCAGAAGTGTGATTATTGTTGAGAAACATTTGTACGTGAAACCTACCAGAAATGACATAGTACACCAGGTAGGTCTGTTATAGAAGTTAGGATAGATTAAACATGTTTCAAGTCGAGTGACTAACAGAAGAGACATGTACTCCAAAAAATCTCAACAATGTGTTCCCTTTTTTCCCTTTTTTTAGGGTCCATTGCCGAGGGGACTTGGAACCTTGACCTCTTCACAAGAACCTCATGGTATATCTCTACTATGTTTGATGCAAAGAGCAGAAGTTCCTGAGGAAATTAATTGATGTCAATAAGTTCCTGAGGAAATTAATTGATGTCAATAAGACCTCATGGTCTATCTCAACAATGTTTGATGCAAAGACCAGCAATACCTAAGGAAATTAATTGATGTCAATAAAGGTTCTATTTGTGTAAAATAACAATTAGTCCAGAATTATGATGTTGAGAGTGGTAAATTTGTATCACAAGAGGATGATGAAATTATAGAGTTCTTGTAAATGGAATGGGTTGTTGCTATAGATTAAACTGTGGATTGGAATGTGTAAATGGAAAAAATGGTTGTATTGGAATTTTTGAGATTTGTTTTTCTCTACAAGCTGAGTAAAAGAGGAAGGCATGAATTGTAAACCAAGAGAATCATAAACGATGTCACTTGATAAATATGAGCTTGAGTGGGCTTGGTGGTGAAGGCTTAGGTACTGAAGGTAAGAGGTCCAAGCTTCCAAGCTTCAAATCCAAAAGGGGCTCGGAATGTACCTCATGTAAGGGGATGAAACAACGCAAGTGTCTCTTCTCACACATGGTGGACATAGGGAAGTACAAGGTGGTCTCATATGCACAATGCTCATGTATCTTAAAAGTAAGCTTATTAATAGTTTGCCTAGTTGCTACTAAGGATTCAAGGCCATGCAACTAGCAAATGAATGGCTTCAAGTATCATCTTGGTTAATACGTGATACATTAACTAACACTCTTTATTATTGAAGGTCAAAATATCATCTGATTAATACTTATACATTAGCTAGCTTTTTTTTATTATTGAAAGTAAGGAGAGATTAGGTATATCACAATTTAGACTAATTATTTTAGTTTTTTTTTTAATAATTCAACTAGATAACAACTAAGTTACTGCATTGGTGTAACACTAGTTAGAGTGAAGCCATAAAAAAGAACCGTTTAACTTAAGAAATCAAATTTAAATGGTGTTTTTTCCCATGGGTGTAGTACTTAATAATTCAACTAGATAACAACTAAGTTAATGCATTGGTGTAGCACTAGTTAGAGTGAAGCCATAAAAAAGAACCGTTTAACTTAGAAATCAAATTTAAATGGTGTTTTTTCCCATGGGTGTAGTACATAACACTAAATATAGTGTCGAAGATTATGTTGGAGTGTTGTCCAAAGGCTTAGGTAAAAATTAAATTTATAATGGTAATTTGTTTATATTAATCAACAACAAAATTATGGTTGTTAATGGTATTTTTAATTTGATTTTTAATATATTATTTTAGTGAATGTAGTGCCAAAGGCTTACATTAGAGCATGTTGTCAAAATAGAGATGTAATGTTTGACTTGGAAATTAAATTTAAATGGTGTTTTTCTCACTAAGTGTAGTGTTGTCACAACACTAATTTTTGTTGGAGGTATTATATTATGTGGTACCTTGAGTACCATTGTAAATATTTAGACTAGGGAGTGTTATTTGTGTCAACAATATGTGTCAAGTTGTTAATTGTGTTTATGTGTCATGTAATCATGAGTTTTGAGTGAAAGATGCAAGTGAAGAGTTGTGTTATGTGTTTTGTATGTGAGTTATGAGTGTGATGTGTCAAGTTTAAAAGTACGGAGTTATATGTAATCATAAGAGACTTTGTCATTATATGACATGTGAGATTTGTCATGTAAAGAGGTAATGTGAAATGTTGCATCTCTTGGTATCTATACATTGAAGACAAAGCTCTATGTAATGTAATGAATTTTTGATTGAATCAATAAAGTTTTTTAATGCAATATTGTTGTTATTATTGAACGAGATTATGTGTGAAATTATATGATCTTGGAAATTATATACTTGTAATATTTGGGTCCTTTTGCTAATAATGATATCAAAGCCACTTTAGTAAGCTCTATCTAAGGAGGATGAGTGAATTGCAAGGAAAGTTTCAAAGGAGAGGATCGGTGGTCCAAGCTACGAGGAAGGTTTCGAAGGAGAGGATTGGTGGTCCAAGCTACGAGGAAGGTTTCAGAGGAAAGGTTTTGTGGTCTAAGCTACGTTTGAGGAAGTTTTGGAGGTCGAGACTGTTGTCCAAATTACAAGAAGAAAGTGAGGAGATGATTATGCAATGATTGGTGGTTTAAGGAAGAACACAAAAGTGACAATGTTGGAAGAGTGAAAGAACTCAAAGGAACGTGGGAGCAACAACTTGGAAATTATTTTGAGAGATGTATGAGTGAAGGTACAAAATAGATATTGTGGTGTGCAAATATTTGGTGGAGTTTGAGTCTATGTTCAAAGGTGAGAGTGTGAGCCACATCTTGAAGAGGAGGATTTGTTCACGAAGAAAGGTGCGAGCTATGTCCGAAGACATTCATGTAGACAAACATTAGAGACTGATAAAGCAAAGAGATTGGAGGAACATTGAATGGAATAGAGTATCGATGGATATTAACGTGCAAAAGATTGGAGTGAAGTTGAGTTTGGGAGGATATTGAGAGATTTGGAACCTAAGCGTAGAAGGATTGAGAAGCACCGAAAGGTCATTGGAAGATCGGAATCTAAGAGCAGAAAAGCAGTCAAATGATTATGTCAGATTGAGTTTGAGAGTGGCCAAACGTGGAAGAAATGGGCCAGCTATGTCCGAAGGCAAATATTCGTGTAGACACAAACATTAGAGACTGATAAAGCAAAGAGATTGGAGGAACATTGAATGGAATAGAGGAACGATGAATATTAACATGCAAATAATTGGAGTGAAGTTGAGGTTGGGAGGATATTGAGAGATTTGGAACCTGAGCGTAGAAGGATTGAGAAGCATCGAAAGGTCATTCGAAGATTGGAATCTAAGAGCAGAAGAGCAGTCAAATGATAAAGTCAGATTGAGTTTGAGAGTAAAGGAATGCAAACATTTTTGTGGAACATTTTTATCCGGATGTCCTAATGCAATTAACTTAATGATATTTCAGCATATGAATTAAGGGTGTGTTAGAGAACGTGACACCACATTGAGGTATTTCTTGACTTTTATGATTATTAAGGAAAAGGACATCTTTTTAAGAGTTTGATTTTTGTTTTGGTATTGATAAAAAAGGGGGTTGAAGGGCCTTGACCCTTTACACAGAGCTCCAAAGATGTAAAAGAAAAAACAAGAGAAGATCATACAAATGCAAGATAGCCCTATCTTAGTAAAACAAACAAACCTGGGCTAAACCTGTTGATGGAGAAGCTGAAATAATATTCCTCCTGCTATCCTTCTATTTAACATGGTTGATGCAGTGCTCAATGCTTTACATAATTGATAAAGAAACTACTGACAATAATGTAATTTAGTGTGCTTATGCTTTTCTCTGTCCTCTTTATCTGTTGGCTTCATTATCAGTTCTTATAATCTGCTGAGTTTGATTTTAAGGTTAGTTGTTTGAGAGATATAATGTGTTTAAAATATTAAAGAATAAAGTGAATGAGAGGGATAATTAATTGAAAGAGCTAATTAGTTAAGGATTGAAGGAGAAAATTGAAATTGTGAAATTGACATAAGAAGATTATAATGTGTTTAAAATATTAAAGAATGAAATGGGAGGAATTAATTAATTAAAGATCGAAGGAGAAAATTGAAATTGTGAAATTGAGAATTAGGGAGACATAAGAAGATAAAGGGATTTAAAATTAGAGGAAGAATTGACATTGATCGAAGAAGAATAAGAAGAAGATTATGAAAAAAAATCAGAGGATTGATTGAATGAAATGAAAATTTGAAATTGAAAAATTGAATTTGAAGAAAAAAAGTTGTTAATTCGGGAAGAGGAATTCTACAAAAAAAAGAAGAAGAATTGAATCGAGATAAATTGAAGGTGAAATTAATTACTATTGAAGAAGATATTTAGAATGCATTGATAGAAGAAAGTAAAGAGAGATTGAAATGTCTAAAACTTTACACACAACATTTGATAGAGAATATTGATGAACAAAAAGATATTTCAATAAAATTAAAGGAATTACCCTTATTCCTTAGGGAAGCCAAAAATGAAAAATTCACAACATTTAGCAATTATATAACTACATAACTTAATGAAAGAAGAGGAAATTCTAACGATGCTATTATACTACCTATAGGTATGATAATGTATATGACATTTCTTACTTTTGAAATTTGTAAAGACAAGAACATAAAACAAGAAGAGTTGATTAAAACCTTGAAGGACAAACCAATGACAAAAGATATCAGTTGCAACACAAATGACTTATGGCATATGATAGCAAATGATCTTCTTCAAGAAACAAATTTGGGTGTAACCAAAGAATGTACAAACAATATTGATGAACATGATGATATGTTGGTGCATTCAACATGTGTTAACTTCAACAACATGACTGATAATAAAGCCATTGGATTCAAATATTCATGGAATATATTATTGTGATGACTTACTCGTAAGAATGACAAACAACAGGCCATAAGAACATATTCAATGCCCGAACATGAAGGAATACTAGAGGTACATCAGGAGACGAAGACAAGAATTAGAGATAGCAGGCAAGAAGCCTTCATACCAAATAATGTAATATGAGGGGGTGTTGGAGGTATTATATTATTTGGTACCTTGAGTACCATTGTAAATATTTAGTTTAGGGAGTGTGTTTATTATTTGTCAATAGTATGTGTCAAGTTGTGAAGTGTGTTTATGTGTCATGTAATCAAGTGTGAGTTATGAGTGAAAGGTGTCATGTGTGTAAGTGAAGAGTTGTGTGAGGTGTCTTGTATGTAAGTGAGAGTTATGAGTGTGATGTGTCAAGTTTAGAAGTAGGGAGTTATATGTAATCATGAGAGACTTTGTCATTATGTAATATGTGAGATTTGTCATGTAAAGAGGTAATATGAAAGGTTGCATCTCCCGTGAGTTTGAGGAGAGCAAAGGTCAAGATTCAGGTGCATGCGAAGAGTCTCTTATATATATAATGAAGACAAAGCTCTATGTAATGTAATTTAATCAATAAAGTTATTTTTATGTAATATTGGTGTTATTATTAAATGAGATTATATGATCCTGAAAATTATAGATCTGTGATATTTGGGCTTATTTGCTAACAGTGTTATCACATATAAACCTTATATCAAAATCAAATGCCTTTCTATTTCTAGTACAAGGGCTCATGTAAGCCTACAACCAATTCATGGATAGGGATATTTAAAACAAAGGTTAAATCAAGTAATAGGTTACTATATCTTATGATGGCAATCCCTTACCCATATTTTGCAAATATCAAAATTGCCTCACTATAATTGGGAAAATGACCTTTACTTCAATTAAAATACATTTAATAACATAAGGATACTAACCTATTTAAATTCTTTCTAATTTAAATTACTAATAATAAGGAACAAGTTAGGATTTTCTCTTAGAAAACCTAACTTTCAAGTCTACTTCTCTAAGGTTAGTCCTCCCTTTGGGGTTTCCTATCCATTTTGTGTTTCAAATCCCTTGTAAACAGAGGGTTTGGATCCTCTAAAAGAAACTAGCAAATTAAGAGGTAAATCACGAATTTTGTGGCAAGTTTTTTGCATTCTCTCGTATTCAAGTGATCATGTAAAAAATTGTTATAGATATCCAAATTTTGCAAAAAAGGGTACTGTTAGCAATCCAACTATACTTACACAGGATTTGGAATAATAAAATATTCATACAAATGCATACATTCAATAAAAAATTTATTGAATAATATTATTGATGAATATTGAATACAAAAATTTGAATAAGAAAATCCGTTTAGATGGCCTCACAGAGAAGAGAAGTGTAGATGAAATTAAACTCACAACTTAGAGGAATGGGAAAAAAAGAACTCTTATGGAAGCAAAAATCTAGAATTCAATGGCTCAAAGAAGGAGATCAAAACACAAATTTCTTCCACAAATCTCTTCTACCTCGAAGATCTCACAACTTTATTTCTTCCCTGAAATCAGATTTTGGAGATGTTTATACTTGGGATGGCATGAACTCTATTGTTGTTGATTTCTTTTCCAATATTTTTCTTTGCTACTCCTCTTGAATCAACTTCTCAACAAAATGTTCTTCAAGCAATCCCTTCTCTTATCACTTCGAGGAGAACTCTATTTTGTCCGCTCATTACTATCAATGAGCTTTAACAGGTAGTTTTTAAAATGCAAAAAGGGGAAACCCTAGGTCCTGATGGTTTTCCCATTGAGTTCTACTAAGAGTTCTGGGATATCCTTCATGTTGATTTATTAGAGGTGGTAGAAGAAGCCAAGAAAGCCAAAGAAATTTTGGAGGTTATAAAATTTATATTACTCTTGTTCCAAAAGCTCAAGAGGTTGATCATATCTAAGCTTTTAGACCTATTGCTTTATGTAATGTTCTTCTCAAAATCATTACTAAAATCATGGTAGAAAGGTTGAAGCCTCTTTTGCATAATATTATTTCCCCGGAGCAAGGGGGTTATGTGGAAGGGCGTCAAATAGTAGATGAGATAGTTCTTGCTCAGGAAGCCATCCATTCCATGGATATTGATGAGGAATCTTAGACCTAGGGGCTAATTTATTTTTAGACCTAGGATAATGTAATTAGGACTTAGTCTGCAAAATAATCAACGTGAGTTGTTTGTTTCCTCCGTTGAATGGTCTAGGTCTCGGTGTTTTTGTTTTTAGCATTGTAGGGCTTACAATTTTAGCCTTTCCGAATTTGTGTACGTAAATCCTTGGAGCAGTTCATCATTTCTAGGATTACGATTTTCCTTTTGGGCTTATTTAAGTCCTATGTTTGTTTTAATAAAATTCAGCTTCATATTTTCCATATCATTGGTATCAGAGCGAAGGAATTTTTGGAGATTTTGGGTAATTTCCGATCTCCATAGGGTGGTTTGGATAGTTTTCCACCACCTTCATTCCAGTGTGAAGCTCAGAAAAGTTGCACAAATTTTTGCTGCCAATATTGCAGAAAAATTGCTGCTAAATTCCATTTTTATTTGAAAAATTTGCTGTCAAATTTTGTTGACGATAAAAAAAAAAAAAATTTTGTCGACAAATTTTCAAGGAAAAACAAAATCAAATTTCTGAAGGGCAGATTCATTTTTGGGCAGTTTTCATTTGAGGGCAGCGTGCAGCGGCTGCGTTGAACTTCTGCAAATCTCGAAGCGAGCAGCGACTGCATTGATATTCTGCGATTTTCGAAGCAGTGATGTTGTCCTGCCTTTCCTGCAAATCTTGAAACCACGAGACGTCCACACTGTCTTATTCCCGACGAGATCGTGCGTTATTTTGCCTAATTTATTTTGGACAGCGGCCACTGCGTCTTTCAACGCCTCTGCGACCTACGACTTCCCGATGCCACCAGACAAACCCTTCACGATTTACATTTTCTTGCAACCCCGAATGACGACAATACGATGAATTTTTGGCCAATTCTTTGGGAATCCGCTACACTGCAGATCGTGCAGGCGACTATCAGATCTCTGTCGCTTGCCTACACATTTACGAAAACCATCGTTGTTTCCTTTCCCACATCGGCGTTTGCTGGAACACGCGACGCCAATCGCCGTCTCCTGAAGCCGCTGGACGCCCAATCCTGCATGGATTATCTGCGCTGCCCCTGTCACACCCGCCAAGCCACCACGTTCTGATTTGATCGACGCAATTTTCTATCCGCTCGACAATGCCCGACTTGATCTGTTTACAGATCTAAGGGAAGCTATTTTCCTGCCATTTTTGGCAGTGTTGCCGCGGACGACAAGTCCCTTTGTGTTTTTCGGTGGCTTACGACATTATGGCGGGAAGTTTCGAATCGCAACTTGCTGAGGAGAAGCCTTCCGATTTTCCACGATTTCCTGTCTGGCAATTTTTGGCCGCGACCAGATCTGCTGTGCGTCGACCGCGTGGACGCTGTTCGTGGCCGAGTGGAGGGATCTGCTGTTCGTGGCCCATGTGGAAGATTTTTTGTTCGTGGCCGAGTGGAGGGGTCTACTGTGCGTGGATAGCAATGACGACTTTGCTGTTTGTGGACCAGCGAGGAAGGATCTGCTATGCGTGGACAGCTCCGCGTACATGGGCAGTCCACTCCTGTTGGTGGAATTTGGCAATTGCGGATAACCTTATCCGTTGCCTAGGTTGGATTTTACTTATACATTAAGTTGCCATTCATACATTCCAACATTAAATAAAAAAAAAAACAAAACAGAGGGAAATTCCATATAAAAAAAAAAAAACATTTAATTTTGTCTTTTCCACCAAGTCAAATTTTGACTTTGTTTTTTTAAAGCATTGTGCAAATTTTTATTTTTGCCCTTCCATTGTACATTTGCAATTTTTGCAAATTAATTTGGGCACTTTTTATTTTGCACATTTTGTAATTTGTCTTTTTGTGACAATTCTTGCTGGCGATCACTCGGGGTCAAATGGCTTCCGAATTAGCCGATAAGTTGGCTCAAGTAACCCAACTTGTCAGCGTTTTGGCTGATAAGGTTACTTCTAATGAAGTTCAACAACAATATGAGGTTCATGTTTATACTGGTTTGCGAGATCCTTGGAGCAGTTCATCATTTCCTGTGAAGTTAAATGGGACTCTTTGAGTGGCTTGTCATGCCCTTTGGCCTTACAAATGCTCCAGCTACATTCATGCGGCTAATGAATGAAGTATTCAGAGATTGTCTAGATCAATTTGTAATCATATATTTGGATGACATTCTTATATATTCTTCTACTTGAGAGAAACATTTGGAACACTTGGAAACGGTTCTTCAAACTCTTCGAAAGAACCAATTGTATGCAAATTTTCCTAAGTGTTCCTTTGGGCAAACATTCATTGCCTATCTTGGATTTGTAATTAGTGAAAAAGGTGTGCAAGTAGATCCTTCCAAAGTTGAAGTTATCTTCTCTTGGCCAACTCCTACTTTAGTCATAGAGTTAAGGAGTTTTCTTGGACTTGCCAATTTCTATCGCAAGTTCATTGGAGGATATTCTTCTATTGCTGCACCTTTACACTATTTGACGAAGATCAAAGTTTAGTTTCAGTGGACAAAGGATCAACAAAAAGCCTTTCACACATTGAAAAAAAAATTGAGTACTGCACTAGTTCTTGTTCTTCTCGATTTGTCTCAACCATTTGAGATAGAAGCGATGCTTCGCAAGTTGCACTTGGAGCTGTGCTCATGCGGAATGGCCATCCAGTGGCCTATCATTTAGAGACATTTTTAGAGGCCAAGAAGAACTATTCTACATATGATAAGGAGTTCTATGCTTTGGTTCAAGCAATCAAGTATTGGAGGCATTATCTCTTGGGAAAAGAAACAATTGTTCATACAGATTACATGCCCCTTAAGTTTCTTCAATCTCAAACAAAAATTGAGGAAGCTAGACACATGAAATGGGCATCGTACTTGCAACAATTCCATTTGGTAATCAAGTACAAGAAAGGACGAAACAATGCAGTGGATGATTGTTTGAGTCGTCCTCCTTCTACTCTTGTTTTGACAATTGTCACTACTTCTCATATTGGCGGCCAAAATTGGCCTACACAGTATCCAATTCTCTTCAGCAAATCTCTGTGAATACCTTTCGCTTGGACCTTCTAGCTCATCTTGGCATTCACGATGTTGTCAATGTTGATCTTCTCAAACCATACTATGATTCCATGTTGGAGACAGTTCCAGCCATCATACATCCAGTTGATGTGGTTCTTGAAGCTCAGCTTTCGCTTGACGCCGATACAGTATTTGATACGAAGACCCGACAAACACGCCAAGGTGTTTCTACTTCATATCTTGTGGCCCACCGAGGCCAATTTCCACATCAGGCTCGCTGGATTTTTGCTCACATTCTGTCCCGGGATTTTCCCTCTTTGTTAAAAGCATTGGAGTCCAATGCTTATTTTGTTGGGACGAATGATGAGGAATCTTAGACCTAGGGGCTAATTTATTTTTAGACCTAGGATAATGTAATTAGGATTTAGTCTACAAAATAATCAATGTGAGTTGTTTGTTTCCTCCGTTGAATGGTCTAGGTCTAGGTGTTTTTGTTTTCGGCATTGTAGGGCTTACAATTTTAGCCTTTTCAGATTTGTGTACGTAAATCCTTGGAGCAGTTCATCATTTCTAGGATTACGATTTTCCTTTTGGGCTTATTTAAGTCCTATGTTTGTTTTAATAAAATTCAGCTTCATATTTTCCATATCAGATATGCAAAAATCTCCTTCCATGTTCATTCGGTTAGACTTATCCAAAGCTTATGACAGAGTGGATTGGCACTTCCTTATCAAAGTTTTGAGGCACTTTGGTTTCTTATGGGATGTATCTCTTTAGTTTCCTACTTAGTTCTTATCAATGGCAGGCCTTCTTAGTCGTTCCCAGCTTCCAGAGGTATTAGGCAAGGTGACCCGCTATCCCCTTATTTATTCATCATTCTTGTTGAATGCTTGGGTAGGACTATAGCCAAAAAGAGGGAAAAAAACACCCTTGAGGGAGTTACCATTGCTCAGGGAGCTAGACCTATCTCTCATCTTCAATTTGTGGATGACTCTACTCTTTTAGGTAAAGCGACAGTTAAGGAAGCTTCTAATATTAAGAAAATCATTAGCTGTTTTTCTAAGGCTATCGGGCGATTGATCAATGAAGACAAATCTAAAGTTATTTTCTTTCACTGCTCTGCTAGATAGGAATCCATGGTCTTGGATAAATTAAGATATAATAAGGCCTCCCTTCCAAGCACTTATTTAGGTATTCCCATAAATATTCAAAGGTAGAAAAATAAATATTGGAATTGGTTGTTGGACAAAGTCAAGAAGAAAATTGGAAAGTGGACCAATAGGTGGCTTTATTCTGGGGGTAGAATCACCTTGGTAAAATCAGTCCTTCAAGCTATTCCTATTTATGTATCTTTCGTGTTGAATATCCCACAGGCAATTCTTCGAGAACTGGATCAAATCAGTCATCGTTTCCTTTGGAGTGGTACTAAGGAGAAAAGAAAATGGGCCTTGGTGAAATGGGAAACTTTATGTCTTCCTAAGAATGAAGGGGGGTTAGGATTCCGGTATTCTATTAATAACAACAAATATTTAGTTGCTAAATTATATTGGAGGATGTTGTATAACCCCAATGGTATTTGGGCCTATAATATTCATGCTAAATATGCTGAGAACAAAAGTCCTGAAGACCTTGTTCGCTATCAACTTCCTACCAAAGGTTCTCCCATTTTAGCAATTCTTAAGACTAATGAGGATTTGATAAAGAAATATTTATTTTGGATCATTTATAATGGTCAATAGGCAAATTTTTGGACAGATTCTTGGTATGATCACAGGCCTTTGATAACTCAGTTTCTCAATTGGAGGCCTTGGATGGAGGAGCTTCACCGAGCTAACTAGATAAAGGTGGCTAATTATTGTTGGTACCATACTGGTAATTCAAAGGTTGGTAGATATTGGATCCCTATTGAGGACTGACCTATTCAAATCCCAGAAAGGCAAAGACAAGATATCCAAGGCATCCTTCATATGAGATCTCTCTCTTGGTCCCATGAAAAAGATTGTTTTGGATGGAACAACACTACTAAGGGTGAGTATTCAATTGCTCAAGTTTATTTGACCTTAAGCCATAATAATCCCAACCATTCTTTTGATATATTTTCTCAATTGTGGGATCAAAAGCTATGGCCTAAGGTGAGGTTTTTTAATTGGCTTTTTATTGCATTGTAGGGTGCTTATTGGTGAGCAACTTATGAAGCGTGGTTTTCATGGCCCTTTTAGATGTGAAATGTGTGAAGAGAATGTAGAAACTCTCAACCATATTTTTATTGAGTGTACTTTAGCCTTTGAGCTATGGAGGAGAATGGCCACTTTACTTGGCTTATAGTGGTCCAATTTTTTTACTTTTGAACAACTTTGGAGGGATTGGCCTAATCAAGAGGGTGTTGATCATTTTATTAGGCAGTTAGTTTGGATGGGTTCTACCATTCTTCTTTGGAATATTTGGAATGAAAGGAATAGTCAAATTTTTAATCAATATAGGAAGGATATTCACTATATTTGGCAAAATACCATAGCCAACTTAGTTGAATCAGTCCATCAACTTCTTAATCACCCCCAAAACTCCCACCAAAGATGGGATCAAGTGATGCAAATATTGAAGATTAAATCTTCTAAGGGCAACCAACCTAAAGGGAATGTGAGTATTTTTAATATGGATAGAACAAGAAATTGGCAACCTCCTCCTAAGGATTTTGGAAAAGTCAATACTGATGGATCCTCTAGAGGGAACCCTGGAAAAGCCAGTGTGGGAGGAATTGGTAGACTTTCAGATGGCTCCTTGGTTTTTACTTTTGCTAAGAATTTGGGTATTCTTTCCAATTACCTTGCTGAGGGGTATGGTATCCTCTAAAAGCCTTTAGGAGGCTACTAAGGTTGGATGGAAAAAGGTGTTAGTTGAGTCTGAATATCAATTTATGATTAATATTTTGAAGACTCATAAGAATCATAAAGGTTAATTGGAGAATAAAAAGAATTATTGAGAAGATTCAATTAATCCAGATGAGATTTTTGAAAGTTGATTATAATCATGTGGTCAGAGATCAAAACAAGAGTGTTGATGCTTTAGCTAATTGGACTTTGGACAAAGGTGATCTTACTTGTTATGGCCACCCTCCTAGATGGTGGGCTTCGCAAATTAGGGAAGCTCTTATTTTTATCATTTCTTTGGATGACTCTAGTTCTGAAGGTACCTAGTTTCTTCTTGCTTTTTTTGCTTCTCTTTGGTTCATTTGGGTTATTTTAGTTCCCTAGCTCAAACTATTATTTCTTTTGTTTCCTCGGTTTATTCTTGTATTTTTAGTCTTCTGGTCTAGATAGGTCATTGTTATGTTAATTTTTTTTGTTTTTTTATTTAGTTTTTTAAGGTGTGTGTGTTCTTTTGTTTTGTTTTGTTTTTGTGTTCTTTGTGTTGTTTTTTATTGTTCTTGTGTTTTTGTTGTTTTGTGTTTTTTTATTTTATGTTTTTTGTTATTGTTCTTGTGTTTTGTCATTCTTGTTCTTGTGTTTTTGTCATTCTTGTTCTTGTGTTTCTCTTTGTTTATGTTAATTCATGTTTTTATGTGTGAGTGTTTTCTATGTTTTTTGTTTTTGTTTATTGTCTGTTGTTGGTTGTTTTTTATTTTTATTTTATTTTATTTTTATTTTTTAGGTTTTGGTTGTGTTTATTTTTCATGTTTTTTTTGGGTTATGTCTTTGTAGTGTTCTGTTACTTTTGTCTTGTTTGTGTTTTGCTATGTGGTTCTTGTGTTTTTCTACGTGGTTCGTGTTGTGGTTTCTTTTATCTTTTTGTGTGTGTGTTTAGTTGTGCTTTTGTTTTTGACATACTCAAGGAGCATGTTTTTTATTTTACTTTATTATTTTTGTTGTTATTTATTTATTTATTTACTTATTTTTAGTTTGGTTTTGTGTGTTTGTTTGCTCCTTGAGTATGTCAAATGTGGTAGGCCAGGTCCGAGTCCTGGGCATTTTTTGTAGAATGGATACCCATGCCTCCTTGGGTCTTACCCGAAAGTGGCATCCCTTTTGGGATGTTTTCCACAAAAAAAGAAGAATATTGAATACACATAATGAAAATACAATGAAATGAAGGTTTGTTCTCACTATATATATATATATATTTTATTTGTGGAAAACATCCCAAAAGGGATGCCAATTTTGGGTAAGACCCAAGGAGGCAGGGGTATCCATTCCGCAAAAAATGCCCAAGACTCGGACCTGGCCTACCACCTTTGACATACTCAAGGAGAAAACAAACACACAAAACCAATTTAAAAATAAGTAAATAATAAAATAAAATAAAAATATGCTCCTTGAGTGTGTCAAAAACAAAAGCACAACCAAACACGCACAATAAGATAAAAGAAACCACAACACAAACCACATAGAAAAACACAACAACCACATAACAAAACACAAAAAAGACAAAAACAATAGAACACTACAAAGACATAACCGAAAAAAACATGAAAAATAAACACAACCAAAACCTAAAAAATTAAAAAAATAAAATAAAAATAAAAATAAAAAACAACCAACAACAGAAAATAAACAAAAACAAAATACATAGAAAACACTCACACATAAAAACACGAAATAACACAAACAAAGAGAAACCCAAGAACAAGAACGAAAAAAACACAAGAACAATAACAAAAAACATAAAAAAAAAACAAAACAACAAAAACACAAGAACAACAAAAACAACACAAAAACAACACAAAAACAAAACAAAACAAAAGAACCCACCCACCTTAAAATACTAAACAAAAAAAAAAAAAAGAAAAAAAAAAAAAGAAAAAAAATGAACAAAACAATGACCTATCTAGACCAGAAGACTATTAAGGCAAGAATCAACAGAGGAAATAAAATAAAGAATAGAATGAGCTAGGGAACTCAAAAAAAACTGAATGAACCAAAGAGAAGCAAAAAAAAAAAAAACAAGAAGAAACTAGGTACCTTCAGAACTAGAGCCATCCAAAGAAATGATAGAAAGAAGAGCTTCCCTAATTTGAGAAGCCCACCATATAGGAGGGTGGCCATAACAAGTAAGATCACCTTTGTCCAAAGCCCAATTGGCTAAAACATCGACACTCTTGTTTTGATCTCTAACCACATGATTGTAATCAACTTTAAAAATCCCATCTGGATTAATTGAATCTTCTCAATAATTCTTTTTATTCTCCAATCCACCTTATGATTCTTAGAAGGAGTCTTCAAGAGATTAATCATAAGTTGAGAGTTAGACTCAACTAACACCTTTTCCCATCCAACCTTAGTAGCCTCCTGAAGACCTCTAAGGATACCATACCCCTTAGCAAGGTTATTGGAAAGAATACCCAAATTCTCAGCAAAAGTAAAAACCAGGGAGCCATCCTGAAAGTCTAACAATTCCTCCCACACTGGCTTTTCCGGGGTTCCCTCTAGAGGCTCCATCAGTATTGACTTTTCTAAAATCCTTAGGAGGAGGTTGCCAATTTCTAGTCCTATCCATCTTACTAATATTCACATTCCCTTTAAGTTGGTTGCCCTTAGAAGGTTTAATATTCAATCTTTGCATCACTTGATCCCATATTTGGTGGGAGTTTTGGGGGTGATTAATGAGTTGATGGACTGATTCAACTAAGTTGGCTATGGTCTTTTGCCAAATATAGTGAATATCCTTCCTATCTTGATTAAAAATTTGGTTGTTCCTTTCATTCCAAATATGCCAAAGAAGAATGGTAGAACCCATCCAAACTAACTCGCCTAATAAAATGATCAACACCCTCTTGATTAGGCCAATCCCTCCAAAGTCTGTTCAAAAGTAAAAAAATTGGACCACTGTAAGCCAAGTAAAGTGGCCATTCTCCTCCATAGATCAAAGGCTAAAGTACACTCAATAAAAATATGGTTGATATTTTCTACATTCTCTTCACACATTTCACATCTAAAAGGGGTATGAAAACCATGCTTCATAAGTTGCTCACAAGTAAGCACCCTACGATGCAATAAAAACCAATTAAAGAACCTCACCTTAGGCCAGAGCTTTTGAGCCCACAATCAAGAAAATATGTCAGAAGAATGGTTGGGATTATTATGGCATAAGGTCAAATAACCTTGAGCAAATGAATACTCACCCTTAGTAGTGTTGTTCCATCCAAAACAATCTTTTTCATGGGACCAAGAGAGGGATCTCATATGAAGGATGCCTTGGATATCTTGTCTTTGCCTTTCTAGGATTTGAATAGGCCAGTCCTCAATAGGGATCCAATATCTACCAACATTTGAATTACCGAGTATGGTACCAACGATAATTAGCCACCTTTATCCAATTAGCTCGGTGAAGCTCCTCCATCCAAGGCCTCCAATCGGGAAACTGAGTTATCAAAGGCTTGTGACCATCCCAAGAATATGTCCAAAAATTTGCATGTTGACCATTATGAATGATCCAAAATAATTTTTTCTTTATCAAATCCTCACCAGTCTTAAGAACTGCTAAAATAGGAGAACCTTTGGTAGGAAGTTGATAGCAAACAAGGTCTTCAGGACTTTTGTTCTTAGCATATTTAGCACGGATATTATTGGTCCAAAGAGCATTGGGGTTATGCAACATCCTTCAATATAATTTAGCAGCTAAAGCTTTGTTGTTATTAATTGAAGACCGCAATCCTAACCCCCCTTCACTCTTAGGAAGACATAAAATATCCCATTTCACCAAGGCCCATTTTCTTTTCTCGTTAGTACCACTCCAAAGGAAACGATGACTGATTTGATCCAATTCTCGAAGAACAACCTTTGGGATATTCAAAACGGAAAAAAACATAAATAGGAATAGCTTGAAGGACTGATTTTACCAAGGTGATTCTACCCCCAAAAGAAAGCCACTTGTTGGTCCACTTTCAAATTTTCTTCTTGACTTTGTCCAACAACCAATTCCAATATTTATTTTTTGCCTTTGAATATTTATGAGAAAAATTAATTTATAGTGGAAAACACCCCTTTCGGGATGCCACTTTCAACAGGTTGGACATAGGAGGAATGGAGCCTTATCAACCTCTACCAGCACATAGGACATTCCTAACTATACCATATATCTGCAGGATGGAGACAAGGGGAATGGAACCTGGGTCGGCCTCTACCAGCACCCAGGGCATTTACCACTGCACCACAACAAACAGATATTTTTGTTCTCACTATATTACTATCACACGGTTACACCAATTACATTGCATTGTCTTCAATATATACCCAACACGAATATGAGACCCTTCACATTCACAACCCTTGAATTTATACTTACACAAATATTTTATCTCCTCACACACATGGGAGATTTAACACTTCATATTTATCATAGAAGAAATATCACATAATAATAAATCTCTTATTTACTGCACATATCCACATAATAACAAAAACTCTAATGATTGCACACACTAAATAACAAACTCTTACATAACTCCTCACTTACATGACACCTACTATATACTCAAATATTTACATGACTCTAAAATAAGCTCTTTACATGGTACTTGCAATATTCTTACAAGGTACCAAATAATGTAATACTTCTAATTGGTACCTATTTTCATAGGGCTTGATTTATAGTTGATATGGATTGAAACCCTAGCATAACCCCTCAAATTTCAAAATGGAAATAGTATCGAGGATACTTGAAAAGGATGGATGAGAAAGATAAATTCATTAAGTGATAACCAATTTGATTTTATAATAAAACAATTAAGGAACTATGGCTTGTTTTAATTTATTAAAGTTGTGTGAAAACATTTAAAATAAAGGGTTGATTAAAGTTGGAGGGAAATTAAATTTTAAATAAGAAAAAGGAGGGAAATTATTTTGAAGGGTTAATGAGTATAAAGGTGGTGGGTGGGTGAAAAAGAAGGTCATTTTCACCAAGCGAATACAAAGAACAAGGAGAGGAGAGAGTAAGTGAAGATGGTTGAGAAGGGATGATCGAGACATTGGGTAAAGATTGTGTAGGCCATGGAGTGAGGAGAGGCAGTACCAAAAAAGGTAAGAAATGCCAACTTTTGCTTGTTTTGATTTTGCATAATTTATGCTTTGTAGATTTTTTGTTTTGGGGGGGTATGTTTTTGGGGGCTAGTGACACATCCGTATGGCATAATGGTCATCCATAGAGTGATTTTATAGTTGTACTAAGCTTTTGTTGCCATATGAAACTTTTGTGTCTTTTCGATGCTTTCATCATATGTCGCTCAAGTGCCTATGTAGTGGCTTTGTAATTTTATGGCACTATCATCATCAAATAATTCTTTTATACAATGATCACATAAGTCAAATATATATGCTTGTCTATACAATGCTATCATTGTTAATATAAACATTGTATAGACCATACAATAGTATCATTAGGCTAGGTCACTATTGTTGCGAATTGTTTCGGGGAGCCAAAATTTGACCAAACATAGTCTGAGATCTGACGAATTCGTCAGAGACCTGCAATCAGAGAAATAGAGATAAACTATAGAAAATGCAGCTATGCCAACAGAGGGCAATGATGTAGAATGATATCAATAATATTAAGCTGATAATTATAGACAAAAATATGAGTGCGTTACAATGATTTAATGACTAATCATGATTTTATGATGCATACAAGCTACATGGGTGAACTCCAAGATGCAGAATAATAAGGAATAACCATAAGATTAACTAAATGCGAGAATAATGCAGCGAGAAAAGAGTGAAGAAATGCAAACTACGGGCATCGATTGCCCCCAATGTTGACTGCAATCGAAATCGTCTCGGATTGGTACGAAATCGTCTCGAATTGGACAGGATCGTCTGCGACGATCTGAGCTTGCTCCGGCTGAAGAATAACAAAGTTCCTGCAAGAAAATTCGAAAAGGGACAAAGGCAAACAATAGTCTAGGATATTCTAATGCATGTAAAACTCGAAGTGCAGAAAAATTCAGCCAGGGGGATGTCAAGGGGAGGGCCTAAGATTAAATAGGCATAGGAAAGAGGTTGGGAGGTTGGAGATCATCCCAATTTGGGAGATCTCCAATGGGGGAAGTCTCTAACGGTGCAGACACGCTTTTGCCCCGGTTAGAGACGTCGTTGAAACAGAAGCTAATTATGAAAAATCAGTTTTGGGACGAAATCGGTTGGACGTTCTGCTCCAGACGAAATCGTCCAATCTGAGGCGATATCGTCTGATCGGAGACGATATCGTCCAACGGATGAAACAAACTCTAAAAATGGCACGAAAAATGAGGAAGCGGAGCGACGAGCGGTTTTGGAGCGGTTTTGGGGTTAAAATTTGAATTTGAATTATTACTAAGGTAATTTTAATTATTTGCTAAGGTTTACTGCGCCAATTTTAGGGTGCTACATTTTGCCCCCTCTTTAGCGAATTTTTCGAGGAAAATGCGTTAAAGATGAGTTCTTCTCGATCTATGAGAAAGCAAAAATTTATTCCCATTTTAGGCGACGATTCTTGGTCGAATCGTACGACAGCTTACTATGGTGCCCCCTCCGTGTTTTTACCCAAATCGAACGTTTGAGGTAAAAACGCGAAAAAGCAAATTTTTTTAAAATGTTGTTAATTGTTTTTGAATAAAATTAAGAAAAATAGGGAAAAACCCTAATTCATTTTTACTATTCATTTTCATTTTCTGGTTTCTAGAGCTCTGCAGACAAGATGGTCGAGACAGCGCACAGATCGACAGAGGTCCGACGCGGGCTACGGGTAAGAGTCTAAACTTAGTTTAGAATGCTTGAATTTTGATTTTCTATGCTTTTTAGATTAATTTTAAATGATTTTTGAGCATCGCGGCCATTTTTGGGCCGTCGACGTCGTCGGGACGAAATCGTCTCGATATCGTCGATTTCGTCCAGGGGCGAAATCGACGAAATGGGGACGATTTCGTCAAAGAAGGGACGATTTCGGCTTGCAAAATCGGAGATGAATTTGCTCAAATTTTGGACGATATCGTCCAATAGTGGACGATATCATCATTTATGAAATTGAACTTGTTTTACTTGCATTTTTAATCACTGTTTTATTAATGATTTTTACTGTTTTGTTGTTTATGTTGCAGAGAGGAGTACTAAAGAGCAGAGAATGGAAATACGATGGGCTGAGGGATGACTTGGCCGCTCTATCTCGAGGCGAGAGCGAGATCGGTTGGCTCAAGTCGGCTTGCGGCATGTGGCGGATATGCCACGGGTGTCTATAGACATGGGGCTATTGACAGCCCTAGCGGAGAGGTGGTATCCGGGTTCTTCCTATTTTTGGATTATCGACAAGGGAGATGACTCCCACATTGGAGGATGTATGGAGGATTTTGAGGATCCCCATACAAGGATGGCTAATTACTCCCATGGCCAATCAGGGCCGCGCGATGATGCGACTGTGCGGAGATCCGAGCTTCGCCCTGGAGAAGGGCGGAGTGAACATCGAGTCGCTACGCCAGATGCCTGGGGCATCTAGACTGACACAGGTTTTGGCTGGGGTGGTAGGTGGTCTACTGCTATGCCATCGAGTGGATGCGAGTACCATGGCTACTGACAGATGTGGTCTACGACATGAGAGACCATGGGTACAGGTTTGCTTGGGGGAGTTTTGTACTATGTCGATTGTATAGGATCCTGCATGGGGTCGTATACAAGGGCGGTCGATGTCTGGTTATGACATCACTACTACAGGTTTGGTGCTTGGAGCACATCATGGTGCGGAGGCCGGTAGGGCTCCCAGCGATAGGGATTGACGGGGAGAGGCCTCGAGCTTTCTACTGGTGGCTCCGGAGAGGGTCACGGCGATGGATAGATCCGCCACTGTCGTGGAGACTACTTGACGACCTTGTCTCCGACCGGATCACCTGGAGGCCTTGGAGAGATCATCCAGGGGTGGGCCGAGGATGGACGGGAGGTGGCTCGCGTTAGGCGAACCTGCTGGCTGAGGATGGAGAGGGGAGAGGTGGAGCTCCACCGCTACGACCGAGTTTTGAGGCGGTTCGGTCTACAACGGGGGATCCCATCTCTCAGAGACTACGAGTTTTCCTGGACCATCCGGGATAACACTACAGTTAGCGGGGCTCCAGATATGTAGCGCTTCTAGATTCAGGACACAGATGATGCCCCGATCCAGCCAGTGGATGGGGATGACGTAGGGGTAGCCGACGGCTACGATGCCCGGTACACGGGCATCCGCCCTCCTCGGATGACGAGGGCTCGGGGTCCGATTCATGTAGTTGTGCGTCGGATGGGGAGGCGGTGCCGGGCGGCTATTGAGGTGGCACGGGGTCACGGTGGGAGAGAGCGAGAGGAGGCCACATGCTCAGCAGAGGCCACGGCAGTGGGAGAGGAGGGAGGATAGACCCCCTTCTCCATGGAGAGAGAGGCCACCATCGCCCGATAAGGGCAAGGGTGTGGACACAGGAGAGAGTAGTGAGATGGCTACTCTCGGGTGGAGATTATCCATCTCCAGGCATAGGTGCAGACTTTACAAGATGAGGCTACACGCCATCGAGCTGAGGCTACACGGCTCAGAGATGAGGTTGCACGCCTCAGAGCATGGAGCAGAGGAGCGAGCACTCAGGAGCTGGCACGGTCGATTGCTCAAACCTTGTTCTATAAGGGTATCTACTTCTAGATGGTGCCAGAGGGCCAAAGGGTACAACTTCCAGTCGGCATTGCGGATCCGATCAGGGTTGGGTCATCGAGGACTGCATCCCGATCGACGACTAGGACTCGTAGTACCACACATACTACGATGGGGCCACCTCGTCCACCTCAAGGCGGGGGAGGAGATGAGGCTGAGAGCTCGAGGGGTTCTCGAGGCTAGGCTACTGCACTGCACAGACTGTATATATGATTGAGAGGATTGAGTATGCCAAGATGTAGATTGTGGCATACCAATCTAGTTTTGATATGATGTACATATATTTTGGATATATATATATAATATATATATATATATATATATATAATATTTTTGATCATATGACTTGTCTTATGCGTTTGTATGATGCTTTAATGTTTTGGTGTGATTGATTTGATGATTCATGTAATTATGTCGTTTGGAAATATTATGGTTTGAATGTCATGTTTTTTAAAATTTAAATGAAATAATCTGATGTAAACAAATTGGTTGTTTGTGATGTGATAATTTGATAAAAATAAAAGGGGACTTTTAACAATAATTTCAAAGGACATTGTCGCTATTATAGACCATTTCATGGAGTCGCCGCTCACTCGGTCGTCAAGCTAATCCCGAGTATAGAAATATTGTTAAAAAGTAAAAGAGTGCTTAAGAGACTGTCTTAAGACTTTGTTGTGAGGATGCAAGTGATGATGATGATGATGATGATTTGTTTTCAGATTTCCATGAAAATATTATGCATGAAATATTTTAAAATGATTTTTGCTAGGCATAAATTCCTAAGAGTGATAAAATTGTTGAATAATTCCCTAGGAATTATACCATCATTGAATTTTGACATAATGACATAAAACAGAATAAGTGTTTGTTTGTTTTAAAGCATAATTGTGTAACATAATGATTTAAGTCATATGTTTTGATGTTTTTAAATAAATGGGAAATAAAATTAGTGCAATGGTTTGCGCTAGGCATAGAATATTTAGGTATAGACTTATACCATCATCGCGAGATCCAAAGAAGAAAATAATATAATAGTTTTATTGCATGGTTGATCTTTAATTTTTGAAAATAGTCAGAAAATATGAAGATGAGGACTTGCGCTAGGCATAAAATTCCAATTTTGGTTTTGGAACTATACCATCGTCGCGAAAGTCAAAAGTTATATATAAATGTAACTTTATTGCATGTTTTTGAAAATGATTTTGATTGTAGTTGTCTTTATACTAAACAACTGTTCTTCAAAGAAAAAAAAATGAATTTATTCCAAACAATTTGCAAAAATATTTCAAAGTATCTTAAAGACAAAAGTTAGATTTATAAGGAATCCCATGTGCATATGTGAGTTCATTACCAATCTTGATTTATCATAATGATACACAAAATCTCTCAAATACAAATGTGTGTGCAATTGCATTGTTCATTTACCAGTTTTGAGCAAGATAATTTGATACAAGTGATTTGAATGAACCAAATAAGTGTTCATTAACCATGACTTAGATGCATATAACCGTACCAGACTACTATGTAGGTCGGGTTATCAAGAGCTAGCTAATCCATAAGCAGACAGAGGTCTGTACAAAAGAAGGTCGCTAATGTGACGGACATATCACCACGCTAGGAGTTACCCAAGGCCAAGCGGGTTGGGCACAAACCACCTGTTATGGGGCTTACCTCACGTTTTTGAATAATTGAGAATTCTAGGGATTCAAGCTCATCAACCCTTCTTTTCTTTTCAATGGGTAGGGAAAGGGATTTTATTGCTTTTGCTTTTGCTTTCTTTGCTTTGTCTTTTTTTTTTTTTGTACTTTTGTATTTTAGCTTGATATTTGAGATAATGCGGAAATGACTTTTTCTTTTTCTCTTTTTCTTGAACTTTGCTTTTCTTCCTATGCTAGGGATACTTGCTCGGATTAGTTGTAGAGCAAGGGATTTTTATTCCGGGTAGGGGTGAGCTTGTCCTTTTGTCAATTCTCAAAGATTCTAGACCATGTGCATGATAGGATAGCAGGGGAAACTTTTCGCTCAAGAACCACTGCTACTATGTAGCGTAGCATGGAAATTACAAATATAATCATTTTATTGTGAAAGGATGTGCTTGGTTTAAGTAAATAACAAGATCAATTCTCTATGCTCAAACTTTATTTAATTGAATTTTGTGGACTTTGATATGAGAGAGATTAGTAATCATGCCAGATAAAATCAAGATATTTATTTTTGTGTTTGTGATAGTGAGGGATTCCAAATAAATGCTAATTTATCCAAAATAACTTGAAAATATAACTGCAATACTTTAAGAAGAAATATATACAACAAATATTTTTGAGGAATTTGATAATTTTGATGTTTTTGTATTTTGATCTTAATTGAGGAATTGAAAGAAATACAATGTGATTGTTTTTTTTTTGAAACTGTTTATATAAGATACAAAAAAGGAAATAATATACAAAACAAATATATACAATGATAGAATAACCAAATTTTATGCGTAATATCGCTTAAGATGCATAATATTCATAGGTTCTTTTAAATCTTTACCATCTAAGGTAGCTAATTTGTATGCTCCCGATTCAAATTTAGCAGTGATAATATATGGTCCAAGCCAGTTGGGCTCAAATTTACCTTTAAGGTCTTTAGTTGCATTAGTGTTTTTTTATTTTCCTTTAAAACAAGGTCGCCGATCTCAAAGGATCGATGACGAACTTTCTTGGCATATGATCTTTTAAGCTTGTTTTGGTAGGCACGAAGATGCTCCAAAGCATTGATGCACTTTTCATCTAGGAGTTCCAGCTGACTGAGTCTGCCAGCTCGATATTCATCTCCTACTTCGGTATCTTGAAGTAGTAGAGCCAAAGAAGGAACTTCTAATTCAAAGGGAAAAACAGCTTCAGTGCCATAAACCAAGACAAAAGGTGAAGTACCTGTGGGAGTTCGAACACTAGTTCGATAAGCCCACAAAGCTGGATATAATTGAATGTGCCAGTCGCGGCTAGATTTATTGACCAATATTTTAAGAATTTTGATTAAAGTTTTGTTAGATGCTTATGCTTGACCATTACCCTGAGGATAATAGGGAGTGGACCAGCGATGTTGAATCTTATATTTTTGGCATAATTTCTTAACATCTTTATTTTTGAAACAAGTTCCATTGTCGGAGATGAGATTTGCAGGAATTTCGAACCTACAAATGATTTGATTAAAAATAAATTTAGAGACTTGTGTTCCAGTGTAAGAAGCTAAATGCATAGCTTCGACCCACTTCATGAAATACTCGGTGGCAGTTATGATGAATTTGTGTCCATTAGATGACACAGGATTAATTTTGCCAATAATGTCTAAGCCCCATTTTGAAAAGGGCCAAGGAGATGAAATAGCCTGCAGCTCTTGTGCAGGCGCATGGACAAGGTCAGCATGTTTCTGGCACTTGTCGCAATGGTGCACATAATCATGTGCATCATTTTCCATGGTAGGCCAAAAGTAGCCTATCCTAAGGAGATTTTTAGCAATGACACTACCATTGAAGTGTCCTCCACAAGATCCATCGTGGGCTTCACTTAAAGCTGATTTGGATTCTTCTAGATTCAAACATCTCAATAGGATACCTTCAAAAGATCTCCTATATAAAGTATTGCCAATTATTACAAATCGACTTGCTCGTCTACGTAATAACCGATCTTTGGTTTCTATTAGAATTGACAGGGAAAGTCCCATTTTGAAGAAAATCAAATATTTTCGTATACCAAGGTTCAGGAGTAGTTTCATTGATTAGAAACACATCCAAAGGTTCTAAACATGACTGATTTGAAGCGGGTTCCTGGAGTCGACGAATAATGATGGTGGCATATTCGTCATCTAACTCCAAGGGCAGAAGGGATGCAGCTACGGCCATAGCATCAGCTGCACGGTTGCTAGTTCGAGGAATAGCTTCCAAAGTGACTTTATCAAACAAGGATAACAATTGTAAAACATATGCTTTATATGGGCGCAATTTATCATCTCTAGTCTGATAAACTTCATTAATTTGGTTTATAACAAGTTGAGAATCACCAAAAACTAGCAGATGTTTGATTTTTAATGCCAAGGCAGCTCGTAATCCAAGGATTAGAGCTTCATATTCGGTAGTGTTATTGGTGCAAGCAAATGTTAATTTGAAGGACAAAGGTATAAGATGTTTTTGTGGGGATATTAAAATAATACCCACACCAGCCCCACTCATGCATCGGGCTCCATCAAAGTATAAGGACCATTGTTCAATATGGTCTGCCTCTAATTGAAGGCATTCATCAGGAAACTCAATGATGAGGGGATGAGTAGACTCTAAGGGTGCAGCAGCTAATTGATCTGCTATGATTTGACCCTTAACAGACTTCTATCCTATGAACGTGAGTTCAAACTCGCTTAGAGCAAGAACCCACTTGGCTGTACGACCTGATAAATAAGGTCGACTCATAAGATACCGCAAGGGATCATATTTAGCAATGACATACATTTTTTGACTGAGCATATAATGGCATAATTTTTGTGTAGAAAATACGACTGCTAGACATAGTTTTTCTAATGTTGTGTAACGGGTTTCATAACTGATTAAAGTTTGGCTAATATAATAATTAGCACGCTCTCTCTTCTCATCATCAAGCTGAGCTAACATAGCTCCTAAGGCAGAATCTGAAGCTGAAATATACGGGATAAACGGGCGATCAGGTCTAGGCGGTGAAAGCACGGGTGGGTTAAGGAGGTATTGTTTGAGAAGTTCAAAAGCTTCTTTACATTCGTCGTCCCAATTAAAAGGGACATCCTTCTTAAGTAGCTTAAGAAAGGGACCTATTTTGTCCTCCAGCTTATCGATGAAGCGACGGATGGCTTGAAGTTTACCTTGTAAACTTCGTAACTCAGATATATTGGTAGGTGCGGGCATATCAGTGATAGCCGCAATCTTGAGAGGGTCGATTTTGATACCACGTAAAGAAACTAAAACCCCTAATAGTTTACCGGACTTAACTTCGAATATGCATTTGGCTGGATTTAATCGAATAAGGTATTCTCTTAACCGATTAAATACTTTTCTCAAATCATCTAAATGATCATCTTCTTTAATAGAGCGAGCTATAATATCATCTACATAATCATGTAGGATATCATGCATCATATCATGAAAGATATAAGTCATGGCTCGTTGATATGTTGCACCTGCATTCTTTAAACCAAATGGCATCACTTTCCAACAAAAGGTACCCCAAGGGGTAATAAAGGTTGTTTTAGCCTGATCTTCAGGAGCTATCTTGATCTGATTATAGCCAAAAAATCCATCCATTAGGGACATCATTCCACTCCCGACAGTAAAGTCAATAATTTGATCCATGTTTGGAAGAGGAAAATCATCTTTAGGGCATGCGGCGTTAATATCTCTAAAGTCTGTGCAAACCCTAACTTTGGTAGCTTCTTTCTTGGTGACTGGAACTACATTTGAGATCCATTCAGCATAATCAATAGCTTGTATAAAAACAACATTCAGGAGTTTTTCTAACTCCCCTTTGACTAGCAAGGCCACTTTGGGATGCATTTTTCTAAGTTTTTGTTTAACGGGTTTAGCATCCGGATGGACTACTAGATGATGCATGACTACGGGAAGGGTCCGGACACTGGCATATCTTCATATGTCCAAGCGAAGACATCTTCATATTCTTTAAGAAATGCAATGTATTCATTTTGTTTTTCTTGACTTAATTCTGATCCAATATTGATTATGTGAGGATTATCCTCAGTTCCAATGTTAACTTTAATGACGTTTTCTACTTCCATGTGTAGATCTCTTTCAAAATTAGGTGGGGCGGGTGAAACGCCCAATTCTTGTAATTCTTTTAAGGTTAACTTGGAGAATTCATCTTGAGGAGTCGTGACCTCAAGCTGGGCTATAGTAGGTATAGAACCATCAAAATAAAAACCATTGTATAACAACTCTTCAACGGAGACATCATGGAAAATATCTCCTTCCAACTCATCGTCGGATTCAACAATCAATTCAGGGTAAGCTATGGATAGCATATTGCATGTAAAGAGATTATTCTTTGGACACAAAGAATCTTGTTTATCTAGATAATCTTGATAACATATGAGTTGATCATCATCTTCAAAAGGGAAGGGTTGACCCTTACTAGGAAACAGGCCTACACCACATCGGGCGAGGCCATGGTTCTACCTCGATAGGTTCTTTCATACCATTTTGGAAAGGTCCCAAGCCTTTCCCTTTATATCCCATTTTAAGCATTATAGGTTTAGCTTTAATATATTCATTAGCAAAATAACATCGGGCATATCCCTCATGATGAGTTTTGATGTTTATGGGTATTCTTCCCCAATCATATCCTTTATAAATAAAAGCACAACTCCCGACTTGGTAAGTACTTCCCATAGGTTGTGGGAGGCCCAAAGTACGAGGAGATGGTGGCAAGTTATTAAAAAGAATTGAATCTTGCATAAAAGCATTTGTTTTTTCTGATATTAAGATTTTAGATAAATCCGATAAAAGTTCATCAGAAAGAGCATACGATGTAGAAGGATCATTCCCTATATCTTTAGATGTGGAAGGTATGATAGATGTAGATAATGTGGAGGTGTTAATAAATGGGTCTATAGGTTTTGAAATTATAGGGATAGAACATGAAGGATTGGTTGTAGATCTAAGATCTTTTTGAGGTTCTAGTGTGGTTTGTTCAAAAGATGGTTGAGTTAAATGTATAGGTGTAGTTGATGGAGTAGATGATGTTATGGGTGTGTGTTTCACACGTTTAGATGAAAAATAAGAATTAGGATGTGTGGATGATAGAGCGGGGCAAAATTGTACTCCAATAGGTTCTGCCAAAGCACACATATCAAAGGGTCTAGGGTCACCATGAATAGTGACCAACTGATTTTTAAATTCAAATTTAACACACTGGTGTAAAGTTGATGGGACAACTCGCATCGCATTGATCCAAGGGCGACCCAAAAGTATATTGTACGATGTTGGGCAATGTACAATAAACACGGTTGTATCTAGGGTTCTAGGACCAACTTGCAAGGGTATAGTAATGACTCCACACGTTTCTTGTGTCTCGTCATTGAAAGCTTTGATAATCATATCCATTTTTTTCATTTCATCACTTCTAAAGCCAAATCTTTGGTAGAAGTCAAAAGTGCATATGTTTAAAGATGAACCATTATCAATCAGGACTCTTTTAACAACTACATCTCCAATTAGGGCAGTAATATATAAGGGGTTATCCTTATGTAAACTATGTTGCGGGATATCTTTATCCCGAAAATCAATACAATCGACTTCTCGAGTGATGATAGTATTGGACATGGCTTCGGGTTGAATATTTTGTGGCACCATCATTTGGCTTAATGTAAGCATTAACTCATCCCTATGGGTAGGAGAAGATCTTAACAAGTCCAAAAGGGAAATTCTGGTTATAGTATTGGATAATTGTTCATTAATATTGTAAGGAGGCTTAGGTTGAACATTAGACATATGATTCCCTTTATTGGGATTTTTCAAAATAAATGGAGCTGATCCATCATTATGAGTTTGATCCTATTGAGAGTTTTGAGCCTGTTGTCTAGTAACAACTCCGATGGTACCTACAATGTTATATTGAAGACGCTGAACTGGTCTCGGTTGAGCGTTTATGGCTTGTTCATTAGGAAGGAACTGATTAGAAGAGGGTCGAGTAGTAACTCTTCTAGGAAATGGTTCTTCTAGAACCATAGCATCTGTGATAGGTTGAATAGGATCTGATTCATTTTTAGAGCTATTCGATTGGTTTGAGGTGATGTCTACTTCACTTTCAGTATCCGATTCTACATCACTAGGATCCGAAGTTTGAATATTATGTAGGGGCCTGGTCGTGACTATGGATAAAGTTGTACCAAATATTTGAGGATCCTGAATAGGTAATTGTCCGCTAATAGTCCCTACATATCGGGTAGGAGGGGGAACATTATGATGTTCGATTTGATTAGCCACCTCTTTACCATGGTTTGGTAAAGGATGTTGAAATATGTCTAATGATTGATTAGCATTTTGATTCTGATTCTAGGGAATGGTCTTTTGAGCGTTATTAGGAGCATTTTGTTTAGGTTGGAAGGCTTGCACCTCCATTTCATTATTATCAATCAAGTCTTGTATTTTATGTTTCAATATTTTGCAAGAGTTTGTAGCATGTCCAGGTCCTCTATGAAAATCACAATGTAAATCAGCTCTGTATCCGGGTATAGTTGGATCAGGTTCCCGGATAGCTGGTAATTGAATCAAGCCTCGTGCTAGTAATTGAGGTAGAATGGTTGATAAAGGTTGGTTCAATCTAGTAAATTCTCGAGGAGGTTTATCAGGAGGTTTTAATATAAATTTTTTTGTTGTCTTCGTTGTATTGATATTAGCAACGTTTCTACTATCAGTGACTCCGTCACCTACAACTTGTTTGTTTTTATACTGATTTTTGGATGTTTTCTCATCATCTTTCTTTTTGAGCTGACCTCTTCTAATGAGAGCATCTTCTACCCTTCGAGCTAAGTCTATAGCTTGATCGAAGGTGGTTAAGGTAGCAGTTGATAACTCATAAGATATTTGTTCTTGCAAATTATTGATAAAAATATCCAACATTTCCCTATAAGGTAGCACAAAGTGCAGTTTTCCTGTCAACTGCCTCCATCTGGCTAAGAAATCAGCAAAACATTCATCTTTGTCTTGTTTTAAGTTGTATAAATCTTTAATGGTGACATGCCTCTCGATGTAGGCACTAAATTGATGGACAAAAGATTCAGTTGTTTCTTCAAAGTTTCTCAAAGAATGAGTGGGCAATTGATAGTACCACTCTAATGCCATTCCTCCTAAACTTTTTGGGAACATTTTTAGTAATAGCAAGTCATCATGTGATATATCATGACATGCTATCCTAAACATGCGAAGATGCTCTATGGGATCTTCGGTTCCTTTATATATAGGCAGGACGGGCATGGGAAAGTGTTTAGGGTATGGTTGTGCTACAACTATGGGATCCAAAGGCTGACTACACATCTCTCGATAATTGTACGAGGGACGGTAGGGATCTATCTGGTCCATACGCGAAGCTAACTATTTCACCATGGCTTCCAGATTACTGGTTTGCCCACCATATTGGTTCGGTAGGGCATTAATATGGGATTTGTGAGCATATGATGGAGGGACATGAAGATTAGATGCTATATTGCTATTGTGTAAATTGTTGGTAGGAAGGGTGTTATGAAGAAGTTTTGAAGTTGTATTATGTTGTATCCCAGATTGTTGAAAATTGATGTTTGGCTTAGTTTTGGATTTTTGTCGATTTGAAGCATATTGATCAATAGTTTGGCGAAATAAAGCAGTGAATGAAGGTTTCTTTTGTGTGGAAATGATTTGAGGCTCAATAACGGGTTCCTTAGGGGGTTGGGTAACCTGTTGTTTTTGCATGTTCTGAATCATAGTGACCATATCTCTATTGGATGGTCCAGCCTTATCACTTTCTTGATCAACAAAGGACAAGGGATTAGTGTGTATGTTAAACATATCTTCCATGGCTGCTTGAGTGTCACTAATTTGTCCTCTATCAATACGAACTGCCATATTAAGAGCACCAATGTTATTATTGAAAAATTTCCAGAAATGATCTAAGTTATCAAAAGCAATAGTTCCATCCGGAGCTATTCTAGGGGATGAGGATCCTTCCTCTTTAAGATTTTCTTGTTGTTCATTTTCTTTAGCCAGCTCATCTTCTGGCTATTCTAGAGTTTCTCCTTCCGGAATTGAACCCTCGGGAAGGACATTTGGGTTTTTTGTTTTGTCTCCTAACCAATCTTCTTCTTCTTCTTCGGTTTGTTTACCATTCCTAAGTCTAGGCATTGTGCTTAAATTTAGATTTCAGCAAATATATATATATATATATATATATATATATATATATATATATATATATATATATATATATATATATATATATATATGCAACAAGCTTAAGAGGTATATATTTTAATTATATACCTACTATAGTATTTGAAATAAAATGTTTTTGGTTTTGTTATGTTTTTGGTTTTTCTTGTTTTTGTAACAATATTATAAAGATAACAAACAACACACTAAATGCAAGAAATAATAATAATGAAAGCAATGATCTAGTTTTCTATAAACAATTTATAAATATCATTAATGGGCTCGAGTTCTTCGGGAGTCATGAAGTGTTCTTCTTCAAATTGAAAGTTTTCTTTCAAGAATTTGACAAAAAGTGCTATAGTGATATTATCTGTCTCAGATTTTGGTTGGTAGAAGTAAAGCTCGTGGCAATACTCTCGATATAACACAGCCCTAGGAACTCTATTCCATCTTTCCCTATCCGTAAGAACGACCTCTTGATCTTCTACATGACCTAGGAATTGGTGTATAACAGCTGCGTTCTCGAGGTATTCCTCGAAGGTGAACAATTTTGAAGACACAAGAGCTCTCCTATAAGCTAACCACCTATGGCAGGCTCTCTGAAGTTCATGATAAAAAATGAGTTGATGAGGATCCAGGATCCTATCTAGGGCAAACCTCTTGATTTGTCTAAGTTCGGTTGATCTAGACGAAATGATACCTAGTCTCCTATCAAGTTCTTTCCACAGAAGTTGGTTTCTATCTGTTTCAGGCACACTAAGCACAGAATTAACTTCTATGGCTGCTAATTGGTTTTCAACATTTATAGTGACAGCTAATATTTTCTTAGGAGCTACCATCTAGACATGATATGCAACTTAGTAGTTTTCTAATGATTTTAAATGCATCTATGTTTTTGTTTTTTTTTTTTTTTTTCAAAAGGTTTTAGTTTCACGTCGGGTTCACCAAAATGTATCGCTCCAAATTTTTTGCATCCTTACCTTCAGGCTATAGGATCCATGCCCGGAAGGAGGATGGGAAAAGGATGGGACAATACCTCGGATCGAGAGGCCCTTTGACGGTCCCGCCTCTCGGTGGAGGGGTATTAAGGTAATTTTTCGACGGATGGTGGGGTTCACCGGGAAACGTTTAGTGGCAGTTTCCATGCCTAGGTTGGGAATGAGTTTAATGTGTTCAATTTTAGCTTTAAACATCCAAGTCCTAGGTTTGGCCAAATGAATCTAAGTTGTTCTATTATGAAAATGCAAATTAAATGAATACGGGAAACATATTTGAATAGAAAACAGAGAGAATAAGCTAGATTAAAGAGCCATACCTGATCCGGATGTCTGATGGAGGTTCTAATTTTTGAAGCAGTCAAGATCATCTAGAATTTGATAGAATCGTCTTCGATCTGACAGGATCGTACGAGATCTGACGAATTCGTCAGAGACCTGCAATCAGAGAAATAGAGACAAACTACAGAAAATGCAGCTATGCCAACAGAGGGCAATGATGTAGAATGATATCAATAATATTAAACTGATAATTATAGACAAAAATATGAGTGCGTTACAATGATTTAATGACTAATCATGATTTTATGATGCATACAAGCTACATGGGTGAACTCCAAGATGCGAGAATAATAAAGAATAACCATAAGATTAACTAAATGCAGAATAATGCAACGAGAAAAGAGTGAAGAAATGCAAACTTTGGGCACTGATTGCCCCCAATGTTGATTGCAATCGAAATCATCTCGGATTGGTACGAAATCGTCTCGAATTGGACAGGATCGTCTGCGACGATCTGAGCTTGCTTCGGCTGAAGAATAACAAAGTTCCTGCAAGAAAATTTGAAAAGGGACAAAGGCAAACAATAGTCTAGGATATTCTAATGCATGTAAAACTCGAAGTGCAAAAAAATTCAGCCAGGGGGATGTCAAGGGGAGGGCCTAAGATTAAATAGGCATAGGAAAGAGGTTGGGAGGTTGGAGATCATCCCAATTTGGGAGATCTCCAATGGGGGAAGTCTCTAACGGCGTAGACACGCTTTTGCCCCGGTTAGAGACGTCGTTGAAACAGAAGCTAATTATGAAAAATTAGTTTTGGGACGAAATCGGCTGGACGTTCTGCTCCAGACGAAATCGTCCAATCTGAGGCGATATCGTCTGATCGGAGACGATATCGTCCAACGGATGAAACAAACTCTAAAAATGGCACAAAAAATGAGGAAACGGGCAGCAGGCGATTTTGGAGCGGTTTTGGGGTTAAAATTTGAATTTGAATTATTACTAAGGTAATTTTAATTATTTGCTAAGGTTTACTGCGCCAATTTTAGGGTGCTACACTTACCAATGCCATTTTTGAGTGCTTATCATTTATTGATGTTTTGGGGCAACAAATTTGAAGTTAGTATGGGATTTTTTATATCCATTTGAAAGCTCACTTTAAGTTATTTCTAAAAATATGGTTTTTTAATTTTTTTTTTGATTGATGTGATTTTGTTTTAGTATTAGTTTGTATGGTTGATGTCGATGTTTATCCTTATTTGTGGATGCAAGAGTATCCAAAAGTTATAGATTGCTAGGAGACTAGACCTCATACATTATGGGTCATTATGAGTTTGTTAGATGAGATGGAATATATGTTGCTTGTTATTAGGGGGTTATATTACCTTGTTTACATGCCCAAGGTCATATTCAATCAAGCCTTGTTGATTGCCCTAGATGAGCGATGGTATTAAAAATGAATACCCTTCATATTACTATAAGGGAGATGATAGTTACACTAGAAGACATTTGGTAGATCCTTTGTATCCCCATAAAAGGTGCTAGAGTGGAGATAAGACTGAATTGGGAGTGGTGCCTATAGAGATTGATAAGGTAGGAAATTTTTAGGATTGTACAATCCAGAATTGATATTAATGCCATTTTAAGGGAATCATTTAGATAGATTGAACATTTTGCTATGTGCGTTGATATAAATATTTCTTGTGGGAGATATTAGTAGGTGAGTGATGCACAAGTGTTGGGGTAGTGTAGTTGTTACCATGAGATATGAGTAGGTTGCATTTTCCTAGGGACTAGTAATGTTGCAATACCTCTACCAAACACTACATTGGATATTAGACAAGAACAATCATAGCTTGCTGTGTTGCACCTTATTGTAGGTTTGGGCATGAGAGAACATCATGATTCTATGGCTCTTCATATTTATAGAGATAGTGTATGATTAGGAGGTATCTATGGCTTTTAGTTGGGCATAACATTTCTAAACAAGAGGGAGAGCGTTTATCAAGAAGCATATTTCATGTGTGTAGAGAGCCATAAATGAGGAGAGTTAGAGCTATAATTCATAGATCAAGTTACAAATAGTTCGATATGACATAGATTGTTCCTAAGGGGGATTTTTTTTAGAGGAGAACTAGTTAAGAGTATGCAGTTGGTCATTTTCCCAATTTTAGGAGCTATGTAGATGATAATGTGGATGACCTATTATCCCTAAGCCAATATAGGATGATGTCGATTTGGTTGATGGTTATGAGGCTTGGTATGAGGGATGAAATCCTTAGTGGTTTACTCCATAGAAGTGAATAACTAGACCTAGATTATTGAGGAGGGTAGATTACTATATTTAGAGGTACTTTTAGGAATTATTTAAATGATAGAGATAGAGATGTTTACCTATACCTATTCCATGAGTACAAGTTATGCCTCCATTAGAGCATACAATAAGGGAGACCATGGGTAGTAGATCATCACCTATTGATTTTAGGGCTAAGGGTGGCATACCATAACCTTTTGATTTTGGGGTTGGGGTAGTAGGTCTATTAGGATTAGAGATGATTAGGAGGGTTGATGAAAACATATGGTCAATATGAGGTCAAAGAGGGATGCTCTAGTAGGGAAATTTACAAGTTGGAAGGTAGCACCATGATTAAAGGGATGGAATAGATATATGGATCAACTTTGTGTAAAGTGAGACCACCTCTAGGGAGAACGATACTAGCTTATGACAAAGGGCTATAGATAGGTTGTGGAGTTATGAAATAGGTGATGAGCCTAGAGAGGCAACTAATGAAGTAAGGGTAGAGGATATCATATTTATTACAAGAGAGGAATCAAATGATTAAGGAGGGCACTGTGATTCATGACACTATCCAAAATTTAACCATTGAGAGGGATTTGACTGTAGCATAGGTTACAATTGTAGTAGGAGAAGGGGATATGGCGTGTATGCTATTTGAGCAATTTTCATAGGTTCAAAGTGAACTAAGGAAGTCACAAGGAGAGTTGGTTAGATCATAGAGGAGTGGAGTCACATGGAGAGGTAGATGTCTTGGCTATAGGAGTTGGATAGGGCTCAAAGATTTTTGACATCTTTTTAGGAGGAACTCCAAATTAGTCAATGGGACTTTCAAGTGGAGACAAAGTGATTGATATACTATAGTGCATTTTATCATAGGATAGGAACTATATATTGATGGATTATAAAACCTAAAAGGACATGATTGTAGACTCAATTGAGATTTATAACTCAAGATATATTAAGATTAGTGAATATGACTCGACCTATTAGGAGGGCACCTAATACTAGGTCATAGTTTTAGGGATTTGTAGAGACCATACCTCAATTTTTGGATGGTGTTTGACTCTTGGACTTGTGCAATTATTTTTGTGAATGTTTGCTAATATAAGACATATTTGCTTTGATTAAGTATAAATATAGCTTTATTGACTTGTATGTTAAATGAAATGCTGAACATAGTTTTTATTGCATTTTGTTACATGTATATGTTGCGATGATTTTCCTAGACGTATTGTGTATATAGAACTTTTATGGTTTTGCTTCACCCCTAAGTTATGGTATATAATATTGATTAATGGATAAGTGCTTAGGCAACTTTAAATATCTTGTTTAGACAATCTATATCTATAGGCTTTTAATTATTACTACTTGGATAGTCTATGTTTATAGAAAATTTATTGCCTTGCTTGGATAGTCTGTGTCTATAGAATTTTAATACTTTTCTTGGATAGTCTATGTCCATAGAATATTAATGCTTTGACTAGGTAATATACATCCATAGGAGTTTAATTCTTTAATAGTATATATCTGTAGGACTTTAATGCTTTGTCTAGATAGTCTTTATCCATAGGAATTTAATACTTTCTCCTAGATAGTCTAGGTTTGTAGGACTTTAATGCTTTTTTCTGGATAGTCTATGTCCATAGGACTTTAAGATTTTTGGTTGGACAGTTTATGTCTATAGTACTTTAATGCTTTTCCCTAGATAGTCTACGTCCATAGGAGTTTAATAATTTTTCCTAGATAGGCTATGTCCATAGGAATTTGATGCTTTTTCCTAGATCGTCTATATCCATAGGATTTTATTTCTTTTATTTTGATTACTTTGCTATTTAGAGTTTGATACCCCCAATTTTGAGTGATAATTTGAATTGTTTAGTTACTCATCCTTAGAAATATTAGGGAGAATAGGAATGTAAATGGGGTTATTAACACTATAGTTGTATCATGATAATCATTAGTTGGCACATTGATAATGAAAAAGAAAAAAAATCTGAGGGTTTTCCATCAATTTTATAAATGTTGTAAGATTTTGTCAAGTGGAAGATGCTAAAAATGGATCAAAATTTATGAGAAAATGGGATATATATCCATCACCTAGTGGGTATATAAGGCCACAAAGAATGATTTAGTAATATAAAATGTTGTGATTGATAATTCTTGATATTTTTAAACCTTGAAGAAATTGGTCATGCCATCTCATTGCCTAGTGAGTCTTCAAAATAGCCATGAACAGATTGATTGAGGTAAATTACCAACTTAAGGTTAATTTCTTGAAGCCCTTATATATAGCCATAAAAAAATGAGGTATGCTTAATCCATCACCTTGTGGGTATATACAAGTGGCCTCAAGCAGAGAGGCTAAGGTGATAAAGAGTTTGGATATTTGTCATTCTTTCCTATGACTCACAAAGGTAGTCATCATTTGGAAAAATGATTATGGTTTATAAGAATGTAGGTGATGAGCTTTTTTAGGCTATTTTAAGCATATATTTATACATCCTTTGTACAAAATAAGGGATTGAAGGTGACTATTTTAGTATTAGATTTTGTACAAAAAAGCTACAAAGAATTCCAAGAAATGTCTATCAAGGAAAGAAGGAGATCATGCATGGTGCCTTGGTAGATGTGTTTGGTACATAACATAGTTTTCCTAAATTGCTCCATTATGTTTGACATAGATGAAGGCTTATTATGTTGCATTCCAAATGTATCTGCAAGGCACTTATAACATGAGGTAAATGAAGAGGAGAATTGATAACATCCATGATGATTACTTGTAGATTCTTTCAAAAGTATGAAATGACATAGTCACCTTATATTTTATATAATCATATTTGATGTTCTTGTAATAGATGGATGCTAAAAAGAGTCATTTTCCCTTGTGTAGACAATAAAAGTATGCACCATGTATGACAAATGAAAGAAAAGTAACTTTAAAATGTGCCTTTATGTCCTTTCTATTACAATATTCTATCCACGTAGGGGTTTACAATAAATGAAGGGATTGATTCCCTTATGCAAATAAATATGGTGTTTTGGTACTCTTGTAGCTACAACAAGTGCTTGAGCTAAATTTTTGGTGACCATCACTTTGGAGGATGTATTTAGGACCGTGTACAATGCTTTTGTGTCAAGACGTGGGCCTGTGGATGTCAGATATGTGATAGTTAGCTCTTTGGATGGTGACTATATGGGGTTAGATGGTTAGGGTTGGCGATCATCTGGTTGCAAATGATCATGTTGTGTGGACTATGGTGGTCATTGAAATGCAGGTTTGCAAACTTAGATGGTTTTAGGTCATTGTATGACTTTATGTTTAATCTAGTTTGAACCTATAATATGCACACAAGACATAAATGTAATACGTCAATAATACCTGATGGACCTCCCAAAGTGAGATCCAAATTTAAGAAATATTGAAAAATAATGCAATAGATAAAATTGAAGCATGTAATGAATAAAAGTGAAAACGTGTGAATGATATAACATGGATTATGTTTTTACATGTGTGTTATTTTTGTTGTTGTGATGCATTCTGAGTGTTGCTATTATCATGGTTGAACCATGTTGCATCGAGAGACTTATGCGCAAGATGGGAGCTGATCATATGGGGGTATGATGATCGTATATTGAGATCATCTAGGGTGGGATGATCATGACCTGTGGCATCTAAAATATGTTAGGAACGAATCCAGGCCTACGAAGTCACGTGTTTGAGAGTTTGCATAGGATGAGGATGGTGGAATGATAAAACTTAGGAGGTTTGAGTGGTATGAATACTCATATTTTTGTTAGGGCTTTGCTAGGCTTTCCATCCTCATGCTCCATCAAGGAGGTGAGGTATTATTTATAATTTTCTTGGGGTGAAGGGATAAGGAGGTGGTTTGGTCAGTTAAGTGCATGTAACTAAGAGTCTTTTCCTTGCATGAATTCTTAATTATGGGATTGCACATGGATAATATTTTCTTGTAATTTTCATCCAATGTGCATGGGTAGTTAAGTGGATGTGCATGCTTGATTTGATTTTTATATTTAAATTAAAAATATTTAATTTAAATATGTATTTTTTAAGTGAAAGTGCATGGTGTGTATATCTTTTTAACTGATTCTACTGATTGTGTGCATATTGAGTTATTTGATTGCATGATTACCTTTCCTTTGTGTCTTAGAGGTGAAATTTCTAGTAACTTGATTTCACTTGTGGATGAGGATTTTCTCTTGTGTGTGATTGATCCAAATGATGGGAGGTGGAGCTTCCAGTTAACTAAATGAGGTGGCCATGGGTGATGGATGCATGGATGCTCCCATAGGGAGGGGTGTATGGTTGTGCAACCTAAGCACTAATTAATTAATTAATTAATTAATTAATACTTAGGTGATGAATGTTTATTATTTAATATTAATTAGGTTTAATTAATATTAAATGTATTAATTAATCATGATTAATTAATATTTATTGTGCTAGTTTTAGGTGTCTACAAATATCCTTTTTTGTATCATGTTGTGTGAAAACACAATGCGATGCAAAAATAAATGACACCTATGGATGATAAATGAATGATGTGCTGACTCTTATGCTTGAACCGGGTTGAAATTTAATTTCCCTAATTTGGGAATAATGTAGGATGCCCCAATGATGGAGGCAACAAATGTCTTTGAATATTATCTTTGAAAATTGATGAGTGCTTTGGTTTTGGTGAACGGACTAGTCATATGGTAAGTGGTCCCATGTGTTATAATTTCTTATAGGTGGTGAGTCTTACACTATTACCTTAATTATAACATCAACATGTACCCTTACTAGGCATCGAATTGCTGTGTTAGTCACTTGAATTTGATTAGAGTTTATGCATTTAGACTCGATAGAATAGGGTGTATGATTAGTCGTAGACAAGGTTCTTGGACAAACATTGAGTCCAAAAATGAGTGTTTGCATATTGATATTTGTTTGAGGTAAAATATTGGTATTTTCTACCCCCTCAAACGGTGATTTGAGAAAGATAACATGAATGATGACGATGAGGCGATTGACCTTATCAAGTTGATGATTTGATGTATTTTCTTGGTGATGGTGGATAGTTTATGTTTATCCCTTTTGGATTTTTTTTTTGTTTTATTTATTTTTTGTGAGGAAGGATGGATGGAATGCAATATCGGTTAGTAACATAAGTTACCTTGGCATATTTTCATTTTTGTATTAAAATAAACCCAATTGTGTACTTGATTGCTCCTAGTTGATTTTGCTGTTGCTGTTGGGACTGGAAAAGATGTGATTATTGTACAAGAAATATTACAATTTATAGACATGATGTCTATATGAAAATATGACAAGTATCAAGAGAACATGACAAGTGTTAAGATGAAGGTATAGTGCACATTATAATATTATAATATTCCCTCTTAATGTGCACTATCCTAACTATAGAAAAAATAAGTCAACATTAGATAACATTCCCCCTTAATGTTGAATTCTCTAAAAGAAACCTAAAATCATCCTTTATTATATAATTTTGTCTAGGCTCATGCTATTTTGCGTTTGGCTTTCAAACTATGAATAATTCTAGATCAACGGTGTATAATTCTTGGTCTGTTGCCTCAGGGTCAGTCACTTCCTTGGATTTGTTGCCTCTGGATCAACCGTCTAAGTACCTCAGGGTTATACTGAGTGCCTTAGGTTCAACCACTTTTGGGTCTGTTGCCTCTGTAGATTATCCTCTAGGTATGTTGCCTCTCATAGGTCACTGACTAGGTTCACCATGAATATCATCCCCCCTCATGGTGAAACTCAATCTAGAAGGTGTCGGTATCTATTGAAAATGCACCTTAGTACAAAGGAAATATGAGCCATATGAGAGTGTTAGTATCTATAAAACATGCACTCAAAAAATAAAATAAATTGAGCCATAGAATCCAAATGTGGAGGAGAAGAAAGAAGAGAATAGAATCCTCTAAAGTGTCTTTGTCTGTAGTCTTTAGAAGTTGATCCATAAAAATCCTCGAATAGAGTCTAGGGTGTCTATGTCTATAGTCCCTAGAGTATGTTTCCTTATGTTGACCATATTATCCTACGAAAATGCATGGGTAAATAGCTGCTGCATCCGCCAGGTGTTATAGAGAAGGTGACTAGATACTAGGATCACTTACAAATGTCTTGGGAGTGTCAGGTTCAACCTAGAGTGCACTCTATGATAAAAATATCTGAGGCTAAAAAATATAGATGGAACAACCTCAAAATTACAATTTGATACCACTAATGTGTTCGTCTCAGAAAAACCTTTTCGACGACTATAAATACCCATGTGTTCCTCTCTAAATGGGGCCTTCATTTTTTGAATACAATAAAGTGGACATGAGGACATTCCACTTCCCATGTGGAAATAAAAAAAATGGCCAAGGAGGCTATAGTTTCAACCAATAAGATATCCCTTATTATATTTAAAATCACATTAAAAATGCATGTGGCCATATTCTTGTCCCTTCCACTTTAAAGTACATGCCTTTACAAACATTTAAAAGTTTCCTTGTGACCATATTCCCTCATGGCCATAAAAATTTCCCCCACTTGTATAAAAAAGGGCCATGACCATAAATTAAAAACTCCCCCACTTAGATTTAAATAACACCCCTTAAATGCTTTGTTATTTTAATGGCCCTATCATAATATGAGTTTTAATCCCCCCTAAAAATAAGGGTTTTAATTTTTTTTCAAGCCTTTTATGATATTGAAAATTTTAAGGGAGTGACAAAAACATATTGAGCACGTGGGCCCTAAGAGCACCAAGCAAATGGAGAACTCAAAAACCACTCTCAGGCTGGGCATCATAGTATGCATGTGAAGGATTCGGGCCCTCATGGCTCCACCTAGCATGGTCGTGGCAGCTTGCACATGGCTCTAATTAGGTGATTTTGACATATTTCTCTCAACGATGGTCAAAATATACAAGATACAGTGGCATCATGTGTTTCTTCTGGATGGGGAATGAATAGAACAATCACATCACAAAATATCACCAAAATGAGCTCCACATTTTTTGACTACATCATCAGAATACCAACGTACTTCACAAAAGTTTAGTAGTAATCTCTCAACAGACTGATGAAGGTAGATATCGGGTTCTTCTATGTGCTATGGCATTACTGTTACTATCCTCTATGAGAAGCACAATTTAGTTGTGTACATCCCAACTTTGGTGTAGAGGATAACTTACCTATGCAGAGAAAAAAAAACATCGATGCATGCATAGAAGCATCATGAAAAACAACCTCCCCTAGAATATTTAAACTACATAAATTGAATTTGAAGCTGCACGGGCATACACTTTCCTCATTGAATCTGAAGCTACAATGAGCTTGGTACATTTCTTGGTATTTCTCCACAAAAGGCTGATAAAATAGCTTCCAAAGCTTAGAAAAAATTTAACACTAGAGTGGTGCAATGATACTCCATTGGGAAAAGCGACACCACAAACAGCACCAAAAAACTGTAACTATCTTGGTGTGGACATTATTTCATTGTGGTGATAACGTTGTGAGAAAAAATATCCTCTATAATAAGTATCGATGGCCAACTTCACCGATCCATGGATTGATCGAGATGTCTCCTCATGGAGACCACCGTATAAAAAGAAAAAATGTAGGAGACCAAGGATAGCACTGTCGAGGAGAAACCAGAAGATTTGTGGTCTCTCCAATGCTACATAACCCTGATAGAAAAAACCTCATGAGTGAGGACATGTGGTTCACCATAAGTGCACCATTGGTTTACATTAATAGGTGGCTTGATTTTTGACCACATGATGTAGTGGTGCATGGCAAAATCTAGCAACATGGAAGTGCAGCAAACTCCATATCATGTTAGCCATAGCTCAGGGATTACCCACTGGTACATGTGTACAAATGATGGAGAGAAATATCGATGCACATGGAGTAGTTTCCAAAGAATCATGTCATAACATATCAGATCGACAAAAAGAGAGACAGTCAAGTGGGGCAACATACTCGACTGAACAGATGACAAGGCACAAAAAAATTTGTTTGCTGCACATTTCGTATCCCCATTTATGTCGCCTCCCTCACACGCTTAAAAAATGGTAAATATTAAATAATCCACTTCCACGTGCTGCTTCTTAAAAAACATGTTGGCCATCACGTATCATCCTAGTGCAGTAGGTAGCCTAGATATGGAGGCACTAAAAAATCAACCAGTTAACATAGAGAGCTCTGGCCAATGTGATCTAGTTTTCTCCCCTCATCAGATGTAGTTGTAGTTGTAGCTTCTCAAAATATACAAGTAATCCCCCACATGCTTCATCGAAATGGCCGCAATCACATACCAAAGTGTAGTCTCAAGTCCACCTTCATCCATAGGTACATCGACGAGGGCATGGAGGACGACATGACATTTAGTGGACTATCAAAGGCTTGTAGAAATTTGTGCTCGATCTACCCAATCAAAGTTTACAAAAATGGCCACCATTATAATATTCTAATAATTGCATGTATGCTTTTGATTGTGTTGTTGAAAATGTAATTTGCGTATGTGTTTGCTCATGATTATTTGGTGTGATGTGTATGCAGGTGATTGTTTTTGTATGATGATGAGGAGATTTATAACTTCAACAAATGTAGCCTATGGATGAGACTATACATGTATTGTATTAATGATGATATATGACACGATACATTTTATTTATGTGTTGTGTTGCTTATGTGTTTGAGATGTGATGCAATATTTTATTGGATGTTGATGGATGCAATGGATAGATGCATATACTTTTGATTATATTTTGCAAACATGCTTAGACATGTATCATTATTCATGATATTAATCAATTAATCAAGGGCATCAACCCACTAATACTGACATACATGGGAAATGGATGTAAGTAAATGCAATGTAATGATTGTTAGGTGATGTGCTATTATGGAGGCTAAGATGACATGACTTGTTCTTTCACTTGTCTTAGGGAAGAAGAATCTGAAAGTGCTTTCATGATGCTCAAACACCCTAGTAACCTCAATCAAACTCATCTACTGATCAAGTAGGCACTTGAAGATACTAAGACCAACCAAGTTATTCAAGTTTTGCAAAGACCAACTATGTGTGAAGTGAATGTTCATTACCAATTTTGGGTGAGGTTAGACTCATCATTTGTGACTTATGCCAATAAGCTAGCTCATCTGAGAGCATACATAGATCTGTACAAAAGAAGGTCACTAATGTAATAGATGTGTCACCATGCGTAAGGCTACTCCACTACCAAGCAAGCATCTATAGCCTATTGTTGGTGATGGAGATCACCCCATGGTTGTCAAAAACTAAGAATTCCAAGGATTCAAGCTCTTCACCCTTTTTTTTTTTTGTGGGGGGGATTTGGGGGTACTTGCTCATTTTGTGGAAGAGCAAGGGATTTTATTGTTTTGTGGGGCTTGCTCATTTTGTAGAGGAGCAAGGGGATTTTATTGCTTTTGCTTTTTCTTTTTGGGATACTTGCTCATTTTGTGGAGGAGCAAGGGATTTTATTGCTTTGTGGGGCTTGCTCATTTTGTAGAAGAGCAAGGGGATTTTTTTGAAGGGGGAGCTTGTCCTTTTATCAATTCTTAACCTTTTAGACCATGCACATAATTGGATGAGTAGGGGAAACCATTCACTTTATGGTGATAGTGACTCATGATTTTGTCTTTCCTAGACACCAAAATTTGATTTAATGTGTGATATTTGTGTGTGGTCTCAGTGAAAACTTAAGGTCACCAGGAAGACCTATAGTACTCAAGGACTTATTGACATTCAATGTAGGTTGAAAGAGACACTAGGTATGGCTAAATGACCGAAAGTACCTAAAGATTTGTCAAACCATAGACGTGGGAAAGACAAACTATCATAGGGTTTCTTCTTTTTTTTTAATGGATGATGATGTATGACATGCCTATGATGTAAGACACATACTATAAGGAAGATACCCTTGATTAATGTGATAAAATCACTTATGAAAAATGAATAAAATCATGCATTGAATTATAACCAAAGTTTTATTGATTATGATGAAATTTTATTGCTTTGTTGTTTTTGATGATTTTGTATTGTTTTTGTATTTTTGTGTTTTGATTTTGTATTGTTTTTGTATTTTTGTGTTTTGATTTTGTATTATTTTTGTATTTTTGATATTTTTTTCATATTTTTTGTGTTTTGTATTATTTTTTGTATTGTTTTTGTATTTTTTTGGCAAGGCTAGCTATGAGCTAGGCATAGAAGGCATACAAATGAAGGATATTTATGGGTTCAAGTTCCTCAATTCCCTCAAGGGTGGCTAGTTTATAGGCTCTTATTCTAAATGTCTAAGTTACAATGAATGGACCAAGCCAATTGGTCATAAACTTGTCACATAAATGAGGTGGTAAGCTTGAGTTTTGTTGATTCTCCTTGAGAACCAAATCACCTACTCAAAATTCTTAAGGATGCACTTTGTTGTTATAGGTACATTTGACCCATTCTTGATAGACACAAAGATGCTCCAAGGCATTGATTCATTATTCATCAAGTAGATTTAATTGGTCTAGGTGCACTTGTCATGTAGTGTCATCATCAATAAATTCTTGCAATGATATTCGCAATGATGGAATTTTGAGTTCAAGAGGTATGATTGCCTCTGTACCATAAACTAATGAAAATGGTGTTGCCCTAGTTGGCATACGAATACTCATTTGATAAGCCCATAATGCCAAGGGGAGTTGTAGATGCCAATATTTATGATTTTCCTTAACTATTTTCTTTAGAATGGTAATTAAAGTTTTGTTGGTGGCCTCGACTTGTCCATTACTCTATGGATAATAAGGAGTCGAGAAATTATGTTGAATGTTATACTTGTTGCAAAGTGCTCGAACATCCTTATTTTTGAATGAGGTGCCATTATTGGATATGATATTTGATGGTATGCCAAAATGATAGATGATATGATGGAGTATAAACTCCATAATGTGAGGTCCTATCATGTTAGTGAGAGGAATCGCCTCAACCCATTTTGTAAAATACTTTATGGTCATTATGATAAATGTATGGTTTCCCAAAGAAGGAGGAGATATCTTTCCTACTAAATCGAGTCCCCATTGTGAAAAATGCCACAAAGCTTGAATTGGTTGCAATGCTTGTGATGGGACATGGGTTAGATTGGCATGATGTTGGCATTTTGGACACTTCTTGATGTATGCACAATAATCATGTTCCATGGTGGGCCAATAATAACCCATGCGCAAGATGCACTTTGCAATGGCCATCCCACTAAAATGACCACCACAAGTACCATCATGGGCTTGAGAAATTACCCATTTTACCTCTTGGGGTTTGAGACAACGAAGGAGAATACCATCATAGCCATGATGATAGAGGATATCCCCCAAGAGGGTATAGCGAGCCACTTTTTTCTTAAATATTCATTTTGTGGTTGAGGATAACTCTACGAGGAGAGTACCCATCTTGATAAAATCCTTAATTTACAAAAAAACCTTCATTATATGGATCTGTTTGGATGATGTTGACACTCTCTACTATTTGAGCGAATCTCATTCTATAGCAGACTATGAAAGTGTGGTGATTTTGACAAATGTGTTGCTATCGAATGGATTCTATGGAATGAGAGATCCAAGTGAGGCCATTGTGTCAATGAATCGATTAGATGACCGAGGTACATTATCAATTTTGTACCAATCAAAGTGCTTAAGTAGTTTGTCGATAATCGATTTGTACTTCTACAAAATTGGGTCTCTACATTGGTAGATCCCTTTGACTTGTTTAACGATGAGCTCAGAATCACCAAAAATGCTTAGTCATTTAATGCCTAATGTGATAGTAGTCTAAAGTCCTAAAATTAGGGCTTCATATTCTATATTATTGTTGGTGCAAGGGAAGTCAAGTTTGAATGAAAGGGGTATAGGAGCCCCTTGAGGTGTGAAGAATACAACTCCAATACCTCCCCCTTGCTCACATTTAGAACCATCAAAGAAAAGGATAACATCAACATCTTCTTCTAGCTTGATGGATTCTTCTTGCTTAGTTATGTTGAACACAGAATCATCAGGTAGCTTGATTATGAGTGGTGTGTCATTTGATAGTAGAGCTTCGATGAGCTGATCCACAATTACCTGACCTTTGATGGATTTTTGACTAACAAATTCTAGATCAAATTTTATTAAAAGCATTATCCACTTGGATGTCCTACTATTCGTATAGGTACAACTCATCATATAGCACAAAGGGTTCTCTTTTGCAATGACATATGTAGTATGACTGATCATGTAATGTCGAAGCTTCTTAGTTGCAAAGACAACTGCTAAGCATAGATTTTTGACATATGCGTATTTAGCTTCATAGCTTACAAATGTGTGACTAATGTAATATATAGCCTGCTCTTTGTTTGATTCATTTTTCTATGCTAACATAGTTCCTAATGCAAAATCTATTGTAGATATGTATAGATGGAATGGTACACCTAGTCGAGGTGGTGTCAACATAGGTGGTGATGCAAGATATTATTTTATGGCATCAAATACCTCTTGACACTCTTGATTCCATTCAAAAGTGACCCCCTTTTTCAATAGATGATTGAAAGGCTTGCATTTATCTGATAATTATGCTATAAAGCAACAGATCACTTGTATCTTACCTTGCAAGCTGTGTAATTCTTTGAGATTTGTAGGGGGTGGCATCTCGATGATTGCTTTAACTTTGTTTGGGTCGACTTCAATGCCTTGTTTAGAGACTATGAACCCTAAAAGTTTTCCTGATGTAACACCAAAGATGCACTTCTTCGGGTTAAGTCTCATATTGTGCTCAAGTAATCGCTTGAAAACTTGGTGTAAAACATCGATATGCTCATGATAAAGCTTTACTTTGGCCAAAATATCATCCACATAATCTTCAACTATTTTGTGTATTTGATCATGGAAGATGTAAGTCATGGCACATTGATATGTAGCACCTACATTCTTAAGTCCAAATGGCATGAATTTATAGAAAAATGTCCCCCAAGGTGTTGTAAAAGTTATTTTATGTTGGTCATCAAGATTAATTCAAATCTGATTGTATCCTAAAAAACTATCCATGAGGGAGAGCATTTCATAGTCAATGGTAGAATCCATGAGCATATCGATGTTTGGGAGGGGAAGTCATCCTTGGGACATGCTTTGTTTAAGTCATAAAAATCTGTGCAAATGTGTATCCCCCATTAGGTTTGCTAATGGGTACCATGTTTGAGACCCATTCTGGGTAGTCTATGGGTTGGATAAAACCCACATCTAGCAATTTTTGCAACTCTTCTTTAACCATAAGGGCTATGGTAGGATGAAGCTTCCATAAATTTTGCTTTACAAGTTTTGCATCGAGTCTCAAGATGAGATTATGAACCACTAGATTAGGGTCCAGTCCTGACATGTCTTTGTATGACCATGCAAAAGCATGCTTATTATTAATAAAAGTGATAAGCTCTTCATGTTATATGGAGTTGAGGCTCTTTACAAGTTTGATGACTTACGGGTTGTTGGGATCTATGCTAATGTCTACATCATTAGTCTCCTCGATAAGCATATGGGAACCCTCCTCTAACTGATGAGGAGTGGGGATGAGGTGAATGTCATCAGCTATGTTTTTTAAAATGGGTGACTCAATGTCACTTGTATCAATGTGATGGATAATAGATGAGATGGGTGATGGGGTTGGTGGCATGTAGATGTTTGCTTGATGAAGCAATTATCTGGATGGAAGGAAATATTTGGGTGATGGCATGGGGGAGATGCAATCAAATTCAATGAGACTTGGATCGACATGGATGGGGTTTGATGGGTCACTTAGATTGTAGAGGGGCATAAAAAAGTCAATGGTGACCATGTTTATTTGTGGGATGGAGGGGCTTAGATGGTTGGGGGTTGAGCACCTCGAGACATGCTCATAAGGTAGAAGTTGGTCCAATATTAGTGGATACAAGTTCAATTGGATTAGAGGTGGCTTAGGTGACAGAGGTGATGGATGGGTTGGCACATTTGGGTGCTCCAATGGAAGGAGCATGGGAAAATATCGAGAGTGGTATGGGGAAAAATCATTGATAAATATCATCATCATCTAAAAATTCTATGAGTGGGATGATGGAGGAAGAGTCTTCTTTAGAGCTATCAAAGGCAATCGAAAGTGCCTCAAGCAACTCATCTATTTCATATTTTGAGGTGTTAGGTGATATGGTATGGATATTAGTGACTTGGAAAGAGCCTTCATTATGATCAAAGTATTCATTATCACTATCCTCTTTGGGACCAAGGGTGAGACATTGAAAATTTTCCTCAAAAAGTCCATTGGTTGATGGTGATGATACCCTAGTCCAAATTTTTCCTTAGGGAGTTGATAATGTGGTTCAATGAGATGGCAAATTCCTTATTCATGATGACCTAGGCCAAATCCTCTCCAATGATAGCATTAAAAGTATTTTAATACAAAGGAGGGATTGAATAAGAAATTAACATCACCAAAAAATGGTGATTCGAGTTGCTCCTCAAGAGGTGCATCGAAGGAAGTGTCAACTCCAACATACACAAAATTTATTGAGTTGGAAGTAGAACCCATGGAGATAATAGTGCCTATGCATGGGTGACCAAAATCCTTGATTGAATCTATGATGGGAGGTATAAATGTGATGTTGTGCACTAGGTACTCACCTATTCCTAGACTTATTATATGCACTATGACCTATGTAGGTTGGGAAGTAGATGTAGGAGAAGTTATAATATTCTCTTCTAGTTGAGGTACTACCATGGATGAAACTGGGGTGGTGACTATCATGGATGAAGCTGCATTAGATAGGTTTGGTGGAGGTGGAGGCTCAGGCTACATGGAGGGTGAACTAGTTAGGGGTGTCATGATGGTTGAGGTATTAGTGGATGGTTGAAGGGAAGCTATGATAGCTTACCCTTCAATGGGTGGGGTTAAGAAGTCAAGCACTATGGTCGATGAAGTGTTTCAAGACTCCATCATGCGGGCAGGTGTGGGGCTATGGGTGATGGAGGTGTGGTAGTGACCTAGGCCACTATGGATGGAGGTGGTGTGGAAATGGGTGTAGTTGGCTAGAGTGGTGGGTTAGTGGAAGGTATGTGTGGGATAAAAGGGGGAACCTTATGCAGATAAGGGTTGGCTAGGATATGGAGGGTTTGGCTAGGTATATTGGGGTTGAATGGGTGTGGTTGATGGGTAATAGGGACTATACAAAGTAGTCAAGTTTGTGTAGTGAGTTGGGTGTAGTGGTATGGATGGTAAATATGGATGTGCAAGTGGGTTGGGGCTTGGTGATGGATGAGGTGGGGTGTGATGTGATATGATTGGTGGAGGGGCTAGCTCGAGAAATATTGAGGTGAGGTATAGGTGTGTGGATGGTAAGGGTGGCTCATATGGGTTGGATATTAGGTTGCAATACTTGAAAGGTTCCTTGTTAGTAGGGATGCAATGCACATGACCTTCATGAATATACTTGAGGTAATGGTGTAATATTGAGGGGATGCATCACATATCCTAAATCCATGGTCTTCCAAGTAAGATATTGTATTGCATTTCTCCTTCAAGGATGTGGCATAGTGTATGGATGGTTTTTACACCTACATGAATAGGTAAAACAACCATTCCCAATGTTGAGCACAAGGTATCATTGAAGGCCCATAGAGTGAACATGGATGAGGCTATGTGTGATGGTGGTAGGTTCAAATGTTGAAGTGTGATAGAGGTGATGATGTTGATAGATGACCCGGTATCGACCAAGACTCGCTTTGAAGGGCTTGTTGTCTATATGAGCTACAATGTGCAATGGAGGATCCAGTATCTCTATTGGTAAGGTTTTGATCTCATGGTCATAAAAGGTAATGGATGGCTCTATGCATATTCTAATATTTTCCATAAAATTTATGAAGGCATTTAGATCTTGTGTTTGAACTTCAATGGATTTCAAAATTTCCATTAATGCCTCATGATGTGGGGGTGACTATTGGATGAGCTCATAAATTGAAAGCTTGGTTGATGCCATTCTTAGGCTCTAGGTGAGGTGAGTGCTTAATGATATGATAGGTCATGAGGGTGCATAGCACAATTTACAATAGTGGAGGTGGTAATGTAGAGGATGAAGGTACATTAGGTGTAGTACTTGATGGTAGTGATTGCTCAAGGTAGCATTGGTTTTGAGTAACTATATGTATCATCCCTACAAATTTTTGGTGTTGTGGCACACTGTTAAGATGGTTCACCTAGTTGGGTGGCATAGCAACCATTGTAGGTGTAGTGGGTGGTTGGTTGTGTTGTGGTAAAGGGTCCTAGTAGATGCCAAGGTTTTGATTTTATGGGGCCAAAGGATTGTCAATGGCAATAGCCCCCTTCTCGACAAGATCTTGAACCAGATTTTTGAATGCTATGCAATCATTGATGTCATGACCCTTCTACCTATGGTAAACACAATATTGATATTCTTTGTAAGACCTAGGTTTAGGCTTATTCGGATCTTCTAGTTTCACTTTCGATAATCTGATTGCTTGTGCTTCATAGAGCCTTTAAAATATGGTTGAATAAGGCTTCGAAAGTGGTGTGTAATTTTGAGGGGGTCTAGCAGGATGCCTATTATGGTTGTCTAGTTGTTGTTTGATTTTAAAGTTGCAAGGGAGGTGGTGTGGCATGGTATGTAGGTTGTTATGTTGGTTGTTGAATTTGTAGGGGTTGTTGAGGTGGTGGTTGATGTTGTTGTTGATTGGAATTGCTTAGGATGCTCAATACCACCTGATTAACTTGGTTGGGTTTGGACTGGTTGTTGGAGGTGCCTTTAGAGTTTTTGTTTTGCCACTCTTTATTCTTGAGTTTTATCTCTCCCTCTTGGATCTTTATATCCTTGATCATATTGGTCTATGCTAGAGCTTCTTCAAGTGTACGATATTCTGGAGTTGTAATAATAGTGATATAGGTTTGGAACAACTCCTTGTAAACATTCAAGTGAGCTCTATGGTTGGGAGAGAAAAGGGTAACTCTATTATCATAGCTCTCCACCTAGCACCATAGTCTAGGATAGGTTCATCATCAAATTATCAAATATTAAATAGGTCTATCAATGTTATTCACCTCTTGACATTTATAGAGAAGCATTCCAGAAAAATATTGGCCAATTGCTCAAAGTTATAGAGGCTATGTCTAGGCAAATGGTTATACCAGTCCAAAGCTCCTCCTCCAAGGGACAATGGGAAGGTATAGAGCATGAGAGCATCAATCTCATTAAGGAGATAACATGCATTGATAAAATTTCTCATGTGCTCTTGGGGATCCTCCTTCCCCTTGAATTTCTCAAATTTTAGCATTTCAAATAGAGGAGGATATGGTAGTGATGGCACTAATGGATGGATGGGGAAGTTTTGTAACTAGGCCAAGTGTTGGATTTTGATACCTCGTACCGACAACTTGCATTTGTAAGGTGTGGACCTGATTGGCCAACCATTGAAATGGGTTTGAAGTGGCTTGGGGAACTATATTGGATGTGCCAACTTGAGCTCTTGATTGTGGGTATTGATGTTGTTGGGTGAACTATTGATTTGTGTATGTGTTGGATGGTGGATGTTGGGTGAAGGGTTGTTGATATGTTTGGTGTGATTATTGTTATTGTTGTTGATGTTGAAGGGGTGGTTTTTGATGTCACTATTAGATGACCTATTGATGTGGAATGGTTTGTTGTTGATAGTTTTGTTGAGCGACTTGTTGATGTTGAGTGGTTTGTTGTTGATGGGGTGTGAATGGAATTTGCTACTACAAAAGATGTTGTTGGTTTTGATTGGGCAATATTGTTATTGTTGGGGTGTTTGTGGTTGTTGTTGTTGGTAGTACTGCTACAATGGTGGTTACTGGTAGTACTATTGTTGTGGAGGTTGTTATTGATGTTGAGGTGTGTGTGGTGGTTGTTGTTGATAGTACTACTATAGAGGTGGTTATTGATAGTATTATTATTGTGGAGGTTGTTGGTATTGTTGGTATTACTATTGTGGAGGTTGTTGGTATTACTAGTATTGTTGGTATTACTATGGTGGGGGTTGTTGGTTGTAGGCCTTAGCCTCTGGCATGGGCTAGATGGTGGTAGATGAGGTTTGGTAGTATCATATTAAGGGTAGAGGTTGGCTTAATGGTGGCTGGGAGTAACTACAAGAGGTATCCTATGGTTGTAGGGGTGTTAGTGCCTAAATGGTATGTGGTCTATTTGCCCAAGATGGATATTGTATAAAGAAGTTATCTTGAATATATGTGGGAGATGTGGGGTTTGGACCTTGTGGTGGTGGACGAGGTTTATGGGACGAGGTGGGTTGAATGGATGTCGACAAGTAATATGCCATATTAACATAGACCTAGGGAGGTTGGTTTAGATCCATATCTATAGAGCCTATGTTGGTTTGGAGATCAAATCCTCCAAGTGGAAATAATTCTGTAGGTATGCTAAACTAAATATTTGGGTCAGTAGGACATGTTGCATGTGTGTAAACAAAAAATTTAGGACATGGGGGAAATTAACCTGGGTGGAATGGTTAATGGTGGTAAGGATGGATGTGGTGAATCGGGTGGGGTAAATGGGCCACCTTGAAGTGCCAATGTAGCCTCAATGTCAATGAAGGTGACACGACCTGAGGACTTGAGGACCCTGAAACTGGTAGACTCAGGTTTTATGGTAGGGACATTATTGTATGTGGCATCCAAGGTCTGTAACCTAGGTGAGGGGGAAGTAAGCTACTACATGTAGCTAGCTAAACTACCCAAGGGTGGCTAGGAGGCTACCTCCTATTGATTTGGAGGAGCGGTGGATGGGTGTGAGGCCTGATCAAATGGGTCCATGGTGGCTTGGGCTATGGCTTGAGCTCGGGCTTGACTTTGGATCAAGACCATAAGCTAGGAAATGGATGGGATGCGATTGTGAAGGCTTGGTGATGATGGTGTGGTTGTTTTTGGTAAACCTCTTTTTGTATTTTTCTCTTTTTATCTATCTACACAAACAAACAAAGAAAACAACAATTTTGATTTTCTTCATTTTAATGTGCCAATGTTTGATTTGATATGCTTGTGAGATCGTTGAAACTATTTTTTGGTTTTTGATGTGTTTTTGAATTTATTTTGAATTTTGAAGTGTTTTTATTTTTTTATTTTTTTGTGGGTTTTGTGTGTTTTAATGTAACTTACCCTAAAATACTAATGGTATGATGAAATGTAGACTAATTGGGTGTATCAATGCCTGCCTCTCTGACAAGAATTGATAGAACGATGGCTAAAAATGACTTCTTAATGAATAGATGTAGTTGATGGTGTAGACACCAAATCCTAGCCACTTGTCCACCATCCCCCTTTCCCACCATTCAATTGGTCATTCCATTCCTTTCCCGCAATCCAATAGCCCACTTTAGCCTTTTCCTACCATTTTTTGATCCTTATTTGAATTATTTATGTTTATTTTATATTATTTATATTTAAATATAATATTTTATATTATATTTTAATATATTTATTATAAAATATATATTTATAAGCCAAATTAACATCAACCGTCCAATTCGATCTCAACCATCCATATTCCTTAATCCGTGTCACACTTAAAGTTTAATATCAGCCTTCAGATCTGCTTTAATATTAGCCATATGATCAAAAGTGTTAAGCTAAAACCCTAAGAGAATCCTAGGCTTGATAATAAATAGGAGCATTATCAATTCTCAATCCCTAGAAATTTTTATAATTGGTTCAAACTAGCTCTGATTGGAGCTATTGCTTTCTAAATGGATTCGATATACATTTGATTTAGTTGTACCCTAGCATAGCCTCCCCCAAAAACCCTAGCTTTCCCTAGGATTTTTGGATTCCAGACATCTCCACAGCCCATTTATGCCATTTCCATTATCGTTCATTCGTCAAACCCTTCACAACCCCCCTGATATGCTTTTGCAAATCTAATCCTACCTGCAGACACTCCCAGGTGATTAGGGCATCCCACAGGTGCAACAAAATGCTTGCTGCATACTGCAAGTACAACATAGATCCTTCCATGTAATATCATTAGGTGTCATCAGGGCACCTTGCCATCAATCTACAATGGAGCAACAGATCTATTCATCAACAGACAACAAGGTAAATCTACTTATTTTTTTACATTTCATATTGTTTAACTTTGTTCACATTTCATACTATTATTAGTTAGAATTTTAGTTATGATTTTTGAGGGCTCACATATTGGATCCCTCATTATTATTACTAACTCTCTGGTGTTTATTTGTGTGCAGATTAGACATTACATCAGAAGCATTGGATAACTGTTGAATTTGGAGTGGCCCGATTACGGATAGCAAGAAGCCCACTAAACTCTATTGGGATCAAAGACACAATTGAAGACATTGCAGTATTTTCCATTAGGGTTTTGGAGAACCCTACATATTTGTAACATTGTATCAAAAAAGGATTGTGTATCATCCTAATCTGTAACAACAGAGTTTATAAGCTCCCCCCATTAATATAATACATATATTTCATGGTTGTGCATTTTTGGTTTGATATATTCATTTGTTATTTTATTTTAAGTAATAGCTATAGTGTTGTATTTTTGTATTCACAAATGGTGATCATGGTGGGACCCCATAAGGTTTCTATTTTTTGATTTACTTTGTTGTACTAATTTCATTATGTTATTCCATTTTACAAGGATTTTTGGAGCAAAAAACTAGCCAAAATCATTGGTTAGGGTTTCTATAAGGTCATGTGATAGTTGCAGAAGGTGCACAGGTGCTTTGTGGCACCTATTTATCCCAAAAGGTGCCCTTATATGTCTAAAAATACACTCTACTATGTTGAGCAAGGTGCAGCAAAAGTATTGTCATTGTTGTCAACACAAACAGATAGATCAGTTGATGCAGTTGATGCAGTGGACAGGAGTTCAGAGGTCAGTCAGAACATGTACAGTGAATTTCCAAGAAGACAGAAGTGGCCCAGATTCAAAAAATCAAAGAAAAAGACAAGTAAGAAAACTGTCGCGATATCGCGACATGTTTTTTGTCGTGATTTCGTGACATGGCCGAGGAGAGAGAAGGCGCAAGCAAAATTGTCACGATTTCATGACATGGCCGAGGAGAGAGAAGGCACAAGCAAAATTGTCATGATTTCATGACATGGACGAGGAGAGAGAAGGCGCAAGCAAAATTGTCATGATTTCGCGACATGGACGAGGAGAGAGAAGGCACAAGCAAAATTGTCATGATTTCGTGACATGGCCGAGGAGAGAGAAGGCGCAAGCAAAATTGTCATGATTTCATGACATGGTCGAGGAGAGAGAAGACGCAAGGAAAACTATCATGATTTCATGACATGTTGGAGGCAAAGAAGCCAAGTGGAAAAACTGTCATGATTTCGTGACATGTTGGAAGCAAAGAAGGCAAGTAAGAAAACTGTCATGATTTCATGACATGTTTGGAAAGTAGGCGCAAGCAAAGAAAACTGTCACGATTTCATGACATGGTTGGAGAGAAGGCACAGGAAAAGAAAACTGTCATGATTTCATGACATGTCAGGTTTTCACGATCCGATGAGAAGAAAAGCGCCAAGGAGAGAAAGTGTCACGATTTCATGACAGGTTCGAAGAGAAAGCGCCAAGGAGAGAAAGTGTCACGATTTCATGATAGGTTCAAAGAGAAAGCGCCAAGGAGAGAAAGTGTCACGATTTCATGATAGGTTCGAAGAGAAAGCGCCAAGGAGAGAAAGTGTCACGATTTCATGACATGTTCAAAGAGAAAGCGCCAAGGAGAGAAAGTGTCACGATTTTGACAGGTTTGAAGAGAAAGTGCCAAGGAGAAAAAGTGTCACGATTTTGCGACATGTTCATAGAAAGCAAGAGAAAGTGTATTTATGACATTAAAGTGTCAATTTCATGACATGTGTTTTCACTGGCCAAAGATAGAAAAGGCACAAGGCAGCGAAAGTGTCACGATTTCGTGACATGTTTCATTTTCACGGGTAGAAGGCAGAGAAGTGCAAGGAAGCGAAAAGTGTCACGATTTCGTGACATGTGTTTTCGCTGGCCAAAGACAGAAAAGGCACAAGGCAACGAAAGTGTCACGATTTCGTGACATGTTTCATTTTCATGGGCGAAAGGCAGAGAAGTGCAAGGAAGCGAAAAGTGTCACGATTTCGTGACATGTCTGGTTTTCGTGGCTGCAAGACAAGAGGTGAACAAGGAGGCCAAAAATGTCATGATTTCGTGACATGTTGCGTTTTCATGGGTAAAAGGCGAGAAGAGCATAAAGAGACAGAAGTGTCACGATTTCGCGACAGGTCGCGACAGCACGATCACTGACAGTTAACTGAAGCAGAACAACAGTTAAAGGGGCAGTTGTAGAGGAAAAGCATGCAACTATTTTAAGAATAGTCGAAGAAGGAGAAATCGAACAGTCGCATAAATAGAATCAAAAAATGCATGCATGCACAGAAATGAATACGAACAGTTATGTTCAAGAAGACGTACAGTCATGGTAGAGATATACGTTGCATGTAACGTAATGCCCACTCTATAAATACAAAAGGAGTTACATAAAGGAGTTACAGTTGACAAGTGGCAGAAGAGAATATTAAAGGAACAGTTACGGGTTGCATGCGTAAATATGGAAGTTAAAAATAGAGACTAATATGTTATAAAAGCAGGTCTACGTGAAGAATAAGGTTGCTGTTGTATGTGAGAAATTGCTGTGAAAAGAGGGTTAGAAGAGGGCCGAGAGAGAAATAAGCAGAGCCATGAGAGAGTGCAGAGTTTGATTAATTGCAGACCAATCAGGGTCGTGTAAACAACGAAGGCATTTTTATGTCATTAAGATAATTCAGAATTGCAGTCCAAGTTGGTGCTTGGCATTAGGGGTTGGTGCTCCTATCTCGTTGAAGCAAAAAAATAAGGGGTTGGTGCTCCTTCCAGTGGGTGCTGGTAAAGTGTTTGTAAAATTGGTGTTTTGCAAAGACTGGATTTGGATTGGAGTCCAAGTAGTCATTTTTGAGGAGTAGCCAAATTGGTGAACCTCGTTACATTGTGTGTTGTGGTGTGCTCTCTTGTGAAAATTGCTTTACCTATTTTTAAGTTCTCTTTGCTTCAGCATTAAGTGTTGTAGATTTGAATTTTAATAGCTACACTGATTCACCCCCCCTCTCAGTGTCATTGTGAGAATATCAATTGGTATCAGAGCAAGGTTCCTGAACAAAGCTTAATCAGCTAAGGTGATCTTGGAAGGAACACAATGGCAGGTAATGAAGGATTCTCATCAAACAAAGCTCCTTTGTTCAATGGAACTAATTACTCATTCTGGAGACTCAGGATGCAGACATATCTGAGTGCATTAGGATACGACATTTGGGAATCAGTAGAAAGTGGATACACAGTACCCGCTACTCCTCCAATAGATACTGCTGAGAAGAAGAAGTTTGAGAATAACTCCAAAGCATAGAATGCCATAATGTGTGGGCTAGTAGACAATGAACTGATAAGGATCATGAGTTGTACATCAACAAAAGACATGTGGGACAAACTGAAGAGCATCCATGAAGGAGACAACAAGATCAAGGAAGCCAAGCTGCAAACTCATCGAGCTCAGTTCGAAGCATTACAAATGAATGACGATGAGAACATAGAGGCCTATATGCTGAGAGTCAATGGAATCATTAATGCAATCAGAGGACTCGGCAAAAAAATCGAAGATGCAATTGTCATAAAAAAGGTACTTAGAACTCTTCACAAAAGATTTAATTCTAAAGTTTCTGCAATAGAAGAGGCTAAAGATCTAAATAATTTTAGCATGGACGAGATGCATGGTTCTTTGACTGCATACGAAATGAGAATAGGACAAACTAAGCCCATAGACAGAGAAGCCGCTTTTAAAGCACACAAGAATACAAAAGCTGAACAAGAATCCGAGGATGAAGAGACATCTCGATGAAACGGAAGCCAACTTTGTTCGAAAACTTACAAAGGGAAAAGGAAAATATAGAGGAAAGTTACCGTTTAAGTGTTTCAATTATGGAGGGGTCGGTCACTTTGCAGCTAAGTGTCCAATGAATGAGAAAACCAAAAGTGATGAAGGGTCACACCAAGAAAGAAGTGACTGGAAGAAGAAACCAAATTTTAGGAAAAGCAATTTCAAAAAGAAAAGTTTCATATCCAAGAATGTCAGCTCTTCTGAAGATAGCTCGGGTGAAGATTCTGAAGAAGAAACAGGTGAAGCTCTGTTCATGGCATTTGAAGAAGCAAAAATAGAAGAAAAATAGGAAGGTGATACAAAAAGTAAGGATGAGGCTGAAGTTTATCTGGAAGGAGAGTTGGTTGCTGCACTTAAAGAGTTGAAAACAGAAAGGAAAAATAATAAAAAGGTCTCAAGAAAACTAGAGGATGCGAATGACATAATAAGCAGTTTGAAAGTACAGATAGAAGAATTTAAGAAAATGTCTGAAGAACTCGAAGTTCAATTAACCATGAAAATAGATGAGTGCTGCAAACTGGAAGAAGAGATTGTTGTCTTAAGAATGCGGCTAGAAGAAAAGAATCAAAAATTAAGTTGCTATCACAAACTTGAAGGAAGTTCTGCAAAGCTTGAAAAGATTATAAATAGTCAAAGGACTACGGGCATCAAATTTGGCTTGGGCTTTGTCGAAGGAGAATCGTCAAGTGGATCAAAGGCCATAACAATAGAACAAGTAAAGAAAGAAGATAAGATCAAGGTTGATCAAGGAAAAATGAATCAAGCAAAAGAAAGCAACAGTGCCAGGCACGAGAAGAGTGCTGACAATGAGGGATTCATAAAAGTCACACATCAAAGGAGAAGAAAATTTGTGGCTCCTACTACAAAATGGCAAAGACCAATTCCCAGGTTCAATCATTCCTTTTCTGGTTATTGTTTTAAATGCAATGCTTACGGTCATAAGATTTCAGATTGCATTCATAATATAGGACAAAGAAATTTCACCAGTAGAAATGTCTTTTCACCCTTGATGGATTATGCAGTAGAATGCTATAACTGTCATAACTTTGGACACATTGCAAGAAACTGTAGAAGCACATATGCAACAAACAGATATCAGGGAAGAAGAACTCAACCAAACAGTTCAAGGCAAAACAAAAAATTCCTAGAAAAACATGCACAAAGCTATTGACAAAGAAAAGTCTAAACAAGTAACCAAAACTCGTAGCCAAACCAGAGTGGAAAGAAAAGGAGCTACCCAAGGAAGAAAAGGAATCCTTGATTGTTCGGACAACATTCAAAGCACGGAACAAATCTGCACCATGGATATTGGATAGTGGATGCTCCAATCACATGACAGGAGATAAACAAAAATTTGAAAAATTACAGAAATATGAAGGGGGCTCTGTAAAGTTTGGAAATAATGATGGAGCCAAAATAGTTGGCAAAGGATCAGTCAAGATAAGTGATGGAAAGATCAATTCCAAAGAAGTTCTGTTTGTAGTTGGTTTGAAGCACAACTTATTGAGCGTAAGTCAAATCTGTGATAGAGGTCATGAAGTCATCTTTAAAAAGTAGGGCTATGAAGTCAGAAAAGCACACAGTGGGAAGCTGATAGCTACTGGATCGAGGACTTCTGGAAATCTATATACTCTCTCAAAAACTTCAGAAGGAGCATGCTTGATTGGACAGGAAGATGAAAATTGGCTGTGGCACAAGAGGCTCGGTCATATTAGCTTTGACAATCTGGTAAAAATAAGTTCAAAAAGAGCAATAAGAGATATACCTACCATTGGCAAACCAATAAATAGCATCTGTGCTTCATGCCAAAAAGGGAAGCAAACCAGATCCACATTTAAAGCAAAGGAATACTTCACCAACAAACCGTTAGAGCTGATACATACCAATTTATGTGGACCCATGAGAACACAAAGCATAAATGGTGACAAATACTTTATGTTGTTCATAGATGACTACTCCAGAATGACATGGGTACTATTTTTAAAGCTTAAATCAGATGCCTTTGAGATGTTCAAGATTTTTAAAAAATAGGTTGAGAATCAAACTGGAAAAAGAATTAAATGCCTAAGATCAGACAGAGGAGGAGAATTTATCTCAGAAGAATTTGTAGAATACTGTCAAAAATATGGGATCAGAAGACAGTTTTCAGCAGCAAGAACACCTCAGCAGAATGGTGTTGTAGAAAGGAAGAACAAGACAGTGCAGGAAATGGCATGGACAATGTTGGCTGAGAACAAAATAGTTGACAGATTTTGGAAAGAGGCAGTCCATACTACGGTTTACATCCAAAATAGGTGCATGCTAAGGACGCATGAAAGCAAAACACCGTATGAGCTGTGGTTCGGTAGAAAGGCAACAACAAGATATTTCAAAGTGTTCGGCAGCAAGTGCTACATCAAACGAACTGAAGATAATCTCGATAAATTTGAAGATAGAGTTGACGAAGGTATTTTTCTTGGTTACTCAACAAAAAGCAAAGCCTACACATGTTACAACAAGAGGCTAAAGAAAATTGTGGAGAGTGCAGATGTTAAAGTTGATGAAGGTAGAGATCGAGAAACAACTTATCAAGAAAACTACCCTATTTATGAAGAAGTCATTGAAGGAGATGAAGAAATGGAAACAGAAGAGAATCAAAAAATTGACCCAGCTGATTTAAGAATTGACTCAGAAGAAGAAGAAAACAAGAAATTCAAAACAGGCAATCTGCAGAAAAATCATCCCAGAGAACAGATTATTGGGGACCCAACAGTTGGTATTCAGACTAGAAGAGCAGTAGTACGGAACTACTCTCTATTATCTAGCATTGAGCCCAAAAATGTTGCTGAAGCAAGCACGAGATGAAAGTTGGATGAAAGCAATTAATGAAGAACTAGATCAGATTGAGAAAAACAAAACCTGGGAGTTAGTACCAAGGCCGGCAAATAAAAATGTAATCGGTACTAAATGGATTTTTTAAAATAAATTGAACGAAGATGGACAGGTTGTAAGAAATAAAGCAAGACTGGTCTGTAAAGGCTATGCACAGGTTGAAGGTATTGATTTTGAGGAAACCTTTGCACCAGTAGCCAGACTAGAGGCAATTAGAATGTTTCTAGCTTTAGCAGTTCATAAAAATTTCAAGGTATATCAAATGGACGTAAAATCAGCATTTCTGAATGGAAAACTGGAAGAAGAGGTTTACATTGAGCAACCAGATGGTTTCCAACTCGGTGATAATCCCAACTTTGTTTGCAAGTTGAGGAAAGCTTTGTATGGTTTAAAACAGGCACCTAGAGCATGGTATGCAAGGCTGGATAACTATCTGATTCAACAGGGGTTCAAGAAAGGTTTGGTGGACAACAATCTGTATGTCAAAATAGAGAATGGCCATCTTATTGTCCTTGTTGTTTATGTAGATGATATCATTTTTGGCAGCAGCAATGATAAGTCCTGTAGTGACATAGCAAATAAAATGAAGAAAGAATTTGAGATGTCTATGATTGGTGAACTTTCTTATTTTCTCGGACTGCAAGTCAATCAAAGTGAAAAGGGCATTTTTATTTCTCAAGTTAAATATGTGAAAGAAATGTTGAAAAAGTTCACAATGGAGGATAGTAAACCTGTTAGCACTCCCATGACAACAGGTTGCAAGTTGAGCAAGGATGACAAATCTCCAGATGTAGATCAAACCATGTACAGATCTATGATTGGAAGTCTGTTGTATTTGATAGCTACCAGACCAGATATCTTACAGGCAGTATGCATGGTGGCAAGATTTCAGGCTAGTCCCAAAGAGACTCATGTGACAGCCGTGAAGAGGATTTTTAGGTACCTCAAGGGTACTATGGAGTATGGGTTATGGTACCCAAAAGGTAAGGACTTCACTCTTATTGCATATTCTGATGCAGATTGGGCAGGATGTATTGATGACAGAAAGAGTACCAGTGGAGGAGCATTTTATCTTGGAGACAGGCTAGTAGCATGGCACAACAAGAAACAAGAATCAGTCTCTCTATCCATAGCAGAGGCAGAATACATTGCAGCAACAACATGTTGTACACAGATATTATGGATGAGACAAACCCTGAAAGATCTTGGTATTCACTTCAAAGAGCCAATTTTAGTTAAATGTGACAACACCAGTGCTATAAACATATCAAAGAATCCGGTTATGCATTCTCGAACCAAACATATTGCAATCCGGTATCACTTCTTGAAGGATAAAGTAGGTGAGGTCAAATTGGATTTTGTTTCGACTACAGAGCAAGTAGCAGATATATTCACAAAACCATTGCCAAAGGAAGTTTTTGAGTACCTTCGGAGTAAGTTGGGAGTAGTCACATTTCCCAAGAACTGACTATCAATTGGGATCACATTCTCAGGGGGAGCATTTATGCCTATGTTTATAGTTTTGCTCATATTCATGATTTTTGCTAACTATAACAATGTGTATCCGAGAATGTTGTGCATAGACTCAGGGGGAGTCTGCAGCAGCCCTTTGGTATTATTGTCAAAGGGGGAGAAGAATTCCAGGAGAGTGCATGAGTGTTGCCAACAATTCCAAAGGGGGAGATTGTTGAGCAAGGTGCAGCAAAAGTATTGTCATTGTTGTCAACACAAACAGATAGATCAGTTGATGCAGTTGATGCAGTGGACAGGAGTTCAGAGGTCAGTCAGAACATGTACAGTGAATTTCCAAGAAGACAGAAGTGGCCCAGATTCAGAAAATCAAAGAAAAAGACAAGTAAGAAAACTGTCACGATATCGCGACATGTTTTCTATCGCGATTTCGTGACATGGCCGAGGAGAGAGAAGGCACAAGCAAAATTGTCATGATTTCATGACATGGCCGAGGAGAGAGAAGGCACAAGCAAAATTGTCATGATTTCATGACATGGACGAGGAGAGAGAAGGCACAAGCAAAATTGTCATGATTTCACGACATGAACGAGGAGAGAGAAGGCGCAAGCAAAATTGTCATGATTTCATGACATGGACGAGGAGAGAGAAGGCACAAGCAAAATTGTCATGATTTCATGACATGGCCGAGGAGAGAGAAGGCACAAGGAAAATTGTCATGATTTCATGACATGTTGGAGGCAAAGAAGCCAAGTGGAAAAACTGTCACGATTTCGCGACATGTTGGAAGCAAAGAAGGCAAGTAAGAAAACTGTCATGATTTCATGACATGTTTGGAAAGTAGGCGCAAGCAAAGAAAACTGTCATGATTTCGTGACATGGTTGGAGAGAAGGCACAGGCAAAGAAAACTATCACGATTTCATGACATGTCGAGTTTTCGTGATCCGATGAGAAGAAAAGCGCCAAGGAGAGAAAGTGTCACGATTTCACGATAGGTTCGAAGAGAAAGCGCCAAGGAGAGAAAGTGTCACGATTTCACGAAGTAAGAGAAAGCCAAGGAGAAAAGTGTCAATTTTTGATAGGTTCAAGAGAAAGCGCCAAGGAGAGAAAGTGTCACGATTTCATGATAGGTTCGAAGAGAAAGCGCCAAGGAGAGAAAGTGTCACGATTTCATGACAAGTTCGAAGAGAAAGTGCCAAGGAGGAAAAGTGTCATGATTTCGTGACATGTTCTATAATCAAGGAGAAAGTGTCACGATTTTGACATGTTTAAAGTAAGGAAGAAAAGTGTACTGATTTCTGACATTGTGTTTTTGGCCAAAGAAAAAAGGCACAAGGAACGAAAGTGTCACGATTTCGTGACATGTTTCCATTTCTCACGGGGAAAGCGGAGAAGTGCAAGGAAAGAGAAAGTGTCACGATTTCGTGACATGTGTTTTCGCTGGCCAAAGATAGAAAAGGCACAAGGCAGCGAAAGTGTCACGATTTCGTGACATGTTCCATTTTCACGGGCGAAAGGCAGAGAAGTGCAAGGAAGCAAAAAGTGTCACGATTTCGTGACATGTCTGGTTTTCGCGGCTGCAAGACAAGAGGTGAACAAGGAGGCCAAAAATGTCATGATTTCGTGACATGTTGCATTTTCACGGGTAAAAGGCGAGAAGAGCATAAAGAGACAAAAGTGTCACGATTTCACGACAGGTCGCGACAACACGATCACTGATAGTTAACTGAAGCAGAACAACAGTTAAAGGGGCAATTGTAGAGGAAAAGCATGCAACTATTTTAAGAACAGTCGAAGAAGGAGAAATCGAACAGTCGCATAAATAGAATCAAAAAATGCATGCATGCACATAAATGAATACGAACAGTTATGTTCAAGAAGACGTACAGTCATGGTAGAGATATACGTTGCATGTAACGTAATGCCCACTCTATAAATACAAAAGGAGTTACATAAAGAAGGAGTTACAGTTGACAAGTGGCAGAAGAGAATATTAAAGGAACAGTTACGGGTTGCATGCGTAAATATGGAAGTTAAAAATAGAGACTAATATGTTATAAAAGCAGGTCTGCATGAAGAATAAGGCTACTGCTGTATGTGAGAAATTGCTGTGAAAAGAGGGTTAGAAGAGGGCCGAGAGAGAAATAAGCAGAGCCGTGAGAGAGTGCAGAGTTTGATTAATTGCAGACCAATCAGGGTCGTGTAAACAGCGAAGGCATTTTTATGTCATTAAGATAATTCAGAATTGCAGTCCAAGTTGGTGCTTGGCATTAGGGGTTGGTGCTCCTATCTGTTGAAGCAAAAAAATAAGGGGTTGGTGCTCCTTCCAGTGGGTGCTGGTAAAGTGTTTGTAAAATTGGTGTTTTGCAAAGGCTGGATTTGGATTGGAGTCCAAGCAGTCATTTTTGAGGAGTAGCCAAATTGGTGAACCTCGTTACATTGTGTGTTGTGGTGTGCTCTCTTGTGAAAATTGCTTTACCTATTTTTAAGTTCTCTTTGCTTCAGCATTAAGTGTTGTAGATTTGAATTTTAATAGCTACACTGATTCACCCCCCCTCTCAGTGTCATTGTGAGAATATCATACTATGCCTACGGAGGTGCCTTGCTGCACCTGGTATTGATCAGAGGTGCCTTGTTGCATTTCCTGCACAAACTACCCAGACTGTTTCAGCCATATCTCACTCATATGAAGTTTTATTGGGATGAATTTTTAAGGGTAGATTCCTGACACACCCTAGCATATCTCCAAAACATTTTAGATCAATTGGAGCATCAGAGATCTCAAAAAAACCTCACCAAAATGTAGGCTTTTTTGTAAGTCCTTCATCCATTTTTGGCTCATTTTTGCTTTACATTTTTTTTGGGTTTTCTACTATGTTTTTTAGATTATGAGCTTAAAATAAACACACATTAATAAATATGGAAAATATATCATTTTAGATTGCATATAGGGCATCTGTGCATTCATTTCATTCATATTTTGAGTTTTCTATTTTGAAAAGAATTACAAATTCAAATAATTCTTGCATATTTTTGTTTGCATTTGAAAGTAAAAATAATTAATTAGAATTTGTATATTAGGAGTTGATGGTTGCTTATTTTACTTATCTAACATCGTATCCTCATATATCATATCCTCTTCTTCATTCATAGTCATTTCTTCACCAACCTCATCATCATCAAACCATTTCATGCCTCCCAATTCATCACACCTCCAACAAAACACTCAATATCATCCATTCATTAATCCATTCACCACATATCAAGTCACTCACATCACCAATCAAAAAGCTCCAAAGGTACCTAATACCTTTGGTCACATTTTAACATGGCTTAACCTTAGCCATTTCATCATTAACATGGCTTAACCTTAGCCATTTCATCATTAACATGGATTAACCTTAGCCATTTCATCATTAACATGGCTTAACCTTAGCCATTTTATCATTAACATGGCTTAATATTAACCATTTTATCATTAAAATAGCTTAAACTTAGCCATTTCATTGTTAACATGGCTTAACATTAGCTATTTCATCATTTACATGGCTTAACCTTAGCCATTTCATCATTAACATGGATTAAACTTAGATAATTTATCATTAACATGGCTTAACCTTAGCCATTTAATCATTAACATAGCTTAACCTTAGAAATTTTATCATTAAAATGGCTTAACCTTAGCCATTTAATCATTAACATGGCTTAACCTTAGCCATTTCATCATTAACATGGTTTCATCACAGCCATTCAACCATTAACATGGCTTCATCTCAGTCATTCATCATTAACATGGCTTCATCACAATCACATTCACTTTCATCCATAATCATTTCATTCTCTAAATCAAAAGCCCCAAAGGTTCCTAATCCCTTTGGTCACATTTCAATTTTCAAAAAGCCCCAAAGGCTCTAATCCCTTTGGTCACATTTCAATTTTCAAAAAGCCCCAAAGGTTCTAATCCCTTTGGTCACATTTCAATTTTCAAAAAGCCCCAAAGGTTCTAATCCCTTTGGTCACATTTCAATTTTCAAAAAGCCCCAAAGGTTCTAATCCCTTTGGTCACATTTCAATTTCAAAAATCCCCAAAGGCACTTAATCCCTTTGGTCACATATCATTTCAATTTTAAAAAGCCCCAAATGTACTTAATCCCTTTGGTCACATTTCAATTTCAAAAAGCCCCAAAGGTTATAATCCCTTTGGTCACATTTCATTTTAAAAAATCCCCAAAGGTCCTAATCCATTTGGTCACCTTTTAATTTAAAAAAGTCCCAGAGGTTCTAATCCATTTGGTCACATTTCATTTTCAAAAAGGCCCAAAGGTCCTAATCCCCAAAGGTTCTAATCTCTTTGGTCACATTTCAATTTTTAAAAAGCCCCAAAGGTTCTAATCCCCTTGGTCACATTTCAATTTTCAAAAAGCCCCAAATATTCTAATCCCTTTGGTCACATTTAAATTTTCAAAAGCCCCAAAGGTCCTAAATCTCTTTGGTGATTGGTCACATTTAAATTTTCAAAAAACCACAAAGGTCCTAATCCCTTTCGTCATAAGCTTACCTAGCTAGAAAAACTTGAGCCAATAAGTATCATACACTGGAAAGCGTTCCATGCTTACTGTGATTACTATATATGTATACGTGTACATGGCTAATACAAAAAAAAAACATTTGCATACATTTTATTCATAACATTGCATTTACATTTCATTCAAAACAATGTATTCACTCGCATCACATTTTGCATTCCACATTTCAATTGCATTTCATACATTGCATTAACATCTACATTCCATATTTCATATAGGAATCATTTATTCATGATATTAATTGGACCAACAAATATCATGTTGCCTTAATCAGGGACACCTTCACAATGTCATTCTCATAATTTCACAAAGCTAAATTTACTTACATAAAAGCCATATTCACAAATTCCTAGGTGTTTTTGGTTGCTCAGCCACCCCTAGTGTTTTAAGCAAACTTTAAAATACATGTCGAGTTCTTATTAGGAAAAAAAAAACTTTTTCACATTAAGAAAATCCTGAGTTTTGTCCATTGATTCCAAAAAAAATCTTGCACCAACCACACTTCTTCACATCTTAAAAAAATTTTGAGTCAAAGAGGGATAACACCATACTTGGGTGGCATATTGAAGTGAAAAGGGTATTCCTCGCTTTTCCTATCATGCACCATAGTCCAAAATAAAAAAATAGTGGTTATTACCACTATCATAGTTGCTCTCCAAATATAAACACAAAATATAGAGTAGTAAGGATAGGGTCACATTCTCATCACACTTCGGTTGAGAATCCGATTCCCCAAAGCTCTATCCAAAGTTAAAAATTTCTATGCACACACCACAAATCCCTAAAGTTGTAAGGATTGTACTACATTTTCCTTAGAAAGTTATGTAGTCATCCCCAAGGCCTAAATATTAGATCATTGGACTATGGAGTGAATCTCCACCGGGGCTATAGACGCTTGACTAGTAGTGGAGTAAGCTCATGCGAGGCGACATGTCTCCTTCCCAAAAAAAAGAGAGACCTATGATCATACATACGGATAAGCTAGCTTCTTGGTCTTCTCCATAATAGGTCATGCCTAATTTACTCATAATGGATTAATGAACTTCACATGCACACACATTGGTGTTTTATTGCCTAGGGTCATTGCCATGCTCAATATTTGGTACATGAACTTCACTTGCACACACATTTGGTCCTAGAAGGATTTAGACAGTTTTAGTGGGTTTTTTTGATGCCACTAGGATGTTTGAGTCTCTATAAAATAGGTAGTATTCCATATCAACATCCATATCTTCTTCCATGTCAACATCCATGTCATTTCATGAGCCATTATCTACCAAAAGCCACCAAGTTTGGTACCCCTGATTAAACAACAATGCTAAACATGGCCAAAAAAAGATCTAAACCATAAATGATCATCCATACATTTCACCTTGCATTCATCATCCATACATGCCATCTTGCATAAATCATCCATACGTTTCATCTTGCATTGATCATTCATAACATCTCATATGCATTAGTCATAAACATAAACATGCATTCCACAAAAGCATTCACTTAAAAGCACAAAAGTAAAAGCCATGTATGTATATATATATATATATATATATATATATATATATATATATATATATATATATATATATATATATATATATATATATATAACTCGCATATGCAAAGATCGCTAGAAAGTGCGAACATCATAACAACTTGGGGGTATTCAAGGTTTCACACCTTTCCCCCAACCAAGCAAACATCATCACAACTTGGGGGTGTTCAAGGTTTCATACCTTTCCCCCAACCAAGAAAACAACATCACAACTTGGGGTGCTCAAGGTTTCACACCTTTATCCCAAGAAAACATCATAATTTTGGGGGTACTTAAGGTATCACACCTTCCCCACCAATTCAACAAATAATTCAATCACTCAATCACATCACATCATCAACACATCAATTACTAGGTTCAAAAGGTTGCATCCTTTTGTTAAAGGTTGCACCCTTTACCTTGCATTCACACCATTCACATAAATTTCTAGGTTTAAAAGCTTGCATCCTTTTTTCAAAGGTTGCGCCCTTTGCCTTGCATTCACATCGTTCACATCAATTGGTAGGTTCAAAATATTACATTCTTTTGTCAAATATTGTGCCCTTTGCTTTGTATTCACACCATCCACATTTCAAAAACCCCTTCATCTGTTAGGGAAAAAATGGATACATTCATCACATTTACACATTTTAAAAATCCCTTCATCTGTTAGGGGAAAAATACATACACTCATCACATTTTTCTATTTCAAAAACCCCTTCATATGTTAGGGCAAAAATAGATACATTCATCACATTTCAAAAACCCCTTCATATGTTAGGGAAAAAATAGATACACTCATCACATTTTTCTATTTCAAAAACCCCTTCATCTGTTAGGGAAAAGAATAGAAACAAGTACAAGTGAGCCTTGTATTTAGTGGTTTACCCTATTTAACCTTGTGGTTGTAGTGACTGGTTATCCATGCAATCCGGTAGGATGGATATATCACCATAAGGACACTGACATCATTAAAAACCCCTTCATATATTAGGGTAAAGAACAGACACAATCATTTAAATTTTTTTTTTTATTATAAAAAATCCTTCATCTATTAGGGCAAAGAACAAACACACTCACCATATTTTCCCATTTCAGAAACCCCTTCATCTGTTAGGGTAAAAAAAGATACACTCATAACATATTCTAAATTTCAAAAAGCCCTTCATATGTTGGGGAAAAAATAGATCACATTTACATTCAACATCATCCATTCATTTATCATTATTCAACATTCATAAGTGAACCTTGTATTTAGTGGTTTATCCTAGTCACCTAGTGGTTGTAGCAACTGGTTATCCATGCAATCTGGTAGGATGGGTAAATTACCATAAGGACACTTACATCATCAAAAATCCCTTCATCTGTTAGGGCAAAAATAGACACAATTATCACATTCTCCCATTTTCAACAATCCCTTCATCTATTGGGGCAAAAACATATCACATTCACATCTATCATCTATTTCATGACACCTTCATTCATTTGCAAGTACAAGTGAGCCTTGTATTTAGTGGTTTATCCTAGAAACTTGATGATTGCAGTGACTGGTTATCCATGCAATTTGGTAGGATGGGTAGATCACCATAAGGACACTTACATCATCAAAAATCCCTTTATCTGTTAGGGCAAAGAACATACACAATCATTTAATTTTTCATTATAAAAAACCCTTCATCTGTTGGGGCAAATAATAGACATAATCATTTTATTTTTCATATAAAAAAAATTCCTTCATCTGTTAGGGCAAAGAACAGACACATATCATTTCATTTTTTATTATCAAAAAACCCCCTTCATCTATTGGGGAAAAAATAGACTCAATCACTTGAATCCATATATCCAAAAAGGTAGCTTACCTCCACAAAATCACTTCACATTACATCCATCAATAAAATTCTTATCACCACATCTCCATGTCACCATCAAATCCATAAACAATTATATTTATATTCAACATTTGCCAAGTTCACGTGTCAAATTTACAAGTGAATCTCGTATATAGTGGTTTATTCTATATACTTGGCGATTGCAACGATTGGTATCCATGCAATTTGGTAATATGAATAAATTATCATAAGAACACTTGGTCATCATCATCAATTATCACCTTGATCAAGATCACAATCATATTTGGTACTTAACATTTTGAGTGAAACCTTACCAAGAGCAAGCACAACCGTTGTCATTGATGGCCTAGTTCGTGGGGATTAAATACATGGACACAACTCAAATTTCATCATTCAAAATCTCCTTAACACCTTTGAGATAGGCACTAGCTAGGATAATTCACTAGCAGTACATCTAAGGTTGATTCCTTTTTCCTTTGCATCATCATTTTGCATATCAATGATGCCGAAAAGGCAAAATGTTTCAACAACATCGAATCACCCCAAATTTGGGATAACCACATTTGATTTTGATCCTCCCATGATGGGATACATCTTACATGATCATGACATACATATTTGACACAACCCCCTTCCCACCGTTGGGGCAAAAATGGTATCACATTTTACATCATTCATATCATCCACATCATATCACATTTTACATCATTCATATCATCCACATCATATCACATTTTACACCAACCCCCTTCACACTGTTGGGGCAAAAACAGTATCACATCATTCATCATTTGCACAAATTTTTCAATTGGATCATGAGATTCATCCATAATATCATTCGCCAATTGAGGGGGTAAGCTACGCAAATTCCAAAATTCTTTATTCTTTTGTCTTCAACAGTGTTGCTCAAAAATACAATGAGAGAGAAGCTGCTTCTGTGCCCAGAACCCAACTAGGTGTCTCGTGTTTTTACAACATATTGTGTTTCACACAATATGGTACAAAAAGGGGTATTTGTTGACACCAAATCATAGACACTTGTCCACCATCCCCCTTTCCCACCATTCAATTGGTCATTCCATGCCTTTCCCGCCATCCCATGGCCCACTTTAGCCTTTTCCCGCCATTTTTTGACCCTTATATGACTTATTTATGTTTATTTTATATTATTTATATTTAAAAATAATATTTTATATTATATTTTAAAATATTTATTATAAATATATATTTATAAGCCAAATTAACCTCAATTGTCTGATCCGATCTAATATCAGTCGCCCATCTTCCTTATTCAATGTCACACTTAAAGTTTAATATCAGCCTTTGGATCCGCTTTAATATTAGCCACACAATCAAAAGTGTTAAGCTAAAACCCTAAGAAAACCCTAGGTTTGATAATAAATAGGAGCATTCTCAATGCTCAATCCTTGGAACTTTTGCTAATTAGTTCGAACTAGCTATGATTGGAGCTCTTGCTTTCTAGGTGGATTCGATTTGTGCCCTAGCATAGCCTCCTCAAAAAACCCTAGCTTATCCTAGGATTTTTGGATTCCAACCATCTCCACAACCCATTTCAATCACCGCCATTGTCGTTCATCCATCAAACCCTTTGCGACCCCCTTGATTTAATTCTGTAGATCTAATCCTACCTGTAGGCACTACCAAGTGCCTAGTGCATCCCACAAGCACAAAAGTGTACCTTTTGCATACTGCAAGTGCAACATAGAGCCTACCACATAAGATCATCAGGTATCGTCGGGGCACCCTACCATCAATCTACAATGGAGCAACAGATCTATTCATCAAAAGACAACAAGATAAATCTACTTATTTTTTTACATTTCATATTGTTTAACTCTGTTCACATTTCATACTATTATTAGCTAGGGTTTTAGTTATGATTTTTGAGGGCTCAAATAGTGGAGCCCTCATTATTTTTACTAAATATCTGGTGTTTCTTTATGTGTAGATTAGACAATACATCAGAAGCATTGGAAAACTATTGAAGCTGGAGTGGCCCCGTTATGGATAGCAAGAAGCCCACTCAATTCTATTGGGATCAAAGACACGATTGAAGACATTGTAGCATTTGCCATTAGGGTTTCGGAGAACCCTACATATTTGTAATATTGTATCAACAAAGGATTGTGTATCATCCTGATCTATAACAATGAAGTTTATAAGCTCCCCCCATTAATATAATACATATATTTCATGGTTGTGCATTTTTGGTTTGATATATTCATTTATTGTTTTCTTTTAAGCAATAGTTGTAGTGTTGTGTTTTTGTATTCACAAGATGGTAACCTAGGGAAAAAAATACTCCTAGAAGATGTTGCACTGTCTATTGACTTACTACCAGCCCATCTGAATGATAACTATGATTTTGTAAATTATTTAGCCCCAGGAATGGAGGGCATCTAACCTTCCTACTTCAGGATGTACCCAAAATTAGGGGACATTTTGGTGATGAGATATGAAAACCCACTTGTGAGGGCCACTATGGTTGCTAGGGTGTGAGCCAACGGATGGATATGAATACCACCATTGCTGGTCTTGATCGATGGTTGGTGATGAAATATAACTCATAGATGTTTACATAAACCATACAATGTGGTTATTTTTATCTTCTTAGGTTTTATTGTATCCCTTAAGTCTGATCTCACTTTAAATATTTAATGCAACTATACTAACACAACGATAACTCTAGAATGATTTTCTTTGGTTCTTTAAAGCAAATGCAACTATACTATTACATACAAAGCTATCATAACATGTTATGCATTCCTAAAGCAAAAAAAGGCAATGGCTATCTAACCTAAAGAATAAAAATTCTAAGTAAATCTAACTACAACTATAACTAAATTGATCCCATAACAGAAAGAAATTGACTCCCTACCTATAATCCTGTATTGTATCGTAGACCAGAGATATGTGGTGACTGTGTACTATGACCATCCAGGGTCAGATGGTTTTTGTCTAAGATATTCCCTGTGCAGACGATCATGATCTAAGACCATCCATGATCAAATGATTCTATTTTTGCACCTTCTATCTACAACCTTCCTACTTCAGGATGTACCCAAAAGTAGGGGACATTTTGGTGATGAGATCTGAAAACCCACTCATGAGGGCCACTATGGTTTCTAGGGTGTGAGCTAACAGATGGATATGAATACCACCATCACTGGTGTTGATCGATGGTTGGTGATGAAATCCAACTCATCGATGTTTACATAAACCATGCAGTGTGTGGTTATTTTTATCTTCTTAGGTTTTGTTTTATCCCTTAAGTGTGATCTCGTTTTAAATGTTTAATGCAACTATACTAACACAAAATAACTCTAGAATAATTTTCTTCGGTCCTTTCATGCAAATGCAACTATACTATTGCATACAAAGCTATCATAACACATTATGCATTCATAAAGCAAAAAAGGCAATGGCTATCTAACCTAAAGAATAAAAATTCTAAGCAAATCTAACTACAACTATGACTAAATTGATCACATAACAGAAAGAAATCAACTTCCTACCTATAATCCTGCGTTGTGTCAAAGACCAGAGGTAGGTGGTGACTGTGTACTATGACCTTCCAAGGTCAGATGGTTTTGGTCTAAGATCTTCCCTGTGTAGATGATCATGATCTAAGACCATCTAGGATCAAACGATCCTATTTTCATGCCTTCTATCTATAACCTACAAAACCTAAAATACAACAATTGTTAGAATCCTGTAAAATGTGATAGTAGAATATGAAATATGTCATAAAAAAATAGCAAACTTATATTATTGTACAAAGTAAAATAAGATGAAATATCCCACCGTGATCACCATCTTGTAGATGATAAAAGTATGCACCATGTATGACAAATGAAAGAAAGAAATAATATTAATATTGAATTTGAAATATGCCTTTGTGTTCTTTCTATTAAAATATTCTACATGCACAGGGGTTTGCAATGAATGAAGGGATAAATTACTTTATGCAAAAAAATACTATTCTTTGGTACTTTGTAGCTACAAAAAATGCTCAAGAAGAGTTTCTAGTGACTTTTTCTTTATAGGATGCATCTGGGACCATGCATGGTGCTTTCATGTTGGGATGTTGGCCTATGGATGTTAGATTTGTGATAGGTAGATATCTAGATGGTGATCATCTAGGGTTAGATGATCATGGCTAGCAATCATTTGGATGTGAACGGTCTTGCTATATGGACTACGATGGTTGTTGGAATGCAAGTCTGCAAACTCAGGCAAATTTGGGTCATTGTTTGGCTCTATGTCTGATCTGGTTTATACCTGTAACTTGCACACACAATAAAAATACAATACATTAGTATTACCTGATGGACCTTCCAAAGTGAGACCTAGATTTAAGAAATATTGAAAACTGATGCAATAGGTAAAACTAAATCATGTAATGAATACAAGCAAAAACATGTTAAAGATATAACATGGATTATGTTTTCACCTATGTGTGTTGCTACCATTATTGTGATGTGTTCCGAGTGTTACTGCTATCACAGATGAACCATGCTATATCATAAGGATTCTATGCAAGCTAGGAGCTGACCATCTGGAGGTCTGATGACCATGGATTGAGATCATTAAGAGTGGGACAGTCGTGACTTGTGGCATCCGAAAGATGTCAAGAATGGTTCTAAGCCTATGAGTCATGTGTTCAGGAGTCTACATAAGATGGGGATGGTAAAATGATAAAAATCGAGGGGTTTAAGTGCTATGAATACTTGAATTTTCATTAGGAATTTTCTAGGATTTCCATCCTCATTCTCCATAAAGGAGGTGAGGTCTTATTTATAATTTTTCTAGGGTGAAGGGATAAGGAGGTGGCTTGGTTAGTTAAGTGCATGTAACTAAGAGTCTTTTCCTTGCATGAATTCTTAATTATGGGATTGCACGTGGATAATATTTTCTTATAATTTTCATCCAATGTGCATGGGCAGTTAAGTGGATGTGCATTTTTATTTGAATTTTATATTTAAATTAAATATATTTATTTAATTTTAAATATGCAATATTTAAGTGAAAGTGCATGGTATGCATATCTTTTTAATTGATTCTATTGATTGTGTGCATGTTGAGTTAACTGAGTGCATTGTTACCTTTCCTTTGTGGCTTAGAGGTGCAACTGCTAGTAACTTGAGTTCACTTGTGTATGAGGATTTTCTCTTGCACGTGATCGGTCCGGACGATGGGAGGTGGAGCTACCAATTAAGTGGATGAGGTGGCCATGGGTGATGGATGTGTGGATGCTCCCACGAGGAGGGGTGTATGATTGCACAATATAAGAATTAATTAATTAATTAATTAGTACTTAGGTGATGAATATTTATTATTTAATATTAATTAGCTTTAATTAATATTAAATTTATTAATTAATCATGATTAATTAATATTTATTGTGCTAGTTTTAGGTGTCTACACCTTCCAAGGTTACCTAGAGATAAGTACTTTATGATTAAATAAGATAGGGATTAATGGGTAAATTTATCATGGCATATTTATAGGCCATAGTGAAGAGGAGGTTATTCTAACCAATTCTTGGGGTATCTTATGATGTCATAGATCAATGAAGGACTAGTAAAAAATACATCTACTTCATGAGGGACTATAAGTATGTAAGGATAGATAAATAATGAAGGCTCTACAAAAATATTCAATTGTGCAAAGAAAGAAACAAGGTCAAATTAATTTATGATTCAAGTTAGAAAAAATAGGAGATTTTGAGAGGAACTATTAGCTCATATCCTGAGTGCAAGTGTAATACATAAATGATCTAACCTACCTAGAATCATCCCTATATCTTGGTGGTTCACATCAAAGAGAATAATAAGAGAAAGTGATATTATGATAATTTCCAAATGCCTAATATCTTGTTAGAACACCCTCAATGCATTTTAGAACCTAGACTCCTATAAAATCCTATAAAGTTACCAAAAATACTTAATGTATTTGTCCTTCTAGTGCTTGGTAGTTGTCAAAATTTCCTATAAACTTGCCAAATATTGAAATGAAAAAGCATTAGCTTATCCTTAGGTCCTAAAAGGATATGAGAGTGAAATTATGATGAGGATAAAAAAGAAGAAAATTGAGTGATAATATGAGTACAAAAATATATCAAACAAACTAATGGGCTAATGAGGGAGATCTGCTAGCATAATTCACCTAGTAAAATGTAATGCATAAATGATATAATATTCACTAGGATAATCATGGAATTATAATGGATCTCTTTAATCTACAAGAAAAAAATCATTCTATGCAAGTGTGAGGAAATGAATTTGATTGGGAAAGGTACCTCTTATGGGGTTTGGATGATTTCATGTAATATTGTTACTCTGGTGTTTGGTATACTTACAAGGAAAGGGGGTGCCAATGTTACATTTACTTTTATAACCCCCTGTTCATGGTCTCTCAGACCAAGGCGGCCCCGCAAGGGGTTTTTCGCTTAAAAAATAAAATTTACATTTCCTTTGAAAATTAGAAGAGGTTCATGATGAAAGTGATATTTGAATATAGAATGCATCAAATAAGATAATGGATAAAAAAATAGGAGATATGCTAGCATCATTGACCTAATGTAAATGTAATGCAAGTGTCATATATGCTAACTAGGATAATCATTGCATCCTTATGGATTTTGTAACTCAAAACACATTAGGTAGCTAAGCATATGTGAATCATACAATCACATAGCCATGTAGTCTAACAATCATGTGTGCAAACAAAACAATGTGATAAGAAAATGAAATATAAATAGAGATTTGCTAGCATCAATGACCTAGTGCAAGTGCAATGCATGTGTCATATATGATAACTAGGATCATTATTGCATCCAAATTTATCTCATAATTTAATATGAATCAATCATACAAGCACATGTAAACAAGGAATTGTGAAGTCAAGAATCGATGCATACAAATAGCTACAAATAAATGATGTAGAATAATGCATATGAAACGATACAAGATGATGTATATTAGATGTAGTATTTTTTAGGTGCATTATATTCATTAATTCCTTTAGTTATTTTTTTTAGGTGTCACCAAGTGGTATGATCCTAACCCATACATGAAAATTATTAAACTTTCCTAGCCAATTTGGTTTAAAAATTCCTTTTATCTCATCTTTTGCATTCATATTTTTCTAATTTTCCATGAGGACTAGATAAATGATTTTGAAGGAATAGGATTATACCCTTTTGTTGAAGTATATCTTAAGTCATTTATGGTAGACCCATAATAATTTAAAGGTATGGATCCACTTTTTATTTAGTATCTCTAGTTGGCTAAGGTGATTGTGGCAATACTTATTGCCAACATAGACATATTTTAAGAGAATTCAAAGGGAAGGGACTTCTAGTTTGAAGGGAAAGATGGGCTTAGTCCCATAGAACAATTTATAGGGCATGGAACCAATTAAATATCAAACACTAGTACATTAGACCCATAAGATAGGATATATTTGGAGGTGTCAATCCTAACCTATTTTACTAATGAGTTTTTTTAGTATTGGATTAAGGTTTTATTATATGCTTCTACTTGGTTGTTGCCTTGTGGATAATAAGGCATTAACCAATTATGCTAGGTTTTGAAATTTTTACAAAGTTTGGCAATATTTTTGTTGAAAGAAATGTCATAAAAAATAACATGTCAAGAATGCCATATCATGATAAGATCTAATTGAGGATAAATTGGGACACTTGAATCCATATGCAAGAGAATAGACGTATTACCTCTACCCATTTTGTGAAGTATCCAATCATGGTCTTAATAAAATTATGTCCATCTAATGGAGGATTTATCTTGCCAATGATATCAAGGCCCCAAATAGAGAAGGACCAGGGAGAAGCTAGGTATTAGAGGTCTTGAGACAAAGCATGATGACATTGTCATGATTTTAGTACTTATCACATTTACAAACATAGTCACAAGAGTCTCTCCATAGAGGGACAATAGAATCCTAACTAGAGAAGTTTCTTGGTGATGGTATTTCATTAAAGTGGACATAATATATCCCCTTATGGGCATCTTGAATGACTATTTTTACTTCATCTAAGTTTAGGAATCTAAGAAGGATGCCATAAAAATATCATTTGTACCAAATATATCTAAGGATTACAAGTTGATAGGCTTGTTATATTAGATTATTTTGCTTGTTACAATTCAAACCTTCTAGCAAAGTGCCATCCTTGAGGAAGGTAAAGACGTCCCTATATCAAGGGTTAAGAAGAAATGTTTGGTCAATAGCAATTATTTATAAAGGATTTTACTATATTCTAACGTTGTGGGTTGCTTTATTTTTTGAATAATGATTATGGCTACTCATCCTATAGTTCTAGGGGAATGAGGTGGCTATAGCCATAAAATTTTCTTGGTAGTTACTAGAATGAGAAATAGTATCAATGGTAACTTTGTTAAAAGTAGCCATCAATTTCTCTATAATATATTTATACAATCTTAGGATTATCATCTTTGGTTTGATAAATTTTGTTAATTTGATTAAAAACAAGTTGAGAATCCTCATAAATGGAGATTGTTCTTACCTTTAGAGCGAGGGATACATAAATCCCAAGGATAAGGGCTTCATATTCAACTATTATGTTATTACATGAGAATTGAATATTGAAGGATAGAAAAATAATAATTTGCTAAGGTGATACTAGAATGACTCATATCCCTAATCCTTTCACACATATTGCTTCATAAAAGTATAGGGCCCAAGAATTATATTGGGTGGTTTTGAGGCTATATATTATTTTATATAAATATTCTACAACTATAGGGTGAATATTGAGTAAAGGTGGTGTTGCTAGTTGATCAATTATCATTTATCCCTTTATTTATTTTTGGATAATAAATTAAAGGTCAAACTCATTAAGGGTCATTACCCATTTGGAAGTCTAGCCCAAATGATAAGGTTTTTATATGAGTTACCTCAAGGGATCTATTCTAGATATGACATAAGTTTCATGGCTTAACATATAAAATATTAGTTTTTGAGAAGCAAATATGACTATAAGGTAAATATTTTCTAAGCGTGTGTATCAGATTTTGTAACTACCTAGGGTCTAACTAACATAAGAGATAGTCCTTTTGCTATGTTGATCATCATATTGTGCTAAAATAAAATCTAGGGTGTGGATAATTATGATGTATAATAGCAAAGGCTTAAGAGAGTCAGGTGGAATAAGGGCAGGTGGATCTAAAATATATGTATTTAAAGCATCAAAAGCCTTTTGAAACTCATTATCTCATTTAAAATCAATTTCTTTTCTCAAGAGTTCTAAAAAGGGTTGGAATTTGTTTTCCAACTAATAAATAAATCTCCTAATGGCTTGCAATTTTCCTTGATGAATTCAAAATTGAGTTAACATATTTGGGGTGGAATATTTATTATGGTGGATATATTTTTGATATCCACCTCAATACCATAGTGGGAGACAATAAAACCTAGTGGTTTCCCTAATGTTACTCCAATTACACATTTAGAAGGATTTAAGCAAGCTTTGTATTCCCTTAATTATTCAAAGATTCATCTTAGATCTTAAACATGATCTTATCATTTTATAAATCATACAATAATATCATCAATAATATTCAATTATGTCATGCAATATATCATGAAAAATAGATGCCATAGCCCATTTATACATAACTTTCATAATTTTTAGACCAAAGGACATGACTTGGTAGCAAACGATCACCCAAGAAGTGATGAAGGTAGTCTTATATTGATATTTTGGTGCAATTTGTATTTTATTATATCCAAAAACCTCATCCATTAAATATAGCATCCTACATACTATGGTGAATTCAATAATAATATCTTTGTTTGGTAAACAGAAATCATATTTGGGACATGCCTTGTTGATGTTCCTAAAATAAATGCATACTCATACAACACCTTCCTTTTTGGCTAAAGGCACTACATTGGATATCCAATTAGAATAATCAATTGCTTTGGTAAATTTGACCTCTAATAACTTTTGAATCTCCTCTTTAATGAGTAAGGCAACTTCAAGATGCATTTTTCTCAATTTTTGCTTTACTATTTTAGCATTATATTTGACAAATAAATGATGTATTATCATGGAAGGATCTAAACCTAGAATTTCTAAATAGGACCAAGCAAATATATCACAATTCAATTAAAAGTTTGGTATATTCATCACATTCTTCATGGGTTAGGACATTTCCTAATTTGATGATTTTAGGATTGTCTTGAGATCCAACATCGATATCAATCATTTATTTAATTAATATATGAGAAACATCTTCTAATAATGGAGTAGGTAATAATCCTAAAATTACTAGGTCTATAGGATCTTAAAGTTAATTATTCAAAATCACGTGCTTGTGAGATATCTATAGAGGGGAAAACCTACATAAACAATTCTCGATGGATCTGTTGGGAGATGAGGTAACTTTGGGTTATGCCTCTCACACTTTGGGGCTTGGGGATTTTAGGGTTCACCAAGAGTGTTTTAAGGACTCACTCCAAGTTTGGGTGGGGTTTGGTGTGTTGATTCAAAAACACCTAAGTTTGGCCTCAAACTAGGAATAAAACTTGCAATAACTAAAAGGTACTATAAAATAATGCAAGAAAACCAAAATACAATCAAACAAGTACTATCCTAAAAATGACTCTTTCTTTGCATGCAAACTATTCCTAGGATACAAGGAGATAAAATTTATTTATATTTTAGCAAGGGCTCAAGAGAAATGCACAAATAAGCTAACCTATGCAAAACCTACATATGATTTATCATTTAATGCCCAAAGGTAAAACATATAGATTTTATTTTATAACCTAAAGAAACAAGACTAAGTGAATTTTTATTTTCTTAACTTACTTTCTAAATGTGATTAAACTTAATTTTTCTTCTTTGATTTATTATTTAAAGAACACAAAAATAAATAAAAACATGCAGTAGAATACAAAAAATAACCTAACAAATTAATGGGGCACTTACCTCTTACAACGTTTGTCCCTACATTGAATAGGTGTCTAAAATTGATAATCATGAATCTTATTTCATGCCTCAAAAACCATGATTGTGAATCTGAGTAAACCTAAAAACTAAGAAAAAACGTGAAGAAAAATGGTTAGTGTTTGGGGGCTTGCTTAGGCCACTATGACATCTAAGCTCGTAGGCACGAAAGTCAAGCCCCATTGGCCCTTTTAGCTGACTGTTCAAAAAGAAAAACATTTTAAACTTTTTAGATATTGAAGATAATTTGCAATAGATAAGCTAGAGTTTAACAAAAATTAGACAAATTAGAGAAATGCAATATTAAGAATAAAATGATAGCAGTAGAAATAGAAGCTTACTTCTAAATTATCATAGCTGAACTCATGTCCTATGAGGGGTGATCGTGAATTCATGATAATAGAGAAAAGAGTAAAGGGGAAGCAAAGAAACACCTACAATAGTGTTTCTACCAAATTTATGCCCTGTAAAAGGGGACGACAAATTTATGACAGAGAAAGGAAAGGGCAAAACAAAGGTCTTTTCAAAATTCACACCCAATATAGGCAAGCCATGAATTTATAATAAGAGGAAAAGGGATCAAACAAGACATCATAAATGTAAATTAAAAATAAAGTAGAGAGGGATATAAGGGAAGAAATATAACCAACCAAATGCAATCTAAATAGTAGAATGAGATGCAAATAAAAATAAAATAGTCTAAGCATAAAAGAATGCAAATAGAAAAAATGCAAATAGGTACAAAATGATCTAATTATTAATATAATGCAAAAATTAATATAAATATAATCTAATCCAAAAACATAAAATGAACCTAACTAGTGTGTATTTTAAGCAAATTATTTAAAATAGGAACAAGTAGCTAGAATAATAAAACACAATAATGCATGTAGAATAAAATAAGATCTATAAGCAACTAAATCAAGAGTAAATAAGAGAGTGAGAAAGAAGTGGGGGCACCAACCAACAAAGTGAACCCCACTCTCTCTTTCTTTCAATAAAGCCAAATATTTTCTTTCATTCAATTAACCATCATGGTTTGGTCTCCAATCATAAATTTTCAACTTGCTCATAAATACAGCTAACACAAATTACAAAAGAAAGGAGAAGGAAAAAAATTCATAGATAGATTCTAGTTGATGATGGTTCAAGATTGTAGATGGAGTTGGGGTAAAAAAGAGAGCTCAACACCTCTATTTATAGAGGGTTTGAGGGTAAGGTAGGGAAAATAAAAAAAACTAGGGTTAGAGCTCAAAAAAACAAAAGGTCAACTTGAGAGTTAGGGTTTTGAGGGAAAACACTGAAGCATAAAATTCATGATCGATTTGAGCTAACCATCAATCCACAAAAATTGACTCTTGGAGGTTAGATCACTACTAAGGTGGCCTGAAAAAATTCATGGTCGATCTAGGATGATCGTAAATTTGGTGAGGCGAGGAAAATGGATCAAACTAGGGGGAGGGAGCTCAAATATTGCATTGAGTAAATTTGAGGGGCTTCCTAGGCATTTAAGAAAAAATGACTCTTTTGGTTGGGTCAACATATAGTATCAATATTTTTAAATTTTAAATGGGACTCTCTGTTAGAGGAGTTTTATAGATAAATATGGTCATGGGAACCATCTTGAGGAGGGCTATGGGGTAAATCCTACACCTTGCAATAATTTGTATTAGGTATTGGTAAGGTATTTTCAATTTATTAGGAGAGGGTAGTGTTATCTTCTTGAGATAGAGCTAAATTGTTTTCTAGATTATCTCAATCTAAAATATTACCTTTGGCTAGATCAAATTTTTGTGTCTACATTTTCCATCTCTTTGATATATTTATGGCATAATAAATGCATCAAATAAATTTGTAGACACTTGCAGGCTTGAAATGATAGAAACTAAAAGGAGTAGTAGGTTTAGGTAGAGGGATGGTGCAAAAATGGTGTCATTCCAAACACTTTAAAATTTTGTATGCTTTACGAGGTAGTGATGACATTAATGTACCCAAGGCTAGGGTGCCCCCCTCAAGTTTCAAAAGGAATGCAAAATTCTTGAAGAAAATAAAAAATGGTAGATGTAGAAGAATATAGAAGCAAAATAAAAAAAAATAGCAAAAAGAGGAGAGAGAAAGAGAGGGGTAAAAAGGAGGGGGAGGGTGAAAATCAATTCATTTTCACCATGAGAAGAAGAGATATGGTGCTACCAATAAAATATACAATGATCATGAAGGGTGAGACCAACATAGAAGTAGACAGTAGATGGGTACACATCTAAACTTACCTTCTAGACTAGGTTAGATTAGATTTGTACTTAATTTTTTTAATTTTTGGAAGAATCATTGCATGAATCCCAAGGTGAATTCATGGGGCAACCATGAATTCCACCAGGCTATAGCAAGAAATAAATTTGCAGTCAATCAAAACTGACCTCAAATTTGTGATTTCACACCCTGAAAGGAGGATGCATGAGATAGTAGAAGAAGAATGATGGAGTGAAATAACGTAAAAGAAGAATATAGAGAAGAGGAGAATAATGCTTGCATTATTAATATTTTATTATTTGATAATTGTTATATGAAACTAATGAGATTTTATTAATTTGGTTTTGCAACAAGGTGTGCTCAAGAGTAGGGAATGATGACCAAGGATCCTAAAGGATGCTATGAAAGCACTCACAGTGGTTGATCAATACTTTCTATGAGCTAGGGGATACTACATCTAGTAGAGATGCCTCAGGTTGAGGCAAAAAAAACACTCTTGATAGCACTCATAGAGAGATGGTATCTAGAGTCTTTAACATTCTAGTTACCTAATGGTGAGATGATCATCATACTAAAGGATATATGGTAGCTATTGAGAATAATTATTAGAGGAAGAGCAGTTTATAGGGCACAAGTGCCTTAGGTATCATTACTGAGACTGTCAGGGGACCTAACACATGAGATTCACTAGAGTGGATTACATGTTGATGAGATGCCAAAGTAGTATGGAGTTGATGCACGCATAATTGTTCTTTTTAGTGTGGTGGTTGGGATTTTGGTGTTGCATACCAACATATGATACCTACCATGGGGATTGGTGGTTTCATATTCACATGAGACCCCTATGTATTAGTCTGCTTATTCAAGATATTGTACAATGTCATGTATAAGTGAAAGAGTGACATGGTGTGTATCACTCTGCTCTAGATATGGTGTTGGAAGCATATAACCATACATAGATTACATGCATTGCTAGGTCCATTGCCCAACCTAAAAATTCTAGTAGATTTCATATGGAATTGATACTTTGAGCATGTGTAGAGTACATATGTCGATATCCTACCATTAGGGAGGAAGATTATGGACAAGTTACAAGATCATATGATCATCTAGTGACTATGGTATCAACATCCTAGGTGGGAAAATGATGGATATGAGCTAGATTAGGTGAGATGGATCAGGTGGATCATTATGGATTAGGATGATCTAGAGTTGTTCTAATTTTACCAGGTTTAGTTATAGTTTGACATCTTATAGGAGGTGTTAGACCTAGACAACTACTAGTTCAAGTGAGTGCAAAGGGATCCATAAAGGATTGGAGGGGACATTGACATAGAAAAGTTTATAGAGGACTTGTATGATTATCTATATGTCAATCTAGGGATTGATGATATTGGGATGGTATTCAAGTATAGGAGATGGTACAGGAGAATAATATCCCTAAAAATATCACCATTGATGCCAATGTAGAGGCACCAAATCATGGATCAGGACATGTAGCTAGCACTTCAAGAGGCCACCTAATGGATCATAAAGTGATGATAGAGGTTAGTATATCAACATAGGTAGAGGTAGGTGGAGGTTAGAGTGGAGATGGTGATGGCCATTAGGATGACTATCACTATATCAAGATCAGGAGGAGAGGGGAAATCAAGGATTTTCCCATGGTTATGATGAGAGGACCTAACAGGACAATGGGTCAAGATGATCTAGTTAGGGAGATGGAGGTAATGTAGTCTAATATGGTCCACATGTAGAGGGATATGTACCTACTCTAAGAGGATAGGACAAAGAGGATAGAGGGGTTGTAGGGTGCAATGGGTGATATCATCGTGGAGTGATATCAAGACATTATAGAGTGAGACATAGTGATGATGGAGGGGGACACAATGAGGGCTAAGGTAGGGTAACTCAAGGGGGATATAGGCTAGCTAGAGCAAGAATAGTAGTAGACCCACATAAATAGGATTATCATGATTACTAGAAGCGAATAAGACTAGGCTATCTAGCTATTATAAGAGGAGCTATAGAAGATGAGGAAGGACCTACATAAATTGATATAAAGGGAGATCTACTAGATGATGTACTTCTAGGTTATCCTAGTAGAGTAGAGGTTGCCTCTACCATCATCCCTATGGTATCAAAGTAGATCATAGTCCCATACATGGACCATTTTATGGTCCATGAGCATACCTCCATCGATACCACCTCTAGTAGGTGGAGCAGAGGAGACTAACTTGTAGAGCTAGGGCAAGGGTCTGGATGACATGTAAATTTTAAGTGTGATATGCTTCCTTGGTCTAGGGGATGGTTGAGTGTATGTGGATTTTTATTATGGCATGTTGATCCAACAACTTGTACTCTCATGTTTGAGCAATATTACCTAGCTACTTTGTTATGATTATGTGTGATTATACATTTGTTAATTTATTATGTATGATTGGATGAATGCAAAATAATGAATGGATAAATGAATTGATAATTAGATGACTATATGTAAATAATAAGAGTGATGGAAGAAAAGGAGAAAAAATAGAGGAAAGAGAGGGAGAAATGATAGAAGAGGAGAAAGCCACAAAAAGGTTAAACAAAAAAAAGAGGTACTTAGATTATGCCATTTGAATCAACATAGATCAAAATAGATCAATGCAATCGAATAAATATAAATTCAAGCAAAATATGAGTGAAAAAATATGGAGTGATACCCTAGAAGGAGGTGTGATCATAAATTATTAAGGATGGAGTGATACCCACTATGGGTGTGGTGCTCATGAATGGCCATGAAACAATACTATAAGGGTGTAAATCTCACTGATGAGAAAAAGTGGGTGGAGCAATACTCACTATGGATGTGTGCTTGCTAGTGATCAAAGATAGAGAAATACCCATTATGAGTGTGTGCTCACTAGTGACTAAATGTGGAGTGATACCTGGTAAGGATGTGTGCTCACAAATGATCAATGGTGGATCAATGCTCACTAGTGGCCATGAAGCTATCATGTAGGGGTGTAGTTATCATTGATAGTCAGAAGCATAGTGTAACCTAATAGGGGTTTAGGGCTCGCTAATGGTCAAAAGTGGAGCATAACCTGATAGGGATGTGATGCTCACAAAAATATGAGTGGTAGAAAAAGTGTATGTATGCATGTGATAAATAGAAGAAATATAGATGAGAGAAGAAAAAAGTAATAAAAAGCAATGTGTGTGTGTCCTTGTTGAAATTTTGATAGCTAAGAGATGTGTGTAGAATAGTTAGTGGTCATATGAACACCTTAAATGATATGCATATGGTATATACCCTATCCTAGGAGGATATATTAACAATCAAAATATCAATAAGGGAAAGTGTGATCAAAATAACATGTGCATATAACATGAAAGATGAAAAAGTGTATATCCTTTATCTTGGAGAAAAAGGAATAAATGAGTTAAAAGTTGTGAAGGACAAATGATATATAAGATATGAAAAAACATATTCCTTGACTTGGGTAAATGTTGATGATTTATTGATATTTTCAAGGTTAAGGAATGTAGAAAAAAAAACCTGATTTGTGACATCGAATGCAGTAATGTAAAAATACATATAAATAAGTTTCCTACTAGCATAGAAATACCTCATGTATCTATATAAACAATAGAGGTAATCATTAGCATCCTAGTGTAAGAAAGCAATAGATGTTACCTAGTTTGGGTATTATTTGAATAGTAGATGAAAATAAATTGAATTTAGATTAAGCACTTCAAGTTTCCCATTCAAGAATAATAGCCCATTTTATAATTAAAGATAAAATACTTATAATTTGCCAAAATATATTTACACATGAAGGAATTGTCATCATCAAGTAATACATTTAAGTTTTATGACAAATAATTTAGTGATTATTATCTATTTAATTACTTTATGACCATGGTTAATTTGATTTAAATATTTGTATTTTGAAATTCCATAATTAACTTGTATTGGATTTGTAATTATCTACTCATTTTTATTGACAACACCTATGTAATATATTTATTTAAAAACATAAGGTCAAGCTAATGTTGGATATTTTGTATTGGCTAACATGATCCTCTTTCCATGTTTTTGGGTCCTTCATGTGCCAAATCAATTCTCCTTGCAAATCATGCTTACTTGGCATTTACTATTTCTAGATCCATATTGACCTCCTTTTATCTATCACTGCCTTCTATTTCCCTTCACATCACTACAATATTAATCTTGTGCCCCTCTTTCTAAAATATAAATAAATTGAATTTAGATTAAGCACTTCAAGTTTCCCATTCAATAATAATAACCATTTTTATAATTAAAGATAAAATATTTCTACTTTGCTAAAATGTATTTACACATGAAGGAATTCTCATCATCAAGTAATACATTTAAGTTTTATGAAAAATAATTCATTTATTATTATCTATTTAATTACTTTATGACCATGGTTAATTTGATTTAAATATTTGTATTTTGAAATTCCATAATTAACTTGTATTGAATTTGTAATTATCTTCTCATTTTTGTTGACAACACCTATGTAATATGTTTATTTAAAAATTATAGAGGTAACTAAGCATTAGTGATCTAGTGTGAGTACAATGCATATGAGCTAAACATGACTAGGTGTCATAATTTACCTCATTGTAAAGTCCCAAAAAATATACATGATCAAGCAGTCAGATGCAAATATGTTCAAGCAGTGAAGTAGCTATATGATAAAGCATAAATGCAAAAAGAAGAGTATGTGAATTATTTCATGCAAAATATGGAAAACAATCATGTAGTATGAGGAATTAAACCAATGCAAGTTGGCATAGAATAAGTGAAATAAGAGATTATGATGAAGAATAATACAGAAGAATGATCAATATAGAATAAAGAGAGTTGACAAGAAGATATAAAAGTTGTGAATTCATGCATAATATATTTTTAGGTGCATTATGTTCATTGGTTATTTAAGATATTTACCATATAACATTGCTAAGTGATAGGGATCTAGAGCTAAACTTGGTCATTATGACAAAGGGGCCTAGTCAATTGGGCTAAAAATTGCCCTTCATATCTACTCGAGCATTAGTTTTATTTTAGTTCTCCTTGAGGACAATATCTCCAAATTCAAAAGAATGATTGTAAACTTTATTAGTGTAAGTTTTCTTGAGCCTATTCTAATAGGATCAAATATGCTCTAAGGCATGGATGCATTTTTCATCCAACAACTCAAATTGGTTTAAATGATATAAATGATACTCATCACCAACTAAGGCATCTTGCAATAAGATGAACAAGGATAAGATATATAACACAAATAAAAATACTAGCATGGTTCCATTGATCAAGACATAAGAAGTTGGATCTATAAGAGTTCATAGATAGGCCCACAAGGTGTAATAAAGTTGGATATGCCAGTCTTGATTGGTATTACTAACCAACTTCTTAAGGATCTTGACTAAGGACTTATTGGATGCTTTGGCTTGACCATTACCCTAAGGGTAATATGGGGTTGACCATTTGTGTTGAATATTTTACTTAGAATAAATTTTATGGATATCCTTGTTATTGAAAGGAGTGTCATTATTAGAGATAATAATTAAAGGAATCTTGTACCTACAAAGGATCTGGTTGAAGATGAACTCAAAGACTTGAGCTCTAGTCACCATGGCTAAGGGCATTGATTATACCCATTTGGTGAAGTATTCCATTGCCATGATGATAAAATTGTGACCATCAGATGACATGGGGTTAATATTCCTAATAATGTCCAATCCCCACATGGAGAATGACCAAGGGGAAGAAATAACTTGAAGGTTTTGAGAAGGTGCATGAATAATATTATCATGATGTTGATACTTATCATAGTATTGAACATAGTCACATGCATATTTCTCCATGGAAGGCCAATAATATCCTATCTTAAGGAGCTTCTTGGAAATTGCATTACCACTAAAATGGCCTCCACATGACCCTTCATGAGCTTCATTAAGCATTTTCCAAGCTTCATTGAAGTTAAGGTATTGTAATAGGATTCCCTAAAAATAATTTTGATATAAAGTATCACCGATTATCATGAACCAACATGCTCTTTTTTTAAAATATTTTATTTTTTGCAATCTAAGCCATCAATAATCATGCCATCTTCAAGAAAGTTAAATATGTATGTGTATCAAGCCTAAGATGGAGAGGCTTTGATGTTTAAGAAATCTAGGGGAATTCAGATAGAACTAAGAGTTGTGGGTTTTTGGAGTTATCAGATGATAATAATGGCTTGATCATCTTCTAACTCCAAAGGGATAAGGGATGCAACAACATCCATGGTATTTGCACGACAGTTGGAGGATCTAGGGATAGACTATATGGTTACCTTATCGAATGCTGATATAAGCTTCATGAAATGTTTTTTGTAGGAATTTAGTTTATCATATTTAGTTTGATAAACATAATTATTCTAGTTGACTACAAGTTGAGAGTCACCAAAGATAAAAAGGCTCCTAAATTTTGATGCTAGGGCTACCATAAGACCTAGGATCAAGGCTTCATACTATATAATATTATAAGTGCAAGATAAGCATAACTTGAAGGAAAGAGGGATAAATTTTGTTTAAGGAGTGACTAGAATGATTCTAGCCCTAGAAACATTTAAGCAATGACCTCAATAATAAAATAATGACCAGGATTCAAACTATTCTACTTTTAGGCTAAGGAACTCATTGAGAAACTCTACAACTAAAGGATAGGAGGATTATAAAGGAGCAATGACTAGTTGGTTAGCAATCATAAATGTTAGGTCAAACTCACTAAGGGATAAGACCCACTTGGTTGTTCTACTTGAAAGGTGGGACTTCAATATTAGGTAATGAAAGGAATCAAACCTTACAACTACCATTATCTTATGGCTGAGCATGTAGTGTCTCAAATTTTGAGGTAAACATTACATCGAGATAAAGCTTATCTAAGGGAGTGTACTAGGTTTCATAGCTAATGAGGGTTCTACTAATATAGTAGATTTCTCAATATTTTTTTTGATCATCATGTTCAAAAAGCATGGCCCCCAAGGCTTGGGCTATGTCTACTATATAAAGCAATAAATGCTTATCTATATTGGTAGGATAAGGATATGTAGGTAAGTGAAATACTTCTTGAGTTTGTCAAAATATTTTTGACACCTATTATCCAATTTAAACTATACATCCTTCTTAAGGAGCCTAAAAAAGGTTGATATTTATCTTCTAGCTAGGATATAAAGTGTCTAATAGCTTGAATTTTTCCTTGTAAGATACATATATATATAAGGTTATGAGGAGGAGGCATGTTAGTAATGGCCAAAATATTGGCTAAATATACTTCAATGCCTCACCTAGATACTATGAATCCTAAGAGATTACCAGATGTAACTCTAAATACACACTTGGAGGGCTTAAGATGAACTTTGTATTCTCTTAGTATTTCAATTTTTTTCTTAAATCTTGCACATGAGTTTCTTGATTGATGGAGTGACCATGAATATCATCCACTATATCATACATTAAGTCATGAAAGATATATGTCATGACCCTTTGGTATGTGGCACCAATGTTATTTAAGCCAAAAGGCATGACTCTATAATAGAAGGTACCCCATGGAGTGATGAAAGTTATCTTGGCTTGGTATTTAAGGGTAATCCTAATCTGATTGTACCTTGAGAAACCATCCATTAATGATAGAATTCCATATCCCACAATAAAATCTAGTGTCATATATATTTTAGGAAGGGAAAAGTCATACTTAGGATAGCCTAGATTTACTTTTTTTAAATTTGATGCATATTCTAATTGTAACTTCCTTCTTAGCTATAGGAATGATGTTGGAGATCCAATCAGAATAATCGATGGCTTTGATAAAACTAACATCAAGGAGTTTTTGGATCTCCTCCTTGACTAATAGGGAAATTTTAGGATGCATCTTCCTAAGCTTTTGCTTTACTCGTTTGAAATTGGGTTTGACCACTAGGTGGTGTATGACTGAGGGGTCAACCCTAGCATGTCGACATATGACCAAGCAAATATATCTTGAAATTCCTTTAACAAATATATCAATTGCTTCTACTCATCCATGGAAAGGGATTTTCCTAAATTAAGGAGTTTAGGGCTATCTTTGGTTCCTATATTGACATATATGGTCTCCTCAATGAGGATGTGAGATTAATATTCATAATGAGGAGGGGTTGGGATAACTCTTAGTTGCTCAAGGTCTTTGGAAGACATAGGAATAAAATCCTCTTGATACCTTAAAGTTTGGACATGGGCAACACAAGGGATTGACCCATAAAAAAAAAGTGATTACATAGGATATCTTTGTGAACCATATCACAAAGAGTATCTCCCTCAAGATAATCTCTAGAAATCATAATAAAATTGAGGTGAAATAAGGTTATAATATTACAAAACAACATGGTGGAGGGAGAAGGGGGTCCCTCATCCTCATTACTCCACTCTAAGCCATGATGATCTATGAATTTGGAAAATGTTATGACTTGATCATCATAAGTTGGTAAGGGTTGGTTTTTATTAGGGATGTAGCCTATGCCACATATCCTAGGCCATAATTCAACTTATAAAGGCTCTTTTATGACTTGTTGTTGAGGCCCTAAGCCCTTACCTTCATATCCCATACTAGATAGGATCTACTTAGGTAGTGGGTAGTCATTGGATAAGTAACAATGGGTGAAGGTTATTTCTATAGGGGGAGGGTTACTACCATGGATCTTTTCTTCATGGGATGTTCCCACAAAAATAAACGTACACATTTATATGTATACTACTTTATTTTTTGATGGTGTAAACCCATGGTTTGAGGTGAAGGTGGTAGCTTAGATATGTCTATAAGAGGACTTTACACTAATTTATTTACTTGATCACTTTATGAGTTAATAGTTAGAGGTTCCTCACTAATTATTAAGTTCTTCAACTCTTTAGGGATTTTAGGTAATGGATAATACCTTTAAGAAGAAGAAGTTTTGTGAAGAGAAATTGTTGGATAGAAATTGACTTTTAATTGGGATTGCTCAAACATTGAATTGTATTGGAATGGGTGAGGCTCAACCTATATGGTGATAAATTGATTCTTGAATTTATACTTTAATTATTTATGAAGAGTGGAAGGAAAAATCCTCATAGCATGAATCCAAAGGCATCCAAGAAGATGATTATAAGATGTTTGGCAAGATACTACATAAAATAAGGTGTCTAGGATTTTGGGTCCTACCTTAAGGGGAAGGGATATAATGCCATAAGTATCTTGGAATTAATTTTTAAAATATTTGATGATCACATAAAATATAGTTATATATTCCTCTATTAGTCCAATTTTTTGAAAAAAATGATAACTAAATATATTAAGGTGTGATCCATTGTCTACCAAGTTCCTCTTGATAAAATTTTCCTCAATATATCTAGTGATGTAAAAGGAGATAATCCCCTTGTAAGGTTGATGGAGGAATACCATATTTATAAAATGATATATGGTTAACCCCAAAAGTACCTATGAAATTAGCTATGTCACTAGCTGGTCTTGTGGGATGGATTTTTGGCTTAAAAGCTTGACTAAGGCTTCTCTAGGAATAGAAGTGTATAGAAGATCTAAGAGGGAAATATTGGTAGGTGTACTAGCTAGTTGTTTTTTTAAGTCAAAGGAAAATGTTGGTTGAGATTTCAAAACTAATATTGGTTTATATATACCCATACTCTTCTTTTGGGTATTCCTCAAAACTAAAGGTGGTCTAGAGGGTTGATTGGAAGTTAGAGGTTTTTGCTTCTAAGGTTGTTGAGCTTGTTGGGATTAAACTTGTTGTATAGTGGTTGTTGTTATTATGTTGACCATATTATTATATGGGGGTGGCACATTATAATATGATAGTTGGTTTTTTGTCTATTGATTATAGTTGGGTAGGGGATTTTGGAATATCCCCATATCTTGATTGGTTGTTAGTTGTTAATGAGTTGACAAGTGGTAAGTTGGTGATTGGTGGCTAGGATATGATTGGGGATCACCTATAACAAGGCAACCCTCATATATTAAATATTGAACCATATGCTTCAACCTCTTACACTGATTTATCATGTGTACATCCACCTTATGATAATCATAATTTCGATCAGGTTTATACCAAGTTGTCGTTGTGTCAAGTTGTTTTATATTGGGAAACTTAATAATATTAGCTTCAAGGAGTTTTTTAAGGACCAATTATAAAGGTTTTTGATTATTTTGAAGTTTCTTGGTGGGGGGTCATTGAGGTTTGCTAATTACCAATTTTTGTAAGGTACTAGTTGGGTTAACGTTATTATTTTATCTAATATCAGTGACCCTATCATCAACCACATGTTTATTATTGTATTGGGTTTTATAACCCTTTGTTATTTATTTATTGGTTTAACTTGAACCCTTATTATAAGGGCTTTCTCAACTCTCCTAGATAAATTTGTTGCTTGCTCAAAGGAGGGGATAGTTGTCTCTAATTCATAGGAAATCTGTTCTTGTAAGTTGTTAATAAATATCTCTAACCTATCTTGGGAAGGTGGGTAGACTACAATATTCTCACTAATATTATCCATTGAGATAGAAATTATCAGAATTGTTCATCCTTATATTGCTTCAAGAGATATAAATATTGAAGGGTCACTCTCTTCTCTACATATGCTCTGAATTGTTGAATAAACATCTCAACTATTTCTTCAAAATTCCTTAGGGAGTGACAGGGTAATTGATAATACCACTCCAATGTTATTCCTCCAAGAATTTTAGGAAACATCTTCATCAATAAAATTCATCATAAATGATATCATTACAAGTTATCCTAAGAACCCTTAGGTGTTCAATAGGGTCCTTTGTTCCCTTATAGATTTGTAATATTGGCATGGGAAATTTTTTGGGATAAGTTCTAGTAGCTACTATGGGATATAGGGGTTGGTTGCACATTTCTTTGTATGAATAAGTGAAACTTGGTGCTTGTAATGTATCCATCCTTAATGCAAGTTGTTTCACTATAGATGTCAAACTCTGAATATTAGGATTGTTATTGTGCAATGAAAAATGGGGTGCAGTTGACATGTTTACTCCAAGGTTCCCTAAAGGTGGGTTATAACTATTATGCATGGGTTGTTAATAGGGTACTTGGTTAATGTTTGAAGCATTAACACTATTATGGTAAGGGTTATGGAGTGGGGGAATTTGTGTAGTATGTTACTGTGGTACATGGTTTGCAGTTTGTGGAATAGAATATTAATTTTTAACATTAGGAGGAGGAATATTTATATTAGAGGAAGAAATGTGATGAGAAGGAAATTGAGTGTAATTTTGAGGTATGCTACTAGTTGGAGGAGATTGAGAAATTCCTCCACATTTAGTTGTTGTGGTAGTAGCATACGTAGGGTTGTGAAATGGATTTAGATTATGATTTTGAGAAGATTGAAATAAGGGATTAATATAAATATTATTATGAGAACTAGTTTGATGGTGGTATGGTCTAGATTCATTGAAGTGGATGCAATTTTATAAAATTTCAAATAAAACTTGTTTATTTTACCTACAAAAGTTCATCATATGATCATATATTTTGAAAACAAGTTGACCATGAGGTCCTTCTGTTGGATCAAAGTTATCATTAGTTGTTGTGTCCTCATCTTCTTCTATGTTTGGATTCTCCCTATCAATTTGATCATCCTCATTCCATAGAGGATTCTCACTTGGATCTAATAGATTTCAATTATTCCTAACGGTAGGTGCCATAAGATAAGAGAAAGAGAGTTTGAAACTAAACTTCATGAGACACAAAAGATGCAAAATTTATTGTCTTTTTAAAATTTTTATAATCTACACAAAAAAATTTAGATAGTCTTATTTACAATTAAAAAAATAGAAAAAGTAGAAAAAGGATTCCTATGTGGACACTAAAGGATGTGTTCACATCAAGTTCACCAAAAATATGGAGGGAAAAACTTGTGTAGATGATTCTCAATGGATCTGCTAGGAGCTAAGGTAATTGCAAGTTATGTCTCTCACACTTAAGGGCTAGGGATTCAAGGGTTCACCATGAGTGTTTTAAGAAATCATTCCAATTCTAGGTTGGGTTTGGTGTGTTTATTCTAAAACACCTAATTTTGGCCTCAAAGTAGAAATAAAACTTGCAGTAACTAAAATATACTGTAAAATAATGCAAGAAAATCAAAATGTAGTCAAACAAGTACTATCCTAAAAATGAAACTTTCTTTGCATGCACACTATTGCTAGGATACAAGAAGATAAAATTTATTTTATTTTTAGAAAGGACTTAAAAGAAATGCATAAACAAGCTAACCTATGTGCAAAAACTATATGTGATTTATCCTTTAATGCCAAAAGGTAAAACAAATAGATTATCTTTTATAACCTAAAAAAATAAGACTAAGTGAATTATTATTTTTCTTAACTTACTTCCTAAATGTGATTAAACTTATTTTTTTCTTTTCTTTATTATTTATAAAACATATAAATAAAAAAAAAACATACAAAAAAATACAATAAAGAGCCTAATAGACTAACAAGGTACTTACCTTTTTTGAAATTTATTCCTATGTCAAATTCGTGCCTCAAAACCTATGACAATGAATCCAATTTTGTGTCTCAAAAACCATGATCGCAACTCTAAGTAAACCTACAAACAAATAAAAATACTTGAAGAAATGTGGTTAGGGTCCTCCTTAGACTACTATGAAGTCTAAGCTAGAAAGCATGGAAGTCAAGCCCCCTTGGTCCTTTTAGTTGACCATGCAAAAAGAAAAATATTTTGAACTTTTTAGAAATTGAAGACAATGTGCAATAGAGAAGCTAGGGTTTAAGAAAAAGCAGACAAAATAGAGAAATGCAAGATTAAGGATGTAAATATAACAATAGAAATAAAAAATTACCTCCAAATTATCATAGCCAAATTTGTGCCCTATGAGGGGGAACCATGAATCCACAATAATAGGGAAAAGGACAAATGAAAAGAATAGAAACACCCATAGTAGTGTTTCTACCAAATTTATGCCCTATAAAAAAGGGCCTTGAATTCATGATAGAGAAATGAAAGGGCAAAATAAACATCTTCATCAAATTTGTGTCCCATACAGATGGGTGACAAATTCACAATAAGAGAAAAAGAGACCAAACAAGATGACACAAATGTAAATTAATAGTAACAAGATGAGATACTAACAATAGAGAGGGATAGAAGGGAAGAAACTTAACATACCAAATTCAATCTAAACAATAGAATGAGATGCAAACCAAAATAAAATGGCCTAAGTATAAAATAATGCAAACAAATAATATGAAGATAGGTAAAAATAATCTAATTATTAAATATAATGCAAAAATTAATCTAAATATAATCTACTACAAAAATATAAAATGAATCTAACTAGTGTATATTTTGAGCAGATGATTTAAAATATAAACAAGTAGCTAGAATAAGAAAATGCAATAATGCATATAGAATAAAAGAGGATCTATGAGCAACTAAAGCAAGACTAAACAATACAGTGAGAAAGAATCAAGGACAACAACCAAGGAAGTGAGCCTCTCTCTCTTTATTTTGATAAAGCAAAATATTTTCTTACACTCATTTTGTCATCGTGGTTTGCTCTCCAATCATAACTCTTCAACTTGCTCATAAATGTAGCTAACACAAATCACAAAATAAAGGAGGAAAGAAAATTCATAGATAGAAGCTAGTAGATGATGGTTCAAGATCATAGATGGAATTGTGGTCAAAAGGAGAGCTCAACACCTCTATTAATAGAGGGTTTGAGGGTAAGATAGGAAAAATAATAAAAAAACAAAAAAATAAGGTTTAGAGCACAAAAATATAAATTGCAAAACCCTAAAGCTCTGAATTCATGATCGATCTGAGCCAACCATGAATCTACAAAATCTAACTGTTGGAGGTTCGATCGATGCCAAAGTGGCCTAATAGAATTCATGATCACTATGGGATAACCATGAATTTGAAAAGGCTAGGAAAAGGTATAAAACTATGGGAAGAGAGCTCAAAAATTATACTTAGTAACTTTGAGGGGCTTCCTAGGCATCCAAGGAAAAATTGACTCCTTTGGTTGGATCAAGTTTTTGTGTCTACAGTATTAGTACTTTTAAATGGGACTCTCCATTAGAGGACTTTTCTTGACAAATATGGTCATGGTGACCATATTGAGGAGGGCTATGGGGTAAATCCTCCACCTCACAATCATTTGTATTTGGTATTGGTAAGGCATTTTCAATTGATTAGGATAGGGTAGTGTTATCTTCTTGAGATAGAGCTACATTATTTTCTAGATTATCTCGATATAAAATATTACCTTCAGAGTGATTATGAAGCACTTGTTCACACCTTATAATAATTTTAGGGTAAATGACACTTAAGGTGTTTATGCTAGCAAATTGCAAGAATTAAAATAAGTTAGATATCTTGAAAGGGTAAGGTTCTATATCCTGTTCATCATCCCAATATAGTCCTTCTATAAGAGTGGTATCATCCTAAGATTCATGAAATCAAAGGTCAATATCATCATCACAATCATTCAAGGATGTAAAGGGCAAAGGTTCATTATGGTTGGAGATATAAACCAATCCCCAATGTCATGGAAAAACTAGGTTCTAAGGGTTCTTTAATTCCCTGGTCATGAGATATTAGTCCTTTTCTGTAGTAGCTAAAGTTATAGAGGATTTATTTGGGTATGGGATAAAGTTTTGACAAGTAGCATGAAGCATATTTTAATTCAATTAGATGAAGGTTACTACCATGGATTATTTCCTTATTAGTGGTTCTAGGATAGATAAAGGAACAACTCCCTATTTGTACCCCCTTCCATTTTCTAGAGGGTAACCCTAAGGCCTAGGGGAAAGGAGGTAATATATCTAGGTCTAATACTAGTAGTTCATCTTATTGATTATTGATATTAGTGTGATTAATTTTCTAAATTTAAGATTGATTCCCACTCTATGTTTTTTATTGATTACTTGTTCTTGTTTACTTATCATTATTATTAGTGGACTATTATTTAGATTTTATTTTAGTGAATTGGTAATGAGATGAATATAAAATGGAATCATTTAGAAAAGGGTGGGAATCATTTAAAGAAGGGAAAATATGATCCTTTAGGTTTTTTATCATAATGGTCCAACAATATGCAAAGGTCTCATGGTTTGCAATGATGTTGTATAAATTACCTTGATATTCAAAATTCATCCATTGATGGTAGGTTGAAGGGATATCCTACATGGAACAAATCTAATATCATCCTAGAAGAATAGTATAATTTAGATCACAAGATTGGACATAGAACAAGGTGATGAGTATGTGAGGTTCAACTTCCAAGGTGAGGACAATTGTCCCAGTAGCCTCGCATTCCTCATTATCATATACCCTGATAACAATTTTATATGTCTCTAAGTATTGAATACTTAGCCAAATCCTATTAATGAATTTAAGACTACACTTATTAAAGGTAGAGTTGTCATTGATAAGAACTCTTTTAATAAAATTCTTGTTAATATTACATGTGATAGACAAGGGGATTTACCCAAGCATAGAAGGATAAGGTACATCATATTTATAAAAGGATATTGTAGCATGGTTTATGTTAAGGGATCCTATAACATTAGTATGATTAGTAGGACTAGGATATTGTGGTACAATTTTCTCACTTAAGAGTTTAAAAAGGATTACTCTATGGGTTGGTTAAGTCTTTGGTAGATAAAGCAGGGAAACGTTTGTAGGGGTATATTCAAGTTGTTGTTAAATATCAAAGGATATTTTACCTTTATATTGGGATTTTAGGACTAGGTATGGTCCTTAAAAAGAAGAGATACATTTAGATTATAATATTAAAGGGATATTATAAGGTGGGTTTTATGATTGACCTTTATCTTTGTGCTATTATCTAGTAATATGAAAAACATTAATTATTCCTATCATGCTTTGATTAGGTAGGGGTACATTTCTATATTGGACATTATTAGTGGATCTTTTTTCATGGTTGGGTAAGGGATATTGAAATATCCCCATATATTGATTAAACGATGATGTTTATTTGAGATCACTAATAACAATGTGACCATCATCGATTAAGTATTGAATAAGGTGCATAAGGTTACTATACCTATTGGTATAGTGGTTATTTTTACAATGGAAGACACATTATTTTTTAGCCTTAAACCAAGGGATATTTTCCCTTTAAGGTTTTATATGTATGATGGGTGATAAATCAATCATTTTAGCTACTAATAATTATTCAAGAATAGTTGTTGGAGGTTGACCGAGTCTAGTAAACTTTTGCTTAGGTTTTTATTGGGATTTTGCTAGGACTAAATTTTGTAAGGTAGTAGTAGTATTGGCATTGTTGGATTTTACAATTTTTTGGGGTAGGGGTAAATTACCCCATCACCCATAACATGCTTATTTTTATACTTCCCTTTAGAATTAGAAGAGGGAAATTTTTCTTCCTCTTTCTTACCATTTAGCTATCCTTTTCATGTTAGGGTGGCTTCTACTTGTTTAGCTAAGTCTATCATATTTTTAAAAAATGTAATGCAAAATTATTTCCAAAGGGTGGGCCAATTTATCTTGCAAATTTTATATAAAGATATTTAGGAGATCCTTAGGAGGAGTAGTATATGAGATTTTACTCACTAGGGCTCACCATCAAGTTAAAAAATATTTGAAAACTTCACCCTTAGCTTTCTTGAGCTTGTAAAGATCATCAATAATAAAATTTTATTCTATGTACATGATAAAATGTTGGAGAATTTTTTTTACAAGTTCCTAAAAGATCATAATAAAATATCATGGTATATAAAAGTACCAATCTAAAGCATAATTTAAAAGTCTCTTTGGGAACAACTTGAGGAGAAATGCCTCATCATAGGTAACATCATGGAATGCAACTTAGAAAATCCTCAAATGTTCAGTTGGATCTCCTTCTCCTCTATATAATTGAAACTTAGTGGTTTTAAAATTGGGAGGATAAGGTCAGCTAGCCATAAGAGGGTCTAAGGGTTGATTGCAAAATCCTTATACACATATCTTTGGTCACTTAAGTATTCCTAAAGGGGGGTCAACTATATCGTAAATGTACAATTTTGTTTTTCTAATAGTTCTAGCTTGGAATTTATATTTGGATTCATTACGTAAGATGGATTTGATGGAGATTGTGGTAGGATCAAGTAGGATTGTGAGCTAACACACATGTAAACTTGGGATGTTGGAGGAGCTAATATATAGGGTAATATTATATTGCTTACCCCCAACCTACTCGAGAGAAATGAGTTTGTAGAAGGAATATTTGAAGCAATAGGATGTGATATTGAGAAGAGGGTATAATGACACATAGATAATAGGTAAGCATATTTGTAAAGATAGAGGTACTAGAGAGGATATCAAGGTATTTTATTTGTTTAGAATTTTTTGGTTGTGGCAGAGGATAAATATTGCTAGTCCTAAGCATAGAGGGAAAAGACAAGGAGGATAGGGGATTTGGAACCCCACCCTCTACTGAAGCTGTAATGATAGGTGGGTTAGAATTGGTGTGATTAATATTGGAGGCATTAAGATCAACATTAAAAGACCCATGAGATGGGTATATTTGGAGGGAAATTATAGGGTAGACCTAGATTGCTATGGAAGGTCCAAAAGAGACCCTTTCAAAGCATTATATATTAAGGACTCTTCATCTATCCTTAAAATAATTTGCATCTAGGAAATCATCTAAATGGTCCATATATTTAATAACTACATTCTCTTGTTCATTATGAATAGAGGAGAGGAATTTTGAGGGAACACATTCCTCATATTCTTCCTCAAAGGTGGAATTCTCAAATGTTACCTGGTCCCCTTGGGTATTAGGTAATTATGGTAAGAATTTTGGATGTATAGCTAATTGACATGCAATATTACTGGTAAGATAAGGAGGTTCATCCATAGTTTTAGAAAGTGAGGATTAATTTTTTTTTAAGGTTTTGTTTAAAGAGTTGATTAAATAAGAAAAATAAGAATGTTTCAAAATCCTTAAATTTTATTCTCTCTAAATATCTAATCTAATATATATACCTTAACAGACACACCAATATACTTGAACCAATTTATATACTCGCTCTTTTGATATACCCATCAATACATGAGAGCAAGTCAATCCTCTCGATATACCTATCAGTATATGAAGGAAAACCTTGAGGTACTATGGATGGTCACACCTACATACATGACCTAATATTAGTACATGAGAGGTAATAAAACATACCTCCTTATGATTCCCATTATCCCACTATTTTATACTCACCTAGAGGGATAACCCCGAGATTTATACTATGGTTTACTCAAAGGGTCATCAACCTTCATCCAATTAGACTAACCTTTTGTGTTGGATTTTTAGACATATTATAATAGGTTCCAATGTTCATAATCAAATATATGATTAATATTTGATCATTCAATATAATCCAAAATAAAATAATACTATAGAAGGGGAAAATTGCCTTGCTGCGTATGATTCTTGACTAGATTCATTGGGAGCCGAGGTGACCGTGGGGGTGTGTAATATTCTCTACACTCAAAGGCTTGGATATTGAAGGATTCACCAGGAATGGTTTAAGGGCTCACTCAAATTCTATTGTGGAAATGTTTGATGTGTCTATTGAGAAAATACCTATGTTTGACCTTTCTAAAATCTAAGCTATGGAAATAAAAGAACAATGCAAGACAATCAAAGATGCAAGAAGACAAGAAACTAACCCTAGAATTATTCTTGATTTTCAATTATGACTAAACCCTAAATTGAAATAAAATAGATCTTTCTATTTTGAGCAAGGGTTTAAGAGAATGCACATTAACCCTAGAATGCGAACTATATGCTTTTACTCTTTCAAATACCTAGAATGTAATCAAATATTTTTTATTTTATTTATGATCTAAATCTTGGAATAGCAATGGATAGAAAGCAAAAAAAAATCCTAAAAGCTTATCTAGGGAATTTATATTATCTGGTTGTTGATCCTAGATTTAAATTGTGTCCAGAATATCCAAACAACTTCAAACATGCGAAATAATTTATAAATCCTAGAAAAAATTGATTAGTGTTTAGGGATTGCTTAGGCTGCTATACGACTAAGCTTGGAGATGCAACATCCAATACCCCTTGGTCCTTTTAGCTAACCATTCAAAAATAAAATGGTCTTTGACCTTTAGAACAAGCAAAAGCAAGGTGAAACAAACATGTAACGTCAAGATGAAATGTAGATAGAATAGATACAATATAAACCTAACATACAAAATGCAAATTAGAGTTTTGGAAAGAAATAACTTGCTCCCAAGTCCTAATTGACCAAATTCATGCCTTGTAAGGGGAAGGAATGAATATGGATTACCAAATTTACACCTTGTATAAATAGGGTGTGAATTTAGTTCAGAGCATTTTTTGGGTCCCAAAAAAACAAAAAACACGATGTAAAATAGCAAGAAATAGAGTTAACAAAAAATAGTGCAAGTAATGAATCTGGTTTTCTAATGGAGGAAGCAAGGAGTAATGAGAAGATGAAAGAAGCAACCCAAGATGGTAGATCTCTCCAATCATCAAGACTCCTCCACTTGTTCACCAAGAGCAGCTAACTCCAAAGCAAAAAACAACAAAACAACAATCCCACAATAAAAGAGCACTTATTAGCATAAGTAATGAGTGACTCAAGATTAATATTCTCAAGAAGACTAATTAGAGGGAAAAGAGGGAATCCAATCCTCTATTTATAAGAGGTTTGGAGGGCTAAAATATAGGAAAATAAAAGTTCACTGTGGGCAAGGTATGACACCAAAAAGGGGCCAATGAGGGGAGGGGTTTTTGAAAATAACCCTAGAACACCAAATTCATGCCCAATCATTATAGGATACGGATTTGGTAAGCCAAATTCATACCCCATATGGATTGGGCATGAATTTGGCAAGGCTAGGGAAAAGGGCCCCAAATTTGCACTTGGTAAGTTTGGGTGGCTTCCTAAGGATAAGAAAAGATTGACTCATGTCGATGGGTCAATTTTCCATGTCTACATTTTACCCCCTCTTTGATGAATTTATGGACAAATAAATGTGTCAAATAAATATGTAGATGCCTATGAGGGAAAATGACAAGCACAAAAAAGGGTGGTTGGGTTTGGATGGAGGAGAGGTGCAAAAAGGGGTGTCACCCTGAACACCATAAATTTACATGCAAATCAAGGCATTACTATCATTAATGCCTCTTAGACTAGGGTGCCCCCTCAATTTTGATAAAGAATGCAAAATTATTGAAGAAAAATAAAAAAAGGTAGACAAAGAAAGCAAAAATAAGAAAAGCAAAGAAGAGAGGAAAAAAGGCAAGGAGAGAGAAATATAAGGGTAGGAGAGAGAGGAAAATGAGGGAAAAGGAGCTCATTTTCACTACGCAAGGAGAAGAAAAGATATTTGGAAAAGAAAAAGGAGAATGACACTTCCAACTCATTATGTTGTCATGGCAAGAGGTGATGCTACCACTGTAGTAGACCGGGTGAAGGTACGGATCATGACCCATTTCTAGTTTAGGCTAGAAATAGTCTTTACCTACAAAAATTTAATTTTGTTAGCAATTTTTTATTTTTTTGAATTTTTAAGCAAACTTTTGCAAAATTCATCGTGGAGCAAAATTTTGGTCACTGGGCACAAATTTGGTTAGGTGGCCATGCCAAATTAGTTATTTTTGCAAAAAATATGTTTTTATTAATTATGATCATGATGAGACTAATTAAAGATGTTTGAATGCTTTAGTGTTGACTATGTAGCTAGATGTACTCAAGAGTAGAGAGTGGTGGCCTAGCAAACTCATGCAAGCTATGAGAGAGCTCATAGTGGTAGAGAGGAAGACACTAGAGAACATGGGGCTACTACATCTAGTAGAGATACCCCATATTGAGGTATACAAGGTACTACTGATGACTTTGGTAGAGATATGGTATCTAGAGTCATCCACATTCTAGCTATTGACAAGGGAGATAAACATCACACTATAGGATATGTGGTGCATCTTGAGTATCCCCATAAGGGGGAAGACTATTTACATGGTACGAGTGCCGTTGGTGGCATATAAGATGATGCCAAGGGATCTGGCACATGTGATCCAATAAAGTGGATTCCATGTTGATAAGATACCATGTTGATATGGAGTTGGGGAACTGATGCCCATACTATGTGGGGTGGTGGTGGGTATGTTAGTGTGCCATACCAATAGGTGATACCTACCATGGTAACTAGAAGGACTAGTGGTAGACATACAATATTAGGGAGTTATATTTGCATGGGGACCATATGTATTTTCCTGCTTGTATAGGATGTTGCATGGTATCATATAAGCGATAGACAAGGTAAATTTGAATGACTTTGCTTTAGGTGTGATACTGGGAGCACATAACAATCTAGAGGTTGAATGAACTAATAGGGCCACTACCCAATGTGGAGTGGCCAATAGCACATAGGTGGAGCTAACACTATGAGCATGGGAATAGAACATATGCTAGTGTCCTACCACTAGGGAGGTAGGTGATAGATGAGGTATAGAAGCACCGAATCATATGGTGACCATGACATCTACACCCTGGATGGGTAGAGGATATGGAGGATATAGGTCAGTATGAATGATATGATGGGTTATCACTAGGAAGAAAAAGTGGAAGGTATATTAATTTGAGTGAGTATAGTACTAGTTCAATATTATATAGGATATTCTAGACCTTGGGAACTACTAGTTTTTACGGATGTGATGAGACCCATAAAAAGTCATAGGAACTCATGATGTAGGAAAATTGGTAAAGGAGGACCTAGATGACCCACTATATATGGATCCAAGGATGGATGACATCAGGGTGGCCCTTAGGTACAAGAGATGGTATAAGGGAATTATACCCTGAGGATATCTCCACCATTGCTATTGTAGAGACACTAGGTTATGAGTTAGCAAGTGCAACTAGCACTTTGAGAGGCCACTTGATGCACCATAGAGTGATAGTAGAGGGACACAATCCCATTGATACTGACTTAGACATAGGTTTGGGTAGAGATAATGATGGCCATGAGGATGATGATCACCATATTAGGCTCAAGGGAAGGAGAAACCATATGAATTGCCCCCTTAGTGGCACAAGCAAGACCCAATGAGGTTGCAGGTTTAGGGGAGCATGTAAGAGAGATGGAGACACTATGGGCTAGGGTGAAAACTATGCATATGGGGATGGACACCATCCACACAGTGCTAGACTAGACCTAAATGGAGTGAGACATAGTGAGGGCTAAGAAAGAGTGCCTCAGAAGGGATATGAGCTAGTTGGAGTGAGAAAAATAATAGGCTTGGATAGAGGGTATGGATGCCAATTTAGGTAATCAACAGAGCAAGGAGACCACCTACTACTAGAAGAGCTACATAGGGTGAAGAAGTCATATGATAGGGTAGTGTAGAGGGAGACCTACTACAAAATGATATACTTCCATGTCATTCCTATAGATTAGAGGGTTTTACCACCATCATATCTATGATCACAAAGTTTCTTGTAGTTATGGGTATGATCTGGATCGAAGTCTATGAACATGACTCCACTATTACCTCCAATAGGTAGAGTATAGGGGATAGGATCACATGGCTAGTTCAAAGATCAAGATGACATGTCAATTTTATTTGTGACATACATCCCTAGGGATGGTTGAGTGTCTTGAGCTCTCTACTATGGCACATCGAACGATTGACATGCACTTAATGCTTTCAAGTAATACAAGTTGCTTTATTTTATTATGTATTAAATGTGTATCCCTTATGCGTATGATCTCTTTTATTTTATATTTAATGATGCATGCACTTAGTGCTTTTAATGCCTGTTCAAATTGTATATAAAATTATATATTTTGGCTTCTCATCTTACCACTTGTATACATGAATATTGACTCTCTATTTACTCTTGCACACTTTACTCTATGATAGATTGGGTACTCCCACATCTATACACATGCACACTCTGTTACATGACACTTGTGCACATTCTCACTTTTTACACTTGCATAGATAATTACATGACACTTGTGCACTTCATATACATGAACACATACATAAATGGAAAATATAAATCACACTTCTAAACTATATAATCACACCCTAATATATTACATATTTTCCATTGTACCATTAAGTTACCATGAGGGTACATTAACATATACCAAATAAGGTAATATTTTCCAAAATTTTGTTAGGTTCTTATTTTTTATTAATGTGAGCTAATCTAAGAAAACAACTTTAGGTGGTCTTGATTAAGAGTGTGATTAATTTTATTTTTGATTAAGATAAGGGTAAGAGAAGGTTTTGGACCTGATTCATGTTCATGTCAAATTATCCAAAGAATGTGGTGGTGAAAATGGGGATCTAGCTACCACACCTTAGATCAAGGGAAAATTTCCATGCCCTCAAGTTTGGTGGTTTTCAAACTTGAATGTGTTCACCAAGGGTGTTTTATAGATTGATCCTAAATCTATATTTTATGAGTTACTTTTTAAAAATCACCTAAAGTTACCATGCAAACTTAATAAGCAAGAGGGATGTCAATGAAACATAATAAATGAAAACAAGATGCATTTAAACAAAATGCTAGATCTAGCATGCACTTTTCAATTCCAATGTTGACAATGAAGTGAACACTTTTTTTATTTTTATTTTTCAAATCAATAGTCAAGATGTACAAAGTACAGCTAAGAAGATTAACCTAAATATGCATGCTACATGCATTTTAATTTTATTGCATATGATTTTTGTAATTAAAAAATGAAAACTTCTTGCTCTTATTATAACTTCACAAAAGGGACCTAATACCGATAAAAGTATTGATGCGTAAGAAAAAATTCTAAGAGTTCTTTCACCTTTAGATGCTTGTAGAAAATGGATGATTTCTAGAATAAAAAAGGGGCATGATATGTTTTTCTTATACTAAATGCAAATATTCATATAGTTCAATGCAATATCTAGATGGAATCAAATACAATGATTTGGACCTAAACTATACGATTTTTTTTCTTTATGCAAATATTAAGGAGGCTATGCAAGCTAATCAAAATGTTATTATATTATCTTTGTAAATTTTTAATTCCTAATGAATATATAATATAGAAATAGAATAATTTTACAAAATCCTTATATTTGTTAATGTTTCATTACAAAATTGACTACAAAATACAAAGAAAATTTACAAAACCGTAAATTGACCTGAATTGACTCCTAAAATGGACAGAGAACAAATGGAAAATAAAAAATTGATAATAGAACATAGAGGACTTACTTGATCTACTTTCAAATGAAAGAATTATTTTAGACAAAAGTGCTATGCCATATGGAAGTGCTACACCATATGGAAGCACTATACCAAACAAAAGTGTTATAATAGATAAAATCACTATGACAAGGCCCAAATAGTGATTTTGTTTCCTACACCCATAAAATAGAGTTTAAAACCCCAAATAGACAACAAAATTACTTATTATTTGGAATCTATATATCCAATTTGGTCAAGAATATCTCACTTTCTCAATAAATGGATCAAATCTTAGTTCCCTATTATAATTATTAATTCAAAAAAATGCATAACAAGATAAAATATGCAAGAGGATTGTATAATGTAGATACAAGAAATGATTATTAAAAGAGTGCTAGACAAGAGATCAAAAAATTGCTAAAAGAATGAAAAATATGAGATTAAATTATTTCCAAAAGAGTGCTCAAAGATGAGAAAATTATTTAAAACCCTTATGGTGGTGTTGCTTCATGCAATGGGCTTTGCTTCAAAAGCCCTTCATGAATCTTGCGTGTATATTGGATTTTTGGTCCCAAGAGCCAAGTGGAAGTAGACATAGATCTTGTGGAATACCTCTCATTAACTTCTAAATCTCCTTAATAACAATGTGCACTTGCAAGAAAGTTAAGAAAATTTTAAAGAAAATAGTTATCCCAATTATGTAATTTCTAATTGCTACAAGATTTTCTAAAACTGTTGATTATCGATTATCAAATCGTGGATTACAAAAAATTATAAATTAACCAAGATACCCCAATGAGGGTAGTTTTATAATATTCTAATTAATCCTGTTTGAATACCTTTCATGAAGTTTGAGATGTGACAATAAAGGAGAATGAGTTGGTAGGCTTAATTGGAACAAGTGATGACAAAGAAGGTGGGGTGGCATGAAGACTGAGTAGTGGCAAGTAATTTATTGGTAGTTATGATAAACGAGGGAGATATTTAACGAACTCAACCATGCAACTGGACTAATTTCTAGGTAAAACAAATAGTCACACATTTTTATCCTTAACAAGGTAAGTTATAGAGTTAAATGGTAATGAAAAGAAGTCTAGTTGTTGGCACTTGAGTCCTCATGAAAGTGTTGTATGGATCATATAGAGCTATCATAAGTATACTAGCATATGCACTTGAGTCCAAACATAGGTAAGTTTATACTCATTGGAAAGCTCTTTTTGAGAGCTTTTCAATAGTACTAATATTTTTAAATTTATATACTATTTGATAAAATTTTGTACTCATAAGAGTTAAGGTCACTTTTTGCCCTAGATTTAGGTACAAAAGGGGTTGAATTTTCTTAATTTGAGAAAATTTGTGGTTTAATGATGAAATTTTATGTCTAAGGAGGAGGGTGAAATTGGGAGTCTAGACCCTATTACAAGTAGTCCAAAGAAAATTTCTTACTAGTAACAAATTATAAAGGAGAGAAAATCATGGGCTTTTTATGTGTTCCTTATGTAAGGAAGATCTAGAAATATTATATCATATACTTATTCATTATTTATTTACTTCCATCATTTGGGGATACTTCAAAAAATAATCTATTTCTATTTCTCTATCAACATTAGAAGCTTTGATCACATGGTTAAATTATTTAAAAATTAAAACAATAATAAATCTATGAATAATTGGTCCAAGAATTATTTAGTGGAAAACATAACTTGAAATAATTAGAAATATTAGAAATACTTTTGTGTTCAAATTTGTATTACAATGTCTCTCGTAGAATTTCTATAAGCAAGGTTTTCATCATATAAAGTTTTGGGTGTAGAAAACATATGCTAGCTACTTAGCTATAATATGTATATATAGATGCAAGGTGATATAGGACAATGGATTTAATGTAAAGGACCTATGACTGTCAATGATAAAATGAGAATATCCATAGTTTGGGTTAATAAACATTAATTTTGATAGGTGCTTCTAGAGGAAATGCAAGGAAATTTAGTTGAGATAGTGTTTTTAGAACAATGAAGGTAAAATTTTCCTCACCTATTTAAAATCATATGAAACTTGAATAAAAAACTATGCAAATACAAGGACACTTGCTATAAGGATCAATATAGCCATGGGAAATTCATGGAAATAGAATGGATCCATCTACATTATTATTAATATTATGAATAAAAATGGGTGTGGGGATTGTAACAAAAATAACATTATATTTTATGTCCATCAATTATTTATAAAGTATCTTGAGAATGAAAATATGTTAGTGAAGAAGTAAATAGGATGTCAAATAATTTAGTCAATTCTAGCATTGATACTCATCTCAATAAAATTAAAATTTTAGAAGGTAACTAGTATTGGAAGATTCTATCTACTAATGAAGATGATATTAAGGATTTGAAAGATGAATATTAATTATTTGAGGGATACCAAAAATATATTTTATAGAAATACAATGTGTATATGGTCTACTAGACCTAATACCAAATGCAATATTTTGATATTTTTTATGGGAGGTCCTCCAACATATAGTTTTTTACTAAAAGTTACATTAAACTAATTTTTCAAAATTAAAGAAAAAAGTTATTTCTATTTATAAATAAATTAAAATTAACTAAGATAATTATTATTTTCTTTTAATCCAAAAATAAGAATATACAAACTAATTTTAAAAAAGTTCTAAGTGCTAGTTCTTCATGATAACTCTATACAATGGAAAATACACACAACCCATACCTTCATTGTATGATACTTGGAAGGTCATATAAAATAAAATTAGAAAATAAATACATATTCCATATTAAAGTAAGGAATTAAAATCAAATGTCTAAATCAAATTCACAAAAAGGAATATATAGGCATATGCCATACTTTATGGTCAATGCATTTACTCGAGGATCTACTAATACATTTTCTTGACTGAATATCAAATTTTAAATTTCCAAAGTATATGGAAAAATATATTAATTTCTAAATTAAATATCATACTTAGAAGATAGCCACATGTAGTCCATTGTTGTGAAAACTATCTTACACAACACATTACAATTATTCTTCTCATATGTGAGTTTAGCTCTATATCTAAACCTAGAAAGAGTTAACCACCATGTGGAAAAGGATTTACCACCTACCCTTTCTCTAATCCTAATACATAATATAATTTAAACATGTTCCACATTATCATACATCTAAGCCCTTTAAATTTGGATTCTATGGTCATGGAAAAACTAGCTATTTTCTTAAATTTTGTTTAAACTATATGGTATAGGATCATGGGATTTTCATCTAGGATGAAAAATAAAACCAATATAGTAGAAAATATACAAATTGATCCTAAAAAAGTAAATAATAATGGAAAGCTTCAACTTTATCCTAAAACGTTTTCAATGGAAAAGCAAAAACTTTATCCTATCAAGTTAATGTAAGCTAAGGAAGCTTTGATTTGATCTTGGGTTTCATAGAATGTGGTAAGCCTATGCTTTTCAAATAAATTCTTCTTCATCCATGAAAGCACATGACATAGAAGGCTCATTTAACCTAAAAATTCTCATCCTTTTCAACCCATTATATGAACATAATTTACTAGCGTATGCATATTGAAAATACAAATATGTTATTTCCAAGAACTTTTATTGTAAAATCTAAACTTCTCACATTTACTTACTGCTAGTTAATGGGGTATACCCTTCATTTTAAATAAATTCCTTTATATTTTTTAGTGTTGAATTGATGCTTTATCACACTCTGTATTTTTCTATGTTTTTCATGTGATTTATTCAATTTTACACAGTGCTCTCTTCTTTACCTTCTGGAACTAATGCATCTTCTTCTATAATCCCCTTGTTTATGTATTTTTTCAATACTCTTATGTGTAATCATGTATAAATTTATTTCATTTCTTTCTCAATCCTCTTCATCCCACTTTCTCCTTTTTATTCCTCATATTTTCCACCATTTCTTCTTCTATTTCCATTTCCCTCACTTCATTCTTCTATATTTCCATTCCTTGTCTCTTATATTTTTATAATATTTGTTGGACTACCAACTATCCCTATCTCCTTTCTTCCATTTTCTTATTTCACTTCTTTATTTATTGTTTAAAATTTATTTTTGTTATTTTAATTCTTTATGTATTAGTATATTTACAATTCATGATTAAAGGTATAAGCAATTTTCTAACTCAACTAATTCTAGTGTGGTGAAAAGGTCCAAAATAAACCCTAAATTATATTATTTTCTTCCTGAGGCCTTATTTTACCTATATTATAACATATAACACATCTTTACTTATACAATATTGTTATGTAGATTCATAAATAATTAAAATACATCTTCTAGTCTATATCAATAAATGCGAAAATCAAATTTGCATCTCATCATATGTATGGAATAAAATCATAATTTTTATTCAAACTCATAAAATTTGATGCATGAGCATCCATGTGAGAAACTAGAAGGCCAACCATCCAAGGATTGTTAAGTAACTATTTGGTGGTAGTTAGAAAGTAACTATTCCTTGAGCCAACAAAAGGGGTTTGAGAGGTAAGGGGCATAGAGTGGGGAAGAAAAAGGGAGTAGGAGATATGTGCATAGAGAGCAAGAGAAGAAGATAGATGGATAAAAAAACTTGGATGTATAGCTATTTATTATATAGATAATACCATTTTCTTGTAAGCACATGTTTAAATAATATATGCTTTATATATGTTGTAGATTGCATGGTCCAGTGTACATAGGTTTGTAGATGAGGATAAATATTATTATAGTACAAGTGAAAACTTTTTTTGAGGGGAAGTAGTGAGAGAGTCATTCTAGAGAAAGGGAAATTATCATCATCTACTTGTTTTCAGTAGAGCTACCATTTGAAATCCAATGAAGAAGGAACCATATAAGGGTAAGCCATCTATAAATCTTACTAAATGAAGGCTAAATTATGAATACACCATCTAGAAGACTACCATATATAGCATTGTCATCTAGAACATGCCATCTTGAACATGTTGTCATAACAAAAGCATGTATTATCTTGGGGTACATTTCAAGAAGTATCATTGTCATATTGTTAATTGTCAACTTGGAAGATTATTGTCCTATTGGAAGTTATCATCATGAAGTTCCATGTTGCGTTGCTGTCATGTAGTACTACCATCACAAAGGGGTGTCATCATAAAAGAGCACCATCACGAAGAAGTGTTGTCACAAAGAAGCACCATACAAAAAGAGTGTTGTCATGAAGTGCATAATCTATGAAATTACCACCATCTAAGACACAAATTATCATCAAAGCATCATTTAAGTTATCATATGAGAAGTTTTTCCATCAAAGGGAATATTTTTCTAGGAGTTATCTTTGTATTTGTTAATTAACACAAAACCACCCCCTTTCACTGCATCATTTTGGTATTAGAGAAGGTTTTAACACTTGGGAGTTTATATATTGTGTTGAATAAAATATGGCACAACATGGAAGAGGAATACCATGGGGATACCAACCCATAAAATGACAAGGGGAATTACCACTTGACTTGATGCAATCAAAATTACCCAAATTATGGTCATTCAAGGAGAATATATGAGTGACAGTGAAGAAGAAGAAGCTAGTAAATAAGAAGCTCATCATGAGGAGTTAGAGGAAGAACCATAGGAGAGATTAATCCAATCCATTTACACCATGATGAGGAATATAATGATAGAAATATCATGATATAATAAAATTTTAATCTAGAGGAGAATATAGACTAGGTTAAAGAGAAGGAAAAATATTCTGATTTTGAATCAATAGAAGACCCCAAGAAGGTAAAGTTTATTTGTAATAAACTAAAGGGGCATGTGTCCTTGTGGTGGGATCATGTTCAAATAGAAATAAAAATAAAAGGAAAATAAAATACTAGGACATGGGCTAAAATGGTTATCAAATTGAAGGTCAAATTCCTCCCATTAAATTATCAATTAGGTATTTTTAAGAAATTGTAGAACATAAGATAAAAGAAAATGAGTGTAAATGATTATATTAAAGAATTTTATAGGCTTACCATTTAAGTTGGACATGTAGAAGATGATGAAGAATTATTTTCAAAGTATATCAATGCATATGATTCTCCATACAAGATGAAATTAGTATGATGAAAATTAGAATGGCAGAAGAAGCCTACTTGTATGCATTAAAGATAAAAGATAAGTTATCACAAAGGCAACAAAATAATCAAAGAGGAAGAGGAAGGTTCTTGTGAGGATGAGAATAAACAAACAGTGGAAGAGGACAACAAAAATAGAAAGGATAAGTTAGTACTTCTCATAATGATTTTAGTCAAAACACTAGAGGAAGTGGAGACTCCTCATGAGAAAGAGGTAGTTTTGGTAGAGGAAGGGATAGAGGATTCCAAAAAAAGTGTTATAGATGCAAATAAGATAGTCATAAGGTTTTTGAATGTCCAACAAGAGCATGGAAAGGAATATTGTAGCTATATTACACAAGTAGATAAAGAAAGCGTAGCCTCACCACAACATATAGAAGAACTAGAACAAGGAAAATCCTTTATGATGAAAATGGTATTGTTAAAACTAGAAAAAATGTGCATGAACCTAAGAAAAGAAGGAACCTATTCAATACGATTTATAAATTAGGAGGCAAGTGTTGTAAGGTGATTGTGGATAGCAAAAGCACCGATAACCTAGTGGTAACAGAGATGGTAGAGAAACTTGGATTGAAGAGGATGGAGCATCCAAACCCATACAAAGTGTCATGGTTACAAAATGGGCACCAAATTTTGGTAACTAAATAATGTATGGTCAATTATTAGATTGATTCTTTTAAAGATACAATTCCATGTGACATCATGTCGATGGATGCATATCATATTTTGTTGGAAAGATCAGGAAACTCAACCAAAATATAGTACATGATGGAATATTAAATACCTATTAAATTGTCAAAGATGGTAAGAGTTATGCATTGAGTCCATTGAAGGACAAAAGAGAAGAGGTGGGAAGCAGTTCTAAATTTTGTTTGGTATCCACAAAATACTTCTTGAAGAAGATGAAGAAGGAAGAAGCATGCTTTAATTTCACTGCTAAATCCATAGAATATGGAACAATGAATAATATGGATGGCATTCTACATGAAGGCCTTGCTGAAAGAATATGATGATATTTTTAGAAGAATTACCTAATGGGTTACCACCTATGAGAAGCATTAGTCATCAAATAGACTTCATACCTAGAGCAAGTTTTTCAAATAAGGCAACTTATAGGATGACACCTATGGAGAATGAAGAGACAAGTCCAAGAGCTATTGGACAAGAGGTTGATTAGGGATATATTGATCACATGTGTAATACCATATGTAATAACACCCAAGAAAGGTGGGGAATGACATACGTGTACATATTCCTAAGAAATTAATAAGATTACAAAAAATAGGTTTCCATTACCTTGTATGGATGATTTGATGGATTGTTTGAGTAGAACAAAGTACTTTATGAAGATAGATTTGAAAAGTGGCTATCATAAGATTTTAATATGAGAATAAGATGAGTGGAATACTACATTTAAGAAAAAATATGAACTATATGAGTGGTTGATGATGTTGTTTGGATTGACCAACGCACCAAGTACCTTAATGTGGTTGATGGATGAAGTATTGAATCTATTCCTAGGAAAGTTTATGGCTGTCTATCAAAATGAAATTTTTATATTCAATAAGGGTAAGGAAGATCATTTTTCACATTTGATATTGGTCTTACAAAGATTAAAGGAAGAAAAACAACTAGTTAACTTGAAGAAGTGTAGTTTTATGAAAATAGAATTGGAATATTTAGGTTTTGTAATTTTAGCAAGAAGGGTTATTGATGGAACCTAAGAAGGTAAAGGCCATTGTGAATTGACCATCTCCAGTAAGTATATTTTAGATCAAAATTTTTTATATTTTGGTAATTTTCTATAGAAAATTCATAAAAAAAATCTAGTGGAATTTATGCTCCAATCATAAAAATAATCAAGGGAGATAGACATAAGTTTAAATAGATGAATCTATTAGAAAGGACCTTTCAAATATTGAAAGTTAAAGTCATAAAGCAACCGGTTATGGCATTTCCAAGCTTTAAAATTTTTTTCCAAGTAGATTGTGATGCCAATGAGATAGCCATTTGAAGAATTTTGAGCCAAGAAGGTAGACCCATTGTTTATTTTATTGACAAACTAAATGAATCCATAAATAAATATTTAATTTATGATCAATAGTTTTATACCATCATACAAGCACTCAATAAGTGGACGCATTATCTATTACCAAAGGAATTTGTGTTGTAACTAGATCAACATGCTTTGTAGTTCATAAATAGTAAAGGCAAGTTGAATCAAAGACTCATGAAATGGGTGGATTATCTCTAAAATTATTCATTTGTTTTTAAGAATAGAAGTGATGTTCAAATCGGGTGGTTGATACCTCAAGTACAAGGAATTTTTTGATGAATGCAACGAAGATTGAAGTTGCAAGTTTTGATGCTATGAAATATATTTATGTTGATGATTTGGAATTCAAGGAAGCTTGGGCATGATAAATCCACTACAAGAGATAGAACACCATGGTTGGATTATTTCATCCTAGATACTATTGTTCAAGGGATAGCAATTGTGGATACCATAGAGTTTAATGAGGGAGAACTAATAAGAGAAAAGCATAGTGGAGGACTAACTAGAAATTTTGGAGTAGATAAAACAATGGAATTTTTTTTTAAAATTTATTATTAACCAAGAATGAATGTGGATGTAAGAATATTTATGTAGTGTTGTCAAGTTTATCAACATGCAAATGGAATAAGTCAAAACACTAGGTTGTATCAACCATTACCAGTACCAAAAATACCATGGGAGAATATAAGCATGAATTTTGATCTTGGGTTGTCAAGGACACAAAAGGGTAATGATTCTATCTTTTTATCGTTGACGAATTTTTGAAGATGGCACATTTTATACCTTGTAGGAAGAAATTATGTTACTCACATTGCCACATTATTTTTCAATGAAGTGGTAAGATAACACACATTACCAAAAGCTAATGTTTGTTATAGGGACACTAAATTTGTGGGCCACTTTTGAAAAAAATTATGGAAGGAATTGGTTACTAAATTGGGATTCAGTTTGGTATATCATACACAAACGGATGGGCAAACTAAAGTTGTGAATATGAGCCTAGGAGATTTGTTGATATGCTTAGTTGGAAATAAGTTGAAGCTATGGGATACTATTTTGGTATAGGCATAATTTACATACAAAAACTATGTAGGTAGAAGATCATTTCAAATTGTATATGGAATATGCCCAAGAGGATTAGATGAATAATAAAAATTTATTGATTTAGAGAGACCAAGTGTTGTAGCATAAGACTTTGTCGATTACATTCATAATTTATATCAAGAGGTAAAAAATAAAATAGAAAATAATTCCATGAAATGCAAACAATATGTTGATCTCAAATGAATAATGTGGAAAATTCAAGTTGAATATTTGATTTTGATACATTTGCAGAAGGAGTAATTTCCAAAAGGTACTTATAATAAGTTAAACTAGAAGAAGATTAGACCTTGTAAGGTCTTGAAGAAGTTTGTAGCCAATGCATATGAAATTGAACTCCCAAAGGGCATAGACATTATTCCGATATTTAATGTAGCCAACTTGTACCCATACTATAACCAACCTAAATATGATGATGAAGATCTTATAGTTGATATTTCGGTAGAAAAATAGATAGCAAAGCTACTGAAGAGGGTACAAGATGAAAATAAAGCAATCATATATTCTAGAGTGGCAAGAATGACAAGAGATAATGTATATTATGAGTATTTGGTTAAGTGGAAGAACCAAGAAGTTGACGAAGCAATAAGGATGAATGCTTTTGAGATTGGTAAATATAGAGTATTTTTTGAAGATTTCCAATAATATTTATGAAATATTTCTTCTTAGTTAAGGAGTATGACATAGGAGCATCCATGTGAGAAATAAAAAGGCCAATCGTCTAAGGATCATTATGTAACAGTTTATTTGTAGTTAGGAAGTAATTGTTCCTTGATCCTATAAATGAGATTCGAGAAGTAAGGGGCATATAGTGGGGAAGTGAAAGGAAGTAGGAGATACATGCATAGAGATATGTGCATAGAGAGCTAGAGAAGAAGAGATATGGTTAAAAAACTTGGATATATAGTTATTTATTACATAGGCAATACCATTTTCTTGTGAGTGCTTTTTTAAATGATATTTTATTTATGTGTGTTGTAGATTACATGGTCTAGTGTATGCAAGTTTGTAGGTGAGGATAATTGTTGTTAAAATCTGAGTGAAAATTCTATTTAAGAGGAAGTAGTGAGATAACCATTCCAAAAGAATGAATTTTTTTATCATCTACTTTCTATCACTAGGAATATTATTTTAAATCTATCAAAAAAAAAACTTTCTAAGGGTAAGCTATCTAGGAACATTTCCAACTGAGGGTTGAAGTGTGAATACATCATCTAGAGTGATATTGTCTATATCATTGACCTCTAGCACACATCATCTTAGACGTGCCATCATAAGGAAAACATATTTCATCTTGGGGTACATTGCAAGAAGCATTATCATCATCTTGTTAACTATTTACTCGAAAAATTATCATCCCATTAGGAGTTATCATCATGAAGTTTTGTATTGCCTTGTCGTCATGTAGTACTATTGTCACAAAGGAGTACCATCACAAAAAAGTATCATAAAAAAGGAGCATCATCATGAAGTATGTCATCTAGGAAATTATTGTTTTCTAAGATAGAACTTGTCGTTAGAGCATTGTTGAAGCTATCATATAGGAAGTTGTTCTATCATCAAAGGGAAGCTTTTGTCTGGGAGTTATTTTATTGACTAAAAACATTTATCACCCACCTTTGTTGACTAACACAAAACCACCCCTTTCCATTGTATCAAAAGTACTCTATTAGACTATTCATTAATATTATGTATATATGATCAAATGACATTATATCAAATGGTTAAAAATATGGGTTTATAATACAAACAACTATTTTTAAATCTTATTATGCTATAGAATACCCTTATGTGGTTTATTTAAATGCCATGGTATCATGATGATGATATGATATGTGTGGGGTTAGCTTCATTCCCATATAGACAAATAAAAATATTAGGCATATGTGTAAAATGGCTTGTAAAGGATGTCTAATTTACACCATATGCATATTAATTATCTAACAAAACTAGATAGTCCAACTATTTTCTAAAAAGTTTAATATGAAATATATAAATATAATCTATATCATAATAGATTTAAGTCTTATCAAACAAACTACAATAAAGACTTCCCTCAATATCAATAGATGCAATCACACAAAGATCTAAAAATCATCATATAAATCAGCAAAATATTGAATTTACATAATTATTATAGCTATTATAGTAATCACTTGCATGGTATCCTCCTAAAATGTTGATATCATCAAGATTATAGACCAATGCAAAGAATTTGAATTCATGCTAATGATAGACAACATGGCTAAGAAAATAACTTATTAAAATTAGGTATATATCGTGGAAATATAAATCTTAACTTATCATATAACCTTTATGAATTAACATTAATCCAAATTTCATAGACATATAATCTTAATTCATGTTGGTATATATTTTAATTTGTGTTAGCATATGATTAAAAAATTTTGTTAGAAAAAAAAGCCCAATAAACCTTTATAATAATTTATTAAACTCTTTAAAACTACACAAAAATAAAATGTGGACTCAAAAATTCAAATAATATTTCACTTCATCACAATTATTTCATAATATTCTAAAGAAGAATATTATTTTTTCAAGTTTCATAGTAACAAAATATAAATATTTTATCAAATGCCATAATCTCAATTGCTTAGATACCTTAAATTTCAAAGAGATATAATTTGAATACAACTCATTTCGATCCCATATAACTTAAAAAAATATAGACATAATGGATATAGGTGATCTCCTCAAATTTCAAAGAAGATATCTAATTTGAATAAAATTCATTTCAATCCCATATAACTTTAAAAAAAGAAGATAATCATGACGAATAGAGGTAATATCCTCAAATTTCAAAGAAGAGATCTAATTTGAATACACTCATTTCAATCCATATAACTTAAACAAAACAAAAAGAATAAATATAGTGGAAAGAGGTGATATTTTAGAGAGAGAGATATTTGATTGAAGTTACAATTCAATCTTATAAAATTAAATATAGAAGGAGAAATTAATAACATAAAAGTTATTTTAAAAAATGAATAAATACTAATAGTCAATCCTCTTAGCAAATTATAATAAAATTTACCAAATTAATCAACTTATATATAATATACTAATAATTTATGTGTAATCCACGGATTTCCATAATATTCATTATCTCTATACCAATTTTAAACCTATTATTAACAAAAATGATTGAAAAACATTAGTTATTAAAAAAAAATCTTTAGAAAGATGAGTTTGCTTATAGAGAGTTCTAATTTATTTATGGAATACTTAGGAGATCTCATAAATACTATTAAGGATAAAAGGTTTGATGATAATGATGTATTTGTGAATCTTAATGTCATTTATCTTTTTAACAATATGTTAATCTTACAAGCAATAAAAAATAAATTGTGTTTAAAATTCTTCATAGCTTTTAAAGTGAGATTTAAATAGTAACCACAAGTTATTTTTATGTATTTGTTATTCTTCTTTATGTACGAAATCTACTTATAAAGAAATTTAAATTAAAAAAAGTATTCTGGTTCTTCCAATAAAATCTAACTAGCAACAAATATACCATTACCACTAATTTTAGGTACCCACAAAAACTTATATTATATATATATTAAAATAATATTTGAACAATTGAAGAGACAAATATTTACAACAGGAATTCAATATATACAAACCTATACTTGCATATAACTTCATATGACCCTTTTCCCTGGAAAAAAATGATGTTCATACATTGATAAATAGGGTGATATACAGTTCCAATTTAAATAACCTTGATTATATATGTCCAAAAATTCACTTAGAGTATTTAAAATGAATGGATACTCTTACTAATAAATTAGTAGAATACTTTGAAAAGCTTCTAAAAGGCACGTACAAGTTCAAAGGAAAGGAAAGAAATCAAAGAATATTATTTCATAGGTTAAGATGATCATAAACAATATAATAAGCTGAAATAATTTCTTTGTGAAAAGGGTATGCAAAGGGTAAAATAGTTTCTTTTATTTATAGTTCCGAAGCCTCTCTCATTAGGTTACTTATATTAGTATCATTTCTCTCATAATAATAGGTCACATCCATTAGTCACATCTAATTACACAACCTTTTTGGTGTCATTGGGAACCGGTTAATGTGATGATACAAATCTAGTGGCATATTCCATGATTGGAATTTCGGTCCACGTTAATACCTATCTATCTATCTATATATATCTTGATCATTGAACCAAATTTCTAATAATCATCATTAAAAAAATATCAAAATAAAAACAAATGATATTTGCTTCATATTCCTATTGTGGTCTTGTAACCAAGTTTACATTAGTCAATCAGTTACAGAGTTATTTATAGAATAGGATTTAAAACATTACTAAGAAAAATACAAAATTATATTTGTTAAGCAAGGGAATACCTAGCACAATGCCATGGGAGTCGGGACCTTCAAAGTCTACAAATTGTAAATTGTATATACCTACGGAACCGGCCTCGGGCACCTATGTAATATCATTTATATATAGAGTAGTTGAAAAGAGGCACCTTGGCAACAATGATAAATCTATATCACTTCTCAACGGCATGACAGAGATGTGATATATTTAGCGGTCTAGTACCTGTGGATTGGTTCAACATGTAAGAGATGTGATATTCTTCTATATATATATAAGGAATCGTGAAAGGTCGACCACGCTGAATGAATGCATAGAAGCCTCCAGTTCGAATTCATCTCTGACAACTGCAAATCAAATGATATGAGAGAATAAAATAAGAAGCAAGAAAAGATACATACTTTTTTTAAAAATGACATTGGAATCCCCCGCTAAATGCAATATAGTTTGAAACAGTGATGTGAAGTAACACATGTACTAATATTTGTATAATATATTTACTTAGTATGTGCCAGCGATAATAGCGTGTCGTTGAATTTTTGCATCGGCAAGGAAAGGTTCACGAGATCTTAAATAAATGTCAATCTCAGTTAGACAAGTCATATTTGTTTTGAAGAGCATCGTTTATGTGGAGTCGGTTCTGACCGTTTGATTTATACATTTACCCTTGGGTAAGAAAATGGAGAACTGTGATTCCATTCTTCTCTTTTAAGTTACAATAAACAATTGAGGATAAGCATCACAATCAAACAAGAAATGTTTTTTTTTTTTCTTTTTTATTGAAAGAAACGCTGTATAGTATTTTGCATGTGCGGGATCAATTACTTTATTAAATCACAACACATGTAGATGACCGAGCTCAAGATTAGCCTTATGAACACTTGATTTGCACCCTTTCTCAGCAACTTGGTACCTATAATTTGCTTGAATAATTGTAGGTGAGCTGTACCGATAGTTAGGGATTGGTGAGTGTTTGTTTGAATAATTGTAGGTGAGCTGTTCCGAGGTTTAGGGATTGGTAAGTGTTTGTTTGATTAGGTATTTATAAAGAAAACATTCATGTTCAAACTTTGGAGACAGCCTGTTTCGAAAGGTAGTAGTCTGATCTGAACTGAGTGTGATCTCTGAGTGTGCGCCAGATCGATGATGTTACTATACGTCCCCAGCTGCCAGTGATCCCCTTCACGCTTGGTCAACAATAACCAGGTGGATGGACCGGTGGTGCCCCATGATGTTACTACACATCCCAATGATCAGTGGTCCCCTTTACATCCGGTCAACAATAACCAGGTGGTCCCCTTTACGTTCGGTCAACAATAACCAGGTGGATGGACCGGTGGTCCCCTTCACGCCGGGTCAACAATAACCAAGTGGAATAAGTTTGAATGGACCGGTGGTCCCCTTCACACTGGGTCAACAATAACCAGGCAGAATAAGTTTGATGGAAGCAATTCTTATGGTTTGAACCTTGCCCTTGTCAGTTACTAAAAATAATGTAGTTGTAGTGGTCTCCTTCACGGGTCAACAATAACCAGGTGGAATAAGTTTGATGGAAGCAATTCTTATGGTTTGAACCTGCCCTTATCAGTTATTAAAAATAAAGTAGTTGTAGTGGTCCCCTTCACGCTCCGTCAACAATAACTATGTGGATAGACGGGTGGTCCCCTTCACGCCCGGTCAACAATAACCAGGTGAAATAAGTTTGATGGGAGCAATCCTTATGATTTAAACCCTGCTCTTATTAATTACTAGTTATAAACAACTCTCACACATAACCAAAAAAATTGGTGATAACTTATAGGCCAATTTAATACCTCTTCTTCTACTAATTATGGTATTGGGAAGGAAAAAAGTTAAAAAGCACCACGTATACGCAGTTGACCCGAAAAGAATCTGGTCGACTAAATGACCTTAATTATTCGTACGCTCAACCGGCCATAATCTTCGAGAATTCGACACAGAGAATAGACAAAAGCGAAGGAGAATAAAATAGTTTAATAGTGGGGGTGCTTGGTAAGAGCTTGACGTTGGCCTTGAGATGGAGGTTCAGTCGGCGTCTTTTATTCTTTGATTTTGAGAACAAGGCAGGAAAGAGACGGCACTAAACGAGGGTGGGGGGATTTACTATATAGAGCTAGTACTACCTATTCGGTAGAATAGGGATTGGGATTGGGTCTGGTCTGCTACACCGTCGACACTTGTCTCGATAGTCGAAATCCTCGCGTTTCCTCAACGACTTCGTGTTTATAACCCTCTGCCTCTATACAAAATTTCTAGTTCTACGAGTGAGTTTGTTTAGGAGTTGAGAATTGGGAGCAAGAAGAATTGTAAGCAGAGATGAATTGGAAGGTATGGGTGAATGGCATATGGGAAATGGCAAAGGATGCCTTTTGTCAGAAGATTCTTGCCTACCATCTGCTTTCTCCTTGGCAGAATTGTCCTCCAGACATGACTGGCGTTTCCTGCATCGTTACTGGCGCCACAAGTGGGATTGGACTCCATACTGCAAGGTATTTTACATAGTCTAACTCTGGTGCAAGGTGCTGCTTTCCCTAGAAATGGGTATGTAAGTCGAGTTTCAGTTTCTCAAACCCATTTTGTTGGTTCGTTTCTTACAGGGAGCTTGCCAAGGCAGGAGCACACGTTGTCATGGCATGTCGCAACACAAGATTTGCTATGGAACTTATCCAAGAATGGCAAGGAATACAGATAAAAGCTAATAAGAATCCCCTATCCATAGAAGTACTGCAATTGCGATTCCCAAACTATAGCCTATTGTTTAGTAATGTTCACATGAAAAATATTGTATTCAAAGCTGAGGGAGAGAATCTTATTGCTTTTGAAAGTTGTTTGATGTTAGGGCCTTCTCATCTGCTTGTCCATTAGGTACTGTGTTCTCTTAGCACCACTCATCCAGCGAATTAGATGTAATGTAGTTTTTGCTTGAAAGATTTGTCATCTGATGGTCAGATATAATATGCCAATAAGCCCTAGTAGTTTGTTATCTTTAGAGAAAAGGGTTAGAGATAGCTATATCATCGCTGAAGTATCCACATGCATGAGGACAGAAACCCTTAAAAATGTCCTCATGCCTATGGGTACTTCAGCGATGATATAGCTCTGTGGGGACTGAAATGAAATGAAATAATCTATAAAACTGGCCAGTTCATGGGTATTTTAAAATAATCAAACTCAAGGAAAATATAATATCTAGTCCATTAAAAAGGGAGCTTTCTTTGGGTTTGCATTAGTTAATCCATTATATTGTACAATATTTAAGACTTTAGTCTATCTCTATTTGATAGTAAACCAAAGTAGATACATATTATTTACTTCTTTAATTATTTTGGGGATTCTTCTTGCTCCTGAAGAGAATCTGCTCTTTAAACAAAGGGAGAAAAAACATAAAAATAGAAAACATTTAGCTGTTTGATTCGCTGGAAATAAATAAAAACTCCTTGAGGTACTTGTGGAGTCCAGGTTTTAGTATACTATCATATAAATTGCTCTTCAAGTAAATCCAGAATGAGATTATTCAGGAGTTTTACATTTCTCATAGACGGAGGGCTGGTGGCTAGTAAATTATTTTGATAAGATTTTCTCAACACTAAACAGGTGATGGAGCTGGATCTTCTGTCCTTAGTTTCAGTGCGGTCTTTTGCTGCCAACTGGGAGTCCCGTGGTGCCCCACTTCATCTTATCATCAATAATGCAGGAATCCTTCTAATGGGAGGTCAGTTCTAATTCTATGCTTCATTAGATAAATCCTTTATGTATGCTAATGAAAGAAATACTGACATCTAGATTTATCTTCTTAGGAGAGCCACAAAAGTTTTCGATGGATGGATTTGAGCAGCACATTCAAGTAAATCATCTGGCACCTGCACTTCTCACAATCCTCCTCCTGCCATCGCTCTTCAGAGGGGTTCCTTCACGAATAATAAACGTCAACTCTGTGGTAGTTTTCAAAAAAATTGCCCAACTCAAAAAAAATTCTTTTCATTTTGGGTACAATCCCCATATCCTGATTCATCTATTCTTCTTTGAATATATTTGAGGAACATACCATAATTTTTTTTTTTTGCAGGCTCACCATTGCGCTGTTGTGGATTCTCCATATCTAGACGCCGAGTTTAGACATGAAAAATACAATGGCTTCACTGCTTATACCGCCAGCAAGCTCTCTCACGTTAGATTTGCTGCTTAGTTTTTATGTATACATGATTTTTATGCATTTACTTATATTTGTAACTATGGATATTATTTGACATTTGTTTGTTGCAGTTGATGTTCTTGGGCGTTCTTGCAAGAAAACTACCAGCAGAGGCAGCAGTAGGAGTGATTGCTGTTCATCCAGGAATAGTCAGCACAAACATTTTGGTATTATCATATTTCTTAAATAATATCAGTTCAGATTTAATTTAGATCATGATAATTCCCCACCCTTTCTGCAGACAGGAACAGTTCCAAGTTTCGGGAAGAAGTCTTTCTGGAAGTTTGATGCAGCCGAAGGTACCATATTAGATCATCAACATGTTCCTTAGAAATTTTTTATTGCGTACACTTATTGATACTTGATCTTGCTGGGAATGGGAATAGGTGCAAGAAGTGTTCTGTTCTGTGCAACAGAAGCAAAGATTGAAAAGATTGCCGGCAAACATAAGAATGGAGAGGCAGGGGGCTGCGCTTATTACTCTTACAATTGCAAGCCAGCTAAAGTTTCAGCGCAAGCTAATGATTTTAATAAAGCTCTGCAAGTTTGGGATAAAACGCTTCAGCTCTTGGGAATGTCGACGGCATCCATTGAGAATACTATGAATCGAATTATGCCACCATCCTGTTAATTGATTGTTATAAAGGAAATACTGGCTGAAATTTTGTATGTGAAACTCTTATTTTTTCCTACATGTTAATATCTTATTCCCTTGTCCATGAGGTTGATTTGTGGATAACGAAGGGGAATCCTAATCTTAATACGAAGAAAAGAAGAATGGTAATGACGTAAAGAGGCTAATGAAGGTCAAGTCTTTCTTTCAGGCATGTTTTTGTTTTTTTTTTTTTTTTGGACTCTCTCTCATTTTTTTTATGGTCGAAGCCTTGAATCCCGCTTACAGACTGTTTGGTCGAACCTAATCTCTGACTGTTATGTGTGACGGGTTCGATAATGCAAAGCTGTAAAAGAGGACGACTTTGGCGAAAATGATATCATGGGGAAGGAGGTGAAACCACGTTTATCTTTCAAAGATCTGGACCTTGGATCTCGCTACGCTAAAGTGCGTTTGGGGTTATAGCCGTGTATCGGACGTTCGAGTGTTTGAGCGTGTATGGTGGTGGTAAGTTGGATGCTCCTAAAATTTATAAGTATGTTTGTGATGTTTTTTTAGCGTAGGTTGGATGTTCATAGTACGATATATTTTATTTAAATTTAAAAGTTAGATGAAATTTTAATTATAAAAAATATTATTAGATTTGTATCAACACAATAATTTATAATTTTATATTAAAATCAATATTATTATATAATTATTATATATATTTTTTATTTTATAAAAATATATATTATATTTTTTATATTAAAATTTTATATTTAAAAATATATTTTATATACACTTATTAAGAAAATTAAAAAACTAATCCAACTTCAAGATATAAAAAAAACCAATCTTAGGGCCCTTTTTCCTTAGGAGTGTCTTAACATAAAAACATGTTTCAATTATTAGTTTTCTTCTTGTAAATTTAAGAGATAATTGTTAACCATTTCTAGTTGCACAACTAGAAACATAAATACATCACATAGCACAGTTTAAATATAGACTTAAATACTAAAGTGTGTCGTACTATTAATATGTTTAATGTGTAAGGAGGACGGAATACATACATAATAATTGAAAATATATAAAACATAAAAAAATTAAATAAAAAATAATATATTTAATTATTTTTAATTTTTTTTTATAATTTTAGTTTTATATTTAAAAATTAGATTTATATTCATAATAGTAAGTTGTTGGGTTTTCATTTAAAATATTCAAGTTCAAACCTTGATGCAAGGGACTAAAACCCCTCATAAAAACTTGTGTAAATTTAAATTTTGGTTAAACAAGGACAATTTAGTGGTTAGGGGATTGACCTTTCTTTGGGGAGGCCCAAAGGTTAAACCATGATGTAACCAAAAGGGGATAGGCTGGATGGTAGTGACCAAGTGCTTAAAGGAGATAGGCTGGATGGGAGTGACCAAATGTTTAAAGGGGACAGGGTGGATGATAACGACCAAGTGTTTATGGTTTGGCTGCCCCAATTTGTCAAACATAATGGACTGAGTTAAAGTTTATAGTGGTAGCACCCAATAGTGTTACAAATTTCTTTATATATTAGAAAAAATAATAATAATTACTTTTAAGGTAGTTTTTATATAATCATATTTTCCTTATCTAATAAAAAGAATATAAGTTGTTTATTAATAAAAAAATCACGTCTACTTAATTTTTTTTAGCACATCACGCCCTTCGTAGTGGTTTGAAATCACGCACTTCGTAGTGGTTTGAAATTAGATTAAGTCTCTAGATTGGAGCTCAAATCATTACATTGTCTTAAGCTAAACTTCAATAAGCTAAACATGTCAAAAGTAGATAGTAACAACGATTTTCAAAATCACACTCCAAAATGATCTCATAATTAGCAACATAAAAGATGGTTCGAGGGCTATTTGATTATCCTATTTCTAAGCTACCCGCTGCTGACATTGTCCAGATCCTGAACATATTTCACATTCTTCTGAATCCCCAGCGACTTTACTTAAACAGTGTTTGATTCGATCTTCTACCACATTCACGTCTACTTATAAAGACCACTTCTACTTAATTAAGTGAGATTGTTTAAACTATATAATGAAAAGGATTTCATATAATAATCATATAAAGTAAATTAATTAGAAGATCCCACAACCTTAATGACCTTGTCATGAAAGAGTTAACATGACTTATAATGAAATAGTTTGCTTATAGATAAATTATAACTATTGTAATCTTAATTTTGTCAATATTCATTATGTTTGCATAGACTACAGAAGGTATTGAACATTTAAATTGAATTGTCTTAGAGCATAAAGACATGCTCCAATTATTAGCTTTCTTGTTGTAAATTGAAGAAATCATTGTTAGTTGCACAACTAGAAACACAAATATATCACATAGCACAATCTAATTAGAGTTGAATATTAATATGTGTTGCATTATTTATATATTTAATGCATAAGGGTAAATTGAAGAGGATGTACTACATTCATAACAATTTTAAAAATATATAATATAAAAAATTAAATATAGAAATGATAAATTTTATTATTTTTTAAAATTTACACTAAATTTTAGTCTTGCATTAGAAGATTTTAAAAATTATGTAAAGTAATATAATGAGTATCCTTTGGTAGTTTTTGCATAATCATGTTTTCCTTATCTAGTAAGAAGAATATAAGTTTTTATCAAATGACATTAGTTTAACCGGTTAGATTCTTCAACATTTTAAAGAGGAGACCTAGGTTCGAATCTTGTCGAACTATATAGGGATAATATCCTAGCTTTGTTGCAATACCATTATATGGTCATTATGTAATATGAGTGGGGCCTATTTTAATCCCATATAACCCATTATATATATTCTACTTAGTTTTTTTTCTTCACACCCCATCGTGGTTTGAACTTGGGTCTCTTGGATGAGAGTCCAATGCATTCTAGCTTTGTTGTAATACCACTATATGGTGATGTTGTAATATGAGTGAGACCTATTTTATTTCCCATATAACTCATTATATATATATATATATATATATATATATATATATATATATATATATTCTACTTAGTTTTTTATTTTTAACACATGCACACACATCTTATCGTGATTTGAACTTGGGTCTCCTAGATGAGAGTTCAACATCAAACCACTAGGATGTCCCATATGACCACTTCTACTTAGTTATGTGAGGTTGTTTAAACTATATATAGTGAAAAGGATTTCATATAATGATCATAAAGTAGATCAATTAAAAGATCCCAAAACCCTAATGACCTTATTGTTAAAAAATTAGCATGGAAAACAATAAATTAGTTTACATTTATAAATTGTTTTTCTTCTCTAGATAAATCATACCTATTGTAATTAACATTTTTCCAAAATCCATTATGTTTGTATAGATTGTAGAAGGTATTGACCATTTAAATTGAATTGTCATCTAAGTTTAAAATATTCAAAGCATGCATATATAATACAATACATGATATTTTTTAGATGAATTTTGTTGCTCACAATCATGATGTAATTACTTTTACTCTCTTAATATTTTATCCCATTGTGTTCACAAGTATAGGTAAAGCATATATATCCTTTCAAAATCCAAATATATTAAAATTTATTTATAATTGCATTTAGAATGAGACATGATGGGGGAGTTGGAGAGAAGTGGGTAGTTGAAACTCTCGTGTTGGAGAGGCCCCAGGTTCAAATCTCTCCCTCTCATATGTTGCGGATATGCTATGTAATAGTTATTAGGGACCCTACTAGAGGTGTGTTTATCCACCCGCTTAATGTAATCATGTGCTTTAATGATGAAACAACCAACATTTAAAAATAACATAAGTACATACATTGTCATAAATTGTATATATACAAATGCTATTAATGTGCATTGCCTAAATGTGAATTTTTATCATAAAAATTTTGTGAACTTAGTATTTAAGAAATGTAAATATTAAGTTTCTTTTTCAAAATTTGGTTTCATAAACTATGTTGTACCCTAAATGCTACTATGAGGAGCTTTACAAGTAATCAAATATTGTTAAAGATGAAATGCAAGTGAAAATGAAAAATTTAAGTTATTTAAGCAAAGGACAATGAAGCCAAAAATCTCCTTGCAAAAGATAAATTTTTAGGGAACCACCACATCCCCAACACCATTCTTACAGTGGAAAATAAATGTATGCAAATGTATCTAACCATAGAAACAAGCAAAATGTGTTCTGAGAAAATAGATCAACCTATCTTCCATAGTAAAAAAAGAGCATCATATGTATAGTCTTATAGATTTCTATATAGTGTTTTAAAAAATTAACTCCATTTGATTAAAACCAAAATTATCTTCAATCCTTATTTTTGATACTTTTGAAATTGATGTAGACTTTATACAAAGAATGGGTTAAATGATAAAATTTGCTTAGGTTATTTCAACATTAAAAGCTATTTTTTTGTTAAGATATGTAAGAGATATAATAGATCAACACTCTTTCATAGGATTGCAAGATATTAATAGCAAATATAATGTATTAATGATATAAATAAAAATTTAATGCTAAATATCAATAGCAAATATGCAGTGGGAAAAAATATTAAAGGGTAAGCTCTAATAGATTTAGAGGTAGTCTTATATACTAAGACTTTGGTATAGGACATATTCAAATAGAATATAGTTTTTCAGGTATTTTTTTAAAATTTTTAATGAATGATTGTTTAGTTCTCTATTATTTTAAAAATAATTTTTAATTTTTTAATTTTTTATGTCATAGTTAATTGATTTATGGAAAACATAGTTTAGAAGCTAGTCATACAAATATAGATATGGTTAGATATTTTTTTGAAGCATTAAAAAAAATAGTATTGCTTATTAATTAAATAGTAAATACATGAAAATAAATATAGATATTGAATTTACGTACAATGTACAAAGGATGAATTATTTCCTCCCCATTAATTAGGTCAAGAATAAAGGGAACAATAGAGATACAATAAAATGCCACCCATCAAAGAAAAGCTAGGTCAAATTGAATATTTATGAGGCCTCAAAAGGCAACCTGAGGTCACATGGAGGTGAAAGGGCTTATCATGCCCATAAGGGGATTCACCTTGGTGCTTATGTTGAGTTTTATCTGACTACAACCAATATTATGGTGGAGGAAAGGGTTATTCTAGCTAGAATTAAAAAATCTCAATCACTTGATTTTAACTGAAGCCACATGGAAGGTGACTCATTGGTTGTCATCAATAATATTAAATGGAAAAACTCTTGGGTTTTATTCAAGATATCATTGGAAACACTAAGAGGATCTTAAGTCATTTTAAGGAGGTGCAATTATCTTGTATTTATAGTGAGGTTATAAATTTGTTGATTGGGTGGCAAAAAAAGGACTAATTAGTACAAAGGAAATGACTTAGGAATAACAACAGATTCCCCTCAATATTTCTATATTGAATAGCTAGCCCACATCTGAAATATGAGAATATTTAGAAGGAAGGAATAGGAGGAGGAAATCCTTAATGAGGGGCTTTCATGCTTGGTGGATATTGATGCCAACATATCTAGGGGAGTGATTTCATGGAAGATAAGTTGATGGAGGATATGAATTGTGTCGTATTTGAATATAACTCTAGTATTGATGTTCAATGTGATTATATATGTGTGCTTTTGTTAGGAACATTCTATTGAAAATACGCTTATTCATATAAATATTGCAAATAAAATAGAATTTCATGAAATAATAATATATTGCAATATAGAATGTAAATGCAAAATTAAAGCAATCTCACAAAATAACATAAAATCATAGGCCTCTTTGAGGGGGAAACCTCCTTCAATACTTTCATTAATTTGCAAAAAGATACATTCATTCATAGATCCATGTCTTTTAAAGATACACTTCATGCAACCCTAACCTAATGCTCAAGAGTTGGCTTACATGCAAAATACCACTTGAGCTAGAATCTTCTACCAAACATCAGTTACATTCTTGATAACAATTACATGAAATGGCCCCACTTGTCTAGGCACCTTACGTGCCATATACCATTACAAAGTATTACAAAAATAACATTATAAAGGGGTCCCCATGTTGGAAGGGGTTCATTACATAATCATATGAGTATTACAAAAATAGTGTTAGGATGGGATCCTAACATGCCCTTCCCCTTCAAAAATCTTTGTCCTCAAAGTTGTAGATGAGGAAACTGGTGTTGTAGCTGATGGAGAGACTCCCAAGTGGCATATTCTAGTTGGAGTCCATGCCATTGAACAAGAACCTCAGTGATTACCTAGTTTTGAAGTGTGTGTGATCTACGGTCCAACAAGTATTCTAGCTCGAGCAAGATAGAACCTTCTTCATGTCGTTTAGGTAAAATAGATTAAAATTGTACCTAATTTCCCACAACCTTCTTGAGAGAGGACACATGAAAGATAGTATGGAGCTTGGATGTTGATGGGAGGGCCAATTTGTAGGTCATTGCACCAATCCATTATAAGACCTGGTAGGGACCATAGTATTTGGTAGCGAGTTTTTGACACCTATGAAGTTGGAGTGATGACTATTTATATGGTTGCAAGTGAAGGAAAACCATATCATCAACTTCAAAGTTGTACTTAGAACGATGTTGATCAACTTGTTGGCACATCCGGTTCTAGGTCAATTCTATATTCATATTTAGTAGTGTCAACAACATGGACCTTGGAGCTGATTGGAATGTAGGAGGAAGGTGTTGATGGAGGTCATCCATAAACTACTTCAAAAGGGGTAACCTTGGTTGTAGTGTGATAGGAAGTGTTATACCACCATTCAGCCAAGGGAAGCCACTTCTCCCACTATGCAAGATGATCATAGGTAAAGCAATGAAGGTAGATCTCCAAACATTTGTTGACAATCTCTATTTGACCATTCATTTGTGGATGATAGGATGAACTCATTTTGAGCTAAGTTCCCTATAACTTAAATAATTCTTGCCAAAAATTACTAGTGAAGGTAGGGTCTCGATCAAACACAATAGATGTGGGCATGCCATGAAGGTGGAAAATAAAATCTAGAAAAATTTGGGTGATGCTTGAGGCCATATAAGGATGGGCGAGGGAAAAAAATGAGCATACTTCGTGAGATGATCCACTACCACAAAAATAAATTATTTTCCTCCAAACTTAGGTAACCCTTCAATAAAGTCCATGGAAATATCTATCTAGATTTGTTCTAGAATAGGCAAGGGCTGAAGAGTTCCTAGGGAAGGCATCATTTCTCCCTTCATCCATTGGAATATGTCACACTCTACCACAAAATTTTGAATTTCCTTATTCATACCCTTCCAAAAGAAAGTATGCTTAATCTATTCATAGGTCTTGAGGAACCCATAATGGCTTGTAGTGGGTGAAGCATGTAGCTCTTTCAAGATGAGTTCTCATATTTGAGAAGTGTGGGGAATAACAAGGTGTTGGAGGTACCTTAAATATTTTCCATCCCAAGTGTAGCCTAGACATGAGGTAGGTATTATTTGAAGTGTGGCAATCAAAGTTTGCAATCCTGAGTCCTTGAGCACATCCTCATGGAGAGAATTTATCCACTAAGGAATGGGTGAAGAGATGACACATAACATACTTTGAGCCTCAAATTGGCGAGAGAGTGCATCCACCATAATGTTCTCCTTGCTTTTTTTTATAGGTAATCTCATAATCATAGCCCATGAGTTTAGAGACCCACTTTTGTTGTTTTGGGGTGGCGACCCATTACTCTAGAAAGTACTTGAGACTTTGGTGGTCTATTTTGATGGAGAAATGATGCCCAATGAGATAAGTTTGCTAGTGAGTAATCACATGAAATATTATGAGCATCTCCTTAACATAAGTTGAATTGCCCAGATTTTTATTGAAAAGTGCTTTACTAGTGAAGGCCAATGGTCATCCTTCCTGCATCAATGCAGCTCCAATACCATTGCTTAAAGCATCACTTTCAATTACAAATGATTTGGAGAAATATGGTATTTTTAAGATAGGAGTGGTTATCATAACATGCTTTAGATAAAGAAAAGGTTGTTCGGTTGGGCATGTCTAGGTAAAAAAATTCTTATTTAGTATGGCCATTAAAGGAGTAGTGATCTTGCCATAGTTGTGGATAAATTTGCGATAATTACCTATGAGTCCCAAAAATCCATGAAGACCCTTAAGAGTGTGAGGCTTCGGATCAATCTTGAATGACTTGAATATTCTTAGGGTCAAATTTAACTCCATCTTTGGTGACAATGTGTCCCAAATACTCTACTTTGATCAACCCAAAAGAACACTTGGACCTCTTAGCATAAAGTTGATGCTAAGCCAAAATTTGCAAAGTTTGATCCACATGGATGAGATGCTCTTCCCAAGAGTGACTATAAACTAAAATATCATCAAATAAAACTAAAATGAATTTATAAAGGAAAGATGCAAAATTGTTGTTCATGAGGCTCTAAAATGTGGAAGGGGAATTTGTCAAGCCAAATGGCATAACCAAAAATTCATAATGACCCTCATGAGTGCAGAATGCTATTTTGGGAATGTCCTCCTCCTTAAGTCATATATGATGGTAACCCGAGTGAAGATCTAACTTTGAGAAAAACATAGCACCATGCAACTCATCCAATAATTCATCTACCATAGGAATAGAAAATTGTTCCTTAATGGTGAGCTTATTGAGCTCATGAAAATCTATACACAAACACCAAGACCCATATTTCTTATGAACCAATAATATTGGAGAATAATAAGTACTATTACTAGGCTGAATGACTCAAGATTTTAACAATTATTGTACTAATTTATCTATTTATGATTTAAGTGCATGGGGATAGTGGTAAGGTTTGATGTTAGATGGCACACTACTAGGTACTAATGGAATTGCATGATCATGGGAGCAATGGGGTGGTAATTTTGTTGGTTCCAAAAACTGCATCATGCTTGGTCAGAACAAGTTGTAAATTTATTGGAAGTTTATCCTCGGTTGAAGGGGGTGGTTGTATGGCAAATATCTAAGTGATTACCCCATAAGAAGATTTTTTTAATAGCTTCTCCATACGGTTTGAATTGATAATATGAGGAGATCCTACTTGTGAGCCACGAAGAGTGTAGGACCTACCATTTTATGAAAACTACATCCATAACTCTGCAAAGTTCCAAGTGATGGTTCCCAAAGTACCTAACCATTGAGCTCCTAGCATAATATCACATCCCCCTAGTTGAAGAGTAAACATATCCATTTTGAGCTCATAATCCCCTAGCTTCAACTTAATATTGTGACATTTGCCTTTACAAGGCAAGTTCCCCATTTGCCACCATAACCTCAAAGGAGTTGCATGTATGTATGTAAAAATTGGCTTGCTTGGTGACTCATGGATCAATAAAGTTGTGTGTGCTTCATGAATCAATGAGGATTGTAAGATGTTGGTCTTTGAAAAAGCCTACTACTTTCATTGTCTATGGGGTAGTAATTCCTACAAGGGCATGGACAAAAATTTTGGGCTATGGCTCTTCTTGTGTATCACCCTCATCTTGAGGTGGTTCCTCTGATGTTTTTACTTCATCCTCAAGTTGTTCACTACTTGCTAACTCCTCTACATCGATCAATAATAGCTTATTTTGGACATACTTATGCCCTCGTGTATATTTTTCATCACAATTATAACATAAACCTTGGGCACATTGAGCATCCATCTCTTTGGTAGTCAAGCGCTTGTAGGGGGTAGATTTACTTTTAGTATTGGATGTGAACTTAGAAGGAAAGGAGGGTTTGGCCTATGGAAATTTAGGTGGCCTCCTTTGAGCTGAAGATTTTTCTTCGACCAATCATGCCAACCCTATGGCCTACATCATAGTTTATGGTTTGAACATCTTGACCTCAACCTTTAGATCATCTTTCAAGCCATTGATGAAACAACTCAAAAAAACCCTTCATTCAAACCCTTGGTCCTATTAGCTAGTTTTTCAAATTGGATCTAGTAGTCACAAACTATAGAGGTTTGTCTTAGTTTGGTTAATGCTCCTATGAAGTCCTCATACTCACTAGGGCCAAAATGAGTGAGTAATTAGGACTCAAAAACTTCCCAAGAAGGGTCGAGAACTATGTGTTGTAACCACTAATACCACTATAAAGCTTTAGATTCAAAGTTGAAAGATGCCATAGTGATCCAAAAATATTTAGGGACATTGTGAAGTTTGAAAAATTGATCTACATGACATAATCACCCATCTGCATCCTTTTCGTTAAACTTAGGAAAGTCTAATTTAGGCATCTTAAAGGGAGCATCATGGTCAAAAAGAGTGTGAGATACCTTCCTATCCCTATGGATTCCTTTTCCTTGATCGACATGGTTAGTGTCACGATGCCCAAACATCATTGTGCCATCCTTGAGTTTTTCCTTGACCTCAAGGAAGTGTTCTTCAAAGGTGGCTTTGGAGGTTACATAGTCACTTCTCAAATGTTGTATTTCATCCCTCATTAGGTTAGTGTCATTGATAAGGGTACTAAGTGTGGTTTGCATTTGCTCCAAAAAGATAGTATGTCTTGTTCTACCACTTTGTGGTGTCCTCAAGTACCACTAGCCATTTTGGTGTGATTTGAACCACTACCACTAACTTACTAAAAATAGAAGTATGGTTCCAGGAGTTACTATTTTTAGTAAGGATCCAAAAAATGCTTGGGTGCTATATATCAAAATGATCAACTCAAAAATATGATCACAATGAGCTATATATCACAACACTAGTTTTGGGCACCCTAGATTTTTTTTATTTGTTTTGTTATCGAGGTTGTTGGTGTTGTCGATTTTCCTCCTGGAGGCTTGGTTCAAAAGTTAGATTTTTTGTTAGCCAACCCCTTATGACATTGTCCCTACTATCGGTTACTAACACTATCCCTATACTATCTATACACTAGTTGTTATTGACACTATGGTTCCTTATACTAACAACTATTTGTTTTAACTCTATCACTGATAATTCTCTACCTGCTATAAATTCTAACTATCATAAACAACTATTACTAACACTAACAACTAACAATCCTGACCTAACTATTATTGTTCTCAAACTGAAGTGATACCTAACTATTACTAACATTGACAGACTTTGTCTTGACTATTTTTATTATGTTTGCCCACTCTTTCAACCATTGCAAGTAGTATTATGGTGATAGGGAAGTCTCCTTTGTATGCTCAATTTTTGTGGGAGGATTTTTGGTTGTAGGTTAAACATTCAATAGAACAAGAAGGTTTTTGTAGGGTAAACTTTTAATAGAACTAGGGTATGCTAAGCCAAGGTGTATGTAATACCCATAGGCCCTCTTTTATACCACAATGATGAACGATAGTGCTTGGACCAATATTTTAGGCCACTACTCAAGGAGGATTCCATGCATACCCTTGAGCACACTACCTACCTCTCTAATAATATGAGAGGGTAATATTTCTAGATGTTGTGTCCAATGTACTATGGATAATACAAGGCCAAAAAAGTTTCCTAGGGCTAAAGGTTTCTCCTAATCCTAGGTGGTCTCCTAATATACCCGAAGATACGTGGGAGCTCAATTCCATAGATGGGTGTTGTCTGAGGCCTGGGTATTGGATCCTGATCACCCCTCACTTCACTAGATGCTTTATGGGTAATCTAGCTTAGCCAATAAAGATAACTTCTTCGTGATATTTTAAAACCCTTAACATAGGGTTTCTAACATAAGAAACTATTAAAGAAAAAAAATATTGTGTTTTTGTTTGTTTTTTCTCTATCTCTCTCTCTTTTAATAAAATGATAAGCATAAAATAGAAAATGTAGGAAATTTATACCTAATAGTCGTAATGGAAGGGTAAGAACTATCACAGTCATAGTGGAATTTAACCTTAGAAAGCACTCTGATACCACTTGTTAGGAACCTTCTATTAAAAATAAAATCATTCACATAAATATTGCAAATAAAATAGAATTTCATGAAATAATAGTATATTGCAATACAAAATGTAAATGCATAATTAAAGCAATCTCACAAAATAACACATAATCATAGGCCTCTTTGAGGGGGAAACCTCCTTCAATACTTTCATTAATTTAAAAAAATATACATTCGTTCATAGATCCATGTATTTTAAAGATACACTTCATGCAACCCTAACCTAATGCTCAAGAGTTGGCTTACATGCAAAATGCCACTCGAGCTAGAATATTCTACCAAACATTAGTTACATTCTTGATAATGGTTACATGAAATGGCCCCACTTGTCTAGGCGTCTTACATGCCACATACCATTACAAAGTATTACAAAAATAACATTATAAAGGGTCCCCACGTTGGAAGGGGGTCATTACATAATCATATGAGTATTACAAAAATAGTGTTAGGATGGGGTCCTAATAGTTTTATGGTTTTTTATTTGTTGTTCTATGTCTAAAGTTTTAGTTTTAGTTTTGGCGATGTAGATAAAATTTTGTTACAACTTTGGCTGATATCGTTTTAGTTTGTAGATGCTTAAATTTTGATTTTGGTGGCCTATAGCCTTTAGTAAAGTGGGAATTTTTGTATGTAGGATGGAGACCCGCTCAAAAACCTATTTCTACCAATTAAAAAAAGGATGAATTATTTACATCAATTTATTTTTGCTTCTCCTCTACCTCCTACATAAATTGAAATATGTTATTGAAGTTATGTTATGTAGATGCCTAAATTCTAGTTTTTATGGTCTATAGCCATTAGTAAAGTGGGAATTTTTGTATGTAGGATGGAGACCCACTCAAAATTGTATTTGTATCAATTAAAAAAGGATGAATTGTTTACATAATTTTTTTGGCTTCTCCTCTACGTCCTACATAAATTGAAATATGTTATTTACTATGTATATAATTTTATAATTAAGATATTATCTTGTGAATAAATATGTACAAAATTTGACAATGATAATAATTGTTCAAAAATGGGATTTTGATAAGTAGTATTTAAAATTCACAAGCTTTACATATATCAGATCATATTATGTTTCTCTAGGTCCATTATAACCCTTTTGATTCAACCTTTGGACGTCCAAATTACCTAAGCCTTATAGCCTTCATTATCAATTCCACTTAGACTATACAATTTATCCAAATTTTAGAAGTATGTGTATGTGTGTTTATACATACATACATGCATATATATATAGCCTTCAAGCCTTCATTATCAATCCCACTCAGACTATACAATTTATCCAAATTTTAGCAGTATGTGTATGCATGTCTAGACACACACACACACACACACACACACACACACACACACACACACACACACACACACACACACATATATGATAGATAGACAAATATAAATTGTTGTTTGCAATCGGATATTAAAACTATTCCATATGTTTGAGCTAGCTCAAAATTCCCACTCACACACCCACTCACACAATAGTAGTAGACAAAAGTAGAACAATATTGTAACAAAAAATATATATTAATAAAATATAGTGTAAGAAAAGGTTGAGTGCAAGTAGGAAGAAAGCCTCATGTTCAATTTTTTGCTTTAAATAAACTAAAAACATATTGAATTCTCATGAGGAAATTATGAGTACCAATAAAAAGTATCATTTTTTGAAAAAAAAAGGGTTTTAAGTGGGTTCTTATCCCACTTACAAAAATGTTTGTTATTAATGGCTATAAGCCATCAAAACCAAAATTTAGGCATCTACAAACTAAAACATTTCTCTACACTACTAAAATTGAAACTAAAATATTAGACATAGAGCAACAAATAGGAAACCATAAAATAAATACAAATCATCACCATCAGAGTCAAATTCAAAGTTGATAGGGATCATTATCATATCCTAATTTTTTTATAGATAAAAAAGAGGGTTTTGAAAGGGGCCCTGACCCTTTTACATTCAAAAATAGAGAAAAAGTAGGTGAGAGGTCACCTCACCAACTATAGAAGAAGACCATATCACAAGGGATGAAACTTATCCTGACAAACCAATTTGAGACAAAAGGGAAACCAGAGACAAATGTAAAGTAGAATCCAAAACCCCAAAGGGGAAAGGCAAAGACAAAAGCAACAAAACGTTTCCTAACAAACTAGTCTAAGACAAAAAGGAAACCAAAGACAAATGTAAACCAAAATTTGAAACCCCACAGATCTGGAGGTCCAAATTACTTGGCGAGATGATCCTGCTTAGCTGATTCCATGTTAATATCATCCTCACCTCATTCGTTGTTACTATCATTCATGGCGGCTAGGATCTTCCCAACCTGAAGGAGTGTGGATGAAGCGAAGTTCAAGAGCTCCACCATGCAAGCCCAAGGATTCAAGGGATTTTCCTTGATCATATAATGAGTGTGCTTAGGAACTCCCTATAGATTAACCTTCTTGGGTCTCAATGAGGTCTACTCAGGAGATGAGTCCGATTGGTCCACCTTAATAATTTTATACCTATAACTAGAGACCCTACTCTTGGTTGAGCAATGATAGGATCCAAACTTGGCAAAAGAAGGGGTGCATATCGGAGTCTTGTATTTACCTTTAACTTCATCGATTGAGACATCATCAGAGTCATCATTAGTGGAAATTGAGGTTGAAGGCATACCATACAGACCATCGATAACAAAGAGAGTAGTTTTTTTGGCCTCCTTATGCACCACATGGTGATAAAGAATAATGTGGAGACCCTGGTTTTTGGATATGGTAGAAGATCCATCTCTCATGTTAGAAACTAAAATATCCAATTATAAGGATAGGTAGTTAGGGATGTTGGCATATCTCACTAAGTGCATGTGATCGAGAAATGCAATGTGAAAGCTCCTCAAAGGTGAATTAATATAATCCAAAGTAAAATATTCCATAATTGGAATCATCACCCTATTCTAGGGCTCTGGGAGGTCTTTTCACACAATGCTACCCTTATCCTTGGCTAGGAGTTTGCCTTTTTCTTCGAAATGGAACAACTCTCCAACTAGGGTGTGTTTCATCCTTTGAATGGTGTCACCATCAATCGGTAATTCGGTCACATCTATGAGAAGATGAATGTTATATTTAAATTTGAGGTCCCTGAGAATCACCCAAACTTTGTCCCAATATGTAACAAACTCATCAGAGAGAGCTAGATCACTACCTTTAAATTTGCTAATGAAGGGTGGCATTCCATGAATCCTCAAGAAATATTTAACTAGGGTGTCATATTGCAAGGAGAAGGTATCAATGAGTGCCATTGATACCTTAATAACACACCATAGATCAACCTCACCCATGCTTAGACTATACCTTCAAAGAACAACAATAAACATATGAACAACCATGTAACCACCATTGCAATAAAAACCCATCAGGGCAGGAGAAACGATAATTTCATACAACTCACGCATGCCATCGAGGGTAGTTACCCTCTACTTAGAGAACTTGAGTTCAAGGGAAATTGATCTAGGTGCCCTCTTAATGTAGATACCATTAGGACCAATAGAAATAAGTTGCCTCTTAGGAAAGTACCATGACATGCTGAAGGAACTCGTGGAACAAAAAATATTCCACCTTTGGTTTTGATTTACTAAATGATTTCAAGGTAATATTTTATTGTTTCTAGGAGTCCAATCCACAAGGAAAATGCAACACCATGAAAGGGCACAAGAATCAGGGCACACCTAGATAGGAGCATGATTATGGGGTAAAATCGAATTAGAATTGGATAACCACATTTTATTATGATGAAGACCCTCCATCTATTTACAATAGTGTTATAAAGGGTTTAACTACTGATTATGATTATGATGAAGGTACTCCAACCACCTATGGTAGCATTTTATGGGGTTTAACTACCACTTGTGATCACAAGGAACAACATGGTACCTTAGGAATTAGCTCAAGTACCACAATCATTAGCTAATCATTGCACTAAAGAAGATAAATAATGTGGACTATAAAATTCTATCTAGCTGGTTGTGAGCAACCAACGACAATACCTATAAATTATAGAAGGGTGGAGTCATCACTGGAACTATTGTTGAAGATGCTCTATGGGAAGTGGTCTCTTCATATGTGTCTTTAGAGATGGTAATATTAGCCATAAAATCAACCACTTTATTGCCCTCCCTAAAAGTATATTGGATGACCACATTGTTATACTTCTATAGGAACCTCTTTGATTCTTCCATAAAATTAAGGATGTTACCTGTAGAAGTGATCTTGGATGAGTTTATGATTTTAATTATATTTAGAGAGTCTCCCTCAATGATTATTTTGTTGAAGGAGAGCTCATAAAAGATGGAGAGGCCTTGATATAGAGATTTAGCTTCGACCACATGATTAGTTTGGATGCTAAGGTTCTCGATGAACACTAGGATAACCTTGGTGAGATCATCTCTTAAAATTCCACCACCCCATACCCTCCCTGGTTTCCCTTTGGTAACTACATCAAAGTTGAATTTGATCCACCTAATAAGGGGAGGGGACCATCTAACTCCAGATTGGTCCACAACGAGGAGCAACCAAGTAGAGGGCCTCTCCATAGAGGTTGAAGTGAGCGAAGAGCTTGGATTCCAAGCCTTTGTTAGGATGATCATCAACAGGTATGAGTTGAGTATTTTTAGTAGTAGAACCAAGGATCCTTGAAAGAATAAAAGAAGAATCATGATTCAAACCATTAAAAATTTTGTTGTTCCTTTCAAGCCATATATGCCAGAGGAAGTGGTGGTTATAGAAGGCCCATAGAGAGATCAAATGTTGGTGACAAAAAAAGTTGGTTTATTTACTGAACAAGTCAAAGATGGAGTTAGGTTGGGCCCAAACAAGAAAAAAGGATGTCAACAAGGAATAAAGCACTAAAGAGAAAAAATATAAATGGATAAAAAAGTGACTAACCAAATCCCATGCACTAGAACACAAAAAAAACTGATTGGGGAGGATCATTCCTATTGAAATAAGATTATCCATAGTTGAGACTCAATTTTGAAAGACTAGCCAAGAGAAAAAAGTAATCTTAGGGATGATGTGTTTGATCCAGATGAGATTTACTGGAAAGCCAATGGGAAAAAGGTCAACCTGCAAGAGGTAGGCAAACTTGATAGAAAAGAGGCCATCCTCACTAGCATTATCCTATCCCAATGGTGAGTTTTTTTTCTAACATGGCATGGAGTCTACTCGACATATTAGAGTTCTTAGTTGAGAAATTAGACCCCTCATGGGTCCATTTCCATTTCCATTGAATCTGCATAAGTCAACCCATCTCTACAACATACATATATCTATTTATGTAAGTGTACTTATTATTATACAAGCTTAAGCTATCTTTATCATCATTATTTTGATGTACGATATTAATCCTTTCAGTATTTTGAAAGGAACACGCCAATCTCTACACCATACATAAGTCCATCTATGTAGGTGTACTGAGCGTGTCAAAAATAGGTTGTCATCCCCATCCTAATATGATCTAGTTTATCTTAATAGGTCTTGCTTTAGGTCAGACTCTAATATCACTAAGCTATCAAATATCTTCATCCATGCCAACCTTATTTTTTTACTTGTAAGATCTATTGGTTCGACTTTTATACACACCCTATGAAGAATGAGCATAAAATACCGATAACACTTATACGGGATAAATCCCACTCACTTTAGGATCTTGCTGGATATCCAAGGTGTGAGTTACAGAGTTGGGTCGAATGTCTATTCACTCTTTTCCACTTCTAGAATAGTTTCAAGTGGACTGTCTGTTACCTTACAATGGGCTCGGGACTTCAATTCAGTAATGTTCTTGGAGTTGGTTATCTTTGTGGATAATCAGATTTACAATCAGTTCTTTGATCTAGCTCTTTATACTTTAGCAGATTTAAATAAAAGACAAATTTAAAGAAAGATAAAAATGGATCATTTCACGATGGAATAGAGAGAGTAGGGTAGGGCAGAAAGAGAAATTTATCTAACTTAGCTGCAAAACCAAAACTACCAATTTTAGTTATACCGGTTAGCTTCACAATAGAACAAATCAAAGAGGAAAGTGTCCAACTTTCTAAGATCACTTTCAACTAAGAGCATAAGACAAAGATGAAACAGATCTAACAAAAAATTATAAACAGAAGGGAAGTCGGTTAAAATTGGTATCTCTCACCAGTAGCCTAGCTCGCACAGTGAGGACAGAGCAATTAGAACAGGCCTGAACCTTAAATATATAATTTTCCCTAACATACAATAAGGAAAATGAAGCCTAACAACATATCCAATCCTGGTAACACAGATCTACAACATAAATTAAATAAACCTTTAATGAAACGAAAACAAAAGAAGATGAACTTATCACAATCTGAAACAGATTAGGCTCCTGGCCATGCTATCATAGAAAAGAAAAATCACACCAACTCTAAGTCCAGAACAAAGCATTCAAACAAGATTTGCAAGAAATTGCTCTCAATAGCTTTTATTTCTAAGTCTTCGCCTCTGGAAATTACATTCATAAGAAGTATTTATAGACTCAGGACAGACCCTAATCTTTTCAGAAATATCTTCTTCTCAAACCCTAAATCTTATCACCTCAAACTCTACTACCCGGGTTTTACAATATAAGGCCTTTTAAAATAGAGTTTTGATAAAACTTAATCATTCTCGCAAATCTCATTGCAGTTACTTGCCATAAATGGAGAAGGCAGAATTTGATATTATTTGCATCCACCTGTAACTGTGTGTAAATGTCTTCATTAATTCCCCTAGAAAATTTGGATGAGTCACCACTTCTCTGACATTTCATCTTCGCAGAGCCGTCTCTGAGTTTGAAAATCTCTGCACGCCATTACTTCTGCCATAAATTTTCATTAAATGCGTCCATCGGCAAATTTTGATAACCGTGTGTAGATATTTTCATTTTTCGGTCAATTGCCGACATATTCTATTAAATGGGCAGCTGCTTAGTCACCGTAAAGTCTCTTTGCGGCCAGATCCGTAAAATCTGGATGAAACAGCAATTCCCGGCATCCCAAATTTTAATGTGACGGTCCTCGATTAATCTGCGCTTAACTTTGTCTTTCTCGTCATTACTTCCACCATTATGCAATTGTATCGCTTTCTGCAAAAAGACAAAATAAGGATTAGTACTTTAATATTATTAAATCAAAACCTTAATTATTAAATCAAAACCCTAATGTTCATTATATGTCGGCTTCGTTTGCTTTTGACACGTGTCGAGGTAACACAACGCTTTCCTCCAGCTGTTTTTCATTTTTGGCCGCTTTGTCTTTTTTGTCGCGAAAACGTGACATGTCGCGATTTCGCAACATGTCGCGAAATCGTGACATTCCCTACACTTTGTGCTTCTCTCTGAAATGCGTCACGATTTTGCGACGTTGCGATTTCGCTACGCATTTGTGCCTTGGGACCCTTCTGCGAAATGCATCGCAATTTCATGACATCATAATTTTGCTACGCATTTGTGCCTTGGGCCCCTTCTGTGGAATGCATCACGATTTCGCGATGTCACGATTTCACGACGTCGCGATTTCGCTACGCTTTGTGCATTGGGCCCCTTCTGCAAAATGCTGTCACGATTTCACGACGTCACAATTTCGCTACACGTTTGTGCCTTGGGACCCTTCTGTGGAATGCGTCATGATTTTGCTACGCGTTTGTGCCTTGGGCCCCTTCTACGAAATGCGTCGTGATTTCGCTACGCGTTTGTGCCTTGGGCCCCTTTTGCGGAATGCGTCGTGATTTCATGACGTCACGATTTTGCTACGTGTTTGTGCCTTGGGCCCCTTCTGCAAAATGCATCATGATTTCACTACACGTTTGTGCCTTGGGCCCCCTTCTACGGAATGCGTCATGATTTCGCTACGCGTTTGTGCCTTGGGCCCCTTCTGCGAAATGCGTCGCGATTTCACGACGTCGCGATTTCTCTACGTGTTTGTGCCTTGGGCCCCCTTCTACAGAATGCGTCACGATTTTGCGATGTCATGATTTCATTATGTACTTGTGCCTTGGGCGCTTTTCTTTAAACGCGTTGCGATTTCGCGACGTGTTCATGCCTTGCTTCTTTTGGTGCAAAAAAAATGACAAAAACTCAAAGTGCCCAGAATTTGATGAAACTTTGCAAGGATCTAAACAAGGCAAAAGGGTACCCGAATCTACAAACAGAACTTTAGAATTCATCAGGGATTAAGAGAAAATGCATTTACATGCAATCTTTCAAAAGTTTTAAATTGAAAACAATGCCCCATGCAAGCCTACTTAGATATTTTGATAAATGCACAACTTGAAGAAGGAGGCAAGAAAAATTTGGAATTTAAAACCCGAAAAACTCAAGAGGGTCCCTGCTAAAAAAATGCAAAGTAAAAACTTTCGAAGGATGGAACTTCATTTTTTCAGTGGGGGTGTGTTGCTTCTCAACAAATGGCGATATCTGCGGGTAAAATAGTAGCATTATTTTAGAACCCAGGACTCTAGTTTCAAAACAACATAGACCATGTATCATGCCTTGCCACAAATATTCTTCAAAATAAATTAACTACTAACTGATAGTTGTTAAAATTTCCCAAGGACATACTAGGTTGAATCACTCAAGGAAGAATTTTGATGTGCAATTATAAGCGTATAAAACTTTCTTCAAGAATGACTAGGCCTTCGAATGTTGTACTCTGGATTGATCAACTTTTCTAGAAAGGGGAAACGGAGTTGTGGAAGGGGAAACCGAGTAGGGCTCTGTTTACTAGTTTAGCCTTTTATAGCCCCGACAGAGTTACTCTTTAGATTTACACGACCCTGATCCACAACTGTGAAGTAGTATCTACCACTTGGTAAAAGAAAACATCTTCTGAAGCCTTGGCTACCTCTTTCATTACATAAATTTTTCCTTCCTCTTTTTTTTTTTTTTATAGGAAATAACAGAGTGCCAGTTTTATGTTGTCTTGCTCAACTTTCACCTTCTCTCTCTCTTCTTTGAAATATACCGAAATCTGAAAAGCCTTTAAAAAAGAACAACAATTTTTCTTTTAATATTTCATCAATCTGGAACTGCTTCAGCCTGGGTACTGATAGCCTCTATGGATACTCAAATAATTTCACGAATCATAGTCCCCTCTTATGACCAACTTTTCTTGGATTCCCTAGGAGTTTCTCCAGCCAAACAGTATAGCAGTTTCTTTATAATTAAAATAACCGTGGCAAGCAAGACACAAAATCCAATCATCTTTCTACTGTTGTTCTGAATAACAAAATAGTTCCACTATTTAGTTAAAGCAGACTATCTCTCAATTAGAATAATGAACACTGGATTTTGAACTCAGAATAAAACAATTTTTAGAAGGCTGACTTTTTCTTTGATGTTCAGGCAAAACTTAAAAAACAAAATTTTAAAAGCTAAAGAAATTTGTACAGACCCCAAAGGATAAACACAGACCTTTAAAATAAAATAAAATAAAATAAGACAGACTACTTAAATAAAATAAAATAGACTACTTTGTACAGACCCCAAAGGATAAAACACAGACCTTTAAAATAAAATAAAATAAACTGTACAGACCCCAAAGGGTAAAACCAGACTTTTAAAATAAAATAAAATAAAATAAAACAAACTACTTTAAAGCTCATTTACAATGTATACACATGTTACAACTTCTTTGTGATTCATTCAAACGATATATTGGATGGAACAGCTGAGAAATAATGCTTTAGGTATTGACCGTTAACAGGGAGGTTCAAAAAATTACCATCAAGGTCCTGTAAACGAAATGCGTTATTACCCGGAATCTCAGCAATCTGGTATGGCCCTATCCATAGCGGCTGCAACTTTGTATGTTTACCCTTCTTTTCATGGGCCTTGTCCCATAGAAGCACCAGGTCTGCAAGTCTGAAAGCTTTCACTCGGCTCTTTTATCAAACCAGTGCTTGACGGTTTCTTGGTGCTTGATCGAAATGTTCCAGGGCTTGGAGTCGTTCATCCTATAAATTAGTTAGATCCAAAACATGAGCCTCTGCATCCGCTTGATCCTCAAAATAGTCTAAGACAAATTGATAAGTAGGTAATTTCAGAGAGATGGGAACAATGGGCTGAGTACCATACAACAAAGAAAATGGGGAAGTCTTAAGAGCCACTTTATATCTTATCCTGTCAGCCCAAAGTGCATATTTCAATAATGTATGCCATTGTCTGGGTTTGTCCGCTATAGATTTCTTAATGGCATTCATTAAATTCTTATTCGTGGACTCAGCTAGTCCATTACCTTGGGGATAATAGTTGGATGAAAATCTGATAACTATCCCCATCTGGTATGCCCATTCTGCAAACTCTAATGATTGGAAGGCTGGTCCATTATCGCACACCAAATTCAGAGGAACCCCAAACCTGGTTATGACACTTGACTCTAGAAATTTGATCACTTCATGAGCTGTACTCCTCATGGTGGCTGCTACTTCGACCCATCTTGTGCAGTAATCAGTAGCTGTTAGAACATACTTATGCCCTGCTGAAGAATTTGGATTAATCACTCCCACAAAATCAAGTCCCCATTGCATAAAAGGTTTATTTATTATAACAGGCTGCAATGGTAGAGCTCGATTGGCCTCTTTGGATGCAAAAGTTTGGCACTGATGGCAAGTTCTCACATGTTGATGCGCATCTTTAAACAATGTAGGCCAGTAATAGCCTACTCTCAATATTTTATGTGCAGTGGCAGATCTTGAGGAATGCCCTACCCCTAACTTTTCATGAAAACTGGACATCACCTCATTGACTTCACTCTGAGAAATGCATCTTAAGAAAATGCCAACATAATTCTCTCTATACAAGTTGCCTCCTTTGAGGAGATAATGAGCAGATTTCAGTTTTAGTGCTCTCCTTTGGGTTCTGTTCAAGTGAGATGGACAAATTCCAAATTGCGACGAGATGAATAATATCTCCATACCAGTCATCGAATCCAGAATTCAACTGATTAATTTCTTCTTGCACAGGTATTTCGGCAATGTGTCGAGACAAACCAAGTCCTCTGATTAATTTTGTAGGCCAAATCTCTAAGTCGTATTCCTGCAGTCTTGTAACCCAATTACCTCTTAGTTCACCCAATTCGTCCTGGCTTAATAGGTATTTAACTGCTGGGTCAGGAACTATAGCATGAACTTTGCTTCTTAGTATGTAGTGCTTGAACTGCTTAACTGCTCTCACCAAGGCATAGGCTTGTTTATCTAAGCGAGAATATTTTAGCTCAGCCCCCTTTAAATTGGTACTCTTGAAAGCAATTGGATGCTCCCCCGTTTCTCTTCGTTGGGTCAGAACTGCAGCAAGTGTGTGTTCAGAAGAAAAGGTGTACAAGTAAAAATCTGCACTAAAATTTGGGCTCACCAAAACTGGAGCTTGCTTGATGGCAGTCTTGATTTCTTGGAACACTATTTTAGCTTTCGTAGTCCAGGCAATATGAGCGGTTTCATTTAGCATATCATTCAGTGGCTTGACTATTTCTGCAAAACCAGAGATGAACTTCCCGACAAAGTTAATTTTCCCAAAAAAGGATCTTAACTCTTTCTTAGAGTTGGGAAAGGGTATGTCGGATATGGCTTCAACTCTGTCAGGATCCACGAAAATGCCATCTTTGGTGATCAAGTGCCCAAGGAGCTTTCCTTTTGTTACACCAAAAATGCACTTCTTCGGATTCAAAGAAATGCCGAACTCCCTGCATTTGTTGAAGACAGACTCCAAGTGTTTTACGTGGTCAAACCGAGATTTAGAGAAAATTGTTAAGTCATCCATGTAAACAACAATGCACTTACCCATAAGGCCTTTGAAAGCATGATCCATCGCATGTTGAAAAGTAGCTCCGACATTAATCAATCCGAACGACATTCTTTTGTAGGCAAAAGTTCCCCACTTGGTTGTGAAGGCAGTTTTCATCCTGTCTTCCTTTTCAACCAATATCTGATTATACCCTGAAAAACCGTCTAGGAAAGACATCATTTTCGAACCATTGACAATCTGTAACACCTCATCCATAGAAGGCGGAGGATAATTATCTTTCTCGGATGCCTTGTTCAAATTTCTAAAATCCACACACAAGCGGATCTCTCCATTTTTCTTTACGATCGGCACCAAATTGGCCACCCAAGTAGAATGCCTAACGGGAAAAATAATGGCGGCACTCAATAATTTTTCTACCTCCTTCCTGGATGAGGGGCTCTAGCAGAGCGTTGACATGCCTCTGTTTTTGCCGGAAAGGTTTGCAAAATTCTTTTAAAGGTATAATATGAGTGTAAACTTTCGGATCAAAAACCTTTAAGTCTTTGTAAGACCAGGCCATAACATCCTTGGACCTGTGAAGAAAATCAATCATACTTCTTTTTATTTTTGGGTCACAAGTTTTAGCCAACTTGAGGTGCTTGGGATCTTCTTCAGTCCCCACGTTCAGGTTCTCAGTCTCACTGTTTGTTATGCCCATAGAATCCTCAGAATTCACCTTTTGCTTGATTTGGTCAACATCAAAGAGCCGCTCCAGTTCTACCATCCCTTTTGGAATTCTGTTATCTTTCAACCTTATTATTCCCCTTTCATCGTCTAACTGCTCCAGTAGAGTATCCCTTTGTCCATCATCGATTATAGCATTTTCAAACGCTTTGGTACTCTATAAAAAATTTATAATCTGCTGGTCATCAGAGAAAACCTGAAAATTATCCACATTATTTGGGACCGAAGGACAAGGGACTAACTCGATCGAAAACTTGTTCCATTTGAATTCTTCCAGTGGTTTCAGACTTGCGGTCGATGAAGCTAAGACATCTGCACGTGAATTCTGCTCTCTAGGTATGTGCGTTAAATTAAAAGCATCAAAATCTTCCACGAGATCCCATGCTCGGTGTTTGTATCCTTTTAAATAAGATGCTTTACACTGAAATTTACCTTTAACTTGATTAGCCACCAACTTTGAATCTGTAAAAACTCGGATATTTCTTACACCTTTGTCCAGAGCAAATTTCAATCCTAATACCGATTGCTTTGTATTCCGCTAAATTATTTGTACAAGGGAACCGTAGGCGATAAGACATAAAATATGTCCGATTCTCGGGCCCTTTAAGGACTACCCCCGTACCAGAACCCTGTTTAGATTTAGCCCCATCCACATGAAGCGTCCAGACTTCATTACTATGAACAAGATGAGCTTTACTAAACTTCTCATTTTGTCCCGTTGTTAAATTATACACTCCAATATCTACATCAGCAATATTTATAGTCTCATTTTTTGCATTATATTCAGTGATCGTATGTTTGTATCTGGGTTCTCTTTCAACCCTTAATTGGTTTGCCACTCCTTTCCACGGCAACCACATGTGTGAAAAGTCAGTTGCCAAGTATCCATTCAAAGATTTCGACCAATCCCTGCTCAGAAGCATCCCGTACCCCACAGGAATATCCACCACCTGAATTTCAATTATGTGTTGTGCCCTTGGTTTAGATGCTAACTGGATATGGATATTCTGAAGTTCACCTACTACTTTAACCTCCGATTTGTCCAATTGGACAACTCTTCTTTTAGACTTCATTGGGGTCAAACCCAACTGTTGACAAATGGCCAAAGGCATAACATTAGCTGAAGCACCCGAATCTACCAGACAGTTGTGTAAGTTTTTCCCAAAAATACGAACGATCAGTAGAAAAGGTAGAACTTCAGTCTTCTCTTTATACATGGCTACATTCGCATTTGCCATCTTCTTTCCCCTGTCCAAAGATTTTGTAGTAGGCCCAGAGTATGTTTTAATCAAGTTGTCCCTCTGTTCTAAAATTTGGGCCAACTCATGAAGAGTGATGTTGGCTTTGATCTTCTTCATGTCCTCCACTATGTTATATCCCTTATTGAGTGGAGGGACAAAAGCATCTGGTCCCCTCGGATTTCCTCCCTTGGGTGGAGATGGATTATTGCTTGAAGATGGATCTGGAGGAACATTGTGAGAGTTGTCTCAGAGGGGTAGATGTAGTGTTGGGCTCCGGATTTCTGTTTCTTAGGTTGTAGTTGTCCCTCATGTATTGTTGAAAAGCCTGCACCTCATCCATAGGCATTTCAACTACATTCTCAGATTCCTCCAAGAAAGTGAAAGAATCCAAGACCATAGCTGCACTGTGGCTGGACGAACTTGGGCCATCCGTATTTCTTTGATGTTCAGGAGAAATCAACTCCCCAGACAAAGCTTCAAAGGTGTTACAAAATTCCAAACAATCCAACTCCCCGTGTTGAGAAGTAGCATGTATCCTGCACCAATTAGGCAAAGCCAAATCACAAATATTTACATCATGACCTTTACCTTTGTAATCCTTATTGGGTTCGTATGGGGGCCGAGTGAATCTGTTCTGCTGATAGGAATACCTGTTTGAGTTCTCCCCAGTAGAAACCTACCTTTTAAAACTCAAAAAATCATTGGCCAACTTTTGGACTATTTTTGACACTTCTTCAACTCTTGCATTATCAGCTTCTTTACCTGGGTTTTGTACATTTTCAGCAGGTGTTACAGCCAATGGATTTCCTGATGGTGGAGTTTGACATCCGGCAACATCATCCGATGTGGTATGGGATTGAAAATAGGGGCAGCTTGTGTGACCAAAGGAATTTGATGAGTATTTAAAGGTTGGGGTCCCAACTGTCTTTCTAGAACCAAAGCTTCTTTGTAAGCCTCTGTTAAATTGGTAATAGAGGGATCTCTTTTCAAGAAAACAGAAGTCATTGGATCTAGAGAATTCCTAAAAATCTCTAATGCCAGGTCTGCATTTGGCACATAATAACCAGTCAGTCTACCATAAGCTTTCCGGAATCTGACATTATAAGATCTGACAGATTCATTTATTTCTCTTTTAATACCAGAAAACTATTGATATAATACACTGGGATCTATTACCTCACCAAACTGTGATACAAAAACCTTTTCCAAGTCATTCCAACTGGTAATAGAATCGTTAGTGAGATTTAGAAACCAATCGTAAGCTCCCTCCTGGAGAGTGAACGGGAACAATCTGCAAGCCACATCTTCATGCTGTACATTTAACAATTTTAGAGCATTCTTGAAAGCTACTAGATGTTCTTCCGCTGTCCTAGTTCCATCATGCTTATATCTGGGAAGATATCTCTCAGGATTTCTGGGCAGGTCATGGGCTGCACCCGAGATATTTAAGGCAGTGGAACCTAACCGGTTTGCCATTATTACTGGATTGACAATGATATTTTCAGTTGCAATTGGAGTAACTACAAGTGGTGATAAAACTATTTCAGACAAGGACTTGGCCCTTCTGAGGCTGCTTCTTCCGGTAGTTTCTAACTCAGGCACAAGGAGCTCTCCAGATCTGGGGTGGGACCTTGTTACTCTATAATTAGAATCCAACTTTTCACCAGCACTTACAACCTTACAATCCTTAACAGACTACTGAACTTCAGGTCCTCTTTTCTAGCAATTTTAAATATTGGTGTTGAGTTCCGCTGTTTAGGCAAAAACTCAAACAAACAAGTTTTAAAAGGCTGAGGAAGAGGGAAAAGGATTCAAAAGATAAAATACCAGACTCTGCACAGACAACTTACAATACTGAATGGAGTTCAGTGAGGCCCTCCTTCTAGCGCCAATTTTAAATGTTGGTTCGAATTTTATACACACCCTGTGAAGAATGAGCATAAAATATCGATAACACTTATACGGGATAAATCCCACTCACTTTAGGATCTTGCTGGATATCCAAGGTGTGAGTTACAGAGTTGGGTCGAATGTCTATTCACTCTTTTCCACTTCTGGAATAGTTTCAAGTGGACTGTCTATTACCTTACAATGGGCTCGGGACTTCAGTTCAGTAATGTTCTTGGAGTTGGTTATCTTTGTGGATAATCAGATTTACAATCAGTTCTTTGATCTAGCTCTTTATACTTTAGCAGATTTAAATAAAAGACAAGTTTAAAGAAATATAAAAATGGATCATTTCACGAGTAGGGTAAGGCAGAAAGAGAAATTTATCTAACTTAGCTGCAAAACCAAAACTACCAATTTTAGTTATACCGGTTAGCTTCACAATAGAACAAATCAAAGAGGAAAGTGTCCAGCTTTCTAAGATCACTTTCAACTAAGAGCATAAGACAAAGATGAAACAGATCTAACAAAAAATTATAAACAGAAGGGAAGTCGGTTAAAATTGGTATCTCTCACCAGCAGCCTAGCTCGCATAGTGAGGACAGAGCAATTAGAACAGGCCTGAACCTTAAATCTATAATTTTCCCTAACATACAATAAAGAAAATGAAGCCTAACAGCATATCCAATCCTGGTAACACAGATCTACAGCATAAATTAAATAAACCTTTAATGAAACAAAAACAAAAGAAGATGAACTTATCACAATCTAAAACAGATTAGGCTCCTGGCCATGCTATCATAGAAAAGAAAAATCACACCAACTCTAAGTCCAGAACAAAGCATTCAAACAAGATTTGCAGGAAATTGCTCCAATAGCTTTTATTTCTAAGTCTCCGCCTCCGAAAATTACATTTATAAGAAGTATTTATAGACTCAGGACAGACCCTGATCTTTTCAAAAATATCTTCTTCTCAAACCCTAAATCTTATCACCTCAAACTCTACTACCCGGGTTTTACAATATAAGGCCTTTTAAAATAGAGTTTTGATAAAACTTAATCATTCTACAAATCTCATTGCAGTTACTTGCCATAAATGGAGAAGGCAGAATTTGATATTATTTGCATCCACCTGTAACTGTGTGTAAATGTCTTCATTAATTCCCCTGGGAAATTTGGATGAGTCACCACTTCTCTGACATTTCATCTTCGCAGAGCCATCTCTGAGTTGAAAATCTCTGCACGCCATTACTTCTGCCATAAATTTTCATTAAATGCGTCCATCGGCAAATTTCGGTAACCGTGTGTAGATATTTTCATTTTTCGGTCAATTGCCGACATATTCTATTAAATGGGCAGCTGCTTAGTCACCGTAAAGTCTCTTTGCGACCAGATCCATAAAATCTGGATGAAACAGCAATTCTCGGCATCCCAAATTTTAATGTGACGGTCCTCGATTAATCTGCACTTAACTTTGTCTTTCTCGTCATTACTTCCACCATTATGCAATTGTATCGCTTTCTGCAAAAAGACAAAACAAGGATTAGTACTTTAATATTATTAAATTAAAACCTTAATTATTAAATCAAAACCTTAATGTTCATTATATGTCGGCTTCGTTTGCTTTTGACATGTGTCGAGATAACACGACGCTTTCCTCCAGCTATTTTTCATTTTCGACCGCTTTGTCTTTTTTGCCACGAAAATGCGACATTCCCTGCACTTTGTGCTTCTCTCTGAAATGCGTCGTGATTTCACGACGTCACAATTTTGCTACGCTTTTGTGCCTTGGGCCCCTTATGCAGAATGCATCACAATTTTGTGACGTCACGATTTCGCTATGCGTTTGTGCCTTGGGCCCCTTCTGTGGAATGTGTCGCGATTTCGCGACGTCGCAATTTCACGACGTCACGATTTCGTTATGCGTTTGTGCCTTGGGCCCCTTCTGTGAAATGCGTCATGATTTTGTGATGCCCTAATTTTGTGATGTTGCAATTTCGCTACGCTTTTGTGCCTTGGGCCCCTTCTGCGGAATGCGTCGTGATTTTGCTATGCGTTTGTGCCTTGGGCCCCTTCTACAGAATGCGTCACGATTTCACTACACATTTGTGCCTTGGGCCCCTTCTATGGAATGCGTCATGATTTTGCTATGCGTTTGTGCCTTGGGCCCCTTCTGCGGAATGCGTTGCGATTTTGCGACATTGCGATTTCATGACATTGTGATTTTGCTACGCGTTTGTGCCTTGGGCCCATTCTGTGGAATGCATCACAATTTTACGACGTCGCGATTTCGCGATGTCGTGATTTCACTACGCGTTTGTGCCTTGGGCACCTTCTACGGAATGCATCATGATTTTGCTACGAGTTTGTGCCTTGGGCCCCTTCTGTGGAATGCGTCATGATTTCACTATGCGTTTGTGCCTTGGGCCCCTTTTGCGAAATGTGTTGCAATTTTTCTATGCATTTGTGCCTTGGGCCCCTTCTACGAAATGTGTAGCAATTTTGCTATGCATTTGTGCCTTGGGCCCCATTCTGTGGAATGCGTCACGATTTTGCTACGCGTTTGTGCCTTGGGCCCCTTTTGTAGAATGCGTCGCGATTTCGCTACACGTTTGTGCCTTGGGCCCCCTTCTATGGAATGCATCACGATTTTGTGATGTCATGATTTCACGATGTACTTGTGCCTTGGGCACTTTTCTTTAAACGCGTCGTGATTTCACGACGCATCCAGGCCTTGTGTATTTTCTTTTGGTGCAAAAAAAAGGACAAAACTCAAAGTGCCCAGAATTTGATGAAACTTTGCAAGGATCTAAACAAGGCAAAAGGGTACCCGAATCTGCAAACAAAACTTTAGAATTCATCAGGGATTAAGATAAAATGCATTTACATGCAATCTTTCAAAAGTTTTAAATTGAAAACAATGCCCCATGCAAGCCTACTTAGATATTTTGATAAATGCACAACTTGAAGAAGGAGGCAAGCAAAATTTGGAATTTAAAAACCCGGAAAACTCAAGAGGGTCCCTGCTAAAAAAATTCAAAGTAAAAACTTTTGAAGGATGGAACTTCATTTTTTTCAGTGGGGGTGTGTTGCTTCTCAACAAGATCTTGTCCCTAATGTGATATCACATATAATATTTATCTTCTACTACTCTTGATTTACTAGCTTCTGTTAACGTAAGTTCTTATTTTAAGTGAACCATCATCATAAGTGTATATTAATTATTCTTTCAAGAGTTTACATTAAGTCCTATTTTAGTATATTCCACATAATAGAATTATCCAAATTTCCTTCCTTAAGCTATGCTCCAAATAGACCCAAATATATTACTAGGATCTATTATGCAAGGTCTTCAACTACCCCATAAAGCTATTATTGAAAAATTAAGGCACAATCATATATATATATATAGTCAGATGATGTTCTCAATTATTCGAAAAGCATAGAAGTTTCATTATCATAGTAATAATAGTGCTAGGAAAGAGACATCACATATAATTTTCACAACATCACATATAATTTCCATAACATATAATTTATCCTAGGAACCCTCATGGGAATAAACCCATCCCTGAAGTTTTAAAAATATTTTTGGGTAGGCTTTTCTGTCTTTTTATGCTGCCTTCTCCTCTCCCGCATGGTGGGCTTTTAAAACATTTCCTTGCATGATTTTCCTCAGTGCTTTTCCTGACTACTTTCCTGAGTTTTTTCCTTAGCGCTTTCCTTAGCAATTTCCTGAATCTATTCCTCAGAAAATTCCTCAATGCTTTCCTAAATTTTTTCCTCTTGGATTTCCTCAAGCCTGTCCTGTTGTCCATCCTTGGACATTTCCTCTTGAATTTTGATGTAATCAGGTTTTGGGATCCTTGATAAAAACCCACTTTTAATTTAACTTACCAAAAAAAATAAACCCATCCTTGAACCAATTCTCTTTATTTATTTCCATAAGATGACTAGTTCTTTACTTAAAACTAAATATATTCTAATATGTATTTATTTCCTACTAGAGATATTCCATAATCCATAGGATTTTATAGTATGAAGTTGTCATTCAATTCATTAATAAAATTGACTCATTTTTCTAGAGAAAAAGCCTCACAATAACCCTTCCATTCACATGAATATTTTTCTTTTACAAAATTACATCATGCAATTGTCCCTCAATACACAAATATCATTTGGTTCCCAAATGAAGAGTCCATCCTTCAATAACTTTGACTTTACACAAGATCATTGAAGAGAAATCCTAATTTCCTTTCCAATGATTCCACCTTAATGAATAAAAACAAAAGTGTTTTTGAGGAAACAAAATAACACCTTTAGCATGAAATTACATTACACAGATGCAAGTAAATTCCTTTCATTACTTGTAGAAATTTTAGTAAGACAATATGTCCACTAACATAATAAACTTAATAATCATGCCTTCTAATTTATTCTAAGTAAATCCATCATGTGAATAAGTTTGCCAAGGGAGGGTCATGACATCCTACCCCCTTAGGCTTAACATAGTCCTCTATGTTTCATCAAAGTTCAAATCATAAAACAATAATTACATTTCATTTTCAAATAGGAACAAAAAATATCTCTACATATCTGCCACTTTCTCCCAAGTAGCATTTCTCTCAGAATAGCGGTCCCACTGGACCTTACATTGCTCCAGAGTCCATTTTCTCATTTCCTTGGAATGGAACTCAAGGATATTTACTGGATGTACCTCAATGACCTTTGGGTCCACCATCTACAATTTAGAAAAATTCCACACATGATCAATATTAGCAATGTATTTTCTAAGCAAGGATATATGAAAGGTGTCATGAATCTTTGACAAACTAGGTGGTAAGGCGAGTCTATATGCCACAAGACTAATATTTTCTATAATTTCAAAGGGTCCAACAAAATGAGGATATACTTTTGTAGACTTTATGGTGCTCTTATTTGGTCACACCCTCATAAACACCTTGTAACCTACTGAAAACTCTCTTGGTGATATTTTAAGATCGACATAACTTTTTTGATGATCCACGACTTCCTTAATCCTTTCTCTAATTCCTTAACTAGTGCTCCATTTCCCTAACCATATCTAGCCCAAGTACAACTCGGTCCTCTAGATTATCCCATGACAATGGTGTTCTACACCTTTTACCATACAAAGATTTGAAAGGAGCCATACCTATGGTTGAATGGTGACCATTATTGTATGTGAATTCCACCAGATATAGATAGTCTTCCCATTGAGACTTTTGGTCCATACAATACATGTGAAGCATGTCTTCCAAAACCTGGTTCACTCACTCAGTCTACCCATCAATTTTTGGGTGATATGTAGAACTAATATTTAACCTGGTTCCTATGATACGGTGCAAAGCTTACCAAAACTCATATGTGAACCTAGATTTATTGTCTAAAATGGTCACCTTAGGAAAACCATTAATCCTAAATATATCCTTGGAAAATTTTTAACCATGACATGTGCAACCTTGGTCAATATTTTGACCACAACAAAGATTGCGTCATGTTGGAATCTGGTTTTAGGTAAACCAACAATGAAATCCATAGAAATCACCTACCATTTATGCATGGGTACTTCATGCAGATATAGTAGTCCTATAGGATGTCTATGTTTAGCCTTAACCTTTTGATATTCAAGACATTGGGTAACATATTCAATGATGTCTCTCTTAATTCCTATCTAGAAGAAATTTTTCTTCATGTTTTATCTCATTTTTGCTTCCCCTGGATGAGCAAAATAAGGAGACCTATATGCTTAATTCATGATAATTTTCCTTATATCACCTATTTTAGGTATTATTACCTAATCCTTGAAGCATAGGAAACCATCCTTGATGCCAAAATATTTGTTTTCCTTAGTTTTTATTTCCATCTTTTCCTGAATTTAGTTGTAGTATACATATTGATATTGCATTTATTTGAATTTATCTATCAAGTCCACATGAATATGGGTCAAGGTAGAAATATGCCTTATCCTACTTAGAGCATCGATAACCTTTTTTTCCTTTCCTTTGATGTATTCAATTCCAAAATCATATTTGGCAAGGAATTCCATCTATCTCCTTTTCCTAGCATTGAGCAAGGGTTGAGTAAATAAATACTTCAAACTCTAATGGTTAATTCTCAAGTCAAAGGATCTTCCCACACGATAATGTCATCATATTTTGGGAGTGTATACAACTATTTCCAATTTGAGGTCATGAGTAGCATAGTTGACCTCATGCCTCTTGAGTTTTCTTGAACCATAAGCCACAACTGCTCCATCCTATGATAGCACTCCACCCAAACCTTCCAAATATGCATTCATGCACACAAAAAAACTACCTTGAGGGTCTAGAATATTTAATATGGGAGTTGTAGTGAGTTCTTGTTTGAGTAGATTAAAAGTTATCTCACATTTATCTATCCACTTGAACTTCTTTTCCTTCCTCTAAAGGTTAGTTATTGTAACTGCTATCTTGGAGTAATCTTTCACATAGCATTTGTAATATCTAGTCAAACCCATGAAGCTCTGCACATCGATCACATTTGTTGGCATTGACCAATTCAGTATAGCCTCAATATTCTTGAGATCCACTACTATCCCTTCATATGATATTATATGTCCTAAGTACTATACTTTTGACACATAGAAGTCACACTTAGATAGATTTCCATATAGTTGGTTCTTCCTTAGTAAATCTAGCATGATTCTAAGATGTTTGTCATGCTCTGACTTATTTTGGGAATACACTAAAATATCATCCAAAAATATAAGGATAAAGCGATCCAGATGCTTCCTAAAAACACTATTCATCAAGTTCATAAATGTTGCTAGAGCATTCATCAATCCAAAAGGAAAAATTATAAACTTGTAGTGTCCGTACCAAGTCTTAAATATTGTCTTATGGGTGTCCTCTTCGTGGATTCTTAGTTGATGATATCTATATTTTAGATTGATCTTTGAGAAAATGGTGGCATCCCTTAGTTGATCAAAAAGATCTTAAATCCTGGATAGAGGATATATATTTTTAATGGTTTCCTTGTTTAGCATCCTATAATCTATGCACAACCATAAGGAACCATCCTTTTTCTTAACAAACAACACAGGTGCATCCCATGGTGACACACTCGATCTAATTAATCCCTTCTCTAGAAACCCTTGTAGCTATACTTTTAGCTCTTGCATCTCAATGGGATTCATTCTATAAGGAGCCCTATGAATAGGCTTTGTTCTAGGTTTAATCTCAATTGTGAAATCAAATTCACATTTTGGAGGTAGTCTAGGTAAATCCTCTAGAAATACATCCCTAAACTCCTGAAGTACTGGGTGTTTTCCAAACACCTCTTCTTTCTTTTCCTTTTCAATTTCATTTATCTTAACTACATAAATTATTCCTCCCTTTTTAATGGCTTTCTTAAGTTGCATTTTCGAGAGGATCTGAGGTTGAAAAGCCCCTTGCAGGCTATACACCCTTTGTATTTTCTTACCATCTTCAAAATACTCAATCCATCTATCCTGGAAATTGATCATAGCCTTATGTGCTTATAACCAATCCATTCCTAAGACTACATCAAAAGCATGTAGCAGTGCTACATAAAGACATCCAATGGTAGTACCACTAGGTAGGGTAATTTTGGTCATAGGATAACATTGATCTATAGAGTAGGTTTATCCTAAACCATACTCGACCTTCCACTTATGTGCCAAGATTCTTGGTCTTTTCGATATATCCTTGATCAAATTAGTAGAAATAAAGCTATCTATAGCTCCACTATCTATCAAAATTTTAACATTTCTACCAAAAATCTTACCCTTAATAAGCAAAGGAGTGGCTTGCCCTTCCATATTTTGACTCCCTATCACTGCATAGATCTTATGAGCAGGTTCCTTGTGTACAGGTTCTTTGTAAGTAGGTTCTTTCTCTTTTGAACTCGATCCTGCTCTAAGTGGATAATTATTGGTGTAATGAGGTCCTCCATAATCAAAGCATCCACTCTTGGATCTTGGATGTGTTTTCTGCTTCTATCATTTTTATTTCACTATTAATAGTGTATTAGGCTATCCCTAATGTGGTGGCTTGTTATTACCATTGTTGCGATTGTTAGGATTATTGTTCTTTCCCCAAAATTTCTTCCTAAACTTTCCTTGTTTCTTATAATTTATTTTGTCCTACCCTTGGGAGCTTTTAGTGATTTGTTCTCTCTCCTATTTCATGAAACCTACACTATTTCTTTTCTTGAGTGCTTGTTTATCTTACTTGAAAGCTCCTTCATAATAAAAATAGGGCTTAAGATAAGTCTTAGCTTTCTTGGCCAAGTCATAGGCCTTCTGAAGAGTACTAGGCTCTTGCATGTTCACTTCATGCCCTATTCTAGGATCAAATCCTAATATGAATTTATGAATCTTCATCTTTTCATTATACGTAGGCACATACTTCAACAACTTAATAAATTTTTGGTAATAAGCCTCCACTATCTTATTTCCCTGCCAAATATTGGTGAATTATTCAAATTTCTTGGTATAGAAATAATTTGTGAGGAACTTCTCTTTAAATACTACTATAAAATCCTCTCATTTTAGATCAACTACTGCCTTAACTCCTATTTTAGTACTAAAAGTCTCCCACCAATCTAGTCCAACACATTGTAAATGTAAGGTGGCATATAATTTTTAGGTTCTAGTGGAGTAATTCTTCATATTAGAAAAGGTTTCCAATTCCTTCAGCTAGGCTTCAACTGCATCACCACCTTCCTCTCCATTAAATTTGGAGGATTTTACATGCTTCAAATATTTACCCAATTTTGCTTCCAACTATTTCCTTACCTATTGTGCTTTGATAAGAGGTTCATTAGCTTTTCTATCCCTAGATCTCCTAGCTTGTGAATATTGATTCACTATGGATTCTAAAAGCTGCTTCTATGTTTCCATATGTTACAAAGTAAAGCAACTATTGCAGTAAGGTCTTCCTCTCATAAGTAGGTTTGTCTAAACCTACATCTAGTGTTCTGACCTCAACATTAGTTCAACGTGTCTACCTAATTGATGGGGTATCACTCCCTCTCCTCTTTTACAAAATTGTCCCTGGCCATACACAAGAGATATAGTAAGGATTAGGTTACAATGACATTCTTGAATTGTTCCTCCTACTACTAACTAGTTATATATCTATCTTAAGTAGAAAAATAGGGTTAATTTTTAGCAGATACTCTATATGAAGTATAGCCTTATGTGGGTATGTATCCTAATACACACCACCAATATATTTTATATAAGTAAGCTTATATCCCTAAAAAACAAGCATTCTAATACCAAATATCAAGTCCCCAAAAGTATCCTACCCCAATGGTGAGTTTTTTTTCTAACATGTCATGGAGTCTACTTGAGATCTTAGAGTTCCTAGTTGAAAAATTAGACCCCTCATGGGTTCATTTCCATTTCTATTGAATCCACACAAGTTAATCCATACCTAAAATATGCATATATCCATTTATGTAATTGTACTAAGTATTGTGCGAGCTTAAGCTATCTTTCACATCCTTCTTTCAATGACCAAGCTTAATCATTTTAGTCTTTTAAAAGGAATAGGCAAATCTATACACCATACATAAGTTCATCTATGTAGGTGTACTATGCATATCGAAAATAGTCTGTCATCCCCATACCAATATGATCTAGTTTATCTTAATAAGTCTTGCTTTAGGTCAGACTCTAAGGTCACTAAGCTATCAAATCTCTTCATCCATGCCAACCTTATTTTTTTCTTGTAATATCTCGTCCCTAATGTGACATCATATATAATATTTATCTTCTACTATTCTTGATCTAATAGCTTGTGTTAACGTAAGTTCTTATTTTAAGTGAACCATCATCACAAGTGCATATTAATTATTCTTTCAAGAGTTTAAGTCCTATTTAGGATATTGCACATAAAAGAATTATCTAAAGTTTCTTCCTTAACCTATGCTATAAATAGACCCAAATACATTACTAGGATCTATTATGCAAGGTCTTCAACTATCCCATAGAGATATTATTGAATAATTAAGACACAATAATGGAAATATATATATTCAAATGATGTTCTCAATTATTTGAAAAGCATAGAAGTTTAATTATCATAGCAATGATAGTGCACAATAGAAAAGAGACATCACATATAATTTTCACAACATCACATATAATTTCCACAACATCTCATTTATCCTGGGAACCCTCATGGGGAAAAAACCTAGCCTTGAACTAATTTTCTTTATTTAATTCCATAATATGGCTAGTTATTTACATAAAATTAAAGATATTCTAATATGCCTTTATTTACTACTAGAGATAATCCATAATCCATAGGAATTTATAGTATGAATTGATCAGTCAATTCGTTAATACAATTGATTCCTTTTTCTAGAGAAAAAGCCTCACAGTAGCCCTTCCACTCACATGAATATTGTTTTTTTTATAGCATTACATCATGCAATTGTTCCTCAATACACGAATATCATTCAGTTTCCAAATAAAGAGTCCATTCTTCAATAACTTTGAATTTACACAAGATCATTGAAGAGAAATTCTAATTTCCTTTCCAATGGTTCCACCTTAATGAATAAAGACAAAAATATTTTTGAGGAAAAAAACATCACATTTAGCATAAAATTATATTACATAGATGCAAGTAAATTTCTTTCATTACCTATAGTAATCTTAGTAAGACAATACATCTACTAATATAATAAACTTAATAATCATACCTTCTAATTTATTCAAAGTTTAAAACTTCTCAGATGACTCTCCTACAATTATCTCTTGTAAAAAAGGGTTATGTACCTCCAACATGCACTTTCAAAGCATCTAACTATGTTAATAACACACCACTCTCTTCATATAAATCTGGAAAGTCATAGTCCTTTAAATCCAACAACATAATAACATTATAAACCAAGTAGAGGAAAAAGACATGAGCCTTTTGTCTTATCTAATTATACATAATTCAAATTTCTAGAACACATTATTAAGGTATTTCTAGAGTGGTCCAATCTTCCCAGAACTCTAAATAAAAGGTGTTTTTATCTCTACGGACATAACTACAACATGGCTAGTTAAAGAAAATACTCTACCACTTATTCATTTGAACTACATTAATCATTTTAACATTCTCCCTTATATGAATTGTTTATGCTCAAGCTATGTTATTCCTTCATTTTAAGAAGGTAAAACGTTATACACCACAACTTAATTTCTTCTAAACTATGGTTTTGAAACCAAGAAGCAATCCTAAGCTTACTTATATTTTCTATGTTCACTCTCACCACTATTTCAAGGTAACTTGAGTGTTATAAAATATCACTAAAAGAAAAAGTTATATCACTTCACATGGATTAAAACATTAGGTCTAACATTGTAGCCTACGACTATATTCTATCCTTAGTTTCTATAATATGAATGAGTTTTACCCATTAATTATATACCAAAGCACAAGATGTTCTAATATCTAAGGTAGGTAGGTCCTTCAATAATTCAATCAAGCTCGACTCAGCAAATCAAGATTAAATTCAACAAACCTAGACTAAAATATTTTTAACATAGAACAAAGTTCAATTTGAGTACTATGGGTAAGTTTTTGGGTATATTATTTTCAGATCTACAATGCTTTATATTATTTTCAGATCTACAATGCTCTCAAATGAAAAAACATGCAAGAGTTGAAATTTCACTAATTTCTTATCCAAAAATTCTAAAATAAAATACACACACCTGATACCATTGACACACATTTCTTAAATAAAATTCTATTGGATGCAAAAAATCTTATTATCACCCACTATAGTGTTCAAAATTTTGAAAGGTTTACGTGTATTTTATTCATTTAAAAAAATAAGTTCAATCAGTGATTCAAACCATACAAGATTCACTCTAAAATCTATTAGAATTATAAAACTAGACTATTGGTCCTGTAGACACCTAAAACATGTCATGTTTAGGAGAAATACTCATATGGGCATTCATAGACCATGTGACTAAACCTTGGGACCTTCCAAGTGCCAAAAGTGGTTTTCACCACTCATTTTGAGGTAGTTTTAGCCCATCCAAGTTTGGCTACTATGAACCAGAGCATCTAGATTATGGCTGCTGAAGCTCATAGAAGCCAGCCCTAGCCACTGCAGATAACAACGACTAAGCTCTAAGTAGCAAATTGCCATCAAATTAGCCTAATATTTGGTGGAAGTGGTAGTTTTCATGCAATAAAGCCGAGTGGAGATAAATTTGCATTCCTCCTCATAGCCAGTCTACATGAGAGACTCAAGTCCAGGTTTAGACATCAGTTTAACTGACCTTCAAACATAGAAAAAGACAAAACTTCTCATGCTAACATCCAGTGTGCATGTAGAATTTAGTCCTAGGGTTGGAAATTGACCTAGGGCTTCAAAGAAATTATAAGGTGCAAACCTAAGAGCACAAAGAAAGAGAGTCAGAGACTTTTCAAAGAGCTTTTGACACTTAGAGAGCTTTTCTTGTAGCGAATCCCTATCGAATCAGAGAGCAAATTGGAATGCCTTTTAGGAGCAACGAAGTGTTGACCAATTGAGAGTTCATCATCCACATGATATTCAACACATAAGACATAAATGACAACCATTTCAACTTCAACAACAATCCTATATCCATAGCTTTGGAGCAATAGAGATAGGTTTTCATCTTAGCGACCATTGTCTCGGATAGCGGCCCGTAGGCCTAGCCTAGGGTTTTTAGCATCAGTTTCCTTTATTTAGCTTGTTACACATTTTTACACCATTAGCATAGATATGATTTCTTGCATTTACTTGCATTCATAGCATTATATTCTATTATCATTGAGCATATTTTCGTTTATCATTAGGGTTATTGCTAACAACCTCATCCAAGGGGGCAATCTTGGACAACTGAGCGTTTGATGTTGTTTTCATACTTGCAAGACTACATGTTCACTGGATAGGTTATCAACATACAAAAGCAAAAGGATCCCTCTAGGAACCAGGCCTAGAGAAGAGGTATCTGTAATCCCTCATATAGTTCTATGTGCATCACCGAGAAGCCTGTGAGAGTGCATCACCCCTTGCAAGGGGATACCATACATATGTTGCCCTATTTTGTAAAATATGTATCAAATTAAGAGAATCCCTTGGAGGGATCTATATGTAATCAAAATTGAGAAAATCAATAAAGAGAGTTATTCATTCATTTCTTTGTATTTCGGTTATGTTTGCTTGGACATATTTAATTTAATGCATGATTAAGTATATATAAATCAAATAATATTCGTAAATAGAGCAGTGGACAGTGCATCACTTCCCCGGGGTTGCTACAGATGACGATCACAGTGGGACCCTGCCAGGTTTTTATTTTCTATCAATTTATTGACTCAATTTTTGTATGCAGGTTTAGCCGCTCTGGTCTATAGCGGCCCATAGTATTAGTCGCTCCTGCTAATAGCGGCCACAAATTAGTCGCTCTAGTCAACAATGACTGGATATGGAGTGTAGTAGGGGACATAATCTCTATTATTTGAGTTGGATTAGAAGTTGGTATAGTTTTTGTGATGATTTATGGTTTAATTCCTAATTATGTTCTCCTACAATAGTGAAATTAAGACACATTTTAATTTGGAAACTAAGGAATGGAAAGGAAAGAACTTGCATCTTGCATATTTTAGGGTTTTTTCTTAGATTTCCACTAGGCTTTGCTAGGAATAATGGATTATGCTTGTAAAGTCTACCCTAGAATCCAACGTGCTAGAAATTATGTGTTGGTTTGCTTGCTTTGAGGCCCTACTAAAGGCCATATTTGCACAAAATAGAGTGCATCCATGAAACTCATATTAGTTTATGCATATTTTTAAAAACTAAAATGTTATTTGTATTAGGCATATATGAAAGAAATATTTCTACTGTATGATACATTTTACTTTATGCAAATTTAAAATGAACCACACACACGCACACATATTTTAAATATTGGAGACTTAGATTTCATAACCAACCCTTAATTCAGTTTGGTGACATTGGCATTCATCTCCTTCCACCGGTTTACCCCCTAAATTTTCCTAGAATAGAATAAGGCACTTATTTATAGTGGTACTAAGTTACTCATGTTCAAGTTGTCTCCCACTATTGGAACAATCATTGGTTCAAAGTGGAAGAGCTAGGCAAACCCCCCACTAGGATTTAAGTGGTGTACCCTAGTCTCTTTTTGGGAAAATCATGTTTGGCATGAGTTTTCTTGATTCCCACTATGGATGAGTCTCCTCATTCTAAATATAAAACAAGAGCAAGAAAATAAGAACACCAACACATAAAAATGCAACAAATAGCTTAGGGCACACATAAATTAGTAATCAAGATAAACAATTGCTTGATATTGTTTGGCTATCTTCAATTGTAGCACAAAATACTAATTCATAAACATAATGGTCAAAACTAGAAGTAAAAATCCTCAGTCCAATACTGAGGTAGAATATGAAACAACACGTATCCATAGGCAAAGTTGTAGTAACATTGAACCACCTACTCATAAGTCCATGGGATGCATTTCCATGAGCTTAAGAAGTGATAACTCAACCCATGGGGGTTCTCCTCGAGAAACCCCAGTTAGGGAGACGTCATGGAAAAGAATCACCTAAAAACAATGAGTCTTCAAGGCCTCATTCATCATGTAGATGTGAGGAGCCCTTAAGGCCCTCCTCTCGACACATAGACACTTCTCAAAGACATGAGGAGGATTCAAGGGCTTCCTCTCCACAAGGACATAAGAGGGGCTCTAAACCCCATTATTCACATAGGGATGACGGGGTCTCCCCACCTCCATCCTCATGAAGGAACAGTGGGGCCACAAAGCCTTCATCACCAAAAAGACACACAAGAGTCACAACATCTCAAACTTCACATGAGATACTTAGAATAGATCTGCCCACTAAAGGGCATGAAACTAGAGTTACATCTAGTCATAGGCACCAAACAGAAGACACCCTTCACACAAGAGGAAGGATTCCAATAGATTATGACTTCATTAGAGTAAATGACACCCCATGGTATCAGCCATGGAAAACAAGACAATCAGATGAGTTGGATCAGTTTTATTCGAGGCCAACTCCCATAACCATAGCCACAAAAAATTTTACATCTGGAAGTTCACACAGTGTTACTTCTAAACACACCATCCAACCTGGAGAAGCTTCAAATTGGAACCGTAGTACACATACAAATTCTAATCATAGAGGCACTTATCAACACACTGAACAAGTTACATTAGCTAGCAAGAGCAAAGAAACAATAGAAAACTCTTTGAGGAATCTGTGAATCAAAACCACAAGAACAGAATTAGATAAACATGAGTCTTCTTTAACAACATAATATGATCACGTACGATGGTTAGAAAATGCATTACGCAAAGAGTGAGAGCTAGTTGAAGCTCTCGAGCATGACAAACAAAGAGAAAGGCTCTTGTGCCAACATGAGCCACATTTAAGAGAATAAGCTAAGTAGCTAGCTTGTATTAATTTAAAAGCAAATGGTAGTTACCACCAAAGAGATAAACACGTTGACTTCCCAAAATAAGGGTGCACTAGGCAAGAAGACAACCCACAATGAAACCACCACTCAAATCATGAATAAAATCAAACTGGTGGGGAAAGGGTAAACATGGTAGATCAAGATCACACACATCCTGAATCCCCTCATAGGAGGGAAGAGAATAGAATAAGTCAAGTGGATAAAGGGTTACCTCCATTAACACAACGAGTAGGCCTGAAAGAAGAGGAAATCCTTGCCTCAAAGGTATTCCAGGCACTCACTTAAAATATGAAGTCCTTTAAGAAGCAATATAGGATGGGAACCAACAAACATTGAGTTAAATACACAACCATCCATTGTGCCCATCAGTTCCTAGCCCTACATATCCTAAGCACTTTGAGATACCTAGGTTAGAAAAATTTAAGGATGAAGAGGATGCACAAGAGCATGTTACCAATTTCATAAATGCATATTTTCATCTTGAATAAAATGATGCTCTTATGCTGAGAACTTTCATTATGACATTTTTGGGGGCTGCCACCCAATGGTTCAACCAGCTTCCCAAGCATAGCATTTCCACTTTTGAACAACTAGTGAAAGCTTTCGTAAAATGTTTTTCCTTTGGTGCTAAGAATAAGGTGAACCTTTCAGACCTGGCCAACTTAAAATATTATGATGATGAGCCAGTAATGGATTATGGGGATAGATGGAGAAAATTCATGGTAAATTTATCATTCTCCATCCCCACAGAAGAAATCGTCCACATGTTCACCAAGAGTTGTTCTAAAAACATATCCCTCTTGTTACAATTTCAACAATATCCTTCATTTGAGGAAGCCTTGGCATAGGCAAAACTCATTGAGGACATACAAGTAGATGAGGGAACCATCAAGCTCCAAAACAAGGAGTGGAACAAAAATGGCAATAATGACAAATATAAGTAGAAGTAGGCAAACCCTCCTCTAATTAATCAAGTAGTATTAGTTGCACCTAAATATGGGGCTACACAACAACCCCAAAATTATCAAGCATAACCCCCACCAACCAATTATGATCAAAAGAACAATTAGGGGTGAAACAGAGAATGCAAGCCACCTTGTTATTTTACACCTCTATTAGAGTCAATGCAATCAATTTTCAACTAGTTGAGTGAGGCTGGGAAGATCAAGTTTCTTGATGTACCTCTTTTAGATCCCAATCATCCTAAGCCAAAAGGATATAGGGAAGATCATTTTTACCCTTATCACAGAATATCGGGGCATGATATTGAAGTGTGCATTGGTTTCAAGAACCAGGTACAAAATATGATTAAAGCGGGAGAACTTAAAGTTGACAACCCATTGGCTCTTGATAACAGTGTTAAGATCCTGCTATAAAATAAACTCAAATAACACACTCTCACATAATTTCTTGGAAATAACTCACATAAAAATCACATTAATATAACAAAAATTTGCATAAAGAACAATCTCACAATAGGACTGAATCGTAGGCCTCTTCGAGGGGGCAACCTCCTTCAATACTTCATTAATTTTGCAAAAGATGGTTACATTGGTGCCCTTTCGGGTATTTAAGGAGTTTCCTTCCAAGGTTGGCTTACATGCAAAATGCCACCTGGATTACATGCAAAATGCCACCCGAATTACATGCATAGTGCCACTTTGAATTACATGCACAATGCCACTCGAATTACATGCACAATGCCACTCAAATTACATGCTTAATGCCACACGAATTACATGCACAATGCCACATATCTACCATGTGTTACATAAAAAGGGTGCCATTTGTCATGGGCACTACCTAAGCTAAAACTTAGAACATTACAAAATATTAATCATGGGTACTACCCACATTCACTAGGAATTATTACATCATGGAAGTTATTACATTAAGGGTTAGGATGAGATCCTAACATGCCCTTCTCCTTGAAGAAGCTTTGTCCTCAAAGCTGAAAATGAGGAAACTGTTGCTGAAGTTGATGGAGAGACTCCCATGTAGCATCCTCAGGTTGAAGTCCATGCCACTGAACCAGGACCTCTGTGATGGTACGGTTGCGAGTTCGACAATACAGCAGCTGCTTTGGTGCAAGTAAGATGGAGCCTTCTTCATCCAATTCGGGAAGTGTTGATGGAACCTGTACCTTGGAGCTACCCGAAATGTAGGAGGGAGGCATGAGTGGAGGGTGCCCGTAAACTGCCTCTGGTGGCGGTATGATAGGAAGTGTTGTACCACCATTCGGCCAAAGAAAGCCATTTTGCCTAATGAGTAGGATGATCAGAGGCAAGCAGCGAAGGTAGGTTTCCAAGCGATTATTAACAACCTCTGTTTGACCATCCGTTTGCGGATGGTAGGCTAAACTCATTGTGAGCTGAGTCCCCTGCAACTTAAACAACTCTTGCCAAAAATTGCTAGTAAGGCTAGGATCACGATCAGATACAATGGAGGTTGGCATGCCATGAAGGCGAAATATGGAGTCAAGAAAAATTTGGGCAATAGTGAATGCTGTGTAAGGATGGGTTAGGGCACAAAAGTGAGCATACTTTGAAAGGCGGTCCACTACCACAAAAATAACAGACTTGTCTCCAGATTTAGGTAGCCCTTCTATGAAATCCATAGAGATGTCAGTCCACACTTGATCCGGTATCGACAAGGGTGGAAGAGTTCCTGAAGAGTGCACTGTTTCTCTTTTCATCCTTTGACCTGTGTCACAGTCTGCCACAAAAGAGCGAATGTCCTGTTTCCTACCTTTCCAAAATAAGGTGCGCTTGAGTCGCTCATAAGGTGGTCTGATATTGGGAGGTGTACTATCTAGCAATAATGGAATGGCATGGTCGTGAGAGCGATGCAGTGGTAGTGTGATGGGTTCTGAAAATATGGCCTCATGTTTGTGGAGAATCTTTTGCATGTCTTGTGGGATTTCACCCATTGGAGATGTGGATGGCTGGATGGAGAATAGTTGTGCAATGACCCCATGTGATGATTTCTTTAGCAATTTCTCCATGTCGTTTGAACTGATAATTTGAGGTGTTCCTTTCGGGGAGCCCTTGATGATGTGTTTTTGTCTGTTCTGGAAGAACTGCATCCAAAGTTCAGCAAAGTTCCAACTGATAGTGCCCAATGTACTCAACCATTGAGATCCCAAAACAATATCACATCCACCCAACTGGAGGGCAAACATGTCCTGCTTGAGTGCATAGTGCCCTATCTGGATTTTAACATTGCGACACTTTCCCTTACAAGGTAAGGTTCCCCCGTTGGCTACCATGACCTCAAAGGAGTTACAAGTGTGGATATAGCAATTTGCCCGCTGAGCAACTCTAGGGTCAATAAAGTTGTGTGTGCTTCCCGAGTCCAAAAGGATGGAAAGACGTTGGCCCTTGAAAAATCCTGTAACCTTCATGGTTTGAGGGGTAGTAATGCCTGCAAGGGCATGGACTGTAATTGCTGTTTCAGGTTCCTGTTTCACTTCTTCTTGTGGAGGAGGTGTTTCTGGAGGGTCCTCATCCTTATCACTCTCATCAGAGGTATCAGGTTCTTCAACATCGATCAAGAACAATTTTTTGTGTGCACACTTATGCCCTTTGAAAAACTTTTCATCACAATTATAGCATAATCCTTGGGCACGACGTGCATCCATCTCTTCGATGGTGAGGCGCTTTGGTGTAGCAGGTTTATTATCAACTGAGTTTTGGGCTCTAGGAGGAAATGAAGGTCTATTTTGTAGAAACTTTGATGGGCGTCTTTGGGCAGAGAGTTTAGATTCGACCAGACGGGCCAAACTGATAGCTTCCATCATAGTCCGTGGTTTCAACATTTTGACTTCTGCTTGGAGTTCCATCTTCAACCCACTGATATAACAACTCTGGAAGAACCCTTCACTCAATCCTCTTGTTCGATTGGCCAATTTTTCAAATTGAGCTTGGTACTATTGAACCGACCTCGTTTGTTGTAGTTTGGATAAGGCTCTCGTGAAGTCCTCATACTCACTAGGACCAAATCGAGTGAGTATTTGGGATTCAAAATCCTCCCAAGAGAGATTTGGGTAGGTAAGACGCAACCATTGAAACCAGTGTAGAGCCTCAGATTCCAAGTTAAAGGAAGCCATCTGGACTCAATGAAATACTAGTACATTATGAAGTCGAAAGAATTGGTCAACCCAACATAGCCACCCATCAACATCCTTCCCAATGAATTTGGGAAAGTCCAACTTGGGCATTCTAAAGGGTGTATCATGGTCACGATTCCTTGTAGAACTCTCAGCTTGGTATTCTGATTTGGGTGGTTCTCTTCTCAGTTTGTTGTCCACTTTAGTCAATGCTTCTTCTAAGCGATTGCTAGTGGCCTCATGCTCTAGGTGAAGACCTTGGACTTCTTCCCTTATGGAGTGAAAAGCCGAGTTCAAGTTCTCAATGGCTTTTGTTAGGGACTCCAAGTGTTCTAGTTCTTTCTGGTGTCCACGGGTACCCTGGGCCATTTTTTGACCTTTTGTGACCAGTTACTAAAAATAGAATTGAATTTTTTTGACTTACTATTTTTAGTAAGTGCCCAAAAAAGTGCTTGGGTGCTATATATCAAAATTATCAGCAGGAGGAGGTGGTCACAATGAGCTATATCTCTCAACACTACTTTTTGGCACCCCAGACTTTTTTTTTTTTTTTTTATCTCCTGTTTTGCTGAGTCTAACGGTGTTTACAGATTCTGATTCTGAGCTACTGAGCAAAAGTTGGGTACTGGAGCACTATCTAAAACTGGACGTGTTTCACACTCAAGATTCTCTGTATTTTGTAGGTGACTGATATGACAGTTCTGTTCTGACTCTGAAGACTGTGAATTCTGCCTCGACCGTGTCGACCTCTCCGACTCGATCGACTCGATTGTGGATCGCCATTGTGAATTTGACTGTTACTCTCCAGACTTTCAACTTAAGTGTCACCCTCATGGCTTATCCCGAATGCATGTACCTTTTGTTATTTTTTTGGTAGAGGACTCCTTTCTCATATGCTCACTTTTGAAATGCAGGTTTACGAATGGGGGTGTTTGGATTCTTATTTTGATTTTTATTTTTGTATTTTTTACAGGTTGCAATTTTAACAGAACCAGGGAATGCTAAGTATAGGAGTATGTACCACCCATAGGCCCTCTAATATATCGACAGTGACGAACAATAGTGCTCGGACCAATATTTTAGGCCACTACTCAAGGAGGATTCCACACATACCCTTGAGCACACTACCTGCCTCTCTGACAATACGGGAGGGTAATCGTCCAGGATGCTGTGTCCCGTAGACTATGAGTAATACAAGGCCGAAGAGCTTCCTAATGGCTAAAATTTTGTTTAATCCTAAATGGTCTCCCGATATACCCGAAGATACGTGGGAGCTCAAGTCCGTGCGCGAGTTCTGTCTGAGGCCTGGGTATTGGAGCCTGATCGCCCCTCACTTCACTAGACGCTTTATGGGCTATCTAGCTTAGCCAATAACGACAGATCCTTCGCGATATTTTAAAACCCCCGGTACAGGGTTTCTACCTACTCAACTAACAATATATATTTTTTGTTTTTGGTCTGAAAAAAAAAACACTGTATTTTTTTTTTTGGATTTTTTTAATAAGGAAAAACATAATGGAAAAAACACATGGAATTTATACCTAACAGGCGGATTGGATGGCAAGAATCATTGCAGTTGCAGCAGAACTTGGCCCTGGAAAGCGCTCTGATACCACTTGTTAAGATCCTGCTATAAAATAAACTCAAATAACACACTCTCACACAATTGCTTGGAAATAACTCACATAAACATCACATTAATATAACAAAAATTTGCATAAAGAACAATCTCACAATAGGACTGAATTGCAGGCCTCTTCGAGGGGGAAACCTCCTTCAATACTTCATTAATTTTACAAAATATGGTTACATTGGTGCCCTTTCGGGTATTTAAGGAGTTTCCTTCCAAGGTTGGCTTACATGCAAAATGCCACCTGGATTACATGCAAAATGCCACCCAAATTACATGCATAGTGCCACTTTGAATTACATGCACAATGCCACTCGAATTACATGCACAAGGCCACTCGAATTACATGCTTAATGCCACACGAATTACATGCACAATGCCACCTATCTACCATGTGTTACATAAAAAGGGTGCCATTTGTCATGGGCACTACCTAAGCTAAAACTTAGAACATTACAAAATATTAATCATGGGTACTACCCACGTTCACTAGGAATTATTACATCATGGAAGTTATTACATTAAGGGTTAGGATGAGATCCTAACAAACAGAGATATGGGCATATATAAAAACCCACTGCCAAACCATGAGGTCCCTAGAGGGTAAGGTTCCCAAGTCAATCAGGTCCGAATTGATACACCTACCCATGGATACATTGGGATGGTTGAAATTGTCAACATAGCAACCATGAGTAGATGATATGGTCAACAATAGCCTCCTACGACTCCCATTAATGTCCCAACTGCACCTAGGTAGAGGTAGGGGTAAAAAAACCTTCCAGGTCCACCAACTTGACCTATGGTAACTGTTCGGAGTAGACTAGAACAAAACTTACAAATGAATCTAGCCAAGCTATCTATCTATGAGCTCATACAATAATCCCCAAAGTACAGGGAGACTTTGATGGATATTTTAAGATCAGTTGAGCTCTAAATTTAAGATTTGAATGCATTCACTCATTTTGTGGGACAAGTACAACAATGCCAAGAATTGATAATTCAATTTTATGATCATGAGATTAAGATAGTATCTACTACCGTACAGGACCCTCCATTGCACATAGTTGCATAAGTCAATGATTTAAATTTTAAGCGATTCTTGATAAATAAAGGTTCATCAATCAACATCATCACAACAAAAACAATAGGACACCTTAAGATCCCCAAATCCAATATTGTTCCAAGAGCCTACACGTTAAGAGCTTTCAATGATGCTTTATACTCTACTGTGGGAATGATAGTCCTACCCATTAAGGTGGGGTATAAGACCATCCCTATGATGTGTCATGTCTTGTAAGGGGCCATGCAATACAACATCCTCCTAGGACATCCCTGGATAAGAGATATGAAGTGTGTGCCTTCGATTTTACACCAATGTGTCAAGTATGTGCATGATAACAAAGTTTATGTAGTTCTAGCTGATGAAGAACCATTTAAATATGTCCATTAGGTGGATCTTCCATAATATTTTGTGATTTATTCCACCCATATATATGTAGGACCTTCATCTCCAACTACGCAACTAGATGTCAAAGACAAAGGGGTATGAAAAGACCCATCCACATGGACACCTCCTCTTGCACCCAAAACAACTGAAACTTCTAAAATACCATCAAAACCTAAACCTAAATACAATAAGAAGCTAAAGGCACCCTTAATAGAGGAAGAAAATTCCAAGGAATTGCTAACTATAGCCATTGCAAAAATCCCAAGTCCCATGGAAGAGGAAGATCTCCAGGATCAAGCCAAGGAAATACTAGAACCTAATTTGCTAGTGTCGTCTGTAGGGTCATCCACATAACATGCAAAAATACACTTGGAAATTATAGGGATAGGAGAGTACCTTGTGTAGAACATAATATTCACACCCATAATTGAGTCTGCACAAGACATGGAATGATCAAAATACCTAAGACCACTAGTGGGAATAGTGGTTCTGCTTTGAATCCCTCCCAACCAGACCAAGTTTATCTATGATAGCCTAGACTACATCCTTAAGTATTCGGATATAGAAGATGACAATGATGAACTATTCACTATTAATGTTTGCTATCTCTCTAATCCTGAGTTTTCTCTAAGCTAATTTGAATGTTACTATTGGAATGGCTACGGTCTGGGTATATATGAGTAGGGGCGTAGGTGGCCATGCGAGCCACAGTACCAACTTAACATTGATAAGTTTGGGTTAGACTACCACATCAGAGATCAAGATGACTATCTAGCAACATATTTAGATAGATTAAGATTGGGTTTGGGAGAAGAAATTGATTTTATTCCTTATCACCCACCAAGTACAAGACATCTAATCAATAGACAAGTGGTCATGGTAAACATACCACCACCAGAGATTTATTCTCCAAAATTCTCAATTGATGCCACCCCTACAAGTTGCATCTTGTGGGATGAAGAGCAAGAAGAAAATAGTTATGGGGTAAGCGATGATGAAGTATAGGAAAGCTTAGCCTATCATGGGACTCGCTATTTACAAAGCCTTACCTGGTCCAGCCACAATGAGAGTGGATACATATCAGAAGAAAGTGGCTATGAGTCGAAGGACTCAATAGAAAGAGCCTACCTAGGGCCAAGGCAATGGTCCTATAGCTTGGGGTAAGAAACTAATGCATATAGCATCTTCATAAGTGGCAAAGAATATGAGGATGATACAGAGATGGCCTACTTGGGGTCAAGACACATGCCCCTTGTCTTAGGGCCACATACCAATGCTAATGGTTTTTGGATAAGTGATGATGACTATGAAGACAATACTAAGATGGCTTATCTTGGGCCTCACCACTTGCGGTAAGTCAACATGCTAGTAGAAATAGAAGCGGCACTTCATGCCATAGACCTTGGCTTACAGTTTTTGGGAAGACCTGTTGACTTAGATGCCATTTACCATGCAATAAATCCCCCTTCACCTACGTTCAGAGAGATCTTGGAACCCAATGATCCTATTATTTGGCCTACTCATGGGCCAGATCCAATGATTCCTTCTCCTCTAGAGCCTCAATGCGAGTATGGAGGGAAAACCTCTAAGACAAGATTTCACCCATGTGGTCCTAGAGATTTCATTCCATCCATCAACATGATCTCCATTGATTTGACCACTCCACTTTGCAACCCAGTAGATCCTACTGAACCATTGTATCTTGATATAAATGCTATTGATTGGTATCACATTGATTCCCCTGTAGATCCTGAGGATATTTTTACTAATGAATAGAGGTTACAACCATTTCATTTTGAATTAGGTTGTGCATATGACGTGTTCCATGCTGGTTTGGATCCCAAGTCAGTAGGACCTATAAATCTTGCCGATGATATTTATTTGATACCCACACATCACCAGCTAGAGGATGGGTCACATATGGATATAAAAGTGAATTTTGAGGTGGACATCAGTGATGATCCTACTCAACCAAAGAAAGTCAAGTTCAAAGAAAGTTTATCTCCAGAGGAACAAATCGTTATGATCCCTCTACTTAAGGAGAGTCCTAATATTTTTGCTTGGACCTACAAAGATATGCTAGGGCTTGATCCAAAGTTAGTTGTATACAACCTTTCATTGGATCCCATGAAAAAGCTGATCAAGCAAAAGCTAAGGAAAATTCATCCAATCGTCACTTTGATGATGAAGAACGAGTTGCAAAAACTATTGGATGTGATCTTTATCATTCCCATTGACTATCCTGAATGGGTATTAAACATGGTGCCCATGGGAAAGCCATATGGAAGAATTCCCATTTGTACGGACTTCAGAGACTTGAATGGGACAACTCCAAAGGATTAGTTCCCATTGCCTAACATAGATGCTCTTGTAGATGCCACCATGGGTCATGAGATGCTCTCCCTAATGGATGGTTTTTTTGGGTACAATAAAATCAGAATTAAACTTGAAGACCAACACAAAACTGCTTTCATTACTCCATGGGAAACATTATGTTACAAGGTGATGCCATTGAGCCCTAAAAATTCTGGTGCCACATATTAGTGGGACATGAATTACATATTTCATGACTATATGCATAAAATATTAGAGGACTACATGGATGACTTGCTAGCCAAGTCTATATTGCGGCAAGAGCACGCTGAAATCCTTAAGAAAGTCTTCGATCGTCTTATCGAGCATAATGTCAGATTGAATCCTAAGAAGTACATGTTTGGTGTAACTTATGGTAAGATCCTGGGGCTCATCATTTTTAAGTGAGGCATTGAAGTCGATCCTGCAAAGGTAAAGGCTATATTGGAAATGGTCGCCCCTACCAACATTAGGGAGTTAAGAAGCCTACAAGGCAAGGTAGCATCCATCAAATAATTCATTGCACAATTATCAGATAAATATCAACCCATGAACTGGATGCTATGCAAAGAAGTCCTTTTTCATTGGGACTAAGAATGCCAAAAATCCTTTGCAGAGATCAAAACTTACCTGGCAACATCGCTAGTTTTAGCTCCACCAAGGCCAAACATACCATTTTTACTATACATATCGGCTACTGATTTTACTTTGGGCACCATGTTGGCCCAAAAGAATGCACAAGACAAAGAGTAAGTCATATATTACATCAGTCGCACCTTGGTGAGTTATGACCTAGGATATGCGTATGTAGAAAAGTTATGTTTAGTAGTGGTCTTTGCAACCAAAAAGTTACGATACTACATGTTGAGCCATATGACCTACGTCATATCCAAACAAAATCCTTTGCAGTACATGATGAACAAGACCTATCACAATACACGTACGACAAAATGGATTATGCTATTGATAGAATTTGATCTAGAATTCATAATCCAAAATTCCATCAAGGGACAAGTCATAGCTGATCAATTAGAAGAGGCACCTCTTTAGGATAGCAAACCTCTCACCATAGAATTATCTAATGATGCACTATTTGCAATATCAAATCCGCTGAAACTCAAAGAACTTGAGAAATAAAGAGACATGGAATTGTTCTTTGATGGTTTGAAGTGTGAGCAAGGGGGTAGAGTAGGGATTTTCTTTATCAAACCACATAACACTCCCTTGACATTATCATTAAAACTAAACTTCCCTTGCACAAAAAATAACATCGAGTATGAGACCCTAATCTTAGGACTTCAAACAACCACCGCAACGGGCATTAAAATATTTAATATCTTTGGTGACTCCTTGCCCATAGTTAATCAAGTCAAGGGTTTGTTCTAATGCCAATGCCCAATCTTGAAGTCATACAAGGAACTTGTTGACACCTACCTAGCCCGACTATAATGGTATGACATCAAGGCAATCCATCATACATCAAATAGATTCATAGAAACTATGGCATCCTTGGGATATTTAATCCCTTAGAATCCATCTACAAATTTCACAACTGTTCACATTAAAGTGCTCTTGCACTCTGTGATACAGTGTGAGGATTTTGATAATTGAGAATCAGTTAACATGGTAAATATCTAACCAAATATAGATTGGTACTTCAGAGCTAGATATTTCTTACAAAAGGCACCTTGGGGGTCATTGATATCTCAAGGTCCTAAGGAGAGTGGCACAACCATTCACCACAGGGTTGTTTCTCAATCTGTATTCACAAGCTCTAAAATGCAGGAGGAGCATACCATATTTTTATAGAAGTTGTGGCTTATCAGGATTGGATTTCCCAGTTACAAAACTTCCTAAAGCTTAGAATAGTACCACAAGGTCTATCACATGTTGAAAGATGAACATTTAAACAAAATGCAACAAGGTACATCTTATTGGGAGAGATCCTTTATAGACGAGGTTATGATGGAATGCTTCTCCATTTCCTTGAGTTGTAGGAAGCATCCTAGGCAATTTCATAGGCTCACGATGATACGTGTGGCAGTAAATTTAGTGGCATGGCCATAATTAAGCACATCTTGAGAATGGGTTACTATTGGCCCTCTATGGAAAAATACTATTATGAGTATGTCAAGAAATACATTAAATTATAGCATCACACAAACCTCACGCACTTGCCATCCCAAGCCTTGCAACCCATCAAGGAAGCATGGTCCTTCTCACAGTGGGGACTAGAATTAGTTAGTAAGATCTCACCCCATCCTCATGCTGACACACATTTATTATTATGGCCATTGAGTATTTCACCAAATGGGTCAAAGCGATCCCATTAACATTGACAACTAGACCAAGGATTACAAAGTTTATACTCCAAATATCATAAGTTATTTTGGGATCCCTTCAAAAATAATATCGAATAATGGGCAATATTTCAAAAACAAAAATGTGCGTGCTTTGATGAAAAAATACCATATTCAAAATAGTTTTTCAACACCTATTATCCACAAGAAAATGGGAAAGTAGAAGCCTCAAACAAAACAATAGTCTCCATATTGAGGAAGATGGTGAAAGATAATCATAAGGATTGGCATCTGTAGTTACCTCTTGCATTATGGGTATATAGGACTAGTGTACGGACGCCCACTGGGGCAACACCATTTTCACTTGTATATGGTGCTGAGGCCATAATGCCCCTAGAGTTAGAGATTCCAACCCTGCACATAGCCTTAGAGGACTTCATAGATGATGACACCACGCGACAAGGCCACCTTGATAAATTAATGCTTCTTGATGAATGCCAAGTCAATGCACTGGAGCATCTCTGTGTTTATCAAGATCGCCTTGCGTGAGCATACAATAGTAAATTCCACTTAAGAGAATTCAAAGTTGGGGATCTTGTTCTCAAATAAAACCAAAAAAACTCAAATCTATCATCGCACCTATGAGAAAAATTCACGGTAAATTGGATAGGCCTTGTAGCGAACCTGGGATGCATGCACCACTTTACTCTACTTGCAATGTTATTAAAAACTCAATATGAAATGGAAGACAATGAAAACGCATATAACATGGAAATAACAAATATGGATCTCTTTATTCATATTGAAACTCGGTTAGATGTTGGTCCCTCTTAAGGATACCCATTTCGATACAATAAGGTTACAAATAGGCAAAGGGTGCCCCTTTCGTGAAGAGGTGGTGCACTTTAAAAAAGCTTCTCGGTTCTACACATAGAAATTTATGAGGGCTTACAGATGCCTCCTTCTCTAGGTCTGTTTCCTAGAGGGATCCCTTTTTCTCTTGTATGTCATAGATTTCGTCTGATCAACTTGTGGCCCTGTAAGCAATGAAACAACAACACACGCTTAGATGTCCGAGAATGCCTCCCTGGATGAGGTTGTTAGTACTAAATATAGAAAATTAAAGCAAATGCAAATTAGACTAATTCTATGGATGCAAATAAATGAAATGATGCTATGCTAATGATATGCTAAAATAATGAATCTAATGTCTAAAACTCTAAGCTAAGCCTGCGGGCCACTGTCCAAGATAGTGGCCGCTAAAGTGATTCTCATCCTCTTTGCTCCAAAGCTATGGACCAAAGCTTGTATCTAATGTTGAAATAATGGTGCTATGCTCTTCAATCTTCCAGGGCTTCACCGTACTTGTGATCTCTAAGGAAACTCTCCAAGTATCGAAAGCTCTCCTCGATGACCAATACTGATAAAAGATCGATTCTCTGATAAAAAAGACCCTTTTTTCTCCTCTTCTTGGTGCTCTTAGGCTTGCATATTTTATAGTGTGAAACCCTAGGTCTATGTCCAAGCCCTAGGAATGAAATTTTCATGTGTAGTGTAATTTAGCATGAGAAGCTTCTTGTATTTTCTATGTTTGGAAGCCAGTTATCTGAAATATAACTACCAACTTGAGTCTCCTATGTGAACTGGTCATTATCATGAGAAGCTTTTGTCCTTTGCTTATGCTTGGAGGCTAGTTAACTAAAGTATAAATGTAAACTCAAGTCTCCTATGTGAACTAGTCATGAAAAGGAATGCCGAGTTACTCCCACTCACCTTTATTGCATACAGACTGCCACTTCCACTCGTGATTAGGCCTGTTTGTTAGCAAAACTACTTTTATGGCTTAGTTGTTGTCATATGTAGTGACTAAGATCTGGCTACTGTCATATGCAATGGTTAAGGTCTGGCCATTCTAGGCTTGAGCAGCTAAGATCTTGCCGCTCTTGTCTTGAGCGGCTAGGCTTGGATGGCTTGAAAATGCCCCAAATGAGTGGTGAGAACCACTGTTGATGCTTGGAAAGTCTAATATTATTTCATATGATCTTATGAATGTATCTATGTGAGAAAATCCCATAATAATGATATTATTTAGGTGTCTATAGATGTCTCTTTTTGCAAGGCGCTGTGTGGAAAACACAACATTGAGCAAAAACATAGACTGATATGTTTGTAGGGTGTATGGTGATCAATGGTCTAATCAATGCCAAATGGCCTAATCATGCAAGATGGCATGCATCCCTTGAATCATTGCCTCAACATTAGGACTTAGCTCAATGGCTTGGGCATGTTAAATTGCACTCATTCCTCAAACTCAATCGGGTAGCTTCAACTGCTACAACAATTTTGATCGGTAGGAGAGCTACAATTGAAGATGTCATGTCTGCTTATGTTCCTAGCAAACAAGGGAAATTTGTGATTGTTGTATGAAATGATTCGTAGGACGAACACGATTTTGTTATGATCGAGTGATATTTTGTTGATTTTTATTATGATTATGTTGAATTTTTGAACTACTTCCTCACATAATGAATTGGTGAAGAAATGAAAATGAATGAAGCGCCAAGTCACTTGACCAATATGCCTAATCTGGTTCCTTTCTAGCATTTTTTGCTTTCAATGGGCAATCCCACATCCAAGTGTGATTCCAATTATTTATGATAATAATCCATCCTTATCCCGAGGAGTAGTCCAGTTATCAATAGCCTTCTTAGGGAGTTAGGATGAGTGATTCTATTTATGTTTAGATTGTATCACTTTGGATTAATGTTTTTGATGTCATAGGGGAATTAGGATGATCCTTTCACACTTGTGGAGCAGTCCGACCATCTTGGTCTTCTTCGGGATTTAAGGGTGGCACATTGTAATTCCAAAATGAGTTGTTTTTGCCCTAAGTGGACTTATGGTTATCTACTCATCTCATCGAAATATATGGAGTGTGAATCATTGCAATCGCCGAGTTGTAAAGTAGGTGACTGAATACGAGGCCTACCTGAGATTGTGCTTTTATGTGATTTTTTTTTGGAGATTATGGTGATATTAAACCATCAAAGTGTGTATATTTGCTAATTTTGTGTGATTTATCAAGGAGGAAACCTTTTATTTTGATCTATGGATTTGGCCACTGTTAGGTCCAACGGCCTTTGAGTTCCTACTTGTGGTCGCTATCGCCTTGAGCGGCCATGAAGTTCGGGCCGCTAATGTTAGCAACGACCAAGGCATAATTAAAGAAATATAAAATTTGCATTTTCTAGGGTTTGACCTTTCATTTTTACTGTTGAAGATTCGCTTTTTAGAGCTCTGGTGTGATAGCAACGATTGCAACTTTGGAGTTTACTTGGCGTCGAGGACATGGCTGCGAAGGGTGAGATATCAACTACTGGAGGAGCTGGAGCTTCTCAAATATTTCTCTTTTTCTAAATCCTAACCCTATTTTCATTTATTTGGGTAAAACTACACCTCACTATGTAATTGGTAAAATAAACCTCAGAAAACCTATTGGTAATGAATTAAAAACCCGTAGCTAGGTTTAGCTTACTTTTTTCTTTGGTGGGTTAGTCCCCAATTTTGATTTTATTTTTTGCTAGTGGCTTTAGCCTAGGGTTTCTAATTTTTTTTGTTATTCACCTGCTACTACCATTTTAAGCATGCTTGAACTTAGCTTTGATCTAATGCCTAAGTGGGAATTTGCCTTTAATTTTTTGTTTTACCTTCTATTTTTGATATTTTTATGTTATTTTTGCAATATTTTGTTTTTTGTTCTTTTTTGGCCGAGGGTTTATAGGTTTTTTGTGTCATCCCTAGGCCGTTGTCGCTCAGAGCGACCAGTTCTGAGCCACTATTGCTCAGAGCGACCATGTTTGAACCCCAACGATAAAAAAATTAACCATTGGGTCTTGGCCACTGTTGTCTCCAATGGCCAGTTTTCGATTGTTGTAGGCGACAACGGCTAAATCCCTTAGCCATTTTTTGCATAATTTTTGCTAGTTTTTGGATTTTTGGGATAATTTTTTATTTTTTTGAAAATTTTGAACTATTATTTAGCTTGCATTACATTGTAGTCACGTTTCACCTTTATTTTTCTTTGTTTATATCCTTACTGCTCGGGCTTAGGACCCGAAGCTCTTGCTTGACCTTTTTCCTCGCTTGGACGACATAGACTGGACATAGCTCAAGGCTTGTGGGCTCCAGTATGTTACTATATTACCTCACCTCATGTTATACTAGGCTTACCTTATGGATTTAGCCCATCACTAGGACCCTCAGACTAATAACTTCCACATCTTGACCGACGAGATGACCATTACGTTGGAGGATGTGTATAGGATCTTTTGAATCCCTTTTTATGGGGTGGCTATTGTTTCTTTGGCCACTAATGATTGGGTGGCCATCTTCACTTGGGTTTTCAAAAGGTATTATGAGGATGCTCTCAAGGACACCAAGTCTATGGGAGTGTCTATCATATGCTGGTACTGGTAACATGTTTTTACAGCGAGGCATGTAGTGCTGCTGATGGTCATCAATAATGTTCTCATATCAGATTGCTCAGGATTGAGTTTCCCTTGGAACCTCCTTGCGATGGTTCAAGACCTGATAGACAGCGAGGAGCATATCATATATGCATGGGATAGGTCTCTATTGGCTTAGTGTTATGATCATCTATACCACATCCACAAAAAGGGTCGTGTTAGCATCGCCTACAGTTGGATTCTATAGGTCTTGGGATGGGAGCACATTAGGGTAGATTGCTCTAAGGGGCTTCCTATTGAGATCATAGCTGTGGATAGGAGGATGAAGTATTACGGTGCTAGGTGGGCCAGAGAGAGCAAGGAGCCCAAGAGCCTCACATTTGCAGGGGAGCTGAATCATTACACTGACACTTTCACTGGAATCTAGGATGGAGATATCATATGGTGCCCTTATCATGAGTGTCCTACTTAGGATGACCCTAACAAATTTACTGCTAGGATATGATGTGAGTGATGGCTCATTGATCGTAAGGTCAACATCCAGGAGCACTTCTACTCTCGAGTTATTCATCAGTATGGATTGTAGCAGGATGTACCACTAGTACCATTTTTGTATAGGCACATCAGAGCAGAGAGACCTCCATCCCCAATAGGTTATAGAGCTGACTGATGAGGAGGATGCCCCAGATGTTGATATTGGAGTAGTTGGTGGAGTCATAGAGGTATTTGTGTAGTGGTGGGGCAACCTGATGTGGTATGGCAAGGGTAGTATAGGCTGAGAGGATGATGGAGGAGATGGGGCAGACCCAGTGGGATGCAGGGTTTGCGCTAGGACTGCAGCGTGGGACCAGCAGGTAGAGCAGGTGGTAGCAGAGGAGTAGGAGGATCCTATGGATGTGGAGGAGGAGATGGATCCCGAGGAGAGAGATTATCCTCTTAGGGGACAACTACATGATGTGAAGTTCGAGCTCCAATCGGCCAAGATATAGGTACAACATTGTGATGCCACTATAGCATAGAGGGATACTACTATAGCTCAACTGTCAGAACAAATACGAGCTTTACAGGCCACTCTAGGAGGAGCTGCCTAGATGTAGGTTGTTTTTACCCCTCCTACTCTCGAGGATCCTTCGAGGGTAGCTCTCGATACTGAGGTCCATCATATATAGGGTTTGTTGGATGAGAGTGATGTACAAATTTTTGAGGATGCAACCCAGATTGCCACTCTCTCGAGGTAGATCATTAGGCTAGGCACCATTCCTAGGGTGAGAGGAGCCACAGGTGGATCACATGTTAGCAGGAGTTCTATAGTAGGATAGTCTTCCATCCAGACTAGTCATGGGTCCCGACCTCACATAGAGAGATCGATAGGGTCTAGCTTGCACCATTCTCCCAGAGATCTAACAATAGGGGACGACGTTGCAGGGGGCACAGGTCCAGTATTTGATTGATGATACTCTTGGTTTTGATTCATTTTTGAGGTCATGCTTACTATATGACTATCACCCATGGATATTTTTGTATATCCATGGACTTGACACACATAATTTTATGATATCTTTTCATTATGACTCATTATATGTATCATTTATTGCTCATGTTTTTGTTGTTATTTTATTTTATGATGTGATGTGATGATGGCATTATGATGATTTGATGTATATGTTAGATGATAGATGATATTGTATATGCTTATATGGATGTGTAAATGCTTATATGATTTGATGATATGACGTGATGTATTTTGATGATGAATGATGAATTCATGATTGTATGCAAATGGATATTGCCTATATGTTTTATGATGTGCTTTATGATGTGATGATGGACTATTCATGACTTGTGTTTTTGGATGTGTTGTTATTGTTAAATGCATGTTTAATTTTGCTTTAATTGTATGCATCTAAGTTATGTGATGGAATGGTATAAACGAACCTGCATGCTCTAATCACTTAAATCATACGGAATGCATATGACATTGATAATATTAATGGGTGATACCACAAAAAGTAAAAATATAATAATAATCATGAATTTAAATAATAACTCTTATCATAAGAATTGATTAAGTATTCATATATGAGATGTAATGGTGTGTAATATATTTTCTTGATAATTTTATGTAAATTAAAATATATAAAGTAGTCAGTGGTCGTCTATATACTATTTTTAATATATATGCGATATATTTCCTACTATGTTGATACCCCCTAATTTATAGAATATTATAAAGAAAGTGATGGTGTGAATGATGTTATGATTTGTTGCTATGTAAGAATTTTTTAGGGCTTTCTATAGATTCAAACACTCTAGTTACCTTATCAACAGCTGTCAACTGACCACTCTGGACTTTTAAAAAGTATGACTTTTACCATGGACCTGGTTTTTCATGATCCCTGTGTGTGCAAGTGATTGTATATTTTGAGGTAGAACTCAAAAATTTCCTCTGATGTCAGGAAGGATTCTTTCAGCCCATTTCTACGATCAGGGATTCTCAAGTGTTCATCTCATCCTTATGTTGGACTTGGTTAGACTATACCACTAGGCAATATTAGGTTACCTAAGCTAGCTCATCCACATTCAAACATTGGTCTACACAAATGCATGACAAAATTGTGGTAGACATATCATCATGCGTAAGGATATCTCCTTCCATTTTTGTACAATGTTGAGAATTCCAAGGATTCAAGATTTATTCCCTTTTTGGCTTGGATATTTGCTCATATGTAGTGATAAAAATCACTGTTTATTTTTTATTTTTCTTTAAGTGAGGATTTTTGTAGTGATGATAATCACTGTTTATTTTGCTCATATGTAGTGATGAAAATCATTGTTTATTTTTGATTGATTTTTCTTTGAGCTAGGATTTTTTCTAATTTTCTTATTTGTATATCGGATTATTGCTTTGAAATGTGGACTGTATGCTTGGCCTTTTGAATATGTAATTTTCTTTGGGATTTTGCTTATTTTGATTTAAGCAAGGGATTTGGATAGGGTAAAGCTTGTACTTTTGCCAATTCTCAACACCTTTAAACCGGTTGCACAAGGGGATAAACAAAGAAGATCCTTTTTGCTTAAGGTAACCTAGACCACTTTGTAACTTTCATCTTTTCCTTGTACCAGCTAGAATTTTAGTGTTTCAATTAGTGACGAGATCTTGAATATCCAAGGCATTATCATGGCTAGATATTACCTTCTACTAATCAAATTTATTTTCCTAAAACGTTGATAAGATCACTAGGTGTGGTTGATTAACCAAAAAACCTTGGTATATTATGTATAGCAACAAATAATGGTTGTGTTGAAAAACACAATTACATAGGTGTTAATGGAGGCATGGATTTGAATTATTTGTGTGACAAACTATGGTATCATTTTTAAGGCTCGCATGACATATGCAATTGTAATGGATATGAAAATGCAATGCAATTATGTGGATGCAAGATGTGAGATGCAATTGTTTTGTATTTTTTATTTTTATGTTGTTTTTTGTACTTTTGTTTGATTTGACCAAAGGGCTTATTATGCCTTTGGGGATTTTTGATTTTTGACCAAGTAGCATGAAGTACCCTTGGAGATTTTTTATTTGAAGTTGACCAAGTGGTTTGAATACCCTTGGAGCATTTTGATTTGAAGTTGACCAAGCGGTTTGAATACCCTTGGAGCTTTTTGATTTGATTTTGACCAAGGGGCTTATTATGCCTTTGGGGCTTTTTAATTTGATTGGAGTTGACCAAGCAGTATGAACACCCTTGGAGCATTTTGAATTGATTTGACCAAGCGGGATGAATTACCCTTGGAGTCTTTAACTGTATTTTGAAATTTTATATTTTTATGATTTGTTTGTATTTTTGACATATTTGAATGTTTTTGTGTTTTATGACATATTTGAATATTTTTGTGTTTTATGACATATTTGAATGTTTTTGTGTTTTATGACATATTTGATTTTTTTTGTGTTTTATGTGTAGAATGCCTTTAAGTGTATGATATTGAGAGGTTTAGGCTCTTCAACACCATCTAATGATATAAGGCGATATGCTCTAGGCCCAACTCTCTATGAAATCATGTATGGGCCTATCCAGTTTACCGTAAACGTGTCTCACAGATGCGATGGCAGATTCAAATTCTCTAGTTTTCTTTGAGCACTAGATATCCAACCTTGAATTCCCTTAGGTGGACTTTACTATTGTAAGATCACACAAGGCAATCCTGGTAAATGCAAATATGATCTAAAGCATTGACTCGATGTTCATCAAGAAGCATCAATTGATCAAGGTGGCATTGCCATGCGGTATCATCATCTATGAAGTCCTTTAATTCTATGTGTAGAGTTGGAATTTCTAACTCTAGTGGCATGATGGCCTCAGTGCCATATACTAGTGAAAATGGTGTTGCCCTAGTGGGCATCCGTATACTAGTCCTATATGGCCATAGTGCAAGAGGCAACCGAATGTGCCAATCCTTGTGATTGTCTTGCACCGTCTTCCTCAAGATGGAGACTATTGTTTTGTTTGAGGCTTCTGCTTGCTTTTTTTCTTACGAATAATAAGGTGTTGAAAAACTATGCTAAATATGATATTTGTTCATTAAAGCATACACATTTTTGTTCTTGAAATATGGCCCATTATCCGATATTATTTTAGAAGGGACCCTAAAATGACTTATAATGTTGTGGAGTATAAACTCCGTAATCCTTAGTCTAATTATTGATGTTAAGGGGATCACTTCTATCCATTTAGTGAATTATTCTATCGCTGTTATGATGAATGTATGTTGGCTTGAGCATGAGGGTAAGATCTTCCCTATCAAGTCTAGTCCCTACTGTGAGAATGGCCATGCTGCCTGAATGGGTTGCAAGGCTTGCGATGGTAAATGCGTTAGATTTACATGATGCTAGCACTTACTGCATTTCTTGACATAATCATAGTAGTCCTTTTCCATTGTGTGCCAATAGTAACCCATTCTCAAGATGCACTTAATGATGGCCATGCCACTGAAATGCCCTCCATATGTGTCGTCGTGAGCTTGCAAAATTTCCCAGGATGCTTCCTGGGACTCAAGACAACAGAGTAATACTCCATCATATCCTCATCTATAGAGAATTTCTCCTAGCAATATGTATCTTGTTGCTTTATATTTGAATGTTCACCTTTCAGTATGCGATAAAATTTGAGGTACTATTCCAAGCTTCAAGAAGTCCCACAGTTGGGAAAGCCAATTCTGATAAGCCATGACTTCTATAGAAAATATGACTTGCTTTTCTTGTATTTTTGATCTAGTGAACACAGATTGAGGAACAACTCTATGGTGTATGGTTGCACCACACTCCATAGGTCCTTGGGAGATCAAAGACCCCCAAGGTGCTTTTTGCAAGAAATATCTGGCTACGAAGGACCAATCCTAATTTGGCTTGATGTTCATCATGTTGAATGGTTCTTGATTTTCAAGAGCTTCATGGCATATTGCTGAGCAAAAGCACTTTCACATGAATGGTCATAAAATTAGCAGATAGATTCTAAGGGATTAAGGATACCAAAGAGGCCATGGTGTCTACAAATATATTTGACATACAAGGGATTGCCTTGATGTCGTACCATTCCAACCGGGCTAGGTAGGTGTCAACAAGTTCCTTGTAAGTTTTCAAGAGTGGGCACCTACATTGAAATAGTCCTTTGATCTAGTTTACTATGAGAAAAGAGTCACCAAAGATATTCAGTCTTTTAATACCCATTGCTATGGCTATTTGGAGTCCCATGATCAATGCTTCATATTCTGTATTGTTGTTTGTGCATGGGAAGTCTAGTTTGCATGATAAGGGCAATGGATCACCTTGTGGTGTGATGAATACAATCCCTGCTCTACCCCCTTGTTCATACTTTGAACCTTTGAATAACAATGACATGTATCTTCCTTTCTTAGTTTCTTTGAGTTCGGGTGGATCTGATAATGCAAAGACCGCATCATCAGGCAATTCTATGGTGAGAGGCTTTTTATCCTGAAGAGGCACCTTTGCTAATTTATCTGCTATGACTTATCCCTTGATGGAATTTTGTCTTATGAACTATAGATAAAATTCTATCAGTAGCATGATCCACTTTATGGTACGTGTATTGTGATATGTCTTGCTCATCATGTACTACAAAGGATTTTGTTTTGATATGACGTAGGTCATATGGCTCAACATGTAGTGTTGTAACTTTTGAGTTGCAAAGACCATTGCTAAAAACAACTTTTTGATATACACATATCCTAGCTCATAACTCACCAAGGTGTGACTAATGTAATATATGGCTTGCTCTTTATCTTGTGCATTATTTTGGGCTAAAATTTTACCCAATGCAAATTCAATAGATGATACATATAGTAAAAATGGTATGTCTAGCCTTGGTGGAGCCAATACTAGTAGTGTGGATAGATAAGTTTTGATCTGTGCAAAGGCTTGATGGCATTATTCATCCCAATGAAAGGGGTCCTCCTTGCATAGAAACCGATTCATAGGTCAACATTTATCTGATAATTATGCGATGAATCTTTTGATGGATGCTATCTTGCCTTGTAGGCTCCTCAACTCCCTAATGTTGGTAGGGGCAGCCATTTCTAGTATAGCCTTTACCTTTGCAGGATCGACTTCGATGCCTCTCTTGGATACAATGAATTCCAAAAGCTTTACAAAAGTTACACCAAATACACACTTCTTAGGATTCAATCGGACATTGTGTTCTATGGGGTGATCAAAGAATTTCTTAAGGACTTTTGTGTGCTCTTACCACAATAGGGACTTGGCCAGTAAGTCATCATGTAATCCTCTAAGATCTTATGCATATAGTCATGGAATATGTATGTCATGGCCCACTGATATGTGGCACCAATATTTTGAGACCGAATGGCATTAATTTGTAATAGAATGTCCCCTACAAAATAATAAAAGCAATTTTATGTTGATATTTAGGATTAATCCATATCTAGTTGTATCCAGAAAAACCATCAATTAGGGAGAGCATCTCATGACCTGCAGTTGCATCTACAAGAGTGCCTATGGTTGGTAATGAGAATGAATCCTTTGGTGTTGCCCTATTTAAATCTTTGAAATCCATGTAGATACGGATTCTTCCATTGGGTTTCCCCATGGGTACCATGTTTGACACCCACTTAAGGTAGTAAATAGGAAATATGAATATTGCATCTAGTTTTTGTAATTCATTCTTCACCATCAAAGCAACGGTTGGATGCATTTTCCTCAGCTTTTGCTTGAATGGCTTCTTCATGGGATCCAATGAAAGGTTATGAAAGACTAACTTTGGATCTATCCCTGGAATGTCTTTGTAAGTCCAAGCAAAAATATTTGGCCTGTCTTTGAGGAGAGGAATTAGGATGGCTTGTTCATCTGGAGATAGAATTTCTCCGAACTTGACTTTCCTTGGTTGGGTAGGATCATCGCTAATGTCCATCTCGAAAGTTGCTTCTATAGCCATATGTGACCCATCCTCTAGCTGATGAGGCATGGGTATCAAATGAATGTCATTGGTGGGATTTACAAGACCTACTAACTCAGGTTCCAAACCAACATGGAAGATGTCATACACACAACCTAATACAAAATGGAACAGTTGTAACATATCTTCATTGGGAAAGAGGTCTTTAGGCTCTATGGACGAATTAGCATGATTCCAATCAATAGCCTCTATATCAAGATGCAATGATTTGGTAGGATCTACTAGATTATGAAGTGGATTGGTCAAATCAATGGAGATCATATTGGTGGGTGGGATGAAATCTCCAGGACCACATGGTTGTAATATTATCTTAGGGGTTTCCTTTCCATGCTCGTGATGAGGTTTTGGAGGAATGGGAATTTATGGATCTGGCCCATGAGCAAGGAAGACAATAGGATCATTGGGCTCTAATTGCTCTCTAAATGTAGGCAGAGGGGGATGGACCATCCTATGAATTACAACTAGGTCAATAGGTCTCCCCAAAAATCATAGATGAGGGTCTATAGCATGGAGTACCACCTCTCTCTCTACTAGCTCGTTGACTTACCACAAGTGGTGAGGCTCGAGATAAGCCATATCGGTATCATACTCAAAGTCATCATTTATTATCCAAAAACCGTTAGCATTGGTATGTAGCCCCAATACAAGAGGCTCATGTCTTGGCCCTATGTAGACCATCTCTATTTCATCTTCATATTCTTTGTCACTTATGAAGAATCCATTTGCATTTGTCTCTTGCCCCAAAGTCAGGGGTTGATGGCTTAGGCCTAAGTAGGCTCTTTCTATTGAGTCTTCTGATTCATAGTCACTTTCCTCTGGTGTATATCCACTCTCATAGTGGATGGACCATGTGAATATTTGTAAATAGCAAGGCCCCTAATAGGCTAAGCCAAGTTGTGCCTCATCATCACTTGCTTCATATCCATTATCATCATCCCACGAGTTGTACCTTGTTGGGGTGGAATCAATTGAGATGTTTAGATGATAAATTTATGATGGCGGTATGTTTACCGTGGCCACTTATCTATTGCTCAAATTTACTATTCTTAGGGGGTGATAAGGAATGAAATCAATGTATTCTCCTAAATCTAAGCTTAATCTATCCAATGCTGCTACAAGAGAGTCATCTCAACCTCTGATATAATAGCCTAACCCAAATATGTTGAAGAGAAGCTGATATTGTGGCTCGTATGGCCATCTGCACCTCTGCTCATATATGCCAAGGCCATAGCCATGCCAATGGCAATGCTCAAAGTAGATTAGAGCAAACTCAAGGTTAGAGAGGTAATGAAAATTGACCATGAATCATTCATCACTATCCTCTTCTATATCTGAATACTTATGGGTGCAGTCTAGGCCGACGTAGAAAAAATTGGTTTGGTTGGGAGGGATTCCAAGTGGAACCACTATTTCCATTGGTGGCCTTAAGTCCTTAGGCCTTCCCATGTCTTGTGTAGACTCAATGATAGGCATAAAGGTAATGTTCTGCACAAGGTACTCCCCTATGCCTGTGCTTGCCAACTGTATTGATGCATGCGATGTAGATGACACATATGACACTGATGAAGCAGGGTGATAATCACTATCTTCATCTTGATCTTGAAGATATTCCTCTTCCACAAGACTTGGAATTTTAGCAATGACTACAGTTGGTACTTCCTTGGGACTTTCTTACTTTACTAAGAGAACCTTTAGCTTCTGATTGTCTTTTGATTTTGACATTGATGGTAATTTAGAAGCATTGACTACTTTGAGTGCACCAGGAGGTGTTGATGTGTATGGGTCTTTTCTTACTCCTTTGTCTTCATTATCCACTTGTGTGGTTGGGGATGAAGGCACTACATATAGGTGGGTAGAAGGGATTACAAATTATCCTAGAATGTCCACCTAATGGACTATTTAAAAGGCTCTTCATCGGCTAGAACCACATAGACTTTGTTCTTGTGCACATACTTGACACACCGGTGCAACATCGAAGGCACAAAATTCATGGCCCTTATCCAAGGACACCTGATGAGGCCTGGAAATGCCTCAATCATAACATGTTTTGAACACTAAAATTGCCTATAAACTCTTATGTTAATCTAATATGCTAGTTAAGTTAATTCAATATGCTGTGTATTAACTATTTGCATGATGAATGTATTGGAAGTACTATATTCTAATTTTTACAGCTTTTTGTATAGGTTTTATGTTATTTTGTTATGAATTGCTAAAATGAGATATGCTTAGATTAATAAAAAAATTTCACTAATCATGTTTTTATATGTCTCAAGCATTCATTTTACCTAAATCTGGAAACAGTTCAAGAAAACTGTTACTGTGTAGCAAAAACTGGGTTTTCCCATGTAAATTCCAGCCAGCTACCAATGAATGGCAAGGCATGGGATTCACATGTGGAAAGAGATGAAGGCCATTGGAATATGATCCTGAGAAGTAACCCGCATAAGAAATGCAAATAAAATAATTTAAGGAGTCCACATTTGTTCATTCTGAAGTCTCTTCGGAATGAACATATATCTTCAAAATGAGAAAACACAGTGTCTTCGAAATGAGCGGATCTTCAGAATGAAAGTTGTAGTGTCTTTGGAATGAGTAGATATTCATAATGAAAGCTGTAGTGTCTTTAGAATGAGTGGATATTTGGAATGAGAGCTGTAGTGTCTTTGGAATAAGCAGATCTTTGGAATGAGAATTGCAGTATCTTCGAAATGAGCCACTTATCTTCGGAATGAAAACAAAATGTGCTTTTTGACTTTTTGACCGAATTTTGATGCTGGAAAAAAGGAAATAAAGATTGAAAAGGATAAAAGGAAATATCTCAGATCTAACATTTCCATCCTTGCCGACCAAAGCCACCATTTATGAAAAGATCAAAGTGTGATATTCTTCTAGGATAAAAACCAGGAATTGCTGCAACATAATAGGATTAGATCTTTTCAGCTTGTTAGTAAATCTTAGGACATCTATAAATAGGGCTCCCATTCAGGTTGAGCTAGGAGGGTAGGTAGTAGAAGAAAGAAAGTAATAGAGAGTAAGGGGAATAGAATAGAGAAATCAGTAATAGATGATAGTCAGAAAGTGACTGTTATAGTCCTGTAACAGTTTTTAGCAGCATTATTGTAATCATGTTTTTGAATCAATAAAAGTACATTGTTTCTATTTCATATTGCTTGTAAATGAGTGTGATTAAGATATAAAGAGAGAGATACTCATACCTTCTTCTAGACAAAGAGGATGGCCACTTCTAGACCTAAGAGGAGGACTAACAATAGGTTTTTATTCTGATTTTGCTGCAGCAGAATGAGTTTTAGAACTTGTCCTTTCATTCCTTTGTAAACAACTAATGATATTTGCAATATTAGTTTATTTTATGTTTTGTGATTAATTATTTGGTTGTAATCCCCACTTTCAACAAATATTTCAATTTATTGCAGACTTTCATTTCCAAAATTTGTTGTTTTCTATAATTTCTTGCATTTTATGTTTTGTTGTCAACCCCTGCACAGAAGATTGACAACCTTCTGTTACAGAGCCTTGATAGTTTTCATTTCCATATTAGAATTAGATTTTCATTACTACAAAAGTAATTATATTTTCCTTCTGCAATTAGAATCAGACTTTCAATTCTGCAACTGTTATTTATGCAACATAATTAGGTCTCATTCTGCAATTGTAATTAGGACTTCATTTCTGCAGTTAATGATTAGTTTCCAATTCTACAACTTATATTAAGGTTTAATTCATGCAATTTAGATATAGGAATGTCCTAAAACCCCCCACACAATCGGTTTCACCAATAAAACCTGTTGCTCTAGATTGACCTAAGTTATAGCCCTGTTTGCCCCTTCTTTCACAGATAGCCTTGTACACAGCCTTGGATTGACAAATTCATTGAGAATTAATGATGTGTATAATGACAACGCATCATTTTGGAACCATTTTTAGGGATACGTGTTGCTAGAAGGTAACAACAGTCCAATAGCTGTTAGTTAGACTGAACTATGAAAATTCAAGATAAAATCTGAATAGAACAACTGGTTAAAATAATAACTATTGACATATAATTTGTCATTTAGAGTGAACATGAATGAGTAAGTCTAGGGATGAAAAAGGTAGAATTACACAAAAGGATCCCTGGCTTGTTCCATTAAGGAGATCTTCACACCTAAGGGGTGAATCACCTGTGTTTGAATTACCAGAAAGATTGAAAGAAAAATCACCAATCTCACCATCATTAGAACATTCTGAGAATGGAAAATCACTAGTTTCACCATCACTAGAACATCCTGAGAAAGAAGAATCATCAGACTCATTATCAATAGAGGATCTTGGACCTCTTGAGAGAGAAATTTGGATAAGTTTAACTAAGAAACCAGAAACTATGGCAGAGGGAGGCAATGGCCAACATGTCCATGATGAATGAGATGATTAGGATATTCCTCAACCTTCCAGAAAATTTGAATATCCTATCTGTTTGAATCCAACATAAAACTCTCCCATGAAGACTATTTCACCTTCAGTACTTCCAACCTTCCGAGGTGTTGTATTTGAAGATCCTGATCAATTTTTATTTGAATTCAAGGTAGTATGTCAAACCTGTGATTATGTAAATGACAATAAAAAACTTAAGGTTTTTCCTTCAACACTCAAGGACTCAGCATTACGTTGGTTCATGAGTTTAGAGCCAAATTCCATCCGAACTTGGGATCAAATGGAAACTGTGTTTCTAGACAAATATCAGGAGTATTGCCATGTAAGGAACAAAAAATATGAGTTATTCAAGATTAAACAGGAAGATGATGAATCATTAGAAGACTATCTTGATAGGTTCTCCTTTGTTCAAAGGAGATGTGGACTTGTAGAACCAAAGTCATGCAAAACCATCTTTTTGAGAGGGTTGCAAGATGAATCCAGAGACGTATTGGATTTGATGGGAAGAGGAGATGTAAATACTCTCAGTAATGAGGAAATTATGGATCTCTGTAGGAATTACTCTCACAACAAGCAAGGAAGAAAGAAAAAAAATACAAATGGCACTGATGTGAAGGAACTAATAGAAGAACTTGCAAATTTTAAAACTGATATTCTAGTGCAATTAAACACAACTTTGGGGGAAATGTCTGCAAAAGCAAAAAACACAAAACCTTTGGCAATTTATTGCCCAAGATGTAGAAATAAACATGCTTTGTAGGAATGTCCTTTGAATAAAACATCTATCTCAGCCATTTGTAGTATCTATTCAAAAAGGCATTCAACTGATCAATGCCACCTGCTACCACAACTCAAAACTATGTTAGAAAATCAGATTGAGGAACTCAACTATATTAGACCAAAACAAGGGGGAAATTTCTCTCAATACCAAAATACCCCTCATTTCCCTATAAATTGGGGGCATAATCCTGGTACTATGCCTTGGGGACAATCAGAACCATGCCAACGTCCTTGGAATTATCCTCAATGGAAAAATTCCCAACAATGGCCACAAACAAATTAGAGTAATTCATCCTGGAACCAGAATCAAAACAAACCATCATGGAGTCAAAAAAATCCATCATGGAGTCAAAACAATCCATAATGGAATAAAAAAAGTCCACCCTAGAATCAGAATTAGAATAATCCACATTGGATGCAAAATCAACCACAATGGAATCAACAATACCAGTCCTATCCAAGACAACAAAGAAATCAAGGTTAAAATTAGCATTTGCTGCCTGCACCTACTCAAAAATTTCAAGAAAAATAGAATCAACCACAAAAAACACAATAGGTGAAAAAACCTCAACTTTTATCTCAATCAGTCACTAATCCAAACAACATGAGACAGGCATCCCCTGTTTATGTGGCTGAAGCTGAAGAAAATATTGAAATCAATGTTATTAATTGCAGTAACATCCAACTTCACTCAGGAAAAGTTGTACCTGAACCCATTTACAATAAAAGAAAAGAAAATGAAGAGAAAGAACCCTTGGAACTAGTTATAGTTGAACCAACAATAGAGAAAGAAGAAGAACAAATAGAACCATAGGCAGAACAATTACCTTCATCAAGGATAATTCCATATCCTGAAAGATTCAATACAACAACAGAAAATTTTGAATTAGACCTGGTCAAGGAACTTAAAAAGTTAACCATATCATTGCCCTTATTGCAAGCCATTAAATATATACCAGTGATTAAAATTACTATCCGATATTTGTGCATTAGAAGAGCAGGAAGGAAAAATAATGCATTTCCCAAGACTGTTCAGGTTGAAGGAAAGATAGCTGATCTCTTATCTGGGAAACTATTACCTCCAAAGTATAGTGACCCAGGAAGTCTAGTTATCACAGTTACTATAGGTTCAATACCAATATCAAATGTCTTAGTAGATCTAGGAGCTACAATAAATGTCATGAACAAGGATATAATGAAAAAAATTATAGCTCAAGCATCTCAACCCCACATTTATAGTTTTAGAAATGGCTGATAGGTTAATTGCAAAACCTGAAGGTATCATTAAAGATGTTCCTATAGAAGTTTCATCTTGGGAATTTCTTGCAGATTTTTTGGTTTTACAACCAAGAAATTCAACACATGGATATCCCATCATTTTAGGAAGACCTTGGCTTATAACTGCAGCAGCCTTCATAGAATGCAGATCTGGAAAAATGACTATTTCAAATGGTATTGATCTAAAACAAATATCTCTATATCCTCCTGCAAGACCCTCCAACAATTTTTTATGTCAGTTATGGTTTCCTGATTTAGATGAAGAATCAGAGGAGGTTATTTCCACATTAGCCACCTTGGTAGTAAGGGAACACATAGAAGACCTCCATGAAACATAAAACTTAGAAAATGAAACTATCCTAATGAATGTTCTGCATGAAAAAGGGTTAGAATAAGAAGCAATAAATATACAGCAATTGTTAAGGAATGAGGAGAACTAAAATTTTGAAGGTGAACCATCTGTACTATCACAGGAAAACTTTGTTTCACTACCACATGGGTGGCACAATCACTTGATTTTTCCTTCTCACTGTTCCATAAAGGATATGCTTCCATCAAAAAATAATGAAACAAAAATTTCTTACTTTCTCCCATATCAGCAATGTCCTCTTAACTCCCTAATCACCAGGTATGAAGAAGTGAGTTTAGTCCTTCCAAATACAAAACAAATAGAAGTCCAACCAGGAAAATTTTTAAACATTTACAGCTAGCTTACTAGGGAAGAGGAAGACAAATTGATAGTTGTCTTGCGAAGCATGTTCATGCTTTTGCTTGGAACTATAAAGATATGTCAGGAGTTCACCCTGATATATGTACCCACAAAATTTATACTGAAGAAGTCAAGCCAGTAAGACAACTCTAGAGAAGACTGAATCCTACCCTAAGGGATATTGTAAAGGAAGAAATTGAAAAAATTCTGGAGGTAGGATTCATTTACCCAATTTTTGATAACTAGTGGGTCTCTCCATTGGTTATAGTTCCTAAGAAAAATGGAAAATTGAGAATATGCGTAGACTACAGAGAGCTGAATAAGGTAACATACAAGGATTATTTTACATTACCTTTCATAGATTAGGTGTTAGATACCTTTGTTGGAAAAAGATACTTTTGTTTTCTTGATGGATTTAGTGGATATAATCAAATTCAGATTGCACCTGAAGATCAAGAGAAAACAACCTTTACCTGTCCATGGGGAACATTTGCCTATAGGATTTTACCTTTTGGTTTGTGTAATGCCCCAAAAATGTTTCAACAAGCAGTTTTAGCAATCTTTTCTGATCTAACTACCAACAATGTTGAGATATACATGGATGATTTCATAGTATGCGGACATACTTTTGACTTTACATTGGAAAACCTTGACAAAGTTTTAGGTCGCTGTGAAACATACCAGTTATCTTTGAATCCAGAAAAATGTTTTATGATGATGAAGGAAGGAATATTTCTTGGTCATCACATCTCTCCTCAGGGAATCCAAGTTGATCCAAAGAAGGTAGAAATTATCAAGAATCTTCTTCCTCCTAAAACTGAGACCAATGTCAGAAGCTTCCTAGGACATATTGGTTTTTATCACAGGTTTATTCCTAGCTTTAGCACAATAGCCAATCCCATGTTTGCCCTATTGACTAAAGATTCTAAATTTTCCTGGACTACAAGATGTCAAGAATCATTTGAAGCTCTGAAAGAAAAATTAGTAACTCCACCTGTGTTAAGAGGTCCTAATTGGACATTACCATTTCACATACAGAATGATGCTTCCAATACTGCAATTGGAGCAGCATTAGGACAAATTGACAATGGTGAACACTATGCCATCTACTACATTAGCAAGAATTTGACAGGAGCTGAGAAAAATTATACCACAACTGAAAAAGAATTCTTAGCAATAATTTATGCCATCAACAAATTTAGGCATTATATCACAGGTTATCAAATATTTATTCACACAGATCACATAGCCATTAAATATTTGATGAATAAGCCTATGGTAAGTGCAAGAATTATTCACTGGTTACTGTTGCTACAAGAATTTGATATCACTATAATCAACAAACCAGGAAAAGCTAATGTTGTAGCAGATTTCTTGTCCAGATTACGAACACAGATGAAGGGGAATTAGTTGAAGACACCTTTCCTGATGAAAAATTATTTGTTATATCAGTCCAATCACCTTGGTTTACAGATATAGCCAATTACTTGGTCACAGGAAAAGTTCCTCCACATTTCACTTCAAAACAGAAGAAACAATTAATCAGACAGAGTTCTTCTTTTGAATGGATCAAGGGTATACTCTTTAAGTGCAGTCCTGACCATGTGTTACGTAGGTGCATCCGAAAGGATGATGTGTATGATATCCTTACGGCTTATCATGATGAACCCTCAGGTGGACACTATTCTGTAAAAATCACAATTAGGAAAATATTAGGGACAGGATATTATTGGCCATCTCTTCACAAGGATGTGAAAAAGTACATCAGACATTGTGATGCATGCCAAAGAATGGGGAAACCCACTCATATAAATGAAATGCCACTATAGCCTCAATTGGTTTTAAAGCCATTTGAGAGGTGGGGGCTTGATTTTGTAGGACCTATTGATCCACCTTCTCAAGGAAAGGTGCATATTCTAGTATGCACTGATTACTTGACAAAGTGAGTAGAGGTGCGTGCTTTCAAACATGCTCGTGAAGAGAAGGTCGCTGATTTCTTGTATACTTAGATTTTTTAGAGATTTGGAGCTCCTCGGTCTATCACCATAGACCAAGGACCCCAATTTGCATCCAAAGTCATTGAGGTATTTATAGAATTATACGAAATCAAACATAGAAAATCACCTTATCTTCCACAAGAAAATGGCCAGGTTGAGGTAACAAATAGGGAACTGGAACGAATTTTAACAAAAATAGTAGCTTTTCATAGGAAGAACTGGCTAGATAAATTACCTAAAGTAGTATGGGCTTACAATACTACTTGGAAATCCACTACTGGATTCACACCTTATGAACTAGTCTTTGGTAAAAAGCCCCTCTTACCTATTGAATTTGAGCTACTAACACTGCACACAACATTGGAAATTGAAATTGAATTGTCACAGGCATAGAAAGATAGGATTTTGCAGCTAAATGCATTGGATGAACTTAGATTTGATGCTCTGCACCAAACTGAAGTAATTCAGGAGTAGAGGAAATTGTGGCATGACAGTCACATTCAGTAGAGGAAACTTCAATAAGGAGATTGGGATTTATTGTTTGATTCTTGCTATGAAGACTTCCTTGGAAAGCCAAGAACTAGATGGCTTGGATCTTTCCAGATTGAGGAGGTATTTGATAATAGAGCAGTCTGTTTATCTCCTATTGATGGGTCACAGAGAAATTTGGTAGTGAATGGACATCGCCTTAGGGTGTACCATACACCTCTGACTAAAGAGGAATTCTTGCAATAGCTTGATAGTTTGGATACACAACAGGTGGAAGAAATTTCCTCTTCCACTTCAAAACAATCAGCATGATCATGGATTTCAAGAAAAGACAAAAAAATACAAAAAAATTAGAAAAATAGAAAACAAAAAGATGAATAAATTCTGATTATGAATTCCTTCATGGGCATGATTTCAGGGAAATCATGAAATTCCTTCATGGGCATAGTCAGAATCAAGAAAAAAAAAGAAAAAAGAAAAGAGAAAAAAAAGAGAGAAAAGGAGAGGTAAAAAAAAAAAAAAAAAAAGGAGAGAAAAATGAATAACTCAGCAGTGAAAACCTTTTTCAAGGCACTACTGGGTTGGTATGCATGAAAACCAGTTTTTTGGCATGCATAACCTTGAAATTTTTTGAACCATCATTGTACAAATTCACCAACTGCACTTGTTTTGAAATGTTGTAGAAATTCTCAGCAGAACATCAATAGAAGCAATCATATTTCAAAAACTTGTATTAACTTGTTTTAATCAGGTATATATTTCTTACATTTCTTCATTGTAAATGATTGGTATATAGTATATAAAAATTAACCATTAGCATAAAATATATCCATAAGAGTTGACATACTTAAAACATGTTTTGAGAATGAGAATATTGATTTTTGCCTAATCTTCGAAACAAGAATGCCAAAAACAGTGTCTGCTATCTTCTTTAGACTAATTGTTGTGCTATCTTCGGATTGAAATTGTCTTCGGAATGACAAAAAATTGTTGTACTTCATCTTTGAAATGAACAGATGTCTTCAAAATGAAGCTTTGTCTTCGGAATGAAGCCTTATCTTCGAAATGAAGTAGGATTTGTCTTTGGAATGAAGCAAGATTTGTCTTCAGAATGAAGCAGGATTTATCTTCGAAAAGAAGATTTGTCTTTGGAATGAAGTCATAATCTTTGGAATGAAGTTATAATCTTTAGAATGAAGTTTTGTTTTTACAATAAATTATAATCTTCCAAAAGAACATTCAATGTAATATCTCCACGTGGCATCCAGAGAAGGAAAGAAATACAATCAAGTGAAAATTCTTTTGACGCATACGATAAAAGAACACATGTCAGTCAGCATATGGTTTGTTTTTGCACCCATTGGAAAATACTAGAATCACGAAGGACGTGACCAACTATATGCCACCAATTTTTGATGCTAATAAACATGCACGTGAGAATCTATAGGAAAAATAGAAAAACTAAAAGTGAGTAAGGTGGATCTGACGGCAAGGACATTTGCGTAATCGTTGATGGACATGTGTTCATAGAAAAAAAATAGAAACGTGTGCCACTCTTCTTTTCAAAGACATATTTGCTAACACAAAATTATTAGGAAGTACAGTGCTCAAAGATTACAGTTCATTTCGAAGAACAAAAATAGAGAACCCCTGCATGACACAGAAACCCTACAAAGTTGCAAACGCCAAAAATTAGAGATCCAGCAGAGGAATAGCGATAGAGGAGAGTAGTTTGTGATGAACCAAGACAGGAAAATGGGGCAAAAAATAAGAATGGAACTGGCAGATACCACCCATCTTCGAGAAAATCTAGAAGTGGTGCAAATTTTTGAAGATGGAGGGCTTATGCCGTTTTTGGATAAATTTAATGGGTCCTTTGAAGACTTGGCCGACATGTTCGTCCACACGTTCAGAAAAACTGGGCACATGTTAACGACATGACTATTGAGGTAACCCCTAAAGTTTTGAGTCAAATTATTGAGCTGCCATTAGAAGGTCTTCCAATTTCTAGGTCTGGCAAAAATACATTGGTAAACACAATCAATCAATTTTTGAAAGAAAATTATAGGGCACCTGAGTATTTAACACATAATAACACATGTAAGGGGGTAAAAAGGGCCATCCTACAAGAACCCTAGGATGAAGTAGCCACATGGGTAATCAAATTTCTAACCTGTGAAGGGCAGAATGTACTATTGTCAGGGCATCACATAAGAATTTTAAACATCTCAGACATGGTAGGCAACAACCAGAGTTTAGGGTAAATATTACCCTATACTTGCACCAAGAATTAAAAAACATGGCAAAAAGATATTAGGAAGGAAAATGAAGTCTTCACCACCATGGTCTTATCAAACTAGTTTGCCAACACCATTTTAGAGGAAACCCTAGGAGCTTTGAGAGGTTTTACTCCACCTTAAATGATGTAATTTTTGGAGATGAAGATGAGGAGGAAGAGACAGATACTACTGATGTTGCTACAGAAGAAGTAACAACTACTGCAAAATTTTTTGTGAAAGATGATACAAAGGAAGCTACAGAAGATGCTATAGAAACTATTGTAGAAATAGAAACATACCCAATAGCAGCAGTAGAACACCTTACTCCAAAACCTTCAACTTCACAAGAAAAAATACAAAAGAGAAGAGGATCTAGAACTAGAAGCAGAACAAAAAAATAGAAAAAGGTTCATTTTTATGAAGTTGCAACTGATTTGTCAGAATAGAGAAATGAAGCACTTAGCCCAATAGGGGAAGAAAAAATAAGGGAAACAGAGGCATCTGAAACTAACCCCACAACCCCTGCTGTCACCAAAAAATAGAGCAAAAAGAAGAAGTTTGCATCTGGAACTCGAAGGTCTACAAGACTCCACTTGAGAGAAATGACAGACCAGGTCATAGAATAAGAAGATGGACAAAGCAGTCTAGATATCACAGAGATACAACCAGCCCCTGAAAACTTTCTAGAATTCCCTAAATAGATAATTGAGGAAGAGGCTGGGCAGGATAATATAGAGGTGGCTACAGTTCAACAAGCCACACAAATAGTAGATGCAATTATAGATAACTTCATAGAGCCTACTGAATAGGAGCAAATAGATGTTGTAGAGGAGGAACCAGTTATTGAGCAGCCTGCTATAGCTGACTTGTCTGCATCTAATTTTGAAGCAGAAATAGAGGAGGAAGATATCACAGAGCAGCTAAGAGCAGCAAGGAGTGTTGTCAAGACACAGACTAGATGGATTTCAGAGAAAGAAAACATCATTGAGATGCAGGAAAGAAAAATTGCAAAGTTACAGCAGGAAGTGGCAGAACTGAAAGAGAAGCTATCATAGTCTAAAAAACAACCAACTATATCCAATGATGAAGATGACTTAGCTCAACTGCTTGTGGATTTATCTAGGGTAGATGACCCTGTTGAAGCAGATATAGGAGCTCATTCTGAAGAATCACATTTTCATTCTGAAGATGTGCCTTCTCATTCGGAAGCACCCTTTCATTCTGAAGATGCTTCAGAATTAAAAAAAAGTATAGCAGAAAACATTGGAGATGAGTCACTAGCACAAGAACGGTCCAAGCAGCAGCATGAAACATATCAAGTAAGTACTCCTATTGATGTCCCTGTATTTCAAATTGTTACACCATCAGTAGAAGTAGCAGATAAGGAGGTGCAAGTAGAATTACTATCTGATGACAACCCAATAGAAATAGCACATAAGGGGGTGCAAGTAGAGTTATTGACAAATGAACAACCAGTGGAAGTGGCAAAAAAGGGGTTCAGATAGATCTGCTACCTAAAATTCCACTTGTAGTCAGACCACCTAATACTATGTATTTAGAACAATACAATGCAGACATAGCCAGCTGGATGATTAGGTATGATAAGCTTGCCACTAAAAATAAAAAGTTCAAAGTAGAAGCAAAACAGCTAGAAGCCAAGGAAATAGAAATTTAGGCACTAAAAGAAAAGGTGTATGATTTATGTCAAATTGCTGAATTTTTAGTCCAATTCAGATGGTCAGCCAAATTCTACAGTCTTATTCTGAAGGAGAAATACCTCAAATGGCAGGTCGTGAGGATTAGTTCAAATATTTCATATAAATTGGACACCACTACAGATTTCCTGGAAGCATACTTTGAAAGCCCTTTTGAGCAAAAAAATCTCATATGTGAACTATTTTTACACAATTTCTTTATTATGGAAGAAGTAGAGTTTCATCCACAGATCTACATTGGAGATGTTCAATTGAGGGCATTCATGTCCACCTTGCAGAATCAGTTTTATTAGGACCAATAAAAAAGGCAAAATAAGGAGATTGAAACAAGAGCTAAATTGTTAGTCAGAGCAATTCAACCAAATCACCCCATTATCACAAGAAAACACTTCACCATGATGAACAGGGATGATGTGAAGAGAATGTAGTTGATAAACTTAAGGGACTGTGTGAACAAACTCCAAAATTTTTGTAATGACAATTTCTTTCTAGCATTATTAGTTTGTAGAAACAGATGGGCTGAACTTCCCATGTCTTTGCAGAAAAGAGAACCCATTTTCCCCATCAACTTAGAATGGTCCAGAAGAAGGGCAAAAGGAGTAATACAGTTGATTGAACTCATGCAACATAATTGGATAGGTCTTAGATTTAGACCTCAAACCATAATCACTCCAGTCCCATTCTACTTTGAAGATGATGCCCAACCTGATGAACAATTTGAAGAATGGCTCAGGGACCTTCAGAAGAATAGGGGATTTTATATAAGCAAGAAATTGTTCTACAGGTCATGGAATTTGACAATGGACATATGTGATTCCATAGCCCAACAGAATGCATGAGGACATGCATCAATATAAGTTGGGGGGAAATGATGAGGCCTGGAAATGCCTCAATCATAACATGTTTTGAACACTAAAATTACCTATAAACTCTTATGTTAATCTAATATGCTAGTTAAGTTAATTCAATATGCTGTGTATTAACTATTTGCATGATGAATGTATTTGAAGTACTATATTCTGATTTTTACAGCTTTTTGTATAGGTTTTATGTTGTTTTGTTATGACTTGCTAAAATGAGACATGCTTAGATTAATAACAACATTTCACTAATCATGTTTTGATATGTCTCAAGCATTCATTTTACCTAAATCTGGCAACAGTTCAAGAAAATCATTATCGTGCAAAGAAAATTGGGTTTTCCCATGTAAATTCCAGCCAGCTGCCAATGAATGGCAAGGCATGGGATTCACATGTGGAAGGAGATGAAGACCATTGGAATCTAATCCTGAGAAGTAACCCACATAATAAATGTAGAGAAAATAATTTAAGGAGTCCACATTTGTTCATTCCGAAGTCTCTTCGGAATGAACAGATATCTTCGGAATGAGAAAACATAGTGTCTTTGGAATGAGTAGATCTTCAGAATGAAAGCTGTAGTGTCTTCGAAATGAGCAGATCTTTAGAATGAAAGCTGTAGTGTATTCAAAATGAGCATATATTCAGAATGAGAGCTGTAGTTTCTTCAGAATGAGCGGATCTTCGGAATGAGAATTATAGTATCTTCGGAATGAGCCACTTATCTTTGGAATGAAAACAGAATGTGCTTTTTGACTTTTTGACCAAATTTTGACGTTGGAAAAATGGAAATAAAGATTGAAAAGGATAAAGGGAAATATATTAGATCTAAATTTGCTGTCCTTGTCGACCAAATCCACCATTTATGGAAAGATCAAAGTGTGATCTTCTAGGATAAAAACCAGGAATTGCTGCAGCATAATAGGATTAGATCTTTTCAGCTTGTTAGTAAATCTTAGGACATCTATAAATAGGGATCCCATTTAGGTTGAGCTAGGAGGGTATGTAGTAGAAGAAAGAAATTAATAGAGAGTAAGGGGAATAGAATAGAGAAATCAGTAATAGGTGATAGTCATAAAGTGATCATTATGATCCTGTAATGATTTTAAAGATTATTGTAATCATGTTTTTGAATCAATAAAAGTACATTATTTCTATTTCATATTGCTTGTAAATGAGTGCGATTAAGATCTAAAGAGAGAGAGACTCATACCTTATTATGGACAAAGAGGCTGGCAACTTCCAGACCTAGGAGGAGGACTAACAACAGGCTTTTATTCTGATTTTGCTGTAGCAGAATGAGTTGTAGAACTTGTCCTTTCATTCCTTTGTAAACTACTAATGATATTTGCAATATTAGTTTATTTTATGTTTTGTGATTAATTATTTGGTTGTAATCCCCACTTTTAGCAAAGCTTTCAATTTATTGCAGACTTTCATTTTCAAAATTTGCTGTTTTCTGTAATTTCCTACATTTTATGTTTTGCTGTCAACCCCTGCACAGAAGATTGACAACCTTCTGTTACAGAGCCTTGACAGTTTTCATTTCCATATTAGAATTAGATTTTCATTACTATAAAAGTAATTAGATTTTCCTTCTACAATTAGAATCAGACTTTCATGTCTGCAACTGTTATTTATGCAACATAATTAGGTCTTATTCTGCAATTGTAATTAGGACTTCATTTATGTAGTTAATGATTAGTTTCTAATTCTGCAACTTAGATTAAGGTTTAATTCATGCAATTTAGAGATAGAAATGTCCTAAAACCCCCCACACAATTGGTTTCACCAATAAAACCTGTTGCTCTAGATTGACCTAAGTTATAGCCTTGTTTGCCCCTTCTTTCGCAGATAGCCTTGTACATAGCCCTAGATTGACAAATTCATTGAGAATTAATGATGTGTATAATGACAATGCATCAACACCCTAAGAGGATGTTGTACTGCATAGCTCCTTCCAAGACATGACACATCACAGGGATGGTCTTATGTCCCATCTTGATGGTTAGGACTATCATTCCCACAATATTGCATAAAGCATAATTAAAATCTCTCAATGCGTAAGCTCCTGGAATGATATTGGACTTGGGGATCTTGAGGTGTTCTATTGCTGTTGTTGTAATGATGTTTATTGATGAACCTGTATCGACCAAGATCCTCTTGAAAGGTAAGTTTTTTATTGCCACTACAATATTTAGCGGAGGATCTGGTAAGGCAATAGGAACTGTCTTAATATCATGATCATAGAATCAGATTATAGATTCTTGGCATTCTTGTACTTTTCCCACAAAGTGATTGAATGCATCCGCATCTTGTGGTTGGATCTCAATTGTCCTTAAAATATCCATTAGAGTCTCCCTATGCTTTGGGGACTGTTGTATGAGCTCATATATGGATAACTTAGCTAGAGTTATCTGTAGGTTTTGCTCTAATCTACTTTGAATAGTTACCATAGGTCGCATTGGACCTCGAAGGTTGTCTTGCCTTTGCCTAGGAGTGACTGGGATGTTCATGGGAGCTGCAGGTGGTTGCGGTTGACCATACCACATAGTACTTGTTGCTATGTTAAAAATCTCAACCATCCTAATGCATTCGTGGATAGGTATATCAGATTGAACCTGATTGAATTGGACCCCTTGCTCTCTAGGGACCTCATGATTGGGTAATGGGTTTCTGTATATGCTCATGTATCTATTATCAAAATCCAGTGGGTTGTCAACTTTGAGTTCTCCTGCATCAATCATGTTTTGCATTTTATGCTTAAAACCAATGCAAGCCTTAATTTCATGCCCTGGTATCCTATGATAAGGGTAAAATTGATCTTCCCTATATCCTTTTTGCCTAGGATAGTTGGGATCTATAAGAGGTATATCAAGAAATCTGATCCTCTTGGCCTCGCTCAGCTGATTGAAGATTGATTGCATTGATTCTATAAGAGGCATGAAATAGTGAGGTGGCTTGCGTTCTATGTTTCATCCCTGATTGTTCCTTTGATTGTAATTGGCTGGCAAGGGATGTTCTTGATAGTTATAGGGTTGTTATGCATCCCCATACTTAGGTGTATCCAATATAACTTGATTTCCTAGAGTAGGGTTGTCATGCTTATGATTGTACTTGTCATTCTTACCATTCTTGTTTGACTCCTTTTTATTTTGGAGTTTAAAGGTTCCCTCATCTACTTTTATTTCTTTGATGAGCTTGGCTTGTGCCAAAGCTTCCTCAAATGAAGGATACTGATGAAGTTGTAGCAAGAGGGAGATGTGTTTAGAACAAAATCTGGTGAACATACGAATGATATCTTCTATGGGAATGGAGAATGATAATTTTGCCATAACTTTTCTCCATCTATTCCCATAATCCATTATTGGCTCATCATCATACTGTTTCAAGTTGGCCAGGTCTAAAATATTCACCTTCTTCTTAGCACCAAAGGATAAATACTTTAAGAATGTGTTTACTAGTTGTTCAAAGTTGGTTATGCTATGCTTAGGTAGTTGGTTGAACCATTGAGTGGCAACACCTGAAAATGTAATTATGAATGTTCTTAGCATGAGAGCATCATTGTATTCAAGATGAAAATATGCATTGATAAAATTGGTGACATGCTCTTGTGCATCCTCTTCACCCTTAAACTTTTCTAACCTAGGAATATCAAAGTTCTTAGGATATGGAGGTCTAGGGATTAATGGGCACAATGGTTGGCTGTGTATTTTGCTCAATATTGGCAAGTTTCTAGCTGCCTCTTATTTCTCAAAGGTTTTCATATTTTTAGCAAGCTCTTGAAATGCCTTTGATGCACGAATTTCCTCCTCTTGTAAGCCTATTCATAGTGGCAATGGAGGTAACTCTCTATCCATTTGATTCATTCTATTTTTCTCCCTCCTACGAGGGGACTCAGGATTGTGATCCTGGTTTGTTGTGTTTGTCCTTCCCCCACTAGTTGGATTTTGTTCATGATTTGGTGGGGGATTTTGTTGTGGGCTATATTGTCTAGTGCACCTCTCCTTAGGTGAGTCAGGGCATCTAGTTCTTTGGTGGTCACCACCATTTGTATGTAAATTTTTAAGAGCTAGTCGCTCGACCTGCTCTCTTAAACGTTGCTCATGTTGGCGCAAGAGTCTTTCTCTTTGTTTATCTTGTTCGAGAGCTTCCACTAGCTCTTGCTCCTTATGTAATGAATTTTCTAATTGCCTCATTTGGTTATTTTATGCTATCATAGAAGACTCATATTATCTAACTTTGTTCTTGTTGTCTTGACTCGTAGATTCCTCGAGGAGGTTTTTGCTATACCTATACTCTTGCTAGCTAATGTGACTTGTTCAATGTATTGTTGAGTATCCCTAGGATCATATTATGTGCGTCTACTATAGGGTCACTCTAAGGTACCCCCAGACTAAGAGATGTTTTTAGAAGTCATACTTCATGAGCTTCCAGATGCGGAGTTCTTAGTAGCTACAGTCCTTTGAGTTGGTCATGTAGGAAACTGATCCAACCCATATAGATATCTTATTTTCCATGGATGATCCTATGGGGTGCCATTTACTCCTATGAGGTCATATTCTATGGGAATATTTCATTTTGTGTGAAGGATTTATTCTATTTTATTCCCATGGCTAGATGTAGCTATAGTTTCCTGCCCTTCAGTAGGTAGACCTATTTCATATGTTTCTTGTGAATCTTGGGGTGTGGCGACTCTTGCATGCCTTCTTGATGAAGAGGGCTTTGTGATATGTTTTATCCATGTATATGGAGATATAACATTATCGTCATACCTATGTGAATAATGAGTTTTAGAACATTATTTTTGTCCATGTGAGGAGGAGGCCCTTGAAGCTTCCTCTCGTCTTTGAGATGTTTCTATGTGTTTAGAGAAAGCCCTTGAGGTCTCCTCATGTCTCCTTGGTGAGGATGGATGTAAAGCCTCTTTTTGTTTATGTGAATTTGTTCCATGATGTGGTTCCTTGCTTTCTCAAGGATATCCCCCAAGGATTGAGTTATCACCTCTTAGGATCGTGGATCTATGTCTCACGATATTATGGGTAGGTCTTTCAATGTTACTACGACTCCGCCTATGGGTATGAGTTGCTTCAGTCTCTTCGTTGATATCAGACCGAGGGTGTTTACTTATTATTTTGACCATGTTGTCTATGAATTGATATTTTGAGTTGCAATTTAGGAATAGCCACACAATACCAAACAAATGTTTATCTTGATTAGTGGTTTAAGTGTGCCCTAAACTGTTTGGCGTGTTTTAATGTGTTGTTTTTTTGATTTTTTGCTCTTGTTATTGGATTTAGAATGAGAAGACTCATCCATAGTGACAATCAAGTACACCCATGCCAAACATGATTTTCTCAAAAGAAGCTAGGGTACATCGTTGAATACCCAATGGGGGGTTCACCTAGCTCTTCCACTCTAAACCAATGATTGTTCCAATAGTGGGAGACAGTTTGAGCACAAGTAACTTAGTATCACTATAAATAAGTTTCCCAATCCATTTATAGGAAGATCTAGGGGGTAAACCAGTGGAAGGATATGAATTCCAATGTCACTAGACTGAATTGAAGGTTGGTGATGAAATCCAACTCCCTAATGTTTAAATGAGACGTGCATGTGTGGTGTTCATTTTAAGCTTACATAACATAAAGTGCATCATATAGCAGCAATGAATATTTCCTATATGCCTAAGTGCAAAAATACATTTCAATATTCAAAAAGATGCATGAACTACTATGATTTATATGAGTGCACTTTATTTCATGTAGCTATGGCCTCTAGCAGGGCCTCAAAGCAAGCAAACAACATAAAATGTCTAGCACATTGGATTCTAAGGTGAACTTTTCAGGCATAAGCCACTGTTCCTAGAAACACCTAGTGGAAATATAAAAGATCTAAGATATGCAAAAATGCTTAATTATTTCTCCTTTTATTATTTCAATTTCCAAACATAAATGTTCTTTAAGTTCTATGTTTTAGACAAATAGAAGTATAAAGAAAGCTATAAAATATCAGAGAAGCTATACCAACCTTTGATCTAGCTCAGAGAGTCAGTTTTTTGATCTCTGCCGCACTCTAGTTCTAGCCACTATTGACCAGAGTGGCTGGTTCTTGGCCTCTGTAGCTCAGAGTAGCTAAAGCTGTATTGGCCACTATAGCTTAAAGTGGCTAATTTTTGGCCACTGTAGCTTAGAGCAGCTATACCTGCATACAAAACTAAGTTAGTATTCTGGTATCAAATGAAAAATTAGTGGATGTCCCATCATGATCACCATCTATAGCAACCCGGGATGCACACACCGCTTTACTCTACTTGCAATGTTATTAAAAACCCAATATGAAATGGAAGACAATGAAAAACATATAACATAGAAATAACAAAGATGGATCTCTTTATTCATATTGAAACTTGGTTACATGTCGGTCCCTCTTAGGGATACCCATTTCAATACAATAAAATTATAAATAGGTAAAGAGTGCCCCTTTCATGAAGAGTTGGTGCGCTTTCAAAAAGCTTCTCGTTTTTGCATATAGAAATGTATGGGGGCTTAAAGATACCTCCTTCTCCAGGTCTATTTCCTAGAGGGATCCATTTTGTTATCGTATGTCACATATTTTTTCTGATCAACCTATGGCCCTGTAAGCAATGAAGAAACAACACACACTTAGATTTCTAAGAATGCCTCCTCGGATGAGGTTGTTAGTACTGAATATAGCAAATGAAAGCAAATGCAAATTTAGACTAACTCTATGGATCAAACGAATGAAATTATGCTATGCTAATGATATACTAAAATAATGAATCTAATGCCTAAAAATCTAAGCTAAGCCTACAGGCCACTGTCCAAGACAACAACCGCTAAAGTGATTCTCATCCTCTTCACTCCAAATCTATGAACCAAAGCTTGTATCCAATGTTGAAATAATGGTGCTATGCTCTTCAATCTATCAGGGCTTCATCATACTTGTGATCTCCAAGGGAACTCTCCAAGTCTCGAAAGCTCTCCTTAATGACCAAGATCGATAAAAGATCGATTCTCTGATAAAATATGTCCCTTTTTCTCCTATTCTTGGTGCTTTTAGGCTTGCAAATTTTACAGTGTGAAACCATAGGTCTATGTACAAGCACTAGGAATGAACTTTTCATTCATAGTGTAAGTTAGCATGAGAAGCTTCTCGTATTTTCTATGTTTGGAATCTAGTTATCTGAAATATAACTTCCAACTTGAATATTTTATGCGAACTGGTCATTAGCATGAGAATATTTTCTCCTTTGTTTATGCTTGGAGGTCAGTTAACTAAAGTCTAAATGCAAACTCAAGTCTTCTATGTGAATTGGTCATGAGAAAGAATGCCAAGTTACTCCTGCTCACCTTTATTGCATGCAGACTGCCACTTCCACTCGTGATTAGGCTTGTTTGTTGACAAAACTACTTTTATGGCTTAGCCACTATCATTTGCAACGACTAAGATCTGGTGGCTATCGTCTACATTAGCTAAGTTCTGACCACTCTAGGCTTGAGTGGCTAAGATCTAGCCACTATTGGCTTGAGTGGCTAGGCTTGGATGGCTTGAAAAGGCCCTAAATGAGTGGTGAGAACCACTGTTGATGCTTGGAAAGTCCAAGATTATGTCATATGATCTTATGAATGTGTCTATGTGAGCATCTCCCCTAAGCATGACATGATTTAGGTGTCTATAGGCCCATACATAATCTCCAAAAGGGTTGGGCTTGGATCATATCACCTCACATCATTGGATGGTGTTGAAGAGCCTAAGCCTCTCAATATCATTCACTTGAAGGTATTTTATGCATAAAATACAAAAAAAATCAAATATGTCATAAAATACAAAAATAATACAAAGCATTAAAATCACAAACAAATCATAAAAATATAAAATATTTAGAAACAAAAAAACACTCCAAGTGTATCTTTATACCGCTTGGTCAAGATTACCAATAAAAAATGCTCCAAGGGTATCTTCACACCGCTTGGTCACCTTAATCAAAATGCTCCAAGGGTATCCAAGATGCTTGGTCAAAATAAATCAAAATGCTCCAAGGGTATCCAAGTCGCTTGGTCAAAATCAATCAAAATGCTCCAAGGGTATCCAAGCCGCTTGGTCAAAATCAATCAAAATTCTCCAAGGGTATCCAAGTCGCTTGGTCATATTAAATCAAAATGCTCCAAGGGTATCTTCTTGTTGCTTGGTCAAACCTTAAAATCCCCAAAGGCAAAATAAGCCCTTTTTTCAAAATAATCAAAGATAAAAAAACAATACAAAATGACCAAAAATACAAAAACAATACAAAATAAGCAAAAATACAAAAACAATGCAAACATCGAAAATACAAAAACATTTGCATCTTACACTTGCATCCATATAGTTGCATTACATTGAAAATCCCCATCCATTGCATTTGAATTATGATAGGTTATGATCACTATATTACAAATGATGCCACAGTTTGTATCACAACCACACATACTCAAATCCATATTCACCCATTCATCCATGTGTGTAACTATGTTTCTCAACACAACTGCTTCTTGTTGCTATAAGGAATAGGCTAAGGTTTTTCTGATCATTCAACCATATCTAGTGGTCTTAGCTAGCTTTTGTGGAAAGTCATATTGATTGGTAGAGGGTGATGGCTAGTGGTGATAATGCCTAGCATATTTTAGAATCCCGTCACTAATTAAAAATGTTAAAATCTTAGTTGGTACAAGGGAAAGATAAAAACTGCAAAAGTGGTCTAGGTTGCCTTAAGCAAAAATGGTCTTCCTTGCTCATCCCACTGTGCGATCGGTTCAAAGGTACTGAGAATTGGCAAAAGGACAAGTTCCACCCTACCCAGTTAAATACCTTGCTTTCATTAAAACAAGCAAAATCCCAGAGTCAAGCCAAATTCAAAAGAAAAATAAACAAGTGATTATCATCACTACATAAAATCCCTTGCTTTTATCAAAATAAGCAAAATCCCAAAATCAAGCAAAAGTTAAAAGCAAAAGAAACAAGTGATTACCATATCTACATAGATCCCTGGCTTAAAAGAAAAACAAATCAATAAAAAATAAACGAGTGTTTTTCATCACTAAGCATGAGCAAGTATCCCAAATAAAATGAAGAAAATAAGGGAATGGAGCTTGAATCCCTGAAATTCTCAGCATTGCACAAACTGGAAGGTGATCCCCATTACAAGTTTGGTGTACAACCAACTTGGCAATGGAGATATCCTTATGCATGATGATATGTCTATCACAATAGCATCTTGTAATTGTGTAGACCAATGTTTGCATGTGGATGAGATAGATTTGGGTAACCCAATACTGCCTAGTGGTATAGTCCAACTAAGTCCAACACATGATTAGATGAACAATTGAGGATCCTCGATCTTAGCAATGGGCTGAAAGAATCCTGCATAACATTGGAGTAAATAATTGAGTTCTATATAAATACATTCATTTATACACACAGGGATAATAAATATCTAGGACCATGATGAAATCCATGCTTTTCAAAAGTCTTGTATGGCTAGTATACAACTGTTGATAGGGTAACTAGAGTTTTTGAGTCTCACGTAAAACCTCAAAACTTCCTACATAGCAACAAATCTTATCATCGATCACATCATTAATTTTTCTTTATGAGGTTTGGTGAATTAAAGGGTGTTAACGGAGTAGGTTAGATATCGGATAGATGTCAAAAATGATATTTACATGACCACTAACTATTTTGAATCTTTTAAATTACAAGAAGCTTATCAAGAAAATGCATACATTCCACGTAATTGCATTTCACATATGGATGATCAAATAATTAATTCTTGTGATAAGAGTGATTATTTACATTCATAACTAATATAATTTTTGTGGTGTCACCCATTATATTATGGAACTCATATCATATGCATTCCTTATGAATGAAGCATATAGGTTCATGTACATTAGACCAAAAACCATGTATATAATACATTACACACATTAAACATAATGCAATTTGAATGCATACAACTAAATAAAATATTAAACATGCATTTAACAATAACATTGCATCCAAAAATACATAGTTCATAACTCATCCATTTACATCTAAGATCACAATCATTGCATCCACATGCATTACATCATAAAGTGGTAAGCAATTCATATAGGCAATATCCATATGCACCACATCATATAACCATAATAAAAACACATAAAATCCCATAAGCATCCACATATGCATACATCATAATCCATCTATGCACAAAATTATAAATATATCACTAAGTCAACTCATGATACATCACATCATGACATAATAATCAGATCATATAAGCATCTACATAAGCATTCGTCTAAGCATCCACATCATCATAAATATCACCTATCATCTAAAAACATCCAATAACCCATCATAACACCATAATCGCATCACATAAATGAAACATAAACATAATAAATAAATGAGAGACATAATAAATCATAGTACAAAAGTTCTCATATATAAATGTGTGAATCAAATACATAGATGTACAAAATTCCCATGGGCTACAATCATGTAGGTCAGCTGACCTCAAAAATAAAAGCCAAAGTACATCATGAATCAAATCGGGCCTGTGCCCCCTAGGTCATCGCCCCCTGTGGTTGGATCTAGGGTAGAATGGTGTGAAACCATTGGTCTCTTTGCATGGGCCTGAGTCCTTTGAATCGACCTGACTGAAGACTACCCCGAGGTAGAGCGCTTGCCAACCTATGATCCACCTGCACCTATCCTCTCCCTAGTAATGGCTCCTAGCCTCCTGATATACCATAGGAGAGTGACAATGTAGGATGTATCATCAGATATCTATGCATCACACTCATCCAAAAAGCTCTGTAGATGCCTATTTTATACCCTTGAATCCACCCCTGTAGGGCCCTGTGGTATAGTAGGAGCAACAACAATCTGCATCCCAGTACAAAACCCTCAGTAGTAGCCTAAAAAGCCTATATATGTGTCATGAGTTGTGCTATAGTGGCATCCTACTCCTGTACCTAGATCTTGGCTGATTAGAGCTCAGTATCTATAGAAGGAACAACCACAATCTGCATCCTAGTAGCACCACTCCTGATAGCAGACTGCAATACTTGTATCTGCATCGTGAGCTATGCTATAGTGGTATCTCACTATGCTATAGTGGCATCTTGCCATTGTACCTAGATCTTGGTCGACTAGAGCTCAGCCTCTACCTCATGCAATTGCACCCTAAGAGGAGAATCTCTCTCCTCGAGATCCAACTCATCCTCCTCCTTAGGAGCCTACTGCTCCTCTGCTATCATCGGATCTATCGGCTGGTCCCATCCCTCAGTCCTAGCTCAGACTCTCCACCCTGCTAGATTTACACCTCCATCACCACCGTCATCCTCACAGCCCAGGCTACCATCACCATGCCACAACCGATCCTCTCACCACTGCATGAAAGCATCTATGACTCCCCCATCAACTCCTGCATCAACTACTGGGGCATCCTCATCATCGATAAGCTCTATGATGTGGGGTGGACGAAGGTCTCTATCTACAATGATGTGGGGTGGATGAAGGTCCTACATCTTGCTATAATTTATACAGATGAAGGATGTAAGAGTAGAATAAATACTCTCTAATGATGCCCTTGTGGCCAATGATCCACCACTTGTGCCATGTTCTAACTGTAAATCTAGCTGGATCATCCCAAGCTAGGTAGTCGTGATATGGGTGCCATATGATATCTTGGGCCTATAGCCTAGTGAAAGAAGTAATGTAATGGGGGAGTTATTCCACATGAGGGTGGCTCTTGCACTTCTCGTGCTCTTGAGCCCATCTAGTAGCATAGCACTACATCAAACCATCAATATTTGTGATCTCTATGGTAAGCCCTTTGGGATGATCTACATAGATATGCTCTCATACTCATATATGTAGAAGCAAGCTACAAGCAATGCTGGCATGACCCCACCGAAATATGTGATACAACTCATCATAGCATTGCACTAGGAAAGCACTCCCCTATGGATAGATGATAGGGTCTGCACTATCCACCAAATATTGAACCATCATAAGCAGGTTCCAAGGGAACCTTAAATCTAAGTAGTCTGGGAGAAGCATGTTGCTGATGACCATCAACAACACTGCATACCTCTCAAAAAATACCCTCTCCCTATACCATCATAGAATAGACACACCACTAGATTTGGTGTCCTTTAGGGTATCCGCAACATGCCCCCCAAAAACCCGAGCAAATATTACCTCACGGTCCTTAGTTACCAAAGAAATGATGGCCACTCTATCAAAAGGAATACAAAAAATCCTATATACATCCTTTGGTGTGATAGTCATCTCACCAATAGGAAGGTGGAGGGTACTAGTCTTGGGATCCCATTGGCGAGCCATGGTCGTGAGGTAGGCCTAATATGACATAATATAGGGTAACCTAGTCACATTCTATAATCCATAGGTATTAAACCATGCCCAGTATGTATCATTTATACATGGTAGGAGGTCAAGAAAGAGCTTCGGGTCTTGATACCTAGCAAAAAGAATATAAGGACAAAAATAAAGGCATAACTATAGTGCATCCAAGGCATAAAATGTAATAAAACATGTAAAATGGTGCAAAAAATGATAGACTATCCTAAGTCTAAGTGAAATAGGAATAAACACACCTAATCATGCAAAAAATTTCAAAACTCAAAAAAATAATTAATCATCTCAAAATACAAAAAAAAATCAAAAAAATTACCTAAATTTTCCTTGTCACTTTTGTCTACAACAACCAGAAGTCGTCTGTTGAGGCCGGCAGTGGCCAAATCCCAATAGTCAAAATTTTAATCGTTGACTTTTGAATTGGTCGCTGTCATCAGGTGGTTACATACCTTTGATTTGACCCTATTTTCATCTTCCCTTCTTCTCTCTACTCTTTTGGTTCTTGATAAATGTTGTATGGTCACGCTTTGAGCATATACATACCTTTGATTTGATCCTATTATTCTCTTCCCTTTATCCTCCATTTCATAGGCTTACTTCCCCCCTATATTCCATCATAATCATCTACATCCATCAATCACGTTGATGACCATGAAATATTAGCATTTAGTTTGATTATTTCATGCATCCATTAACACCTTTTGGATTTGGTCCTATATATGGAAGCCCATATTTTGGGTACACCTTCTTGCATCTATCTATCTCACTTAGAATTATCAAGAAACACATTAGTCACATCCTCCTATATATTTTTGGGTATTTTGTCACAGCATGTAGACATTTCCCTTAGTCATGTTCTTTGTATTCCTTGTACATAAGCATTCCATTGCTCGTATATATCATGAAATTAGTTCTATTCTTAGCTGCATGTTAACAAGAAGTCTTTCTATTGCTCAACCATTCATGGTTAGTTTAATCAACCTATATCGAACATCATCAAAATCTATAGGATTTCAAAACTTTCTCTAGCTAAATTGAGTTTGTTCACGGACCACTCACACTTTACATCTTAAGAAAATTTTGAGTTTAGGGAGGACAACACCTTGCATAAGCCTCACCATATAGTCAATATTTTTCCATGCTCATCCTATAATTTGCATGATCAAAATATGACCCGGGGATAAAAAAAGGGACAAGCATAAGAAAAAATAGGAAACAAATAGAAAAAAAAGCCAACACCCACAAAAAAATAATAAAAAGAAACAACAACAAAAAAAGCACCATGAAAAGAGAATCAAAAGGAAGAGGGACAAAAAATAAAAGGAAATACCTCCAGGAGTACTATCAAAATGCTTGAATCCCTTTGGTACTTAGGTCTAAAATAACACCATGGGGTGATTTCCATCACTAGAAATAGGCTCTAAGAGCTTGCCTGGAAATGAAGAGTCTTATAAGTGGTGACACATCTATCACATTAGTGACCTTCTCTTTTACATATCACTGCATTCTTGTGGATGATCTAGCTACTTTAGCTAAGTTTGCAATAGGTTAGTCAAACCTCCCTCAAAATGGATAAATGAACATCATGTGCACACACAGGTCCATGAATGATTCAACCTTAGTTATGATAGTTAAGATATCTTCATGATTTTTAGTGGCCACTAGATTAGTTTGATTCTTCATACTATGTTGTTTGAGCTTCCAAAAATTATTTTAAACATTTGCTATGCTTGAGAATTAGGGTTGTGTAGCATCATCATTGAATTTGTTTATCACATACATCTTCTTACTCACACTTGTATTTTTTCTCATTCACCGAACAAGATCATGATGTGTTACATATATTTCATGTGTATCTTGTACACCTCAATTAGTTTGTACACCCCATGTTTTATTGTTTCATGTTCTGGTCATTGGTTAGTGTACTTCTTTTATTTTTGATTAACCATGATAAGTAAGATGGTATCCACACAAGGTGTAGTGCCCTCTATTTTTCTATATTATTATATCCTGCATGTACATAGGTTATCACATATAACCTCTACACATCATCATTCATACATACTCATGTTTAGTTAGGTTCATCATACCTAGAACACATAATTCATATCAAATACATTTAACACCATGTACACATTACATATACATGAAATCACACACATTGTATGTAGGCACAACACAAAATCATCATGTGCACCCTTAAAAAGGCTTGAAATTGTGCACTCATCACTTCTAAAATTAGGGTCATATTTTACCTAACTTTTCACTTGCCAAATCATTTCTAAATTTCCCAAAACTTTCACCATTGGATTGGTATTGAAAGAGCTTTCCAACAATATATGTTTTGTTTAATTTTGATATATTTTGGTCCCCCAAACCACCAAAACACTATACATGGGTTAAATGGTTAAAGTTCACATAGCATCATGTGAACCCAGGTTCACACACTACCATGTGAGCCTAGGTTTACACACTGCCATGCGAACCAACCCTAGTCACATAATTTTCATTTTTTTTGGCCTTTTTAGATTTCTCTTCAACTTTCATTTCTATTTTCCATATTTTCCATTTTTTATCACCATATTCTTCTATCAATCGACTCATCACCACTTTTCATCCATTTCATTACTGATTCCTCACTTGAGGGGGTATTCATATAAATATCTTCTTTGCATGTGATCAAACAAACACATATCCAATAATAGGTACTACATATATCTAAGAAAAGTTTTGCTGAATATTATCTCAACATAAATCCCATCCCAATCAGACATTCGCTAAATCATGATATCCATGTGCTAAGTTGACATATCTAAAATCCATTATTTATAGTGGTATTGACCACATTCTGAATGCTACACCTGATATGTCCTCATCAATTAGCTCAAATGGTTTGACAAATTTCTTCATGCAATCATTAATAAATCATAAGCAAAAATTCTATTCTCAATTGGACCATCTTGCATTTATTACAAGAACATAGTAGTCTTACGTTTCTCCAAAAAGCACCTAGTACAACATTGAAAAATATTGTACTAAATTTGTAAATCACTTGTTTCATCATCGTGTTTCTTTTGTACTAATCCAGATTCATTCATCCATAGATTCTTCATCTTCCTAATCACCTCATCACCTTATTCTATCATATTTTTGTATTAAACCATGTTCTACACAACATAGTAAAAAAAATGGTAAATGTAGACACCTAAAGTTTATACATAATCACCCATAGTCACTTGTAGGCATGCATAGGCACCTATAGGCAATTGTAGGCAATCGTAGGTAATCATAGTCAATTGTTGTTACAAAACCTACAAAAATACACAAATTACATCCAAAACACTTCCTATTCATGAAAGGGCCACCTAAAATCCCCTTTAGGTCACCTAAGCCCTTTTCTACACCTAATTAGGGCCCCCATGGGATCATTTCCTCCAAAAACCTTAATTATGCTAATTACAATTCTATTTTGAAAGTCACTTTTCACTTAAGTATTCTTTATGGCTTAAGTATGTTTAGTTAGGGTTAAATAAATATTAGTCCTAATTCTACCCTCATACATGTGTGCACCCACTTAGTTAGAATATTTCCAAATATACCTATCTAGCCTCCAAATAACCTAGGGATTAGCTAATCAAGGTTAACCCTAATCCTTGCTCACACATGTGTGCATCCTAGGATATTTCCTTTAGGGTACATGAAGGGATGAATCACATGCCACTTAATTACCCTAAATTCACCATGGTAGGACCTAATATAGAGTTTAGGCCACCTCACCAAGGACACATATCCCCCCTAGCCTTGGCCCACTCTATAAATAGAGGGCCATTTCCTTCATAATTCTCTCTCTTTATCTTTTGGTTTACTTACTAAAACTCTGTAGAAATCATGCTAGACCATCATAAATCACTTTTGTACATATCAGATATCAGAAAATAGTATTAGGAGCCCATATTTGAGCCAAATCTGTAGTAACAGTCAGCCCTAGAGTGGTTTGCATTAGTTTTTATCATATTTTTCTCTATTTCATGTCATTTTATTTGTATAAACATGGGGTCCCCAAACACATTATCATATTTTTACAGGTTTAAATAGGTATTGAAGACATCTCCAAGCATCCAAATGATGGCACACATGCAAATAATCCCACCCATATTGAGGGCACCAAAAAACATCAACAACTACATCTACGTCTACATTGAAAAAAGAGGAAAATCTGTCTCAAGAGAGACTATTCTGTAACACCCTTTTGGAATCAATAATAAAGAGCACTTTGCACATTTTCATTAGTTTTGAAATTGATGTTCTACTTTTCGTGTGTTATATTAACTAATTATAGATGATATAAGTTTTAACTAGAATCAATATTTTATTAAATAATGTATAGTTTTTAACCAAAAAACATTAATATAGGATGCAAATATTTATTCAAATTTGAGCCCTATTTAAATTTTACTATCCAAATTTGAATTTTTTTATATTAACCTATACCTCAAGGGGTGTTCATGGATGCTATATGTAATCCACCTATGGAAATGTAATCATGTTGAAATGTTTCTTTATAAGGTCAAAATCTTTGTTATTTACCATTCATATAAATTTGAAGTGAAAATATAAACAATAATATATATTAAATATTAAAGGTTATTGGATGATACATAATGTTTTATAAATATTTTTACAATAAATTTTAACTAATGAATAAAATAAATATTAAAAATATTATATCAAAAGGTATTATCTTAAGTGGTTACAAGTATGGACTTTCAAGGCAAAGACCTAGATTCAAATCTTAGCAGGAAATTTATTCATAAGCACCAAATATCACTATTTGGATTATTGAAATGCTATTGTAATATGGTCATAATGTAATACAAGTTGGGCTCATTTCAATCCAATATAATCAATTAAAAACTATTAGTATTATATTTAATAATAATTATGATTTTTATAATAAGGGCATGTGGTGGTTATCCTATCATAGAGAGTAGAGTTATAGATATTAGATTGTAAATATAATAATGATAATTTGTATATCAAGTGTATATGCTAATAGAAATGGTTTTCAATTGATTCCAATGTAATTATTTTTGTTTGTTGTTCTTCATCCATTTTTTATTTAAAGTATTTAGAATATTTTCATTAAACATAAGTAGTTTCTCTTATTGATCTTAACATAAAGGGAACCTATAATAGAAACCATGTATCCATGTAAGCATAGCCAAGGGAGATAAACTTGTTAAAGTTGAAAAAAGACTAAAATATTATGTTTTTCATATGTAGTTGAATGAGTAGTAGCACAAAGGTAATGACCTGACAAGGATGAATTTAAATGTGTAAGGTAAGCATAGGTGTGGGTGTAGCTTCAAATCCCCCTAGCCTATATTTTAAGAAATAAATATGCTTGCTCCACACATGGTAATTTTGTAGAATAAAATATATTATTGATAAATTTTATTACTATATTTGGACAAGCTAAGGAAGTCATTATGCCCTATAGGCAAAGGAAACACAAGATCAAACCTAAAACTAGATAAAAATCTAGAGGAATTATGTATGATTCAGTTTAGGACATGATTTAGTATGCAAGTGTTATTTGGGATAATCTAGGTAAAAATACAATTATAGAAAAGATAAAAGTAAAATCTAGATAGAGAGGTTATAATTCAACTGACCTGGTGTAGTACAAGAAGCAATTAAATCTAGGTAGAGAAGTTATAAATAAACTAACCTAGTGTAGTACAATAAGCAATTAAAATAAAAGAATGAGTGGGTGTGTGTGTGTGTGTGTGAGAGAGAGATCATTAAAATCTTAGGTGGATGTTTAATGTCATTCAAAACTTAAGAGTTTGAGGTCCTTTGACATTCTTTGTTACTTTCTAATCTTCTTGTTTAATGGGGATCCTAATCATGAAACTTGAGATAAGGAATTCTATGTAGGAGAAGAGGTAACCTAAGGAAGAAGAGGAGTGACTCCTTGTTATAGATTATGAGTGAGAATTATTGAGTGCTTGAGTATTTCTAGGAGGCATTATGAGATATTATCATAGAAAAAACCTAATTGGCTGTGCTAAAAAAATAACTAAAAGGTGAAGGAGATCAAGTATATTATTCTTGTTTCATTTAATTTACCGTTATTTGTTATAATTTAGAGATTAATCACTTAAAATATGATGTGGAATGATAAAATTTCCAATAAGAAATAGTTTAATGGTTGAGATATATGGGTTTCATAGCTCACACCAAGATTCAAATCCTAATGACACCAAATAACTCAATGTGGCTAGTCGATATAAGAGGGAAAGGGAAACCTTTTCAAAACTATACTTTAAAAAAAAAATTGAATTGAATTTGGTGAGCATGCCAACTAACAAGTAGTGCACTCATTGTTCAAAAGATAATTCAAAAATTTAGAAGTGGAATCTGACTCTATGGGATCTACAAAATCCATTTATAACATCAACTTAGTTAAAAGCCTTACAAATAGTAAGTGCACTAGGTTTTGATAGGACACTAAACTAGTAGAGTACGCTAGATGACATACACATTATAAAGTAGTGCACTAGTCAGTTTAGATAGTTTACTAGTAAAAAATTATAACTTTTAAATAGAAATAAATGGATTAAGGTTATATATATGTGTTTCTAGGATGTTTGAGAGTGGTTTGAAATTATTATATGTATAATAGAAAAAGTGGATTTTAAAAACTTTGGGATTTTATTAACACTTAAGTAGTTTCTAGATTATATGATTCTAGAATTAGTTAATTTTTAAGATGCATTATAGGACATTTATAATTAATATGAACCTATGTTCAAGGCCACTATATGGAAAACATGTGATGTCCTAAAGAATATAATTTTTAAATCACATTTTGTACACCATAGTAGTTGGCTACATTAGAAGGGTAGGTGTGATCATGCAAATTGGGATGATCATGAGGGTGCATGTCTCTTTTTGCTTGATATCACATACATGATTAGGGGGATGTCATATTATGTCCTACGAAGCTAGTTTTATTGTTAAATTTGCAAAAATATGGGGTTCAATGGGAGGCAAGATATATCCTCTAATTTTCTAGCATATCCTAGATGTAAAGACTTGATTTTGGGTTGCAAAAAAATGTACGCATATAAAAACATATTCTACAAGAATTTTTGTTTTGAATGCTTAAAAAAGTGATAAGATTTTTATTTACTTTGAGCAAGAATCTAAGAAGAATGTTCAAATACTAAATATTGTCCTAGAATGCACATGGGATTCACTTTTAATGCCTAGTGTTGAAGATGCAAACAGGATCTATATCCCTTTTTAACAATTTATAAAAGGAACCAATTTTCTATTGGTTTCATAAAATTTCTTTACAAAATGAAATAGGAGGCTAAAAATAATGAAATTAAAAAAGGTCCTATAATGCAGTTGAATGCGCTTCCAATTTCATGCCTAGTACAACAATTAAATCCTATAGCTATTTCTTTGATAATTTTATAACCAAAGATAACTTTTCTACTTATTTTATAAAATGTTATTACAAAACAAGAATAAAGCTAATAGATCAGACAAATCATATGATTTAAGACCCTAAAATGCAAATAAATTAAAATTTGAATAGATATAACCTAGTATTAGGCTAAGGTAGAAGTGCCACATAGAAGTGTCATGCAAAAGCAATGTGCAGAAGAACCAAGAAGAAGCACCACATAGAAATGATGCACAAAAGCACCATGTGGAAGTGCCATAGGCATAATTATATGGCACTTTATAATGTACCTATAGAAAACATAAACTATAAATAAAGACAAACATAATGATAGATGTAAGGGGGTTTACCTAATTTTGATAAGGATAAATAAGCTTCCTTGTTCAAAAGGACTAAACCCCTATTTATGAGATGAAATATTTAAAATAATGTAATCAAAAGGGAATAATTAATATAAAAAAGTAAAAACATACAAAGGGTTAAATGCTAGTAAGATAGGTTAGAAGATAATATGTTAAATAAATTTGGAAAATGAGAAGTAGATACAACCTAGAACCATGGGTTACCCATTTCCTAATGAAAACATCATAAAGGATCTTGTTGATTTATTTTAATGATGATTCAAAACTTGAAAAATACGTATGGGATATTGCCAAAATAATTTTATGGTTCCCTAATCAATATTTATCAAACCATCAATTATTGAATATTTTCACCTACAAGAGGAAATATCATGTATACCTCAAAGTTATAATGTCATTCTAGTAGCATTTTAGGAGGTATGTGCTATGGATATTTAGATAAATTGGTAGTGTGTAGAATATTGAATGTCAAAAGCCTCCATAAGGGGTGGTTTTATAGATAAAATAAACCCCTCTTGGAGAGGTCTTAGATAATTACTGGTAGAGAGACAAAATTTGGTTTATTGGGAGCTATATGGAATTGATTGAGAGTTACAAGGAGTTACATGGAGTTATAAAGGATTGACTGGGAGTTGAAAGGCGTGAAGTGTCATGCAATTTCCAATCAAGGATATTTGACTAGTAATTTTCTACATTGATATAAATGAATTTGATTAATGAGATAAGAAACATGGCAGAAATATTGGGTATTTATGCTAACCAAGAAAAAGATAAAATTAAAAGTTCTCCTACAAATTTTAAGAAGCCCAAAAGTTTCTATAGGCTTTGAAGAGTCATTGTGACTTTTGGAATTCTAGAATGTGAAATGAAGGGTTGTAATGTCATTTTATCTCTTGTAAATGTACAATAGTGTAAAATAGTTGTAGAATAATGTGGATAAAGATTTTAATACTTTTGAGTTAATTTGGAATGAGAAACAATAGTCTATTTCATTAATTTTGAGAAAACTATGCTTGTTATCCTTATTTTCTAAAACCTATAGTCAACTTGTAGAGCTTATAAATTTTGTTTTATATATCTATTTTTCACATGTGACATATTGTTGGAAATTTATTATTGTTTACAATTTACTCACAAAATTTCATTGAATTCTGAGTAGTTTTGATCCCTCAAATTTTAACAGTCTTGCGTTACTACAATTTTTGCTATAATTTTTTGTTGAAATTTTTGTTATATTTTTTGTTGCACCTTTTTGCTCTTTGGTTTTGGGTCAAATAGTTTATTTGGTATCAATGATTTATTGGTATTTGGATTTGAGTGAACTTGGTTTTATATTTCTTGGATAAGTTCATTGAAGAAAAATTTCATTTATTGTTTCTTGAGTCTAATGGTCAACTTCAACAACTCATTACCCATTCCAAAATTTAATGGGCAAGATTAATATTATTAGAGCATAAATATGAGGACATTGTTAATTGGAAAATATATTTGATAGGTAGTGGAGAGTGGTTATGAAGAACCACTTGATTAGAACACATTACAAGGGAATGATAGGACAACAAAAAGGGAAAAAAATAAGAAGAACTAATTAACCCTCTACCATATTCAATTTATTTGCATGTATTGTTGCTACTACATCAGAAAAGGAGGACTGGTATTCTCTTCAAGAGGCTTACAAAGTAAGTGACCAAGTGAAAATGGTAAAGTTGCAGACCATGAAGAAATATTTTGAGAATCTATAGATGAAAGAGGCTAAAAGTATGGGTGATTATTGTGTTAGAGTGAAGGATGTGGTGAAAAAGATGGCCATATTTAGAGAGACCTTGAAAAAGGAGGTAGTTGTGAATAAGGTATTGATATCTCTTACCCCTAAAGGAATCATGTTGTAATACTTTTTTAGGAGAGTAAAAATTTGCATACACTTGAATTTGATTTCCGAGTTGGTTCTCTTATGTCACATGAGGAAAGACTAAGAGAAACTAGTAAAGAAAATGAGGAGAATGATTTTAATTCTAAATTGAAAATTTCTAAGAATTATGAATTTGGTCCAAGCATGAGTAAAAAATCATATGGAAGATGACAAAATTAGAATTACTCAAGAGGTAGAGGAGGAAGAGAAAGAGGAGTTGTTTCTACTAGAAGAGGACAAGGAAGAGCTAATAAAAAAAGAGTTGAATATTACAATTGTCATAGAATGAGCCACATTGCATGATATTGTAATTTGAAGAACATAAATGGAGATAGAATAGCTCACTGTGTATGTGAGGATGAAGCTACACAAGGTAATTTGTTTTTGACTAGTGACATGGCTGAAAAATCTAGTCAACAAATTTGGTATCTAGATTCCAGTTGTTCTAACCACATTACTAAAAAGAAAGAGTTATTTGTTGATGTGAATGAGAATTTCAAGACCAAGATTATTATTAGGAACAATAATACCATGGTTGTGGCTGTAAAAGAAACCATGGATGTTGGAACTAAATAAGGTACAAAGAAAATTCATGATATCTATTATGCTCCTAATTTGAAGAATAATTTGTTGAGTGTTGGATGAATTGTAAAAAATAACTATAAAGTTGTGTTTTGTAACAATGAATGTATCATTTATGATAAGAATAATAGGAACCGTGTGGTCACCAATATTCCTATGTCAAAGAACCAAATATTTTCTTTGAATTTTGGAGGGAGCATGAACATGGAACACATGGCACTTGAAGATAAGAATTGGATTTGGCATCTCATATTTGGACACTTGAATTTTATAAGTATAGAATTTATGTCTTCACAAGATATGGTAAATGGACTACCTAAGGTTGGAGAGCACAAGGGTGTGTGTGAAGCATGTGTGATTGGAAAGCATGTGAGGAAGGAGTTTCCAAAAGGAAAATAAAGTGTTTGAGAATTGACCGTGGAGGAGAATTTTGTTCAAATGAGTTCAATTATTGTTCCAAATAATATGGCATCAAGAGGAATCTCATTACAACCTATACACCATAGCAAAATGGGGTAGCTGAGAGAAAAAATAGAACCATTTTAGAAATGGAAAGAAGCATGTTGAAAATAAAAATTTTGAGCAATTCTTATTGGTCGTATGCAATTGATACAATAAATCAAAATGATCCAAGGGTATCCAAGATGCTTGGTCACCTTAATCAAAATGATCCAAGGGTATCCAAGATGCTTGGTCAAAATAAATCAAAATGTTCCAAGGGTATCCAAGTCGCTTGGTAAAAATCAATCAAAATGCTCCAAGGGTATCCAAGCCGCTTGATCAAAACCAATCAAAATTCTCCCAGGGTATCCAAGCTGCTTGGTCATATTAAATCAAAATGCTCCAAGGGTATCTGCTTGTTGCTTGGTCAAACCTTAAAGTCCCCAAAGGCAAAATAAGCCCTTTTTTCAAAATAATCAAAGATAAAAAAACAATACAAAATGACCAAAAATACAAAAACAATACAAAATAAGCAAAAATACAAAAACAATGCAAACATCGAAAATACAAAAACATTTGCATCTTACACTTGCATCCATATAGTTGCATTACATTGAAAATCCCCATCCATTGCATTTGAATTATGATAGGTTATGATCACTATATTACAAATGATGCCACAGTTTGTATCACAACCACACATACTCAAATCCATATTCACCCATTCATCCATGTGTGTAACTATGTTTCTCAACACAACTGCTTCTTGTTGCTATAAGGAATAGGCTAAGGTTTTTCTGATCATTCAACCATATCTAGTGGTCTTAGCTAGCTTTTGTGGAAAGTCATATTGATTGGTAGAGGGTGATGGCTAGTGGTGATAATGCCTAGCATATTTTAGAATCCCGTCACTAATTAAAAATGTTAAAATCTTAGTTGGTACAAGGGAAAGATAAAAACTGCAAAAGTGGTCTAGGTTGCCTTAAGCAAAAATGGTCTTCCTTGCTCATCCCACTGTGCGATCGGTTCAAAGGTACTGAGAATTGGCAAAAGGACAAGTTCCACCCTACCCAGTTAAATACCTTGCTTTCATTAAAACAAGCAAAATCCCAGAGTCAAGCCAAATTCAAAATAAAAATAAACAAGTGATTATCATCACTACATAAAATCCCTTGCTTTTATCAAAATAAGCAAAATCCCAAAATCAAGCAAAAGTTAAAAGCAAAAGAAACAAGTGATTACCATATCTACATAGATCCCTGGCTTAAAAGAAAAACAAATCAATAAAAAATAAACAGTGATTTTCATCACTAAGCATGAGCAAGTATCCCAAATAAAATGAAGAAAATAAGGGAATGGAGCTTGAATCCCTGAAATTCTCAGCATTGCACAAACTGGAAGGTGATCCCCATTACAAGTTTGGTGTACAACCAACTTGGCAATGGAGATATCCTTATGCATGATGATATGTCTATCACAATAGCATCTTGTAATTGTGTAGACCAATGTTTGCATGTGGATGAGATAGATTTGGGTAACCCAATACTGCCTAGTGGTATAGTCCAACTAAGTCCAACACATGATTAGATGAACAATTGAGGATCCTCGATCTTAGCAATGGGCTGAAAGAATCCTGCATAACATTGGAGTAAATAATTGAGTTCTATATAAATACATTCATTTATACACACAGGGATAATAAATATCTAGGACCATGATGAAAGCCATGCTTTTCAAAAGTCTTGTATGGCTAGTATACAACTGTTGATAGGGTAACTAGAGTTTTTGAGTCTCACGTAAAACCTCAAAACTTCCTACATAGCAACAAATCTTATCATCGATCACATCATTAATTTTTCTTTATGAGGTTTGGTGAATTAAAGGGTGTTAACGGAGTAGGTTAGATATCGGATAGATGTCAAAAATGATATTTACATGACCACTAACTATTTTGAATCTTTTAAATTACAAGAAGCTTATCAAGAAAATGCATACATTCCACGTAATTGCATTTCACATATGGATGATCAAATAATTAATTCTTGTGATAAGAGTGATTATTTACATTCATAACTAATATAATTTTTGTGGTGTCACCCATTATATTGTGGAACTCATATCATATGCATTCCTTATGAATGAAGCATATAGGTTCATGTACATTAGACCAAAAACCATGTATATAATACATTACACACATTAAACATAATGCAATTTGAATGCATACAACTAAATAAAATATTAAACATGCATTTAACAATAACATTGCATCCAAAAATACATAGTTCATAACTCATCCATTTACATCTAAGATCACAATCATTGCATCCACATGTATTACATCATAAAGTGGTAAGCAATTCATATAGGCAATATCCATATGCACCACATCATATAACCATAATAAAAACACATAAAATCCCATAAGCATCCACATATGCATACATCATAATCCATCTATGCACAAAATTATAAATATATCACTAAGTCAACTCATGATACATCACATCATGACATAATAATCAGATCATATAAGCATCTACATAAGCATTCGTCTAAGCATCCACATCATCATAAATATCACCTATCATCTAAAAACATCCAATAAACCATCATAACACCATAATCGCATCACATAAATGAAACATAAACATAATAAATAAATGAGAGACATAATAAATCATAGTACAAAAGTTCTCATATATAAATGTGTGAATCAAATACATAGATGTACAAAATTCCCATGGGCTACAATCATGTAGGTCAGCTGACCTCAAAAATAAAAGCCAAAGTACATCATGAATCAAATCGGGCCTGTGCCCCCTAGGTCATCACCCCCTGTGGTTGGATCTCGGGTAGAATGGTGTGAAACCATTGGTCTCTTTGCATGGGCCTGAGTCCTTTGAATCGGCCTGACTGAAGACTACCCCGAGGTAGAGCGCTTGCCAACCTATGATCCACCTGCACCTATCCTCTCCCTAGTAATGGCTCCTAGCCTCCTGATCTACCATAGGAGAGTGACAATGTAGGATGTATCATCAGATATCTATGCATCACACTCATCCAAAAATCTCTGTAGATGCCTATTTTATACCCTTGAATCCACCCCTGTAGGGCCCTGTGGTATAGTAGGAGCAACAACAATCTGCATCCCAGTACAAAACCCTCAGTAGTAGCCTAAAAAGCCTATATATGTGTCATGAGTTGTGCTATAGTGGCATCCTACTCCTGTACCTAGATCTTGGCTGATTAGAGCTCAGTATCTATAGAAGGAACAACCACAATCTGCATCCTAGTAGCACCACTCCTGATAGCAGACTGCAATACTTGTATCTGCATCGTGAGCTATGCTATAGTGGTATCTCACTATGCTATAGTGGCATCTTGCCATTGTACCTAGATCTTGGTCGACTAGAGCTCAGCCTCTACCTCATGCAATTGCACCCTAAGAGGAGAATCTCTCTCCTCGAGATCCAACTCATCCTCCTCCTTAGGAGCCTACTGCTCCTCTGCTATCATCGGATCTATCGGCTGGTCCCATCCCTCAGTCCTAGCTCAGACTCTCCACCCTGCTATATTTACACCTCCATCACCACCGTCATCCTCACAGCCCAGGCTACCATCACCATGCCACAACCGATCCTCTCACCACTGCATGAAAGCATCTATGACTCCCCCATCAACTCCTGCATCAACTACTGGGGCATCCTCATCATCGATAAGCTCTATGATGTGGGGTGGACGAAGGTCTCTATCTACAATGATGTGGGGTGGATGAAGGTCCTACATCTTGCTATAATTTATACAGATGAAGGATGTAAGAGTAGAATAAATACTCTCTAATGATGCCCTTGTGGCCAATGATCCACCACTTGTGCCATGTTCTAACTGTAAATCTAGCTGGATCATCCCAAGCTAGGTAGTCGTGATATGGGTGCCATATGATATCTTGGGCCTATAGCCTAGTGAAAGAAGTAATGTAATGGGGGAGTTATTCCACATGAGGGTGGCTCTTGCACTTCTCGTGCTCTTGAGCCCATCTAGTAGCATAGCACTACATCAAACCATCAATATTTGTGATCTCTATGGTAAGCCCTTTGGGATGATCTACATAGATATGCTCTCATACTCATATATGTAGAAGCAAGCTACAAGCAATGCTGGCATGACCCCACCGAAATATGTGATACAACTCATCATAGCATTGCACTAGGAAAGCACTCCCCTATGGATAGATGATAGGGTCTGCACTATCCACCAAATATTGAACCATCATAAGCAGGTTCCAAGGGAACCTTAAATCTAAGTAGTCTGGGAGAAGCATGTTGCTGATGACCATCAACAACACTGCATACCTCTCAAAAAATACCCTCTCCCTATACCATCATAGAATAGACACACCACTAGATTTGGTGTCCTTTAGGGTATCCGCAACATGCCCCCCAAAAACCCGAGCAAATATTACCTCACGGTCCTTAGTTACCAAAGAAATGATGGCCACTCTATCAAAAGGAATACAAAAAATCCTATATACATCCTTTCGTGTGATAGTCATATCACCAATAGGAAGGTGGAGGGTACTAGTCTTGGGATCCCATTGGCGAGCCATGGTCGTGAGGTAGGCCTAATATGACATAATATAGGGTAACCTAGTCACATTCTATAATCCATAGGTATTAAACCATGCCCAGTATGTATCATTTATACATGGTAGGAGGTCAAGAAAGAGCTTCGGGTCTGGATACCTAGCAAAAAGAATATAAGGACAAAAATAAAGGCATAACTATAGTGCATCTAAGGCATAAAATGTAATAAAACATGTAAAATGGTGCAAATAATGATAGACTATCCTAAGTCTAAGTGAAATAGGAATAAACACACCTAATCATGCAAAAAATTTCAAAACTCAAAAAAATAATTAATCATCTCAAAATACAAAAAAAAATAAAAAAAATTACCTAAATTTTCCTTGTCACTTTTGTCTACAACAACCAGAAGTCGTCTGTTGAGGCCGGCAGTGGCCAAATCCCAATAGTCAAAATTTTAATCGTTGACTTTTGAATTGGTCGCTGTCATCAGGTGGTTACATACCTTTGATTTGACCCTATTTTCATCTTCCATTCTTCTCTCTACTCTTTTGGTTCTTGATAAATGTTGTATGGTCACGCTTTGAGCATATACATACCTTTGATTTGATCCTATTATTCTCTTCCCTTTATCCTCCATTTCATAGGCTTACTTCCCCCCTATATTCCATCATAATCATCTACATCCATCAATCACGTTGATGACCATGAAATATTAGCATTTAGTTTGATTATTTCATGCATCCATTAACACCTTTTGGATTTGGTCCTATATATGGAAGCCCATATTTTGGGTACACCTTCTTGCATCTATCTATCTCACTTAGAATTATCAAGAAACACATTAGTCACATCCTCCTATATATTTTTGGGTATTTTGTCACAAGCATGTAGACATTACCCCTAGTCATGTTCTTTGTCTTCCTTGTACATAAGCATTCCATTGCTCGTATATATCATGACATTAGTTCTATTCTTAGCTGCATGTTAACAAGAAGTCTTTCTATTGCTCAACCATTCATGGTTAGTTTAATCAACCTATATCGAACATCATCAAAATCTATAGGATTTCAAAACTTTCTCTAGCGAAATTGAGTTTGTTCACAGACCACTCACACTTTACATCTTAAGAAAATTGTGAGTTTAGGGAGGACAACACCTTGCATAAGCCTCACCATACAGTCAATAGTTTTCCATGCTCATCCTATAATTTGCATGATCAAAATATGACCCGGGGATAAAAAAAGGGACAAGCATAAGAAAAAATAGGAAACAAATAGAAAAAAAAGCCAACACCCACAAAAAAATAATAAAAAGAAACAACAACAAAAAAAGCACCATGAAAAGAGAATCAAAAGGAAGAGGGACAAAAAATAAAAGGAAATACCTCCAGGAGTACTATCAAAATGCTTGAATCCCTTTGGTACTTAGGTCTAAAATAACATCATGGGGTGATTTCCATCACTAGAAATAGGCTCTAAGAGCTTGCCTGGAAATGAAGAGTCTTATAAGTGGTGACACATCTATCACATTAGTGACCTTCTCTTTTACATATCACTGCATTCTTGTGGATGATCTAGCTACTTTAGCTAAGTTTGCAATAGGTTAGTCAAACCTCCCTCAAAATGGATAAATGAACATCATGTGCACACACAGGTCCATGAATGATTCAACCTTAGTTATGATAGTTAAGATATCTTCATGATTTTTAGTGGCCACTAGATTAGTTTGATTCTTCATACTATGTTGTTTGAGCTTCCAAAAATTATTTTAAACATTTGCTATGCTTGAGAATTAGGGTTGTGTAGCATCATCATTGAATTTGTTTATCACATACATCTTCTTACTCACACTTGTATTTTTTCTCATTCACCGAACAAGATCATGATGTGTTACATATATTTCATGTGTATCTTGTACACCTCAATTAGTTTGTACACCCCATGTTTTATTGTTTCATGTTCTGGTCATTGGTTAGTGTACTTCTTTTATTTTTGATTAACCATGATAAGTAAGATGGTATCCACACAAGGTGTAGTGCCCTCTATTTTTCTATATTATTATATCCTGCATGTACATAGGTTATCACATATAACCTCTACACATCATCATTCATACATACTCATGTTTAGTTAGGTTCATCATACCTAGAACACATAATTCATATCAAATACATTTAACAACATGTACACATTACATATACATAAAATCACACACATTGTATGTAGGCACAACACAAAATCATCATGTGCACCCTTAAAAAGGCTTGAAATTGTGCACTCATCACTTCTAAAAGTAGGGTCATATTTTACCTAACTTTTCACTTGCCAAATCATTTCTAAATTTCCCAAAACTTTCACCATTGGATTGGTATTGAAAGAGCTTTCCAACAATATATGTTTTGTTTAATTTTGATATATTTTGGTCCCCCAAACCACCAAAACACTATACATGGGTTAAATGGTTAAAGTTCACATAGCATCATGTGAACCCAGGTTCACACACTACCATGTGAGCCTAGGTTTACACACTGCCATGCGAACCAACCCTAGTCACATAATTTTCATTTTTTTTGGCCTTTTTAGATTTCTCTTCAACTTTCATTTCTATTTTCCATATTTTCCATTTTTTATCACCATATTCTTCTATCAATCGACTCATCACCACTTTTCATCCATTTCATTACTGATTCCTCACTTGAGGGGGTATTCATATAAATATCTTCTTTGCATGTGATCAAACAAACACATATCCAATAATAGGTACTACATATATCTAAGAAAAGTTTTGCTGAATATTATCTCAACATAAATCCCATCCCAATCAGACATTCGCTAAATCATGATATCCATGTGCTAAGTTGACATATCTAAACTCCATTATTTATAGTGGTATTGACCACATTCTGAATGCTACAACTGATATGTCCTCATCAATTAGCTCAAATGGTTTGACAAATTTCTTCATGCAATCATTAATAAATCATAAGCAAAAATTCTATTCTCAATTGGACCATCTTGCATTGATTACAAGAACATAGTAGTCTTACGTTTCTCCAAAAAGCACCTAGTACAACATTGCAAAATATTGTACTAAATTTGTAAATCACTTGTTTCATCATCGTGTTTCTTTTGTACTAATCCAGATTCATTCATCCATAGATTCTTCATCTTCCTAATCACCTCATCACCTTATTCTATCATATTTTTGTATTAAACCATGTTCTACACAACATAGTAAAAAAAATGGTAAATGTAGACACCTAAAGTTTATACATAATCACCCATAGTCACTTGTAGGCATGCATAGGCACCTATAGGCAATTGTAGGCAATCGTAGGTAATCATAGTCAATTGTTGTTACAAAACCTACAAAAATACACAAATTACATCCAAAACACTTCCTCTTCATGAAAGGGCCACCTAAAATCCCATTTAGGTTGCCTAAGCCCTTTTCTACACCTAATTAGGCCCCCCATGGGATCACTTCCTCAAAAAACCTTAATTATGCTAATTACAATTCTATTTTGAAAGTCACTTTTCACTTAAGTATTCTTTATGGCTTAAGTATGTTTAGTTAGGGTTAAATAAATATTAGTCCTAATTCTACCCTCATACATGTGTGCACCCACTTAGTTAGAATATTTCCAAATATACCTATCTAGCCTCCAAATAACCTAGGGATTAGCTAATCAAGGTTAACCCTAATCCTTGCTCACACATGTGTGCATCCTAGGATATTTCCTTTAGGGTACATGAAGGGATGAATCACATGCCACTTAATTACCCTAAATTCACCATGGTAGGACCTAATATAGAGTTTAGGCCACCTCACCAAGGACACATATCCCCCCTAGCCTTGGCCCACTCTATAAATAGAGGGCCATTTCCTTCATAATTCTCTCTCTTTATCTTTTGGTTTACTTACTAAAACTCTGTAGAAATCATGCTAGACCATCATAAATCACTTTTGTACATATCAGATATCAGAAAATAGTATTAGGAGCCCATATTTGAGCCAAATCTGTAGTAACAGTCAGCCCTAGAGTGGTTTGCATTAGTTTTTATCATATTTTTCTCTATTTCATGTCATTTTATTTGTATAAACATGGGGTCCCCAAACACATTATCATATTTTTACAGGTTTAAATAGGTATTGAAGACATCTCCAAGCATCCAAATGATGGCACACATGCAAATAATCCCACCCATATTGAGGGCACCAAAAAACATCAACAACTACATCTACGTCTACATTGAAAAAAGAGGAAAATCTGTCTCAAGAGAGACTATTCTGTAACACCCTTTTGGAATCAATAATAAAGAGCACTTTGCACATTTTCATTAGTTTTGAAATTGATGTTCTACTTTTCGTGTGTTATATTAACTAATTATAGATGATATAAGTTTTAACTAGAATCAATATTTTATTAAATAATGTATAGTTTTTAACCAAAAAACATTAATATAGGATGCAAATATTTATTCAAATTTGAGCCCTATTTAAATTTTACTATCCAAATTTGAATTTTTTTATATTAACCTATACCTCAAGGGGTGTTCATGGATGCTATATGTAATCCACCTATGGAAATGTAATCATGTTGAAATGTTTCTTTATAAGGTCAAAATATTTGTTATTTACCATTCATATAAATTTGAAGTGAAAATATAAACAATAATATATATTAAATATTAAAGGTTATTGGATGATACATAATGTTTTATAAATATTTTTACAATAAATTTTAACTAATGAATAAAATAAATATTAAAAATATTGTATCAAAAGGTATTATCTTAAGTGGTTACAAGTATGGACTTTCAAGGCAAAGACCTAGATTCAAATCTTAGCAGGAAATTTATTCATAAGCACCAAATATCACTATTTGGATTATTGAAATGCTATTGTAATATGGTCATAATGTAATACAAGTTGGGCTCATTTCAATCCAATATAATCAATTAAAAACTATTAGTATTATATTTAATAATAATTATGATTTTTATAATAAGGGCATGTGGTGGTTATCCTATCATAGAGAGTAGAGTTATAGATATTAGATTGTAAATATAATAATGATAATTTGTATATCAAGTGTATATGCTAATAGAAATGGTTTTCAATTGATTCCAATGTAATTATTTTTGTTTGTTGTTCTTCATCCATTTTTTATTTAAAGTATTTAGAATATTTTCATTAAACATAAGTAGTTTCTCTTATTGATCTTAACATAAAGGGAACCTATAATAGAAACCATGTATCCATGTAAGCATAGCCAAGGGAGATAAACTTGTTAAAGTTGAAAAAAGACTAAAATATTATGTTTTTCATATGTAGTTGAATGAGTAGTAGCACAAAGGTAATGACCTGACAAGGATGAATTTAAATGTGTAAGGTAAGCATAGGTGTGGGTGTAGCTTCAAATCCCCCTAGCCTATATTTTAAGAAATAAATATGCTTGCTCCACACATGGTAATTTTGTAGAATAAAATATATTATTGATAAATTTTATTACTATATTTGGACAAGCTAAGGAAGTCATTATGCCCTATAGGCAAAGGAAACACAAGATCAAACCTAAAACTAGATAAAAATCTAGAGGAATTATGTATGATTCAGTTTAGGACATGATTTAGTATGCAAGTGTTATTTGGGATAATCTAGGTAAAAATACAATTATAGAAAAGATAAAAGTAAAATCTAGATAGAGAGGTTATAATTCAACTGACCTGGTGTAGTACAAGAAGCAATTAAATCTAGGTAGAGAAGTTATAAATAAACTAACCTAGTGTAGTACAATAAGCAATTAAAATAAAAGAATGAGTGGGTGTGTGTGTGTGTGTGTGAGAGAGAGATCATTAAAATCTTAGGTGGATGTTTAATGTCATTCAAAACTTAAGAGTTTGAGGTCCTTTGACATTCTTTGTTACTTTCTAATCTTCTTGTTTAATGGGGATCCTAATCATGAAACTTGAGATAAGGAATTCTATGTAGGAGAAGAGGTAACCTAAGGAAGAAGAGGAGTGACTCCTTGTTATAGATTATGAGTGAGAATTATTGAGTGCTTGAGTATTTCTAGGAGGCATTATGAGATATTATCATAGAAAAAACCTAATTGGCTGTGCTAAAAAAATAACTAAAAGGTGAAGGAGATCAAGTATATTATTCTTGTTTCATTTAATTTACCGTTATTTGTTATAATTTAGAGATTAATCACTTAAAATATGATGTGGAATGATAAAATTTCCAATAAGAAATAGTTTAATGGTTGAGATATATGGGTTTCATAGCTCACACCAAGATTCAAATCCTAATGACACCAAATAACTCAATGTGGCTAGTCGATATAAGAGGGAAAGGGAAACCTTTTCAAAACTATACTTTAAAAAAAAAATTGAATTGAATTTGGTGAGCATGCCAACTAACAAGTAGTGCACTCATTGTTCAAAAGATAATTCAAAAATTTAGAAGTGGAATCTGACTCTATGGGATCTACAAAATCCATTTATAACATCAACTTAGTTAAAAGCCTTACAAATAGTAAGTGCACTAGGTTTTGATAGGACACTAAACTAGTAGAGTACGCTAGATGACATACACATTATAAAGTAGTGCACTAGTCAGTTTAGATAGTTTACTAGTAAAAAATTATAACTTTTAAATAGAAATAAATGGATTAAGGTTATATATATGTGTTTCTAGGATGTTTGAGAGTGGTTTGAAATTATTATATGTATAATAGAAAAAGTGGATTTTAAAAACTTTGGGATTTTATTAACACTTAAGTAGTTTCTAGATTATATGATTCTAGAATTAGTTAATTTTTAAGATGCATTATAGGACATTTATAATTAATATGAACCTATGTTCAAGGCCACTATATGGAAAACATGTGATGTCCTAAAGAATATAATTTTTAAATCACATGTTGTACACCATAGTAGTTGGCTACATTAGAAGGGTAGGTGTGATCATGCAAATTGGGATGATCATGAGGGTGCATGTCTCTTTTTGCTTGATATCACATACATGATTAGGGGGATGTCATATTATGTCCTACGAAGCTAGTTTTATTGTTAAATTTGCAAAAATATGGGGTTCAATGGGAGGCAAGATATATCCTCTAATTTTCTAGCATATCCTAGATGTAAAGACTTGATTTTGGGTTGCAAAAAAATGTATGCATATAAAAACATATTCTACAAGAATTTTTGTTTTGAATGCTTAAAAAAGTGATAAGATTTTTATTTACTTTGAGCAAGAATCTAAGAAGAATGTTCAAATACTAAATATTGTCCTAGAATGCACATGGGATTCACTTTTAATGCCTAGTGTTGAAGATGCAAACAGGATCTATATCCCTTTTTAACAATTTATAAAAGGAACCAATTTTCTATTGGTTTCATAAAATTTCTTTACAAAATGAAATAGGAGGCTAAAAATAATGAAATTAAAAAAGGTCCTATAATGCAGTTGAATGCGCTTCCAATTTCATGCCTAGTACAACAATTAAATCCTATAGCTATTTCTTTGATAATTTTATAACCAAAGATAACTTTTCTACTTATTTTATAAAATGTTATTACAAAACAAGAATAAAGCTAATAGATCAGACAAATCATATGATTTAAGACCCTAAAATGCAAATAAATTAAAATTTGAATAGATATAACCTAGTATTAGGCTAAGGTAGAAGTGCCACATAGAAGTGTCATGCAAAAGCAATGTGCAGAAGAACCAAGAAGAAGCACCACATAGAAATGATGCACAAAAGCACCATGTGGAAGTGCCATAGGCATAATTATATGGCACTTTATAATGTACCTATAGAAAACATAAACTATAAATAAAGACAAACATAATGATAGATGTAAGGGGGTTTACCTAATTTTGATAAGGATAAATAAGCTTCCTTGTTCAAAAGGACTAAACCCCTATTTATGAGATGAAATATTTAAAATAATGTAATCAAAAGGGAATAATTAATATAAAAAAGTAAAAACATACAAAGGGTTAAATGCTAGTAAGATAGGTTAGAAGATAATATGTTAAATAAATTTGGAAAATGAGAAGTAGATACAACCTAGAACCATGGGTTACCCATTTCCTAATGAAGACATCATAAAGGATCTTGTTGATTTATTTTAATGATGATTCAAAACTTGAAAAATACGTATGGGATATTGCCAAAATAATTTTATGGTTCCCTAATCAATATTTATCAAACCATCAATTATTGAATATTGTCACCTACAAGAGGAAATATCATGTATACCTCAAAGTTCTAATGTCATTCTAGTAGCATTTTAGGAGGTATGTGCTATGGATATTTAGATAAATTGGTAGTGTGTAGAATATTGAATGTCAAAAGCCTCCATAAGGGGTGGTTTTATAGATAAAATAAACCCCTCTTGGAGAGGTCTTAGATAATTACTGGTAGAGAGACAAAATTTGGTTTATTGGGAGCTATATGGAATTGATTGAGAGTTACAAGGAGTTACATGGAGTTATAAAGGATTGACTGGGAGTTGAAAGGCGTGAAGTGTCATGCAATTTCCAATCAAGGATATTTGACTAGTAATTTTCTACATTGATATAAATGAATTTGATTAATGAGATAAGAAACATGGCAGAAATATTGGGTATTTATGCTAACCAAGAAAAAGATAAAATTAAAAGTTCTCCTACAAATTTTAAGAAGCCCAAAAGTTTCTATAGGCTTTGAAGAGTCATTGTGACTTTTGGAATTCTAGAATGTGAAATGAAGGGTTGTAATGTCATTTTATCTCTTGTAAATGTACAATAGTGTAAAATAGTTGTAGAATAATGTGGATAAAGATTTTAATACTTTTGAGTTAATTTGGAATGAGAAACAATAGTCTATTTCATTAATTTTGAGAAAACTATGCTTGTTATCCTTATTTTCTAAAACCTATAGTCAACTTGTAGAGCTTATAAATTTTGTTTTATATATCTATTTTTCACATGTGACATATTGTTGGAAATTTATTATTGTTTACAATTTACTCACAAAATTTCATTGAATTCTGAGTAGTTTTGATCCCTCAAATTTTAACAGTCTTGCGTTACTACAATTTTTGCTATAATTTTTTGTTGAAATTTTTGTTATATTTTTTGTTGCACCTTTTTGCTCTTTGGTTTTGGGTCAAATAGTTTATTTGGTATCAATGATTTATTGGTATTTGGATTTGAGTGAACTTGGTTTTATATTTCTTGGATAAGTTCATTGAAGAAAAATTTCATTTATTGTTTCTTGAGTCTAATGGTCAACTTCAACAACTCATTACCCATTCCAAAATTTAATGGGCAAGATTAATATTATTAGAGCATAAATATGAGGACATTGTTAATTGGAAAATATATTTGATAGGTAGTGGAGAGTGGTTATGAAGAACCACTTGATTAGAACACATTACAAGGGAATGATAGGACAACAAAAAGGGAAAAAAATAAGAAGAACTAATTAACCCTCTACCATATTCAATTTATTTGCATGTATTGTTGCTACTACATCAGAAAAGGAGGACTGGTATTCTCTTCAAGAGGCTTACAAAGTAAGTGACCAAGTGAAAATGGTAAAGCTGCAGACCATGAAGAAATAATTTGAGAATCTATAGATGAAAGAGGCTAAAATTATGGGTGATTATTGTGTTAGAGTGAAGGATGTGGTGAACAAGATGGCCATATTTAGAGAGACCTTGAAAAAGGAGGTAGTTGTGAATAAGGTATTGATATCTCTTACCCCTAAAGGAATCATGTTGTAATACTTTTTTAGGAGAGTAAAAATTTGCATACACTTGAATTTGATTTCCGAGTTGGTTCTCTTATGTCACATGAGGAAAGACTAAGAGAAACTAGTAAAGAAAATGAGGATAATGATTTTAATTCTAAATTGAAAATTTCTAAGAATTATGAATTTGGTCCAAGCATGAGTAAAAAATCATATGGAAGATGACAAAATTAGAATTACTCAAGAGGTAGAGGAGGAAGAGAAAGAGGAGTTGTTTCTACTAGAAGAGGACAAGGAAGAGCTAATAAAAAAAGAGTTGAATATTACAATTGTCATAGAATGAGCCACATTGCATGATATTGTAATTTGAAGAACATAAATGGAGATAGAATAGCTCACTGTGTATGTGAGGATGAAGCTACACAAGGTACTTTGTTTTTGACTAGTGACATGGCTGAAAAATCTAGTCAACAAATTTGGTATCTAGATTCCAGTTGTTCTAACCACATTACTAAAAAGAAAGAGTTATTTGTTGATGTGAATGAGAATTTCAAGACCAAGATTATTATTAGGAACAATAATACCATGGTTGTGGCTGTAAAAGAAACCATGGATGTTGGAACTAAATAAGGTACAAAGAAAATTCATGATATCTATTATGCTCCTAATTTGAAGAATAATTTGTTGAGTGTTGGATGAATTGTAAAAAATAACTATAAAGTTGTGTTTTGTAACAATGAATGTATCATTTATGATAAGAATAATAGGAACCGTGTGGTCACCAATATTCCTATGTCAAAGAACCAAATATTTTCTTTGAATTTTGGAGGGAGCATGAACATGGAACACATGGCACTTGAAGATAAGAATTGGATTTGGCATCTCATATTTGGACACTTGAATTTTATAAGTATAGAATTTATGTCTTCACAAGATATGGTAAATGGACTACCTAAGGTTGGAGAGCACAAGGGTGTGTGTGAAGCATGTGTGATTGGAAAGCATGTGAGGAAGGAGTTTCCAAAAGGAAAATAAAGTGTTTGAGAATTGACCGTGGAGGAGAATTTTGTTCAAATGAGTTCAATTATTGTTCCAAATAATATGGCATCAAGAGGAATCTCATTACAACCTATACACCATAGCAAAATGGGGTAGCTGAGAGAAAAAATAGAACCATTTTAGAAATGGAAAGAAGCATGTTGAAAATAAAAATTTTGAGCAATTCTTATTGGTCGTATGCAATTGATACAATAAATCAAAATGATCCAAGGGTATCCAAGATGCTTGGTCACCTTAATCAAAATGATCCAAGGGTATCCAAGATGCTTGGTCAAAATAAATCAAAATGTTCCAAGGGTATCCAAGTCGCTTGGTAAAAATCAATCAAAATGCTCCAAGGGTATCCAAGCCGCTTGATCAAAACCAATCAAAATTCTCCCAGGGTATCCAAGCTGCTTGGTCATATTAAATCAAAATGCTCCAAGGGTATCTGCTTGTTGCTTGGTCAAACCTTAAAGTCCCCAAAGGCAAAATAAGCCCTTTTTTCAAAATAATCAAAGATAAAAAAACAATACAAAATGACCAAAAATACAAAAACAATACAAAATAAGCAAAAATACAAAAACAATGCAAACATCGAAAATACAAAAACATTTGCATCTTACACTTGCATCCATATAGTTGCATTACATTGAAAATCCCCATCCATTGCATTTGAATTATGATAGGTTATGATCACAATATTACAAATGATGCCACAATTTGTATCACAACCACACATACTCAAATCCATATTCACCCATTCATCCATGTGTGTAACTATGTTTCTCAACACAACTGCTTCTTGTTGCTATAAGGAATAGGCTAAGGTTTTTCTGATCATTCAACCATATCTAGTGGTCTTAGCTAGCTTTTGTGGAAAGTCATATTGATTGGTAGAGGGTGATGGCTAGTGGTGATAATGCCTAGCATATTTTAGAATCCCGTCACTAATTAAAAATGTTAAAATCTTAGTTGGTACAAGGGAAAGATAAAAACTGCAAAAGTGGTCTAGGTTGCCTTAAGCAAAAAGGGTCTTCCTTGCTCATCCCCTTGTGCGACCGGTTCAAAGGTGCCGAGAATTGGCAAAAGGACAAGTTCCACCCTACCCGGTTAAATCCCTTGCTTTCATTAAAACAAGCAAAATCCCGAAGTCAAGCAAAATTCAAAAGAAAAATAAACAAGTGATTATCATCACTACATAAAATCCCTTGCTTTTATCAAAATAAGCAAAATCCCAAAATCAAGCAAAAGTTAAAAGCAAAAGAAACAAGTGATTACCATATCTACATAGATCCCTGGCTTAAAAGAAAAACAAATCAATAAAAAATAAACAGTGATTTTCATCACTAAGCATGAGCAAGTATCCCAAATAAAATGAAGAAAATAAGGGAATGGAGCTTGAATCCCTGAAATTCTCAGCATTGCACAAACTGGAAGGTGATCCCCATTACAAGTTTGGTGTACAACCAACTTGGCAATGGAGATATCCTTATGCATGATGATATGTCTATCACAATAGCATCTTGTAATTGTGTAGACCAATGTTTGCATGTGGATGAGATAGATTTGGGTAACCCAATACTGCCTAGTGGTATAGTCCAACTAAGTCCAACACATGATTAGATGAACAATTGAGGATCCTCGATCTTAGAAATGGGCTGAAAGAATCCTGCATAACATTGGAGTAAATAATTGAGTTCTATATAAATACATTCATTTATACACACAGGGATAATAAATATCTAGGACCATGATGAAAGCCATGCTTTTCAAAAGTCTTGTATGGCTAGTATACAACTGTTGATAGGGTAACTAGAGTTTTTGAGTCTCACGTAAAACCTCAAAACTTCCTACATAGCAACAAATCTTATCATCGATCACATCATTAATTTTTCTTTATGAGGTTTGGTGAATTAAAGGGTGTTAACGGAGTAGGTTAGATATCGGATAGATGTCAAAAATGATATTTACATGACCACTAACTATTTTGAATCTTTTAAATTACAAGAAGCTTATCAAGAAAATGCATACATTCCACGTAATTGCATTTCACATATGGATGATCAAATAATTAATTCTTGTGATAAGAGTGATTATTTACATTCATAACTAATATAATTTTTGTGGTGTCACCCATTATATTGTGGAACTCATATCATATGCATTCCTTATGAATGAAGCATATAGGTTCATGTACATTAGACCAAAAACCATGTATATAATACATTACACACATTAAACATAATGCAATTTGAATGCATACAACTAAATAAAATATTAAACATGCATTTAACAATAACATTGCATCCAAAAATACATAGTTCATAACTCATCCATTTACATCTAAGATCACAATCATTGCATCCACATGCATTACATCATAAAGTGGTAAGCAATTCATATAGGCAATATCCATATGCACCACATCATATAACCATAATAAAAACACATAAAATCCCATAAGCATCCACATATGCATACATCATAATCCATCTATGCACAAAATTATAAATATATCACTAAGTCAACTCATGATACATCACATCATGACATAATAATCAGATCATATAAGCATCTACATAAGCATTCGTCTAAGCATCCACATCATCATAAATATCACCTATCATCTAAAAACATCCAATAACCCATCATAACACCATAATCGCATCACATAAATGAAACATAAACATAATAAATAAATGAGAGCATAATAAATCATAGTACAAAAGTTCTCATATATAAATGTGTGAATCAAATGCATAGATGTACAAAATTCCCATGGGCTACAATCATGTAGATCAGCTGACCTCAAAAATAAAAGCCAAAGTACATCATGAATCAAATCGGGCCTGTGCCCCCTAGGTCATCGCCCCCTGTGGTTGGATCTCGGGTAGAATGGTGTGAAACCATTGGTCTCTTTGCATGGGCCTGAGTCCTTTGAATCGGCCTGACTGAAGACTACCCCGAGGTAGAGCGCTTGCCAACCTATGATCCACCTGCACCTATCCTCTCCCTAGTAATGGCTCCTAGCCTCCTGATATACCATAGGAGAGTGACAATGTAGGATGTATCATCAGATATCTATGCATCACACTCATCCAAAAAGCTCTGTAGATGCCTATTTTATACCCTTGAATCCACCCCTGTAGGGCCCTGTGGTATAGTAGGAGCAACAACAATCTGCATCCCAGTACAGAACCCTCAGTAGTAGCCTAAAAAGCCTATATATGTGTCATGAGTTGTGCTATAGTGGCATCCTACTCCTGTACCTAGATCTTGGCTGATTAGAGCTCAGTATCTATAGAAGGAACAACCACAATCTGCATCCTAGTAGCACCACTCCTGATAGCAGACTGCAATACTTGTATCTGCATCGTGAGCTATGCTATAGTGGTATCTCACTATGCTATAGTGGCATCTTGCCATTGTACCTAGATCTTGGTCGACTAGAGCTCAGCCTCTACCTCATGCAATTGCACCCTAAGAGGAGAATCTCTCTCCTCGAGATCCAACTCATCCTCCTCCTTAGGAGCCTACTGCTCCTCTGCTATCATCGGATCTATCGGCTGGTCCCATCCCTCAGTCCTAGCTCAGACTCTCCACCCTGCTAGATTTACACCTCCATCACCACCGTCATCCTCACAGCCCAGGCTACCATCACCATGCCACAACCGATCCTCTCACCACTGCATGAAAGCATCTATGACTCCCCCATCAACTCCTGCATCAACTACTGGGGCATCCTCATCATCGATAAGCTCTATGATGTGGGGTGGACGAAGGTCTCTATCTACAATGATGTGGGGTGGATGAAGGTCCTACATCTTGCTATAATTCATACAAATGAAGGATGTAAGAGTAGAATAAATACTCTCTAATGATGCCCTTGTGGCCAATGATCCACCACTTGTGCCATGTTCTAACTGTAAATCTAGCTGGATCATCCCAAGATAGGTAGTCGTGATATGGGTGCCATATGATATCTTGGGCCTATAGCCTAGTGAAAGAAGTAATGTAATGGGGGAGTTATTCCACATGAGGGTGGCTCTTGCACTTCTCATGCTCTTGAGCCCATCTAGTAGCATAGCACTACATCAAACCATCAATATTTGTGATCTCTATGGTAAGCCCTTTGGGATGATCTACATAGATATGCTCTCATACTCATATATGTAGAAGCAAGCTACAAGCAATGCTGGCATGACCCCACCGAAATATGTGATACAACTCATCATAGCATTGCACTAGGAAAGCACTCCCCTATGCATAGATGATAGGGTCTACACTATCCACCAAATATTGAACCATCATAAGCAGGTTCCAAGGGAACCTTAAATCTAAGTAGTCTGGGAGAAGCATGTTGCTGATGACCATCAACAACACTGCATACCTCTCAAAAAATACCCTCTCCCTATACCATCATAGAATAGACACACCACTAGATTTGGTGTCCTTTAGGGTATCCGCAACATGCCCCCCAAAAACCCGAGCAAATATTACCTCACGGTCCTTAGTTACCAAAGAAATGCTGGCCACTCTATCAAAAGGAATACAAAAAATCCTATATACATCCTTTGGTGTGATAGTCATCTCACCAATAGGAAGGTGGAGGGTACTAGTCTTGGGATCCCATTGGCGAGCCATGGTCGTGAGGTAGGCCTAATATGACATAATATAGGGTAACCTAGTCACATTCTATAATCCATAGGTATTAAACCATGCCCAGTATGTATCATTTATACATGGTAGGAGGTCAAGAAAGAGCTTCGGGTCTTGATACCTAGCAAAAAGAATATAAGGACAAAAATAAAGGCATAACTATAGTGCATCTAAGGCATAAAATGTAATAAAACATGTAAAATGGTGCAAATAATGATAGACTATCCTAAGTCTAAGTGAAATAGGAATAAACACACCTAATCATGCAAAAAATTTCAAAACTCAAAAAAATAATTAATCATCTCAAAATACAAAAAAAAATCAAAAAAATTACCTAAATTTTCCTTGTCACTTTTGTCTACAACAACCAGAAGTCGTCTGTTGAGGCCGGCAGTGGCCAAATCCCAATAGTCAAAATTTTAATCGTTGACTTTTGAATTGGTCGCTGTCATCAGGTGGTTACATACCTTTGTTCTTCTCTCTACTCTTTTGGTTCTTGATAAATGTTGTATGGTCACGCTTTGAGCATATACATACCTTTGATTTGATCCTATTATTCTCTTCCTTTTATCCTCCATTTCATAGGCTTACTTCCCCCCTATATTCCATCATAATCATCTACATCCATCAATCACGTTGATGACCATGAAATATTAGCATTTAGTTTGATTATTTCATGCATCCATTAACACCTTTTGGATTTGGTCCTATATATGGAAGCCCATATTTTTGGTACACCTTCTTGCATCTATCTATCTCACTTAGAATTATCAAGAAACACATTAGTCACATCCTCCTATATATTTTTGGGTATTTTGTCACAGCATGTAGACATTTCCCTTAGTCATGTTCTTTGTATTCCTTGTACATAAGCATTCCATTGCTCGTATATATCATGACATTAGTTCTATTCTTAGCTGCATGTTAACAAGAAGTCTTTCTATTGCTCAACCATTCATGGTTAGTTTAATCAACCTATATCGAACATCATAAAAATCTATAGGATTTCAAAAATTTCTCTAGCGAAATTGAGTTTGTTCACAGACCACTCACACTTTACATCTTATGAAAATTTTGAGTTTAGGGAGGACAACACCTTGCATAAGCCTCACCATATAGTCAATAGTTTTCCATGCTCATCCTATAATTTGCATGATCAAAATATGACCCGGGGATAAAAAAAGGGACAAGCATAAGAAAAAATAGGAAACAAATAGAAAAAAAAGCCAACACCCACAAAAAAATAATAAAAAGAAACAACAACAAAAAAAGCACCATGAAAAGAGAATCAAAAGGAAGAGGGACAAAAAATAAAAGGAAATACCTCCAGGAGTACTATCAAAATGCTTGAATCCCTTTGGTACTTAGGTCTAAAATAACATCATGGGGTGATTTCCATCACTAGAAATAGGCTCTAAGAGCTTGCCTGGAAATGAAGAGTCTTATAAGTGGTGACACATCTATCACATTAGTGACCTTCTCTTTTACATATCACTGCATTCTTGTGGATGATCTAGCTACTTTAGCTAAGTTTGCAATAGGTTAGTCAAACCTCCCTCAAAATGGATAAATGAACATCATGTGCACACACAGGTCCATGAATGATTCAACCTTAGTTATGATAGTTAAGATATCTTCATGATTTTTAGTGGCCACTAGATTAGTTTGATTCTTCATACTATGTTGTTTGAGCTTCCAAAAATTATTTTAAACATTTGCTATGCTTGAGAATTAGGGTTGTGTAGCATCATCATTGAATTTGTTTATCACATACATCTTCTTACTCACACTTGTATTTTTTCTCATTCACCGAACAAGATCATGATGTGTTACATATATTTCATGTGTATCTTGTACACCTCAATTAGTTTGTACACCCTATGTTTTCTTGTTTCATGTTCTGGTCATTGGTTAGTGTACTTCATTTATTTTTGATTAACCATGATAAGTAAGATGGTATCCACACAAGGTGTAGTGCCCTCTATTTTTCTATATTATTATATCCTGCATGTACATAGGTTATCACATATAACCTCTACACATCATCATTCATACATACTCATGTTTAGTTAGGTTCATCATACCTAGAACACATAATTCATATCAAATACATTTAACACCATGTACACATTACATATACATGAAATCACACACATTGTATGTAGGCACAACACAAAATCATCATGTGCACCCTTAAAAAGGCTTGAAATTGTGCACTCATCACTTCTAAAAGTAGGGTCATATTTTACCTAACTTTTCACTTGCCAAATCATTTCTAAATTTCCCAAAACTTTCACCATTGGATTGGTATTGAAAGAGCTTTCCAACAATATATGTTTTGTTTAATTTTGATATATTTTGGTCCCCCAAACCACCAAAACACTATACATGGGTTAAATGGTTAAAGTTCACATAGCATCATGTGAACCCAGGTTCACACACTACCATGTGAGCCTAGGTTTACACACTGCCATGCAAACCAACCCTAGTCACATAATTTTCATTTTTTTTGGCCTTTTTAGATTTCTCTTCAACTTTCATTTCTATTTTCCATATTTTTCATTTTTTATCACCATATTCTTCTATCAATCGACTCATCACCACTTTTCATCCATTTCATTACTGATTCCTCACTTGAGGGGGTATTCATATAAATATCTTCTTTGCATGTGATCAAACAAACACATATCCAATAATAGGTACTACATATATCTAAGAAAAGTTTTGCTGAATATTATCTCAACATAAATCCCATCCCAATCAGACATTCGCTAAATCATGATATCCATGTGCTAAGTTGACATATCTAAACTCCATTATTTATAGTGGTATTGACCACATTCTGAATGCTACACCTGATATGTCCTCATCAATTAGCTCAAATGGTTTGACAAATTTCTTCATGCAATCATTAATAAATCATAAGCAAAAATTCTATTCTCAATTGGACCATCTTGCGTTGATTACAAGAACATAGTAGTCTTACGTTTCTCCAAAAAGCACCTAGTACAACATTGCAAAATATTGTACTAAATTTATAAATCACTTGTTTCATCATCGTGTTTCTTTTGTACTAATCCAGATTCATTCATCCATAGATTCTTCATCTTCCTAATCACCTCATCACCTTATTCTATCATATTTTTGTATTAAACCATGTTCTACACAACATAGTAAAAAAAATGGTAAATGTAGACACCTAAAGTTTATACATAATCACCCATAGTCACTTGTAGGCATGCATAGGCACCTATAGGCAATTGTAGGCAATCGTAGGTAATCATAGTCAATTTTTGTTACAAAACCTACAAAAATACACAAATTACATCCAAAACACTTCCTCTTCATGAAAGGGCCACCTAAAATCCCCTTTAGGTTGCCTAAGCCCTTTTCTACACCTAATTAGGGCCCCCATGGGATCACTTCCTCCAAAAACCTTAATTATGCTAATTACAATTCTATTTTGAAAGTCACTTTTCACTTAAGTATTCTTTATGGCTTAAGTATGTTTAGTTAGGGTTAAATAAATATTAGTCCTAATTCTACCCTCATACATGTGTGCACCCACTTAGTTAGAATATTTCCAAATATAACTATCTAGCCTCCAAATAACCTAGGGATTAGCTAATCAAGGTTAACCCTAATCCTTGCTCACACATGTGTGCATCCTAGGATATTTCCTTTAGGGTACATGAAGGGATGAATCACATGCCACTTAATTACCCTAAATTCACCATGGTAGGACCTAATATAGAGTTTAGGCCACCTCACCAAGGACACATATCCCCCCTAGCCTTGGCCCACTCTATAAATAGAGGGCCATTTCCTTCATAATTCTCTCTCTTTATCTTTTGGTTTACTTACTAAAACTCTGTAGAAATCATGCTAGACCATCATAAATCACTTTTGTACATATCAGATATCAGAAAATAGTATTAGGAGCCCATATTTGAGCCAAATCTGTAGTAACAGTCAGCCCTAGAGTGGTTTGCATTAGTTTTTATCATATTTTTCTCTATTTCATGTCATTTTATTTGTATAAACATGGGGTCCCCAAACACATTATCATATTTTTACAGGTTTAAATAGGTATTGAAGACATCTCCAAGCATCCAAATGATGGCACACATGCAAATAATCCCACCCATATTGAGGGCACCAAAAAACATCAACAACTACATCTACGTCTACATTGAAAAAAGAGGAAAATCTGTCTCAAGAGAGACTATTCTGTAACACCCTTTTGGAATCAATAATAAAGAGCACTTTGCACATTTTCATTAGTTTTGAAATTGATGTTCTACTTTTCGTGTGTTATATTAACTAATTATAGATGATATAAGTTTTAACTAGAATCAATATTTTATTAAATAATGTATAGTTTTTAACCAAAAAACATTAATATAGGATGCAAATATTTATTCAAATTTGAGCCCTATTTAAATTTTACTATCCAAATTTGAATTTTTTTATATTAACCTATACCTCAAGGGGTGTTCATGGATGCTATATGTAATCCACCTATGGAAATGTAATCATGTTGAAATGTTTCTTTATAAGGTCAAAATCTTTGTTATTTACCATTCATATAAATTTGAAGTGAAAATATAAACAATAATATATATTAAATATTAAAGGTTATTGGATGATACATAATGTTTTATAAATATTTTTACAATAAATTTTAACTAATGAATAAAATAAATATTAAAAATATTATATCAAAAGGTATTATCTTAAGTGGTTACAAGTATGGACTTTCAAGGCAAAGACCTAGATTCAAATCTTAGCAGGAAATTTATTCATAAGCACCAAATATCACTATTTGGATTATTGAAATGCTATTGTAATATGGTCATAATGTAATACAAGTTGGGCTCATTTCAATCCAATATAATCAATTAAAAACTATTAGTATTATATTTAATAATAATTATGATTTTTATAATAAGGGCATGTGGTGGTTATCCTATCATAGAGAGTAGAGTTATAGATATTAGATTGTAAATATAATAATGATAATTTGTATATCAAGTGTATATGCTAATAGAAATGGTTTTCAATTGATTCCAATGTAATTATTTTTGTTTGTTGTTCTTCATCCATTTTTTATTTAAAGTATTTAGAATATTTTCATTAAACATAAGTAGTTTCTCTTATTGATCTTAACATAAAGGGAACCTATAATAGAAACCATGTATCCATGTAAGCATAGCCAAGGGAGATAAACTTGTTAAAGTTGAAAAAAGACTAAAATATTATGTTTTTCATATGTAGTTGAATGAGTAGTAGCACAAAGGTAATGACCTGACAAGGATGAATTTAAATGTGTAAGGTAAGCATAGGTGTGGGTGTAGCTTCAAATCCCCCTAGCCTATATTTTAAGAAATAAATATGCTTGCTCCACACATGGTAATTTTGTAGAATAAAATATATTATTGATAAATTTTATTACTATATTTGGACAAGCTAAGGAAGTCATTATGCCCTATAGGCAAAGGAAACACAAGATCAAACCTAAAACTAGATAAAAATCTAGAGGAATTATGTATGATTCAGTTTAGGACATGATTTAGTATGCAAGTGTTATTTGGGATAATCTAGGTAAAAATACAATTATAGAAAAGATAAAAGTAAAATATAGATAGAGAGGTTATAATTCAACTGACCTGGTGTAGTACAAGAAGCAATTAAATCTAGGTAGAGAAGTTATAAATAAACTAACCTAGTGTAGTACAATAAGCAATTAAAATAAAAGAATGAGTGGGTGTGTGTGTGTGTGTGTGAGAGAGAGATCATTAAAATCTTAGGTGGATGTTTAATGTCATTCAAAACATAAGAGTTTGAGGTCCTTTGACATTCTTTGTTACTTTCTAATCTTCTTGTTTAATGGGGATCCTAATCATGAAACTTGAGATAAGGAATTCTATGTAGGAGAAGAGGTAACCTAAGGAAGAAGAGGAGTGACTCCTTGTTATAGATTATGAGTGAGAATTATTGAGTGCTTGAGTATTTCTAGGAGGCATTATGAGATATTATCATAGAAAAAACCTAATTGGCTGTGCTAAAAAAATAACTAAAAGGTGAAGGAGATCAAGTATATTATTCTTGTTTCATTTAATTTACCGTTATTTGTTATAATTTAGAGATTAATCACTTAAAATATGATGTGGAATGATAAAATTTCCAATAAGAAATAGTTTAATGGTTGAGATATATGGGTTTCATATCTCACACCAAGATTCAAATCCTAATGACACCAAATAACTCAATGTGGCTAGTCGATATAAGAGGGAAAGGGAAACCTTTTCAAAACTATACTTTAAAAAAAAAATTGAATTGAATTTGGTGAGCATGCCAACTAACAAGTAGTGCACTCATTGTTCAAAAGATAATTCAAAAATTTAGAAGTGGAATCTGACTCTATGGGATCTACAAAATCCATTTATAACATCAACTTAGTTAAAAGCCTTACAAATAGTAAGTGCACTAGGTTTTGATAGGACACTAAACTAGTAGAGTACGCTAGATGACATACACATTATAAAGTAGTGCACTAGTCAGTTTAGATAGTTTACTAGTAAAAAATTATAACTTTTAAATAGAAATAAATGGATTAAGGTTATATATATGTGTTTCTAGGATGTTTGAGAGTGGTTTGAAATTATTATATGTATAATAGAAAAAGTGGATTTTAAAAACTTTGGGATTTTATTAACACTTAAGTAGTTTCTAGATTATATGATTCTAGAATTAGTTAATTTTTAAGATGCATTATAGGACATTTATAATTAATATGAACCTATGTTCAAGGCCACTATATGGAAAACATGTGATGTCCTAAAGAATATAATTTTTAAATCACATTTTGTACACCATAGTAGTTGGCTACATTAGAAGGGTAGGTGTGATCATGCAAATTGGGATGATCATGAGGGTGCATGTCTCTTTTTGCTTGATATCACATACATGATTAGGGGGATGTCATATTATGTCCTACGAAGCTAGTTTTATTGTTAAATTTGCAAAAATATGGGGTTCAATGGGAGGCAAGATATATCCTCTAATTTTCTAGCATATCCTAGATGTAAAGACTTGATTTTGGGTTGCAAAAAAATGTATGCATATAAAAACATATTCTACAAGAATTTTTGTTTTGAATGCTTAAAAAAGTGATAAGATTTTTATTTACTTTGAGCAAGAATCTAAGAAGAATGTTCAAATACTAAATATTGTCCTAGAATGCACATGGGATTCACTTTTAATGCCTAGTGTTGAAGATGCAAACAGGATCTATATCCCTTTTTAACAATTTATAAAAGGAACCAATTTTCTATTGGTTTCATAAAATTTCTTTACAAAATGAAATAGGAGGCTAAAAATAATGAAATTAAAAAAGGTCCTATAATGCAGTTGAATGCGCTTCCAATTTCATGCCTAGTACAACAATTAAATCCTATAGCTATTTCTTTGATAATTTTATAACCAAAGATAACTTTTCTACTTATTTTATAAAATGTTATTACAAAACAAGAATAAAGCTAATAGATCAGACAAATCATATGATTTAAGACCCTAAAATGCAAATAAATTAAAATTTGAATAGATATAACCTAGTATTGGGCTAAGGTAGAAGTGCCACATAGAAGTGTCATGCAAAAGCAATGTGCAGAAGAACCAAGAAGAAGCACCACATAGAAATGATGCACAAAAGCACCATGTGGAAGTGCCATAGGCATAATTATATGGCACTTTATAATGTACCTATAGAAAACATAAACTATAAATAAAGACAAACATAATGATAGATGTAAGGGGGTTTACCTAATTTTGATAAGGATAAATAAGCTTCCTTGTTCAAAAGGACTAAACCCCTATTTATGAGATGAAATATTTAAAATAATGTAATCAAAAGGGAATAATTAATATAAAAAAGTAAAAACATACAAAGGGTTAAATGCTAGTAAGATAGGTTAGAAGATAATATGTTAAATAAATTTGGAAAATGAGAAGTAGATACAACCTAGAACCATGGGTTACCCATTTCCTAATGAAGACATCATAAAGGATCTTGTTGATTTATTTTAATGATGATTCAAAACTTGAAAAATACGTATGGGATATTGCCAAAATAATTTTATGGTTCCCTAATCAATATTTATCAAACCATCAATTATTGAATATTGTCACCTACAAGAGGAAATATCATGTATACCTCAAAGTTCTAATGTCATTCTAGTAGCATTTTAGGAGGTATGTGCTATGGATATTTAGATAAATTGGTAGTGTGTAGAATATTGAATGTCAAAAGCCTCCATAAGGGGTGGTTTTATAGATAAAATAAACCCCTCTTGGAGAGGTCTTAGATAATTACTGGTAGAGAGACAAAATTTGGTTTATTGGGAGCTATATGGAATTGATTGAGAGTTACAAGGAGTTACATGGAGTTATAAAGGATTGACTGGGAGTTGAAAGGCGTGAAGTGTCATGCAATTTCCAATCAAGGATATTTGACTAGTAATTTTCTACATTGATATAAATGAATTTGATTAATGAGATAAGAAACATGGCAGAAATATTGGGTATTTATGCTAACCAAGAAAAAGATAAAATTAAAAGTTCTCCTACAAATTTTAAGAAGCCCAAAAGTTTCTATAGGCTTTGAAGAGTCATTGTGACTTTTGGAATTCTAGAATGTGAAATGAAGGGTTGTAATGTCATTTTATCTCTTGTAAATGTACAATAGTGTAAAATAGTTGTAGAATAATGTGGATAAAGTATTTTAATACTTTTGAGTTAATTTGGAATGAGAAACAATAGTCTATTTCATTAATTTTGAGAAAACTATGCTTGTTATCCTTATTTTCTAAAACCTATAGTCAACTTGTAGAGCTTATAAATTTTGTTTTATATATCTATTTTTCACATGTGACATATTGTTGGAAATTTATTATTGTTTACAATTTACTCACAAAATTTCATTGAATTCTGAGTAGTTTTGATCCCTCAAATTTTAACAGTCTTGCGTTACTACAATTTTTGCTATAATTTTTTGTTGAAATTTTTGTTGTTATATTTTTTGTTGCACCTTTTTGCTCTTTGGTTTTGGGTCAAATAGTTTATTTGGTATCAATGATTTATTGGTATTTGGATTTGAGTGAACTTGGTTTTATATTTCTTGGATAAGTTCATTGAAGAAAAATTTCATTTATTGTTTCTTGAGTCTAATGGTCAACTTCAACAACTCATTACCCATTCCAAAATTTAATGGGCAAGATTAATATTATTAGAGCATAAATATGAGGACATTGTTAATTGGAAAATATATTTGATAGGTAGTGGAGAGTGGTTATGAAGAACCACTTGATTAGAACACATTACAAGGGAATGATAGGACAACAAAAAGGGAAAAAAATAAGAAGAACTAATTAACCCTCTACCATATTCAATTTATTTGCATGTATTGTTGCTACTACATCAGAAAAGGAGGACTGGTATTCTCTTCAAGAGGCTTACAAAGTAAGTGACCAAGTGAAAATGGTAAAGCTGCAGACCATGAAGAAATAATTTGAGAATCTATAGATGAAAGAGGCTAAAATTATGGGTGATTATTGTGTTAGAGTGAAGGATGTGGTGAACAAGATGGCCATCCTTAGAGAGACCTTGAAAAAGGAGGTAGTTGTGAATAAGGTATTGATATCTCTTACCCCTAAAGGAATCATGTTGTAATACTTTTTTAGGAGAGTAAAAATTTGCATACACTTGAATTTGATTTCCGAGTTGGTTCTCTTATGTCACATGAGGAAAGACTAAGAGAAACTAGTAAAGAAAATGAGGATAATGATTTTAATTCTAAATTGAAAATTTCTAAGAATTATGAATTTGGTCCAAGCATGAGTAAAAAATCATATGGAAGATGACAAAATTAGAATTACTCAAGAGGTAGAGGAGGAAGAGAAAGAGGAGTTGTTTCTACTAGAAGAGGACAAGGAAGAGCTAATAAAAAAAGAGTTGAATATTACAATTGTCATAGAATGAGCCACATTGCATGATATTGTAATTTGAAGAACATAAATGGAGATAGAATAGCTCACTGTGTATGTGAGGATGAAGCTACACAAGGTAATTTGTTTTTGACTAGTGACATGGCTGAAAAATCTAGTCAACAAATTTGGTATCTAGATTCCAGTTGTTCTAACCACATTACTAAAAAGAAAGAGTTATTTGTTGATGTGAATGAGAATTTCAAGACCAAGATTATTATTAGGAACAATAATACCATGGTTGTGGCTGTAAAAGAAACCATGGATGTTGGAACTAAATAAGGTACAAAGAAAATTCATGATATCTATTATGCTCCTAATTTGAAGAATAATTTGTTGAGTGTTGGATGAATTGTAAAAAATAACTATAAAGTTGTGTTTTGTAAAAATGAATGTATCATTTATGATAAGAATAATAGGAACCGTGTGGTCACCAATATTCCTATGTCAAAGAACCAAATATTTTCTTTGAATTTTGGAGGGAGCATGAACATGGAACACATGGCACTTGAAGATAAGAATTGGATTTGGCATCTCATATTTGGACACTTGAATTTTATAAGTATAGAATTTATGTCTTCACAAGATATGGTAAATGGACTACCTAAGGTTGGAGAGCACAAGGGTGTGTGTGAAGCATGTGTGATTGGAAAGCATGTGAGGAAGGAGTTTCCAAAAGGAAAATAAAGTGTTTGAGAATTGACCGTGGAGGAGAATTTTGTTCAAATGAGTTCAATTATTGTTCCAAATAATATGGCATCAAGAGGAATCTCATTACAACCTATACACCATAGCAAAATGGGGTAGCTGAGAGAAAAAATAGAACCATTTTAGAAATGGAAAGAAGCATGTTGAAAATAAAAATTTTGAGCAATTCTTATTGGTCGTATGCAATTGATACAATAGTATACATTCTCAATAGATGCTCCATAAGATCGCTACATAAGAATACTCCACATGAAACATGGTATGGTGTAAAATCCACTATAAATTATTTAATTTTTTTTTGTATTTCATATGCACATGTTAATGATGAAGTGAGAAAGAAGTTGGAACCCAAGAGTAAGTCATTCATTCTTGTGGGATATTTTGAAACAAGTCATATAGACTATAAAATCCAAAAAATCACAAGTTTTTAGTCTATAGAGATGTAATTTTTGATGAAGGGGAGTGTTTCGTCATCAAAAATCTACAAATAATATTTGATGCTGAAGAAGATAATATAGTTGGGGGATAGCCTTCAAATGTTTCCTCTACTTCTACAAGCCCACATAGCATCCCATCAAAAATTTCAAAGGAGAATACACTGAGTTCAATCACAAGTAGCTCATCTACAAGTCCCATAAAAAATACAAATAAAGGAAGAGAATACTCAAAGAAAATCTAGCCAACCACATGCTAGACAAGAACTTTCAAAGGAGGTTAGCAAGAAGAAAATTGCAAGAATTGGACCAAGTTGCTTCAAGATTGGAGAAGCTCCAAATGTATGGTGGTGATGAAGAAGAACCAAAAGGTGAGTTGGTTAATTATGCTATATTTTATAAATATGATTTAGAACCTCCGTGTTATGAAGATGCTTGTAATAATGATGTTTAGATGCAAGCAATGAAAGAAGAAATTTAGTCCATTGAAAAAATGACACTTGGAAACTTGTGAAATTGCCCAAGGACAAGAATATTGTTGGATCCAAGTGGGTCTACAAAATAAATTTTAAAAATTATGGAAGAATAGAAAAATACAAATCAAGGTTGGGTGTAAAAATATTCACTCAAAGATATGTTGTGGATTATGAAGAGACATGTTTCCTTGTTGCAAGACAAGAGATACTCCAGATGGTTTTTTCACTAACAACCCATAAACAATGGAAATTTTATCACATGGACATGAAAAGTTCTTTCTTGAATGGTTATATAGATGAAGAGTTTTATGTTCAACAACCTCAAGTATTTGAAGTGGAAGGAAAGGAAAACCATGTTTACAAATTGAAGAAAGTATTGTATGGATTGAAATAAGCATCTAGAGAATGGTACTCAAGAATTGATGGGTACTTCCAAGATTGTTATTTCAAGAAAATAATGATCCCACACTCTATTTTAAGAATGAAGATGATTATATTCTTCTTGTGTGCCTAAATTTTGATTAATTTATCTAAATGGGAAGTAGTTCAAAGATGATGAATGATTTTAAGCATGTTATGATGAAGGAATTTGATATGAAATATTTTGAACTGATGCAATACTTTCTTGGTGTGGGAGTACATCAAGGTGATGGTAAGATTTTTGTTTATCAATAAAAATATACAAAGGATATGTTGAAGAAATATGTCATGCAAAATTACAAACCAATTTGAGCACCTATGGAACATGGAGAAGTATTGTGTAGAGATGATGAAGAAGATAAAGTTGATAAAAAAATATTTAGAAGCATTGTTGGGAGCTTAATGTTCCTTACTACAAGGCTTGATATTGCTTTTGTTGATGCACTTGTATCAAGGTACATGAATTAACCTTATCAAAACCACATGAGAATAGATAAGAGAATATTGAGGTATGTTAAAGGAACCTTGAATTTTGGCATACATTATGATGCTAATATTTAAATGGAGCTTGTTGGATACATTGACTTAGGTTGGGAAAGTTGCTTAGATTATAGAAAATCAAGTTTTAGAAATTATTTTTCACTTGGTTTAGGAGTGATAACATGGAAATCAAATAAGAAAAGTACTATTTCTTTATCTTCTACTGAGGCAAAATATGTTGCAGCTACTACAAGTACACAAGCACTTTGGTTGAGAAAGGTACTTGAAGAGATTGGTGAAGTTCAAAATAGTCCAACAATAATTTTTTGTGATAACAAAAGTGCAATCAAGATTGCAAAAAATCCAGTCAATCATAGTAAAACTAAACATATTGATTTGAATATTCATTTCATAATATACATGGTGGAAAATAAGGTTGTAGATTTGAAATATTGCAACACCAAACAACTTGTAGACTTGTTTACCAAAGGTGTTAATAAAGAATAAATTTTAAGATTGAGAGATAAAATTGTATCACCACTCAAATTCAAGGGGGATTATGTTGGATATTTATGATGACCAATAAAAGATAAAATAAAAAGTTATCCCATGAATTTTAATAAGCCCAAAATTTTCTATAGGCCTTAAAGAGTCACTATGACCGTTGGACTTCTAGAATGTGAAATGAAGGTTTGTAACATCATTTTCTCTCTTGTAAATTTAAAATAGTGTAAAATAGTTATAGAATAATGTGGATAAGCATTTTAATACTTCTACATTCATTTTTAATGAGAAGCAATAGTCTATTTCATTCATTTTGAGAAAAATATGCTTGTTGTCCTTATTTTCTAAAACTTATAGTCAAATTATAGAGATTATAACTTTTATTTTATAGATCCATTTTTCACATGTGATATACTTTTGGAAATATATTATTTTGTATAATATACTCATAAAATTTCATTGAATTGTGAGTATATTTGGTCCCTCAAATTTTGATTGTCCCATGTTACTATAATTTTTGCTACAATTTTTTGTTGCAATTTTTGTTGCTGCATTTTTGTTGCACTTTTTTACTCTTCAGTTTTGGGTCAAATACTTCAAGAAAAAACTATGGTAGGTAGTAAAACTATCAAAGTATTATATTTTGTAGTGGTAAAGCAAAATCACCACAACAATGTAGAAGGTCCATGGTGATGCGACTTCTAGCAAGTAGGTAGAAAGTCAAACAGTTTGACTACCAAAAGCATATTTTATATTTAGGTTAGTTTTGGGTAGTAGAAGTGCCATGTCACTCTCATAGGGTTATAATTATTTTACATTTAGGTTATTTTTGGGTATCAAATATTATGAAATTATAGGCATATTTATACTTTTTGTAAAAATATTTTTTATCCCATTCTGATGGTGATACTTTTGTGAAATTTTGTGAAGGTTTGTAAAGATTTTGTGAGCTCAAAAGATGATGTAATTTTTACCCTAAATCTGGGTAATTTATAGTTGAATTGACTTTATTTATTTAAAAAATTGGTGGTTCAAGAAAATGAAATTTTTAATGATTAATTAGCATGCAAATTTAGGTGTCTAAATTATTCCCCTTTTGATATATTTATTATAAAACAAATGCATCAAGAACCATCATAGATACCCCAATTTTATAGCAAAAATAAAGGTATTGTTTACCTAAGGTCAAAGCTATGATAATGATAAAAAGGATTAAAATTTAATTAAAATATATTAAATTCATTCATGCCCTCATTATTCTCCCTCAAAATTTAGAGGTAAAACTAATTTGGACTGAATAAACTCAATTTGGCTTCAATCCACATAGGAGAGATGACCAAAAGATGAAAGTAAAGGATAAAAAACATGGAAAAATAAGGTGTTAAGGATAAAAAGGACACAAAAGGGTTTAAAATATTATAAAATGATAAAATTGTGGAAAAGAGGTAAAAAGGATAAAAGGTGTTTAAAAGGAGCAAAGGAAGGAAGGTGAAGTTTTTTTGACCATAGGAGGGAGAGGAAAAGAGCTCTAAAGAGGATATTGTTAGTGTTTGTTGATGGCTTATCAGGGATGATTGAGAAATTGTGTCAATGTTGTTCAAGCATCATAGTTGGGAGAAGATGTAGTGGCATAAATAAGTGACTAGACCCCTCCTTTTTTATTTGTTTTTTAACCCTTTTGCTTAAGAAAATTAATCATATATACAAGTTAGGGGTTTCATATCTATATGGTGTTTTTGTGCTATGCAATAAATATTTTTTTCTATTCTTTTTGCATGTCAATGTATCTATATGATGCTTTCATATTTGTATGACACTTGTGCATCTATATAACACACTCATAGTCATATAGGTATGGAGGGTCCATATGGCACTTCTATATAACATGTGCATTTTTAAATTTTTAGCTATGAATGACTAATATTTTTCTTATGTGCTTATGTATGCTTGACAAACAATTCAAGAGTATAAAAAAATATAGCCTCATGCATTGGGGACTATCCAAATATTACTATATGAGGTTGATTATAGCTTGCTTATGGTCATGGTCTTCTACCACATAGTGTGTATGCCAAAGGTGGAGTTGATTCAGACACTACTAACGGCTTTGGTAGAGTTATGGTACTATAAAATGAGTACCTTTTAGCTTCCTATAAGGGATATGATAGTTACCTAGGTGGACATGTGGATGATACTCCATATACTAATAAAAGGTGCTATGATGGAGGTAGGATAGTACTAGAGGAAAAGTTTGTATAGATTGATAGGGGATGGAGATTTTTAATAGTATGGTCTAGCATTGATATCAATACAATATACCTAGGGTGATGGTTATAATAATAGACCAATATCTTGTGTACATTAGTATTAGGATTCATTTCTAAAGATATGAGAAGGAAAATAGTGTATTGGGGATTGTGGAATGTGGTAGCATCCATGCAAGATGTGTGGGTGGTGTTTGCTTAGGGGATGGTGGCATTGACATGATTGTATAAAATACTCCATTAGGTGATTTACAAAGAGGGATACAATTTATTATATTGTATTCTTCTACAGGTCTAGGCATAGAAGCATATGGAAAACATGTGACCACTAAGCCTTCCAGGAAGAGTGAAATATTGGTAGATACATATTTTATTTATATGAGAGTATCATTTTGATATTGGATAGGGCAATTCAATATTAATATAGATAGAAATAGTGAGGAGGGTTATTGATGACCTCTAGCTTGTGTAGGTTATATTACATCCATATTGACTATATCTAGGGTGGATTAACCATGGGTATCACCTAGCTTACTTCAAGTGGATGATGTGGTTGGTGGTACAAAGGGACGAGATGGAGTTGCATTTATTTGACTATGTGATGATATGGTTTGATAGGGTGAAATATGTGCCAAATGGGTTAATATAGTTTAGGAGAGCCACACAATAGTGAGGATTCAATGGTATTTTAGATCTTCATATTTTTTATAGAGAGAGATGAGGATGACCCTGTGATCCTAGATATTAAGTAGAATGATACAAGTGTGATTGAGGAGTACCATCATTAGTATGAGGGGTTTCAACCATAGTAGTTGATAGTACATAGGGATAATTTTCAAGGCCATGATAGTGGGCTAGTTTAGTATTTTAGAGGAACCTCTAAGAGGTGTAAATGAGTCAAAGACAAAGAAAAATACCAATAGTAATATCTATACTATGCATATTACCAACACCTAAGGGTGCAAAAAATAGGGTAGAATAAAGTAGGTCATCTCTAGCCAATTTTAAGAGAGAGCAAGAGGGCTTGCTATGATGGATATAAAATCTAAAGGTATAGAAGGATGACTTGGTAGGATATATGGTAAAATTAGAGGTATCCCACAATTTAGAGGAGAGGAAAAAGAGATATCCTAGCTATATATGGAGAGAGATTAACTAATGGAGGAGAGGGAAAAGTAGGTGGCTGAGTTGTAGGGATAAGTTGTTGAGATTATGAGAGAGATATTGATGGGTAGAGGTGATAATAATGATGTAGTAGTATATTTAGAGTTTAACTATTGAGTGGGATGCAAGGATAACACAAGCATTAACTAGAGGGGAAGAGATGATTTACGTGTTGTTTGAGTAGTTATAGGTCAAATTTATGCCCTTATTCTTAAAATTATTTTATTGAGGTATTGCTCAAGTTTTGTTAAGGAAATTACACTAAGGTTTGTCTAAATACCCAAGTATCCCAATTAATAGAAGCTCCATTGAACTAGTCCAAAGCTTAGTTGTAAGATAACAAACTATTTTTAGAAAATCAGCTAAGTCCCAAAGGAGATTATGATAATGCATAAAATTTGAATGAAAAATATCAAAATTTCCTAAGAAATGATGTTGGAAAAGCACTCCAAAAGTCCAAAAATATGCCAAAATACCTAAGTGGAATAAAATTAGATTTTTGAATCACAAGACCAAAATGTAAAGACTCCAACATCAATCAAACTCTTTCATAGCTCAAAGTCAAAAAAAAATTATTTTATACCTTCTCGAGTAATGATGTCAAAATTTCCACTATAAAGTCTAAAAATGCATGAAATATGCCAAGGTGGAATGTTATTTAGGGTCATAAAGATAAAACATTGCAAGGTCTAAAATTGAACAAAGACAAAACAATAGAATATTAACTAAAAGGACACAAATTCAGAATTTTCCAAGCAATGATGTCAATCAAATATCTTAAAAGTCTAAATTTGGTATAAGGAGCTCCCAAGTGAAAAAATATAGTTTTATGATGTTACAAGGTCTGGTTTTATCACCTAAAAATATCTCCTTTGCTTGGATCACCCTTGTAAAAAGTTGTTACCCTCAAAAGTATTTTTTCTAGCTATTTGAACCAAAGTCATTAAGCTCAAAAATAATATCTTTTACAAGCAATTGTAGGGGTCAATCCATTTGTAGAAGGAAACTATATATGCATAGACTAGATTAAAAGTGCACATGAACCAAAGATGCAAGAATAAATCTAGACCAAACACATAAGTAAGGCAAACAAATAATTGGTATAACATGAAGATGACATATGCTCCCAAGAGCACTCTTTGTCAGGTTGTTCTTCTAATATACCTATAACAATCTTGTAAATATTATGTTGTAGTATTCATAAGTAGATTATAATAGCTCAATGCACCTCATAATGAGTATCAACTCTATAGCATTTGATTGAGTATGTGTTTTATAACCACTGCTACCAATTAATTATAAGTATAAATTGTTTGACCTCCATTACAATTGCATATTCAAGTTTTTATGAGTGCATAATATACCTTAATTCATTTATATTGCATTGTATGATTAGCTTATTATACTACAACAAATATTCTCATTAGATCACTATTTGGATTGCTTTTCATATAGTATTTGGAATATTTAAAGCATTTATTTGGCATTAAATAAAATCTATGATATTTTTGCTAATGGTTGTTCTATTAAGCTTCACTTGAAATTAATTGTATAAGGATTTTATGATGTGCATATTCATTTCTATTATGTTATATCCCATCCATATTTAGGTAATTAGTTTTACCTTTACTCCTTATTGACCCTTCCATTTTTTCTTTTTTCTTAAACCCCTATTTCAATTTCATAAGCATTATAAGGAGCTAGCCTACTCTGGAGGTTGAACTTGGGAGAAATCCCAGTCATCCAACATTGGCCAAAATCTAGGGTGCATATTACCAACTAGGCAAATTTTGGACCAACATTTTTGGCATGCTTGGTGGGATGAATTTTTCAATTTTCCCACCTACTTGATTGAGCAAAATTTTGGTTAAATTCTACTCTCTAATATTATCCAATTATTCACCTAGTGACTCTATTATAATATAATTGGCTAATAGACACCTAGTTGTTATTTTATTATAATTTCTATGTTTTCAAGGTCCATATCCAAGAAGCTTGAAAATACATTGTCATTTATTGATTTGTCATCTTGTAGATTTAGAATAACCAAATCCTTATCCCCTAAATTTGTGTCTCCTATAGAAAGTATAGATTCCAAATATTTTGGTCCTCAAGAATTCCTTGATACTCCTCACTTAGTACTTATGGATCAAAAATCCCAACATATTCCCAAAAATTTTCTTAGTTGGAACACTACCAGACCACTTGGCTTAGCACATCTCAATGGCATTCCTCAAGTAGCACTTAAATCCTTACCCACTTATGATGTACAAGCTAAATAGTATATGAGCACTTTCAAAATGTGGTTTAATTTGTCACAATTCATAATATTCAAGAAGAAGACATCATGGTATGATATCTTACCTTATACTTTAGAGGGAAGATATCACACTAGTATCAAAATCTTAAATATAAAATTATTTATTTATAGGTTAATGTAGTTGAGCCATTTATTGAATACTTTAATGAATTGGTTTATCCCTTATCATTGCTCACACAATTCACCACCATTAAAATATATCCTCAAGAAGTCATTATTGATTTCAATATCAAGTTTAGTCAAAATTGGAGATGAATTCCTTTAGAAATTAGACCACTTGGTCCTTAGGAATATATCTACTATATACATTCTTTTGACCTCAACCTTGGTCTTCATATAAGGCAATCTAATGTGATGACTTTTTTTCAACATTATCAAGTTGTGAATGTAGAAAATACTCTAATTTTCATAGGAAAACTTCCCCCCAAGGTCATTATGCAATATTTTCTAGAAAATATCCAACCCACTTAGTATATAGAAATCCCTATCATGATCACACATTTCCCTTCATGATCTCCTATTCCTACTCCAAATGTAACAACCCCAAATGCTAACCAACCCGAGAGAGATTTTTTTTGAAACTTAATAAAGTTCATAGGAGTATCCATGGAATACATATATTGACTAGACATAACCATATTTTAAGTCTAAGATGTTGTAGACATCACTTGAGTGGATAGGAGAGGCCAAGCTCCTATAAGTAACTGGGTTTTACCTCATATACCTCCACAATATAGAGGATGATTTTAAAAGGTCTCCCCATATTTTTGGCATTCTCCATGAATGCAGACTTCTTGACCTTAGCATTAGGATTATCCCTTCTCAGCCCTTAGAGAGGGGGATGCCAATTCCTTCTTCTAGCTATAAGTTAGTCTATGTTGGATCCATCAAGAATAATGCCTTAGTATATTTTTATTGCATCTCCATGGTGATATTTTAAAATTCATGCTTGTCTTTCTCATTTTCATGATGGGTCTCTAAGCAACAATCACTCTACGTGATTTTATTCTCATGTAAATAGAAGCTAGGAATTACTACCCCACAACAACTAAGTTAAAAAAGAAAAATTTAGACAAGGTTACCTTTAGACCCCTTCCCAAAGAAAACCCCCTAAGCCCAAGGATAACTCTCTCTCTCTCTATCTCTCTCCTTCTACAAGCATTAAAACAGGAACGAATCTAGAATGGAAGTAAAATATCATCTTATCTAAAGCTTGCAATAAATCTAATGAAACCTTTAGATCAAAGCATTAAATCCAACATCATGGATAAAACCATAAAATCAATAATCAATCGTATAATGAAAAATAAAGGTATAAATTTACAAAATGAATAGTCTTTGTTTCTATTACAATAAACCCTCTTTCACCAAGAGTGGTTTCCAACTAAATCCTTCATTGGATTCCAAGCATGATCTGGCATCTTCTTCCTTTGGCCTCCATAGTAGTTTGATAGGAAGGTGGGGATAAAAATAGCTCATTTGTAGGTATGAATGCATTTCTATATGATTTATTGCATAACATCCACAAGTGAAAGAAGCCCATACTTCTTTCCCAAAAATATTTTCCACAAATATTTTAAATCCCAAGCCTTGCATTCCTATGCAAATCAATTCAATATAGCAACACTCAAGAAAAAGAAGCCCATACTTATTTCCAAAATATTTTCCACAAATATCTTTCAATTCCTTTTTCCAACAAAACTATGAATTTCTATATGATTCAATTCAAATAGCAAACACAAGCAAACAAAGCCCATACTTCTTTCCAAAATATTTTCACAAATATTTTTCAATTCCTTTCTCCAAAAAAACCATGCATTTCTATATGATTCAATTCAATAGAAAACACAAGAAAAATAAGCCCATACTTATTTCCAAAATATTTTCCACAAATATTTTTCAATTCCTTTCTCCAACAAAACCATGCATTTCTATATGATTCAATTCAATAGCAAACACAAGCAAAATAAGCTTATACTTCTTTCCAAAATATTTTCCACAAATATTTTTCAATTCCTTTCTCCAACAAAACCATGTATTTCTATATGATTCAATTCAAATAGCAAACAAAAGCAAAAGAAGCCCATACTTCTTTCCAAAATATTTTCCACAAATATTTTTCAATTCTTTTCTCCAACAAAACCATCCATTTCTATATGATTCACTTTAATAGCAAACACAAGCATAGAAGCCCATACTTTCCAAAATATTTTCCACAAATATTCTTAAATTCCTTTCTCCAAAAAAACCATACATTTCTATATGATTCAATTCAATAGCAAACACAAGCAAAAGAAGCCCATGCTTCTTTCCAAAATATTTTCCACAAATATTTTTTAATTCCTTTCTTCAAAAAAACCATGCATTTCTATATGAATCAATTCAAATAGCAAATACAAGCAAAATAAGCCCATACTTCTTTCCAAAAATACTTTTGACAAATATTAAGTCCAAAGCCATACATCAATACCATATCTAATTAATCAATCCATCATTAGAAAGTCTTGTCATTCATTTGCAAGACTATAAATTAATCTATCATTTGATTAAATACCAATCTAATCTATCTTTTGATTAATTACCAATATAAATATTGAGATAAATTAATCTATCATTTGATTAATTGCAATCTAAAGATTAAAAATAATTAATCTACTATTAGATTAATTTCCAACCAATATCTCATATTATTAATTGCAATCTAAAGATTAAAAATAATTAATCTATCATTTTATTAATTGCCAACCAATATCTCATTTGATTAATTGTAATTTGAAGATTAAAAGAATTAGTCTATCATTAGATTAATTGCCAACCGATCTCTCATTTGATTAATTGTAATTTAAAGATTAAAAAGAATTAATCTATCATTAGATTAATTGCCAACCAATCTATCATTTGATTAATAGCAATCTAAAGATTAAGAAGATTAATATATCATTAGATTAATTGCCGACTAATCTATAATTTGATTAATTGCAATCTAAATATTTAAAAGAATTAATATATCATTATATTAATTGCCAACTAATATATCATTTGATTAATTGCAATCTAAAGATTAAAAATAATTAATCTATCATTAGATTAATTGCCAACTAATCTATCATTTGATTAATTGCAATCTAAATATTAAAAAGAATTAATCTATCATTAGATTAATTTCCAAATAATCTATCATTTTATTAATTGCAATCTAAATATTAAGAAGAATTAATATATCATTAGATTAATTTCCAACTAATCTATCATTTGATTAATTGCAATCTAAATATTAAGAAGAATTAATATATCATTAGATTAATTGCCAAATAGTCTATCATTTTATTAATTGAAAAATAAAGATTAAAAAGAATTAATCTATCCTTAGATTAACTACCAACTAGTCTATCATTTGATTAATTACGATCTAAATATTAAATAATTAATCTATCATTAGATTAATTGCCAGCTAATCTATAATTAGATTAGTCTATCTTAATTAATAAATCCATTTGATTAATATGAATCTAACATTAGAAAAGAATATAACATTAATCAATCATTTTGATTAATATAACAACTAACATTAGATAAAGCAATCATTAATCAATCTATTGATTAATATAACAACTAACATTAGATAAAGCAATCATTAATCAATCTATTGATTAATAACAACTAACATTAGATAAAACATACCCTTCTAATCCCTTCGATTAAACTTCCCAAATCATTCCTAAAGTGCATCCAAAGATTAAATATTTCATTAACAAAGGAACCAAACAAAACACACACACCAAAGGATATTAATAAGGTAAGGTTTAACTTTAGAAAAAAGATGATTCACTCCTAAGATTTATGTAATAGAAAGCTCTTAGGGGTGACTTCTTCATGGTGAATCCTAGTAACACAAATATCACCATGAATATTGAGTTAAAGCCCTTGAAACAGGTAGGATGCAATTTTCTACCTAGATGTGTGTTTTTGGTTTTTTGAAATATCTGATTTTTTGGCGTTTTCTAGTTTTTGAATGCTCAAAAAATATAGTGCAATAGTATTGCATCAGGTATAACTTCTATTCTACTTAATAGAAATGCACAAAAAATTAGAAATAGATAATAATTATTTTAAACTACAAACCCATTGAAGGAATTCACAAAAACTTAAAGTACTAGCAATTTATGAAAATCTAGAATTTACAACTTAATACATTGATCAACAACCAGGAAGACTGGTTTTTAATTACAACTCCATAAATTGATGCTCATTTGAATTGAAAATGAATACAAGATGTCCTTAGACCCTAGGGGCCCAAGGAGAAGGAAGAACAAGCTCTGAAGCCTAATCGTCCAAGTTCCATGTCCTCACACCAAGCTAGAAACTGTATGACCCGATACAGGTATATGACCTGCTAGATGAAACCTCACAAAATATACCTAGAAACACTTTGAAATTACCAAAGACCAATTTATAGGCTTACAAAATGATGGTGCCAACTTTGGTACAAACCCCAACTCCAGTCTTCACTCTAAGTCACCCAAAAATAAGCCTAAATGGTATGGCTTATTGAAGATGATAAAAAATTCGACCCAACAATGAAATACTCTAAAAACCCTTGAATATTACTCTAAATATCTATAATAAATCTCCACAATGAATCTCCAATGCATTACCTAATATGGAAATGTGAATGATCAGTCAGGGGTGATCTTTCACACCTAAAGATGATGTTATTATAGGAGGTTTTCACCCCCTAGTAAGCTTTGGAAAACCTGCAAGTTCACCTGCAAGTCTTCTCTCAAAATTGCTAGAAGAAATAATAAACCAAGCATAACAAATGAGCTCCTCAAAAAGCCTTTTATTCTCCTCCAAGAGGTTCAACCTCTTTTAGGGTTGCTCAATAACATTTTAAAACATTATAAAATAGTCAAAATGTCACTTGTAAAATGTGATGTCCCATAATGAGGTCCTCATAAGTCACTTTTATAAAATAAGTTATTTTTCCTAAGTGATATCTTAACCCCTTATGTCCCCTTTTTATAACATAAGGTTATAAATATATAAAATTAAATAATTAATTTAAATTTATAAAATTAAACCATTGCACATTAAAATCTTGGACCTCGATCGAACAACCTAGCAATTGAAGATAGAAACAGACACCCATTTCAAATTTGAATCACACCATACCATTCATTCTAATAGACCCTAAAAATTTACTTACTATAAATAGTAAGTATGCTCTCCAATGATCCAAAAGACTCCAAAAAATGGCAAATGAAGGCTCCCAACGACCTGAAGAAGACTCCACAACCTTAAATGGGCTCTCACACATCAAACTTAGCCTATGAGAACCTGTGAGTAGGCTAATCCCAATAGCTAACTAGAGAAGCGACATTATAGTTTGCCCTCCCAAAATTGCTTGTCCCTAAGAAATTTCAACTTTGGATGTTGTAATATCTACTTATTCTACCAAATAGCATCCTCCACTGGTATATTATTCCACTTAATCAGATATTCTTTGATCACCCTCTTCCTAAGAGATCTTCTCACTAGAATCAATTATGGATTCTGAAATAAGAATAAGTTTTCCCTCCTCCTACAATGGTGGTAACTCTGAAGAAGGTACTATATTATTTCCAAATACCTTTTTAAGATAAGATACATGGAAGACATTGTGAACTCTACTATTAGTAGGTAACTCCAACTCATAAACCACATCTTCAACTCTCTTGACTACCCTGAAGGGTCCATAAAATTATGTCTTAAGTTTCTCCTTTCCGATATTCTTAAGAGTGGACTGTCTATAAGGCTGTAATCTGAGGTAAACCAAGTCACCAACCTCAAAACTATGCTCCACCCTATGATGATCAACATACATATTCTATTTATTTTGAGCCTGCTGAATGTTATACTTAAAATCTCTCATGATATATTGACTATCATATAATAAATACTTGGCTCTAGGCACTCTAATATCACCAAGAAACAAATCAAAAAAGCTAGGAGCTTCATACCCATACAATTCCATGAAAGGAATCATCCCAATAGACATGTGATGCATAGTTTTGTAGCAAAAATCACTTACATGCAACCATCCAATCTATACCTTCTAATGCCCTTAAAAATAATTTTGAAGATACCCTTCCACTCATTTATTGACTATCTCTATCTGCCCATAGGTCTGTGGGTGGTAAATAGTGTTGGGAGTAATCTCGGTTCCTCCTAGTCTGAAGATATCCTACCAAAACATACTCATGAACCTATTGTCCCTATCACTAACAATGGTCTTGGGTATCCCATGCAACCTGAAAACCTCCCTAAAAAACACATCTGCCACCTAAGCTACTATAGAAGTTGATGAAATAGCAAAAAAGTGAGAAAATTTAGTGAGCCTATCCACCACCACATATATGCAGTCTTTACCTTGAGTCATAGGCAATCCAATAATTAAGTCCATTGATATTCCTTTCCATTTCTAGTTAGGAATTGGTAAGGACTGCAATAAGCTAGCTGGGTAGATGTGTTCATCCTTGTTCTACTAACATATGGTGCACTCCCAAATATATTGAAGGACCTCATTCTTAAGACCCTTCCAAGTAAACTGCTCTCTGGTGCTCCTGTAAGTTTTAAAAAATCCTGAATGACCAGTTGTCGGATCATCATGAAAATATCAGAGGACTTTCTTCTTAGATTTAGAATTTGGAAGCAAGAGGATGATGTCCTTATACAAAATCAGCCCATGCACTACCGAATACCTATCATCCTGCAAAGTTCCATAAATCAAAATGGAAGCCCATGAATCCTTAGCATACTCAGATATAATATCATCCCTACAATCTATAGAAACACTTGTCATAGCACATAGATATGATCTTTTGGATAATGCATCAGCTATTATATTCTTCTTCCCATTGACATAAATGATGTCAAAATCATAAGTTTGCATCTTACTCATCCACTTTTATTGCCTCTCATTGAGGTCTCTTTGATTGAGGAAATATCAGAGGCTATTATGATCAATCTTCATCATGAACTTACCCCCAATCAAATACTACCTATGCATGATGGCCAACGTCTCCTTATCATATATCGAGTAGATGCACTCTGCATCCTTAAGATTATTGCTTTAAAATGTTATAGGATGTTTATTTTGCATCAATAATACTCATATTACCTCACCAGAAGCATCACAATACAATTCAAATGACTGAGAGAAATCAGGTATAGTAAGCACTAGATAAGAATACATAACCTATTTGAAGTGATCAAAACACCTTTAAGTAGTATCAAACCAAGCAAATGCCTCTTTCTTTATCAAATCTATAAGTGAGGTAGTGGTTTGAGAGAAACATTTAACAAACCTCTTGTAGAACCCATATAAGTTGAAGAACCCTCTTAAGTTGCATGAGGTTTGTAGAAGTAGGCCAATTTATAATAGCCTTAATTTTCTTTGGATCAACGTGCACTCCCTCTACATTGATGATGTATCCCAAGTAAAGTAATTTTGTCATCCCAAAATCACACTTGGACTCCTTAGCATAAAATGACTCCTACTCCAATATACTCAATACCTCCTCTAGATGTTGCAGGTGCTCCTCCCATGATTGGTTGTATACTAGAATGTCATAAAAAAATATCAGGATGAATCTCCTAAGTTGTATACTAAATGTCCTATTCATGCAGGACTGGAAAGTGGTAGGGGCATTGGTTAACCTGAAGGACATAACCAAAAACTCAAAATGACCAAAATGGCATCTAAATGTAGTATTCTCAATGTCCTACTCTCTCATCCTGATCTGATGGCACCCAAACCTCAAGTCAATTTTGGAGAAATAATAGGCACCATGCAACTCATCAATGAGTTCATCAATGCGAGGAATAGGGTACCTATTTTTTATGGTTTCTTATTCAACTCTCGGTAGTCAACACACATACCCCAAGTTCCATCTTGTTTCTCTACCAATACCATTGCAGAGGCAAAAGGACTCTTACTGGGATGTATGTTTATTTGTGGTGTTTATAGGGAGTGAATATGACGGTATTGGCACCATCCTATAACTCTATAATATGCTCAGTACTCCACTCTAGATGTCTCCCAATAGGTATTTCATTAAATACTCTATAATGCTTAGTTAGAAGTTTTTGAATCTCTATATGATAATCAACCTTCTGCTGCTCCATAACTGTAGGCATGATGAGATATTCTATTGCCCATTCCAATTCATCATTCCAAAACAATATTTCTATTATCCTAAGGGAAATAACTCTAGCCCCTCCATCAAACATACCTCTCAAAATAATCCTCTTTCCTGCTACCTCAAATTTCATCTCCATATTACATAAATTCATTGTGAATTCACCTAGAGTACACATCTACTGCATACCAAGAACCACATGTGTGTTACCTATATTTATCACATAAAACTCATCATTAAGATCATACTCTCCTAATTGGATACGTAATTTAGGAATCCTATGTGTACAATGAATGGAATAACCATCTACAACCATCACTAGGAATCCCTAAAACTCATCAATTTTGATTCCTTGCTTAGCAACCAACCCATTATATTTGAAGTTATGTGTAGCACCAATGTCTATGAGAGTCACTACTCGCTATCCATTAATGATACCCTAAAATTTTAATGAACCTCCCTTCTAGAAACTATAGAGTTGGGCTACTATATCACCATATTTGGAATTATGTTCGGGCTCTCCTACTTTTTCTTCTTCACTTTTATTTGAATCATATTGCTGATCTAATTTTTTAGACCCTGTATCCTCAACTTCAAAGTATTCTTTCTACTCCATTTGCTTCATTTGAGCCTTGAGTGGACACTTATGAGATAAATCCCAAGGTTTCCTGTATTAAAAACATAATTTCTTCTTCCTTAGCTAATTGAGCTCATCATCCCCTAACTTCTTTGGCTCTAATTTTTGCTAAGGATAACTCCTTTGAAAATTATTTTTATCTTTGTCTTTGCTACCCTGGAATGGTGAAGGTCGTGGAGAAAATAATTAAATCAAAATATAGGTATTATATATTATTGAACAATCAAGCATTTAAATACAAAGTGCTAAGGCTAAAGATAGCCATAGATAGGTAGGAATAATATCCCCCCTTAATCAATGCTAACTATAATCAAAATGGTGCTAACAATAATATGCTAACAAACTAATGCGTAAATAATAACAACTTAGATATTTGCGAGCAATGCAAATATCCTAAGTAAAAATGATGTAATTACTAATCTACCTAGGACTTATTACATATTACCAAATAAGGTAATAGTAAATAGTTACTTTACCATAGTAACTCTAACATCCCCCATTATTACATTATTTAGGTAATGTATATAAATGACCCAATACAGTGAAGAAGAGAAAATGAAAGATGTTGATATGCTAGCTCTAGGTATTATCCACCAAATGATGGAACTTGGTCCAGGTCTTGTCCACTAAATGGTGGAACCTATATCGTAGGTATTGTCCACATATAGTGGAACCTATAGAACTCAGTAGGTGGAGCAGAGTGAAGCCATAATGCTAGATCTTGCTTTTGCTCATGGCTCTAAGTGTGCTTTTGGATGAATAACTCTAGGACTATCTCTATATCAGCTTGTGAATATACCACTTGGTTTATCACTAGATCTACCCTTGGGTCTACCATAGGATTTACCTATCTTATAGAAGCCATACAATATTTCTTTCATCTTGGTCAAGTTGCTCTGGCTCATGGCTCTCGCTACTATTTCTTAGGTAGATACCTTTAGGTCTATCACCTTTGGGTCTAAGAAAAATAAGTACTTCCAAAGTACTTAAGCAAAAGTGGGTCATCCCTCACTTTTCTTTAACAACAATGAATTTCCTTATTGTAATCTTGTCATCCAACCGGATTGCATGGGTAACCAGATGCTACAAGTGCTAGGTGTACTAGAGTAGATCACTACATATGAGGTTCACTTTGTTTACAATATGATTTTGCAAAAGTTTTGATAAGGTAGCTAAGGTGTCAGTCACTTCCAAAAATGCACCCTTATAAGTTTCCCCCTTTTTGAAAAACATGTTGTATTGGATTTTTTTCAAGAATTTTGACTAAGGTGTCGGTCTCTACCGAAAGTGCACCCTTATAAGTCATCCTCCCTTTTTAGAAAAATATTATATTGATGAAATTTTACAAGAAATTTGACTAAGGTGTCGGTTGCTACCAAAAATACACCTTTTTTAAGTCTTCCTCCCTTTTTAGAAAAATATTTTTTGAGGTAGGAAAGAAATTCTTATCCCCCCTAAGTGCAAAATATTTTCAACTTATGAAGCTTGTTTTAGGCTTTTACAAAGATTGCCTCCTAGGAAAATTTCAAAAATTTCACCAAAAAAACCCCCTTTTATTACAAGTACTTCAAAAAAAGAGTTTGCTATTTATGAAGCCTAAAAATAGGTACAATCCCCCCTTTATTGCAAGTACTTCAAGCATGGTTGCTATTTATGAAGCCTAAGAGAAAAGGTATAATTTTGATGACTTATGCTTTTCTGATTGCCTTTACAAGTTTTATTTCCCTCTTATCAAAATATGTTTTGAAGGAAGAAAGGAATTATCCCCCTTAGTGCAAACAATTGCTACTTTGAAGGTTCCTTTATTTCATAAAAAACTTGTTCTTTCTTTCGATATACCCTAAAAGAGTATTGAAAGAGAATTCACTCTAATTGATATTTAATGGCACCTACCTAAAAACCCTTTTGAAAAAGGATGATTAGTTTGAGGAGTTTAAGCCAAACAAGAAGAGTGAATTAGGGTTGCATATGGAGTGAATTATCAAAAAATTGGCTTATACTTGTGCAATGAATTACACAAATGAGTGTGAAATTTGGGGTTTTGAGTGCTCTTGATTTTGATGACTTATAATTGCAAAAAATAAAAAATTAAATGCAATAATAAATCAAAGAGTGCCCCCTAATTTTTTACCACATAGGTGTCATATGCAACCAAAAATGCACCTAATTTAACAATGCTAATTTTAACAAAAGGTGTTGATTGCTATCGAAAATGAACCTTATTACAAAAATTTTTTCAACAAAATTTTGATTTGTGTTGTGTAAAAATTTTGATATTCAATTTCTCCCCTTGGCTTATAATTTTGCAAAGAATGTGGCAAAAACAATTGCTTTTCCTTTTTGTGTTGCAAAATAAATAAGTTTCAATGTTTCAACCCTTTGATTTTCACAATTTCCCCTTGTGTTACAATTTTACAAAAGAAGAATCCAAATATTGGTTTGTCCCCCCTCTTATTTGCAAAATAAACAAAGTTGTGAAAATTGAGATCTTCAATGTGATGATATCCTTATCCAATTTGCAAAAATATGAATGTGTAGTAGTTTGTGTTATATCCCAAGATTTGAGAAAATAAAATGCACAAATTGCTTTTGATTTTGCAAAAATATTTTTTGATTTTTAAGTTTCCACCATAGTGTGTTACAAATTTGCAATTTCTTGTCTTCCCTTTGATCTGAAAATTTAACAAGTTAGTACTCCTTTCAAGCCAAGTCGACACACGACAAGATTTTTAAAGGCTTTCCAAAACTAGTCGACACATGACTTGGTTTGAGTAAAACTCTTATTGTCAAAAAATTTGAGAAAGTTTTAAATATTCCAGATTTGCAAAAAAATGTGCTATTTATTTGGATTACATATCAAAATTTTGAAACCAAAAACGCTATTTCAAGGGTTTGCAAAAAATAGGTTTCCTTATATTTGATTTTAATTTGAAAAATTTAAATAAAGTTTATTTAAAAATAATTTAATTTAATAAGAAAATATAAATTTTTGTTGAAAAATCAATTTAAATTTAAAAAGAAAATTTATTAAAAAATAAAATTAATATCTAAATTATTAAAACAAAAATATACGTAAAACAATTTAATAAAAAAATGCAAAAATACAAAAAAATAGTTAAAACACTTTGTATACACCCAAAAGTTGCACATAGCTACCTCTACGTACTTGTAGATCCTTTTGGACACTTGTAGGTTTACATAGGCCATCCTAGACACCTCTAGGCTATTGTAGACCAACATAGACTATTTTGGATATCTCTAGACTTGCATAGACTATTGTAGACATGCATAGACTATTGTAGACATGCATAGACTACTGTAGAAATGCATATACTAGCGTAGATCACTCTAGATTAGTGTAGCATATCGTAGACTTACATAGACCATTTCACTAGTTTATAGGTACAAAACCCTATTAAACTACTCAATCCATGTCATAACCACCTTGCATCCATCAAAGTCCCACTCGTCAATCACCTAAGGCTACTTAAGCCCTTCTTAGACTTAATTAGAGCCCCACGGGACTATTAGTTCCAAAAAAGTCTTAATTAAAGTTATTCAAATTCTAATTTTAAAGTGATCACTTAAAGTGTACTTTTTGGATTAAAAAGGTTAATTAGATTCCTAAACTCTAACTACTCCTAATTATTCTCTCCCACATGTGTGTGCACAAAGTTGGTTAGGATATTTCTTAGGAAACCCTAAACTAACCGTAATCTAACCTTAGATCTGACAAATCCTAGTTAACCCTAATATCTCCTCACACATGTGTGAGGATGAGATATTTCCTTAAGGAATGTGGGGATGAAACCTCACAAAACCTAACCTAACCACCATATAAATTGACATTAGGGTTTAGTTATCATAACCACTACACCTTAGGTTTATCTATAAATAGTGGACCTAATCCCTCATTCTACCTCTCTCTCTCTCTCATTTTAGTTGAAGTACAAAAAATCTATCAAAATATGACCAAAAGTGCAAGCAAGGACATCTAATCCATACCAGCAACATTACAGCACCTAAGGAGCCCATCCATGTAGACATCTCTATAAAAAACCACTTATAGTGCAATTCACTCCTTGACCTATGAATTTAACACCAATTCGCCCCTCGGCCTACGAGTTGTGTTTATAAGACACATTTCACTCCAAATATTATAGGTAAGATCCATTTGTAATTTTTATGAGGTTTTATGTAAATTCATTTCAGTTTTCATTACATATTTTGAGTTGATTTGTCCTTTTTACCATGGGGCCTAACTGAGGCAAGCCCCCAAACATACTAACTCCATTTTGCAGGCCTAGCACAAATGCAAAGAGGAAAACAACAACAAATACAACCAGTGGTGGCACACACTATGCATGAAGCCCACCTACATTGAGGGACCCAAGAGAAAGCATCAAACTTATTGTAAATTCATGAAATAAAGAAAGGGGAATTCCCCCATTTGTAACACAAAAGCAATTCAATCATGAATAAAATCAACAATTCTATATAATTTGTGTTTTAGCAAATTATTAGATCAAATGCTTTTATTTTTGAAGAACACAAGCTTATACTAGAAGGGGGGGTGAACAATATAAGACCACTTTTTACTTTTCTTTCCCAATCAATATTATGCAATGTATAGATAGCAATATCAACAATAGTAATCAAAGCAATGCACAAATCACCACACACAATAGAGACACCAATTTAACATGTGGTTCACCCAATGTGGGCTACTCCACGGAGAAAATATTTCACTAAAATTTTCTCAATCAATCTCTTGGGAATCCTTTCCCTATTACAATGTTTATGGACCTCTTGTCCAAAGGAGACACCAATCCCCTAATCAAGTTCATGGATCTCTATCCATAGGAGAACTCCTTTCTCCTTAGCTCTGACTGGTGATCTTCTAGAAGAACTACTACCCCCACTACTCTGGCTAATGGATCTCTATCCACTGAAGACACTTGTCCTCACTACCCTGGCTAATGGATCTCTATCCACTGGAGACTATCATCCTCTATACTCTATCACCTTCAAAGCTCTATCTCAAATCTACACTAAACATAGTCCTTCGGTCTAGCACAAATCTGCTCAATCTCTATCTCTGGTCTGGCACAAACCTATCCTCAAATCTACACCAAACTCTATCCTCAATATCTATCCTCTGATCTACACTAAACACAGTCCTTCGGTCTAGCACAAATATATCCTCAATATCTATCCTCAAGCCTTAACACAAAGCTTGAATCAATCTCAAATCAACTCTACTAGATCTGCCCCAAACCTTAACTCAAGGTTTGAACAAATCAATCAATCAACTCTGCTCACAAGTCTTCTCAAAGACTTATCTCAAATCTGCCTTGTAAGCTTCCACAAAATCTCACACTAATCTATCCACAAGTCCTCTCTAGAACTTGTCCAAATATTCTCAACAAGTCCTCACTAGAACTTATCCAAATCTCTCAATAAGTCCTCACTAGAACTTATCCAATTTCTCTCAATATATATTGTAAGCTTCCACAAAAGCTCACACAAATCTATCCACAAGTCTTCTCAAAGACTTACCTCAAATATGCTCAACAAGTCCACACTAGAACTTGTCCAATCTCATAGAAACATAAAGAGAATTGTTAGAGACTCAATATGCTTCACATTCATCACAATGCTCAATCACTTTCAATCACTCTTTTAGAAACATATAGAGAATTTTTAGAGACTCAATATGCTTCACATTCACCTCAATGCTCAATCACTTTCAATCACTCTTTTAGAAACATACAGAGAATTGTTAGAGACTCAATATGCTTCACACTCACAAACTCTCAATCACTTTCAATCTCTCTTTTAGAAACATATAGAGAATTGTTAGAGACTCAATATGTTTCACACTCATCAACACTCAACCTCTTTCTCAAATCAATTCAGAATATAGAACAATTTATTTCATAGAACTTGAACTATCACCTTAACACATCCACTTGACTAGGCTCAATCAACTCTACTCAACCAATCACTCAATGAAATAATCCTTGCTCACAAACCCTAGTCCAAGCATATGAACACTCACTCAAATATTTCCAACAATGCTTATCAACCAATCTCACATAACAATGATACTCATGTTCTTTGCAAACCCTAGTTCAAGTTCTTCACTCAACTTAATCACTTCAACAACAATGCTTATAAAACAAGGTTTTATCAACAACTCTTAATTCCAGAAAACCTTGAAGCATTAATTCAAAACACACTCAACAAGGAAAACCTTAACCAAATCCTTTTCACTCCAACTTAGCATTCACAACATTCAACAATCACTCACTAGGAATAATATGCCCATACCTTTTGTTTGATGTAGAAGTGCCCTTGGAAAACCTGTCTAAATCACAATTTCCTTCTTTCCAATTTCAATGGTTAGATGACAAAATCTCACTCTTAACACTTTCTCAAATATTCCTTAGACACAAAAATACTCAAAGCTCAATTATGCCTTATTGCTCCCAACCATCAAATCATACATGAAAAATAATAATTCCTTGGATACACCTTATAAACTCCAACTTAAAATAATATCCAACACCACAATACTTCAAACAATCTTCCTAAAACACCTTACTACCCTTTCCAAACACTAAAGCAAATAACACCAAAAATTTAATTTTGCATAACCCTTATAACTCCCCTTACAACCTTACAAACCAAATAAAAATGCAAAAATTAATTTTTAAATACTCAACTAACCCTTCCAAAATTTTGGTGCTCAATTTCAATGCATACCTTTTGCTTCCCCCAAAAGGGGTTTCGGCGTGATTCGATCCACCGTCTCCCCAAGCCTAAGCGCCTTAGCGCTTGGGAGTCCACCGCATGGGCTAGTGATGCCCACGTGAAGGAAGAAACACTTCCTTCACCTTATGCCTTAGTGCACCGTTGACTTCCCATGAAAACCACAATGCTCACTCTTTACTTGGATGCAGCACGATTCACAAGGTTTGCATGTATTAAAAATTGAAGGCATGGTAATTTTCTAAGGTGGGATGATCCCCCATTTTATACACGTTTGGAAATTTTCTCCCACATCGGCGCTTGGAATTCAAATTTCAAAAATTTGAATTATAATTTGATAACCCACCTTAGGGTTAAATTAATATAAACTAACTTATAATTAATATTAAAATTAATTAATAATTAATTTAAATAACTTAAGTAAATTAAATTATAAATTAATTTATAATAAAAATTATATTAATTAATTTATAATTAATTTAAAACTTCCCTTTATAATATTATAAAAAATATTATAATATTATTCACTTGGGCTTCTTTTTGCACTTTGAACCATATCTGACTTTCTGGAACCGGGTCTTGATTAACTAAACCAGACTATCCTTTTGCACTTATTGGAGAACCTAAAACTGATGTTGCCCACTGAAACTACCATTGACTGGTGCTGAAAGCTTGACATCAATGACCACTCACTCTTGACATCAATGACAACTCATCTACTCAAAATGTCCAACAATCTCCCCCTTTGTCATTGATGGCAACCCAAATTATTTTTACCAAAACTTGACCTTTTTCTATTCTACTCCCCTTGGGAAATTGCTCCCCTGACTCAATGCTCTCTCCTTAAACCAAATCTCTCCCCTTACTCAAATCTCTCCCCTTTGACATCAATGGCAAAGGGTCACCTTTGGGGCTCGGGGCTAAGAATGAGTCTCTTAGCTTAGCCCCTCCCCCACCTCCTCTTGAGGTGGTTAATTCTGGGGTGGGAGTATTTCTACTCCCAGCAAGCACTGGTCTTTACCTTTGTCCTCTTTCCTTCTCATCTGATCCTTCTGATTCCTTTGACTATTCCTATTCATGTCCATGTTCATGTTCCTATCCATATTCATGTTCCTATTCATGTCCATGTTCATATCCATATTCTTGTTCCTATTCTGTTCTTGTTCATGTTCATGCTTGATTCTAGAATATCTGCTCTACACCACTTTGTTGTATGTCCATCATTATTGCACTTATAACACTTAATGTTATTATTCCTTGGAGGTGCAAATGTCTTGGGATTTCTCCTAGTGAAGCCATATATGTTCCTGTCATGAACCTTGCAATTCATTGCCTTGTGACCAAACTGATTACATGAGTAGCAATACCCATGGAAAAGTTACATATTCCTGAAGTTCCCATATTCCTGTCTTTCATGTGTCCTGCATTCTGAAGCCTTGTGCCCAAATCTGTGACATGAGAAACATCTTCCATTGAAATTTCCTTGTCTTGACCTCATTGGTCTCTTAGTCTCTCTTAACCTATTCTGATTCTTGTTCCATCTATTTCTCCTTTGTGCATTGTTCCTTTCCTTGTTGAAATTTCTATTGTCCAACTCATCCTCAGAAGTCTCACTTTCTCTTACACTGTCTTCTTCTAAAGTTTCTTCTTCTTCAGAACTTGAGGTTGACTCTTCTTCTTGTTTCTTTTGAGCTTGTTCAAAACCAAGACCTATTTTGTTTGTTGACCTTCTTTGTACCTTGATCATATTATCCAAATTATTTGAACTCTTTCCAAACTTGTGTAGCTTATCCTTGGACTTTTCTAAATCTTCCCTTAGTAGAGCTACTTCTTGTTCTAACTTTTCACATTCTAAGACCTTTGCTTCTAACTTATCCTTGAACTTCTTTGTCTTAGCCATTGACTTGTTTAAATCCTCTATAAGCTTTCCTCTCTCTTCATCACATTCTTGAAACTGAAATTCAAGTTGGGAGTTTTGCTTTCTTACCTTCTTTAAAGTTTTAAGAGCATAAATAAGCTCTCCCTCAAGATCAACTCCTCCTTTTTCTGATTCTTCCTCTATTTGTTTACCTTTGTCAACATCTTCATTCTTTTTTGACTTGTCTTCTATAGGATCACCTTCTTCTTCTTCTAGTGCCATTAGAATATTCTCTTCTAGTCCTTCAAATGCATCCTCATACTCATCATCACTGAAACTGAAACCATTCCTTGTACAACTATCTTCAAGATGTCCAAAATTACCACATCTAAAACACTTGAGAATTATTGGTGACCTTTTCTTAACTTCTTCTTTTTCTTCAATCAGAAATAGGACTTCATATTTATCATTATCTGAAAAACTATTATCACTATCACTTGAGTACTTACTTGCCTTGTCTGCATAGTAGCTCCTCTTTTGTCTTTGAAAGAACTTCTTTCCTTGTCTACCTTGTCCATCCTTGCCTTTCTTTTGGTACCTATATTTTTTTGATTCCCTGTTCTTGTGATCCTATTTTTCTTCATCATTGTTATTTTTAGCTTCTTGAAAATCAGTTGCATAGTGACCATACTTTCCACAATTGAAACATCTAACAGATTTTGCATCTTTAAATCTTCTTGAATCCTTATTCCTTCTGCCATAATTAGCTTCTTCATCACTGGATGACTCATTGCTCGAATCTGACTTCTTACCCTTTGTCTTCTTAATTGCTTTGAAGGTTGCTTCCTTTCGGAGATTAGGTTCCTCTTTTGTTCTTAACTCAAAAGTTGTAAGAATACCAAGTAACATATCTCTTGTCAAAGAATCACCATCTTTTGATTCTTCTATAGCAGAAATATTTTCACTAAATCTTTTTGGAAGAGATCTTAAGACCTTATCACAAACATCCGATTCTTCAACATTAAGTCCAAGTCCTTGCATAGCATTAACAACCTCATCTACCCGAAGTAGATAAGTACTAATATTTTCCTCATCCTTCATTCTTAACTCTTCAAATTGTCCTTTGAGATTTCGTATCTTTGCCTTTTTGACACTTTTATCTCCTTCATATATGCTTTGCAACTTATCCCAAATTCCTTTTGCATATTTACAATGCATAACTTTTATTGATTATGTTCTATGCAAACCTCTCAAAATTGCATTCATTGCTTTTGAATTGTAATGTTGTAGAAGCTTACCTTCCTTATCTATAGGTGGATCAATTGGTGGTATGTATCCATTTTCAACTGCTTCCCAAATTTCATTGCCAAGTGCCATCAGGTGAATCTTCATTCTCATACTCCAAAATATATAATCACTTCCATCAAATATTGGTGTTGAATTATCTGAGGACACATTCTTAGAATCCATTGTGTTCTTGAAAGCTTTTCCTTCAAGCTGTTAAACTCTTTCGAAGGAACCCGCTCTGATACCAATTGAAGAACACAAGCTTATACTGAGAGGGGGGTGAACAATATAAGACCACTTTTTACTTTTCTTTCCCAATCAATATTATGCAATGTATAGATAGAAATATCAATAATAGTAATCAAAGCAATGCATAAATCACCACACACAATAGAGACACCAATTTAACATGGTTCACCCAATGTGGGCTACTCCATGGAGAAAATATTTCACTAAAATTTTCTCAATCAATCTCTTGGGAATCCTTTCCCTATTACAATGTTTATGGACCTCTATCCAAAGGAGACACCAATCCCCTAATCAAGTTCATGGATCTCTATCCATAGGAGAACTCCTTTCTCCTTAGCTCTGACTGGTGATCTTCTAGAAGAACTATTGCCCCCACTACTCTGGCTAATGGATCTCTATCCACTGAAGACACCTATCCTCACTACCCTGGCTAATGGATCTCTATCCACTAGAGACTATCATCCTCTATACTCTATCACCTTCAAAGCTCTATCTCAAATCTACACTAAACATAGTCCTTCGATCTAGCACAAATCTTCTCAATCTCTATCTCTGGTCTAGCACAAACCTATCCTCAAATATGCACCAAACTCTATCCTCAATATCTATCCTCTGATATACACTAAACACAGTCCTTCGATCTAGCACAAATCTATCCTCAATATCTATCCTCAAGCCTTAACACAAAGCTTGAATCAATCTCAAATCAACTCTGCTAGATCTACCCCAAACCTTAACTCAAGGTTTGAACAAATCAATCAATCAACTCTGCTCACAAGTCTTCTCAAAGACTTATCTCAAATCTGCCTTGTAAGCTTCCACAAAATCTCACACTAATCTATCCACAAGTCCTCTCTAGAACTTGTCCAAATCTTCTCAACAAGTCCTCACTAGAACTTGTCCAAATCTTCTCAATAAGTCCTCACTAGAACTTATCCAATCTACTCTCAATATATATTGTAAGCTTCCACAAAAGCTCACACAAATCTATCCACAAGTCTTCTCAAAGACTTACCTCAAATCTGCTCAACAAGTCCACACTAGAACTTGTCCAATCTCATAGAAACATAAAGAGAATTGTTAGAGACTCAATATGCTTCACATTCATCACAATGCTCAATCACTTTCAATCACTCTTTTAGAAACATATAGAGAATTGTTAGAGACTCAATATGCTTCACATTCACCTCAATGCTCAATCACTTTCAATCACTCTTTTAGAAACATATAAAGAATTTTTAGAGACTCAATATGCTTCACACTCACAAACTCTCAATCACTTTCAATCTCTCTTTTATCACAGAAACATATAGAGAATTGTTAGAGACTCAATATGTTTCACACTCATCAACACTCAACCTCTTTCTCAAATCAATTCAAAATATAGAATAATTTATTTCATAGAACTTGAACTATCACCTTAACACATCCACTTGACTAGGCTCAATCAACTCTACTCAACCAATCACTCAATGAAATAATCCTTGCTCACAAACCCTAGTCCAAGCATATGAACACTCACTCAAATATTTCCAACAATGCTTATCAACCAATCTCACATAACAATGATACTCATGTTCTTTGCAAACCCTAGTTCAAGTTCTTCACTCAACTAATCACTTCAACAACAATGCTTATAAAACAAGGTTTTATCAACAACTCTTTATTCTAGAAAACCTTGAAGCATTAATTAAAAACACACTCAACAAGAAAAACCTTAACCAAATCCTTTTCACTCCAACTTAGCATTCACAACATTCAACAATCACTCACTAGGAAGAATATGCCCATACCTTTTGTTTGATGTAGAAGTGCCCTTGGAAAACCTGTCTAAATCACAATTTCCTTCTTTCCAATTTCAATGGTTAGATGACAAAAATCTCACTCTTAACACTTTCTCAAATATTCCTTAGACACAAAAATACTCAAAGCTCAATTATGCCTTATTGCTCCCAACCATCAAATCATACATGAAAATAATAATTCCTTGGATACACCTTATAAACTCCAACTTAAAATAATATCCAACACCACAATACTTCACAATCTTCCTAAAACACCTTACTACCCTTTCCAAACACTAAAGCAAATAACACCAAAAATTTAATTTTGCATAACCCTTATAACTCCCCTAACAACCTTACAAACCAAATAAAAATGCAAAAATTAATTTTTAAATACTCAACTAACCCTTCCAAAATTTTTGGTGCTCAATTTCAATGCATACCTTTTGCTTCCCCCAAAAGGGGTTTCGACGTGATTCGATCCATCGTCTCCCCAAGCCTAAGCGCCTTAGCGCTTGGGAGTCCACCGCATGGGCTAGTGATGCCCACGTGAAGGAAGAAACACTTCCTTCACCTTATGCCTTAGTATGTCGTTGACTTCCATGAAAATCACAATGCTCACTCTTTGCTTGGATGCAACATGATTCACAAGGTTCGCATGTATTAAAAATCGAAGGCATGGTAATTTTTCTAAGGTGGGATGATCCCCCTTTTATACACATTTGGAAATTTTCTCCCACGTCGATGCTTGGAATTCGAATTTCAAAAATTTGAATTATAATTTGATAACCCACCTTAGGGTTAGTTAAAAATTAATATAAACTAACTTATAATTAATATTAAAATTAATTAATAATTAATTTAAATAACTTAAGTAAATTAAATTATAAATTAATTTATAATAAAAATTATATTAATTAATTTATAATTAATTTAAAACTTCCCTTTATAATATTATAAAAAATATTATAATATTATTCACTTGGGCTTCTTCTTTGCACTTTGAACCATATCTGACTTTCTAGAACCGGGTCTTGATTAACTGAAACTGAACTATCCTTTTGCACTTATTGGAGAACCTGAAACTGATGTTGCCCACTGAAACTGCCATTGACTGGTGTTGAAAGCTTGACATCAATGACCACTCACTCTTGACATCAATGACAACTCATCTACTCAAAATGTCCAACACTTTTGTACATTTCATTTTGGCATTCTTTTTAGGAGTTTCGATACCGATGACACTCCTAATATTCTAGAGTATTCACTCCACTACCTATGATTCTACCTAGGAAGTATCAACATCAAAACACACTAAAATGAACAAAACACTTTATTTCTTGCATTTAGAACTGATTCTAGTTTTGTATTGTTTGCATGATCACAAACTGGTTTCAGCACATCACACCACGCAACACTTTATTTTTCAGCTCCACACAGCTTGTCACTTTAGTTTGAGTCCACACATCATAGGGTTGTTCCCAACCCCCTTTACACATCGAATACAGAACCACAGATTCCAGTTTCTATGTGATTCTAAAACTTCACGACATGACACACATCATCATGCCAGTTGTTACCCATAGTCATGCACACGAGCAAGCATACCCTATAGAGGAGGCACCTAGAACCCCTTCTAGTTAGGCCATCCCTCCTCCTTCGATCACAAAGGGGAAGTCCACATACACACATGATCCACTCATAGAGTTTGATCCATGCTATACACACACGATGGCTCATGGTGAGACATCCACTTTGAGTGAAGCCCTTGCCACTTCACTCATAGAATATTATCCACTCCTTTTCCCTATATCATCACCTAATCCACCCACCATATTCTATGATCATGTGATCTACACTACTCTAGGACAACCTAACCCATTCTTCACCATAGATGAGGAGACTCCACCTACGTCCCCCACCTTTGCACACCCTTTCTTCCAGATTTTATCTCAATCCCTCTTTGAGAATGACTCCTCCCTATTGAACCACACTCACCCCAAGGTTGCATCATTTGCCCCTACTATAGGAATGATCTCAGACCCTTCCTCCTCTACCATAGGTACCTAGATGCCATCATTCCAAACCATACAATAACAACCCCCTTGCAGGAGCAACAAGCACCACCCCAAACATCACATCCATACTCTTCTCAAGAGTCCCAACCATCATCATCCCAACAACCATTTTTCCCAATATTTGAGGACCTATCATAGCCACATCTTCAAACCCAAACCACGCAATATCAACAACAACAACCAACTACTCACACCCAATCGAGAGTGGACACATTCCTCACTCTAGCTTCCCAAGATCCTACCCTAGAAGCTTACCCTCCTTCCTCCTCATCATTCCCACCTCCATCTCAGGTGTCTAGAATGTACCCTACCCAATCCTTTGCTCAACCTTCATCTACATCGACATTTAGGTTACCTCCTCCTCCTTTTTAGGCCCCAACTGCTAGTCTTCTTCCCACCTATGGATCAAGACCCACAACCTACACTCCTACCTCTCTAGGCTACTCTACACAATTTAGTTTTGCCACCTCCCATCCTTTAGGATAGAGATAGGTCCCATCCTTTGACACCTTATCTTGACCACCCCTAGCACCGGTAGCCTTGATACCTCCACCATTACCTACTGGATCTACATTCTTTACACCTCCCCTTTGTGGTCATCACCGCCTATGACCCAGCCATTACAATAGGCTCCTACCCAGTAGGTACCCATGCCACAACAACACATCCCACAATCACAATACTACTATCCCCAAAAAACATCTATTCCACAGCCTAGTGTCCCACTAGCCGTGACATCATACGTCACCCAACAACAACCTTACCAGGACCAGTTGCCACACTTCCCCCCTTAGTACTAGGAAGAACAACAACTCCAATACCCACCACATTCCCAAGCTCAACCCACCTTAGCACAATCCTCCACACCCTTAACACCTGAGCTTCAACTCCTACGAGATGAAGTCAAGATGTTAAACCTACGCATGACCAGTTATGGACCACAAAAACCAACATATGATGAACTCTATAGTGAGCCAGTTCATCCATCAGTTCCTATCCCACCTTACCCCTATCATTTGAGATCCCAAAGTTTGATAAGTAAAAAGGTAAGGAATATCCAGAGAAAAAAAAAATCCCCCCTAAAACCTTATGTTACGTACCTTCTCCCTCTCACTTGTAGGACAAGCCTTAGACTGGTATAACATGCTCCCACACCATAGCCTATATACCTTCGAACAATTGGCCAACTCCTTCTTAGAACACTTTTCCATAAATATTAAGAAGAAGACTAACTTCTCAGATGTCTATGCCTTACGATAGGCTGACGATGAACCCATCACCAAATTTGTGTCGAGATGGAGATCGATCATCCATGACCTCACCCATAGCCTCCCTACCATTGAGCTAGTGACACTCTTCTCCAAGAGTTGCCACAAACACATTTCCACCTCCCTGCAGCTTCATCAAAGCCATACCTTTGAAGAAGCCATTGCCCAAGCCAAAGTAATTAAGGACATCAAGGTCCAATTAGGCAAAATCAAGTTAAGATAGAAGCCCAACTACAATTCTAACTTCTATTTTAATAGAAATACTCCCAACCAACCCTTCCCTCGACCACCACAAGCCAATCAAGTGGTAGCCACTACCTTAGCACCTACATCGATTCCACAAACCCCTCTTCCTCAATGACAAGTCTTTCAAACCAATGTGCCTCCCCCTCCTAGGCCTCAGTAGCCTCATGGCATGCACCCATAGGCCCAACAGCACAATCTCACACCACTTTTTAAACCATTACTAGCCCTCTTCTAGAGGTTATATGAGGGAGGTCACATCATCCTACCTGAGATCCGACCATTGGATCCAAACCTACCTAAGCCTCATGGATACAATGAGCAAGCCTTCTACCAATACCACCAATAGCGTGACCATGATATCGATTCTTGTCACTCTTTCCATGGTCAAGTCCAAGACCTAATTGATAGGGGTACCATCCAGGTTTCAAACCCCCTTGCCCCAAAAAATCAAAACCTAGGGATCTTCCAGAACCCCTTACCTGACCATAGGGGAACTAACCCCCAAAGACCACCATTCAATCCTCTAGGGCCACCTAGATAAGTAAATAGTGTCCAACGTGATCCCCCATCATGCAGTATAGTGGGTATGATCAACCTTACTACATGCAACCAATGATACCCATCATGCCAAACAACACCTATTATTTCCCCATCAGTCCAATTCACATCACCATAGTCCTCCATGACTCCTAGCACCATACCACCTCCACCACAAAATATCATTACAATCCATGGTAGCCTTACCCACCAATTACATAATACCCCACTCGACTATCCATTTTTGACCTCCTACAACAATCTCAACCCCATCATGAGGCATTGAATGACATCCTACGTTCCATCGATTTGGAGACACATGACATGAATGCCTTTGTAAACTTTGTAGGGAACATCCCATGATGCCTTCAACCCTCCATTAGTTTCCATGATCATGAGATTACAGAACTAGTAGGAGAAGGAGTAGATCCTCCCCTCCATATCCAAGAAACCATCAATGACATCACCTACAAGCGTGTCCTCATTGATACTGGTTCCTCCATTAGTATTATCTCCATAGTGGTATTGCATCACTTGCATATCCCACCAGCCCATTTTACCACTCCATCTCTCGACCTTCATGCATTTGATGGTTCCATGAGACCCATGGTAGGATCCATCATCTTACCCATCTAAGTAGGTATTCATACCATCTCCATCCTTTTTCACATCATCCAAGGTGAGATGCAATATAACATCCTCCTTGGTCACCCATGGATTAGGGACATGTAGTGCGTCCCTTCCACACTACATCATTACATTAAATATATCCATGATGGACTTGTCCATTGTATTCCTACCGATGGGGATCCCTTCAAATTTTGCAACATCATAGACCTCCCACCTACACCTTCCTCTTCTTCCATGCAACTCTTTCCCATCTCTTCCCATCAATCTATTGGAGCATCGACATCTTCCCCAACATCCACTTTGCTACCACAATCCTCATCAAGGACACACACCTCGATGTCAGCACCATTAGCACCACCTTCTATAGCACCTAACCCTACTACCATACCTTTCTCACCACCATCCTTATGGCCACCACCACCATCATAGCCATCATCATCCACAATTCCACCCATGATACCACAACCATCATCACCTTCTTCCTCATGCCCTACCGCTCCACCTCACCCATCTTCCCTTGCAAAAACCCCTATCCTCCCTACACCACAAACACCTCCCCTTCCATTTCACCCATAGCCTAGGTCATTCACCTCCCTACATAGTCCAATAGTAGCACCCTCTCCTCCTCCTTCACAATTCCCATAGGTAAACCACCCTATCCCAGCTACCATAGCTGAATGCCATGAGTGGGAGCAATGAGCTTCTCACCTAGATGACCAGTTATTACACCCCTCCTCTACCACTATAAGAGAGTCTTATATTGCACCATCATCTTCTGATTCAGATTCACCACCTCATTCACCATCACATACATCACCATGCATTTCCATATTCATGAAAAATTTAGGCCCAAGGGATTACAATGTGCATGATGCCCGCATACATCCACCTATCATCCAATCCATGCGAGACTTCGATCATCCCTCAACCTTAATTTTGACCATCAAAACCATTATACAATTAGGATCCCCCAACAATCATACCAACTTTGTCTATGCAGGAGTTGATTCCTCACTCCCACCTATAGTCCCTCCACCACCATAATCTAGCTTTTGTGGTACACTTGATCACATGGCTAACCCCTATTTCACCCAACACCACCCCCAATTTCCATTGGCATAGATTTGGATTAGGCCACTATGAACAAGGGTTGCGTACACCCATTAACCCTCATGTACAATTACCTACTAATAAATCTAGCTTAGGTTATCACCCAACTACCATCCACACACTAGAGGATGAGCTCCAGGACCTCTCCCTACATCCTTCCCCTCTTCCAACACACACCTTGGAAGAATACATTGACATGGACATCCTAGAGGACAACCCATCACCTCACTCTACCATCATAGTTCCATGTGATTTCTTCCAAGAAACCCCCTATTCCAACACCATATCATCATGTTGTGTCGATGAATTGATAAGCCAATTTGTTACCCTATCCTTAAATGCTCATCACCTAAAGCATGACATGACATCTCCACCACCATCACCAACATATTTAGCCATGTTCCTACCTATCCATCAACAACTCCATAGATCTGCTACTCGACCATATTCTCCATCGATTATCTTGCACCCTCCATTAAGCCTCTTAGGATGCTCACAGATTATTGAGTCATCATCATCAGACTCTTCACCACCCACATCCCCCATAATATCAATTAATATGGTCAATGTGGATCTTTTCTCCCCACTTTGATACACACACCAACCAACCCATGATGACACACCAAACCCTAATTTCATCGATCTCGTACACATCTCACCCATACCAATACCCCAAGATTTCCTACTTTCACCTCATGTCTTGCATGCTACAAATGCTCCTTCATCCTCTACACCACCTCACATACCGTAGGTGCACCACACAGACATCTATCTAGATGATGAGTATGATATTCCCGAGGCCATCGATGACCTCCACCTCATTCCAGTTCTAGAACAACTATGTGATGGTTCTCACATGCTCATAGAAGAAACCATCAATGTAGATATCGATGATGACCCCAAAAATCCCCACATCATTAAACTAGCCACAAGCCTTTCACCCAAAGAGTGCATTTTATTCACTACTTTCCTTTGAAAGTATATCAGAGTCTTCACATGGTCCTACAAGGATATGCCAGGCCTCGATCCCACCCTTGTAGTCCACAACCTCATGCTAGACAAAGATGCCAAACCTGTAAGACAAAAACTATGATGCATGCACCCAATAGTTGTATTACTCATCAAAACTAAGCTACAAAATCTCCTCGACGTAGATTTTATAGTACCCATAGATTACCCTGAATGGGTCTCCAACATGGTTCCAGTACCAAAACCATCCGATGAAGTTCATGTCTGCACTGACTTTCATGATTTAAATAAAGCTTATCCCAAAGACAACTTCCCACTACCTAACATCGACTCACTCATCGATTCTATCATAGGCCATGAGATGATCTCCCTCATGGATGGATTCTCTAGTTACAACCAAATCAAGATCAACCCCATTGATCAACACAAGACATCATTCACAACCCCCTAGGGGACATTTTGCTACAAGGTCATGCCTTTTGGCCTTAAAAATATTAGGGCAACCTACCAGCATGCAATGACTTATATCTTTCATGATTACATGCACAAAAGCATGGAATATTATGTAGATGACCTCATCACAAAGTCTAAGAAATGCTCGCAACACCTAGACGATCTCCACCAGATCTTTGACCATTTATTAGAGCATAATGTCTACCTTAACCCAAAGAAGTGTGTCTTTGGAGTTACCTTAGGCAAAATATTAGGGTTCATTATCACCCAACATGGCATTGAGGTAGACCCTAACAAAGTAAAGGCCATCATCGAGATGCCCCCACCTACTACCTTAAAACAACTACATAGCCTCCAGGGCAAGATAACCTCCATTCACCACTTCATAGCACAACTATCAGACAAGTGCAAACCATTCAATCATATCTTGCAAAAGGGAGTCAATTTTAAATGGGATGATAACTACCAACAAGCCTTTGATGCTATCAAAACTTACCTCACTTCCCCACCAATTATGTCTCCCCCACACCCACAACTACCACTAATTTTGTACATCTCAGCCATATATTTTATGCTAGGTACATTGCTAGCTCAAAATAATGTACTCGAAAAAGAGCAAGCCATATATTACATAAGTCGTACGCTAGTCAGCTATGAAGTTAGATATAGGTACATGGAAAAGCTATGCCTAGCTGTAGTCTTTGCCACCCAGAAACTTTACCATTATATGTTAAATCACACAACCTTTGTCATCGCTCGAGACAATCCCCTTCGGTACATGATGAACAAAAGTTATCACAACTCCTGCACAACAAAATGGATCATGCTCCTAACTGAATTTGACCTAGAATTCATTTCACAAAAATCCATTAAAGGATAGGTCATCGCAGACCAACTTGCAGAAGCTCCCTTGCTTGATGACCAACCTCTCCTCATTCAACTTCCTGATGATTCCATCTTCCACATAATAGAATTTGAAGAGTATGTCGAGCCAGAGACACCAGCTGACCTAACCCTATTCTTTGATGGCTCTCGATGCACTCATGCTGGGGGTGCAAGCATTATTTTCTTCACACCCAAAGGGGAACCACTCCCCTTCTCATTTAAATTGGACTTCCCTTGTACAAACAACAATGCAGAATATGAAGCCTTAATCCTAGGATTAAAATAGGCCCATGCCATGCATATCAAATGCCTCCACATCATAGGTGATTCCCTCTTGATAGTGAACCAAGTGCAAGAGATCTGGCAATGTCATTGTCTAGTTCTCCAACAATACAAATAGATTGCACAATAACTTCTTTCTTGATTTGAGTGGTATGATATCGAAGTCGCTCCATGATCATCAAACCATTTTGTAGATACAATGGCCTCCTTAGGATCATTAATACCACAAAACCCATCATCAGACACTACATCTGTATCCATTCACACACTCACCCAATCTACCATATCACCTACATCTCCTATAGATGATGGTGGCATTCACGTGGTCGATACCGAACCACATGACCCTTGGTTTGCATAGATAAAATATTATATCAAGTTAGGATTCCTACCATGCGACCTACCACATGCTCATCATCGAGCATTCAAACAAAGAGTGATTCACTATACATTGTTGGGGGACATCCTCTATCACCGCAGCTATGATGGCATCCTCTTGCATTGCCTAGAACCCCATGAATCTCAGTGGGTTGTACAAGAAACCCATGATGGTACTTGTGGTGGCCACTTCAGTGGCATGGCAATCACAAAATGCATCCTTCGCATGGGATATTACTAGCCAAAGATGGAGCATGATTGTTGTGAATACGTGAGGTACTGTGTCAAGTGCCAACAACATGCAAACCTCACACACCTTCCATCTCAAGCGCTCCAACCGATCCAGTCCATGTGGCCTTTTTCGCAATGGGGCCTCGACCTTATTGGACAAATCACACCTACTTCATCAAGCAATCACAAATTCATCATTACAGCCATAAAATATTTTACAAAGTGGGTCGAAGCCATCCCACTTGTCCAGACCATAGGAGCCAAGATCATGGTATTTATCATAGACCATATCATATGTCGCTTTGGAATTCCTTCCCAAATCATCTCTGATAATGGGAAATCCTTCAAGAACAAAACTATTCATGCCCTTTATGCCAAATTCAATATCCATCATAGTTTCTCTACCCCATACTACCCACAGGGTAATGGCCAGGTAGAAGCTACAAATAAAACAATATATTCCATACTTCACAAAATAGTAGCAGAATCTCATCATGACTGGCATAACCAAATACCCTTAGCTTTGTGGGCTTACCGTACGAGCATACGTACTCCCACTAGGGCAACCCCTTTCTCACTGGTCTATGGCACCGAAGCCATCATGCCCCTTGAACTCGAGATACCTTCCTTATAGGTATCTATGAAGGAATTCATTGATGATGACACCGCTCATCAAGCCCACCTCGATCAACTAACACTCCTCGATGAGCATCGTATCCATGCCATCGAGCACACACGTGTCTACCAAGATCACCTTCATCATGCCTACAATAGTAAGGTACATCAACACAAATTCCAAATTGGTGATCTAGTTCTCAAAGAGAACCAACAAATCACAAGTCAACCTCACCAACAACGAGACAAGTTTACCCCAAACTGGTTGGGCCCCTTCATAATCACACATAGATTTGGTTTAGGTGCCTACCATTTGGCTAATCTCGAAGGTCTCACTAAACCTGAACCTATTAATATCCTTCACCTTCATGCATTCAATGCCTAGCCCACATAGGCATTCACTATCACAAATAGTACACATTGCTATTCACAAACACATCACCCACTATGCACATCATGATACATGCATACCTTTTATTTTATAGTTGCATTATACATGTACTTTTGCTTTTTATGTCATTTATATGTTGCTGGTATCTATTTATTTTTGTAGGATTCACATCATCTACCGCTACACCATCAATAGAGATACATGACCATACACACTTGCTACCAACATCCCAACATCCCACCATGCAGGACCATCCAGCACCACCCCTAGTATCGATTACACCGACTGATCTAGCCAGACCACCCGCTACTCTTCAGACCAGATAATCTTCACCTTCCTCCCATTTAATACCATCACACTCCACCTCGATGCCTTTCACCTCACCTTAGAGGGTCATCCTACTCACCTCATTCAGGAGACAGTCAGGTCTCCCTATCCTCCTTTGATAAAAAGGAGGAAAGCTCCCATATTCACACCCAAGGGTCTCCTCCACCTCCACCTGAGGATGCAAGGAACCCCTACTCACCATCCTCTTCCCCTCACCATCCTTTAGGAACCTACCACCCTCCCAATCGAGGATACACACCTCATCCTACATGTCCTTCATGCCTACCTCCCCCACTTCTGAGTGGGATGTCTCCATATGCTCAAGCCCTTCAGTCACATGCTTCCCAAGCCACTTCTACGTGCATACCTCCATCCCACACATGTCGTTATCCATAGCCATCTCCTATGCCACCCATCCTCCAGATGCCACCTTCACCACTTCATGGCCTACCATTCCAGCCAACCTCACAATCTATAAATTTATTCCACTCACCCCCATTATCACCTCATGCAAACTCCACTTCACACCCATACTTCACCCCTTATCCATTGGAGTCTCACTCTCCACCTTCTCCAATCCTATCACCTCCACATCCTGATATCCAACACATCTTAGCTCGACTCGATGCTCTCGAGCTACATTTGAGCCATTGTCGTTGCCTCACATCTACTCACTAATCCACCATACCCTATACATCTTCACCTCCACCTAGGTCCATTCCTCATCCCAGGGTTCACCCCACATCCGAATCTTGACCCACTCCTCCACCATTTAACCTCACTCCATCCGCTTCCCACACACCTCCCATGGATCCCTACATCTACCCCATGCCTATCCCATCCACACCATTATCCAAAATATTTCACCATCTCCTTCACCAAGGCCTCCTGGTATTACCTAAAATTAGGCCTATTGACCCATCACATCCCAAACCATAAAATTACCATGAACATCAGTTCTATATATACCATCGACAACCAGGTCATGACATTGACACCTACCATACATTTGAAACCTTGGTAGACAACATGTTGATTGGTGATCACATCCCATCATCTGAGCATTCTCATTCATCCACCCAACTTCAGAGTCCCCCACATCACATCATCCCTCAAACTTTGCCATCACATGAATCTTAGTGCCATCCCACTACATTCACCATATGTCCAACTACACAAACCATCAAAGCCCAAGCAACATCATCACTTCACCTCCTCACTCATGACCTGACCCACGTCACTTCACCCATCAGTAGTTTCTCTTCATCTTCCTCCTTACCTCTTCTTCTACTTCTTCTTCCTACTTCCTCGCATAGTTGTATGGTCATGCTTCGAGTGGCTACATACCTACGTTGATCTACTTTCTTTCTTCTATCTTCATTTGTCTTTGGTAATCCCCTCATCTTGTTGGTTACCAATGCTTATTTCTTCTCATTTCTTCCATCTATAAATCCCACCTTCACATCCTTCCTCTTTTTGTGATTACTGCATGCATTCCCATAGGTCACAATTTATTTGCCTATTACACACACACCCCACATGTTGGGGCAACCATTATCACATCATCTCACTTTTGTCATGATGATACACCATACTCATATGTAGATAAGTTTTCCAAACTTCTCCCTCTACACTTCATGAGCTTCCTCTTGTAGATATTGCATTCCCCACTTGCATCATTTACATTACACCCATTGCATATATCCATATGTTTTTCATTATAATTTCATTTCAAGTTTGTATATTCTTCCCCCAAAAATGCACCTTCAATAGGAGTAACATATGCACTTGTTAGCATCACCACCTGGATGTCCATTCCCCCTTTTTAGGATTAGGGTATACATAGGTGTCATGTTAAGCTTTGACCACTCACTAGTTCAATCAATCAAATGTCACCTCTAGCTGATAGGTTTTACACACTCCTTATAGTTCTTTAGGTTGGTTCAACTTCTCTCATGGACCATTCACACAGGTTACACATTAAACAAGTTTTGAGTCTAGGGAAGATAACACCTTGCGTAGATATCACCATCTAGAAAATGGTTTCCCCTGCTCATCCTATCACTTGCATGGTCAACATACGACCTAGGGATAAACAAAGGGATAAGCATAAGCAAAAATAAGACAAATAGGTAGAAAACAAAAGACAATGCCCATACAAAAAAAAAATAGAGAGAAAAGAAAGAAAAAGAGCACCACAAAACATACACAAACAATAAATGAGGGGCAGAAAACAAAAGGAAAAGCCTCCAGATATCACCATTGTTATGCTTCATCGCCTTTGGTCCTTAGGTTTAACATAACATCATGGGATGATTTCCATCACTAGCAATAGGCTCCAAGAGCCTGCCTACTAGTGGAATAGTCTTACAAGTGGTGACATATCTATCACATTAGCGACCTTATTTTGTATAGATCATTGTTCGCTTATGGATGAGCTAGCTAGTTTGGCCATGTCTACAATGGGTTAATCCTACCTCCCTCAAAATGGATAAATGAACCTCACTCATTTACACACACAGGTCCATGATAGACTTTGAACCAGTCATATTAGTTATGAGTTGTCACAAATACTTGCATAGTTTTGGGTCTGAGATTTGATTACCAAAACTATGTTGGTCAAAGCCATTACATATACCTTATACCATCCTATAAAAACCTAAATTGTGTCATGATTAGGGGATCTAATTACATAGACACACTCATAAGATTATAAGACATAACATTGGACTTTCCAAGCATCAAAAATGGTTCTCACCACTCATTTTGGGCCTTTTCAAGCCATCCAAGCTTGGCTGCTCAAGCCAAGAGCAACCAAATTCTAGTCGCTCAAGCCTAGAGCGACCAAACCTTAGCCACTGTAGATGACAACGGCCAGATCATAGCCACTACATATGATAGTGGCTAAGCCATAAGAAGTGGTTTATCAACAAACATGCCCAATATCAGGCGAAAGTGGTAGTCTGCATGCAATAAAGGTGAGCGGGAGTGACTTTGCATTCCTTTTCATGACCAGTTCACATAGGAGACTTGAGTTTGCATTTAGAATTAAGTTAACTGACCTCTAAGCATAAACAAAGGACAAAAGCTTCTCATGATAATGAAAAGTTTGCATAGAATACTCAAGTGGGTAGTTAGATTTTAGTTAACTGGCCTTCAAATATAGACAATAGATAAGGGATTCTCATGCTAACTTGCACTGTGCATGAGAAATTCATTTCTAGGGTTTGGACATAGACCTAGGGTTTCACACTATAAAATATGCAAGCCTAAGAGCACCAAAGGATCCATATATGAAATATGGAGAGCCTTATCATATCCAAAGATTAAGGAGATCATTTTAGAGAGAGATTTCTATTTGAGGTCACATGTGTGGTGGAGCTTTAAAAAATCAAAGGGCATAACACCTACTTTATTCAACATCAGATCATAGTCTTTGACCCATAGCTTTGGGGCAAGGAGAGAAAGATTTTATTTAGTAGTCGCTATCTTGGACAGTGGCCCACAGGCTTGGCTTAGATAGACATAGCATATTTTATCTTATTTTCTTATATCATTAGCATAGATTTACTTGATTCCATGGTATTATCTTATCATATTTTTGTTACATTATTTTATTACTAACAACCTCATCCGAGGAGGAAATATCGAACACCTAAAAGTGTGTTGTTATTTCATTGCTTGTAGGTCCACAAGTACATTGGACGAAGGTTACAACATATGAGAGCAAAAGGGATCCCTCTAGGAAATAGACCTGGAGAAGGATGCATCTATAAGCCCTCATACATTTCTGTGTGCGAAATTGGGAAGCTTTTATAAGCGCACCACCTCTTCGTGGAAGGGGAACTCCTTGCCTACTTGTAATTTATAGTATCAAAATGGGTATCTCTAACAGGGACCGACATGTTACCAAGCTTCAATATCAATAAAGAGATCTATATTTTATTATTTTGTGTTATATGCTTTCTTTTTCCTCTTGTATTTCCATTTTATCTTTGGTATTTTAAATGACTATCACAAGTAGGGTTTTAAAAAAAGGGACCGGTGCACGCATTCCCAAGGTAGCTCCAGATGGTGATCACAGTGGGACGACCACTAATTTTTCATTTTTTGCCAAAAAACTAACTTAATTTTGTGTGCAAGTCTATCCGTTGTAAGCTACAGTGGCAAAAAACTAGCCGCTATGAGCTACAATGACTAGAAAATAGCCTCTTTGAGCTACAGTGGCCAAGAACCAGCTGCTCTGGTCAATAATGGCTAGGAATGGAGTGTAGTAGATGTCAAAACATCGACTCTCTAAAATGGATCAAAGGTTGGTATAGCTTTTTTTATATTTTATAGCTTTCTATCTACTTATGTGTGTTCAAAATAGAGAACTTAAAGCACATTTATGTTTGGAAATTGAAAGAATTAAGAATTTCACATATCCTAGGCTTTGCTAGGAACAATAGCTTATGCCTAAAAAGTACACCCTAGAATCCAATGTGCTAGACATTGTATGTTGTTTTCTTACTTTGAGGCCCTACTAGAGGCCATAGTTGCATGAGATAAAGTGCACTCATACAAATCATAGTAGTTCATGCATCTTTCTAAATATTGAAATGTATTTTTGCACTTAGGCATATAGGAAAGACTCATTGCTACTATATGATGCACTTTATGATACGCAAGCTTAAAATGAACACCACACACACACGTCTCATTTAAAAATTAGAGAGTTGGATTTCATCACCAACCTTCAATTCAGTCTAGTGACATTGGAATTCATCTCCTTCCACTGGTTTACCCCCTAGAGCTTCCTATAAATGGATTGGGAAACTTACTTATAGTGACACTAAGTTACTTGTGTTCAAATTGTCTCCCACTATTGGAACAATCATGGTTTCAGAGTGGAAGAGCTAGGCGAACCCTCCATTGGGTCTTCAACGGTGTACCCTATATTATTTTGAGAAAATCATGTTTGGATCGAGTGTACTTGATTGTCACTATGAATGAGTCTTCTCATTCTTAATCCAAGAACAAGAGCAAAGAAATCAAGAGAACAACACATCAAAACACATCAAAAATTTTAGGGCACACTTAAGTTGGTAATCAAGATAAACATTTGTTTGGAATTGTGTGGTCATTCCTAATTAGCAAACTCAAAATATCAAGTCAAAAAACAACATGGTTAAAAAAAGAAGTAAACACCCTTGGTTTGATTCTGAGGGAGAGACATAAGCAATTCATACCCATAGGCAGAGTCATAGTAATATTGAACGACCTACCTGTAAGACCATGAGATGTAGCTCCATGAGCCTAAGGGGTGATAACTCAACTCTTGGAGGATCTCCTAGAGAAACCCCAAGTAAGGAACCACATCATGGAACAAAGTCACATAAATAAAAAGAGGCTTCATAGCCATCCTCATCAAGGATACATGAGGAGACCTCAAAGGCCTCCTCTAAACACACAAAAACATCTCAAAGATATGAGGAAACTTCAAGGGCTTCCTCCTCACATTGACATAAAGAAGGTTCTAATACCCATTATTCACATGGGGATGACGATACTACCACATATCCATACACATGGAGAAAACATGTCACCACTAAGCCCTCTTCATCAAGAAGGCAAACAAGAATTGCAACACCTCAAGACTCACAAGAAACATATGAAATAGGTCTGCCCACTGAAGGGCAGGAAACTAGAGCTACATCTAGTCATGGGAATCATATATAATAAACCCTTCACACAAAAGGAAATATTCCCATAGAATATGACCTCATAGGAGTAAATGACACCCCACGGGACCAGCCATGGAGAAGGAGACAACTAGACATGTTGGATTGATTTCCTACTCAACCAACCCAAATAAATATAGCTACTAAGAAATCTACATCTGGAAGCTCACAAATTGTAACTTCTAAACATACCTCCTAGTCTAGGGGTACCTCAAAGTGACCCCGAAGAAGATGCATGGAGTCTGATCATAGGGATATTCAATAGTACACTAAATAATTCACATTAATTAGCAAGAGTACAGATACATCAAAAACCTCCTCGAGGAATCTATGAGTCAAGACTACAAGAAAAAAGTTAGATAAAAATGAGTCTTGTACAACAACACAAAATGACTGAATGAGGTAGTTAGAAAATTCATTATGCAAAGAATGAGAGTTAGTGGAAGCTCTCAAACAAGAGAAACAAAGATAAAGAATCTTGCGCCAACATGAGTAGCGGTTAAGAGAGCAATCTAAGCAACTAGCTCTTAAAAATTTACATATAATGGTGGTAACCACCAAAGAACAAGATACACTAACTCACCTAAGAAAAGGCACACTAGACAAGATATCCCACAATTAAAACCCCCACCAAATCATGAACAAAATCCAACTAATGGGGGGAGGGAAAACATAACAAACCAAGATCACAATCTTGATTCCCCTCGTAGGAGGGAGGAAAATGAAACAAATCAAATGAATAAAGATTTACCTCCATTGACAATGCTAATAGGCTTGCACAAGGAGGAAATCCATGCATCAAAGGCATTTCAAGAGCTTGCAGAAAAGATGAAAATATTTGAGAAACAAAATGTAGTTGGGAACTCACCAACATTGAGCAAGATACACAATCAACCATTGTGCCCATCAATCCCTAGCCCTCCATATCCTAAGAACTTTGAGGTACCCAGGTTAGAGAAGTTTAAAGGTGAAGAAGATGTACAAGAGCATGTCACCAATTTTATCAACACTTATTTTTGTCTTAAAGACAATGATGCTCTCATGCTAAGAACATTCATAATGATATTTTTAGGTGTTGCCACTCAATGGTTCAACCAACTACCTCAGCATAGCATAACCAAATTTGAACAACTATTAAACGCATTATTGAAGCATTTCTTCTTTGGTTCTAAGAAGAAGGTAAACCTTTCAAACTTGGCAAACCTAAAATAGTATGATGATGAGCCAGTAATGGATTATGGGAATAGGTGGAGAAAAATCATGGCAAAATTATCATTCTTCGTTCCCACAAAAGAGATCATTCATATGTTTACCAAAAGTTGTTCTAAACATATCTCTCTCTTGATACAACTACAACAATATCCTTCATTCAAAGAAGCTTTGGCACAGGCCAAGCTCATCGAAGAGATAAAAGTATATGAGGGAACCATTAAGCTCCAAAAAAAAGGAGTGGAACAAGAATGGTAAGAATGACAAGTACAAATAGAAGCAAAGTAACCCTACCCCAGTCAATCAAGTTGTATTGGCTACACCCAAGGATGGGGGTATACAACAACCACAAAAATATCAAGCACATACTCCACCAGCCAACTATGACCAAAAGAACAATCAAGGAAGAAACTGAGAACACAAGTCGCCTCATTATTTCACACCTATGACAAAATTAATGCAATAAATTTTTAATCAGTTGAACAATGCTAGGAGGATCATATTTCTTGATATACCTCTTGTAGATCCCAACCATCATAATCCAAAAGGATATATGGAAGATCAATTTTGTCCTTATCACAGGATACCGGAGCATGACATTGAGGCTTGCATTAGGTTTAAGCATCAAGTGCAAAATATGATTGAGGTGGGAGATCTCAAAGTTTACAACCCACTAACTCCTAATAACAGAGACATGGGCATATACAAAAACCCATTGCCTAATCATGAAGCTCCTTGAGAGCAAGGGGCCCAAGTCAATTAGGTTTGAGCTGACATACCTACCCACGGATGCATTGGGATGGTTGAGATCATTAACATAGTAAAAAGGACTAGGCAGTATGGTCAATCGCAACCACCTGCAACTCCCATGAACATCCCAACCACTCCTAGGCAAAGGTAAGACAACCTTCCAGGTCCACCAATGAGACCTATGGTAACTATTCAAAGTAGATTGGAGCAAAACCTATAGATGACTCCAACTAAGTTATCCATCTATGAGCTCATAAAAAAGTCCCCAAAGCATTGGGAGACTCTAATGGATATTTTAAGAACAATTGAGCTTCAACCGAAAATGCATTCACTCACTTTGTGGGATAAGTGCAAGAATGCTAGGAACCTGTAATATGATTCTATGATCATGAGATTAAGACAGTTTCTACTACCTTACCAAACCCTCTGCTAAACATTATAGTGGCCATCAATGACTTACCTTTCAAGAGGATTTTGGTTGATATAGGTTCATCGATAAACATCATCACAACAATTGCAATAGAGCACCTCAAGATACCCAAGACCAATATCATTCTAGGAACTTACATATTGAGAGCTTTTAATGATTCTTTATGCAATACTATGGTAATGATAGTCCTACCCATCAAGGTGGAGCACAAGACCATCCCCATGATATGTCATGTATTGGAAGGCACTATGCAGTACAACATCCTCTTAGGGCACCCTTGGATAAGAGCCATGAAGTACGTGCCTTCGATCTTGCACCATTGTGTCAAGTATGTGCATGAAAGCAAAGTCTATGTGGTTCTAGCTGATGAAGAGCATTTTAAATACGTTAATTAGGTGGATATTCTGAGAGAATTCATGATCCCTTATACTCACCTATACGTGGCACCTTCATCCCCAACCACACAAGTTGATAACAAAGACAAATGGGTAAGAAAAGACCCAGGCACATCAACACCTCTTGGTGCACTCAAGACAATCAATGCTTCTAGAGTACCATCAATGTCAAAACCAAAAGATAATCGAAAGCTGAAGGTCCCCTTAGTTAAGGAAGAGAGGCCCAAGGAAGTGCCAACTATAGCCATTGCTGAAATGCCAAGTCCTATGGAAGAGGAAGATCCTCAAGATCCATATGAAGATAGTGATTATCACCTTGCTTTTCTAGTATCATCCGTGGGGTCATCCACGTCACATGCATCAATACACTTGTAAAGCATAGGCATAGGGTAATACATTGTGCAGAACATCACATTTACACCTATCATTAAGTCTGCATAGGATATAGGGAGACCTAAAGACTTGAGGTTGTCAGTAGGAACAATGGTTCCACTTGGAATCTCTCCCAACCAAACCAATTTTGTCTATGCTGACCTGGACTGCGCTCATAAGTCTTTAGATATAGAAGGAGATGGTGATGAATTATTCATATTCAGTGTTCATTACCTCTCTAATCTCGAGTTTGCTTTAAGCTAATTTGAGCATTATCATTGGCATGGCTATGGCCTTGGCATATATGAGCAGGGGTGCAGGAGGTCTTATGAGCCACTATATCAGCTTTCTTCTGACATATTTGGCTTAGGCTACTATAGCGGAGGTCGAGATGACTCACTTGTAGTAGCATTGGAAATATTAAGCATAGGGTTGGGAGAAGACATTGATTTAATTCCTTATCACCCTTTGAGAATAGCAAATTTGAGCAATAGACAAGTAGCCATGGTAAACATACTACTTCCAAAAACTTATCATACGAACACCTCAATTGATTTCACCCTAATAGGGTACAACTCATGGGATGAGGAGAATGGATATGAAGCAAGTGATGATGAGGCACAACTTGGCTTATCCTATCAAGGGACTCACTATTTACAAAGGTTCACATGGTCCATCCATGATGAGATTGAATATACATCAGATGAAAGTGACTATGAATCATAAGACTCAACAGAAAGAGTTTACTTAGGCTTAAGCCATCAACCCATAACTTTGGGGTAAGAAACAAATGTAAATAGATTCTTCATAAGTGAAAAAGAATATAAAGATGAAATAGAGATGGCCTACTTAGGGCCAAGACATGATCCCCTTGTCTTAAGGTCGCATACCAATGCTAACAGTTTTTGGATAAGTGATAATGACTTTGAGGATGAGACCGATATGGCTTATCTTGGACATCACCACTTGTGGCAAGTCAATGATCTAGTAGAGAGAGAGGTGGAACTTTGTCTTCATGCCATAGACCTTCAAATATGATTTTTGGGGAGACCTGTTGACCTAGATACCATTCATCAGATGGTTAATCCCCCTTCACCTACATTCAGAGAGTAGTTAGAACCCAATGATCCTATTGTTCTGCCTGATCAAGGGCCAGATATATAAATTCCCATTCCTCCAAAACCTCATCACAAGTATGGAAGGGAAACCCCTAAGACAAGATTACACCCATGTGGTCTTGGATATTTCATCCCATAAATCAACATGATATCCATCAATTTGACCACTCCACTGCATAATCTAGTAGATCCTACCAAATCATTGCATCTTGATATAGATTCTATTGATTGGGATCATGCTAGTTCACCCATAGAGCCAGAAGACCTCTTCCCCAACAAAGAGATGTTACAACAATTCCATTTTGCATCAGGTTGTGCATATGATGTCTTCCATGTTGGTTTGGAACCTAAGTCAGTAGGTCCTATGAATCTTGCCGATGACATTCATTTGATACCCATGCCTCATTAGCTAGAGGATGGGTCACATATGGCTATAGAAGCAACTTTTGAGGTGGACATTAGTGATGATCCTACCCAACCAAGAAAAGTCAAGTTTGAAAAAAGTATATCTCCATAGGAACAAGCCATATTTATTCCTCTCCTTAAGGATAGGCCAAATATTTTTTCTTGGACTTACAAATACATGCCAAGGATAGATATGTGAGACAAGCAAAGTCTCCCCAAGATCGAAGAATGCTCCACAAGATCAATCACACATAAAAGAGGTAAACCCACAACACAAATATTAAGTGGTAAAACCCTACTTCAAATGAAGAAGGGAAACATCCACTATAAATCTCACTATATTACTCAATGATTCAACAGTATAAGAATGCTTCAATGTTATGCAAAAATATGCATAAACATAAACTACAACACAAGTCAATATGACAAGATATATTCATATGTAGTAGAAAACATCCCTATTTAAAAAGAATATTTTCTACTACAACCCTAAATCTTATCACAATATAATCTTATCATAATCTATCAAATATTAGAAAGTGCTTTAGTTACTTTCTAATTTTATCACGATCTAATCTTTGAGATGTGTGATAAGTGGCATCTATCAAATATTAGAAAGTGATTAGTTACTTTCTAATATTTTCTAAAAAAGAGAAATAAATTTTTCTCAAGAAATTAAATATTCGTAGAACTCTTAATTTATTTATTAATTGGGTGGGAATATTTTACATAAGATATAATTATATTCTAATTCAAATATTATTCTTTAGAATTTATATTTTAGTCTAAGAATAATTTACACAATGTTGCATTACATATTCCAACACTCCCCCTTAATGCAATATTGGGGAAAGGAATTATGAGACAAAGAAACATTCTCCCCCTAAAGATACAAACAGGAATGAGAATACAATGAGTAATATAGTTACAATGAGCTTCTATGACCAATAATGGTCTACAATAAGGCACCAATATAAAATGGGCCAAAATGAGATTGCAAGCCCCCAACGGAGTAGCTTTAGATACAAGCAGCTTACAAAGCCATCCATCAACCACAAATGGTTGCAAATGACAAGAAGAAAAAATAACAAAGGTGTCTTTAGTAAGCCTACAAAATACCAAACTGAAGTACCTGCAAGCTACAATCAACTCAACATAAGATCAATTAGATACATCATCATAAATATATTCATCACAACATATATGAATATCCAAATATGATAACAAAATTGATCTAACAAATAGTGAACTATAAGTCATCACAAAAGATGCCAAGCCATACTTATAGTCACGTGTTATATAGTTGATCAAAAAATATCATGTACAAAGTTGCATAAAGTAAACAAGGAGTACCATGATAATGCAAACTCTAAAGTACCATGTACAAATGTAGCACAAGGGTAAAAAAAAAATACCATGTACAAGAGTTGCATAAGGTATATGAAAATAATAAAGTGTGTACACCGGTTGTATAAATCCAACCATAAAATATCATGTACAAAATTTGCATAAATGCTAACAAGAAATTACCATGATAAACCAATTGCATAATGCCAACTACATAAAAAAAACATGTACAAAGTTGCACAAGGCAACAAGAAAGTACCATGTAAAAGAGTCGCATAAAGCAATTGCATCATATACCATAATTGCACAATACCATCTATAAAGTAACATGTACAAAAGTTGCACAAGGCAAATAAGAAAGTACCATGTTCAAAAGAGATGCAAAAAGCAATTATACCACCAAATATCAACTCATATATATAGTACAAAACATCTCATAAGGATGAAGTTGTCATCACACAAGTGTAACTACACTTCATTCCCCCTTGAGGACAACTTCACCAAACCAAGTGAGTCCCTCAGCTTACAAAATTGCTCCTTGGGAAGAGGTTTGGTGAACAAATCAATAGAATTAGAAGATGATGGGCAATACTCCAACTGAATAGTCCCATCCAATACATTCTCTTTGATAAAGTGGGCTTGGATTTCAACATGCTTTGTCCTTTGATGCATTACAAGATTTTTAGCCAGGCAATAGTTGATTGATCATCATGAAATATAATCATGAACTACTATAACCATATTGCAATAAACAACTATAACCATATTGTAATTGAATAAACCAAGATCAACTTGCAATATATTAACTTGCAATAAGAAGGTAACCAACCATAAAAATCATCTTGTAAAAAAATAAACTAACTTGAATTGAACCATAAAACATTTGTTAAACGTTATATAGTCAATAATTTAGTAAGTTAGTGTCCATTTTAGGTTTTGCTATAGCCTAATGAATTGCTAATTCATCTCACCCAAGGTCAACCAAGATACCCAAAAGGGTATGGGTACGAGGACCCGAAAAGGACTTGCTACTGATAGAGAGGATTTTTTTGTATTTAATAGGTGTTTAGAAAATATAAAATGTGTTGCAAGATTAAGTAAATTTTAATCAAATACTAAAGTTGTGGTTAGGAAGTTGATTCATTTTTAACCTTCTTGATTAATATGAAAATTACTAAATTGCAAGTTAGTTGGTTAGTAGATTGTTTAGTAGCAAGTTAGTAGTTAGATTAGTTGAGATGCAAAATGTAAGAAAGATGAACAAGATATAGTGGAGACACAAAGCAAAAAATAAATACACACACTCTCTCTCTTTCTCTCTTTCTCTCACTCTCACTTTCATTCTATTTTACTTTCATAATGAGAGATACAAGTTACATTAATTTACAGTATGCTTCAAGAAAATACTAGAGAGAGATTAGAAGAAATTAATAAAAATAAGGGAAGAGAGTGAAAAATTTGATCCGAAATTGCCTTGTATACTCCAAAACATACTTGGATAACCTTGCAAAACAAGCAAACTCACAAACAACCATTGTTAATGTGAGACAAAAAAAAATTGCATTTAAAGGAGAATAATAATATTTTTTTATAAAAAAAATTGCTTACAAAAATGTAATTAAATTAATAAAATTTATTTTATTAATAAAAAAAAATGGCATGAAAAAATTTAAATATTTTTATAAAGAAAAACTTTTTCAAAAAAACAAAACTGTTTTTTTTTTATAAAGCAAAACTATATATATATATTTTTAAACAAAACTATTTTTTTTATAAAGCAAAACTATTAAAAAAAAAAAAAACAAAATTGTTTAAAAATAAAATAAAAATGACTATATATGGAAATAGGGGTTTTGGGGTCTTCCATATGCAACCATGGGGTCCGTTTGGCTCCAAAAACCTTTTCAGCAAAAACTTAATGTCAAATTTTTTTTATAGATTTAAAATGAAAATACTATTTGTAAAAGATCTAACAACTAGATCTAAAAACATAATAAATATATAAAACCTAATGGTAGATTTGCAAAATAAGTTTACATAAAATACCCAAATATCAAATGCATGCAAAAAAAAAATATACCTTAATGGGTTTTTCACCTCAAAGGATTGAAGACACTTGATGGAGATCCCAATCACTCTGATACTAAATGTGAGACAAGCAAAGTCTCTCCAAGATCGAAGAATGCTCCATAAGATCAATCACACATCAAAGAGGTAAACCCACAACACAAATATTGAGTGGTAAAGCCCTAATTCAAATGAAGAAGAGAAACATCCACTATGAAACTCATTATATTACTCAATGATTCAACAATACAAGAATGCTTCAATGTGATGCAGGAGCATCTGAGGGCAATAGAGCAATCCAGCATCAACCAAATTTTTCTAAGTATTTTGCAAAAAAAAAAGTGTCGTGATATCACGACACAAAAAGTGTTGCGATATCGTGACCAAAACAGGAGATAGAGAAGCGGTGGACAGAATGTCACAAAATCGTGACATGTCATGATTTTGCGACATGTCACAAAATCGTGACCAAAGAAAGGAAGCAAAGGTGTGGAGGACCAAAGTAGGGAAGCAAAGGCACGAAAGATACAAGGTTGCGAAATCGCAATATGTCACGATTTCATGACATGTCACAAAATTGTGACCAAAGCAGGGAAGCAAAGGCGCAGAGGACCGAAGGTCGTGAAATCATGACCAACGCAGGGAGTAAAGGCACGGAGGACAAAAGGTCATGAAATCATGACATGTCATGATTTTGTGACATGTCACGAAATCACAACCAGAGCAGGGAGCAAAGGCACGAAGGACAAAAGGTCATAAAATCATGACATGTCACAATTTCATGACCAAAATTGAAGAACGAAGGTGCGATAGAAAAATGGCACGATATCATGACAGGTCATGATATCATGGCCAAAGCGAAAGCGAGAAGGCATGAAGGAAGGAATGTTGCAATATCGTGACATGTCGTGATATCACGACTAGAACAGGAGAGAGAAAGTACAGAAAGGAATTGTCACGATATCACGACATGTCACGATATCATGACCAAAAGAAAAACATGCACTCTAGGTTTTCATAAATGCATCCCTTCATGCATGACAAGCTAGCGATAGTGAAGCAAGAGTCTAAGAGGAAGATTCCAACAAGCATGTCGACCGCTCGCGTAGGATATCTAAAGACGCATTTATAGCAACTAGCAACGAAGCAGTAGTTTGAGAAGAAGATCCTGGTGGGTATGGCAGCCAGTCACGCACCTCACCTAGAGTCTCATCAATGCAACTTTCTAGTATTGTTCCAGGTGGCAATTGCAAATCGTGAGAAGTTTGAAAACATAGAGGATCGGGACCTCGATAAAAACTGAAGGATTGTAATGAGAAGGGGTTGGCAAAATAGCAGATTGTTGTATATTATTTGTAAATTCTTTTGAAGCTATTAGATAAGAAATTTGGATCTTATTATTCTTGTTTCTTGTCTTGTGCTTAGATCTATTCTCCAATAAGTGGTATCAGAGCCAAAAGTTCCTGAGTGTGTAACAAATCGTCGGACGTGAGGCAGTTACACGAAGATCTATGGAAGGGCTTGTGAGAGAGTGAACAGAATACCTCCAAGAAGAAACCTTGTTGGTGGGAGAGGCATGGTGGTAGTGAAATATGTCTGAGATTTGTAGAGGCAAATGCAAGCCATGCAATAAGAGATGCGTAGAATATTGGGGCCAAGAAGAGATGAAGGTAGTGAAGAGGAAGATTACGAAGAAGAAGGCTAGCCTGAGGAAGAAGAAGAAGCAGTAGATCTTGCTCAAGCCAGACTATATAAAGCCATATCCTAGATTGGGAAGAAGCCAAAGATGGAGGTTTCCACGTATTTCGAGAACCTTGATCTAGAGGAATTGATCAACTGGATCAACGATCTAAAAGAGTACTTTTAGTACGAGGAGGTTGAGGATATTGATAGGGTCTGATTCACTAAGACCAAACTAAAAGGTCATGCCAGCATTTGGTGGAAGGGAGTGTAGCTAGAGCAAAATAAAAGAGGAAAAGAGAGAATAACAAAATGGGAACGAATGGCAGAAAAGCTGAAGAGGCAGTTCATCCCTGGTGATTGAGTTAGACCTACTAAAGAAAATGTAAGGTTTGAGGCAATCAAGTAAGTCTGTAAAAGAATACACATAAGAGTTTCATAAAATTATGATCAGAACAGGACACTCAGAGGCCAACAAGGAGAAGGTAGCCCGTTACATTAATGGGTTACGAGCAAGTATTCAGGAAGAATTAAGTCTGGTCTGAATGACCACCATAGAGGACGCTTACCAATTTGCCCTAAAGGTTGAAGAAAAGCTCAATAGGAGGTTTGAGAACAAGCAAAGAAGAAGAGGTCGTGGCAAAAGAACTGGCGAAAGGACCAGTGGAAGAAGGAATGAAGATTCTCAAAAGAATAGAGAAGGAAGCAGTAATCAGGAACAAAGGAGAGAAAATACCTATCGCCCTCGTAATCAAAATAATGATTACCGAGGGGGAAGGGGCAGATCTAGACATGGCCAGGGAAGAGGAAGATTTCATGGAACTTGCTTCCAATGTGGAGAAGAGGGACATCACCAATACGAGTGCCCACATCAACAAGAAAGGAATAATAGGAGGCCAAAAGGAAATGCCAAAGCCACGGTCGTTGATGAAGATGCTGGATCTGAGCATTATAAAGAAGCAAAGAGAGGAGAAGTAATTATTGCAAGGAGAGTCCTGCTAAATGAAGAGGGGGCCACAGATCAGAGGAAAATATTATTCTACACAAGGTGTAAATGCACGGGTAAGATTTGTAATATTATTATTGACAACGGTAGCACGAATAACCTAGTTTCAGAGGGAATGGTTACAAAGCTACAACTGGAGAGGAAGAGACACCCACATCCATATCGGATCACGTGGTTGCAGAAAGACCATAAGGTGTTGGTCAGTGAACAATGCCTAGTAAAATTCAATATTGGGAATTACCGTGATGAGGTCTTGTGTGATATCTTGCCCATGGATGCATGCCATTTGCTGTTGGGAAGGACATGGCAGTTTGACAGGTGCACGGTTCATGATGGCCATGCCAAAACCTACTCCGTAACAAAGAATGAAATGTGTCATAAGCTAAAACCCCTGAAGGAGGTGGAAGAAAAGGTATGTGGCAGTGCCAGAATTTGCTTAGTTGACGAAAGAAAATTTTTAGATGATTTGAAGCATGAACATATGTGTTACGCATTAATTCTTAGATTTTGGGAGAGAGAATGCAAAGATACCCCAGCAGAAGTCCTAGATCTGTTGGAGGAATTTCTAGATATTATATCTAATAATGTGCCTGAGGGTTTACCCTTAGTAAGGAAGATCAGTCATCATATCGATTTGGTGCCAGGATCAAGCTTGCCCAATAAAGCTGCACATAGAATGATGCATATAGAAATTGAAGAGCTAAACAGGTAGGTCCAAGAGTTGTTGGAGAAGGGACTGATTTGGGAAAGCTTAAGTCCATGCACAGTACCTGCAGTGTTAGCACCAAAGAAATATGAAGAGTGGAGAATGTGTACAAACTCTCGATCCATCAACAAGATCATAATAAAATATAGATTTCCATTGCCAAGAATGGATGACATAATGGACTATTTGAGTGGAGCCAAATACTTCACCAAGATTGACCTCAAAAGTGGTTCCCATCAGATCTGTGTCAGAGAAGGAGATGAGTGGAAGACAGCCTTCAAGACCAGAGAGGGTTTGTATGAATGATTGGTCATGCCATTTGGGCTATCCAATGCACCAAGTACCTTCATGTGGCTGATGAATGAGGTACTAAAAGAGTTCTTAGGCAAATTTATCATTGTCTATTTAGATGATATATTAATATTTAGCAGAACCCTGGAGGAGCACCTGGCGCACATCAGAAGGGTTTTTGAGAAGTTGTGGGAGGAGCAGTTATTAATTAATCTAAAAAAGTGTAATTTTGTAAAGGAGTTAGTGTACCTGGGATTTGTCATCTCAGCAGAAGGTCTAAAAATGGACCCAGAAAAGGTGAGAGCTATCATAGAATGGCCTACCCCAAGAAGCACAGTAGAGGTAAGATCATTTCATGGTCTAGCTAGCTTTTACAAAAAAATCATTAGAAATTTTAGCAGCATTTGTGCACCCCTCATAGAAACAATGAGAGGGGATAAGAAAGAATTTAAGTGGACCTTAGGGGCTGATAGGAGCTTTGATGTATTGAAGAAAAAGGTCATAGAACAACCTGATTTGGCACTTCTAGACTTTAACAAAGTATTTTAGGTAGACTGTGATGCCAGTGGTAGTGCAATAGGAGTTGTACTGAGTCAAGAAGGTAGACTTGTTGCTTACTTTAGTGAGAAGCTCAATGATGCTCGAAAAAAGTATTCAGTTTATGATCAGGAATTTTATGCTATAGTTTAGGCTCTAAAGAAGTGGAGGCATTATTTGTTACCAAAAGAGTTTGTTCTATTCATTGATCATCAGGCCTTACAGTACATTAACATCCAAACAAAACTAAATCAGAGGCACTTGAAGTGGTTTGAGTTTCTCCAAAGCTACACCTTTGTGTTGAAACATAGAAGCAGAAAATAAAACAGAGTTGCAGATGCCTTAAGTAGAAGGCAAAATTTGCTGATTGAAATGACAGTGGAAGTGGTAGGATTTGAAGAACTGAAGGGTCTATACCCTGAAGATCCTGATTTTGCAGAATCTTGGACGACTTGCTCTGTTACTTTGGATAGGAAAAAATTGTTGGATTTTCTAATACAAGATGGAATGTTTTTCAAAGGAAGTAAGTTATGCATTCCAAGGAGTTCCATGTGGGAAAACTTAGTCAAGGAGAAACACAGCGGAGGACTGGCTGGACATTTTTGCCAGGATAAGACCATTGCCCTGGTGAGTGGGAACTAATACTGGCTGCAACTATAGCAAGATGTGAAAAGGTTTGTGCAAAGTTGTGGAATATGCCAGATGGAAAAATGCATGAGGCAGAACACAGGATTATATCAGCCATTACCTGTACCTGAGAGGCCATGGGAGGACATCAAAATGGATTTCATTCTTGGGTTGCTGAGAACACAGAGGGGAAATGACTCCATATTTGTGGTGGTTGACAGATTCTCCAAGATGGCACATTTTATTCCCTGCTAGAAAACAAGTGATGCGGTTCACATTACAGGGTTATTTTTTAAGGAAGTGGTACGACATCACGGTCTACCGAAAAGCATAGTTTCTGACAAAGATACAAAGTTTGTTGGGTATTTCTAGAAAACATTATGGAAGAAGTTGAAGACAGATCTAAAGTTCAGTTCTGCATACCACCCATAGACTGATGGACAGACAGAGGTGGTAAATAGAAGTCTGGATAATTTATTAAGATGCTTGATAGCAGATAAACCCAAGGGATGGGATTTGGTTTTTCCACAGGCAGAATTTGCATACAACAATTCTGTCAATAAGATTACAAACAAATCTCCATTCCAAGTCATATATGGAAACAACCCAAGAAATTTTTTTGAGATGAGGAAATTAGATAAATGAGAAAAGTGCAGTGCCGAGGCTGAGGAATTTGCAAAACAGATGAAAAGCCTGCATGAAGAAGTGAAGAAACAAATTACAAAAATGAATACTCAGTATAAGACAAGAGCAGACCAAAAGTGGTGGTTCAAAGAGTTTGAAGTGGGAGATGAAGTCATGGTCCATCTCAGAAAAGAAAGATTTCCTGCCAAAACTTATAACAAGTTGAAGATGAAGAAGTTTGGGCCATGTAGAATACTGGAAAAATGGGACTCAGGAAATGCATATGAAGTGGAATTGCCAAGTGGGCTTGACATTTCGCCTATTTTTAACATATCAAATTTAGTGGAATACCATGAAGGAAACAGTACATAGGCACCAAGTACAGAATTGTGGAGCATTCCAGCGTCTAACCCAACCACAAACAAGATCGAGGAAATATTATATACTCGTGAAGGCAGAAGCACAAGGAACAAATAGTATTCTGAATATTTGATCAAGTGGAAGGGCAGACCTATAGAAGATGCAACTTGGCTATCAAAAATAGAGGTTGACCGCCTGGGTCTTCCTCTCAAAGATCAGAAGTGAGGATCACTTCTCAATCCACCTCGGGTGTCTGATGCAAGAGCATCCGAGGGCAGCAGAGCAATCTAGCATCAACCAAATTTTTCTAAGTATTTTGCAAAGAAAAAAATATGTGTCACGATATCGCGACACAAAAAGTGTTGCGATATCATGACCAAAATAGGAGATAGAGAAGCGACAGACAAAATGTCACGAAATTGCGACATGTCATGAAATCGTGACCAAAGCAGGGAAGCAAAGGTGTGGAGGACACAGGGTCGCGAAATCATGACCAAAGTAGGGAAGCAAAGGTGCGGAAGACACAAGGTCATAAAATCATGACCAAAGCAGGGAAGCAAAGGCATGGAGGACCGAAGGTCACAAAATCATGACCAAAGTAGGGAGCAAAGGCACGAAGGACAAAAGGTCATGAAATCACGACCAGAGTAGGGAGCAAAGGCGTGGAGGATGAAAGGTCACAAAATCATGACATGTCACGATTTCACGACTGAAACTGAAGAACAGAGGCGTGATAGAAAAATGGCACGATATCATGATAGGTGGCTATATAGCGGCCAAAGCAAAAGCGAGAAGGCATGAAGGAAGGAATGTCATGATATCGCGACATGTCGCGATATCACGACCAAAATAGGAGAGAGAAAGCACAGAAAGGAATTGTCACAATATCACGACATGTCATGATATCACGACCAAAAGAAAAACATGCACTCCAGGTTTTCATAAATGCATCCCTTCGTGCACGACAAGCTAGCGGTAGTGAAGCAACAGTCTAAGAGGAAGATTCCAACAAGCATGTCGACCACTCGCGTAGGATATCTAGAGATGCATTTATAGCAACTAGCAACAAAGCAACAGTTCGAGAAGAAGATCTCGGTGGGTATGGCAGCCAATCGTGTACCTCACCTAGAGTCTCATCAATGCAACTTTCTAGTATTGTTCCAGGTGGCAATTGCAACTCGTGGGAAGTTTGAAAACATAGAGGATCGGGACCTCGATAAAAACCGAAGGATTGTAATGAGAAGGGGTTGGCAAAATGGTAGATTGCTATATATTCTTTGTAAATTCTTTCGAAGCTATTGGATAAGAAATTTGGCTCTTGTTATTCTTGTTTTCTGTCTTGTGCTTAGATTTTTTCTCCACCACAATGTTATGCAACAATATGCATCAACATAAACTACAACACAAGTCAATATGACAAGATATATTCATATGTAGTAGAAAAAATCCCTATTTAAAGAGAAACTTTTTTACTACAACCCTAAATCTTATCACAATCTAATCTTATAACAATATATCAAATATTAGAAAGTGCTTTAGTTACTTTCTAATTTTATCACAATCTAATCTTTGATATATGTGATAAGTGGCATCTATCAAATATTAGAAAGTGATTAGTTACTTTATAATATTTGCTAGAAAAGAAAAATAACTTTTTTCGAAGAAATTAAATATTCCTAGCACCCTTAATTTATTTATTAATTGGGTGGGAATATTTTACATAAGATATAATTATATTCTAATTCAAATATTATTCTTTAGACTTTATATTTTAGTGTAAGAATAATTTACACAATGTTGCATTACATATTCCAAAAAATCCAAAGTTAGTCGTTCACAACCTTTCATTGGATCCCATAAATAAGCCAGTCAAGCAAAAATTGAGGAAAATGCATCCAACCATCGCTTTGATGGTAAAGAATGAATTTCAAAAACTACTGGATGCAGTATTCATAGTTCCTATCGATTACCCTGAGTGGGTGTCAAATATGGTACCCATAGGGAAACCTAATGGAAGAGTCCATATCTGCACGGATTTTAGATATTTGAATAGGACAACACCAAAGGATTCATTCTTGTTGCCAAACATAGATGCTCTTGTAGATGCAACCGCAAGTCATGAAATGCTCTCCCTAATGGATGGTTTTTCTAGATACAACCAAATCTGGATTAAGCCCGAAGATCAACATAAAACTACTTTCATTACTCCATGGGAACATTCTGTCTCAAAGTGATGTCATTCGATCTCAAAAATGTTGGTGCCACATATCAGTGGGCCATGACATACATATTCCATGACTATATGAATAAGATATTGGAATATTACATGGATGAATTACTAGCCAAGTCCCTATTGCAGCAAGAGCATACCGAAGTACTTAAACAAGTCTTTGATCACCTCATAGAACACAATGTCTGATTTAATCCTAAGAAGTGTGTATTCGACGTAACTTCTAGCAAGATTTTAGGATTCATCGTATCCAAGATAGGCATCAAATTAGATCCTACAAAGGTAAAGACTATACTGGAAATGGCCGTCCCTACCAATATTAGGGAGTTGAGGAGCCTACAAGGCAAGATAACATCCATCAAAAGATTCATCACACAATTATCAAAAAAATGCAGACCTATGAAAAAGTTGCTATGCAAGGAATTCCCATTTCATTGGGATGAACAATGCTATCAAGCCTTTGTAGAGATCAAAAATTATCTGGCAACACCACCAATATTGGCTCAACCAAGTCCAGACATACCATTTTTACTATATATATCGACTACTAATTTTGCACTGGGCACCATGTTAGCCCAAAATAATACACAAGACAAAGAGCAAGTCATATATTACATTAGTCACACCTTGGTGAGCTATGAGATAGGATATTTGTATGTCAAAAATTATGTTTAGCAGTGGTCTTTGTAACTCGAAAGTTGTGATACTACATGTTGAGACATACGACCTACATCATATCAAAAAAAAAATCCTTTGTATTACATGATGAGCAAGACATATCACATTACACGTACCACAAAGTGGATAATGCTATCAATAGAATTTGATCTAGAGTTCATAAGCCAAAAGTCTAGCAATGGACAAGTCATAACATATAAATTAGTAGAGGTGCCTCTTCAGGATAACAAACCTCTCACCATATATTTTCCTGATGATGCGATCTTTGCATTATCAGATTCGCCAAAACTTGAAGAACCTAAGAAAGAAAAAGACATGTCATTATTCTTTGATGGTTCAAAGTTTGAACAAGGAGGTAGAGCAGGGATTGTCTTTATCACACAGTAGGATGCTCCATTGCCCTTGTCATTCAAACTAGAATTTCCATGCACAAACAACAATATATAATATGAAGCATTGATCCTGGGACTCTAAACAACCATAGAAATGGGCATTAAAAGATTGAATATCTTTGGTGACTCCTTTCTCATAGTAAACTAGTTCAAAGAACTCTTCCAATGCAGGTTCCCACTCTTGAAGACTTACAAGGAACTTGTTGACAATTACTTAGCCTGGTTGGAATGGTATGACATCGAGATAATCCATCATACGTTGAATATTTTTGTAGATACTATGACATATTTGGGATCCTTGATCCCTCAGAATCCATCTGCTGATTTTACAACCATTCATGTAAAAGTGCTTTCATACTCAGCAATATGTCGTGAAGCTTTTGATAATCAAGAATTAGTCAACATGATCAACATCAAACCAAATCAAGATTGGTCCTTTGTAGCAATAGTTTTCTTGCAAATAACACCTTGGGGGTCTTTGATCTCCTAAGGACCCATAGAGTGTGGTACTACCATATACCATAGAGTTGTTCCTCAATTCGTGTTCACTACCTCGAAACTACAGAAAGAGCAAGTTGTCTATTCTATAAATACTGTGGCCTATCAGGATTGGCTTTCCCAACTACGGTACTTCCAAAATCTTGGAATAATACCTCAAGGTTTGTTGTATACAGAAAGGCAAACATTTAAACAGAGAGCAACAAGATACATTTTTCTAGGAGAAAACCTCTACATATGAGGATATGATGGAGTATTGCTCCATTGTATTGAGCCCCAGGAAACATCTTGGGTAGTTTCACAAGCTCACGATGGAGCATGTGGAGGCCATTTCAGTGGCATGTCTATAATTAAGCACATATTGAGAATGGGTTACTATTCGCCCATAATGGAAAAGGACTATTGTGAGTATGTCAAGAAATGTAGTAAGTGCCAGGATCATGCAAATCTAACACACTTACCATCCAGGCAGCATGGCCATTTTTGCAATGTGGACTAGACTTGATTGGGAAAATCTCACCCCCATCCTCAGGTCAACACACATTCATCCTAACAACCACTGAATACTTCAATAAATGGGTAGAAGCGATCCCCTTAACATCAAAAATTGGACTAAGGATTGCAGAGTTTATACTCCACTATTTCATAAGTCATTTTGGGATTCCTTATAAGGTAATATCGGATAATTGGCCATCTTTTAAGAACAAAAATGTGCGTGCTTTAATGAACAGATACCATATTCAAAACATTTTTTCAATGCCTTATTATCCGCAAGAAAACAGGCAATCAAAAGCCTCAAACAAAACAATAGTCTCCATTTTGAGGAAGACGTTGCAAGAAAATCATAAGGATTGGCACATAAAATTGCCTCTTGCACTATGGGCATATAGGACTAGTATACAGATGCCCATTGGGGCAACACCGTTTTCACTAGTATATGGCATTGAAGCCATCATGCTTCTAGAGTTGGAAATCCTGACTCTATGCATAACACTAAAATACTTCATAGATGATGAAGCTGCATGGCAAGGCCACCTTGATCAATTGATGCTTCTTGATGAACATCGATTTAATGCTTTAGAGAATATCTGTGTTTACCATGATCGCCTTGTGCGAGCTTACAATAGTAAAGTCCACCTAAGGGAATTCAAGGTTGGAGATCTAGTGCTCAAAAAAAACCAGTAGAATTCAAATCTGCCACCGCATCTACGAGATAAGTTCGTGGTAAACTGGATAGGTCCATACATGATTTCATAGAGATTTGGGCCTAGAGCATATTGCCTTATATCATTAGATGGTGTTGAAGAGCCTGAACCTCTAAATATCATTCACTTAAAGGTATTTTACACATAAAAACACAAAAACATTCAAATATTTCATAAAACACAAAAACATTCAAATATTTCATAAAACACAAAAACATTCAAATATGTCAAAAATAAAAAACATTCAAATATGTCAAAAACACAAACAAATCATAAAAGCATAAAATATCAAAAATACAATCAAATCAAAGGCTCCAAGGGTAATTCATACCGCTTGGTCAAACAATCAAATCAAAGGCTCCAAGGGTAATTCACGCCACTTGGTCAAAAATCAAATAAAAAAGGTTCCAAGGGTAATTCAAACCGCTTGGTCAAAATCAATAACAAAAGCCCCAAAGGCATAATAAGCCCTTTGGTCAAATTAATCAAAAATACAAAAACAACATAAAATAAAAAATACAAAAACAATTGCACTTTACATTTTGCATCCACATCATTGCATTTCATGTTCACATACATTACAAGATATGTCATGAGAGTCTTAAAAGTAATACCACAGTTTGTCGCACAAGTCATTCATATCCATACCTCCATCCACATGTGTGTAATTGTGTTTTTCAACACAACCATTATTTTTTGCTATACATAATTACTAAGGCTTTTAGGTTAGTCAACCAAATCTAGTAATCTTATCAAATTTTGAGGAAAACAACTTTGATTAGTAGAATGAAAGGCCTAGCTATGATAAATCCTTGGATATTCAAGATCCTATCACTAATTGAAACACTAAAATCCTAGCTGGTACAAGGAAAATATGAAAGTTGTAAAGCGTTATAGGTTACCTTAAGTGAAAAGGATTATCCTTGCTTATCCCCCTGTGCAACCGATTTAAAGGTGCTGAGAATTAACAAAAGGACAAGCTTTACCCTATAAAAATCTCTTGCTTAAATAAAAACAAGAAAAATCCCAAAGAAAAGTACATATTCAAAAGGCCAAGCATATAGTCTAGATTTTAGAGCAAATAATCCAATACACAAAGCCTAAATTCAGAAAAAAAAGCAACCTAAAAAAAAATCAATAAAAAATAAACAGTGATTTTCATCACTCAGAATGAGCAAAATAAACAGTGATTATCATCACTACATAAAAAATCCCCGCTCAAAGAAAAAATCAAATAAAAATAAATAGTGATTTTCATCACTACATATGAGCAAAAATCCAAATCCAAAAATAAGAGAATAAAGCTTGAATCCTTGGAATTCTCAGCATTGTACAAAACTGGAAGGAGAAATCCTTACACATGATTATATGTCTATTACAATTGCTTCATGCATTTGTGTAGACCAATGTTTGAATGTGGATGAGCTAGCTTAGGTAAAAAAATATTGCCTAGTAGTATAGTCCAACTAAGTCCAACATAAGGATGAGAAGAACACTTGAGGATCCCTGATCTTAGCAATGGGATGAAAGAATCCTGCATAACATCGGAGGAAATGCTTGAGTTCTACCTCAAAATATACAATCACATGCACACATAGAGATCATGAAAAACCAGGTCCATGGTAAAAGCCTTACTTTTCAAAAGTCTAAGTGGTAAGTAGACAGTTGTTGATAGGGGAACTAGAGTGTTTGAATCTTCAAAAAGCCCCAATTTTTTTTTAACATAGCAAAAAATCATGAAATAATTCACACTATCACTTTCTTTATAAGATTCTATAAATTAGGGGGTATCAACATAGTAGGATAGATACCGCATATATATTAGAAATATTATATAGATGGCCACTGACTACTTTATATCTTTTAATTTATAGAAACTTATTAAGAAGATACATTGCACACCATTACATCTCATATATGAATACTTAATCAATTCTTATGATAAGAGTGATTATTTAAATTCATGATTATATTTTTTTACTTTCTATGGTATCACCCATTAATATTGTCAACGCCATATGCATTTCGTATGTTTGTAATGATTAGAGCATACAGGTTCATTTATACCATTCCATCACATGAGTTAGATGCATAAAATTAAAGCAAACATAAAACATGCATTTAGCAATAACATTTGCATCCATGAAAACAAGTCATTAATCATCCATAAACCACATCATAAAACATATAGGCAATATCCATTTGCATACCATAAATTCATCATTTATCATCAAAATACATTACATCATATCATAAAATCATATAAGCATCTACACATCCATCTAAGCATATTCAAATATCATCTATCATCTAACATATCCATCAAATCATCATAATATCATCATCGCATCATATCATAAAACAAAATAACAACAAAAAAATAAGCAATAAACGATACACATAATGAGTCATAAAAGGTAAATCTATCATAAAAATATGTGTCAAGTCCAATGGATATACAAAAATACCCGTGGGCTATAGTCATATAGGTCATTCAACCTCAAAAATGGATCAAGAACCAAGTAGAACATCAATCAAGTGCCAGGCCTGAGCCCCCTACATCACCTCCTCTAGTGCCACCTCCCCTTATGGCGATGTTATGAGTCGAGTGATGTGAGCCTGTAGGTCTCTCTATCCGAGATCAGGTCTACTAGCTAGGATGGGTGAAAGACTACCCCAAGGTAGAGCTACCGCTGACCTATGAACCACCTACATCTGCTAGATCCTTAGGGACAATCCCATACCTCTTAAGCTACATCTGAAGGAGGGTAACATGATCTGTAAGACCCTAGATCTAAGCCTCATGCTCATCTAACAAGGGCTGCAACCATCCCACATCTACACATGAGCCTACTTCTAGAACCTCCTATGGTGTAGAAGTAGGAACAAAAAACTACATCTTGACATCGCCACCCTTGATAGTAGCCTATAGAGCCTATAGCTATGTTGTCAGCTGCTCAATTGTAGCATCTTGTCATTGTACCTAGATCTTAGTAGCCTGGAGCTCAGCCTTGACCTCATGCAACTATGCTCTCAAAGGAGAGTCTCTCTCCTTGGGCTTTAACTCCTCATCCTCCTTAGGAGCATTAGTATCCTCTACTACCACCTGCTCTATCGGCTGGCCCCATACCTCAGTCCTGGCTTGAACCCTACATCCTGCCAGATCTACACCATCACCCCTGCCATCATCCTTGTGCTCTAGACTATTGATGACATGCCACATCCGATAACCCCATGACTGAGAGTAGGACTCTATAACTACCCTAGCCACTGTAGGGTCTACATCTAGAGCATCCTCCTCATCTACAAGCTTTGTGACTTGTCATGGAGGTAGGTCCCTCTCTACTATGAGGTGCCTATACAAGAATGGTACCAAGGGCACATCTTTCTACAATTTGTACTGATGAAGAACCTGAGAGTAGAATAAATACTCTCGGATGACAGTATTACGGCCAATTAGCCATCGCTTGTGTCATATCCTAGCAGTAAACTAGGTGGATCATCCCAAATAAGACACTCATAATATGACCACCACACGACATATTTGGCCAACAGCCTGGTAAAAGCATCAGTATAGTGGGATAGCTCCCCTACAAAAGAGTGGCTCTTACAATCCTCATGCTCCCAAGGCCATTTGGTAGCATAGAACTGTGTCCAAGCCTCAATAGATGTAATCTCAGCTAGGAGCCCCTTAGGGTGATCTACCTTAATGTGCTCTCATCCCAAAACCTATAAGATCAAACTACAAGCAATACTGATGCATCCCCATCGATGGATGTGGTACAACTCATCGTAGCACTGAGCCAATAGTGATCTACCCCATGCATAGATGATAGGATCCTCGCTATCTAGTAGGTCTTGCACCATCACTAGGAGGTTTTAAGGGAACCTCAAACCTGAGTAATCTAGGACAAGAATGTTGCTGATCACCATCAACAACATGATATGTCTCACTATGAAAACCTGAGAATCATACCAAGTCTTAATAGATACTCCCTCAGACCCAGTATCCCAGAGGGCCTATGCAGAGCATTCTCCAAACACCCAAGAATATATGACCACCTAATCAGTAGTGGCCAACGAAACAATGGGTACCCCATAGAATAGGATCCAAAAAATCTTGTAAACGTCCTTCAGTATGATAGTCATATCGTCGGGTGAAATATAGAAGGTGTTGGTCTGTGGGTCCCAACGATGGGCTAAGGCCATAATATATGCCTGATCGACCATAATGTGGGGCAACCTGATAACATACTATAGCCCACAAGCCTTAAACCACTCGCAGTCAGTGTCATCAAATCTAGGAAACAATTCCAACAAGAGCTTCGGGTCCTGATCCCGAGCAGTGAGGATCTAAACAAAGCAGAAGAACAACAAAATATAACTACAATGCATCTAAGGCATAATTCATAATAAACATGAAAATGGTGCAAAATGGTATGAGTTGCTCTAACTATAAGTAAGAAAAGAATAAATTGCACCTAAGCAAAGCAAAAATTAAAAAAAAATCATAAAATCAATACATAAAATGTAAAAACAAGGCTTAAGATTTAGTCATTGTCGCCTATAATGACCGAAACCTAGCCACTAGAGGCAGCAACGGCCAAGGCCAAATGGTTAAATTTTTTACCATTGGGATTCAAGCTTGTCCACTATGAGTGACAATGGCTTAGAGCTAGCCACTGTAAGTGACATCGGCCAAGGGGCAGCATGACAAACCCGTGAAACCTTGGCCAAAAAAACAAAAAAAAAAATTACAATTGACAAAATAAATCCCCTACCCAAGCATCAAAACTAGGCTAAGTTTGAGGATGCCCGAAATGGCGAAAACAGGTGAATAATGGAAAATTTTCAAAAACCCTAGGCTAAAGTCACTGACAGACTGTAAAATTGGGGACCAACCCACCATGGCAAAAAGGAACCTAAGCCTAATTATGGATTTTGTTCATTGCGAGCAGGTTTAGTGATGTTTGTTTTGCTCATTTCTTAGTGAAATTCAATTTTACTTAAGCAAAGAAAAGAGAGCTAGTATTTTTAAGAGAAATACCCAAGAAGCTCTGGCTCCTCCAGTAGCTGATGTCTCACCCTGCATAGCCATATCCTTAGTGCCAACAAGTTTCAAAGTCACAACCTTTTCCGTTGCACTAGAGCTCTAAAAATAGAATCTTTAGCAGTAAAAATGATAGGTCAAAATCCTAGAATTGCAAGTTTTATATTTCCTTAATTATGCCTTGGACACTACTGACGTTGGCGGCCTGAGCTTCTTGGTCGCTTAAGGTGACATCAGCCATAGGCAAGAAATCAGAGGCCATTGGACCTGACAACGACCAAGCCCATAGGTCAAAATTAAGCAGTTCCTTCAATGAGGGAATAACAAAAATAGCAAATAATCACACTTTGATGGTTTAGGATCATCAGAATGTTAAAAATAATAAAAAAAATTCACATAAAATCACAATCTCAAGCAGGCCTCATATCCAGTTACCTACTCTATCCCCTCGATGATTGTAATGATTTTCACTCCGTGTATTTTGGTGAGATGAGTAAGCAACCATAAGACCACTTGGGGCAAAGGCAACTCATTTTTAAATACGATGTCACCCTTCAAACCCGAAGAAGATCAAGATGGTCGGACTGATCCATGGATGCGAAGGGGTCATTCTAATTCCCCTATGACATCAAAAACATTAAGTTAAAGTGATACAATCTAAACATAAATAGAATCACTCATCCTAACTCCCTAAGAAGGCTATTGATATCTATACCGCTCCTCGAGATAGTTATGGATGATTATCATAAGCAATTGGAATCACACTTGGATGTGGGATTGCCCATTAAAGTAGCAAATGCTAGAAAGGAACCAGATTAGTCATATTGGTCAAGCGACTTGTCACTTCAATCATTGTCATTTCTTCACCAATCCATTGTGTGAAGAGGTAGTTCAAAACTTCAACATAATCATAATAAAAATCAACAAAATATCACTTGATAATAGCAAAATCATGTTCGTACTTTGAATTATTGCATACAACAATCACAAATTTCCCTTGTTTGCTAGGAACGCAAGCAGACATGACATCTTCAATTTTAGCTCTCCTACTAGTCGAAATTGTTGTAGCAACTGAAGCTACCCGATTGAGTTTGAGGAATGAGTGCAATTTAACATGTAAAAACCACTAGGCTAAGTCCTATGAACATTTAGGTAATGATTCAAGGGATGTGTGCCATATTGCATGATTAGGTCATTCAACATTGATCAGACCACTGATCACCATACACCCTACAAATGTATCAGTCTACATTTTTGCTCAGCGTTGTGTGTTCCACATAGCGCATCATAAAAAGGGGCATATATAGACATCTAAATCGTGTCATGCTTAGGGGAGATACTTACATAGACACACTCATAATATCATAAGACATAATATTAGACTTTCAAAGCATCAACAGTGGTTCTCACCACTCATTTGGGGCCTTTTCAAACCATCCAAGCTTGGTCGCTCAAGCCAAGAGCAACCAGATTCTAGCTGCTCAAGCCTAGAGCGGCCAGACCTTAGTCACTATAGACGACAATGACCAAATCATAGCCATTTTAGATGACAATGGCTAAGCCATAAGAAGTGGTTTGCCAACAAACAAACACAATATCAGGCAGAAGTGGTAGTCTACATGCAATAAAGGTGATTGGGAGTGACTTTGCATTCCTTTTAAAGACCAATTCACATAAGAGACTTGAGGTTGCATTTAGACTTTAGTTAACTGACCTCCAAGCATAAACAAAGGACAAACGCTTCTCATGCTAATGAACAGTTTGCATAGAAGACTCAAGTAGGCAGTTAGATTTTAGTTAATTGGCCTTCAAATATAGACAATAGACAAGGGTTTCTCATGATAACTTGCACTACACATGAGAAATTCATTTCTAGGGCTTGGAAATAGACCTAGGTTTTCACACTATAAAATGTGCAAGCCTAAGAGCACCAAAGGATCCATATATGACATATAGAGAGCCTTATCATATCCAGATATCATAGGAGATCATTTTAGAGAGAGAGTTCTCTTTGAGGTCACGTGTGAGGTGGAGCTTTGACAAATCAAAGGGCATAACACCTACTTTCTTCAACATCAGATCATAGTCTTTGAACCATAGATTTGGGGCAAGTAGAGCAAGGTTTTATTTAGTGGCTGCTATCTTGGAAAGTGGCCCACAGGCTTGGCTTAGATAGATATAGCATATTTTATCTTGTTTTCTTATATCATTAGCATAGATTTACTTGATTCCATGGTATTGTCTTATCATATTTCTATTACAATATTTGATTACTAAAAACCTCATCCAGGGAGGCAATCTTGGACACTTAAAAGTGCATTTTTGTTTCATTGCTTACAGGGCCACAGGTACATCGGATGAAGGTTACAACATATGAGAGCAAAAGGGATCCCTCTAGGAAACAGACCTGGAGAAGGAGGCATCTGTAAGCCTTCATACATTTCTATGTGTGGAACTAGGAAGCTTTTATAAGTGCACCACATCTTCATAAAAGGGATACTCCTTGCCTACTTGTAATTTATAGTATCAAAATAGGTATCCCTAAGAGGGACCGACATGTAACCGAGCTTCAATATCAATAAAGAGATCCGTCTTTTGTTATTTTGTGTTATATGCTTTCTTTTTCCTCTTGTCTTTCTATTTTATCTTTGGTATTTTAAATAAGCATCGCAAGTAGGGTTTTTAGAAAAGGTACCGATGCACGCGTTCTCAGGGTCGCTACACATCCTACATCCCTGAGATTATGGATTGGATCAAATTCATATAGGTACATGCAATGATACAAGTTATTTGTACATTTCAGTCTTCTCATGCATGCATCATCACATCTATGTTACATACATTTACTACAAATTTCATTCACATCACATCACATTGCATTACATTTAACATACAATCCTTCACATCATTCTATAGTATATCTATACTATAGTATGATCATACATCTACACCCTACCACATATGTATATCCATACACTGTACATTTACTCACACATTATATTATGCTACCTATGCAAAACACAATTCAAACACTTGAAAATCCACATCGAAAAAACATGTATATATAATAGCTAAAACCAAAAGGTATATATATATATATGTTTTCCATAAAAAATACCCATAGGCTACATCCTAGGACCATACCCATCATACATAATATAAAACTGCCCATAGGCTACAATGGTAATCAACCTAACTACCATCAGTATCCTCTCCACTCCCCTTGTGGCTCACCCTCCTTGGTGCTATCTCACATGCCACTATAACTCTACTGGACTCTACCCTATCTCTTGATCTCTAAGCCCCTATAGGAGACAACACCACTCTCAAAATAGCAACCACATCTCTACCTGGTGCTACATCCTGTGTCTAAGCTCTTATGCTCCTTCGACCCATTGAAGTTGCACTATGATGAATCCACTAAGATTGTGTCTATATACGTGGTTGTGTCCTAGACTATGACACCACCTGGTTATAATCAGGAAGTGAGATCTAATTTATCACCAAAGAAAACTCATAAGCTAACCACTTTGCTGCCTCATAGCCAGTAGCCCTTGTGCCCTCTCACTACCCCTCTGTAGCTAATCTAAATTTGCTCGTAGAGAAACCATGTCAGCTAGAACCTCCCCTAATACTTGGGATCCCTCAATCTCATCTTAAGCCTATTTCTACCTCACCATATTAGCCCGTAGATCAAAAATATTTGCATCCTAAGTTACTGTTGTAGATATCTCCCTCTACACCTCTACCCTCAACTGCTCTATCTTCTCTGCCATATTAGCACATCTATCATCAAAGGCCTTATGAGAAATCTCACTAGTAGTATCCAAGGCTATCAACCTCTCCTCTAAATTTTTCATCCCCCTCTCACCCTCATGGAGCTCCCCCTCCAACTGTCGTACTTGATCCTATAATAATATCACCTCCTCCTCTACCTCCTGTCTCTCCTATTGCTTTATGGGAATCTCTTCCATCCCATAAAACAAACCCATATCCATGGTGTCATAAAAGCCACCCATAGCCATACCCTTGCCTACCTCCTCCATGGTCACTCTCTCCTCCATAGCCTATACCTCACTACCCATAGGAACCTCCTCCAATATCTTTACAAAAGCACTTGAGGCACCACCTAATCATCACCTCGACCATAAAATAGGTACCTCGCTATCACTTCTAGGTCTATCCTACGATCTAGACCGAGTACCTCTCAACACCTTCCCCTATGCTATAAGTGCACCACCAACAGGCAATATCCCTCACTCAACTATACCCACATTCAACTCCCAACTTTGCATCACCGACCAGATATCAAACTCTAGTGTTTTCCCTGCATTATCTACATCTAGGATCATCATGGGTGGGTCCCTCTCACCAGCCTATGGTAAGACTATAGGTGGCTACCCCCTATCACCCCACCACCAATAATATACAACGGGTGCCTCTGGAATGTCCTATTGTAGCCTAAATTATTGCATGACTTGACTGAACTAAAGGAACTCAACCTACCAAGTATATTATAAAAACAACCACCTCCCCTAATGAATGGCACCTAACTGCTCATCATCATTCTCCCATACCACCCCACCCCTCCATGACCTCCACATAATTGTATAGAGTACTAACTTATAAAACTCCACCCTCTAAAATAGAGGATCACCCTCATGTGGCCTCTTAATGCCCTTCTCCTCATCAGTCCTCCATCTCAAAACATAGGGCAAATGTGTCCATCCCTCCATATGTACCTTATAAGGCAATAATGATGGTCTCTCAATGATTATGTGCTCATATTCCCACACCTACAGCAAAGGAGTCTAACTCAACCCCTTCTATCAAGCATGCACCATATCGTGCAACTCTCTATACACCTAGGCCAACAATGCCAATGCCCATGCAAACACAACATTATGCTCCACCATATCACTCACCACATCCAACATATTCCAAGTAAATAGTACCCCGAAAGTGTTAGATAATGCATATGTAGAGATCATCATCATCACCACACACTAGCACTTAGATATCATCTCATTTTTCCATAGTAGCTCATAATCCATATTTTTGGTATCCACCTCTCCCCACTTATCTCCAAATAATTGCTCCATCACAACTTCCTTAGTATCATCTGGTGCTACCCTCACTAGCACACCCTCGATAGGTAATTTGTATATCCTATAAACATCTTCTAGGGTGATAGTCATTTCACCCATCAAAAAATGAAAAGTGTTACAATCTGCATCCCATCGCTCACACTAAGCAGATATATATGCCCTGTTGGCATGAATGCTCCTACATTCCTATATCCCCCTAAACCACACTGCGTCCAACCATACCTCATCCATGACATTCCTCATCAACTCATCAAGCTTACCCTTCATCGTACGAACACAATGATGTGGCTCGATATTATTCACATGTTCATACACAAACAACAACAACAAAATTCACATTAGTTCAATACACAATCCTCCAATTAAACAAAATGCAATTTTCTTAAACACATTTCACACACAAATTAATTTATTTAATTTATCATGCAAATCGAGATATTAAAACATACACAATCCACATATCACAACAAATCAAAAACACAATCACATATTTAGATACCCATTTGCTATTTTATGGTAAAAGTTCAAATAGATACAAAAATAGTACATATTTGACTCCCAATAGTCAAATTCAAAATTATCCACATACTCACTATGGCACGAAATTCAAAACCATGTCAATCTTCCAGACATACAAAAACAAAATACATTTTTGAACACCCATTTACCCACTTCATGGTGAAAGTGTTGACAAGTTTCAAAAATAGTATACAAATACGCACAAATTTCAAGGTTAAAGTCACCACAACCCCACCAGAACAGTGCACATACCAAATCACACAACATCAAAAACATAGTCACATTTCTAAACACCCATTTGGCCACTTCATGGTGAAAGTTCAAACAAAAATAAAAATAGTACATATTAGGCTCCCAAAAACCAATTTTAAATTCAATCCTATCTACATCATGGCATGTAATTCAAACATACACCAAATGCAATCACACACCAAAACAACATACATTTTTGGATACCCATTTTACCCTTCTATAGTGAAAGTGTCAACGGTTTCCAAAAATAGTATACCTACAGTGGAAAACTTAACAGTCAAAGTTTTCTAAGTTACATCTTAATGGCTCACATTTAGATAACATGCCAAATGAGGATAAAACAAAAATTTAGTCACACAATCAAATACCCATTTCATACTTTTACGAACAAAATTCAATGACATTTCAAAAATAGTGCACCATCGCTCCAAAAAAGGAAAGCCAAACTTCAAGACTACCCTACCCATCACCTAGTCAGACTACATTAAAAAATTGGTCAAACCTAAAGGTGATCACACTTTTGGGTACCCATTAAGCCTATTTAACACTTTGTGTTCCAATTTTAATTAAAATTTACCTAAATTTTAAAAATAACATGAAAACCTCCCCCCTATTTCATGCTTTTCAAGAAATAAAATTGTAAAATAAATAGAATAAAGAGCACTTATCAGTGGGTCTCCACATCAAGCTCCAGTGCTAGTGCATCCTCTTGCCATCCTACTGCTCAAATTGATCAACTACAAATGCTTCACATCACCAACCGTCACTCGCTCCTCACTCTCCATCATCAAAATAACCCCCCATGCTTCCAAAAAATTTTAAATACATCTAAAAACCCTAATTAGGTCTAATTCAACCCCCCGGTCTATGAATTAGACCCAATTCACCCCTCAGGATATGAATTAGACCAATTCACCTACTGATATATGAATCCAGATCCAATTCACCCCTAATCTATGAATCCAGATCCAATTCACCCCTTGGCCTACAAATTGAACCTAGAAGCCCCAAAATCACCCAAATTTGATTCCAAACCCTAGGAAATATGCCCCTTTTCCTTCCCATATAATTTTTCATCACTACTATCATGCATTTTTCTTCTATCAATCGATTCATCACCACATCATCACATTCCATTCACCTCATTTTTGATTCCTCGTTTGAGGGGGTATTCATATCCAAAACTCATCTTTACATGCAACCAAACAATCAAAAATCCAAATCACATATATCACATCTGTCTACAAATTTTTTGTTGATGATTATCTTATGATTATAATCTCAGTGCCAACCAAATATTTGTTAGGTCATGAGAGTTATGTGTCATAATGGAGAGGTCACTCTGGCATTCATGATACACAATGAATGACATGTTTGACTAACCCAATGCAATATTTGGAGATGTCACTTTGGCATTCATGATACATAATGAATGACACGTTTGAATAATCCACATGTTAACTAGCTCAAATGGTTTAACAATTGTCACCATGCACTCATCAATCAATCAACAACAAAAATTTGAATAGGCATTTTTTCTATTCATATTTTGGACCATCCTACATTGGTCACAAAAGCAAAGCAGTCAAAATTTGCCACCCCAAGCAACCAGTATGACATCAAGAAATATCATACAAACTCAACAAAATCATCGCGTTGCATCCACAATCATCCATTTCCATTCACTGACATTTATTTTATTTTATTTTATTTCTTTTTATATTCTTCACCCTTGGATCCCTGATCAATGTTGTATGGTCATTCTTTGAGTGGATACATACCTTTTCTTGGATTCCATTCCCTTCTCCTCTTGGCTATCAGTCAATTTTGTATGGTAACGATTCGATTGACTACATACCTTTGGTTGGATTCCATTCCCTTATCCTTTTGGCTATCTATCAATGTTGTATGGTTATGCTTCGAGTGGCTACATACCTTTGGTTGGATTCCATTCCCTTCTCCTCTTGGCTATCGATCAATATTGTATGGTCATGCTTCAAGTGGCTACATACCTTTGGTTGAATTCCATTCCCTTATCCTCTTGGTTATTGATCAATGGTGTATGGTCATGATTCGAGTGGCTACATACCTTTTATTGGATCTCATTCTCTTCCATTATTTATATTCTACTTTCTCTCATCACATTTTTGTATTAAACTATGTTTCACATATTATAGTACAAAAAGGGATAAAATGTAAACACCCAAAAGTCACACATAGCTACCTCTACGTACTTGTAGATCCTTATGGACACTTATAGGTTTACATAGGCCATCATAGACAACTCTAGGCTATTGTATATTGGTTTAGACTATTTTAAATCCCTCTATGCCTACGTAGACTATTGTATACATGCGTAGACTACTATAAACATGCATAGACTAGTGTAGATTACTCTAGATTAGCGTAGCATATCGTAGACTTACATAGACCATTTCACTAGTTTATAGGTACAAAACCCTATTAAACTACTCAATCCACATCATAACCACCTTGCATCCATAAAAGGACCACTCATAAATCACCTAAGGCAACTTAAACCCTTCCTATATATATATTTTTTGATAGTTATAAGTGTTTGTATTTATAGCGGGTTTTAACAAGGATCCCAAAACCTGATTACATAAGCAATGGGCCTAGGGCATCAATCCCTTGAAACTGAACACCAAAACAGAAATCCCGCCCAGTGGTAACAGTAAGCATGAAACAATCCCTCTTAGCGAGAAATAAACAAATAAGAAAGAAAGTAGTTTTGGAGATCCCGCCCAGCGGGGAGTAGCCAAAAACCACCATCGAGAAGATCCCACCCAACAGGAAGCACAAAAAAACCGTTACAATAAAATCCCACCTCGCAGGAAGCAGTCAAAACCACCACAAATAGTCCCGCCTAGCGGGAAGCAACAGGGAAATCCCACCATCCGGGAAACCAGCAGAAAAGAAAGGATCTCGCCTCGCAGGAAAACCAGTGGATTTGGCGGATCCCGCCTTGTGGAGAAACCATCCCGCCCATCGGTAAAACATTCAGTTCAGTGAGAGCCATCCTGTAGGAAGCCGACAGCCAGCACAGAGAGGATCCAGTCCATCAAGAAGTGACCAGAGAGTTGCACCACAAGGAACCCACCTCGGGAAAACAAAAGAGGATCCCAGCAGCAGGGACCAAGAATCCCGTCCAAGCACAGAGCCCGCCGAGGGACCAAGAATCCCGTCCAAGCATAGAGCCCATCGAGGATTCACAAGAAAAAGGGGGAAGCTGTCCAAACCCTAAATCGTCACCTCCATCGCACCGAGAAACGCAGGGGACCAGATCCACACGAATAACCTACAAAAAAACCCCAGGGGGAAGCCTGAGGGAAAAAGGGAAGGGATCCCCAACCAAACAGGGATCCCTGGGAAGTACCAGTCTGAAAAAACAACCAAGGAAACCCTAGCCGGCCGGGAGGGGTGCAGATAGTGAAGAAGGATCTCCCCCCAGGAGATCATCTGCAAACAACCACTCCCCGGGAGGGATGACCTGGGTTGAGCCAGGGACTGGGTAGGAACCAAGAGCCATGGGAGGGGGAGCAGGGGAGGGACCAGAGCCCTCCCCTCTCTACTTTCTTCCCTCTCCATCTCCAAACCCTTCCTATATTTAATTAGGACCCCACAGGACTATTAGTTCCCAAAAAGTCTTAATTAAAGTTAATTCAAATTCTAATTTTAAAGTGACTTCACTTAAAGTGCACTTTTTGGATTAAAAATATTAATTAGGTTCCTAAACCCTAATTAGTCCTAATTATTCCCTCTCACATGTGTGTGCACAAAGTTGGTTAGGATATTTCTTAGGAAACCCTAACCTAACCCTAATCTAACCTTAGATTTGACTAATCCTAGTTAACCCTAATTTCTCCTCACACATGTGTGAGGATGAGATATTTCCTTAGGGAATGTAGGGATGACACCTCACAAACCCTAATCTAACCACCATAGAACCTGACCTTAGGGTTTAATTCTCATAACCACACCCCCTACACCTTAGGTTTATCTATAAATAGTGGACCTAATCCCTCATTCTACCCCTCTCTCTCTCTCTCTCCTTTTAGTTAAATTACAAAAACTCTATCAAAATGCAACCAAAATTTCAAGCAGGGACATCTAATCCATATTAGTAATATTACAGCACCTACGGAGCCCATCCATGCAGAGATATCTAGAAAAAACCACTTACAATGCAATTCACCCCCCGACCTGCGAATCCGATGCCAATTCACCCCTCGACCTACAAGTTGGGTCTACAAGACTCATTTCACTCCAAATATTGTAGGTAAGCTCCATTTGATGTTTTTATGAGGTTCTATGCAATTTATTTCAGTTTTCATTACATATTTTGAGTTTATTTGTCCTTTTTACCATGGGGCCTGACTGAGGCAAGCCCCCAAACATACTAACTCCATTTTGCAGGCCTAGCATAGATGCAAAGAGGAAAACAACAACAAATACAACCAACGATGGCACACACAATGCATGAAGCCCACCTAAATTGAGGGACCCAAGATAAAGCATGAGACTTATTGTAAATTCATGAAAGAAAGAAAGGAGAATTCCCCCATTTGTAACACAAAAAATAATTCAATCATGAATAAAATCAACAATTCTATATAATATGTGTTTTAGAAAATTATTAGATCAAATGCATTTCTTTTGTATATTTCACACTTTAAATTAGGGAAATAAATGGTGTAGGTACTTGACCTTAGGATTGGAGATCAATTTTTTTTTTATTTTTTTCTTGTGCGTCAATCTGCTGCATTTGCTTAAGATAAAAATACAATTTTTCTCCTGGAAATTACACCGCTCGCTCGCTATCTCATTGATTTGTCATGCAAAATTTATTATCTCCTCTAAACTACATAGTGGTAATCATGACATAAATTACCATGCAAGCTACCATATAAATTCACCTACAAAATCATATTTTCACATGCCAATAAATTGTCATTTGAGATAAATAGTAGGGAGGAGTAATTTTTATCACCTTATCCTTGATCTATTTGTTAGCCGACATCTAAGTACTCTAGTGGGGTTATGTTTATTGCATGATAATGCCCTTATGAATATGAGTTATGGATAGGATGAAAATACTCACAAAGATCATTTAAGTCTCAAGTTCGTCATCACAATGTACGTCAAGGGGACCCGGTGTGCATTGTAGCTACGCCAAGATATGTATGTAGAAAATCAAACCAATACAACCATATATAATACTTTAATGGAGAGGCCATTTGGTAATAGGCCAGAAGATACCATTCTTGAACATGCAAAAATGTTATCAAACCCCATAAGAACACCAATGGCAATGGCAGCCCCACTCTAATACCTATAAATTAGAATTTTTCCTTACCTATTGCATCTTGGGTGTACACTCAGTGTGCATAAATATGCATAGCTTGGAAAGGTCACCCATCTATAACATGTCATTCAAAACATGTGGAAGATTTTTATTCATGGGAAATTATCCCACATGTGTTACGATGTGGTACAAGCAAGGCTTTAAAATAAAAAAGCCTTGCTTATGAAGACGTCTACATTCGGGTAGACTATGCTACCCATACAATAGTCCTTACACATGACCTAGATAGCCACATGTTCCAATTTTAATGCCTAAATGAGAGATTTTTATTCACCCAATGACCTATTGTCATGTGTCATGAGTCTACCATCTAGGTTAGGTCCTCCATGAGTCCCGTCCATGTCCCATGTATCACTATATAGGTTAGGTCCTCCACGAGTCCCATCCACGGTCCACATGTTAACTGGAAAATTTTTGATAAATATGTTGTCCACGTCATGTCTATGTCATGTTGTACACATATCATGAGTCTACCATCCAGGTTAGGTCCTCCACAATTTTGGTCCATGTCATTTCTGTTAGCTGGTAGCTTGTCCAGCTATGTCTTTATGATCTTGTCCAGCTATGACTTCACCTCTAAGAGTCTAGCCTAGCAGCTAGGGGATCAATGCGAGTTAGAAGATCTATCAAATTCATCCAAACTCAAGTATTATCCACAATGGAACCTAATACAGATCAATCATGTATTGACCACCAAAGGTGGAACCTAAGATAAAGCAGAGAAAGGTCGAGATGCCTGCTTTGATACCAATGAAGGTCGTGGAGCAAATAATTAAATAAAAACATAGGCATTAGATATTATTGAAAAATAAAGACTTTAAATACAAATTTCTAAGGCTAAATATAACCATATATATGTAGAAATAATATCCTCCCCTTAATAAATGCTAAATATAAGAAAAATAGTGCTAACAAACTAACACGTAAATAATAACTTAGATATTTGTGAACAATGAAAATATCCTAAGTAAAAATGATGCAATTACTAATCTACCTAGGACTTATTACATATTACCAAATAAGTTAATAGTAAATAGTTACTTTACCATAGTAACTCTAACAAATGGTTTAAAAGTTGATTTGCTTTTTGGAGTAGCAAACTCCATGTTTTGAGCTTTTTTCATTGCCTCCTGAAGTGAGGGTGGTTTGAAGACCTTGATCCATCCATGGAGTGGCTTTATTAATCCTTAAATGAATAAAAGTGTAAGTCTCCTATATGAAATGTCATGCACCATGACTAAAATCCTTTGAAATTTTAAAATGTATGAGTCTATGGAATCCGATTGCCTCAACTATACCAACTTTCTAAAATATAACTTTGGGTCCTTCTTAACAAAAATATCATTGAGTTTGTTTGTGAACTCATCATAGGAATTAATTATCCCATGTCCCAACATGATGATACCATGAAAGCACCAATCATGAGCAATGCCATATAGGTGAAGTGTGGTATATTTAATTGCCTCATCCTTCGACATAGGTCTAAGAGCCAAGTAGTTATCCAAATTTTCCTTGCAAGCTCTAGCTGTGCTTTTTCCACTACCATCAAAATAAGGAATGGTTATCTTGCTCACTGCATGTTGAATGTCTTTCTATATTGGTTGCCTCCTCTGCTCATACCAATATCCTCCCATATTCATATCAGTCCTCTTCTGATTCATGAAATTATCAATTGATCAAACATCCTTGAGATCAACTAGAAGTTCTCGATATTCAGCCCATATTTTGGCTACAATATTTGTGGGTGGGGCCCACGTCTCCTCCTAAACAGGTGGCTCCTCTATAGGAATGAAAGTAGGTTGTGTAGGCCTAGGAGTATTATTGCTACACCTGGTAAAATTCAGATGGTTGGAAGTGCTAGTGCACCCATTATTATTGCCCATATTGATACTATGTAATGAAATGGATACTCGCCTTCTGTTATTGTTGTAAATAATTTTGCATTTCCCATTATTCATTCTGCATATCATGTTGACCTCTTGCTAATGAATTTAAGATATCCTAGAAACTCTTTTCAATAACACTTCTTTCTCCCATTATGATATTAGATTCTATCTCTGGTGGATGTTGAAGGTGAGGTATTGCTGCTAAAGTTATTGGCCAAGTACTCTGTTTTGGATATGAACCCTCTTTGGAAAACTATTTTTATCTCTGTATCCCCCTATGTAAGCTTACTCTATTTTTTTTCTTTCCCTTTATGCTGCTCTTTTATCTGTTTCACTCATGAAATGTTAAACTTAACCATAGGATGGTATTGTTGAACCTGGATTTGATACCATGTAATGTTCTACCCAGATATGTGTTTTTGGTTTTTTGAAATATCTAATTTTTTGGTGTTTTCTAGTTTTTGAATGCTCAGAAAATACAGTGCAGCAATATTGCATCATGCATAACTTTTATTATACTTAACAAAAATGCAGGAAACATTGAAAATAGATAATAATGATTTTAGACTACAAATACATTAAAGGAATTTGCCAAAAATAAAAGTACTAGAGTTATAAAAATTTAGAATTTGCAACTTAATACATTGATTAGCAACCAGGAAGACTGATTTTCAATTAAAACTCCACAAATTTATGCTCCTTCAAATTGAAAATTAATATAAGATGTCCTTAGATCCTAGGCACCCAAGGATAAGGAATAATAAGCTTTGAAGCCCAATCACCCAAGCCTTAGGTCCTCATGCCAAGCTAGAGATTGTATGACCTGGTATAGGTGTACGACCTACCAGATGAAACCCCACAAAATCTACCTATAAACACTTAAAAATTACTAAATACCAATTACTAGGCATGCAAAATGATGACACCAACTTTGGTACAAATTCCAGCTCCATTATTCACTCTAAATCACCCAGAAACAAACCAAAATGGTATGGCCTATTGAAGATGATCAACAATTCAACCCAACAATGAAATACTTTGAAAACCCTTGAATATTACTCTAAATATCTATAATAAATCTCCATAATGAAGCTCCAATGCATTTTGAGATGGAAATTCTAATGAGAAGCCAGAGGTGATCTTTCACACTTGAATATAATGTTCTTAATAGAGGTTTTCACCCCCTGATAAGCTCTAGAAAACCTACAAGTTCACTTGCAAGTCTTCTTTCCAAATTTCTAGAAGAAATAATAAACCAAGCATAACAAATGAGCTCCTCAAAAAGCCTTTTATTCTCTTCCAAGAGGTTTGAAACCTTTTAGGATTTCTCAATAACATTTTAAAACATTATAAAATAATCAAAATGACACTTTTAAAATGTGACGTCCCATATTGAGGTCCTCATAAGTCACTTTTATAAAATAAGTTATTTTTCCTAAGTGACATCTTAACCCCTTATGTCCCATTTTTATAACATAAGGTTATAACTATATAAAATTAAATAATTAATTTAACTTTATATAATTAAATCATTGCACATTAAAACCTTGGACGTCATTTGAATAACCTAGCAATTGAAGATATAAAGAGATACCCATTTTAGAGATGAATCACACCATACCGTCCGTTCTGACAGACACTAAAAATTGACTTACTATAAATAGTAAGTATGTTCTCTAATGCTCCAAAATACTTTGGAAAAATGGTAACTAAAGGCTCTCGGTGACCTGAAGAAGACTCCACAACCTCCAATGGGCTCCCACACATCAAAATTAGCCTACAAGAACCTATGAGTAGGCTAATCCCAAAAAATAAAGCTATATGACTAGAGAGGGGACATTACATAGGAGCATGTATCAACTTTAAACCCTAAGGTAAAATACATAGGGATGCATTCCTTGCAAAGGACCTGGTGATACCCAAAACCATAGAAACAATCTACAACATGCTAACAAAGAAAAAAATAGAGCAACTTAAAGGTCAAAACAAAAAAAACGATTCCACTAGAGAAAGAAATCTACATGTTGCACTACCACATAGTGTTATTTCATCACTCAAGGAGAATAGGTATCAATATGACATAATGAAACAAGAAGAAGCCAAGCAGTACAAAACCAAGTTTAATATCATGTAAACACTAAAATCTTAAGAAGTGCATGGGTAACAGGTAGTCCAAAACAAGGCATAAGAAAATTTTAGGTATCAAAAAAGCCAAGGAGAAATGTATAGAATATAATAACAAGTGTAGCACACAACAAGCCTCCAATGCATACCTAAAATAGAGTGTGACATCTTTCTTTCGAGGTTTTGTTCCTACCAATTGTTGTGCTTCACTATGCAACACTCTACTCATCCTTTAAATCTTGTTTCCTTAAACACCTACCTCTTTTCCAAGCTGGTGCTTATCTAATATATAGATGAGCTAAGCTTGAGAACCACCATGTAGGGCTCATGGTGTAACACTCAAGAGCATTTATCCAATGCTTAACTCTTCAACTACAGACCACTCAAAGCATCATGGGGAAAAAACAAGCATACAATAAATACTAAAGATGACTCCCCAACGCATAACAAAATGTATTAAGAGCCCATCATGCATGGTTAAAGGTGGCACTAGCATTCAGTCTCATCAAAGCATAAAGTAAAAATTTGAACTACAAACTCAAAGCTTTCCCTTAATGGATTAATTTTACCAACCTTACACAAGAAATAACATCAACCAATTAATTATTAGAACACAAGGAGGTAATAAAAACCAACAAGCCATATGCAAGAACAAATGCATTCTCTCTATGTTTCATACCATCATTTTATCTCTAAATGAGTGGCTCCTTATTTAAGAAGATATTCACTCTCACCAACTCATGTTAAGGAGACTCATTGCAAGCAATTTTCCTAGTCCAATAGTACAAACATGATCATAAGCAAAACACAATGCACCTACATGAAAGGGTATTAATTCATGTTACCTTGAGATGTTCGATGAATGATTCATCATCATAATTTCCATTTAATATAGTCTCTCATTCCTTGTGGCCAAATATCTTATCCACGCATGATATTACTTGATCCTGCAACCAAGCAAAGCATCAATAGTACCATATTCTTATACAAAATGGACACAATATTAGAAGCATATATCCATAAAATCAATAAAGCTAAGCATTAAATATCATTCGCTAATACATAGTCCAACTTGAGTAGCTAGTACTACCAAGGTGGGTCATGACATACTACGTTCCTTGGACTAAACACAATTTATTGTGTTTATTGAAAAATATTACAATTTATCTTTATTCAAACAAATAAGTAAAATATCTTTACATCTCATCCACTTTTTTCCAAGTGGTATTTTTCTTAGAATATTGATCCTATTGGACATTGAACTATTCTAGAGTTTGTTTTCTCATCACTTTGGAATGAAACTCTAGAATCTTCACTGGCCTTACTTCAATGACTAATGGATCTATCACCTACAATTTTGAGACATTCCACACATGATTAGGATAAACAATGTACTTTCTAAGTAGGGATATGTGGAAAGAGTCATGGATTTTTTATGGGTTGGGTGGTAAGGCAACTATAAGCCATCCGACTAATATTTTTAGTGATCTCAAAAGGCTCAACATAATGAGGATCCAATTTAGCAGACTTGATGGTACTCTTCATGGGTTTAACTCTCAGGAAAACTTTATCTCCCATATATAATTCTCTAGGTGAACACTTCAAATTAGTGTAGCTCTTCTGATGATTGATGGCTTCCTTAAGCCCTTGCATAATCATCTTAAGATTCTCCTCCATATCCCTGATTGTATTTGGTCTAATGAAAACCTGATCCTTTGGATTATTCCAAGAGAGAGGAGTTATGCATATCTTATCATACAAGGCTTCAAATAGTGCCATTTTCAAGGAAGCATGATACCCATTGTTATATGTAAATTCAACTAGATGTAAAAATTCTTCTCATGGAGACTTTTGGTCCATGCAATACATGCAGAACATATCTTCTAATATTTAGTTCACCCTTTATTTTTGACCATCTATTTTTAGATGATATACAAAGCTAATATTTAACTTTGTTCCAAATACATGATAAAAGACCTATCAAAACTTTGATGTAAATCTAGAGTCCCTATTTGATATGATCATAGCAAGAAAACCATGTAGCCTAAAAATATATTTGGTGAATCTATTGGCCACTATCAGGGCATTATCCTTGGTATTTCCTAGAATAAAATGAGCAACCTTCATCAATATATCAATCACTACTAGGATTGTATCATGCTGGTATTGGGTCTTGGGTAAACCCACAATGAAATCCATAGGTATCACCTACCATTTACGTACTGGTATGTCATGTGGTTACAATTGCTCTGCTCAATGTCTATGCTCACATTTCACCTTCATGCATTCCATACATCGAGCCATAAAATTGGTGATATCTTTCTTCATTCTTGACCAATAGAAGGTATTCTTCATGTTCTCCCTCATATTTATACCTCCTTGATTAGTGGATTAAGGAGATATATGTACCTCTTGCATGATCAATTTCCTTAAATCATTGATTTTAGGGATCATCGCCCTATCCTTAAAACATAAAAGTCCATCATTTATGCCAAAATTCTTATTCTTTTCAAAATTTCTTTCCATATTGACCTGAATTTTATTGCAATTCTAATCCTATGCTTGCATTTCCTTGACTTAGTCTATTAAGTCCATGTGATATCAATTCAAATAAATTATCTGTCTTCTTCTACTCAAGGTATCATCAACCTTATTTTCCTTACCTTTGATATACTCTATACCAAAATCATATTCTGCTAAGAACTTAATCCACCTTCTTTGTCATGCATTGAGCATTGGCTAGGTAAATATGTACCTCAAGTTCTAATGGTTGATCCTTAACTCAAAAGGATTTCCTAGTAGATAATACCATAAAATATTAAGAGCATGCACTACAATTGCTAGTTCCAAATCATGGGTAGTGTAGTTGGCCTCATTCTTCTTGAGTTTCATTCATACACGTAGACACCTAAAATACACACATGCTTTATTCTAAATACTTTCACATCTACATACATAGTTGTTGATTAGTGTAGACGATCATAGGCCATCATAGACCAATGTAGACTAGTGTAGACCACCTTGGTCACTCGTAGGCATGAAATCCACAAAATTACCTAAAACACCTCATGTTCTCTAGGAGACCACCTACTAGCCCCCTAAGGCAACCTAAGCCCTTTCCTACACCCAATTTGGACCCCCATGGGACCATTACCCACCAAAATCCTAATTTATCCTAATTAGGATTCTAATTTGAAAGTCACTTTTCACTTAAGTGCACTTTTTCATCCAAATAGGTTTAATTAGGGTTCTAAGCCAAATTAATCCTAATTATTCCCTCACACATATGTGCACCAAATTAGTTAGGATATTTCCTAGGAAACCCTAACTCAACCCTCATCTAACCTAGGGATCAACCAACCCTAGTTAATCCTAATCCTTATCCACACATATGTGAGGATAGGATATTTCTCTTAGGGCATATGAGAGGATGACTAGACATGCCACCTCACAAACCCTAACCTGACCATAATAGGACTTGACCCTAGGGTTTAGTACACCTAACCACACCCCCTACACCTTGGTTTCTTCTATAAATAGAGGACCAAATCCTTCATTAATCTATCTTTCCCCTTTTAGCTAACATACAGAAACTTTGCAAAAATTCAGCCAAAAGTATAATCTGACATATCTACATCGTGCAAACAACATAACACCATCTTAGGAGCCCATCCGGATAAGGATCTACAATAGAAAATACTTGCAACTCAATTTGTCCCTTTTCTAATGAATCTACCTTCCAATTCACCCCATTACCTATTATTTAACCCTACATTAGGTGTTTATCAGTAAATTTGTTAGGTATGCTTTATTTTATGTTTTTATGATGTTTTATGCAGTTTTTATCATATTTTAGCATAATTTTTCTTCGTGTATTTATTGTATTTTATCAATATGGGGCCTAACTAAGGCAAGCCCCCAAACACACTAACCCTATTTTTTAGGTCACAAAATAGGTGAAAAAGGAGAAGCATCAACATCAACACTACTGGTGGCCCACATATGCATGAAGCCCACCTACATTGAGGAATATCAAAAGGAGCTATCAGATATTTGATATTCATAAAAAGGATTTGGGACAATCCTCTTTGTAACCCATGGAATCATTTTAATAAATAAAGAACAATATTATGATCATTTACATGTTTTGTATGATGTTTGATCAAATGGTAACTTTTGTACGTTCAATTATAGCATGCCCTGTGGGACCCCCACAAAGAGTTGTGCTAGACTAGTCTCTTTACGAATCTAACATAATTTTATGATTTTTTCCTATTGTAAATACCATTTCTAGATGGAATAGAGACAATAAAAAGCCTAAAAAGCCCCATAGGTCATCATAACAGGAGTTTCAAACTCCTAAACTTGATTCACCCCCTAAGGGGCGAATTCATATCCAATTCACCCTGGGGTGAATTCAGGATAACTGCTTCAAAAACCCTTAAAATTGTAGAGGTCTACAACAGAGACTTAGAATAGTCTATCTGGAGCAAAATGAACTAGGTATTTTCCTTAAAATTTTCTATTTCTATCATTCATGTGCAAAGAAAAAAATTCATTAAAACATGCGTCATGTCATTATATGAAATTTCTTTTCATCGCATATGTCAATCTTAGATCATTTATCTTAGCTTGTTTCAGATTTTTCTATACTTATTTAAATCATAAGTGCATTTGTTTTCGCTTAAATAATTAGCATAGGCTTCCATTTTGTGTTATTCTCTTTGCGAATCATCAATTTTTGAAGTTATCTCTCTTGCATTAGATAAGTTTTAAATTCTTCCTTTCAAAAACCTGCATGTAGATCAGAAATTTTAGTTTACTTCATTTCAAGAATATTTTCATTTCCTTTACAAATCACATGACAAATAGGTTTTCCATTTATATTTTTTGTGTTATCCCACCAATTTCCCTTCAAAGCGCATTTCAGATTTCCATTCTAAAAGTCACATTTAGAATTAGGGTTTTTCAAACCTCTTCTTGCATTTTTCATAAAAGTAATTTCAAATTCCTTTCTGCACAAAAAATTAATTTCAGATTTCTTTCATGCATTTTGAATTAAGGTTTTTCAAATCTCTTTTCGAATGTTTCATTAAAGTAATTTCAAATTCCTTTTGCAACATCAAATTTCAGATTTCTTTTCTTATCATTAGATTAGAACTTCCCATTTATTTCACAAATCCCTTGGGTAAATGGTAAATTTTAGATTTCTTTTCTTATAATTAGATTAGGACTTCCCATTTCTTTCATAAATCCCTTGGGTAAATTGTAATTTTTAGATTTCTTTGTAAAAATATTTCTAATTTATTTTTGCACATTCTCTCTCACATTTCTTTCATGCTTTAAAATTAGGGTTCCACAAATACCTCTTCTCACATGCTTTCCATTGCTAATTTACATGCTTCATAGAATAGATCCTAGTTTCTTTTCAAAAAAGGCACATAGGACTAGCTTTCTTTCAAAATGTATCTTAATTGAGCTTTGCTTCCAAAAATGCATCTAGGGATAAATTTACATTTCAAAAAGGCATCTAGTTAGATTTATTTCTTTCATATCATCGTTAGATAAACAAAAACCCACACACTTACATGGTACACACAAGTGGTGAGATTGGATTTCATCCCCAATCCATCACTCAAGACTGGTGAGGTAGGAGTTTAATCCTCCACCAGCTCACCCCCTAGACACATAGTAGCCCCACAAGAATGGTTTTTTGGATTTCATAATCATAAAATCCCCCACTTTTGAGATTGGTCTTCCTAAATTCATCATCAAAAGGAGCCTTCATAGTGGGATATGATTAGATACCTTCATTCATAAGGCTTATATAATTAGTGAACATGGTAACTATTTTTATTGACTAATCCTACTTGAGGGTGAAGCAAAAGCATGGGTATGTTGGTATCAGGTCTTAGATAGTACCACCTCTTCTTGTGAGAGGATACAGTGAACTCATTTTAGCACTTTGACTTCTCCCTCCATAGGCTATCATTTTATTACACCTTCCATATAGGTCACCATTCTCCCATTGAAGCATTGTTATATTATGTGCATATTTGGATGTTGTAGGAGGTTTTATGCTTACAATATTCTCATTTTATCTAGAATTTTACCTCACTAGCCGTGATACTTCCTAGAAGATTCTAACATCAAAACACACTAAACAAAGCAATACTTTTAATTTTTTGCATTTAAAACTGATTCCAGTCATACGTTGTTTACATGCTCTCACATACTGGTTTCAACATATTCACCTATTGGAAACCCACCTAGGGACTGTTTATAGCCTATAATTTTCATTTTTGTGTCTTTTTCACACTCACAGTCCAATTCACCCCTTACCCTATGAATTTATTTTTTAAATCATCCCCCAAAATATGATTTTAAGTTTCAAACACAGGAACCTCATAGATCTTATTGGGTTGAATAAAACCCTGCATAGATCATATCCAGAACACCAGATTTCCATTTTTGTATAGTTTTGAGCACCAATTCTTGATATATGGCACCATGCCTATTATCACCCATAGCCAAGCATGCAATAAAGTGCACCTTAGAGAAGAAGTGACTAGCGCTTCTTCTAGCCAGTCCATCCTCCCCCATTCAACCATGAAGGGCAAGTCTATGCTCATAGTAGACCTCTTTGCAGGACTAGACCCATTCAATATTATATCTCATGGCAAGACCTATACATATAGAGATATTTTTGCCACATAACTTGAGGAGGATCATCCACTCCTTTCCCATCCACCATCACCTCATCCTTATACCACCTTTTGTGATCATGTTATCTACATGATACCAAGACAGCCACCTCCTTCCCTCATCATCGATGAGGAAGTTCATCCCACATCCCCTACCTTCACTCATACATTTTACCAAAACATAGCTCACTTACTTTTTGAGAATTATTCTTCATTACTCAATCACACCTATCTAGAGATTGTGTCCTTCACCCCTACTGTAGGGATGATTTTAGATCCATCGATTGCTATCACGGATGTATTTTCATATTAATTATAATAGCCTCCACAAAAATAATAATACACCCCACCCACTTTAACACATTAATACATAGATGAAGTAGCACCATGACCCCTTCCTCAATAATCCTTTTTCCTATTATTCAATACCGCATCACAACCGCCTCTACAATCCCAAAAAACATAATTTCCACAACATCAAAAAACTTTCTCCTCTCAAGCTGGTGTGAATGAATTCACCAGACCACCTCCCTAGGTTTCTACTATGGAGACCTATGTTCCCTCCTCATAATAACTACCCATACATCTTATCCATCAGGAGTGTATGATGCACCCTCTTCCATTCCATACTCATCTATGCCTCCCTTTCAGCTACCTACACCTCTATAATTTTAAATCTTCAAGTTGCTTACCCATGTTCGAACCTCAACATCCCTCATAGCCTATGTACCCAATATCCCAAGCTTATCAATCAATATTCTTCCCATAATTTCTATCTAGCCAGATACATACATCACCCTTAGATGCCTCATATTGTCTGCAAGTCACACATCCCATTCAAACATCTTCACATACACCTTTTTTTTTGGAACCACATTTTTTACACCACCTCCTTCTTGGTCATAACCTTCCATGGCACAACCATTGCATCAGGTTCCTCTCCAAAAAACCCCCATACAACAACCTTAGATTGTGCACTTGTAATACTATTATCCTCAGCAACCACTTGCTCTACAGTAGACTGTACTAGTTGCTTTGACATATTATCCTATGCAAAAATAGTATCATTAGGATCTGTTGCAATATTTTCCTCCCCTACATTGGGAAGAATAACAAATTCAATATCCCCAACATTTTTAGGATTCACCTAGTAGCGCCATCTCCTACATCATTAACACCTGAATTTCAACTCTTACAAGATAAAGTTAAGATGTTAAACCTTCATACTACTAGTTATAGGCTATAGAAACTCATGTACAATGAGCTCTGTAATGAGCCAGTACATCCCTCAGTTCCCATCCCTCCTTACCCATATAGCTTAGAGATGTCAAATTTTGATAAGTTTAAAATCAAGGAGGACCCATGCAAATATGTTAGTAACTACCACTCAGCTCGCTACCAGATCCATAGTAGCAATCCCCTAATTTTATGTACTTTCTCCATTTCACTTGGGGAGCAAGCCTTAGATTGGTACAACATGCTCTCACACCACAACCTCTACACTTTTGAGTAGCTGGCTAGTTTATTACTTGAGCACTTTTCCATCAACATCAAAAAGAAAACAAACTTCTCTGATGTCTATGCTTTATGATAGGATGATGATGAACCAATCACAAAATTTATCTCTAGATGGAGATCAGTCATACATTACCTTACTCATAGCCTCCCATCTACATAGCTGGTTACACTCTTCTCAACAAGTTTTCACAAGCACATTTCCACATCCTTGCAATTTCACCAAAGTCACACCTTTTTTTGGCAATTTTGGGTACCTTGGGTACATTGCTTTTGCTCAAGTGTATAAGTTATCATTGATGTCAAGAAGCTTTGGAATGAATTTTATTTGATGTAAAATAATCTGTTTTGATGAAGGTTCGGCATGACAGTTTCGAAAGAAAGTAAGTTGGAAAAATGTCGCGATATCGCGACATGTCGCATTTTCGTGACTTAAGCAGGAGAGAGAAAGCTTTTTAGAAAAGTGTCACGATATCGTGACATGTCACATTTTCATGACTTAAGCAGGAGAGAGAAAGCTTTTTAGAAAAGTGTCACGATATCGCGACATGTCGCAGTTTCGCGACTCAAAGAGGAGAGAGAATGTTCGGAGTTAGAAATGTCACGGAAGGGTGAACGGATGAAAAAGTGTCACGATTTCGCAACATATTGCAAGGAAGGGTGAACGGATGAAAAAGTGTCACGATTTTGTGACATGTTGCAGGGGAGAGAGTCCGAAAGAAAAAATGTCACGATTTTGCAACATAATGCAGGAGAGAGAGTCCGAGAGAAAAAGTGTCGCGATATTGCGATATGTCGCATTTTCGCGACTTAAGCAGGTGAGAGAAAGCTTTTTAGAAAAGTGTCGCGATATCGCGACATGTCACAGTTTCGTGACTCAAAGAGGAGAGAGAATTTTTGGAGTCAAAAATGTCGTGGAAGGGTGAACGGACGAAAAAGTGTCACGATTTCATGACATATTGCAAGGAAGGGTGAACGGACGAAAAAGTGTCACGATTTCGTGACATGTTGTAGGGGAGAGAGTCTGAAAGAAAAAATGTCATGATTTCATGACATAATGCAGGAGAGAGATTCCGAGAGAAAAAGTGTCGCGATATCGTGACATGTCGAGTTTTCACGACCCGAAGAAAAGAAAAGCGCTAAGGAGAAAAAGTGTCGTGATTTCACAAGTTAGAAGACAAAGTGGAAGCAAGATAAAGTGTCACGATTTCATGACATGCTGTAGATGAAAATTTTTCAAGTAATAACTATCATGATTTCATGACATGCAGCAAAGGGAAGAGTCTGAAATGAGAAGCATCGCGATTTTGTGATAGGTTGCAGAGAAGTCGTACGGAAGCTGAAAGCATCGTGATTTCATGACAGGCTACAAAGAAAACATACGAAAGCTAGAAGTGTCGTGATTTCATGAAAAATTCAAAGAGGAAGAGCTCAAATGTGAAAGCATCATGATTTCATGACTTGTTCCATTTTTGCAGGCGTAAGGTAGAGAAAAACACAAGGCAGTGAAAGTGTTGCGATTTCGTGACATGTTCCGTTTTTGCTAGTGCAAGCAGACAAGAGTGCAAGGAAGAGAAAGTGTCACGATTTCATGACAGATTGAGATGGCAACGTTCGGTTGGAGAAAGTGTCATGATTTTATGACAAAAACAGAATGCAGGTCTTCTATAGGAGAAGTGTCGCAATTCATGACAAAAGCACAAAGGAGGTCGACAAAGGGAGAAATGTCGTGATATCGCGACAAAAGCAAAGTTGATGCTGACTAAGTCAGAAGTGTCGTGATATCGCAACAAGAGCTTAGTGGAAGTCGACAAAGGCAGTTGTATCACGATATCATGACAAAAGCCAAAAGAAAATGTACAGTTGCAAAGGTGTCATGATATCACGACATGTTGTAGTTTCACAGCAGAAGCTATAGAAGTGTTCCAGAGGCAGTGAAGCCAACAAAGTTAAATTTTAGTCGACAAAAATTAGGGCTTGCAGCCGATGTAGATTAGGGTTTGCATTTGTCATAACAGCCGACTAAGATTAAAGTTTTCTTCATGAAAATTCTATTATAAAAGGAGGGCTATTTGGAGAGTTGATGTTGATGTGCAATGTTCGGAGATAGTGCACAGTGCAAGAAGTTCGATTGCTGAGAGCAGAGTGCAAATTCGATCATAGTGTGTAGAGTGCATTTCATCGAATCTTTCTAAGTATGAAAGATCACAAAGGAAGCAGAGTGTGTGAAGACGATGCTGTTGTGATTGCACAGAGGTGCAAAGGTTGTAGTTCGACCAAGTTTTGCTGTAACTGTGTAGAGAGAACTTAAAGATAGATTTGTGTGAGCTTTTCTAAGAGCTTACAAGCAGATTTGAGACAAGTCATTGTGAAGACTTGTGGACATCTTTGAGCAAGCTTTTTGAGAGCTTGTGAGCAGGTTTTGGACAAGTCATTGAGAGGGCTTGTTGGACAGATTTGAGCAAGCTTTTGTTGAGCTTGTGGAGCAGTTTGGGTAGGTTCTAGTGAAAACTTGTAAAGTATATTTGAGACAAGTCTTGGTGAAGACTTGGGTGAAGATCAAGCAAGCTTTAGTGAAAGCTTGTGAACCACTTTTGTGTACCAGAATTGAGAACCAGTTGAAGACAGAGATTTATGCAAATTTGAGGACATTTGTGCCAGATCGAAGGACTATATTTGGTGCAGATCAGCGAAAGATATCGAGGACATTTGTGCTAGACCGAAGGATTGTGTTTAGTGCAAATTCGAGGACCAGCTTTGGAGATGATAGAGTTGAAGACAGAGGTCTCCAACCAGAGCAGGGAGGACAAGTGTCTTCTATGGATAGAGCTCCATTTGCTAAGGGCAACAAAGGTAGAGGTCTTCTAGAGGATCACCAGCCAGAGCAGAGCTAGGGGATTTGTGTCTCCTGTGGGTTGGTTCCCACGAACTTGAGATTAGGGGATTGGTGTCTCCTTTGGGTTGGTGCCCATAAAAATTGTAATTGAGAAAGGTATTCCCAGAATTTGGATTGATAAAATTTAGTGAAATATTTTATCCGTGGACGTAGCCCAGCCATTCTGGGTGAACCAGGTTAAAATTGTTGTCACTTTGTGGATGTTTTTATGCATTGCTTTGATATTGTTGTGGGTATATTGCTTTACTATTTTGTAATATAAAGGAAAAAGTAAAAAGAGCTCTTATACTGTTCACCCCCCCCTCTCAGCATAAGCTTGTGTTCTTCAATTGGTATCAGAGCTAGTGCCTTCGAAAAGTTTAACAGCTTGAAGAAAAAGCTAATAAAGAACACAATGGATTATTCAAGTGGCAATGTAGCACCTATTCTTGATGGGTCAGATTTTGGTCTTTGGAGTGCAAGGATGAAGGTTCATCTAATGGCACTTGGTAATGAGGTATGGGAAGTAATTGAATATGAGTACACTATTCCTATACATGGTCCATTTACTAAAGAAGAAAGGCTTTTACATCATAGCAATTCAAAAGCAATGAATGCAATCTTGAAAGGCTTACAGAAAGAAGATCTCACCAAAGTGATTCACTGCAAGACAGCTAGTGAAATGTGGAAACAATTGCAGGTGGTTCATACAGGTGATAAAAATGTTAGAAAGGCCAAGTTGAGACATTTCAAAGGTATGTTTGAACAACTCAAGATGAATTATGATGAAAATATTAGTGACTACATGCTTCGTATGGATGAGGTTGTTAACTCCATGAAAGAATTAGGTCTTGAGCTTGCTGAAAATGATGTATGTGATAAGATTTTAAGATCTCTTCCTAATAGATTTAGTGAAAATATTTTTGCTATTGAGGAAGCTAAATATTTGGATAAGTTGAAAAAAGATGAGCTTCATAGCATACTTGCAGCATTTGAGTTGAGAACTCAGGTGAAGGTTGATGTCAAGAAAGAGGCAGCTTTCAAGGCTACCAAGAAATCCAAGGGTAAACAGATTCAAGAGAGTGATGAGTCTTCTAGTGATGAAGAGGCGTATTACAACAAGAAAGGCAAGTTCTCTAGAAAGCACAAAAGCATGCAAAATATAAGATGTTTCAATTGTGGAAAGTTTGGTCATTATGCTTGTTGGCAATTTTGGGTACCTTGGGTACATTGCCTTTGCCCAAGTGTAGATGTTGTAATTGATGTCAAGAAGTTCTTGGAGCAATTTGATTTGAGGTCAAAAGGATCTAAGTTCAAGGAAGGGTTTTTTTGTGAAAACCAAGTGTATCGCTCCAAATTTTTTGCATCCTTACCTTCAGGCTATTGGATCCGTGCCCGGAAGGAGGATGGGAAAAGGATGTCGCGGTACCTCGGACTGAGAGGACTTTGCGAAGGTCCCGCCTCTCAAGGGAGGTGTATTTTGATGATTTTTCGACGGATGGTGGGTTCACCAGGAAACATTTAAGGGCTGTTTCCACGCCTAGGTTTGGAATGTGTTTTAATGTGTTCGTTTTTAACTTTAAGCATTCATATCCTAGGTTTGGCCAAATGAATCTAGATTAATCTACATGAAAATGCAAATTCAATGAGTACAGAAAATAGATTTAAAGACATAAAACAGAGAATTTACAGAATACAAATGAGGAATACCGGATCCGGATGTCTGGTGATGATTCTGATGTTTGAAGCGATCAGGATCGTCTGGAATTCGACAGAATCGTCTGAGATCTGACAGAATCGTCTGAGATCTGACGAATTCATCAGAGACCTGCAAGCAGAAAAATAGATACAAAATACAACGAATACTACTATGCTAACAGAGGGAAACAACACCAAATGACTGTATGAATACTGAGTAATAGTTATGAACAGAAATTCAAGCAAATTACGATATTCTAATGACAAATCATGATCTTAGTATGCAATCTAAGCTAAATGGGTGAACTCCAAATGCAAAATAACATAAACACTGAATAAACTATCTAATTTGTAGAATAAAACAATAGAGAAAAGGTTGAGAAATGCAAACTTCAGGCACTGATTGCCTCAATATGGACTGCAGTCGAGATCGTCTCGCATCAGTACGAAATCGCCTCGGATTCGACAGGTTCGCCTCCGATCTGAACAGGTTCATCGACGACGATGTGTGTTGGCTTCGGCTGAAAAACAGTGATGTACCTACAACAAAATTGGTATGGGACCAGTGCAAATGAAAAATTGGGATGGTTCAACGTAGATGGAGTTAAATTGCAGAGAATTTCAGCCGGGGGGTGCTAAGGGAATAGCTTAGGATTAAATAGGCTTAGGGGAGTAGTTAGGAGGTTGGAGATCATCCCAATTTGGGAGATCTCCAACGGGGGAGGGTCCCTAACGGCGCAGACACGCTTCTGCCCGGATTGGAGACCCGTTGGAACAGAAGCTAATTGTGCAAAATCAGTTTTGCGACAAGATCGTCTGGACGTCCTAGTCCAGACGAAATCGTCAGATCTGGGGCGATATCGTCTGATCGGCGACGATATCGTCAAACGGTCAAAACAACCTCTAAAAATGGCGCGAAAAAGGGGGAAACGGATTACCCGACGGTTAACGGGCGGTTTGGGAGGTTAAATTTGAATTTTAAATTATTTACTAAGGTGAATGTAATATTATAATTTTACTGCGCCAATTTTAGGGTGCTACATTTTGCCCCCTCTTTAGCGAATTTTCCGAAGAAAATGCGTTAAAGATGAGTTCTTCTCGATCTACGAGAAAGCAAAAATTATTCCCATTTTTAGGCGACGATTCTTGGTCGAATCGTACGACAACTTACTATGGTGCCCCCTCCGTGTTTTTACCCAAATCGAACGTTTGAGGTAAAAACGCGAAAAAGCAAAAAATTATTTTTGAATAAAATTAAAAAAAATAGGGTAAAACCCTAATTCATTTTTACTGTTCATTTTCTGGTTTTTAGAGCTCTAAAGCAAAAATGGTGGAGACGACGCACAGATCGACAGAGGTCCGGCGCGGTCTACGGGTAAGAGTCTAGACTTAACTAGGATGCTTTAATTTGAATTTACATGCTTTGTAGGTAATTTTTAGATGATTTTTGAGCATCGCGGCCATTTTTGGGCCGTCGACGTCGTCGGGACGAAATCGTCCCGATTTCGACGAAATCGTCTCAATTTCGGCAATTTCGCCCAAGGGCGAAATCGACGAAAGGGGGACGATTTCGTCAAATTAGAGACGATTTCGGCTTGCAAAATCGGAGACGATTCTGCTCAAATTTGGGACGATATCGTCCAATAGTGGGCGATATCATCAATTGCAAAAAATTGAATTTTAACTTGCATTATTAATTACTTGAATTGTTTATTAATGATTGTTTATTGTTTTGTTGTTTATGTTTGCAGAGAGGATTACTAAAGAGCAGGGAATGGAAGTATGGAGGGTTGAGAGATGACTTGGCCGCTCTCACACAGGCAGAGCGAGATCAGCTAGCACAGGCCGGCTTGCAGCATGTGGCAGAGATGCCACAAGTATCTACAGATATGGGGCTTCTAACAGCCCTAGCAGAGAGGTGGTATCCGGGTTCTTCATGTTTTTGGCTACCGACAGGGGAGATGACTCCCACACTAGAGGATGTATGGAGGATTCTAAGAATCCCCATACAAGGACGGTTGATTACTCCTACGGCCAATCAGGGCCATGCTATGGGACGACTGTGTGGTGACCCGAGCTTCACCCTGGAGAAGGGCAGAGTTAATATCGAGGCACTGCGCCAGATGCCTGGGGCATCTAGGCTCACATGGGTGCTAGCTGGAGTGGTTGGTGGACTTTTGTTGTGCCACCAGAGCGGGTGCAAGGTGCCGTGGATGCTCGTAGATGTGATCTACGATATGCGGGACCACGGGTATAGGTTCTCTTGGGGCAATTTTGTACTATGCCGATTGTACAAGATCCTATATGGGGTCGTGTACAAGGGCGGCCGATGTCTGGTCATGACATCGCTCTTACAGGTTTGGTGCTGGGAGCACATTGTAGTGCGGAGGCCGGTAGGGCTTCCTCTGATAGGGGTAGACGGGGAGAGGCCCCGAGTCTTCTACTGGTGGCTCCGGAGAGGGTCACAATGGTGGATCGACCTCCCTATGTCCCGGAGACTATTGGATGACCTAGTCCCAGACCAGATCACCTGGAGACCATGGAGGGAGCATCCAGGGTGGGCCGAGGATGGACAGGAGTTGGCTCGCATCAGGCGAGTCTGCTGGCTACGGATGGAGAGGGGAGAGGTGGAGCTCCACCGCTATGACCGAGTTTTGAGGCAGTTCGGTCTACAGTAGGGGATCCCATCTCTGAGGGATTACGAGTTTTCTCGGACTATCCGGGATAACACCACAGTTAGCGGGGCTCCCGACATGCAGCGGTTCTGGAGCCAGGACGCGGATGATGCCCCCATCCAACCGGTGGATGGGGACGACGAGGGGTAGCCGATGGCTACGATGCCTGGTACGTAGGCATCCGCCCTCCTCGGATGATGAGGGCACAGGGTCCGATTCATGCGGTTGTGCATCGGATAGGGAGGCGGTGCCAGGCGGCTATGGAGGCGGCCCAGGGTCACGGTGGGAGAGAGGCGAGGAGGCCACAGGCACAGGAGAGGCCACGGCAGAGGGAGAGGAGGGAGGCGAGACCCCCATCTCCACAGAGGGAGAGGCCACCATCGCCCGATAAGGGCAAGGGTGTCGACACAGGAGAGAGTAGCGAGATGGCTACTCTTCGGGCAGAGAGAGATCATCTCCAAGCCTAGGTGCAGACTCTACAGGATGAGGCTGCATGCCACCGAGCTGAGGTGTCACAGCTATGAGACGAGATTGCATGCCTCAGGGCACGGGGCGGAGGGGCGAGCTCTGGAGAGCTGACACGGGCTATCGCCCAACTTACATTCTATCAGACATTGTATTACCAGCTGGTGCCAGAGGCGGATAGACTACCCCTGCCAGCCAACATTGCAGATCCGATCAAGATCGGGTCATCGAGGACCACGTCCCGATCGAGGACTAGGACTACGCAGACTGCGATGGGGCCACCTCGTCCACCTCAGGGTAGGGGAGGAGATGAGGCAGAGAGCTCGAGGGGCTCTCGAGGCTAGAGGGCTGGACTGACATTGTATTATATGATTATTTTTTTGATAGAGGATTGAGTATGCCGAGGTACAGATTGTGGCATACCAATCCAGTTTTGATGATGTACATATACGGTTGTTGATATATATATGATATGAGATATGTTTTTGATCACATGACTTGTATAATGTGTATGCTTATGATGCTTTTATGTTTGATTGATTGATTTGATAATTGGATGTAATTATGTCGTTGGAAATATTATAATTTGAATGTCATGCTTGTAATATTTTAAATGAAATAATCTGATGTAACAAATTGGTTGTTTGTAATGAAATGTGATAAAAATAAAAAGAGACTTCTAACAATAATTTCAAAGGACATTGTCGCTATTATAGACCATTTCATGGAGTCGCCGCTCACTCGGTCGTCAAGCTAATCCCATTTATAGAAATATTGTTAAAAGTAAAAGAGTGCTTAAGAAACTGTCTTAAGACTTTGGTGCAATGATGAAAATGATGGTTTGTTTTCAGATTTTCATAAAAAATATTATGCATGAAATAATGTTTAAAATGATTTTTGCTAGGCATAAATTCCTAAGTGTGATAAAATTTTTGGATAATTCTTTAGGAATTATACCATCATTGCAAAATTGAAGGTTGACATAATGACATGAAATAATGAAAATGGGTTTGCTTTTTAAAAGCATAATTTGTGTAACATAATGAATTAAGTCATATGGTTTTCATGATTTTTAATAAATGGGGAATAAAAATTGTTACAATGGTTTGCGCTAGGCATAGAATATGTAGGTATAGACTTATACCATCATCGCGAAAATCCAAAAAAGATAGTTTTATTGCATGGTTGATTTTTGATGAACAGAAAATATGAAAATGAGGACTTGCGCTAGGCATAAAATTCCAATTTTGGTTTTGAAACTATACCATCGTCGCGAAAGTCAACCAGATATATATGTATATGTTTTGATTGTATAGTTTGAAAGAAATTTTTGATTTTTCTATTATATAGTTGTCTTTGTGGTAGACAACTGTACTTGATTTATTCCAAACAAGTTGCAAAAATAATATTTCAAAGTATTTTGAAGACAAAAGTTAGATTTATAAGGAATCCCATGTGCATATGTGAATTCATTTCCAATCTTGACTTATCATAATGATACACAAAATCTCTCAAATACAAATGTGTGTGCAATTGCATTGTTCATTTACCAGTTTTGAGCAAGATAATATGATACAAGTGATTTGAAGAAACCAAATAAGTGTTCATTAACCATGATGTAGATGCATATAACCATACTAGACTACTATGTAGGTCGGATTATCAAGAGCTAGCTAATCCATAAGCGGACATAGGTCCGTATAAAAGAAGGCCGCTAATGTGACAAACATATCACCACGCTAGGAGTTACCCAAGGCCAAGCGGGTTGGGCACAAACCACCTGTTATGGGGCTTACCTCACAGTTTTCGAATAATTGAGAATTCCAGGGATTCAAGCTCATCAACCCTTCTTTTCTTTTCAAAGGGTAGGGAAAGGGATTTTATTGCTTTCTTGCTTTTGCTTTTCTTTTGTATTTTTTGCTTGATAATGCTTGGAACATTGCTGTAATGATATAAAAGAACATTTTTTTTTCTTTTCTCTTTTTCTTGAACTTTTCTTTTCTTTTTCTTTGCTAGGGATACTTGCTCGGATTAGCTGTAGAGCAAGGGATTTTTATTTCGGGTAGGGGTGAGCTTGTCCTTTTGCCAATTCTCAAAGATTCTAGACCATGTGCATGATAGGATAGCAGGGGAAACTTTTCGCTCAAGAAATCACTTCTACTATGTAGCAAAACATGGAAATTACAAATATAATCATTTTATTGTGAAAAGATGTGCTTGGTTTAAGTAAATAACAAGATCAATTCTCTATGCTCAAACTTTATTTAATTGAATTTTGTGGACTTTGATATAAGAGAGATTAGTAATCATGCCAGATAAAATCAAGATATTTATTGTTGTGAGTGTGCAAGTGAGGGATTCCAAATAAATGCTAATTTATCCAAAATAATTTGAAACATATAACTGCAATAATTGTAAGAAAATATATATAAACACTTTTGAGAAGTTTTGAGAATGTTGACTCTCTCTTTCTTCTTTATTTTATTTTGGTTTCGAAAGAGTCAAGCATATTGTTGTTTTTATATTTTTATCATTATTTTGATGTTTGGTTTGATTTTTGTTTTTGAGCAAAAAATTTAACAAGTGCCATAAATAAATGCAATAAATAGTTTTGAAGATTTTTGATGATTATGAATATTTTTGATGTTTTTGGATTTTTATAAATTTGAAAGAAATATAAGATAAAAATTTTGAAATATTTTAAACAATTATATACAAGGATGAAATGACCAAATTTATGCATAGTAACGTTTAAGATGCAAAATATTCATGGGTTCTTTAAGTTCTTTACCATCTAAGGTAGATAATTTGTATGCTCCTGATTCAAATTTAGCAAGTAATAATGTATGGTCCAAGCCAGTTGGGCTCAAATTTACCTTTAAGGTCCTTAGTTGCATTTGTATTTTTTTTGATTTTCTTTTAAAACAAGGTCGCCGATCTCAAAGGATCGATGACGAACTTTCTTAGCATATGATCTTTTAAGCTTGTTTTGGTAAGCACGGAGATGCTCCAAAGCATTGATGCATTTTTCATCTAGGAGTTCCAGTGATCGAGTCTGCCGACTCGATATTCATCTCCTACTTCGAGTATCTTGAAGTAGCAGAGCCAAAGAAGGAACTTCCAATTCAAATGGAAAAACTGCTTCAGCACCATAAACCAAAACAAATGGTGAAGTTCCCGTGGGGGTTCGAACACTAGTTCGATAAGCCCACAAGGCTGGATATAATTGAATGTGCCAGTCACGGCCAGTTTTATTGACTAATATTTTGAGAATTTTGATTAAGGTTTTGTTAGATGCTTCTGCTTGACCATTACCCTGAGGATAATAGGGAGTGGACCAGCGATGTTGAATCTTATATTTTTGGCATAATTTTTTAACATCTTTATTTTTGAAGCAAGTTCCATTGTCAGAGATGAGATTGGCAGGAATTCCGAACCTGCAAATGATTTGATTAAAAATAAATTTAGAAACTTGTGTGCCAGTGCAGGAAGCTAAAGGCATAGCTTCGACCCACTTCGTGAAATACTCAGTGGCGGTTATGATGAACTTGTGTCCATCAGATGACACAGGATTGATTTTGCCAATAATATCCAAGCCCCATTTAGAAAAGGGCCAAGGAGATGAAATAGCTTGCAGCTCTTGTGCAGGCGCATGGACAAGGTCAGCATGTTTTTGACACTTGTCGCAATGGCGCACATACTCATGTGCATCCGTTTCCATGGTAGGCCAAAAGTATCCTATCCGAAGGAGCTTTTTAGCAATGACACTACCACTAAAGTGTCCTCCACAAGATCCATCGTGGGCTTCACTCAAGGCTGATTTAGACTCTTCTAAGTTTAAACATCTTAATAGGATACCTTCAAAAGATCTCCTATATAAAGTATTGCCAATTATTACAAATCGACTTGCTCGTCGACGTAATAACCGATGCTGGTTTCTATTAGAATTGGCGGGGAAAGTCCCATTTTGGAGAAAATCAAATATGTCCATATACCAAGGTTCGGGAGTAGTTTCATTGATTAGAAACACATCCAAAGGCTCTAAGCATGACTTATTTGAAGTGGGTTCCTGGAGTCGATGAATAATGATAGTGGCATATTCGTCATCTAACTCCAAGGGCAGGAGAGATGCAGCCGCGGCCATAGCATCAGCTGCACGGTTGCTAGTTCGAGGAATAGCTTCCAAGGTAACTTGATCAAATAAAGACATTAATTGTAAAACATAGGCCTTATATGGGCGCAGTTTATCATCTCTAGTTTGATAAACTTCATTAATTTGGTTTATAACCAGTTGAGAATCACCAAAAACTAAAAGATGTTTAATTTTTAGCGCTAGGGCAGCTCGTAATCCAAGGATTAGAGCTTCATACTCGACAGTATTGTTGGTGCAAGCAAATGTCAATTTGAAGGACAGAGGAATAAGATGTTTTTGTGGAGATATTAAAATAATACCCGCACCAACCCCACTCATGCATCGGGCTCCATCAAAGTATAAGGACCATTGTTCGGTATGGTCTGCCTCTAATTGAAGGCATTCATCTGGAAACTCGATGATGAGGGGATGGGTAGACTCTAAGGGTGCAGCGACTAATTGATCTCGCTATGATTTGACCCTTAACAGACTTCTGTCCTATGAATGTGAGATCAAACTCGCTTAGAGCAAGAACCCACTTGGCTGTGCGACCCGATAAATAAGGTCGACTCATGAGATACCTTAAGGGATCATATTTAGCAATGACATAAGTTTTTTGACTAAGCATATAATGTCATAATTTTTGCGTAGCAAACACGACTGCTAGACATAGTTTTTCCAACGTTGTGTAGCGGGTTTCATAACTGATGAAGGTTCGGCTAATATAATAATTAGCACGTTCTCTCTTTTCATCATCAAGTTGAGCTAACATAGCCCCTAAGGCAGAATCTAAAGCGGAAATATATAGGAGAAATGGGCGATCAGATTTAGGTGGTGAAAGCACAGGTGGATTAAGGAGGTATTGTTTGAGAAGTTCAAAAGCTTCTCTACATTCTGTGTCCCAATTAAAAGGGACATCCTTCTTAAGGAGTTTAAGAAAGGGACCAGTTTTGTCCGCCAACTTATCGATGAAGCGACGGATGGCTTGAAGTTTACCTTGTAAACTTCGTAACTCAGATATATTAGTAGGTGCGGGCATATCAGTGATGGCCGCAATCTTGAGAGGGTCGATTTCAATACCACGTAAAGAAACTAAAACCCCTAATAGTTTGCCGGATTTAACTCCGAATATGCATTTTGCTGGATTTAATCGAATGAGATATTCTCGTAATCGATTAAAGACTTTCCTCAAATCATCTAAATGATTATCTTCAATAATAGAGTGAGCTATAATATCATCCACATAATCATGTAGGATATCATGCATCATATCATGAAAAATATAGGTCATAGCTCGTTGATAAGTTGCACCAGCGTTCTTTAAGCCAAATGGCATCACTTTCCAGCAAAAGGTACCCCAAGGGGTAATAAAGGTTGTTTTAGCCTGGTCTTCAGGAGCTATCCGAATTTGATTATAACCGGAGAATCCATCCATTAAGGACATCATCCCACTTTCGACAGTGAAGTCAATGATTTGATCCATGTTTGGAAGAGGAAAGTCATCTTTAGGGCATGCAACGTTAATATCTCTAAAATCTGTGCAAACCCTAACTTTGGTAGCTTCTTTCTTGGTGACTGGGAACTACATTTGAGATCCATTCAAAGCATAATCAATAGCTTGTATAAAGATAACATTCAGGAGTTTTTCTAACTCCCCTTTGACTAGCAGAGCCACTTTGGGATGCATTTTTCTAAGTTTTTGTTTAACGAGTTTAGCATCCGGATGGACCACTAGATGATGCATGACTACAGAAGGGTCTAGACCTGGCATATCTTCGTATGTCCAAGCGAAGACATCTTCATACTCTTTAAGGAATGCAATGTATTGTTCTTGTTTTTCTTGACTTAATTCTGATCCAATATTGATTATGTGAGGATTGTCCTCAGTTCCAATATTAATTTTAATGACGTTTTCTACCTCCATGTGTAGATCTCTTTCAAAATTAGGTGGGGCGGGTGAAACGCCCAATTCTTGTAATTCTTGTAAGGTTAATTTAGATAATTCATCTTGAGGATTAGTGGCCTCAAGTTGGGCTATAGTTGGTATAGAACCATCAAAATAAAATCCATTGTGTAACATCTCTTCAACAGAGACATCATGGAAGATATCTCCTTCCAACTCTTCATCGGGGTCGGCAATCATTTCGGGGTAAGCTATGGATAGCATGTTGCATGAAAATGACTGATTTTTAAGAGGCAAATCAACATGCCTATCCAAATAATCTTGATAACATATGAGATGATCATCATCCTCAAAAGGAAAGGGTTGACCCTTATTAGGAAATAGGCCCACACCACAACGGGCAGGCCACGGTTCTACCTCGAAAGGTTCTTTCATGCCATTTTGGGAAGGTCCCAAGCCTTTCCCTTTATATCCCATTTTAAGCATCATGGGTTTAGCTTTAATATAATCATTGGTAAAATAACACCGAGCATATCCTTCATGATGAGTTTTGATATTCCGAGGGATTCTTCCCCAGTCATATCCTTTATAAATGAAGGCACAACTCCCGACTTGGTAAGTACTTCCCATAGGTTGTGGGAGGCCTAAAGTACGAGGAGATGGCGGCAAGTTATTTAAAAGGTTTGAATCTTGCATGAAAGCATTTGTTTTTTCTGATATTAAGGTTGTGGATAAATCTGGTAAAAGTTCATCAGAAAGGGCATAAGATGTAGAAGGCTTATTACCTATGTCTTGAGATGTGGAAGGTATGATAGTTGTTTCTAGAAGATTTGAATTTATAGGGGTAGAACTTGAAGGATTGGTTGTAGATTTAAGATCTTTTTGAGGTTCTAAAGTGATTTGTTTAGAGGGTTGTTGATCTATATAGGAGGATGAAATTAATGGAGGGGAAATAGGTGAAGTTATGGGTGTATGTTTCACAGTTTTAGATGAAAAATAAGAACTAGGATGTGTGGATGACAGAGCAGGGCAAAATTGCACTCCAACGGGTTCTGCCAAAGCACACATATCAAAAGGTCTAGGGTCACCATGAATAGTGACCAACTGATTTTTAAACTCGAATTTAACACATTGGTGTAAAGTTGATGGGACCGCTCGCATGGCATTGATCCAAGGGTGACCCAAAAGTATATTGTACGATGTTGGGCAATGTACAATAAACACGGTTGTTTCTAGGGTTCTAGGACCAACTTGCAATGGGAGGGTAATAACTCCACACGTTTCTTGTGTTTCGTCATTAAAAGCTTTGATAATCATATCAGTTTTCTTCATTTCATCACTTCTAAAGCCAAATCGTTGGTAGAAGTCAAAAGTGCAAATGTTTAGAGATGAGCCATTATCAATCAAAACTCTTTTGACAGCTACATCTCCAATTAGAGCAGTAATGTATAAGGGATTGTCCTTATGTAAACTGTGTTGTGGGATATCTTTATCCCGGAAGTCAATACAATCAATCTCTCGAGTGATGATAGTATTGGCCATAGCTTCAGGTTGAATGTTTTGAGGTACCATCATTTGGCTCAATGTAAGCATCAACTCATCCCTATGGGTGGGAGAGGATCTTAATAAATCCAAAAGGGAAATTTTGGCCGTAGTATTGGACAATTGCTCATTAATATTGTAAGGGGGTTTAGGTTGAACAGTAGGAGCATGATTCCCTTTATTGGGGTTTTTCAAAACGAATGGAGCTGATCCATCATTCTGGTTTGGTTCTTGTTGAGAATTTTGAGCTTGTTGTCGAGTAACGACTCCAATGGTACCTACAATGTTATAGTGAAGACGCTGAACTGGTCTCGGTTGAGCATTAATGGCTTGTTCATTAGAAAGGAATATATTGGAAGAAGGTCGAGTAGTAACTCTTCTAGGAAATGGTTCTTCTGGAACCATAGCATCTGTGATGGGTTGAATAGGATCTGATTCATTTTCAGAACTATTCGATTGGTTTGAAGTAATGTCTAGTTCACTTTCACTATCTGATTCTATATCACTAGAATCAGAAGTTTGAAAATTATGTAAGGGCCTGGTCGTAACCGGGGATAAGGTCGTGTCAAATATTTGAGGATCCTGAATAGGTAATTGTCCGCTAATGGTTCCTACATATCGGGTAGGAGGGGGAACATTATGATGTTCGATTTGATTGGCTACCTCTTTACCATGTCTTGGTAAAGGGTGTTGAAATATGTCTAGAGTTTGATTGGCATTTTGATTTTGATTTTGAGGAATGGTCTTTTGAGTATTATTAGGAGGGTTTTGTTTAGGTTGGAAGGCTTGCACTTCCATTTCATTATTGTCAATCAAATCTTGTATTTTATGTTTCAACCTTTTACAAGCGTTGGTAGAATGTCCAGGTCCTCTATGGAAATCACAGTGTAAGTCGGCTCTATATCCGGGTATAGTTGGATCAGGTTCTCGGATGGCTGGTAATTGGATCAAACCTCTTTCGAGCAATTGAGGTAAAATAGTTGATAAGGGTTGATTTAATCTAGTGAATTCTCGAGGAGGCTTATCAGGAGGTTTCAATATGAATTTTTTTGTTGTCTTCGTTGCATTGATATTAGCAACATTTCTGCTATCAGTGACTCCATCACCGACAACTTGTTTGTTTTTATATTGATTTCTGGATGTTTTCTCATCATCCTTCTTCCTAAGTTGGCCTCTCCTAATGAGGGCATCTTCTACTCTTCGAGCTAAATCTATAGCTTGATCGAAGGTAGTTAAAGTAGCAATTGATAGCTCATAAGATATTTGTTCTTGTAAATTATTGATGAAAATGTCCAACATTTCCCTATAAGGCAGCACAAAGTGCAGTTTTCCTGTCAATTGCCTCCATCTAGCTAAGAAATCGGCAAAACATTCATCCTTGTCTTGTTTTAAATTGTATAGATCTTTAATAGTTACATGCCTCTCGATGTAGGCACTAAATTGATGGACAAATGATTCAGTTGTTTCTTCAAAGTTTCTCAAAGAATGAGTGGGCAATTGATAGTACCACTCTAATGCCATTCCACCTAAACTTTTTGGGAACATTTTTAGTAATAGCAAGTCATCATGCGATATATCATGACATGCTATCCTAAACATGCGAAGATGCTCTATGGGATCTTCGGTTCCTTTATATATAGGTAGGATGGGCATGGGAAAATGCTTAGGGTATGGTTGAGCTACAACTATGGGATCCAAAGGTTGACTACAGATCTCTCGATAATTATACGAGGGACGGTAGGGATCTATCTGGTCCATACGTGAAGCTAATTGTTTCACCATGGCTTCCAGATTACTAGTTTGCCCCCCATATTGGTTCGGTAGGGCATTGACATGGGTTTTATGGGCATATGATGGAGGAACATGAAGATTAGATGCCATGTTACTATTGTGTAAATTATTGGTAGGAAAAGTATTATGAAGGAATTTTGAAGTTGTATTATGTTGTATTCCAGATTGTTGAAAGTTTGTATTTGGCTTTGTTTTAGGTTTTTGTTTACTTGAAGCATATTGCTCAATAGTTTGGCGGAATAAAGTAGTGAAGGAAGGTTTCTTTTGTGTGGGAGTGATTTTAGGTTGAATAACGGGTTCCTTAGGAGGTTGGGTAACCTGTTGTTTTGACATGTTTTGAGCCATAGTGACCATATCCGTATTGGATGGCCCAGCCTTGTCACTTTCTTGATCAATGAAAGACAAGGGATTAGTGCGCATATTACACATATATTCCATGGCTGCTTGAGTGTTACTAATTTGCCCTTTATCAATACGAATTGCCACATTAAGGTCATCAATGTTATCAATGAGAAATTTTCGAAAATGCTCTGCATTGTCAAAAGCAATAGTTCCATTTGGAGCTACTCTAGGGGATGAGGATCCATCCTCTTTAACACTCCCTTCTTGTTCCTTATCTTCACCTAAGTCTTCTTCTGATTGACCTAGAGTTTCTCCTTCCGGATTTGGATCTCCAAGAAGGACATTTGGGTCTCTAGTTGTATCTTGTAACCAATCTTCTTCTTCTCCTAAAGTTTCTTTACCATTCCTAAGTTTAGGCATGGTGCTTTAATTTTGATTTCAGCAAATATATATATATATATATATATATATATATATATATATATATATATATATATATATATGCAACAAATTAAGAGGTATATGTTTACTATATACCTACTACAATATTTGAAATGAAATTTTTAAGTTTTTGCTAAGTTTTTGGTTTTTTTTTTTTTTTTGAAATAATATAGTAAAGACAATCAACACAAATAAATGCAAGAAATAAGACTGAAAGTAATAATCTAGTTTTCTATAAACAATTTATGAATATCATTAATAGGTTCGAGTTGTTCCGGAGTCATGAAGTGTTCTTCTTCAAATTGAAAGTTTTCTTTTAAAAATTTGATGAAAAGAGCTATAGTGATATTATCTGTCTCAGATGCTGGTTGATAAAAGTAAAGCTCGTGGCAATACTCTCGATATAACACAGCTCGCGGAACTCTATTCCATATTTCCCTATCTGTAAGAACAACCTCTTGGTCTTCTACACAACCTAGGAACTGGTGCACAATGGCTGCGTTCTCGAGGTATTCCTCGAAGGTGAATAGTTCTGAAGATACTAGAGCTCTCCTATAAGCTAACCATCTATGGCAGGCTCTCTGAAGTTCATGATAAAAAACTAGTTGATGAGGATCCAGGATTCTATCTAGGACTAGCCTCTTGATTTGCTTAAGTTGTGTGGACCTAGATGAGATGAGACTAAGTCTTCTATCAAGTTCGTTCCACAGGAATTGATTCCTACTTGTTTCAGGCACATTAAGCATAGAATTGATTTCTACGGCTGCCAATTGGTTTTCTACATTTATAGTAACTGCTAATCTTTTCTTAGGAGCTACCATCTAAACATGATTTCAAACTTAAAGGATTTAAAATGCATCTATGTTTTAGTTGTTCTATATATGTTTTTTTTTTGTTTTTGTTTTTGTTTTTCAAAAGGTTATGATGCATTCACGTCGGGTTCACCAAAATGTATCGCTCCAAATTTTTCGCATCCTTACCTTCAGGCTATTGGATCCGTGCCCGGAAGGAGGATGGGAAAAGGATGTCGCGGTACCTCGGACTGAGAGGACTTTGCGAAGGTCCCGCCTCTCAAGGGAGGTGTATTTTGATGATTTTTTGATGGATGGTGGGTTCACCAGGAAACATTTAAGGGCAGTTTCCATGCCTAGGTTTGGAATGTGTTTTAATGTGTTCGTTTTTAACTTTAAGCATTCATATCCTAGGTTTGGCCAAATGAATCTAGATTAATCTACATGAAAATGCAAATTCAATGAGTACAAAAAATAGATTTAAAGACATAAAATAGAGAATTTATAGAATACAAATGAGGAATACCTGATCCGGATGTCTGGTGATGATTCTGATGTTTGAAGCAGTCAAGATCATCTGGAATTCGATAGAATCATCTGAGATCTGACATAATCGTCTGAGATCTAGAATCATCTGAGATCTGACGAATTCATCAAAATTCGTTAGAGACCTGCAAGCAGAAAAATAGATACAAAATACAATGAATACTACTGTGCTAACAGAGAGGAAACAACACCAAATGATTGTATGAATACTGAGTAATAGTTATGAATAGAAATTCAAGCAAATTACGATATTCTAATGACAAATCATGATCTTAGTATGCAATCTAAGCTAAATGGGTGAACTCCAAATGCAAAATAACATAAACACTGAATAAACTATCTAATTTGCAGAATAAAACAGTAGAGAAAAGGTTGAGAAATGCAAACTTCAGGCACTGATTGCCTCAATATGGACTGCAGTCGAGATCGTCTCGCATCAGTACGAAATCGCCTCGGATTCGACAAGTTCGCCTCCGATCTGAACAGGTTCGTCGGCGACGATGTGTGCTGGCTTCGACTGAAAAATAGTGATGTACCTGCAACAAAATTGGTATGGGACCAGTGCAAATGAAAAATTGGGATGGTTCAACGTAGATGGAGTTAAATTGCAGAGAATTTCAGCCAGGGGGGTGCTAAGGGAATAGCTTAGGATTAAATAGGCTTAGGGGAGTAGTTAGGAGGTTGGAGATCATCCCAATTTGGGAGATCTCCAACGGGGGAGGGTCCCTAACGGCGTAGACACGCTTCTGCCCGGATTGGAGACCCGTTGGAACAGAAGCTAATTGTGCAAAATCAGTTTTGCGACAAGATCGTCTGGACGTCCTAGTCCAGACGAAATCGTCAGATCTGGGGCGATATCGTCTGATCGGCGACGATATCGTCAAACGGTCAAAACAACCTCTAAAAATGGCACGAAAAAGGGGGAAACGGATTACCCGACGGTTAACGGGCGGTTTGGGAGGTTAAATTTGAATTTTAAATTATTTACTAAGGTGAATGTAATTATTATAATTTTATTGCGCCAATTTTAGGGTGCTACACCAAGGCAGATAAAATAAAAGGTTTTATTTAAAACCATGGACAACAGATTTGAAATGGGTTTTTCTTAAAACCCAAGTTGGCTTTTTGTTTCATTGAAAAAGGTGCCCCGGTGATGGAGTTATTTAATTTTAAATATTCAGTTTAAATTTTATTTATTTAAAATTTAAATTAAAATTTTAAAATTAAATTAAAATATTTTTCGACATGTTTGGAAATGCCGACGTGTTAAAAAATGCATCATAGTGCATATAAAATGATGCAATGGAATTCATTAATGTTGGAGTGAAGAAGTCGATATTAATCCCTGTGCTTTTCATTTTCGACATCGAGCCCCTGTGCCAGCGAAGGAGGAAGACAAGCTTTACACGGTCGAAGGTGTGACGGGATTGGTTTTGGCACCAAGGAGGAGGTGCACGCGGTGATCAGGACAAAGGCATTTTTATTAATGCATACACTTCGATTTTCATGCGAGTAAAAGGAGCGTGGATTACGTTCTGGTCAAAGAGGGAACATGTTTCAGTTTTCGCACCAAGGAAGAGACTTGTTCAGAGATAAGAGGGAGGCCCCTCTCCCTTCCTCACGTAGGTGTGGATGGCCCATGCAGTTTAGCCAAGTGACTTGGCTAGAGGAGACAGTGGGTCAAATCACGTCAAATCCCCTTTTTGAGGGGTGTAAGAGGTATCCACGCGAACTCCAATTATTGCAAAAGGGCAGTGAATAAAATATATTAATTTTGCATTGTTTATGATATTTCCAAAGTTTGTTTGGGAGGTATAAGGTTAGAAAAATTAATATTTTTTATATAGTTTTTATTAAGTGTAATGGAGTTGATAAGGTGAATATAAGAAATATGTTATGTATGATTTGTTGAATGAGGTTGAAAGAAGAAGACATAGAACCTTGATTATATTTGGACCAAGGAATATTCTTGAGGAAATATTAAAGAAATATGTTGTCTACTAACCTTCTTGAGTTTGGCAAAAATGTGGTTATGGTTATGACAAATTTATGATATCTTCTTCATCTTCAATAAGGTATGGGCACTTTCTTCTTATGAGTATGATTGGTGTATGTTTTTCCTGAAATAAGATTGGAGTGAAAAGGTATTCAACTAGGTTTCCTTTGGTTGGGTGTAAATCCTATTTTCTGGTTTGTTGAAGACTACTTATGCATTGTTATCCTTGATGAGAGTTTTGGTGAATGCATAATTCTGGTTTGAGGTAGTGGAAGCATTGTGCACTAGGGTTTATGTTTGTAAGTCTTGCTACTTGCATTGAGATGGTGAAACCCTTAGTTGGTTGTTTTGATATTAATGGATGAGTTGCTTCCATAGAGGTTGTGTTGATCAAGTTAGTGCTTTACTTGATACATGATTTGGGCTTACTCCTTTGAGTTGATTTGAGCAAGTTTTCTTTGCATTTGGTGATATTGTGTTGGTGGTTGTTTTGTTCAAATATCTTTGGAGGGAAAAGGATTTCTACTTGTTTCCTTTTCTTGTGATGATTGGTTGAATGCTTCAAGGTTAATGTTGAGTTGAATGATGTTGGTTAAACCTTGTCTTTGAGCATTGTTGTTGAAGCCCTAATTGGTTGAGAAAAGATATTGGTTGTGGAAAGAACATGAGTATCATTGTTATATGAGATATTGCATGGTTGGCAATTGTTGGGTTGTGTTTCATGTTCTTGAGAAAAGCATACTACATCTATCTTATTCTTTTGAGATTTGAGATTGAGTTGAGATTGATATTGGGAGTTGAGTATAGAACATATTGAGTCTCTAACAATTCTCTTTATGTTTCTATGAGATTTGAGATTGATATTGGGAGTTAAGTATAGAACATATTGAGTCTCTAACAATTATCTTTATGCTTCTATGAGGTTGATGAATCACATTGGGTCTCTAACAATTCTCTTTGTGGGTTCATGCCAAGCAAGTTTTTCTTGATGAACTTGTGAGCAGGTTTTGGATAGGTTCCGTTGGGGACTTGTAAGCAATTTTGGATAGGTTCCGGTGGGGACTTGTGAGCAGGTTTTGGACAGGTTCCGTTGGGGACTTGTGAGCAGATTTGGACAGGTCCTAGTAGAGGACTTGTGAAGCTGAGTTTGATAGTTCTATCAGAGAACTTGAGGACAGAGGTGCATTGGTTCTATGAGAAGAACCCGAGGACATTTGTGCTAGACCGAAGGACTATGTTTAGTGCAAATTCGAGGACCAGCTTTGGAGGTGATAGAGTTGAGGACAGAGGTCTCCAGCCAGAGCAGGGAAGACAGGTGTCTTCTATGGATAGAGTTCCATTTGCTAAGGGCAGCGGAGGCAGAGGTCTTCTAGAGGATCACCACCGAGAGCAGAGCTAGGGGAAGGTATCTCCTTTGAGCAAAGGCTCATAAATTTATATTGGGGGAAGGTATCTCCTTTGGGCCGAGGCTCATAAAAATTGTAATTGGGAAGGTTTCCCAAAGAACTTTGAGATAAATTTTAGAGAAAAGTTTTGTGGACATAGCCCAGGCTTTCTAGGTGAACCACGTTAAAATTGGTGTCACTTTGTGGATGATCTTGTGCATTGTTTTGATATTGCTTTACTATTTTGAAGTATAAAGGAAAAAGTAAAAAGAGGTCTTATACTATTCACCCCCCCTCTTAGTATAAGCTTGTGTTCTTCAATTGGTATCAGAGCGGGTTCCTTCGGAAAGGTCTAACAACTTGAAGGAAAAGCTAGTAAAGAACACAATGGATTATTCCAAAGGTAAACAATTTCAAGAGAGTGATGAGTCTTCTAGTGATGAAGAGGCATATTACAGCAAGAAAGGCAAGTTCTCTAGAAAGCACAAAAATATGAAAAATGTAAGATGTTTCAATTGTGGAAAGTTTGGTCATTATGCTACTAGCTGTACTGTTGCCAAGGATGAAAGTGATGAAGATAAACAGGATTCTAAGAGCAAGGATTCCGATGAGCACAACAATCAAGGAAAGAGGTATTCTCACAAGCACAAGAAGAGTTTCTACCTAGACAAAGCAAGTAAGTGTTCTAGTAGTGATAGTGAAAGTTCTTCAAGTGATAATGAAAATGAGATGTTGTTCATATCAGAAAAAGAGGAAGAACCAAAACATAGATTCATTATCATGAAATGTCTTAGATGTGGAAATTTTGGTCACCTTGAGGATGATTGCACAAATAATGAATTGGTTGCTAGTATGTATGAGGATGCTTCAGAAAATGATAAGGAAGATGCATGTATGGTTTTTGAAAAGGGTAGCACCTCTAGTGATAAGAAATCTAAAAAAGGCCTTGATAATTCAAAATGCAATCAAATAAAGGATCTTGAAAGTGAACTTACTAATGCTCTTAGTGTTTTGAAAAAGGAAAGAAAGAAGAATGCTAGACTCAAGGATAAGTTAGATGAATGTTGTATGGAGAGAGATGAACTTATAGAAAGTCTTGACGTCTCTATGGCTAAGACACAAGAACTCAAGAATGAGTTAGAATCTAAGGTGCTTGAGTATAGTGAATTAGAACAAAAAATGGCTTCTTTGAAAGAGGAAAATAAAGAGTACAAGGATAAGTTGTACAGGTTTCAAGAAAGCTCCAAAAATGTTAAATCTCTTATCAAAGGTCAAAGAAAGACAACAGATAAAACAGGCCTTGGTTTTGTTAAGTCACACAAGGAACAAGTTGGAGAGTCTAGTAAGAGACTCCAAAAGGAAGAGAGTTCTGATGAGGAAAGTATTTCAGATCATGAGTCCTTGAATGATAGATGCACAAAAACAGAAAACAGAATTCAGAATGAGAAGAAGAAGAAGTTTTCAGGACCCAAGAGGTCAAATAAAGGAAAGTTTCAAGGCAGATGTTTTGCTTGTCACAAGTTTGGTCACATGGCTTCACATTGCATGGCTCAAGTGAAGAAGGTAAATGAAAGTTTTAGAAGTGCTAGTTACTTTCAAGGGTATTGCTACTCTTGTCAAAAATTTGGGCACAAGGCAGTTTATTGCAAGGCAAATAACAGGAACAAATTTGGCCAAAACAGGTTTGGTCAGAACTGGTGGATTCAAAGATCAGGTTTACCGTAGAGAAATAACATTGTTACTTGTTATAAGTGCACCAATAAAGGTCACATAGCTAGACAATGTAGAGCTGAAATTCTAGGATACAAGAACAGGAACAGTGGCATGATCAGGTCCAAGGATCAAGGCAAGAACAAGAACAGTGACAGGAACAGGAATATGGACAAAGAGTTCAAGAGAAGGCCCGACAAGGAAGTTATAGACACTGATGATGATCGGTGCCTAATGGGAGTTTTACTCCCACCCCGAAATTAATCACCTCATCGGGGAGGTGGGGGAGGGACTAAGCTAAGAGGCTCATTCTTAGTCCCGAGCCCCAAAGGTGGCCCTTTGCCATTGATGACAAAGGGGGAGAGATATGAGTAAGGGGGAGAGCTTCAAGTGAAGAGGAAAGCTTCAAGTCAGGGGGAGCAAAACTTCAAAAGGAGATTCTCAGTTGTTGGCATAGTTGGTTTCAGTTTTGGCTCCTAAGATGTGTTTTAGTAAAGGTTTGCCATCAATGACAAAGGGGGAGATTGTTGGCAATTTTGGGTACCTTGGGTACATTGCCTTTGCTCAAGTGTAGATGTTGTCATTGATGTCAAGAAGTTCTTGAAGCAATTTGATTTGAGGTCAAAAGGATCTAAGTTCAAGGAAGGGTTTTTTTTTGAAAACCAATGTAGATAAAATAAAAGGTTTTATTTAAAACCATGGACAACAATTTTGAAATGGGTTTTTCTTAAAACCCAAGTTGGCTTTTTGTATCATTGAAAAAGGTGCCCCGGTGATAGAGTTATTTAATTTTAAATATTCAGTTTAAATTTTATTTATTTAAAATTTAAATTAAAATTTTAAAATTAAATTAAAATATTTTCCGACGTGTTTGGAAATGCCAACGTGTTAAAAAATGCATCTAGTGCATATAAAATGAGGCAATGGAATTCATTAATGTTGGAGTGAAGAAGTCGATATTAATCCCTATGCTTTTCGTTTTCGACATCGAGCCCCTATGCCAGCGAAGGAGGAAGACAAGCTTTATGCGGTCGAAGGTGTGATGGGATTGGTTGTGGCACCAAGGAGGAGGCGCATGTGGTGATAAGGACAAAGGCATTTTGATTAATGCATATGCCTCAATCTTTGTGCAAGTAAAAGGAGTGTGGATTATGTTTTGGTCAAAGAGGGAACGGGTTTTGGTTTTCATGCCAAGGAAGAGACTTGTTCGAAGATAAGAGGGAGGCCCCTCTCCCTTCCTCACGTGGGTGTGGATGGCCCACGCGGTTTAGCCAAGTGACTTGGCTAGAGGAGACGGCGGGTCAAATCGCGCTGAATCCCCTTTTTGAGGGGTGTAAGAGGTATCCATGCGAACTCCAATTATTGCAAAAGGGTAGTGAATAAAATATATTAATTTTGCATTGTTTATGATATTTCAAAAGTTTGTTTGGGAGGTATAAGGTTAGCAAAATTAATATTTTTTATATAGTTTTTATTAAGTGTAATGGAGTTGATAAGGTGAATATAAGAAATATGTTATGTATGATTTGTTGAATGAGGTTGAAAGAAGAAGACATAGAACCTTGATTATATTTGGACCAAGGAATATTCTTGAGGAAATATTAAAGAAATATGTTGTCTACTAACCTTCTTGAGTTTGGCAAAAAGGTGGTTATGGTTATGACAAATTTGTGAGATCTTCTTCATCTTCAATAAGGTATGGGCACTTTCTTCTTATGAGTATGATTGGTGTATGTTTTTCCTGAAATAAGATTGGAGTGAAAAGGTATTCAACTAGGTTTCCTTTGGTTGGGTGTAAATCCTATTTTTTGGTTTGTTGAAGACTACTTATGCATTGTTATCCTTGATGAGAGTTTTGGTGAATGCATAATTTTGGTTTGAGGTAGTGGAAGCATTGTGCACTAGGGTTTATGTTTGTAAGTCTTGCTACTTGCATTGAGATGGTGAAACCCTTAGTTGGTTGTTTTGATATTAATGGATGAGTTGCTTCCATAGAGGTTGTGTTGATCAAGTTAGTGCTTTACTTGATACATGATTTGGGCTTACTCCTTTGAGTTGATTTGAGCAAGTTTTCTTTGCATTTGGTGATATTGTGTTGGTGGCTATTTTGTTCAAATATATTTGGAGGGAAAAGGATTTCTACTTGTTTCCTTTTCTTGTGATGATTGGTTGAATGCTTCAAGGTTAATGTTGAGTTGAATGATGTTGGTTAAACCTTGTCTTTGAGCATTGTTGTTGAAGCCCTAATTGGTTGAGAAAAGATATTGGTTTTGGAAAGAACATGAGTATCATTTTTATATGAGATATTGCATGGTTGGCAATTGTTGGGTTGTGTTTCATGTTCTTGAGAAAAGCATACTACATCTATCTTATTCTTTTGAGATTTGAGATTGAGTTGAGATTGATATTGGGAGTTGAGTATAGAACATATTGAGTCTCTAACAATTCTCTTTATGTTTCTATGAGATTTGAGATTGAGATTGGGAGTTAAGTATAGAACATATTGAGTCTCTAACAATTCTCTTTATGCTTCTATGAGGTTGATGAATCACATTGGGTCTCTAACAATTCTCTTTGTGGGTTCATGCCAAGCAAGTTTTTCTTGATGAACTTGTGAGCAGGTTTTGGACAGGTTCCGTTGGGGACTTGTAAGCAGATTTGGACAGGTTTCGATGGGGACTTGTGAGCAGGTTTTGGACAGGTTCCATTGGGGACTTGTGAGCAGATTTGGACAGGTCCTAGCAGAGGACTTGTGAAGCTGAGTTTGATAGTTCTATTAGAGAACTTGAGGACAGAGGTGCATTGGTTCTATGAGAAGAACCCAAGGACATTTGTGCTAGACCGAAGGACTGTGTTTAGTGCAAATTCGAGGACCAGTTTTAGAGGTGATAGAGTTGAGGATAGAGGTCTCCAGCCAGAGCAGGGAAGACAGGTGTCTTATGTGGATAGAGTTCCATTTGCTAAGGGCAACGGAGGCATAGGTCTTCTAGAGGATCACCAGCCAGAGCAGAGCTAGGGGAAGGTATCTCCTTTGAGCAGAGGCTCATAAATTTAGATTGGGGGAAGGTATCTCCTTTGGGCCGAGGCTCATAAAAATTGTAATTGGGAAGGTTTCCCAAAGAACTTTGAGATAACTTTTAGAGAAAAGTTTTGTGGACGTAGCCCAAGCTTTCGGGTGAACCACGTTAAAATTGGTGTCACTTTGTGGATGATTTTGTGCATTGTTTTGATATTGCCTTGGATATATTGCTTTACTATTTTGAAGTATAAAGGAAAAAGTAAAAAGTGGTCTTATACTATTCACCCCCCCTCTCGGTATAAGCTTGTGTTCTTCATATGCTACCGACTGTACTGTTCTCAAGAATGAAAGTGATGAAGATAAATAGGATTCTAAAAGCAAGGATTCTAAAAAGCACAAGCATCGCAGGAAGAACAAAGATGAGCACAAAAATCAAGGAAAGAGGTATTCTCACAAGCACAAGAAGAGTTTCTACCTAGACAAAGCAAGTAAGTGTTCTAATAGTGATAGTGAAAGTTCTTCAAGTGATAATGAAAATGAGATGTTGTTCATATCAGAAAAAGAGGAAGAACCGAAACATAGATTCATTATCATGAAATGTCTTAGATGTGGAAATTTTTGTCACCTTGAGGATGATTGCACAAATAATGATTTTATTTCTAGTATGTATGAGGAAGCTTCAAAAAACTATAAGGAAGATGCTTGTATGGTTTTTGAAAAAGGTAGCACATCTAGTGATAAGAAATCTGAAAAAGGCTTTGATGATTCAGAAAGCAAAAAAATAAAGGATCTTGAAAGTGAACTTATTAACGCTCTTAGTGTTATGAAAAAGGAAATAAAGAAGAATTCTAGACTCAATGATAAGTTAGATGAATGTTGTATGGAGAGAGATGATCTTATAGAAAGTCTTGACTTCTCTATGGCTAAGACACAAGAACTCAAGGATGAGTTAGAGTCTAAGGTTCTTGAGTATAGTGAGTTAGAACAAAAAATGGCTTCTTTGAAAGAGGAAACTCAAGAGTACAAGGATAAGCTTTACAGGTTTCAAGATAGATCCAAAAAGGTTAAGTCACTCATCAAGGGTCAAAGAAAGACAACAGATAAAATAGGCCTTGGTTTTGTTAAGCCACACAAGGAACAAGCTGGAGAGTCTAGTAAGAGACTCCAAAAGGAAGAGAGTTCTGATGAGGAAAGTATTTCAGATCATGAGTCCTTGAATGATAGATGCTCATAAATAGAAAAAAAAATTCAGAATGAGAAGAAGAAGTTTTTAGGACCCAAGAGGTCGAATAAAGGAAAATTTCATGATAGATGTTTTGCATGTCACAAGTTTGGTCACATGGCTGCACATTGCATGGCTCAAGTGAAGAAGGTAAATGGCAATTTCAGAAGCGCTAGTTTCTTTCAAGGGTATTGCTACTCTTTTCAATAGTTTGGGCACAAGGCAGTCTATTGCAAGGTTAATTATAGGAATAGGTTTGATCAAAATAGGTTTGGCCAGAACAGGTTTGGTCAGAACAGGGTTAGTCATAACAGGCAGATTCAAAGAACAGGTATGCCTAAAAGAAATAACATTGTTACTTGTTATAAGTGTAACAATGAAGGTCACACAACTAGACAGTTTAGAGCTAAACTTCCAAGGTATAGGAATAGGAACAGTGGTATAAATAGGTCCAAGGATCAAGGCATGAACAAGAACAAGGATGAGAACAAGAACAAGAATAGTGACAAGAACAGGAATGATAACAGGAACAGGAACAGTGACAGGAACAGGAACAGGAACAGGAATACGGGAAAAGAGTTCAAGAGAAGGCCCAAAAAGGAAGTGATAGATGCTGATGATGATCAGTGCCTAATGGGAGTTTTACTACCACCCCATAATTAATCACCTCATCAGGAGGTGGGGCAGGGACTAAGCTAAGTGGCTCATTCTTAGTCCCGAGCCCCAAAGGTGACCCTTTGCCATTGATGACAAAGGGGGAGAGATATGAGTAAGGGGGAGAGCTTCAAGTGAAGAGGAAAGCTTCAAGTCAGGGGGAGCAAAACTTCAAAGAAATATTCTTAGTTGTGGGCACAGTTTCTTAGTTGTTAGCATAATTGGTTTCAATTTTGGCTCCTGAGATGTGTTTTCAATAAGGGTTTGCCATCAATGACAAAGGGGGAGATTGTTGGCAATTTTGGGTACCTTGGGTACATTGCTTTTCTCAAGTGTATAAGTTGTCATTGATGTCAAGAAGCTTTGGAAGGAATTTGATTTGATGTAAAATAATCTGTTTTGATGAAGGTTCGGCATGACAGTTTTGAAAGAAAGTAAGTTGGAAAAATGTCACGATATCGTGACATGTCGCATTTTCACGACTTAAGCAGGAGAGAGAAAGCTTTTTAGAAAAGTCTCACGATATCGTGACATGTCACACTTTCATGACTTAAGTAGGTGAGAGAAATCTTTTTAGAAAAGTGTCGCGATATCACATGTCATAGTTTCACGACTCAAAGAGGAGAGAGAATGTTCAGAGTCAGAAATGTCGCAATTTTGTGACATATTGCAAGGAAGGGTGAATGGACAAAAAAGTGTCATGATTTTGTGACATGTTGCAGGGGAGAGATTCCGAAAGAAAAAATGTCACGATTTCGTGACATAATGCAGAAGAGAGAGTCTGAGAGAAAAAGTGTCGTGATATCGCGACATGTCGGGTTTTCACGACCTAAAGAAAAGAAAAGTGCTAAGGAGAAAAAGTGTCATGATTTCATGACATGCTACAGATGAAAATGTTCCAAGTAAGAACTGTCGTGATTTCATGACATGCAGCAAAGGGAAGAGTTTGAAATGAGAAGCATTGCAATTTCACGATAGGTTGTAGAGAAGTCGTACGAAAGCTGAAAGCATCATGATTTCACCTTAGGCTGCAAAGAAAATGTACAGAAGCTAGAAGTGTCATGATTTCATGACAAATTCAAGGAGGAATAGCTCAAAGGTGAAAGCATCATGATTTTGTGACATGTTCCATTTTTGTAGGCGTAAGGCAAAGAAAAACACAAGGCAGTGAAAGTGTCGCAATTTTGTGACATGTTTCGTTTTCGCTAGTGCAAGTAGACAAGAGTGCAAGGAAGAGAAAGTGTCACGATTTTGTGAAAAATTGAGATGGCAACGTTCGGTTGGATAAAGTTTCATGATTTCGTGACAGAAACAAAATGCAGGTCTTCTATAGGAGAAGTGTCGTGATTTCATGACAAAAGCACAAGGGAGGTCGACGAAGGGAGAAATGTCGTGATATCACGACAAAAGCAAAGTTGATGCTGACTAAGTTAGAAGTGTCATGATATCATGACAAGATCTTAGTGGAAGTCGACAAAGGTAGTTGTGTCACGATATCATGACAAAAGCCAAAAGAAAGTGTACGGTTGCAAAGGTGTCGTGATATCACAACATGTTGTAGTTTCATGACAGAAGCTACAGAAGTGTTCCAGAGGCAGTGAAGCCGACAAAGTTAAATTTTAGCCGATGAAAATTAGGGCTTGCAGTCAACGTAGATTAGGGTTTGCATTTGTCATAATAGCCGACTAAGATTAAAGTTTTCTTCATGAAAATTCTATTATAAAAGAAGGGCTTTTTGGAGAGTTGATGTTGATTTATGTTTTGTTGATGTACGAAGTTCGGAGATAGTGCGTAGTGCAAGAAGTTTGATTGCTAAGAGCAGAGTGCGAATTCAATCATAGTGTGTAGAGTGCGTTTCATCAAATATTTCTAAGTGTGAAAGATCGCAAAGGAAGTAGAGTGTGCGAAGATGATGCTGCTGTGATTTCACAGAGGTGCAAAGGTTGTAGTTCGACCAAGTTCGGCTGTAACTGCGTAGAGAGAACTTAAAGATAGATTTGTGTGAGCTTTTCTAAGAGCTTATAAGCATATTTGAGACAAGTCATTGTGAAGACTTGTGGACATCTTTGAGCAAGCTTTTTGAGAGCTTGTGAGCAGGTTTTGGACAAGTCATTGAGAGGGCTTGTTGGACAAATTTGAGCAAGCTTTTATTGAGCTTGTGGAGCAGTTTGGGCAGGTTCTAGTGAGAACTTGCAAAGCAGATCTGAGACAAGTCTTGGTGAAGACTTGGGTGAAGATCAAGCAAGCTTTAGTGAAAGCTTGTGAACCACTTTTGTGAACCAAAATTGAGAACCAGTTGAGGAAAAATATTGGTGCAGATTCAAGGACATTTGTACCAGACCGAAGGACTATGTTTGGTGCAGATCAGTGAAAGAGATCGAGGAAATTTGTGCTAGACCGAAGGACTGTGTTTAGTGTAAATTCGAGGACCAGCTTTGGAGGTGATAGAGTTGAAGACAGAGGTCTCCAGCCAGAGCAGGGAGGACAGGTGTCTTCTATGGATAGAGTTCCATTTGCTAAGGGTAGTGGAGGCAGAGGTCTTCTAGAGGATCACTAACTAGAGCAAAGCTAGGGTATTTGTGTCTCCTATGGGTTGGTGCCCATAAAATCAGGATTAGGGGATTGGTGTCTCCTTTGGGTTGGTGCCCATAAACATTGTAATCAAGAAAGGTATTCCTAGAATTTGGATTGATAAAATTTAGTGAAATATTTTATCCATGGACATAGCCTAGCCATTCTGGGTGAACCACGTTAAAATTGTTGTCACTTTGTGGATGTTTTTATGCATTGCTTTGATATTGCTGTGGGTATATTGCTTTACTATTTTGTAATATAAAATAAAAAGTAAAAAGAGGTCTTATACTATTAACCCCCCCCTCTCAGTATAAGCTTGTGTTATTCACCTTTGAGGAAGCCATTGCTCAAGAAAAAATCATTGAGGATATCAAAGTCCAATCTAGAAAAATGAAAACTAAGACAAAATCCTTCATACAATTCCAACTTTCACTTTAACCAAAATGCACCAAATCAATCCTTCTCTAGATCCCCATAAACCAATCAAGTGGTAATGATTTCTATAGATTCTTCATCAATATCACAACCTCCTCCTCCACAACAATAGATGTTACAAACTAATATACCTCCTCCATACAATCCTCAACAAGCCCATGGCCCCCATCCTCCATGTCATCATCACAATTGGACTCCACTTTTAGAGCCTCTACCTAATTTATTCCAAAGTTTTTTTTATATTGGTCATGTCATGTTATCAAACATTCAATCCATAGATCTCGACCCAACCCTCGAGGGCACATCGATAATGCATTTCATGTTTACCATAACCAATATAGCCATGATGTTTGTTCTTGTCACACATTTCATGACTTAGTCAAGGATCTTATCGATCATGGTACTATTCAAGTTTCAAACTCCATCACACCACAAAATCAAAATCATGGTAATTATGAGAACCCATTACCTGAACATGGGGGACTAGTCCTCATGAAACTCAACCCACTCAACAAGCCCAACCAGGGCAAGTCAATCATGTACACCACAATCCTCCTTCCCATGGAATGGTTGGCATGATTAGCATCACTACTCATAATCAACACTATTCACTACTTTGGTATGTGCCCATTCCTCCACTTCCACCATCATCCACCCCCACTTTTCACATTCCTCCTACATAGCATTCATTTTTTATTTTGTGCTCACCATTCTTCCTTTCCTTACATTTATCCTCCTTCCTCACTTCTTCAATTTCTTTTCCTTCTTCTCCATCATCATCCATCCACCCTTTTACTAATCAGGTCAATTATCCCTTTCAAAAGTCTTGAAATTGCACATTCATCACTTCAAAAAGAATGATTATATTTAACCCAAAATTTACCCTATCAAATCATCTCCTAATTTCCTAAATCTTTCACCATTGGATTAGTATTGAAAAGAGCTTTCCAATGGTATAAGTTTTATCTAATTCTAACATCAGTTGGTCCCCCAAACTGCAAAAACACTACATAAGGATTAAAAAATCCAATTTGTAGGTCATCATGTGAATTCAGGTCCAATCAATAGGTCACCCTGTGAAACATAGCTACAGCCACCAAATTCACATCTTTTTAACTTCAAAATATTTTTTTCTTCTTCCTTTATACCCAATTTTTCCTTTATATTGTCATAAATTTCCTCTATCAATCGATTCATCACCATCACCTCCTCATCACATTTCATTCACCTCATTGATGATTTCTAAATCCATAATTCAAGCTAAGGGAAGCTTTACCCTCTCCTCAATTCATCATTCAAAACTAGAGCAACATCATATTCTCCCCATCCATTCCTAAAAACTGGGATAGTTTCATCTTCTCCCCATACATCATTCAAAACTAGGGGTAATTTTATCTTCCCCCAATCCATCATTCAAACTGAGGAAATATTTACCCTCCCCTCAATACATCATTCAAAATTAGGGTAAATTCATCTTCTCCCCATACATCATTCAACATAGGGGCATACATAATACATAATTTTGTCAAATGTTACACCCTTTGAGTAGCCATCATCAATCAAATCAATCACCAGGTTCAAAAGGTTGCATCATTTGCCTTACCCTCATCAAATCAAATCAATTGCCAGGTTCAAAAGGTTGCATCCTTTGCCTTACCCTCATCAAATCAAATCAATTTTCAGGTTCAAAAGGTTGTATACTTTGCATTGTCCTCATCAAATCAAATCAATCTCTAGGTTCAAAAGTTTACATCCTTTGCCTTACCCTCATCAAATAAAATCAATCGCTAGGTTTAAAAGGTTGCATCCATTACCTTACCCTCATCAAATAAAATCAATCACGAGGTTCAAAAGGTTGCATTCTATTATCATAGGTGGTATCCTTTGCCTTACCCTCATAAAATAAAATTAATCACCACGTTCAAAAGGTTGCATCCTTTGCCTTATCCTCATAAAATCAAGTCAATCACTAGGTTCAAAAGGTTTCATCCTTTGCCTTACCCTCATCAAATCAAATCAATCACTAGGTTTAAAAGGTTGCATCTATTGCCTTACCCTTATCAAATCAAATCAATCGCTAGGTTCAAAAGGTTGTATCCTTTGACTTACCCTCATCAAATCAAGTCAATAACTAGGTTAAAAATTTTCCATCCTTTTGTCAAAGGTTACACCCTTTGACTTACCTTCATCACAATATTTTTTCCAAAAATCAAGTTTCTCTAAAATCCTCAGCAAAATTTTTTGAACATTCTTTTTAGAACCCCTTAACATACCAGGTTTCTCCAAAATCCTCATAAAAAATTCTGGAGCATTATTTTTAGAATCCTTTAGCAACCTAGGTTACTCCAAAATCCTTAGCAAAAATTTAGAATATTCTTTTTAGAATCCCTTAGAAAAACAAGTTTCTCTGAAATCCTTAGCAAAAATTCTGGAACATTATTTTTATAACACCTTAACACACTAGGTTTGTCCAAAATCCTCAACAAAAATTTTGGAGAATTCATTTTAGAATCCTTTAGCAACCTAGGTTACCCCAAAATCCTCAACAAAATTTTTGGAACATTATTTTTAGAATCCCTTACCAAACCAAGTTTCTCCAAAATCCTCAAAAAAAAATTTGGAACATTATTTTTAGAATCTATTAGCAAACCAAGTTTCTCCAAAATCCTTAGCAAAAATTTTGGAACATTATTTTTAGAATCCCTTAGCAAACTAGCTTTCTCCGAAATCCTCAGCAAAAAATTTGGAACATTATTTTTAGAATCCCTTAGCAAAATAGGTTTCTCAAAAATCCTCAGCGAAAATTTTGGAACATTCTTTTTAGAATCCCTTAGAAACCCAATTTTCTCCAAAAAAATCAATAAAAATTTATATAGGTTTCTCCAAAAACCTAGTAAAATTTTGGATAGGTTTCTCAAAAAACCTCAATAAAAATTTGGATAGGTTTCTCCAAAAACCTTAGTAAAAATTTGGATAGGTTTCTCCAAAAACCTTAGTAAAAATTTGGATAGGTTTCTCCAAAAATCTCAGTAAAAATTTGGATAGGTTTCTCCAAAAACCTCAGCAAAAGTTTAGATAGGTTTCTCCAAAAATCTTAGTAAAAATTTGGATAGGTTTATCCGAAAACCTTAGCAAACATTTGGATAGGGTTTTCCAAAAATCTTGAAAATTTTTTGGATAGGTTTGTCAAAAAAAACCTTAGCAAAAATAGCCTAGCATAGCCTAGCCTAGCATAGCCTAGCATAGTATACTCATAGCCTAGCATAGGTGCAACATACACATAGTCTAGCATAGTCTAGCCTAGAAATCTTTCATGTATTGGTCCTCGTAAATATTTTTCTTTCAGGGACAACTTTGCTTGCTTGCACATTCTTATACATTCAACATCGAACACAACAAACATCCACAAAATGAAAAAAATGTTAGCAAATAAAAACCGTCAACTGGTAATGTATCTTGCATTTTATTTTCCTCTTCCATCATAATCATCTACATCCATCAATCACGTTGATGACCATGAAATATTGGCATCTAGTTTGACTATTTCATGCATCCATTCACACCTTTTGGATTTGGTCCTATAAATGAAAGCACACATTTTGGGTACACCTTATTACATCTATTTTTCTCACTTGATTCACATTGTCAAAAAACACATTAGTCACATCCTCCTATATATTTAAGGCAATTTGTTGCATTATGTAAACATCACCCCTAGACATGTTCTTTATATTCCTTGTACATAAGCATTCCATTGCTCATATACATCACGACATCGGTTCTATTCTTATTTACATGTTTATGAGAAGTCTTTTTGTTTCTCAACCATTCATGGTTAGTTTAATAAACCTGTATCTAACGCCATAGAAATCTACAAGATTTCAAGACTTTCACTTGCTGAAACAAGTCCATTCATGGACCACTCACACACTACATCTTAAGAAAATTTAAAGTCTAGGGAGGAACACCTTGTGTAAGCATCACAATGTAGTGAATAGTTTCCCCTACTCATTTTATCATTTGCATGATCAAAATACGGCATGGGAATTAACAAAGGGACACGCATAAGAAAAAATAAAAAATGGGCAAAAAACAAAATCCAAAACCCACAAAAAAAAAGCATCATAAAAAAATAAAATAAAAAGGAAGAGGGGTAGAAAACAAAATGAAAATCCTCCAAGAGTACTACCACTATGCTTGACTCAATTTTGTCCTTCGATTTAACATAACATCACCGGATGATTTCCATGGCTAGAAATAGGCTCCAAGAGCCTACCTACTAGTGGAATAGTCTTACAAGTGGTGACACATCTGTCATATTAACGACCTTCTCTTGTACATATCACTATGTGCTTGTGGATGAGATAGCTGATTTGGTTAAGTTTACGACAAGTTCATCTAACCTCCCTCAAAATGGATAAATAAACATCATGTGCACACATAAGTCCATGAAAAATTCAACCTTAGTTATGATAGTTAAGATATCTTCATGATATTGATTGGCCACTAGATCAGTTTGATTTTTCATACTATGTCATTTGAGCTCCTAGAAACTCTTTTAAACATTCACTATGCTTGAGAATTAGGGTCGTACAACATCATTGCTGACTCTGTTTATCACATACATATTCTCATATACACTTGCATTTCTCATTTTCCACATCAGCTCATGACTTGTTACATTTCTTTCATGTGCATCTTGTACACCTCAGTTTGTACACCACATGTTTTCTTGTTTCATGTTTTGGTTATTGGTCAGTGTACTTCTTCATATTTTTCTTATTAACCATGATAAGTAAGATGGTATCCATGTATGTCCACAGGTTATCACATATAACCTCTACACATCATCATTCATACATACTCATGTTTAGTTAGTTTCATCATACCTAACACACAACATTCAAATCACACACATTGTATATAGAAACGACAAAAAATCATCATGCGCACCCTTCACAAGGCTTGAAATTGTGTGTTCATCACTTCTAATTGTAGGGTCATCTTTGGCCTAAATTTTCACCTATCCAACCATCTCCAAATTTAAAAAAACTTCCACCATTTATATATATATATATATATATATATATATATATATATATATATATATATCTAATGGTGGAAGTTTTTGGAAATTTTGAGATGGTTGGATAGGTGAAAAGTTAGGCCAAATATGACCCTACTTTTAGAAGTGATGAGCACACAATTTCAAGCCTTGTGAAGGGTGTGCATGATGATTTTTTGGCCTAACTTTTCACCTATCCAACCATCTCCAAATTTAAAAAAACTTCCACCATTAGATATATATATATATATATATATATATATATATATATATATACATATATATATATATATATATATATATATATCAAAAATAGCTTTCCAACAATATAAGATTTATCCAATTCTAATGCCGTTTTTCCCCCAAACTACCAAAATACTATGCAAGGGTCAAATAGTCCAATTCACCCCCCAGCCTGTGATTTAGGTCCAATTCACCCCCCAACCTATGAATTCAGGTTTGATTCACCCCTCACCATATGAATTAAAGCTCTTGACTTAAAAATCACCAAATTTTCACTCCAACACCTCAATCACCTTTCCCTCTTCCCCTCCATCTTCATCCTAATTTGCAAATTTTCCATATTTTGCACATTATTTTCTTCTATCAATCGACTCATCATAATTTTGACACATTTTATTTGCCTCATTGGTAATTCCTCATTTTAGGGGGTATTCATATAAAAAATCTACTTTGCATACAACCAAAAAATTAAACATCTAAATCATGGATATCACATCTACCTACAATTTTTTCTAAAGATTATCTTATGATAATAATCTCAATTCCAATAAGACATTTGTTAAGTCATGAGAGATACATGAAATATCAAATATGTCACTCTGGAATTCAGGTACGGTGGCCCTAATCACATATTGAATGGCACATTTGAATAATCCATGTGCAACATCGGAGATGTCACTCTAGCATTCAGGTAAAGTGACCCTGACCACATAATAAATGGTACGTTTGAGTAATCCATGTTCCCCCAGCTCAAATGGTTTGACAAGTGTCACCATGTACTCATCAATTAATCAGAAGAAAAAATTAGAAATAGAAATTTGTTCTATTCATATTTGGACCATATTGCATTGGTCGCAAAAGCAAAGCAATCATAAGTTGCCCTCATAAACAACCAAGTATGATATCATGAATATTGTACTAAATTGGAAAAATCATCCATTGCATCCATAATCATTCATTTGCATTCATCACCCATTTTTCATTCTCTCCCTACTTCTCCTCTCCTCTTTATTCTTCTTCCAAGTCTTTGATCAATGTTGTATGGTCACGCTTCGAGCGGCTACATACCTTTGATTAAATTCCCTTATTCTATTTTTCTTCTCTTCTTCCTTATTCTTCTAGGTCTTTGATCAATGTTGTATGGTCACGCTTCGAGTGGCTACATACCTTTGATTAAATTCCATCATTCTCTTCTTCTATTCCCCTTTCCAATTCAAAACATCTCATCACCTTCTCACATCTTATTTTTGTATTAAACTGTGTCACACACAACCTAGTACAAAAAGGGGTAAATATAGACACCCAAAAGTCACACATGCTCACTTCTAAATACTTGCACATCTACATACACACTTTTTGACCAGTGTAGACCATCATAGGCCATCGTAGACCAACGTAGACTAGTGTAGACCGCCTTGGTCACTCGTAGGCATGAAATCCACAAAATTACCTAAAACACCTCTAAAACACCTCCTATTCTCTAGGAGACCACCTACTAGCCCCCTAAGGCAACCTAAGCCCTTTCCTACACTCAATTTGGACCCCCATGGGACCATTACCCACCAAAATCCTAATTTATCCTAATTAGGATTCTAATTTGAAAGTCACTTTTCACTTAAGTGCACTTTTTCATCTAAATAGGTTTAATTAGGGTTCTAAGCCAAATTAGTCCTAATTATTCCCTCACACATGTGTGCACCAAATTAGTTAGGATATTTCCTAGGAAACCCTAACTCAACCCTCATCTAACCTAGGGATCAACCAACCCTAGTTAATCCTAATCCTTGCTCACACATGTGTGAGGATAGGATATTTCTCTTAGGGCATATGAGAGGATGACTAGAATGCCACATCACAAATCCTAACCTGACCACAATAAGACTTGACCCTAGGATTTAGTACACCTAACCACACCCCTAAACCTTGGTTTCTTCTATAAATAGAGGACCAAATCCTTCATTAATATATCTCTCCCCTTTTAGCTAACATACAGAAACTCTACAAAAATTTGGCTAGAAGTACAATCTAACATATTTGCACTATGCAAATAGCATAACACCATCTCAAGAGCCCATCCGGACAAGGATCTCCAATAGAAAGCACCTGCAACTCAATTCACCCCCTGCCTCATGAATCCAGCTTCCAATTCACCCCCTGACCTACGAGTTGACCCTACAATAGGTTTTTCTTAGTAAATCTATTAGGTATGCTTTATTTTATGTTTTTATGATGTTCTATGCAATTTTTATTGTATTTTAGCATAATTTTCCTTTGTATATTTATTATATTTTATCAATATGGGGTCTGACTAAGGCAAGTCCCCAAACACATGAACCCTCTTTTTCAGGTCATAAAATAGGTGAAAAAGGGGAAGCATCAACATCAACACTATCGGTGGCCCACATGCACATGAAGACCACCTACATTGAAAAATATCAAAAGGAGCTATTAGATATTTGATATTCATAAAAAGGATTTGGGACAATACTCTTTGTAACCCATGGACTCATTTTAATGAATAAAGAACAATATTATGAGCATTTGCATGTTTTGTATTATGTTTGATCAAATGGTAACTTTTGTACATTTCAAGTAGTACATTGAATGTTCATTTGTTGACCTTAGTCCATCGGGTACTCTCTACCAAGTTTGAATAAATCTAATATTAAAGTTGACTATATCCTCTTGAGGGTGTTTTTAAATGACGGTGAACTGGGTTATCGGTGAAAATGGGTAACTTGCCAGCAAGCTGGGCCCAGGTTGATATGGTTTGATTGGCAAGGGCTCTATACTAGTAGAGTATTTTTCCTTTCAATGAAATTACTAATATTCTTATCATGACATATTCTTCAGTGATTTTATGTATTGGTGCAAGTGTGACTACATCTTGATAATATTTATAAGCAGTATTCCCAATACCGTCATACTGGGATAATACCTTTAAATATGCTACTAGAATCGACTACTGAGCTACCAAATTTATGGGGGTTGTATGGTTTAATGAAGGATAGGGTAAATTTAATTGATTCATGACCATTGTAGCTATGGTTCTACCTGATTTTATAGGATTATGGGTAGCTAGAGTTAACGTTCCACTAGCAACAGTACTAGGGAGGGCTATAGGGGAAATATTTGTGTATCATGTATTGATAGTAGATGAAGTGGTTCTATCAACTAATACAAGATTAGATCTAAGGCTACCAAGGTGTAACTCAGAGAACTTGATAGGATCTTTGAAATTTTTTACCTTAGATCTGGTTATCATACAAAAATGGTGTTCAACTAAAAATTAGATAAGGATTTTCTTAGGGTTCCTTTCTTGGGCGGAGTCACCAGGTGATTCATAAAAAGTAAACATGACAAAGATAATCATGGAAACTTTGATCTATATAAATTGTGGGATTGGGTCCTCCGGGTGTGCCAAAAACTATTGGTACAAAATATGGCTTTGGTTATATTTATTCCCAAGACTTTGCCAACATTGAAATATCGGGTTCAAAATAAAGCTTACATGATTCAATATCCAGAGGAGGCTCGTTCTTTGATTATTTATGAAAAAATATAGGAGATTAAAGTGCATAAAGAGAGGGAAATATAGCTATTGATGAGAATTTTTAGATGGTGAAAATTAGATAACGGTAAAATAAACATCTACAACCTTTTATAGATAAGCATTCTTTGAACCATAAAATTAGAATAATTGGTCCTTTGGTGCATATTTAATTAAAATTAAGCTTATTTGAAATGTTAATTTCAAAGCTAGCTAAATCTTAAATGCAAAAAATTAGAATAATAATTAAGGTGGTTTCTATTCAACGTAACATATACAACAATCAACAATCCATACATACTTGATAATAACACCAGTGAACCAGGAAAAAAATGAGTAGTCTTTATTTGCTTTTAGAAGTTTGATTACATTTCCTTGTAAACATCCAAGATCTGACCTTTTGTTTGGGTCGCTCATCCTATATATATATATATTTACATAATAGAAAAAATAAAAGTTGTTACAACAATATACATGTAGGCTCATTCTGGTAGAGTGGCAGTTAAGAGAGTATGGGATCTTCAACGAAAAATGGTTGAGATCTTCTTGTTACTACATATTCACCTTTATCTTCTTGGAGACGTCGTGGTCCAAGTGTCTTTCACTCCTTTACTTCTGGTTCAAAAATATCATAAAACTATGACATTTTCCCTTCACTTGTTCTTTCAACTCAAAAATATCATGATACCATGATTTTTTCTCCTCACTTTGTCTTTGGGCTTAAGAATATCATGATTTCATTATGTTTTCTCTTCACTTGGTCTTTCAGATCAAAAATATCATGAGATCACGATGTTTTCTCTTCACTTAGCTTTTGAGCTCAAAAATATCATGAAACTGTAATGTTTTCCCTTCACTTGGTATTTCAACTCAAAAATGTCATGAAACCATGATGTTTTACCTTCACTTGGTCTTCTAGCTCAAAAATATTGTGAGAATGCAATGTTTTCTCTTCACTAAGGAAGGGCTCAAAAATATCGTGAAAATATGACGTTTTTCCTTCACTTGGTCTTTTGATTCAAAAATATCACGAGATCATGATGTTTTCTCTTCACTAAGCCTTCAGGCTCAAAAATATCATGAAATCATGATGTTTTCCCTTCACTTGGTCTTTTAGTTCAAAAATGTCATAAGACTGTGATGTTTTCTCTTCACTTAGTCTTTGGCCTCAAAAATATTGTGGAATCGTGATGTTTTCTCTTCACTTAGTCTTCGACCTCAAAAATATTGTGAAACTATGATGTTTTCTCTTCACTAAGTCTTAAGCCTCAAAAATATCATGAAACCACAATGTTTTCCCTTCACTTAGTCTTTGAGCTCAAAAATATTGTGAAACTGTGATGTTTTCTCTTTACTTAGCCTCTGAGAAATAAAATATTGTGAGATCACGATGTTTCTTCTATACTTAGAATTTTTTTGAGAAGACCACTCCTTACTCCCCTTGATGTGGTCATTTTGACCTATAGGGCATGGCTAGAAAATTCTTGTTTCATAAAAAAATATGATAGTTATGACAACATATAACAAATTGATAAACATATTTAAACAAGGAGGGCCAGTAATAACCAACTCTTATGATCTTGTGAGCAGTAGCCTTTGGTTCAAAATGACCTCCACAAAAGCTATAATGATATTATTTTAGCACTTGAGATACCTCTTTATCAAACAAAAAAAAAAAGCAACACACCATCTGGATGCCTCCAATACAATCTACCTTCTTGAATGTAATACCTTTGAGCCAATTGCTTGATAGACCTTCTTTTATTTTGGGGTATGTCTCTTGGAAATGACAAGTTTTGAAGGTAAAATATAATGCCATCATACCACCTACAATAAAAATTATCAACTACTCTTGCTTCTTGTTGTTCATCTACTGTAATAGTGTTATTCATAGCCTCCCATTATTTTTTAGCCAAATACTTTTACAATCCCTATATCTGATAATCAAAACTGCTTTTAATTCCACATCATACTACATTAATTTAGCCATCCACATTACAGGACTACCTAAAGGTTTATTTTGAGTAAAAATAAATTTAACAGCAATGTAAGGGATAAATACTATTACCTTATTGGACCCAAAAATACACTTGAAATGATCCAATGCTCTGATTAATGCATAAGATTATTTTTCTAGCATAGAGTATTTTAATTTAGGACCCTTCAATCCTAAACTCATAAAGGCTATGGATATTTTATTTTTCTCTTCATCCATCTAAGCTAGAATTGCAACAATAGTGTATTCTAAGGCAAATGAGTAGATCTTGAAATCTCTGAAGTAATCAGGGCAATTCAATACCAGAGCTTGAGTGATTGTATCTTTGATATTTTAAAATCTATAGTATTTTCCTCTGTCCATATTATTTACCTATTTTTCTTGATCATGTCATTTATTGGTTTGGCAATCTGAGAAAAATCAGGGATAAACCTCCTAATAAAATTAATATTTCCAAATAATGATATAACTCCCTTAAGATTCTTAGAAGAGGGGATTTTAGAAATGGCTTATACTCTTTGTGGATCAATGCTAATCACATATTTTGCAATAATATGCCCAAGAATTTTACCTTGTGTGGTCCCAAACACACATTTTCTACGATTCAAAGATATGCCAAACTCCTTGCACCTATCAAACACTTGCGTTAGATGTGCAAATGATCTTCAAGCTTTTTAAAAAAAAATTGTAATATCATCAAGAAATACTACCACTATATTGAACATCAATCCCTTAAATGCAACATCCATTGCTCTCTTAAATGTTTCCCCTACATTCATGAATCCAAAGGGTATCCTAAGATATTTAAATGTTCCCCATGGTGTAGTGAAAGTTATTTTGTGTTTGTCTTATAGATTCACTCCAATCTAATTGTAACCTAAAAATCCATCCAATAAAGACATTCTTGATGACCCAACCACTAATTGAAGCAATTACTCCATATTTAGAAGTGGATAGTTGTCTTTGAGAGATCTCTTATTCAGATTCTTGAAATCTACACAAATCCTAATCTCATCATTCTTTTTTTCTAACTAGAACTAGGTTTGCCAACCAAGTAGAAAATCTCACCTTACTGATTATCTTGGTATCCAGTTTCTTCTGCATTTCTTTCTACACAATTGGATGTAAAGTGGGATTAAACTTCCTTTATTTCTACTTGAAAGGCTTGGTATATTTTTGAAGGGGTATTATGTGAGTCATTATATTTGTATTGAAGGTCTTCAGATCTTCATAACTCCAAGTGAAAATATCCATTTTCTTTTTTAAAAATTGATATATTATTGCTTCTCTTTTCCTGACAGAGCTTTATTGATCCTAATAATCTTGGGCTCTTCCTCTATTTCGATATTAGCTTTATCTACCTTAGATTCCTAAACTGAAGGTTTATATGCTCTATCAAAGTCATAAAACAAGCTCTCTAAAGATACCAACCCCCTAGGGATCCTATTGGTATTTAGTTGTATGACTTATGTAGGCTCTCCAATAACATCCTTCAGTTTTTCTTCATCACTTTCATCACAAATAACATTATAAAACTTATTTTGCATAGTCATAAAATCATTAATGTATATATCATCATGAAAGACTTGTAAATATGCCACATTATCTAGGATAGATGGCTTATAAATAAATAGTGTTGGGAACCTTTCCATAAACCAAGTTTCTATCTCAAGGTTTTCTACTCCAGAAGCATTAATGGCCAACAAATTGACATTGTGATTTTGTACTCTGGGAATAAATTGCAAATCAAAAGCCAAAAATCTATCTATTTCATCCAACACTGTCTGCTTATATTGCTTTAATCTAGGGTGCTTTGTTTGATATATCCCTTTGATATTTTGAATTAATATCTCAAAATACACTAACTTTGAGGTAATTAATACCTAGTTCCTTGGCTTTCCTTAGCCCTAGCAATAATGCTTTATACTATGCAACATTATTTGTACAAGAAAATTTTAACATGTATGGTATGCTAAGATAGTTGTCATTAATGTCTGTCAATAGTACACCAGCTCCTACTCCTGATTTAGATTTTACCCCATCAAATATCATAGTCCATAAATCATAAGTCAAAATTCTATCAGTTTCTGCATCTGCTTTAGCCTTCAGTTTTGGATCCATATTCTAAGCATCACGTACTTCCAACAAGAAAGGAGAATGCTAGATAGAGTAAACCCCTATGTATTTTTCCTCAAAATAATTCATGACATTAACCATATTATCATTTGGATATCTGAATTCAATTGAATACTTATTAAAGGGTTCTCTTTTCAATATCACTTTTCCTTATCCTACATTGGAATAGTGGCATATGACCAATTCAATCGAATAGCACCACCTAGTTGCTCTACCCAATTCATAGAGAGTGATATGGAAAAGAAAGGGTCCACATCTAAAACTACCACATCCATCACCACTACTTTCTTAGGATATTATTCAAAATTAACAAGAATTCTAGTTATAATACCTACACAAGGTACTCTTCTGTTATCCATGACAAAAATAGAAGGGTACTCTTTCAAAAAAATTGAGCCTAATTGATTAGCTACTTGTTTTGACATTACATTCATGGAAGTACCACAATCAAGCATGTAGTTATGAATAACATATTGGTTCTCATAGCCTGATGTATACCTTAGTGAGATGTAAAATGGATTAACTAAATATGGGGCTCTGATTGCATTATTCACAAGGCCTATGGGATTTTGAGGTTTCCTCCTAATTGATCAGTTAATTTGAAGGCTCTACATACCTAATATCGATACTTTGGAATAGTAATTAATTCTCCAAAATTGATTCTAACCTTCTATTTGGAAACCTCTAAATACAAATCAAACTGATATTTTTCATCAATTCCTTTTCTAGTTTTTTGATTAGCCAAGTTATTTTGTTGCTTTTGGATAATCTCCTCTACATCAGGCTCTTCAAAAATCATTTGTAGCTTCATCTAATTTACCTTTTTCTATGAAATCACTCTTGTAGGTTTCTCCTTTTGTGTAGTTCTTTCATCAACTTTTTCCTCCACTATTCCATAACTAATATTTATAGCATAAATTCTTTCTAAAGACTTAACCTCTTCTGCTATAGGTACAAGCTTTCCTTTCTTCATTCTATCAAATCTAGTATTAGCAGGCTCACTTGAGGTTGATGCCTCTCCAAAGACCAATGCTCTTTGCTCAAGATTACTAGCACATATGTCCATGTCCCTTTCAAATTTCTATTCTCTGGTTTCATCCTCCTGAGTCCAGCATACATTAATTCTAATATCTTCATCTTCAAATTCAGCATTTAAATCAACATTAGAATGAATACTTAGATAAATACCACAATCAATAGGGTTATGTGGTGCATCATAGGTAGAGAAATAAAAGTGATGATGTAATGCTATATTATTTTATGGAATAGGATTTGGAACATAATCTATATCTCTCTCTACTTCTTTCTTTTTCCAATTCCCATTTCAATTCATGTTTCCCTCTTTATTTCCATTGTTATTCTATTTTATATTAAAATTTATTTTGAAATGAGGCATGTTATATTCTTGTTGTCTATTATTACCATTTTAAGTTTTTGCACTACTATCTTTACCTTTTTCAAGTCTATCCAACCTGTTATTCAAATTAGTAAACATCTCACTCAATTGATTAGCTATTTTGTTCATAGGATCCTGATTTGTTTTCTTAGGGATAGAGAATTCAACCTTCTTAGGATTTTTTTCAAGTTATTTGGGATCCAAATAGTATGCTTTCATATTACAAATATAAATTATATGTCTCTATATTTCAATAGCTCTATCCATACACATATCAATGGTGGTTGCCTTAGCTCATAACTAAAATCTCTAGGAAAAGCATTTTTGTAGAAACAAATGGATTGATCATCATTTGGCCTTAATGCTATCGAAATATTATTTTTGGTCTTAAATAATATTCTATTGAAATATTCCACTGATTCATTTTATTTATTTTTCATGGTAGCCAATTCTGTCAGCAAGGACTATTCATTCTTCCTCTCTCCATATTTCCTAAGGAAAGTGTGCTCTAGCTCTTGAAAATTATTGATAGTACCAGCTCCAAGGTTGTTGAACCATTCTCAAGCATCCTTATCTAAAGTTTGAAAGAAAAATCTAAGGATATATTCATCATCAACCTCAAGACTATCCATGGCATATATAAAATCCCTAATATGGTCTTCACCAATCACAATATTTGTTTCCTTGGAATTTAGGCAAGTACTTATGAGCTTTACTAGGGAGAGGATTCAGATTTGTAGGTAACACAAAAGCTCTATATCTATTGGTCCTCCATTGATTAACATTAGCATTGGCATTTTGATTGACATTTTTGTTTACATTTTTATTTGTATTAGGAGTTTCCATACTCACTACAGGTTGATTCACTATAGGTCCTTGGTTTACATCAGGAGAAAACTGATTCAAACCAAGATTTGGGCTAAAAAAAAAAATTGGAATTGAATATTTTTTATGAGAATTGAATAATACCTTAGGATTTGGAACTCCATAAAGCACTTACTTATCACTTCTTTTTGTAGACACTAGATCTAAATCGTCCTTCTTTGATTTTAAATTTTTGAGTTCATTCAGATTTTCCAGCATAGACGTGCAAAGAAAGAGCAAGATATTCAACAATACTTGGGCCAATATTACTTAGTTTGATATTCACTCAATTCTCAAAAATTTCACTTCAATAAAGACTATGAGAAAAACAAACTCAAAATTGTACTGACTCTTCCCTGACAATAGCAAACATTATTGGGAGAAATTCTTGTACCCTTAATAGATTTTTCACGTTGCAAAGACTTCCTTGATCCAATTAGCACTATGGATTTTGGTATATCTACCTATTTAACTCGGGAAAATATTATCCTAAGACTCTAGACAAATTTATTAGGGTAAGGAAACCCTAGAGGTGAGCCTACAATATTTCTTATATGCTCATGCTCATCCAAATTTGCAAAAATAAAATAAAACTACAACATAAAATTTGACCAAGTTTTAAAGTAACTCCCATCTAGTGCTTCAATCTATATATCGGTGCATTATCCATTGGTTAATTGTATCTAGACTTAAAATATGATGAATATAGAAGGGGAGAAGATAAAATTGAGCCAATCACATCCATTCAAATAATGTAACAGAAATGATTCAACATGCCAATGAAATAAGATGCCATTTACACATTCAAATGATGTAACATGTAAATGGGAGAACATAAAAAATTGCACATAGAACTACTAAAAGGAGGAAATAGTATTGCATTAAACAATAGATCATTACAATGAGAGTCTAATCAGAATAACCATATCTCACTAAACTAATACAAACAAATTCTCCATTCAAATGATGCAATAGATAACTAAAAATATTTATTCAAATGATGTAACAAAGAGCCTCTTAGATTCCAGTATCAACTATTGGAAATTATCTTAGTAAATTGGGTGCCACCTTAGCACAACTTGCACAATTTTAATGGAAAATAAAAGGGGTGACTAGACAAGACACACAAAGGAAAATACAATCGACAAGGATGGGCACACTAGTATACCTCTTGAAAATTTACTGTGCAAAAACTTGATGATATTTCTAGTTGTAGAAAATACCTTAAATAGCTTGATCACTTGGTCCATAATAAAAAAAATTTAACTACCTCGATGATGTCCCATAATTGGAAAAGATCCATAATAGCCACTATCTCCATCACTTTCATTTTTTTTTGTTTTGTTTTAGGATTTTGAGTTTAGGGTTTATATTTTAGGGTTTTATTGAGGTTTAGGGTTTAGTGTTTCCTCCCAATTTTACAATGTGAGAAATTCTAAAACAAAAACCTACATCTTAAAGCCCTAAAGATAAGAAATTAGTATCTTTGGATAATTTACCATTTTCGGTCAAAAACAACATTATTTTTAGTAAGTTACCAAAAACACTCAGATGGTCCTCAAAATTAATACACATTATTATATCACCCATATTAAGCCTTCTAGAAAATATCAACATGTACTTATGTCTAAAAAGTTCTAAATTCTAATTTGTTTTTCAAATTTCTAAAAAAACACTAAAATCAATTTTTGGGACACTAGATTAAGTAATTAGGGCCTGATAAAAATCTAAAAAAACCCCATAGCCACCAATGTTTCTTATCCCATGTATTTTAATCCTCTTTATTTAGCTCCACATAAAATTTCAAGTCAATCCAATGATCGGATCAAAAGTTATGCCCTTCGAAAGATAGGCCCCTACATCAAACTTATTTGGGACAAACATTTACTAACAAAAAGACCTTAGGAAAAACAAAACAAAAGCCTGACCTTGGTGACATAAAAAAATTTATTTCTCTTGAAGAGTGAAATGGGACTTCAAAAGGATAAAAAATCTACAATAATTGGGAAGTACTCAACGGGGTATTACAAATTTGAAAAAGACCAAAGGACACCAAAAATAAAAAAAATTAAGGCAAAATCAATTTGGATTTTGAGGATCCAAAGCTCTCCATAGTAATATCTTTCAAAATTCTAGTAGCTCCAAAAGCTCTCCACTCTAAATTGTAGATTTGAAATTTCTCCATGGTTGTAGCCCTGAAAGCCCTAGCTCTCCACAATCACATCTTTGAAAACCCTATATAAGTATTTCTAATAAGTACTAGACATAAACAACTATACCATTATGTTACATACCCAAAAAATTTCTCTTATCCACTAATATTAAGTTCTTTTTTGTGCAATGGATTATATGGGATTGAAATAGGCCCCACCTATATTACATCATCATCACATAGTGGTATTACAATAAATCTTGGATATTATCCATATATTGTTTGGCAAGATTTGAACCTAGATCTCATCCTTGAAATATTGAGGAATCTAACCAGTTGAGCTAATGCCACTTGATGTAATATTGAGATCTTTAATACATATGTAGTCATAATTTTAATTCATGCACCAATTTCTCCAATTTACTTAAACACTAATAACATCATATGAATCAATTCAATATGAAAGAACCAAATATTATCTTTTCTATCACTAATAAAAATGTTATTAAACATATTATTAATAATTAGAATAAAATTACATATAAAATCAACACACAACTCTTGGATAGCTATAATATTTGTGGTTACAACATAATCTTAACAAGTTAATCAAATAATTCAAATAAATATCATAGTACTAATGCTTTCACTCATTGAATTATATATATTTCAAACAACGTAGTTCCCTTAATATAAATGTTGGCTTTGAAGCCTAACCATCTCAAAATATTACAGGTCCCAATATATTTAAACCAACATATTATAGTTCAAAATATCAATAATCAAGAGTATAATTATATATATGAACAATCAAATATATTTCTAGGTCAATATAATAATGAAATAAAATTCACTTATAATATCAAACATGAATGTAAATGACAAAAATCAATCATGTACATGCATGAAGAATACTTACAATAAAATTCCTCAAAATTTGCATAGAAGCTTTATTATCAATGCTTGCTATGTGGTGATCACTATAGAATATTTTATCTTACATTATATTGGAGCTTTGTCTCCATAATATAGACATAGTAATGTGACTCTTCAATACTTGTCTATTGCATTCCTCACATATCTAAGAGATGCAACCTTTCCTATTCTTGACCTTTGGCTTCTCATCTTACCACTTGTATACTAGACTCTTCATTCTCTTCTTACATGCATACTTGACTCTATGACACTTGCACACTTCTACATGACTCTTACTCTCCTACATGCACTCCTAATACAAGAAACTTATGCACATCCTCACATTACATATTTTCAAACTTACATACATGACACTCGTGCACATTCTCTCAATACACACTTGCACTCTTACTTAAATGACATTTTCATATCCTTCACATTGCACTCTTACATGACACTTGTGCATATCCTGCACATTAACACTTACATAAAAGGGAAATATAAATCACTTATCTAAACTATAGAATCAAACCCTAATCTATTACATATTTATATTTGTACCATGAATGTACCATGGTGGTACCTTAGCATGTACCAAATAATATAATATTCTTCAACACCCCCCTTATTACATTATTTGGTTATTGAAGACTTTAGTCTTCAATATTCATCTTTGATATTCAATTTTCATGTGACCTTGCATTGAGCATGAATATTTGTTTGAAATTTATCTTCAGATTCATTCTTGAGTTTTGCTTTGATTTCTCCTTCATATCCATTATTTGTTTCTTCAAAATTTACACCTTCAATATTTTTTATGAATTGCTTGAGCTTCTTCTTTGTCTTTGGTCTCTAGTTTATGTGTTTCTTTTATTCCTATAATTTTTTAACATTCATTTAAAGCATCATAGTAATTTCCTAAATTTGAAGTGCTTGGAACATCAGTATTGCATGAATAATGAAATATTGTTTTCATAGATGATTCACATTATTTTTTTGTATCATTGATTAAATACTAATTTTATTTTTAGAGTTTCAATAAAATAATTTTGCTTTTGATTTTCATATTTATGATCAAATAAAATCAATTTCATATACATTATACTACCTATATCAATAGGTATCGTAATATCATCCTTTGAATTATCAATTGCTTCAACAAGCTTTGAAATTTTATTCATAGCTTCTCTATAGATGAATTACATTTCCATATCTAGCTTACCCTCACATTTTTAAATTTAATTTACCAATGCCACAATTTATAACCTCTAATCTGTTCTTTCTATTTATGTAATTCATATTTTCTTTCATTTTTTAATTCAATGATTCAATTCTTTTGAAGCTGTAATCCTTAAATCTCCTAGGTTAAAAAAACACTCAAATAAAAAATTTACAAATTCTAAATTTTCTAAAACTTTGATGTAGTAATCCTTTTAACTCCCCTATTAAATTAAATTTGTAGAATTTAAAAAAAAAAAAATCAAATTTCAAATTTTCTCAAAATTTAAAAAACATCAAAAACTTCAAAAGTTTCAAAAACTTCTAAAAATTCAAATATTTAAAAAAATTTTACTAACTCTTTTTTTTTATTGAAAAAAATTGAAAATTGAAAAAAAAAACACCAACTCCAAAAACTTAAATCCTATTTGAAGTAGAAAACTTTATCACTCCATACTTTAATAAATATAAAAAACTCAAAAATTAAAAATTTGAAATATTAATTTCAAACTATAGTAGAAAAACTTTTAAACGAGTCATTAAAAACTATAAAAACCTTTTAACTCCAACTTAATAATCAAAGTACCTAAGATATTAATCTTCTAACTTAGGTCTTTAATCTATCATTAAGTTAAGGTAATATCTCTTACCTTATTCTCCTCCTTGTTGGCTTGCTTAATGTCTCTGTAGACTGCTGTGAACTTATTATTCCTCTTGATGCCTTAAATAGCTTTCAAAACTTGTTGAAAGATGTCAGCATGGCATTCAAATATATATGAGATTAAGAATTATTAAACTATTACATTTGCCATTTCATAAGCATAAGAATAAATGTTATATTGCATGTTGTAATGACCATTTTGTTAGCATTTCAACTAATGCTTTGCAAGACCTTTCTTCTTTGATTTCTAGACTCTTGAGTGAATGTTTCTATTGGATAGAATCTATGATTTCCTCATTGCTCTACTAGCCTCTTAGACATTCATCTATCTCTTGATGTTTTTCTTTGTTTATAATATCTTACTCATGGCAGGGTTGCTTCCTTCTTCTCTCTACTAAAGGTAATCACTAGGGTTGCAGATGCATTGTTGAATATAATCTACTTGTGATTACTACCAATAGATCCTCTTGAATGCAACTTATTCTTTCTATTATGTTCATTACCTTGTATTTTTTTTGCTTTCTACTACCAATGACCTATTTGCATGGGTGCTACTTTCAACTACTTGAGTTTATCTATGAGAGCACTTCTCAAGTGCTTCTTACTACTACCTAAATTATTTTGTGCGAGTGTTGCTTGAGTGCTTCTCTCTACTTCCTAATTTTTTATATTAGAACTAATTGAGCACTTCTCCTAAGTTCGACATGAGTGCTACTTGAGTGCTTCTCTTAAGTTCTTCTACATGAGTGCTACTCGAGTTCTTCTCTCTACTTCCTAAAATACTTTGCTTAAGTGCTTCTTAAGCACTATTCTCTATAGTTTGAGTTCCTTTGATTAAGCATTTTGAGTATTATTCTCTATTACCCGAGTTCCTTTGTTTTATACCAACCAAACTTGGTTGCTTCTTCATTATTCTTAGGTGTGACCTGACTCAGTCACTCTCTGTATCTATGCTTGGTATCTACCAAGCTCAAGTGATTCTTCTTTGATTTTTACTATGCTTTGTCTCTTCCAAGCTTGGATATTTCTTCATTGAGTTTTACTAGAGTCAAGTGTTCTCTATGCTTGGTCTCTTCCAAGCTTGGAATTTTCTTCTCTAAGTTTTACAAGACTCAAGTAATACTTATCTATGCTTGGTCTCTTCCAATCTTGGGTGTTTTTTCTCTAAGCTTGATCTTTATCAGGCTCGATAAATTATGCTCTATGCTTGAGATTTATTAGGATCGAGTGATTCTGCTCTATAGTTGGATTACTATTAGGATTAGATGATTCTTCTATGCTTAGGAACTACCAAGGATATTTTTTATTTTCTCTTACTTCAATATTTACTATAACTTGAATGTTATACTTGCTTTGTGCTCTTAGATACAAAATAATCTTCAATAGTAGTAGAAAGTTGTAATTTTGTTCTTTCTACTACACTCTATATTTTATCTGAGTTATCTTAAAATATTCTATTCTTTGGAAGCTTATATTACTTCTCAATTTTGTGGAAGCTATGATGCTTCTCTATTATTTGGGAGTCTTGATGCTCCTCAATTATCTGGGAGCTTTGATGCTCCTCAATCCTATGATGTCTTAGGTCACACCTAAGAACAATATGATTCTTCTCTTTTCTAAATAATCCAAAATTAATATTAGGGTGACTATGAATGTCCCCTCATGTCCAACTATCTCTTGAGTTGGCTTTCTTAATCAATTCTAGTAGATTCCTAGTCTTCACTAGTTTTTCTTGAACCAAGTGGATAGACCCTAGCATCCAAATCAAGGTGACTATTATCTATCCTCTCAATATCTACTCAATAAGACCTTTAAAATAGAGTCAAAGTATTCACTACTTTCAAGGTGGAAAGACTCCAATATTATGGTGACTCTAAAATATTACTCTATCAAAAATGGGCAGTGTTAAGTTGTATCTCTAATACCACTGTTGGATTTGAATCCTAACAATATCAAAATATTACAGGTCCTAATATAATTAAACCATAATATTATAGGTCTAAATATCAATAATCAAGAGTAGAATTATATATATGAGCAATCAAATATATATCTAGGCCAATATAATAATGAAATAACATTCACTTATAATATCAAATATGAATGTAAATGGCCAAAATAATTCATGTACATGCATGAAGAATACTTACAATAAAATTACTCAAAATTTGTATATAAGCTTTATTATCAATGCTTTATATATGGTGATCACTATAGTTTGTTTCCCCTTACATTGTATGGAGCTTTATCTCCATAATATAGACATAGTAATATGACTCTTTAGTACCTTTCTATTGCATTCCTCACATATATGGGAGATGCAAACTTTTCTATTCTTGACCTTTGGCTTCTCATCTTGCCAGTTGTATACTAGACTCTTCACTCTCTTCTTACATGCATACTTGAATTTATGATATTTTCTCACTTCTACATGACTCTTACTCTCCTACATGAACTCCTAGTACAAGATACTTGTACACATACGTACATTACATATTTGCACACTTACGTACATGACACTTATTCTCTCAATACACACTTGCACTCTTACTTACATGACATTTGCGCATATCCTACACATTGCACTCATACCCTATACTTGTGCATAACCTACACATTGATGCTTACATAAAAAGGAAATATAAATCACTCATCTAAAATATAGATTCAAACCTTAATCTATTACATATTTATATTTTTACCATGAAGGTACCATGGGGTACATTAGCATGTACCAAATAATGTAATATTATTCAACAATAAAAGAATTTAATGTTTTAATTTTCGTAGACACATAAGTAACACTAATTTTATCCAATCAACTTCCAAGTAATCCCACATATTCAAAATTAAAAGAAATCCATAATTTAAATAAACCTTTTATAGCCAACACCAAATTTTACCTATAGCTAGTACCAAAATGTCACTTATAGTTATTATAAAATTTCACTTGAAATTGATGTAGATGTAGACACCAAAACCAAGCATAGTAAACACTAATTAATTGGTCATAATTAATTCATATATTTAATATTAATTTATATTAAATTAATGTGCATTTACCTAAGGTATTAATCAATTTATTAATTAATTTATCGATTAAATAAATGATTAATTATTACCTAATCTATACAACCAATCACCCCTCCTAAATGGAACCACTCACCCTTGCATCCCCCTTGACCACATCATTTGTAGTTCACTTTAGTTCTATTGTGCATCCCTCATCTTGATTGAAAATATTGCATCAATTAAAAATAAACATAAGTTAACTCCACCTCTATCTTATCCTTATCTGGATGGATGAGGATTGTCCTCACCCAAATCCAATCTCTAGTTAACTTTAATCACAACCTCATCACACCTCATGCAAGTTAATTGAAATAGAATATAAGGAGAGTAGCATGGAGAAAATAATTAAAAATTCAAATATAATACCTTTCACTTCAGTTTCACAAGTTAACTGAACCCAATGGATAAATAAAGTTTTATTTATAAATAAATAAATAAGCATGCTTCTATCTAAACAAATTTAACTGATTACAAAGCATGTTAATATTGGTTTTTTACTTGAGTGGAGGATAATCCAAGGTGTATCCTTAGGTACACATAATTTGCATGAGGCCACCCTCCCCCATTCCAAAAGTTATAAATGCACCCCCTATGCCCTCATTACAAATAGGATGGTTCATGCATCAAAGCACTACTAAAATCTTGAGCACACTTCACACCCTAAATGCCCAAAGTAAATCCCATGCAACCATACTCATCTCATGTCAAACCTTGACCATAATGCTCCACAACCTCCAACATGACTTTTCATAGCAATAAGACTTCATAGATCACATTCGTTCGACCCTGAACAGTCTTGGTTCATAGTTGTTCAAACCTGTATGTTTGACATCCAAACTATGTAGAAACTTCTATAAACTATATGGGGTAGCACAAAATTGTATAGTGCACTATGACAAAAATACCATCATACTACTACAACAACAACAATGATCACAAGCAAGGTAAGATTCATGAACATTCATTATTTTCATTGTATACACTTGCATTTTATGCATCTTGGTTGTATTTTATATTATTGAATCTGAGCCTCACTTTAGGATGCCCAACACATACTACTAACTACTTGCATTTCACTTGTCTACAGGTACATAGGTTTGAAGTGAGTAGAAACAAATGTAGCATCAGACCCAGATACAATAGTAGACTCTAGAAATCGATTGTCTAACCCCAAATGATCAAAGATCATAATAATTTAGTGCCTAGATGGCTAGAGCACATGACCATCGACCTCCTTGATGATCAACATCTAGAGATAGATCTAAAAGATGTAGACATAGACATAGTTCCAGATGCAAATACTCAGATCCAATAGAAGTGATGGTCATGACAAACCCACCCTCTAGTGTTGTAGCAATGAAAATATCAAGGCACCATTCATACCTATAAAATGGAATCAACCCCTTATATATTTGTATAACCCTTCGAGGATTTTATTGTAATCACAAAATAGGATAAAAGCACAATATAATACATATTTTATTGCTTTTAATTCATTCACTTTACATGGTGTATCTAATATTGTCTACAAGATGGCAATCACAGTGGGACCATTTACCTAATTTTTTTGTTTGCATAACACTTTTAATTTTTTCACTATTGTTATGATTAATATAGATTTTATCATTGCATTCTGAATATTTTTGATATTTTTTATTTTGGATTTTTCACAGGTTGTAGAAAAGTGCATGCAGACAAAACTATTTGACCTAGGATGTCTTCAATCTATAACTATTTGCCCAAGGATGATCTTAGATAGAAATAATCCAACCTCAAACGGTTATATAAAATAGTTACCAACCACATTTGATCTTTGATATAGTGTAGGATCATAGGTAGGGGGATGTTATTTCCTTCTATTCTAAGTTTTTAGTTAGAATCAGTCTCATATAAACATATTTTGAGTTATTTTTTTTGTGTTTTATTTTGTGTGGCAAGTGATAAAGAGTTGTTTTTTCTTAGGATAGAATAGTTAGTGATTTTTTCTTTTGTGCAAGGTTTAAAATTTACATCACACACTACACATTTTGCATAAACATACATGAGTTGGATTTCATCACCAATCATTGATCGAGATCAACAATATTGGAATTCACATCCTTTTGTTGGATCACCTCATAGATATCATAGTAGACCCCATAAGTAATTTTCTAAATTTCATCATCGAGAAATCCCCCACTGTTGAGGATATCTTATGGTGGGCTAGGTTAGATACCCTTTTTTTCATGAGGTTTAATAATAAGTGGATCCATAGCTATCATTATTGTCCAAGCTCGCCTAAGGGTGAAGCATAAGCTTGGTTGGGAAAGTGGTAGGACTTAGACAACACAACCTCATTTGGGAGAGTTATTTTATAACTTTAGGTTACCATCAACGAAATCCATCTAGGAAGCCATTCTAGTCATTGTTGTATCACTTTATCATAATAAAAGTGAGCATCAACACACCTGGGTAGATTACATTCCATCACTCCCATTCATAGATTCTAGGCTTAGGAGTCAATAAAATACACAAAACAAAACAAAATTAAAAAAATAAAAATAAAACAAAACTCCAAAAAAAAATAATTAAAAAAATACAAAAAGCAAAAAAAATCCAAATACATATCATAAATACAACCACCCAAACATTAATATACTAAAATAAAGAAAATTAAAACTATTGTTTGTTTGATTACTTTTTATGTGTACAAAGGAATCCTCCATCACCGTCACACTACTAAACCCACATTTCATCCATTACCCCCTTAGCTTATGGTCTTAACTCAAAGTCAAATCCAAGCCCAAGCTAGATCCCAAGCCATCACCCAAGCCACAATGGACTAATTTGGTCATACCTCCCCTCCATCCACTACTCCTCTAGCATAGTAGGAGGTAACATTTCAACCACCCCATGGTATCTTGTCTAGATACACCCATTATACCACCATAAACCTCCTTGATATACATAGCTTGAGCACTACCTACCGTAATATCCCCACTAACATCCCTATATCCACTAGTCCAGGGATACCTATGTCCTTAGGCCACATCACCCACATTGACCTTGATGTTATGTGAGCCTTCCATGGAGGATCATTTCCCCCACCATATTCACCATGACCATCCTTGTTGTTGTTAAACATTCTACCTCATTCGATATGTTCTACACCTCAAGAGTAGGTGTATACTCATGCAACTCACCCTACCAAGCCACGTCCTAAGTATAGCATGCTATAGACATCTAAAACATGTCACGTTTAGGAGGCTACTCATATGGATACATTTGCAAGCCATATGATTTATCTTGGACCTTTCCAAGACCCAAAAGTGGTTTTAACTACTTATTTATGGTAGCCTAGTCCTATGTAGTCATAGTCGCCAACAAAAACAATGGTAGCCTCCACCATCATCGATGATCAGAGTGGCTACGAGAAGCCACTAATGGTGATAGTGACCATGTACATAGCCATGCATTTTAATAATAGCTAACCCTATAACAAAATTAGGCTATCAAAGCTGAGTGAAATATGTTGAGTGTAACTGATTCTTGGATGGTTAAGAGATCAAATATTTTAGAAGCATCCCTACAACTGCCCAAACATAATTGTTTCTTGATATTGACTTTCTTGTGAAGCTAGGATGGGAAATTAGGGAGTCTACATAAGGCCCCAATTTTATGAGCTAAACCTAGAGAAATTCATGTACTAATCCCATAGCAGAGCTCTACTGGATTTACAAGTGAATCAACATCCCTTAGACGCACAATGAAGTCCTATTGAATTGCATAATGACATCTATTTTTCCACCATTGGAGATTGCCCTAGCTTGAAGATCACCCTTGTTGTTTAAGTGATGAATTCTAATGTATTGAAGCTAATTTCACTATAAAATTATGTGCCAAGATATAAGTAACCCTTGAACATCAATTATACAATAGAATTGATTAACATCAAGCTAGAAAAAAGAGAGCAAAACCCATCATTCCATGATCGCTATTTTTTATAGTGGCCCACAGGCACCGTCGTTGACCTTGATAGTGGCTAACAAATTTGGTTGCTCTGATCATCAGTGGCTACGGTCTGATAGATCGCTTCCTATATTTTAGCCATAGATTTATCATTTTTTGCATTTCAATTTATTTTCTAACCTAGAATAGAAGCATTTATTTTAGTTTTATGCATTCTTCATGCATTTTACTTCACTATTGCATGTATCTTTGCACATCTTCATGTATTTGCTTATGATTTACACTTTTCAAGAGACAAGCCTCATTTTGAGAGGTCTCATATGCTACTAATCCATCTTGTAGTTATTTGTGTAGATTACAAATTATTTCATGGTTAAAGATCATCAAGATCCATCATCATTAGCATCACAAAGAGGAGGTTCCAGGGATAATCCCTCCTATAATCAAGTTTTGAGGATTCTAAGAATTTGTTGAAGACATCTATCACATGGAGTTATTTATTTGTAATATGTATCAAATGGTCAATCCCTTAGAGGGATGCTCTTGTAAACACATGTAAAAATGAACTCATGAACATGAATAAAATGGATACTATTTCTTATATTTCCATCTCTTTGCATTGATTTCATGTTATATCTTATAAGTTTGATTTAATATTGCATAGATGTTAGATTTTTAGCTTCTTCAGTGGTGATCACAGTGGAACCTTATGGTCAATGAAGCAAAGTGATACCTCTAAAGGTATCGCACATTCCTCTCTTTCATTGAGTGGCATACACACTGGGGGTACCTAATGTAGCATAACTTCCCCATAAAAATAATCACAAATTCAAAAAAAATCATAAAACATCAAAATTTAAACAAATCAAAAAGAAAAAAAATCCAAAAAACATAAAAAATATTTGCATTTTACTTTTTACACATGCATTCACTAATTGCATTGCATTAGGCAATTGCATCCATTGCACTTGCATTAGGATAATTGTGTTTACAATCTTACAAATGATGCCACGTTTGTATGCCAATCATGTATCTTTAAATCATCATCATCCATCATCCCCTATGAGTATTTGTGTTTTTCAACACAACCATTTAGTTACTATGAGTTATATGCTAAGGTTTTCCACTCATTCAACCATACCTAGTGATATTTTTAAAATTTGTATAAATTTATCTTCACTTTCGAAGATGAGGTCTAGTTTTGATAGTACCTTGCATATATAAAAATCCCATCATAATTTTAAACATTAAAAATCCTAGTTTGCAAAAGGAAGGATGATACTACAAAGTGGTCCTAGTAACCTTAAGTGAAAGGTTTCCCTTGCTTATCCTATCATGCACATGGTATATAATGTTGATTATTGGCAAAATAACAAGCTCCCCCTACCCAATAAATCCCTTGCTTTCATACAAAATAAGTAAATTCCTGAAACAAAGCAAAATAAATAGTGATTCTCATCACTAAGCAAATCCCTTGCTCTAAAAAAAAATAATATGCAAAATAAATAGTGATTTTCATCACTACGCATGAGCAAGTATCCCAAGAAATGAAAATAAAAGAAGGGGGTGAAGAGCTTGAATCCCTAGAATGGTCAATATTCGAAAACCATTGAGTTATCCCCATTACAACAATGGGCTGAATAAATCCTACCTGGCAATGGGGTAGTTCTAATCAATTTATAGATGAACTAGCTTTATGTGGCTTGTATTACCTAGTAGTATAATCCAAATGCATCCAATGGAATAGGATAGATACCTGATAGGATAGATGTTCATGGAATAGGATAGATACCATATGAATTTAGCAATGATATTTAGACGGAAACTAACTATTTTATGCATATCTTTTAATTTACAGAAGCTTATAGAAAAAATCCATACATCTCACAACATCTCATTTCACATATGAATGCTAAAATGATTAATTATTATGATAGGAGTTATCATTTTCATTCACAATTTTCATACATTTTGTGGCGTATTCCATTAGTTTGTAAAACATATTAGATTCATTATTTATATTTTAAATGATTAAAGAATATAGGTTCATTTGTATTATAGCACCCTCATGTAATTAGTGTATTACTTACATTACATTAATCATACCATATCACATGGATTAAATGCATAAACAATTGAAACAAATTAAACATGTATTAACATTCATAATTGAATCCATATAAGCATACATAAATAGTACATATAGATCATATCATCTAAGCATACATCTATCATATAGCTATGGCATGTCATTAGTACATCACATACATATAGCATAAATCACATCATCATATAGGTATTACATCTACTAATGCATCCATAACACAAAATATAAAACCATAAAAATATAACACATAGTGAGTCATAAGAGATGATATCATATATATGTGTAAGTCATGAGTACATCAGATATAAAAATACCCATAGGCTACAAATGTGTAGGTCCTTAGACCTTACACTCAAAATGATATAGACATCATGTCTATCAAGTTGGTCCTGCACCCCATGAGTTGCCTCCACCATATGCACCATCTCTGTGAGGCTATCTGGAGTTAGTATCCATCGATCTCTCAAATCAAGCATCTGATCTATGATTGGACCATACTGATGACTTCCCATACTCACTCCACATGCTCCACTAAGAGCCCCCTACTGTGGACCTATTTGGCACAATGCCACCATGTATCCTAACTAGAAGATCTATGTGTGCTACATATGATGTCTATCACCTTACATCATATACTAAAAGAGCCTATAGTTGTCTGATATCTACACCCCCATCTAAGCCTATCAATCCTTGAGCAACTAGAGTAGATAGTGTAGCCTAAGCAATTTGTGCAACCCTTGGCTATGTCCTGAGAGCATCTCTCAGTAGTCCTGGCATCTATAAGGGCATCCCTAGCTATCAACTATGCCCATAGGAGATCCCTATCTTGTGTAATCTACTTAATATATGTTGTGGCTAAATGTAATTGATCTTATAGAGTGGTCCTCTCCTCTGCACACCCCCACCACTGTCATTGGCTTACACTCAATTGACTTTGCACAAAAGTGAGAGATGTATCTTGCTCCATAACCTACTACTAATTTGTCTATAACTATGCTTGTAGACTATGTACCTGAGCTCATAGTTGGGACACTTCATCATCCAGGATATCCTCCTTAGCTTCATCATATTCATGAGGATCATCCATCTACCCTGTAGCCTAACCCCACTCCTCCTCCACCCTACGATGCACTCATCACCCATCATCACCACTCTCAAAAGCTACCTCACCTCTAGCTCTACCCAAGCTACTACCATTCTATCATAATTGAGTGGTACACCAAGTTTCATACTATACAATGGTCCTAGGATTTAATGCACCTGTATCATGATCTATCTCTTTTTTTAGTGCTATGACTTGGGGTAATGGGAAGTGTATATTTTCCTATTGATGGTGGTAGATGACTGGCCCCTCAGGTACATCCTGTGCAATCCCAAACTACTTGGTGACTCGAGTATAGTAAAAATACTCCCTCACCCTCTTATGGTGCCCCATGAGCTATATGTCATACCTAATGTGAGCCAAGTACCTCCCTACCTCCTCCCAATAAAAAAAATCTAGATAGGGTATCCATATAATCTGATTTTCTTATAATCCAGTTAGTAAATTGATGTAGTGGTCTACATCCCCTACATGTGGTCAGCTCTAGATAGTCTCCACAAATCATGTCCATATTATAGCATAGCACTAATAATCTACTACTATGATTCATACCCCTAAGTATAATCTACCTGGTCAGTCTATGTGGATGTGCTCCCATCCCTAGATTTATAGAAGTAGACTACATCCCACTCCTACTCACCCCCATCACATAATCTGATATAGCTCATTGTAGAGCTATGCCAATAATGCACTCCCCCATGCCATGATTAGAGGCTACTATGAGGTACACTCTAATAGGTCTTGTACCATGTCTAAGAGGTTCCAAGGGAACCTCGCTCCTAATATATCTAGTAGTAGCACATTATAGATAATTTGCATCAGTACAACTTGGCATTGTGAGAAGATATCCACCCTAAACCAGTGCTCAACATGCACCCCTCCATACTCAATATCCCCTAGTGTCTCAGCTGATCTATATTAAAAAAACTAAGAAAAATATACATCCCTAGCTATAGTAGGAGAAGAAATGATGGCCCATCCATCGATGGAAATCCTAAAAAATATGATAGACATTTGAAGAAGTGAGAAAAATGACCACGTCTAATAGATTGAATTGAAATGAAATCTAATGTAATTACTGAATTAAAGCATGCATAAGAAAGATAATAAAGTAAAAAACTAAATTGATAAATGTGTTAAGTAAAATTTGGGGTCCTCCTTGTATTTATTAATTCATCAAATAAACAGTTATAATACATCCCCTTGAGGGCTTTTTAATGTGATACATTTCAATTTATAGAACTTGAGAAATAAAATCCCTTCATGAGATTAATGGCGCATTTCCAGGTGTTATTTTCATAACCCACAATAGAGATCTATACTTGGGCTATGTTTATTCAGCTCCTTAGCTCCTCCCTCATGTGTTAAATACCTATACCTACACACAATATATTGAAATATGTTAATAGCATATGCGTTATGTAAGGAAAACCATGAAAAGTATGCATCTATGAATATAAAAATTATTTATGACTAATCTAAACTACTTCAAATGAATTGTAAAATTACTATGATGTTTAGTACATGATTTTGGAAGGATCTAAGCAGAAATCATAGTGAAATTGTTAGCAAGAATCTATGGTTGTTCATGGGAGGAGCAATTAGCATTGCAATCACAAAAACATTAATCGACCTATCAAATATACTCAAAACTTCACCAAATTTGGATATGATATTAATATAATGCTATATAATTAAGATACATATAAATTAGATCAAAATTGTTGTCCAATTCATGGCCATCCATAGAAGTTCCAACAATACTTGCTAACCATACTAGGGGAGGACGACCACAAAATAGCGTGGTTTTTGCCACCAATTCCACTTGGATTTGGTCAATAATCCTCCTAGGAATATTTTATTAAGATTTGGTAAAATAACTCTATGATTTTATGGGTTTTGGAACAAATAACCATCTCATAGAATACCCTAAAAACACCGTCAATTAAATAGGTTTCCAAGGCAAATAGGTGGGCAAGGATTGAGGGTAAATATTGGCAGCACTTCATGGTCAATAATTGTAGTCTCCTCCTTTTGAATTGGGTGAAAAAAAATCAATTTATATACCAAGAGGGCATAGGGGAAAAATGGGTAAGTTATGGCATGCAAGGCAAGTTTTGCCACTTGGCAATGCATTTGCCATGCATAGGGGGGAAGAGGCCTTCCATTTGGACCTCCAATTTGTAGGCCCTAATGGCCATGATAGCCTTCCAATCTATTATGATTGATTAGTTGGGATAATGGCAGAAATTGATTGCCATTTGTACCACCCTTTGACTTTTTAGGGGTCTAGAACATGGTTGTTCCACCCAGGAATGGTTGCATGTGTCTATCCTTGGGTGGGACAACCATGAACTGTGGCCATCCCTAGGTGGGATGGTCATGGCTACATGCCTCAAAACCCTCCAAAAGTGGGGTAAAACTTCCCAAAAGTGGTTTGGAGCCCTAATTAAACCCTAAGTTTTTCCCAATTGGGCCATATGATATCGCTAAGAGTGGCGCATTAGCAGTATTATCCGATTTACATGATTTTAGTGTCTATAGATGCCCTTTTTTGAGATGCATTGTGTGCAATAGAGTGTTGAGAAAAAATAGATGACTAAATTTTTAAATGATTGAGTTTATTAAGTAACCTAACCAAATTTATATGCCTCAATTATGGAAAGAGCATACATTCTTGGAATCCTTTCTTTTGTCATAGTTGAAGAATTGATTTTGGTATACCTTTCAGTCACACTGTAGTGATAGTTGTACGGGCTTAGGGTATACATGGTCTTGGTTCCTTGTTTCCTTGTAAGATTTTATGTGGGTAAATTATCAAGGCTTAAAGGAGGCCAAGACTTTGCTTTATTGCATTTTTTTATTTTTTACCCCAACGTAGGCTTGAAAATTTATCTTTGGCAAAAATTATTTTGAATGTATGAAAATTGCACTTTTGAGTGTTTAAGTATTGATTTTAATTTGTGAATTCATTATTTGACTACCCCCTCAAGTGATGAGTCGATGAGGGCATGAAAAACTATAAAGTTATGAGTCACTTGACCCATATGACTTAATTGGGATAACCATCAGTTTTACCCATTGTAAGATGTATCAATCCTACTAATATTTTGATCATTTTGATGATATTTCATGGAAACAAAAGACTAAATACCTCCTTCCTGTGGAGGGGTCTAGACACTATGGCCTTATTGGGGATTTAAATAGATAATTTTTAGAGCATCCATGAATTCTTGGAGTTCAATCTTGATCCTTTATTAATTTTGTCAAATTTGACTTGTTTTTGGTGGATTTTAGGCTCTTTTTATGAACTTTTTAAAGTGTTTTTGCAAAAAAAATTGGTGGCCATATTTGGGTGGGATGGATGAACAATTTATGGCCTTCCTAGGATGGAAAAATCATCCAATTATCTGACCATACCATCTAGATACAGTCATGCTTATTGCATTGCTATTTAAGCCCAAAATAGAGTAAATGAGCTCATTTTTGCATTTTCAAACTTGGAAACTTGAGAGGTGAAGAGGAGGAAGTTTTTTTTATGAGGTAGACCACTATTGAGAGTATCCCATTATTAGTATAATCCATCCATAGGACTCATCTAGCGATGGATCCTATGTGAGATGGGTACGGACTGCATTTCCTCCTATTCTTTATTAAATTTGAAATTGTAACGAATTATGCTTTTACCCATAAAAATACACTAAATATTAGTTAAATAACCTTAGTAGTGGTTAAATTTAGGAATGTTAGTTTTATTTGTGTTTCAAATGCCTTGTTTTTCCATTTTTTTGTTGTTTTCTTTCATTTTTAGAGCTATTTTAGGGGTCAAAATGACCCAATTTTGATCAATTTTGGGGGTCATCTCTATATGGGATGGCCACTGGTGGTCATCCCTAGTTTGAATGGCTACAAAATTGGGGGCTGTATCTAGGTGGGATAGACACAAAAATAGGGAAAAATAATCCCTTTTTTAGTCATTTTTTTATATTTTTAGACCTTTTTTATGCATTTTCAGTGCATTTTTAGTGCATTTGTGGTTAACTTTCTTAATTTTGTAAGGTGGTGAAGATTTGATATCAATGTATGACTCTTTTCCAAACCAATAGGGATATAATGGCAAAGGAGTACTGGCAATGGATCGATGCCATTAGTATTAAGCATGTGACATGGTTGGAGCTCGTGGTGAGCAATCAAGCTTATTTGACCTCCTTGATAGACCTACAGGATCCTCAAACCAACACCTTCCACCTTTCTACAGGTAATATTATGATGAATCTAGAGGATTTATATCATATATTACACATTTTTATAGAGCGGTGACATATTGTATCCACACACCAAGATTAGAGAGATGAGGTTATGCAGAGATACTTCAAGGGAGAATGGAAGGAGGCAGTATGCAACCTACCTATCAGAAGGATACTAGTGGATTTATGGTACAAGGTTGATGTATTGACCATTATATATGCTTTATTGATGATTTATCTCCAACATTATTCTACCAGACTTTTCAGGCATCAGGTTTCCCTGAAACCTTTTGGAGTTGGTGTTCACACTGGTAGAGTGCACTGTAGGGCAGCCACTAGCGATGGCTTGGGGTCCTACATTACTGGTACAATTATATGATGAGTTATATGAGATCCACTACCATGGATGGAAGGTATTAGGGTGTAGTTTTATACTATAGGTTTTGGGATGATAGCATATTGTTGTGGACCAATCCTAGGGACTGTCATGGATGACATAAGCATAGCTGGAAGACAAGGATATAGGTTATGATATTTTATGGTAGTGAGCCCAGGATGTGGGTCAAATATATCACTTTGTAGGTGAGTTTTAGCACTAAATAGAGTGTTTTGCATGACTTAGGGTAGATTATGTGACTTGGAGATCTTACAGGGATTGTCCAGTGTGGCCTGATGCTGAGGCATAACTTCATCGAGTGAGGCAAGGGAGATGGCTAGTTGGTCAACTTGGGACTAAGTGAGAGTAATTTTTTGATGCTCAGGTCCTATAGTATTTTGGGCTATGCTAGGGTTTGCCTAGTGAGATATTATTCTACCAATACTATAGGGATGAGATGACACTTATTTGTCCTATGATTGAGGTACTGGGAGAGGAGTTAGATCCTACAATGGATATTCTTGATCTGGACGATGTAGGTATGATAGTAGAGTATGAATCTTAGTGGGTGACACGCTAGTGGCAGGGAGAGGGGCCACTAGGAGGTAATGCAACTATGGTAGTAGAGGAGGCTAACATAGATGTTGCATATGAGTAGGGTTATAATGAGGCTCTAGATGATGAGGAGCCAAATATGGGTGAGCAACATGTACATTGTCAGGTAGCAGATGAGTGGATGGACCTCCTTGACTTAAGGGGTCTAGGGGATGAATTGGGTGAGGGTGACTTTGATGATAAGGGAGTGTAGGCACAACTAGTAGCATGAGATGCTATGATTACTAAGATATGGGGTGATCTTATCAAAGGTATACTGGAGCACGTAGAGGAGGTAGCTCTCCTATAGGCACAAGTGCAAAGTGCACGAGCTAAGATTGATAGGCATGTAGTAGAGCTAGCTACCCTTCAAGTATAGAGTGGAGTAAATGAGACCTATCCAAGGGGTATGTAGTAGTGTCAAGATGGCCAGACTATGATAGGAGGTGATACAGCTTCAAGATTTAGTATGGGATCTCAAGGCTCATTGTCATGAGGAGTGAGCATTTACCCATATTTTGGAGGATGAGATAGAGCACCTTAGGTCACACCAGAGTCGAAGGAGTGGTACAATATAGTCTATTGCAAGGATGAGAGCTCCCAACACTACATAAAGGATAGACAAGTTAGGGAGTAGTAGATCTAGGAGTTCTCACTGGACACTGACTGAGGATGGAGGTGAGAGTCATAGTGTTGATCCTGTGTGACCATGGATTTTGAGACTCTATGGATCTTTTTGATATTTTGGGACTTATGAGGTCTAAGGACCCACTTTATTGTAGCCTACATGTAGTTTATGGATGATGATGTAGCTTTGGTTCCATATATATATATATATATATATATATATATATATATATATATATATATATATATATATATATATATATGAGATTTTTTTATCATTATGTGTTTCCTTACTACTTTATGAGATGTATGCAATGCATATATTTGCTTTAATGATGTTTGGATGGATGCCTAACATGTATGCATGTATTTATAATATGATGTGATTTTATTATACGTATATATGAATATGCCTAATGAAATGGATGATTTACTAATATGTATGTTGAATTTATGATTACTAGTTGACACATTAGATGCTAGCACCATAAATTGTACAAAATTTATCTTATCATTGTAATTTTATCATGACACTATGTAATGGCTTGTGAATATGTAATGTAACAAAACATGTAATAACATGATATGAAATGAAATAAATAATATGAGGTTATATGGTGTGTTTGGTATTTTTAGGAGACTTAAAAATTCTAGTTACCTAATAAAAATTTGTATAGTAACCATGCAAGATTTTTGGCAAAGTATAAATCTGCTAAGATGATCAAGATATTCAATATCCATGTGTGTGCATTGTGAGCTCATTGTTATGATAACACATAAAGTTACCCCAGTTCCAAATAGTATTTATGTATCCCATCTATATTGAAGATCACCCTATGAGTATCATTATCCTGAGTTTTGTATGTAGTTGGATTAGACCATTAGGCAATAAATGCTACCAAAAGTTAGCTCATCTGCATGCAAACATTGGTCTGTACAAAAGTAGGTTGCTTATGTGGTAGATATATCATCATGTGTAAGGATAACACCATTTATAGGTAGGCTTGATGCCACCCAACCTATAATGAGGATCACCTTATGGTTCTCTAATGCTAAGAATTCTAGGGATTCAAGTTTAGTACTCCCTTATTTTCTTTTATCTTTGAATTATGTTAGGGAGTTGCTCATTTTTGTTTATGGTGAACAATGTATTTTTGGTAGTGGTGAGAACCACTGTTTATTTTACTTTTTGCTAATGGTAAAACCCACTTTTTATTTTGAATAGTGCTAAGTGCTAACAATCACTATTTATTTTTCATCTTAGATACTTACCCCAATTTATTGTGAAGTAAGGGAATTTGATTGTTTAAAGTAAGGAGGAACTTATCCTTTTACCAATTCTCGACATATTTGAACCATTCGCATAGGGGGATGAGTGAGATACAAATTTTAACTTAGGGTAACATGGACCACTTTGTAGGTTTCATATTTCCTTGTGCTAAAATTGGATTTATTAATGTGAAATGTGTTGGTATTTTGATGTATACAAGGTATAATCTAAGCAGGATCTACCTTCTAGAAATCATGATAGCTTTCTACAAAATCTAAAAAGAAAACTAGAGATGGCTGAGTGACCAAAAACCTTAAATATACCTTATGAATAATGTCTAAGTGAAGGGAAATAGACACATTATAGAATGTGGATGGAAATGAAAAATATAATGTAAATAGGTGGTAAATTGATCTTTCACAACATTGATTGTGATATATACCTAGTATACAAAATTGGTTCTAGATATGTATGATCAAATTCTAACAATACACAATGTAAATGATGATGATGCATAATGCAAGTGATGTTGTGATGCAATAATATGAAATGTAATGCAATGCTCTATTTTTATATTTTTTATTTTTTAATGATGTTTTTGGATTTTTGATATATGTATATACAATTTGACCAATGGGCTTAGTGAATTCCATTAGGGATTTTGGGTGACCAAATGGCTTATAGACACCTTTGGGGTATTTTGGGTGACCAAAGGGCTTATAGACACCTTTGGGATATTTTGGAGTGAACTAGATAGTCGTAGACCGCCTAGGGGTATTTTAGGGTGACCTAGATGGTTGTAGACCACATAGGGATGTTTTAGGGTGGCCTAGATGATCATAGACTACCTAGGGGTATTTTAGGGTGGCCTAGATGGTCGTAGACCACCTAGGGGTGTTTTACGGTGGTCTAGATGATCGTAGACCACCTAAGGGTATTTTAGGGTGACCTAGATGATTGTAGATCACCTAGGAGTATTTTAGGGTGACCTAGATGGTTATACACCACCTAGGAGTGTTTTAGGGTGACCTAGACAGTTGTAGACTACTTAGAAGTGTTTTAAAGTGACCTAGATGGTCATAGACTACCTAGGAGCATTTTAGGGTGATCTAGATGGTTGTAGACCACCTAGGATTATTTTAGGGTGATCTAGATTATTGTAGACCACCTAGGAGCATTTTAGGGTGACCTAGATGATCGTAGACTATCTAGGAGCATTTTAGGGTGACCTAGACAATCATAGACCACCTAGGAGCATTTTAGGGTGACCTAGATAGTTGTAGATCACTTAGGAGTATTTTAGGTTGAAAAAAGAGTTTATGGATACCTTTGGGGCTTTTTGTAACTTTGATTGCTTTGGTAATTTTAGGAGGAAGGTGTAATACCTTATGTACCCACAAAATTTGTGGTGATCAAAGGAAGCGAGGATGGTGTGATACCTTTAGGATCCTCAATTTTATTTATTTCTTGTGATGTAAATAGTGGGGAAGGTGTGACACCTTGGATACCTCCAATATGGACTATGTTTGATGCAATTTTATTGTCTTGGCTAGGAGGAGTGATAGACATTGACTACCCATATTGTGGTAGGTGTAGACACCTAAAACATGTCATGTTTAGGGAGACTAATCACATAGGCACACTCATAGGTCATGTGACAAAACCTTGGGACCTTCCAAGTATCAAAAGTTGTTTTCACCACTCATTTGGGGTATTTTCAGCCCATCCAAGCTTGGCCACTATGGACCAGATTGTTTGGATTCTGGTTTCTACAACTCAGAGTGGCCAAACCTTAGCCACTATAGACAATAGTGGCTAAACCTTAAATGCATTTTTTTGCCAATCTAGCCTAATATCAAGCGGAAGTGGTAGTCTCCATATAATAATACCGAGCGGGGACAACTTTGAATTCCTCCTTACATCTAGTCTACATGAAAGACTCAAGTTTGGATTTAGAAATCAGTTAACTACCCCTCAAAGGTAGACAAAAGCTCAAATTATCATGCTAACATCCAATGCGTATGAAGGATTCAGTACTAGGGTTTGAACGTTGACCTAGGGCTTCAAAAACTTTATAAGGAGCAAACCTAAAAGCACTAGGGGACCTTATTTTATCAATCAAGAGAGAGAGAGAGAACATCACATATCACATATCAGAACTTTGAATAGGTTGAATCATTGAGGAGAGCTTTTGGATACTTGGAGAGCTTCCCTTGGAGATCATTTTTGTGGTGAAGCCCTTTCATATTGGAGAGCAAATCTGAGCACCCTTGAGGAGCAATGAAGTGCTAGCCATCTGATAGGTAATCATCCATGCACATACAATAATCATTTAACATTAGTAGTAGACTTAATCCCATAGCATTTTGATAAATAGAGATAGATTTCACCTTAGTAGCCATTGTCTTGGATAGTGGCCCGTAACCTAGTCTAGGATTTTGGTGATAGTTTCTTTTATTCTACTTTATTCATGTTTGCATATCATTAGCATAAGCTTTATTTTAGTTATTTGTGTTCATAGTACTAATTTTATTGCATTTGTTTTCATTATGCTAACAACCTCATATGGGAGGAAATCTTGGATATCTAAGCATGTGTTGTTTCATTTATTATAAGGCTATAGGTTCATCGGATAAATTTGCAACATACGAGAGCAAGAGGATCCCTCTAGGAATCAAACCTAGATAAGGAGGCATTTGTAAGCCCTCATATAGTTTTGTGTGCATCATTCGGAAGCCTGTAAAGGTGCATCACCCCTTGCTAGGGGATATTTTATACATCTGCTACCCTCTTTGTGTAAAATCATGTATCAAATGAAGGGTATCCCATAGAGGGATTTCTATGTAACTGGATCTTGGAAATATCAATACAAAGCATTCATTCATTTATTTCTTCATACTTTAGCTACACCTTTATTTTATGCTTTTTCATTTAATGCATGTTAAACGTTAAAATATTTAATAATAATCACAAATAGAGTGAGTGGATGGTGTGTCGCTTCCCCATTGTCACTACAAATGGTGATCATGGTGGTACCCCCACCAAGTTTATTTTTTGCTGTAGACACCTAAAACATGTCATGCTTAGGGGAGCTACTCACATAGACACATTCATAAGATCAGATGACATAATCTTGGACTTTCCAAGCATCAACAGTGGTTCTCACCACTCATTTGGGGCCTTTTCAAGCCATCCAAGCCTAGCCGCTCAAGCCAAGAGTGACCAGATCCTAGCCGCTCAAGCCTAGAGTGGCTAGACCTTAGCCACTGTAGACGACAGTGGCCAGATCTTAGTCACTAGATGACAATGGCTAAACCATAAAAGTAGTTTTACCGACAAACAGGCCTAATCACGGGTGGAAGTGGTAGTCTGCATGCAATAAAGGTGAGCGGGAGTAACTTTGCATTCCTTTTCATGACCAGTTCACATAGGAGACTTGAGTTTGCATTTAGACTTTAGTTAACTAGCCTCCAAACATAGACAAAGGACAAAAGCTTCTCATGCTAACGACCAGTTTGCATAGGAGACTCAAGTTGGCAGTTATATTTCAGTTAACTAGCCTCCAAACATAGAAAAGACAAAAATCTTCTCATGCTAACTCTCACTACGCATGAGAAATTCATTCCTAGGGCTTGGACATAGACCTAGGGTTTCACACTATAAAAGGTGCAAGCCTAAGAGCACCAAGGATCTATCTTTTATCGATATTGGAAGAGAGGAGAGACATATTTTATCTAAGAGATCTTTATCCAGACAATTTATCAGGATAGGTCATTGAGGAGAGCTTTCGAGACTTGGAGAGTTCCCTTGGAGATCACGTGTACGGTGAAGCCCTGACAGATTGGAGAGCATAGCAACCATTATTTCAACATCGGATACAAGCTTTGATCCATAGCTTTGGAGCAAAGAGGATGAGAGTCACTTTAGCGGTCGTTGTCTTGGACAGTGGCCCGTAGGCTTAGCTTAGGGTTTTAGACATTAGATTCATTATTTTTTTAGCATATCATTAGCATAGCATCATTTCATTCATTCGCATTCATAGCATTAGTCTAATTTGCACTTGCTTTCATTTGTTATATTCATTGCTAACAACCTCATCCGGGGAGGTATTCTCGGACATCTAAGCGTGTGTTGTTGTTTCATTGCTTACAGGGCCACAAGTTCATCGGACGGAATCTGCAACATACGAGAGCAAAAGGGATCCCTCTAGGAAATAGGCCTGGAGAAGGAGGCATCTGTAAGCCCTCATACATTTCCATGTGTGAAACCGGGAAGCTTTTTGAAAGTGCACCACCTCTTCATGAAAGGGGCACTCTTTGCCTATTTGTAACCTTATTGTATCAAAATGGGTATCCCTAAGAGGGACCGACATGTAACCGGGTTTCAATACAAATAAAGAGATCCATATTTGTTATTTTTATGTTATATGCTTTTCATTGTCTTCCATTTCATTTTGGGTTTTTAATACATTGCAAGTAGCATAAAAAGAGTGGTGCATGCATCCCGAGGTCGCTACAGATGGTGATCATGGTGGGACCTCCACTGATTTTTCATTTTTTACCTAAATACTAACTTAGTTTTGTGTGCAGGTCTAGCCGCTCTGAGCTACAGTGGCCAGAAATCAGCCGCTCTGAGCTACAATGGCCAATAGAGCTTTAGCCGCTCCCACTAACAGTGACCAAGAACCAGCCACTTTGGTCAACAATGACCAGAACTGGAGAGCAGCAGAGGATAGAAACAAGGTTCTCTGAGATGGATTAGAGGTTGGTACAACCTCTCTGATATTTTACAACTTTCTATTTGCTTCTATGTGTCTAAAATAGAGAACTTAAAGCACATTTATGTTTGGAAATTGAAAGAATAAAAGGAGAAAGAATTAAGCATTTTGCATATCTTAGATCTTCTTTTAGATTTCCACTAGGCATTGCTAGGAACAATGGCTTATGCCTAAAAATTTCACCCTAGAATCCAATGTGCTAGACATTGTATGTTGTTTGCTTGCTTTGAGGCCCTGCTAGAGGCCATAGCTGCACGAAATAAAGTGCGCTCATACAAATCATAGTAGTTCATGCATCTTTCTGAATATTGAAATGTATTTTTGCACTTAGGCATATAGGAAAGACTCATTGCTGCTATATGATGCACTTTATGTTACGCAAGCTTAAAATGAACACCACACACGCACGTCTCATTTAAACATTGGGGAGTTGGATTTCATCACCAACCTTCAATTCAGTCCAGTGACGTTGGAATTCATCTCCTTCCACTGGTTTACCCCCTAGAGCTTCCTAGAAATGGATTGAGAAACTTACTTATAGTGATACTAAGTTACTTGTGCTCAAACTATCTCCCACTATTGGAACAATCATTGGTTTAGAGTGGAAGAGCTAGGCGAACCCCCCACTAGGTCTTCAGTGGTGTACCCTAGCTTCTTTTGAGAAAATCATGTTTGGCATGGGTGTACTTGATTGTCACTATGGATGAGTCTTCTCATTCTTAATCCAAGAACAAGAGCAAGAAATCAAAATAACAACACATCAAAACACACCAAATAGTTTAGGGCACACTTAAATCGATAATCAAGATAAACATTTGTTTGGTATTGTGTGGCTATTCCTAAATTACAACTCAAAAGATCAATTCATAGACAACATGGTCAAAACAAGAAGTAAACACCCTCGGTCTGATATCGAGGGAGAGACTGAAGCAACTCATACCCATAGGCGGAGTCATAGTAACATTGAATGACCTACCCGTAAGACCATGAGACGTAGCTCCATGAGCCTAAGGGGTGATAACTCAACCCTTGGGGGATCTCCTCGAGAAACCCCAAGTAGGGAACCACATCATGGAACAAATGTCACATAGACAAAAAGAGGCTTCACAACCATCCTCATCAAGGAGACATGAGGAGACCTCAAGGGCCTCCTCTAAACACACAAAAACATCTCAAAGATGTGAGGAAGCTTCAAGGGCTTCCTCCTCACATGGACATAAAGAAGGTTCTAAAACTCATTCTTCACATAGGGATGATGAGACTGCTACATCTCCATCCACATGGAGAAAACATGTCACCACAAAGCCCTCTTCATCAAGAAGGCAAGCAAGAGTTGCAACACCTCAAGATTCACAAGAAACATATGAAATAGGTCTACCCACTGAAGGGCAGGAAACTAGAGCTACATCTAGTCATGGGAATCAGATAGAAGAAACCCTTCACACAAAAGGAAATATTCCCATAGACTATGACCTCATAGGAGTGAATGGCACCCCATGGGACCAGCCATGGAAAACAAGACAACTAGATGGGTTGGATCGGTTTCCTACATGACCAACTCAAAGAACTATAGCTACTGAGAACTCTGCATCTGGAAGCTCATGAACTATGACTTCTAAACACATCTCTCAGTCTAGGGGTACCTCAGAGTGACCCCATAGTAGACGCATGGAGTCTGATCATAGGGATACTCAATAGTACACTGAACAAGTCACATTAGCTAGCAAGAGTATAGGTACAATAGAAACCTCCTCGAGGAATCTATGAGTCAAGACAACAAGAACAGAGTTAGATAAACATGAGTCTTCTATGATAGCACAAACTGACCATGTGAGGTGGTTATAAAATGCATTACGTAAGGAGTGAGAGCTAGTGGAAGCTCTCGAATAGGATAAACAAAGAGAAAGACTCTTGCACCAACATGAGCAATGCTTAAGAGAGCAAGTTGAGCGGCTAGCTCTTAGAAATTTATAGACAAATGGTGGTAACCACCAAAGAACTAGATGCACTGACTCACCTAAGGAGAGGCACACTAGACAAGATAGCCCACAATGAAATCACCCACCAAACCATGAATGAAATCCAACTAGTGGGGAAAGGGCAAACATAACAAACCAGGATCACAATCCTGAGTCCCCTCATAGGAGGGAGGAAAATAGAACAAATCAAATGGATAGAGAGTTACCTCCATTGCCACTATGAGTAGGCCTACAAGAGGAGGAAATCTATGCATCAAAGGCATTTCAAGAGCTTGCTGAAAAGATGAAAGCCTTTGAGAAACAAGAGGCAGCTGGGAACTCACCAACATTGAGAAAAATACACAACCAACCATTGTGCCCATCAATCCCTAGCCCTCCATATCCTAAGCACTTTGAGATGCCTAGGTTAGAAAAATTTAAGGGTGAAGAGGATGCACAAGAGCACATCACCAATTTTATCAATGCATGTTTTCATCTTGAAGACAATGATGCTCTCATGCTAAGAACATTCATAATGACATTTTTAGGTGTTGCCACTCAATGGTTCAACCAACTACCTAAGCATAGCATAACCAACTTTGAACAACTAGTAAACGCATTCCTAAAGAGTTTCTCCTTTGGTGCTAAGAAGAAGGTGAACCTTTCAGACCTGGCCAACTTGAAACAGTATGATGATGAGCCAGTAATGGATTATGGGAATAGATGGAGAAAAGTCATGGTAAAATTATCATTCTCCATTCCCACAGAAGAGATCATTCACATGTTCACCAAAATTTGTTCTAAACACATCTCCCTCTTGCTACAACTTCAGTAGTATCCTTCATTTGAGGAAGCTTTGGCATAGGCCAAACTCATCGAAGACATAAAAGTAGATGAGGGAACCATTAAACTCCAAAACAAAAAGGAGTGGAACAAGAATGGTAAGAATGACAAGTACAAATAGAAGTAGGGCAACCCTACTCTAGTCAATCAAGTCGTATTGGCTACACCCAAGGATGGGGGTGCACAACAACCCTAGAACTATCAAGCACATCCCCCACCAGCCAATTACGACCAAAGGAACAATCAAGGGTGAAATAGAGAATGCAAGCCACCTCGCTATTTCATGCCTCTGACAGAATCAATGCAATCAATCTTTAATCAGCTGAGCGAGGCCAGGAGGATCAGATTTCTTGATATACCTCTTATAGATCCCAACCATCCTAAGCCAAAAGGATATAGGGAAGATCAATTTTACCCTTATCACAGGATACCGGGGCATGACATTGAGGCTTGCATTGGTTTTAAGCATCAAGTGCAAAACATGATTGAGGTAGGAGAACTCAAAGTTGACAACCCACTGGCTCCCGATAACAGAGACATGGGCATATACAGAAACCCATTGCCCAATCATGAGGCCCCTAGAGAGCAAGGGGCCCAAGTCAATCAGGTTCGAGCTGATATACCTACCCATGGATGCATTGGGATGGTTGAGATTGTTAACATAGCAACAAGGACTAGGTGGTATGGTCAACCACAACCTCCTGCAGCTCCCATGAATGTCCCAGCCGCACCTAGGTAGAGGTAAGACAACCTTCCAGGTCCACCAACATGACCTATGGTAACTATCCGGAGTAGATTGGAGCAAAACCTATAGATGACTCCAGCTAAGTTATCCATCTATGAGCTCATACAATAGTCCCCAAAGCATAGGGAGACTCTAATGGAAATTTTAAGGACAATTGAGCTCCAACCACAAGATGCGAATGCATTCACTCACTTTGTGGGACAAGTACAAGAATGCCAGGAACCTGTAATTCGATTCTATGATTATGAGATTAAGACAGTACCTACTGCCTTACCAGACCCTCCGCTAAACATTGTGGTGGCAATCAATGACTTACCTTTCAAGAGGGTCTTGGTCGATACAGGTTCATCAATAAACATCATTACAACAATAGCAATAGAGCACCTCAAGATCCCCAAGTCCAATATCATTCCAAGAGCTTACACATTGAGAGCTTTTAATGATGCTTTATGCAATACTATGGGAATGATAGTCCTACCCATCAAGGTGGGGCACAAGACCATCCCTGTGATGTGTCATGTCTTGGAAGGAGCTATGCAGTACAACATCCTCCTAGGGCATCCTTGGATAAGGGCCATGAAGTGTGTTCCTTCGATCTTGCACCAGTGTGTCAAGTATGTGCATGAAAACAAAGTCTATGTGGTTCTAGCCGATGAAGAGCCTTTTAAATACATCCATCAGGTGGACATTCTAGGAGAATTTGTAATTCCTTCTACCCACCTGTACGTAGCACCTTCATCTCCAACCACACAAATGGATAACAAAGACAAAAGGGTAAGAAAAGACCCATGCACATCAACACCTCCTAGTGCACTCAAAATAGTCAATGCTTCTAAAGTACCATCAACATCAAAACCAAAAGATAATCAGAAGCTAAAGGTACCCTTAGTCAAAGAAGAAAGGCCCAAGGAAGTGCCAACTATAGCCATTGCTAAAATTCCAAGTCCTATGGAAGAAGAAGATCTTCAAGATCAAGATGAAGATAGTGATTACCACCCCGCTTCACCAGTATCATCCGTAGGGTCATCCACGTCGCATGCATCAATACACTTGGCAAGCATAGGCATAGGGGAGTACCTTGTGTAGAACATTACCTTTACACCTATCATTGAGTCTACACAAAACATGGGAAGACCTAAGGACTTGAGGCCACCAGTGGGAATAGTGGTTCCACTTGGAATCCCTCCCAACCAAACCAATTTTGTCTATGTCGGCCTGGACTGTGCCCATAAGTCTTCAGACATAGAAGAGGATAGTGATGAATTATTCATGGTCAATGTTCATTACCTCTCTAATCCTGAGTTTTCTCTAAGCTACTTTGAGCATTGCCATTGGCATGGCTATGGCCTTGGTATATATGAGCAAGGGTGCAGGTGGCCATACGAGCCACAATATCAGCTTCCCTACGATAGGTTTGGGTTAGGCTATTATATTGGAGGTCGAGATGACTCTCTTGTAGTAGCATTGGATAGATTAAGCTTAGGGTTAGGAGAAGACATCGATTTCATTCCTTATCACCCCCTAAGAATAGGAAATTTGAGCAATAGACAAGTGGCCATGGTGAACGTACCACCACCAAAAATTTATCATCCAAACATCTCAATTGATTCCACCCCAATAGGGTACAACTCATGGGATGAGGAGAATGGATATGAAGCAAGTGATGATGAGGTGCAACTTGGCTTAGCCTACCAGGGGCCTCACTATTTACAAATATTCACATGGTCCATCCATAATGAGAGTGGGTATACATCAGATGAAAGTGACTATGAATCAGAAGACTCAATAGAAAGAGCCTACTTAGGCCTGAGCCATCAACCCCTGACTTTGGGGCAAGAGACAAATGCAAATGGATTCTTCATAAGTGATGAAGAATATGAAGATGAAATAGAGATGGCCTACTTGGGGCCAAGGCATGAGCCCCTTGTCTTAGGGCCGCATACCAATGCTAATGGTTTCTGGATAAGTGATGATGACTTTGAGGATGAGACCGAGATGGCTTATCTTGGGCCTCACCACTTGCGACAAGTCAATGAGCTAGTAGAGAGAGGTGGCACTCCATGCTATAGACCCTCATCTATGATTTTTGGGGAGACCTATTGACCTAGCTGCCATTCACCAGATGGTCAATCCCCCTCCACCTACATTCAGAGAGTGATTAGAGCCCAATGATCCTATTATCCACCCTACTCATGGGCCAGATCTAGAAATTCCCATTCCTCTAGAGCCTCATCATAAGTATGGAAGGGAAACCCCTAAGATAAGATTGCACCCATGTGGTCCTGGAGATTTCATCCCATCCATCAACATGATCTCCATTGATTTGACCACTCCACTTCATAATCCAGTAGATCCTACCAAATCATTGCATCTTGATATAGAGGCTATTGATTGGGATCATGCTAATTCACCCATAGAGCCTGAAGACCTCTTCCCCAATGAAGAGATGTTACAACCATTCCATTTTGCATCAGGTTGTGCATATGACATCTTCCATGTTGGTTTGGAACCTGAGTCAGTAGGTCCTATAAATCCTGTCGATGACATTCATTTGATACCCATGCCTCATCAACTAGAGGATGGGTCACATATGGCTATAGAAGTGACTTTCGAGGTGGACATCAGTGATGATCCTACCCAACCAAGAAAATTCAAGTTTGGAGAAAGTCTATCTCCAGAGGAACAAGCCATCCTAATTCCTCTCCTCAAAGAGAGGCCAAATATTTTTGCTTGGACTTACAAAGACATGCTAGGGATAGATCCAAAGTTAGTCATTCACAACCTTTCATTGGATCCCATGAAGAAGCCAATCAAGCAAAAGTTGAGGAAAATGCATCCAACCATCGCTTTGATGGTGAAGAACGAATTGCAAAAACTACTAGATGCAGTATTCATAGTTCCTATAGACTACCCTGAGTGGGTGTCGAACATGGTACCCATGGGGAAACCTGATGGAAGAGTCCGTATCTACATAGACTTCAGAGATTTAAATAGGGCAACACCAAAGGATTCATTCCTATTGCCAAACATAGATGCTCTTGTAGATGCAACCGTAGGTCATGAGATGCTCTCCCTAATGGATGGTTTTTCTGGATACAACTAGATCCAGATTAAGCCCGAAGATCAACATAAAACTACTTTCATTACTCCATGGGGAACATTCTATTACAAAGTGATGCCATTTGGTCTCAAAAATGTTGGTGCCACATATCAGTGGGCCATGACATACATATTCCATGACTATATGCATAAGATCTTAGAGGATTACATGGATGACTTACTGGCCAAGTCCCTATTGTGGCAAGAGCATGTTGAAGTCCTTAGACAAGTCTTTGATCACCTCATAGAACACAATGTTCGATTGAATCCTAAGAAGTGTGTATTTGGCATAACTTCTAGCAAGCTTTTGGGATTCATCGTATCCAAGAGAGGCATCGAAGTAGATCCTACAAAGGTAAAGGCTATATTGGAAATGGCCGCCCCTACCAACATTAGGGAGTTGAGGAGCCTACAAGGCAAGATAGCATCCATCAAAAGATTCATCACATAATTATCAGACAAATGTCGACCTATGAATCGGTTGCTATGCAAGGAGGTCCCCTTTCATTGGGATGAAGAATGCCATCAAGCCTTTGTAGAGATCAAAACTTATCTAGCAACACCACTAGTATTGGCTCCACCAAGGCCAGACATACCATTTTTACTATATATATCGGCTACTGATTTTGCATTGGGCACCATGTTAGCCCAAAAGAATGCACAAGATAAAGAGCAAGCCATATATTACATTAGTCGCACCTTGGTGAGTTATGAGCTAGGATATGCGTATGTCAAAAAATTGTGTTTAGCAATGGTCTTTGCAACTCGAAAGTTGTGACACTACATGTTGAGCCATACGACCTACATCATATCAAAACAAAATCCTTTGTAGTACATGATGAGCAAGACATATCACAATACACGTACCACAAAGTGGATCATGCTATTGATAGAATTTGATCTAGAGTTCATAAGCCAAAATTCCATCAAGGGACAAGTCATAGCAGATCAATTAGCAGAGGCGCCTCTTCAGGATAACAAGCCTCTCACCATAGAATTGCCTGATGATGCGGTCTTTGCATTATCAGATCCGCTAGAACTCGAAGAACCTAAGAAAGAAAGAGACATGTCATTGTTCTTCGATGGTTCAAAGTGTGAACAAGGGGGTGGAGCAGGGATTGTCTTTATCACACTACAGGGTGCTCCATTGCCCTTATCATTCAAACTAGACTTCCCTTGCACAAACAACAACACAGAATATGAAGCATTGATCTTGGGACTCCAAACAGCCATAGCAATGGGCATTAAAATATTGAATATCTTTGGTGACTCCTTGCTCATAGTAAACCAGGTCAAAGGACTATTTCAATGTAGGTGCCCACTCCTGAAGACTTACAAGGAACTTGTTGACACCTACCTAGCCCGGCTGGAATGGTATGACATCGAGGCAATCCCTCATACGTCAAATAGATTTGTAGACACCATGGCCTCTTTGGGATCCTTAATCCCTCAGAATCCATCTATTGATTTTACAACCATTCATGTGAAAGTGCTTTCGCACTCAGCAATACATCGTGAAGCTTTTGACAATCAAGAATCAGTCAACATGATCAACATTGAACCAAATTAGGATTGGTCCTTCGTAGCTAGAGATTTCTTGCAAATGGCACCTTGGGGGTCTTTGATCTCCCAAGGACCTATGGAGTGTGGTGCAACCATACACCATAGAGTTGTTCCTCAATCCATGTTCACCAACTCGAGAATGTAGGAAAAGCAAGCCATATTTTCTATAGAAGTCATGGCTTATCAAGATTGGCTTTCCCAACTGTGGGACTTCCTAAAACTTGGAATAGTACCTCAAGGTTTGTCACATATTGAAAGGTGAATATTCAAATAGAAAGCAACAAGATACATCTTGCTAGGAGAAATCCTCTATAGACGAGGATATGATGGAGTATTACTCCATTGTCTTGAGCCCCAGGAAGCATCCTGGGCAATTTTGCAAGCTCACGATGGCACATGTGGAGGGCATTTTAGTGGCATGGCCATCATTAAGCGCATCTTGAGAATGGGTTACTATTGGCCCACCATGGAAAAGGACTACTATGAGTATGTCAAGAAATGCATTAAGTGCCAGCATCATGCAAATCTAACGCACTTACCATCGCAAGCCTTGCAACCCATCCAGGAAGCATGGCCATTCTCATAGTGGGGACTAGACTTGATTGGGAAGATCTCACCCCCATCCTTAGGCTGACACACATTCATCATAATGGCCATAGAATACTTCACTAAATGGGTGGAAGTGATCCCCTTAACATCAACAACTGGACCAAGGATTGCGGAGTTTATACTCCATAATATCATAAGTCATTTTGGGGTCCCTTCGAAGATAATATCGGATAATGGGCCATCTTTCAAGAACAAAAATGTGTGTGCTTTAATGAACAAATACCATATTCAGCATAGTTTTTCAACGCCTTATTATCCACAAGCAAATGGGCAAGCAGAAGCCTCAAACAAAACAATAGTCTCCATCTTGAGGAAGACAGTGCAAGACAATCACAAGGATTGGCACATGCAGTTGCCTCTTGCACTATGGGCATACAGGACTAGTATATGGATGCCCACTGGGGCAACACCATTTTCACTAGTATATGGCACTGAGGCCATCATGCCACTAGAGTTGGAAATTCCAACTCTACGCATAGCATTAAAGGACTTCATAGATGATGATATCGTGCAACAAGGCCGCCTTGATCAATTGATGCTTCTTGATGAATGCTGAGTCAATGCTTTAGAGCATCTTCACATTTACCAAGATCGCCTTGTGTGAGCTTACAATAGTAAAGTCCACTTAAGGGAATTCAAGGTTGGAGATCTAGTGCTCAAAGAAAACCAATAGAATTCGAATCTGCCACTGCATCTGCGAGACAAGTTCATGGCAAACTGGATAGGCCCATACATGATTTCATAGAGAGTTGGGCCTGGAGCATATCACCTTATATCATTAGATGGTGTTGAGGAGCCTGAACCTCTCAATATCATTCACTTAAAGGCATTCTACACATAAAAAACAAAAACATTCAAATATGTCAAAAATACAAAAAAATTCAAATATGTCAAAAACACAAACAAATCATAAAAACATAAAATTTCAAAATACAATCAAAGATCCAATATCCAACCTTGGTCAAAATCAAATTCAAAATGCTCCAAGGGTATTCAAACCTTTGGTCAAATCAATTCAAAATGCTCCAAGGACATTCAAGCCGCTTGGTCAAAATCAAATCAAAATGCTCCAAGGGTATTCAAACCGCTTGGTCAAAATCAATCAAAATGCTCCAAGGGAATTCAAGCCACTTGGTCAAAATCAATTAAAATGCTCCAAGGGTATTCAAACCACTTGGTCAAATTCAATTCAAAATGCTCCAAGGGTATACAAACCACTTGGTCAAATACAATAAAAAAGCCTGGTAATTCATCCCACTTGGTCAAAATCAAAAAGCTCCAAGGGTACTTCATGCTACTTGGTCAAAATAAAAAATCCCCAAAGGCACAATAAGCCCTTTGGTCAAATCAAACAAAAATACAAAAACAACATAAAAATAAAAAATACAAAAACAATTGCATCTCACATCTTGCATCCACATAATTGCATTACATTTTTACATCCATTACAATTGCATATGTCATGAGAGCCTTAAAAGTGATACCAAAGTTTATCGCACAAATCATTCAAATCCATACCTCCATCAACACATGTGTGTAATTGTGTTTTTCAACACAACCATTATTTGTTGCTATACATAATATACTAAGGTTTTTCAGTTAATCAACCACACCTAGTGATCTTATCAACTTTTGTGGAAAACAATCTTGGTTAGTAGAAGGTAAGGTCTAGCCATGATAATGCCTTGGATATTCAAGATCTCATCACTAATTGAAACACTAAAATCCTAGTTGGTACAAGGAAAAGATGAAAGTTGCAAAGCGGTCTAGGTTACCTTAAGCGAAAAGGATCTTCCTTGCTTATCCCCCTATGCAACCGGTTTAAAGGTGTTGAGAATTGGCAAAAGGACAAGCTTTGCCCTATCCAAATCCCTTGCTTAAATCAAAATAAGCAAAAACCCAAAGCAAAGTACATATTCAAAAATCCAAGCATACAGTCCAGATTTCAAAGCAATGATCCGATACACAAATCAGAAATTCCAAGAAACCTCGCTCAAAGAAAAATCAATAAAAAATAAATAATGATTTTCATCACTACATATGAGAAAAATAAACAGTGATTATCATCACTACAAGAATCCTCGCTCAAAAGAAAAAATCAATAAAAAATAAACAGTGATTTTCATCACTACATATGAGCAAATATCCAAAGCCAAAAGGAAGAAAATAAGGGAATAAAGCTTGAATCCCTGGAATTCTCAGCATTGTACAAAACTGGAAGGAGAGATCCTTACACATGACGATATGTCTATCACAATTGCTTCATGCATTTGTGTAGACCAATGTTTGAATGTGGATGAGCTAGCTTAGGTAACCCAATATTGCCTAGTGGTATAGTCCAACTAAGTCCAACATAAGGATGAGATGAACACTTGAGAATCCCTGATCTTAGCAATGGGTTGAAAGAATCCCACCTGACATCGGAGGAAATGCTTGAGTTCTATCTCAAAATATACAATCATTTGCACACACAGAGATCATGAATATCTAGGTCCATGGTAAAAGCCTTACTTTTCAAAAGTCTAGAGTGGTCAGTAGATAGCTATTGATAGGGTAACTAGAGTGTTTGAATCTCTAGAAAGCCCCAAAAATTCTTACATAGCAACAAATCATATCATCATTCACACCATCACTTTCTTTATAAGATTCTATAAATTAGGGGGTATCAACATAGTAGGACAGATACCGCATATATATTAGAAATAGTATATAGATGGCCACTGACTACTTTATATCTTTTAATTTACAGAAACTTATCAATAAAATACATCACACACCATTACATCTCATATATGAATACTTAATCAATTCTTATGATAAGAGTGATTATTTAAATTCATGATTAATTTTTTTACTTTCTATGGTATCACCCATTAATATTGTCAATGTCATATGCATTCCTTATGTTTTAAGTGATTAGAGCATACAGGTTCATTTATACCATCCCATCACATAAGTTAGATGCATACAATTAAAGCAAAATTAAACATACATTTAACAATAACATCGCATCCACAAACACAAGTCATTAATCATTCATCATCACATCATAAAGCACATCATAAAACATATAGGCAATATCCATTTGCATACAATCATAAATTCATCATTCATCAACTCAAAATACATCATATCATATCATCAAATCATATAAGCATCTACACATCCATATAAGCATATACAATATCATCTATCATATAACATATACATCAAATCATCATAATGCCATCATCACATCACATCATAAAATAAAATAACAACAAAAACATGAGAAATAAACGATACACATAATGAGTCATAATGCAAAGATATCATAAAAGTATATGTGTCAAGTCCATGGATATACAAAAATGCCCATGGGCTACAGTCATATAGGTCAATCGACCTCAAAAATGAATCAAAACCAAGTGCACCATCAATCGAATACTAGGCCTGTGCCCCCTATAGCACCACCCCCTATGGATGGATCTCTAGGAGAATGGTGTGAGCTGGACCCTGCTGGTCTCTCAGTATGAGTCCGAGCCCCATGACCAAGCCAGATGGAAGACTACCCTATGGTAGAACTCCTACTGACCTGTGACCCACTTGTAGCTCCTCTCTCCCTAGGGATGGCTCCTAGCCTCCTGATCTACCTTGAGAGAGCGGCAATATGGGCTGCGTCCTCAACAATCTATACATCACTCTCATCCAACAAACCCTATAGATGACTGATCTCACCCTCAAGAGCTACCCTCGAAGGATCCTCAAGAGTAGGAGGAGCAACAACAACCTACATCTGGGTAGCTCCTCCCATAGTGGCCTGCAAAGCTTGTATCTGGTCTGACAGCTGTGCTATAGTAGTATCCCTCTGAGCTATGATGGCGTCACACTACTGTACCTGTATCTTGGCCGACTAGAGCTCGACCTCCACATCATGCAGTTGTGCCCTAAGAGGAGAATCTCTCTCCTCAGGATCCATCTCCTCCTCCACCTCCTCAGGAGCCTCCTGCTCCTCCACTACCACCTGCTCTACCTGCTAGCCCCATGTCATAGTCCTAGCATGAACCCTACGCCCCGATGGATCTGCCCCATCTCTGCCATCATCCTCTCAACCTAGAATACCCTCACCATACCACATCAGGTCACCCCACCACCATGCAAATGCATCTGTGACTCCACCAACCACTCCAGGATCAACAGTTGGGGCATCCTCCTCATCATCTAGCTCTATAACCTATCAGGGAGGGAGGTCTCTCTACTTTGATACGCCTATATAGAAATGGTACTAGTGGCACATCCTGTTACAACCCATACTGACGAAGAACCTGAGAGTAGAATAAGTGCTCCTAGATGTTAACCTTACGGCCAATGAGCCATCACTTGCATCGTGTCCTAGCAGTAAAACTAGCAGGGTCATCCCAAGAGGGACACTCATGATACGGGCGCCATATGACATCTCCAGCCTAGAGTCCAATAAAATTATTAGTATAATGAGTCAGCTCCCTTAAAAAAGTGTGGCTCTTGCGCTCCTCGCTCTCTCTAGCCCATCTAGCACCATAGCACTACATCCTCCTATCCACAACTATGATCTCAACAGGAAGCCCCTTAGGGTGATCTACCCTAATGTGCTCCCATCCCCAGATCTACAAAAGCCAACTATAGGTGATGTTGACATGACCCCTCTAACGGATGTGGTACAACTCGTCGTAACACTGAGCCAATAGAGACCTACCCCATGCATATATGATGGGTGCCTCGCTATCCATCAGGTCCTGAACCATCGCAAGGAGGTTCCAACCCCCCCCCCCCCCCCCCCCCCCCCCCCCCCCCCCCCCAACACCTAAGTGAAGATAGCCACCTGATCATTAGTGGTCGAAGAAACAATGGCCACCCCATCAAAAGGGATCTGGAATATCCTATACACATCCTCTGGCGTAATGGTCATCTCGTTGGTCGGGAGGTGGAAGGTATTAGTCCGAGGGTCCCAACGATGGGCCAAAGCCATAAGGTAAGCCTGGTCCAACATAATATGAGGTAGTCTGGTAACATACTAGAGCCCGTGAGCCTTAAGCCACCTCCAATCTATGTCATCCAGAAGAGGTAGAAGGTCATTCATGAGCCTTGGGTCCCGATCCCGAGCAGTAAGGATCTAAGCAAAGAAAAAGAAAGATGAAACATAACTACAGTGCATCTAAGGCATAAATCCCAATAAAACATAATAAAATCTGACACTCTCCTAAATCTGAGCAAAGAGGGGGAATAAATGCACCTAGGCATGCAACACATGCTAAAGAGTAGTTCAAAATTCCAAAAAAGCGTATTAAAGTATCTCAAAAATATAATAAAAAGCAAAAAAATTGTGAAAAATTGGCTAAGGGGTTTAGCCATTGTCGCCTACAATGGCCAAAATCTGGCTGCTAAAGACAACAGCGGCTAAAGCCCAATGGTCAAATTTCTAACCATTGGGGTTCAAACCTAGCTGCTCTGAGTGACAAGGGCCAAATTTTTGCCGCTCTAAGAAACAGCGGCCGAAGGGCAACACGACAAACCTATGAACCCTAGGCCATAAAATACAAAAAAAATTGAAAAGAACAAAAATGGGGACCAACCCACCATTTAAAAACCTAAACTAAGCCTAACTACGGATTTCATTCATTACCAACAGGTTTAGTGAGGTTCATTTACCATTTACTTAGTGAGGTTCAATTTTACCCAAAAAGGAAAAGAGGGTAGGGTTTGAAAGAATACCCGAGAAGCTCCGACTCCTCCAACAGCTGATGCCTCACCCTATGTAGCCATGTCCTCGATGCAGGTACCTTCAAAAATTGCAACTGTCACTATCTCACCAGAGCTCTAAAAAGTGAATTGTCAAAAAATGAAAGTGATAGGTCAAAACCCTAAAAACATATTTTTTTATATTTTTTCAAATTATGCCTTGGCCGCTGCTGACATCAACAACCCAAACTTTGTGGCTGCTCAAGGCGACAACGGCCATAGGTAGAAACTCAAAGGCCTCTGGACCTGATAGCGGCCTACTCCACATATAAAAATAAGAAAAATCCTTCCATGGGGGGATAAAAAAATATTAAATAAATACATTTTGATGAATTGAAGTCATCTTGATGATCAAAATAACAAAAAAATCACATAAAAGCATAATCTCAAGTAGACCTCGTACCCAGTTACTTCCTCTATCCACTCGGAGATTGCAATGATTCACACTCCATGCATTTCAATGAGATGAGTAGGCTACCATAAGGCCACTTGGGGTAAAAACATTTCATTTTGGAATTACGATGTGCCACCCTTCAATCTCAAAGAAGACCAAGATGGTCGAACTGCTCCACGGGTGTGAAAGGATCATCCTAATTCCCCTATGATACCAAAAACATTAAGTCAAAGTGATACAATATGAACATAAATAGAATCACTCATCCTAACTCCCTAAGAAGGATATTGATAGTTGGACCGCTCCTCGGAATAGGGATAGATGATTATCATAAACAATTGGAATCACACTTGGATGTGGGATTGCCCATTAAAAGCAATAAATGCTAGAAAGGAACTAGATTAGTCATATTGGTCAAGTGACTTGTCACTTCATTCATTGTAATTTCTTCACCAATCCATTGTGTGAGGAAGTAGTTCAAAGCTTCAACATAATCATAATCAATTCAACAAAAATATTACTTGATCATAACAAAATCATGTTCATCCTACAAATCATTGCATACAACAATCATAAATTTACCTTATTTGTTGGGAACGTAAGCAGACATGACATCTTCAATAGTAGCTCTCCTACCGATCAGAACTATTCTAGCAGCTGAAGCTACCTAATTGAGTTTGAGGAATGAGTGCAATTCAACATGTCCAAGCCACTAAGATAAGTCCTTTGAACATTAAGGCAATGATTCAAGGGATGCGTCACTATATCGCTCCAAATTTTTTGCACCCTTACCTTCAGGCTATAGGATCCGTGCCCGGAAGGGGGATGTGAAAAGGATGGGACAATACCTCGGACTGAGAGGCCCTTTGAAGGTCCCGCCTCTTGGGGAGGTGTATAAGGGTGAATTTTTGATGGATGGTGGGTTCACCAAGAAACTTTTGAATGGTAGTTTCCATGCCTAGGTTGATAGTGTGTTTGATGTGTTCATTTTTATGCTTGATCATTCAACTCCTAGGTTTGGCCGATATGAATCTAAACTATTCTATATGCCAATGCTGATTTAAATGAATACAAAAAATAGAAATGGATGCAAATAACAGAGAATATGCTAACTAGAAGGTGTCATACCTGATCCCGGATGTCTGATGGAGATTCTGAGTCTTGTAGCAGTTCAGATCATCTCAGTTTGTACGTAATCATCCCAAATCATAGAAGGTCATCTGAAATCAGACAGAATCGTCTGAAATCTGATGAATTCATCAGACGAATTCGTCAAAAACCTGCAATCACAAAAATAGATGCAAAATACCAAATATGCAAATGCAGAAGCAAGGGGTAATGGTAGAAATAATAGCAAACATGCCTAAATAATAGATTCTAATAACAAATAAGGAAATGCAGTAGATTTAATGATTGATTTTAACTTTATCATGCGATTATGCTAAATGAGGTGAACTCCAAGATGCATAAAACATAATAACTTAAAACAGTGCAGAGATATGATATGAAAAATGCAAAAAAGCTAAGAAAATGCAAACTCTAAACTCGGACTGCCCCCAATCTGGACTACAGTCAGGATCGCCTCCAATCGTACGAGATCATCCGCAATCGTCCGAGATCATCCACGACGATCCAAGCTAGCTTCGACTGAAAAATAGTAGAGTTCCTACAATAAAAAATGCAAAAATACCAAATGCAAGCAAAATAGTGCGAGGGAATAAGGAGCTAACTCTGCAATGAAATCCATCAACTAAGGGGTTGGGGGTTCAGGGAGAATCAGCCAGCCAGCCAGGGGGATAAACTAAGAAAATCCTAGTTTATATAGGATTAGGAAGAGGTTTGGGAGGTTGGGGATCATCCCAATCTGGGAGATCTCCAACAGGGAAATCTCAAGCTACATGAGACACGCTTCTGCCCGAGTTGGAGAGGTTATTGAAACAGAAGCTAATTATGAAAATTTGGTTTTGGGACGAAATCGTCTGGACGTTCTGTTCCAGATGAATTCGTCAGATCGGGGATGATTTCGTCTAATCTATGACGATATCGTCCAACGGTCAAAACAAATCCTAAAAATGGTGCGAAAAATGGGGAAAGCGGGTAAAAGGCGGTTTAACGGGCAGTTTGGGGTTGAAATTCAAATTTTAATATTTTATCTTTTTACTAATGTTTTAACCGTGCCAATTTTAGGGTGCTACATTTTGCCCCCTCTTTAGCGAATTTTCTGAAGAAAATGCGTTAAAGACGAGTTTTTCCCGTTTTACGAGAAAGCAAAAATATACTCAATTTTTTAGATGACGATTCTTGGTCGAATCGTACGAATGCTGACTATGGTGCCCCCTCCGTGTTTTTACCCAAATCGAACGTTTGAGGTAAAAACGTGAAAAAGCAAAAATTTAAAATGTTGATTTTTAAATAAATTAAAGAAAATAGGGAAAACCCTAATTCATTTGTACTATTCACTTTTACTGTTCCAGAGCTCTACAGAGAAGAAACATGGTGGAGACAGCGCACAGAGCGACAGAGGTCCGGCGTGGGCTACGGGTAAGGATCTAATCCTAGTAGATTAGGTTTAATTTAACTTTGTGCAAGTTTTTTTATTTAAATTTGATTGTTTGGGGCATCGCGGCCATTTTTAGGCCGTCGACGTCGTTGGGACAAAATCGTCTCGATTTCATCGAAATCGTCCCTAGATCATCGATTTCGTCTGACGATGAAATCGATGAATTAGGGGCGATTTCGTCCAACAAGGGGCGATTCCCAAGTTGCAAAATCGGAGATGATTTCATCCTCACAAAGGACGATTTTGCCCAATTGGGGACGATATCATCCAATGGTGGACGATATCATTTTAAACTTGATTTTAAGTTGTTTAATTTGATGTTAATGATTGGTTTATTAATGATTTTGTTGTTTTATTGTTTGTTTTGCAGAAGGGATTACTAAAGAGCCGAGAATGGAAATACGATGGGCTAAGAGATGACATAGCCGTGCTTGACCAGGCAGAGCGTGACCGACTTGGATAGGTCGGTCTACAGCATGTGGCAGAGATGCCACAAGTACCGACTGACATGGGGCTACTGACAACCCTAGCAGAGAGGTGGTATCTAGGGTCATCCTACTTTTGGTTACCGATAGGGGAGATGGCTCCCACTCTAGAGGACGTATGGAGGATCATGAGGATCCCCATACAAGGATGGCTGATGATGCCTATGGCCAATCAGGGCCAGGCGATGATGAGGCTCACTGGAGACCCGAGCTTCACCCTGGAGAAGGGCGGAGTGAACATCGAGTCGCTACGATAGATGCCTGGGGCATCTAGGCTGACTCGGGTTTTGGTAGGAGTTGTCGGTGGCTTACTGCTATGCCACCAGAGTGGATGCAGACTACCGTGGGTGCTCTCAGACATAGTCTACGACATGAGAGACCACGGGTACAGATTTGCATGGGGCAGCTTTGTTCTTTGCCGCTTGTATAGGATCCTGTATGGGGTCGTATACAAGGGAGGTCGATGTCTAGTTTTGACATCGCTGCTGCAGGTTTGGTGCTGGGAGCACATTGTGGTGCGGAGGCCGGTAGGGCTCCCATTGATAGGGGTTGACCGAGAGAGGCCCCAGGTTTTCTATTGGTGGCTACAAAGGGGGTCACAATGATGGATAGATCTATCGATGTCACGGAGGTTGCTAGATGACCTCATCCTAGACCAGATCACCTAGAGGCCATGGCGAGAGCACCCCGGGTGGGCAGAGGATGGGCAGGAGCTGGCTCGCATCAGGCGAGTCTGCTGGCTGAGGATGGAGTGGGGAGAGGTAGAGCTCCACCGCTATGATCGAGTACTATGATAGTTCGGTCTACAAAGGGGATCCCTTCTCTTAGGGATTACGAGTACTCCTAGACTATTTGAGATAGTACTACACTGAGCGGGGCTCCAGATATGCAACGATTCTAGAGTCAAGACGTGGACGATGCCCCCATCCAGCCAGTGGATGGTGATGACGTCGAGGTTGTGGACGGCTACGATGCCTGGTACGTAGGCATCCACCCTCCTCGGATGACGAGGGCGTAGGGTCCAGTGCACGCTATGGTGCGCCAGATGGGGAGGCGATGACAAGCTGCTATTGAGGCAGTACGAGGTCATGGGGGGAGAGAGCAGCGATGGATCCCATAGGAGAGATGCCAGAGGATGGCACGGGCTCCACAGAGGCCATGGGAGATAGGGCAGAGGGAGGAGAGGCTCCCTTCATAGCAGGGGGAGAGACCACCATCGCCTGATAAGGGCAAGGGTGTTGACACAGGGGAGAGCAACGAGACAATGGCTCTTCGGGCTGAGGTTGCCCACCTTCGGGCTCAGGTGCAGACATTGCAGGATGAGGCTACACGGCTCAGAGCTCGAGGTGGAGGAGTGAGCACTCAGGATCTAGCATGGTCTATTGCTCAGACCGCATTCTACCAGGGGCTATACTATCACATGGTTCCAGAGAACCAGAGGGTACCACTGCCAGCCCCTATTGTAGAGCCGGTCATGATGGGATCATCGAGGACATCCTCACGATCGATGACGAGGACCCGAGATACAGCCCGAACCTCTATGGGACCACCTCCTCCACGTCAGGGTGGGGGAGGAGATGAGGCTGAGAGCTCGAGGGCTTCTCGAGGCTAGGTGTCTATGGACTATAGATTTTGTAGAGATTGTTGAGAGGATTGAGTATGCCAGGGTATAGATTGTGGCATACCAATCCAGTTTTGATATGATGTATATAATTTTTTGATATATATATATATGATCTTGTTTTTGATGATATGACTTGTTCATATGTTTTTATGATGCTTTAATGTTTGAATTGTTTGCTTATTTGATTGAGGATTCATGTAATTATGTCATGTTTGAAATATTATAATTTGATGTCATGCTGTAAGATTTTAAATGAAATAATCTGATGTAAACAATTGGTTGTGGTGGTGTGATTTGATAAAAAATAAAAAGAGACTTCTAACAATAATTTCAAAGGACATTGTCATTGTTATAGACCATTTCATGGAGTCGCCGCTCACTCGGTCGTCAAGCTAATCCCAGTATAGAAATATTGTTAAAAGTAAAAGAGTGCTTAAGAGACTGTCTTAAGACTTTGTGTTGTAATGATGGAGATAATGATGGTTTGATGATTTGTTTTCAGATTTTCATAAAAATAGTATGCATGAGATACGAAAAAATATGATTTTGCTAGGCATAAATTCCTAAGTGTGATAAAATTTTGAACAATTCCTTAGAATTTATACCATGGTTGCAAAATTGAATTTTGAACATAATGACATGAAATAGAATAGGTGTTCGTTTGTTTGTAAAGCATAATTGTGTAACATAATGATGCAAGTCATATGTTTTGATGAATTTGTTTTAAAATAAATGGAAAATAAAATTAGAACAATGGTTTGCGCTAGGCATAGAATTATAGGTATAGACTTATACCATCATCGTGAAATCCAAAGAAGAAAATAGATTGTTGGTTTTATTGCAAGATGAATTTTTGACCTTTGATAAATAGAAAAATAATAATATGAAAATTTTGTTTGAAATTATTTTTAAGATTTTGTGAGAAGATGTATGTAATTGCTCTTATACAAACAACAAATTCTGAAATAAAAGGATAAAATTATTTCGAAAAGAGTTACAGAAATATTTTAAATTATCTCAAAGAGAAATGTAGATTTATAAGGAATCCTCATGTGCAAATGTGAGTTCATTACCGATCTTGATTTATCATAATGATACAAAATCTCTCAAATACAAATGTGTGTGCGATTGTATTGTTCATTCACCAATTTTGAGCAAGATAATTTGATACAAGTAATTTGCCTTGACCAAATGAATGTTCGTTGACCATGATTTATATGCATGTAACCGTACCAGACTACTATGTAAGTTAGGTTATCAAGAGCTAGCTAATCCATAAGCTGACAGAGGTCTGTACAAAAGAAGGTCGCTAATGTGACAGACATATCGCCATGCTAGGGATTACCCAAGGCCAAGCGGGTTGGGCACAAACCACCTGTTATGGGGCTTACCTCACAGTTTTCGAATAATTGAGAATTCCAAGGATTCAAGCTCATTCACCCTTCTTTTCTTTTCAAGGGGTAGGGAAAGGATTTTATTGCATTTTGCTTTTGCGTTTCTCTTTCTTTTTTTTTTTTTTGTACTTTTGTATTTTTGCTTGATATTGGAGAAAATACTGAAATATTGTGGTGATGATACAAAATAACCTTTTTCTTTTTCTCTTTTTCTTGAACTTTTCTTTTTCTTCCTATGCTAGGGATACTTGCTCGGATTAGTTGTAGAGCAAGGGATTTTTATTCTGGGTAGGGGTGAGCTTGTCCTTTTGTCAATTCTCAAAGATTCTAGACCATGTGCATGATAGGATAGCGGGGAAACTTTTCGCTCAAGAAACCATTTCTACTATGTAGCATCATATCGAATTTGCAATGAAATCATTTTAATGTGAAAAGATATACTTGGTTCAAGTAAATAACAAGATCAGTTCTCTATGCTCAAAACTTTATTTAATTCAACTGTGGACTTTGATATAAGAGAGATGAATAATCATACCAAATAAAATCAAGATATTTATACATGTGAATGTGAAAGTGCGGGATTCCAAATAAATGCTAATTTATCCAAAATAACTAAAAATATAACTGCAATACTTCACAATTTGAGAGGTACAAAATAAAAGATGTTTTTGAAGATTTTGATGATTTGGATGTTTTTATTTTTAAGTTATGAATTGAAAGAAATACAAGATAATTGTTTTTTGAAATGTTTTAAATAAGTGACTAAAAAGGAAATAATATGCAAAACAAATATATACAATGATGAAATGACCAATTTTTATGCATAGTAACGTTTAAGATGCATAATGTTCATAGGTTCTTTAAGTTCTTTACCATCCAAGGTAGATAATTTGTATGCTCCTGATCCAAATTTAGCAGTGATGACATATGGTCCAAGCCAGTTGGGCTCAAATTTACCTTTAAGGTTTTTAGTTGCATTAGTATTTTTTTTATTTTCTTTTAAGACAAGGTCACCGATCTCAAAAGATCGAGGATGAACTTTCTTAAGATATGCTCTCTTAAGCTTGTTTTGGTAGGCGCGAAGATGCTCCAAAGCATTGATGCGCTTTTCATCTAGAAGTTCTAGCTGACTAAATCTGCCAGCACGATATTCATCCCCTACTTCAGTATCTTGAAGTAGTAGAGCTAAAGAAGGAACTTCTAATTCAAAGGGAAAAATGGCTTCAGCACCATAAACCAAGACAAAAGGTGAAGTTCCGGTGGGGGTTCGAACACTAGTTCGATAGGCCCACAAAGCAGGATATAACTGAATGTGCCAATCTCGACCGGTTTTATTGACCAATTTTTTGAGAATTTTGATTAAGGTTTTATTAGATGCTTCTGCTTGACCATTACCCTGAGGATAATAGGGAGTGGACCAGCGATGTTGAATTTTATATTTTTGACATAATTTCTTGACATCTTTATTTTTGAAACAAGTTCCATTATCGAAAATGAGATTGGCAAGAATTCCAAACCTACAAATAATTTGATTAAAAATAAACTTGGAAACTTGTGTTCCAGTGCAAGAAGCTAATGGCATAGCTTCAACCCACTTCGTGAAATACTCAGTGGCGGTTATGATGAATTTGTGTCCATCGGATGACACAGGGTTGATTTTTCCAATGATGTCTAGGCCCCATTTTGAAAAGGGCCAAGGAGATGAAATAGCCTGCAGTTCTTGTGCAGGTGCATGGACAAGGTCAGCATGTTTCTGGCACTTGTCGCAATGTCGCACATAATTATGTGCATCATTTTCCATGGTAGGCCAAAAATATCCTATCCGAAGGAGTTTCTTAGCAATGGCGCTACCACTAAAATGTCCCCCACAAGATCCATTGTGGGCTTCATTCAAAGCTGATCTAGATTCTTCTAGATTCAAACATCTCAATAAGATGCCTTCAAAAGATCTTCTGTACAAGGTATTACCAATAATCACAAAGTGACTTGCTTGTCTACGTAATAACCTACGCTGGTTGCTAGTACAACCATCAGGGAAGGTTCCTTTCTACAAAAAATTAAATATATCAGTATACCATGGTTCAAGAGTTGTTTCGTTGATGAGAAACACATCCAAAGGTTCTAAGCATGATTTGCTTGAAGCGGGTTCCTGGAGTCGATGAATAATGATGGTAGCATATTCATCGTCTAACTCCAAGGGTAAAAGAGATGCAGCTGCAGCCATAGCGTCAACCGCACGATTGCTAGTTCGAGGAATAGCTTCCAAAGTAACTTGATCAAACAAGGATAATAACTGCAAAACATATGCTTTATATGGGCGTAATTTATCATCTCTGGTCTGATAAACATCATTGATTTGGTTTATGACAAGTTGGGAGTCACCAAAAACCAATAAACTTTTAATTTTCAATGCCAAGGCAGCTCGTAATCCAAGGATAAGAGCTTCATATTCAATAGTGTTATTGGTGCAAGCAAATGTTAATTTGAAGGACAGAGGTATAAGATGTTTTTGTGGAGATATTAAAATAATACCCGCTCTAGCCCCACTCATGCATCGGGCTCCATCAAAGTATAGGGACCATTGCTCTGAATGGTCTGCCTCTAGTTTAAGGCATTCATCAGGAAACTCAATGATGAGGGGATGAGTAGATTCTAAGGGTGCAGCAGCTAATTGATCTGCTATGATTTGACCTTTAACAGACTTTTGTCCTATGAAGGTGAGTTCAAATTTGCTTAACGCAAGAACCCACTTGGTTGTGCGACCAGATAAATATGGTCGACTCATGAGATATCGCAAAGGGTCGAATTTGGCAATAACATACGTTTTTTGACTGAGCATATAATGTCGTAGTTTCTGTGTAGAAAATACGACTGCTAGGCATAATTTCTCTAATATGGTATAACGAGTTTCATAACTGATTAAGGTTCTGCTAATGTAATAATTAGCACGTTCTTTCTTCTCATCGTCAAGCTGAGCTAACATAGCTCCTAAGGTAGAATCAGAAGCAAAAATGTACAAGATAAAAGGATGATCAGATCTAGGTGGGGAAAGCACTGGTGGTTTGAGGAGATATTGCTTAAGGAGTTCAAATGCTTCTTGGCATTCTTCATCCCAATGAAAAGAGACATCTTTCTTAAGAAGCTTAAGAAAGGGTCCAGTTTTGTCTGCCAACTTGTCGATGAAGCGGCGAATAGCTTGAAGCTTACCTTGTAAACTTCGTAATTCTGATATATTGGTGGGTGCGGGCATATCTGTGATAGCCATGATCTTGAGAGGGTCAATTTCAATGCCACGTAAAGAAACTATAACCCCTAATAATTTATCGGACTTAACTTCGAATATGCATTTAGCTAGATTTAGTCGGATAAGATATTCCCTTAACCGATCAAATACTTTCCTTAAGTCATTTAAATGATCATCTTCTTTGATGGAACGAGCTATGATATCATCTACATAATCATGTAGGATATCATGCATCATATCATGAAAAATATAAGTCATAGCTCGTTGATAGGTTGCACCTGCATTCTTTAAGCCAAATGGCATCACTTTCCAACAAAAGGTTCCCCAAGGGGTAATAAAGGTTGTTTTGGCCTGATCTTCAGGAGCTATCCTGATCTGATTATAACCAGAAAATCCATCCATTAAGGATATCATTCCACTTCCAGCAGTAAAGTCAATGATCTGATCCATGTTGGGAAGAGGAAAATCATCTTTAGGGCATGCAACATTAATGTCTCTGAAATCGGTGCAAACCCTAACTTTAGTGGCTTCTTTCTTAGTTACTGGAACTACATTTGAGATCCATTCGGCATAATCAATGGCTTGTATAAAAATGACTTTCAACAGTTTTTCTAGTTCTCCTTTGACTAGTAAGGCCACTTTAGGATGCATTTTTCGAAGTTTCTATTTAACGGGTTTAGCATCTGGATGGACTACTAGATGATGCATAACTACGGAAGGGTCCAAACCTGGCATGTCTTCATATGTCCAAGCAAAGACATCTTCATAGTCTTTAAGAAATGAAATGTATTTATCTTGTTTTTCTTGACTCAATTCTGATCCAATATTGATTATGTGAGGGTTATGTTCGGTTCCAATGTTAATTTTTATAACGTTTTCAACTTCCATATGTAAATCTCTCTCAAAATTAGGTGGGGCGGATGAAACACCTAATTCTTGTAATTCTTCCAAGGTTAACTTGGATAATTCGTCTTGAGAAGTCGTAGCTTCAAGCTGGGCTATATTCGGGATAGAGCCATCAAAATAAAATTCATTATATAACAATTCCTCAATGGAAACATCATGAAAGATATCTCCCTCCAACTCGTCGTCGGATTCGGCAATCATTTCAGGGTAGGCTATGGATAGCATATTGCAGGTAAAAGAATTATTCTTTAGACACAAAGAATCTTGTTTATCTAGATAATCTTGATAACATACGAGATGGTCATCATCCTCAAATGGAAAGGGCTGACCTTTACTAGAAAATAGGCCCACACCACAGTGGGCAGGCCATGGTTCTACCTCAAAAGGTTCTTTCATACCATTTTGGAAAGGTCCCAAACCTTTCCCTTTATATCCCAATTTAAGCATTATGGGCTTAGCTTTAAGATAATCATTAGCAAAATAGCATCTAGCATATCCATCACAATGTGTCTTAATGTTTCTGGGTATTCTTCCCCAATCATATCCTTTATAAATAAAAGCACAACTCCCGACTTGGTAGATACTTCCCATAGGTTGTGGGAGGCCCAAGGTACGAGGAGAGGGTGGGAGTTTATTTAAAAGGAGGGAAGTTTGCATGGCAGTGTTGGCTTCCTCAGATATAAGAATTGTAGATAAATCGGGTAAGAGCTCATCAGTAAGAGCATAAGAGGTAGAAGGAACATTTCCTACATCATCGGGTGTAGAAAGGATGCCTGTAGTGGATGTAGATGTCATAGGGATATTGATGGGTGAGTCTATAGGTATGGAAGATATAGGAGTAAAACAAGAAGCATTAGTTGTAGTTTTAGGATCTTTTCGAGGTCCTAATGTGGTTTGTTCAGAAGATGGTTGAGCTATATGTATAGGTGTAGTTGAAAGAGTAGATGATGTTATGGGTGTGTGTTTCACACATTTGGATGGATGATAAGAATTAGGATGTGTGGATGACAGGGTAGGGCAAAATTGAACTCCAACAGGTTCTGCCAAAGCGCACATATCAAAGGGTCTAGGATCACCATGAATGGTAACCAACTGGTTTTTAAATTCGAATTTAACACACTGATGTAAAGTGGAGGGAACCGCTCGCATCGCATTGATCCAAGGGTGACCCAAAAGTATATTGTACGATGCAGGGCAATGTACAATAAACACGGTCGTATCTAGGGTTCTAGGACCAACTTGCAAGGGTATAGTAATGACTCCACATGTTTCTTGTGTCTCGTCATTGAAGGCTTTTATAATCATATCAGTTCTTTTCATTTCATCACTTCTAAACCCAAATCGTTGGTAGAAGTCAAAAGTGCGAGATGTTTAAAGATGAACCATTATCAATCAAGACTCGTTTAACAGCTACATCTCCAATTAGGGCGATAATATATAAGGGGTTATCCTTATGTAAACTATGTTGCGGGATATCTTTATCTCGAAAGTCAATACAATCGACTTCTCGAGTGATGATAGTATTGGACATGGCTTCAGGTTGAATATTTTGTGGTACCATCATTTGGCTTAATGTGAGCATTAATTCATCCCTATGGGTAGGAGAAGATCTTAACAGGTCCAAAAGGGAAATTCTAGTTGTAGTATTGGATAATTGTTCATTAATATTGTAAGGAGGTTTAGGTTGAACATTAGATGCATAATTCCCTTTATTGGGATTTTTCAAAACAAATGGGGCTGATCCATCATTCTGAGTTTGATCCTATTGAGAGGTTTGAGCCTGTTGTCTGGTAACGGCTCCGATGGTTCCTACAATATTATTTTGCAAGTGATGAATAGGTCTTGGTCTAGCATTTATGGCTTGTTCATTAGAAACTATTTGGTGAGAAGATGGTCTAGTAGTGACTCTTCTAGGAAATGGTTCTTCTGGAACCATAGAACTGGTGATAGGTTGAATAGGATCTGATTCATCTTCAGAACTATTCGATTGATTTGAGGTGATTTCCATGTCACTTTCAGTCTCATATTCGGTGTCACTAAGATCAAGTATCCGAATATTATGTAGAGGTCTAGTCGTAACTATGGATAAAGTTGTGTCAAATATTTGAGGATCATGAACAGGTAATTGTCCACTAATAGTCCCTACATATCGGGTAGGAGGAGGAACATTGTGATGCTCAATTTGATTGGCCACCTCTTTACCATGTTTTGGTAAAGGATGTTGAAATATGTCCAATGATTGATTGGCATTTTGATTCTGATTTTGGGGAATGTTCTTTTGAGCGTTATTAGAAGGATTTTGTTTAGGTTGGAAGGCTTGCACCTCCATCTCATTATTATCAATCAAATCTTGTATTTTATGTTTTAATATTTTACAAGAGTTGGTAGCGTGTCCAGGTCCTCTATGAAAATCACAATATAAATCAGCTCTGTATCCGGGTATGGTTGGATCAGGTTCTCGGATAGTTGGTAATTGGATCAAGCCTCGTGCTAGTAATTGCGGGAGAATGGTTGATAAAGGTTGATTTAACCTAGTAAATTCTTGGGGTGGTTTATCAAGAGGTTTCAATATAAACTTCTCTGTTGTTTTCATAGTATTAACATTAGCAATGTTTCTGCTATCAGTGACTCCGTCACCCACAACTTGTTTATTTTTATATTGATTTCTGGATGTTTTCTCATCATCTTTCTTTTTGAGCTGACCTCTTCTAATGAGAGCATCTTCCACCCTTCGAGCTAAGTCTATAGCTTGATCGAAGGTGGTCAAGGTAGCAATTGATAATTCATAGGATAGTTGTTCTTGTAAATTATTGATAAAAATATCCAACATCTCCCGATAAGGTAACACAAAGTGTAATTTTCCTATCAACTGTCTCCATCGAGCTAAGAAGTCAGCAAAACACTCATCTTTGTCTTGTTTTAGGTTGTACAAATCTTTAATGGTTACATGCCTTTCGATATAGGCACTAAATTGATGCACAAAAGACTCAGCGGTCTCTTCAAAATTTCTCAAGGAATGAGTGGGTAGTTGATAATACCATTCCAATGCCATCCCCCCTAAGCTTTTTGGGAACATTTTTAGTAATAGCAAATCATCATGTGATATGTCATGACATGCTATCCTAAACATACGAAGATGCTCTATGGGATCTTCGGTTCCTTTATATATAGGTAGGACAGGCATAGGAAAGTGTTTGGGATATGGTTGTGCTACAACTATAGGATCTAGAGGTTGACTACACATCTCTCGATAATTGTATGAGGGACGGTAGGGATCTATCTGGTCCATGCGAGAGACTAACTATTTCACCATGGCTTCCAAATTACCAGTTTGTCCACCATATTGGTTTGGTGGTACATGAGTATGGGATTTGTGACCATAGGAAGGCGGGACATAAGGATTAGATGCTATATTGTTGTTATGCAAATGGTTGGTAGGAAGAGTATTATGAAGAAGATTTGTTGTAGCATTATGTTGTATCCCAGATTGTTGGAAATTGGTATTTGGTTTTGTTTTAGGCTTTTGTTGATTTGAGGTATATTGATCAATAGCTTGGCGAAATAAAGTAGTGAATGAAGGTTTCTTTTGTGTGGGAATAACCCTTGGCTTGGTAACAGGCACTCTAGGTGGTTGGGTAGCCTGTTGTTGTTGCATGTTTTGGATTATAGCAGCCATGTCCAAATTGGACGGTCCAGCTTGATCACTCTCTTGATCAACAAAGGACAAAGGATTAGTGCGTGTGTGATATATATCTTCTAGGGTTGCTTGAGTATCACTAATTTGATCTTTATCCATATGAACTGCTCTATTAAGGGTGCCAATATTATTATTGAGAAATTTCCAAAAATGGTCCATGTTCTCAAAAGTAATAACTCCTTCTGGAGTTATTTTAGGAGATGAGGATCCTTCCTCTCTATCATTTTCTTTTTGTTCATTTGCATCCACAAATTCTTCTTCTTGTTGGTTTAAGGTTACTTCTTCCTGAATTGGGTCTTCAAGAAGGGCATCTGGTTTATTTGTGGTTTTTCCTAACCAATCTTCTTCTACTTCAATTTGTTTTCCATTCCTGAGTCTAGTCATTGTGTCTAAATTTAGGTTTTAGCAAATATATATTAATATATTTGCAACAGATCTTGGGAGGTATATATTTTAATTATATACCTACTATAATACTTAAAAGAAAATGTTTTGATTTTTTTGTTATGATTTTATTTTGTTTTTGTTTTTTTATTTTTGTTTTTATGCTTATAAAGACAATAAACAACACACTAAATACAAGAAATAACAATAATAAAATAATAACTTAGTTTTCTATAAATAGTTTATAGATATCATTGATAGGATCAAGTTCATCAGGAGTCATAAAGTGCTCCTCTTCAAATTGGAAATTGTTTTTCAAGAAGTCAACAAAGTGTGCTATGGTGATATTATCTGTTTCAGATTCTGTTTTGTAAAAATAAATCTCATGGCAATATTCTCGATATAACACAGCTCTGGGAACTCTATTCCATATCTTTCTATCCGTAAGATCAGCTTCTTGGTCCTCTATACGAGCTAGAAATTGATGTACTATGGCTGCATTCTCAAGGTATTCCTCAAAGGTATACAACTCAGAAGACACAAGGGCTCTTTTATCTGCTAACCACCTATGGCAAGCTCTCTGAAGTTCATGATACAAAATTACTTGATCGGGATCCAGGATTCTATCTAGGACAAACCTCTTGATTTGCCTAAGTTCGGTTGCTCTAGATGAAATGAGATCCAATCTCCTATCAAGTTCATCCCACAAAGGTTGAACCCTATTTGTTTGAGGTACTCTAAGCATAGAAGTAATCTCTATAGCTGCTAATTGATTTTCAACATTAATGGTGACAACTCGTCTTTTATTATAGTCTACCATCTAAATATGACATGCAAATTTTCTTAAGTCTAAATGCATTTATGTTTTGTTTTCTTATTATTATTATTTTTTTTTAGAAAGTTTTTGTTTTCAAAAGGTTTCTGTTTCACGTCGGGTTCACCAAAATGTATCGCTCCAAATTTTTTGCACCCTTACCTTCAGGCTATAGGATCCATGCCTGAAAGGGGGATGTGAAAAGGATGGGACAATACCTCGGACTGAGAGGCCCTTTGAAGGTCCCGCCTCTCGGGGGAGGTGTATAAGGGTGAATTTTCGATGGATGGTGGGTTCACCAAGAAACTTTTGAATGGTAGTTTCCATGCCTAGGTTGATAGTGTGTTTGATGTGTTCATTTTTATGCTTTGATCATTCAACTCCTAGGTTTGGCCGATATGAATCTAAACTATTCTATATGCCAATGCTGATTTAAATGAATACAAAAAATAGAAATGGATGCAAATAACAGAGAATATGCTAACTAGAAGGTGTCATACCTGATTCCGGATGTCTGATGGAGATTCTGAGTCTTGTAGCAGTTCAGATCATCTCAGTTTGTACGTAATCATCCCAAATCATAGAAGGTCATCTGAAATCAGACAGAATCATCTGAAATATGACGAATTCATCAGAAACCTGCAATCACAAAAATAGATGCAAAATACCAAATATGCAAGTGCAGAAGCAAAGGATAATGGTAGAAATAACAGCAAACATGCCTAAATAATAGATTCTAATAACAAATAAGGAAATGCAGTAGATTTAATGATTGATTTTAACTTTATCATGCGATTATGCTAAATGAGGTGAACTCCAAGATGCATAAAACATAATAACTTAAAACAGTGCAGAGATATGATATGAAAAATGCAAAAAAAGCTAAGAAAATGCAAACTCTAAACTCGGACTGCCCCCAATCTGGACTACAGTCAGGATCGCCTCCAATCGTACGAGATCGTCCGCAATCGTCCGAGATCGTCCGCGACGATCCAAGCTAGCTTCGACTGAAAAATAGTAGAGTTCCTGCAATAAAAATACAAAAATACCGAATGCAAGCAAAATAGTGCGAGGGAATAAGGAGCTAACTCTGCAATGAAATCCATCAACTAAGGGGTTGGGGGTTCAGGGAGAATCAGCCAGCCAGCCAGGGGGATAAACTGAGAAAATCCTAGTTTATATAGGATTAGGAAGAGGTTTGGGAGGTTGGGGATCATCCCAATCTGGGAGATCTCCAACAGGGAAATCTCCAACTGCGCAGACACGCTTCTGCCCGAGTTGGAGAGGTTGTTGAAATAGAAGCTAATTATGAAAATTTGGTTTTGGGACGAAATCGTCTGGACGTTCTGTTCCAGATGAATTCGTCAGATCGGGGACGATTTCGTCTAATCTGAGACGATATCGTCCAACGGTCAAAACAAATCCTAAAAATGGCGCGAAAAATGGGGAAAGCGGGTAAAAGGCGGTTTAACGGGAAGTTTGGGGTTGAAATTCAAATTTTAATATTTTATCTTTTTACTAATGTTTTAACCGTGCCAATTTTAGGGTGCTACAATCACCATACACCCTACAAATAAATCAGTCTACATTTTTGCTCAACATTGTGTTTTTCACATAGCGCATCACAAAAGGGGCATCTATAGACACCTAAATCATGTCATTCTTAGGGTAACTCCTCACATAGACACATTCACAAGATCATATGACATAATCTTGGAATTTACAATCATCAACAGTGGTTCTCACCACTCATTTGGGGTATTTTCAAACCATCCAAGCCTAGCCTCTCAATCCAAGAGTGGCCAGATCCTAGCCGCTCAAGCCTAGAGTGGCCAAACCATAGCCATTGTAGATGACAGTGGCCAAATCTTAGTCACTGTAGATGACATCGACTAAAACCTAAAAGCAATTTTACATGCAATAAAGGTGAGCGAGAGTAACTTTGCATTCCTTTTCATGACCAGTTCACATAGGAGACTTGAGTTTGCATTTAGACTGTATTTAACTAGCCTCCAAACATAAACAAAGGACAAATACTTCTCATGCTAACGACCAATTATCATAGGAGACTCAAGTTGGCACTTATATTTCAGTTAACAGGCCTCCAGACATAGAAAATACAAAAATCTTCTCATGCTAACTCACACTATGCATGCAAAATTTACTCCTAGGGCTTGGACATAGACCTAGGGTTTCACACTATAAAAGGTACAAGCCTAAGAGCACCAAGGATCCATATTCTAAATCTAAATTTAAAACAAGAGCAAGAAATAAGAACAACAATATATCAAAGACACATCAAATAGTTTAGGGCACATATAAATCATTAATCAAGATAAACACTTGCTTGATATTGTTTGGCTATCTCTAAATTACAATCCAAAGAACTAATTCACAAGCAAAATGGTCAAAATTAGAAGTAAACATCCTCGGTCCAATACTAAGGGAGAATATGAAGCAACACATACTCATAGGTGAATTTGTAGTAACATTGAACCACATGCTCATAATACTGTGAGACATAGTTTCGTGAGTCTATGGGGTGATAATTCAACCCTTGGGTGCTCTCCTCAAGAAACCCCAAATAGAGATTCCAATCATGGAACTAAATCACAAAAGTACAAAGAGGCTTCATGACCACCATCATCAAGGAGACATGAGGAAGCCTCAAGGACTTCCTCTAAACACACAAAAACTTCTCAAAGACATGAGGAGTCTTCAAAAGCTTCCTCCCCACTTGAACATAAGTAGGGTTCTAGACCTCATTCTTTGTATATGGATGATGAGGTTTCTCCATATCCATCCTCATGGAGGGTAGATAGGGCCGTAAAGCCCTCATCACCAAAAAGACACACCAGAGTCACAATACCTCAAACTTCACATGAGACATTGAGAATAGGTCTGCGTACTGAAGGGTAAGAAACTAGAGCTACATCCAATCATAGACATCAAACAGAAGATACCCTTAACACAAGAGGAAGTATTCCAATAGATTATGACCTCATTGGATTAAATGGCACCCCAAGGGAGTAGCCATGGAAAACAAGACAATTAGATGAGTTGGATCAGTTGCATCCGAGGCCACCTCATAGAATTGTAGCCACAAAAAATTCTATATATGAAAGTTCACGAACTATTACTTCTAAGTGCACCTTTCAACTTGGGGATGCTTTAGAGTGACTCTGCAAGTATCACACAAATTCTAAATGTGGAGACACTTATCAACACACATAACATATTATAGTAGCTAGCAAGAGCAAATAAATAGTAGAGATCTCTTTGAGGAATCTATGAATAAAAACCACAAGAAAAGAATCAGATAAACATGAGTCCTCTTTGGTAGTGCAATATGATCACATGTGATGGTTATAAAATTTATTGTACAAATAGCTAGAGCTATTGGAAGCTCTCGAGCATGATAAACAAAGAGAAATGATTTTGTGCCAACATGAGCAATGTCTAAGAGAATAAGTTGAGCAACTAGCTCATATCAACTTATAAGCCAATGGCAATAATCATAAAAGAGATAAATGTACTAACTCACCAAGAGATGGGTGCAACAGAAAAGAAGAAATCCCACAACGAAATCACCACTCAAATCATGAACAACGTCAAACTGGTGGAGAAAGGGTAAACATGATAAATCAGGATCAAACACATCCTGAATCTCCTTGCAAGAGGGAAGAAAATAGAACAAGTCAAATGCACATAGGGTTACCTCCATTCCCACCATGAGGGGGCCTACAATAATAGGAACTCCTCACATCAAATGCATTCTAGGCACTCGTTGAAAAGATGAAGTCCTTTAAAAAACAAGAGACGACAAGGAACCAACCAACATTGAGTAAGATACACAACCAACAATTATGCCCATAAGTCCCTACCCTTGCATATCCTAAGCACTTTGAGATACCTAGGTTGGAAAATTTTAAGGGTGAAGAGGATGCACAAGAGCATGTTATCAATTTTATCGATGCATGTTTTCATCTTGAAAACAATGATGCTATTATGGTAAGGACTTTCATTATGACATTTTTGGGTGCTGCCACTCAATGGTTCAACCAACTACCCAAGCACAACATATCCAATTTTGAACAACTAGAAAATGCATTCTTGAAGTTTTTCTCCTTTGGTGCTAAAATAATGGTGAACCTTTCAAACCTGGTCAGCCTAAAACATTATGACGATGGGCCAGTAATGGAATATGGGGATGGAGAAAAGTCATGGTGAAGTTATCATTCTCCATCCCCATATAAGAGATTATTCATATGTTTATCAAGAGTTGTTCTAAACACATCTTCCTCTTGCTACAACTTCAATAATATCCTTAATTTGAGGAAGCATTTACACAGGATAAAATCATTGAAAAAATAAAAGTATATGAGGGAACCATCAAGATCCGAAACAAGGAGTGGAACAAAAATGGCAAGAATGACAAGTACAAGAAGAAGCAGGCAAGCCCTACTCTAGTTAATCAAGTAGTATTGGCTACACCTAAGGATGGGACTACGCAACAACCCCAAAATTATCAAGCACACCCCCCACCAGCTAATTATGATCAAAATAACAATCAGGGGCAAAACAAAGAATGCAAGCCACCTCACTATTTTACACCTCTATCAGAGTCAATGCAATCAATTTTCAACCAATTGAGTGAGGCTGGGAAGATCATATTTCTAGATGTACCTCTTATATATCCCAATCATCCTAAGCTAGAGGGATATAGGGAAGATTAATTTTGCCCTTATCATAAGATACTAAGGCACAACATTGAAGTTTATGTTGGTTTCAAAAATCAGGTACAAAACATGATTGAGGCAGGAGAACTTAAATTTGACAACCCACTGGATCTTGTTAACAGATATATAGGCATATACAAAAACTTGTTTCCCAACCATGATGTCCCTAGAGGGCAAGGTACCCAAGTCAATTAGGTTCGAATTGATACACCTACCCACGAGTGTGTTGGGATGGTTGAAATTGTCAATATAGCTACCAGTACTAGATGATATGGTCAACCACAGCCTCTTGTGACTCCCATTAATGTCCCAGCTGCACCTAGTTAGAGGTAGGGCCAGGACAACCTTCTAGGTCCACCAACTTGACTTGTGGTAACTATTCGGAGTAGACTAGAACAAAACTTTCAAACGACTCCAGCCAAGCTATCAATTTATAAGATCATACAATAGTCCCCAAAGCATAGGGAGACTTTGATGGAGATTTTGAGATTTATTGAGCTCCAACCACAAGATCCAAATGTATTCAATTATTTTTTAGGACAAGTACAAGAATTCCAAGAACCTATAATCCAATTTTATGATCATGAGATTAAGACAGTGCCTACTGCATTACCAAACCCTTCGTTGCACATTTTTGTATCAGTTAATGATTTACCCTTTAAGTGGGTCTTTGTCGATATGGGTTATTCAATCAACATCATCACAACAACAACAATATAACACCTTAATATTCCTAAGTCAAATATCATTTTGAGAACCTACACATTAAGAGCATTCAATTATGCTTTATGCAATATTGTGGTAATGATAGTCCTACCCATAAATTTGGGGTATAATACCATCCCTATGATGTGTAATATCTTGTAAGAGTCCATGTAGTACAAAATCCTCCTAGGGCACCCTTGGATAAGAGATATGAAGTATTTTCCTTCGATTTTGCACCAATGTGTCAAGTACATGCATGATGACAAAGTTTATGTGGTGTTGGCTGATGAAGAGCCATTCAAATATGTCCATTAGGTGGATTTTCCAAGATAATTTGTAATTACCTCTACCCAATCGTATTTAGGACCTTCATCTCTAATTACGCAACTATATGACAGGGACAAAGGGGTACGAAAATACCCATCAACATCAGCACCTCATCTTGCACCCAAAATGACTACTGCTTCTAAGAGACCATCAACATCTAAACCAAAATACAATCAAAAGCTAAAAATACCCTTAGTTGATGGGGGAAAGCCCAAAGAAGTGCTAACCATAGGCATTGAGAAAATTCCATGTCCTATGGAAGAAGAATATCTTTAATATCAATTTGAGGAGATACTAGAACCCGCTTTGCTAGTGTCATCTATAAGATCATCCACATCACATGCGATAATACACTTGGCAAGTATAGGGATAGGAGAGTATTTTGTGTAGAACATAACATTCACATCCATAATAGAGTCTGTACAGGACATAGGATGGTAAAAAGACCTAAGACCACCAATGGGAATAGTGGTTCCACTTGGAATCCCTCCCAACCAAACCAAATTTGTCTATGCTGGCCTAGATTGCATCCATAAGTATACAAACATAGATGAGGACAATGATGAACTATTCACTGTTAATGTTCATTACCTCTCCAATATTGAGTATGTTCTCAGTTATTTTTAACATTACCATTGGTATGGCTACAGTCTTGGCATATATGAATAGGGGTGTAGGTGTCCATTCGAGCTGTAATACCAGCTTCCCTCTAATAGGTTTGGGTTAGGCTATTACATCAAAGGTCGAGATGAAACTCTAGCAGAATCCTTGGACATTAAGGTTAGGGTTAGGAGAATACATCAATTTCATTCCATATCACCCACCAAGTACAAGATATCCAAGCAACATACAAGTGGCTATGGTAAACATACCACCACCCGAGACTTATCATCCAAGCTTCATAATTGATGTCATCCCAATAGGTTGCAACTTGTGGGATGAGTATAAAGAAGAGAATGGATATGAGGTAAGTGATGATGAGGCACAGAAAAGTTTAGCCTATCATGGGCCTCGCTATTTACAAAGTCTTTCCTGGTTTGACCATAAAGAGAGTGGGTACATATCGAACAAAAGTGGCTATGAGTCAGAGGACTCAATAGAGAGAGCCTACCTAGAGGTAATGAAGTGGCCCCATATTTTGGGGCAACATACTAATGCAATTGACATCTTCATAAGTGATGAAGAATATGATGATGAAATAGAGATGGCCTACTTAAGACCAAGATACGCACCCCTTTTTTTGGGACTGCATACCAATGCTAATGGTTTTTGGATAAGTGATGACGATTTTGATGATGATATTGAGATATCTTATCTTGAGCCTCACCACTTATAGAAAGTCAACATGTTGGTAGGAAGAGAAGCGACACTTCATGCCATAGACCATAGCTTGTGGTTTTTGGGAAGACCTGTCGACTTAAATGCCATTTATCGTGCAGTCAATCCCCCTTCACCTATGTTTATAGAGATATTAGAACCCAATGATCCTATTATCTGGCTTGCTCATGGGCTAGATCCAAATATTCCTTTTCCTCCAAAGCCTCATCATGAGTATGGAGTAGAAACCTCTGATACAATATTTCACCCATGTGGTCCTAGAGATTTCATTCCATCCATCAATACAATCTCCATTTATTTGACCACTCCACTCCATAACCCGATGGATCCTACTAAACCACTGTGTCTTGATATAGAGGCTATTGATTGGGATCGTACCGATTCACCCATAGAGCCTAAATACCTTTTCCCTACAAAAGAGGTGTTGCAACCATTTTATTTTGCATCAGGATGTGCATATGACGTATTCCATGTCAGCTTGGATTTTGAGTTAGTAGGACCTATAAATCCCATCGATGACATTCATTTGATACCCACACCTCACCATCTAGAGGATGGGTCACATATGGCTATAGAAGTGAATCTCGAGATGGACATTAGTGATGATTTTACTCAACCAAAGAAATTCAAGTTTGGAGAAAGTATGTCTCCAAAGGAACAAGCCATAATAATTCCTCTCCTTAAAGAGAGGTCAAATATTTTTGCTTGGACTTACAAAGATATGCTAGGGATTGATCCAAAGTTAGTTGTTCACAATATTTCATTGGATCCCCTGAAGAAGCTAGTCAAGCAAAAGTTGAGGAAAATGCATCCAACCGTCACTTTGATGGTAAAAAATGAGTTACAAAAACTTTTGGATGTGATTTTCATAGTTCCCATCGACTATCCTAAATGCATCTCGAACATGGTGCCCATAGGAAAACTAGATGGAATATTCTGCATTTGCATAGATTTTAGAGACCTGAATAGGGCAACTCCAAAGGATTCATTCCCATTTCCAAACATAGATGCTCTTGTTGATGCCACTACAGGTCATGAGATGCTCTCCCTAATGGATGGGTTTTATGGATACAATAAAATCCGAATCAAACCTAAAGACCAACATAAGATTGCTTTCATTACTCCATGGATAACATTCTATTACCAAGTGATGTCGTTTTACCTAAAGAATGATGGTGCCATGTATCAGCAGGCCATGACAAATATTTCATGACTACATGCACACAATATTAGAAGACTATATGGATGACTTGTTGGCCAAATCTTTAGTGTGGTAAGAGCACACTGAAATCCTTATGAAATTCTTCGATCGTCTCACTGAGCACAACATCATATTGAACCCTAAGAAATACATGTTTGGCGTAACTTATGGTAAGCTCTTAGGTTTCATCATTTCTAAGAGAGGCACTAAATTCAATCTTGCAAAGGTAAGGTCTATAATGGAAATGGCCATCCCTACCAACATTAGGGAGTTAAGAAGCCTACAAGGCAAGGTAGCATCCATCAAACGGTTCATTGCTCAATTATCATATAAGTGTTGGCCCATGAACCAGTTGCTATGCAAGGATGTCCCATTTCATTGGGATGAAGAGTACCAACAAGCCTTTGCAGAGATTAAAACTTACCAAGAAACACTGTCGATATTGTCTCCACCAAGGCCAGATGTGCCATTTTTACTATACATATCAGCTACTGATTTTTCTTTAGGCACCATTTTGGCCCAAAAGAATGCACAAGATAAAGAGCAAGCCTTATATTACATTAGTCGCACCTTGGTGATTTATGAGCTAGGATATGCGTATGTAAAAAAGTTGTGTTTAGCAATGGTCTTTGTAACCAGAAATTTATGATACTACATGTTGAGCCATACGACCTACATTATATCAAAACAAAATCCTTTGCAATATATGATGAACAAGACCTATCACAATACACGTACTACAAAGTGGATCATGCTATTGATAGAATTTGATCTAGAGTTCATAAGCCATAAGTCCATCAAGGGACAAGTCATAGCAGATCAATTAGCAGAGGCACCTCTTTAGGATAGCAAGCCTCTCACCATAGAATTACCTTATGATGTGGTATTTGCATTATCAAATCCTCCCAAACCCAAGGAATATGAGAAAGAAAGAGATATGAAATTGTTCTTAGATATTTTGAAATGCGAGCAAGGGGGCAGAGCAAGGATAGTCTTTATCACACCATGAGGTGATCCATTGCCCTTGTCATTCAAGTTAAACTTCTCTTGCACAAAAAATAACACAGAGTATGAGGTCTTGATCTTAGGACTCCAAACAGCCATTGCAATGGACATTAAAATATTGAATATCTTTTGTGACTCTTTTCTCATAGTTAATCAAGTCAAAGGATTTTTCCAATGTAGGTGTCCACTCCTAAAATCTTACAAGGAGCTTGTTAACACTTACCTAGCTCGACTAGAATGGTATGACATCGAGGCAATCCCTCGCACGTCAAACATATTTGCAGACACCATGGCATATTTGGGATCCTTAATCCCTTAGAATCTATCTGTTGATTTCACAACCATTCACGTAAAAGTGCTCGTGCACTAAGTAATACAATGTTAGGCTATGGGTAATCAAGATTCAATCAACATGATCCAGACTGAACCAAATCAAGATTGGTCCTTTAGAGCTAGATATTTCTTACAAATGACACTTTGGGAATCTTTGATCTCTCAAGGTCTTGTAGAGTGTGGTATGGCCATTCACCATGGGGTTGTTTCTCAATCTATGTTCTTCGATTTTGGATCACAGGAGGAGCATGCCATTTTATCCATAGAAGTTATGACTTATCAGGATTGGCTTTTCCAATTATGGGACTTCCTAAAAATTGGGATGGTACTGCAAGGCCTGTTACATGTTGAAAAATGAGAATTTAAATAGAATATGATGAGGTATATCTTGTTAGGAGAGATCCTTTATATACGAGGCTATGATGGAATGCTCCTTCATTATCGTGATCCCCAGGAAGCATCCTGGGAAATTTTGCAAGCTCATAACAGTACATGTGGCGGTCACTTCAGTGGCATGGCCATCGTTAAGCGCATCTTGAGAATGGGTTACTATTGGCCCACTATGGAAAAATATTGTTGCGAGTATGTCAAGAAATACATTAAGTTCTAGTATCATGCAAACCTCACTCACTTGCCATCACAAGCCTTACAACCCATCCAGGAAGCAAGGCCCTTCTCGTTGTGGGGAAGATCTCACCCCCATCTATAGGTCAACACATGTTCATCATAACGACCACTGAGTATTTCACCAAATGGGTCAAAGCGATCCCCTTGACATTGACAAATGGACCCAGGATTGCGGAGTTTATACTCCATAATATCATAAGTCATTTTGGGGTCCCTTGGAAGATAATATCGGATAATGGGTCATATTTCAAGAAAAAAAAATATGCGTGCCTTAATGAAAAAATACCATATTTAGCATAGTTTTTCAATGCCCTATTATCCACAAGCAAATGGGTAAGAAGAAGCCTCAAACAAAGCAATAGTCTCCATCTTGAGTAAAATAGTGAAAGACAATCATAAGGACTGGCATTTGCAATTGTCTTTGGCATTGTGGGCATACAGGACTAGTGTGCAGATGCCCATAGGGGCAACACCGTTTTCACTCGTATATGGCACTGAGAACATCATGCCCCTAGAGTTGGAGATTCCAACCCTATGCATAGCATTGAAGGACTTCATAGATGATGACACCACGCAACAAGGTCGCATTGATCAGTTGATGCTTCTTGATGAGCATTGAGTCAATACCTTGGAGCATCTTCGTGTTTATCAATATCACCTTGCATGAGCTTACAATAACAAAGTCCACTTAAGAGAATTCAAATTTAGGGATCTTATGGTCAAATAAAACTAGCAAAACTCAAATCTGTCGCTGCACCTACTAGATAAATTTGTGGTAAACTGGATAGGCCCCTACATGATTTCAAAAAGGGTTGGGCCTGGGGCATATTGCCTCGTATCATTGGATGGTTTTGAAGAGCCTGAGCCTCTCAATATCATTCATTTGAAGACATTTTATACATAAAATACAAAAAAATTCAAATATGTCAAAAATACAAAAAACATTCAAATATGTCAAAAATACAAAAAACATTCAAATATACATAAAATACAAAAACATTCAAATATAAAAACATAAAAATGCTCCAAGGGTGCCTTCACACCACTTGGTCAAAATCAATCAAAAATGCTCCAAGGGTGCCTTCACATCGCTTGGTCGAAGATCAATCAAAAATGCTCCAAGGGTATTCAAACCACTTGGTCAAAGTTCAATCAAAAATGCTCCAAGTGTATCTTCACACTGCTTGGTCAAAATTCAATCAAAAATGCTCCAAGGGTATTCAAATCGCTTGGTCAAAGTTCAATAAAAAATGCTCTAAGGGTGCCTTCACACCGCTTGGTCAAAATAAATAAAAAATTCTCCAAGGGTGCCTTCACATCGCTTGGTCAAAATTCAATCAAAATGCTCCAAGGGTATTCAAACCACTTGGTCAAAGTTCAATAAAAAATTCTCCAAGGGTATCTTCACATAGCTTGGTTGAAATTCAATCAAAATGCTCCAAGGGTATCTTCACACCACTTGGTCAAAATTCAATCAAAAATGCTCCAAGGGTATCTTCACACCGCTTGGTCAAAATTCAATCAAAAATGCTCCAAGGGTGGCTTCATGCCACTTGGTCAAACTCTAAAAGCCCCAAAGGCACAATAAGCCCTTTGGTCAAAACAAAATAAAAATTTCAAAAATAATGCAAAATCAAAAATACAAAAACAGTTGCATCTTACATCTGCATCCATATAGTTGCATTACATTAAACATACATATCCATTGCATTTGCATATGTTATGATCACACTCTTGCAAACGATGCCATAGTTTGTATCACAATCATAAATACACAATTCCACCTTCATCCATTCATCCATGTGTGTCACTATGTTTTTCAACACAACCATTTAATGTTGGTATAAGGATTAGGCTAATATTTTTTGGTCATTCAACCATATCTAGTGGTCTTATCAGTTTTTGTGAGAATCCATCTTGATTAGTAGAGAGTAAGTTCTAGTCATGAATGCCTCAGATATTTAGGATCCTATCGCTAATTAAAAACATTAAAATCCCAGTTGGTACAAGGAAAATATGAAATCTACAAAAGTGGTCTATGTTACCTTAAGAAAAAAGGATCTTCCTTGCTTATCCCCCTATGCGATTGGTTCAAAGGTGTTGAGAATTGGCAAAAGGACAAGTTTTGCCCTAACTAGAAATGAGTGATTATCATCATTGCATAAATCTCTTGCTTTCATTAAAACAAGCAAAAATTCCTAAACAAAGCACAAATTCAAAACCCCAGTTTCCAAAGTCGTAGTTCAAAAAACCAAAAAGTACAAAAGTAAAACAAACAAGTGATTTTCATCCTTACATAAATCCCTTGCTCAATATAAAAACCAAAAAAAATAGTCAAAAATAAATAGTTATCTTCATCACTAAGCTTGAGCAAGTATCCTAAATGAAATGAAGAAAAGAAGGGAATGGAACATGAATCCATGGAATTCTTAGCATTATACAAAATAGGAAGGTGACCTCCATTATAGGTTGGTGTACAACCATGCCTGGCAATGGTGGTACCCTTACACATGATGATATGTCTATCACAATAGCATCTTGCATTTGTGTACACCAATGTTTGCATTTGGATGAGCTAGCTTTAGGTAACCCAATGCTACCTAGTAGTATAATCCAACTAAGACCAACACAGGATAAGATGAAGAATTGAGGATCCACGATCTTAGCAATGGCTTGATATAATCATGCCTAACATCGAAGGAAATGCTTGAGTTCTATATAAATATATTCATTTGCACACATAGGGATAATGAGTATCTAGGTCCATGATGAAAAATTTACTTTTCAAAAAATTATGTATGGTTAGTACACAACTGTTGATAGGGTAACTAGAGTGTTTGAGTCTCAGGAAAAGCCTCAAAAATTCCTACATAGCAACAAATCATATAATTCAACACATCATCAATTTTCTTTATGAATTTTGTAAATTAAGGGGTATTAACAAAGTAGGCTAGATATCGGATAGATGTTAGAAATAATATCTATACGACCACTGACTATTTTGAACCTTTTAAATAACAAAATATTCATCAAGAAATTACATACATACACACCAATACATTTCACATATGAATGCCCAAATAATTAGTTATTTTGATAAGAATGATTATTTACATTCGTAATTGTTATACTTTCTGTGGTATCACCCATTTAGATTGATGAAATCATATCATATACATTCCTTATGTTTTAAGTTATTAAAGCATATAGGTTCATTCACATTAGATAAGCATCATATAAATAGTGCATGACACATTGTATTTACCATATCATAACATAAGTTAGATGCATACAATTAAATCAAAATTAAACATACATCTAAAAAAACATTGCATCCATGAATACATAATTTCATAAAGCATCCATCCATATCTAAGATCACATCATTGCATCCACCCATACATAGAATCATAAATCCATCATCGAATCAATTCATGGTATATCACATCATGTCACAATAATAAAATCATATAAGCATCTACATAAACATCTACATAAGCATCCATCTCAATATCCATATCATCATAAATATCACCTATCATCTAACACATATATCAACTCATCATAATGCCATCATCACATCACATAAGTAAAAAAAAACATAAGCAATAAATGATACACATAATGAAGCATAATGTAAAGTCTCATATAAATGTGTGTGTCTCAAAATATGTATCTCAAAGTGCATGGATATACACAAATTCCCAAAGGCTATAGTCATATAGGTCAGCTAACCTCAAAAATAAAAACCTAATGCACCATCAATCAAAAATTGGGCTTGTACCCCCTATAGTACCACACCCTATGGATGGATCTTGAGTGGAAAGGTGTGAGCCTGCTTGCCTCTCTGTGCGAGTCCAGGTATCTAACTAGGCCAAATGGAATACTACCCTAAGGTGGAGCACCCTCTAGCCTGTGAACCACCTACACTTGTCCTATCCCTCGGAGTGGATCCCAGCCTCCTAATGTGCATCTCGAGAGAATAAATATGGCCTACATGACCAACAATCTCTGCCTCATACTCATACAACAAAGTCTACATCTGCCTGATCTCTGCCCTAGGATTTGTCCATGTGGAACCCTGAGGTATGGAAGGATCAACAACCATCTACACCCTGGTAACACTGTCCCTGATATCATCTTGCAAAGCATTTATTAGAGCTGTGAGCTGCTCTATGGTAGCATTCTACTATACAATAGTAGCATCCCACTGGGCAATGATAGCATCACACTATTCTACCTAGATCTTGGTTGACTAGAGATCAACCTCTACATCATGCAATTTTTCTCTTAGAGGATAATCTCTCTCCTCAAGATCCAACTCCTCGTCCTCCTCTTTAGGACCCTCCTGCTCCTCCACTACCACCTGCTCTATCGACTAGTCCCATAACTCAGTCCTAGATTAGACTATGCATCCTACTAGATTTGCACCATCTCTGCCATCATCCTCACAGCCTAGAATGACATCACCATGCCACAGTCGATCATCCCACCACTACACAAATGCATCTGTGACTCCCCTAGCAACTCGTGGGTCAACTATTGGGGCATACTCCTCATTAGCCAACTCTATGATATGTAGGGGAGGGAGGTTTCTCTTTGTTGTGATACGCCTATATAAGAATGAGACAAGTGGCACATCTTGCTATAACCTGTACTAATGAAGAAATCGAGAGTAGAAGAAATACTCTCTGATGCCAACATTGTGGCCAATGAGCCACCGCTTGCACCACGTGCTAGCTGTAAAGCTAGGTGGATCATCCAAAACCAGGCACTCATAATATGGGTACCACATGATAGCCTTGGCCTATAGCCTAGTGAAAGTAGTAGTATAATGGGGGAGCTACCCCATATTAGGGTGGCTCTTGCGCTCCTCATGCTCTTGAGCCCACTTGGCATCATAGCACTGCATTGTAGCATCAATGACTATAATCTTAGTGGGGAGTCCTCTGGTATGATCTACATTGATATGCTACCATACCCATACCTGAAGGAGCAAGCTACAACCAATGTTTATGTGGCCCCACTGATGTATGTGATACAACTCATCATAACACTGTGCTAGCAGAGACCTACCCCATGCATAGATTATGGGTTGCTTGTTGTCCATCAAATATTTAACCATCATAAGGAGGTTCCACGGGAACCTTAATCCTGAGAAATATGGAATGAGAATGTTGCTTATGACCATCAGCAATACTGTGTGCCTTTCTGAGAAGACACACTCCCTATACCAATGTATAACAAATACACCTTCACACTTGGTGTCCTTGAAGGTATTCATCGCATGCCCCTGAACACCCTGGAAAAAATTGCATCACGATCATTAGTGGTCGAAGATACAATGGCCACTCTGTCAAAGGGGATCCAAAAAATCCTATATGCATCCTCCAGTTTGATAGTCATCTCACCAGTATGAAGATGTGTTGGTCACGAATCTGCCACAGGAAAGGATTTTCTATGTCTATGCACCCTAGACCCGGCCAACATTGAAAGGCTGGGAGAAAGAAATGTCTCCCAAACCAATCTCCAGAGAGGGCTGGTTCCCTTACTAAAACTAAGCTTGCTGAAGACTAAAGTTACTGGAAAGGAATTATAAATGTGCAGAAATGGGAAATACATAGAAAGAGATGGGAAATATGGCTAAGGCCAAATTTATATGATCGGGGAAAGAAACTCAGCAAGAATTTAACCTCAAGCACATGAACAACATATAATAATAAAATACATCATAATCCACTTATGACCTTGTGCAGACAACCTTCAGGATTGCATTCCAGAACTCACTTCCTTATTAGCAGTATTCAAACTCAGATGTAGAATTGAAATCTAATAGCAGATTAGAAAGACAAGCATAACTGAGAAATGCATGAAATAGAAGGAAATCATTAGAAATACGCTTGCAAAATTAGAGGCCAAATATCTCTTATTTACGCAAAGAACTTGAATGTTTTCAGCAAAATGTCTCTTAATACTCCCGATCCCTCTTTCTGAGATTTACATTGATTTATATAGAAGTCTTACTTCTTTACAACATTAAAAATATGCAACAAACTTCCTCGAGATTTACAAAATATGCAACAAAAACAAGGAGATGATCCCCTTAAACTAGCCTCGGAGGAACCAGAAATTCAATGAAACAAGGAGTCGATCGTCTTCATTAAATGGTCGTTCTTGAAACATGCTTGAACCGTTAGAAAAATCATGAACAACAGCTTTGAATAATGGAAGTCTTTAATTCTGATGGCTTGGACACATTCTTCTACCTTGCCCGCATTGGAAAGCAACAAAACATTTAATTTTGGAGTGCGTTTAATCATTGGAAATCGTAAAACTTCATTGGGCCATTTGAACTGCTTTCTGGCACGAAACTATAACAGGTTGAAAAAAGGTGACATGTCGTGAAATCGTGACATTCTTATGCTCTATACACTTTGTCACTTTGGAACCACAAAAATCAACCATGTCATGAAATCGTGACGTATTCGGCTCCTTTGGCTCCTTAGCTACCTTAGCTCGTGAAAACGCGACGCATCGCGAAATCATGACATTTCGTACCATTATGCTCTTTCTCCACTCTGTTTTCACAAAAATGTGACAAGGTGCGATTTCGCTACGTCTTTCTCCATGTTGTTCTCTTCACTGCTCCAAACCGCAAAAATGCGACAAGGCATGATTTTGCCACGTTCTTCTCTCTTTTAGTTGTCTCACTTATATCTCACGAAAACAAGACAAGTCACGCTTTTGCTATGTTCTCCCATCGACATATTTGTTTTATCTCTGGGTCGCGAAAACCAAACAAGTCACAAAATTGCTACACTATCTCCCCGCTGCTCAATCTTCTCTTCTAAGTCGCAAAAATCTGACATGTCACGATTTCACAACAATTTTCATCCACCCTGTACGGTCCTGCTTCTAACCCATGAAAACATGACACTCTTGCCTCAAGTGGTTCATTAATCTCCATCATGTCACGAAATCACGACAGGTTTCTGCACTTGGTCCTTCCGCCCCAATATGTCACAAAATCGTGACGTTTCCTTGTTGCTGGACTTCATCTCCGAAAGTGTCACGAAATTGCGACGACTTTCATGCCTTAAGCTTTTCTTTCCAAATCTGCCGTGACCACGCAACACGTCGTGATATCGTGACGTCTTTTGCCTTTTGTGTCTTACTCACTATTCTGTCATGAAATTGCGACAAAATTGTTTGTCATCATCCTTTGCTTAGTCACGTCGTGATATCGCGACATCTTTCGCCTTTTGTGTCTTGCTCACTATTCTGTCATGAAATTGCAACAAAATTGTTTGTCATCATCCTTTGCTTAGTCACATCGTGATATCATGACGGTTTTACTATGCTACCTGCGTTGACCACTTTGACCATGAAAATCCAACATGTCGCAATATCATGATGGTTTTACCCCCTTACTATCGTTGATTGCATTGACCACGATTTTGAAACACGTCGCGATATCGCAACGACTTTGTGGCTTAACCCTTTTCTGCCTTTAGCACCGCAAAACTATGACAGGTCACGATTTTGTGACACCTTTGCATTTGATTTCTCTCTCCTCAATAGACCTACGATAAAGTGACATGTCATGATATCGTGACGGTTTTGAAACTATGCCCTCCATGCTGCTTTTTGTCGTGATATCGTGACAGTCTTCAGACTTAGCTTTTTTTGCATCAAAACCTGTAAAGGAGTGAGAATTTCAACATTTTATGCAGGAATAATCAATAATCAAAATAATGTGGAAAAAACGCCAACATTCTTGGTGGCTCGTGAGGTATACAGTTCTGCTGTATGCATGAATCCCAGGCCTGGATCCATTGGGCAACAGAGTCAAGAAAAACTGAGAACAACAAGCTGGCTGATGGGGTACATCTCGACGGACTGCTGCAACAACTCTTGCTGAATTACTAAAAATTCAAGTGAACCTGTATTTGGCTTAGCTGACCAGGTGCTGTAAAAGAATATCCATGAAAGCACTAGGGGTTGCAAAAATGAATGAAATAAGTGAAGTGAGGACTATGGAATGGAAATGATAAATGATGGTTTAATGGAATGGAGGGAGTGATGCAGTAGATACAGTAACAGAGTGCTTCTGTGCTACCAGCTACTATGAAATGGAAATGGATGTGAATGGAATAATAAAATGGAATTGGAAGAGATGACAAATGCAGGATGAATGATGGATAAATGCTAAAACAATAATGAATTTAGAAGAAAAGGAAAAGAAGAAATGGGAATAGCAGGAAGGGAAAAAGAAACAACAGCAGTGGCTTGATTACTTGTAGAAGAAAAAGGAGTAGGAGAAGGGAATAAAGAGGGGAAGGGAAGAAATAAAGAGGAAGCCACTAAATGCTGGGAAGGAAGAAGAAAAAAGAAAGAAAGAAATGTACCTGTGGGCTCGTATGCAAAAAGAGCCGAAGTTGACAGAAGAAAACAAAACTTTTTTTTTCTTTTTTTCTTTTTTTTTTTTGCTATGTACAATAGTTTACGACATGATTGGCATGTCGTCACCAGAAACCCAGTCTTAGGGGTTATCTGGTAAATCTGTAGTGTCCCGACCAGATCTGATCATACTTGAGTCGGTCCTTGAAATTGGGATGACCTCTTCCTAAAGTTCTCCATGTTGCAGACATGGGCAAGTTATCCTGCATGCCAGTACCCACATAATCGACAAATAATGTAGCAAAGAGATTTGCCACATGGAGGGCTCCTGTAGGTACTAGTTGTAGTAACTACTGAAGCCAATACCACCATCTTGAAGGGTTCCCTAGTTGTGGATTGAGAATGGGTTCCTCCAACTCTTGGATGCGATTACAGAACCTTTCTTATGATAAATCTACTTTCAAGACCTCTTCAGGATCTTCCTCTTGATGAGGCATGCTCAACAGGTTCTAGCTAAATACTTGCATGTTGTGCATGGTTATGCCCTCCTCAGGTTCTAGAACTTGAATCTGTTTCTCTCCTTGGACCATCTCCTGATAGACATTGCAAGCAACCATATTTTTCATTGCTGGGAAAGTACTTGCATATTCCCATCATTGGCTTTGGATGAAATTTTCCCCTTGAGTTCCACACAACTACATTTCAAGCCTCTACACAGTATGTGGGATCTGCCATGATGAATATTGCATAGGGTAGACAGGAGTGGTGACTATCGGATATGGTAATGGAGCTTCTCCCCACGGTAATTTTCCTGATAGGAGCAAAAGCTGCTCCACTTGTAATGCTTCCTCAAAGATTTGAGGGAATCTACGTTCGCTTGATTACAGCAAGAGGAGGCTTATGTTCGGATGGAAAGCTCAAACATAGAAGTGGGCTTGGGCGGGTGTTGGTCAGATCATCTCTGGAATTCTCTTCCAACTCCTCCTGAATCAGACATTGAAGTTTGTGATGCTCTCCAGAGGTGCTCTCATGATATACATGAAAAATTGAAAGGGATCCTGAGAGCTGTAAAAGGGATCCTCATCGAATCTTCTAATTAGCACTCCCACTAAGTCATCCCATGAGTTGATGCTTTGACGCCTGAGCAGTATGTACCACTATAACACCCTTCCTTGCAAAGACAAAACTAGAAGTCTGATCATAACATCTTCGTGAACTATATCATGTAGGGTCGACAAAGCGGCAATATCTTCAACATGCTCTCGGGCCATTCCTTGGGTGCCATTATATTTTATTAGGGCTTTTAGGGCACTTTTGGAAATATCATGCCAAATTTGGAGATTCAGAGGGCCAGGATCATCCCATCTAGGATAGTATACCCTCATCATTATCTTCTTTTAGCTTTAAAATGTAGGTATCTACGATCAAGAAATTCAGATCTTCAGCTCAGCAGAGTCACCAGATGAACTTACAAATCTCCATTATGAGGTCAATACAGCTCATCAAAATTTTGATACCTTCGGGTGTTAAATAATGAAACAATCAGTCTCACTGATTATGGATCTTTTGAGACAGAAATAGTCTATCCCACCGGGCGTGCCAAAAACTGTTGGTCACAAATCTGCCACAGGAAAGGATTTTCTATGTCTATGCACCCTAGGCCCGACCAACATTGAAATGCTGGGAGAAAGAAATGTCTCCCAGACCAATCTCCAGAGAAGGCTGGTTCCCTTACTAAAACTAAGCTTGCTGAAGACTAAAGTTACTAGAAAGGAATTATAAATGTGCAAAAAGAAATGGGAAATACATGAAAGAGACAGGAAATATGGCCATAGGCCGAATTTATATGATCAGGGAAAGAAACTCAGCAAGAATTTATCCTCAAGCACATGAACATATAATAATAAAATACAACATAATCCACTTACGACCTTATGCAGACAACCTTCAGGATTGCGTTCCAAAACTCACTTCCTTATTAGCAGCATTCAAACTTAGATGCAGAATTGAAATCTAATAGCAGATTAGAAAGATGAGCATAACTGAGAAATGCATGAAATAGAAGGAAATCATTAGAAAGACGCTTGCAAAATCAGAGGCCAAATATCTCTTATTTACGCAAAGAACTTGAATGTTTTCAGCAAAATGTCTCTCAATACTCCCGATCCCTCTTTCTGAGATCTACATTGATTTATATAGAAGTCTTGCTTCTTTACAGCATTAAAAATATGCAACGAACTTCCTTGAGATTTACAAAATATGCAACGAAAACAAGGAGATGATCCCCTTAAACCAGCCTCGGAGGAACCAAAAATTCAATGAAACAAGGAGTCGGTCGTCTTCATTAAATGGTCGTTCTTGAAACATGCTTGAACCGTTAGAAAAATCATGAACATCAACTTTGGATAATGGAAATCTTTAATTCTGGTGACTTGGACATGTTCTTCTACCTTGCTCGCATTGGAAAGCAGTTCAAATGGCCCGATGAAGTTTTGCGATTTCCAACGATTAAAAGCACTCCAGAATTAAATGTTTTGCTGCTTTCCAATGTGAGCAAGGTAGAAGAATGTGTCCAAGTCACCAGAATTAAATATTTCCATTATCCAAAGCTGTTGTTCATGATTTTTCTAATGGTTCAAGCATGTTTCAAGAACGACCATTTAATGAAGACGATCGACTCCTTGTTTCATTCAATTTCTGGTTTCTCTGAGGCTGGTTTAAGGGAATCATTTCCTTGTTTCTATTGCATATGTTGTAGATCTTAAGGAATTCTGTTGCAAGTTTTAAATGTTGTAAAGAAGCAAGACTTCAATATAAATCAATGTAGATTTCCAAAAGAGGGATTGAGAGTTTGAGAGACATTTTGCTGAAAACATTCAAGTTCTTTGCGTAAATAAGAGAGATTTGGCATCTGATTTTGCAAGTGTATTTCTAATGATTTCCTTCTATTTCATGCATTTCTCAGTTGTGCTCATCTTTCTAATCTGCTATTAGATTTCAATTCTGTATCTGAATTTGAATATTGCAAATAAGGAAATGAGTTTTGGAATGCAATCCTGAAGGTTGTCTACGCAAGGTCGTAAGTGGATTATGTTGTATTCTATTATTATATGTTGTTTATGCACTTGAGGTTAGATTCTTGCTGAGTTTCTTTCCTTGATCATATAAGTTCAGCCTATGGCCATATTTCCCATCTCTTTCATGTATTTCCCATTTCTTTTTGCACATTTATAATTCCTTTCCAGTAACTTTAGTCTTCAGCAAGCTTAGTTTTAGTAAGGGAACCAACCTTCTCTGGAGATTGGTCTGGGAGACATTTCTTTCTCCCAACATTTCAATTTTGGCTGGGTCTAGGGTGCATAGACATAGAAAATCCTTTCTTGTGATAGATTCGTGACCAACAATATGAAAGGTGTTCATCCTGGGGTCCCATTGGTGAACTAGGGCAGTGAGGTAGGCCTAGTTTGACATAATTTATGGTAGTCGGGTAACATATTATAGTCCATGGGCCTTAAGTGAGGCCCAGTATGTATCATCCAAGAGTGGTAGAAGGTCGGTAAGGAGCTTCGAGTCCTGAGCCTAAGCACTGAGAATCTAAGAGAAAAAATCAAAGGTATAACTACAATGTATCTAAGGCATAAATCATAATAAAACATGAAAAATGGTGCACATAATGATAAACTATCCTAAGTATGAGTGAAAGATGAATAAATGCACCTAATCATGCATCATAGTACAAAAAAGCAACCCAAAAATTCAAAAAAATCAAATAATCATCTCGCAAAATCCAAAAAATCTATAAAATTTAACTAAGGTTCTTGGCCATTGTCACCTATAGCAGCCAAAAAATGGCCGCTAAAAACAACAACGACCAAATCCTAACAGTCAAATTTTTGACCATTGGGATTCAAAACTAGATGCTCTGAGCAATAGTGGCAAAAATCTAGGCCGAGACAGCTGCTCTGAGTAGCAACATCCGACGGGTGACATGATAGACATGTACGTCCTAGGCCAAAAATACCAAAAAAATTGAAAATTTAAAATTGGGGGAAAGACCACCGAAACAAAACAAAACCTAAACCTATCTACGGATTTGGTTCATTTCCAGAAATTTTAGTGAGGTTCATTTATCAGTTACTTAGTGAGGTTAATTTTTACCCAAAATGAAAGGTAGGGTCAATGTTTGACAGAATACCCAAGAAGCTCTAGCTCCTCCACTCGTCGACATCTCTCCCTGCGTAGCCATAGTCTCCAATGTAATAACACTCCAAGTCATAAATGTCGCTTTCTCATCAGAGCTCTAGAAAGAAAAATGCCAACTAGAAAAATGAAAAGTCAAAACCCTAGATCCCTTTTATATTTCTCAAGTCATGCCTCGGTCACTGCTGATGTTAGCGGCCCGAACTTCTTGACCACTCAGGGCGAGAGCGGCCATAGGCAGGAACTTAGCGGCCACTGGACTTGATAGTGGCCGAATGCATAGGAAATATCAGGTAGATTCCTTCTAGGATGAATAGTAAAAAATTCAAATAGGCACATTTTGATGGTCCTTGATCATCATAATGATCAAAATAACAAAAAAACCACATAAAAATAAATCTCGAGTAAGCTTCGTATTCAGTTACTTTATCAACTCAGTAGTTGCAGTGATTTGCACTCCATGCAACTTGGTGAGATGAGTAAGTTACCATAGAGCTACTTGGGGAAAATTATTCATTTTGGAATTATGATGCATCACCTCAATCCCAAAAAAGATCGATATAGTCAGACTGCTCCACGGGTACGATGGAATCATCCTAATTCTCTTATGACACCAAAAACACTGATCCAAGTGATGCAATACAAGCATAAATGGAATCGCTCATCCTAACTCCCTAATAAGGCTATTCATGGTTGGACCACTCACTAGGATAGGGATTATTAATCATCATAAACAATTGAAATCACACTAGGATGGGGGTTTTCCCATTAAAATAACAAACACTAGAAAGGAACGAAAGCTAGTCAAAATGGTCAAGTGACTTGTTGCTTCATTCATTGCCTTCCCTCACCAATTCATTGTGTGAGGGGGTAGTTAAAATATTTAAATAATCATAATAAAAGTCAACCAAATATCACTCGATCATATCAAAATTGTGTTCATCTTATGAATCATTGCATACAACTCTTACAAAAACATTCCCCATTTGCTAGGTTCATAAGTAAATATGACATCTTCAATTTATAGCTCTTCTCTGGTCGGTTTTGTTGTAGTAACATAAGCTACCCAATTGCATTTGAGGAATTAGTGCAAGTGGACATGTGTAAGCCCTATGCTAAATTAATCCTTCAATTAGGTTGAAGCAATTATTCAAGGATGTGTGTTGTCTTGCATGATTGGGCCATCTAGCGTTGATCAGATCAATGATCATCATACACCCTACAAACATAGCAGTCTACGTTTTTTTCTGTGCTATGTTTTCCACTCAACACATCATAAAAATGGGTATCTTTAGACACCTAAAACATGTCATGTTTAGGGAGACTACTCACATAGGCACACTCATAGGTCATCTGACAAAACCTTAGGACCTTCCAAGTATCAAAAGTGGTTTTCACCACTCATTTGGGGTATTTTTAGCCCATCCAAGCCTAGCCACTATGGATCGGAGCGACTAGGTTCTGGCCATTGTAGCTCATAGCAACCAAACCTTAGCCACTGTAGATGACAGTGGTTAAACCTTAAATACATTTTGCCACCAATCTAGACTAATATTAGGTCGAAGTGGCAGTCTACATACAATAAGGCCAAGCGGGGACAACTTTACATTCCTCACAACCAGTCTACATGAAAGACTCAAGTCTAGATTTAGACATCATTTAACTACCCCTCAAGGGTAGACAAAAGCTCAAATTCTTGTGCTAACATCCAGTGTGCATGAATGATTCAGTCCTAGGGTTTGAACATTGACCTAGGGCTTCAAACACTTTATAAGGAGTAAACCTAAAAGCACTAGGGGACCTTCTTTTTATCAATGAAGAGAGAGAGAGAGAGATAATATCACATATCACATATCAAAAATTTGAACAGGTTGAATCATTGAGGAGAGATTTTGGAGACTTGGAGAGATTCCCTTGGAAATCATTTATGTGGTGAAGCCTTATCGGATTCAAGAGCAAATCTGAGCACTCTTGAGGAGCAACGAAGTGCTAGCCATTTGAGAGGTAATCATCCATGCATATATAGTAATCATTTAACATTAGTATCAGAATTAAGACCATAGACTTTAGATCAATAGAGATAGATTTCACCTTAGCGGCCATTGTCCTAGATAGTGGCCCACAACCTAGTCTAGGGTTTTGGTGATAGTTTCTTTTATTAGACTTTCTCCATGTTTTCATGTCATTAGAATAAGATTTATTTTAGTTATTTACGTTCATAGTACTAATTTTATTGAATTTGTTTTCATTATGCTAACAACCTCATCCAGGGAGGTAATCTTGGAAATCTAAGTGTGTGTTGTTTTTTCACTAATTACAAAGCTACAGGTTCATCAGATAAATATACAACATACGAGAGCAAGAGGATCCCTCTAGGAATCAGACCTGGAGAAGGAGGCTTTTGTAAGCCCTCATACAATTCTGTGTGCATCATCGGGAAGCTTGTAAAGGTGCATCACCCCTTGGTAGGGGATATTTTATACATCTACTGCCCTCTTTGTGTAAAATCATGTATCAAATGAAGGGTATCCCATAGAGGTATTTCTATGTAACCGGATATTGGAAATATCAATACAAAGTATTCATTCATTTATTTCTTCGTACTTCGGTTATGGCTTTCTTTTATAATTTTTTATTTAATGCATGTTAAACATTAAAATATTTAATAATAATCACAAATAGAGTGAGTGGATGGTGCGCCGCTTCCCCGGGGTTGCTACAGTAGAGAATTTTGGGTAATTCCAATGTCTTTATGGGGTAAAATGAGTGACCCATTTTTGGACAAATATTTCTTATCCATAAGATCTTGGACTACATGTCTAAAAGTATAACAATCGCTAATGTCATGCCCTCTTATTTGGTGATAGAGGTAATAATGATCCTTCCTGTATCATCTAGATCTAGACCTATTTGGGTTGACCAAGGGTATATCTGGTAAGATGATTATCTTTGTTTCTTGTAGGTTTTGAAGAATGATTGATAGGGGCTCAGCTAATAGAGGCTAGGTATAATGTTAAGGCTTTAAACAATGTGAATGTCACCTCATTTTATGAGGTGATAGGATTGTATGCATCTTAATCACCTATTTAGGTTGCTCTTATTGACTCTTGTCTATAGGTAACAGGTCCTGACATATGCCAATATGTTGATTTTTGATTTGAATATAATTCTTATCAAGCATATCCTATACCTTGTTCTTGAATTGGATACACCACTGAATATCATGACCATATGCTTAATCATAATTATAGTATTGGTCTTTTTAATCCACCATGTTTTACACTTTTTGGGATCCAAGGGGTATATATCTGGTGATATGGTAGCCTTGGCCTTGCAAAATTGATAAAATAGTGATACCATACATTCAAGCAATGGTATATAAGTGGGAGGTTTATGTCATTGTTGCATTTTCCCATGCTTCTATAGAGACTTTGCATTGGATTGCACAAGAGGAGGTTGGTCCTAACAATCAAGGGGTTGAGATTTTGGATGACTCAACTGTAACTTAATGCTTACAAGTAGATTCAATATATGTTGTGAGTCATTGTATTGGTGAATCATTTATAACTCAATATTGGCTAGCCTATCCAAGATTGTCTAAGGAGATGTAGATGGTGCATGATTATTATGGCTAGTGAATATATCCACATGCTCTTGTTCTTGATTTAGCTCATGCTCATATTTCAACTCAGAGTGTTCAACTATGGCATCTAGATTACCCCCACGTTGGTGTGGTGGGTACACCTATTCTTGATTTTGTGGAGATGTTGAGTGAGATGGAGTAGGTGTTACTGAATCCATCAATGGTATCTCTTGTGGTATGGATGGGATGTTGTATGGATTTACAAGTGGTATAAATGGATTTAGAGGGTTTTGGTTCTCTGTCATCACATTGATCATTCCCACAAACTCATGAGAAGATGTATTTGCATTTGGAAAAGTCATGGTTGCCTCATCAACTTGTCCAAAGTGATATGCTTGGTCCCCATGTTCAGAGGGTGCATCAAAAATGCTATAAATGGATGGTGAATTGGTATGAGGAAGACCTAGATCCTTGATTGACTCAATGATAGGTATGAATGTAACATTGGGTACTATGCACTCATTGAGTTCAGTATTGGTCAAGTGAATTATATCCTCAAGTGTGGTGGATTAAAATGGTATGATACGATCTAACTCATCGATATCAACTATGGGTTCTTCCTTGTTGGTAGGAATGGGAAGATCTTCTACTGATGTGTCGAAGATGGCTATGGGAGATTTTAAATTTGACCTTTTTGACTCTTCCTCACTTGAAGAAACATAGTATGGTACTAGCAATGGTGGTGAAGGTAGCTTCATGACTAACTACAGGGTTGAATATGGACTCTGGATAAGGTCTTTGGGTTTAGTATCCAAGTGTGTGGATGGACGAGTAGACTCTTGTGGATGATAATCCTTTTTATAATACTGGAAGGGGTCTGGGTCAGTAGGTACCATATAGACCTTACCTTCATCAATATTTTTAATACATTGGTGTACTATAGATGGAACACATTCCATGTCGCTTATCCATGGCCTTACAAGTAGCATGTTGTATTTTTTTGCTCCTTCCAAGATGTGGAACAATGTAGGCATAGTCATTTGTCCAACTTGAACAAGTAGAATTATTGTCCTCATAGTGGAGGATAAAGCATCATTAAATGCTTACAAGGTAAATGTGGATGCTACAATGTATGAAGGAAGAAGGTTGATATGCTTCAGTGTAGATATGGTAATAATGTTTATTGAGGAACCTGTGTCAACCAATACTAACTTATAAGGGAGACTATTGATACTTGCAATGATGTGCAAAGCAGGATATGATGAATTGGTAGGTACAGGTATGAACTCATGAGTTTGAAAGGATATAATAGGATCCTTGTGCTATTTTATGTATCTCACAAAGTTGGTGAAAGCATCCAAATTGTGAGGTTGTAATTTGATATAATTTAAAACCTCCATGAGAGTTCCTTGATGCTTGGGAGATTATTGTAGAAGCTCACCCATGTTTATGTTGGTTGATGTGTAGACACCTAAAATGTGTCATGTTTAGGGGACTACCCATATGGGCACATTCATAGGCCATATGAACCCTCTTGGATCTCTCCAGGAGCAATCAATGGTCCTAACCACTCAAACAGGGTAGTTCTAGCCCATCCAAGCTTGGCCGCTCTTAGGTAGAGCAACCAAGAAACATGGCCACTAAAGACTATAGCAGCCAAATATAGCCACTATACCTGATAGTGGCCAGCATCACAAATGGTCTAGCCATGAATATAGGCCTAGATCACGTAGTCTGACTACACATCTGCATGCACCTTGGGTGGATTTTGGTAAGGAACTCCTTGAGTTCCTCCTAAATACCCCTTTAATGTGAAATTATGACTAATGTGCTCCCTCGAGGATTGTTAGTCCCATGTATATTTGGAGCGAAGCTTCTTTAGGAAGCAAAGGTCTAAACCTTAAGAGGGAATTCTACATATAGACTCTCCCATAAGAAGAAAAATAACTAAGAAGTTTGAGAGTTAATCAACAGAGCCCTATCGATATGGAGTGCCAAGATACGCCCATAGGGAGAGCATTGAAGTGTCATCTGGTTGAGCCACATTCACATATCATGATTTATATTCATCATACCCAATCACTATTTAATATAGGAGACACACCAGGTGACCCTTGCACATCAATTTGAGCAAGGGATTGACTTCCATAGCCCATTAGACCTGAGGTAACCATTAAATCATAGGTTGTTGTCTTTGATAGTGGCCTATAGTCATAGTCAGGTTCAAAGTAGCGATTGCTTAGTTCTTAGCATTAGACTATTATTTATCATTATGTCATTACCATAGATTAACCTAGATCTATCTTTTTTATTACATCTAGAGTAGAATTTCTTATTTATATATGCATATTGCTAGGATCTATTGCATTTCAATTTGTATTATGTTTATTTACTTGGATTACCATATTTGCTAACCAGAGCCTCTTTTGGAGAGGCAGCCCGTACTACTCACTATGTTTTATTATTTTCATGAATGTAGGCACAATTTTATAGGATCGAATCAAAGCATTAGGAGTACAAGTATCCTTCCAAGACCAAATCTGGAGGAAGCATCTATAAGCCCTCATACAAGTTCATGTGTAGTACTGGGAAGCCTGCAAAATCATATTGCCCCTTTGCAAGGGGATATTTTATTCACTTATATTTTACTGTATCAAAATGAGTATCCCTTAGAGGGACCAACATGTAATCAAGGGTTCAATATAAATAGAAGGATCTTTCTTTTGTCATTTTTATTTTATATGCATTTCATGGCATTCCATTTTACTTCAGTGTAATATTACAAGTAGAGTAGTGGGGTGCACACCTCCTAGGGTTGCACAGATGGCTATCATGGTGGGACCCCCACCAATTTTTTTTGGATGATTTACTAATGTTTTGGGTACTTTTATTTGTGCAGGTCTAGCCACTCTGGTCAACAGTGTCTAGAATATCTTAGTCGCTGAAGCTATGACCAAACTTAGCCACTCTCGTTGATATCGGCTAGTATCAATACAAATATAGAGGTCAATTGAGGACATCACTAGACAAGAAACTATGTTTGGTACACATATATGATTCTCTGTGACTTCCTATATGCATTTAGTTTCTAGAAAAAACAAGCAAAAACATAGCTAAGTAGGGAAAATTGAAGAAAAATGAAATGAAAATTGCATTACAAGCTTCTTATATTTCCTCAGTTTCCTCTAGGTGTTGCTAGGAACAATAGACCTCTACCTGTAAGGTCTTCCCTAGTCTCTAGCGTGCTAGACCATTGTATGTTGGTTTGCTTGCATGTGGCCCTATCAGTGGCCATCCATTCATGAAGTTGGAAGTGCATTACATAAAGATAATCTAGATTACATTAAACATGCATCCTTCTAAAGGAAAAACATCCTTTTTAAGCATGTAGTAAATTAAAGCATGTATTTTGGTTGATGCATCATATTACATTTCAAAAAATAAAAATAACACCATACACTTGCACGTTCTATCATAACATTGGTAAGGTTGGATTTCATCACTAACCCCCAATTCAGATCGGTGATGTTGGAATTCATATCCTTCCACTAGATTTCTCCCTAGAGGTCCATAGATATGATAGAGAGCTCTTTTTAAGTTTGTACAATATACTTGTGTTCAAATTGTCTCCCACTACATTGTAGTGGAAGAGCTAGGTGAACCCCCACTAGGATTTAAGCAATGTACCCTAGAATATTTCAATAAATCACGTTCAACACTAATGTTCTTAGTATCAAATTTTATTGAGTTCCCTCATTCCAATTCCAAATCATAGAAAAGAATACAATATCATCAACACACCCAAACACACTAGATAGTTTAGGGAAACATGATAATCCTTAAAAGAGATAAAAATATGCTTGCTTTGTTTGAATGTTTTGGAATCCAATTAATAAGATAACACATAAGTTAGAATGGTGAACACACAAAGAAACCACCCCCGATCTATGATAGAGGTGGAAATTAGTGCTCCTAACTCTCACAAACACATTGGCATTGATTCACCCACCCATAATGTCATTGGATGAAGTTTGACAAGTCTTAGGGGTGACAACTCAACTGTTGGGGGGACTCCATGGGAGACCCCAATGAGAGATCCACTTTTTGATTCTTCATAACACAGACATGAGGAGGCCTCAAGGCCTCCTTCATCACATGAGAATGAGAAGTCATCATGGCATCACTCATCATACAGGTACATAGAGGCATCATGACCTCCTTCTTCCCATAGACACACAGAGGCATCATGATCTCCTTCTGCACATCAATGTGTGGAGACATCATGACCTCTCTCATCACACAAACACGTAGAGGCTTCAAGGCCTCCATCATCATGCCTATAGGAAGAGGTAACAAGAACTCCATCATCCCATAAGCAAGAAAGAGAGGCAATATTACAAACATCATATGATACCTATAGAATAGATCAGCCCATTTAGGGGCAAGATAATAGGCCTGCGATAACTCACAGACTAAGGACATCCCATAATCTCCTAAAATATGGGATAATATCTCTAGACCATAACCTCATTGGTGTCAATGGAACTCCACAATATCATCCCTAGAGAACTATAAAATTAGATGGGCTGGATCAGTTTCCCCCAAGACCAGCTCCATGAATTATTGCTACCGAGCATTCTACTTTAGAAAGTTCACATAGTATAGCCACTAGGTGCCCCAATGAACCAAGGGAAGCTCCAAAGTGACCCCACAGTGCATACACTACTTTAGATCATGAGCATACTCAACCATTGATGCAATACATGAAGCAAGTCACCCTAGAAGACTATGGTAGACACATAATAAGAACCTCCCCAAGAGGTCTCAATATCAATATTCCTCACATAGAGGTATAAATACATGAACCATCCATAGCAAGTCATTTTGATCACCTACATTGGTTGGAAGAAGAGCTATGTATTAAGTGAGAGCACGTAGAAAGTATCAAACAAGAACACAGAAAAGGGTGCTTGCATTTACAAGAGTAACTCTTAAAAGAGGAAAGAGTTGAGCATGAGGATCTAGCAGAGAGGTTAGCTTGAATGGATGCACGTATAGCTGGTGAAAGGTATCAACATGAGAGACACACTGATTCACCCTATGAGAGAGGTACCAGACATGAGCATATTCACCATGCTCCACGATATCAACAACACGTAGGCCTCGATCAAATGTAACTCAGTGGGGCCAGACAAGGGTAGAAGATCAGGAACCACCCCCACCTACACCTCCAAGCATGGTCATGGGAGAAGAGTATAGGTGCTCGGTTGAGGCAAACATCATAATACCTCCCTTACCACCATGATAAAACCTTAAATATCATGATATTATTGCCTTAAAGGTATACCAAATGCTCACCAAGAGAGTCAAGTCTCTCAAGAAAGATACAAGCGAACAAAATCCAAAATTAGACAAGACACACAACCAGCCTCTGTGCCCATCAATCCTAATTCCCGCATATCCTAGGAACTTTGAGATGCCTAGGTTGGATAAGTTTAAGGGAGAGGGAGAAATTCAGGAACACATAACCAACTTCATGAATGCATGCTTCCATATGGACAAAGATGATACTTTGATGTTGAGAACATTCATCATAACATTCTCAGGCACCACAACCCAATGGTTTAACCAGTTACCCAAGCATAGCATCACTGGTTTTGAATAGCTGGTAAACACCTTCCTAGAATGCTTTTCCTTTGGTGCTAAGAAGAAGGTGAACTTGTCTGACTTGGCTAATCTGAAGCAATACGATGATGATCCAGTAATGGACTATGGGGACAGGTGGAGAAAATTCATGGCAAAGTTATCATTCCTCATTCCCATAGAAGAGCTCATTCGAATGTTCACAAAGAGTTGTGCAAAGCATATTTCTTTACTAGTACATCTATAGTAGTACACAACACTTAAATATGCCTTGATGCAAGCCAAGCTCATTGAAGACATCAATATAGATGAGGGAGACCTTAAGCTCCACAACAAGAAAGAGTGGAGCAAGAACAATCAAAACAACAAGAACAAGCAAAAGCAGGCCAAGCCTACCCAAGTCAATCAGATAGTACTAGCCACACCATAGGGGAAAATGGACTGCAACCCCAAAATTATCAAGCACAACCCTTGCTAGCTAACTATGATCCCAAGAGCAACCAAGGCTAAAATAGAGAGTGGTGACTACCTTAGCACTTCATGCCTCTAAATGAATTGATGTAGTCGATATTAAACCAATTTAACAAGGTGCAAAGGATAATATTTCCCAACATACAACTACTTGGACCTAACCATAGCAAGCCAAGGGGATATAGAGAAGATCACCATTGCCCATACCATAGGATACCAATAGGAATATGGGTATATTTAGGAACCCATTACCCAATCATGAAGCCCCAAGGGATCACGATGTGTAGGTCAACCAGATCTGAGTTGAGCCACCTATTCAAGGATGCATTGAAATGGTTGAGTTGGTCAACATAGCAACCAATAGTTAGAGATATGGGCAACCACAACTGATAGTGGCTTCCATAAATATATCGACTACACTCCAATAGAGATAGGTGTAAAAAAATCCTCCAGTTCACCTAGTGAGACCTGTAGTATGGTTCAAAGTAGACTGGAATAGAATTTACAAACAACTCCAGCCAAGTTATCCATATATGAGCTTATACAACAGTCCCCTAGGCATAGGGATATGTTAATGGATATTTTTATATCAATCGAGCTCTAGCCCCAGAACCCAGATGTGTTCACCCATTTTGTGGGGCAAGTGCAATAGTTCCAAGAGCCCGTGATTCATTTTTATCATCACAAAATCAAATAAGTGTCAACCACTATAGCCCACTATAGCAGACCCACCTCTGCACATCATCACATCTATTAATGACATACCATTCAAGAAGTATTTGATTGATATTGGCTCATCAATCAACATAATTACCACCAAAGCTATAGGGCACTTGAAGATACTCAAGCCCAACATCATCCCGACTTCATACATCCTTAGGGCTTTCAATGATGCACTATGCGCCACAGTGGGCACAATATTTTTGCCTATAAAATTAGGACATAATACCATCCCTATGATGTGTCATGTATTGGAAGGGTAAGGCAATATAACTGTATCGCTCCAAATTTTTTGCACCCTTACCTTAAGGCTATAGGATCCATGCCCGAAAGGGGGATGCGAGAAGGATGGGACAATACCTCGGAATGAGAGGCCCTTTGAAGGTCCCGCCTCTCGGGGGAGGTGTATAAGGGTGAATTTTCGACGGATGGTGGGTTCACCAGAAAATTTTGAGTGGTAGTCTCCACGCCTAGGTTGGGAATGTGTTTGATGTGTTCAGTTTTACATTTAATCATTCAAATCCTAGGTTTGGCCAAATGAATCTAAATTGACCTATATGAAAATGCAAATTTAAATGAATACAAAAAATAGATTTAAACAGAAAATACAGAGAACATAGCTAGATGAGAAAAGCCATACCTGATTCGGATGTCTGATGGAGGTTCTGATTTTTGAAGCAGTCCAGATCGTCTGGAATTTGACAGGATCATCTTCGATCTGACAGGATCGTCTGGGATCTGACGAATTCATCGAATGAATTCGTCAGAGACCTGCAATCAGAGAAATGGACATAGAACACATAAAATGCAACAATACTAACAGAGGAAAACGATGTAAAATGACAATATAGATACTAAAACGATAATTACGAATAGAAATTCAAGTAAATTATAGTATTCTAATGACAAATTATGATCTTATCATGCACTTAAGCTATATGGGTGAACTCCAAAATGTAGAATAGCAAAAAATAACAATAAACTGATCTAAATGCAGAATGAAACAACAGACGAAAAGAGAAAAGTGCAAACTCTGGGCACTAATTGCCCCCAATGTTGACTGCAGTCGAAATCGTCTGTAGAGTGCGAAATCATCTTGAATTGGGGCGTGATCGTCCGAGATTGTACAAGATCATCTGCGACGATCTGAGCTTGCTCCGGCTGAAAAACAATGAAGTTCCTACAAAAAAACTTGAAAAAATACGAAGGCAAATGGTGATTTAAGATGGTCTAATGCAAATAGAACTCGTGTTACAAGAAATTTCAGCCAGGGGAATGTCAAGGGGAGGGCCTAAGATTAAATAGGCATAGGAAGGATGTTGGGAGGTTGGAGATCATCCCAATTTGGAAGATCTCCAATGGGGGAAGTCTCTAACCGTGCAGACACGCTTTTGCCCAGGTTAGAGATGTCGTTGAAACAGAAGCTAATTATGAAAAATCAGTTTTGGGACGAAATCGTCTGGACGTTCTGCTCCAGACGAATTCGTCCGATCTGAGGCAATATCGTCTGATCGGCGACGATATCGTCCAACGATCAAAACAAATCCTAAAAATGGCACGAAAAACGAGGAAAGCGGTTTAACAGGTGGTTCGGGGTTAAAATTTGAATTTGAATTATTACTAAAGTAATTTTAATTATTTGCTAAGGTTTACTATGCCAATTTTAGGGTGCTACATTTTGCCCCCTCTTTAGCAAATTTTTCGAAGAAAATACGTTAAAGATGAGTTCTTCTCGATCTACGAGAAAGCAAAAATTTATTCCCATTTTTAGGCGATGATTCTAGGTCGAATCGTACGACAACTTACTATGATGCCCCCTCCGTGTTTTTACCCAAATCGAACGTTTGAGGTAAAAACACGAAAAGCAAAATTTAAAAATGTTGTTAATTGTTTTTGAATAAAATTAAGAAAAATAGGGTAAAACCCTAATTCATTTTTACTATTCATTTTCTCTGATGATATTTTTGATGATATGACTTGTTCATATGTTTTTATGATGCTTTAATGTTTTGATTTGTTTGATTAATGATTCATGTAATTATGTCGTTTGGAAATATTATGGTTTGAATGTCATGCTTTTAAAATTTAAATGAAATAATCTGATGTGAACAAATTGGTTGTTTGTGGAATGATTTGATAAAAAATAAAAGGGACTTTTAACAATAATTTCAAAGGACATTGTCACTATTTATGACCATTTCATGGAGTCGTCGCTCACTCGGTCGTCAAGCTAATCCCAGTATAGAAATATTGTTAAAAGTAAAAGAGTGCTTAAGAGACTGTCTTAAGACTTGGTGTTGTAATGATGATGATGGTTTGATGATTTGTTTTCAGATTTTCATAAAAATATTATGCATGAAATATTTTTAAAAATGATTTTTGCTAGGCATAAATTCCTAAGTGTGATAAAATTTTTGAATAATTCCCTAGGAATTATACCATCATTGCAAAATTGAATTTGGACATAATGAAATGAAATAGAAATAGTATTCGTTCTTTTTAAAGCATAATTGTGTAACATAATGATTTAAGTCATATGTTTTGATGAATTTTGTTTTAAAATACATGGAAAAGAAAATTAGAACGATGGTTTGCGCTAGGCATAGAATTATAGGTATAGACTTATACCATCATCGTGAAATCCAAAGAAGAAAAATAGATTGTTGGTTTTATTGCAAGGTGCATTTTTAATTTTTGAAAATAAACAGAAAATATGAAGATGAGGACGCCAAAATCAATTGTTGAACAAAAAGGCAAAAGATAATAAAACTGATTTTTTTGAAAATGATTTTGATTTTTTTGAGAAGATGCATGTAATTGTCTTTATACAAAACAAAAATTCTGAAATAAAAGAATAAAATTATTCGAAAATATTTACAGAGATATTTTAAATTATCTCAAAGAGAAATGTAGATTTATAAGGAATCCTCATGTGCAAATGTGAGTTCATTTCCGATCTTGATTTATCATAATGATACACAAAATCTCTCAAATACAAATGTGTGTGCAATTGTATTGTTCATTTACCAGTTTTGAGCAAGATAATTTGATACAAGTGATTTGAATTAACCAAATAAGTGTTCATTAACCATGATTTAGATGCATATAACCGTACCGGACTACTATGTAAGTCGGGTTATCAAGAGCTAGCTAATCCATAAGCGAACATAGGTCTATACAAAAGAAGGTCGCTAATGTGACAGACATATCACCACGCTAGGAGTTACCCAAGGCCAAGCGGGTTGGGCACAAACCACCTGTTATGGGGCTTACCTCATAGTTTTCGAATAATTGAGAATTCCGGGGATTCAAGCTCATCAACCCTTCTTTTCTTTTCAATGGGTAGGGAAAGGGATTTTATTGCTTTTGCTTTTGCTTGTTTTGCTTTCTTTGCTCTTTTTTTTTTTTTTGTATTTTTTTTTTCGTATCTTTTGCTTTGATATTTGAGATAATGCTGAAATAGTGCTAAGAGAGTACAAAATGATTCTGAAATAATGCTTCTTTTTCTCATGATTTTGCTTGATTTTTCTTTTTCTTTTGCTTCCTATTCTAGGGATACTTGCTCGGATTAGCTGTAGAGCAAGGGATTTTTATTCCGGGTAGGGGTGAGCTTGTCCTTTTGTCAATTCTCAAAGATTCTAGACCATGTGCATGATAGGATAGCAGGGGAAACTTTTCGCTCAAGAAACCACTTCTACTATGTAGCATAGCATGGACATTACAAATATAATCATTTTATTGTGAAAGGATATGCTTGGTTTAAGTAAATAACAAGATCAATTCTCTGTGCTCAAACTTTATTTAATTGAATTTTGTGGACTTTGATATAAGAGAGATTAGTAATCATGCCAAATAAAATCAAGATATTTATTTTTGTGTTTGCAAAAGTGAGAGATTCCAAATAAATGCTAATTTATCCAAAATAATTTGAAAATATAACTGCAATACTTTAAGAAGAAATATATACAACAAATATTTTTGAGGAGTTTGATAATTTTGACTCTCTCTTTCTTCTCTTTTTATTATTTTTTTTTTTGGTTTCGAAAGAGTCAATAATATTGTTGTTTGTACTTTTATTTTTGTTTGTTTTTGTTTAAACAGTTTTATATATATTTTTAAAATGAGACAACATGCAAAATATATACAAATGATGAAATGACCAAATTTTTATGCGTAATATCGCTTAAGATGCATAATATTCATAGGTTCTTTTAAATATTTACCATCTAAGGTAGCTAATTTGTATGCTCCTGATTCAAATTTAGCAGTGATAATATATGGTCCAAGCCAGTTGGGCTCAAATTTACCTTTAAGGTCTTTAGTTGCATTAGTATTTTTTTTATTTTCTTTTAAAACAAGGTCGTCGATCTTAAAGGATCGATGACGAACTTTCTTAGCATATGATCTTTTAAGCTTGTTTTGGTAGGCACGAAGATGCTCCAAAGCATTGATGCACTTTTCATCTAGGAGTTCTAGCTAACTGAGTCTGCCAGCTCGATATTCATCTCTTTCAAAATTAGGTGAAACGCCCAATTCTTGTAATTCCTTATAACTTCGGCAATTCCTCAATGGAGATATCATGGAAAATATCTCCTTCCAACTCATCATCGGATTCAGCAATCATTTTAGGATAGGCAATGGATAGCATATTGCAGGTAAAATTATTCTTTGGATACAAAGAATCTTGTTTATCTAGATAATCTTGATAACATATGAGATGGTCATCATCCTCAAATGGAAAGGGCTGACCTTTACTAGGAAATAGGCCCACACCACAACGGGCAAGCCATGGTTCTACCTCGAAAGGTTCTTTCATACCATTTTGGAAAGGTCCCAAACCTTTCCCTTTATAGCCCAATTTAAGCATTATGGGTTTAGCTTTAATATATTCATTAGCAAAATAGCATCGAGCATATCCATCACAATGCGTCTTGATGTTTCAGGGTATTCTTCCCCAATCATATCCTTTATAAACAAAAGCACAACTTCCGACTTGGTAGATACTTCCCATAGGTTGTGGGAGGCCCAAGGTACGAGGAGAAGGTGGGAGTTTATTTAAAAGGAGGGAAGTTTGCATGGCAGTGTTGATCTCTTTTGATATAAGAATTTTAGATAAATCAGGTAAGAGCTCATCAGAAAGAGCATAAGAGGTAGAAGGAACATTCCCTATATCTTTAGATGTGGAAAGTAGTGGATGATAGATGTTAGATAAGTGGAGGTATTGATAGATGGGTCTATAGGTTTGGAAGATTATAGGGATGGAACATGGAAGGATTGGTTGTGGATTTAAGATCTTTTTGAGGTTCTAGTGTGGTTTGTTCAGAAGATGGTTGAGTTAAATGTATAGGTGTAGTTGATGGGGTAGATGATGTTATGGGTGTGTGTTTCACACGTTTGGATGGATGATAAGAACTAGGATGTGTGGATGACAGGGCGGGGCAAAATTGCACTCCAACGGGTTCTGCCAAAGCACACATATCAAAGGGTCTAGGATCACCATGAATGGTAACCAACTGGTTTTTAAATTCAAATTTAACACACTGATGTAAAGTGGAGGGAACCGCTCACATCGCATTGATCCAAGGGCGACCCAGAAGTATATTGTACGATGTAGGGCAATGTACAATAAACACGATTGTATCTAGGGTTCTAGGACCAACTTGCAAGGGTATAGTAATGACTCCACACGTTTCTTGTGTCTCATCATTGAAGGCTTTGATAATCATATCCATTCTTTTCATCTCATCACTCCTAAAGCCAAATATTTGGTAGAAGTCAAAAGTGCATATGTTTAAAGATGAACCATTATCAATCAAGACTCGTTTAATAGCTACATCTCCAATTAGGGCAGTAATATATAAGGGGTTATCCTTATGTAAACTATGTTGTGGGATATCTTTATCTCGAAAGTCAATACAATCGACTTCTCGAGTGATGATAGTATTGGACATGGCTTCGGGTTGAATATTTTGAGGTACCATCATTTGGCTTAATGTGAGCATTAACTCATCCCTATGGGTAGGAGAAGATCTTAACAAGTCCAAAAGGGAAATTTTGGCTATAGTATTGGATAATTGTTCATTAATATTGTAAGGAGGCTTAGGTTGAACATTAGACATATGATTCCCTTTATTGGGATTTTTCAAAATAAATGGAGCTGATCCATCATTCTGAGTTTGATCCTGTTGAGAGTTTTGAGCTTGTTGTCTGGTAACAACTCCGATGGTACCTACAATGTTATATTGAAGATGCTGAATTGGTCTCGGTCTAGCGTTTATGGCTTGTTCATTAGGAAGGAACTGATTAGAAGAGGGTCGAGTAGTAACTCTTCTAGGAAATGGTTCTTCCGGAACCATAGCATCTGTGATAGGTTGAATCGGATCTGATTCATTTTTCAGAACTATTCGATTGGTTTGAGGTGATGTCTATTTCACTTTCAGTATCCGATTCTACATCACTAGGATCCATTGTTTGAGTATTATATAGGGGTCTGGACGTAACCATGGAGAAAGTTATGCCAAATATTTGAGGATCCTGAACAGATAATTGTCCGCTAATAGTCCCTACATATCGGGTAGGAGGGGGAACATTATGATGTTCGATTTGATTAGCCACCTCTTTACCATGTTTTGGTAAAGGATGTTGAAATATATCCAATGATTGATTAGCATTTTGATTCGATTTTGGGGAATGTTCTTTTGAGTATTACTAGGAGGATTTTGTTTAGGTTGAAAGGCTTGCACCTCCATTTCATTATTATCAATCAAGTCTTGTATTTTATGTTTTAATATTTTGCAAGAGTTTGTAGCATGTCCAGGTCCTCTATGAAAATCACAATGTAAATCAGCTCCGTATTCGGGTATAGTTGGATCAGGTTCTCGGATAGCTGGTAATTGAATCAAGCCTCATGCTAGTAATTGAGGAAGAATGGTTGATAAAGGTTGATTCAATCTAGTAAATTCTCGAGGTGGTTTATCAGGAGGTTTTAATATAAACTTCTCTGTTGTTTTCATAGTATTAACATTAGCAATGTTTCTACTATCAATGACTCCGTCACCCACAACTTGTTTATTTTTATATTGATTTTTGGATGTTTTCTCATCATCTTTCTTTTTGAGCTGACCTCTTCTAATGAGAGCATCTTCCACCCTTCGATCTAAGTCTATAGCTTGATCGAAGGTGGTCAAGGTAGCGATTGATAATTCATAGGATATTTGTTCTTGCAAATTATTAATAAAAATGTCCAACATTTCCCTATAAGGTAGCACAAAGTGCAGTTTTCCTGTCAACTTGCCTCCATCTAGCTAAGAAATCAGCAAAACATTCATCTTTGTCTTGTTTTAAGTTGTACAAATCTTTAATGGTTACATGCCTCTCGATGTAGGCACTAAATTGATGGACAAAATATTCAGTGGTCTCTTCAAAATTTCTCAAAGAATGAGTGGGCAATTGATAGTACCACTCTAATGCCATTCCTCCTAAACTTTTTGGGAACATTTTTAGTAATAGCAAGTCATCATGTGATATATCATGACATGCTATCCTAAACATGCGAAGATGCTCTATGGGATCTTCGGTTCCTTTATATATAGGCGGGACGGGCATGGGAAAGTGCTTAGGGTATGGTTGTGCTACAACTATGGGATCCAAAGGCTGACTACACATCTCTCGATAATTATACGAGGGACGGTAGGGATCTATCCGGTCCATGCGGGAAGCTAACTATTTCACCATGGCTTCCAGATTATTGGTTTGCCCACCATATTGGTTCGGTAGGGCATTAATATGGGATTTGTGAGCATATGATGGAGGGACATGAAGATTAGATGCTATATTGCTATTGTGTAAATTGTTGGTAGGAAGGGTGTTATGAAGAAGTTTTGAAGTTGTATTATGTTGTATCCCAGATTGTTGAAAATTGGTGTTTGGCTTCATTTTAGGTTTTTGTCGATTTGAAGCATATTGATCAATAGTTTGGCAAAATAAAGCAATGAATGAAGGTCTCTTTTGTGTGGGAATGATTTTAGGCTCAATAACAGGTTCCTTAGGGGGTTGGGTAACCTGTTGTTTTTGCATGTTCTGAATCATAGTGACCATATCTATATTGGATGGTCCAAATTTATCACTTTCTTGATCAACAAAAGACAAAGGATTAGTGTGTATGTTAAACATATCTTCCATGGCTGCTTGAGTGTCACTAATTTGTCCTCTATCAATACGAACTGCCATATTAAGAGCACCAATATTATTATTGAAAAATTTCCAGAAATGATCTAAGTTATCAAAAGTAACAGTTCCGTCTGGAGCCATTCTAGGGGATGAGGATCCTTCCTCTTTAACATTTTCTTCTTGTTCATCTACAACCAGCTCATCTTCTAGCTGTTCTAGAGTTTCTCCTTCTGGAATTGGATCCTCAGGAAGGGCATTTGGGTTTTTTGTTTTCTTTCCTAACCAATCTTCTTCTTCTTCTTCTTCAGTTTGTTTACCATTCCTAAGTCTAGTCATTGTGCTTAAACTTAGATTTCAGCAAAAAATATATATATATATATATATATATATATATATATATATATATATATATATATATATGCAACAAGCTTAAGAGGTATATATTTTAATTATATACCTACTATAGTATTTAAAATAAAATGTTTTGGTTTTGTTATGTTTTTGGTTTTTCTTGTTTTTTTATAACAATATTATAAAGATAACAAACAACACACTAAATGCAAGAAATAATAATAATGAAAGCAATGATCTAGTTTTCTATAAACAATTTATAAATATCATTAACGGGCTCAAGTTCTTCGAGAGTCATGAAATGTTCTTCTTCAAATTGAAAATTTTCTTTCAAGAATTTGAAAAAAAGTGCTATAGTGATATTATCTGTCTCAGACTCTGGTTGGTAGAAATAAATTTCGTGGCAATACTCTCGATATAACACAGCTCTAGGAACTCTCCTCCACCTTTCCCTATCCATAAGAATGACCTCTTGGTCTTCTACATGACCTAGGAATTGGTGTATAATAGTTGCGTTCTCGAGGTATTCCTCAAAGGTGAACAATTTTGAAGACACAAGAGCTCTCCTATAAGCTAACCACCTATGGCAAGCTCTCTGAAGTTCATGATAAAAAATGAGTTGATGAGGATCCAGGATTCTATCTAGGGCAAACCTCTTGATTTGTCTAAGTTTTGTTGATCTAGATGAAATGATACCTAGTCTCCTATCAAGTTCGTCCCACAAAGGTGGAACTCTATATGTTTGAGATAGTCTAAGCAAAGAATTAAACTCTATGGCTATTAATTGATTTTCAACATTAATGGTGATAGCTAGTCTTTTCTTAGGAGCTACCATCTAAACATGATATGCAACTTAGTAGTTTTCTAATGATTTTAAATACATCTATGTTTTTTTGTTTTCAAAAGGTTTTAGTTTCACGTCGGGTTCACCAAAATGTATCGCTCCAAATTTTTTGCACCCTTACCTTCAGGCTATAGGATCCGTGCCCGGAAGGGGGATGCGAAAAGGATGGGACAATACCTCGGACTGAGAGGCCCTTTGAAGGTCCCGCCTCTCGGGGGAGGTGTATTAAGGTGATTTTTTGACGGATGGTGGGGTTCACCAAGAAACTTTTTAGTGGCAGTCTCCACGCCTAGGTTGGGAATGTGTTTGATGTGTTCAGTTTTAACTTTAATCATCCAAGTCCTAGGTTTGGCCAAATGAATCTAAGTTGACCTATATGAAATGCAAATTTAAATGAATACAAAAAATAGATTTAAATAGAAAATACAGAGAATATGCTAGATGAGAAAAACCATACCTGATTTCGGATGTCTGATGGAGGTTCTGATTTTTGAAGTAGTCCAGATCGTCTGGAATTTGACAGGATCGTCTCTGATCTGACAGGATCATCTGGGATCTAATGAATTCGTCAGACGAATTCTTCAGAGACCTGCAATCAGAGAAATAGACACAGAACACAGAAAATGCAGCAATACTAACAGAGGAAAATGGTGTAAAATGACAATATAGATACTAAAATGATAATTACAAATAGAAATTCAAGTAAATTATAGTATTCTAATGACAAATTATGATCTTATCATGCAATTAAGCTATATGGGTGAACTCCAAAATGCAGAATAGTAGAAAATAACAATAAACTGATCTAAATGTAGAATGAAACAACAGACAAAAAGAGAAAAGTGCAAACTCTAGGCACTAATTGCCCCCAATGTTGACTACAGTCGAAATCGTAAGTGCGAAATCATCTCGAATTGGGGCGTGATCATCTGAGATTGTACAAGATCATCTACGATGATCTGAGCTTGCTCCAACTGAAAAACAATGAAGTTCCTGCAAAAAAACTTTGAAAAATACGAAAGCAAATGGTGATTTAAGATGGTCTAATGCAAATAGAACTCGTGTTACAGGAAATTTCAGCCAGGGGAATGTCAAGGGGAGGGCCTAAGATTAAATAGGCATAGGAAGGAGGTTGGGAGGTTGGAGATCATCCCAATTTGGGAGATCTCCAATGGGGGAAGTCTCTAACCGCATAGACACGCTTTTGCCCAGGTTAGAGACGCCATTGAAATAGAAGCTAATTATGAAAAATCAATTTTGGGACGAAATCGTCTGGACGTTCTGCTCCAGAAGAATTCGTCCGATCTGAGGCGATATCGATTGATCGGCGACGATATCGTCCAACGGACAAAACAAATCCTAAAAATGGCACGAAAAATGAGGAAAGCGGTTTAACAGGCGGTTCGAGGTTAAAATTTGAATTTGAATTATTACTAAGGTAATTTTAATTATTTGCTAAGGTTTACTGCGCCAATTTTAGGGTGCTACAATAACATCCTTCTAGAATGCCCCTAGATTAGGGAAATGCAGTGCGTACCCTCGATCTTGCACCAATGCGTCAAGTATGTGCATGAGGGATAGGTACACATAGTCCCATATGATGAAGAGCCATTTAAGTATGTGCACCAAGTTGACTTACTTGGAGGTTTTGACCTCCCATAAATGCACTTATACATCAGACCATCATCGCCAACCATGCAGCCCAAAAGCCAAAGTAGATCAGTGCGAGGTGATCCATCCACATTAGCACCACCTCCTACATCCAAGGTGACTGGTGCTTCTGAAAGTCTTGTGACTAACAAGGCCAAGGATAAATAGAATATAAAGACACCCTTAGTGTAGGAAGGACCCCAGGTGCATCTGACCAAAGTAGTAGTAGAAATCCTTATTCCCATGGAGGAGGAACACTCCCAAGAGAGATTCAAGGAGGTACCACAACCTACCTCACCTTCATCATCAATAGTTTCATCAACCCCCTAGGTGATAGTGCACCTAGCCAACACAGTTCTAGGAGAATATCTTATACAAAATATTACTTTCGCACCAATAATTGAGTCTGCACAATATATGGGACAACCAAGAGTCCCAAACTTACCAATAGATATGGTGGTACCCTTAAGGATTATGCCCAACCATACCAACTTCATATACAATGGGTTGTACTATGCCCACACTGCTCATAACTTGGAGAATTATGAGGATGAGCCATTCACCATGAGTGTCCATTACTTATCAAACCCTGAGTTCACATTGAGATACTTCAAGCAGTGTCACTGGCATGGCTATGGCCTAGGCCTATATGAGTAGGGGCATAGACTACTATTTTGACCATAATATCAGCTACCTACTAATAGGTGGGGCCTAGGATATCAAAAATAGAACCATGATGACTCTTTATAGGCATCCTTAGACAGGATAAACATTGGATTTGCAAAATATATTGATTGGCACCCACTTTGACCCCCTAGTAGAAAATTTTAGGGTGACAAATGGGTGTCAATAGTCAATATCACACCCCTTGAGACATATCATCTTGTGTCTTCTCTCAAATAAAACCCCTCAGGAGTCATCTTATAGGAGGAAGATCCATTGCATAGATATGAGTGAGAGAATTATAGCTATGTTTCGAGTGAGGATAAAATGAAATTAGACTGGACCACCATGGTTCTCAGGATGTGAAAAAAAATTCTTGGATAGGCCACACACAGAGTGGCTATATATCAGATAAAAATAAATACATCTTAGATGAGGAAGGATACATACCATATAAAAGTAGATGTGAGTTAGAGGACTCTACAAAGAGGGCCTACTTATGGCCAAGACATGCAGGCCATGTCGTTGGGCCAGAGACAAATGCTAATGGGTTCTTCATAAGTGACAATGACTATGAGGATGAGACTAAGCTAGCCTATCTATGGTATTCACAAGCAAGTCATCACCCCATCATGGGGGCAGAAACAAATGCAAATAGTTTTTGGATAAGCGATGATGACTTTGAAGACAAAATGGAGATGGCTTATCTAGGGCCTCACCACTTGCACCCAATCAACTTGCTTATTGAGAGAGAAGCAATGCTTTGAGCCATAGATCCTAGCCTTTTCTTCTTGGGAAGGCCTCAAAATCTGGATGCTATTCATCACATGGTCAATCCAAATCTACCAACATTTAGATATAAATTATTGCCTAACGATACCATCATTTCATCTATCCATAACCTAGATATCCTGAGATCCCGATGCCCCTAGAGCCTCATCATGAGCATAGAGAGCACCCCCTCAAGATAGAGTTTTACCCATGTGGTCCTGGAGATTCTATTCCATCCATCAACATGATATCCATTTATTTGACCAATCCACTCCATAACCCAGTAGATCCTTCAAAACCACTATGTCTTGACATAGATGCTATCGATTGGGATCACGCTCATTTGCCCCTAGAGCTTGAGGATTTCTTCCCTAGTTAAGAAATGTTGCAACCATTCCATTTTGCATCAGGTTGTGCACATGACGTCTATCACATTGGTTTGGACCCTGAGTTAGTAGGTACTATAAATCCAAAAGATGACATTCATCTGATCCCCACTCCTCATCAGTTGGAGGAGGGGTCACATATGGCTATAGAGGAGACTTTTGAGGTAGACATCAACGATGATCCATCTCAACCAAATAAATTCAAGTTCAGAGAAATCTTATCTCCAGAAGAATAGGCCATCATAATTCCTCTACTGAAAGAGAGACCAAATATCTTTGCTTGGACCTACAAGGACATGTCGGGGCTAGATCCGAAGTTGGTTGTACACAACCTTTTGATAGACCCCATAAGGAAACCGGTCAAGCAAAAGCTAAGAAAGATGCATCCAACCATTTACTTTGATGGTTAAGAATGAATTGCAAAAATTATTGGATGTGGTCTTTATTATTCCCATCGACTATCCAGAATGGGTTTCAAATATGGTACCCATAGGAAAACCTGATGGAAGAGTCCACATTTGCATGGATTTTAGGGATCTCAACAAGGCAAATCCAAAGGATTCATTCCCATTGCCCAACATAGATGCTCTTGTAGACGCGATAATAGGTCATGATATGCTCTCCCTAATGGATGGATTTTTTTGTTACAATCAAATTTGGATTAAAGTCGAAGACCAGCATAAAACCGCATTCACCACTCCTTGGGGGACATTCTATTACAAATTAATGTCATTTGGCCTTAAAAATGTGGGAGCCACTTATCAGTGGGTGATGACATACATTTTCCATGACTACATGCATCATATCATGGAATATTACATTGATGACTTACTAGCCAAGTCATTACTACATGAAGAGCATGCTGAGACCCTCATAAAGATCTTCGATCACCTGATTGAGCACAATGTCAGGTTGAACCCCAAGAAATGCATCTTTGGCATGACTTCTAGAAAACTCTTGGGATTCATCATTTCTAAATGAGGCATCGAGGTAGACCTAGCAAAGGTAAAGGCTATCTTGGAAATGGCCCCACCTACAAACATCAAGGAACTAAGAAGCCTACAGGGCAAAGTAGCATCCATAAAATGATTCATCATACAACTATCAGACAAATGTCGACCCATGAATTGATTGCTACACAAGGGAGTCCCTTTCTAGTGGGAGGAAGAATGTTGGCAAGCCTTTTTTGAGATCAAGGAATACCTAGCAACATTATCAGTATTAGCTCCACCAAGGCCATACGTGCCTTTCCTATTGTATATATCTACTACTGATTTCTCTTTGGGCACCATGTTGGCTCAAAATAATGTGCAATACAAAGAGCAAGCAATATATTACATCAGTCGCACATTGGTGAGCTACGAAGTTGGATATGCATATGTAGAGAAACTATGTTTAGTAGTGGTCTTCGCAACCAAGAAATTGCACCACTACATGTTGAGTCATACAACATATGTAATATCCAAACAAAATCCTTTGTAGTATATGATGAGCAAGACATATCATAACACACGTACTACAAAGTGGATCATGCTATTGATAGAGTTTGATCTAGAGTTCATAAGCCAAAATTCCATCAAGGGACAAGTCATAGCTGATCAACTAGTTGAGGCACCTATGTATAATAGTAGGCCCCTCACCATAGAGCTTCCTGATGATGTAGTATTTGCACTATCAAAAGCACCCGAGCTCGAAGAACTAGAAAATGAAGTTGACATGACTTTTTTCTTTGACGGTTCGAAGTGTGAGCAGGGATCATATTTTTCACACCATAAGGCGCTCCAATGCCCTTGTCATTCAAGTTATACTTTCCTTGCACTAACAACAACACCGAATACAAGGCCCTAATCCTGGGTATCCAAATAGCCATCTCCATGAGAATCAAAAGGTTAAATATATTTGGTGACTCCTTACTCATAGTCAACCAAGTCAAAGGATTATTTCAATATCGAGATCCAGTCCTAAAAGCTTACAAAGATCTTGTTGACACCTACCTAGCTAGACTTGAGTGGTATGACATCGAGGCTATCCCTCATTCATCAAATAGGTTTGTAGACACTATGGCATCTCTGGAGTCCTTGATCCCTCAAAATCCATCTGCTGATTTCACTACCATTCATGTAAAAATACTTTTGCATTTAGCGATCCAATGTGAGGCTTTGGATAACAAGGAATCTATTAACATGATTCATATAGAGCTAGACCAATATTGGTTCTATAAATCTAGAGACTTCTTAAATAAGGCACCTTGGGGAGCTTTGATCTCCCTAGGTTTTATGGGGAATGGTACCACTATTCACCACAATATTATCTCTCAATCTATGTTTGTGCAAATCAAATCACAAGAGGCACAAGCCATCTTATCAATTGAGGTGGTAGCATATCAGGACTGGCTCTCCCAGTTGCAAGATTTCCTAAGACTTGGAAGTGTCCCACAGGGACTATCGCATGCTGAGAAGTGAGCATTCAAGAAAAAAGTGATAAGATATATCTTTCTAGGAGGTATATTGTATCATCGAAGTTACGATGGAGTCCTTCTTCATTGCTTAGAGCCCCAAGAATCATCTTGGGCTATTTCTCAAGCTCATGATGGTACATGCAATGGCCACTTCAACGACATGGCCATTGTCAAGTGCATCCTTTGTATGGGTTATTATTGGCCCACCATGGAAAAAATATTGTTGTGAATATATCAAGAAATTTGTTAAATGTCAACATCATGTAAACTTGACACACTTGCCATCTCAGGCCTTACAACCCATCCAGGCGGCTTGGCCCTTTTCATAGTGGAGGTTTGATCTAATCAGAAATATTTCTCCCCCATCATTAGGCCGACACACGTTTATCTTAAATGACTACTGAATACTTCACCAAGTGGGTGGAAGTGGTCCCCCTGACATCGACAATTAGTCCTTGGATTGCGGAGTTCATGCTCCACAATATCATTTGTCATTTTGGGGTACCTTTCAAAATAATATTGGATAATGGACCATCATTCAAAAACAAAAATGTGCGAGCATTAACAGCCAAATACAACATTTAGCATAGTTTTGCGACACCATACTATCCACAGGCAAATGGGCAAGTAGAAGCCTCAAACAAGATAATAGTAGCCATTTTGAAGAAGACGGTGAAAGAGAATCACAAGGATTGGCATCTGCAGCTACCTCTAGCATTATGGGCTTACAAGACTAGCATACGGATGCCCATTGGGGCAACACCTTTTTTGCTTGTATATGGCATTGAGGCCATCATGCCCTTGGAGTTGGAACTTCCAACATTGTGCATCACATTGAAAGAGTTCATCAATGATGACACTGCATGGCAAGCTCACCTAGATCAATTGACCCTATTGGATGAGCGATGCATCAATGCTCTTGAGCATCTTTGCATTTACCAGGATCATCTAACACGAGCTTACAATACTAGAGTCCACCTAAGAGACTTTAAGGTTGGAGATCTTGTGCTTAAAGAGAACCAGCAGAACTCAAACCTGTCGCCGCATCTACGAAGACAAATTTATAGCTAATTGGATAGGGCCCTACATCATATCTAAGAATATTGGGCCTAGGGCATATCACCTAACAATGTTGGAAGGTTTTGAGGAGCTAGAACCTCTCAACATCATTCATTTAAAAGCATTCCACACATAAAACAACAAAATATCAAAAAAAACATTCAAATAACTGCGAAAGTTCAAAAATAATAGAAATCATAAAAATCCAAACAAATCAAAAAACATAAAAATAAAAAATAGAACAAAAATATCCAAAGGCATATAAAAGCATTTTGGTCAAAATGAAAACATAAAAACACAACTTAAAAAAAAAACAAGAAAAGTCAAAAACATTCAAATAACTGTAAAAGTTCAAAAACAATAGACATAATAAAAATCCAAACAAATCAGAAAACATCAAAATAAAAAATAAGCATAAAAATCTCCAAAGGCATCTTAAATCCCTTTGGTCAGGAAAACATAAAAACACAAAAACAACTTTAAAAACAAGAAAATTCTAAAACATTCAAAAGAATCAAAAGTCCAAAAACATTCAGAATAATCAAAATGCCAAAAACAACCAAAAGCATCAAAAATACAAAAATGTTTCATTTACATTTGCATTCATATAGTTGCATTGCATATAGGCATTTGCATCTATTACACTCCCATACACAATGCATTCACAATCTCACAAATGACACCACATTTGTACATCAACCCTGCATCTCCAAAGGCCATCATCATCCATTACCCATGTGTGAAATTGTGTTTTTCAACACAACCCTCTCTTGTTGCTATAAGGAATATACTAAGGTTTTTCGGTCACTCAACCATACCTAGTAGTTTTATCAAACTTGGTAGAAATTTGTCTTTGCTTTTGATAGGTGGAGTTTAGCTTGATAGTGCCTATAGCTCAAAATCTCGTCACTAATCAAAACACTAAAATCCTAGTTGGAACAAGGGAAATATGAATGTTGTGAAGTGGTACTAGGTATCCTAAGGTGAAAATTTTATCTTGCTCATCCCCCTATGCGACCAGTTCAAAAATGCTGAGAATTGACAAAAGGACAAATTCATCCCTACCTAAAATCCCTTGCTTTAATCAAAATGAGCAAAAATCCTAAACAAAGCAAAATTCAAGATTCCAAAGTCATAGTTCAAAATACAAAATGCATAAAAACAAAGTGAATAGTGATTATCATCACTACATAAATCCCTTGCTCAAAACAAAAGAAAACAAAAATCAAAATAAACAATGATTTTCATCACTATATCATGAGCAAGTATCCCAATAAATATGAAGAAAAGAAGGGAGTATAGAATTTGAATCCCTAGAATTCTTAGCATGGTCGAACCTTACGCACGATGATATGTCTATCACAAGCATCTCGCTTGTGTGCAGACCAATGTTTGCATGTGGAAGAGCTAGCTTTAGGTGTCCTATATCGCCTAGTAGTTTAATCCAACTGAGCCCAAACTTAGGATCGGGATTAACATTTGAGGATCCCCAATACAACAATGGGCTGAATGAATCCCACCTGGCACTGGGGTATGCTTATGTTTTATCTTAATATATTCATTCGCACACACAGGGATAATGAGTACATAGGTCTTCATGACAGAAATTTATCCTTCAAGAGCTCTGTATGGTCAGTATACAACTTTTGATAAAGTAACTAGAGTGTTTGAGTCTCATGGAAAACCTCAAAAACCATACATAGCAACAAATCATTTCATCTCATAACCATACATAGCAACAAATCATCTCATCCCATAATCATACATAGCAATGAGTCATTTCATAATCACACATCCTGCATCATCTCATCGTGCATTTGAATGTTTAAATAATCAAATCTTATGTTAAGAGTTATTATTTACATTCATGGTTGCTTGTACATTATGTGGTGTTATCCATCTAGATTGTTAAAACTCATGGTTAATCATTAATATGTTTTAAGTGATTAAAGCATACAAGTTCATCTACACTAGACTATCATCACATAAATAGTGCATCACCAACATTGCATTCATCATATCAAAACATCAAAATTAAACATGCATAAAACAAATGGGTATTAACATCATCCATAACACCATCTACATCATATCATCTAAATCATTCACATCATGGAACATAAATCATATAAACTAAACCATCTGCATACATCATAAATAATATGCCTACACATATAGGTAAAAGCATCTAAGCATACATTTGTCATGTCGCATCACATCACAAAGTGCTAAATCACATCACATCATAAACCATGAAAGCATCTAACATGAAAGCATAATATTGCATCACATAAACATAAAATCATAAGCATAAAGTAAATACACATGATGAGTCTCAAAGTCTAGATAGCATATGATCATGTGTCAAATAAGTACATGTAAGTACAAAAGTCACCAATAAGTCTAAATGTGTAGGTCAGATGACCTTACACCCAAAAATAAGTACAGAGTATCAAGTGAGCCATAACATGTCAGGAGTGGCCTACACCACTAGCCTTGCCACCACCCTCACCACCCCCTCTAGGAGGTGGCATGGAGTTGGCACCTCCAGTATGCTCTATTCGAGACCTAGTCCTGTGACTCGATCTAGCTGAGGACTACCTAGAAGTGCTCCGTGCACTACGCTCTGAACCTCCTACTATGGGCCTCTCTCGAGGAGTAGCACCTAGCAGTCGTATCTATGATTGAAGGGTAGTAATGTAGGAAACATATGAGGCCATCTAAGTATCATCCTCCTCTATGATACTTTATAATAATTGCACCTCAACCCCGAGATCTAGACTTGTAGCTAGGGTATCCTGACTCCGAGCAGCATCTTGCTCAGTAGTAATCTAAGCAATTTATATCTGAATATATGCTATGGTAGCATCCTGCTACTAAAATTACATCACAAAAATGTGTATATTAGCCTCAACCTGGTGCATTTGAGCCCAAATAGGAGACTCTTGCTCCTCAGGATCTACATCATCATCCCCCATGGGATCAACCTCCTCCTTGATATCTTGCTCCTCGACCACCTGCTCCTGTTGCCTTTCTTGCCCCTAGTCATCTTTCTGATCCTGCACTCGATGCCCATCAGGATCATCCACCTTAGTCACATACAAAGACCATCCCAAATGGCCATTACCATGCCATAGCCACATACCCCACCAGAGGTTATATGCCTTTATCACCCCAGCATCGGCTACTCTAGGATAAACTGTAGGAGGATCATCCTCCTCAAGCACTATTATAACATAGGGTGGAGGAAGGTTCTTCTTGATGGCAATCTGATGATAGACAACCAGCTTGAGAGGAACATCCTATTGAATCTCAAACTATCATAGCACCTTGGAATAATAGAAGAACTACCAGATATCAGCCTTGCGGCCAATCAACCATCATTCATGGTGAGTCCTCGCTGTGAAGCTAGAAAGATCATCCCAAGTAGGACACTCATGATAGGGTCTCCATATGATGTCATCAACCTGTAAACTTGTAAAAGATACCCTAGAGTGGAAAATCTCCCCTGCATAAGGCCAGCTCTTGCATTCCTTGAGCACCCTGGACCACCTATATCCATAGCACTATACATCTCTATCCAAATCAGCAATCTTAATTGGAAGTCCTCTAGGGTGGTCGATCTTTATGTGCACCCAGCCCCAGACCTGAAGAAGCAAACTGTAGGTAATTTTGGCCCATCCACGATGTTGGATGTGGTATAGCTCATCATAGCACTGCACCAATAGTGCACTCCCCTAGGCATATATGATAGGCTACTCACTATCCATCAGGTCCTGTACCATCGATAAGAGGTTCCATGGGAACCTCAATCTAGAGCAATCAGGTACAAGGGTGTTGTAGATGACCATCAACAACACGACATGCAGTCGGGTGAAGACCTCCTCATCGTACCAACAGGAAATAGAGATTCCCCCCAAGTGAGTATCCTTAGAAGCAGCATCAGAATACTCACCAAAGACCCTCACAAACACTACACGTCATACAGTAGTGGGAGAGGAGACAATGGGAACTCCATCAAAAGGCAACCGAAGAATCCTATAGACATCCTCCAACGTGATGGTCATCTCACCAGTGGGAAAATGGAAGGTGTTGGTCCTAGGATCCCACTGATGTGCCAGGGCCATCAAATATGCCTGATCTGACATGATCATGGGTAGGCCACTAGTAAACTACAGCCCATAGGCCTTGATCTAGGCCCACTCTATATCAGGCATCTCCTCAAGAAGGTCATAGAGTAGCTTTGGATCTCGGGCCCAAGCAGATAAGATCTAGAAAGTGCAAAGTAAAGCAAAATTAATGCACTACAACTAAAAAATGCAATAAAAATGCTAAATGGTGCAAATAAAATCAAACTTCTCTAAGGCTACATGAGCAACACATAAATGCACCCTATCATGCAAAAATTTCCATAAAAGACACTCAAATTTTCAAAAAAATCAATTAATTGTCCTAAAAAAATTAAAAAATTAAAATTAAACCTAAAGTGCCTTGGCCACTGAAGCTAGCAACGACCAGCTCCCAATGGTCAAAAATGTGACCGTTGGAAATTCAAACTGGCCATTGATAGCAATAACGGCCAACCGCATAGCAAGCTAGCCATTGTGAGTGGCAGTGACCAATGAGTGACATGCCAACGACGTCCCTCTCGAGCCTAAAAACACAAAAAAAGTTGCACAAAGAGCAAAACTAATGCAGACCCACCTGCTTAACACCTAAATGGAACCTAACTACTAGTTAAATTTGTTACCAATAGGTTTAATGAGGTTCTTTTACTAAATTACTTAGTTTGGTTTATTTTACCACAATAAACAAAAATAATAGGGTTTAGGGAGGTACCTGTGAAGCTTCGGCTCCCGCTCATCAAAGCCTCACCCTACTCATCCATGATGCCCAACAACAATGCGTAAGTCAGAGTGGTCACTTTCACCTTAGAGTTCCAAAAAGCAAAATGACAATTGACAACAATGATAGCTCAAATCCTAATTTCCTTTTTATTTTCCCATGTCATGCCATGGCCACTTCCAACATTAGTGGCCCAAATTTCTTGGTTGTTGAACCTGATAGCGGCCATGAGCGATAATTGGGGGTCACTAGACCTGACAATGGCCAAGAAATAAGGAAAAATTGCAACAAATTGTCACCACAGAGTGCTTCAAAATAGGGCATAAGAAGCATATTAATCCAAAAACATCATAAAAATTAAAACTAAAAATCAAATAATCAACAAAAATCCAAATGAGCCTCGTACCTAGTCATTTGCTCTACACACTTGGCGATTGCAATGACAAGCAATCCATGCAATTTGACAAGATGAACAAATAACCATAAGGCCATTTGGGGGCAAACAAGTTATGGTAGAATTGAGATGGTTCATCTCAAACCTGAAGAGAGCCATGACGGCTGGACCACCCCACGGGAGTGAGAATCCTCCTCTTTTCCCCCATAATAACTAGTGCTTCAACACATGCTTAAAAGGAATTGCTAAAATCGATTCCCTAAGAAGGCCATTACGACCGGACCGCCCCATGGGATAAAGACATGCAATCACCAAACAAGGTTGAGATCACACCTGGATGGGAACTAGTCTATAATAACAAAGGTAACCCTATGAAGAGGTCCAAATCATTCATTTTGGTCAAGTGACTTGTCGCTTTATAAATGGTCCTTCCTCATCGACTCGTCATTTAAGGGGGTAGTCAAAAATTTTCAACATATCATAGTCAAAATCAATAAAAGATCATCTCAATCATGTTAGAATTGCATTCATCTTATGAATCATTGCCAACAACTATCATAAGCTTACCCTTTGTTGGGGAAAAAAGCAAATATGACAAGTTCATTTGTAGCTCCCCTCCCTTCGGATCTATAGTAGTATTGAAGCTACCCGATCACCTGATGTGCGAGTGCAAACTTCCATAAATTTAAGCCTTCCATCCCATTGGAAGTAGTGATTCTAGGATTCATGCCCTCCCGCATGATTGGGGCATCCTATGTTGGTCAAGATCAATGATCATCATGCAACCCATAATGTGACCCTAGGTGGTCTATTTTTGCTCCACACTATGTTGTCCCACAATGCATCCCAAAAAGGGGCATCTGTAGACACCTAAAATGTGTCATGTTTAGGGGACTACCCATATGGGCACATTCATAGGCCATATGAACCCTCTTGGATCTCTCTAAGAGCAAGTAGTGGTCCTAACCACTCAAACAGAGTAGTTCTAGCCCATCTAGGCTTGGTCGCTCTTAGGTAGAGCAACCAAGAAACCTGACTACGTTGAAGACTACAACGACCAAATCTAGCCACTAGACCTGATAGCGACCAACATCACAAATAATTCTGGCCATGAATACGGGCCCAGATCATATAGTCTGACTGCACCTCTGCATGCACTTTGGGTGGATTTTGGTAAGGAACTCCCTGAGTTCCTCCTAACTACCCCTTCAATGCAAAATTATGACTAATGCACTCCCCGAGGATGGTTAGTCCCATGCAGATTTGGAGTGAAGCTTCTTCAGGAAGCCAAGGTCCAAACCCTAAGAGGGAAGTCTACATATAGACTCTCCCACAAGAAGAAAAGTATCCAAGAAGTTTGAGAGTTGAGTAGCGGAGCCCTATCGAGATGGAGAGCCAAGATATGCCCATAGGGAGAGCATCGGAGCATCATCCAGTTGAGCCATGTTCACATATCATGATTCATATTCATCGTATCCAATCACCATTCAGTGTAGGAGACACGCCAGGTGACCCTTGAACATCAATTCGAGCAAGGGATTGACTACCATAGCCCATTAGACCTGAGGTAACCATTAAATTAGAGGTCATTGTCTCTGATAGTGGCCCGTAGTCATAGTTAGGTTTAGAGCAGTTGATTTCTTAGTTCTTAGCATTAGACTATTATTTATCATTATGTCATTACCATAGCTTAGCCTAGATCTATCTTTTTCATTACATCTAGAGTAGCATTTTTTATTTCTATATGCATATTGCTAGGATCTATTGCATTTTAATTCGTATTATGTTTATTTACTTGGATTACCATATTTGCTAACCAGAGCCTCTTCTAGAGAGGTGGCCCATACTACTCACCATGTTTTGTTGTTTTCATGAATGTAGGCATAGGTTTATAGGATCAGATCAAAGCATCAGGAGCACAAGGATCCCTCTAGGACCAGATCTGGAGAAGGAGGCATCTGTGAGCCCTCATACAAGTTCATGTGTGGGATTGGGAAGCCTGTGAAAGCGCACCACCCCTTTGTGAGGGGATATTTTATTCACTTGTATTTCACTGTATCAAAATGGGTATCCCTTAGAGGGACCGACATGTAACTAGGGGTTCAATATAAATAAAAGGATATTTCTTTTGTTATTTCCATGTTATATGCATTTCATGGCCTTCCATTTTACTTCAGTGTAATATTGCAAGTAGAGTAGCGGGGTGCGCGCCTCCCAGGGTCGCACATGATGATGTATACAAACTTTGTATAGGCCTACTCTGGCTTGCTACCACTTGTTGTATGAGAGTTCTAGGTGGTGAATATGGAGTGTATACTTCCCTACCAGGCCTCTTGGTAGGTTGATTATCTCTGGTTTGATCTTGGAATTGGTGTTTGCTAACCAAATAATCCTTTTTATATATGGAGAACCCATTGGTATTTTCTTAGTAGATATACCTTGGTATTCAGGTCCTCTATGTGAGGGATTGACCTCATGATGTATTTTTTGGAGTCACATAAGCATGATGAGATCCTCAAAAGAGTCACAGATGCGACTACTATTAGGGCACCCTGTAGAAATGAAGAGATCCTCAAATGGATTAGCCTCACGATAACCATTAAGGCATCATGTGAGCATTTTGAGATTCTCATACCTATAATGATGATGCTCAAGGCCTCTCCTTAAATTTTCCACTTCATTGGCTTGTGATTGATCTTGGCTATGCATAGTTGTCATGATATATTGACTAGGCAAACCCTGAAGGAAACCCACACTAAATAAAATTTTGACTTCCAAAAGGGTTATGGGTGTTATACACTAGAATGATCAATGCAACAAGCTGATCACAATGGACTAGGTCTCCAAAATTTTCCTTACTAGTCAAAAGTTTTATTTTTTTGGAATTTTTGGCCAACCGGGGTCGTGGAAAAATGCCCAATTTTAGGATTTTTTGGGAAATTTTGAGAAATAAAGAGTTAGGAATCATAATTACTATGACAGGTGCACAAGGGGATAAATAAGACAACAAAATAAATTTGGAAATTTTGGGGGTTTTTTAAATCTTTTTATGACCATTTTAGTGCAATTTTTTTTGTTATTTTTGGCTTTAAAATCACTAAAAAATAAAGTAATCGTAAAACCAACATAACTTTTTCGTTATAGCTCCAAATTGAGCGATTCTTGATCAGTTGGATGCAGAATAAAAAAGTAGCAATTTAATTTGAAAAATTAGGTTTTAGACCTAGATTGAGGATCTTATGTTGATCACCTAAACAAAACACACAAAGTAGACAACATGATTATCTCTTTTAAATTTTAGAAATACACAATAAAATGATCAAATAAGCACACAAGAAAACAATGTGATTATCTCCTTTAAGTTTTAGATGTGAATCCCTAAGTTTTTTGGTGTATTTTAGATTTGTTTTTTTGTAAAGAATATCTTTTACATATTTTGAATTTTTGTTGATGTAACTCTCAATTGTTTAATGGTTTTCACATGTACACTCACAACTCGATAATCGAAAATAAAATTCTAATCACGTTAACCAATAAAAGTATGGATATGAAATCCATACCCAATCAGGTAGTACAGTACTTGCCAGTCCTCACCCAATTCACCGTGATCAGTGATGTACCTCTCTAAAGAGAGATACGTACTATATTCCACAAGCTATGACGGTTCTTGGAGTTGGTTTTTGCCAAAATGGGGTACGTAGGATTTGAGTCAACATATGGAGATGAAACCCATCGTTGTTGAACTCTGTAAGTGGTTGAGGATTAATTCCATCTCACTAACATTACAAAGATACATGGTGTGTGTGGTTCCTTTTAAAATGATTGAAAGTAAACAAGATAACATTCAATGATTTTTCACTAAATGCATTAAATAGCATTTCACTTTCAAAATCATATGCATATATAAATAAGGAACCTACAAATTTTTTTATCTATATGAAAACCTAACCCCTAGGCAGGTCATACACAGGTAAACCAAACAAATACATGTCTTAAGCTATTATTTTTCCTATTTTTCTTCAATTTCTTAATGTGAAACTTAGAAAGGGAAAATCTAACTTTTAATCACACATAACAGACATGAAAAACTAAAATTTAACCTTTTTTAAACAACCTAGCTGCAAATTGATCATTTTGGAACTTACCTTACATGTTCTGAAAACTGATGTTTCTATATTTTTTGCAAAAAATCCCTAGTTTTGTGGTCATCCTTGGATTGGAGAACTGCAAATTAATGGGTCATACCTTGGTGGGATGGTTTCTATGGTCGTCCCTAGCAGTTCCAATTAGGAATCCAAGTGTCGTTTTAGCTCAGAACGACCAGAACCTACAACATCTAGAACACAAAAAAAAGGTCAAAAATGGTAGAAATAAAAAAACAAAGACAAGGGACTAGGTCCCACCATGATCGCCACTAAAGAAGCAAGAAAAATAACCACACCTAATATATTGAATTGAAATGCAATCTAATGTAATTACTGAATTAAAGCATGCATAAAAAAGATGATAAAGTAAGCAACTAAATTGATAAATGTGTTAAGTAAAAGGGGGGGTTCTCCTTGTATTTATTAATTCATCAAATCAGTAGTTACAATACGTCCCCTTGAGGGGCTTTTAATGCGATACATTTCAATTTACAAAACTTGAGGAATCAAATCCCTCCATGAGCTTAATGGCTCATTTCCAGGTGTTCTTCTTGCAACCCTAAATAGAGAGCTATCCTCAGGCTACATTTATTCAGTTCCTTAGCTCCTCCCTCATGTGTGAAATACTTGTACCTACACATAAGAGATTGAAATATGTTAATGTCATATGCATTGTGTAAGGAAAATCATGAAAAGTATGCATTTATGAAAATAAAAATTATTTGCAACTAATCTAAACTAATCCAAATGACTTGCAAACTTAATATGATGTTTAGTATGTGATTTTGGAAGGATCTAAGCAGAAATCACAGTGAAATTATTAGCAGGACCTATGGTCATTCATGGGAGGAGCAACTAGCACTGCAATCACAAAAACATTAATTGGCCTATCAAATATACTCAAAATTTCACCAAATTTGGATATGACATTAATATAATGCTATATAATTAAGCTACATAGAAATTAGGTCAAAATTGTGGGCCAATTTATGGCCATATATATGATTTCCAATAAGAGCTAATAACCGTCCTAGGGGGTGGCCACAAAACAAGGTGGTTTTTACCACCAATTCGACTTGGATCTGGTCAATTATCCTCCTAGGGGTATTTTAATTTAATTTGGTAAATTAATCTATGAATTTATGGTTTTTGGAAAAAATAACCATCTCCTAGAACACCCTAAAAATACCTTCGATTAAAGAGGTTTCCAAGGCAAATAGGTGGGCAAGGATTGAGGGCATATATTGGCAGCACTTCATGGTCAATAATTGTAGAGTCTCATATTTTTGAATTGGGTGAAAATGCCTCAATTTATAGCCCAAGAGGACATAGGGGTCAAAGGGGAAATTTTTTGCATGCAAGGCAAGTTCCACCACTTGGCAATGTCTTTGCCATGCATAGGGGGGACAAGGCCTTCCATTTGGGCCTCCAATTTGCAGGACCTAATGGCCATGAAAACCTCCCAATCTATCATGATTGATTGGATGGGATAATGGTAAAATTTGATTACCATTTTTCCTACCCTTTGACTTTTGAGGGGTCTAGAACATGGCTATTTCACCCAAGGACGGTTGCATATGGCCATCCCTAGGTGAGATGGCCATGAACTATGATCATCCCTGGGTCAGATGATCATGGCTACATGCCCCAAAATCCTCCAAAAGTGGGGTAAACCTTCCCAAAAGTGGTTTGTAGCCCTAATTAATCCTTTATGGTTGTCCAATGGGGTCATATGATATCGTAAGAGTGGTACATTAGCAGTATTATCTGATTTACATGATTTTAGTGTCTATAACATCCTCTAATGTCACTATCATATCTCTAGTATGGATATGGAAAGTGTTAGTTTTGCTATCCCATTGATGGGCTAGGACTATCAAGAAATATTGGTCTGACGTCACATATAATAATATAACAATGTAGTTGAGGCCAATCTCCCCAAACCACTCCCAGTTCACATCATCTAATAGAGGTAAGAGCTCCAAAAGTAGATTGGGCTCTCACCCCATTTTGTCGAATTCTAACATCCAGGAGAAGGTTAAATCAATGGACAAATTCACTTATTCCAAAAAGCAAAAAAAAAGTTCAAAAATAAAAAAAAATCCTAAGGTTCTCAGTCACTCACGTCAACAGTAGTCGTCATGGCCACCGTCAACATCATCAATGGCAGGGTTATGCATAGAGGCTATTTATAGACAATTGGCTAAAATTAGGATTTTCAAAATTTGGAATTGTCTAATATTTGGGACCCTTGACCAAGGCCCATTAGCCAAATATTTCTAGGTGCAATATTTTTTGGGGGGTCGATTCGCCCCAATTTTATAATAATTTGACCATTTTAAGTTTAAATTTCCAACATTACCCCTAATAATAGTTAACCTTCTACATGTGTTTCGATACTATTCACCTATATTTTGAAACTAATTCACCAAATTTTTATAACTACATTTTGGGGCTGACCCCTTATGCATAACCCTAGTCAATGGCTACTATCAATGGTCAAATTGTTTACTATTGTATTTTGAACCTAGTCATCCACAATGATGGCGACTCCCAATTGCCAAATTTGTAGCCACTCTCACTGACAACGGCTATAGGATTGACCCCATGTGAGGTCGTCTACCACCCCCAAAATACCCAAAAAAATAAAAACCCACCCACCATAGCTAAAACTAAGGAGTGAGGTTCATTTCTTACAGTTTAGTGAAGTTTAGCTAACCCATTACTTTATGAGGTTGATTTTAAATGGTTAATTCACTAGAGTAGGAGATGGTGTATCTACCTAAGGATATCTGGATTTACCACTTGTAGAGGCTTCTGGTTGATCATCCATGGTGGTTATGGGTAGTTTTGATAGTGTTTCGTATCAATTTTTAGCTTCTCTCCCTCAGAACTCTCACTTTCTCCATTGCCAATTGGAAATAATGAACTAAAAATTGCTAAAATTCATATTTATATTTTAAAATTTTGGTAGCCACTCACTTTGATAGCGGTCGTGGATCAGGTCAACCCCACCCACTGACTTTGATAGAAGCTATAGGATTTACAAACCATGAATATCATACCTCACAATGGCTAAGAAAAAAATAATAAATGCACCTAATTGCTCACCATAAGGAGTTTCATAATGGATATTAATGCATATCTACTAGTCCATAATCCTCAAAAATCACAAAATTAACAAAAAAATCAAATAAACACAAATTCAAGTGCACCTCGTACCCAGTTATTTACCCTATACACTTGGTGGTTGAAGTGACTAGCGCTCCATGCAATCTGGAAAGATGAGTAAATTACCTTAAGGTAATTTGAACCAAATTATTCATGATTGAATTAAAACATCTTCACTTCATTCTCTAAGAAGGCCATTGCAATCGGACTACTCCAAGAGAATGAGGTATTCATTTCATTTCTTCTATGAAATTTCATCAGATCATCAAACATAGTGATTTATCACATGCTTAAATTGAATTACTATCATCTTGATTCCTTAAGAAGGTCATTGCAATTGGATTGCTCCATGGGATAGAGATGTACAATTACTATTAGTGGTTGAAATCACAACTGTAATATGAACTACCTTTAAACAATAGTAATTATCTTGAACTATCTAAAATTAGTTATCTTGGTCAAGCAACTCATCACTTTCATCACTTGTCATTTTCCTCATCGACTCGTTGCTTGAGGGGATACTCATAATAAAAATAAACAATTGAATACTTAATCATGTGAATTGTGTGCATCCTATGAATCATTGCTAACAACTATTACAAGCTTCCCCATTTGCAAGGGCAAAAAATAGATATGTTGATTTAAATATTTTTCAATCTAACTATCATTCCTTTGTAATGCAACAATGTGATCCGATTTTCTTTAGAGAGATTCAAAGTTTTACTCAGTTAAGCTTTCCATGTCATTGGAAGCAATGATTTTGAGATGTGCATCCTTTCCATGATTGGGGCATCTAATGTTGACTAGATCAATGAACATCAATCAACCTATAATATGGCTTTAGGTTGTCTATTTTTTCTCAATGTTATGTTTTCCCACAATGCATATCAAAAAGAGGCATCTGTAGAAATCTAAAACATGTCATGTTTAGGAGGCTACTCATATGGACACCTTTGTAGGCCATATGATTGATCTTGGACCTTTCCAAGACCTAATAGTGGTTTTAACCACTTATTTAGGGTAGCCTAGTCCTATGCAGCCATAGTCATTTATGAAACCAGTGGTGGCCTTCGCCGTCACTGATGATCAGAGTGGTTGTAGGAATCCACTAACGGTGATAGAAGCTAGGTCCATAGTTGTGCCTATTGATAGTGAATAACCCTATAACAAACTTGGGCTACCAAAATAAAGTGAAATCCATTGAGCATAATTGATTCTTATATGGTTAGGAGATCGAAGCTTCTAGAAGCATCCCTGCAACTGCCCAAGCATAACCATTTCTTGATATTGGATTCCTTGTGAAGCTAGGATGGGAAATTATGGAGTCTACATCAGGTCCCAATTTTATGAGCAAACCTTGTAGAAACTCATGTGCTAATGCCATAGCGAAGCTCTACTGGATTATTGAGTGAATCAAAATCCCTCTAAGGCATAGTGAAGCCCTATTGAATTGCATAATGACACATGTTTTTCTACCATTGGAGACTACCATAGCTTGAAGATCACATGACGGGGGAGCCAAAATTGCTCTGCAACCAAATCCAAATTTTCATGCAAAAAATTGGAAACACACTTTACAAGAAATAGAAATCCCAATGTTTCATTAAATAACTTGCAAAGGTTTACATTTACAGCCCGTAGGCTTTACAAAAACTGGCGCACAGGCACAGTTCTTTCACTCTCTATTGCAAAGATTCCCTAACTCTACAACTCTAGAAGGAAAACGCACTCCAAGCCGGTCCGAGTGGCCCTCTGCCTTTGAATCTGCAACTCGACTGTGCAACTCTACAACTATAGGTTTTCCAACCCCTTGTGCATGGCTCGGCTTGCCCTTTTATAACTTTTGCATGACTCTTCGTCTTCCATCTGGCGGCCCTTCGATTCATTTTTGCCATGATTGTTTGTCTTCGTTTGCTCCATAACTGCAATCCGTAACGTCCTCTATAACTAGTGCAATGACTTTTGTTAACTGTCGCACTGTCGTTCTATAATGGCCTCCGAAGATGCCACCTGTCACTCTGTAACGGCCTTCGAAAATGCCACCTGTCACTCTGTAACGGCCTTCGAAAATGCAGCCTGTCATGATTTTGTGACATCTTCTTCCTCTACCTCTTCCTCTTCTCTTATGGTCGCAAAAACCCGACATGTCACGATATCATGACATTTCTGCTCCATCACCTTCTCTCTCCTCTTTAGGTCATGAAAACCCGACATGTCGCAATATCGTGACATCTTTCTTCTCCTGCTCATCCTTTTCTCTTTCAATCGTGATATTGCAAAATTTTTCTTCCTCGCCTCCTTTCTCTTCTTTGGGTCACAAAAATGCGACATGTCACGAAATTGCGACATCTTCTCCTCTGGCTCCTTCACTCGCCTTCTAGTCTCAAAAATGTGACATGTCGTGAAATCACAACATTTTCCTCCCTTGGCTTCTTCTTCGCCTTTTGGTCATGAAAATGCGACATGTCACGAAATCATGACATTCTCCTCCCTTGGCTTCTTCTTCGCCTTCTGGTCACGAAAATGCGACATGTCACGAAATTGCAATATTTTTCTCCCTTGCGCCTTTTCTCGTCCTTCGGTTACGATAACGCGACATGTCATGAAATCATGACATCTTCTCCTCCATGCTTTCTCTATCCTATTTTGGTCGCGATATAATGACACTTTTTTTATCACGATATCGCGACATCTTTCCTCCATTGTCTTCTCTCTCCTTTCTCGATCACGATATCGCGACACTTTCCTTGTCGTGATATTGTGACAGTTTTTCTCCTTGCTACCTTTTCTCTTCTTTGGTTATCATGTTATCTTTTCTCTATAGCTTCTCTCTCCTCCTTTGGTCACAATTTCATGACATGTCGTGATATCGCGACATTTTCATTCTTTATCTTCTCTCTCTTCATTTGGGTCGCGATATCACGACATTTTCCTTCTTCACCTTCTCTTTCCTCTTTTGGTCGCGATTTCGTGACATGTCATGAAATTGCGACATCTTCTTTCCTTAGCCAATTTTTTGAAAATGGATCTGCTGCCAGTGGATGCTCCTGCATCAGACACCCGAGGTTGATGGAGAAGTGACCTTCACTTCTGGGTTGTTCGGTCACCGCCTTCTGCAACATCTCCAAACGCGCACCTGCCTCTGCAGTCCACTTCAACTCTGTCTTCTGGCCATCAAAATAATTTTTGCCCTCTACCAAACAGGTTCTGGCACTGCTGCACACCTTTTCATCCACTGTCTTCAATGGCTTCAACTTGTGGCACACTCCATCTTCTCTTCCACCAGTTATTTTGCCCTGGCCTCTACTTCTTAGTTGATCCTCATGCCTTCTGCGTAGCTCCTCTCGTAGGGCTTTCACTTGCCTCCGCAAATCTCTTCTGAGCAGCTCCTCTTACAGGGCTTGCACTTGCCTCTGCAAATATCTGAACGTCTGTAACTATGAATCTTCAGATCTCATATCTCTCCCACCACCACGGTTTCTTCATGGAGGCATTCTTCTACACTTTCTTCTCACAATCCTTAACCCCAGATCCTGGTGCAAGCTGCCTCAGGTTTGGTGCTATGCTTACACACTTAGAATCTTCTGACTCTGATACCACTTGATGGGGGAGCCAAAATTGCTCTGCAACCAAATCTGAATTTTCACGCAGAAAATTGGAAACACACTTTACAAGAAATAGAAATCCTAATTTTTCATTAAATAACTTGCAAAGGTTTACATTTACAGCCTTTAGGCTTTACAAAAACTGTCGCACAGGCATAGTTCTTTCACTCTCTATTGCAAATATTCCCTAACTCTACAACTCTGGAAGGAAAACACACTCCAAGCCGGTCCGAGTGGCCCTCTGCCTTCGACTCTGCAACTCGACTATGCAACTCTGCAACTACAGGTTTTCCAACCCCTTGTGCATGGCTCGGCTTGCCCTTTTATAACTTTCATGTGACTCTTTGTCTTCCATCTGGTGGCCCTTCGATTCATTTCTGCCATGACTATTCATCTTCGTCTACTCCATAACTACAATCTGTAACATCCTCTATAACTGGCACAATGACTCCCATTAACTGTCACACTATCATTCTGTAATGGCCTCCGAAGATGCCACCTGTCACTCTGTAATGGCCTCCGAAAATGCCACCTGTCACTCTGTAACGGCCTCCAAAAATGTAGCTTGTCACGATTTCATGACATCTTCTTCCTCTACCTCTTCCTCTTCTCTTCTGGTCATGAAAACCTGACATGTCGTGATATCGCAAAATTTTTGCTCCATTGCCTTCTCTCTCCTCTTTGAGTTGTGAAAACCCGAAATGTCACGATATCGTGACATATTTCCTCTCCTGCTCATCCTTTTCTCTTTCGGTCACGATATCGTGACATTTTTCTTCCTTGCCTCCTTTCTCTTATTTGGGTAGCAAAAATGCGACATGTCACGAAATTGCGACATCTTCTCCTCTGGCTCCTTCGCTCGCCTTCTAGTCTCGAAAATGTGATATGTCATGAAATCATGACATTTTCCTCCCTTGGATTTTTCTTTGCCTTCTGGTCACAAAAATGTGACATGTCGCGAAATCACGACATTCTCCTCCCTTGGCTTCTTCTTTGCCTTCTGGTCATGAAAATGTGACATGTCGCAAAATCATGACATTTTTCTCCCTTGCACCTTTTCTCGTCCTTCAGTCGTGATAACGCGACATGTCACGAAATCATGACATCTTCTCCTCCATGCTTTCTCTCTCCTATTTCGGTCGTGATATCGTGACACTTTTTTTGTCGTGATATCGTGATAGCTTTCCTCCGTTGTCTTCTCTCTCCTTTCTCGGTCGCGATATCGTGACACTTTTCCTATCGTGATATTGCGATAGTTTTTCTCCTCGCTACCTTTTCTCTTCTTCGGGTCATGATAATGCGACATGTCATGATATCGCGACATCTTTTCTCCGTAGCTTCTCTCTCCTCCTTTGGTCGTGATTTCATGACATATCGCGATATCGCGACATTTTCATTCTTTATATTCTCTCTCTTTATTTGGGTCACAATATCATGACATGTTGCGATATCATGACATTTTCCTTCTTCACCTTCTCTTTCCTCTTTTGGTCACGATTTCGTGACATGTCACGAAATCGCGACATCTTCTTTCCTTAGCCAATTTTTTGAAAATGGATCTGCTGCCAGTGGATGCTCCTGCATCATCACCCTTGCTATTTAAGTGATGAATTCCAATGGATTGAAGCCAATTTCATCATAAAACCATGTACCAAGACACAAGAAACCCTTGAACATCAATTTCATAACAAAATTGATCAACATCAGGCCAAAAAATAGAGAGCAGAACCCCTCATCCCACGATCATTGTTTTTGACAGCAACCTGTAGGCGCCACCACCGACCTTGATAGTGGCTAATAGAAATGACTACTCTGATCATCAATAGGTATGGTTTGATAGATCACTTCCTATGTTTTAGCCATATATTTATCATTTTTTGCATTTTAATTTATTTTCTAACCTAGAATATAAGCATTTATTTTGGTTTTATGAATTATTTTCGCATTTTACTTTAGTAATGCATGTATCTTTGCATATATTCATGTATTTTCTTATGATTTGCACTTTTTAAGAGACAAGCCTCATTTTGAGAGGTCTCATATGCTACTAATACATATTGTAGTTCTTTGTGTGTATATTACAGAGCATTTCATGATTAAATATCATCAAGATCCATCATCATTAGCATCACAAAGAGGAGGTTCCAGGGATAATCCCTCCTATAATCAAGTTTTTAGGATTCTAAGAATCATTTGAATACATCTATTACATGGAGTGATTTATTTGTAATATGTATCAAATGATCAATCCTTCAAAGGGATGCTCTTGTAACCTCATGTAAAAGAGAACTCATGAACATGAATAAAATGGGCACTATTTCTTATATTCCCATATCTTTGCATTTATTTAATGTGATATATTATGATTTTGATTACATATTGCATAGATGTTATATTTTTAGCTTCTTTCACATGCCTACTGAGTACTTCCCACTTGGGGGTTCTAACCCCCAATCCAATGCAAGCCATATATCTGCATCCATAAATCTGACTTGCTTGTGTCTACTTCACCCACCTCATACCATCCACCATAGTTTCTGCCCCAAGTTCCAAGCCACCTAACTTCCATAGCCACCTAGGAATAGTTCTTTGTACAATCTCCATCATGGGCCACTCAACTACTAGACATACAATATTTAATGCCTTTACAACAATACTAGCAATAATCCACTCAATCACCAGAGCTAAAGGCCTATGACCAACCACTTCCCAAATAATACCAGCAACTACTATCATAATAGTACTACCAATGAAAACCTCTACCCACACAATAGTACCAATAACTACCATTGCAATAGTATTACCAACCATAACATCCACCCACACAATAGTTTCATCAGTAATCATCACAATAGTACTACCAGTATTAACCTTCATCCACACAATAGTACCAACAACTTCATCACAATAGTAGTACCAGCAACACACTCCACCCATACCACAACATCAACAATAACCACCCATCCAATACCAACAATAATAGTTGCAATAACAACCCCCACCTATGCCACAACATCAATAGCAACCACCCATTCAATACCAACAATAGTAGCTACCACAACAATCTCTACCCATGACATAACATCAACAACAACCATTTATCCAGTACCAATAATAGTTGCTACTGCAACAACCTCCACTCACACCACATTATCAACAATAACCCATCCAACATCAATACCAACAACCACCTGTCCAACATCAACAACACTAAAAACCACCTTCAACACATCAACATTTCAACTAGCATCCATCAACCCATCTCACATATGTCCATCATCAATTCTATCCGATACAACCAATATCCATCCTTGGGTTTCCAAGCTAGCACATATCATATAATCCTCCCAAGTGCTCTAGATAAATTTCAAATGTTGGCCAACAAAGTTGATAGTTTGGTATTACAAGTTAGGGGTACTGGATATCAAAAATTGATTTTTAATCAACTATAGAACTACCCAATTTACCCTTCGGTACCATTGTTGCCATATCCTCCCCTATTTATAATGCCAAAATTTGAAAAATTCAAGGGGAAGGAGGACCCCCAAGATCACATAAGCTCATTTATCAATGCATGCTACCTTATCAATGAGATTGATCCCCTCATGCTTTACACATTTTCGCTATCCCTTGAGGAGGAGCCTTAGATTGGTTCAACCACTTGCCTAGGCACAACCTATATAATTTTGAGCAATTGACCAACTTGTTTCTGAAACATTTTATCATTATTATTAAAATAAAAATGACACTCACTAACATGTACAATATCCATTAATTTGACAATGAGGCTATCTTAAACTATGGTGCATGATGGAGAGTTGTAATAACAAAACTTCCATTTTCTCTCCCCATCATAGAGTTGACTCGATTATTCATGAGGAGTTATTTGAAATCAATATCATTACTACTACAACCAGCAATATCATACACTCAAGGAAGCTTTACTACAAGCTAAAAATATTGAGGACATTAAGATCCAAGAGGGTGAAATAAAAATAAAAAAGAAATAATGGCCAAATAAAAATTTCAAGGGTACTTCTAACAACCAATCAAAATCTAATAAATAATCAGGTGGTATTGAATAACCCAAGTATAACTAATAAACAATCTCATCAACTACAGTAATTGCAACCATAAAAATATCATCATCCATCACAGTGATCAACATACCATGCCATGCTACCTCTCACCCAACTGCAAAATCCTCAAATAGACACCCATCCCAAGCATCCTGCTAGGCTCCTATGAAATTTCATTCTACTTATTGAGTCCTACTCGCTCATATTTCAATGAATTTATGAGGTACAGGCAATATCATTACCGTAAGTAAGACCAGAAGATCCTAAAATGCCTAATCTCACATCATACAAATAATATCACCATTATGCTTACCATAGGTGATAGGTTCATGATATCAGTGATTGCATTTCCTTCAAACATCTAGTACAAGATCTTATCAAAAATGGGATCATTGTTGTAGAAAATCCACTTTTGCCACCCAATAAAAACCTCGATATTTATTTATTTTTTTGGTAGTTAAGATTCTATAGCATTAATATCGGGTTTTACAGGTTGACCCAAAACCTTTTACAAAAATCAGCCCAGGGCTGTTGATGAACATATCCTTACTAAGGATCCTATATATGTAAACTCTACATGTCGCCAAAGCCATTACATCCAGTAAGGCACATATCCTGTTATCAAAAAGAAACTTCCCATACAACATTTTTGGTATACCTCGAGAAAACACACATGCATCATAATTACAAAAAATAAATAGACACGGATCCCTTCCTTGAGACAATGGAGAAAAAAAAAGCTATAAACACACATAGCAGAGTACTAAAAAAACTCCCACAAGCTCTGTATTGATAGTTACTCTTAATAATTCTTTGGTAATTACTTTCTTCCGTATATGAGATGCTTTGGTACCACATACTATCTTGGCCAATCAGCCTTGGAGAAGTGAACCTGTTGGCTAGATTTATGGTGGTAGCTATCTGGTGGTCCATGTGGCTTTGGTTCGAAGTCTTATATTGTCGTTTCTTTCCTTCCCTATGATTATCAACCAACCTCAAATTACAAATATGACTAGGAGCCATGTTATCTGACATGTGATTGTCCCCATTAGTCTTTGTGGTATTTCCAAGTAGCATCCACAAATATTGATAGCTCAGATAATTTTTATTGTGAGTCCAATTCAAAAAAGAGATAGGAATACTCCTAGCCTTCGAACTTACAGTGCCTTCCCTGTTGGTAAATTCAACTATCATTCTTGGCATTCTTGTTGAATAAGCTCCTCTACTTCACTCGGTACACCATGTTCCCATTTGAAAAATTTATCACCATCGACACCCAAATTGGCCAGCTTATCAGCAATTTTGTTAGCTTCTCGAAAGACATGTTGGGCTTTTATGTCCTTTCTTCCCTGGAAAAGGATCCTAGCCTCTTCAAAAAAAAATTTAATCCTCCAAGGAGGTGTTTTCTAATTATTGAGGAGATTTATAACATGTATAGAGTCTCCTACGATCAAATTACCTTATAAGTCTTGAGTCATTTGAAGGCCTTTCCACATAGATCTAGCTTCAGCTTCGTTGTTCATCCTAGTTCCCAAATATTCATAAAATGCAAGCATCATATTCCCTTTATGATCTCGCACAATGCCACTAGCGCTTTCTCTGCTAGGATTGTCCTTAGCTGCTCCATAAAAATTAAGCTTAAACCAACTCGTAGGAGGTGGAGACCACTTAATATTGGCTCTAGGGTTGACTACCCTAGGCATAGACTCATATAATAAGGTTAAGCTTAAATATTGAGCAATCATGGTCTCCTGTAGATGAGATTTACAACTATAAAAAGGGATAAGGTTCACATTCTCGTTGGTAAAGGATAGGATCTTGGCAATGATAGTTTGATGATCATGGATAGACTCATTAAAGACTCTATGGTTCCTTTCTAACCACACCTACCAAATATAGTTATTGAGACAAATTTTCCACATGTATTTAAGTCTTTGGCTTGAAAAGGGGTAAGGCCACTGGACGAACAAATCAAGTACGGTGGCTAGTTTAACCCATGAAATATTGAAGGCTTGAAAAACCCCACTTAGGACAGTCAAGGAAAAAGGGCACTCAAGGAAAATGTGATAAATGGTCTCCCAATTAGCCCTACATAGATAACAATGATTAGTAATACAAATACCTTTATGCATCATATTATCAATGGTTAGAATTCCTCCTTGGATAACCAGTCATGAAAAGACTACAATTTTTGGAATTAAATTTTTTATCCAAACTAAGTCCTTTTGGAGGACACAATCCTCGTCCTCATACCATAGCATGGGTAAAACCAATAATTTCAAGTGCCACCAACCACCAACACCCCCCCAAACCAGGTCAACCACCTCAACACCATGCAACATCATAATTTTGTAGGGATGATCCACGTCGTTACTCGAAATCAATGCTATCCTGATCGATAGATCCCATCGAGTACTACTCCCAACATACCATCATCCTCTACTATGCCACCCCCACCAGTGCAAGTTGTACCACACCCCCATGACCAGTCATATCCCTCACAAACCGCCTCACATAGAGCCTCAGGATGGCATCGACCAAACTCTCAATTTATGAGCTCATACAATAGTCACCCCCACATCGTGAGGCATTGATGGAAATCTTGAAATCCATTGACCTTCATGCTAATGATCCAAACATCTTTGCAAAATTTTATGGGTAACGTCAAGACTTGCATGGAGCCTGCAATCACCTTCTATGATTATGAGATCAAAAAATTACCGATAGAAGTGCCAGATCCTCCACTGCATATTGTAGCTCTTATCGACCATAAGCCCTTTAAACGAGTTTTGGTTGACACCGGTTCCTCGATCAACATCATAACATCCATGGTGCTCCAACACCTCCACCTACCACCCTCACACATAGCCTCATCCACCTTCACTCTACGGGCCTTCAATGATGCATTGTGCTCAACACTTGGGATAGTCATTCTACCTATTCAAGTAGGTGGGAAGACTATTCATACTTTGTGTCACATCCTTGAAGGAGAAATGCAATACAATGTCCTTCTTGGAAGGCCATGGATTTGGGATATGTGATGCATCCCCTCAACATTACATCATTATCTCAAATATGTTCATGAGGGCCGTGTACACTGCATCCCCACTGACGAGGAACCTTTCAAGTATTGTAACTTGATTTCCAATCCGTATGAGCCACCGCTACCATCCACACACCTATACCTCACCCTAGATTTGTTTGAACCAGCCCCCCAACTAATGTCATCACACCTTGACCCATATTTTCTACCACTAATTACCTATCCACCTACCCAACCTACACCATCCAATTCCCATTTACCCCCCATTCCACCACACCCAGCTCACTACATCACCCCAATTGCTTCGCACAGTCCACAGCCTCCACCATCATCTTACCATCCACTTGCCTCCACTTCCATCCAACCCCATACCATTGGGCAAAGCCAACCCCATCCCAACTAGCCTTTATCTTCACAAAGTGCCCCCTTTCATCCACACATCCACCCCATGCCTTCCACAAACACCCAACCACTTTCAAACAACCCACCTACACCTACACCACCACATCCCCCACTTCGCTCATCCATCGATCCCTTTGTCCACCAACCTTGACCAACCACAAACACTTACCCACCGCCTTCATCCACTGAAGCCCAAAATATGCCTTCCACCATGCAACCTGAGTTGCCACCTCAACCCATCGCTAGACAAGTTACCACAACTCACACCTCCACCTCCACCGATCCCCATTCCATCACAGCACCCCAAGCCACTTCCTTTTCCATGCAGCCTGATCCACCACCATCACCAAATGCATCCACCATAGATCCATCCATTCTAGACATCACCCTAGGTTCATCCACAACATTACCCCATCCAAAAGAGGATGTTGGACCAGCTCCTGCATCCCCTTCCCAAACTACATAGGTCATAGTCCACATAACAAGTCTAGGAATAGGTGAGTATCTAGTATGCAATATCATATTTATACCTCCCACCATCAAATCGATTAGGGATTTTGGATACCCATGCATAGGCACCATTATTCCCATGGGTCCTACATCTAATGCTACAAATTTTGTATACACTAAAGTTGATACCTCCTCCGATGTCCCTCATGATGAAAGACCTAAATCACCATTTTTTGGTGATATCAACTTCCTATCAAATCCCTCCTTTGCTCTATGATATTTTTGATGCTCCCATTGGAGAGGATTTGGCCTTGGTCACTACGAGCAAGGAGCTCACCACATCATCAAACCACATTACCAGCTCCCTAAACAAAAATTTAGATTAGGGTATGACAACCATTCACCAGATGATCCCTTCAAGGAACATTTCCAATACATTACCCTCGATCCTAAATAGAATAGAGATGATGAGTACATTGATCCTGAGTGTATTTATTATCCACTAGATGGCTTCTTCCAAGTTGCCACCATTCACACCATCCCATCAGATACCTCAAAAGATGAATTAGATGAACTACTAGAGGCACTTTCAATTGCTTCTGATAGCTCTAAAGAAGACTCTTCCCCCATAGTCCCCCTAATTCTTGGATGATGATGATATTTATCAATGAATGTTCCCCATTCCACTCCTCATTTTCCCTATGCTCCTTCCTCAAGAGCATCCAAACACACACATGCATCCACCACCTCCACTACCAAGCCAGATTAACCCATGTCCACCCATCTTGGACCAACTCCTACCCCATGAGCATACCCCTAGGAATCCTCCCTCTAATACACCAAACCCCATCACCCCACAAGTCAACATGGTCTCCATTGACCTATTTACACCCCTCCATAATCCAAGCAATCCATCAAAGCCCATCCACATCGATCCAAGTCTCATCAACTTTGAGAATATTTTTACCTCATCATCCCCCACAAATTTCCTACCATCCAACCAATTGATCCATCAAGCCAATACCTACATCCCACCTACCTCATTGCCTTCTCCATCTACCATTCATCATGTTGACATGAGTGATTCTAAGTCACCCATTTTTAAAAATGCAATAGATGACATCCACCTCATTCCCACTCCTCACCAATTAGAGGAAGGTTCCCACATGCTCATCAAGGACACCATCGACATAGACCTCAACGATGATCCAGAACACCCACAAATCATTAAACTTGGAATAAGCCTCTCTTTTGAAGAGCATGGGAATAGTTTATTGCCCTACTTACTAAATACAAACAAGTGTTTGCATGGTCTTACAAAGATATGTTGGGCCTCGACCCTAATTTAGTGGTCCACAATCTCATTTTGAGCCCGGATGCAAAACTGATAAAGCAAAAACTATGGAAGCTTCATCCTACCATAGCCCTAATGGTTAAAGAAGAGTTACAAAAATTGCTAGATGTGGGTTTCATTCAACCCATTGACTACCCAGAATGGGTTTCTAATATGGTACCCATTAGCAAGCCTAACAAGGGGATACACATTTGCATAGATTTTTGTGACCTCAACAAAGCATACCCTAAGGATAACTTCCCACTTTTAAACATGGATACACTCATGGATTCTACCACTAGCCATGAAATGCTCTCCCTAATGGATGGTTTCTTAGGGTATAACCAAATTTGAGTTAATCCCGAGGATCAACATAAAACAACTTTCACAACACCTTGGGGGACATTTTGCTACAAAGTCATGCCATTCGGCCTAAAAAATGTAGGTGCAACATATCAATGTGCCATGACTTATATCTTCCATGACTACATGCATAAGATAGTGGAATATTATGTAGATGATCTATTGGCCAAATAAAAAATACGTCATGAGCACATAAGCATTTTGTAAAAATATTTTGACTAATTACTTGAACACAAGGTGAGACTTAACCCCAAGAAATATGTTTTTGGTGTCACATCCAGAAAACTCTTAGGGTTTATAGTCTCCAAACAAGGCATCAAAGTTGACCCAAATAAATTCAAAGCAATTATCAAGATGTCCACCCCAACAAACCTCAAAGAGCTATGCAGTTTACAAGGAAAAATCCAAGCAATCCATCACTTTATTGCACAACTATCCGAAAAATGTAAACCTTTCAACCAACTATTGAAAAAGGGGGTCACCTTTACATGGAATCAAGAGTGTCAAGATGCTTTTGATGCCATCAAGCAATATCTTGCTTCCCCACCTATGTTGACACCACCTCGACCAGGTGTTCCATTTCATCTGTATATATCCACCATGGACTTTGCCCTTGGCACAATGCTAGCGCAAAAGAATGAAGCAAATAGAGAGCAAGCCATCTATTACATCAGTCAAACTTTGGTGAGTTATGAAACCAAGTATGCATATGTCAAAAAGCTATGCCTAGCAGTTGTCTTTGCAACTAAGAAACTTTGACATTACATGATCGGCCATACCACGTATATCATAGCTAAAGAGAATCCTCTACGCTATATGATGAGCCACACCTATACGAATAGTAGAACTTCCAAATGGATAATGCTTTTGATGGAATTTGATCTCGAATTCATTAGCCAAAAATCCATTAAGGGCCAAGTAATCGTAGATCAACTCGTTGAAGCTCCATTACCAGATGAGCACCCACTTATTATCGAGTTGCCTGATGAAAATATATTCAATATCATAGAGCAAGAGGAAAATATTAAACCTAAAGAGGAGGTTGATGTTGTCCTCTTCTTTGATGGTTCCAAGTGTGAATGAGGGGGAGGTGTTGGAGTTATCTTCTTCACACCTCAAGGAGCTCCTATACCCTTGTCATTCAAACTCAGCTTCCCTTGCACCAATAACAATATAGAATACGAAGCCCTAATCCTAGGCCTCCAGACTGCTATTGCCTTAGGCATCAAATAAATCAATATTTTTGGTGACTCCCAACTCATTGTCTATCAAGTTAAGGAGATCTACCAATGCAAATACCCAATTTTGAAGCAATACAAATAGATCATTGATAAGTTGCTTAAGCACTTTGATTGGTATGAAATCGATAACACACCTAGGTCGAACAATCGATTCATAGATACTATGGCCTCTCTTGGATCACTCATACCATAGAATCCCATCGATAGCACTACATGCATCGAAATCAAAACACTATATCAATCAACTATTGAACGAGAATCTTCTCAGATAGAAGAGAATGTGAACTTCATTCAAATCGAGCCATACAATGATAGCTTCTCATAAATAAAGGACTTTATAAAAATGGGTACTCTACCTGTAGATTTATCCTCAATCGCTAAATGCACATTCAAACAAAAAGTGGTTCATTACACACTCTTGGGTGATATCCTTTATCATCGTAGCTTTGATGGTATCCTTCTACATTATCTTGAACCACAAGAGGTAAATTGGGTCATTGCTCAAGCACATGATGGAATGTGTGGGGGTCATTTTAGTGGGATGGCCATCGCAAAGTGTATTTTATGCATGGGTTACTATTGGCCCACCATGGAACGTGATTGTTGTACATATATCAAGAAATATCTAAAATATCAACATCATGCCAACTTAACCCATGTACCATCACAGGCATTGCAACCAATTCAAGCTCTTTGGCCTTTCTTGCAATGGGGTCTCGATCTCGTAGGAAAGATATCTCCTCCTTCCTCGAGATACCATACATTCATCATCACAACTACTGAGTACTTTACCAAATGGGTTGAGGTAATTCCTCTTACCAGTATGATCAGACCTCGAATCATGGAGTTCATACTCCATCACATCATTTATCATTTTGGTATCCCATCAAAGATCATTTTTGATAATGGCACTCCATTCAAGAATAAGGATGTTCGAGCACTTTGCACTAAGTATAACATTCAACACAACTTCTCGACTCCTTACTATCCATAGAGTAATGGACAAGCTGAGGCAACCAACAAGACTATCATTGCCATTCTAAAGAAAATAGTCAAAGAAAATCACAAGGATTGGCATCTCCAACTCCCCCTAGCATTATGGGCTTATCGAACAAGCATACACATGCCAACTAGGGCAACATCATTCTCACTAGTCTATGGTGTTGAGGCCATCATACCTCTTGAGCTCGAAATCCCATCATTGCACATATCATTACAAGAATTCATCGATGATGATATTGCATGACAAGCGTACCTTGATCAATTGACCTTGCTTGATGAATGATGAATTAATGCGCTTGAGCACCTTTGCATCTATCAAGATAGGGTCAAACGTGCTTACAATAACAAAGTGCATCCTCAAGAATTTCAAGTAGGGGATTTAGTTCTTAAATAAAATCAATAAAATTTGAGCCTTCCACCACACTTGCATGACAAGTTTACCACCAACTAGCTTGGTCCATTCATCATCATACAAACATTTGGCATCGAAGCATACAAACTTGCCACCCTTGAGGGAATTGAGGAACCTGAACCCATCAATATCCTTCATTTGTGTGCCTTCTATGCCTAGTTCATAGCTAGCATTGTACATACACAAACAAAAATACAAAAACATCAAAAACATTCAAAATACAAAAACATCAAAAAATATTATCAAAAACATCAAAATACAAAAACATAAAAAATCATTCAAAATACAAAAACATCACAAAAATCATCAAAAATACAAAAACATTAAACAGTAAAAAAAAATAAAAAACTAAAAAAACAATAAGCAATAAATTTTCACACCGCTACAAAGTGCGTTGCATTCACACAAATATCATTATTTCACCATCACCAATAAAACTTTGGTCATCATTCGATCTATGCTTTAAACTATTTGCTAGGATTGATTTTGTCACATTAATCAAGGGTATCTTCCTTATGGTATTTGTCTTGAATCATCTATCATTATATACATTTGTGCTACATCCACAACACACCCCCATCATTCATCCATTCATAATACACAGATGACATCTTGACTTTTTCAAGACTCTGGTTTGGAGATTCTTTAGGTTCTTTCGATCATTCAACCATACCTAGTGTCTCATTCAACCTCCATTGAACATCATTAGTTCTTGAAATACTATAGGTCTTCCTGGTGACCTTAAGTTTTCTCTAAGACCATGCACAAATCACACATTAACAAAATTTTGGTGCCTAGGAAAGATGAACTCATGAGTCACTATCACCATAAAGCGAATGGTTTCCCTTGCTCATCCTATCATGCACATGAGCTAACCCTAAGAATTGGCAAAAGGACAAGTGCAAAGCCAAAAGACAATTATCTTAAAAAAAGAGCTAATAAAATCTTGAATCCCTAGAATTCTTAGGTCCTTAGATCATGGGGTTAACCTCCATCGGGGCTATAGATGCCTAACTAGCAGTGGAGTACACCTTGCATGGTGACATGTCTATCACATTAGTGACCTTATTTTGTATAGACCTATGTACGCTCATGGATGAGCTAGCTTATTGGCATAAGTCACAAATGATTAGTCCCTCACCCAAAATTAAAAATGAACAATCACTACACACATAGTTGGTCTTAGTATCTTCAAGTGCCTATATGATTAATAGATGAGTTTGATCGATGTCACTAGGGTGTTTGAGCATCATGAAAGCACTTTCAGAATCTTCATCCCTAGGACATGCAAAAGTACAAATCATGTCATCTTGGCCTTCATAGTAGCACAATTATTGCAACACACCACATAACATTCCACTAAATCCATTCCACATGAAAGTTAGTACCCTTGGGTTGACACCCTTGATTAATTGATTAAAGTCATGAATAATGATACAGGTTTACGCATTTTTTAAAATATAATCAAAAGTATATGCATACATTCATTGCATCCATCAACATACATTCAATCATGCAATAAAACATTACATCAAAACATAAAAAAAAACAAATTAAGCACAACATCGCATCAATAAATGCATCATATATATATATATATCATCAATAAAGTACATATACAAGTTCACCCATAGGCTACATATGTCAGAGCTATCAAAGCTCATCAAAATCATAACAAGAGATACAAGGCATCTACAAAAACATCCATACAAGCTTGACATCCATGTCACTCCCTACCCTCATTGCTCTCACCACTACCCTCGACCTGATCTCCTTAGGCCTACTCACTACTACTACCATACTGCTAACTCTCACCATGAGATGTCCCCACCCCTAAAGCCTAGGAGGTCGATACCCCTACAAACCGAAGTACAGGTGGGACAACTGAATGACTACCCAAATTCCTACTCCTCTAACTCCACATGGAAGTAGAGGATGATGGTAGTGATGGTACTACTATACCATTTAGCAAAAGGGTGTTCTCTAGTAGTCTCACTCCTAGGTAATGGTAGTCTCCAGCTCTACCTTCTGCCTCTCCAACACCCACACCCGATCTGACATAACAACATACTCTACCACCAAGTCACTACTATCATTGTTCCCCTCCCCTCTAGAGCTCTCCTCTGCAACCCCCTTCCTAGCATCTCATGATGATCCTACCCTAGGATCCATCCACTATCATACCTACCATTCTAAAAGCTCCTTAGTTCATGCCTCTCCATTGCCTATGACACCACCCTTACCTCTAGCTAGATTATATGTACTCCAACCCATGCATCATCCTCACATCATCAACATCCACCATAGTCAGCATCGCATCCACCTCTACTCCTATGGACTCATACTCTAGGTTGAAAATTGCCTCAATATACCATCATTTATATATCACAAGAGTTGTAGAAACACCCTGGGGTAATCCAAATAGTCATAACATATTATTGTACTAGAAATTCATACTCAATATCATGGTAATCCACTACCCATTGAACCCATCGAACCTATCCCAAATGCAATGCATCCTCCCACTAGCTCAGGCCATCCCTCCAAGGCCTCCATACCACATCCCTCGAATGCAATAATGAAAATAAATCATCACAGTATATCCAAACTCTTAAGAATGGTTGGCTCCTATCCTCCTCTTGATTCCTACTCCATATCATGGTATAAGAAGTCTCATACTCCATATCCTTCACCTTCAACCAAGGCAACCCTTTGGATCACCCAATTGTAAAGTGCTACCATATCCAAATATGTAGCAACAAGCTACAACCTAAACCAAGTTTATCTCAATGCTATATCTCATAGAGTTCTCGATAAGTTTGTGCTAGCAACACTAGAGACCATACCATCACCTTGGGCTCCTCCACAAAATATTGTACTAGTCCAAGAAGATTTCATTGAAATTTAGCACCTAAAGAATCTAATAGTATGACATTGGATATCAATATCATCAAGATAGTATGCCACACTATCAACCATCACAGTAAATAATGACTATCAACATCCACACCCCCACTATCCATATTAACCACTACCTAGTGGTTCATGTACACTCACTATAATAGGGCCTCCCTATGATGTGTCGAAGCTATCTCAATCTGATTATCCTCTACTAGTATCTAGAAAATCTCATAGATATTCTTGAGAGTAATCATGATCTCCCTTGTGAGCATGTGGAAGGTGCAGGTATCATGATCCCATCTATCAGCCAAGGTGGTCAGATATGCATGATTTGCATGCACATTCTCCAATTTGGCTACATACCGCAACCCAATCACCTTAAGCCACTTCTAATATGCATCTGATAACCGATGCTAAGCTTTGTATAGCATGCCCTTGAACCAATACCTCGATCTCAATAATTTACATTACAAAATAAATAAATCATATCACATACATCAACACCATACCATGCAAAAAAACAACACATAAAATTTTCAAAAATAACAAACACATGCACACAACCAACAATGACAAGTGCAAACAATCAAACACAACACTTGAGTTCATTTTATCCAAAGTGAAATTGAGAAAGAATAACTTATGTTACTTACCGATGTCACACTCTCTCAAAAATTGACAAGATCTCCGTGTCAATTTTCCACTCACACACCTCACTTGCCCCTCATTCCTCATCTACAATGGTGAAAATGACCGATCGCGCACCCAAAAAGTTATTTATAAGCTTCAAGGCATAACTTTATGGGATAATCACGTGGTGACTATCCTAGATGGTCTAAGATTTTGATCATCCTGGATGATCGTGATATAAAATTAAAAAAAAAATCCAAAATTCCCACCAGCCACATGTCATCCATCCAGCCAATGCCCAATCCCACTAAGGTCAATCGCCTTGTCATTGTCATCCATTCTATCCTCCATCGACTTGTCGCTTGAGGGGGTAGACAATACCAATAAAATCATACTCCAAACAAGTTCAATAATCAAACACCCATGTTGGACTTGATATTTGTTCAAGAACCTTTTTCAAGACTATCATGCACGTAATATCATCCAAATTTTTCCATAGTGACTCCCAATCACATTAACACATCTTCCAACATAGAGACTACAGGTCTCAATATTTTAGTTATTAGTTAGCATATATGCACTCACTGATTTTTCAATGACAAGGTTTAAATATATTTGTCACCTCCATCACCAGGGCATATTACATTGATCTTAACCTAGGGCAACCATTAACCCCTCAAGCACAAGCCATCATTCATCAGCACAATGACAGGTGTCATTTATTTTTACATCGCATTGAATTTCACACAACATGATACAAAAAGAGGTATCTTTAGACACCAAAATCAAATGTAATAAATACTAATTAATTAGTATATTTAATATTAATTATAATTAAAAATTAATTAAATTAATGTGCATTTACCTAAGGTATTAATTAATTTATCTATTAAATAATTTATTAATTATTACCTAATCTACACAACCAATCACCCCTCCTTGACGAAACCACTCACCCTTGCACCCATTGTGGCCACATCATCCGCAGTTTGCTTCAGTTCCACCTTCCATCCTTCATCCTGATTATGTGCATAAAAATATTGCATCATCCAAAAATAAATGCAAGTTAAATCCATCTCTACCTTATCCTTATTTAGATGGATGAGGATTATCCTCACTCAAATCCAATCTTCAATTAATTGCAATCACAACCTCATCACACCTCATGCAAGTTAACTGGCACATAAAAAATAAGGACAACATGGAGAATATTATTAAAAATTCAAATATAATACCTTTCACTTCAATTTCACAAGTTAATTGAACTTAGTGGATAAAAAAGATTTATTTAAAAATAAGCATGCTTTTGTTCAAACAAATTTAACTAATGATCAAGCATGTTAATATTGGTTGTTTACTTGAGTGGAGGAGATCCCAAGGTGTCTTCATCCTTATGTGTATATCATTTGCATGAGGTCACCCTCCTCCATCCGAAAAACTATAAATGCACCCCCTATACCCTCATTATGAAGAGGATGGTTCATGCATCGAAGTGTTGCTAAAATCTTGAGCACACTTCACACCCCAAATGCCAAAGTAAATCCTATGCAACCATACTCATCCCATACCAGACCCAAATTATAATGCTCCACAACCCCAAACATGACTTTTGATAGTAATAGGACTTTGCATATCACAATCATTCAATCCCATATGATCTCGATTCCTAATCATCCAGACTCGAACGATCGACATCCAACCAGTGTAGAAACTTCTAAAAATGGTACGGGATAGCATGAAATAACACGACACTCTACGACAGCAACACCACGGTACCATAATAATAACAATAATCACAAGCAAGGTTGGCTCTTACGTACATTCATTTTTGTTTTATACACTTGCACTTACTTTATGCATCTTGGTTGTAGTTTATATTCTTGAATCCAGGCCTCACTTTGGGAGGCCCGACACGTACTATTAACCACTCATATTTTACTTGTGTGCAGGTAAACAGGTTCAAAGTGAGTAGACACAAATACAACATTAGACCCAAACACAACAACAAACTCCAAAACCTGACCATCTGACCCTATATGATCAAAGATTGTAACCGTTTGGTGCTTAGACGGTCAAAGCACATGATTTTTGACTTTCCTAATGGTTGGCATCCAGAGATAGATCCAATGAACACAAACATAGACGTAGTTCCAGACACAGATACCCAAATCCAATAGAAGCAATGGTCACAACAAACCCACCCTTCAGTGTTTGAGCGACGAAAGGATCAAGACACCATTCATATATGTAAAATGGAATCAACCCCTTATATCTTTGTACAACCTTTTAAGGATTTTATTTTAATCATAAAAGATGACAAAAGCACAATACAATACATATTTTATTTCTTTTAATTCATTTGCTTTACATGGTGCGTCCTTTTATTGTCTATAGTAGAAGATTGTCTAATTATAGCCCTTGCCCATTTTTTTACTAACTCAAAGATATTTCATAATTATTTTCTAAAATATACTCGTCACTTATAAAATCGGATGCCTAAATAATTAAATCTAAACTTAGAAATATACTATAATTGACTTCCTATGATAACTTTAATTCTACTCTAATAAATTATTATCAAAGCATCCTATGTTTTATGAACAAAAATAAATGGACTGACCATATTAATATAGTTTATTATTATAAATTATCTTATTTTACACAAGGTCACAATATTATTATGAATAAGAAAGCATTTTAAGCAAGTTCTATCACTATAGCTACTTATAAGTTGATTTTTTTATAAGGAATAACTTAAACAAGTTCATAATCCATAAGTATTACACCCTCCCTTAAAAACATAACATATTTATATTAGATATGCCAAATATACTTATAATCTTAATCCAAAGAAAGGACCCTTAATCTAATATTGAACCATAAAGGCACATTAGGTTAAACAAGACACATCTACCATATTATAAATTTGTACAAGATCATCACTTTAAAATTCCCATCAAACAACATTCTAAAACAAACATATTATAAATTTCTACAAGATCATAACTTTAAAATTCCCATCAAACAACATTCTAAAACAAGCAAAGTTCTATTTTTTTAATTTATTTAAAGGAACATTAAAAAAATCAAGGTTTTCCATTTTATACACAAAGAGCAACTATTGCAAACCGTTTGAATTCTTAAATTAACTTCATAAACAAAGTATAACGAATAAAACCTTACTAAAAAAAGAACCTACATACATAATCATTAGAATCTAATCCTACTAACAACGTGAAGTAGTTAATCCGTGATAAAAATTCTATAAAGATAACCTTTGGAGGCATAGACATGCAAAAAAGCATATTCTTTTCCAAGATTTTGGGTTTTATTCCTTTTTTTTCAAAGCTATGCATTTATAGTAGAGAGTCCTTGATAACCATTTCTCTCTTAGCAAGATATTGAACATGTTAAAAAAAAAACCATCATTATAAATTCTAAGGTTTTTAGTTAAAAGCACATGGGTCTCAAATCTTATGCAATCAATTTCAAGTAGTAACGCTGAAGTTTATAAAAACAAAGGTGTCTCAAACTAAACAACAAGCGTAGGTTGCTAACACGATCAAAGAAGATAGTTTTATTTTTAACTTCAAGAAAGTTCATAAGCACTTTATCTTAATGGAAGGCATACTATATAATACCCAAACTCTATAAATTATAATAATCCAAAATAACACCCACATTGTAAGGAATCCATGCTTCAAGAAAGTTCATAAGCACTTTATCTTAATGGAAGGCATACTATATAATACCCAAACTCTATAAATTATAATAATCCAAAATAACACCCACATTGTAAGGAATCCATGCGGTAAGGAATCCATGGACTAGATGGATTGGCTCCATTAATAATCTATTATGTACATGAACATCTATCATAAAAAAAAATGATGATCATATTTTAAAATTACAAGATCAAATAAAATCAATGCATTGCTGCTATTAAAGTCACTAGATCATTTTAAAAGCAATATGCTAAGCTTTTATTGTCCATGCACAATCCAGTACAAATCACATTTGAATTATCTATCAAACACATCAATAGTCAATTAAGAACAAATGACAACTGTGTTTTTGTAGGTCAAACTGAAGCGTCAGTTGTGTATATTATTTTTTCTATTAAAAAAATATTGTCTTTGATTCTCGTATTGAATGCCTTTGAAAAGGTCGTCCATATAAGTCATTATTCAGGTCGGACAAAGTTCTAGGATCTTCTTCATTAAATTAATGCCCAAAATGATTAATCTAAAAATTTAAGTCTATAGTTGTGGTTCTCCCTTATCTGGAACATGAGACATCTAAGCGTTGACGACTCCTAGGTGGAACTCCATCATACTATATAATATATATATTATTTTTTATATTAACGTGAAAAGTTTGTTGTGGTCCTTGCGAAGAAGTAGTACTACTTCACGAGCACTAGGAATTTGTACGAACCCTTTCCTTATCGGCTACACTTTGTGGTCCTTTTCAAGAAACTATACCTTACCATCTATTATTTTATTTTATATTATATTATATGCAATGTTAGGAGCAATAATATAGAATTGAGTAATCTAGTATTTTTGACTTGTGGTCCTAATGACAAGGACAATGAAATCGTGGTTCCACGCATCCTTATAAGTATTTCGATCCGAGCCCATTTGTATTCCACTGAACTAGAGGTTTTTCTAAAGAAACACTCATTAATTTTTGTTGAGTGTATGAGGTTTGCGACTTTAAGTTTTTCAAGGTTTTAAAAATAAAACTTTACCAAGATAAGATAGAAGTATAGTGATAGTTTGATGGATTTTAATTGTGTTCATATATAAAAAATAAAATGATGAAAAGGTTACAATTTAATATTTTATTAAAAAAGATTATTTAATATTGTATGTATTAGGTTCGAGGTGTAGATCAATTGGTCCATTCATAAGGGGCGAAGGTCCAAGGTTCAAATCTCGAACCTCGTTGGATTGAACGCTTGTCTTTTTTTGGTGCTTTCAGCAACGTAAAAAGTTTAAAATGATTGTGACATGGCGGTTATAAAAACAGACTGCACGAAGATCTGTGTGATGGTTTTCAAGACGAGCATCGCAAAATAGTGTGGCGGCCATAAAAACTAAATAGCCTGCCCGAATTCGTGGCAGCTAATGAGTCCACCATGTTAATATATATAATTTAATTAAACTTAGCCTCTAGTCTTAGAAGGTTAGGTGGATTGATAAAACATTGGGCATTTATCAAGAGGAAATTTAGGTTCAAAGGGTATGTCTTATCTGAAGATAGTAGTTTGACCTGAGTTTGCTAAGTGTGTGTCAGCTTGATGACGTCGATGCTAATGTCCAGCCATTGAGGTCTTGTGAGATGAGATAGGAGTTATAGTGATAACACCATAATTTAACGCTACAATTAAAAACAATACAACTTAACTTTATAACCAATTATGAAAAAAAATAATTACATACAAATTAAACCTAGCCTCTTATGTCTTAAATCATCCAAAATTTGTCGAGGTAAAAGCCTAAAAGCCAAAGAAGATGGCAAAAAGTATTTATAATTAAAACAGTTGATAAAGACTTTAATATTTTAAGATTGTATTAAATTACATAGATATTTTTTTCTTATATTAATGTATTTTTTTTTAATGTTGAAACATGGAGTGAAAATTATAAAAAATAAACTAAAATAATTTTAATTATATTTAGAAAACTAAAAAGGAACTCAAACCTTGATTCTACAAACTAATTTTCTTTTATCACACTAGGCTTATGTAAGTGGTAAAATAGTATTGTTACATTGTAAAATATGTGAAAAATATTCAATATTTTTTGAGACTTTAGATGTATATATAAATGACATGGATTATAGATTTTAGAAAGTTTTTTTTTTTTAATTTTAGTGTAAAATATTTTAAAAGTCAAAACTAAAAATAAATAATGTTTAGTAATAATAAGAATTTTTAGTTTAAAGGAGAATAGTGTAACGGTTTAGGTTTTAGTTTTTTTTTTTAGGTTTAAGATTCAAACTGAGGCATGGATGAGTATGTGAGGGAGTGGGTGTGTATGGTTGTGTGTTTGGTCCTTATTGATAAGCTTAGCTCTCTTATGAGAGGTCATGGTAGGATGGAGATACCCAACCCTGAGCGTCAATCATAGAGGTTTCTCACACTAACCAAATTTAAATTATATATATATATATATATATATATATATTTATTTATTTATTTATTTTTATTTTTTTGGTTTGGTTAGTGTGAGAAACCTCTACGACTAATGCACAGGGTTGAGCAGTCTCCTCCCAACCATGACCCCTGTAAAGTTGAGAGTTATGCTTATTAATAGGGAATTTAACACACAGCTACCCACTCACACACATGCCCATATCGCGGTTTGAACCTTGGACCTCCCGAAGAAGAGCCAAAGATCAAACCGTTGTGATGTTCCTCCGAGACTAAATAATAATAATTATTATATATATATAATCTTACAAGATTTAAAAGCATGTTTCAATTTTGTTGTATGCATGACTATTATTATTGTAGACACCAAATTACAACCACTTGTCCACCATACACCTTCCCACCAATTATTTGGCCCAATTCCACCTTTCCCGCCATCCATTTCACCATTTTAGCCCTTTTTCGCCATTTCCTAGCCTAATTGGGATTATTTTAATATTATTTTATATTATTTAATATTTAATATAATATTTTATATTATATTATAATATATTTATTATAAAATATATATTTATAAACTCAATTAACCACAACCGTCCGATCCATTCTAATCTCCACCGTCCATATTCATTAATCCATGTCACATTCAAAAAGTAATCTCAACCTTAGGATCTAATTTAATCTTAGCCACACGATCAAAAGTGTAAGGCTAAAACCCTAAGAAAACCCTAGGTTGGATTATAAATAAGGGTATTTTGCAAATGCCCAAACCCCTGGAACCTTGAGAATTAGACATTTGCACCCTAGAGGAATTATTGGTGAAGCCCTAGCTCACCGATAAGACTTTTGCTATTCCAGCCATCACCCATTCATCCTCCATCGTCGTCACAGCCCCCATCCATCCGTCGCATTCATCGCCACCCCCTAGATCTACTTCTGCAGATTCTGCCCTAACCCGCAAGCACCCTCCAGAGCTTGTGAGGCTCACTGTAGAGCCTACGAAGCGCTCACCAGAGCCTGTTGTATACCGCAGGTGCTCTCTAGAGCTTGCTGTATCCCGTAGGTGCACACCAGAGCCTACAAAGCTCACGTTAGAGCCTGCCAAGTGCGCGTTCGAGCCTGTTGCAACTACAGAAACATGAATCTGAGCCTGCTACACCACGCCATCTGCAACAACAAAATGAAAGCAAGGTATATCTCATTTGAATGTATTTTATCTCATAATTTGTTGATCTGGCATACTTTTTGACTTCATTTTTAACTAGGGTTTTATTGATGTCTGAGGGTCTCACACTATGGAGCCCTCATAGGTATTACTAACCCCCTTGTTCTATTTTTATGTATGCAGATCTGCAAGTTCTACACATTGTTGAATGGTTGTTGAAGCTGGAGTGGCCCCACACTGGATACTCGAAGCCCACTCAACCTGTTGGAAGCAAGGACACACCAAATCTGAAGACACTTTGTTGTTATTGCTAGGGTTTCGGAGAACCCTAGTGCCATTGTAAAATCATTGTATCAAATACTCACATTGAGTACTGATTGTAACAAAGGAGTTCATTGGCTCCCCCCATTTTATTGAATACATCCATTTGTGCAATATTTGTATTTCCTTGTGTTATTTGATTTCCTATTATTATTTAAGTGTCGTGTTCTTGTCTTCACAAATGGCGATCACGGTGGGACCCCACAAGGGTTTCATTATTTGATAGATCTACCTTGCTAACTTAATTTTATTTATATTTGTTGCAAGGATTTATAGAAACGTAAAAGTCACCGAATTTATCGCTAGGGTTTTTGAAGCAGTCTGTAGCATTTTTAGAGATTATGCAGGCATTCGAGAGCATCCGCAAAGCATTCAAAAGTGTCTGTAGACAACTGAATGTGCCATCCCGTGCCTAGCAGGCACCCTGTTGTGCATACGTAGGTGCCCAACTGCACTTGGAAGTAATTTGGAGCAGAGCTAAGGCTTCCAAGTAAGTTTCATAACCCTAGGTTGCCATTTAGCGATTTACGTATTCTGTTTTCTGTTGTTGTTTTTTGTTGTTTCTGGGTTCAACACTAAGTAATCTGGGAAAGAATTGGTAGCAAGTTGAATCTAGGGTTTGTGTGTATTTCATTATACCAAATTCATTTCTTGTTCTGAAGTTGTAGATCTAGGTGATTGTTTGCATTTTTGAGTGCATATGAAACAAAAAAGCATCCTAGATCTTGCATTTTAGGGTTAAAGATCACTTTAATTTTGCATATCTAAATAGGAACAACATTTTGATGCATAAAGTAATCCTGCCCTAGGCTGGCCCCTTTGGCAGAGAGGTGGACGAACCCTCCAGTTGCTCTTGTGATTTTAATCATTTGTAGGCAGGGGATTTTAAGGGTGTACTCTACGCTCTTTAGGTGAAATTTGCATCTTTGTGTTGGCTTCTGATTTATATTAGTGAAGTTAGTAATATTTAATATTGTTTGCACACCATAGAGAACAAGAAATCTAATAAAATAAATCACACACACTTGCACGATTCACATTTTTAATAGTAGTGGCTGGATTTCATCACCAACCATTGCTTGAGATTTGGTGACGGTGGTCATGATTTCCATCCACCAATATCTACCCTAGAAACCATAGGACTACCCCCGAGCAAACTTGTTGGAGGTCATTACCAACAAGAATCTCGTTGCCCTGGCCAACCTTAGTTTTTTACCTTTGTTTTTCATTAAACAAGATTAAGTTACATCAAAACACACAAGCCAATAATTCTAAAAAGGAACTTCACATTAATGAAAGCAAATAATTAATGAACAAGGTAAGCCACACACGGTGAAACCTAGGACTGATTTTTTTCTTTACTTTAAATTTTGGAAAAGTTGTTAATTTGTGTGATTTAGATAAAATTTGAATCTTTGGTTTAACTACTTTATGGTGCTAACACGACAACAAAAGAAAATAATAAACCAAAGTAGTTTAATGGAAAATAGTTCCCATGAGCCCGCTACTTTGGTAGCCCCATCCAATATGGTTCAGACTACTTTGTCTAGATCATCCCATCCACCCCACTCTCAAGTAGAGACACATTCACACAATGTGGAGACAACCACCACCTACATAGACATGGATAGAGTGCAGGCCCTTTACAAGGCTTCTAACTATGTCTTAGAACCCCTTAGCCAAGAAGGTTTGGAAGAATCCGAATTGGCTACCACCTACCTTGCCCAAGGATATCCTAATTCGAGTTATGAATATGGTATGCCTTCCTCCATGAGCCAACCATCACAAAGCCCAAGTGTTCCAAACACTTACCTCACATCCACCTATACCAACCCCTTGTATGAGGAGTATGTCAATGTTGCCTCACAAGTCCCTAGCCTCCAAGTTGTAACATCAAATGCAACTTGCACCATACCCATGTCCTCTCATCCATTATCATCCACACCTCCATCATCTCACTTAGCCAACATGACCATGTCATCCACACCTCCATCATCTCACTTAGCCAACATGACCATGACTAATCACCCATCATCATCGACTCATCCATCATCTCATCCAACCACAACCCCATCATTCGACACATGGTCAAATCAGGAACTTATGGATACATTAGGGCTTATCAACAGATTGCTTTCACAATGAACAAAAGGAAAACAATCAGCTCACATAGACCCTATGACCCAAGGAGTTCCAAATCAACCTTCACTCACCAATCAAAATTCAGCATGGGTCCCTCAATCTTCCATAGTGTCCATCCCCAATCCACCACCACTCCACACATCCACCATACCAATCAACATCACCACTAACCAACAACACAATCCATTTCTCCATCATCATCTTCATCAATCATCCCCATATTTCAACCATCAATCTTCTCCACATACCCAACCCAATTCATTCCACAACACCATGTTGGTCACACCCCAACATCTACCATCCAGCCCATCAACCAACCATCACATAATCCAAGGTCCTCATATTCCAACAGAAGATCTTAGATTCCAGGAAATGCAAAATCAAATCGATCAGTTGATGCAAAACTCACCAGGGGTAACGAGCCAAAATCTCACATTAAGCCAACTGATCCATCAACCAATCCATCCATCGGTACCATCACCACCTTATTCGACATATTTTACGATACCAAAATTTGACAAGTTTAGGGGAACCGAGGATCCTAAGGAGCATGTGAGTTCATTTGTCCACATATGTTTTTGGATTAGCGATGATAATGCTCTTATGCTCCAAAATTTTCCTCAAACATTAGGGGGAGATGCCATTGAATGGTACAATCAATTGCCCACACATAGTATTTATACTTTTGATCAATTGATAGATCTATTCTTGGAACACTTCGCCCTTAATATTAAAAATAAGGTGTCCTTATCGGATATATATTACTTGAAACAATGGGATGAGGAACCTATCTATGATTTTGGAAACCGTTGGAGGGCAGTTATAACAAAGTTGCCATTCTCCCTCCCAATGGAAGAAATTATCAAACTTTTTACCAAGAGTTGCTTAAAACCCATCTCTTGGATGCTTCAGCTCAATACTTATAGAACATTTGAGGAGGCTTTAGCACAAGCTAGTGTCATTGAGGAGATAAAAATCCAAGAGGGTGTCATTAAGCCTAAGAAGAAAGAATGGCAAAATAGAGGCCAATACCAAAATAATCAATCTGGCCAAACCAAATCCACACAAGCCTCAACGGCTAACACAGCTAATCAAGTCAATCAAGTGGTCATGAGCCAGCCCGTAATGGCTCAAAAACCAGTGCAACAACAAATTTCCTATCATGCGGTCCCATCAGTAACCCAAGCACCAATGGTACAAAACACAATGCCAACTATGGAACAACCTACCCGTCGCCAATTCAATCGACCTCAGCGTCAATACACTCCCTTAGCGGAATCATATTCAGCCATATTTTGAAGGTTATATGAGACCAACAAATTAGCCTTTTCGAAAATTAGGCCCGATGATCCCACCAAAAGGCCTAAAGGTTATAGAGAGCACTTTTTTTGCCCATATCATCGACAAAATGGGCATGATATCAATTCCTGCCATGTGTTCAAAAACATAGTGCAAGACCTCATAGACTTAGGGGCCATTAGCGTTGATAACCCCTTAGCTCCACAAAATCAAAATTTGGGCATATATCAGACACCTCTACCTAACCATGGGGAGGTCCAACATAATGTAGGGGGTAACAATCAACAACCACCTCCTAATCAAGTAAATCATGTCCAACAATACCAAAACTTTGTAGGAGCAGTCCATGTGGTCACTAGAGGGCAAAGGCAAAATCAACAAAATGCTCAACAACCTTCAAACCCACCGCCCATCCAAACATCACCCAATCCATATTCACCAATCAATCTATCCAACCCATCCAATCCACCCATTCTTCGTCCAATAAGGCCAGCGATAACTTTAACCAGCCGGTTAACCACTAGTTTGAAAATGGCATCAACCAAAATTTCTGTATATGAGCTCATCCAACAATCCCCTAGGCATAGAGAAGCTTTAATGGAAATACTCAAGTCAATTGAGTTAGAATCCCAAGACTCTAATGCCTTCAAAAACTTTGTAGGGAGTGTTAGAACGTGCATGGAGCCATCAATTACCTTCTATGACTTTGAGATAAAATCAATGAGTTCAGAATCGGTGGACCCTCCATTGCACATCATGGCATTAATAGATGGAAAGCCATTCAAAAGAGTATTAATTGATACCGGATCATCAATCAATATCATTACTACCGCTGCTCTTATCCACCTCAAAATACCTCCATCCCACATTTCCAAATCATCATTCACCCTCAAAGCATTTAACGATGCTTTGTGTACCATAGTTGGCATTGTTGTTTTACCTATAGAAGTAGGGGCCAGAATGTTGCACACCATGTTTCACATCTTGGAAGGAGCCATGGCGTATAATATACTCCTTGGTAGACCTTGGATGAGGGAAATGAAATGTGTTCCATCAATTCTCCACCAATGCTTGAAATATGTTCATGATGGACAAGTCCATTGCATCCCTGCGGATGTCGAACCTTTTAAGTATTGTAATTTCATTTCAAATCCTTATGAATCCATGTTACCTTCCACTCATCTATTCTTGGTGCCATCATCAAATCCACCCACATCATCTCTTAATCCACCTTCTTCTAATCCATCTCCATCTTCTTCTAAGGCTCCCATCATAGAGGAGCTACCCATCACATCACCTCCTCAAAAATCCATTTCTTCTTGTACATGTGGTCACAGTAAGTCTACTGTTAGCACATCGTACATCACATCTACCCCTTCTTCTACATATCATCATTCCATACCACCATCCAATCCCACTCCATCAGCTGATGTGTCACAAGTCAAACTTTCAGATTGTGCCATATTTGACTCGCCACCGTCCACAACCAATCCAGAGCCACTTGAGCCTTCACCATCCACCTCATCAACCCAAGTCAAAGTCCACATCACTAATCCAAGCATTGGTGAGTATGTGGTCCAAGACGTCACCATTACACCCCTAGCCATTCCCACAGCTAAGGATTTTGGACATCCTCAAGACCGTCCTTTATCCATAGGTGTTGTTTACGACATGAGTGCCACTCCAAATAGCATTAAATTTGTTTATGGAGGGTTGGATTGCTCAACTGGGGCAAACCCACCCGAAGAACCAAAAGAGCCTAGGCGTGCCAATATACCTAACATAGAGGAGTTTCCAGCTCGATACTTTAATATGTTCCATTGGCAAGGTCAAGGACTAGGTTCCCATGAGCAAGGGATGCATGATATCTTAGAGGTCCCATATAGAGGTGCCCATGATCATTCCGGTTTAGGCTATACCCCATTGTCTTCCATCGCTTCTCTTGAGCAAGCCTTTAAAAAGCTTACACTCAATGATGAAGATCACCCCATCCACCCACTACCCTCAACATCTTCTCTTGAACAAGCCCTTCAAGAAATTTGCATGGACGAAGTAAACGAAGATGATCCCATCAAATTTTCATATCTTGTCTTTGATTTCAACGATGAAAGTTATGAAGAATTTGAAGTCATGTCAAATGCTTCTGACGATTCTGAAGAGGAGTCACAACCCATTGTCCCCATCACCCAACAAGAAGAGTTTTACCTCCGAATGTTCCCCATCCATCATCCCATATTCCACTTGCTTCTTCCACAAGAACAAGATGATCCACCTGGTAATCTGCCTTGAGCCACCCACATGAGCCAAGAATTGTAACATATGTACATATTTAAAAAAAAAAAATGTTGCTCTGATGTTTTCATGTTCACTATTACAGGGATACCATGCCTCGACATTGGTTTCGATTCAATTATTCCATCTACCCATTCGGCCAAACCATCCTACCTTCCGCTAGGTCAATATGAATCCTATTGACTTATTTACCCCACTCCGTAATCCATATGATCTAGCTAGGCCAATTCCAATTGACATTAGCCTTATTGACTTGGACCGGATTTCCTCCACACCCTCCTCTTCGGAGTTCACCCTATCTGAGGAATTGTTAAAGGCTTTAGCCAACTACATTCCTCCTTCACCACCACCTTCGCCTCAATCAGCTTCCACTAATGGTCCCGAGGTCTTTCAGGCAGAGTTAGGCAATGATAAGCAAGAAGAATTAGATGACAGCCTAGACTATCCCGACTGGCTCTCAGGCCTAGTACCCATTCGCAAGCTTAATGGAGCGACACACATTTGTATTGATTTTCAACACCGGTCTTAGCTCTTCCTTGTCTGGGGGTACTTGGCTAGGCATTCTATTGTTAAAGGTAACACTTTATATGTACATATACATGGCTTTAAAAAAAATCATCATCCACATAGGCATATCTACATTGCATACATCCCATTTACATCTAAGGCATACATATTCACTTTTTGTTTGCACTCATGCACTGTTTCATTAAATCATACATATTCCATGGCATTGTACACTTTCCATTTGCATATCAACACTCCATTGCATCAGGCATATACATTTGCATCCATCCCATCCCATGTTCAATGATCTGGCAAAGTAATGATGATATGACCATGAAACAAAGAGTCAAGTTATAACGATTGGGGGTACCTAGTTTGAAACATTCATGCAACTTTAACAAAAGTCATGTCAGCCACATCACGTGGCACAAAAGCCTAGATTTTCAGTCACTCAACCATTACTAGGGTAGAAAAAAACCTCCAAATGGATGTCCAATTTTCTTTAGGACCAAAAACACAATTTACACACTAAGAAAGTCTTGAGCATCACCAATCGATCACGAAATAGTCTTGAACCATTCACATTACATCACATATTAAAAACATTATGAGATAGGGGGGTCTAGTACCATCCTTGGGTAGTACCTCAAGGCAAAAATGAGATATCCCTCGCTTGTCCCATTACGCAACATAGTCCAAAAATAGTGGTTTTCACCACTACCAACATTGCTCCAAACATAACCATAAAAACATAGAGTAGTAAGGATAGGGTCAAAATTCTCATCACACTTCGGTTGAGAATCTGATTCCCCAAAGCTCTATACAAAAATTATTAACAAATAAAATCCCAAAAGCCCTTGATCCCTAAAGTTGTAAGGATCGTACTACACGTCCTTGACAAGGATGGGTAGTCATCCCCAAGGCCTAAAATATCAATCCCATAGGACTATGGAGTGAATCTCCACCGGGGCTATAGACGCTTGACTGGTAGTGGAGTAAGCTCATGCGAGGTGACATGTCTCTCATCCAAAAAGGGAGACCTTTGAACGCACATAAGGACAGGCTAGCCTCGGGTCATCTCCATAACAGGTCATGCCTAAATTCACTCATAATGGGTCAATGAACTTCACATGCACACACACTGGTTCTTGATTGGATAGGGTCATTGTCACACTCAAGATTTGGTATATGAACCTCACTTGCACACACATTGGTCCTAAAGAAAGTTAGACAACCCTAGTGAGTTTGCTTGATAATACTAGTATGATTGAGTCTTTGAAAATATTTTAGTCTTCCATATCTTCTTCCATATCAACATCCATATCTTCTTCCATATCAACATCCATATCTTCTTCCATATATTCCTCCATAAAAACAACCATGTCTTCATAGTGAGTCAAGTTGTAGAACACCACCAAATTCGGTACCCCCGATAGCCAAACAATGGACAACAAAAATGGTCAGTAAAATTTTTGAACTATAAAAGATCATTTGAACAACATGCATTCCTCCCATATAGTTTAGATTCATTTACTTGCATTAATCATCCATAACATATCATCATTAATAACACATCACATAGCTTGCATTTTAGATTCATCATAGATTTACTTGCATTAAGCATCCATAGCACATAGCTTGCATACATCATTCATATAAAACATTAGGCATACACATCATCGTTAGCTTGCATTACACATCCATAATAGTAAAAAAATATTCATAAATATGCATAAAAAATTAATCAAATAAACATAAAAGCATCCACACAAGAGATAACACATATATATGAAAAAGCCATGTATATATTTATATATATATATATATATAAATATCACATATACAATCAATTCCAAAAGGCTACAATGGAGCACCAAGGCTCATATATACAAAATAGTGCATCTAAGCACTAAGTCTACTATCCATGAGAAGACTCCTGAGACCTAGTAGGAGCCCTCGGCCTAGTACTCTGCCTAGACTCCGTATGCCTAGATGACTCGACCATAGAAGAAGAAGGAGGATCCGGTAATGTAATATGGTGTTGCATACACACATCCTCCAAGGAATGTACATATGCCTCACTAGCTCGAAGATGCCGCAAATCCATCTGATGTCACCGCTCCTTCACCAAAATATCTACCTAGAGCCTCGTGACCATCGCCTGATCACTAGCCACAGTCGCTGCCCGCTTCGCCTCTAGTCGAGCTATAGTAGCCAAAGACTCCCTATGAGTCTCAAGCATGGTCTCGTGCTCCTTGCGAAGCTGCTCCAACTCTACTCACAGCCTAGCCATCTCAGAGATCTCACCCATATCCTCATCACCTTCCCTCTCTCCCTATGCCAAACCCACATTTGGATTCTGTTGGGCTGCTCTCCTTGATTGCTTTTGACCTGTCGATCGTTGAGGCCTCGTCCTCTTTAGAGTCATCCTCAAACTCGACGATGCCTCATCATCCCCAACCACCTTTGGTACCCATACTGGTTGGGCACAAAACCACGCTACATACTCCTAAGTCACCCCATCATCATCCACATCGGGGATCTCAATCTCATCGTCATCCTCAATCACCATTCGCCATGGCTTCGCACATGGAAACATCCCCTTATCTCACCAGTGTTAATACAAAACTGGCTCATATGGCACATCCTGAGGCAATCTAAATTGCCTCAACACCCATGAGTACTGGAAGTACTCTACCTCCTCATCCATCTGCCCTCTAGGCCCACCTTCCCTAACAACCCCCACTCCTCCTCTTCGAAAGCTTCTTCCTCATCCCCGGAACAAGAGGAGAGAAGTGATGTCGAGGCTCAATATCCCTCAACTGCAAGCAACAAATAATTTCATTAATATTTGTACAAATAATAATAATAATAATAATAATAAATGCACAAGTGACAAAAGTGTTTTTCAACATTACCGAGGAAAATGGTGCCTCAGCTCTATCAGTCGCATTCAATCCCTCCGTCACCATAGCTTCCACATGATTTTCCTCACTAGCCTCACTAAGCTCTCACACCCACTCCACCCCTCAGACGTAGCTTCTCAAAGTCCCAAATGCACAAGTGAGCCTCATGATTCACTCAAAAAGCTATTTATAGCTTTCCCTAGTGCATTCAGGCATAGGTCTATGCCTATGAATTCGTAGGCTCACCTAGGCAACTGCTGGCGCACCCAGGCGCACCTACATGCCTACGGGACACCACAGGTGCAGCCATGCACCTGGCGACAAAATGGCACAAAGACAAAATCAATCAAAATAGTAGCATACCTCCTCCAAATTTTACCAAATTTCATCCACACATCATGCACATCATAAAATTAATTTTTGTAAAAACAAAAATTGTTTTGCATGCATAATTTTCAAGAACAAATCAAATATTAAAAATCCATAAATCAAGGCACAAAAGGCAGCAAAACAATCCAAATTTTCACAAAACTCACATCTGATCACTCTACATCATATTCTGCATCATCTCACACAATTTCACAAAAATTGGAGTTCATTCGATCAATAAATCACTCAGTTATGTGCAAAATGAACAACCCAAAGAAGCACAAGCTGCAAATCATACATCAACTAACACCACGTTTTGTGAAAGTGTAACCACCATCCATCAAGCATTCTTCCATCATCATCTTTCATTTTCATCAATCATCTCATCCACAATTTGTCCAGTATTCAAGCGAACCTCGTATCTAGTAGGTTATTCTATAAACTTGGCGATTGCAGCGATATCAATCCATGCAAATTCGGTAAGATGAATAATCTACAATAAGGACACTTGACCATGATCAAATTCAATTATCTCATCATCAAAGATCACAATCATATTTGGCACCTCAAATTTGGGATACAAACTTGCCAAGAACAATTTGCTAAAAGGCAGTCATTGATGTCCTCTTCCATGGGGCATGAAAACATGGATAACCAAAATCTCAAACACTCATTCACTTGACAACAATCATAATACATGACACCGATAAGCTTGATTGGTTCCATCATGGAATTGGCAAAGAAATTTCCATAGTCAATACCCAACCCCTGCGTTGACTTAGTTAGCCTGCATCTTCATATCTTGCATACTCAATGATGCCATTATGACAACTTATTCAACAACATCAAATCAACCCAAAGTTTGGGGCAACCACATTACATTATGATTCTCCCATGATGGGATACATCTCACATGATCATAACATCTACACTGGACAAAATCCCCTCTCCACCATTGGGGAAAAAATGGTATCACATTTTACATCATTCATATCGTCCACAATCACATGGTACTATACACCAACCCCTATCCCACCGTTGGGGCAAAAACGGTATCACAATTACATTTCACATCATTCATTCATCAATTGCACAAATTCACTACATCATTTATTTTTTAATTGTCTTGTGAGATACATTCGTAACTCATTCGCCAATTGAGGGGGTAAGCTACAAAAATTCCAAAAAAAAAAATCTTTATTCTTTTGTCTTCAATATCATGGTGCAAATCCAATGACAGAGAGAAGCTACTTTTGCGCCCATAGCCCAAGCAGGTGTCTCATATTTTTGCACCATATTGTGTTTCATGCAACATGGTACAAAAAGGGGCATCTATAGACACCAAATTACAACCACTTGTCCACCATACACCTTCCCACCAATTATTTGGTCCAATTCCACCTTTCCCACCATCCATTTCACCACTTTAGCCCTTTTCCACCATTTCCTAGCCTAATTGGGATTATTTTAATATTATTTTATATTATTTAATATTTAATATAATATTTTATATTATATTATAATATATTTATTATAAAATATATATTTATAAACTCAATTAACCACAACCGTCCGATCCATTCTAATCTCCACCATCCATCTTCATTAATCCATGCCACATTCAAAAAGTAATCTCAACCTTAGGATCTAATTTAATCTTAGCCACACGATTAAAAGTGCAAGGCTAAAACCCTAAGAAAACCCTAGGTTGGATTATAAATAAGGGTATTTTGCAAATGCCCAAACCTTGGAACCTTGAGAATTAGACATTTGCACCCTGGAGGAATTATTGGTGAAGCCCTAACATAGAATCTTGAAAATATGAAGCCCTAGCTTGTCGATAAGACTTATGTTATTCCATCCATCACCCATTCATCCTCCATCACCGTCACATCCCCCATCCATCCGTCACATTCATCACCATCCCCTAGATGCGCTTCTACAGATTTTGCCCTAACCTGTAGGCACCCTCCAGAGCTTGTGAGGCTCGCTATAGAGCTTGCGGAGCACTCACTAGAGCCTGCTGTATACCGCAGGCACTCTCCAGAGCCTGCTATATCTCGTAGGTGCACACTAGAGCCTACGAAGCTTGTGCCAGATCCTGCCAAGTGCACGTCCGAGCCTGTTGCAACTACAAAAATGTGAATCTAAGCCTGCTGCACCACGCCATCTGTAACAACAAAATTAAAGCAAGGTATATCTCATTTGAATGTATTTTATCTCATAATTTGTTGATTTGTCATACTTTCTTACTTCATTTTTAACTAGGTTTTTATTGATGTCTGAGGGTCTCACATTATGGAGCCCTCATAGGTATTACTAACCCCCTTGTTCTATTTTTATGTATGCAGATCTGCAAGTTCTACATATTGTTGAACGATTGTTGAAGCTGGAGTGGCCCCACACTGGATACTCAAAGCCCACTCAACCTGTTGGAAGTAAGGACACACCAAATCTGAAGACACTTTGTTGTTATTGCTAGGGTTTTAGAGAACCCTGGTGCCATTGTAAAATCATTGTATCAAATACTCACATTGAGTACTGATTGTAACAAAGGAGTTCATTGGCTTCCCCCCATTTTATTGAATACATCCATTTGTGCAATCTTTGTATTTCCTTGTGTTATTTGATTTCCTATTATTATTTAAGTGTCGTGTCTTTGTCTTAACAATTATAATGTTATATATAATAGTAAGTTTATTATTTATTTTATATTAAATTTAATGAGTAAATATAGATTTTGTATATGAGGAAGGAAATAATTAAATATTTCAAAGATATTTTAAAAGAAGTGAGAGAAGATAATGAGACATAGGGTAAGATTTTCTAAAATATTTTATCAATTATCACACAAGGATAAAATGAAAGCTTAAGAGCAAGATATTTATGGAGAAATTAATCTTTTCCACTTTAATAAGGTCATTGGCCACAAGCATTTTTATAATTTTGTTTAAAAAATTAGGGTTTATTGAAGAGTAATATGTTGGTTGTGGTTAAACAACCTAGGAAAATAAATTATACAATAAGTGAGATAAATTCCATAGTTATTGTATTGGTTTCCAAGAAAGATGAAACACTTTTTTTTTTTAGTTTTCATCCAAAAAGCCTTTTCTTAATAATGTGTAAGATGATTCCATAATATATGGCAAATAGATTGAATTTTTTTTAGATTTTGTTGTATCATAAAACAAAGTGGTTCTATTCATGGAAAAAATTCTTGATTGTAATAATATTTACACTAAGAGCCCATACATTCATTTTATTACATGAAAAAAGGTATGCTTATAATATTAGATATGAACAAAGCATATAATATAGTTTGCTAGAGTTTTCTAAATTTTATTCTTAAAAAAATAGCACTCCAATGATATTCTTAAAAAAATAGCATTCTTATAATGTTATTCTTAAAAAAATTGATCATGTTATCATAGCACTCCAAAACATTTTATTTTGATTAATGGATTCCTTGTTCAATACTTCAAATCAGTTTCTAGACTTTGCTAGTCTGATACACTATCTCCTTATATCTTCATTGTTCTTGCTAAAGTATTTGTGAGAGCTTTCTCAAAAGTAAAATAATAGAAATAAATAAAAAAGGCATTCAAGTTGCAACAAATGGTCCCTTATACTCCCATCTCTAATTTATTGATGATACTTTTCTTTTGGGGGATTCCTTGATCAATGGGGCTATGAAGGTGAACTCAATATTTTCTTACTATGAGAATATTGGTAGATGGTTAATACTATAAAATCTAGAGCCTTTTTCATTAATGCTATCTTAGATTTATAATGAATCATTATGGATATTTTAGGTTTTAATGATGGAAAAATTCCATCAATATATCTAGGTATTCCTTTGTCTAGTAAAGGCAAGAAGAAGGATTTACAGGTCTAATGTAAGAACTTAACCATTGATAAAAGGCTTCGGTTCATAAAGATGATATTATAATCTGTCTCTTTATATATGATATCACTTTCAAGATTACCAACAAATAAAACATCTAAATTTGACAAAATTCAAAGAGATTTTATTTTTAAAGAATATGAGAAAAAATTAGGTCTCATCTTTGTAAGTGGGATAGGTTATGTAAAGTAAAGAATATTGGAGGATAGGCTTTCAAAATTACAAAATTATTATTTTGGCATTAAGGGGAAAGGAGATTATTCAAAAGTAAAGAATTTTTTTTGGAAAAAATATTACTTCAAAAATATATAAGACTCTATTGATGGAATAAAATTATTTAGGAATGAACCCTATCCATGATATTGACAACATGGAACTTCTTATAAAATAGTTTATGATTGATCAAGAAATTCATTCAATTAGTGAGGAATATTTGATAAATTTTGGTTTGATGCTTGGTTGAAGACTTGTCCTCTTATTTATAATTCAAAATGATAACTACTAGCTTAGGTATGTTTAGCTTGTAGTGGTTCAAAAGTGAAAATGACATTAATGTGAACAGTTGTAGTGGTTCAAAAGTGAAAATGATATTAATGTGAACAAAATTCTAGATTCAGTGTCTTTATTAACAATTTAGTTGAAGAAAAGACCCTCAAAAAATATGGATGATAATAGAAACATGCTTCAAGAGTTCTATTTGTCTATTTTTACATCTAAGGAGGAATTGGTTTAGAATATATCAAGAGATATTATATACTTGGTAAAGCTTTTATATAGTATTTGCAAGAGTAATTTGATTACTTAAGCAAGGCCTCAACATTCCTTTGGTTTGTAGTCCAAAGTAAATTTTTATAGGTGAGAGACTACAAATAAGATATCATAGATCTTTTAGGTGTACCTTGTGCAAAAAAATCTAAAAAAATTAAATAGAATATTTAGGTAGATTCATTAATATTAAAGTTTTGATGATTTGTTGGATTAAATAATTCAAATCTAAAACATTATGCATTTTATCGAGGATTGGTATTGCTATAATTTGTTTAATTTATGACTTACAAGGATTAATAATTTTTTTAAAATAAATCTCAGAATTATGATCACATTTTGAATCATATTATTATCATTTTTATAAAATATTTATAGGCATGGTGCTCACCATGGGAAGTCTCAAGTGTTAAAAAAGTGGTACTAGCCTCTTAGTTACAAATTTTAATATATATGTGATCTAAGTAAAGTAGGGGTGATTAGAAAATCCTCAAAGCATGTTGTACAAACTACTACTAATTTAGTGCCATATCTCCACTTTGGTGCTAATATTACATAAGTACTTGGTTCCAAATCCTACTTTGATGCCAATACAAAGATAGCACCAAACATACTTTTGATGCCAAGATCACCTTAGTTCCAAACCTTTGTGCCCATTTTGTTGGCACTACCAAAAATAGTATGTAAATGCAAAAATGGTTGAAATTGGTGCTACTTGTCAATATTTGACAATTGTTGCATAGCTTAATATGGATGCAATAGATCAAATATATCTAATAATTGACACCCATTTTTTTGTAACCAAAAATATATTCTTGGTTAATTTGTGTTATTACCAATATCTATTGGAGTATGACATATCACCTTCCAACATCATGAAATTTTATACATTATATTAATATAGCATAAGATTTATTCTAATTCATCTAATGAAATAAAAAAATATGTAGCATTATTCTCACCTTTTATTTTCTCAAATTCTATACAAAATAGAGTGGTACACTTACAATTGATAATGCCCATTGTATGCATAATAGAATATCATGCTAACTTATTATAACACCCATTATAACAAGATTAATGTATCAATTTTCCTACATTATAAAAGATTCCGATATTATATAATACAGGTTTCTAGATTGTGTTAGATTTATTATTTACTTTTGAGCTTCTATAATGTCATTCTATAACATATAGTTGTCAGTACCTAGTCTTGTAAGTTGACCTCCATATCAATATTTCTTAGGCCCTTGGTGTGTAGATTAAATGGTATTAGAGCTAGCTTTTGATATAGTAGAGAGAGAGAGAAGAGAAAGCACTTATTATGTGCTTATTGACTCCTCATTGTCCCTCATACTTTTTTATATAAATTCTTGTCCAATGCAAGGACCTTCCAGTAGCTCCATCCTGGGATATCTATCCACCTGCATTCTTGGTGCAAGATATAAAGTATCATACTATATTCTACATTCAAGTACACTAAAGCATGTTGCCACTACAAAGGTACTCAAGAAATGGTAGAGTCAACATCTCAACCTAAGGCCAAAACCTAAGACATCAAGAATTTGATTTAAGATGCTTTGAGGTTACAAAGAAACACTTTGTAGTGGTAGTTTGTGATCTCATTCTTTATCCAACAATCCCACCTACAACAATATCTCTTGTACCATAATAGATCAAAGGATATTTTAATATGCATACCAATATTGACATTCTAGTATTTTTTGGGCAGATTAATGTCAACAAGCTGGACACTTGGATTTTATAATTAAAGGTATATTATCATTCTAGTTAATTGTCTAATATTGATAAGATCACAATTGTGGCTGTAAAATATTGAATATAGTTATTTGTTTGTGGGAAGCTACTAAATATAAGCTAGAAGAGTTATGAAAATCTATCTCTTCTTGGAGAGAGTTCATGAAGTTGGTTCATGAGTGGTTCCATCCCTTGTACTACTATGAAGATGAGTACATGTGCTTTTAATAACTAGGATAATATAAATACCAAATGATTAAATAATATACTAATTAGTTTAATGATATTCTTAGTTGACTTTGTATGAAAAAATAAAAGAGGTATGAGGTGCTCAATTACATTAACAACTTCAAATATCATATTTTGTCAAATATGGAGTTTTTTCCAAAATATTATATGGTGTAGGTATGCTTTCTTGTGTTAAAACTAGAAGAGAAGTCAAAATTCAAGTAGAAATACCTAGTCCTTATTACTTTACATAGGACCTTAGTGTAGACACCCAATTTTACCACCTTTCTAGATATTGAATTTCATCACTAAATCATACCTTCCTGGAAAATCAAGCAAATTAGACCTTTTTGTACCCAATTTATGTAGGCAGCAAATCCACCTCCCAAAGGAAGAAGAAGTGATTACAGGGATTTGCTCAATTTTGATAGTTTTGACATAAGTGACAGTTTGCTCAAGTTTTGCAAATCATACAGGTAGGAGCAAATTGTACAGTAAAGAGCAATATCATACAATTGGAGGAGCAAACCATACAGGGTAGTGGTAAATCGTACAAGGTGCACCGAAATTCATCCAAATGCAAGGGAAATATAATTTCAGAGTGAAATAGTGCATAGATTTTCTAAGGTGTTAAACTTAGGAAAAGGCCAAATTAATGTATTCAGTTGTATATGGGTATTTTGAAATAACTAACTGTATCAAGAACTACTTTGGAATGACTTGGGCAACATTATATAAGGCCCCATTTTCAAAATTATAAGTCTGGTTACTGGTTGCTAGAGTAAGAGTTAGCACTTGTAGTTGTTTTTGAGTTATTGCAATTACATTGATATATTTTTCCACATTGTAATCGAATCCATAGACATTAATGAGCATAATGACATTTGTGGAATATTGTGTATGATCCTGGTAATGATGAATAGTGCATGGTGGATGAATGTTATGTGATTGTGTTTTCTATCTTACTGTTATAGGTTAGTTTTATGCATTGTTGCAACCTGGAGATAACAATTGATACTGGTGCACTATGGATAATGATCTAGGAGGATGAGGGCATAGAGGAAGACATATTAAATAACCTTGTATGATTTTTGAATGTAATCAGGCACATGGGATCTCTCACCTGCCTGGTTAAGATGTTTTTCCTGTGATAAAGATTGTGTTGACTGGCCTATCAAACCCTTACAAAACATCCTGTAAAGAGATTGGGTAGTGGAAAATTTGTATTAGCATTGTGTTGTCCCAATATTTCATACATATTGTATATTGTTTTCATTACAAATCGTACAAAGCATTGTTATCGATTTGGTAAAATAGACGATCAATAGAAATTTACCCGATTTGGCAGTTTTGGAAAATCAACTTAATCACTTACAAAATTGTGTACAAAAGCCTCCAAAACTGAATCTGTCAGTTTTTCTAAGTACAAGATCATACCATCTTGACACTGTACAATTTGAGATCATACAGTGTAGGCATTAAGGACCGTACAAGGAGATTACAAGTTCGTACAAGGGTAGTTGAGTGGACATGCGACCATACGATTTGACAAGTGATCATTCCTAGCTTTGGAAATTACCTCCCCATCGAGAATACTCTACCATTGTTCTATATTTAGTGCCATTGCCTTATCGAATCTGGAATTTTTTTGTTAAAATGGGTCAAATTTGACAAAAGTTGAATACTGATACTGGAGGTGATTTTTTATGATGAACACTAGTGCACAAAACCATGGGAGACGGGAACTAAGAGACAACATCCCAGTAAGAAGGAGCACAAGGATTGCTCAAATAGAAAACACAAGTAACTTAGACCGTAGTACTCAAGAAATAGAGATTGAGCAAGTTTGGACATCCGAAGAAGGAGAATTTGAGGTATTGTTGATAGATATAGAAGCCGAGGAAATAGAATTACCAAGCATAGATGCAAAGGTTGATAAATAAAAAGTGCAATATGATGAAGAGTGGATGGTGACACTTGATAAAGTGATAAAAGAGTTGCCAGAGAGTGTAGAGGATGGGAGTCAGAAACTAGAGCAACAAGGTACGAGGTCTCAAGAGGATAGACCAGGACCACCTCCCTCACATCAGCGAAGGAGGTCGCAAAGTGAAGACACATGAGAATTTGGTCACCGAGTGGCGGGACAAAACAAGATACCTCAAATTGACACTTCTGATGACAATGGGAGTAAGTCACCCCCAAGGAGGAATTAGACAAATATTCCAAAGGATATCTCAAGTGATAGTGATGACTATCTTAAGAAGGCTAATAGGGCATCCAAATAGAGATGTCTACCATTTTCAAGTGAGGGTAAGAAAGATCCCACATGACATATAGGGACTTGCATAACCATTTGGAGAGCAAATGGTGTATACAGACTTGAGAATTGGGTAATCCTATTTCCTGCTACCTTTAGAGGATTGGCAATAGACTGGTACTTGAAAAGAGAAAATAACGTATATTTTCAAACTTGGAATCAGATAAAGGAGAAGTTCATCAAAGAATTTCAACCTTTAAAGGATGATGGAGACATTGTTACGAAAATTTGCATGACAAAGCAAAAATCGATGAGGACGTGAAATCCTACAACCATAGACTAAAGCAATTAGTTGATAATATGCAAATGCCATTGGTAGATGTTTTAGTAAAATGGTGGTTCGTAGATGGATTACTTCCAAAATATAAGAAAAATATGAAGGTAGTACCATCATAAACGTATGAAGAAGCACTCAAGCAAGCAAATAATTTTGAAAGTGAATAAAAATAAACATATACATATATTATATCTCATCCCAAGTCGAAGGAGTTAGATAGTGAAGATGATGACACTATATAGAGGACGATAGCCTATTTTCACAAGGATTTTGATAAATTCATGAAAGAACAAAAGATCAAACCTGATAGAAATGAGATGTGGTGCACAAAATGTGAAATAGAGGGACATACAAATACAAAATGTCCAAGGAATGACTATTTTCATATTTGTAATGTGATGGGGCATGAGGTAATGCTATGTCCATATAATGCAAGAATACACCCACAAGTATTGTCAATCCAAGACTAGGAAGAGAAACTGAAGACCCAAGAAAATGGGCAACAAGTGACAAGTGGTGGTTATAGAAACAACAGACAAGGTGGAAGATCGAACCAGAGTAATCGACAAGGAGGACAAAGTTGTTTATAGTATGATTCGGAAGGAAGACCGATCATACAATGTCGCAATTGTCAAAAATGGGGGTATTTTGTGAAAAATTATCCTGCACTTCAGAGGAAAGAAGTACCACAAACAAGTACTACACACATGTGTAGATGATGTGGTCTGGGGAACCAAAAGGAAGATAATTGTCCAAAATAGGCAAGTTCGAGTAACCCTACAGAATATTAGTTATTTGGACATCAAAGTTCCTCAAGTTAAGAAGGAAACTCAGGAAGTTTTAGTCGTGAGAAGGAATCAAAATAAGAAAGATAAGTATCCTGAGCCAACAAAATAAAAGCAATGCTGGAAAGCAGCAAAGAAAATATTGCAAGAGGAAGTTGGGAAGATTAAACCAGCAAAATCGAGAGCAGATAAGGAATTAAGAAAACCATCGGATCATGAGGTAGTTGTGCAAAATTTGGTAGAACAGGTTTGGATACCACAGTGGAAATTAAAGTATCCAACCTCTTAGAAGCTATTCCAACATTACATAAGGTAATGGTGGAAGAATTACAACCACAGAAGGTGATGGGAGTACAGAGCCAACCAATTCATGAAGAAGAGTGGAAATATCAATTTATGGATCCACCTGTATTGATGATTGATGTAGGAAATAAACCTACATTACTACATATGGAGATATTAGGACACAAATTGACATAGGTTATCATGGATGGAGGATCCAGTGTCAATGTGCTACCTGATAAAACTTGGCTAGAACTAAGCGCTCCATCCCTATGGACACCGAGCTTTTGATTATATGTTGTTGACTAGAATGGTATTGAGACAAAAGGAGTCTTAAAAACACAAGTAATGATAGCTGAACAAGAATTTGTCTTGGATTTCATTGTAATTACAATGCAAAAATTGGCATACGATGCTCTCTTGGGGAGAGGCAGGCTACGAGTAGCCAAAGTTTTTTTTTTGAAAAAAATGAAAAACTTATATTAATACAAAGAACTAATACAAACGGGAGAAAACTCATCCCAACCAAAAGCAGAGACCAAAACAACAAGTGCAAAGCAAAAAGTCAATACTTTCCAACACAAGGAACAGAAGTCAATAGGGCGCGAAATAGTGACATGTCGTGAAATCGTGACATGTTGCGAAATCGCGATAGTCAGCCCTGTCTCGATCGCGTCGGAGCCACCAGTCACGAAAACGCGACATGTCACGAAATTGCGACATGTCACGAAATCGTGACATGTCACAAAATCGTGACATGTCACGAAATCACGACATGTCGTGATTTTGCGACATGTCACGATATCATGACAGCCAAAGCCCTCGGCACCCGTTTGCCAAAAAAGTCGCAAAATCACGATGGTAGCTCCCGTCGGCGCCCCATCGCCAAAGGTGTCACGAAATTGTGACTAGAAATCCAAAAAGCTCCATATCGTCGAAAAAGTCATGAAATCGCGACGAAGTGTCTTCGAATCGCCCAGCCAGCAAAAGCGTCGCGATATCGCGACGAGTTTTCCATTTGGCGCCCTGGCCGCAAAAGCGTCGCGATATCGCGACAGTTTTCCTCCAAGCCGCTTATGTGCCAAAAGTGTCGCGATATCGCGACGAAATTATGTTTCTACACCTGATCACAAAAAGTTTCACGATATCGTGAAAAGTTTTCCACTTTGCATCCGATCGGCAAAAGAGTCACGATATCGCGATAGGTTTTCCTTATGTCACCATTTCGCCAAAAGTGTCGCGATATCGCGACGAATTTTCCTTTCATCTCCCACTCCTCAAAACTGTCGCGATATCGTGACGAGTTTTCCACTTTGATCTCTATCTTCAAAAGTGTTGCGATATCACGACAAGTTTTCCAGATGGCACCAAGTTGCCAGAACTGTCGTGATATCGCGACAGTTTTTCCTTGCAGCTTTCGAACAACAAAAATGTCACGATATCGCGACGGATTTTGCACTTTGCTCCAATTCACAAAATTTTTTGTGATATTGCGACGGTTATCCTCCTTGCCAACCCTGCGCCAAAAACATCGTGAAATCGTTGCAACTTCCAGTCGAAGGCCATGATGGCACACCAGGTCGCGAAATCGTGACAACTTCCCTCTTAAGGCCTCGATAGCAAAACAGGTCACGATATCGTGACAGTATCTCACCAACGGCCGCGATATCGTGACAAATTGTGACATGTCACGATTTCACGACAGGAACCCACCAAAGGCCGCGAAGGCGCAACCTGTCATGAAATTGCGACAACTTCCAGCTAGAGGCCGTGACGGTGCTACAGGTCATGATATCATGACAAAAACCTCCCTTAGCATCAAAAAATCTACACATTATATCAGAAATCGTTCAAGGCCTTGCCTAATCACTGCATCCTCCATAGGCAAATCACTGTGCAGCTGCATCCCAACCTCCTTCTCGGCACCCATATTTGTAAGGAAATCGGCCGCATTGTTGAGATCTCTGTTCACATGGACGGGAATCACATCATCAAGTTCCCTCCATAGCTCCTTGATTTGAGAGACCAAAATTTGCAACCTCTAGGCTTTCAAGTCAAACTTCCTCATGCAATCAAGAGCACCCACCAGGATTTGGGAGTCAGACTCGACAATTATCTTCCTATGTCCCTGCTTGACATCCCAGATGGAGGCAGATTTGATAGCAAAGGCCTCTGCTTCATTGTTTGTGGCACATCCCAGTCCCTGCAACTCCCAATAGAGCACAGACCCAGCATGATCCCGACACACTACTCCAATTCCAGCACTGCCCGGATTGCCTTTTGCAGCTCCATCAGTATTGATTTTGATCCAGCCTTCTGGGGGATGTTTCCAACTACCTCTCACCTGTCTCTCTTGATCAGCAGCTCCCTCTTCCAGTGGCTCAGAAGCAGACTAATTTTCCTCCTCAGCATAAAGGGCAACCGTTTCCATGACTTTGCTCCAGATGACCTGCCAAATTCCATCTAACGAGGAGAATGTTTCCCAAAAAATACGGGCATTTCTCTCCAACCACACCTGCCACCAGATAAAGAGTAAACCAAGCTCCCAACCAATTCGAAGAGCTTTAGATTTAAATCTACCTCTCTTCCAGCTTTCCCAAATATTGGTCCGAGTCAAGTCACCGTTAGCTTGAAGTTTAAAGTGGGAGAACCAACGCTTCCAGATTTGCCTTGTGAAGGGACATTCAAACATTAGATGATCAGCGGTTTCCTCATTCTTGTGGCATAACACACACCGAGAAGGACCAATGATGCCTCTAATTCTGAGATTGTCAAAGGTGAGAATTCCATTGTGCATAAACTGCCAGGCAAAGAAGTTCACTTTCGGCCAACCCTTGGAATGCCATATCTTCCTCCAATCTTGGACCAAAAAAAAGTGTGGGGGGGGCTCTGGGAGGATCTTATTGTATCCCTACTTCACAGTATAAACCCCAAGGTTCCCATAGCCCCAAGCTAGTTCATCCTCCTCATATCTCCCAGTAAGAAACCGTTCTGTCAAAATTTTAGACAAGATGGGTGCCAGCTCCGGAGGGATTGGAATTTGCCACTCATCCAGCCACTTGAACTTTTTGATCTTGTACTCCCCCAATTGGCTGGTATTAAAATAGCTCTCGATTTGGATCTAGCCCTTATATTCTATAGCAAATTTAATCTGTTGCAATTCAGGAAACACAACAATGATGGGGGGATGCTGGTCCCAGGAATCAGTCCAGAACCGGGTCTTCTCCCCTCTCCCCACTTTCCATAACAATTGATATTTAATAAGTTGAGATCCAAGCTTGAGAGCCTGCCACACTAAGGATCCATTACCCTCCAGAGGGAAGCGGCCCACATCATTGGGATGAACATACCCCAAGTATTTACTAGAGAGGATTCTACTGAAGAGGGATGTTGGCTGGGAGATCCACCTCCAGTATAGTTTGTCGGCCAAAGCTTTATTGTTAAACGTGGAGCTTCTCAGTCCCAGCCCTCCTTTTTCCTTGGGCTGGGTAACCTTATCCCAGCCAACCAAGGCCCATTTCCTCTCTCCTTTTGCACCTTCCCATAAAAATTTCTAGCCATTCTGTCCAACTCTTTCCAAATAGAATGAGGGTCAGCCAGGATGGAGAATTTATATATTGGCATAGCCTGAATAACTGACTGCAGGAAAGTTAGTCGGCCCCCATAGCTTAACCATCTATGAGACCAATGATTCATTCTATCTTTGATACCATCCAAAATATCCTTCCAGATATCAATTTTTAGTTTTTTGAAATGCAGAGGAACCCCTAAGTAAACTATTGGGAGAGAGGTCCTAGTGAATCCCAAGATTTCAATTACTCTGTCCTGTAACCTTTGGTCAAGATTGAAGAAGACCACTTTGGATTTTTTATCATTGATGACTTGGTTTGAGGCCCGGAGGTAGACGTTTAGAGTATCTCTGATTCCTCTTGCTTCCCTGAGACCGGCCACTCCAACTAATCCAAGTATCATCCACAAACTGTAAATGAGTCAAAACTTTAGCCCCGACCTTAATACCTGTTATCAGACCTTGAAGTCTTCTTCTCAGGAAGAGTTGGCCTAATCCTTCAGCCAAGATGAGGAAGAGATAAGGAGAGCAAGGGTATCCTTGACGAAGACCCCATAAGGCTCCAAAAGGAGGTGAGGGAAGCCCCTTGATTAGAACAGAGTATGAAGGCATAGAGATACAACTCATGACCCAGTCTGTCCAGTCCTGAGAGAAACCAAAGGCTACCAACATCTTTGCCAAGAAGCCCCACTCCACCCTATCATAAGCCTTGGACATATCCAGTTTAATGAACATTCCTTTGTTACCAGATTTTTGCATTGTATGGATAGCCTCCTGGGCAAGGATCACTCCATCCAAGATCTGTCTCCCTTCAACAAAACCCCCTTGCTCAGAGGAAATTATATTATGAAGGAGAGGTTTTAGCCTTTCAACCATAATCTTAGTGATTATTTTATAAATCACGTTGCATAAGGCAATAGGTCTGAAATCATATATATGAAACCCCCCCTCCCATTTTGATATTAGAGTGATGAAGGTGTGATTTAGAGCTTTGAGCATTCTTTTATTAGTTATGGACTCCTCAGTGACAGCCAAAACGTCCTCCTCCAAGGTATCCCAAAAGGCCTGAAAAAAATCTATAGGGAAGCCATCAGGCCCAGGCGATTTACCAGTGCTCATCCCAAAGACCACCTTCTTGAGTTCATCTCTATCAATGGGTCTAAGAAGGGCCTGATTCTCTTCATGAGAGATAATAGAGGGTATGACATCAATAAATTCATTTTGGGTTTCCACATCTTGCTCCAAACTTTCCTTAAAGAGTTTTGAGAAATACTCCATTGAGTGGGAATGCATACCAGGAAGAGTGTCAAAAGAGTGTCCATTCTCATCTCGAAGGAATTCCATGTTATTCATTTGTCTCCTAGCACAGGCAGAACGATGGAAAAATTTTGTATTTCTATCTCCTTCTAATAACCAAGTGTTTCTTGCTCTCTGTTTCCAATAAATCTCTTCTTGATTATCAATGTCCTCAATCGCTCTGCGCAAAGCATCATCCTCGGTTTTAAGGTGCTCAGTAATTTTTCCTTCCCTGAAATGTTTTTGCACCTCATCCCATCTGGCCAACAAGGGAGCCCATTGGAGCTGGAAGTCAGATTTGTTAGTTTGCCTCCACTGTTTCAATTTACACTTGACAAAATGAAGCTGTTTGTGAAATTTGAACATTGTTGTCCCAAAAGGTAGGCGGCCTTCTTCCCACCACTGAGGAATTTTTCTTCGGAGGTCCTCTTTTTGCAACCAAAAATTTTCAAATTTAAATGGCTTGTGGTACTGCCCTGTCAAAGTCCCTCCCTCCAACAAAATGGGAAAGTGATCTGAAACTGGGCCTTCCAAAATCTGAAATTTAATATTCCATTTAAAAAATGCCTCCTCGGAGACCAAAAAATGGTCTAGCTTTACCTTCCTACTGTGTGGCTCTCTTCTCTTGTTAGTCCAAGTAAAGTAAGTGCCAGGGCCTTTGATATCAACAAGGTGAAAGGCCTGGACTTGGGCAATCAGAAGCCGGTCCCCTGGATCCAAAACTGGGAAACCACCTTCCTGATCCCTGGCAAATAATTTGGCATTAAAATCCCCAGCAATAATCCAATCAAAATCTTCTCGGGAGGATCTCATGTTATGAACAGCTTTCCATTGAAGCCACTGGCCATCAATGCTTTGAGCCCCATAGAAGTTTGTAATTAAAACATGTTCAGCTATAACAATGTTCCTAAAAAGGGATGTGAGAACACCCCTCCAAGCTATATGTTCTATTGCTGTCCATTCCAGAGGGTTCCAAAGAGTAACAATCCCCCCCGAAGCACCTTGAGCAGCCACATCCATATAACCAGCGCCCCACCATATTCTACTGACAGTTTTGCACATAAGATCTAAAGACATTTTTGTCTCCTGAATGAGCAAAAAGTCTGTTTTACATCTTCCTAAAAGTATTTGAACAATAGATTGATGGGTTCTGCTGTTTAAACCCCTAACATTCCAGGATTGAATAATCATTGGAAACCTTGAGAGCAATAAGAATCAATTGTTCTCACCGATCCTCCATTGATCAGCTTGTCCCCTTGCACTACTAGTAAATCCTTATTGGATTTTCTGCCCGCTCCTTGGGAATTACTATTTTTAGACCTCTTCTCAACTTGGGTGATCCCTAGAGCTGGTCTTTCTCTATTATTTTCTGCACTTCCCATGTTGACATCCTTAATAACTGGCTGTGCTGGGGAATGGATTACCAATGCCCCTGGGTTCGCTGGCTGCAAAATCTCAGAGGGTTCAATCACCTATTCTAAAACAGGGGTAGATGAAGGAGGAGCATGAGAATGGATGTTATTATCCTCAACATTCCCATCCACTCCTTCCATGACTTGGTCTTCTTGATCCACTAGGGATTTAAAGATTTCATACCGGTTGGTTGGCTTGAGTTGAGCCTGCTCCTTGCCATTTTTCTTTTTGTTTCTCCTTCGCTTCTGCTGTTCAAAGCCATATTTATGGGCATCAGAACCTTGCGGGGTATTGTGTGGTTCTTTGATCGGAGTGAACTTACCCTCTCTGGGGCGATTTGGCATTCCCAACGGAGCCTCCACTTTTGTACTCAAAATATTCGGGCAGAACCTAGCCAAATGTCCATGCTTATGGCAAACTCTGCATCAAAAAGGTAGGGATTCATAATCTAACTGTTGGATCCAAGATTGTCCTGCCAACTCCAGTTCCACCTCGACGGGTAGCGGCTGGCTAATATCCATTTCTACACAAATTCTAGCAAAGACAACAGTGTTTCCCTCTATGGTATCTTTGGAGACTCCCAGATATCTACCTAGTGAGTTACCAATCATCTCAAGAACCTGCTCACCCCAAAACTCCATCGGGAGAGCGTACAGCCGGATCCAAACCAGGACAGCCGTGGGCTCAATGCGAGGATCGAAACCCACTCTCCACGGCTGGACAAATAACCCTGCCGAGCCGTGGCTTCTCTTTTTTGATTCAAATGCTCTGTTTCTATCTGCTAAAGAAGAAAAACTAATAATGAAATATCCATTGCTTATAGGCCATAAGGAGTACTCACCGAGTGGCTCCCAGTTCTGTCTAACCCAGGTATGCAAAAAGTTTAGAGTAGGTCGGATGCCCATGAACTTGCATATCAGGTCATGGTTAGCATGATAAATGATTGTATCCTCGACCAGATTTGGTTCAATGACAATCTTGGGTCTAGAGGCGGATTGCAGGAGGCATCCATTAACTCGATGTGCAGATGAACCCTTGCCAACATTCTTGAGTAGCGTTTGATAAGCACTCCACTGAGCTTCATCGGTGGAAGACGCAGGATTGTCTTTTAATATCTCAGCATAAGAGCTCTTTTTCCCATCGAGCGAACCTGGAGGAGACCCCATTGGGCCCTCCCGGGATAGCGAACGAACCTTCAGAGTAGAAAAAATTCAACCCACCAAAGTCCCTGGTAGATCCTTCCCACCAGAAACCCTAGAGCATCGGTCGACGACTGCTCAGAAATTTTCTCGCCAAATCGCCAGAGCTCATATAATTGAATCTGTTTCAACCTTCCAAATCAATATAGTCTACGAGTAGCCAAAGTTAATCACAACTGGGGAAATAATTAGATCACTTTTAAGAAGGGTCAACATAAATACATGATTAATTTAGCTAATCAAAGAGTTAGTGAAGATATAGATACAACTGATGAATCATAAAATTCCTTGAAATATGAACGACGTGAACCTAATAAGGAAGGAATGCTATACCTAGATGAATGTAGCAAAGATGAAGCTCGATATGATAGCAGACTTCTTCATTGGAAAATGGAGGAGTACAAAATGCTTCAACCCAAATTCTTCTGTATTGAATAAGAGGAGATCAAGGAAAAACAAGACAAAACCTAAGGTTAGTAAAGAACCTAATAAGGAAGTAGAAGAGAAATGGACATTCCAAAAAAGCTAATAAGATTATACAGTAGGATATGTGGAGATTGATATAAGACCAACACACCCTAAGAATGTAGAGAAAGCTACGAGTGAGCCAAAAAACATCAAATATGAGGGACCTCAGATAGTGGACATCAATATAGGAACAAAGGAGGAACCTAGGTTGATTCACTGTGGCGATGATTGGAATGGTATTGAAGGTAGCATCTTTTAAGATATTCTTGGAATACAAGGATATATTTGCATGGAAATATAAGGACTTGAAAGGAATTCCACTAGAACTATGTGTCCACAAGATCACACTGATGCCTGGTGCTCAACCAGTAAGGAGGATACCATATAGAATGAACCCAAAGTATGCTGCATTAGTGAATGCAAAGATAGAAAAGATGCTAGAAACATGGATTATATTCAGGGTGACAAATAGTGAATGGGTTTCACCTATTGTGATCACCTTGAAGAAGGAAGTGGACAAGATCAGAATATATGTAGACTTTAGGAGTCTAAAATCTGTAACTATTAAGGACACCTTTCCCATTCCATTCATAGATTATATCTTGGAAGAAGTTGTAGGACATGAGATCTATTCATTTTTGGATGGATTCTCAAGATACAATCAAATCAGCATCACCGAGGAGGATAATATGAAGACCACATTTATTGTGGAGAATAGCATATATGCATATAACCGAATGCCATTTGGGCTTTGTAACACCCCAAATACATTTTAGTGTATCATACTGTACATATTTGATCAACTAGCTACAAGGAATTTTAAGGTATTTTTGGATGACTAGTCCATTTATGGGAAGATCAATGATCATCTTCCTACCCTTAGCGAATGTATGAGTAGGTGCAGAAATGCACATATATCATTAAGCCTAGGGAAATTTTTTTTGATGGTACCATATGGGAAATTGCTAGGACACATTGTGTGCAGTGAAGGATTGAAGACAAATCTTGATAAGATATGTGTGATTTTACACATGGAAGAACCATTTGATGTGAGTTAACTCAAAATATTTCTAGGTTCGACAGGATACTATCGAAGGTTCATCAAGAATTACACAAATGTATCCTACCCATTAGATTCCTTAATGAAAATTAATATCCCTCTTAGATGGATAGAGGAACATCAAGGAGCCTTCTAAGAGTTATGGGCTAAGTAAGCTAGTAGCCCAATATTGGTGTTTCCTAATTGGGATAAGGAATTCCATGTCCATGTTGATGCCTCAAATTTTGCAATTGGATGTGCACTAGCACAAGAAGGACATTTTAAGCTTGATCAACCTATTTTATTTGTTAGTCACCTTTTGTCAATGCTAGAGACAAACTATAGTACAACCAAAAGGGAAGCTTTTGTAATGGTATATGCAGTTCAAAAGTTTAGGTATTACCTACTGGCAAATCCTTTTGCTTTCTATGTTGATCACCAAGCACTATTGTACTTGATAAACAAACTGGTGATCCAAGGATGAGTTAGTAGGTGGCTCATCACACTTCAGGAGTTCATATTTTGAGTAGTGGTGAGACCTAGTTATAAACATGTAATTTCAGACCAGTTGTCTCAGATACGATTGGGGGAGCCTACAGGAACAAAAGTTCCTGATGAATTTCTAGATGCATAACTATTCACCATCAACGTTGTTCCATCATGGTACAAGTTAGTTGGCCAATATCTATCCATAGGTGAGTTGCCACAAGAGATGTCAAAAACCAAAATAAGAAAGTAATCATGAAGTCAACACCTTTCCAGATAATAGCACACTTACTATATAAAATGGGAAGTTATGGTATTTTACAAAGATGTGTAATGGATGAAGAAGTCAAGGTGGTATTTAAAGAAGCTCATGTAGGAGGAGGACATATGGGACTTGATGTGACTAATAGGAAAGTACTGCTAGCTGGACTATGGTGGCCCACATTGTACAATGATGCAAAGGAGCATGTGAAAGCATGTGATACTTGCCAAAGAGCAGGGAAGCCGGTTAGGAGGGACTTTATGCCTTTACACCCATCACAACCACAAGAGTTGTTTGAACGATGGGGACTGGACTTTGTAGGACCATTAAAAACATATTGGAAATGTAAGTGTAGATACATCATCGTAGCCATTGAATACCTAAAAAAGTGGGTGGAAGCAAGAGCATTACCTGATAATTCAACCAAAATTACAACAAGATTTTTGTATGAATAGGTAATCACAAGATTTGGTATTCCAGTACAAATAACAAGTGATCGAGGAGGATACTTTGTTAATGATATTATCAAGATGCTGACAATAGAGTTCAAGATCTTACATTCATTTTCTAGTTTGTACTACCCTAGAGCAAACAGACAGGTGGAAGCGATAAATAAAGTCTTAGTATCTACTCTATATAAAACCTATGTAATAGAAGGAGAAGACTAGGAAGAAAGGTTACCATCCATTTTGTGGGCATATAGAATAAATTTTAAACCAAAAATAGAACATATAACTTTCCAACTAATGTATGGACAAGAAGCAGTGGTGCCAATCGAATTCTTGATACCAAGTCTAAGATTTGCAGTAGAGAATCACTTGGGATATCAAGAGCGTTTGGAGGAATGACTAATGATAATAACCAATCTAGATGAAATGAGAGTAATGGCACAATGGGCGATCGATATAGCTTAGTAAATATGGAAGGTGTGGCATGACAAGCACTTGAGGAAGTTGGAGCTTAGTCCTGGTGACTTAGTTCTAAAGTTTAATGGAAAAAGGGAAATCAAGCCAGGTAATTTGAAGATGCTATGGCTTGGCCCTTATAAAGTAATTGAAGTAATGAATAATGGAGTAGTAAAGCTATAGAACTTGAATGGGACAAAGGTACCTAATATGGTAAATGGATCAAATTTGAAGCCTTATAAAGTACAATATTTATTCATTACTTTAGAAGAAATTGAATGACGAAGACGAGCGAAAGCTCAATATGGGGCTCACCGTGAGCTAGGTCCATCATAAGAAGAGCCTGATATGGGACTCACACAGCTGTTTATAGAGGGGGAGGAGGCACAACTGATAGTTGAACACCAATATTTGACACCCCGAACTAGTGAAAGAAGAATGATATGAGTTCATGTCAAAAAGGTGGATGAGACCAGAATAGAAGAAGAGGAGAGGGTTTCTCCAAGACCGAGTACCTATAAAGAGATAGCACTGTTACCTAGAACTACGACTAGGAGGTATTCAATAGACTGAGGAATGGAGGAGGATAGGGTTAAAAGTGCATAATGAGGATAGAGTGGACACGGTCGAGATGGAAATTCTAGATGAGGATAGGGATGAAACTATAGATGAGGAACTGACTAAACTTTCTCCATTGGATTATATTGGGCTATTTCAGTAAAGGATGAGAACACAAATGCAACAATTGCAATAAGAGTATCAAACATTGTGGAGTCACAATGCGAGGTTGAGAGAACAACTCATTGAGGAGTTGGATGGAACCATATGAAGACTAGATGAATAGCAGGAAGTTAGCCTATGAGAGGATGAAAGTGAATTTGAGGAGGCGAAAGGATTAACCCCAAGAAATAGTGGAGGAATCTAAGGTGCAAGCTCAAATTCTCTACCTTAATCGAGCATGCAACCAAGGATAAATAAAGACATAGAATATCCTTGTTGTAATATAGTGGTAGCCTATAATGGCCACCCCATTTCTACGATTTTTTCCAATTTTTTTGATCTATTTCTTAATTTACTGGACTGAAATAAATAATCATTGCAATATTGTTTTGCAGAAATAAACATTCATCTCACAACTCATTTTCCAAATGTATTTAATTAATAGCACACAACTTACAATATTTGCAAACCCTTGATATTAAATCAGCAATAATATGAATACCTCTGTATGAAACTTCAGATCTATCGATCCTGTGTGGACTCCAGCTCCAGAACCGATGTATAAAGCTCAGCAATGATGGCCTTCAGACAGGCACCAAGAAAATGACCCTGTGTGGAAAACCCAACTCCAGTAGTCTATTGATGAAGCACAGATGAACCTCCTGTATGGAAGTATCCAATCCCTGATCCAGCTAGAGGTGATCTTTCACACCTGAAACTGTGATATTCTTGTCGAGTAAATCCGTCTCAACAAGCCCTGTGAATTTCTCTGTGAAATCTGACAGTCTCCTAAAAAAAAAACTAAATCCTCCATATCCCAAAATGAAGCCTCAACACCATAATATAACGTTGCATAACAATTAGGGCAAAATTAGGGTTTGGGGCGCCCTTAGGGTTGCACGTACTTTATTTTCTTTTAATTCTAAATTATGTCATTTTCTTCATAAAAGAGGGCCACAATCCCCCCTTAGCCTAGACGTGCAACTTTAAGTTGTTTTCAAAGTTTATAACTTAACTTTATAACATAATGTTATAAAGTGGCCCCTTTTGCCTTCCTAGCGCCGACTCCCTAGGTCAACACTTGAAGTCATTGAATTATCACCTGGAAACTACCAAAGTTCCACCAATATGAGTCCCTACCTGAACTGTCCAGCCTAGGGGACTCCTGTGACTAGGCTACGAGTCTCTGCTCTGGCTATTGACGAGAAGGGAACATCAATAAAGCTGACTCCCCTTATAACATCCCATAAGTGATCTTAATGTTATTAAATAATACATCACTTAAGTTATCTTCATCCATCAAAATATTGTTCACTGCTCCTCTGAACAACCATCAGTGAAGGTTTCCTGACACCCAGTACGCCGGAGAATATCACTGAGCTGCCAGTCATCATCCGAAACCCTAAAAATGGACACTGCTAAAAATAGCAAGTCTGGTCAAGTGATCTCCGAACAAGTCCGAACGACCACCAAATAGGAGCTCTCTACCAACTGATGAAGATTATGACACCTCCACATGGCTCCCCAACGTCTAACTTAGCCTACGGGAGCTCGTGTATAGGCTAACCTACTCTGCACACTGACTGCCTAGAAAAGGGGACATTACAGTCCACCCTTCCCAAATATTGCTTGTCCTCAAGCAATTCCTAGACATATCCCAGTCAGTGATCTGCATCCCAGATGAGGTCTCACAGAATACCTAGATCCCATAACAACCTCAGAAACAACCCGTCATGTTGACACTGCACCACACTGATCACCACTACCCCTCTGACACGATGGAACGACAGAAGCCCCAACTGAAATAGTATGACATGATCCCTCTCCCAACCGACATCAGCATGCCAGTCTAATCTGAACCAAAACATCTCATGCCACAACTGATCCAAGAGATAATCATCATAGGCCACTCCAAAAATGATTCTAGAAGTGCCTCTATAATCCTCAACTGACCAGCATACCCCAACACTCACACTCCGAAAGTGACTCGGATGATCCCATGTCACCCAATCAACTACCGCAAACAAAACACCCTCTAGAAGGATGTCGTCCATCATCAGACTCAACCAAGCTGGGTGTAGATAAATCTGTATGATACCTGGAGACTCACCCATACTCCACTCCTGCAACTCACGGCGCATATGAGTACTGAGCTCCTGAGAAAATGTCATGCTCGATACTGAAACAGGATACTCAATAAACCTCTCCAAAGAATGCCAACCAGGAAGCTGCCCATCCTCTGTCATGTAACTGGCAAGGTCAGAGATAGCAGATGTAAAAATGTAACTGGCCACCCAAAAAATGTATCTGCTACCAGAATCTGAATACCCCATACTGATACTCCGACTCCCTGGGTCAAATAGGACATCACCTGAGTACGAGTGCTCCCTGACCATCCACAAGTCCACCAGTCTCCAAGCTCGGCTCAGTACCTCTCTCCAATTCACCTGAATAGACATAGTTGGATCAATATCCCTGCTGCCCAAAGAGTGAACAACAAAATACCACTCCAAATCGTGATCAACCCTCACCCAAAACATGCTCCTACCATCGTCCTCAAGGCTCATAGATGCAAGCCTACGATCTTGGGTGAGTGAACTCAACTCCAAAGTGGCCCTATCAGATGGAAACTGCATCCCACCAAGAAGAGTATGAATGTCAACTAGATAGTAGTAAGGGATGCATGTCGGTATAACACACGACCACGCCACCTTAGCCTCTACTGAGTCATCAACTATCTCCTCACCTTGCGATGTGTCCACAAGGTTAGACTCATAGTCATCATGCACAATCTGAGGGTAGCATGAATCTCTCGGCTCAAACAAAGAATCCCGCTGACATTTTGCAATCCCTGCTACCAACTGATTAGTCTCTCTGTATCTCCCTTCATTTTTGACAGACACTGTTAGCTGGCTCTTCCAATTTTTGCCCAAACTGTCATAATCATCAAAACTAAGTTGGTTGCTACCAAAATTCAAGCAAAAATCAGAACTAACCCCATGCGTATCAGCAGTGTTTTCCAAGCCTTTCCATGCTTCCTGAGCCTCCCTATCGTTATACTAAGGAGATGAACCATCCCGATAGTCTGATTTGTGATCAACACCACCCTCAAGTGTGTTATGGTCAGAAAAAACATGCATTTGCTCATTGAAGAGGGCTGCTACGTGCCTTATGTCATCATCATGTGCATGATCCCCTTGTGACTCCAATTGCAACTCACTTGGTAGATCCCCAAAGTAGATGTAACTATCAGGAACCTGCATCATAATGGATTTGGTTGCAGAATGCAACCCCTATTCACCTGTACTATCACCACCAAGGTGTGATGGGTGAATATCCTCTGGTGCTGATCGGATGTTCTCATGAAGTACAATCTCATCATCTGTATGTACGTCCCTATCCACTGGGTTAACCCATGATTCTGACACACCTACCTCATGGGGTAAGGTTTCTTTTTCATCACCAGTTTCATATTTGCTTCCCCTTTCTACAAACGCCACTGGATTTTTGGCCTTAACTAACTCTTTCCCTGTCCCTGATCTTTTATGATGAAGTTTGGTCACCAATTGAGTGAACCCCATTGCGTACCCCTGATCATTCATACTATCATGGATCTTATGTAGCTCACGCAAAATATTTTGTTGATTCTTAGCAAATTCCCTGAGGGGGTCCATATTCTCTTCTAATGGAGACGTTACTTAATCCATGCTAATAGAAAAATTAGAACTTTGCAATAGTTGTCACCTAACTGGAGTCCACTAGCCAATATTGATTTGGTATAAATTACTCATGATAACCAAATAACAAGAGGATGAATCAGAAGAAGACCTCTAAGACTCCACTATGGACAAGGAGGAGGTAGGTGACCAAAGAATAATCGAGACCATGATGATGTTACAAATAGATGAGGTAGAGGATGAGGAAGATTATGACCCCATACTCCCATATGACTAGGAGATAATCCTTTAGCATATATTAATTGGGCAGGAAACTAGCGAGGTGTACCAAGAGTACGAGGCATGCTACCAAATCCAGCAAGATGACATACATGGGGACATCCACCTGTAATTAGACAAGGACCTCAAAAACCAATGGGTAATAGGCAATTACCCCAAGAAAGGGAGGAATCACCAATAGTACAAATAAGTTTGAGTACAAGAGGAAATGGAAGGGGTAGATACCCATGTGGTAGAAATTTTGCTGGAAGAGGAAGGGTACACTTTGTAGAGGAAAGAAACCTAGGCCATCAACGAGTCCAATCACCAAGTCTAGAGTAGGAATTGATCCATGGAGATATGTAAAGAAGTCACTCAAATTATAGCAGTGGTAAGGACACCACTACCATGAGATAAATAACTAGGTGAGGAGACTCCAACTTACCATTGTACAATCCCAAATTGTACACATTGTAGGGGAAGAGTCAAACAAGAAGTAACATCACACGTAGAGGTAAGACAAACAAGGGAACAAGAGGTACAAGAGGATACCATTAATTGAAATGTTATGGTCAAACCTCTAGGTCAATATTCATATGGGATCGTACAAGTGAATGTCATTGTACGATTACCTAGAAGGTAAGTATAAATAGACTAGGATGAAAAAAAAGAGAAAAAAAAAGAAAGAGAAAAAGAAAAAGGAAAAGAAAAAGAAAAATAAAAAGAAATTGAAATATATATATATATATATATATATATATATATATATATATATATATATATATATATATATATATATATATATATATATATATATATGTGCCTTAGTTGTGAAAATCCCTTGGGACGCAATTAGGAAGGAAGAGGTTGAAAATCGGAAATGACGGCCTCTTCAGAGAGAAAGAAATCTGAAAATTTCTCTAAGTACTTAGATCGTACAAAGTGAAAATTGAGTTGGAAATTGGCAAAATTGGAAGATCGTACAAAGAAAATTGACAAAATGACATGGGAAACCATACAAGAAGTTATGTTGTACGATTTAGATCATACATTGTACGATTTGGGCCATGTCGTACGATTTTCAACTAACCCATTTAATGTGGCATGCGCGGGAGGAAGTAGCGGTTGGAGGAAAAAGCGGGGGAAAAAGATGAAATTCAAAAATCCGTTGAGTTGTCAATCATCCACGCAACATGGAGGGAAAATGTGCAAAGTGGCACAATTTTAAATAGATTGAATTAGGGTTTTATTAGGGTTTCCAAGCACTTTAAATAGATCGAATTAGGGTTTTATTAGGGTTTCCAAGCACTTTAAATAGGAAGGCACAATTGCAATTTTTTCAAATCATGCAAGTAAAAATTTGAACTTTTCTTCAGGAGAGTGAAGGTGGAAAGTGTGCAACCGAAGGAAGATGACCATATGAGCAACAAATATTCACCAATAGCCTAAATTTATAGACTCATTTAAAAATTTGCACCAAGGAGTTCTTTTCATGTTCAAGGAATTGACCCGAGAGAGAGAAAACTAGGGTTTTACTCCAAAAAAAGGGGGGAATTCAAAATTTTTAGAGAAATAACAACAAAATATGGTAGAATACATCATTGTATGGATTGAGGAGTGAAAATTTGCTATTGGAGCCAGAGGAAGTGGGAACTGGTGATCAAATTGTTGAAATTGCAAAAAAATGCAGATTAGAACCCTAAAATCGAAGGAATCTAGTAAAAATCGAGCTGAGAAATGTGTGGGAAGGAAAATAAAGTCCGTACAACTGTACAATATAGAAATAATTTTGTCAAGTTGAAGAAAATTATGCTAGGGTTGAAGGAGTTGAAGAATTGCTACCGAAAAGTATTGAAAGAGTAGATCGGGGTAATCCAACAAATGGGTTGGTGAAGTATTCGACAAAGGAGATATAAATTTCACATTTTTCATCACTTAGGGTTGGAGAAGTTGTACTATAAAATTTTGGGGGATAGTATGTACAATTTACAAGAAGAATAGTGTAGTTCAGAGTTTTCTTTTCCATTTCTAGTAGTTTTCAAGAGATTGTACGAAAACATACGAAATCATACAAATTCAAAAGGGAGGGGCAGCCAAAAAGTAACATCGTACGGAGTATTGTCACCTTGTATGATTTTAGGTTGCAACTATACGATTTGAATAAGTTGTGATGGTTTGAAGACTGACGGGTTGGAAAGTGAACTATAGGGAAAGAAGAACATTGTACGATCCAAGAGCGACTGGTGGAAGGTAAAACCATACAAGGGATGAAGAACCATACACTGTATGATTTTACAAAAGGTCGTATGATTTATGGTACACTTCTGATTACAAGAAGAGGTGATGTGGAGGTAGATTTAATTGGTGATATGTGGAAGGAATGATCTCAACAGAAGAGTTTGGACACCGGTTAAGGTGGATTGCAGCCAATCGAGTGGAGAGATCACCAGGTTTGCTGCATGAGAGAGAGGTATACCCACGGTAGCGCCAAGGGTGATAGTTTCATTTCCATGAAAGACATGGTAATCATACTTGGAAAAGAGGAGGATATAGGACATGGATGGGACAACGACATTGGTAGGTACACATGGACAAAACACCACCAAGGCATAAAGAGGGGAGAATGGCCCAAGAAAGAACCTCATGGAGGGAATTAAGAAGTGAAGTCCATGTACCAGAATAGGAGGAACACCTGAGTAGTGGGTAGGAGGAATTCCAGGTGGAGGTGTCAAAAATTACATTTGTGCAACATGGGGTAAATGCATGTAGGAAGTTGTGGAATGAGGAGAAAAATAAGGATCATCCTTGGAGGAAGACATTTGAGGATGTGCATGTGGTGGTCATTGCAAAGATTCTTCTATTCCATAGAATATTCTTCTAGAACTATCTTTTACAGATAGTTTAGGCATATAATGTAGCAACTCAAATTGCCTATGTTAATGTGGGCAAGAGGTCAGTAAAGGTGGAAATTTTAGCAAAGGCTTTTCTAAAAATATTTGACTTATCGATAGATAGTATGGAGATAGTGAAAATATTGGTAGACCCAATAGAAGCATACCACCTCGTCACCGCCATGACCACCGTCAAGTCACTGATGGAGGTGAAGATTTTAGGTATAGGGATGTGTAGAATAAAATAGAGCCAGTTGCGAGGAGGACATTGGGCATGCGCAATGAATACAGTCATGGCTTGACTATCAGGGGACATTAGGGTGATAGAAATACCATTATGGATGGCCGAATATGTAGAAGGTATCACCAAGGGGATTCAATATGATTTGGATACCTTTATGGAAATAAGAATGCATGAGGCATTGACGAAGATACTGAAGAATTTTGGGATGACCTTCCAGGAAATTGGATTGCTATTGAATGTAGTTACAGAAGCGGGAATGCAATTCCCAAGATTGACGCCACCCTAAGAAATCAAACCAGGACAACCAATGATATTAAAGTGGGTGAAGGCAGTGCCAATATCAAAAGTAACTTTGGAGAAACCTTGAACAAGGAGTGAGCGACACATTCATGAATCTCAAGGAGACACATCCCCGAAGGAGGATGCCGATGTAAACCATTGGAGGAAATGTTCTAGATGACTAGAGATAGAGCTAGAACAACACATACCAACACAAAGGCAGTAGGAGTAGTCACTCATCCCAGAAAGGTAGAAGTGGCAAGAGAGCCCCATACAAATAATTATGAGAATATAGAGAGAAAGAATGACGAGTAAATCAATTCCAAAAGTACAGAAGAAGGAACTGTCAAACTCAGAAGCAATGGAACTAGAAGAGTTATACTAGACAGAGGCGGAGAGAATAGTGAAATATCCAAAAATATTTTCATAGTTTGAGAAGATGGATGCCTCTGATTTATTTAAGGGAATTGAGGTAGGGCAATATGGAATAGCCACTACCCAGGATGAAGTGGTAATAGGAGTAAAAACCGTAGAGGAAAAGCCCAAGAAAAAGCCTCATTACAAGTTTGTAATAGGAATCTCAAGTAAGAAATATGACCCGAAGAATATGAAAATACCATAGGAAAAGGAAGAATTGGTTGCCCAACAAGTCACAGCAATGGATGCACAACAAATCCAAGAAGAATAAGTGACAAAGGAACAACAGGTGGGCAGCATTGAACAAGAAGTAGCTTGATAAAACATCGAAGAGCGATAGGGGGGCTCGAAAAAAATAGAGAAGGCTCAGGAACAAGTTGAGCAACAACAATCTCAGGATGAGATTGTGAACATCATGGATAGTGAGGAGGAGAAAATAATAAAACAATCTCCACCTTGAGAGAAAATAGACATAGTGAGAGCACTACAGGAGCTCAAGGGAAGCTCTAGCCACCTTATGGAGGAGGAATATGTTTGAACTCCTACAGAAGAAGAACTACGAGGAATGCAATCCAGTTATCTTCTAGAAATTATGTAGTTTTGAAGAATTACAATTGAATAGGAGGCACATGGAGTAGAGGATAAGGTGGAACACTTATTTTCTCATTTAGGCCATGTGATTAATAGTGCCAAATTAGAATTTTGCATCGGCCATGTGGGAGAACTGAAGCTATGGTAGGAGCAGGTGTCTCTCAAACTAGAGAAGATTACGGAATGGGTGAGCAGTGCAGAGCGTACAAGGAAGATAGCAGACATCCATGCACAACATCCATGGAGGTTACCTAGGGAAGAGGTAACAACAATATTGGGAGAGGAGGACTTGCCAGAAGGGGTGGTCACAAACTATAGGAAAGATCCAAGGATATCCTTGGATAGAATTAGCCATCCAACCTGTCCTGCAAATATGATAGAGTTGGAGTACAAGAGGGTTGCAACAGGAATTTCCATCACCCTAAGGAAGTTGAACTTCCTAACTCACTGGATAGAGTGGTTGAGTATTGGATTAGAACAAATCCATTAGCTCAAGGAAGAGTAGAAGGAGGAAACCATAGCCACTCAAAAGGAATTGGCCGTAATGGAAGAAGAACTGCAGAAGAGCAAAACTATGATAGAAGAGAAAATAAAGAAGCTCGAGGAGGATCTGTCAGGCCTCAAATTTGAGTTTAAAGATAGAATTAGCACGCTTGAAGAGGAAAAGTGATAGATCTCACAGAAAATAGAGGACACAATTAAGGAGTTAGAGGCACAACTCAAAGCAAAATATGAGAATATGATAGCCCAATTGGCTGAAAATAATGAACAAATGACTAACCAGGACAAGCAGATAGAGGAGCTAACAAAGGATAGCAAAAAGCTGAATGATATGGTCCTAGAAAAGCAAGCTTAACTAAAGATTAAAGATGACCATGTTTGAGCTTTAGAGGCAGATATCAAACACCACCTAGAGACCATTATAGAGAAGAATGAAGAACTTCAGGCGGTTGCTCGAGCATAAGCTCATTGGAAGGAGAAGTTGAAAAAGAGTACCTCAAACCATGAGAAGAAGATGATGGAGTTCTTGAAAGCTTTCAAATAAAAGGTTAACTTTCATGAAGCAAAAGCCGTTGAAATGGGGAGCTATCCAACCAAGCTAAAGAATGAACGTGAAATGTATAAGTCACAGGTTTCGGACTTAACGATTGTAGTAGCAGAATATGAAGAACGATGGAAGAAGTAGAATGAGTCGGTGAGGACACCGACCAAAGTAAAGGGGGGTAGATGTAGGCAACAAATCCACCTCCCAAAGGAAGAAGAAGTGATTACAAGGATTTGCTCAATTTTGATAGTTTTGACATAAGTGACAGTTTGCTCAAGTTTTGTAAATCGTATAGACAGGAGAAAACTATACAATAAAGAGAAATATCATACAACTAGAGGAGAAAACCATACAGGGTAGTGGCAAATCATACAAGGCACATTGAAATTCATCCAAATATAAAGAAAATGTAATTTCAGAGTGAAATGGTGTATAGATTTGCTACGTTAAACTTAGGAAAAGGCCAAATTAATGTATTCAGTTGTATATGGTCAGTTTTAAATAACTAATTGTCTCAAGAACCACTTTGGAACGACCTAAGCAACGTTATATAAGGCCCCATTTTCAAAATTATAAGTCTGGTTACTGGTTGCTAGAGTAAGAGTTAGCACTTGTAGTTGTTTCTGAGTTATTGCAATTACATTGATATATTTTTCCACATTGTAATCGAATCCATAGATATTAATGAGCATAATGATGTTTGTGGAATACTATGTATGATCCTGGTAATGATGAACAATGCATGGTGGATGAATGTTATGTGATTGTGTTTTCTATCTTACTATTATAGGTTAGTTTTATGCATTGTTGCAACCTAGAGATAGCAATTGATACTGGTGCACTATGGAGAATGATCTAGGAGGATGAGGGCATAGAGGAAGACATATTGAAGAACCTTGTATGATTTCTAAATGTAATCAGGCACATGGGATCTCTCACCTGCCTGGTTAAGATGTTTTTCCTATGATAAATATTGTGTTGACTGGCCTATCAAACCCTTAAAAAACATCCCGTAAAGAGATTAGGTAGTGGAACATATGTATTAGCATTGTGCTATGCCAATATTTCATACAAATCGTACATTGTTTTCCTTACAAATCGTACAAAGCATTGTTACCCGATTTGGTAAAATAGACGATCGATAGAAATTTACCCGATTTGGCAGTTTTGGGAAATCGACTTAATCACTTACAAAACTGTGTACGGTAGCCTCCAAAACTGAATCTATCAATTTTTTTGAGTACAAGATCGTACCATCTTGACACTGTACGATTTGGGATCGTACAGTGTAGGCATTGAGGACCGTACAAGGAGATTACAAGTTCATACAAGAGTAGTTGATTGGACATGAGACCGTATGATTTGACAAGTGATAATTCCTAGCTCTGGAAATTACCTCCCCACTAAGAATACTCTACCGTTGTGCTACAATTTCAAGGTAGAAAGTAATCCTAACTTCGATGACTACAAAACTTTATCAAATAATCTCCAAATTGCACAAAATTAGTATTGTTGGAAAGATATCAAAAATATATTTCCAACAAGTACAAAAATACCTATTTTTTAACAAGATTTGATCCCTAAAAATGTCCAAGTGTGTCATGGTATACTTGTACCCATTTATCACACTTCTATTAGTACTAAGTTAAATTAATGTTAGTAGATGAAATATCTATCACTAGTAGTTAATTATGCATGTGACATCACTAACAAAATTATGTAAATCAAGGTTCTTAACTAAAAATTAGCCTAATTTGCAATCACTATCAAATATTCCTACCACATCATCCTCTTAATTTACGTCCACTTAATATCCCTGCCACATAACTAAGTTCTATTTCTAGTTATCAACTCTCACATGAATATTTCAACGTTCACTGACAAGTCTTATTAAACTACCCTTTTTTGGGATATCTTTGTTAATCAATAATAAATATTTTGAATGAAAAATGGGATCAAGAATTGGAATTGGTAATTTCACTAATCAAGAATCTTGATGATTATATATTTGGGCAACTATTTTCTTTAGCAGACCTAGGCCTGCTTCCATTTGGCTTTTGTAACTAAAAATCTAACATACAACTAAGATCCATGAAGTGATTTTGGATCAAGTCCATAATACAAAGCATTAAAAGAAGCAACAACCTCAAAAGGGTTGTAAATATTTCTCTCATCCTTGATATTCTTTTATAAATTATTGGAACCCATGTTTAGCATTATTTTGAAAATAATTTGATCTTATCTTCAACATTATTTTGACAACCATTTGATCTTATATTTAGCACTATTTTAGTAATAATTTTTAGTATGTATTCCTCAATCCTCTTTCATGTTCTATTTTATGTCTTTTCTTGGTTTTATCATAATAAAGGGGCATCAGGATCTAATCTATTTACTAAGTGATACACTCTCAATGAAAATGGATGGATCCTAAATACTAACCAATTTTATTGATTTTATAATACATGTTTCAATATTGTGTTAGATTTATTGTTTACATTTGAGCTTCTATAATGTCATTCTATAACATATAGTTTCCAGTACCTAGTCTTGTCAATTGGCCTCCATAACAATAGTTCTTAGGCCCTCAGTATGTAAATTAAATGGTATTAGAGCTAGATTTTGATATAGTAGATAGATAGAGATAAGAGAAAGCACTTATTATTTTATCTTTGACTCGCATTCTCCCTCATCCTTTTTTATAGAAATTCTTGTCCAATGCAAGGACCTTCCAGTATCTCCATTCTTGGATATCTATCCACCTACATTATTAGTGCAAGATATAAAGTATCATACTATATTATACATTCAAGTGCACTAAATCATGTTGAAACTACAAAGGTCCTCAAGCAATTGTAGAGTCAACATCTCAACCTAAGACCAAAACCTAAGACATCAAGAATTTGATCTGAGATACTTTGAGGTTATAAAGAAATACTTTGTAGTGGTAGTTTGTAATCTCATTCTTTATCTAACAATCCCACATACAACAATCCCTCTTGTGCCATAATAGATCAAAGGACCTTTGAATATGTATACCAATATTTATATTCTAGTATTTTTAGGGTAGATTAATGTCAACAAGCTGGACACTTGGATTCTATAATTAAAGGTATACTATCATGCTAATTAATTATCTAATATTGATAATATCACCATTGTGGCTATAAAAATATTGAATATAGTTATTTGTTAGTGGGAATCTACTAAATCTAAGCTAGAATATTTACGATAACCGGTATCTTCTTGGAGAGAGTTCATGAAGTTAGTTCATGAGTGGTTCCATCCCTTGCACTACTATGAATATGAGTACATGTGCTTTTAATAACTAAGATAATATAAAGACCAAATGATTCAATAATACACTAATTATTTTAATGATATTCTTAGTTGAATTTGTATGAAAAAAGACAAGAGGTTTGAGGTGCTCAATTACATTAACAACTTACAATATCATATTTGGTCAAATATGGATTTTTTTTCCAAAATATCATATGGTGTAGGTATGCTTCCTTGTGTTAAAGCTAGAAGAGAAGCTAAAATTTGATTATAAAGTCCTAGTTATTATTACTTTACATAGGAATTTAGTGTAGACACCCAATTTTTACCACCTTTCTAGATATTGAATTTCATAACTAAATCATACCTTCCTATAAAATCAAGCAAATTAGACCTTTTTGTACCCAATTTCAGGGTAGAAAGTAACCCTAACTTTGATGATTACAAAAATTTATCAAATAATATCCAAATTGCATAAAATTAATACTATTGGAAAGGTATCAATAATATCTTTCCAAAAAGTACAAAATATCCTAGTTTTTAATAAGATTTGATCCCTCAAAATATCCTTCAAGTGTGTCATGGTACACTTGTACCCATTTAGCACACTTATATCAATACTAAGTTAAATTAATGTTAATATATGAAATCTATTTAACTAGTAGCTAATTTTCCATGTGACATCACTAACAAAATTATGTAAATCAAGGTTCTTAACTAACAATTAATCTAATTTGCATGAGATTAGCCATGTTAATCTAGCCCTCTCTCAACTTTTGTAATCATTCATGCAATCACTATCCAATCTATATTTACACTATACAATATTCCTACCACATCATCCTCTTCACTTACCTCCACTTAGTATCCCTACCACATAACTAAGTTCTACTTCTAGTTCTCAAATTTCACGTGATATCTTGGTTAATAAAAAATAAATAATTTGAATGAAAAATGGGATCAAGAATTGGAATTGGTAATTTCACTAATAAATAAACTTGATGATTATATATTTGAGCAATTAATTTCTTTAGCAGACCTAGGTCTGCTTCCATTTGGATTTTGGAACTAAAAATCTAACATACAACTAAGATCCATGAAGTTATTTTGGATCAATTCCATCATACAAAGCATTAAAAGAAGCAACAACCTTAAAAGGGTTGTAAATATTTATCTCTACCTTGATATTCTTTTATAAATTATTGGAACCCATGTTTAGAATTATTCTAAAAATCATTTGATCTTATATTCAACATTCTTTTGACAACCATTTGATCTTATCTTTAGCACTATTTTAGTAATAATTTGTAGTATGTATTCCTCACTCCTCTTGCATGTTCTATTTTATGCCTTTGCTTGGTTTTATTATATTAAAGGGGCATCAAGATCTAATCTATTTATTAAGTGACACACTCTCATTGAAATTGGATGGATCCTAAATACTAACCAATTTTATTGATTCTTTATTTGTATATCTATTATTTTATAGGTGTGCACTATAGTAGAACAAGTGCACTATAGTAGGACAAGTGTGCTATAGTAGGACAAGTGCACTATAGCATAATAATTGTGATATAGTAGAACAAGTGCACGGTAACAAAATAAGTTTGCCATGGTACACTTGTCCATGCTGAAAAACTAGGTATTATTTCTATTCTACGTGAATTTTCGTTAGGTTTTGTGTATCGATTTTTGTGTATTTTGTTTTATGTTGATAAAACCATAAATATGTGTGTTGTTGCAAAATCAGTCTAGGTGATCATTAGATCTTCATATTACTTTTATCAATACAAGGTTTTGTAAGCCTCCTTTGAATTTTGTAGTTGGTTTTGTAGCAATATGTTTAAAAATTAAAGGGTTTTATGAAATTATTCACTTTTATATTGTACATTTATTAGACATTTAAAGGTTACAAAATAGCATGGAACAACATTTTCATTGGATTGCATAATATTCTTAAATATGGCATAAGGAAAAAGTAAATACAATCATATAGTCTAGGATTAGATTTTTGAATTTGGTCTCATTTGCATATCGTATTGAACTATGAGAACCTTGCATTAGAGCAAAGAAAGAAATATTATGCCCATTTAATTTTAGAAAATCATTCCAATATTTTAAGGTGAAAGAGGACTTAGAATTTATTTTATGCATCATCAATTTTGTTCACAGGCATTGATTCCTTTGGAAAAGATCATAATAGAAACATAATGCTTATTTTTTCCTTTCCAAAAATATAGGAAATAAAGATAAAGGTGCATATAGCTTGCATTTTAGGTTAATTTTTGTGTCTGCATTTTACATATCATGATTGTTGCTATTTAAAAAAAGATAAACAAAATGTGTTTACTTTCTCACAATCATTGGAATCTAAAAATCATGTAGATACAAGATTTGTATTATCGCATTATGTTTACACTTACATTGCATATTACATCTTAATATTGCATTTAAGATAGAGTAGGAAATGGAGCCATAGGTATATTTTAAATCAACCCTTTAAACATAGAACTAGTAGGTTATACACTTCAAGCATTCCAAGCATGAGTGCGGGGATACAAAACATTATGTGGCTCCACATATTTGGTGAATCCAATGTGAACACCACATGGGTCCTACACCTTTTGCCTATCCTTATCTTAATCAAAACTTAATCAAGATAACCTAAATGGTGTGTTTATGGGTCATATAATATTTGGTGAACCTAATGTGAATATCATATGGTTCCTAAGCCTTTTCTCAACATAAATTCTCCTTAATATCATATTCCCATTTGCTTCAAACCCTCCTGCCAATCCATTTATTCCAAAAAACTTGGGAGCAAGCAATGTAATACTACCTTATGTATCAACTCCTTTGACATCCCAAATATATTTGTGTGTTATTTTACAACCCTACTTGATCCTACCTTAAGCTCCATCAAATCCACCTTATCTTACATATCAAAATATGAATGCCTAGTTGGAATAAATAGAAAAACAAAACTCTAGGTTTGAGCTATAGTTGTATCCCCTTCAAGGATCCTCGACTAGCTATAGATATACCTATAAATTTCGTTTGCAATCAACCTTTAGATCCTCTTGTGGCTAGTCAATGTTACCCTCCTAATTTTGAAACCTCTAAGTTTTGAATATATAGGAGAGAGGGATACTCAACCAAACATATTAAACTCCTATAGGTTGCATGCCATGAAATTGCATATAATTAAGCATTAATCCTCAAGTTGTTCCCAAATAGCCTTGGATGATATGCCTTAGAGTGGTACTTTTAGATACCATGACACTCAATTAATAGACTTAAGGAGCTTATAGAGATGTTTATCTAGCATTTTTCTACATACATAGAAGAAAAATATATGATTGATGACCTTTGTCAACTCAAATAAGCCAAGGGTGAAGCTTTCACATATTTCTTAACCTTATCGAGTGCCCTAGTAAGGAAACTCACATATAATCCTCATCCTAAGGACCTTCTACATATTTTTATACATAATTTAAAGGAGTAGTTGGCTTACCCTTTGAAAAAAACCTACATTATTTCTTTTGAATATGTGGTAGAGTTAGATAAACAATCAGATGTTGCCCTCACACATAGAGAATAGCTAAAAGGTAAGAAAGAGGGAAAAAATTACCCTCATCTAATCCTAAATTCCAATATAAAAATAAGAATGTTGTGAGTGATAGGGTAACTAAATCCCACCCCATAAATAATGGTAAAAAAATATTTCAACACCGTCGTTGCCTTACAAATGCTAGTCCTAGGAAAACCCCAACAAAAACCTAAGAGAAAAGTCACTAGAATTAATCAATCTCCAACAACTATCCTTGAATAGTTGCTAGCAACTAAAATGATAGAGTTTTTATCTATAAGGAATATAGACCTTGAAATGAAAATATCAATTGGTTTAATTTTTATGAACAATGTGACTTCCACCATACAAATGACCACCATATCAATAGATGCAGTAATATCATGCATATCATATAAGACTTAATTGATGATGGTCATATTGTTGTCGATGATTCTAGAAAAATGTCATATTCAACCAAGATATTAGGATATTTTAGAGTACCTTACTCAACCATGAACAAAGAGAAACCAATCATGTTCAATATAGAAATCTACCTCCATCCAATCCAAATATGATAGAAATGGTTGATTTTTGTGTTATCACTAGACAATAGCATAAAGGGAAAGATCAATCATCAAATCCATCTTCTATTCCCTATTGATATTACAACCAAAATGTGCTTGTTATTTTGAAGAACCACCCTTGGTATTACAATCACAAGATGAATATAAAAGAGCCTTTGATATTAAACATCAAATTGAAGATATCCTTGCAAAAAATTCCTTGTTTGATCTACTAAAGACTTCACCAACCCATAGAGAAACCCTTTTTAAACTCTTAAGTGAGAAAATTGTACCATAAGATCTTAGTCTTACTAATATTACTAATGTTGTAGAATCCATTGACATAAATTCTACTATGATATCCTTTTATAAATATTATATTCCACCTCCTTCTTGTTAGTCTCACAATGACACTGAGAGGGGGAGGTGAATCAGTGTGGCTCTTTAAAACTTAAAACTTCAACTCTTAAAGCCAAAACAATGAAAACTTAAAACCACATAAAGAAAATATAACAAGAAAGCATTCCACAACACACGATGTAACGAGGTTCACCAATTTGGCTACTCAAAAATGACTGTTTGGACTCTCATCCAAATCCAGCCTTTGCAAAATACCAATTTTACAATCAATTTACTAGCACCCACTGGAAGGAGCACCAACCCCTAATTTATCTACACCAACAGAAAGGAGCACCAACCCCTAATTCCAAGAACCAATAGAAAGGAGCACCAAACCCTAATTCCAAGCACCAACTTGGACTGCAATTTTGAAACTATAAGATTGACATAAAAATACCTTCACTTATACAAGACCCTGACTAGTCTATTGCTAACCCAACCTCTCTCGTTATTCACCAAAATACCACACACACTTAAGGCTCTGCTTACTGCTCTTTTATGGCACTCACGAATCTACTTAACGCTCTCTTACGACACTCTTCCAACCCTATTTTTGCAACACTTTCACTCTTTTTCAATAGCTATAATTCTCCATGCAAACCTCATTTTATAACAAAGTTCTGACTCTATTTTTAACTTCCATATTTTCACATACAACTTATTAATATAAACTTCTATATGTAACTCCTTTATCACATAGTATTCTCTCATGCAACCTATTAATAGTTACGGCTCTTTGTTTGGTCTTCGACTGATGACTTTCAGTTTAACCGCCGCTCGATGATTTCACTTTGTAACTGGCCTTGTAACTATTGTTCTAACTTCAGTTCACTGTTCTTATTTTAGCTACATGATTTTTCTCTGATAACTGCACTTGTAACTGTCGTACTAACTTCAGTTAACTCTTATTATTTTAGCTGCATGATTTTCTTCTACAACGGCCCCTGTAACTGTCGTATAACTTCAGTTAACTATCACATATCTTATTTCGGTTGGGTTCTCTTCTTAGCTCATGTTAAAATGACCTGTCATGAAATCGTGACACTTTTGCCTCTTTGTCCTCTTCTCGGATTTCTCCTGCGAAAACACAACATGTCGCGATATCGCGACACTTTCGCCTCCTTGCTTCTTTTCTTGGCTTGTACCCACAAAAACACATGTCACGATATCATGACACTTTCACCTCCTTGCTACTTTACTTGGCTTGTACCTTGCAAAAACACACCATGTCACGATATCGTGACACTTTTGCCTCCTTGCTACTTTACTTGGCTTGTACCCGTGAAAACACAACATGTCACGATATCATGACACTTTCACCTCCATACTCTTCCTCTTTACTTTTGTCACGATATCGCGACACTTCTGCCTTATTATTTTCTCTCTCCTTTAGTTGCAAAAATGCGACATGTCGCGATATCGTGACACTTTTTCTCCTTTGCTCTTTCTCTTACCTTCGGGTCACGAAAACGCGACATGTCACGATATCGCGACACTTTTTCTCTTGGAATCTCTCTCTTACAATATGTCACAAAATCGTGACACTTTTTCTTCCGTACAATCTCTCTTGCAATATGTCGTGAAATCACGACACTTTTTCTTTCGGACTCTCTCTCTTGTAATATGTCGCGAAATCGTGACACTTTTTATTTCGTACAATCTCTCTTGCAATATGTCGTGAAATCATGACACTTTTTCTTTCGTACAATATCTCTTGCAATATGTTGCGAAATCACGACACTTTTTATTTCGGACTCTCTCTCTTGCAATATGTTGCAAAATCGCGACACTTTTTCTTTCGTACAATCTCTCTTGCAATATGTAGCGAAATCATGACACTTTTTTTTTTTGGACTCTCTCTCTTACAATATGTCACGAAATCGTGACACTTTTTCTTCCATACAATCTCTCTTGCAATATGTCGTGAAATCGTGACACTTTTTCTACTTGCCTTTTTCTCTTCCAACATGTCGCGAAATCACGACAATTTTTCCTGCTTGCACTTTCTCTTCGAACATGTCACGAAATCATGACAATTTTTCTTGCTTGCACTTTCTCTTCGAACATGTCATGAAATCATGAAAATTTTTCTTGCTTGCACTTTCTTTTCGAACATGTCATGAAATCGTGATAGTTTTTCTTGCTTGCGCTTTCTCTTCGAACATGTCGCGAAATCGCGATAGTTTTTCCTGCTTGCGCTTTCTTTTCGAACATGTCATGAAATCACGACAGTTTTTCTTGCTTGCACTTTCTCTTTGAACATGTTGCGAAATCACGATAGTTTTTCTTGCTTACGTTTTCTTTTCAAACATGTCACGAAATTGTGACAGTTTTTCTTGCTTGCGCTTTCTCTTCGAACATGTCACGAAATTGAAACAATTTTTCCTGCTTGCTCTTTCTTTTTGAACATGTCGCAAAATCACGATAGTTTTTCTTACTTGCGCTTTGTATTCAAACATGTCACGAAATCACGATAGTTTTTCTTGCTTGCACTTTCTTTTCGAACATGTCGCGAAATTGTGACAGTTTTTCTTTCTTGCTCAACATGTCGCGATATTGCGATAGTTTTCTTCCTTGTGATTTTTTTTTTATTTTTAGCATATGGGCCACTTCGATATTTTGGAAAATCACTATACATACTCTGAAGAACCTCTTAACTCCTATCCACTGCATCAACTGTTCTTTCTGACTATTTTGGTAACAATGACAATACTGTTGCTACACCTTTCTCAACAATCTCCCCCTTTGGAATTGTTGGCAACACACGTGCAATTTCCTATAATTCTTCTCCCCCTTTGACAATAATACCAAAGGGCTACTGTAGACTCCCCCTGAGTCCATGCACAACATTCTCAGGCACAAATTATTATAGTTAGCAAAAATTACAAACATGAACAAAAAGATAATCAAATATATAAATGCTCCCCCTGAGAATGTGGTCCTGATAGCTAGTCAGTTCTTGGGAAGTGTGACCACTCCCAATTTATTGTGAAGGTACTCAAAAATTTCCTTGGGCAGCGGTTTTGTGAAGATATCCGCTACTTGCTTTGTATTTGGGACAAAATACAACTTAACCTCACCTTTCGCAACTTTCTCCTTCAAAAAGTGATATTGGATAGCAATATGTTTTGTGCGAGAATGCATAACTGGATTCTTTGAGATGTTAATGGCACTGGTGTTATCACACTTAACTAAAATTGGCTCACTGAAGTTAATGCCAAGATATTTCAAGGTTTGTTTCATCCATAAGACCTATGTACAAAATGTAGTTGCTGTAATATATTCTACCTCTGCTATGGATAAGGAGACTGACTCTTGTTTCTTACTGTGCCATGCGACCAACCTGTCTCCAAGATAGAATGCACCTCCATTGGTACTCTTTCTGTCATCGACACATCCTGCCCAATCTACATCTAAATATGCAATAAGGGTGAAGTCCTTACCTTTTGGATACCATAACCCATACTCTATAGTACCCTTAAGATATCAAAGAATCCTCTTTACTGCTATCACATGAGTCTCCTTAGGACTAGCCTGAAATTGTGCTACCATGCAAACTGCCTGCAAGATATCTGGTCTGGTAGCTATCAAATACAGTAGGCTCCCAATCATAGATATGTACATGGTTTGATCAACATCTAGAGATTTGTCATCCTTGCTTAACTTGCAACCTATCGTCATGGGAGTGCTAACAGGCTTACAATCCTCCATTGTGAACTTTTTTAGCATCTCTTTCACATATTTAACTTGAGAAATAAATATGCCCTTCTCATTTTGATGAATTTGTAGTCCGATGAAATATGAAAGTTCACCAATAATTGACATTTCAAATTCTTTCTGCATCTTATTTGCTAAATCTTTACACGACTCATCATTTCTGTTGCCAAAAATGATATCATCTACATATACAAAAAGGACAATGAGATGGCCATTCTCTGTTTTGACATACAAATTGCTATCCACCATACCTTTTTTGAACCCTTTTTTAGTAAGATAGTTGTCTAGCCTTGCATACCATGATTTGGGTGCATGTTTCAAGCCATACAATGCTTTCTTCAACTTGCAGATGAAGTTGGGATTATCATCGAGTTGGAAACCATCTGGCTGCTCAATATAGACCTCTTCTTCAAGTTTTCCATTCAAAAATGCTGATTTCACATCCATTTGATAAACTTTGAAATTCTTGTGAACTGCTAAAGCCAGAAACATTCTAATTGCCTCTAGTCTAGCCACTGGTGCAAAGGTTTCATCAAAGTCAACACCTTCAACTTGTGCATTGCCTTTACAGACCAATCTTGCTTTATTCCCGACTACCTGTCCATCTTCATTTAATTTGTTTTGAAAAATCCATTTAGTACCAATTATATTTTTATTTGCAGGTCTTGGTACTAACTCCCAGGTTTTGTTTTTCTCGATCTGATCTAATTATTCATTTATTGTTGTCATCCAACTTTCATCTTTGCTTTCTTCAACAACATTTTTGGGCTCAATGCTGGATAATAGAGAGTAGTTACTTACTACTCTTCTTCTTGTCTGAACACCAATTTTGGAGTCTCCAATTATTTGCTCTCTAGGATGATTTTTCTGCCAGCTACCTATTTTGAATTTTTTGTTTTCTTCCTCTTTTGAATCACTACTTAAATCATCTGAGTCAATTTTATGTTTCTTTTCCATTTTCTTTTTCTCATCTCCTTCAATAACCTCTTCATAAATTGGGTAGTTTTATTTATAGCTTATTTCTCGTTCCCTACCTTAATCAACTTTAACATCAGCACTTTCCACAATTTTCTTTAGCCTCTTGTTGTAGCATGTGTAGGCTTTGCTTTTTGTCGAATAGCCAAGAAAAATACCTTCATCAGCTCTATATTCAAACTTACCAAGATTATCTTCAGTTATTTTGATGTAACACTTACTGCCAAAAACTTTAAAGTATCTTGTTGTTGCCTTTTTATCGAATCACAGCTCATATGGAGTTTTGCTTTCATGCATCCTCAACATGCACCTATTTTGGATGTATACCATAGTATGGACTGCCTCTTTCCAAAATCTGTCTGCTATTTTGCTCTTAGTCAACATAGTCTGTGCCATTTCTTGCACTGTCCTGTTATTTCTTTCTACCACACCATTTTGCTGAGGTGTCCTTGCTGCTGAAAACTGTTTCCTAATCCCATATTTTTCACAGTACTCTACAAACTCCTCTGACATGAAATCTTCTCCTCTATCTGATCTTAAACATTTAATCCTTTCTCCTATTGATTCTCAACTTGTTTTTTGAAAATCTTGAACATCTCAAAGGCATCTGATTTAAGCTTAAAAAATAGTACCCATGTCATCCTAGAATAGTCATCTATGCACAACATAAAGTATTTGTCACCATTTATGCTTTGCGTTCTCATGGGTCCACATAAATCAGTATGTATTAGTTCTAAAGGTTTGCTTGTGAAGTACTCTTTTGTTTTAAATGTGGCTCTAGTTTGCTTCCCCTTTTGGCATGAAGCACAAATGCTATTTAATGGTTTTCCAATGGTGGGAATATCTCTCACTACCCTTTTTGAGCTGATTTTTACTAGATTGTCAAAGCTGATATGATCGAGCCTCTTGTGCCATAGCCAATTTTATTCTTCCTATCCAATCAAGCATGCTCCTTCTGAAGTCTCTGAGAGAGTATACAGGTTTCCAGATGTCCTTGATCCAGTTGCTATCAACTTTCCATAGTTTGTTGTTCTAACTTCACAACCCTGCTTCTTCAAAATTACTTCATGACCTCTGTCACAAATCTGACTTATGCTTAACAAGTTATGCTTTAGAGCAATCACAAACAAGACTTATTTTGACTTGATTTTTCTATCACTGATCTTAACTGATCCTTTGCCAACTATCTTAGCTCCATCATTATTTCCAAATTTCTAGAATCACCTTCATATTTCTATAACTTCTCAAATTTTTGTTTGTCACCTGTCATATGACTGGAGCATCCACTATCAAGTATCCATGGTGCAGATTTTTTCTATGCTTTAAATGTTGTCTGTACGATCAAGGATTCCTTTTCTTCCTTGGGTTGGTCCTTTTCTTTCCACTCTAATTTGATTATAGTTTTGGTCACTTGTTTTGACTTTTCTTTTTCAGTAGCTTGTGCATATTTTTCGAGAAATTTTCTATTTTATCTCAAACCATTTGGTTGAAATTTTTTTCCCTGATGTTTATTTGCTACAAATGTACTTCGACAATTTCTTGCAATGTGCCCAAAATTATGACAGTTATAACATTCTACTACATAATCCATCAATGATGAAAAAACATTTCTACTGGTAAAGTTCCTTTGTCCTACATTATACTTGCAATCTGAAATCTTATGTCCATAACCATTGCATTTAAAACAATAACCAGAAAAGGAATGAGTGAACCTGGGTGATGGTCTTTGCCATTTTGTAGTGGGAGCCATAAATATTCTTCTCCTTTGATGAGTGACATTGGTGAATCCATCATTGTCAATACTCCTCTCGTTCCTGGCATTATTGCTTTCTTTAGCATGATTAATTTTTTCTTGATCAACCCTGATCTTATCTTCATTCTTTATGGGTTCTACAGTTATGGCCTTTGATCCATTTGATGATTCTCCTTTGACGAAGCCTAAACCAAATTTGATGCTTGTAGTCCTTTGGTTATTTATAATCTTATCCAGCTTCACAGAACTTTCTTCAAGTTTTTGATAACAACTCATTTTTTGATTCATCTCTTCTAGTTGCATCCTTAAACCAACAATCTCTTCTTCTAGCTTGCTACACTCATCTATTTTCATAGTTAATTATACTTCGATATCTTCAGATATTTTCTTAAATTTGTCTATCTATACTTTCAAGTTGGTTATGATTTCATTGGTATCCTCAAGCTTTCTTTAAATTTTCTTATTATTTTTCATTTCTATACTCAGCTTTTTAAGTGTAGCGACCAACTCACCTTCCAGATCTACTTCAGTCTCAGCCTCAAGTTTTTTATCACATTCCAGTTTTTCCTCTATTTTTTATTCTTCGAATGCCATGAAAAGAGCTTCACCTGTTTCTTCTTCAGAATCCTCACTAGAGCTGTCTTTTGAAGGAATGACATTCTTGGATATGAAACTTTTCTTCTTGAAGTTGCCTTTTCTAAAATTTGGTTTCTTCTTCCAGTCACTTCTTTCTTGGTGTGAACCTTCATCACTTTTGTTTTTCTCATTAAAGGGACATTTAGCTGCAAAGTGCCCAATGCCTCCATAGTTGAAACACTTAAATGGTAGCTTTCCTCTATATTTTCCTTTTCCCCTTATTAGTTTCCAAACAAAGTTTGCTTCCGTTTCATCTGATGTCTCTTCTTCCTCGGATTCTTGTTTTGCTTTTATATTTTTATGTGCTTTAAAAGCAGCTTCTCTGTCTATGGGTTTAGTTTTTCCTATTCTCATCTCATATGTAGTCAAAGAACCATGCATCTCATCCATACTAAAAGTATTTAGATCTTTAGCTTCTTCTATTGCTAAAACTTTAGAATCAAATCTTTGGAGAAGAGATCTTAGTACCTTTTTCATGACGACAACATCTTCCATTTCCTCATCGAGTCCTCTAATCGCATTAATGATTCCATTAACTCTTAGCATGTATGCCTCTATGTTCTCATCGTCATTCATATTTAATGCTTCGAACTGAGCTTGATGCATTTGTAACTTGGCCTCCTTGATCTTATCGTCTCCTTCATGAATGCTCCTTAGTTTGTCACACATGTCTTTTGCTATTTTACAACTCATAATATTTATCAATTCACTGTCCACTAAACTGCACATGATAGCATTATTTGCTTTAGAGTTATTCTCAAATAGTTTCTTACGGACAGCATCGGTTGGAGGAGTGGTGGGTATTGTGTATCCACTGTCTACTGACTCCCAAATGTCGTATCCTAAAGCACACAGATATATCTACATCCCGAGTCTCCAAAATGCGTAATTAGTTCCATCAAACAATGGTTCTTTGTTTGATGAGAATCCTTCACCACCTACCATTGTCTCACTTCCAAGATCACCTTAGCCGATTAAGCTTATTTAGGAACTTGGTTTTGATACCAATTGTTAGTCTCACAATGACATTGAGAGGGGGGGTGAATCAGTGTGGCTATTTAAAAATTAAAACTTCAACTCTTAAAGCCAAAACAATGAAAACTTAAAACCACATAAAGCAAATATAACAAGATAGCATTCCACAATACACAATATAATTAGGTTCACCAATTTGGCTACTCCTCAAAAATGACTTCTTGGACTCCCATCCAAATCCAGCCTTTGCAAAATACCAATTTTATAATCAATTTATCAGAACCCACTAGAAGGAGCACCAACCCCTAATTTATTTGTACCAATAGAAAGGAGCACCAACCCCTAATTTATCTGCACCAATAGAAAGGAGAACCAACCCCTAATTCCGAGCACCAACTTGGACTACAATTTTGAAACTATAAGATTGACATAAAAATACCTTCGCTTATACAAGACCCTGACTAGTCTATTGCTAACCCAACCTCTCTCGCTATTCACCAAAACACCACACACACTTAAGGATCTGCTTACTACTCTTTTACAGCTCTCATGGCTCTGCTTAATGCTCTCTTACGATACTCTTCCAACCCTATTTTTGTAGAAATTTCACTCTTTTTCAACACCTATAATTCTCCACGTAGACCTCCTTTTATAACAAAGTTCTGACTCTATTTTTAACTTCCATATTTTTGCATGTAGCTTATTAATAGAAACTTCTATATGTAACTCCTTTATCACACAGTATTATCTCATGCAACCTATTAATAGTTACGGCTCTTTGTTTGGTCTTCGACTGATGACTTTTAGTTTAACCACTGCTAGATGATTTCACTCCGTAACTAGCCCTGTAACTGTCATTCTGACTTCGGTTCACTGTTCTTATTTTAGCTACATGATTTTTCTCTATAACTACACCTGTAACTATCGTATCGACTTCAGTTAACTCTTATTATTTTATCTGCATGATTTTCTTCTACAACGGCCCCTGTAACTGCCGTATAACTTCAGTTAACTGTCACATATCTTATCTCGGCTAGGTTATCTTCTTAGCTCACACCAAAATGTCCTGTCGCAAAATCATGACACTTTTGCCTCTTTGTCCTCTTCTCGGATTTCACCCACGAAAACACATGTCATGATATCGTGACACTTTTGCCTCCTTGCTTCTTTTCTTGGCTTGTACCCGTGAAAACACATGTCGTGATATCGTGACACTTTCACCTCCTTGCTAATTTACTTGGCTTGTACCCGCGAAAACATACCATGTCGTGATATCGTGACACTTTTGCCTCCTTGCTACTTTACTTGGCTTGCACCCACGAAAACACATCTCGCCATATCACGACACTTTCACCTCCGTACTATTCCTTTTTACTTTTGTTGTGATATCGTGACACTTTTGCCTTCTTACTTTCTCTCTCCTTCTTTAGTCATGAAAATGTGACATGTCACGATATCACGACACTTTTTCTCCTTTGCTCTTTCTCTTGCCTTCGGGTCATGAAAACGTGACATGTCACGATATCGTGACACTTTTTCTCTTGGACTCTCTCTCTTGTAATATGTTGCAAAATTGTGACACTTTCTTTTGTACAATCTCTCTTACAATATGTCGCAAAATCGTGACACTTTTTATTTCGGACTCTCTCTCTTGCAATATGTCGTGAAATCATGACACTTTTTCTTCTGTACAATCTCTCTTGCAATATGTCATGAAATCATGACACTTTTTCTTTTGTACAATCTCTCTTGCAATATGTCATGAAACGTGATACTTTTTCTTTTGGACTCTCTCTCTTGCAATATGTTGTGAAATCATGACACTTTTTCTTCCGTACAATCTCTCTTGCAATATGTCACGAAATCGTGACACTTTTTCTTTCGGACTCTCTCTCTTGCAATATGTTGCGAAATCGTGACACTTTTTATTTCGTACAATCTCTCTTGCAATATGTCATGAAATCGCGACACTTTTTCTACTTGTCTTTTTCTATTCCAACATGTCGCGAAATCACGACAGTTTTTCCTGCTTGCGCTTTCTCTTCGAACATGTCATGAAATCATGACAGTTTTTCTTGCTTGCATTTTATTTTCGAACATGTCATGAAATCATGACAATTTTTTTCTGCTTGCGCTTTCTTTTCGAACATGTCACGAAATCATGATAGTTTTTCTTGCTTACGCTTTCTCTTCGAACATGTTGCAAAATCGTGATAGTTTTTCCTGCTTGCACTTTCTTTTCGAACATGTCACGAAATCGTGATAGTTTTTCTTGCTTGCTCTTTCTCTTCGAACATGTCTCAAAATTGTGACAATTTTTCTTGCTCGCGTTTTCTTTTCAAACATATTGTGAAATCGCGACAATTTTTCTTTGCTTGCACTTTCTCTTCGAACATGTCATGAAATCGTGACAGTTTTTCCTGCTTACACTTTCTTTTCGAACATGTCACAAAATCGTGACAATTTTTCTTGCTTGCGCTTTCTCTTCGAAAATGTCATGAAATAGCGACAGTTTTTCTTGCTTGCGCTTTCTTTTCGAACATGTCACGAAATCGCGACAATTTTTCTTTCTTGCTCAATATGACGTGATATTGTGACAGTTTTCTTCCTTGTGATTTTCTTTTGATTTTTAGCATATGGGCCACTTTGATATTTTGGAAAATCACTGTACATACTCTGAAGAACCTCTTAACTCCTGTCCACTGCATCAACCGATCTGTCTTACTGTGTTGACAATAATGACAATACTATTGCTGCACCTTGCTCAACACTTCTATGCTTAGGAAATTCCTCTTGTATATTACATGTCATATTGGAATGCATTTTATTAAAAGAGTTTTCGTTGATAAAAATTCTACCTTGAATGTGTGTAGCCATAAATTTATCAATAGGATTGAGCTAAAAAAAAACTTAGAGAAATATAACATCATTATCATGGCATGTGATAACAATAAATGCAAGGCTATTGGGACTATAGTCTTCCCCTTGAAAGTAGGATTTCACATACTTAATATAGATAACCAATTTTGACATGTCTAGTTAGCTATATCTTCTAAAAAATAACTAGATAACATATCATCAATTAGAGACCTTTTCCTAACTAGATAAAACATCAATTTGAATACTTCTTCAAAAGTTCTACCAACGCTTTCACTTGACTTTAGCACTTTTGCAAAATATATATATTTCAGCATTTTGACAAGTCAGCATGACTATTGAGAAAAAGCGCTACTTGGATGAAAAAGTGCTACACTAGTGCTTTTGAAAAGTCCAATGCTTTTACAAACATGAGTGGAATCTTTATGGCACAAGCGAGAAGAATAGCTATTACTTCCTCCCACTCTCTAGTCTAGTCATGCATGTTACTTCCTCTCCTCAAGCCTACAAATTTTGAATTCCTTACCTTATGCAGATGGAATTTTTAATCCTCATTCCCTCCAAGGATCCTCCCCCAATATATTTAAATATATCCCATAGGAGAGGCATTCAACGAGAAATTCCAATATAGAAAAACTTTACCAAAATTTGCTCTCATTATATCTCTCTCACACACACATTCTCTCATTCTTGCACTTTTAGCATTTGAATCAATCGCGTGGGGCAAGTGAAGCAAGGAAAAGAGGCATCGCAGAAATAATTTCATCTTGGTAAAAAAAGGAAGCCTTGATAGGTAGTAAAATCCCTAGCTCCTTTTCTTTTCTATCTCCTTTTTTGGTTATTTGTGCATTTTCCTCTTGTTTAAGCCTTGCTAACACTTAATTTTCCATTTTATAGATGCTAATATTTATATTTCTTTTCATTTTACGCTTGTAATACCTATCTTGTATCTCTTTGACATTATATTATATGTCATTTTCTTCTATTTACAATATTTTATGCTTCTAATAATTTTATGCAGACTTATTACTAAATCACTATTATTCCTCTTTGTTTTTGCATTTTAATCACTAAATATATGCTATTATTTACATTTTAATCCATATACATTTATTTCATATATTATCATTGTATATCAGGATTATTTTGCATTTGCAATTATTTTGTTGTTCATTAATATCTTACTTGCAAACATAAGCACTTCATTTACATTCTAGTCTTATTTTTGCACTCTTTAATCATTACTCTCTATTAGATCTCATATCATTCAAATTTGTAGGTATATTTTTATATTTATGCTTAATTTGATCTTATTTATAGGTACAATAGCCCCTTCATCCATTATTTCCCCTTCACTTTTGCTAGTGTCATATTTATTCACTTATAGTTCACTCTTTGAGCTCAAATATATCTTAAATCACTATTGCAGGTCCTATTTGGATGTTGTAGCAACATATTGCTTATTTTAGAACACATCCATAAATATATCACCTTCAATTTGTTTAAATATTTTCTTAATCTTGAAGGGGCAAGAAGTAAGCAAAATTCCCCAAATGCAACAGATTAAAACAAACTCAAACAATAAATTATTAGTATGCTAAATATATATTGCACAAATATAAATAGTATAAGATTTAATAAATTTAAATAAATGTAAGGTAAGATAGAAATAAATAAAACCACATAAAAGACACCAATATTACATGGAAACCCTATAAATGGAAAAACCATGACCAAAATCGTATCTCCACTTTTGTATTATCTTCAACAAAATATACAAGCCTTTTTCCTCAAATGTGATTGGTGCAAATCACCAATATCTCAAGTAAAAAATAGTGTCTCATAGTTGGATCTACACACTTAGCTCTATAGTTCAATCAATAGTTCCCTCATCTAACACAAAGAGTTTATCTCAAATATATAGTTTGGGTTGTCCTCCCATTAGAGAATAGCCATGGAGAAAAACCTACATAACATATACCACATGCCACCAAAATCATGCCATATGCCATCACACCTATGTCACATGCCACCACACTCAATACCACGTTCCATCACACCTATACCACATGCCACCACACTCATGCCATATGCCAATATGTGTCCCACATATGCCACCACACTCAAATTTCATGCCATATCATCTTTGAATTTGAGTTGACTATAGTTAGACTATCTATTGGAATTATTTTAATGTAGTAATTGTAGGAATAAAATATTAAGGTGTAGGATAAAATAAATATAGGTATATATGTATTTTATCCATATACCTTAATATATATTAGTCTAACCTAGGTATATATATTAAATATAAATCAAATACCTATCTATTTAATTAATATTAAAGCCTAGATACCTAATTTTATTATTCACCTTTATACTTAGGTGAATTTACAATATAATCCTAATATTGGATTATTTGTTCCAACAATCCCTCTTAATATAATTTTGGGGTTATAATACAATTTTACAAGAGGTGAGGTTTCAAAGAACCAATTTTACCAAGGATAATATACTTTAGCAAATACTTCTTCAACAATGACATAGTAGAGACTCAAAGCTATGTGGCAATAGGTAAAGCATCATCCATCAACATGGATCTACAAAATAAAAATATGACATTAAGTTAGTAATCATATATATATAATATGACATGTAAATAAGGTTTTCATCAACATGGAAAATATCAATAATAAGTGGCACATATAACATACATCAACATGGATAAACAAGTGGCATACATATTCCATCAACATGGAAAATAACATCCATCAACATGGATAAATAAATGTCATATATATAAATTATGGCATGTAAATAAGGTTTCCATAAACATGGAAAACATCAATAATAAGTGGCATATATATATTCCATCAACATGGAAAACATAACATCCATAAACATGGATAAATAAGTGGCATACATATTCCATAAACATGGAAAAATAGCATCCATCAACATGGATAAACAAATGGCATACATATTCCATCAACATGGATAAATAAATGTCACACATACATATTTCATCAACATGGATAAATAAATGACACACACACACATACATATTCCATCAACATGGAAAAAATATAACATCTATCAACATAGAATTCATAAAACCTTAAAAAATACTTAAAATAATTGACATCACATGATATTATGCATTACTCCCCCTTGAGGGTAATTATTTTAGGCCTAGTTTACTTCTAAAGTAAGAAAAATTAGATTCTACTAATGGTTTTATGAAAATATCATAAATATTCTCATTTGTGGGTCAACATACGAGTTTAATTGTCCCATATAATACCTTATACCTAATTAAGTGTGCTTGATTATCAATGTATTTTGTCCTTTGATGCATACCATGATTCTTTGATAAATCTATTGAAGATCGGTTATCAAAAAATATTGTGATAGATTTATTATTGTTAAAAACATTTTTTGTTAGCATTTTTTGAAGCCAAATGGCTTCTTTACATGCTAGAGTAGCACTTCTATACTCAACCTCAGTTGAGGATAGTGCTATGGTTGGTTGTTTCTTACTATACCAAGAGATCATACCTGATCCCAAGGAGAAACAATATCCACTTGTGGATTTTCTTTCAACATTATCCATAGCATATCACTATCTCAATATCCAAACAAATTTACATGAGAATTAATTAAATATTTCAAAGCTAAATTAGTAGTTCCACTTAGATTTAAGTATTCTATAAACAACATTAATATGAACATCATAAAGCTTATGGATAAATCTAGCCATTACATTAATAACACAAGCAATATCATGCCTATAATTAGTAAGATAGATTAAACTACCTATAAGTTTCCTATATTGAGTTTTATCTATAGACTTTAGAATCTTCATTAATTTTAAAATTGCTAGAAACCATAGAGTAGAAACACATTTGTAATTTTTCATTTTAAACCTTTGAAATATTTCTAATATATACTTAGATTGAGAAATCATAATCTTATGGGATTGTTAGTAGATTTGTAAGCCTAAATAGTAATGCAACAAACCAATGTTAGTCATTTCAAATCTATTTAGTAATTTTTTTATATATTTCAATCATACATTCATTTTTCCTATTAAAATTAAATCATCTAAATAAAACAATGATAGTAATACTATTATTTTACCTAGAAACATACAAATTCAAATCACTTATTAAAACCAATTGAATAAAAATACTTGGAAACCTTATCATACCAAGCTCTTGGAGATTTCTTAAGTCCATATAGGGATTTATTTAATCTACAAACATAATTTAGCTTTTCTAGGTTCTCAAAGCCTTGAGGTTAAATCTTAATATCTAATTTGTCTTTAATAAATGCACTCTTTACATCTAATTGATAAAATTTCCAATTAAAAGTAGCATCTAATGCTATTATTTATCTAATTGTAAGCATTTTAGCAACCAGAGCAAACTTTTCCTCATAATCTACTTCATAATTTTGTGAGAAAACTTTTGCTACTAATCTAGCCTTATGTTTGTCAACTTTTCCTAAAGAATTTAACTTAAGTATAAATACCCATTTACAACCTATTACATTTCTCTTTTAAGGACTTGGGACTAAATTTTATGTATCATTTTTGATAAGAGAATTGAATTCTTGTTCCATATATTTGATCCAATTTGGATCTTTTTTAGCTTGATTATAGGTTTTAGGTTCATTAAAATTTTGATTTTTAGACATTAAGGTTATAATTTATTTTTGTCTTCTAGTTATATATTTGTACATTTCACTAAATGGAAAGTTTTTGGTTGTTTTATCTAACCATTTTGGTCTTTTAGTTTGATTTTCTAAGGGAGAATTTTCATCAATGCTAAAAGAACTAGATTTATATAAAGTAGACTCATCAAATGTGACATCCCTATTCACAAATATAGTCCTACTATTAGGTTATATAATCTATATCATTTGGATTAATTATCATAACCTACTAACACATATTTCAAATATGTATCATCTAATTTTCTAATATCATTTGAATTATTATGATATGCATAAGAAATGCACCCAATTACTCTCAAATGTTTAATTGATGGTTTTCTTTGAAACCAAGCCTTAAATGGAGTGACTCCATTTAGTGCCTTAGTGACACACCTGTTAAGAAAATATACAGAAGTAAAACAACATTCAACCCATAAGAAATTAGGTAAATTTTGGAGGAAATTCCTTGACATATTTGTAATGGACCTATTTTTCCTCTCAACAACCCCATTTTGTTGGGGTGAATATGGGTATGTGAATTGTCTTGAAATGCCCATTTCAAGATAATAAGCATAAAAATAATTACTCACATACTCTCCTCCATTATTATTCCTTAAGACTTTTATGGAGGAAGAGGTTTTATTTTCAACAAGTTCCTTAAAAGTTTTGAAATATTCAAATACTTGAGACTTTTTTTTCAAAAAATAAATCCAAGTGTACCTTGAAAAATCATCAATAAAAGTTAAAGAATATAAAAATTCACTTAATGATTTAACTTTAAATGGACCCATAAGGTCAGAATGGACTAATTAAAATATTTAAGAATATTTAAAAGAATTTTCACCAAACTTAGTCCTAGGTTGCTTGGATAAAATGTAAGCCTCACAAAGTCCACTAGCTTCAATTTTAGGAAGACTAGTTACCATGTTTTTTTTAAACATGTCAATCATACTTCTATAGTTTAGATGTATTAATATATTATTCCACAATTTAGAATTATTGTCAACATACATGGAAAGGCAATATTTACCTAAAATTAGATTTGGATATAATACATACAAGTTGTTGGAAAGCATACCTTCTCCAACAATCTCTCCCATATTATTTTTATGATGCACCTATTGTCATAAAATTGAATGCTTCTTTCTTGAGAAGCCAATTGCCTTATATAAAGTAGGTTAGTTGCAAGATTAATAACAAACAAAACATCATTATATCCTTCTCTACCTATCTTAACATTTTCAATTCCTCCTACAACAAATTGGGAATTGTTCCAAATAGTAACTACATCAATGTAATCTAAGTTTAATGAAGTAATTTTGCAAAACATAAGAATAAACTACAACTTATTTTTCCAAAAAAAATCATATTCAAATACCTTTAATGTTAAAAATTACAAAAAAGGGATATCATGCGAATCCCACCACCAAAAAAATTAAAAATTAAAAATAGGGGGGCGACCCTCTAGGCTTGCCACCCCTCGTTTAAATATTATTTTATTAAAAAATAATCAACATGGGGAAGGCTCAAGGCCCCCTTGTCACCCTATGTAGCCTCAAGGGTTGTTGTCAACCAACACACTATGTTGTTGATAGGCTACCAATGGCTTACGTTTGGCCACGACTTGGCTATCATTGGACCACCACCCTAGCTATTGTTGATAGCCTATTAGGCCATTGATATGCAAACTAGGGCCTGATATTAGTTAGCCATGCATCCTATTATAAGGTAGATCATATTGAAAAATAAAATTTTAATAAATTAACAACTTATTAAATTAAAAAATTGTAAGGTGGGTTGCATCAAAAAATAACTTTTAAATAATTTTTTTATTTTTATTTTACATGGTGGAATCGGTAGCCTCCACGAATTCAGAACTTTTAAATAAATTAACAACTTATTATTATTTTTTAAATTTAATACAATATTTAAATGAAAACCATTTAAATATATAAAAAAAAAGAACCCCTTTTCTCTAATTTTTGTATTAAAAAACAAACCCTCATATATATATATTAAAAAAATTATATCATTTAAAAAAATCAATAAACGAGGGTTTTTAAATAGAATCTAACATTAAATTTATACAAAAGATAAAAAATTACTAAAAGCTAAATTTAGCGAACTCACTAAAGATGAACCTAGGCTCTAATACCAAATGAAGGGGAGAAACTAAGCAAAATTCCTCAAATGCAATGGATTAAAACAAACTCAAACAACAAATTATTAGTATGTTGAATATAAATAGCATAAAATTTAGTAAATTTAAATAAATGTAAGGTAAGATAGAAATAAATCAAACGATATAAAAGACATCAATATTACATGGAAACCCTGTAAGGGAAAAACCACGACCAAAATCATATATCTACTTTTGTATTATCTTCAAAAAAATATACAAGCCCTTTATTTCTCAAATGTTATTGGTGTAAATCACCAATGTCTCAAGTAAAAAATAGTGTCTCATAGTTGGCTCTCCACACTTAGCTCTCTAGTTCGCTCAACAATCCACTCATCCAATATAAGGATTTTAGCCCAAATATATAGTTTGGGTTGTCCTCCCATTGGATAATAGTCACTGAGGAAAAAATTTGCATGTGCCACCATATTCACGCCTTATTTTACCACACTCATACCACATGCCATCACACCTATGCCACATGCCACCACACTCATGCCACATGCCATTATGTGCCCCACACATACCACCACATTCAAGTTTCATGCCATGTAACTTTTGACTTTTTTTTAATAAGGTATGTGTGGCTTCTATTGGGGATTACTCCCATTATGAAAATAAAACATTGCATTGCTCTCATTACATTTATAATAAGTTAATTAAATCATATCCACATTTATCTTTCTATCAGAGATATTCTTCATTTACCTTTTTATCAAAGATATTCTTCATCTTCCTCAAACTTCTAAGTTTTCACAATAAACTCCTTTTATATCAAATACCTTAAAACATTTAAATTATATCAATAAGAAATTCAACACTACGAATGGCTAAAGTATGACATATCACCTTACAACATCATGGAATTTTATACATTATATTAATATAGCATAATATTTATTCTAATCCATCTAATGAAATTAAGAAATATGTAGTATTATTCTTACCTTTTATTTTCTCAAATAATATACAAAATAGAGTGACACACTTACAATTGATAATACCCATTGTATACACAATAGAATATCATGATAACATCTCATAACATCCATTATAACAAACCTATTGTATCGATTTTCCTACAGTATAAAAGCTTCCTATATTCTATAATACATTTTTCTAGATTGTGTTAGATTTATCTTTTATGTTTGAGCTTCTATAATATCATTCTATAACATATAGGTGCCAATACCTAGTCTTGTAAGTTGACCTCCATAATAATAGTTCTTAGGCCATTGGTGTGTAGATTAAGTGGTATTAGAGCTAGCTTTTGATATAGTAGAGAGAGAGATAAGAGAAAGCACTTATCATTTGCTCCCTGACTCCTCATTCTCCCTCATACTATTTTATAGAAATCCTTGTCCAATGCAAGGACATTCTAGTAGCTCCATCCTTGATATTTGTCCACCTGCATCCTTGGTGCAAGACATAAAGTGTCATACTACATTATACATTCAAGTACACTAAAATATGTTGCCACTACAAAGATCCTCAAGCAATGGTAGAGTCAACTCAACATAAGAACAAAACCTTGGACATCAAAAATTTGATTTGAGATGCTTTAAGGTTATGAAGAAACACTTTGTAGTGGTATTTTGTGATCTCATTTTTATCGAAGAACCCCACCTAAAACAATCCCTTTTGTGCCATAATAGATCAAAGGACCTTAGAATGTAGATAACAATATTTACATTCTAGTAGTTTTAGGGTAGATCAATATCAAAAAGTTGGTCACTTGGATTCTATAATTAGAGGTATACTATATGTATGATCCTAGAAAATATGCACCTAAGCTATTGCATCATTAATACCAAGAATAAAGCAATAAAGCATGTATAACAATGAATTAAAAATGATGTGAAGCTTTCTTTTATTAAATCATGATGAATCTTGGTTACAAGTAGGTCCCTCTTAGGGATACCAAAATCTTAATACAATGAATACAATATTTTGAAGCCCCTAAACAAGGGTGGTACAATCCATAGGCTTTATAGATTCGACACGAACTACTTAAGGTCTTATGTTTACGTTATTCTCACTTGCTTTGGGAAAATTGATTTGAAAGTGCCTTGAATCTACTAAGAATTTATATCCTGCATGCAAGAAACAACAAAACACAATTAGGAGCATATGAGGCCTCTCATGATGAGGCTAAAGAAAACATAAAGACTTGTAAATATGCTTACAAAATATCTAAATTACGATAAAGCATGCTTGCAAAATAGTAAATATAATCAATCTAGTACATAATGTGCAATGAAAGCATGAAATAGAATTAATCTATGAAGAATGATGAAAAAGAGGAAGTATTACCAAAATAAGGGCAAAGCTACCTCAAATTCTACTAATTAACCAAGTAAATGTATAAATGGAAACTAATATAAGATAGATTAATCTATTAGCATGAATGAAATTGAAATCCTATGGCTAAAACAGAGGGAAAAGAGCTTCAAACCCTAGCCACAGGTTTTAAGCACAGTTGGCTCTGTTATCCACGATTGAAGGAAAATCATTCTTTCTCTTGTACCAAAGGCATGAAACTCCTAATTCCTTTGAGCAATTTATGATCAAGGGTCACCTCGTTGTTCTGAAATAGGTTGGTAGTGAATTCCAGTCGAATTTGCAATGGAGGTGGTTCAATTGGCAAAGCTTTCTCCTCAAGCTCTTGAGATCCTCATTGCTTCAAATGCAGTCATCATTCTTCCAATGGATAGCATGTAGACACTCCTTAAGGGTTGTATGTGGCTCTCCAATTTGGTAGGGCTTCACTACAATGCAATCAAAATTTTCTTTAGGGTTTTCTATTCAAAATTGGGGTCTTAAATAGACTCCCAAAATCCTTGCTCTAGCTTGATGGAGAAACCACGAACAAGAATTTGTGGTTGAGAGGAAGCTTCTGGATGCTTCCAAGTCCAAACCTCTTTCAAAAATATTACAAATGGCTATTGCAACTAATTTTTCTTATCTTTGGTAGCCCAAGTTTTTTACAAGGCTAGCCATAATTGCTCAGTGTAGCTAGGACCCTAGTCATGGTTGCCAACCATAGTTAGGGGGAAGGCTTCCTGTAGCTGCTATTGTCATTAGTGGCTAGGATATTAGCTATGGATGCCATCCATGGCTAAGGTTTAATAGGCCTAGGATGCCTAAATTGAGTGGTTAGAACCACTACTTGGTATTGGAAAGGTCCAAGGTCATTCATATGGTCTACAAAGATGTCCATATGAGTAGTATCCTAAACATGACATGTTTTAGGTGTCTACAAATACCCCTTTTGGGATGCGTTGTGGGAAAACATGATGTTGAGAAAAAATAGACCACCTAAAGCCATGTTATAGGTTGATTGATGATCATTGAACTAATCAACATTAGATACCCCAATCATGAAAATACCACACATCATTGAATCAATACCTTCAATGAGTTGAATAACTTGATTCTGGTAAGCTTAAGTTAAAATCCTAGCCTTGATAGCAATTGGGAGATAAGATTAAGTCTAATACTAGCCTTGGTAGCATTTAGGAGATAATATTAAGTCAAATCCTATTCTCGGAGGCCATTAGGAGATAATCTTAAGTCTAATCCTAGCCTTGGTGGAAATTAGGAGATAAGCTTAAGTCAAATCCTAGCCTTGGCATCAATTAGGAGATAAGATTAAGTCTAATCCTAGCCTTGGTGATAATTAGGAGATAATATTAAGTCAAATCCTAGCCTTGGAGGCAATTAGGAGATAAGCTTATTGGTTTGCTTGAATTTTATTTTGATCTTTTGCTTATTTGCCCCAAGCAAGGAGGGTGTATGATTGTCTTTGGCAATGATTCTTGAATGAATGCACTTAGCAATGATTGAGTGTTTAATTGTTGATTTTGATTATGAAGTTGATATTATGACTACCCCCTCAAGTGACGAGTCGATGAGGGTAAGGATAAGTAATTAAAGTGATGAGTCACTTGACCAAGATGAATGGTTTGGATGGTTCAAGACTTTTGCATATTTTTGTATGGTAAGTCCTATTATAGTTGTGATTTCAATCATTAATAGTAATTGTACATCACTATCCCATGAAGCAGTTTGGATGTAATGGACTTCTTAGGAAATAAATATGATAGCAATTCCAATTAATCTTGTGCTAAATCACTATGTTCGATGATTTGCTGAAAACTGTCATAGAAGAAATGAAATGAATACCTTGTTCCCGTGGGGTAGTCCAGTCACCATGGCCTTCTTCAGGATTGAAGTGAAGACATTTTAATTTAGCGATGACTAATTTACCCCAAATGGCCTTATGGTGATTTACTCATCTTATCGAATTGCATGGAGCGCAAGTCGCTACAACCACCAAGTGTATAGGGTAAATAACTAGATACATGGTGCATTTGAACTTTGATTTATTTTTTAATTTTGAAAATTTTGAAATTTTGGACCTGTAGATATTTATTAATGTCCATTATGAAACTCCTTATGATGAGAAAATATGTGCATTTATGACTTGAATGAAAAGACCAAAGGTTTAGACTTCTTTGGAGCTTTTTGGTAATGACCAAAGGACTGGGGTGTCTTTGGAGCCTTTTGGGATTGAATATAGTGAGGCAAAGGGTGCAACCTTTTGAAACCAAGAAATTGATTATTAATTGATGATGGGATTACATTATGTTGTTGATTAGGAAGGTTTGCTATCTTAAGTTATCCCATGTTGCTTGATTGTTTGATTGTTTATTATGGGGATGTATGATATTGATAATGCCCCAGTTGATGTTTGTAAATATTTTTGTTTTGATTTTATGTTATGGATGCAATAATGAATGCAATGCCTACATGATGATGTGATTATGCTATATTTATGCAATGTACGAATGACATGCACTAGTTATATGATATATTTTTTATTAGATGCCATGATCTATATGTATAGATGGACTATATTGTATGCATATGGATGTAATGCTTTTTGTTAAATGCATGTTTAATTTATTTCAATTGTGGATGCATTTAATCTATGTGCTATGATATGATAGATGATGTATGTAATGTGATGCATTAATTACATTAGAAATGAGCTAATACAAATGAACCTGTATGCTTTAATAAATTAAAACATAAGGAATGAATCTAATGTGTGTTTACAAACTAATGGATGACACCACAAAATGTATAAAAATCATGAATGTAAATGGTAACTCTTATCATAAGAATTAATCATTTAAGCATCCAAATGTGATATGAGATGATTTGTTGCTATAAGGGATTTTTGAGGTTTTCCATGAGACTCAAACACCCTAGTTGACTAATAAAAAGTTGTATAATGACTATATAGGACTCTTGAAAGATAAAAGTTTTTGTGATGAAGACCAAGATATTAATTATCCCTGTGTGTACAAATGAATATATTAGATGAGACATAAGACTACCTCATTTCCATATGGGATTCATTCAACCCATTTTTATAATGAGGATCACCAAATGTTCATCATGATCCTAAGTTTAGACGTAGTTGTACTAGACTACTAGGTAATACAAGCCACCTAAAACTAGATCACTTGTAAATTGCTTAGAACTACCCCAATGCCAGGTGGGATTCATTCAACCCATTGTTGTATTGGGTATCACTCTATGGCTTCGATTACTAAACATTTCATGGATTCAAGCTCTTCACCCCCTTATTTTCTTCACATTTATTGGGATACTTGCTCATGTTTAGTGATGAAAATCACTATTTATTTTGATTTTTTTTTCTTTTGTTTTGAGCAAGGGATTTGTTTTGATTTTGTGATTTTTATTGTTTTGTATGAAAGAAAGGTATTTCTGTGGCTAGGAGGGAGCTTTTCCTTTTATCAATGATAAAAAATCTAGACCATGCAATGAGAAAGTAAAAACCGTTCGCTTAAGGTGACTAGGACCACTTTGTAGTGTTCATATTTCTTTGTCCTAATTAGGATTGTTAATGTGTTTCATTAGTGATGGGATTTTGACATATGCTAGGTGCTATAAAAAATAGATCTCATATTCAAAAGCAAAGCAAGCTTTCTACAAAATCTAAGAATATCACTAGGTATGGTTGAATGACCGAAAAACCCTAGTATATTCCTTATAGCAACAGGAGGGGTTGTGTTGAAAAACACAATTACTCATAAGGGTGATGGATGATGATGATGAATAGATGCATGATTAGGATACAAACATGGTGTTGTTTGTAGGATTGCAAACATAATATATTCTAATGCAAGTGCAATGGATGGACAGGCCTAATGCAATGCAATTACATGAATGTATCTACAAACTAAACATGCAATACAAAATGTAAATGTTTTTATATTTTTATGTTTTCAATTGTTTATGAAATTTTATAAATTTTTCAATTTTTTTTGAAATTTTATGATTTATTTGAATGTCTTTTATTTTTTGATTTTTCAATTGTTTTTGAAATTTTATGATTTTTTCAATTGTTTTTGAAATTTTATGATTTATTTGAATGTTTTTGATTTTTTGATTTTTCAATTATTTTTGAAATTTAATGATTTTTTCAATTGTTTTTGATTTTTTATGATTTATTTGAATGTTTTTTAATTTTTTGATTTTTCAATTGTTTTTGAATTTTTTATTGTTTTATGATTTTTCTTGAATTTTATGTTTTTTAGGAGGAAGGTACACTACCTTAGGTACCCCTAGTGTGTGTGCCACTCAATGAAAGTGAGAGAGGTGCGATACATTTGGAGGTCTCACTTTGCTTCATTGATCATGATGTGGATGATGGGGAAGGTGTGACACCTTGAAGACCCCCAATGTGCATTGTGTTTGATGTATTGTGATTGGCTTGGCTAGGAGGAGTAGTAGAAATTGATCTACCCTACTGTGATGTGTAATTATTTGCACTGCTAATGTCTTGAGATACAAAATGAGTAAATATGATACATTGGATGAAGCTACAGGTTGCTTAGATTGATTTAAATATTCTTGTTTCTCTGTTACAACACTGATAATTCCCACAAAATCTTGGGGAGGTATATTGATATGCAATTGATTTGGTTGCTCAACTTTATTGACAGGTGTTGTGTTTGCTTCATGTGTGGTCAAGGGGTCTTGGAAGAATCCTATTTGAAGTTCTTGCTTTTCGATCATATCTTGTACTAAATCTCTAAAGGTATAACATGTATGGATGTCATGACCCCTTTGTCGATGGTAAACACAATATAGATTTTTCTTGTGCACCTTTGATCTACGCTTATTAGGTTTCAATGGATGGATCTCTGAAAGATTGATTTTTCTTGCTTCACATAATCAATCAAATATCGATGCTAATATCTCTGGTAAATTAGTATATTATCATTATGGCCGATGTTGTTGGCCTTGTAGCTGATTATGTTACGTATGATTTTGGTCTAGAGGAGGTTGAGCTTGGTAATTATTCTGCATTGGTAGAGGCAGTGTGACCTGGTTTGAGGATTCAAGGATACTCAAAACAACTTGATTGACTGAGGCCACATTTTGTTGCATGTTGCCACCTATAATATTCTTATGTGGCCATTCCATTTTGTGGAGTTGGATATCACCCTCCTATATCTTGATTGCCTTAATGACCTCAGCCTGTGCTAAGGCCTCCTCGAATGTTTGATATTACTGTAATTGCAAGAGAAGTGATATTTATTTTGAACAACTTCTCGTAAACATCCAGATGGGTTTCATTGTGGATAGGGTGAAAGGTAATTTTGACATCACCCTCCACTTATTGCCATACTCAATGGCTGTATCATCGTCAAGTTGACAAAGGCTAGCCAAGTCAGTTAAGTTTATTTTTTCCTTAGCACTAGAGGCAAAACGTTGCAAAAATAGCTCAACCAATTGCTCAAAGGTGTTAATGCTATGATGTGGTAGATTATTATACCATTCCAAATCATCCCTAGCTAGTGTTGTCATAAATAATTTTCACATCAAGGGGTCATTATATTGAAAATAGAAGCACATATTGATAAATATTATCATGTGCTATTGTGTATCTTCATCATATTTGAAATTTTCAAGTGTAGGCATATTGAAATTCGGTGGTTATGTTTGTCAAGACACTGAGGGATGCAAAGGTTGATTGCTAAGCTAATTTAGCATAGGTTTTTCATAAACCAATATTTGATTTTGTTTTTTGAATGGATTTATCCGATTAGCTAGCACTTTGTATGGCCTTGATGAAATGATATGATCTTCCTCTCGTCACCCTTGATTAGGTAGAGAGGGCAACTTTTGATGTTGAGGTGGATGATAAGTATAATCATTAGGTACCTCAACATAACTGGATTAAGGGTAAGTCTCTATTTCTTCTTGATGTTCCCATTGAGACTCTACATATGATTCCTCCTTGTATTGATCTTGGTACTGTTGAGGAGTTTGAGATTTTTGATGATAACAAAATAATGACCTTTGATGTTGAACATGATTTTGGCATGGTTGAGGGAAAATATTTTGAGATTTCATCGAGCGCCTTATGCGTTTTTGCATCCTTTGGCTGCTAGGTGTAAACACCACTTTATGTAATGCATTTTTTACTTGCTCTTGTTGTATCTTTCATTGATACAAACTTTGTAGGTGTGCTCATTGTGAGTCCACCCATTTTTTATTTAATTGTTGTTGATCTAACTAGAGTTGATCCATATCTTGTTGTTGGTTAAGATGTGGCCTCAGTGCCTGATGTGTATGATCCTATTGTTCAGTTGTATGGGGGCTATGTAACCTTGTATTTGAAATATGAATGGGTAAATCATGTCTTTTCCCCCTAGTAGGATCTATTACTTGTTTTCCATGCTCATTAAAGGTTGCATTGACTTGATATTTTGAGTTATGAGTGGGCTCTATATAGTTTGACGATGTAGAGCCACAATGTGGTTGCCCTACATACTCTTCACGAGGTGTAGGAGGATGACTTGGATCCTCTTCCTCATATATGAAGAAAGACTCATATTCAGATTATATGTTAGCTCTGTATATTCAGACTGCATATAAGAAAAATGTGCATATGCAAAATGCTCTCTATGAGGAGTAGGGGGTGGCTTGCTTGACTCGATAGGGTGGTTTGCTCACCCAAGCTAGGCCATGGTGTATGTTCATGGTCATTTTTTGATTGGTGTATAGAGCAAGTTGGGATGCAAACTTGTGATATTGAACTAATAGGCTCCTCAGTGGGCAGATTGTTCCTTATATAGAATTCTATCAGGGTGTTCCAGTCAGGATGGTTTCTTGGAGGACCTTTGGGTGCCTCCCTAATAGGGATATCTTGAAGGTTTAACCCCCTATATATGGTACTAATGTTATGATAAGACATATGATTCCATTCAAGGATGGACATGTCATTTGGACTGGTTTGGATATGTTTAGTGGTTATGGAACCTGATTCCCTCTCTAGATTGGAGGTCTTACCATGGGAGGTCCCTCGACCATTTAGAAAAGTTTTTGGCTTCTGAAAAATATTGTGGGTGTTAAATATCAATACAATCAATGCGATGATCTAATCACAATGAGCTATAACTCAAAAAAATGATTTTTGGGTCAAAATTTGTATTTTTGGAATATTTGGCCAACCGGGGCTCATGGAAAAAATGACCAATTTATGGAATTTTTGGGAAAATTTGAGAAATAAAGAGTTAGGAATCAAAATTTATGTGAGAGGTATGCAATGGGCTAACTAAGACAACAAATATTTTTTGATATTTTTTGGAGTTTTCTAGGGCTTTTTATGACTGTTTTAGTGCAATTTTCCCTATTTTTGGCTTAAAAATCACTCAAAATAGAGTAATCATAAAACCAATATAAATTTTTTGTTATAGCTCTATTTTGCACAATTTTTTATTTGTTGGATGTAGAATCATAAAATCACATATTTTTTTTTGTTTTAAAAATTAGGGTTAGGGTTTCAGATCAAGTATCTTATGTTGATTACCTAAACAATAAAGAAACACATAAAGTAGACAATGTGATTATCTCATTTTTATAGATTCTTTGTGATCCCTGAATTGTTTTATGAGTTTTTGGTATGTTGAATCATAAACTATCTCTCATCGTATTTTTAGTTTATTTATGATATACTTGTATAGTATAATGGTTTTCACATATGCTCACAGCTTGACAAACGATAATGAAAGTCTAGTCATGTAAACCCACCAAAGTATGGAGATGAAATCTATACCCGATAAGGGAGCACAGGTCCTTCTGATCCTCACATAGTATCACTTGGTCAGCGTTATAACCTTCAAAGATAAGTACATGTAAATTTTCCAAGCTACGTCAGATCTTGGATCCGACCTTGGCCAAAAATAGGGTTCATGATATTTGAGCCAATGGATGGATATGATGCCCATCGTCATTGGTCTATACTAGTGTTTGGGTATGAATTCAAACTCACTAATGTTTAAATTTGAAGTGGTGTGTGGGGTTTATTTTAATTTTGCAATAAAAGTAAAATGCATCAGAGAGCACCCATGATTTTTCCTATATGCCTAGGAAATTTATGTTTGAATTTAGAAAGATGCAAAACTAAATGTTATTTTCAAAATAAGAGAATGTAAAATTACATGAGAGACTGGCCTTTAGACATACCCCAAGCAAGAAAACCCTAATACAATTTTTGTACCATAGTCAATAGACAACTAAATATTAGCTATGAATGACAACCACAACTAATAGTTCTAGCTACTATTGTCAACCACAACTAACAACAGATAAGGCAATTTTCATGATTTCCTTCTAAAATTTGGATATATGATTTAATTAGCCTACTGCAAGGAAAAATACAAAAGCATGGAAATCACAAATAAAGAAAAATTGCCTGGAATTCCTCATATGATGAAGAGACAGGTTGTCTACTATATTTTTCTCTATTTTTTGCTAGCCACAGTTGTCAAGCATGGCTGAGATGCTAGCTGTGGGTGTTAAGCATGGCTAAAACTATGCACTATGGCTATCAAGCATGGCTAAGACCTGCAACACAAAAACACAAAAAAATCAATAAATACAACAAATTTTGTGGGTTCCCACCATGATCACCATCTATACGATCCTATAAAATATGCACCTAAGATATTGTATCATTAATACCAAGAATAAATCAATAAAGCATGTATAACAATGAATTAACAAGAATGTAAAGCTTTCTTTTATTAAATCATGATAAATCTCAGTTACAAGTAGGTCCCTCTTGGGGATACCAAAATATTCATACAATAAATACAATGTTTTGAAGCCCCTAAATAGGGGTGGTACAATACACAGACTTTCTAGATTTGACATGAACTACTTAAGGGCTTATGGATGCCTTCTTCTCACTTGTATTGAGGAAATTAACCAGGTAAATGTATAAATGGAAACTAATCTAAGCTAGATTAATCTATCAACATGAATGAAATTGAAATACTATGGCTAAAACAAAGGAAAAAGAGCTTCAAATCCTAGTCATGGGTTTTAAGCGTAGCTGGCTCTATTAGCTATGGTTGATAGCTATGATTGAGGGGAAATCCCTCTTTATATTGTAACCAGGGCCTAAAAATCCTAATTCCTCAAAGGAATTGATGATAAAGGGTCACCTCATCATTCTAAAATAGGTTGGTGGTGAAGTTCACTCGAATTTGCAATGGAGGTGGTTCAATTGGCAAAGCTTTCTCCTCAAGCTCTTGAGATCCTCATTGCTTCAAATGCAGTCATCATTATCCCAATGGACAACATGTAGATACTCCTCAAGGGTTGTATATAGCTTTCCAAATTGGCAGGGCTTCGTTATAATGCAATCAATATTTTATTCAGGGTTTGCTCTTCAAAATTGGGCTCTTAAATAGACTTCCAAAATACTTGATATAGCTTCATGGAGAAGCCAAGAACAAGAATTGGTAGTTGGGAGGAATCTTTTATATGCTTCCAAGAGCAAACCATTTCCAAAACCATTGAAAATAGTTGTTGCAATTGATTTTTCTTAGCTCTAGTAGCCTACATTTGTTACAGGGCTAGTCATGGTTGCTTAGCATAGCTAGGACCCTAGCTGCAATTATCAACCATGACTAGGAGGTAGGATTCCCATAGCTATTGTTGTCATTGGTGGCTAGGATCTTAGCTATGGATGCCATCCACGACTAAGGTTGAATAGGTCCAGGTTACCTAAATTGAGTGGTTAGAACCACTGCTTGGTCTTGGAAAGGTCCAAGGTCATTCATATGGTCTACAAAGGTGCCCATATGAGTAGTACTCTAAACATGACATGTTTTAGGTGTCTATACTATCGTGCTAATTAATTATCTAATATTGATAATATCACCATTGCGGCTATAAAAATATTGAATATATTTATTTGTTGGTGGGAAGCTACTAACTATAAGTTAGAAGAGTTAATAAAACCTATATATTCTTATAGAGAGTTCATGAATTTTGTTTATGAGTGGTTCCATCCCTTGCACTACTATAAATATGTGTACATGTACTTTTAATAACTAGGATAATATAAAGATCAAACAATTCAATAATATATTAATGAGTGATATTCTTAGTTGAATTTGTATGAAAATATAAGAGGTATGAGGTTCTCAATTACATTAACAACCTACAATATCATCTTTGGTCAAATATGGATTTTTTTAAAAACATATTATTTGGTGTAGGTATGCTTCCTTGTGTTAAAAATAGAAGAGAAGTCAAAATTTGAGTAGAAAGGCCTAGTACTTATTACTTTACATAGGACCTTAGTGTAGAAACCCAATTTTCCCACCTTTCTAGGCATTGAATTTCATAACTAAATCATCCCTTCTTGTAAAATAAAGCATTAGACCTTTTTTGTACCCAAATTTAGGGTAAAAAGTAACCCTGACTTTGATGATTACAAAACTTTGTAAAACAATCTCTAAATTTCATAAAATTAGTACCGTTACAAAAATCTCAAAAATATATTTCCAAAAACTACAAAAATACCTAGTTTTTAACAAGATTTTATCCCTCAAAATATCCTACAAGTGTGTCATATCCCTATAAGTGTGACATAGCACACTTTTTGACCCTACAAGTGTGTCGTGGCGCACTTGTGCCCATTTAACACACTTATATTAATACTAAGAGAACTCTAATGTTAGTAGATGAAATCTCTATCACTAGTAGTTAATTTTACATGTGACATCACTAACAAAATTATGTAAATCAAGGTTCTTAACTAATAATTAGTCCAATTTGCATAATATTCTCCATGTTAATCTAGCCCTCTCTCAAATTTTGTAATAATTCATGCAATCACTATTAAATATATCTTTCCACTATCCAATATTCCTACCACATCATCCTATCCTCTTACATCCACTTAGCATCCCTACCACATCATTAAGTTCTACTTCTAGTTCTCAAATTTCATGTGAATATTTTTGTAGACACCTAAAACACATCATGTCGATGGCGACTACTCATATGGACATGCTACAAGACCATATGAAAGATCTTGGATAGACTCCAATATAGAGTAGTGGTTCTAACCACTCAAGTTGGGCTCCTTGGCCTAATAAGTCTAAATTGTAGCCCAGAACTATGGTCTATAGGCTAAACCATGGCTAAGACCTATGGTTTACAATATGGACCGCAACTGTAACCTACGGTCTTAACTAAAGTTCAGTTGGCCTTCATCCAAGCCAAATCGGTTTGAATGATCATTTGTTCTAGAAGAAGGTGGTTAGAGGATGGAAGCTTCCAATACAACTATCCTAACCACCCCTTCTTGATATTGGATTCTCCATGAAGCCACCCCTAGCCCTGGGACATCCTATAAGTACCCCTTCAAAAGGGAGAGAAGATATAGAGCATTTTGATAGTGAAGCACTATCGAAATATATAGAGAGTGCATTTGGAGATCAAATAAGTGAAGCCCTGTTGAATTGTGGACTCACTTGAGTGCATAGAGAGAGCCTTGTTGTCATCCCCATTGTCAATTTGTCAAGCATCATGATGAATTAGGCCATGGATGCCCTAAGGACCTAGGAGAGCCAATAAATGCTAATTTGGACAAACAGAGGCCCTATTCAATGATTCAACCACCAAACCTATTAGAGGACACTAAAGGCAACCCTTTAACATCAATTGTATAGGGAGGTCAAGCCCACAACCCTCTAATTTTGAGGACAAACCACTTGGTTGCTCAATGTAACTTTTAGCCATGGTTTACAGTGTAGACCACTCATCAAAGCTGCGGTTTGCAATAGGTGACATATCTCTTTACTATTTCATTTCCAGTATGCTTAATTAAATCACATTTAGCATTTTAATGGTTCAGTTATGATTTTAGAGACTTATGACTAGCATAATTAGTATTTTTACTAACTTGTTCTCATTGTAGTAGTTTAGACATTAATGGCTTCATTTCAAGTAATTGGTTCCATAGATTGATAGCTGTATTTCTTGTTCACATATTTCTATTAATCTTGATAGGATTTACACATGTTTAGCATATTTTATGATTTTTTTTGATTTCATGTCCTTATGCTATTTTCATGCTATTTGTTTTTAAAGGGCTTCATCATGAGAGGTTTCTTGATCGTAGGAAACAATTTTTAAAGGATCTAAAATCATCCATTTCCTTCCTCATTGAGAATAAGAGGGTCTACTCCACCCTAGAGTAGTTCGTGTCATCCTGAAGGACACTTTGAAATCACACCTACCCTTGAGAGGGAAATAAAACATGTCCTATTGTAACAATTCTATCAAGATGATTATCCCTAAGAGGGATGCACTTGTAATTTGAGTTTGAAATTGAAATATAATGGAATAAAATGTCTTTTATTGATTATTTCATTGTTAATTTCTTGTTATTGTACGCATTTTTTTTTTTTAATCAATTATTGCAATAGGATACATTAGGTGTGAGCCTTTTTGGTGGTTACAGAAGGCGATCATGGTAGAACATCGTAATTCATGCGATCTAATGATTGTTTCTTGATTTTTGAGATTGTAGGTACAAACCGCAACTATCATCTGTGGGCCAAAAATTGAACCGTAGGTTCAACATGCAGTTTACAGTGTAGACTACAAACCAGATATACGATTTACTCCTAACAACACAAAAAATAGAAAATAGAGTGCAGACCAACTTAAGACCTAAGGTAGGCCCTATTTTCCACTCTCCATTTCTTTTACTTATTCGTGTTTTTATAGAATACTTGTTTTCAAATGCAACTAGGAAAAACAAACTAAAAAAAGTGAAATCAATCATGTCCTAGTCCATTTCAAATCTACATTTGTAGAAAGGCATTGGTAGGAATAGCGAATTTCTGATTGCAATCTACCCTAGAATCCAATGTGCTTGATAAAAATTGTTTGTTTGGTGTGCATGTGTGAGGCCCAAGTAGTGGCCATTATCATCGTAATATGCATTGTCTAAAAGAGCATCTAGAATAGCTTGCATTTTATGAATTTGAAACATTATTTCATTTGCATAACATATAGAAAATGAGCATGAATGCTATATGATGCACTTATTTTATATACAGTAAATTGAACAACACAAACCATGTCTCACTTAAACGCTAGTGAGTTGGGCTTGACATCCAACCACTAGTAGGGTTCAATGATGGTGGAGGTGATTTCCATCCATTGGCCCAAATCCTACATACCCTTGGATACTAGACCAATATCGGATCCAAGAACCTTTCATACCCTAGAAAATTTGCATGTATTCTCTTTGGAGGGTATAACACTAACTAGGGGAAAATGGGTGAGGATATAGGAGGACCTGTGCTCCTTTTACGGGTGTGGAATTTCATCACCACACATGGGGGATTTACGCAACCTGGAAGTCACCTCCAGGTTTTTGAGCTGTGAGCATATGGGTGAAATCTAATTTAAACTAATAATATCATTCAATGCTTTTTAAAACACGATAAGGAGTTCTATACTGATACAACAAATTATTGAAAAAATATCAAATAGTCTAGGGCTCACTTTCAAAAATTAATATGAGATAAGCACCATTATATACCTTTTTTTCTTAATAAATAATAAATATAGACACTAGGTGCACCCTGGTGGAGACACGGGGTGGTCGACAAAGGCATAAACCTGAAGCCCATGACCAAGCCCCAATAGACTCACATCAGCATATGTCAAATCCTTGCCCACATGCACTTCCCGAACATCGTTTGGCAAGCATTAGAGGATATTATTTGATAAGGGGGAACCTATTGAGCATAACCTCAATAGAGAAGCTTCTGTGCATTCCTCTAGACATAGAATAGAGCATGTAGCCTCTCAAAATGAGGGTGTTCCACTCAGAAGACATTATTAGGATCACATTGCACGTGCATCGACTGAAGAGTATGTTATACAGGGATCCAAGTTGGTACCCCTACATCATAGGTCTGTAGGAGGATCCGTGGCTCCACCTTCGAAGTACAAACATGATCGAGACTCGCCCATTTAGGGGCATGCATATAGGGTCGTCGTTAAGCATAGGCCTATGTAGACTCCCATATGTGGTGAACATTGAAATATCACTATTGATATGGCTAAGGTGGGATCCAATGGCACACCACCACATGAGTGGTGGAGATCCAGATAGTTAGAAATATTAGGTAGCATCCTTGAGTAGCTAGGCTATAAGCCTTTGGCTCCACCCACTCGTGCTCTGAGTGAGCATAGTGGAGGTTCTATTAGGACTTCTAGAGAACATGGAGAGGCTTCTAAGCACCCTCATGTGACACATCCACCATCCATGCATGGTGGCATAGAGCATAAAGCATAATAGGACGCCCATGCCATATTTATAAACAAGGGCAAAAGCATCAGAAATTAGTCATATGGGTACAAAACCCATAAGGTCACTTGCACATAATATGCATACCAGAGGCTTTTCATGGCCAATGACCTTGATAGATCACACATATTTGTATTTGAGTAGTGGTGATAGCTCCTCCAAGATCAATTGGAGGATGCTCATCTAGAAAGGTAGTGCATTGAAGAGGAGAATCTTCAATCGCAGAGGCTCATAAGAAAAATACTATGCAAGCAGCACTTGCATGAAGAACACATCCTTTCCCAAAAGGAGCATATAGAGTAGGAGGATAGGCTATCCATGGCTGGTTTATATACTCATGTAAAGAATAGAGAGTGCACTCAGAGAAAGGCTTTTTCACAAGCCGATGTGTAGAAGGAGCGCAAAGATGCTCATACTCATATTAGTACCCAACAAAGAGAATGACCACCACCATTCAAACATGAGGGGCAACAACAATATGAGGAAGAAGAGGGAGTGGGAAGCAATTAATAATATCCTAAAGAATCCCTATTTGAGGAGGAGGAGGAGCAATGACTTCCACCTCAACAAAGGAAGAATGTACCTCCGAGACCACCCTCGTGTTAGCTTAGGGAGGAGGACTTCTTATCCTTAGAGGCTTATAAAGCCCTAGCTGAGAAGGTAAAAGCGATTGAGAGGCGAGGCATGGCTCTTAAAAAGATAACATTAAGAAATATTCATAATGAACCTTTGGAACCCTCAATACTTCCTCCATATTACCCTAAGCATTTCATTATTCCTAGGTTAGACAAATTTAAAGGTGACAAAGATGCACAGGAGCATGTCACGAGCTTTTTGGATGCCTATTTCTAAATTACTAGCAATAATGCCTTGCTTTTGCACACATTTGTTACTACCCTTTCAGGCCTAGCCCTAGAGTGGTTCAATCAGTAAAAGAGACATAGTATTACTAGTTTTGAGCAACTGGATGACATTTTTCTTGAACGCTTTTCTTTTGGCATCAAGAAATAGGCAAACCTTTCTGATTTGGCTACACTAGCTCAGAGTGATGATGAGCTGATTGAAAAATATAGAAAGAGGTGAAGAATATTGATGGTAAATATGCCATTCCCTATTCCTGCTATGGAATTAACCTGAATGTTCACCAAAAGTTGTGCCAAGCACATCTCACTACTATTGCAACTACAGCAGTATCCAACATTTGAGGAGGCTTTGGCGCAAGCTAAGGTAATCAAAGATATCAAGTTGCAGGAAGGAAATTTGAAGCTTAAGAATAGGAAAGAGGGGCCTAAAAAAATCTCCACAAAGTAAAAGGGCAAGCAGGCCCATGTCAACCAGGTAGTGCTAAACCTCCAGAGAGAGGATAAAGGGTAGCAAAATTAGAATTATCAGGCCCAACATCCTCCTGTACAGTACGAAAAACACAATAACAACTATAAGGGCAAAAACAAATAACAATGCTCACCTTGCAAATTCACACCTCTAAATGAATAATTGACTTCAATATTTCATCAGTTATGTGAGGCTAATGCGATCAGATTGCCCAAGGTTAAGCTATTCAATCTGAATCAGCCCAAGTCGAAGGGATATCATGATGATTTATTTTGCATCTACCACTGAGTGAAGGGCCATGAAATCGAGGTATGTTGGTACTTCAAGCATATTGTGCAAAACATGATTGAAAATGGTAAGCTTGTAATACCAAGTAATCTACAGGTGCTTGGAAACTAGAACATAGGGATTTACAAAAATCCTCTACCAAACCATGAGGTACTGTGCAACAACATTGGCCAGGTCAACCAAGTGCATATCGAACCACCTAACCATGGGTTCATAGGCATGGTGAATGTTGTTACAAGACATGGGAGATATGAGAAGCTGAATCAATCATGTGATCCCATAAGAATACAAGCCACACTGAATCAACGGTCAACATAGAATATTCCAGGCCCAACAATGAGACTAGTGGTGACCATACGGAGCAGGCTAGTCCAAAACCTATTGACAACTCCTGTAAAGATGTCTATATATGAACTGATACAGTAGTCCCATAGGCACAATGAGACTCTTATGGAAATTCGAAGGTCCATTGAAGTACAGTCTCAAGATGTGTAGACATTTACCAATTTTGTGGGACATGTACAATAGTACCAGGAGCCCATGATCAAGTTTTATGATCATGAAATTAAGATGGTTCCCACAGATATGACTGACCCATCATTGCATATCATTGCATGCATTAATCATGTACCATTCAAGAGGGTCTTGATCGACACTAGTTCATCGATCAACATAATAATGACCAAGGCATTGAATCATTTGAAGCTACCAAAATCATACATTATGCCCACCACTTTCATGTTGAGAGCGTTTAACGATGCCCTATGCTTGACGATTGGCATGATTGTCCTGCCTGTGTAGGTAGGTCTAAATACCATCTCTGTGATGTGTCATGTGATTGAGGGGGTCATGCAATACAACATCCTACTCGGGAGGCCTTGGATTCATGAAATGCATTGTGTTCCCTCTATATTACACCAATGTGTAAAATATCTGTATGAGGGATGGGTTCACATAGTGTCATCAGACAAGGAACCATTTAAGTTTGAGAACCTAGTAGATTTGCCTAAGGGTTTCATACTCCCATAAACATACCTGAACATTCAAACTGCATCATTGATTAAAAATCCAAGAGGTAAATTAATAGTACATGCTCAACCGTCGATAGTTGTGTCACACAGATATGAGCGCACTACTACTACTTTGCTAAAATCGACTGCATCAGTGATGCTTCAGGATGATAGGAAGTTAAAGGTAAATATGGGAAAAAAAGAGAAGAAACAAACACTAAAACCAGTCACTAAGGATGCTCCCATCCCCATGGAAGTGGAGGAAGCCCAAGACATAGCCGAGGAGGTACCTTAGCCTACCTCACCTGTATTTTCAGTAGGGTCATCCGCACCATGGGTGACAATACATCTCACCAACACTAGATTAGGCAAGTATATTATGCAAAATATAACCTTCAGACCTATTCTAGAGACTGTACAAGAGATGGGCTGACCGTCCACTCATCATTATCTAGTTGGGTCAGTGGTTTTGTTGGGAGAGCTACCTAATTAGACTAATTTCATCTACGCTAGGCTAGATTACCTTCCAATACAAGAGCCCATGGATGAAGATAGTGATGAACCTTTCACTATAAATATTTGTTATTTATCCAACCCAGAGTACTTTATGCATATTTTTGAGTTGTATCACTGGCATGGGTACAAACTTGGTCTATTTGAAAAATGGTGTAGAACTTTGTTCGAGCTACGTTATTAGCTAGCAAATGATAGGTTTGGATTAGGGTTACAAATACAAGGATAATATGATTTGCTTGCATCATCCTTAGATCACTTGTACCTGAGTCTGGGGGACGATGTGGACTTCAACCCATATCATCCTAATATTTCCAAATTTTTGAGGACTAACTCAATGGTATCTATTGTCATTGTTAAGCCACTTGAAGAACATCATGAATGGCTCCTAGAGTATATTGATACAGATCAAAACCTTAGAGACAACTTGGATCATCAAATCTATAATTCAGTCGACAACACAGGTGTGTAGGGGCATAACCCCATAGTTTTAGGTGATATCGAGTCAGGATATCTTTACAACGATGATAGAGAGGAGTCTACCTCAAAGATAAGTGGACCAAGTTATGATGCAAACAAAGAATCCTAAAATGATGATCAATATGAGGAGGAAGCTGAGGGGGGCTATTCAAGGCCTTTGTATGCACATAACCTACTACCTATAGAGTCGATACATGTTATCGAAGAGATCCTTCCCAAAATTAATCATTCGATGGAAGAAGAGTTAGATTTCTTGGCAATGTCACACTTGCGATATAATTATCTAGTTTTTCTAGATAGTGACGATAGCAATAAAGAAGTCAGATTCATGGGACCACACTTGCCAGAGCATCCCACAGGAGTAGAACCGAATGATGGATTCTGGTTGTATGATAGTGATAAATAATATGATTTAGAGAGGGCCTACCTCGGTCCTCCTTATTTGCATTACCATCATCAACCCATCGACATAGATGAGGTCTATCATTAGTTACGTGTTGGTCCTCATTTGAGAGCAAGACGATTAAACCTGGATCAAATTTATCGGTTGGTTAATCCCCTTCTATTGACCTACATGGAGCTCCATGAGCCAAATGATCATATTTTGTAGCTAGTGCATAGGGAGGATCCAATAGTTTGTAGTACTCACAAAGAAGAACCCTTTGTGCTAGTGCCATTAGAGCCAGATCGTGGGTATGAGGACTACATTGATTATGTAGAAGTTGGTCCGTGTGGTCCTGGAGATCAATTCCATTCCATAAATATGGTCTCCATTGATTTGACCACTCCACTCCATAATCCAGTAGATCCATCCAAACCATTGTATCTTAACAAAGATGCTATCGACTAGGATTGCACTGACTCACCCGTCGATCCTAAATATTTTTTCCCCAATGAAGAAATATTACAACCATTTCATTTTATGCCAGGCTGTGCATATGGTTTCTATCATATCGAAAATGTTTCCAACACAGAACCTATCAACCTGGTTGATGACATCCATTTGATCCCTACACCTCATCAACTCAAGGAGGGATCACATATGTCAGTAGAGGAAACCTTTGAGGTGGATATTAGTAATGATCCCACCAATGCAAAGAAGATTAAATTTAGAGAGAGTCTCATTCCAAATGAGCGGGCCACCCTCATACCTCTACTGAAAGAGAGACTAAATTTGTTTTCTTGGACGTATAAGGATATGCCAAGTCTAGACCTAAATTTGGTTATAACCTTTCACTAGATATGACAAAGAAGCTAGTCAAATAAAAGCTTAAAAATATGCATCCGATAGTAGCCTTAATGCTGAAATATGAGCTACAAAAGCTGTTGGATGTAGAATTTGTAATCTCCATCGACTATCCAGAATGGATGTCCAATATGGTACCCATGGGAAAACTCGATGGAATAATCTGTATCTGCATGGATTTTAGAGACCTAAATAAGGCAACACCCAAAGATTCATTTTTGTTTCCCAATATTGATGCTCTCATAGATGCAACTGCAAGTCACAAAATGCTCTCCTTAATGGATGGTTTTTTTGTTACAATAAAATTTAGATTAAACCCGAAGACCAACATAAAACCATGTTTATAACACCATGGGGAATGTTTTGCTATAAAGTTATGTCATTTTGCCTCAAAAATATTGGTGCCACATATCATCGGGCCATGAATTATATTTTTCATGACTATATGCATACAATTCTAGAATATTATATCGATGACTTGTTAGCCAATTCATTGTTGCGAGAAGAGCATGGAAAGGTCTTAAAGAAGGTCTTTGATCGCCTGATAGAGCACAATGTTAGGTTGAATCCTAAGAAGTGCATATTTGGTGTAACTTCTAGAAAACTACTAGGATTCATTGTCTCTAAATGAGGCATCGAATTTGACCCAGCGAAGGTCAAGGCTATCTTGGAAATGCATCCTCCCACCAATATTAAAAATTTAAGAAGCCTTCAAGGAAAGGTAGCATTGATAAATCGATTCATAGATCAGTTATCAAATAAATATCGACCCATGAATTGACTACTACATAAGGGGGTACCATTCGACTGGGATAAGGACTATCAAGCAGCCTTCACTAAAATAAAACAAAACCTGGCAACGTTGCTAGTGCTAGTTCCACCAAGGCTAGAGGTGCCTTTTCTACTATATATATCGACAATGAACTTTGCACTGGGAACCATGTTAGTCCAAAAGAATGTGCAAGGCAAAGAACAGGCCATATATTATATTAATTGAACCTTGGTGAGCTATGAGCTTAGGTATGCATATGTGGAAAATTTATGTTTATAAGTGGTGTTCGCTACAAATAAATTATGGCACTATATGTTAAGTCATACGATATATGTTATATCCAAAAAAAATCCTTTGTAGTACATGATGAGTAAGACATATCACAATACACGTACTAAAAAGTGGATCATGCTACTGATAGAATTTGATCTAGAATTCATAAGCTAGAAGTCCATTAAGATACAAGTCATAGCTGATCAATTATCTAAGGCACCATTGTCAAACAGTAGGTCTATGACCATAGAGCTTTCGGATGATGTAGTTTTTGTCATATTTGAAGCTCCCAAACTCGAATAACTAGAGAATAATGCTGATATGACTTTTTTCTTCGATAGTTCAAAGTGCGAGCAAGGGGGTGGTGCAGTAATAGTGTTTTTCATGCCATAAGGAGCTCCTATGCCTTTGTCGTTTAATCTAGACTTTACATGCACCAACAACAACACTGAGTAAAAAGCCCTACTATTGGTCCTCCACATAGTTGTCGCCATGAATATTAAAATATTAAACATATTTGGCGACTCCTTGATCATAGTAAATCAAGTTAAGGGACTCTTCTAGTGTCTATGTCTCATATTGAAAGATTACAAGGACCTTATTGCTATATATCTGGATAAATTGGAATGGTACGACATTGAGACAATCCCTCAATTGTCAAATAGATTTGTAGACACCATGGCCTCTTTGGGATCCTTAATCCCTCAGAATCCATCTGTTGATTTCACTACCATTCATGTTAAAATGCTTTTGCACCCGACTTCAGAACATGAAGCCTTTGTTAATAGAATGTCAATCAACATGATATGCGTAGAACCAAAAGCCAAATGGTTCTATAGAGCTAAATAATTTCTGAAGAGGGCACTTTGGGGATCATTAACCTCTTAGAGTCCGACGGGGAGTGGTACCACCATTCACCATAAGGTTATTTCCTAGTCTGCATTTGCAAAAGTAAATACGTAGGGGGAGCAAGTCATCTTAGCAGTTGAAGCTAAGGCTTATCAAAACTAGATGTTAAAAATCCATGATTTCCTAAAGCTTGGTGTAATCCCAAAGGGATTGTCGTATGTCACAAGTACATTTAAATATAAAGTGGTTAAATATGTCTTAATAGGAGACATATTGTATAGAAAAGGCTATGATGGAGTTCTCATTTATTTCTTAGAGCCCCAAGAGGCATCATGGGAGGTTTCACAAGCTCATGACGGTACGTGCGATGGCCATTTCAGTGGCATGACCATCATCAAGCGCATCCTTTGAATGGGCTACTATTGGCCCAGTATGGAGAAGCAGTGCAATGTGTATGTCAAGAAATGCATCAAATGTCAGCATCATGCTAATATTACGCACTTGCCATCGTAGGCCTTACAACCCATCTAAGCGGCTTGGCCATTTGCTCAGTGGGGACTAGATATTATAGGCAAGATCTCTCCTCCATAATCGGGCCGACATACATTTATAATCATGGCTACTAAGTATTTCAAAAAGTGGGTGGAAGCAATACCCTTAACAACGACAACTAGAGCTCATATAGTAGAGTTTATATTGGATTTAGAAAGAAAGCATAAGTTGGTTGTTCTTGAAACTCCTTATGTGACTTAAATCTATTTAGCATGATGATAGTATTCAAAAGAACCCTTGTTTATGTTTAAATATACATACATACAAATATATATATATATATATATATATATATATATATATATATATATATATGTGTGTGTGTGTGTGTGTGTGTGTGTTTTATTTTAAATGATAAAATTATTTTATTTATAAATAATAGTTGTTTTATTTTGAATGATAATAGAATTTCATTTTATAAATAATAATTGTTTTATTTTAAAATGATAATAGAATTTCATTTATAAATAATAGTTGTTTATTTTAAAATGATAGTGGAATTTCATTTTAATAAATAATAAAACCTTAATATGATGATAATAGAATTTCATTTGAACCAAGGCAATAAAGAGTTGATTTAAAATAATATGTGTATTTCATACAATGTGAACTTTATTTAAATAATAATTGTACTTTTATTTAAGCAATGGAAAGTTCTCATTTCAAATAATAGAATATTATTTTGAACTTATGGAATATATCAATTCAAATAAGTCAAGAAAACTTCTCTACTAAGGCAATGAGGTATTGTTGTAAGGGAATCTCCCCACCATCAGGAAGAAGGATCCCATATATGGTGAAACCTCGAAGAAATGAAAGAATGTTTTAAAAACAAAAATTATCTAGCTAGTCGGTAGGTTGGATGAGATAGAATTGATGGTGAGAAGATGGAAAATTAAAGGGATACAAGATGCAAGAGAGATAAGGGGGATGAAACCTTGATGTGAGGGTAATAGAAGGGAAACTAGGAAAAGAAGGGAGAATTATTATTTTTTGTTGGTTGGAAAATACGAATTCCCTAGGAGTTGATGTCCTCAAAAAAACACTAGATACTTGGTGATCTAGGAATTGTCACTTGGATGCCGCACTCCATTAACAATAAGAGCAAAGATCGATGTTGAGATAAGCCAAGTTGGAATTAGAACTATCCTTCTTTGTTTGGTAAAAATTTTAGTTAATATTTAAAATAAAGCCCTAGTTTGTGCTTTCATTTGTGGCTTTGTATCTTTTCTACCATCGTCCATGGCATTGTTGAGTTGTTACCTTTGCTCTCTCAATATGGTCTTTGTGTACTTGATACAGTATGGTATGCACCCATGTTTAGTATTATTGAGTAAGTTGTGTGGTAAGCCATATCTATAGTCGAGTCTTTTCCCATGCTAGACTGTTACTTGTGTATTGAGCTAGTCATCATAATCATCGTTGTAAGGTGTTAGTAGATCAGGCATGTATCCAACTTGACTGGGAATGTTGTACATGCATACGTTTATTGGTTTAGCCAACTCACCACCGTTATGTGTTTTTTCATTGTTTTTTATCATGATTATTAGCTAGGGTGTGAATCTTATCTTACTCCCTTTGGTTACCAAAACTCTTAAGGTTGAGATATTGTTGGTTTTGGGCCTTAGGTTTTAGTTAGCTATTTCTTGACATCAGTGAGCAATCAATTGCACATTGTCTAGTACCACCGCAAGTGCGGTAGTTAGCAATGTTTCTCTTTGGATGATTGTTGTCCTGGTTTTTTGATTATCCCCTTGTTGTTCATTCTTATTGTACATTCGCAATCAAGTTAAGTTGTTAATGCTCTTGTGGTATTAGGTCTATGAGCCTTATGCAAATATAGGAGAGGTTCGTCACTTGGGTTATAAGATAGCAACCCACCTATGTTTATTTAATTGAATAATGTGTTATTTAATTAGAATAAAAGAAAATGAGAAGTATTTATTTAATTGAATAATATGTTATTTTATTAGAATAAAACTAAATGGGTTATATTTATTTTATTGATTAATGTGTTATTTGATTTAAATACAAGGAAATTAATTTTTATAAATTAAAGTAATGAGGCTTTGATTTATTAATTAAAGGAAATGATTATTTTATAGATTAAGGATATGGGACTTTAATTTATGAAATAAATAAAATTAGTTTATTTATGGATTAAAATAAGGAGACTTTGATTTTTTAAATAAATGGAAATTATTTGTTTTATAGATTAAGGGTATGGGACCCTAATTTATGAAATAAAGGAAAATGGTTTATTTATGGATTAAAGTAACGAGACTTTGATTTATTAAATAAATAGAAATTATTTGTTTTATAGATTAAGGGTATGGGACTTTAATTTATGAAATAAAGAAAAATGGTTTATTTATGGATTAAAGTAAGGAGACTTTGATTTATTAAATAAAAGGAAATAGTTTGTTTTATAGATTAAGGGTATGGGACTTTAATTTATGAAATAAAGGAAAATGGTTTATTTATGGATTAAAGTAAGGAGACTTTAATTTATTAAATAAATGAAAAATGATTTGTTTTATAGATTAAGGGTATGGGACTTTAATTTTTTTTGGTAAGTAAAATTGCTTAGATACAGGTTTTGAATGGATCCCAAAACCAATTACATAAGCATATAGAAATATAGAGGCAATAAAAGGAAAAAATCCATGCAGGGACTAACAATAGCTAACCAAAAGAGAATGCTATCAATAAAACAACCCATCAACTTAAAACCTTGTAGTACCCATGCAGGGGTTGCACCAGAGAAATAGATCTCAAAAAGACATTAATAAAAATAAACCAGATACCCATGCAGGGGTTGGTGAAGTGAGAATAGTATATAGAAAAATAAAGATAAAATTCAAATCAAAACACCCACATAAGGTGAGGAATACAAAAGAACATAATCCATCTAGGGCACTAGAAGATACCATAGCAATAATACAAGTCCCACGTAGGGGATCTAAGAACCAAAAGCATAGAAAGAAAATAAAAGGATACCAGCCACTATTTGACATAGCCTCAGGCCTAGGCATTTGGAATATCTTCATTTGCTATAGCATTCTTGACATGATTCTTAAGAAACATCTTAAGGGTGTCACTAATCTCATCCATGGCTTTGGTAATATTGTTTATGATGGTGAAATGAATTTTATTATTGATATCCATGCCATGATCACTGCTATCATCATCTAATATGTTATGGGGAGAGCTCTAACTTATTTTAAACTTGGGCTTCTTAAACCAAGCAGATATTCTGACTTTGGTTGAGCTCTCTTCAATAGTAGCTTTGCACTTTGAAGGCTTACATAGATAGGGGTTGGGATCAAAAGTATATTTCACCTTAGGGCTAGGGGAGGGAGTTTGGAAACCAACTTCATCATCAGGAAGGGACTGGGAAGGGCTAAGGGCAGGAGAATTCAAAGGTATATTGGAATGAAGTGATGAGGTAGGGATGGTTGGTGGGAGAATGGCTTCATCATGGCGAAAGAGAATGAAAAATAGATCTTGATGGGTAGGAGAAGACTAAGACTTCCTTTTTCCTAGCATTATGGATAGAGTATTTGATTAAGTGTAAAAGAAAATTGGGGATATTGATAGGGTTGAAACCCCTAAGGGGATTGACCAAACCAATGTGGAAACTATATAGAGGCTTGGTGGGATCATCTACTATCAGGTACTAGAGTATGGTAACCATAAAATTTGGCCAAGGAGCAGACAAAGAATAACGCTCTACTATAATGCCTTTCCACTTGAATATTTTAGCATAGTTCAGAAATCCCTTGAGCTCAGGCTCTCGATTGTAATGATCTCTCTATACCACCTTCCCAGTAGTGGGTAATTTTATCACCTTAGCTGGCATCTCAATAGTGATGTAGAATTGAATATTATGAAAAATAACATAACCATTTTTCTCTGTATTGATAAAAGCTTTAGTGATGTCCTACTTGGTACATTTGAATTTGCTAAGAAATGGAATGAGACCTTAGGATTTTAAGAAAGAGTGGGATAGGGGTTCAAGTTGCAATATTAAATTTTCAAACAAAGCCATGACAACAGGGATAGGGGATTGAAAAAAAATAGACTAGAACACCCTAACACAAAACTCCCTATCACCTAGAGTACCCGAAGATAGATGAACTTGGATAGAAATGATAAGTTTCAACCCAAAGTAGAAGATATAGAAGAAATTATCATATAAGTCAGCCACCCCAATGGTAAATAATGCATAGGAGGTAAGGTAATTGGTATGTTTCCATTGGGAAGTGATACTGGATGATTCTAACACAACACAAGGGTGACCCAAGCACATAGAAACTAGACTGGGGAAGAATGAATGATGAATTCCTAGTATTAAAGACTCATAAAATATAGCTACCTTAGGACTTAACATACCTGACTATGGCCACTCTAAACCAATTACACAATGGATACCCACTTTTGGACTTGACATGCTTGAGAATAAATAAACTAAGACCCAAACAACATAGGCACCAAACTTTGAATTTTATGTTCTTCTCATGAAGTATTGTAGTGTAAGGGGTCATGCTGGAGATTCTAGACCCTTCATTGAGATAGCTAGCCCACCATAACTTGTAACCATGAATTTCAAACCATATCATTAGAAACAACATTTAAAACTTCTTGAGGAAATTTTTCCCACTAGATGGACAAGATTTTGTGGATAGCTCCCATGTTAGCCAGGATATTAGCAGGCTTGTTAGCTTCTCAATACACATGGTTGATAGAAAACCTACTAAAATTTTGAATAATATTTTTAGCTTCTTGGATGAAAATCCTCACATTCCAAGAGGTAATATTACTAGTTTTCATGGTATTGATGATATTCAATGAATCTCCTTCAACCTAAATATTACCTTTGAAGTCCTTGAGAATTTCTAGCCCTCTCCATAAGGCACACCCTTCAATGAAATGGTTGGTATGGAAACCCAAATACTCCGCATAGGCAATAATGACTTGCCCACTGTGGTCTCTAACTAGGCCACCCACACCTACATCTCCTAGATTTCCTTTGGTAGCTTAGTCAAAATTGAGTTTTAACCACCCTATAGGGGGAGGAATCCAATGAGCACCATTCCTAGGGTGAGGAGATAAGGAACTAGAGCTATATTTGTAGGAAATTTTAGAGATAGGAATAAATTAGACTTCAACCTAGAATCAGGGGGTTTAAGACATAAAAAGAGCTAGGAGTTCTCCACAATAAAGGAAATAGCTCTATTGGAAACTAAGATAGGATCATTTTATGAAGAAGAAAAAGTTCTATTATTTCTTTCAAGCCACAGTTGCCAAAGAATGTGATGAAGGCACACTTTCCATAAGGAGGACAATCTAAGATTTTTGAAGGGAGTAGGCCATTGAAGAAATAGGTCAGACAAGGAGTTTGGATAAACCCAAGAGATGTGGAAAGTGGACATGAGATGATCCATAGCAGTCTTGGAGAAAGAACATTCCAAAAGGAGATGATGAACAGATTCCTAGGTGACCATGCACAAGTAGCACCTATTAGGGACCATCATGCCTCTTTTCATAAGGTTATCAGTTGTAAGGATCTTGTTTTGGATGGCCAACCAACTGAAAAAAGCAACCTTCAGAATGAGGTGTTTGATCCAAACTATATTGAAAGGGATGTGAACACATTGAGGATTGATATTCAAGCTATGAGAAAATTTTATAGAAAAAAACCCAAATCAATTTCCTTCCAAAAGGGAGTGTCATGGAAATTACTTGTAGGGATGATAGATGCATTCAACATGGTTTTAAGAATTCTTGTAGCTTCTTGGACCTGGGCATCAACATTAGCAATATGGAAGTCTTTCCATATCTTGGGATCGGTAGACATATCAATGAAGTATTCAAATTTACTTCCAATTAAAGTATCCAAGAATGACTGAAGAACAAAAACTACATTGTTTTCCATGAGTGATTGATTTGAGATCCACCTGTCTATCCAAAAATTGATTTTGTTTCCAGTACCAAGCTACCATTTGAGTCCCTATTGAAGGAGATATTTAGTTTGAATAATTGACTTCCAAAAAGTAGATCCATATTTGGGGTTATTTTCATCCATGAAGCAGTGATTTTGAATGTATTTCCTATTGATGATCGAAACCCATTCAAGGTTACAATTTGAGAACACCTTCCATGCTTTTTTAGCCAATATATCTATGTTCAAATTACTAATCCTACAAATACCAAGGTCTCCCTAATTTTTAGGGGTACAAACCTTTTCCTAGCTAACAATATGAAACCTTTTCCTATCCTCAAAACTAGCCCAAAGAAACCTCTTCTAAATTTGTTCAATATTGAAGTACATAGTGGTTGGGGCTTTGAAAAATGACAAGAAATAAATAGGAATACTTTGGAGAACAACCATTATTAGAGTGGCCTTAGAATCTTGATACAAGAGGGCCTCCTTCCATCCTTCATGTTTTTTGTTAATTATCTCAATGATATTGTTCCACATGAATTCCTTGGGGTGACTGGAAAAAAATATTGAGTGGGAAACTAGGATATCACACATTAGAGAAGGTGAGCAATCTTGGTTTGTCTAGCATAATTAATTTTCTGCCCTGCAACCTCTTCATAAATGTCAATAATAATTTCCCTTAATTCCCACATGGAGGTATAAGTAGCAATGATGGTATCATACATGAATTAATAATGATACAGATCCCTCAAGTTGTATGCAACTTTAATGCCTAATATTATGGCCCTGGAACAAGCATTTTTTAGTCTTCCTAGAGACTCAACAAGGATAATGAACAGGATGGGGGATAACGAATCACCCTAGCTCAAGCCCCTACTTCTTGGGAAGTAGCCTATTGTAGACCCATTAACCAAGATTGAGAACCATGGATTAGAAATACAACCATGAATAATATCAAACCACTCTTTATGGAACCCGAATTTGAGAACAAAGACAATAAAATATCTATTAACTCTGTTGAAAGCTTCTTTCATGTCAATATTGAAGAACATAGTTGTTTTTTATTGAGACTGGAAAAATAGAGAAATTCATGTAAAGTGATATTACCATCAGTAATATTTATTCCTTTGATAGAACTACCTTGGAAAGGGTCTATGATATAGGGAAGAATGTCTTTGATTATAGTGGCCATGGATTTAGTTAAGATCTTGTAAAAAATATTGCACAGGCTAATTGGTTTGTAATCCAAGATGGATTTGCAAATAGGTCCTTTGAGTACCAGAGATATGAAGGTGGAGTTAATACATCTATAAATAGTTTTATATTACTATATTTCAATGATGGCCAATGATATCCCAAAAGGTCTAAAAAACCTAGGGGAAAAACCATCGAGACCTGGGGCTTTATCAGGGTGCATGGAAAATAGAGCTTCTTTAATTTCATCAAGGGTAAGAGGCTTGATTAGCATCAAATTCATATCAAGAGTGACCAAGTTTAGGATATGCTGGAGTAACTATATTTTGGCTTGGTCAGAATTATGGGGTTGGGACCCTAATAAATTTTCAAAGTGAGAAATAACCTCATTCCATATTTCAAATATATCCCTAATAATGGAACCATCACTACTAGTAAGTTCTCTAATTTTATAAAATCTTATGTGCCTAAGGGTGGAGGCATGAAAGAATTTTGTGTTAGAGTCTCTCTGCTTGAGCCATAGGGCTCTCGATTTCTACCTCCAAAAAAATTCTTCTTTAGCCAACACATTATGGTAATCAACAAGGAGTTGTCTCTCTTCATTTCTAAGTTGGATATTCAACGATCCATTATGAATTTGATGTTCAATATCTTTTAGCCTTTTCAAAATCTACTTGTAGCACCCTAAAATTGGCACAGTTAAACCCTTAGTAAAAAGATAAAAAATTGAATTTTAACCCCGAAACCGCCCGTTAACCGCTCACCCCATTTTTTGGGCCATTTTTAGGAGTTGGTTTGACTGTTGGACGATATCATCATCGATCAGATGAAATATTCCCAGATCGGATGAATTCATCTGGAACAGAACGTCCAAACGATTTCATCCCAAAATTGAATTTTCATAATTAGATTCTCTTTTAACAGCCTCTCCAACTTGGTTAGAAGCGTGTCTACGTAGTTGGAGATTCCTCCACTGAGGATATCCCAAATTGGGATGATCCCCAACCTCCTAACTTCCCCCTAATCCTATATAAACTAGGATTTTCTCAGTTTATCCCCTTGGTTGGCTAATCCCATGATTCCCTGATTGATTTTCCCTACCATTTAGTTTTGCTATGTCAAGACATCCTATCCACCATTGTTTGCACTCGTAGTTTTAAGTTTTCATTGCAGGTTTTCACTGTGCTTCAGTTGGAGAAAGCTCGGATCGTCGTAGGTGATTCCAGATGATTTTGGATGATCCTATCATAGATCGAAGATGATCTCGTACGATTGGAGGCGATCTCGACTACAGTTCATATTGGGGGAAACTAGAGCCCTGAGTTTGCATTCCTCATTTGTCTTCTTTATTTTACTATGCATTAGTTTGATTTATTTTCATTCTGCATCCTAGAGTTCACCTCATTTAGTGTAAATGCATGATAAAGTTAAAATAAGTTATTAAAACAATGCATTTCCTTTAATTTGCTATCTAGATTTATCAGTTAGGCATTTATACTATCATTTCTATCATTTTGCATTATTCTAGCAATAGCATTTTCATTTTTTGGTGTCTATTTCTGTGATTGTAGGTTTCTAACGAATTCATCAAATTGATGGTGATCTTATCTGATCTCAGATGATCGCCTATGATCTGAGATGATTCTATAAAATTGCAGATGATCCTGTCATATTTAGGATGATCTGGACTCCTACAAGCTTCAGAATCTTCATCAAAAATCCAAAATCAGGTGCATTCTTTCTCATTTCGTATAATCTTTACATTTAGGATTCATTCCTGCTTTTTGTATTCATATAAATCAACATTTTCATATAGAATATCTTAGATTCATTCTGGCCAACCTAGTATTATGAATGATTGAGTATAAAATGAACACACCAAAACCATTCTCAACCTAGGTGTGGAAACTGCCACTCAAAGTTTCCTAGTGAACCCACCATTCATCAAAAATTCACCCTTATACTCCTCCCCCAAGAGGCGCAACCTTCAAAGGGCCTCTCAGTTCGAGGTATTGTCCCATCCTTCTCGCATCCTCCTTCCAGGAACGAATCCTATAGCCTGAAGGTAAGGATGCAAAAAATTTGGAGCAGTACATTTTGGTGAACCCGACGTGAAACTAAAACCTTTTGAAAAAAATCCAAAAAAAAAAAAATTATTATTAAGCAACGTCTAGAATCATCAGACAAAAAATTAGAGTTGCATATCATATTTAGATGGTAGATTATAATAAAATACGAGCTGTCACCATTAATGTTGAAAATCAATTAACAGCCATAGAGATTACGTCTGTGCTTAGAGTACCTCAAATGAATAGAGTCAAACCTTTATGGGACGAAATTGATAGGAGATTGGATATTATTTCATCTAGATCAACCGAACTTAGGCAAATCAAGAGGTTTTTCTTAGATAGAATCTTGGATCCTGATAAAGTAACCTTATATCATGAAATTTAGAGAGCTTGCCATAGGTGGTTAGCAGATAAAAGAGCACTTGTGTCTTCTAAATTGTACACCTTTGAAGAATACCTTGAGAATGCAGTTGTAGTACATAAGTTTCTATCTCGTATAGAGGATCAAGAAGTCGTTCTTACGGATAGAAAAATATGGAATAGAGTTCCTAGAGCTATGTTATATCAAGAATATTGCCATGAAATTTATTTCTATAGGTCAAAATATGAGACAGATCATATTACTATAGCACACTTTGTCAAATTTTTGAAAAACCATTTTCAATTTGAAGAGGAGCATTTCATGACTCCTGATGAACTTGATCCTATCAATGATATCCATAAATTATTTATAGAAAACTAAGTTATTCTTTTATTATTGTTATTCCTTTTGCAACTAGAATGTTATTTGTTATCTTTATAATAATATTATAAAACACAAAAACACAAAAACAATATAAAAACGAAACAAAAAATCAAAACATTTCCTTTTTATAGTAGGTATATAATTAAAATATATACCTCTCAAACCTATCGCATATATATATATATATTTGCTAAAATCTAAGTTTAAGCACAATTCCTAGACTTAGGAATGGAAAACAAACTGAAGAAGAAGAAGATTGGTTAGGAAAACCATTAAATAACCCGGATGTCCTTCCTGAAGATCAAGTTCAAGAAGAAGAAATCCTAGATCAGCAAGAAGAAGAGCTTGTTATAAGAAATGAACAAGAAGAAAATAGAGAGGAAGGATCCTCATCCCCTAAAATGTCTTTGGTATGAGTTGTTACTTTTGAAAACATGGAACAATTTTGGAAGTTATTTAATACTAATATTGGTGTGCTTAATAGAGCAGTCTATATGGACAAGGATTGAATTAGTGACACTCAAGCAACTCTAGAAGACGTATTTCACACACGCACTAATCCCTTGTCCTTTATTGAACAAGAGAGTGATCAAGTTGGACCATCCAATTTGGATATGGCAGCTATAATCCAAAAAATGCAATAACAATAGGTTACCCAACCATCTAAAGTGCCTGTTAGCAAGCCTAGGGTCATTCCTACACAAAAGAAACCATCATTCACTGCTCTATTTCACCAAGCTATTGAGAAATATACCTCAAATCAGCAAAAACCCAAAACAAAACCAAACACCAATTACCAAAAATCTGGAATACAACATAATACTACTACAAATCCTCTTCATAATACTCTTCCTACCAACGCTTTGCATAATAGCAATATAGCATCTAATCCTTATGTCACACCGTCATACACTCATAAATCCCATACCTATGTCCCACCAAACCAATATAGTGGACAAACTAGTAATCTTGAAACCATGGTGAAATAGTTAGTTTCCCGCATGGATCAGATAGATCCCTACCATCCCTCATACAATTATTGAGAGATGTGTAGTCAACCTCTAGATCCTATAGTTGTAGCACAACCGTATCCTAAAAATTTTCCTATGCCTTTCTTGCCCATATATAAAGAAACTAAATATCCCATAGAGCATCTTCGTATGTTTAGGATAGCATGTCATGATATATCGCATGATGACTTATTATTGCTAAAAATGTTCCCAAAAAGTTTAGGAGGAATGGCATTAGAGTGGTATTATCAATTAACCACTAATTCTTTGAGGAACTTTGAAGAGACTGCTGAGTCTTTTGTGCATCAATTTAGTGCCTACATCGAAAGGCATGTGACCATTAAAGACTTGTACAACTTAAAACAAGACAAAGATGAATGTTTTGCCGATTTCCTAGCTAGGTGGAGACAGTTGATAGGAAAATTGCACTTTGTGTTACCTTATAGGGAGATGTTGGACATATTTATTAATAATTTACAAGACCAACTATCTTATGAATTGTCAACTACTACCTTGACCACATTTGATCAGGCTATAGACTTAGCCCGAAGAGTGGAAGATGCTCTCATTAGGAGAGGTTAACTTAAAAAAAAATATGATGAGAAAACATACATAAATCAATATAAAAATAAACAAGTTGTGGGTGATGGAGTCACTGATAGTAGAAATATTGCTACTGTTAATGCTATGAAGACAACAGAGAAATTTATACTAAAACCTCCTGATAAACCTCCTCGAGAATTTACTAGGTTAAATCAACATTTATCAACCATTCTCCCACAATTATTAGAATGAGGTTTGATTCAATTACCAACTATCCGAGAACCTGATCCAACTATACCTGGATATAGAGTTGATTTACATTGTGACTTCCATAGAGGACCTGGACACACTACCAACTCTTGTAAAATATTAAAACATAAAATACAGGACCTGATTGATAACAATGAGATAGAGGTGCAAGCCTTTCAACCTAAGCAAAATACTCCTAATAATACTCAAAAGCACATTCCTTAAAACCAGAATCAGAATGCCAATCAGTCATTGGACATATTTCAACATCCTTTACCAAAGCATGGCAAGGAAGTGACTAATAAAATTGAACATCATAATGTTCCCCTTCCTACCTAATATGTAGGAACTATTAGTGGGCATTTACCTGTTCATGATTTGGAAATATTTGACACAAATTTATCCATAGTTACAACCAGACCTCTACATAATATTTAGACACCTGATCTTAGTGATACAAAATATGAGACTGAGAGTGATATGGAAATCACCTCAAATCAATCGAATAGATTTGAAGGTGAATTAGATCCTATTCTCCCTATCACAAGTCATATGGTCCTAGAAGAACCATTTCCAAGAAGAGTCACTACTCGACCATTGTCTCACCAATTTGTTGGCAATTTTGGGTACTTTGGGTACATTGCCTTTGCTCAAGTGTATAAGTTGTCATTTATGTCAAGAAGCTTTTGAAGGAATTTGATTTGATGTAAAATAATTTGTTTTGATGAAGGTTCGGCATGACAAGTTCGAAAGAAAGTAAGTTGGAAAAATGTCGTGATATCGCGACATGTCGCATTTTCGTGACTTAAGTAGGAGAGAGAAAGATTTTTAGAAAAGTGTCATGATATCACGACATGTCGCATTTTCATGACTTAAGCAGGTGAGAGAAAGTTTTTTAGAAAAGTGTCACGATATCACGACATGTCGCAGTTTCACGACTCAAAGAGGAGAGAGAATGTTCGAGTCAGAAATGTCACGATTTCGCGACATATTGCAAGGAAGGTTGAACGGACGAAAAAGTGTCACAATTTTGTGACATGTTGCAGGAGAGAGAGTCCGAAAGAAAAAGTGTCACGATTTCGTGACATAATGCAGGAGAGAGAGTCCGAGAGAAAAAGTGTCACGATATCATGACATTTCAAGTTTTCGTGACCCGAAGAAAAGAAAAGCGCTAAGGAGAAAAAGTGTCATGATTTCGCGACAAGTCAGAAGACAAAGTGGAAGCAAGATAAAGTGTCACGATTTCATGACATGCTGTAGATGAAAATGTTCCAAGTAAGAACTGTCACAATTTCATGACATGCAACAAAGGGAAGAGTCTGAAATGAGAAGCGTCATGATTTCATGACAGGTTGCAGAGAAGTCACGGAAGATGAAAGCGTCACGATTTCGTGACAGGCTGCAAAGAAAACGTACGAAAGCTAGAAGTGTCACGATTTCATGAAAAATTCAATGAGGAAGAGCTCAAAGGTGAAAGCATCACAATTTTGCAACATGTTCTATTTTCACGGGCATAAGGCAGAGAAAAACACAAGGCAGCAAAAGTGTCGTGATTTTGTGACATGTTTCATTTTTGCTAGTACAAGTAGACAAGAGTGCAAAGAAGAGAAAGTGTCACGATTTCATGAAAGATTGAGATGGCAGCGTTCGGTTGGAGAAAGTGTCACGATTTCATGATAGAAACAGAATGTAGGTCTTCTATAGGAGAAATGTTGCGATATCGCAACAAAAGCAAAGTTGATGCTGACTAAGTCAGAAGTGTCGTGATATCATGACAAGAGCTTAGAGGAAGTCAACAAAGGTAGTTGTGTCGCGATATCACGACAAAAGACAAAAGAAAGTGTAAGATTGCAAAGGTGTTGTGATATCATGAAATGTAGTTTCGTGATAGAAGCTACAGAAGAATTCTAGAGGCAGTGAAGCCAAAAAAGTTAAATTTGAGTCGACGAAGATTAGGGTTTGCAGCCGACATAGTTTAGGGTTGTGCAGTCGACTAAGATCAAGGTTTTGATCTTGAAAGTGTTAGTATAAAAGGAGGGCTGTTTGGAGAGTTGTAAAGTGATTGAATGCATTGGTGAAGTGCGTCATTCGTAGAATGTGCATAAGTTAAGTCTGCGGTGCATAGAGAGCGAGTCATGCCAAATCGAGATAATTGCAAAGCAAGAGCACACAGGAAGCAAAAAAGTGCAAAGCTGTTGGGTGCATCGTTTTTGCGACGTTCGAAGATAATGAGCAAGCTTTGTGAGAGCCTATGAGTAGTTTTTGGACAAGTCATTGAGAGGGCTTGTTGGACAAATTTGAGCAAGCTTTTGTTGATCTTGTGGAGCAGTTTGGGCAGGTTCTAGTGAGAACTTGCAAAGAAGATCTGAGACAAGTCTTGGATGAAGATCAAGCAAGCTTTAGTGAAAGCTTGTGAACCACTTTTGTGAACCAAAATTGAGGACCAGTTGAGGATAGAGATTGATGTATATTTGAGGACATTTGTGCTAGATCGAAGGACTATGTTTGGTGCAGATCAGAGAAAGAGATCGAGGAAATTTGTGCTAGACCGAAGGACTGTGTTTAGTGCAAATTTGAGGACTAGCTTTGGAGGTGATAGAGTTATGGATAGAGGTCTCCAACCAGATTAGGGAGGACAAGTTTCTTCTATGGATAGAGTTCCATTTGCTAAGGGCAGTGGAGGCAGAGGTCTTCTAGAGGATCACCAACCAGAGTAGAGCTAGGGGATTGGTGTCTCCTGTGGGTTGGTGCCCATGAATTTGAGATTAGGGGATTGGTGTCTCCTTTGGGTTGGTGCCCATAAAAATTGTAATCGGGAAAGGTATTCCTAGAATTTGGATTGATAAAATTTAGTGAAATATTTTATCCATGGACGTAGCCCAACCATTCTATGTGAACCACATTAAATTTGTTGTCACTTTGTGGATGTTTTTATGTATTGCTTTGATATTGTTATAGGTATATTGCTTTACTATTTTGTAATATAAAGGAAAAATTAAAAAGAGGTATTATACTATTCAGCCCCCCCTCTCAGTATAAGCTTGTGTTATTCAATTGGTATCAGAGTGGGTGCCTTCGAAAAGTTTAACAACTTGAAGGAAAAGCTAATAAAGAACACAATGGATTATTCAAGTGGCAATACAGAACCTATTCTTGATGGGTCAGATTTTGGTCTTTGGAGTGCAAGGATGAAGGTTCATCTAATGGCACTTGGTAATGAGGTATGGGAAGTAATTGAAGACGAGTACACTATTCCTATACATGGTCCAAATACTAAATAAGAAAGGGTCCTACATCACAGCAATTCAAAAGCAATGAACGCAATCTTGAAAGGCTTACAAAAAGTAGATCTCACCAAAGTAATTCACTACAAAATAGCTAGTGAAATGTGGAAACAACTACAGGTGGTTCATACAGGTGATTCAAATGTCAGAAAGGCCAAGTTGAGACACTTCAAAGGTATGTTTGAACAACTCAAGATGAATGATGATGAAAATATTAGTGACTACATGCTTCGTATGGATGAGGTTGTTAACTCCATGAAAGACTTAGGTCTTGAGTTTGCTGAAAATGATGTTTGTGATAAGATTTTAATATCTCTTCCTAATAGATTTAGTGAAATTTTTTTTTCTATTGAGGAAGCTAAAGATTTGGATAAGTTGAAAAAGGATGAGCTCCATAGTATACTTGCAGCATTCGAGTTGAGAACTCAAGTGAAGGTTGATGTCAAGAAAGAGGTAGCTTTCAAGGCTACCAAAAAATCCAAGGGTAAACAACTTCAAGAGAGTGATGAGTCTTCTAGTGATGAAGAGGCGTATTACAGCAAGAAAGGAAAGTTCTCTAGAAAGCACAAAAGCATGAAAAATATAAGATGTTTCAATTGTGGAAAGTTTGGTCATTATGCTATAGACTGTACTATTCCCAAGGATGAAAGTGATGAAGATAAATAGGATTCTAAGAGCAAGGATTCTGAAAAGCACAAGCATCACAGGAAAAACAGAGATGAGCACAACAATCAAGGAAAGAGGTATTCTCACAAGCACAAGAAGAGTTTCTACCTAGACAAAGCAAGTAAGTGTTCTAGTAGTGATAGTGAAAGTTCTTCAAGTGATAATGAAAATGAGATGTTGTTCATATCAGAAAAAGAGGAAGAACCGAAACATAGATTCATTATCATGAAATGTCTTAGATGTGGAAATTTTGGTCACCTTGAGGATGATTGCATAAATAATGATTTGGTTTCTAGTATGTATGAGGATGCTTCAGAAAACTATAAGGAAGATGCTTGTATGGTTTTTGAAAAAGGTAGCACCTCTAGTGATAAGAAATCTGAAAAAGGCTTTGATGATTCTGAAAGCAAACAAATAAAGGATCTTGAAAGTGAACTTACTAATGCTCTTAGTGTTTTGAAAAAGGAAAGAAAGAAGAATGCTAAACTCAAGGATAAGTTAGATGAATTTTGTATGGAGAGAGATGATCTTATAGAAAGTCTTGACTTCTTTATGGCTAAGACACAAGAACTCAAGGATGAGTTAGAGTCTAAGGTTCTTGAGTATAGTGAGTTAAAATAGAAAATGGCTTCTTTGAAAGAGGAAACTAAAGAGTACAAGGATAAGCTTTACAGGTTTCAAGATAGCTCCAAAAATGTTAAGTCACTCATCAAAGGTCAAAGAAAGACAATGGATAAAACAGGCCTTGGTTTTGTTAAGGAACAAGCTGGAGAGTCTAGTAAGAGACTCCAAAAGGAAGAGAGTTCTAATGAGGAAAGTATTTCAGATCATGAGTCCTTGAATGATAGATGTGCAGAAACAAAAAATGAAATTTAGAATGAGAAGAAGAAGTTTTCAATACCCAAGAAGTCGAATAAAGGAAAATTTCATGACAGATGTTTTGCGTGTCACAGGTTTGGTCACATGGCTACACATTGCATGGCTCAAGTGAAGAAGGTAAATGGCAATTTTAGAAGCGCTAGTTTCTTTCAAGGGTATTGCTACTCTTGTCAATAGTTTGGGCACAAGGTAGTCTATTGCAAGGTTAATTACAGGAATAGGTTTGATCAAAATAGGTTCGGCCAGAACAGGTTTGGTCAGAACAGGGTTAGTCAGAACAGGCGGATTCAAAGAACAGGTATGCCTCAAAGAAATAACATTGTTACTTGTTACAAGTGCAACAATGAAGGTCACACATCTAGACAGTGTAGAGCTAAAATTTCAAGATACAGGAACAGAAACAGTGGTATGAACAGGTCCAAGGATCAATGCATGGATAAGAATAGGAATGATAATAGGAACAAGAACAGTGATAGGAAGAAGAACAAGAATATGGACAAAGAGTTCAAGAGAAGGCCCGACAAGGAAGTGATAGACGCTGATGATGATCAGTGCCTAATGGGAGTTTTACTCCCACCCCATAATTAATCATCTCATCAGGAGGTGGGGGAGGGACTAATCTAAGAGGCCCATTCTTAGTCCCGAGCCCCAAAGGTGACCCTTTGCAATTGATGACAAAGGGGGAGAGATATGAGTAAGGGGGAGAGCTTCAAGTGAAGAGGAAAACTTCAAGTTAGGGGGAGCAAAAATTCAAAGGAAAATTCTCAGTTGTGGGCACAGTTTCTCAGTTGTTAGCACAGTTGATTCAGTTTTGGCTCCTGAGATGTGTTTTCAGAAAAAGTTTGCCATCAATGACAAAGGGGGAGATTGTTGGCAATTTTGGGTACTTTGGGTACATTGCCTTTGCTCAAGTGTATAAGTTGTCATTGATGTCAAGAAGCTTTTGAAGGAATTTTATTTGATGTAAAATAATTTGTTTTGATGAAGGTTCGGCATGACAGGTTCGAAAGAAAGTAAGTTGGAAAAATGTTGCGATATCGTGACATGTCGCATTTTTGCAACTTAAGCAGGAGAGAGAAAGCTTTTTAGAAAAGTGTCGCGATATCGTGACATGTCGCATTTTTGTGACTTAAGCAGGTGAGAGAAAGTTTTTTAGAAAAGTGTCGCGATATCGTGACATGTCACAGTTTCGCGACTCAAAGAGGAGAGAGAATGTTCGAGTCAGAAATGTCGTGATTTCGCGACATATTGCAAGGAAGGTTGAACGGACGAAAAAGTGTCACGATTTCATGACATGTTGCAGGAGAGAGAGTCCAAAATAAAAAGTGTCACGATTTCGTGACATAATGTAGGAGAGAGAGTCCGGGATAAAAAGTGTCATGATATCGCGACATGTCAGGTTATCGTGACCCAAAGAAAAGAAAAGCGCTAAGGATAAAAAGTGTCACGATTTTGACAAGTCAGAAGACAAAGTGGAAGCAAGATAAAGTGTCATGATTTTGCGACATGCTACAGATGAAAATGTTCCAAGTAAGAACTGTTGCGATTTTGTGACATGCAAAAAAGGGAAGAGTCTGAAATGAGAAGCGTCACGATTTCATGACAGGTTGCAGAGAAGTCGTACGGAAGCTGAAAGCATCGTGATTTCACGACAGGCTACAAAGAAAACGTACGGAAGCTAGAAGTGTCACGATTTTGTGACAAATTCAAGGAGGAAGAGCTCAAAGGCGAAAGCATTGTGATTTCATGACATGTTCCATTTTCACGGGCATAAGGCAGAGAAAAACACAAGGCAGCAAAAGTGTCATGATTTCGTGACATGTTCCATTTTCACTAGTGCAAGCAGACAAGAGTGTAAGGAAGAGAAAGTGTTGCAATTTCGCGATAGATTGAGATGGCAGTGTTCAGTTGGAGAAAGTGTCACGATTTCGTGATAGAAATAGAATGTAGGTCTTCTATAGGAGAAATGTCACAATATCGTGACAAAAGCAAAGTTGATGCTGACTAAGTCAGAAGTGTCACGATATTGCAACAAGAGCTTAGAGAAAGTCGACAAAGGCAATTGTGTCACGATATCATGACAAAATCCAAAAGAAAGTGTACGGTTGCAAAGGTGTCACGATATCGTGACATGTTGTAGTTTCATGGCAAAAGCTACAGAAGAGTTCTAGAGGCAGTGAAGTCGACAAAGTTAAATTTGAGTCGACGAAGATTAGGGTTTGTAGCCGACGTATTTTAGGGTTGTGCAACCGACTAAGATCAAGGTTTTGATCTTGAAAGTGTTAGTATAAAATGAGGGTTGTTTGGAGAGTTGTAAAGTGATCGAATGAGTTGGTGAAGTGCGTCATTCATAGAATGTGCAAAAGTTAAGTCCGTGGTGTGTAGAGAGCAAGTCATGCCGAATCGAGCTAAGTGCAAAGCAAGAGCGCACATGAAGCAAAAAAGCATAAAGCTGTTGGGTGCATCATTTTTGTGACGTTCAAAGATAATGAGCGAGCTTTGTGAGAGCCTGTGAGTAGTTTTTGGACAAGTCATTAAGAGGGCTTGTTGGACAGATTTGAGCAAGATTTTGTTGAGCTTGTGGAGCAGTTTGGGCAGGTTCTAGTGAGAACTTGCAAAGCATATCTGAGACAAGTCTTGGGTGAAGATCAAGCAAACTTTAGTGAAAGCTTGTGAACCACTTTGGTGAACCAAAATTGAGAACTAGTTGAGGACAGATATTGGTGCAAATTCGAGGACATTTGTGCCAGACCGAAGGACTATGTTTGGTGCAGATCAGAGAAAGAGATCGAGGACATTTGTGCTAGATCGAAGGACTATGTTTAGTGTAAATTTGAGGACCAGCTTTGGAGGTGATAGAGTTGTGGACAGAGGTCTCCAGCCAGACTAGGGAGGACTGGTGTCTTCTATGGATAGAGTTCCATTTGCTAAGGTTAGCAGAGGTAGAGGTTTTTTAGAGGATCACTAGCCAGAGCAAAGCTAGGGTATTGGTGTCTCCTGTGGGTTGGTGCCCATGAATTCGAGATTAGGGGATTGGTATCTCCTTTGGGTTGGTGACCATAAACATTCTAATCAGGAAAGGTATTCCTAAAATTTGGATTGATAAAATTTAGTGACATATTTTATCCGTGGACGTAGCCCAGCCATTCTGGGTGAACCACATTAAAATTGTTGTCACTTTGTGGATGTTTTTATGTATTGCTTTGTATTGTTGTAGGTATATTGCTTTACTATTTTGTAATATAAAGGAAAAAGTAAAAAGAGGTCTTATACTGTTCACACCCCCTCTTATTATAAGCTTGTGTTCTTCATCAAACTCCGATCCTGTATGTAATCAACTAAAAAAAACCCCCCAACAACCAAAATTTAAAAAAATCCATCACCTAAAACCCTTAATTTCTAATGAGTAAGCCATAATTGCTAGACCAAGACCCATTCATCATCCATAGAATAATATTGTGGGTACCATTAGAGCTATTACTAGACAACAGGCTCAAAACTCTCAACATGATCAAATGCAAAACGATGGATCAAATCCATTTGTTTTGAAAGTTCCTAATAAAGGGAATCATGCACCTAATGTGCAACCTAAACCTCCTTATAATATTAATGAGCAACTATCAAACATTATAGCTAGAATTTCCCTTTTGGACCTTTTAATATCCTCTCCTACACATAGAGATGAATTAATGCTCACATTAAGCCAAATGATGGTACCACAAGAAATTCAACTTGAAGCCATGGTTAATACTATAATAACTCATGAAGTTGATTGTATTGACTTCCGAGATAGAGACATACCTTAACATAGTTTACATAAGGATAACCTCTTATATATTACTGCCTTAATTGGAGATGTAGCAGTTAAACGAGTCTTGATTGACAATGGTTCATCTTTAAACATCTACACTTTTGAACTCTACCAAATATTTGGGTTTCGAAGTGATGAAATGAAAAGAACTGATATGATCATAAAAGCCTTCAATGATGAAACACAAGAAACGTGTGGAGTTATTACCATTCCATTGTAGGTTGGTCTGAGAATCTTGGATACAACCGTGTTTATTGTACATTGCCCTACATCATACAATATACTCTTGGGTCACCCTTGGATCAATGCAATGCGAGCCATTCCCTCAAATTTACATCAATGTGTTAAATTCGAATTTAAGAATCAGTTGGTTACCATCCATGGTGATCCTAGACCCTTTGATATGTGTGCTTTGGCAAAACCTGTTGGAGTTCAATTTTGCCCTGCTTTATCATCCACACATCCTAATTCTAATTATCCATCTAAACATTTGAAACACACACCCACATGCCATCTACTCCTTCTATCCCTTTATACAACTCAAACATCCTCTAACCAAACTACATTAGGACCTCATAAAAATCCTAATCCCACAACCAAGGCTTCTTGTTTTACTCCTATCACTTCTATCCCTATAATAGACTCATCCATAGAAATATCTACAACATCTACATCCACCAAAGGCATAGTTTTTGCATCAGAAGATGTAGGAAATGTTCCTTCTACCTCTTATGCTCTTACTGATGAGCTCTTACCCGATTTATCTAAAATTCTTATATCAGAGTAAACGAATGCTGCTATGCAAGATTCCCTTATCTTAAATTATTTGCCACCATATCCTCATACCTTGGGTCTCCCACAACATATAGGAAGTATTTACCAAGTCGAGATTTGTGCTTTTATTTATAAGGGATATGACTAGGGTAGAATACCCAGAAACAACAAGACTCATTACGATGGATATGCTCGATGTTATTTTACTAATGATTATATTAAATCCAAATATATAATGCTTAAATTGGGATATAAATGGAAAGGTTTGGGAACTTTCCAAAATGGCATGAAAGAACCCTTTGAGGTTGAACCATGGCCTGCCCGATGTGGTGTGGGCCTATTTTCTAGTAAAGGTCAGCCCTTCCCATTTGAGGATGATGACCATCTCATATGTTACCAAGATTATTTAGATCAACATGATGCTTTGCATTTAATGAATAAGTCACTTACATGTAATATGCTATCTATAGCCTACCCTGAGATGATCGTCGAATACGACGATGAGTTGGAGGGAGATATCTTCCATGATGTCTCCGTTGAGGAATTATTACATCATGAATTTTATTTTGATGGTTCTATACCTAGTATAGCCTAGCTTGAGGCCACGACTCCTCAAGATGAATTATCCAAACTAACCTTGGAAGAATTACAAGAATTGGGTGTTTCACCCGCCCCACCTAATTTTGAGAAAAATCTACACATGGAAGTAGAAAATGTCATAAAAATTAACATTGGAACTGAGGGTAATCCTCACATAATCAACATTGGATCAGAATTGAGTCAAGAAAAATAGGATAAATATATTGCATTTCTTAAATAATATGAAGATGTCTTTGCTTGGACATATAAATATATGCCAGGATTAGACTCTTCTGTAGTTATGCATCACCTAGTAGTCCATCCGGATGCTAAACCTATTAAACAAAAACTTAGAAAAATGCATCCTAAAGTGGCCTTACTGGTCAAAGGGGAGTTAGAAAAACTCTTAAATGTTATTTTTATACAAGCCATTGATTATTCTGAATGGATCTCGAATGTAGTTCCAATAACTAAGAAAGAAGCTACTAAGGTTAGGGTTTGCATAGACTTTAGAGATATTAATGTTGCATGCCCTAAAGACGATTTTCCTCTTCCTAATATGGATCAGATCATTGATTTTACTGCTGGGAGTGGAATGATATCCTTAATGGATGGATTTTCTAGTTATAATCAGATCAGGATAGCTCTTGAAGATTAGGCTAAAACAACCTTTATTACCCCTTGGGGAACCTTTTGTTGGAAAGTGATGCCATTTGGTTTAAATAATGTAGGTGCAACCTATCAACGAGCCATGAATTATATATTTCATGATATGATGCATGATATACTACATGATTATGTAGATGACATTATAGCTCATTCTACTAAAGAAGATGACCATTTAGATGATTTGAGAAAAGTATTTAATTGGTTAAGGGAATATCTTATCCAATTGAATCCAACTAAATGTATATTCGGAGTTAAGTTCGGTAAATTATTTGGGGTTATAGTTTCTTTACGTGACATTGAAATTGACCCTCTCAAGATTGTGGCTATCACTAATATGCCCGCACCCACAAATATATAAGAATTACAAAGTTTACAAGGTAAGCTTCAAGCTATCCATCGCTTCATCGATAAGTTGGCGGATAAAACTGGACCTTTTATTAAGATTCTTAAGAAGGATGTATTTTTCCATTGGGACTACGAATGTCAGCAAGCATTTGAACTTCTCAAACAATATCTTCTTAACCCACCTATGCTTTCACCACCTAGACCTGATCACCCATTTATCTTGTATATTTCTACTTCAGATCTTGCCTTAGGAGCTATGTTAGCTCAACTTGATGATGAGAAGAAAGAACGTGCTAATTATTATATCAGTAGAACATTAATCAGTTATGAAACCCGTTACACAACATTAGAGAAGTTATGTCTAGCAGTCATATTTTCTACATAGAAATTATGCCATTATATGCTTAGTCAAAAAACCTATGTTATTGCTAAATTTGATCCTTTGTGGTATCTCATGAGTCGACCATACTTATCTGGTTGTACAACAAAGTGGGTTCTTGCCCTAAGCGAGTTTGACCTCACGTTTATAGGACAAAAAATTGTTAAGGGTCAAATCATAGCAGATCAATTAGCTGTTATACCCTTAGATTCTACCCATCCCCTCATCATTGAGTTTCTTGATGAATACCTTAAACTAGAGGCAGATCATTCAGAGCAATTGTCCTTATACTTTGATGGAGCCCGATGCATGAATGGGGTTGGTGTAGGTATTATTTTAATATCTCCATAGAAACATCTTATACCTCTATCCTTTAAATTAATGTTTGCTTGTACTAATAACATTGTTGAGTATGAGGCTCTAATCCTTGGATTACGAGCTACCTTGGCACTAAAAATTAAAAATCTATTAGTTTTCGATGATTCTCAACTTGTCATAAATCAAATTAATGATGTTTATCAGACTAGAGATGATAAATTGTGCCCATATAAAGCATATGTATTACAATTATTATCTTTATTTGATCAAGTTACCTTGGAAGCTATTCCTCGAACTAGCAATCGTGCGGCTGATGCTATGGATGCAACTGCATCTCTTTTACCCCTAGAGTTAGAGGATGAATATGCTACCATCATTATTCGTCGACTCCAGGAACCCGCTTCAAATAAATCATGCTTAGAACCTTTGGATGTGTTTCTAATCAATGAAACTACTCCTGAACTTTGGTACACTAATATATTCAATTTTCTTCAAAATGGGACCTTCCCTGAAGGTTTTAACAGAAACCAGCGTTGGTTATTATGTAGACAAGCAAGTCACTTCGTAATAATTGGCAATACATTATATAGGAGATCTTTCAAAGGTATCCTACTGAGATGTTTGAATCTAGAAGAATCTAGATTAGCTTTGAGTGAAGCCCATGATGGATCTTGTGGGGGACATTTTAGTGGTAGTGCCATTGCTAAGAAACTCCTTAGGATAGGATATTTTTGGCCTACCATGGAAAATGATGCACATGATTATGTGTGCCATTGCAACAAGTGCCAGAAACATGCTGACCTTGTCCATGCACCTGCACAAGAGCTATAGGCTATTCCATCTCCTTGTCCCTTTTCAAAATAGGGCTTAGAAATCATTGGAAAAATCAACCTTGTGTCATCTGATGGACACAAATTCATCATAACCGCCATCGAGGATTTCATGAAGTGGGTTGAAGTTATGCCCTTAGATTCTTGCACTAGAACCCAAGTTTCCAAATTTATTTTTAATCAAATTATTTGTAGGTTCAAAATTCTTGCAAATCTCATCTTAGATAATGGAACTTGTTTCAAAAATAAATATGTCAAAAAATTATGTCAAAAATATAAAATTCAACATCGTTGGTCCACTCCCTATTATCCTCAAGGTAATGGCCAAGCAGAAGCATCTAATAAAACATTAATTAAAATCCTCAAAAGACTGGTCAATAAATCTAGCCGAGATTGGCACATTCAACTATATCCTGCTTTGTGGGCTTATTGAACTAGCGTTCATACCCCCACAGGCACTTCACCTTTTGTTTTGGTTTATGGTGCTAAAGTAGTTTTTCCATTTGAATTAGAAGTTCCTTCTTTGACTTTGCTAGTTCAAGATACTAAAGTAGGAGATGAATATCATCCTGGGAGATTTAGTCAACTGGAACTCCTATATGAGAAGTGCATCAATGCTTTGGAACATCTTTGAGCCTATCAAAACAAGATCAAGCGAGCATACCTCAAGAAAGTTCATCATCGATCCTTCGATATCAGTGACCTTGTCTTGAAAGAAAATAAAAAATATACTAATGCAACTAAAGATCTTAAAGGAAAATTTGAGCCCAACTGGCTTGGACCGTATATCATCACTGCTAAATTTAGATCGGAAGCATACCGATTAGCTACCTTAGACGATAAAGATATTAAAGAACCTATGAACATTATGCATCTTAACCACTGTTATACATAAATTCTGGTCATTTCATCATTGTATATATTGTTATTTTGCATATTGTTTAATTTTAGTCATTCATATAAAAATTTCAAAAACAATCACATTGTGTATCTTCTCAATTCATCAATCAAAATCAAAATATAAAAACATCAAAATCATCAAAATCTTCAAAAACATCTTTTATTTTCATACCTATCAATTCTTGAAGTATTGCAGTTATATTTTCAATTATTTTGGATAAATTAGCATTTATTTGGAATCCCGCACTTTCACACTCACATGCATAAATATCTTGATTTTATTTGGTATGATTATTAATCTCTCTTATATCAAAGTCCATAGTTGAATTAAATAAATTTTTGAGCATAGAGAATTGATCTTGTTATTTACTTGAACCAAGTATATCTCTTTACATTAAAATGATTTCATTGCAAATTCAATATGATGCTACATAGTAGAAGTGGTTTCTTGAGCGAAAATTTTCCCTTGCTATCCTATCATGCACATGGTCTAGAATATTTGAGAATTGACAAAAGGACAAGCTCACATCTCCCTAGAATAAAAATTCCTTGCTCTACAGGAAATCCGAGCAAGTATCCCTAGTATAGGAAGAAAAAGAAAAGTCAAAGAAAATGAGAAAAAAAAAAATATTATTTTGTACCATCGTAGCAATATTTCAGCATTATCTCAGTTCCAAGCAAAAATACAAAAAAAAAAAAAAAAAGGAGAAAAAGAGAAAAGAAAAAGTAAAAAGCATTAAAATCCCTTTCCCTATCCCTTGAAAAAGAAAATAAGGATGAATGAGCTTGAATCCCTGGAATTTTCAATTATTCGAAAACTGTGAGGTAAGCCCCATAACAGGTGGTTTGTGCCCAACCCACTTGGCCTTGGGTAATCCCTAGCATGGTGATATGTCTGTCACATTAGCGACCTTATTTTGTATAGACCTATGTCTACTTATGGATCAGCTAGCTCTTGATGACCCGACTTACATAGTAGTCTGGTATGGTTACATGCATATAAATCATGGTCAATGAACATTCATTTGGTTAATTCAAATTACTTGTATCAAATTATCTTGCTCAAAATTGGTAAATGAACAATACAATTGCACACACATTTGCATTTGAGAGATTTTGTATCATTATGATAAATCAAGATCGGCAATGAACTCACATATGCACATGAGGGTTCCTTATAAATCTACATTTTGCCTTTGAGATAATTTAAAATATTTATGCAACTCTTTTTGGAATAATTTCATCTTCTTATTTAAGAACATCTGTTTCATATAAAAACAATTACATACATTGTTTTCAAAAATCCAACATTTTTTTCAACAACATATTCACAATCTAGCAATAAAGTCACGTTTATATATTTTTTCTGTTTATCTCAAAATCAAAAATCAATTATGCAATAAAATTATTTTTTTTGGATTTCACGATGATGGTATAAGTCTATACCTATAATTCTATGCCTAGTGCAAACCATTGTTCTAATTTTATTTTCCATTTATTTTATTCATAAAAACATATGGCTTATATCATTATGTTACACAATTATGCTTTAAAAAGAACGAACACTTTTTTTATTTCATTTCATTATGTCAACATTCCATTTTGCAACCATGGTATAATTCCTAAGGAATTGTTCAAAACTTTATCACCCTTAGAAATCTTATGCCTAGCAAAAATCATATTTTTAATATTTCATGCATAATATTTTTATGCAAATCTGAAAATAAATCATCACCATCATCATTTTCATCATCACAACACAAATTCTTAAGACAGTCTCTTAAGCACTCTTTACTTTTAACAATATTTCTATATTGGGATTAGCTTGATGACCTAGTGAGCGATGACTCCATGAAATGGTCTATAACAGAGACAATGTCCTTTGAAATTATTGTTAGAAGTCCCTTTATTTTCATCAAATCACCACAAAATAACCAATTTGTTTACATCAAATTATTTCATTTAAATTTTACAGCATGACATAAAATTATACTATTTCCAAACAACATAATTACATGAATAATCAATCAAAAAATCCAAAATTGAAGCATCATAAAACATGTGGACAAGTCATATCACAAAAATATCATATATATATATCAAAATATATGTACATCATATCAAAACTGGATTGGTATGCCACAATATATACCCTGGCATACTCAATCCTCTCAAAAATATACAATCTAGTCTATAGTAGCTAGTCTTGAGAAGCCCTCAATCTCTCAACCTCATCTCGTCTCCCACCCTGAGGTGGAGGAGGTGGCCCCATCAGAGTTCATCCTATGTTGTGGGTCCTCGATGTTGATCATGAGGATGTCCTCGATGACCCCATCCTGATCGGCTCCGTAATGCCGACTGGCAGCTGTAACCTCTGGCCCTCTAGAACCAGCTGGAAGTATGCTCCCTAATAGAACATGGTCTGATCAATCGACCGTGCCAGCTCCATAATGCTCGCCCCTCCACTCTGAGTCTTGAGCCGTGTAACATCATCCTACAAAGTCTACACTTGAGCTCGTAGGTAGGCATTCTCAACCTAGAGAGCCACCATCTCACTGCTCTCCCCCACCTTGATACCCTTGCCCTTATCGGGCGATGCTAGCCTATCCCTCTATGGAGAAGGGAGTCCCTCCTCTCTCCTATCTGCCTGCTATAGTCTCTTCGAAGCCTATGGCACTCTCTGACATCTCTCCTAAGGAGACTGTCACTGTTCCCTCCCTCCATAACTCCTCGTTGCATCGATGGCAGCCTAGTGCTACCTCCCCATCTGTTGCACAACCATGTGCATCAGACCCTATGTCCTCATCATTCAAGGAGGGTAGATGCCTACGTACCAAGCATCATATTTGTATGCCACCCCAGTGTCGTCCCCATCCACTGGTTGAATGGGGGCATCATCCACATCTTGACTCTAGAATCATTGCATATCTAGAGCCCTGCTCAGTTTAGTACTATCCTAGGCAGTCAGGGAGTACTCATAAACTCTTAGAGAAGGGATCCCCTATTGTAGACCAAAATGCCACAAAACTCAGTCATACTAGTGGAGCTCTACCTCTCCCCACTTCATCCTCAGCCAAAAGACTTGCCTGATGTGAGCCAACTTTTATCCATCCTCTCCCCACCCTGGATGCTCTCTCCATGACCTCCAGGTGATCTGGTCTGGGATGAGGTCATCTAGTAACCTCCAAGACATCAGCAGATCTATCTATCGTTGTGACCCTCTCTGGAGCCACCAATAGAAAACATAAGGTCTCTCCCGTTCAACCCCTATCAGTGGAAGCCCTACCGGTATCTGCACCACAATGTGATCCCAACACCAAACCTGTAGTAGAGATGTCAAAACTAAATATCGACCTCCCTTATATACGATCTCGTGTAGGATCCTATACAAGCGACATAGCACAAAGCTGCCCCAAGCAAATATGTAGCCATGGTCTCTCATATCGCAGACCACATCTGAGAGTAGCTAGGGTAACCTGCATCCACTCTAGTGACATAGTAGCAAGCCACCTACTATCCTTGCCAAAACCTAAGTCAATCAATATGCCACAGGCATCTGCCACAATGTCTCGATGTTCACCCTGCCATTCTCCAGGGTGAAGCTAGGATCTCCACACAGTCACATCATGGCATGGCCCTGATTGGCCGTAGGAGTCATAAACCACCCTTATATGGGGATCCTCAAGATCCTCCATACATCCTCTAGAGTGGAAGCCATCTCCCCTATTGGTAACTAGAAATAGGATGACCCCAAATACCACCTCTCTGCTAGAGCTGTCAGTAGCCCCATGTCTGTCAATATTTGTGGCATCTCTACCACATGCTATAGTATGACCTCTGCCAGTGGTATCGCTCCGCCTGGTCGAGCATGACTACATCATCTCTAAGTCCCCCATATTTCCACTCCTAAATTTTTAGTAATCCCCTCTGCAAAATAAACAATCAAACAATAAAAATCATCAATAGATAATCATTAAAATTAGTTAAATCAATTTAATATTCTAAAAATAATGATGATATCATCCACCATTGGATGATATCGTCCTAAATTGGGTCAAATCATCCTTGGTAGGACAAAATCATCTCTTATTTCACAACTTGGGGATCGCCCCTTGTTGGACGGGATCGCCCCTATTCTATCGATTTTGCCTCTAGACGAAATCGACGATCTAAGGATGATTTCGATGAAATTGGGATGATTTCATCTTGACATCATCGAAGGCCTAAAAACAACTATGATGCCCCAAAACAATCAAAATTTAAATAAAAAATTACACAAATCCAATTAAAAACATAATTCACTAGGTTTAGATCCTTACCCGCAACCCGTGCCGGACCTCTGTCGATTTGTGCGCTATTTCTACCATTTTGCCTACAGAGCTCTAAAAACAGTGAAAATAAACAGTGAAAATAAACAATAAAAATGAATTAGGGTTTTACCCTATTTTTATTAATTTTATTTAAAAACAACATTTTAAAAAAAAAAAAAAAATTTCGCGCTTTTACCTCAAACGTTCGATTTGGGTAAAAACTTTGAGGGGGCACCATAGTAAATAGTTGTACAATTCGACCTAGAATCGTCATCTAGAAAATTGAGTAAATTTTTGCTTTCTCGTAAAATGAGAAGAAATCATCTTTAACGCATTTTATTCAAAAAATTCCTTAAAGAGGGGGCAAAATGTAGCACCCTAAAATTGGCACAGTTAAACCCTTAGTAAAAAGATAAAAATTTGAATTTTAACCTCGAAACCGCCCGTTAACCGCTCACCCCATTTTTTGTGCCATTTTTAGGAGTTGTTTTGATCGTTGGATGATATCATCGCCAATCAGATGAAATCATCCCAGATCAGATGAATTCGTTTGGAATAGAACATCTAGATGATTTCATCCCAAAACCGAATTTCCATAATTAGCTTTTGTTTTAACAGCCTCTCCAACTTGGGTAGAAGCATGTCTGCGTAGTTGGAGATTCCTCCATTGAGGATCTCCTAGATTAGTATGATCTCCAACCTCCTAACTTCCCCCTAATCCTATATAAACTAGAATTTTCTTAGTTTATCCCACTGGTTGGCTGATCCTATGATTCCCTGATTGATTTTCCCTGCCATTTAGTTTTGTTGTGTCAAGACGTCCTATCCACCATTGTTTACACTCGTAGTTTTAAGTTTTCATTGCAGGTTTTCACTGTGCTTTAGTTGGAGAAATATCGGATCATCGCAGGCGATTCCAAATGATTTCGGATGATCCTGTCACAGATCGGCAATGATATCATACGATTGGAGGTGATCTCGATTGCAGTTCAGATTGGGGGCAACCAGAGCCCTGAGTTTGCATTCCTCATTTGTCTTATTTATTTTACTATGCATTAGTTTGATTTATTTTCATTCTGCATCCTAGAGTTCACCTTATTTAGCGTAAATGCATGATAAAGTTAAAATAAGTTATTAAAACAATGCATTTCCTTTAATTTGCTATCTAGATTTATTAGTTAGGCATTTATACTATCATTTTGCATTATTCTAGCAGTAGCATTTTTGTTTTTTGGTGTCTGTTTCTGTGATTGCAGGTTTTTGATGAATTCATCAAATCAACGATGATCTTATCTGATCTCAGACGATCACCTATGATCTAAGATGATTATGTACAATTGCAGATGATCATGTCATATTCGGGATGATCTATACTCCTACAAGCTTTAGAATCTTCATCAGACATCCATAATCAGGTGCATTCTTTCTCATTTCGTATAATATTTACATTTAGGATTCATTCCTACTTTTTGTATTCATATAAATCAGCATTTTCATATAGAATAGCTTAGATTCATTCTATCCAACCTAGGATTATGAATGATCGAGTATAAAATGAACACACCAAAATCATTCTCAACCTAGGCATGGAAACTACCACTCAAAGTTTTCTGGTGAACCCACCATCCGTCGAAAATTCACCCTTATACCCCTCCCCCGAGAGGCATGACCTTCAAAGGGCTTCTCAGTCCGAGGTATTGTCCCATCCTTCTCACATCCCCGTTATGGGCGCGGATCCTATAGCCTGAAGGTAAGGATGCAAAAAATTTGGAGCAGTACACTACTCCTTGTTTTCAAAGATATTTCCAAAGACTTCCCTAATCCATATTTTGAGGTTTTCTTTGATCAGCTTGAGCTTTTTGGAGACTCTAAAAGTGAAAGAACCATGATAGTCCTATTACCACCATTCAAAAATTTGATCGCACAAATTAGGATGATGTATCCACATTGCTTTGAAACTAAAAGGGATTCTAAAAATAGGGCCTTTATTAGCTTCAAATCATAGAGTACAATGGTCCAAACCAACTCTAGTAAGGCAACTAAAAATGGCATCACCCATCACATGGATATATTCTAGGGATAATAAAAACCTGTCAAGTTGGACTTGAATGTGCTAGTCCCCAATTATTTTATTGTCAAGTTAGACTTTAATTTATGAAATAAATGGAAATAGTTTATTTATGGATTAAATTAAGGAGACATTTATTTATTAAATAAAATGGAAATGATTAGTTTTAGATATTAAAGGTATGAGACTTTGATTTATGAAATAAATGAAAGATGGTTTATTTTTATGAATTAAGTAGCAGGACTTGATTTATGGAAATAAAGAAACCTAGTTTATTTAATAATTAAAGGTATAGGACTTTAATTTGTTGAATAAAGGTTTAAATGAATTAATTAAAGTAAAGATTGTTATCTAGCTGTATTTTTTTGAAAGAATCTCTATGAGTAATGAGAAGTGAAAATAAAAATAGAGATTTTTATGATATCAACTATGTAGTAGATGAATAGATACTTTGATTTAATTTGTATAGTTGCAATTTCACAAAGAAAATAGTAAATGTATTTAGAGGCATGCCTGTCCCAAACCACGAGTGCCCTGATCCCCTACTACCCTCAAAAGATCGATGGAAAATGAAGGAGGACCAAAGAGGTAGTGGAACCAAGGCACCAGTTTGATTTCTTCTTGCAATAAATTTACTTATGCTCAAATAGACTAGAATTGTGGGGAGATATCCCTAATGGAAATGATGTATTATGTTATTATTTAAAATTATGGAGGTTTTACCATACTTGGTGATATGTAATAATTTATGGAATTATTTAAAAAACTATCTTTAATTTATGTTTATGAAATAATTATGCTTCTTTAGTTAGTTCTTCCTCTTCCTTTTAATTTTTATTTTTTATTATATGTCTTCTCTTTTAAGTGTCGTTTGTATGCTTTATGAATCTTTCTCCTTGTTGATTTAGTAGATAGAGTTACTCTTGATTTAGAGGGTGAACTAAGGGATTGAGACCCCTTAGGATGAATTTAGGAAGACCTAAGGGATTAAGACCCCTTAGGAAGAATGGTAACTAAGTTTAACTAGAAGACTACATCCGAGTTAAGATAGCTCATCGTGGAGACGAGATGGATAACTTAACTTATAATATGCATAGCATACCTACATAGATTGACTTGTGTATGGTATGGTGATGGGTGTATACCTTCGATTAACTAAAGGTGATAAGTTTAGCTCATCAAGAATGATGAGATGGATAAGCTTATTTGTGGTAACACATAATATGCCTACACAAATGGACTTGTGTGAGGGTATTTCATGAGATGTAACTCTTTGGGAAAGTTGGGAAACTTAGGGAAATTAAACAATAGATTAACCTAAGTTTAGTTAAAGGTTTATGAATCCCTCTTCTTATTTTTTTGTTTGTTCTCTTGTAGCTATTTTTGGGGTCATTACAGTTTTTATTTGTCATAAATTTTAGTGATCCTGATCGTGCAAAAGTTGTTTCAAATTTAGGGTTTATAGATTTTTTTAGAGGTTGTTTTGTGCTTGTGTAGACATAGAACTACGTCTAAGGGTCGGATTAGATGCTTCACTACATCTAGGAGATACCACACTATGTTTAGGAGTTGAATCGGACATGACACCACATCTAAGAAGCTAGGGAAAGAGAATGAAAGGCTTCTAGGTAAGTTATTGTCAAAACCCTAGCCATATTTTTGCTTTTTAAAAATAAAAAGAATAAAAAGAAAATATTTATCTTTTTGTGTTTTAAAAGGCAATAAATTAAGCATTATGTAGGTATTTTAGGCATTTTTGTAAAAATCAAAATTATTTTTAGGCATTGCATTATCTGTTAAGATTACAAAATTTCATATAAATTGCATTTAGGGATAGATTTGCATTTTAAAGCACATTTTAGATTGCATTAGGGTTCCAAATTTACCATATTCTATTTTTGGACTTGTGTGTAAAAAATATTCTAGGGTTTATTTAGAACTTGTTTACTATATTTGGCTTAGGTTTTCCTTTATTTTGGTGTTATGTTTCCTATTTTGTGTGCCTTTGTATGTTTTTGCTTACACTTATAGGCAACAAATATGAATTACATGGTAGTTGCATTCTAGGATATTTTTTGCACTTTATTGTTAAAAAACCCTAGAAACACAAACCTTAAAAGGAACATCACACACTTGCACATATCACCATTCCACACCTCTGTAGTACAAGTATGAGGAAAACCTATTTTAAATGAGTTATATTTCATCACCAACCATCATAGAGCCTTTAATGCAGCCCTATCGTACACATAGTTTCTTGGACTTCATCACCAAGAAATTGGTTAGCCTTGGGAATAGCTTAGGGTATTATTTTAGGTTAGATGCCCTTTTACCACAGGGATAAATAATAAGTGGAATGCAACTATCATTGTTATCTAAGTACACCAAAGTGTGAAGGGAAAGTCACATTTTGACTGGTACCAAATATCTAGATAGTGTGGCCTCCTTTCGTGGGGTAACTTTGATTCCATAGGTTACACCCTGCACCAATCCTCCACCTAGAAAGCCATTTTCAACCATTCATGATTCATCCTTCATTAGAAGGGTGGGTTCAAACACACCTTCTTAGTTGCATTCCATCATCCACCTTGCATAGTTTTTCTAGGTTTAGGTTTTTACATCAAAACACACAAACAAAATAATAAATAAATAAATTGAATATTGTAAAGACATAGAAAATTCTTGTTTACTTGAGTGATTTATGTGTTGTTCATTTTCATTTCCGCTATATTTTTTACACACACCATTTCATTTACCATACCAACTTACCTGTATCTTATGGTATTGACCTGTAATCAAGCCAAAGCTAAGTCAGATACCCATCACCCACCACCTAACATGATGCCCATGGAGGTTGAGAAGTAAACCATACATTGTAGTTAGTTGTGGTCCTGACATCATAAACATCTAGGATATTCATATCCACATAATCATTATACTCCACCTATCATGCCTTAGCACAAGATAAGCTTATCTCATCGACATGATGCATGTAAATCACTAGAGCATCAGGAACCACCTATCATATCCTGAACTATCATAGAACATGTGAGAACTAGATTAACTCTATCTCGCTACCATGATTACAAACAACACATCTAGCCTACCTAATTCATCATAGCTTCTCCCCATCAGTATACCATATAGCCTCTCACCATGGTTTCTAATACACCTGATCAAACATCAATCTCACCCATAAATCCCTATACTTATAGTCACTATAATGACTCGGTTGTATCTCCTTGGCTGCTCTCCATATAAATGCATAGGGATGAGCTCTATCCCACTCACATGATAGTACTATAAGATGAGCTATTCTAAAATGCTCCCAAAACTAGATCTAAAGTAGTATATTATAGACCAATACCTTTCACCCTCACCTCTTCATCTCATACAACTCCATGTATAATTGACCTAGCAAACCAAGCACCCAAGTATACACTCGAGGCTCATTGATCCTATAAAAAACCAACCTAATAATGTTCTAAGGGAACTGACATTCTATGATGTTAGGCACCAACCCATTAGTGATTAGGAACATGATGTAGGTTGGTAATACCTAAAACTACCTCTGTGAGTATAGATCTATGTATCGGATACCACCATATCTAATATGCACACCCTTCCACTCATTGCCAAAAATCTGACTCATCTCGTATCCCTTATCATATCCAACTTGAACATGCAATCCCTCCATAAGTACATGAAATATGTGGTATATGTCCTCAAGTGTAACTATCATCTCCCCTATCAGGAGTTGGAAGGTCCTCCTATCTATATCCCACCACTATGCTAAGGCAAAGAGGTACCCATCATCAACCCTCACCACCTCAATACATGCACAACCATCCAATCCCACCCACTCCAACCACTCTTAGTTGGCCTCCCACAATACCTTTTTCACCCTTGGTAGGATAGGTGAAAATAAATTTCAAACATCCAGAATCCTCAACTACAACACAACACAAAAGCAAATGTACATCAAGATCTCATTCATTAAAAAAAATAATTTGTCACCTCTCTTTCAGTAAAAAAACAAACAAACCAAAACATTGAAAAATAAACAAGAGGGCTAAAATAATTTACCTTTGCCAACTGCACATTAGCTCCAACCAGTATGCCATCTACCTCCATCACCATTGTCAAGCTCTTTCACTCTTCTTCTCTCAAACATCGTTTCTCAAAATCTCAAACACAATAATGAAATGAAAATTTTCCCTTATAACCCTTTTATAGCTGAGCAAGTGCACCCAGATGCACTACTACAATTGGTAGGCATAGTCAAATACACCACTACATTTATAGAATGGAAGATGCAATCCCGTGTCTATGGAGATATAGACATAGGTGTATGTTTATTTTCAAAATGCTACAAAATGTTTCAATAGAGCCTCAGAACATATCAAAACCCAACAACATCATTACACAAGCTCATTTATACATCACTCACATCATTCCATTTTATTTTGTGGTAATTTGGATTAATTTGGACACCTAATTTTTGAATGCACAAAAAAATCCAAAATATCCTAAAACACTTCAAATTATCCCAAAATAATACAAAAAATTACAAAAATACCAAATCAACTCATCAATGCATTTACATGATCATTTCACATCATCAAGTCAACCTACATTATCAAGTGAACCTTGTATCTAGTGATTTACTCTAGTCACCTAGCGGTTGCAATGATTGGTTATCCATGCAATTCGGTAGGATGGTTAGATCACCATAAGGATGCTTGCTCAAAATAATTTTCCAACATAATAATTTTTGAAACCAAATCAATTTGGTTCCTCAATGTTTGAATGTGACTATGTTCAAGAAAATTTGCTCAAAGCTATCATAAGCCCTCTCCGTGGGTAAAAAGTGGAACTCTCTTACAAACTTCAAATGCATCATGCCAATATTTAGGTTCAAAAATATGGTTTATATAAGCAAGGTGGTAATGCCTCCACCTCCACCATAATATTTACCTAATTTTGGTTGGTTCATCAACAACATTGCACATCATGCTGAAAGTAAAATTTTGACAACACAGATCAACCTCAAACTTGGGGTAACAAACTTGACTTTGATTTCTAACATCTGCATACATCACACACATCCATTTCATCATCCACATTCAATCAATTGGCTCATGGGTTTCATTCTTCACTCATTTTCCAATTGAGGGGGTAAGCTAAAATCACAAAATTTTCAAAATCTTCTTGCACACTGAGGAAGGAGTCCATACCATAAAACTAGGTGTCTCTTGTTTTTGCACAACATTGTATTTCATGCATCATGATACAAAATTGGGTATCTATAGACACCAAACCCTATCCATTCATCATCCATTCATCATCATCAAATCATAGCCATCTATATATATATATATATATATATATTCATATTTATATGTTTATATATATGATATTAAATCACAACCATCCATCAAACTACAATCCTAGCCTACCATTTGGTAATCTTGGCCACTTAACCAAATATTAATATTAGCTACTCATCAAGGTTTAATCTTAGCCACTCATTGCCACCATAAAAACCCTAATATTTACTAAAGGGGTTATAAAATACTATTCACTTTTGTGAATAAGGGAGATCACATGAGTTATCAAGAACTTGAACATTCACATGATATTTTGCATGAGAGAAAAACCCCAACCACTGTTTGCATCAAGCATCACATTCATCATATGATCACTACCACTTCTGTAAACTAGATCTAGATGCTTTAGAGCATTCATCATAATTTATATATGCTTCTAGGTGTCTACCATATGTTTTAGGGCATCCATCACAATCCACAAATGCTTCTGGGCATCCATAAAACATAGGCTTGCGTCCAAAAAGCCCTCGAATGCTTTTTTACATCTATGCAACAAAACTTTGAACCCTTAAGAGAACATATCAAGGTTAGGTATTAGCAATATATTCTTATTTATTTGTTTACTATTTTTTGTATGCTATTATATATTTTGCAAGCATTGTAATTAGGGTTTATAGATCTATATTTTTATTAAAGAGTGCCTCACACAGTGGAGGCTCCTCATATGCTATTGACTCTTTTTATGTTGTTTGATTGATTGCAGGTGCAAATTGTAAATTATTGGATAGTTTTTGAAGCTAGAGTGGTCTAGAAAAGGATACACAAGCCCAATCAAGTTTTATTTGTAGTATCGAAGAACATTTACACCCACTTTCAGTTGTATTTGCCAAAGGAGCTTCACTCCTTTGGTGTTTATTGTATTTTGATAAAGCGAATAGACAACTTCTTTTGTAATAAGACCCATTACAATTTGGGGTAGATCATTATTGTAAAAGAAGTTGAATAAAAAAATTATTTTATTTATTGCAATCACTTGTATCAATATTTTATGGTTCAAGTGTGTTTTTACTGCTTACAAGACCAAACGCAACAATCTAAACCTAGACTATATGATTTCATTTACTTTTTCTTTATGCCAAATTTTAGAAGATTATGTAATCCAATGAAAATGTTATTCCATGATCTTTTGTAACCTTGAAATATCTAATTAATGTAGAATACAAAAAGGGAATAATTTCATAAAACCCTTTAATTTGTCAACATATTGCTACAAAACAAACTACAAAATGCAAAGGAGGCTTACAAAACCTTATATTGATAAAAGTAATATGAAGACCTAATGATCATATAGTCTGATCTCACAATAATACACCTATTTATGGATTTATCAATGCAAAACAAAATAGGCACAAAAATTGATACACAAAACCTAACAAAAATTCACATAGAATAGAAATAGCAAAGTTTTACCTAGTTTTTCAACATGGACAAGTGCACCATGGCACACTTGTTATGTTACGGTACACTTGTTCTACTACATCACACTTATTTTACTATAGTGCACTTGTCCTACTATGGAACACTTGTCCTACTATAGTGCACTTGTTCTACTATAGTGCACTTGTCCTACACCTACAAAACAATAGATATACAAAAAAAAGAATTGATGGAATTGTTCAGTATTTAGGATGCATCCAATTTCATTAAGAGTGTACCACTTAATAAATAGATTAGATATCGATTCCCTTTATGACCATAAAACCAATAAATGGTATAAAATAGAACATGCAAGAGGATTGATGAATACATATACTACAAATTATTACTAAAATAGTGCTAAAGATAAGATCAATTGGTTGTCAAAAGAATGTTGAAGATAAGATCAAATGATTTTCAAAATATTGCTAAACATAGGATCCAATAATTTCTAAAAGAATTTCAAGGATTAGAGAAATATTTACAACCCTTTTAAGGTTTTTTCTTCTGTTAATGCTTTGTATGATGGGCTTGCTCCATATTCACTTCATGGATCTTAGTTGTATGCTAGATTCTTAGTTCTAAAAACCAAATGGAAGCAAGTTTGGGTCTGCCAAAGAAAATAATTGCCCAAATATATAATAATAAATATTTTTGATTAGTAAAATTACCATTTCCTATTCTTAATCCCATTGTTCATTCAAATTATTTATTGTCGATAAACCAAGATACCCAAAAAAAGGATAGTTTAATAAGCTTTATTAGTGAACATTGAAGTGTAACCACAAAAAGGCTCACACCTAATGTATCCTATTGCAAGAATTGATAAAAAAAATACAAAATGCATACAAGAACAAGAAATTGACAATGAAATGATCAATAAAATATGCTTTATTCCATTATATTTCAATTCCAAACTCAAATTACAAGTACATCTCTCTTAGGGATAATCATATTGATACAATTGTTATAATAGCAAGGGTAGGTGTGATTTCAAAGTGCCCTTCACGATGACACGAACTAATCTAGGGTGGATCAGACCCTCTTCTTTGTGGTGAGGAAGGAAATGGATGATTGTAGCTCCTTTAAAACCTATTTCCTATGATCAAAAAATAACTCAATAATATCAAAAGCATAGGAATCCTCTCATGATGAGGTCCTTTAAAAACAAATAGCATGAGAATAGCATAATGACATGAAATCAAGAAAATACATAAACTATGCTAAACATGTGTAAATCCTATCAAGATTAATGGAAATATGTGAACAAGAAATACAACTATCAATCCATGGAACCAATTACTTGAAGCTCTATAACATGAAAATAAGCCATTAATGTCTAAACTACTATAATGAGAACAAGTTAGTAAAAACACTAATTATGCTAGTTAGAAGTCTCTAAAATCCTAACTAAACCATTAAAATGCTAAATGTGATCTAATTAAGCATACTAGAAATGAAACAGTAAAGAGATCTATCACATGTTGCAAACTATAGCTCTAATGAATTATCTGCATTGTAAACCGTGGCTAAAAGCCACGGTGAGCAACCAAGTGGTTTTCCCTCCAAATTCAAGGGTTGTGGGCTTGACCTCCTTGTCCAATTGATGTTCAAGGATTGCCTTCAGTGTCCTCTAATAGGTTTGGTGTTTGAATCATTGAATAGGGCCTCCGTTTGCTCGAATTAGCGTTTATTGGCTCTCCTAGGTCCTTAGTGCATCCATGGCCTAATTCGTCATGATGCTTGACAAATTGACAATGGGGATGGCAACAAGGCTCTCTCTATGCACTCAAGTGAGTCCACAATTCTATAGGGCTTCGCTACTTTGATCTCCAAATGCACTCTCTATATATTTTGATAGTGCTTCACTATCAAAATGCTCTATATCTTCTCTCCCTTTTGAAGGGGTACTTATAGGATGTCCTAGGGCTAGGGGTGGCTTCATGGAGAAGCCAAGATCAATAAGGGGTGGTTAGGATAGTTGTATTGGAATATTTCATCCTCTAACCACCTTCTTCTAGAATAAATGGTCATTCAAACTGACTTGGCTTGGATGATGGCCAAATGAACTTCAATTTTAGACCGCAGGTTACAGTTGTGGTCCATACTGTAAACCGTAGGTCTTAGCTACAGTTCAGCCTGTAGATCGTAGGTCTGAGCTACAATTCAGACTAATTAGGCCAAGGATCCCAACTTGAGTGGTTAAAACCACTACTCTATCTTGGAGTATGTCCAATATCTTCCATATGGTCTTCTAGCATGTCCATATGAGTAGTCACCATCGACATGACGTGTTTTAGGTGTCTATAAATGCCCCTTTTGAGATGCATTGTGATATCAAACAATGCTAAGCAAAAATAAACCTCCTAAAAAGATGTCGAAGGTTCTATGATGATCATTAGTTGGAACAAAATTATATGCCCTAGGTCCTGCAAAAGGACGCGCATCTTGGAATCATTGCTTCCAACTCTTTAGAGGCTTAAACTTGAAATATTTTCCACTCGTCATCAGAAATTCGAGTAGCTTTGGCACTACAATAGGAGTTAGGCCTATATAACCGAAAGGATGAGAGTTACAAATAAATGATCATATTTTCTATTTTTCCCAAGCAAAGGGGTATGCTTAGGATAGTTATTGACAATGATTCACAAGGATGAACACAATTTTGACAAGATCAAGGGATCTACCATCTTCAAGATCTTCTTCTAATTTTGATTATGATTTGATATTATGACTACCCCCTCAAGCGATGAGTCGATGAGGGTAATGACAATTATTGAAGCGATGAGATCGCTTGACCATAATGAATGATCTGAAAAAAATTATATTTGAGCATTTTAATGCCTTGGCTAGGCCTAGTTCAGTGTATTATTGCAACTATTAATAGTATTTGCACATTTCTATCCCATGGAGTAGTTGAGCTACAATAGTCATCTTAGGGAATCAAAATGATACAAATCCAATTAGATTTGTGTTGAATCAAGTTATCGATGATTTGCTGAAAATATGTCATAGGAGAAATGACATGAAATACCTCATTCCCATGGAGCATTCCAACCGCGAAGGTCTTCGTAGGGATTAAAAAGAAACATATCAGATCAACTATGATAATTTTAGCCCCAAAATCCCCTATGGTAATTTACTCATTTTACCGAATTGCATGGATCGCAAGTCACTGCAACTTCCAAGTGTATAGGATAAGTTACTGAATACGAAGCGCATTTGGTTCTTTTAATTATTTGATTTTTTTGTTAATTTTGATTTATTGATTGATCCTTGTGCTTTGAATATCACCAAATTTGCAATATTGATTACTCTTTTTGAAATTTAATCTGTTAGGAGTCATTAATTTGTCATTTTGGATGGGGTTTGAGTGCATTTATTGCTAGTTACAAACTACGAGTATGGTTTATGGTTGAAATTTTCAAATTTTAAGAACTGCAGGTTGGAACCGTAGGAAGAAAACCCTAATTATAGGACCGTAGGTGTCAGTTACGGTCCATCAAAATTAAGAGGACCTATAAATAGCTTTTACCATTTGAATTTTTTATTATTTTCTTGAAAGCAACTGCAATTGTGAGAGCTTTGAGAGGTAGAAGAAATTCCTTGATTTGGAACACTACCACAAACTCGACCAAACCTCACACCCATACCCTGATGGTAGATCCTGGACAACCATTGACTAACATAGGTCGTAGAGCAAGCAAGGTAACTCGAAACTGAGTCCTCACAATAAATACAAACTACAATAAACCACATTAATTAATGGGTTAATGAATTTCATTAAACAATTGGTAATGAACCTCACATTAGATTAGGTTAGTTTGGTTTTTTTTATTATTATTTTATTTTGGTCAGTGAGGCTAGGAAGGGACCCAAAATGGGTATCCCTCCTAAACCGTAGCTAGCAACTGCAGTTCCCAATTGTCATATTGGGGACCGCAACTGGCAACTACAGTTCCCAATTGTCATATTGGGGACTGCAACTATCAGGTACGATTGGAATTCAAATTCCAATGGTCAAATTTTGACCGCATGCAGACTGCAAGGTTGACCCGTGGTTCGTTGACTAGAAAAAAATTATCAAATTTTTAATTTTTGTAAGGTTTAATAGGCAATTAATAGCTTTTAATGCAATTCTGACTTGCCTAATTGATTTCTTTTATTTTTCTGAATGCTTTGTGACATGTTTTTTTCTTTTTATCAGTTTTTAAATTTTTTTGACATTTTTAAGGTCATTTTTACCTTATTTTGCTTGTTTTTGGTTAGATTTTCTCTTATAAAATGATTTTATTTTAGAGGTTGACCTCTAGAGCTTGTGAGCTAGACCTTATGAAGACTCTCTACAAACAGCTCACTCTTGGAGAGTGAAAGTGGTTTGGAGTTGTCAGCTTCAACCACATCCTAGATCTACCCACTATTAGGGTAGATCAAGCCTATTTGACAGCGTTGGCCTGACGTTGGAATGCATGGACCAACATATTTCACCTGCCTATGGGTGAGATGACCGTCACTCTCAAGGATGACTATCAGATCTTTAGGATCCCTATTTATGGTGAGGCAATCACCTCTTCCTCATCCCAAAGCAAGGGAGTAGTCTTTGATGCTATCTTTAGCAACTATAGCCAGGAGGCCTAACGCATGATCGACCATGGAGGAGTCCATATCAGATACTGGTAGGGTCAACGCATATTCTCCATGAGATAGGTGATATTTATGCACCTGGTGGTGCATATTGTTCTTCTAAACTCCTCGAGTGTGAGGATTCCGTAGAACCTCTTGGCCAGTGTTAGTAGAGTTACTCAGAGCTCCACTACCTAGCCACTTCTATAAACTAGATCTAGATGCTTTAGAGCATTCATCATAGTTTATATATGCTTCTAGGTGTCTACCATATGTTTTAGGGCATCCATCACAATCCACAAATGCTTTTGGGCATCCATAAAACATATGCTTATGTCCAAAAATCCCTCGAATGCTTTTTTACATCTATGCAACAACACTTTGAACCCTCAAGAGAACATATCAAGGTTAGGTATTAGCAATATATTCTTATTTATTTGTTTACTATTTTTCGTATGCTATTATATATTTTGCAAGCATTGTAATTAGGGTTTATAGATCTATATTTTTATTAAAGAGTGCCTCACACAGTGGAGGCTCCTCATATGCTATTGACTCTTTTTATGTTGTTTGATTGATTGCAGGTGCAAATTGTAAATTATTGGATAGTTGTTGAAGCTAGAGTGGTCTAGAAAAGGATACACAAGCCCACTCAAGTTTTATTTGTAGTATCGAAGAACATTTACACCCACTTTCAATTGTATTTGCCAAAGGAGCTTCACTCCTTTGGTGTTTATTGTATTTTGATGAAGCGAATAGACAACTTATTTTGTAATAAGACCCCTTACAATTTGGGGCAGATCATTATTGTAAAAGAAGTTGAATAAAAAAATTATTTTATTTATTGCAATCACTTGTATCAATATTTTATGGTTCAAATGTGTTTTTACTGCTTACAAGACCAAATGCAACAATCTAAACCTAGACTATATGATTTCATTTACTTTTTCTTTATGCCAAATTTTAGAAGATTATGTAATCCAATGAAAATGTTATTCCATGCTGTTTTGTAACCTTGAAATATCTAATTAATGTAGAATACAAAAAGGGAATAATTTCATAAAACCCTTTAATTTGTCAACATATTGCTACAAAACCAACTACAAAATGCAAAGGAGGCTTACAAAACCTTATATTGATAAAAGTAATATGAAGACCTAATGATCATATAGTCTGATCTCACAATAATACACCTATTTATAGATTTATCAATGCAAAACAAAATAGGCACAAAAATTGATACACAAAACCTAACAAAAATTCACATAGAATAGAAATAGCAAAGTTTTACCTAGTTTTTCAACATGGACAAGTGCACCATGGCACACTTGTTATGTTACGGTACACTTGTTCTACTACATCACACTTATTTTACTATAGTGCACTTGTCATACTATGGAACACTTATCCTACTATAGTGCACTTGTCCTACACCTACAAAACAATAGATATACAAAAAAAAGAATTGATGGAATTGTTCAGTATTTAGGATGCATCCAATTTCATTAAGAGTGTACCACTTAATAAATAGATTAGATATCGATTCCCTTTATGACCATAAAACCAATAAATGGTATAAAATAGAACATGCAAGAGGATTGATGAATACATATACTACAAATTATTACTAAAATAATGCTAAAGATAAGATCAATTGGTTGTCAAAAGAATGTTGAAGATAAGATCAAATGATTTTCAAAATATTGCTAAACATAGGATCCAATAATTTCTAAAAGAATTTCAAGGATTAGAGAAATATTTACAACCCTTTTAAGGTTTTTTCTTCTTTTAATGCTTTGTATGATGGGCTTGCTCCATATTCACTTCATGGATCTTAGTTGTATGCTAGATTATTAGTTCTAAAAACCAAATGGAAGCAAGTCTGGGTCTGCCAAAGAAAATAATTTCCTAAATATATAATAATAAATATTTTTGATTAGTAAAATTACCATTTCCTATTCTTAATCCCATTGTTCATTCAAATTATTTATTGTCGATAAACCAAGATACCCAAAAAAAGGATAGTTTAATAAGCTTTGTCAGTGAACATTGATGTGTAACCACAAAAAGGCTCACACCTAATGTATCCTATTGCAAGAATTGATAAAAAAAATACAAAATGCATACAAGAACAAGAAATTGACAATGAAATGATCAATAAAAGATGCTTTATTCCATTATACTTCAATTCCAAACTCAAATTACAAGTACATATCTCTTAGGGATAATCATATTGACACAATTGTTACAATAGCAAGGGCAGGTGTGATTTCAAAGTGCCCTTCACGATGACATGAACTAATCTAGGATGGATCAGACCCTCTTCTTTGTGGTGAGGAAGGAAATGGATGATTGTAGCTCCTTTAAAACCTATTTCTTATGATCAATAAATAACTCAATAATATCAAAAGCATAGGAATCCTCTCATGATGAGGTCCTTTAAAAACAAATAACATGAGAATAGCATAATGACATGAAATCAAGAAAATACATAAACTATGCTAAACATGTGTAAATCCTATAAATATTAATGGAAATATGTGAACAAGAAATACAACTATCAATCTATGGAACCAATTACTTGAAGCTCTATAACATGAAAAGAAGACATTAATGTCTAAACTACTATAATGAGAACAAGTTAGTAAAAACACTAATTATGCTAGTTAGAAGTCTCTAAAATCCTAACTAAACCATTAAAATGCTAAATGTGATCTAATTAAGCATACTAGAAATAAAACGGTAAAGAGATCTATCACATGTTGCAAACTATAGCTCTAATGAGCGATCTGCATTGTAAACCGTGGCTAAAAGCCATGGTGAGCAACCAAGTGGTTTTCCCTCAAAATTCAAGGGTTGTGGGCTTGACCTCCTTGTCCAATTGATGTTCAAGGATTGCCTTCAGTGTCCTCTAATAGGTTTGGTGTTTGAATCATTGAATAGGGCCTCCATTTGCTCGAATTAGTGTTTATTGGCTCTCCTAGGTCCTTAGGGCATCCATGGCCTAATTCGTCATGATGCTTGACAAATTGACAATGGGGATGGCAACAAGGCTCTCTCTATGCACTCAAGTGAGTCCATAATTCTATAGGGCTTCGCTACTTTGATCTCCAAATGCACTCTCTATATATTTTGATAGTGCTTCACTATCAAAATGCTCTATATCTTCTCTCCCTTTTGAAGGGGTATTTATAGGATGTCCTAGGGCTAGGGGTGGCTTCATGGAGAAGCCAAGATCAATAAGGGGTGGTTAGGATAGTTGTATTGGAATATTTCATTCTCTAACCACCTTCTTCTAGAATAAATGGTCATTCAAACTGACTTGGCTTGGATGAAGGCCAACTAAACTTCAATTTTAGACTGCAGGTTACAGTTGTGGTCCATACTGTAAACCGTAGGTATCAGCTATGGTTCAGCCTATAGACCATAGGTCTGAGCTAAAATTCATACTAATTGGTCCAAGGATCCCAACTTGAGTGGTTAGAACCACTACCCTATCTTGGAGTATGTCCAATATCTTCCATATGGTCTTGTAGCATGTCCATATGAGTAGTCACCATCGACATGACGTGTTTTAGGTGTCTATAAATGCCCCTTTTGAGATGCATTGTGATATCAAACAATGCTAAGAAAAAATAAACCTCCTAAAAAGATGTCGAAGGTTCTATTATGATCATTAGTTGGATCAAAATTATATGCCCCAGGTCCTGCAAAAGGACGCGCATCTTGGAATCATTGCTTCCAACTCTTTAGAGGCTTAAACTTGAAATATTTTCCACTCGTCATCAGAAATTCGAGTAGCTTTGGTGCTACAATAGGAGTTAGGCCTATATAATCGAAAGGATGAGAGTTACAAATAAATGATCATATTTGCTATTTTTCCCAAGCAAAGGGGTATGCTTAGGATAGTTATTGACAATGATTCACAAGGACGAACATAATTTTGACAAGATGAAGGGATCTACCGTCTTCAAGATCTTCTTATGATTTTGATTATGATTTGATATTATGACTACCCCCTCAAGCGACGAGTCGATGAGGGTAATGACAATTATTGAAGCAATGAGATCACTTGACCATAATGAATGATCTGAAAAAATTTATATTTGAGCATTTTAATGCCTTGGCTAGGCCTAGTTCAACGTATTATTGCAACTATTAATAGTATTTGCACATTTCTATCCCATGGAGTATTTGGGCTGCAATAGTCATCTTAGGGAATCAAAATGATACAAATCCAATTAGATTTGTGTTGAATCAAGTTATCGATGATTTGCTAAAAATATGTCATAGGAGAAATGACATGAAATACCTCATTCCCATGGAGCATTCCAACCGCAAAGGTCTTTGTAGGGATTAAAAAGAAACATATCAGATCAACGATGATAATTTTAGCCCCAAAAGCCCCTATGGTAATTTACTCATTTTACTGAATTGCATGGATCGCAAGTCACTGCAACTGCCAAGTGTGTAGGGTAAGTTACTGAATACGAAGCGCATTTGGTTCTTTTAATTATTTGATTTTTTTGTTAATTTTGATTTATTGATTGATCCTTGTGCTTTGAATATCACCAAAGTTTCAATATTGATTACTCTTTTTGAAATTTAATCTGTTAGGAGTCATTAATTTGTCATTTTGGATGGGGTTTGAGTGCATTTATTGCTAGTTACAAACTGCGAGTATGGTCTACGGTTGAAGTTTTCAAATTTTAGGAACCGTAGGTTGGACCCGTAGGAAGAAAACCCTAATTATAGGACCGTAGGTGTCAGTTACGGTCCATAAAAATTAGGAGGACCTATAAATAGCTTTTCCCATTTGAATTTTTTATTATTTTCTTGAAAGCAACTGCAATTGTGAGAGCTTTGAGAGGTAGAAGACATTCCTTGATTTGGAACACTGCCACAAACTCGACCAAACCTCACACCCATACCCTGATGGTGGATCCTGGACAACCATTGACTAACATAGGTCGTAGAGCAAGCAAGGTAACTCGAAACTGAGTCCTCACAATCAATACCAACTACAATAAACCACATTAATTAATGGGTTAATGAATTTCATTAAACAATTGGTAATGAACCTCACATTAGATTAAGTTAGTTTGGTTTTTTTTATTATTATTTTTTTTTGGTCAGTGAGGCTAGGAAGGGACCCAAAATGGGTATCCCTCCTAACCGTAGCTGGCAGCTGTAGTTCCCAATTGTCATATTGGGGACCGCAACTGGCAACTACGGTTCCCAATTGTCATATTTGGGACTGCAACTATCATCTACGATTGGAATTCAAATTCCAATGGTCAAATTTTGACCACATGTAGACTACAGAGTTGACTCGTGGTTCGCTAACTAGAAAAAAAATTATAAAATTTTTAATTTTTGTAAGGTTTAATAGGCAATTAATAGCTTTTAATGCAATTCTGACTTGCCTAATTGATTTTTTTTATTTTTCTGAATGCTTTGTGACATGTTTTTTTCTTTTTATCAGTTTTTAAATGTTTTTGACATTTTTAAGGTCATTTTTATCTATTTTTGCTTGTTCTTGGTTAGATTTTCTCTTATACGATGATTTTATTTCAGAGGTTGACCTCTAGATCTTGTGAGCTAGACCTTATGAAGACTCTCTACAAATAGCTCACTCCTGGAGAGAGAAAGTGGTTTGGAGTTGTTAGCTTCAACCACATCCTAGATCTACCCACTATTAGGGTAGATCAAGCCTATTTGACAGCGTTGGCCTGACATTGGAATGCATGGACCAACATCTTTCACCTGCCTATGGGTGAGATGACCGTCACTCTTAAGGATGACTATTGAATCTTTAGGATCCCTATTTATGGTGAGGCAATCACCTCTTCCTCATCCCAAAGCAAGGGAGTAGTCTTTTATGCTATCTTTGGCAACTAGATCCAGGAGGCCCAATGCATGATCGACCATGGAGGAGTCCATATCAAATACTGGTAGGGTCAACGCATATTCTCCATGAGATAGGTGATCTTTATGCACCTAGTGGTGCATATTGTTCTTCTAAACTCCTCGAGTGTGAGGATTCCCTGGAACCTCCTGGCCAGTGTTAGTAGAGTTACTCAGAGCTCCACTACCTAGCCACTACTTCTAGCTTGGGGGAGCACACTATTATGCTAGCTATACCGAGAGCTATACCAGATCCCTAGCTAGAGCTGTCATGGAATCAGTTACAACCTACTGCTATATATTTTGGGTTGGAAGCATATCAAGATCAAGAATCCTATAGATCTACCCCTTGATATTACTATGATTGATTATCAACATCAATGCTACACCATGTGCTACCCTCAAGAGGAGGAGGACTTCCAGAGTAGGACTCATGCTGGCAATGTAGATCATTACATTGCATGATTTGCAACACTCAAGATGAGCAACATTGAGTGGCACTCCTATATGGATTGCCTAGATTGGCCAAAGGTAGACGAGCGACTAAGATAGGCTCATCAGGATAGGTGGCTGCTTGGTCATAAGATCAAGGTTAGGGAGTACCAGTTCTACTCTCGTATCTTGTGGTAGTTCAACCTGGTGTAGGACATCCTAGAGATTCTATTTGTATATAAGCATCTAGTCTTGGAGACACACCTATCATGGATTCAACCTATGATACTTGGATATGAGGCTGATGATTTCTAGGAGGTTGGAGATGACAGGATTATGACCACCCTTGCATATGACACATGGTGGTCCATACTATAGTGGTAGGTATCAAGACCTCTAGGTAGGGTGGATGACCAGGCAAAGGTAGAGGTCAATCTAGATCAGCATCGGGTGCACCAACAGACTGAGGGTAAATGGGGAATAGAGGCCACCGCAGAGGAGGCTCCATAGGTAGAGGCTAAGGGATATAAAGAGGGTGAGGAACCTCCTAATAGTGAGGTAGTATAGCTTCTTACTCAGATCATAGACCTATAGAGTCAGGTTGGGAGGATGCAAACTCAATAGTTGCAATGAGATACTTCTATCACCCTTCTATAGGTGAAGCTAGCTCACAGGGATATGCAGCTAGCAGAGGCTTAGGATCAGATCACAAGTCTTATAGCATAGGTTACAATGATAGAGACTTAGGTCCATGAGCTCACTAGTGAACATGATGTGGCACTGGCACAGTGGGGTGGGGCTATGGTAAAGTACGACTTGATTAGGGTATAGAGAGGGGATCCTTCATCATCCTAGGCTATCATGGGACCTCTAGATGCACCATTATCATTGCTACCAGGTGGTCATGACCTGATGTTAGAGATATGATGCTTACAGGCCCTCGTGGAGGAGGGAAATGATAGACATACAGGTAGGGTCACCTGCATAGACCATTTGGAGGGCTACATTAGGTTTATTGGTGGGTAGTTCCTAGAGGATTCACATGCTATGGGTTATTAGATGACCAGGCCCAAGACTACAAGACATTCTATAGCAAGCTCTAGCCATTGGAATCATAGTATAAATAGGACACATAGATCCTCTAGCACACATGAAGGTAGATCCCATACCAAGACTAGGGAGATGGGTGTGACTTCTAGTCATAGGTCTAGCCACATAGACATACCAGTATCTCATGTGCTTTGAATTAGGTGGCACATAGGGCCCTTAGTAGGGTACACAGTAGGCACCAAAGTTGACTGTAGAGTAGGCTCCAAAGCACAGGGCTAAGGGAGGTGACGAGAGCTCCATTTCAGGAGGAGCAGGCTAGAGCTATGGCTCTACTAGATATAGGCTACATTTTTGCATATGTATTATTTTGGTGTAAGGTCTAGGACCTACATGATTGTAGCTTGCGGGTATTTTGTACTCTTGATGTACTCTTTTGGACACACACACACACACACACACACACACACACACACACACATATATATATATATGAGATTTGATAATTTATGGCTCATTATGTGTACTTGTGTATTTTTAATTTTATGTTTATGTTATGCACATGGATGCAATGCTTATGTTAATTTGATGTTATATGATGTGATGTATGGATGACATGCACTAGATAGCTATTTAATTTATGATGATGATGATATGTAGTGATCTAGATGCTTAGATGTTCTATTTATGATGATCAATTCATATGAATGCGATGTTCACTTAAATGCATATTTGATTTTTCTTATTTGCATGCATTTAATTTATGTCGATGTCACGATATGCTAATGCAATGTATGTAATGCATTATTTACATGATGGTAATCTAATGTAAATGAACTTGTATGCTTTAATCACTTTAAAATATAAGGAATGAATACAATTATGTTTATCAATCTAATGTACGACACCATGGAATGTATAAAAATACTAAATATAATTGAAAATCCTCAAGGTAAGAATTTAATCAATTAATCACCCATATAAGAAATGCAATGGTATGCGATGTTATGATGTGAATGATATAATGTGTCATTCTATTTTCTTTTGCAAGTTTGAAAAATATGCACAATATAGTCAGTGGTCATCTAAATATTATTTCTAATATCCATCTGGTATCTATCCAACATCTTTGATTATGCTTTTTATAATGATGTATCATAGACTCGATACTTTGCAATTTGATGATTTTATATGGTTTGCGATATTTGGTATTTTGTTGCTATTAGAGAAAATTTTGAGGTTTTCCATGAGACTCAAACACCCTAGTAGACTTATCAAAAGTTGCGTACTAACCACACTAGACTTCTAAAGTGCGAGGCTTTTGCTAGGATAGGCCCTAACTGTTCATTATCTCTATGTGTGAACATGATTATATTAAGATAAGACACGAGCATTCCCCGATATCAGGTGGGATTATTTCAGCCCATTGCTAAGATAGGGGTTCCACAAATGTCTTATCCAATCCTAATTTTAGATTTTAGTTGTACTAAGCCACTAGGCAAAGTAGGATACCTGAAGCTAGCTCTTCCACATTAAAACATTGGTCTACCCATGAGTGAGATGTAAGTTTATCAGACATATCGTCATGCGTAAGGTAAAGTATTACCGAAAATTCCAAATTTTTAGGTTCATTCATTTCTATCCTTCAATTTTTAGGATACTTGCTCATATGGGGTGAAGTAAGGGAGTCAATTCCATATTCACTCTGAATTGTCTCTGGATCTTCATTTGATCTCTCTTCGAACTAGATTTCTAATATTCATTTGATCTCCACTCAAACTTTGATTTATGATATTCATTTGATCTTCACTTTGAACTTGATTTGAGCCTATTTTTTGATATTCATTTGATCTTCACTTTTTGGCATTCACATGTGATAATTTTCTTCAAAAACTTTTCTTTCGAGATTTACTTTGGGAAATTGTTTCTGGTATATCTATTTATGATATCGATATTATGATATCAATATGGGATATCCATCTGGGAATTCGATCTATGATATCAATCTAGGGTATCAATCTTGAGGATTTATGTGGGATATCACTCTGAGATATTGCTAATTTTATCATAAGCAAGGGATTATGAATAAGGAATTAACCTGTCCTTTTGCCAAATGCCAATATTTCCCATACCGTCCGCACAGAGGGATAAGAAATAATAACTCTTTTTGTCTTAGGATACCCGGTCCTGCTTCATGACTTTCATCTTCCCCTAGTCCTTGTTAGGACTGTTTAATTTGTTGATTAGTGATAGAATTCTAATATGCTAAGGGCTATACTAACTGAACCTCAGCTACAAAAGCAAATTAAGATTTCTACCAACTCTTGATAAGACCTCGAGGTATGGTTGAATGACCAAAAAACCCTAGTATATCTCCATAGCAACAAAATAGGTTGTGTTGAAAAACATAATTACTCACATGAATGATGGATTATGATAAATGTCGAAATGCATGATTTAGATACAAACATGGTGTTATTTGTAAGAATGAAAAATATAATCCCTCCTACTAAAGAATGCAATGGATGATGAATTCCTATATGTAATGAAATAATATAGTGGATGCATGGGTGAATGCAAAATGAAACTACAAAATTCAAATGCAAATTCAATTTTTTTTGGATTTTATGCTTTACCAATTTTTTTTTTTGGATTTTATTTATTTTATAATTTTTATGGTTTTTGAGCCTCATATTTGACCAAACGGTGAGTACATGCCTTTGAAGCCTTTAGAAGTGACCAAACAGTGAGGAAATGTCATTGAAGCCTTTAGATTGACCAAGCAATTTTTTAGCAAAATCCTTGGAGCTTTTTAGGATGATCGAGCGGTTTTGAGCAAACCCTCAGAGCATTTTGGGTTTGACCAAAGGGTTTATGAGAACCTTTGGGACTTTTTGGGATGACCAAGTGATATTTTAAGAATCCTTGGAGCTTTTGGATTGACCAAGAAATTTTTTCATAAAATCTTGGTGCCTTTTGATTGACCAAGAAATTTTTCATAAAATCTTGGTGCCTATTGATTAACCAAACTACTCATAGATGAGCTTGGAGCCTTTTAGGATGATTTATCAGTTATAAGAAAAACCCTCAAGGCCTTTGACTGATATGACCAAGTGATTTCAAGAACCTTTGGAGCCTTTTGATATGACCAAGCAGTTTTAAGCAAACCCTTGAAGCTTTTTGGGTTTGACCTAAGGGCTTATAGATGCCTTTGGAGCTTTTTGATTGACCAAACTACTTATGAGAGTGTTTGGAGCCTTTTAGGATGACCGAATGGTTATAATAAAACCCTCAGAGCCTTTTAATATGCTCTCAAGTATAAAACACCTTAATATGGATGATGTTGAGATATTCAGACTCTTCAACACATCCTAGTGATGTCAGGCGATAGGTACCTGGACCAATATTTTTAGATATGATGTAGGGTCCTAGCAAATTAGCCATGAATTTATCTCACATATCTGGTGGCAAATTAGAGTTCTATTGGTTTTATTTCAAGATAAGATCCCCAACTTCAAAGTCTCTTTGGTGGACTTTGATATTGCAAGCTCATTTTAGTCACTCTTGATAAATGTGAAGATGCTCCAAGGCATTCACACGATGTTCATCCAACAACGTCAGTTGATCCAGTTGAGCTTGTCACACAGTGTCATCATTGATGAAATATTTTAATGCAATGCACAACATTGGAATTTCCAATTCCAAGGGTATAATGGCCTCAGTACCATATACTAGTTAGGACGGCGTTGCCCCAGTGGGCATCCAAATACTAGTCTTGTAATCCCATAATGCAAGGGGCAGCTAGATATGCCATTCTTTATGGTTTTCTTGGAACATAATTTTCAATATGGCCACCACTATATTATTTGAAGCTTCAGCCTACCCGTTTGCTTGTGGATAGTATGGAGTCATAAAACTATGTTTGATTCTATATTTAGATGTCAAAGCTCTCCTAGTTTTATTCTTGAAGGACGTTCCATTATCCAATATTATTTTGGATGGAATCCCAAAATGAATTATGATATGCTATGAATTTATGGTTATTTGATGAGGTAGGTGTAATCTACCCAATGAGATCAAGGTCCCATTATGAGAAAGACCACATGGATTGAGGTTATGCATCGCTTGATATATTCACAGTAGTCATGTTCCATTTTGGGCCAATAGTAGCCCATGCGTAAGATACGCTTGGTGATAGCCATGCCACTAAAGTGGCCACCACAAGTACCATCATGGGTTTCTTGTACTACCCACTGGGATTCATGTGGCTCAAGGTAACGTAGGAGAATACCATCATAACCGTGGTGGTACAAGATGTCCCCCAACAATGTATAATGAATGGCACATTGTTTGAATGCTCGACGTTGAGCATGTGGTAGATCATAGGGTAGGAAGCCTAATTTGATGTAATCCTTAATTTGGGAAAACCAAGGATCATGTGGTTCAGTTTGGACAACATGAATGCCATCATCATCTGTATGAGGTGAAGATGAGATAGCTGATTTGGTAAGCGTGTGAATAGACACATGCATAGTATCTGAAAGGGGATTTTGTGGTATCAATGATCCTAAGGAGGCCATTGTGTTGATAAAATGATTGGAGGAACATGGGGTGGCTTTGATAGCATACCACTCAAACTGGGTGAGGAGTTGTTGGGTGATTTGCTTATATTGTTGGAGAATGGGGTAGTGACATTGCCATATCTCCTGGACTTGGTTTACAATAAGGAGAGAGTCTCCAATGATGTGAAGGCACCGAATGTGCATGGAATGTACCTATTTTAAACCAAGAATAAGGGCTTCATATTCTGCATTGTTGTTTGTGCAAGGAAACCCTAATTTGAATGAGAATGGAAGGGGCTCTCCATCTGGGGTGAAAAATACTATGTCTGCACACATGTGTGCAATGGGAACCATCAAAGAATAGTGTTAAGTCGATAGTTATCTCAGGTTCAACATATTCTTTGGGTTCTATGATATTAAATATGGAATCATCAGGGAGTTGAATGATGAGAGGGTGAGTATCCGGTAATGGGGCCTCCACGAGTTGGTCTGTGATGACCTACCCCTTAATGGATTTTTGTAAAATGAATTCTAGGTCAAATTTAGTAAGGAGCATAATCCATTTAGAAGTACGAGAGTTATGATAACTCTTGTTCATCATGTAGCGGAGTGGGTTGTCATGGGTGATGATGAAGGTGGTGTGATTGAGCATGTAATGGCATAGTTTTTGGGTGGCAAAGACTACAGCCAAGCACAACTTTTCCATGTATGCATAGCGGGTTTCATAACTAACCAGCGTATGGCTGATGTAGTATATGGCTCTCTCATGATTGAGTTCATTCTTTTGGGCGAGGAGTGTACCAAGTGTGAAGTCCATAGTGGAAATGTATAGAGTGAATGGCAATTGTGGATCTGGAGGAGATAAAACTGGTGAAGAGGTAAGGTAGGCTTTGATTGAATCAAAGGCTTTTTGGTAGTTCTCATCCCATTTGAAGGTGACCCCCTTTTGTAAGAGGTGATTAAATGGCTTGCATTTTTCTGAGAGTTGGGCAATAAAGTGATGTATCGATTGGATTTTGCCTTGCAAGCTACGTAATTATTTGAGGTTTGTGGGTGGAGGCATCTCAAGGATGGCTTTGAATTTGTTAGGGTCAACTTCAATGCCTCGCTGAGAGATGATGAACCCTAGGATATTTCTTGAAGTGACACCAAAGATGCATTTATTTGGGTTTAGGTGAACATTGTGTTCTAAAAGGTGATCAAATATTTGGTGTAAGTCAATGAGGTGCTGTGAATGCTCTTTTGATTTTATGATAAGATCATCGATGTAATCTTCCATGGTTTTATGCATGTAATCATGGAAAATGTAAGTCATCATGTGTTGATAGGTTGCCCTAGCATTCTTGAGGCCGAAAGGCATGACCTTGTAGCAAAAGGTCCCCTAGGGGGTTGTGAAGGAAGTTTTGTGTTGATCGATAGGATTGATTTTGATTTGATTGTATCCAAAAAATCCATCCATAAGGGATATCATTTCATGGCCTACGATGGAATCGACAAGTGAGTCGATGTTTGGTAAGGGAAAGTTATCTTTGGGATAAGCTTTGTTTAAGTCATGGAAATTAGTGCATACGTGAACCTCACCAGAGGGTTTTGGGACTGGTACCATGTTAGAAACCCACTCGAGGTAATCTATGGGAATGATGAAACCTACATCGAGGAGCTTTTGGAGCTCCGATTTTATGAGGAGAGCAATGGTAGGATGCATACATCACAAATTTTGTCTGATGGGTTTGGCATCTTTGTCTAAGGTGAGATTATGAACCACTAGGGAAGGGTCAGGCATGTCCTTGTAGGACAAGGCAAAGACTCTAATATATTCCTTAAGGAATGTGGTAAATGTGATGCGCTCTTCTAGTGAGAGGCTAGCAATGAGTTTGACTATGTGTGGATTTTTAGGATCATCTCCAATGTCAACCTCAATAGTATCTTCCACGAGCATGTGGGAGCCATATCAAAGTTGTTCGAGGATTGGAATAAGGTGGAGGTCATCGATAGCCTCTGGTACATCAAATTCATCATCTAGGTAGATGCTTGTATGGTGAACCCATGGAATGTGGGGTGGGGTGGAAGGTGAAGGAGCATTCATAGCATGCAAGACATGGGGTGAAAGTAAGAAATCATGCGGTATAGGTGTAGGTGAAATATGTGTGAAGTCGAGGATATCTAGGTTGGGTGTGTCATCATGAGTCGACTGATGTGTATACCAAAGTGGGGCAAAGAGGTCTACATCAACCATGTTAACCAAAGCCATGGGGGATGTAGGTGGTGAAGAGTCTGATGATGAAGACTCAATAACATGTGATCATCCAAGAAAACTTAGCAGAGGGTGCAAGATGATGGGTGGAGAACATGATCGAGTAATGGAGTGATGGAGTTATTGATGTATAGGTAGTGATCTAGCCAAATATGGTGGTGATGGTGGAGGAGATATCATGTCATATTCTAGGTAGTGAGCATCTAGAGATAATGTAACAAATTGGTTAGTTAATTCATCGACACAACATGATGACGTAGTGTCGGAGAAGGGAGTTTCTTGAAAGAAGTCGAATGGAATAGTAATGGTCGAATGAGGAGATGAGCTCTCCTCCAAAATATCCATGTTGATATATTCCTCCAAAGTGTGTGTTGGAAGTGGGGAAGGGTGTAAGGAGAGATCCTAAAGCTCATCCTCAAGTGTGTGAATGGTGGTGGGGTGATAGCCTAAGCCAGATTTATCTATAGGTGACTGGACATGAGGATTGATGGGTGTGTGTAACCCTTATTCATAACATCCTAATCCAAATCCATACCAATGGAAATATTAAAGATAGCACAAAGTGAAATGGGGATTAGACATGTGATCTAATGTACCACAAAATCTGGATTGTGGTGGTGGGGGCACTACAACTAGGAGTGAGGAATCTAGTCCTGCATAAACAAAGTTGGTTTGATTATTAGGAGGACCTAATTGTACAATAGTACCAATGGTCAATACTAAAGTTGAAGGGCAACCATAATCACACATGGATTGGATGGTAGGAGGTCATACATGAGCATCACGAACATTATAATCTCCTAGGCCAGAGTTCATCATGAAGATAGAGATGTGAGGTGACGTACGAGGTGGTGAATCCAAATCAGAAGAGGAGGGTGAGAGCTGAGAATATCATATTGTGGTAGGAGAGGAGTGCAACTATTGGTCATCAAGGTGAGAAGCTCATTGTTCTCGATCATGGCCTTCAGCTACCATAGATGGGATAGGATGATATGCATGTGGGAATTATGGAGTTGAGTGAGTAGATATCGATGTTGGGCTATGAGGAGATGTGAATGACCTAGGTCATGGATGAAATGGAAGTGGGGGTGTTTGAGGTGTAGGGAGGATAGGAGGTTCCATAGAGGAATATGGGTGAGATGCGATGGTAGGCCATTGTGGGGGTGACAAAGAGGGTGTCGATGATGGAGGTAGATTTATGGAAGAGGATGGTTGAGAAGATGTGGGTGGCTAGAGGGAAGGTGGTGAAAAAGGTATGGTAGCTGGATTAGATTCTATGATAGTTGGTGAAAGTGGTGTGGACACTAAGGTATGTGTCCTTGATGTAGATTGTGGTAATGAGGTTGATGTGGAGGGAGATGTCGATGCTCCAATATATTGATGAGAAGAAATAGGAAAGAGTTGTGTAGAATATGATGAGGGTCCTGGTGGGAGGTCTACAATGTTGTAAAATTTGAAGGGGTCCCCATCGATAGGAACATAGTGAACAAGTCTATCATGGATATATTTGAGGTAGTGGTGTAATGTAGAAGGGATACACTACATGTCCCTAATCCATGGATAATCGAGCAAGATGTTGTACTACATATCACCCTGAATGATGTGGAATAGGATAGAAATGGTGTGGATACCCACTCGGATAGGTAGGACAATGGAGCCTACTATGGGTTGCATGGAACCATCGAATGCTCAAAGATCAAGTGATGGGGTGGAAAAATGAGTTGGAGGAATATGTAGGTGGTGTAAGGCTATAGTGGAAATGATGTTGATAGAGGAACCAGTATCAATGAGAACATGCTTGTAGGTGATATCATTTATGGTTGCTTGGATGTGAAGAGGAGGGTCTGCTCCTTCACCTATGAGTTCAGTAATCTCATGATCATGGAAACTAATAGAGGGTTGAAGGTAGCATAAAATGTTTCCCATGAAGTTCACAAATGTATTTGTGTCATGGGTTTCAAGATCAATAGATCAAAGAATATCATTCAATGCCTCATGATGGGGTTGATATTATTGTAAAATATCAAATATGGATAACCTAGTAGGAGCATTATGCAACTGGTGGGTAAGGCTACCATGAATGGTAATGATATTTTATGATGGAGGGGGTGTAGTGTTAGAAGTCATGGGAGACTATGGAGAGATAAATGGTGCAGGTGGTGAGACCACTGGTGTAGTTTGGCATGAAGGGTACCTTTGATTGTGAGTAGTGAGGTTAACCATGCCAACTACACCACATGAAGGAGGATCTCATTGGATATTATTAACTTATCTAGGTGGCCCTAGGGGATTAGGTTGAGTTCATTGGGGATTGGTCCCCTTATGTTCAGGTAGGGGGTTTTGGTAGATCCCCAAGTTTTGATTTTGTGGGGTGAGTGGGTTGGAGACCTGGATGGTACCCCTATCAATGAGATCTTGGACAAGGCCATAGAAAGAGTGATAAGATTTGATATCATGACTAGGCTATCGATGGTATGCACAAAAGGCTTGCTCGATGTATCCTCGAGGCTTGGTTTGATTTGGGTCGAGTGATCAGATTTTGGGTAGGTTGATGTGGCTTACATCATACAATATCTAGAAAAGGGTTGGTAAAGGCTCAGAGAGTGGGGTGAGATTGCATTGTGGAGCCTATGGGTGAAGGCCGTGAGGTTACTATGGTTGAGGAGGAAGAGGTGCACTAGTTTGGAATAGTTGTTACTAAGGAGAAGGAGGTCGTGGGATGGGTGATGGAGCTAAGGTAGTTATTACCATGTGATTGGCTTGTGGTGGCCTAGGGAAAGGCTGATTAGGTGTATTTCTATTGAAGTAGAAATTTGAGTTGTATGAGGGTTTTTGTCTCAACTTGATTTTTCTTGATTGGACTTTGATGTCCTCGATGACTTTAGCTTGGGTGATAGCTTCTTCAAAGGTGTGGCTTTGATGAAGCTAGGGAAGTGGAGATATGCTTATGACAACTTTTGGAGAAAAGTGTAACAAGTTCAATAGTTGGGAGACTATGAGCTAGGTCATGTATGACCGATCTCCATCGAGAAATAAACTCAGTAATGGGCTCGTCATCAGCCTATCATAGGGCGTAGACATCTGAGAAGTTTGTTTTCTTTTTTATGTTGATAGAGAAATGTTCTAGGAATGAATTGGCTAGTTGTTCAAAGGTGTACAAGCTATGGCATGGAAGCATGTTGTACCAATCAAGGGCTTGTCCCCCAAGTGAGAGGGAGAAGGTACGTAACATGAGAGGGATTGCTACTATGAAGCTAGTAGCAAGTTGAATGGTAGTTACTAACATGTTCTCATGGATCCTCTTTGCCTTTGTACTTATCAAACTTTGGGATCTCGAAGTGATAAGGATAAGGAGGAATGGGAACTGAGGGATGGATTGGCTCATTGTAGAGTTCATCATAGGTAGGTTTTTGTGGTCCATAGTTGGTGGTACGAAGGTTTAGCATCTTTACTTCATCTTGCAAGAGTTGAAGTTTAGATGTTAGAGGTGTGGAGGATGATGCTAAGGTGGGTGGGGCCTGAGAGTGTGGTGGATACTGGAGTTGTTGTTCTTCCTAGTATTGAGAAGGAACGTATTGCAACTGATCCTAGGGAGGTGGCTGTTGAATGATGTATGGTGTCATAGTAGGTGGAATACTAGGTTGTGGAATAGGCATCTATTGAGGATAATAATATTGTGGTTGAGGGGTGTGCGGTTGTTGTATAGGTATCTACTGGAGAGGAGCCTATTGTAATGGTTGAGCTATAGGAGGTGATGACCAAGAAGGGGGAGGTATAAATAATGTGGGTCCAGTAGATAATGGTAATGGTGTCTGGATAGATGATGCTAAAGGTGGACTAGATGAGGTGTCGTAGGATGGGACATGCATATATCCTAAAGGATGAGAGGTGGGAAAACTAAACTGAGTAGAATAGCCTAGGGGAGTAGGAGTATAGGTTGAAGGTCATGGACCATAGGTGGGAAGGGGACCTACAGTTAGGATCCAAAATGGAGGAGGGGGAGGTAATCTAAAGGTAGAAGTGGATGAAGGTGGAATAGAAGATTGGGTAGGATGTATCCTAGGAGGATAGGATGTAGGTGGGAGTGATGAGGAAGGGGGAGGATAAGATTCTAAGGTAGGATCTTGAGAAGGTGAAGTGGTGAATGTGTACACTCTAGGTTGGGTGTAGGTAGTCGATTGTTATTGTTGGTGTTGAATTGGTTGTGTTTGAGGAGGCGACTATGATATGTCCTCAAAGGATGGGAAGAATGATTGTTGGGGAAGTGGTGGTGGTAACTCTTGGGAAGAGTGTTGGTATGATGGTAGAAGTGGCTCTTGTTATTGCTGCAAGGGAGGTTATTGTGATGGGGTTTGCAATGATGGCACCTGAGTGCCTGGTGTAGAAGAGGAAGGGTCTAAAATCATCCCTATGATAGGGGTGAATGATGCAACCTCGGGATGAGTGTGGTTTAACAAAGAGGAGTCATTCTCAAAAAGGGATTGAGATAGACTTTGAAATAAGGGGTGCATGAAGGTAGGAGAAGTAGGTAGGATCTCCTCATCGATGGTGAAGAAAGGAGTGGGATGTCCTAGAGCTGTATAGATAACATGATCATAGAATGTAGAAGGTGGATTAGGTGAAGGAGAATGGGGAAGAAGTGGGTCATATTCACTAGATAAGGTAGGAATATCATTAGAAGAAGAAATGTGTGTGGAAGGTAGAAGTGAATCTATGGGTAGATCAACTATGAGTGTGTGGACTTCCCCTATAGAAGGAGAGGAAGAAGGATACTAACTGGAAGGGGCAAATAATACCTCCTCCTCAAGGTGCACTTGCTCACATGCTTGACTACATGTGGTGATAGTCATGGTGTCGTGTGTGATGAATGTGGGCTCATAACTACATAGAAAATAAAATATGAGGTTCTAGGTGTGATCTACAAGGGGTTTTTGAGTAACCCTATGAATTTTGACCAATTTTTGGACCTATAAGTAGGATTCATAGGTCAAGGGGTGAATTGAGACCTGATTCATAGGTTGGGGGGTGAATTGGTCTCAAAATATGAATATGATAGAGACTAAGCAATGATAGGCTATAGATAGCCAACAAACAAAGTGTTGAACCATGAAATATGCTAAAACCAGTTTGTGATTATGCAAACAATGTGAAACTAGAATCAGTTCTAAATGTAGAAAATAAAATGTTTATGTGTTTTCATGTGTTTTGATGTTAAAAATATACTTCCTAGGAAATATCATAGGTAGTGGGGTGATAACTCTAGAAATATCAGGAGTGTCATCGACACGAAACCTCCTACAACACCCAAAGGTGCACATAATAGAATAGTGTCACAATAGGAAAATGGTGACCTATATGGAAGGTGTAGTAAAATGATAGCCTATAGGGGGGACTCAAGATGTGCTAATGAGTCCAATAACCTCTTGCGAGAAGAGGTGGTAATGTCTAAGACTTGCTACTTGCCTAGCCGGGATTTTGCTTCACTCTCGGGTGAGCTTAGTCAATGAAGATAATTACCATGTTCACTAATTATGTAAGCCTCATGAATGAAGGTATCTAAACCTATCCCACTCTGAAGGCTCCTTTTAGTGATGAATTCTAGAAGACCAATCTCAAAAGTGGGGGATTTTTTGGTGATGAAGTCTAGAAAACCACTCTTGTGGGGCTACTAGGTGTCTAGGGGGGTGAGTTGGTGGAGGGTAAAACTCCTACCTCACTAATCTCGAGTGATGGATTGGGGATGAAATCCAATCTCACCACTTGTGTGTACCACATGAGTGTGTGGGTTTTTGTTGTCTAACGATGATATAAAAGCAAGAAAGCTAACTAGATGCCTTTTTGAAATGTAAATCTAGCCCTAGATGCATTTTTGGAAGCAAAGCTAGATTAAGATGTATTTTGAAAGAAAGCTAATCCTATGTGCCTTTTTGGAAAAGAAACTAGGATCTATGCTATGAAGCATGTAAACAAGCAATGTAAAGCATGTGAGAAGAGGGATTTGTGGAACCCTAATTTTGAAACATGAAAGAAATGTGAGAGAGATTGTGCAAAAAGAAATTGGAAATCCTAAACTAATGATATGGAAAGAGATGTGCAAATTACCCAGAGGATTTGTGAAAGAAATAGGAAAATTTCTAATCTAAAATGATATGGAAAGAAATTTAAAAATTGCAATTTACCTAGAGGATTTATGAAAGAAATGGGAAGTTCTAATATAATGATAAGAAAGGGATCTAAAATTTACAATTTACCCAGGGGATTTGTAAAAGAAAAGGGAAATCCTAATCTAATAACAAGAAAGGAATCTAAAATTTGATTTTGCAAAAAGGGATTTGAAATTTGCTTTAATGAAACATGCGAAAAGAGATTTGAAAAACCCTAATCCTAAATGCATGAAAGAAATCTGAAATTGATTTTTGTGCAAGAAGGAATTTGAAGTTGCTTTGATGAAAGATGCATAAAGAGATTTGAAAAACCTAATTCTAAATGTGACTTTTAGAATGGAAATTTTTAAATGTGATTTGAAAGGAAATTGATGGGATAACACAAAAGAGAAATGAGAAAACTATTTGACATGTGATTTATAAAAGGAAATGAAAATATTCTTTGAAATAAAGTAAACTGAAATTTATGATCTACATGTAGGGTTTTGAAAGGAAGAATTTGAAACTTATCTAATGCAAGAGAGATGACTTCAAAAATTGATGATTCACAAAGAGAATGACACAAAATAGAAGCCTATCCTAATGATTTGAGTAAAAATAAATGTAATTCTGATTTAAATAAGTAAAGAGAAATCTGAAACAAACTAAGATAAATGATCTGAAAATGATAAATGCATTGAAAAGGAATTTCATACAATGACACGATGCATGTTTTAATGAAATTTTTCCTTGCAAATGAATGATAGAAATAGAGAAGTTTAAGGAAAATACCTGGTTCCTTTTGCTCCAGATGGACTATTATGTGTCTCTACTATAGACCTCTACAATTTTGAGGGTTTTTGAAGTAGTTATGCTAGATTCATAGGGCAGGGGGTGAATCAGATCTGAATTCGCATGTCAGGGGGTGAATCAGATTTAGGAGCCCAAAACTTCTATTCTGATGACCTGAGGAGATTTTCAAGGTTTTTAGAGTCTCTGTTCTATCTGGAATGATACCTACAATAACACAGAAAACATAAAATTATGTTAGATTCATAAAAAGACTAGTCTAGCACAACTCTTTGTGGGGGTCCCACCATGCATGCTAGAATGAAGTGGATGAAAGATGACATTTGATCAAACATAATACATAAAACAAATGTAATGTCTAGAATGTTGCTTTTTATTCATTCAAAATTTCATGGGTTACAAAGGTGATTTTCCCAATCTATCTTCATGAATATCAAACACTCTGATGATTTCTTTCGAGACTCCTCAATGAAGGTGGGCTTGTGAACCATCGCTAGTTTGTTGATTGTATGTTGTTTGTGATCTCCTGCACCTATTTTTGAAGGCCTACAAAAGATGGTTAGAGGGTTTGGGGTCTACCTTAGTCAAGCCCCTTGTTGATAAAATATAAAGATACCCAAAGGAAAATTATGTTGAAACATGATGAAAACTGCATAAAACACTATAAAAACATGAAATAAAGCTTACCTACTAAATTTGTTGAGGTAGATGTGTTGCATGGTCAATTCGCATGGTAGGGGGTGAATTGGAGCTTAGATTCATAGGTCAAGGGGTGAATTGGACTTTTCTGACTGTGGGACCAAAATTTCTATCCGAATGGATGGCAGAAGTTGTCCTTTACTATTTGTATGATGTAGAATTCTCAGATGTGATCCTAGACTAATTTTGGTAGAGTTTTTGTATGGTAGAAAAAAGGGAGAGAGAGGTAGAATAGGAGGGGGAGCCCTCTATTTATAGAAAAATATGAGGTTAGGAGAAGGGGTTAGATAGACCAACCCTTAGAGTCACTCCATGTTGGAGTTAGGTTAGGGTTTGAATAGGTGTCAAACCCTCATGCCTTAGAGAAATATCTCCTCCTCACACATGTGTGAGGAAGAGTTAGGATTAACTAAGGTTAGTTAGATCCTAGGTTAGGTTAGGGTTTAGTTAGGGCATTTGGAAATATCCTAACTAATCTCATGTGCACACATGTGTGGAAGTGTGTTTAGGGCTAATTTGACTTAGGACCCTAATTAAACTCACTTAAGTGAAAAAGTGCATTTAATTAAAATTCAATGATGAATTAGATCACTAATCAACCTAATTAGGCTTTTGGATAGGGATAAGGTCCCATGAAGGCTAATTAGGTGTAGGGGAGGGCTTAAGTTGCCTTAGGGGGCTAATAGGTGGTCTCCTAGTGGGTAGGAGGTGTTTTGGAGGTGTTTTACCTAGTTTTGTAGGTTTAGGAGCCTACGGATGACTAAGATAGCCTACGAATGACTACGGTGGTCTACGATGGCCTATGATAGCCTATGTCAGTCTACAAGTGTGTATGTAGATGTGCAAGTGTCTAGAAGTGAGCATGTGCAACTTTTATTTAAGCAAGCACACATGAAGTTGTGAAGGTAAACCATTTACTTCATGCTAAACAGTTATCAAGGTTAATAATGTTGAAGTAAAATATAGTAATACAGGTGCACAAAAAAAATATAGAGTATTTCCATTAATCTAATCTCCTATCTTAGCCTCTAAAACTTATGATGGCGACTAGGCCATCAATTCGGGGCTTAATATGGCTAGATATTGAGGAGTATCCCTTTACTAAATGCATGCCTATATGAAGGTATCTATTTGTGTTAACTTCAAGTTGCATTATCATTATTTCCTCTTCCTAAAGTGTTTCTTACACTCATGAGAGCACCTGATCCTACACATTGGTAAATTATTTGCAGTATCATTACCTTCAATATCTATTTATTATTGTGAGGCTTCTTAATTGCACAAAATCAAGTATTAGTCACATTTTTTAATACATTGATTTTCCATGTTCAAAGGTCCATCTAGGAGGGTCATGAAATCCTCCCCCACTAGGACTAACATTGTCCCAATGTTTCTTAGTTTCATATGACATACAAATCAAATAATTTGTTACAATATCATTAAATTTCATCAAAGAATAAAGCAAAATATTTTTGCATATCTGCAACTTTCTCCCATGTGGCATTTATTTAAGAGAAACGGTCCCATTGGACCTTACACTGCTCAAGGGTTTGATTCCTCATAGCCTTAGAGTGGAACTCAAGGATCCTTACTAGCATTACTTTTTGCTTCCAGATTTACCATATGTAAGTTAGATACATCCCACACATATTTAGGGTCAACAATATATTTTATAAGCAAATATATGTGGAAAGTGTCATGGATTTTTGATAAATTAGGAGGTAAGGCGAGTTGGTATGTAATCAAGTTAATATTTTTAATGATATCAAAGGGTCCTACAAATTGTGGATCTAGTTTTGTAGTCTTGATTACACTTTTCACTGGTTTGATCCTTAGGAACACTTTTTATCCCATCAATTATTCTCTAGGAGTTAATTTTAAATTAGTATAGCTCTTCTACCTATCAGTAGCCTCCTTGAGCCTTTTCCTGATTACCTTGATTTGCTCTTCCATTTCCCTGACCATTTTTGGCTCAATTACCATTTTATCCTTTGAGTTATCCCATGACAGTGGTGTTCTAAAACTTTACCCATACAATGCATCAAAATATGCCATCCCTAGAGAGGAATGATATCCATTATTGTAGGTAAATTCCACCAATGGTATATAGTCTTCCCACTACGACTTATGGTCCATGCAATACATGTGGATCATATCTTCCAAAACTTGTTTTACCCACTTCATATGACCATCTATTTTAGGGTGGTATTCTGAAATCGTGTACAACTTTATGCCTATTTCTTGATGTAGGGTTCTTCAAAATTTTGAAGTAAAATTGGAATCCCTATATGATATAATTACCTCTAGGAACCCATGCAATTGGAACACTTACCGAATAAACCTATTAGCCACAACTTGAGCATCATCCTTGGTGCTTATAGGTATGAAGTATACGACCTTGGTCAATTTGTCAACTACAAAAAATATTACATCGTATTGGTACCTGATCTTAGGCAAGCCTACAATCAAATCCATCGATATGACTACCATTTATGAGTGGGTATATTATGGGGGTACAATTATCCTATGGGATGCTTGCATTATACCTTGATATTTTATCACTCAAGGCATTGGGCCACAAAATCTATAATATCCCTCTTCATCCCTATCCAAAAAATATATTTTTTAGATTTTCTCTCATTTTTGCCCCCCTAGGGTGAGCCATATAAGGATATTTATGGGTTTCTTACATAAATAGTTTCCTTAAATCCCATGATTTTGGTATGATGATACTTCCTTTGTAACATATGAGATCATATATGTAGCACCCTAAAATTGGCACAGTTAAACTCTTAGTAAAAAGATAAAAATTTGAATTTTAACCCCAAAACCACCTGTTAACTACCCGTTACCCGCTCCCCTTGTTTTTCGTGCCATTTTTAGGATTTGTTTTAACCTTTGGATGATATCATTGATGATCAGATGAAATCATCATAGATCTGACGAGTTCGTTTGGAATAGAACGTCCAGACGATTTCGTCCCAAAATTGAATTTTCATAATTAGTTTCTATTTCAACAGCTTCTCTAACTTGGGCAAAAAGTGTGTCTATGCGGTTAGAGTCTCCCCCATTGGAGATATCCCAAATTGGGGTGATATCCAACCTCCTAACCTCTACCTAATCCTATATAAACTAGGATTTTCTCAGTTTATCCCCCTGGCTGGCTGATTTCCCTGCAAATTTAGTTTCTCATGCATTAAAACACCTTCATACCATTGTCGCATTGTGTATTTCAAGTTTTTCTTATAGGAATTTTACTATTTTTCAGCTGGAGCAAGCTTGGATCATCGCTGACAATTCTAGATGATTTTAGACGATCCTGTCATAGATCTACGATGATCTCGTATGATTGGAGGTGATCTCAACAACAATCCATATTGGGGGCAATCAGAGCCCGGAGTTTGCATTTTTTTATCTTCTCTCTTCATTTCTTTATGCATTAACTTAGTTTATTCTATTTCTACATCTGGAGTTCACCTCATTTAGCATAGATGCATGATAAAGTTAAAATAAATTATTAAATTAATGCATTTCCTTTAATTGTTATATGGATTTGTCATTTAGGCAAGTTTACTATCATTTTTATCATTTCCCCTTGCTTTTGCAATTGCATTTTTGGTCTTTGGTATCTATTTCTATGATTGCAGGTTTTTGACAAATTTGTTAGGTCAACGATGATCTCATCTGATCTAAGATGACCGACTATGATCTGAGATGATTCTGTACAATTGTAGATGATTATGTAAGATTTGAGACGATCTAGACTCCTACAAACCTCAGAATCTTCATTAGACATCCGAAATCAAGTACATTCTATCTTATTTAGCACACTTTTTGTGTTTAGCACTTATTCATGTTTTTTGTATCCGTATAAATCAGCATTGGCATATAGAATAGCTTAGATTCATCTTGGCCAAACCTAGGAATTGAATGATTGAATATAAAAATGAACACATCAAACCCATTCTCAACCTAGGCACGAAGACTGCCACTCAAAAGTTTCCTGGTGAACCCACCATCCATCAAAAATTCACCCTTATACCCCCTCCCCAAGAGGCATGAAATTCAAAGGGCCTCTTAGTTTGAGGTATTGTCCCATACTTCTCGCATACCCCTTTCGGGCGTGGATCCTATAGCCTGAAGGTAAGGATGCAAAAAAATTGGAGCGATACATTTTGGTGAACCCGACATGAAAACTAAAACCTTTTGAAAACAATCCAAAAAAAATAAAATAAATGCATTTAGAATCATCAGACAAACAAGTAAGATTGCATATCATATTTAGATGGTAGATTATAATAAAATATGAGCTATCACCATTAATGTTGAAAATAAATTAATAGCCATAGAGATTACTTCTATGCTTAGAGTACCTCAAACAAATAGGGTTCAACCTTTGTGGGACGAACTTGATAGGAGATTGGGTATCATTGAATCTAGATCAAATGAACTTAGGCAAATCAAGATGTTTGTCCTAGATAGAATCCTGGATCCTGATCAAGTAACCTTATATCATGAGCTTCAGAGAGCTTGCCATAGGTGGTTAGCTAATAAAAGAGCACTTGTGTCTTTCGAATTGTACACCTTTGAGGAATACCTCGACAACGCAGTTGTAGTACATAAATTTCTATCTCATATAGAGGATCAAGAGGTCATTATTATGGATAGAAAGAGATGGAATAGAGTTCCTAGAGCTATGTTATATCGAGAGTATTGTCATGAAATTTATTTCTATAGGTCAGAATTTGAAACAGATAATATCACCATAGCACACTTCGTCAAATTCTTGAAAAACCATTTCCAATTTGAAGAGAAGCATTTCATGACTCCTGATGAACTTGATCCTATTAATGATATCCTTAAACTATTTATAGAAAAATAGGCCATTCTTTTATTATTTCTTTCATTTAGTATGTTGTTTGTTGTTTTTATAATATTATTATAAAACATAAAAACAATCATAAAACAAAACAAAAAACAAAAATATAACAAAAATTAAAACGTTTTCTTTTAAGTATTATAGTAGGTATATAATTAAAATATATACCTCCCAAACTTGTCACAAATATATATATATATAAATATATATTTGCTAAAATCTAAGTTTAAGCATAATGACTAGACTTAGGAATGGAAAACAGACTGAAGTAGAAGAAGATTGGTTAGGAAAACCATAAAATAACCCAGATGTCCTTCCTAAAGACCCAATTCAGGAAGAAGGAACCCTAGACCAACAAGAAGAAGAGTTTTCTGAAGGAAATGAACAAAGAGAAACTGTTAGAGAGGAAGGATCCTCATCCCATAAAATGTCTCCGGGAGGAGCTGTTACTTTTGAGAACATGGAACATTTCTAGAAGTTCCTCAATACTAATATTGACACTCTTAATAGAGTAGTCCATATGGACAAAGATCAAATTAGTGACACTCAAGCAAACCTAGAAGAAATATATCACACACGCACTAATCCCTTGTCCTTCGTTGATCAAGAAAGTGATCAAGTTGGACCATCCAATTTGGATATGGCTGCTATAATCCAGAACATGCAACAAAAATAGGTTACCCAACCACCAAGAGTGCCTGCTACCAAGCCTAGAGTTATTCCCACACAAAATAAACCTTCATTCACTGCTCTATTTTGCCAAGCTATTGATCAACATATCTCAAGTCAACAAAATCCCAAAACAAAACCAAACACCAATTTCCAACAATCTAGGATACAACATAATGCTACTAAAAATCTTCTTCATAATACTCTTCCTACCAACCATTTGCATAATAGTAATATAGCATCTAATCCTTACGTTACACCATCATACACTCACAAATCCCATACTCATGTACCACCAAACCAATATGGTGGACAAACTAGTAATCTGGAAGCCATGGTGAAACATTTAGTCTCCCGCATGGACTAGATAGATCCCTACCGTCCCTCGTACAATTATCGCGAGATGTGTAGTCAGCCTTTAGATCCTATAGTCGTAGCACATCCATATCCTAAAAACTTTCGTATGCTTGTCCTACCTATATAAAAAGGAACCGAAGATCCCATAGAGCATCTTCGTATGTTTATGATAGCATGTCATGATATATCACATGATGACTTGTTATTACTAAAAATGTTCCTGAAAAGTTTAGGAGGAATGGCATTGGAGTAGTATTATCAATTACCCTCATTCTTTGAGGAATTTTGAAGAAACAACCGAGTCTTTTGTTCATCAATTTAGTGCCTACATCGAAAGGCATGTAATAATTAAATATTTGTACAACTTAAAACTAGACAAAGATGAATATTTTGCTAATTTCCTAGCACGGTGGAGACAGTTGATAGGAAAATTGCACTTTGTGTTACCTTATCGAGAAATGTTGGATACATTTATCAATAATTTACAAGAACAACTATCCTATGAGTTATCAAATTCTACCTTGACCACCTTTGATCAGGCTATAGACATAGCCCGAAGAGTGGAAGATGCTCTCGTTAGGAGAGGACAGCTTAAAAAGAAATTATGATGAGAAAACATCCAGAAATCAATATAAAAATAAACAAGTTATGGGTGATGGAGTCACTGATAGTAGAAATATTGCTACTATTAATGCTATGAAAACAACGGAGAAGTTTATACTGAAACCTCCTAATAAACCACCTCAAGAATTTACTAGGTTAAATCAACCTCTATCAACCATTCTACCACAATTATTAGAACAAGGTTTAATCCAATTACCAAACATCCAGGAACCTGATCCAACTATACCTGGATACAGAGTTGATTTACACTGTGATTTCCATAGAGGACCTGGACACGCTACCAACTCTTGTAAAATATTAAAACATAAAATACAAGACTTAATTGATAATAATGAGATGGAGGTGCAAGCCTTTCAACCTAAACAAAATCCTCCTAATAATGCTCAAAATAACATCCCCCAAAATTAGAATCAGAATGCCAATCAATCATTAGACATATTTCAACATCCTCTACCAAAGCATGGTAAAGAGGTGGCTAATCAAATTGAGCATCATAATTTTCCCCCTCCTGCTTGATATGTAGGGACTCTTAGTGGACATTTAACTACTCATGGTCTACAAATATTTGACACAACTTTATCCATGGTTACGACCAAACATCTATATAAAATTTGAACACCTGATCTTAGTGATACAGAATACGAGACTAAAAGTGACATGGAAATCACCTCAAATCAATCGAACAATTCTGAAGATGAATCAAATTCTATTCAACCTATCACAAATTCTATGGTTCTGAAAGAACCATTTCCAAGAAGAGTCACTACTAGACCATCGTATCACCAATTAATTTCTAATGAACAAGCCATAAATGCTAGACCAAGACCCATTCATGAGGTAGGAGCATCCGAGGCCAGAAAATCAATTGAGCATCAACCAAACTTTTGTTGTAATTTTTTTCTAAGCGTTGCAATGTTATTTTTCTAAGTGTTGCAAGTAAAAAAAATATGTGTTGCGATATCGTGACACAAAGGTGTCGTGATATCGTGACCAAAACTGAAGATAGGGGAGCAACAGGAAAAATGTCATGATTTCACGACATGTCGCGAAATCGCAACCCAAGGCAGGAAAACGGAGGCGCAGAGACCAGAGGTCACAAAATTACGACATGTCACGATTTCGTGACATGTCACGAAATCGTGACCGCCAAAGGAGAAATGAAGGCATGGAGACCAGAGGTCATGAAATCGTGACATGTCGTGATTTCATGATGTCACAAAATTGCAACCGTCGAAAGAGAAACGAAGGCACGGAGACCAGAGGTCGCGAAATCGTGACATATTGTGATTTCATGACATGTCACGAAATCATGACCGTCGAAGGAGAAACAAAGGCACGGAGACCAGAGGTCACGAAATCATGACATGTCATGATTTTGTGACATGTCATGAAATCATGACTGCCGAAGGAGAAACGAAGGCACGAGGGACCAGAGGTCGCAAAATCGCGACATGTCACGATTTTGCGACCGAAACGGTAAAATAGAGGCCGATAGAAAAAAATGGCACGATATCACGACATGTCATGATATCACGGCTAAAATGGAGAAAGAAGGTGCAGGAGGAAAATGGTCGCGATATCACGACATGTCACGATATCGTGACCAAACAGAAAGACATGCACTTCCAGCTTTCATAAAGATGTCCCTTCGTGCGTGACAAGTTAGAAGCAGTGAAGCAAGAGTTCCAAAGGAGGACTTCAACAGGTATGTTGGCCACTCACACAGGATATCTGGAAGATGCATTTAAAATAACTAACAACAAGCAGTAGATTGAGAAGTAGATTCCGTTGGATATGGCAGCCAGTCGCACACCTCACCAAGAGTCTCATCAATGCAACTTTCCAAAATTGTTCCAAGTGGTAATTGTAGATCATGGGAAGTGGGAAAGCACAAAGGATCAGGACCTCAATAAAAACCCATGGATTGTAATGAGAGGGGGTTGGCAAATGGCAGTTTGGCTGTATATTGTAAAATCTCTTCCTAAGTATTGAATACAAAATCTTGGGCTCTTGTTTTTTTGGTTTTTCTATGTTATGTAAGATTTGTTCTCCACCAAATAATATTGTAGGTACCATCGGAGATGTTACTAGACAAAAGGCTCAAAATTCTTAACAAGGTCAAACTCATAATGATGGATCAGCTCCATTTTTTTTGAAAGTTCCTAATAAAGGGAATCATGCACCTAATGTTCAACCTAAACCTCCTTATAATATTAATGAATAATTATCAAATACTACAACTAGAATTTCCATTTTGGACCTTTTAATACCTTCTCCTACACATAGGGATGAATTAATGCTCACATTAAGCCAAATGATGGTACCACAAAATATTCAACCTGAAGCCATGGCCGATACTATCATAACTCGAGAAGTCGATTGTATTGACTTTCGGAATAGAGATATATCACAACATAGTTTACATAAGGATAACCCCTTATATATTACTACCCTAATTAGAGATGTAGCAGTTAAACAAGTCTTGATTGATAATGGTTCATCTTTAAACATTTGCACTTTTGACTTCTACCAAATATTTGGGTTTAGAAGTGACGAAATGAAAAGAACTAATATGATCATAAAATCCTTCAATGATGAAACACAAGAAACATGTGGAGTTATTACTATCCCATTGCAAGTTGGTCCAAGAACCTTGGATATGACCGTGTTTATTGTAAATTGCCCTACATCATACAATATACTCTTGGGTCGTCCTTGGATCAATGTGATGCGAACCGTTCCCTCAACTTTACATCAATGTGTTAAATTCAAATTTAAGAATCAGTTGGTTACCATACATGGTGACCCAACACCATTTACGAAATATTTCACGATTGAAACATCAAGTTCTATACATTCTCCATTGTCACAATTACCTTTTATCCATCACTTTTCTTCATCCATATATGATCATCCTTGTTTACCAAATAACACCCATGCATATCTTTTATATATACTCCCTCCATATTATCAAGACTTGGAATATAGTGATAAGAATGAAGAACCTTCTTATCCTTATGACATTTTATTTTGTAACATGATCAATTTTACACATATAAAAGTAAAATCTTTTGCTACATTATTCTACATTATAACAAAGCTTTTGTTATCGCTACCTTTTATTCATCACCTTTTGTTCTTACCTTCACCACAACCAAATTATCCTTCAAAACCGCCTTTGATTTTGAAGCAACCTTAGACATGCTATACTCAAATAACCTTGTATAGTGTATATAGATCATCTTGTATATAGCACCAATTCCATCATCTAAAAATTCATATAAATATAAAAATTTCAAAAACAGTAATAGTATTTATTCTTTCAATTCATAAATTAAAATCAAAATATAAAAACTTCAAAATCATCAAAATATTCAAAAACATCTTTTATTTTCACACCTATCAAGTCTTGAAATATTGCAGTTATATTTTCAATTATTTTGGATAAATTAGCATTTATTTGGAATCTCGCACTTTCACACTCACATGAATAAATATCTTGATTTTATTTGGTATGATTATTAATCTCTCTTATATCAAAGTCCACAGTTGAATTAAATAAATTTTTGAGCATAGAAAATTGATCTTGTTATTTACTTGAACCAAGTATATCTCTTCACATTAAAATGATTTCATTGCAAATTCGATATGACGCTACATAGTAGAAATGGTTTCTTGAGCAAAAGTTTCCCCTGCTATCCTATCATGCACATGGTCTAGAATATTTGAGAATTGACAAAAGGACAAGCTCACCCCTACCCAAAATAAAAATCCCTTGCTCTACAGCCAATCCGAGAAAGTATCCCTAGTATAGGAAGAAAAAAAAAGTCAAAGAAAATGAGAAAAAGAAAAATATCATTTTGTACCATTGCAATATTTCAGCATTATCTCAGTATCAAGAAAAAATACAAAAAATAAAAGAAAATAAAGAGAAGCAAAAGAGAAAAGAAAAAGCAAAAAGCAATAAAATACCTTTCCTTATCCCTTGAAAAAGAAAATAAGGGTGAATGAGCTTGAATCCTTGGAATTCTCAATTATTTTAAAACTATGAGGTAAGCACCATAACAGGTGGTTTGTGCCCAACCCGCTTGGCCTTGGGTAATCCCTAGCGTGGTGATATGTTTGTTACATTAGCGACCTTATTTTGTACAGACCTATGTCTGCTTATGGATCAACTAGCTCTTGATGACCTAACTTACATAGTATTTTGGTACGGTTACATGCATATAAATCATGGTCAATGAACACTCATTTGGTTAAGTCAAATTACTTGTATCAAATTATCTTTCTCAAAATTTGTGAATGAACAATACAATTGCACACACATTTGTATTTGAGAGATTTTGTATCATTATGATAAATCAAGATCGATAATGAACTCACATTTGCACATGAGGGTTCCTTATAAATATACATTTTTTTTAAGACAATTTAAAATATCTCTGCAATTCTTTTCGAATCATTTCATCTTCTTATTTAAGAACATTTTATTAGCATAAAAAAAATTAAATATATTTCTTTCCAAAAACCAAAATTTTCTTTCACATCTTCAAAAACCTAGTAAATAAAGTCATGTTTATATATTATTATTTTTTGTTTATCTCAAAATCAAAAATCAATCATGCAATAAAACTAAAATATCAAATTCTTCTTTGGATTTCACGATGATGGTATAAGTCTATACCTATAATTCTATGCCTAGCACAAACCATTGTTCTAATTTTATTTTCCCATTCATTTTAATTCATAAAAATATATGGCTTGCATCATTATGTTACACAATTGTGCTTTAAAAGGAACACAAATTTTTCTATTTCATTTCATTATGTCAAAATTAAATTTTGCAATGATGGTATAATTCCTAGGAAATTATTCAAAATTTTTATCACACTTAGGAATTTATGCCTAGCAAAAATCATTTTTAAATATATTTCATGCATACCTTTTTTTATGAAAATTTGAAAATAAATCATCACCATCATCATTTTTCATCATCACAACACAAAGTCTTAAGACAGTCTCTTAAGCAGCCTTTTACTTTTAGCAATATTTCTATACTGGGATTAGTTTGACGACCTAGTGAGCAGCAACTCCATGAAATGGTCTATAACAACGACAATGTCCTTTGAAATTATTGTTAGAAGTCCCTTTATTTTGCATCACATCACACCACCAAAACAACCAATTTGTTTACATCATATTATTCCATTTAAATTTTATGGCATGACATAAAATTATAATTTATTTCCAATGACATAATTACATGAATAATCAACCAAAAAAATCCAAAATTAAAGCATCATACAACATATACACAAGTCATATCATCAAAAAGACCATATATATATCAACAAATTATGTACATCATCTCAAAATTGGATTGGTATGCCATAATCAATACCCTGGCATACTCAATCCTCTAAAAAAAAATAATATATACAATATACAGTCAATAGTAGCTAGCCTCGAGAAGCCCTCGAGCTCTTAGCCTCATCTCCTCTCCCACTCTGAGGTGGAGGACGTGGTCCCATAGAGGTCTGGGATATGTCTCGGGTCCTCGCTATCAATCGTGAGGAAGTCCTCGATGATCCCACCCTGATCGATTTTGCAATGCCAACTGGTAGCTACAACCTCTAGCCCTCTAGAACCAGCTAGAAGTATACTCCCTGATAGAATGTGGTCTGAGCCATAGACCATGCCAACTCCTGCATGCTCGCCCCTCCGATACGAGCCTTGAAGCCTCATTCTGTAGTGTCTTTACCTAAGCTTGTAGGCAGGCATTCTTAGCCCAGAGAGTAGCCATCATATTGCTCTCCCCCACCTCGACACCCTTGCCCTTATCAAGTGATGGTGGCCTCTCCCCCTATTGAGAAGGGAATCCATCTCTCCTCCCTATCTTTTGCAGTCTCTATGGAGCCTGTGGCATCCTCTGGCATCTCTCCTATGGAGACCATCGCTGCTCCCTCCCTCTGTGACCCCATGCTTCCTCAATAGTAGCTTGGCACTACCTCCCCATTTGTTGTACAACCGCATGCACCAGACCCTATGCCCTCGTCATTCGAGGAGGGCGAATGCCTGCGTACTAGGCATCATATACATCAATGACCCTAGCATCATCCCCATATAATGGCTAAATGGTGTCATCATCCATGTCTTGGCTCTATAATCACTACATATCCAGAGTCTCACTTAGTGTGGTGTTATCTTGGATAGTTCAGGAGTACTCATAGTCCCTGAGAGATGGGATCCCCTGCTGTAGACTAAACTGTCCCACAACTCGGTCATATCGATGGAGATCTACCTCTACCTGCTCCATCCTCAGCCAGTAGACTCGCCTGATGCAAGCCAACTCCTATTCATCCTCTCCCCACCCTGGATGCTCTCTCCATGGCCTCCAAGTTATTTGGTCTAGTATGAGGTCGTCTAGCAACCTCCAAGACATTGGTAGATCTATCTACCACTATGACCCTCTCTGGAGCCACCAATAGAAAACCTAGGGTCTCTCTCGGTCAACCCCTGTCAGTGGGAGTCCTATCGACCTCCGCATTGTGATGTGCTCCCAGCACCAAACCTGTAGCAGTGATGTCAAAACCAGACATTAGGTCTCCCTTGTATACGACCCCATGCAGGATCCTATACAAGCGACATAGTACAAAGCTGCCCCATGAAAATTTGTACCCATGGTCTCTCATGTCACAGACCACATCTAAAAGGAGCCAGGGTAATTTTTACCCACTCTGGTGGCACAGTAGTAGGCCACCCACTATCCTTGCCAAAACCTAAGTCAACCTAGATTCCCTAGGCATCTACCTTAGAGACTTGATGTTCACTCTGCCCTTCTCCAGGGTGAAGCTCGGGTCTCTGCATAGCCTCATCATAGCTTGGCCTTGATTGACCTCAATATTCATAAATCGTCCTTGTATGGGGATCCTCAAGATCCTCCATACATCCTCTAGTGTGGGAGCCATCTCCCCTGTCGGTAATCGAAAGCAGGATGACCCCGGATACCATCTCTCTGCTAGGGCTATCAGTAGCCCCATGTCTGTTGGTATTTGTGGCATCTCTGCCACATGCTGTAGTCCGACCTATGCTAGTCGGTCTTGCTCTGCCTGGTCGAGCATGGCCACATCATCCCTCAACCCCCGTATTTCCATTCTTGACTCTTTAGTAATCCCCTCTACAAAATAAATAATAAAACAACAAAATTCATTAATAAAACAATTATTACAATCAATTAAATGCAATTCAAACAAGCTTAATTTCATAAAAATGATGATATCATCCACCATTGGATGATATCATCCTAAATTAAATCAAATCATCCTTTGTAGGATGAAATCATCTCCGATTTCTCAACTTGGGGATCACCCCTTGTTGGACGGGATCGCCCCTATTTCGTCGATTTTGCCCTCAAACGAAATCGATGATCTAGAGACGATTTCGAAGAAATGGGGATGATTTCATCCCGATGTCGTCAACGGCCTAAAAATGGCTGCGATGCCCCAAAATAGTAAAAATTTAAATAGCAAATCACACAAATCAAATTAAAAATATAATTCACTAGGTTTAGATCCTTACCCATAACTCGCACTGGACATCTGTCGATCTATGCGTGGTTTCGACCATTTTGTCTACAGAGCTTTAAAAATAGTGAAAAATGAACAGTAAAAATGAATTAGGGTTTTACCTTATTTTTCTTAATTTTATTTTAAAAACAATAACATTTTTAATTTTGCTTTTCTACGCTTTTACCTCAAACGTTCGATTTGGGTAAAAACATGGAGGGAGCACCATAGTAAGCAGTTGTACGATTCGACCTAGAATCGTCGTCTAAAAAATTGAGTAAATTTTTGCTTTCTCGTAAAATGGGAAGAACTCATCTTTAATGCATTTTCTTCAAAAAATTTGCTAAAGAGGGGGCAAAATGTAGCACCCTAAAATTGGCACAGTTAAACTCTTAATAAAAAGATAAAAATTTGAATTTAACCCCAAAATCGCCCTTTAACCACTCGTTACCCACTCCCCTTGTTTTTTGCACCAATTTTAGGATTTGTTTTGACCGTTGGACGATTTCGTTGATGATTAGAAAAAATTGTCCCAGATCTGATGAATTCATCTAGAACAGAACGTCCAAACGATTTCGTCCCAAAATTGAATTTTCATAATTAGTTTTTGTTTCAACAACTTCTCTAACTTGGGTAGAAAGTGTGTCTGTGCGGTTAGAGTCTCCCCCGTTGGAGATCTCCCAAATTGGGGTGATCTCCAACCTCCTAACCTCTCCCTAATCCTATATAAACTAGGATTTTCTTAGTTTATCCCCCTGGCTGGATGATTTCCCTACAAATTTAGTTTTTCATGCATTAAAACACCTTCATACCATTGTCGCATTGTGTATTTCAAGTTTTTCTTGTAGGAATTTTATTGTTTTTTAGCTGGAGCAAGCTCGGATAATCACTAACGATTTTGGATGATCCTATCATAGATTGGTGATGATATCATATGATTGAAGGTGATCTCAACTGCAATCCAGATTAGGGGCAATCAGAGCCCAAAGTTTGGATTTTTTATCTTCTATCTTCATTTATTTTATGCATTAACTTAGTTTATTCTATTTCTGCATTCTGGAGTTCACCTCATTTAGCATATATGCATGATAAAGTTAATATAAATTATTAAATTAATGCATTTCCTTTAATTGTTATCTGGATTTATCATTTAGGCAAGTTTACTATCATTTTTATCATTTCCTCTTGCTTTTGCAGTTGCATTTTTGGTCTTTGGTATCTTTTTTTGTGATTGTAGGTTTCTGACGAATTCATCTGATGAATTCATCAGGTCAACGATGATCTCGTATGATCTCAGATGATTTGTTATGATCTGAGATGATTCTATATAATTGCAGATGATTATGTAAGATTTGAGATGATCTGGACTTCTACAAACCTTAAAATATTCATCAAACATCCGTAATCAGGTACATTCTATCTTATTTAGCATATTTTCTATGTTTAGCACTTATTCATGTTTTTTGTATCCATATAAATCAGCATTGGCATATAAAATAGCTTAGATTCATCTTGGCCAAACCTAGGAATTGAATGATTGAATATAAAAATGAACACATCAAACCCATTTTCAACCTAGGCATGGAAACTGCCACTCAAAATTTTCCTGGTGAACCCACCATCCGTCAAAAATTCACCCTTATACCCCCTCCTCGAGAGGCATGACCTTCAAAGGGCCTCTCAGTCCAAGGTATTTTCCCATCCTTCTCGCATCCCTCTTTCGAGCATGGATCCTATAGCCTAAAGGTAAGGATGCAAAAAATTTGGAGCGATACAATATATTTGTAGACACCTAAAAGTTACACATGCTTAATCATAGGCCATCGTAGACCATCATAGGTCATCTCAGTTGTTCGTAGGCACAAAATCCTACAAAACTACACAAAATAGGTCCAAAGCACCTTCTATTCACAAGCGAGCTACCTAATAGCTCCCTAAGGTCACTTAAGCCCTTTCCCATGCTTAATTAGGGCTCCCATGGGACCATTCCCTCCAAAAATCCTAATTATGCTAATTACAATTCTAATTTTGAAAGTCACTTTTTTTTTTGGTAAGTAAATTTCTTCATTAATTACCAGGTTTTATAGGTTGACCCAAAACCTTTTAAAAAATACAGCCTTCAGTTGAAGCTATGGATCCTAGTTATCCTGAGGATCTTCTGTCCTCTACAACTACTAATCTTCCTAGTAGTCCTAGCCAAGCAGGTGACGTAGACATAGACAAAAAATAAAATAGGACCAACCAAGATGGGTAAACCACACTAATAAAAATTACAAAAGGAAAAGGTAACCTCATCCCTAAGAGGATTACTTCCTCTGAAAAAATGTCAACCAAAAATGATACCCCCAGGACCCGAGGATCCTCATGCCTCATCTTCAACATCTTCCTTGAGCTCTTCTTCCTTTTCATCCTCTTCTTCCTCATCATTGTCCTTGGCCTCAACTTTTAGTGTGTATCCTTTGTTGAAGATCACCTGAGTAATAGTGTCATAGTGCTCCTACATTTGGTTTATGATGGCCGCATAAGATTTCAGAACGAACCATTTGATAACCATGATTGTAGGTCCCTCCTTGTATAGGTCACTAGCACTAGTTTTGGAACTGCCTTGGATTTTTTTGTTCTTGAGTCTCAATGAGTATCTCATTGGGGGTTCCTCAATCCTTAGTTTTTTCTTGGCTATACCCCCTCTGGTTATGGGCTCCCCCAATATCTTCTTCGTCAAAGACATAGACGAAGGTTTACTGGTTCTTGGACTAGCTCTTGCCCCTGAGCTTTCTACCTGATGACCGGGTGGTATCTCCTTGATGACTTGAGGTTTAGGATTAGGTGTCATGGCCAACACCCACTTATAGATTACTTTGAACAATCCTTGGTGCATCGGCATGGCAGACCCTCTCTTGCTATGGTAGGCATTGATGGTGTAGTTCATTGAGTTCATCAAAAATTGAGGAATACTTATCGGGTTGACATCTCGAAAGAAGTTTATGAATGCATAGTGAAAGCTTAGCAAAGTCTTACTGGGATCCTCAGCCATGATAAAATCCATCATATTTTTCATGACCCCATTCCACGGAGTGGGAAAATCCATTTTGGTGAGCCCATTCTTGGCTTCCTTGAAATTTTTTGGGTTGTGAAATTCCTTCAATTCCATATCCCAATGATGTTTCTGGCGATGGATGGAGTGACATTTCACTGTCTGACCAGTTACCATAGCTAACATGTTCACATAAATGATGAAATATCTTCCTCATATCTTCATTTTGCCATCCTCCCAAGTGTCCATCCCCACCTAGGTGATATCTTCCTCTGCCCCTGAGAATAGGTCAAAAAATTGGGTAAAACATTGCTTAGTGAGGATGGCCTAGGCCACGGGTTCCATTATGACCATTCTTGGCTCAATGTAACTCATATTTTTGCTTGCAGCCTTCTTCCTTACAATTTGTTCAGACTTTCTCAGTTTAACACACTATCAATTTCCTCTTTTGCTACTGCTAGGGAAGGAATAGGGTTTAAAGCCATGGTGGTAAGTTATGGGGTTTTCCTTAATTGGTGTACCATCTTCGAGGATCCATACACCCTTTGCCACCTCAGATTTGTGCCAGTTATCCTTGGGTTCCAGCATGTGATTTTGGTTGCCTTTGATTGTTCGTAGATCAACACTATCCTTAGGGAGATTACCATGCATTGGAAAGGATCGGCCGTAATCCTCCACCTGTGTCTTTTGCTTCCACACGTGATCTGTTAGCCTTATCCACCTCCCAACTACCTCTATGTCATTATGATTTGTATCATCACTAATTATCATTATCACCCTTTTTACTGTAACTTCATCAACCTTTGTACTTTGCATGGACCCAGTCCAACCAACATCCTCTATTTAGGATTTGCACCATGTGGCCCTATTAGTCAACAGTGTATGTTTCCTCATAGTATGCCTCTCATTTAAACGATTCTTTGTCTTATTGAGATGCTTTCCAAAATTTCAAATTACCACCATCGGAGTCTATGCGGCAATGACCCCCGCATTGTCACCATAGATGTGGCCAATAATGTTGAATATTTCGGCACTGAATCCCCAGAGGAGGTTGGTGGAGTGGATCAGGATGTTTACCTTTTTTTACCTTATAATCCTGCCCTTGTGGATTCCCCCATAAATCCTTTTTGAGGTATTTTAGAATGTTGACCTAGGAATCAACTCCTTCTAATTGGGATTTTTTTGTAACATGGCCTCATGATGCACATTGGCCACATGGATATTGGTTGCTTTTCTACCGCCACCCTTAGAGCATAGGTTTTCTATCATTGTGAAGGGTGAGATCAATTTCATGAGGCACATCACATGTCCACGTAGTCAATCTGCTGGCCTTGACCCCTACATTTGCCAATTTTTCCATTGATCTATTGGCCTCACGAAAGACGTGGCAAGCCCTATTTCCTTATTTGGCCTCGAAAAGGGTCCTTGCCTCATGGATAATGGCTTCAATCCTCCAGGGTGGTTTTTTGCCATTAGTTAAAAGGTTGATAATGATTTTTGAGTCTCCTTCCACCATTAGGTTGCCTTGGATCTCTCAAGCCAGCATTAGGCCCCTCCACAACGCTCTAGCCTCAACATCATTATTATTTTTGGATCCTAATGGTTCAACAAAGGCCAAAATCATGTTTTCTTGATGATCTCTGATTACTCCTCCAACACCCATCCACCCTGGGTTATCCTTCACCATGTCATACAAATTGAGCTTGGACCAACCTATAGGGGGAGGCTCCCAAATGATTCCATCTCTAGGGTTAGGTTTTGATACCGAGGAATTGTCTTCCAACGGGATGCCTAGGGATAGGGCTAATTGTTTTTCTGAAGGAAGGGTTCCTCTATCATCTGAAGGAAAGATACTAGTATTTTCTTTTGCAAAGATGTGGATTCGGTTGAGGATGGTTTGAGAATTATTCTTGGACTCATTAAAAACTCTATGGTTCCTCTCTAACCAAAATTTCCAAAGGAAGTGGTGTCAACTTATCTTCCAAAGGAACCTTAATTTTGTATTAACAAATGGGAAGGGCCATTTTTGGAAGACTTTAGGGATTAAGGCTGGTTTAGCCCAAGATATTCTAAATGCTTGGAAAAACCCATCTAGGATCGAGGTGGTCACTTTTCACTTAAGTGCACTTTATCATATAAATAGGTTTAATTAGGGTTCTAATCCAAATTATCCCTAATTCCATCCTCACACATGTGTGCAACAAATTAGTTAGGATATTTTCCTAACTCAACCCTAACCTAACTTAGAAATCAATCAATCCTAGTTAATCCTAATCCCTCCTCATACATGTGTGAGGATAGGATATTTACCTTAGGGCATGTGAGAGGGTGACTATGCATGACACCTCAAAAAACCTAACCTAACCACCTTAGGACTTGACCTTAGGGTTTAGTACACCTAACTCCCCCCTACACCTTTGTTTCCTCTATAAATAGAGGATCAAATCCTTCATTAAATATCTCTCTTTTGACTAACATACCCAAACACTACTAAAAATTTCTCTAGAATACCTTCTACCAATTTTTCATCCATCACACATCAAAAAACACTACTTGGATCATTTACAAATATAAATCTTGCTTCAACAACTTACAACTACTCTACAGCTCCATATCAGGTAGGTATACTTTGCTTATGGTTCTTATAGCATTTCCTTCAGTTTTCAATATATTTTACTTCATTTTTTACATCATTTTGTCTATATAAATATGGGGTATGATCCATGATAGGCCCCCAAACACACTAACATATTTGTGTAGGTTTACACATGTATATACAACAATCCCAAGCATCCAACTAGTGGCACACATACAAAGAAGCCCACCTTCACTGAGGAACACAAGGAGACAATTGAACACGGTTTCCATGCACTTCGTTTTGGCATGTCCAGTGGTACCCACACAAAATTGAAGTGATCTTGGTAAGTACCATGACAAATTCATACAAAAATGTTTTAAATTTTTTTTATCCTTAAAAAAGTTGCTACCCAAAAAAAAATGTTGTCAATTTTTTTTTTCTACCAAATAAAACATGCTATTAATTCTTTTTTTTTGCTTTTAAAAAGTTGTAAAAACACAAAAAATAAATGCTACTGTAATTTTTTTCTTTCTGCTATTAACACATTTATCACTGTAAATATCTTTTTATTTTAAAAAATATGCATTGTTGTATGTTTTACTTTTTTTTATTTTATTGTTTATTTAATTACAAAAAAAACAACAAATAAAAAACAATGCAGGCCACCATGGCCATGCATATTTTCTACCCCATTGGTTGTGGCAGTTGCATGCTACCATACTAGACCACCCATGCACTTCCTCTCCTCCTACCTTCCTCACAATACCTCTCCTCCTATGGGTTACGTTGTGCACAACCCACACTCCACCCAACCCCCCCTCTATGGCTATGGTGGTTGCATGCAACGTGGCCCACTAGGCCACCCCCTCCTCTATCCTTGGCCCTAATGACCATGCACTATGCATGCAGCCTAGCCACCCTCCCTCCTCCAACCTCTCCTTGGCCCTAACGTATGCCCAACCCCCTCCCACCTCTCCTCGACCCTAACAGTCATGTTTTGAGCATGCAACCTAGTTGACCACCCCTCCCATTAGCCCTAGTGGTTGTGTACTATGCGCATGGATTGGCCACCCCCCTTTCTTGTGGCCCAAGCTAAATAGGCCTATCATGCGATAAACCTATGCTAGGTCTTTAGGTAGAAGGCTTGCATCAGGCCTGTCTGTCTGATAGACCTGTGTTAGGCCTATCACACGATAGACCTCCAAGCCAGAATAAATTTAAAAAAAAAGTTAAATAAAAATAAATAAATAAAACTCAAAAAAAAAAAAAAATAGAACACTCAAACTTTAACAAAAAAAAAAAAAATAGAACACTAAAACTTTAACAAAAAATAAAAAAAATCAGAACACTCAAACTTTAATAAAAAAGAATGCAACAAACCCCCCCAAAAAAATGTTTTTTTTTCAAATTTAACAAAAAATTAGGAAATATTTCAAACACAAACATCAAACTCAACAACATCAAAAAAAAAAAAAACACAACAAAATATAGAAAACAAAATTCAACCAAAAAAATCAAACTTAGTCAACAAACTAAGAAAATTACAACAATCAAAAACATTAGAAGACTTCAAACATTAAAAAACACAAAAATTTTCAAAAAATAATCAACCTTATCAAAATCTCAAATTTATTTCACAAACCCCTCAGGTAGCTTGCATTTTCCTTTCATGTCATTAGATTAGGGTTTCAATTTTTTTTTCTAATGCACATTGATAGATTTCAAATTCTTTTTCATACACCTCATATCTGCTTGCTTTCATGCTTCATAGAGTATATTTATTTTTTTGAAAAGGGATCTAGGCTTAGTTTCATTTCAAAAAGCTTAAAAATATAGTTTCATTTTGAAATTACATCTAGGGTTAGTTTCATTTCTAAAAAGGCATCTAGTTAGTTGTTTTTGCTTTCACCTCAATGGTAGAAAACACACTATCACACACTCACTTACCAAACATAATAGTGTAAGTATTTTTTTTCGTCATCAATTCCCCACTTGATATTGGTGAGGAAGGAGTTCTACCCTCCACTAGATCAAACCCCTAGACACCTTAGTAGCCCCCATGGGTGGTTTTATAGAATTCATCACCAAAAAATCCCCCACTTTTGAGATTGATTTTTCAAAATTCATCACTAGAAGGGACCTTCAGAGTGGGATAGGATTAGACACCTTCGTTGACAAGGCTTACATAATTAGTGAACACGATAACTATCATTCTTGACTAATCTTGCTCGAGAGTGAAGCAAACACCCGATTGAGCTAGTAGCAGGTCTTAGACAATACCACCTCTTCTTATAAGAGGACTTTGGACTCATTAGGAAATTTTGAGTTCCTCCCTTATTGGTTATCATTTTACTACACCTTCCATAGAGGTCACCACTTACCCGTTGAGACACCATTCTATTCTGTGCACCTTTGGGTGTTGTAGGAGGTTCTGTACCTACGACATTCCTATTCTATTTAGAAGTCCACCCCACTTCCTATATTTATGTTCTAGAGAAGATATCAACAACAAAATACACAAAAATAAACAAACATTTATTTCTTTGGTATTTAGCACCGATTCTAGTTATGCCTTGTATTGCATGCTCACAAAACTAGTTTCAACACATTCACTTGTTAGACACCCACTTGCTAGCTAGTTACATTCTATTACTATAATTTATTTTTATCAGATTCACTATCTCGAGTAGGTTTTCCTAGCACGATGTAAACCATATTTCCATAATCCAAGTTTGCATAGTAGTGTGTGAACTCACTTCTCCTACATAGACACACACCAAAATTCATAGATTTACATAAAAACTTGCACAAAACACATCCACAGGCTCATATTTATAATTTTAGAAAAATTTTGAGCCTTTCATTGCACTACACATTGCCATACCGATTGCTACTCATAGCCAAGCACATGAGAAATCACATATTGAGGAGGAGGCTTCTTCCACCACCTCCAATCAGTCTATCACTCCCCCTTCATTCACAAGGGAAACATCCACTATCACACCTAATTTCCTCACCAATTTTGAGCCATATCACATACACACCATACCCCATGGTGAGACCTCTATTATTGGTAATATGCTTGCTACATATTCTAGTTAATCTCATCCTATTCTTCTTCATTTACCCTCACGTAATCCACCATCCACATTTTGTGACCATGTTATCTATACAACTCTAGGAAATCCATCTCCATTCTTCACTATCAATGAGGATCCTATACCTACCTCACCCACATATTCTCACCTGTTTATTTAGGATGCATATCACTTCCTTCTTGGGGATAATCCTTCTTCACTTTTCATCCACATCCTAGGGTTACAACATCTACCCCCATAGTTAGTATGATTGCAGATCCTCAATCATCCACTCTTGGTACTCATGCACCTTCATCACATTCAACCCTAAAAAAATTAATCCTACAATAGTGGTACACCTCAATTACATCATCCCATTCACAAACATCACAACCCCCATCCCAACCACAATAATTCATTTTCTCACAACATCAACAAGTCCCTTCCTCACAATCCTTTGTGAATACATTCACCACTCCTTCATTTCAGTATTTCACCTTTGACACCTACATCCCTTCTTCATCCCTTCCTCCACCTATGTTCCCCTCTTCTAGTATGTATGGTATGCCATATTCTACTCCCTATTCATGCTCCATCCAGACACCACTTCTCCCACCAAATTTTGTTGCACCTACATTATTTACGATACCTCCTTCCTGGTTGTCTTCTCCCATCGCACATCCATTGTAAAGGATTCCTATATGGAAGGTACATACATCCCAATCCCAATATTATTAGCCTCAGTAGATGATTGCTCCACTATAGGCTCCTTCATCAGCCATCATGTTTCATTTTATTTAGCAACCACATCTGCTGGAACAGTTCCAATATACTTTCCCATCATAATAGGAGGAACAAAAACTTCAATATCCCCCTCATTCTCAATATTACACTACTTCCTTGCACCTCATCACATCTCCATCATCCAAAATTCAACTATTACAAATGGAAGTTAAGATGCTAAATTTTTGCATGATTGGTTATGGGTCCCAAAAATCCATAAACAATGAGCTATATAACAAGTCATTTCAACCTTCAGTTACTATCCCTCCTTACTTGTATCGCTTTGATATTTCAAAGTTCAAAAAATACAATGGTAAAGAAGATCCTCAAGAATACATCATCAACTATCACTCTGCATGCTACTTCATAGTAGTGATCCCCTCATGTTGCATACATTTTATCTTTCACTTAGGGTACAAGCTCTCGCTTGGTAGAATATGCTCCCATGCCATAGCCTATTCACATTCAAATAGTTGGCCAATTCATTTCTTTAACATTTCTCCATCAACATCAAGAAGAAGATAAACTTTTTTGATGTCTGCCTTATGATAGGTTGACAATGAACCTCTCATGGATTTCTTTTTCTCTATGAAGATTGGTCATCCATGACCTAGCTCATAGCCTCTCATTTTTAGAACTCGTTACACTTTTCTCCAAGAACTCTTTACAACTTCATAAAAGCCACATATTTGAGGACATCAAGGTCCAATATAGAAAAATCAAACTTTAGTAAAAGCCATATTATACTTCAAATTCTCACTCCCATTACAACACATCAAATAAACCCTTCTTTGAACTACCACAGACAATTCAAGTAGTGGTAGCCTCTTCATATTATTCATCAATCTCACACCCTCCTCCACAACAATAATTATCTCATACTAATGCACCTCCTCCATACAAACCACAATGATCTTGTGGTCCCCATCCTCCACATCGATATCGCAATTGGACTCCACTTTTTGATCCTCTACCTACTTTATTCCAGAGGTTGTTTGATGTTGGTCATGTCACATTACCAGATATTTTACCCATAGATCCAACTCAACCCAACCCTCAAGGGTACATCAAATATACCTTTTGTATTTACCATCACCAGCATGGCCATGACATCCATTCTTGTTGCACCTTCCATGACTTAGTCAAGGATCTTATCGATTATGGTTCTATTCAAGTTTCAAAACCCATCACACCACAAAATCAAAGTTTGGGTAATTATCAGAAACCATTACCTAAACATGATGGGACTAGTCCTCATGAGACTCAACCCATCAACAAGCCCAATCATGGTAATTCAATCATGTCCATCGCAATCCTCCTTCCCATGAAGTGGTTGGCATGATTAGCATCGCTACTCATAATCAACACTATCCATCACATTGGTATGTGCCCATTCCTCCACTTCCACCATCATCCGATTCCACTTTTCACCTTCCTCCTCTATAGCATTCCTTTTTGCTATGTTGCATTCACCATTATTCCTTTCTTCACATTTCATTGCTCATAATTTTTCAATCACATATTCATCATTCCACCATTCATTTTATTATCCTTCTACAATGATTTTGTCCATTCATTCTACATCTTCCACAACTAGGGATATTTCTCATCTCCTTCCAATATATCATTCATGATTTGGAGGAATTTCTCTCATCCTACCACACTCTCCACATCTAGTGAGTTTCACTTCCTCCTAATCCATCATGCAATATTGGGGGACAACTTTATCCTCTCCTAATCCATCATTCAAAATTATGGTAACTTCATCCTCTCTCCAATCCATCATTCAAAACTAGGAGAATTTTATCTTATCCCCATCCATCATTCAAAAACTATGGCAAATTCATCTTCTCCTCAATCTATAATTCAAACTAGGGGTAACTTTACCCTCTCTAAAACCATAATTCAAAATGAGGGTAGATTTATCCTCTCCCAATCCATCATTCAAAATTGGGTCAACTTCATCCTCTTCCCAATCCATCATTTAAAACTAGAACAATTTCATCTTGTCCCCATCCATCATTTAAAAATTGGGGCAACTTCATCTTCTCCCCAATCCACATTCCAAAACTTGAGGTAATTTCATCTTCCCCAAACCCATCATTAAAATTAGGGGTAGCTTTACCCTCTCCCAAACCATAATTAAAAATAGAGGTAACTTTATCCTCTCCCAATACATCATTCAAAATTGGGATAACTTCATCCTCTTCCCAATCCATCATTCAAAACTGGGATAATTTCATCTTATCCCCATCTATAATTCAAAAACTAGGGTAACTTAATCTTCTCCCCAATAATTCATTCTAAAATTGGGGGTAATTTTATCTTCCCCCAATCCATCATTCAAATCGAGGGTAGCTTTATCCTCTCCCAAACCACCATTTAAAATTGGGGCAGCTTTATCCTATCCCAATCCATCATTCAAAATTGGGGTAACTTCATCCTCTCCCCAATCCATCATTCAAAACTAGGATAATTTCATCTTTTTCCCATCCATAATTCAAAAATTGGGCCAACTTCATATTCTTCCCATACATAAATTCAAGACTGGGGTAACTTCATCCTCTTCCCAATCCATCATTGAAAAATAGAAAAATTTCATCTTATACCCATCCATCATTCAAAAACTAGGGTAACTTCATCTTATTCCTATACATCAATTCAAAACTAGGGTAATTTCATCCTCTCCCAAACCATCATTCACAATTGGGAAAATTTCATCATCTTCCAATCCATATTTCACAATCAAAGGAGGGTTTTTATCTCCTTTTTCTTCATTATTCATAATTGACACAATTCATATCATTACCATACAATATTTATGACTAGGGGAATTTTTCTCCCCCTCATTATACATTATTTTGCAATCAAGGGATAACATTCTCTTTTTCAAAACTACTTCTATGCTTAGGAGAGTATTTTCCCTCTTTACAAACATAGTTCTCTTTTGCAGAGTTAATCCTCCTTGCACATTCGCACTTCATCACATATCATCTACTCATGATGGTGCCACCCAAAATGGCACTCATAAATAAATCACCATAAATCACATAACATTGCTATAACTTCAAAAAAAAATAAAAAAAAGGCATCCCTTTATTAAAGGTTACACCCTTTGCCATATATCAACAATTCATTCAAAAACAATAGGTTTTGCCACAAACCTTATGAAATTTTGCCATCACAGTCAATCACTAGGCCTAAAAGGTTGTATCCTTTTAACAAAGATAGTACCATTTTCCTTACCCTTATAAAATTAAATCAATCACCAAGTTCAAAAGGTTGCATCCTTTTATCAAAGGTTATGTCCTTTGCCTTACCCTCATTAAATAAAATCAATCGCCAGGTTCAAAAGGTTGCATCCTTTTTCAAATATTGTGTTCTTTGCCTAGCCATTATCAAATTAAATCAATCACCAAGTTCAAAAGGTTGCATCCTTTTGTCAAAGGTTTTGTCCTTTACCTTACCCTCATAAAATTAAATCAATCGCTAGGTTCACAAGGTTGCATCCTTTTGTCAAAGATTGCACCCTTTACCTAGAACTCATAAAATCAAATCAATCGCCAGGTTCAAAAGGTTGTGCCCTTTGCCTAGAAATCATCAAATCAAATCGATCACCAGGTTCAAAAGGTTGCATCCTTTTGTCAAAGTTTTTATCCTTTGCCTTACCCTCATCAAATCAAATCAATCACTAGGTTCAAAAGGTTGCATCCTTTTGTCAAAGGTTGTGTCCTTTGCCTTGTCATCATCAAATCAAATCAATTACTAGAATTCAAAAGGTTGCATACTTTTGTGACATATTGTGTCCTTTACCTTACCCTCATCACATCATAGTCAATCACCAAGTCCAAAAGGTTACACCCTTTGCCTTACCTTCATCACAATGGTTTTTACAAAAATCAGGTTTCTTCAAAATCCTTAGTAAAATTTTAGAACATTCTTTTTATAATCTCCTAGCAAACACAAAGGTTGTTTTTCAAAAACCTCAACAAAAAAAAACAAACAAAAATAAAAACAAAGACTTTTTCCAAAAACCTCAGTAAAAATTTGGATAGGTTTTATCCAAAAACCTTAGTAAAAATTTGGATAGGGTTTTCCAAAAACCTCAACAAAAATTTGGATAGGTTTCTCCAAAAACCTCAGTAAAAATTTGGATAGGTTTTATCCAAAAACCTCAATAAAACTTTGGATAGGATTTTATAAAAACCTTAGCAAAAATATGGATAGGTTTCTCCAAAAATATTAGTAAAAATTTGGATAGGTTTTGTCCAAAAATCTCATTAAAAATTTGGATAGGGTTTTCCAAAAAACCTCAGCAAAAATTTGGATATATTTTTTTCAAAAAACTTAGCAAAATCTTGGAACTAGGTTTCTCCACAAACATAGCCTAGCATAGGCATAACATCAACATAGCCTAGCATAGAATAGCATAGGATAGCATAGCCTAGCATAGGCGTAGTATCAAAATAGCCTAGAAAAGGTGTAGCATACACATAGCCTAGCATAGCATAACATAGCATACTCATAGCCTAGCATAGGCATAACATACACATAGCCTAACATAGCCTAGCATAGCATACTTATAGCCTATCATAGCACAACATAGCATACTCATAGCCTAGCACAAGTATAGCATACACATAGTCTAACATAGCCTAGCATAGCATATCATACTCAGTCTAGCGTAGGCGTAGCATACACATAGTCTAGCATAGTCTAGCCTAGCAATTTCTCACTTCTTTGTCCTCACAAATATTTTTCTTCTAGGGGTAAGTTTTCTCGCTTGCACATTCTTATACATTTGAAATTGAACACAACAAGCATCCACAAAACAAAAAAAAAATACAAAAAAATCAAAATCATCCATCAATGATGTATATTGCATTTCATTTTTCTCTTCATCAATCTTCTACTTCATCTTCTCCCACATCCACCTCTTTATGAATTTATATCATTATTGTATGGTCATGCTTCAAGCAACTAAATACCATTGATTTGATCCTTTTTTTATTTTCCCTTTCTTATCTATACCTCTTTTGGTTCTTGTTCAATGTCGTATGGTCACGCTTCGAGTGGCTACATACCTTTGATTTGATCATATTCTTATCTTCCCCTTTCTCCTCCACTTTCTTGTCTTTTCCATCATAATCATATACATCCATAAATCACATTGATGACCATGAAATATTGGCATCCAGTCTAACTATTTCATACATCCATCCACACCTTTGGATTTGTTTTTGTACATGGAAACCCACATTTTAGGTACACCTTCTTGAATCTATCTATCTCACTTACTTTACCTCACCAAGAAACACATTAATCACAACCCTCCTATACATTTTTTTAGGTATTTTATCGCATCATGTAGACATCACCCCTAGTCATGTTCTTTGTCTTCCTAGTACATAAGCATTCCATTGCTCATATACATCATGACATCGACTCTATTCTTAGTTGCATGTTTACAAGAATTCTTTCTATTGCTCAATCATTCATGGTTATTTTAATCAATTTGTATCAAACATCATCAAAATATATAGGATTTCAAGACTTTCACTAGTTGAATCAAGTCCATTCATGGACCACTTACACACTACATCTTAATCAAATTTTGAGTCTAAGGAGTATAACACCTTGTGTAAGACTCACCATGTAGTGAACGGTTTTCCCTACTAACCCTATCATTTGTGTGATCAAAATATGGCCTGGGGATAAATAAAGGGACAAGCATAAGTAAAAATAAAAAATGGGCAGAAAACATAAGATAATGCCCACAAAAACAAAAAAACAAATAAAAAACAAAACAACAAAAAAGTGCATCACAAAAAAAAAAGAATCAAAAGGAAGAGGGGTAGAAAACAAAATGAAAATCCTCCAAGAGTACTACCACTATGCTTGACTCCCTTTGGTCCTTCGATTTAACATAACATCACGAGATGATTTCCATCGCTAGCAATAGGCTCCAAGAGCCTACCTTCTAGTGGAATAGTCTTCCAAGTGGTGACACATCTATCACATTAGTGACCTTCTCTTGTACAGATCATTGCATGCTTATGGATGAGCTAGCTACTTTGGCTATGTTTACAATGGGTTAGTCCAACCTCCCTCAAAATGAATAAATGAACATCATGTCCACACATAGGTCCATGAATGATTCAATCTTAGTTATGGTAGTTAAGATATCTTCATGATATTCCTTTACCATTAGATCAGTTTGATTCTTTATACTATGCCATTTGACCTCCCAAAAACTCTTTTAAATATTCACTATGTTTTAGAATTAGGGTCATGCAACATCATTGCTTCCCCTATTTATCACATACATCTTCTCAATCATACTTACATTTCTCATTCGCTGCATAAGTTCATTATTTATTACATTCTTATATTATGCATGTATACTGGTTATTACATATGACCTCTACACATCATCATTCATATATACTCATGTTTAGTTAGATTCATCATACCTAACATACAAAATTCATAACAAACACATTTCACTGCATGTATACATTACATAAAAGAAAAATTACACACATTGTATGTAGTCACAACACAAAATCATCATGCTCACCCTTCACAAGGATTGCAATTGTGCACTCATCACATCTAATAGTAGGGTCATCTTTGATCTAGATTTTCACCTATCTAATTAACTCCACTATTTTTTGAATTTTTTAGATTCTTCTTCACTTCTCATCCTTGTTTTCCACATCTTCCACTTTTTATCACCATTTCTTCTATCAATCGACTCATCATCATATCACCACATTACATTCACCTCATTGTTGATTCCTCGTTTGAGGGAGTATTCATATATAAAATACACTTTGCAAAAAACCAAACAATCAAACATCCAAATCTTGAATATCACATTTATCTACAAATTATTTTTACTGAAGATTATCTCAAGATAAACTTCATACCAAATAAGATATTTTTAAGTCATAAGAGCCATGTGCAATATTTAAGATGTCATCCTAGCATTCATGTATTTCAACAATGATCACATAATGAATGGTACGTTTGAATAATCTATGCCACCCAACTCAAATGGTTTGATGAGTGTCACCATTTACTCATCAATCAATCAGAAGCAAAAAATTGAATTAGATATTTGTTCTATTCATGTTTGGACCATCCTATATTGGTTACAAAAGAAAATAAGTCATAAGTTTCCCTCACAAGTAATTAGTATAATATTACAAAATATTGTGCAAAATCAACAAATCATCACATTGCATCCACAACCATCCATTTGCATTCATTACCCACAAAGTAGTGGTCCTAACCACTCAAAAAGTATAGTTCTAGCCCATTTGGGCTTAGCCACTATCAAGTAGAGTGGCTGCCTACATTGGATGCTAAATATAAGAGTGACCACACCTAGCCACTAATTTTGATAGTGACTAGCACCAAAACAAAGTCTAGCCATGAATACAGGTCCAAATCACACAATATGACTACACTTGCATTACTTGCAAGTGATATTTGGTGTGGAAATCCTAGAGCTCCTCTTGAATACCCCTTCAATATAAATTTATGACTGATCCTTCCCCCTAGGATGTTCAGTTGCATGTAGATCTAGATCTTGGATTCTCTAGGAATCCAAGACCCAAATCTAAATTTGAATCTGGGAGGTCTACATATGGATCCTCCCAAGCAAAGCAAATGATCAGTGAATGTCAAAATTTTGTGTAGAAAAGCTCTAGAAAATTGGAGAAAGATTTCAAACCCCTTTGAGGAGTATCAGAAATTTGCTTGGTTTAGTGACATTTTCTAGCCATACAACCATTCATATCAAATTTTCTTCATTGCCAACTAGTGTACGAACACAAAAGGTGACCCTTGGACATCAATTCAGATGAGGGATCAAGTGCCATCACCCTTGATTCTTGAGGTAAAACTTATAGGTCTATGGCCGCTATCTTTGATAGTGGCCTATAGTCACAACAACTTTGAGAAGTAGTGACCAGGGTTTGAGGTACGATTTTCCAAGTTTTAGCTTAGTTTTGTTATTGCATTTTTCTTTGTTACATAGTTTTAGCATAGATCTATTTTCTTTAATGCATTTGCACTATTATTCCTAAGTCTTTCATGCATTTATCATTTAGTTTTACTACATTTTGATCTTATTATGCTTACATATCATGCTTCATATATTTTCTAATAAAGCCTCATCACGAGAGACTGCTTTTGCTACTGATCTCTTCCTATTGTGATGGAGAACATAACTAACATAGAATAGGAGACAAGAAAAACAAGAGCCAAATTTCTTATTCAATAGATTCAAAAGAATTTATAGAAAATATATTGCCATCTACCATTTTACCAGCCCCTTCTCATTACAATTCTTGGGTTTTTATCGAGGCCTTGACCCTCTATGTTTTCAAACTTTCCACGATCTGCAACATCCACCTGGCTCAATACTAGAAAGATGCATTGATGGGACTCTGGGTGAGGTGCGCGACTGGCCACCATAACCATCGAAATATTCTTTTGGAACTGCTGCTTCGTTGCTAGTTGCCTTAACTCCATCTCTAGATATAATGTGTGAGTGGCCGACATGCTTGTTGGAATATTCCTCTGAGACTGCTGCTTCACTATCGCTAGCTTGTTGTGCATGAAGGAATGCATTTATGATAGCTTGGACTACGTGTTTTTCTTTTGGTCATGATATCACGACATGTCACGATATCATGACATTTTTTTCTTTCGCCTTCCTGCTTCTGCCTTGGTTGCGATATCACGACATTCTTTTCTTCTGCCTTCCTACTTTTGCCTTGGTCATGATATCACGACATGTCGTGATATCGTGACATATTTCCATCACATCCCCATTCTTCTGCTTTGGTCATGATATCACGACCTATCGCGATATCATGATGTTTCTCTATTGCATCTTCGTTCTTCAGTTCTGGTCGTGAAATCATGACATGTCATAATTTTGTGACCTTCTGTCCTCTATGCCTTTGCTCCTTGCTCTGGTCATGATTTTGTGACATGTCGTGAAATCATGACATGTCACGGTTTCATGACCTTCTGTCCTTCGTGCCTTCGCTCCTTGCTTTGGTCACAATTTCGTGACATGTCACAAAATCATGACATGTCACGATTTCATGAACTTCTGTCCTCTGCGCCTTCGCTCCCTGCTTTGGTCATGATTTCATGACCTTCTATCCTCCGTGCCTTCGCTCCCTACTTTGGTCATGATTTTGTGACATTCTGTCCTCTGCACCTTCACTCCCTGCTTTGGTTGTGATTTCGTGACATGTCACGAAATCATGACATGTCACGATTTCATGACATTCTATCCTCTGCACCTTCGCTCCCTGCTTTGGTCGTGATTTCGTGACATGTCGTGAAATCATGACATGTCACAATTTTGTGACATTCTATCTGCCACATCTCCTATCTCCTACTTTGGTCACGATATTGCGACACTTTTTCTATCGTGATATCGCGACACATATTTTTCTTTGCAAAAAACTTAGAAAAATTTGGTTGATGCAAGATTGCTCTGCTGCCCTCGGATGCTCCTGCATCAGACACCCAGGGTGGATTGAGAAGTGATCCTCACTTCTAATCTATGAGAGGAAGACCCAGGCTGTCAACCTCTATTTTTGACAACCAAGTTGCATCTTCTATAGGTATGCCCTTCCACTTGATCAAATATTCAAAATATTGTTTGTTCCTGGTGCTTCTGCCTTCACGAGTGTCTAATATTTTCTCGATCTCATTTGTGGTTGGGTTAGACGCTAGAATGCTCCACAACTCTATACTTGGTGCCTCTATACTGTCTCCCTCATGGTATTCCACTAAATTTGATATGTTAAAAATAGGCGAAATGTCAAGTCCACTTGGCAATTCCACTTCATATGCATTGCCTGAATCCCGTTTTTGCAGTATTTTGCATGGTCCAAACTTCTTCATCTTCAACTTGTTATAAGTTTTGGAAAGAAATATTTCTTTTCTGAGATGGACCATGACTTCATATCCCACTTCAAACTCTTTGAACCACCGCTTTTGGTCTGATCTTGTATTATACTGAGTATTCATTTTTGTAATTTGTTTCTTCACTTCTTCATGCATGCTTTTCATATGTTCTACAAATTTCTCAGCCTCGGCACTGCTCTTTTCCCCTTTATCCAATTTCCTCAGCTCAGAAACATTTCTTGGGCTATTTCCATATATGACCTGGAATGGAGATTTGTTTGTACTCTTGTTGATAGAATTTTTGTATGCAAATTCCGCCTACGACAAAACCAAATCCCATCCCTTTGGCTTATCCCCTATCAAGCATCTCAATAGATTACCTAGACTTCTATTTACCACCTCTATCTTTCCATCTATCTATGGGTGGTATGCAAAACTAAATTTCAAGTCTATCTTCAACTTCTTCCACAAGGTTCTCCAAAAATACCCAACAAACTTGGTGTCTCTGTCAGAAACGATGCTTTTTGGTAGACCGTGAAGTCGTACCACCTCTTTGAAAAATAATCCTACAATGTGAAACACATCACTTATTTTTTGGCAGGGAATAAAATGTGCCATCTTGGAGAATCTGTCAACCACCACAAATACGGAGTCATTTCCCCTCTATGTTCTCGACAATCCAAGAATGAAATCCATGCTGACGTCCTCCCATGGCCTCTCAGGTACAGGTAATGACTGATATAATCCAGTGTTCTGCCTCATGCCTTTTGCCATTTGGCATATTCTACAACTTTGCACAAACATTTTCACATCTTGCTACAGTTACGACAAATAGTAGTTCTCACTCACCAGGGCAATGGTCTTATCCCGACCAAAATGTCCAGCCAGTCCTCCGCTGTGTTTCTCCTTGAGTAAGTTTTCCCACATGGAACTCCTTGGAATGCATAATTGATTTCATCTGAAAAACATTCCATCTTGGATTAGAAAATCCAACCACTTTGTCATGTCCAAAGTAAGAGGTGCCAAGCAAGCCCTCCAGGCTTCTACAAAATCAAGATCTTTAGTGTACAAACCCTTCAGTTCTTCAAATCATACCACTTCCACCTTCATTTCTATCAACAAATTCTGCCTTCTACTTAATGCATCTACAACTCTATTTGATTTTCTACTTCTGTGCTTCAACACAAAGGTATAACTTTGGAGAAACTCAACCCACTTCAAGTGCCTCTGATTCAGTTTTGTTTGGCTATTAATATACTATAAGGCCTGATGATCAGTAAATAGAACAAACTCTTTTGGCAACAAATAATGCCTCCACTTATTTAGAGCCTGAACTATAGCATAAAACTCATGATCATAAACTGAATACTTTTTTTGAGCATCATTGAGTTTCTCACTAAAGTAAGCAACAGGCCTACCTTCCTGACTCAGTACAGCTCCTATTGCACTACCACTAACATCATAATCTACCTGAAATACTTTGTTAAAGTCTGGGAGTGCCAAAATAGGTTGTTCTGTGACCTTCTTCTTCAATAGATCAAAGCTCCTATCTGCTCCTATGGTCCACTTAAATTCTTTCTTATCCCCTCTCATTGTTTTTGTGAGGGGTGCACAAATGCTGTTGAAATTTCTAATGAATTTTTTGTAAAAGCTGGCTAGACCATGAAATGATCTTACCTCTGTTGTGCTTTCCGGAGTAGGCCATTCGATGATAGCTCTCACCTTTTTTGGGTCCATTTTTAGACCTTTTGCTGAGATGACAAATCCCAGGTTCACTAACTCCTTTAAAAAATTACACTTTTTCAGATTAATTAATAACTGCTCCTCCCGCAGCTTCTCAAAAACCCTTTCGATGTGCATCAGGTGCTCTTCTGGGGTTTTGCTAAATATTAATATATCATATAAATAGACAATGACAAATTTGCCTAAAAATTCTTTCAGTACCTCATTCATCAGCCACATGAAGGTACTTGGTGCATTGGATAGCCCAAATGGCATGACCAACCACTCATACAAAACCTCTCTAGTCTTGAAGCCTGTCTTACACTCATATCCTTCTCTAACATGGATCTAATGGTAACCACTCTTGAGGTCAATCTTGGTGAAGTACTTGGCTCCACTCAAACAGTCCATTATGTCATCCATTCTTGGCAATGGAAATCTATATTTTATTGTGATCTTGTTGATGGCTCAAGAGTCTGTACACATTCTCCACTCTCCATATTTCTTTGGCACTAGCACTGCAGGCACTGTGCCTGGACTCAAGCTTTCCTGAATCATATCCTTCTCCAGCAACTCTTGGACCTGCCTAGCTCCTTAGTTTCTATAGGCATCATTCTATGTGCAGCTTTATTGGGCAAGCTCGATCCTGGCACCAAATCGATATGGTGACTGATCTTCCTTACTGGGGGTAAACCCTCAGGCACATTATCAGATATAATATCTAGAAATTCCTCCAATAGATCTAGGAATTCTGCTGGGGTATCTTTGCATTCTTTCTCCCTAACTCTAGGAATTATTGCATAACACATATGTTCATGCTTCAAATCATCTAAAAATTTTCTCCCGTTAACTAAGCAAATTCTAGCATTGCCACATACCTTTTCTTCCACCTCCTTCAGGGGTTTCATATTATGACACATTCCATTCTTTGTTACGGAGTAGGTGTTGGAACGACCATCATGAACTGCGCACCTGTCAAACTACCATGGCCTTCCCAATAGCAAATGGCACGCATCCATGGGTAGGATGTCACACAAGACCTCATCATGGTAATTCCCAATATTGAATTTTACCAGGCATTGTTCACTGACCAAAACCTTATGGTCTTTCTGCAACCACGTGATCCGATATGGATGCGAGTGTCTCTTCCTCTCCAGTTGTAGCTTTGTAACCATTCCCTCTGAAACTAGGTTATCCGTGCTACCATTGTCAATAATAATATTGCAAATCTTACCCACACATTTACACCTTGTGCGAAATAAGCTTTTCCTCTGATCTGCATCCCCCTCTTCATTCAGCAGGACTCTCCTCATGATCATTACTTCTCCTCTCTCTACTTCTTCAGAATGCTTAGATCTAGCATCTTCATCAACGATCGTAGATCTGGCATTTCCTTTCGACCTCCTATTAGTCCTTTCTCATTGTTGTGGACACTCGTATTGGTGATGTCCTTCTTCTCCACACTAGAAACAATTCCACAGAACCTTCCTCTTCCATGGCCATGTCTAGCGCTGCCCCTTCCCCCTCGGTAATCATTGTTCTGATTATGGGGGTGGTAGGTATTATCTCCCCTTTGTTCTTGATTACTACTACCTTCTCCATTCTTCTGAGGATCTTCATTTCTTCTCCCACTGGTCCTTTTGTCGATTCTTCTGCCATGACCTCTTCCTCTTTTCTTGTTCTCAAACCTCCTATTGAGATTTTCTTCAACCTTTAGGGCAAATTGGTAAGCGTCCTCTATGGTGGTCATCCTGACCAGACTTAATTCCTCTTAAATACTTGCTCGTAACCCATTAATATAATGGGCTACCTTATCCTTGTTGGCCTCTGAGTGGCCTATTCTAATCATAATTTTATGAAACTCTTATGTGTATTCTTTTACAAACTTACTTGATTACCTCAAACCTTGCATTTTATTTAGCAGGTCTAACTCATAATCACCAGGGATGAACTACCTCTTTAGCTTTTCTACCATCCTTTCCCATTTTGTTATTCTCTCTTTTCCTCTTCTATTTCACTCCAGCTACACTCCCTTCCACCATATGCTAGAATGACATTTCAGTTTGGTCTTAGCGAATCTGACCCTATCAGGATCCTCAACTTCCTCATACTCAAAGTACTCTTCTAGATCGTTGATCCAGTCGATCAATTCCTTTGGATCAAGGTTCCTAGAATACATGGAAACCTCCATCTTTGGCCTCTTTCCAATCTGGGATATGGCTTTGTATAGTCTGGCTTGTGCAGGATCTACTGCTTCTTCTTCTTCCTTAGGCTGGCCTTCTTCTTCATCATATTCCTCTTCACTACTTTCATCTCTTCTTGGCTCCAATATTCTACGCATCTCTTCTTGCAAGGCTTGCATTTGCCTCTGCCAAACTTGGACATCTTCTACTGCCGCCATGCCTCTCCCACCAATAGGGTTTCTTCTTGGAGGCATTCTGCTCACTCAATCACAAGCCCTTCCATAGATCCTAGTGTAACTGCCTCACGTCTGGTGACCTGTTACACACTCAGGAACTTTTGGCTCTGATACCAATTTATGGAGAACAGAACTAACATAGAATAGGATACAAGGAAAACAAGAGCCAAATTTCTTATTCAGTAGCTTCAGAAGAATTTACAAAAAATATATTGCCATCTGCCATTTTGCCAGCCCCTTCTCATTACAATTCTTGGGTTTTTATCGAGGTCCCGACCCTCTATGTTTTCAAACTTTCCACAATCTGCAACAGCCACCTGGTTCAATATTGGAAAGTTGCATTGATGGTACTCTGGGTGAGGTGCGTGACTAGCCGCCATAACCATCGAAATCTTCTTCTGGAATTGTTGCTTCATTGTTAGTTGCCTTAACTGTGTCTCTAGATATAATGCATGAGTGGCCGACATGCTTACTGGAATCTTCCTCTGAGACTGCTGCTTCATTATTGCTAGCTTGTCATGCATGAAGGAATGCATTTATGACAACCTGTACTGCGTGTTTTTATTTTGGTCATGATATTACGACATGTCGCGATATCACGACATTATTTTCTTTCGCCTTCCTGCTTTTGCCTTGGTCAGGATATCATGACATGTCATGATATCATGATGTATTTCCATCGCGTCCTCGTTATTCTGCTTTGGTCATGACTTGTCGCAATATCACGACGTTTCTCTATCGTGCCTCCATTCTTCATTTTTGATCACGAAATCATGACATGTCACGATTTTGTGACCTTCTGTCCTCTGCACCTTTGCTCCCTGCTTTGGTCGTGATTTTGTGACATGTCACAAAATTGTGACATGTCGTGATTTCACAACCTTCTATCCTTCGTGCCTTCGCTCCCTGCTTTGGTCACGATTTTGTGACATGTCGCGAAATCGTGACATGTCATAATTTCGTGACCTTCTGTCCTCCGCACCTTCGCTCCCTGCTTTGGTCATGATTTTGTGACATGTCATGAAATTGCAACATGTCATGATTTTGTGACATTTTGTCCTCCACGCCTTCGCTCCCTGCTTTGGTCATGATTTCATGACATGTCATGAAATCGTGACATGTCATGATTTCATGACATTCTATCCTCCACACCTTCACTCCTTGCTTTGGTCATGATTTCACAACATGTCATGAAATCATGATAGGTCACGATTTCATGACATTCTATCCTCTGCACCTTCACTCCCTACTTTGGTCACAATTTCATGACATGTTGCAAAATCATGACATGTCACGATTTCACGACATTCTGTCTGTCGCATCTCCTATCTCCTGTTTTGGTTGCGATATCACGATACTTTTTCTGTCACGATATCGTGACACATTTTTCTTTGCAAAACACTTAGAAAAATTTAGTCGATGCAATATTGCTCTGCTGCCCTTGAATTCTCCTGCATCATATTGTTTCTTGTATGTAGGATACAGGTTTCAGGACCAAACCCAAGTGTTTAAAATGATAGATCCCTCCAAACAATAAGGATAATAATGTATCTATAAGACCTTATACAAGTTCATGTATGAGACTAGGAGGCCTAGGGAGTGCACCACCCCATTGTGAGGGGTCTTTACCTCTGCTTTTAATCATTGTATCAAATAAGGGTATCCCTAAGAGGGACCGATATGTAACCAGAGTTTCAAAAGAATTTAATAAAAGAGATATTTCTATTTTGTTACTTTTGTGTCATTTATGCATTCATGGTATTTTATTTTGATGTTATGATGCAAGTAGACTAGGTGTGCTACTTCCTAGGGTCATACAGATGGCGATCATGGTGGGACCCCCACCTATTTTTCTATTTTTAGTTGTTATGCTTTTTCTATGTGTAGGTATAGCCTATCTGGTCAACAATGACTAACAAATAGAAATTACTTTTGAAGTCAGTGGCCAAGAGCATCCGCTCTAGTTGATAGTGACTAGAAGAAAAAGTACCACAAAGGTCAGCATGTGCTTCATCAAATGTGGATTTGAAGTTGAGGCAAATATTTGTTATTTTTACTGTCTCTGTTTGTATTTTTATATCAGAATAGAGTAGGGAAATTTTCATTTGATTAAGAAAACATAGAAAAATACTAAAAGATAAATGCATAAAGCTTCTTAGTTTTCTTCTATTCGTTTCTAGGAACAATGGACCTCTATTTTTAGATCTTCCCTAGTCTCCAATGATCTAGGTTTTTTTTTTAGAGCTTGCTTGCATGGAACCCAACCAGTGGCCATTATTTCATGAAGTAGAAATCCATTCTCTAAAAGTCATTAAAATATTTAGACATGCATTTTTCTAAAAATATAACATTTCTTTTAGGATATAGGGAAAAATCATGATTGCTTCTTGATGCATTATTTTCCTTATGGAAAAATCTAAAAATAACCTCACACACATCACATATTGTTTTTAACATCAATGATATTGGGCTCTCACATACAACCTATTGATCGAGACCAACAGTGGATGTCATTACCACTTGGTTGGCTTGCTTGAAAAATTATCATCGAGTCCTACTCGTGGCCAAGGTTGACCCAAGAACTAGCCTATCCATGAAAAATAGCATGTACTCTTTGTAAGGGTGTATCATTGCACATAGTGTGTTGGATGAGGGTTGGTAGTACATATGCTACCTCGTTGAGTATGGACTTCACTACCATATTCGGCTTGTGTGAGTATATAGGTGAAATCCTTTAAACAATCTAAGTATATCATCAACAAAATGTAAAACATGATGAGATTTAGATTGTAGCTATCAAAAAATCAAAAACACACTAAACAAGTTTTAGGACACACATCTAATTCTTAAATGAGATAATCATATTATTTGCTTTGTGTGTTTCTTTATTGTTTGGGTAATCAACCTAATATCCTTGATTTGGGACCAAACCCTAACCCTAATTTTTTAAATAAATTTATTGAAAAAAATATACTTTTTGATTCTACATCCAATGGATCAAGAATCATGTAAATCAAAGCTATAACAAAAAAATTATTTTGGTTTTATGATTACTCTATTTTTGAAGCCAAAAATAGGGAAAAACTACACTAAAATAGTCATAAAATGGGCTAGACAACTCCAAAAATTGCCAATATTGATTTTTTGTCTTATTTAACCCCTTGTGCACCTCCCACAAAATTTTTTAGTACTAACTCTTTATGCTTAAAAATTTCCTAAAATTTCCTAAAAGTGGGCATTTCCCCACAAGCCCTGGTTGGCCAATTATTTCAAAAATACAAAATTTTGATCCAAAAGTCACTTTTTGGAGTCATATTCCATTGTGATTATCTTTTTGCACTGATATTTTTCATATATAACATCGACAACCTATTTTGGAAGTCGAAAATTGTCTTTAGTGTGGGTTTCCTTCAGGGTTTGCCTAGTCAACACATCCTGAAAACTATGCATAACTGAGCTCAATCACGAGCTAGAAAAGTAAAAAAATTATGGAGAGTCCCTAAATACCTTTGATATTCTCCTAAGGATATCCCTATTCATGCACATCTTGATAGTTATCGAACACACTATTCTCCTGAGTATTTCATCATTCCCGCACACCTTGATAGTCATCACGAAGCCACTTTCTCACAAAGGGGATCTACTCATCGAGGTGATAAGGTTACCACATACATGGAAATAACTAACATAGTTAAAACCCCTTGTAGTGAGATGGAAAATCATTGGTCGTACACAACGAACCGATCATATCAAGAACCTAGGCCTCACATTGCTCAAAGAGAGTAGTTACTCCAAGATCAATTGGAGGACCTGCATGTAGAGCATGATCATATAGAGAAATAATACATGAAATAGTTTGACCATGTGCATATGCTATATTAGGACATACAATATCAAAAAATGCTACTCCAATACAAGGAGGAAGCACTGCATGAGCATTTAGAAACCCTTGAGCAAGAGGAGGCACGAGAGAGATGACATTGACATGTGTATGAATAAAACCTAAGGGATCATCATACCTTGGAACCAATAAAATGTGAAGAACAATCACATGGGGTAATTACTAAAGAGGTATCCACATCTAGCACACATATGCAACAAATCAACATGAGACACCCTCCATGTCATCAAGAGTTTCCTCCTAGGCAGGTAGATAGTCGTTCTCCTAAACAAGTAGACAAAACCCTTGCTATCAATAATCAACAAAATGATATATCCAAAGATACCTTACCTAGTCTTGAGGTCAAGGAAGATCAAATAAATCAAGTGAATGAGGTGTGCATAGCCTCACCTAATGAGGATATTATTAGCATGGTCAAGATCACAACAAGGAAGGAGGAACTCCCCAACCAGTCTATACCATTGTTGAACCAAATCAACACTAATAATACATCACAATCCTCACAACAATTGAATTCCATTACACCATGTGAGGACCCTATAATTACATTCCATAAATAGGAAGTTAAACCAATCCTTGTTAATGAATCTGATCTACCATTGCACATTATAGCTAGCATTAATTAGATTTCATACAAGCAAGTTTTGGTTGATACTGGTTCATCCATAAATATCATTCCTACCACTACATTGAAACATCTCAACATTTCGCCTTCCCACATTAGAGCATCTACCTTCTTTTTACAAACCTTTAATGATGTGGAATCTCCCACAGTATGCACAATAGTCCTCCCCATTGAGGTGGGATAAAATACCATTCCTATATTGTACTACATCTTAGAGGGTCCAATATAGTATAACATACTGCTAGGAAAGCCTTAGATAAGAGCCATGAAGTACATACCATCTGTAATGCATCATTGCATTAAGTACATTTATGCGAATAATGTCCATGTAGTTGAGGTTGACACATATCCCTTTAAGTATTATAAACTAGTGGACCATCCATAGGAGCATATTGATTCACCCACACTCATCCATAAACTACCCATAGGCTATAATAAAGTGGGTCCTCAGACCTCATAAATCTAAAAATATCAAAAAGAGACATAGAGTCCCAAATCCATGGTCATGTAGGATCGACACTAATGACTCTCACCCCTACCCTTAGTTGGAGTCCACTGAGTTCATCTGTGTAGAAGACTATCCTATACCACTCCTCCAACTTTGGTGTGACCCACTAGCAGATGGTCAAGCTGGTAAGAACCCCCTAAGGCACACTATCTTATCCTCTAGCTCATCAGTATAAGTACACTCTTGTAAAAATAATCCTGGAAGACTCCCACTAAAGACTAAAGCTATGCAAACTTCTCTCGTAGCCTAGACATCTCACCACTACTAGATCCCCCATGACTAGGGCTTCATGCCCTAACCTATGCTCAAAGGGTAGCTATCTTGACCTCTACACTTTGCACCTGTTCTTGTAAGAGAACTATATCCTCTACATTCTCCCATAGAAATCTGATAAGGTCACCTCGTAGCTCAATAATCATAGTATCTCATGCTGCTAGTTGTGCCTGCACCCCATAATAATCCAAGTTAGCCTCACCAAAATCACCTTATATATCTCCTAATTCAAGAAGCTCTATCCACTCATCTACTACATGATGATGCACATGTCACTCATCTATTTTGACCTCCTCATTATATAGAGACTCATATTGACCCTCCTACTCTATAGCATCCATGGGTACCTCCTATACCACCTTAGTTGCATCCCCTCCTAATGGCCCATCTCCTTGCCATTGTTGTGTCATACACCAAGAGTCATACTTCTCTATAGTACCAACATCATCTAGCTTTGATATATCTACTACAAGATCTGACTCCTCTTCCACTACCTCCATTGTAGGCCAAGTAAGAGTCTTCTCATCCTCGTGATGTTGGTAGATCATTAGCTCACTGGGCAAACCCTAGCATAACTTGAAATATCATAGGACTTGAGCATAAGGAAAGTACTCCCACTTAGTCCCATGTTTCCCCACTAGCCAGTTGCCTTGCCTCGCCCAGTACAGATGTACCTGAGCCTCAGATCATGTTGGAAAATCTCCATAAGATATCTAGATCACCTCCTCTACCTTGAGTTGTGTAAAGGTCTCTACATAGTTCTCCACCTCACCTACAAAGTGATGGCTATAAATTATCTCCTGAGCCCTCTAACATAGAATCCCATAGCCTATATATTTATTAGTAAGCTATGCTCAGGTCATCCATAGTAGTCATCGTAGTCGATCCACAAAAATATATTGCCATCCCCAAACTTGTAGTAGAAAGCTATAGCCCAAGCCATTTTTCCCATGAGATCAGATCTCATATAACTCATCATATAGATGCACCAATAAGGTAGTACCCCAAGCCATTACCAATGACTGCTCTATGGTGCACTCTACCAATGAAAATACCAACTCTAAAATTTTCCAAGGGAACCTAGATCATTATGATTTTATAAGTAACATGTTGGAGATCAAAGTCATCAATAAAGAATGTCTAACACCCAATACATAAGCTCCAAACCAATGCTCTACTAATATCCCTCTGCTGGTTTGATCACCCACAACCTCCTCCCAGTGTCTCCTAGAGTATATCTGCATCACTGCATCTCTTCAGTATTAGTGAGTGTATATGATAGGTTTTCCCTCTATAAAAATGTGCAATATCTAATAGACATTCTATAAAGTCACCATCATCTCTTCTATAGGTAAATAGAAAGTGTTGGTGCACAAATCCCAAAGGTATATCAAGGTAGTCAAGTAAGCGTGGTTGCCCACCATAGGCTCTAACTGCATCATATGCTTAAGGCCAATGTCATTAAGAAATTTCCAATAATACTCTATCAAAATGTCCCTAGTGACCTAAAAGAGAGTTAGGACTCGATACCGACTCTTCACCACCTGACAAAACCAATCTAGTGTCAAAAATGCATCAAAAAATTCTAAAAATACCCAAAAAAATGACCAAAAGAGGTCCCTTTTTGACCTAGTTTTGTGACCGTCCCACCTAGGTATGGCCCCTAATTTGGCAGCTTTCCCACCCAGGGACAACCACTAGTGGCCGTCCCACCTAGGGATGGCCCCCAAAAATGGCTAAAATAGGGTCATTTTGACCCCTAAATTAGCCCTAAAAATGCACAAAAATAGCAAAATTATGGTAAAATAAGGTATCTAAAATAAAAATAAATGTTTGCTTTCATATATTTACCTATTATTAATGTTACTTAACTGATATTTAGTATACATTATGGAAAAATCATCAGAAATTAATATTTCATATTAAATAAAAAAAGAGAGGAAAATGCAGTCCACATTTGTCTCGCACCGGCTCCGCTGCTTTACGAGTCCTATTTCTGGATCATGGTGATTATTTAATATTTTTTCATCACTCTAATTTTAAAAATCATACTTCTAATCCTCGCCTCTCAAATTACTAAGCCAAACATGCACAAATGAGCTCATTTGCTTCATTTTGGGCTTATATAGCTGTAAAAATAGCATGGCCACTCCTAGGTAGGATGGTCAACTATTTGGCTATAAATCCCACCCAGGGATGACCATAAACTATGCAGCCATCCCACCCAGGGATGGCCACCAAAAAATCATACAAAAATAGCTTAAAAACATGAAAAAATGGGGCTAAAAACCCACCAAAATAGGTCCAAAATGGTTCAAATTAACAAGGGATCAAGATTAAATCCAAAGTATTTATGGAAACTCTAAAAATTATTTATTTCACTCCCAAATAAGGCTATTATGGCTGGAATACTCCACAAAAAATAAGTATTTAGGATCTCACTTCTATAAAACATCATTAAAATGACCAAAATTCCACCATAATTGATAGGGTTTGCAATGGGTAAAACTGATGGTTATCCAAATTAAGTCATATGTGTCAATCAACTCATATATTTCATCATTATTCATGCCCTCATTGACTCATAACTTTAAGGGGTAGTCATAATAATTATTTCATAATAAAATCAACACTTAAATGCTCAAAAGTGCAATTTTCATACATTCAAAAGAATCATTGCCAAAGATAAATTTGCAAACCCATGTTGGGGCAAACAATAAAAAAATGCAATAAAAAAAATACTTGTACTCCTTTAAGCCTTGGTAATTTACCCTTGGAAATTATTATAAGGAAACAAGGAACCAAGACCAAGTATACCCTGAGCCCCTACAACTGTCATTATAGTGTGGCCAAAAGGTATACCAAAATCAATTCTTAAACTATGTCAAAAGCAAGGATTCCAAGAATGTATGCTTTTTCCACAATGGAGGCATCTAAATTTGGTTAGGTTAATTAATAAAATCAATAATTTAACAATTTAGTCATCTATTTTTTCTCAACGCTCTGTTGCACATAGTGCATCTCAAAAAGGGGCATCTGTAGACACTAAAATCATGTAAATTGGATAAGACTATTATGCACCACTCTTATCGACATCATATGGACACATTGGAAAATACTTAGGGATACCAACCACTTTTGGGAAGGTTTACCCCACTTTTGAGAAGTTTTGGGGCATGTAGCCATGACCATCCCACCCAGGGATTACCACAGTTCATGGCCACCCCACCCAGGGATTACCACAGTTCATGGCCACCCCACCCAAGGATGGTCACATGTAGTCGTCCCTGTGTGGGATGGCCATGAACAAAACCCCCAAAAATTAAAAGGGTGGGATAAATGGAAATCAATTACTACCATTTATCCCACCCAATCACCCAAAATTTATTGGGAGGTTGTCATAAACATCAAGGCCTGCAAATTGGAGGCCCCAAATGGAAGGCATCTTCCCTCCTATGCATGGCAAGGGAATGGACAAGTGGTAGCACTTGCCCTACATGCCATAACTTTCCCCTTTGCACATTTTCCCTATTTTGGCTATAAATTGAGGTTCTCCCACCCAATTTTATAGGAGATAATAACAAGCATTTCTCATGAAGTGCTGCTCACATTTGTCCTCAACATTTGCCCAAGTATTTTCCTTGAAAACCTCTTCATCCGGAGGTACTTTTAGGGGCATCCTAAAATAAATCAAATCCATTCCAAAACCTTTCAAATATGATATTTATTTGACCAAATCCAATGACAACACATTTAAGGTAGTTTTAAGCCAGATCCCCTTGAAATTGGTGGCCAAAACCACTCAGTTTTGTGGTCATCCCTATCAGGGATAGCTAGCAGTCCTGACAATTCTAATTAGAATTGCCAAGGACAGACATGAAATTTCTAACAATTTTGATTTTATTTTAGTATATATAAATTCTAGAGAATTATAATAGCACAAATTTGGTAAAGTTTAAAATATATTTGATGGGTCAATAGTGTTTTCAATGATTGCAGACTTACTTGTTCCTGTCAAGAATGACCACAAGTTTTTCTAAAAATTTCACTATGATTTCTATTCAAATACTTCCAAAATCACCTATTAAACATCATATTCAAATTTCAAGTCATTTGGAGTTGTTTAGAATAGTTACAAATTAATTTAATATTCATAGATGCATATTTTCTATGGTTTTCCTAGTTTTTATCACTAAATACATATGCTATTAACACCATTCAATCTAATGTGTGTAGGTGCAAGTATTCTAGGCATGTGGGAGGAGCTAAGAGGTAGATTAGAAGAAGCCTAAGATTATCTCTCAAGTGTGGGTTGCGAGAATAACATTGAAACACATAATTAAGCTCATGGAGGGATTCATTCCCTTGTAATTTGTAATCTGAATGTATCAAAATGATAAGCCCTCAAAGGGGATGTATTGTAACCTTTTGGAATTTATGAATTAATAAATACAAGGATAAATCCCCCCTCTTTTACTGCAAATTATTCATCATTTCAATAGTTTACATCTTTTGCATCTTTCCTTTGCATGCTTGCTTAGAAACAATAGATATCATTTCATTTTCAATACATTTAAGGCGTGTTGTTTTCCACACTTCTTTGCAAGCATTGCTGGAACACTTGGAAACTATAGAGAGTAAGACATCTAGGAATGGCCTTCAAAATCCCACTTTTCACTAGTTGTGCAATCAACTACTGCATCCATCCATACCTTCCCCTACATACCATGAGAATTATAAAATACCTAAGTTGGAAAAATTTAAAGGAGAAGAATATGCTCAATAGCACGTTACCAGGTTCATGAACTAGTGCTTTAGCATATATGAAAATGATGCGTTACTCCTAAAAACATTTCTAATTACCCTCTTCAGTCCAACCATTGACTGGTTTAATCAATTTTCAATGCATAGCATATATACCTTTGTATAGTTTACATATGCATTCTTGGAATATTTTACCTTCAATACCAAGATAAAGGTGACCCTAACTGACCTTACGAGGTTAAAACAATATGATGATGAGTCTATCATTGACTATGAAAATAGGTGGTGAATGCTCCTAGCTAAGCTACCCTATATATTACTAGTGTCTAAGTTAACTCAAATGTTTTCAAAGAGTTGTCTAAAACCAATATCTTTATTATTGCAACTCTAGCAATATCCCACTCTTGAAGATGCTCTAGCACAGGCTAGAACCATAGAAGAGATCAAAATACAATAGGGGGATATAGTGAAACCTCACAAGGAGTGGACCAAAAATCCAAAGAGCAATCCAGTGCCATCAAAGCCAACAATTGTCAATCAAGTGGCCATTAATATCCTAGAGCCTGTACAAACGATGCCTCCTCAAAAGGTAAATTATTAGGCCCAACATCCTCCTACGAGTTATAATAATGATGCTTAAGTGAATCAAGACCAAAATCAGCAACATCATGCTAGGCAATAGTTTACACCCTTCACCGAGTCAATGGACTCCCTATTTGACCATCTATGGCCTACAAAAATGATTAATTTACTAGAAATCAAGTCTGTATACCCAAATACAAGTAAATAAAAGCCTATGGGATTTCAAAAAGATATATTTTGTAGATATCATCAGCATATGGCCATGACTTTTCTACATGCTATGGTTTCAAAAACATAGTGCAAGATATGATAGAGAGGAATGAGATCCAAGTGGATAATCCTCTCACCCCAAATAATCAATAGATGGATGTTTTCAAAGACCTATTACCTACTTATGAGGTATAGGTAGCTCCTGCTAAACAAATAAATTAGGTCAAGATGGCACCCCCTATATAATGGTACATCAGGATGATTAGTATTGTGACTATGAATAGATGCTACCCAAGTCAAGTTGCACCACCTACAGCTTCAGGTGATGTTCCATCAATGTCACAACCTCTCCCACCTCTAGTACAAAGCCTTCCACCTAGGCCAGTAGTAACAATAAAAAGTAATATTGCATAAAACTTAAAAACAACATTGGCTAGATTGTCCATATATGAGCTCATTCAGCAATATCCACCTCATAGAGAAGCTCTAATGGATATTCTTAAGTTGATAGAGTTGCAACACCAGGATTCAAACTCCTTCATCAATATTGTGGGGCATGTGCAGTAATGTAAGGAACCAATGATCACATTCCATGAGCACAAACTCAAATCCATAAAAAGTGATGTAGTGGACCCTCCTTTACACATCATTGCATGTGTGAATGAAATACCGTATAAGAGAGTTTTAATAGAAACTGGTTCATCAAGCAACATAATAACCACTAGTGCTCTTAAACACCTAGGACTGTTGACATGTCATGTTGTTGCATCCACATACACCCTCTAAGCATTTATAATATGATTTGCTCCATAGTCAATACTATAGTCCTACCCATTCAGGTGGGATATAAAACTATACTGACCTTGTGTCATTTTTTAGATGGTGTAATGGCCTACAACATATTGCTAGGTAGACCTTGTATTCATGATATGAAGTATGTCCCTTACATTTCTCATCAATGTGTAAAGTATACTTATGAAGGGAAATTACATGTAGTCTTTGTAGACCTTGAGCCCTTTAAGTATTGCAACATGGTGCAACAATTTCCTAAGTTAACCTTACCATAAATCTATGTGGATTTCCAACTGAACACATTTATTTAGGTTCCACTTCCTTCTCCATCGCCTTCCATTACACCAATAACATCTTAATCCATACCATCATCATTGACATCATAAATGCCTTTGTCATAGTATAATCCTTCGTAGAGGAACATATCAAAGAGGTCAATCGATGAAATCCCTCCCATCATTTTCACCATCTCTACGAAAGAGATTCCTAGTATAGAAAATGAGGAACCATATCAGGAGGTACAAATTGAGTCATATAAAACCTTACTTCCATCTCCTCCATCTTCATCACCTCAGGTTACAATCCATATGGCTAGTACAGGGTTAGGAGAGTACTTAGTGAGGAACATCACCATAGTTATAGCTATAGAGATAGTGCAAGATATGGGATGATCGCGTCTTACCATAGGTAGCATCGTTCCTCTAGGTATACCACCAAATAAAATAAATTTCTTAGATGGGGGTATCAAGTATGGAATATTGTCAATTCCTCAACAAGAAGAATATGATTAACCTTTATCTGGGGATATAAACTACATGTCAAATCCTGACTACACCATGCAATATCTATCACTATCATTGGTATGGTTATGGCCTAGGGTTATATGAATAGGGTACTCATGTTCCTTTACAACCACAATATCAATATGATAATTCTAGGTTGGAACACAACAAGCTAGTACCTTTAGATGTACTCATAAAGAGTTTGTAATTCCTAGGTCTAAACTATAGGGATGAGCTTGCATGTGATCCCTATGCAAATCCAAATCATGTCCACTCATTGGGAGATTAATTTCCCATAAACATGATAGATCAAGGGTTATCCAGCAATGTCGCTCAATCCCATGAAGTGGAAGAGATTTTGCACACCCTTAAATCTGATAGTGAAGAAGAGGATCAAGGTACTCCTCATGAATGGACATCAGATGATGAATTATATTATGGCATAGCTCCCATAAATTACCCTGGTTCAGATAAGAAACATGATTAAGTCATCTTGTTGTATACCAAAGAAGAATTCTATTTGTTTAGGTTCCCATTACATCACCCTATATGGTGATAGTTTCAACCTGAAGAGAAGTAAACTCATCACCTACCCCATAGACCACCACAACCACCCTAGAAAATTTATAACCCATAGACAAGGGGTCTATATATAGGGGCTCCATACCTCCCTTAAATGGTCCTAGGCAGTATACAACCATCTAGGTCACCCTAAAACACTCCTAGGTGGTCTAAAATCATCTAGGTCACCCTAAAATATCCCTAGGTAGTCTATGACCATCTAGGTCAACCTAAAACACCCCTAGGTAGTCTACAATTATTTAGGTCATCCTAAAACTCTCCTAAGTAGTCTACAACCATCTAGGTCACCCTAAAATACCCCTAAGTGGTCTATGACCATCTAGGTCAACCTAAAATCCCCCTAGGTGGTCTACAACCATCTATATCACCCTAAAACACCCCTATATGGTCTACGACCATTTAGGTCACCCTAAAATGCTCCTAGGTATTCTATGACCATCTAGGTCAACTTAAAATACCCCTAGGTTGTCTATGACTATCTAAGTCAACCTAAAATACTCCTAGGTAGTCTATGACCATCTAGATCACCCTAAAATATCCATAGGTGGTCTAAGACTGTCTATATTAACCTAAACATCCCTAGGTGATCTACGACTATCTAGGTTACCCTAAAATACCCCAAAGGAATCTATAAATCCTTTGCTCAACCCAAAAAACCCCAAAGATATCTATAAGCTCTTTGGTCACCATAAAAAGCTCTTAGGTGGTCTATGATTGTCTAGATCACCCTAAAAACACCCCAAAGGTATATATAAGCCCTTTGGTCACCTAAAAATCCCCAATGGCATTCACTAAGCTCATTGGTCAAACTTTATATACATATATATATCAAAAATATAAAAACATCAATAAAATATCAAAAACACAAAAAATATTGTATTGCATTAAATCTCATAGTGTAGACACCTAAAATACATCATGTCAAGGTGACTACTCATATGGTACATGCTAGAAGACCATATGGAATACCTTAGACAAATACCAAGGTATAGCAATGGTTTTAACCACTCAATTAGGCAATTTGGCCTAATCAGGGTTAGTCGTGGTTAACACCCACAGTTAGTAATGCTGACCGCACCTCAGAGCCATGGCTAGTAGCCAAATCAATTGGACCTTACCCGATCCAAAATCAGTTGCAATGGCCAATTGGTTGCAAATACAAGTGGTTTAGGGGTATAAATATCTAGAAGTTTCCCTCCAACTTCTCAAGTTGTCCATTCTTGATCTTGTCTTCCTCAAGAAGCTAGGACATAGCCCTCCTAGATTCTATAAGAACCCCATCCAAAATGGGAGAAGAGAGAGATGCATAGGTGAATTTGAGTAGCGAAGCCCTTTAAAATTCAACACTCACCTAATTGCATTATGATATTGATTTCTTGCCCCTAATTGAGATATCAAAATGGTAATGCAAGCCATGGAGGTCCTAGGAGGCTAGGAGAGCCACGAAACTCAATTATGCCAATTTCATGTGTAATCTGAGCAATCCAACCTCCAAACTAGTAAGAGGACACAAATGCAACCCTTGAGTATTAATTTGATAGAGAAATTTAGAGATTCACTCTTGAATTATATGGTAAACTTATCTCAGGTTTAGTTATGGTTGTCAGCCATGGCTAACAGTGCTCATTGCACCATAAAACCACGGTCAGGGTACTATCAACAATTTTCTTGTTATCTCACTATAGATCTTTTCAATGTTATTAGATTAGTCTCATTTCATATTTAATTACTTTGATAGAGACTCTGACTGATATAATTAGAGGTTTTAGTCGCTTTCCTTTCATTCTTGCAATCAAGATACTAATGATCTTTTCTATGCTTTCATCCTATCAAATTTATAATTGAGGCATTAGATAGATAGATTGATGTTTCCTTTATAGCATTAATGGTAAAATTGTCATGTTTAATGTAGTTTAATGTGTTTCTTGCACTTTCTTGATTTCATGTTCCTATGATATACTTTGTGTAATATTCCTCCAAAATCCTCATCAACAAAGGTCTCCTTTATTCCTGATATACCTCTTGTTGTTTATTGCACACAGGACTAACAAGGTTTTGACATGCAAGGCAACAAATGTCTCTAATCATGGAGAAGGTCATCTACACCTTGGAGCAGTTCATGTCATTGTAGAAGGTATTGAAAGACACCTACCCTTGTGAGGGATATTTCCTACTGTAATTATTATATCGAATGGGTATCCCTAAGAGGGATGGATTTGTAACATGGATTGCTTCAAATTAATGGAAGTTACATTTTTTGTTATATGTTATTTATTGTCAATTTGTGTATGAATTCTTATTTTTACATGCTTTACAATCATTATGGCATTAGGTGTTAGCATTTTACAATGCTATAGAAGGCAATCATGGTGGGAAATCTGTATTAAATTCCATAGATCACTAATTTTTGTGTTTTGTGATGTGAGGTGCTAGCTGCTATTGACAGTCATGGTCAAAAATTATAGTCGTGGCTGACACCCATGGGTGACAGTTGTAGCCATGCCACATAGCTGTGGTCAGTAGTAGATAGGCCATATAGTAGAGCACTAAATTTTAATTAGATGTGGATTTGAGGTAAGAACCATATCCCACTAGTTTGCCTGTGTTATCTGTTTGTGTTTTTCCAAAATATGTAAAATGCTAGCATAATTAGGGAATGCAACAAAAAAAGATAAAATGCATTGAGTTTGTAGGTACTTTTTCTTAGGTTCCACTAGTCACTATTAGGAACAATGGACCTCTGAGTGCAGTCCGCCTTGGTCTCCAATATTTTAGGCCCTTTTTGTGTGTTGGTTTGCTTGTGTGAGGCCTAATCTAGTGGCCATCTTGTCATCATTTTTAGTGTGTATTTTATTTGAAAATCATATATTTTAATCATGCATATTTTTTGATATTAAATGTTCATTTTACATAGCATATGGAAGAATCACTTGAGTGTTGTTTTCTGCATTTAATTTTCATGCAAAATAAAAGGAACCCCACACACCATGACACACTTAAATGCTAGTGAGTTGGAAGTCACATCCAACCACTAGTAGGGTTCAATGATAGTGGCAGTGATTTCCATCCGTTGGCCCAACTCCCTTGAAATTTTTTTTAATAGACCAATACCAACTCCAAGATCCATCTTAACCATGCAAAATAGCACATATTCCTATTTGGAGGGATGTATCACTACACACGGGGTGTTGGGGTGAGGATCTGTAGGACCCATGCTCCTTGCTCGGGTGTGGGTTTCATCTCCACATTTTGGGGGGATTACATGACCTCGATTTCATAACTAGGTTTTTGAGCTATGAGTATATAGGTGAAATCCCTTTAAGAATTGAGTAGATCATCAACATATTGAAAAACACGATGAGAGTTACTTATTGATACAAAAAATTGCAAAAACACATCAAGCAGTTTAGGGTTCACATTAAATATTTAAAATATATAATCACCATTGTATTCTTTGTGTGCTAGTAAAATTTGAATCTAGACATAGGATACTCACTATGGTGGTTACACAGAGAGGCCAACTCGGGCGTAGATTCAAGGTCAAAGCTGAAGCTCCATCTAATGCACAATAATATGTGCATCGCCCTCAATCACAAAATCCTCCTAAATTTCATTCAACGAGTATTAGAGGGGAAAATTTTATGCATGGGTATATTTTTTAGAATACCCTAGTATAAGGAGCTACTAGAAACTCCTCGAGACATAGATCAGAGCATGGAACTTCCCAGCATGGGGGTTCTAAACATGTTAGTATTTATCATGACTGCATTCCATGATATCTGTTGAAGAGTTTGTCATTAAGGGATATAGATTGGTACCACTTCATCCTATAGCTAAGGGAGGCTTGAGGACCCCAACATCTGAGTATAGACAAGTTTAGGATCTACCCATCCAAGGGTAAACATATGGGGTCACTTCTAAGTGTAGGCCCACTCAAACTCCCAACAAGGTTGAGCCTTGTAGGATCACCATAGACGTATCCAAAGTGGGAGGCAATAGTATGCAACCTCATGAGGCATGGCATAATAGATATTTTGATGGTTCGGGTAAGGTTCTAGGGCAACTAGGTTATAAGCATACTCCTACACCTTCTATCTCTATGAGTGTGCATAGTGGTAGTACTATTAGGACTATTAGAGAACTTGGAGAGTGCTCCAAGCATTCTCGAGGTATGCGTGCCCCTGCATATCATGTAGGCATAAATTTAGGCAACAACTGGATGCAAATGTCATCTTCACAAACAAGGGCAAGAGCATAGCAGATCAGTCCATTGGGGAACACACCTACAAAGCTGCTCAAACATAGTACACACATCAGAGGCCTCATACAACTGATAAAATAGATAGATATCACAAGCTGGTCTCAGAGAAAAGATGTTAAATCCTCCAAGACCAATTAGAGGATGTTCATGTAGAGCAAGAATACCTTGAAAATGAGAACACTCAGAGGCAAATGTTCATAAGATAATATTTATATGAACAATGCATGCACAAAAAATGCATACTTGATCAAAAGGAGCATTTTGAGAGGGAGGATCTATTGGCCAGTGTTGGTTTGCATTCTCGTAGTGAGCACAGGGAGCACATTAATAGATGAGTTGCTTCACAACCTAATTTGTGCCCTAAGTATATAGATACCTGTACTCGCTACACAACCCAACATAGATATGGGTGCTCTCTTATCGAGCATCATGGGTATAAGAAGTATGAAGAAGTGGGAGATAAATTAGATCAAGAATATCCCAAAATATCCCAAGTCAAGGAGGAGGATGAGCCTATTCCTTCACCTCACCTAAAGAGGAACGTGCCTACAAAGGTGCCTCCAAGGTAATCCATAGAAGAGTTATTATCTTCATAGGCTTGTAAAGTCTTACCAAAAAAGGTCAAAGAAATAGAAAAGCAAGGAGCAGCTTATCAAAATCCAACCTTGAATAAGATTCATAATGAATCTTTATTCCCATCAGTGCCTACTATAGATTATCCTGAGCATTTTGAAGTGTCTAAGCTAGAAAATTTTAGAGGAGAGGAGGACACTCAGGAGTATGTCATGAGATTTTTAGACATGTGCTTTTAGATTGGAAGTAATTATACCCTGCTCCTATGGACTTTCATCACAACCCTCTCAGGCCTGGACTAGGAGTGTTTTAATCAACTCAAGAGGTACAATATCACCAGTTTTGAACAACTAGCTAATGCATTTCTTGAACACTTCTACTTTGGTATCAAGAAGAAGGTAAAATTATCCAAGCTAGCTACTTTAATGCAACATGATGGTGAGCCAATTATGGATTACAAGAAATTATGGAGAAATATGATGGTAAAGCTACCATTTTCCATCCCTGTTGCTAAACTAACTTGAATGTTTACAAAAAGTTGCACAAATCACATCTCATTATTGTTATAGTTTTAGCAATATCAAACATTCGAAGAGGCTTTGGTGCAAGCCAAAGTGATTGAGGATATCAAGTTATAGGAGGGTAACTTGAAACTTAAAAATAAGAAGGAATGGAACAATAAGAGCATAAAGAAACAATAGGCCAAGCCAAATCATGTCAATAAGGTGGTTCTAAACCTTTATAAAGGAGATAAAGGGTAAAAATAGTGAAATTATCAAGCCCAACCTCCCCCTACACAATACAAGTAGTGCAACAACTAGAGGGGTAAGGATAAAGAAATATGCCCTCCTTGCATATTCACATAATTATCAAAATTATTGATAGTGATTTCCATCAACTATGCGAGGCAAAGGTAATACACTTACCAGAATTCAAAATGATAGACCCTAATCAACCCAAGCCTAAGGGGTATAAGGATGATCAATATTACATATTTCATCGAATGAAAGGTCATGAAATAGAGGTATGTTGATATTTCAAACATCTAGTGCAGAACATGATTGAAAGAGGTATGCTTCTTGTGGACAATCCATAAGCTCCAGATAATAAAAATATGGGGATTTACAAGAATCCTTTGCCCAACCATGAGGCACCAAGGAAAAATGTTGGCTAGGTTAATCAGGTATGAATCAAACCATCAAACCATGGGTTCATCAAAATGATCAATGTTGTCACAAGACATGTGAGGTATGAGAGACCAAATCAACCTCCAACTCCTATAAGAGTCCATATTGTGTCTCCTCCAAGGCCAGCCCAACATGTACCAGGCCCACCAACTAGACCGGTGGTGATAATCAAGAGTAGGTTACAAAAAACTCCAATAAATTTGATGATTTATGAGTTGATTCAGCAGTCTTCCAAGCACAGGGAGATGCTTATGGACATTATAAGGTCCATATAAGTGCAATACCAGTATCTTGAAGCATTCACACACTTCATGGGATATGTGCAACAGTGTCAAGAGCCGGTCATACAGTTCTATGATCATGAAATCAAGATAGTTTCCACTATCATGGCGGACCCGCTACTCCACATAATTGTGTATTTGAACCACATACCTTTCAAATAGGTTTTGATTGATATGATATAATTAATCAATATTATCATGATTAAGGCATTAATGTACCTAAAGTTACCAAAGATGCATATCATACCTTCTGCCTTCACATTGAGAGCTTTTAGCGATGCATTATGCTTAACTATAAGCAAGATATTCTTACCTATTCAGGTAGGGATGAAGACCATCCCCATGATGTGTCATGTGATTGAAGGTTCTATGCAACATAATATACTTCTAGGATGGTCTTGGATAAGAGAAATGTGTTGTGTCCCTTCTATTCTCCATCAGTGTATCAAATATGTGCATGAGGGATAGGTTCATGTGGTACCTTCAGATGAGGAACCATTCAAATACATGAATCTAGCATATTTATCAAGGGATTTCATGCTCCCCTCAATGCACCTAGACATATGGATAGGGACGCCGATCAAAGAGCTAGGAGGTAAAACAAAGAAAGTGTGTGCTAAACCTAAAAAATTTATATCTCAATGATCGGAGAACATAATAGTTGCTTCTACTAGATTGTCTGCATCTATAATGTGTCGATATGATGAGAATCTAAAAGACAAAATCGGTAAAAAAAATATACAGAGAGCACCTAAACCAGTGGTTATCGAGGTTCCTATTCCCATGGAAGTAGAGGATGCTCAAGTAGAAGTTGAAGAGGAACCTCATCCTTCTTCACATACGTATTTAGTAGGGTCATTTGTGCTATAGGTGATATTTCATTTGGTTAATTCCAGATTGGGGGAATATATCATTTAGAATGTGACATTTACATCGATCATTAATACTTCATAGGATATGGGATGACCGTGATCCCATCATCTTCTCATAGGGATGGTGGTACCATTGAGGTGCCCCCCAACCAAACCAATTTCATATATGGAGGTCTCAACCAGATTGCATCTCATACCCCCATGGATAAATATGATGATGAGCCATTCACTATGAATTTTCATTCTCTCTAACCTATAGTACACCTTATGATATTTCAAATGCTACCATTGACATGGTTATGGTCTCATATTATTTGAGTAGGGATGTAGGAGACCTTATGAACCACATTATCAGTTGCCTACAGATAGGTTCAGGTTAGTATATCATATTAGAGGATAGGAGGAACTCCTTGTGGTATCTTTGGACCACCTGTACCTCAGTCTAGGGGAGGAAGTCGATATTAATCCTTATCACCCCAATCCTTTTATCTTTAATTGGGATAATAGGGTAGTGTCTTATGTCACTATAGAACTACCTAAGACATATCACAAAGATATATTGGTGGATACTAGTCCAAAGCATATCCCAAGAGATAACTAGGATGAACAGATCTATGCAGCAGTCGATGACACAGGCTTGCGAGTTCACAATGTTGGCATAGCAGAAGACCTCGAGTTAGAACATAATTCTTATGAGGTTACAATAGAGTCCATTTTTGAGAGAGGGGGACCTAGTTGAATATATGGCATGGATTATGATGGTGAGTTCTCAAAAAATGATCAATATGAGGATGAAACTGGACTGGCTTATTTAGGACCTCTTAACTTATGTCATCTAATTCCTTTAGAGAAAGTCATTGAGGATGAGCAATCCTCTATTGACGATGATGAATGCTAAGTGTGGGCATACATACAGAACCATGTCCCTAATTATCCAATGCTAGTAGGTAGTGATGAAGGCTTTCATTATGATAGTGATGATGAATATGAAACAAAGAGCCTATTTGGGACCTCCTTACTTGTGTCATCGTAATGCATCGTACACTACAGACGATATGTATAAATATATCAAGCTTCATTCTCATATTAGATGAAGACCACCTAATTTGGATAGGATTTATCATATGTTCTTTCCTAATCCACTAAAATTTAGAGAGCTCCTTAAGCCTAGCAATCCTGTGTTCGAGTCTATCCATAGACCACATCTAGAGATCCCCATACCCTGAAAACCACATCTCGAGGATGGAAGTTATACAAACGTAGAGTCACATGCACGTGGTCCTAGAGATATGATCCATTCCATCAATATGATATCCATTGATTCAAAAAATCCACTTCACAACCCAACCAATCCTTCCAAGTCATTGTGTCTGAATTTAGATGCTATTGATTGGGATCGCGTTGACTCGCCACTAGAGCCTGAATATTTCTTCCCTAACGAAGAAATGTTGCAACCTTTTCATTTTGAACTAGGTTATGCACATGATTTTTATCATTTTGAGGATGCTTCCAATGTGGAACCCATAAACCCAATAGATGATATCCACTTGATACCTATGCCTCATCAGCTTGAGGAGGGATCCCACATGTCAGTAGAGGAAACCCTTGAAATGGATATTAGTAATGATCCCACCAATCCAAGGAAGGTTAAATTTAAAGAAATTTTATCTCCTAATAAGTGTGCCAACCTCATCCCTTTATTGAAAGAGGGACCTAATCTCTTTGCTTGGACTTATAAGGACATGCTAGGTCTAGATCTGAAATTGGTTACTCATAACCTTTCGTTAGATCTATCAAAGAAGCCACTCAAGTAGAAACTTAGGAAGATGCATCCAATAGTAGCCTTAATGGTTAAATATGAATTTTAGAAGCTATTGGATGTAGATTTTTTCATTTCCATCGACTATCTAGAATGGGTATCAAACATGGTACCTATAGGAAAACTTGATGGAAGGATCCGTATTTGTATGGATTTCAAAGACCTCAATAAGGCAACACCAAAGGATTCATTCTCATTTCCAAACATAGATGCTCTCATAGATGTAACTTTAGGTCTTGAAATGCTCTCCCTAATGGATGATTTTTTTGGTTACAACCAAATTTGAATTAAGCCCGAAGACCAGCATAAAACCACGTTCATAATGCCATGGGAAAATTTTTGTTATAAAGTTATGCCATTCAGTTTTAAAAATGTTGGTGCCACATATTAGTGGGCTATGACATATATATTTCATGACTATATGAATAATATCTTGGAATATTATATTTATGACTTTTTGGTGAAGTCATTACTATGTTCAGAGCATGTTGAGATCCTGAGAAAGGTCTTTGATCACTTGATAGAGCATAATGTCAGGTTGAATCCTAAGAAGTGTGCATTTGGTGTAACTTTAGGAGAACTCTTGGGATTTATCATTTCAAAGTGAGGCATCGAAGTTGATCCAAAAAAGGTCAAGATAATTTTAGAAATGTGTTATCCCATGAATATCAAGGAATTAATAAGCCTACAGGGTAAAGTAGTGTCCATAAAGTGATTTATTGCATAGTTATCGGATAAATTTTGACCCATGAATTGATTTCTACATAAGGGTATCCCATTCAATTGGTATGAGTAATGTCATGTAGCCTTTACTGAGATTAAACAATATGGCAACACCACCAGTGCTAGCTCCACTAAGACTAGATGAGCCTTTTCTGCTATATATATCGAAAATTGATTTTACATTAGGTACCATGTTAGCCCAAAAGAATGTGCAAGACAAAGAGTAGGCCATATATTACATTAGTCAAACCTTGGTGAGTTATGAGATAGGATATGCATATGTGGAAAAACTATGTTTAGTAGTAGTGTTCGCTACAAAGAAATTATGATATTATATGTTAAGTCATACGATGTATGTCATATCAAAATAGAATCCTTTGTAGTATATGATGAGTAAGATGTATCATAATACACGTACTACAAAGTGGATCATGTTATTGACAAAATTCAATTTGGAATTCATTAGCCAAAATTCCATTAAGGGATAGGTCATAGCTGATCAATTGGCTAAGGAACCTCTTGAAAATAGTAGGCCCATCACCATTGAGCTTCCTGATGAAGCAATTTTTGCCTTATCAAAAGCACCCGAACCTAAAGAACCAAATAATAAAGCTGATATGACCTTGTTATTTGATAGTTCAAAGTGTGAGCAAGGGGGTGGTTCAAGAATAGTGGTTTCACGCCGCAAGGTGCTCCTATGCCCTTGTCATTCAAGTTGGAATTTCCTTGCATTAACAATAATGATGAATAGAAGCCCTAATTTTGGGCCTTCAAATAGCTATTTCCATGAAGATTAAAAGGTTAAATATCTTTGGCAATTCCCTTCTCATTGTTAACGAAGTTAAGGGACTTTTTCAATGTCGATGTCTAGTCCTAAAGTTTTACAAAGATCTTGTTGATACATATTTAGCTCAATTGAAATGCTACAAGATCGAGGTAATCCCTCATTTGTCAAAAAAATTTGAAGACACTATGGCATCTTTAGGATCCTTAATCCCTTAGAATCCACTTGCTTAACCATCCATGTAAAAATATTATTACACTCTACTGTGCAACACGAAGCTTTGGATAACAAAGAGTCAATCAACATTATTCAGGTAGAACCAAACCATGAGTGGTTCTACAGAGCTAGAGATTTTCTTAAGGGAGCATCATAGGGATATTTTATCTCATAGGATCCTACAAGGAGTGGTACTACCATCCACCATAAGGTTGTTTCCCAATCTACATTTGTGACTGTTGAACCACAGGGGGAACATGTTATCTTGTCAATTGAGGCTAAGATCTATTAGAACTGGGTGTCATAGATATATGACTTCCTTAAGCTTGGTGTAATCCCTCAAGGATTATCATGTACCACAAAGCATACATTTAAATAGAAAGTGAAAAAGTATGTCTTGTTAGGAGATATTTTGTATTTTCGAAGCTACGATGGAGTTCTCCTTCATTGTCTTGAACCCCAAGAATAATCTTGGGAAATTTTGCAAGCTCACGATGGTACATGCGATGGCTATTTCAGCGGCATGGATATCATCAAGCAAATCCTTTGCATGGATTATTATTGGCCCACTATGGAGAAGAATTACAATGTGTATGTTAAGAAATGCATTAGATGCCAGTATCATGCTAATCTTTCACACCTACCATAATAGGCCTTAAAACCCATTCAAGTAGCTTGGCCATTTGCTTAGTGGGGTTTGTATCTCATCAAAAAGATCTCTCTATCATCAGGCTGACATAAATTCATTATTATGGCTATTGAGTATTTTACTAAGTGGGTGGAAGAAATATCATTAATAATGACAACTAGAGCACGTATTGCTAAGTTCATACTAACCAATATCATAAGTTATTTTGGGATACCATCCAAGATAATTTTAGATAATGGAATTTCATTCAAAAATAAAACTATAAGAGCTTTATGTTCAAGTACAAGATCAAACATAGTTTTGTGACTCCATATTATCTGCAGGCCAATGGAGAAGCTGAAGCTTCAAACAAGACAGTGGTATCCATATTGAAAAATACAGTACAAGAACACCATAAACATTGGCACATCCATATGCCCCTTGCATTATGGGCTTACAAGACTAGCATTCGAATACCCACTGGGGCAACTCTATTTTTACTAGTATATGTCATTGAGACCATTATGCCCCTAGAGTTGGAAATTCCAAAATTGCATGTCACATTGAAAGAGTTCATCGATGATGACACCACACAACAAGCTCACCTATATCAATTGATGCTACTTTATGAACATTGTGTGAATACCCTTGAGCATCTCCGCATTTATCAAGAACACTTAAAACAAGCTTACAATGATAAATTCCATTTGAGAGACTTTGAGGTTGGTGATCTTGTGCTAAAATAGAACCAATAAAACTCAAATATATTGCTAGAAATGCAAGACAAATTTACGACTAATTGGTTAGGTTCGTATATCATCTCTGAGAATATTGGACCTGGGACATATCACTTAATATCGTTGGAAGGTGTTGAAGAGCCTGGACCTCTCAAAATACTTCACCTTAAATAATTTTATACCTAAAACCATAAAAAGGTACCAAAGGCATCTTTAAGCCATTTGGTCATCCAATAAAATACTATAAAGGCATCTATAAGCCCTTTGGTCAAATTAAAAAGCAATAAAATCTAAAAAAATTGAAAAATATCAAAATTCAAAAACATTGCATTGCATTTCAATTGCATCATCGTATTCCATTTACTGCATGCATTTCATATTGCATTGCATTAGGCGTATCCATGCATCACACTTGCATTAGGATAGGTTGTGTTTAAAATCTTACAAATGATACCACATTTGTGTTTCAATCATACATCTTTGCACTATTACTATCATTCATCACCCTTGTGAGTAATTGTGTTTCTCAACACAACCCTTCTTGTTTCTATGAAGAATATACTAGTGTTTTCCTGTCACTCAACCATACCTAGTGATATTATCAGGATTTTGGTAGAAATATTGCTTTAATTTTATATATGAGGTCTAGTTTTGATAGCCCTTAGCATATCAAATTCCTATCACTAATATCCAAACTAAACAATCCTAATTATGAATAGGGATAGATGAATGCTACAAATTAGGACCAGGTATCCTAAAGTGAAAAATTTATCTTACTTATCCCCTTGTGTAGACGATGTGGGAAATATTGGTAGTTGGCAAAAGGACAAGCTTGCCCCCTACCCAAATAAATCCCTTGCTTACAAATGAAGGAGTAAAATCCCAAAATGAAATCCCCAAGTGAAATTCTAAAGTTAAATCCTTAGAAATAAAATCAAATCAAGATCAAATTCAAAGTGAAATCCTATCAGTATCAAATCCCTTGCTCAAAGAAAAAAAAAGATATATAAAAAAAAATTACAAAATAAATAGTGGTTTTTATCACTAGAAGAAAAGTATAAAATAAACAGTGATTCTTATCAGTTTACATGAGCAAGTATCCTGATATTTAAAGAAAATAAGGGTGTGAGCTTGAATCCCTAGAATTTTCAGCACTAATGTACCTTACACATGACAATATATATGATACATTAGCATTTTACTTTTGTGCAAACCAATGTTTGAATGTGGAAGAGCTAGCTTCAGGTGTCCTATATCACCTAGTAGTCTAGTCCAACTAAAATCTAAACCTAGGATTGGATAGACATTTGAGGATCCTCAATCTTAGCAATGGGCTTAAAGAATCCCATCTGACATCGACGTATGCTTATGCCTTATCTAATATACTCATTTGCACACACAAGGATAATGAACAGTTAGGATTTATCTTAGAAAAAGCCTTATATTTCAAAATTCTAGTATGGTCAGTATACAACTTTTGATAAGTCAACTAGGGTGTTTGAGTCTCATGGTAAACCTCAAAATTTCCCAAATAGCAACAAAACAATTTTTAATGCAATCATAAAAAAATAATTTCTTTTATGAGAGTGTGTTTATTAGAATTATTATAATATAGGCTAGATACCAGATGGATATCAGAAATGAAATTTACACGGCCACTGACTATGTTACACATATTATTTTAATTTACAAAAAATTATGAATAGAAACCATATATAATTGCATATCACATATGGGTGCACAAGTTATCAATTTTCATAAAAATATATAGCAATTACATATCATTATTGTTATACATTCTGTGGTGTCATCCATTAGATTGTTAAACTCATATTGTATTCATACATGATGTTTTAAGTAATTAAAGCATACATGTCCACTTACATAAAATCATCAACAAAAATAAAGTATATATGCAATACATACATGGCATAGATTATGTCATAACAACATAAATTAAATGCATACAAGTACAATAAATCAAACATGCATTTTAACAACAAACATTGCATTCATATACATTCATCATGGATAGTCTATCTACACATATATTATTGTATTTAAAATAATACATTTATCATCTATCTAGTGCATGTCATCCATACATCACATCATATAGTATAAAATAAACATCACATCTAAGAATTGCATCCATATGCATCTCATAAAATCTAAAAACAATAAAAATAATAAACTATACATATAATGAGTCTCAATGTTAGATCATATATATATATATATATATATATATATATATATGTGTGTGTGTGTGTGTGTGTGTGTGTGTGTGTGTGTGTGTGTGTGTGTGTGTGTGTGTGTGTATCAAAAATTAATAGTCAGTAGTACATCGACATGTGTCAAAAATACTTACAGGCTACATATGTGTAGGTCCTCGACCTTACATATAAAAATGGTACAAGCATATAGTATAGATCTATACTAAATAGTACTTGTACCCCCAGTGTGAGAGGTTCCACCCTCGTCTCCACCATCCCTACATCTAGTGCTGGAACCTGAAGTCCTATCTGATCTGTGACTTCTGTGGTTGGAGTGAGATGAAGAATGGTCTTTCTCTCAAGTGTGAGTCCTATAAGAGCCTGAAGTTGTGGGTATCTCTGGAACATCACCCCCTAGTAGCTGAATGGGTCCTCTAAGGGTATTAATATAGGCAAAATTCTATACCCCATCATCAATGTGCTATTGCACTATAGCCTGGAGTCTCCTAATCTCTGCCCCCTGATACAACCCTGCTAATCCCTGCACTACCTAAGATACTGGAGTAGCTGGTGGTTCTAGAGAAACCTATAAAGTAGAGGGATCTCCCTTGTCAACCATGAGTGCATCATGCTACACCCTAAGAGCATCTAGTTGATACTATAGGAGGATGTGCTGATCAGTAACCTACTGTATCTCTGTATCTATCATGGCAATCCTGGCCTGTAGAGAGGTCTTCTCCTCCTTGTAGCCTCACCACTAATACTATCCTATTGTGATTCTAGAATATAGATCCCCCACCTTTTCCTATAATGTGGCAATGGTGGTGTCTCGATGCAAAATTTGTGTATGCAAAGAGCCTACCTAAGTCTATAGGCTAGCAACCTAGACCCTGAGCTATCCAACCTCATTGTTCGATGGGGCCTCACCCTCCTCGAGAGCATCGTCCTCCTCCTTAATTGGAGGTGCATCCTCTACAGCTACTCCCTCACCCCATATTCCCTCAATCCTCTAATGGAATCAATGATCATGAGGGTCTACCTCTGTTCCCTCTATGTCCTCGACTGCATCATCTAGAGTCCTATATAAGGGGCCCTCAAAACCTTGCCATACCTTGAGCGTCCACCAGGTGTCATAATTAGGAGTAGTCCCTACATATTTTAGCCCTAAATACTAAAATTCATCATCCTCATCACCTAGTAGAGTCACCCTAGGTCATGCCAAGTCCCTCTTTAGAGTGAGGCAATGGTAGATAGTAGGCAACTCTGGAATATCCTACCTAATCCTGAACTATCTGGTGACATGAGAGAAGTAAAAAAACTCTTGTACCTCAAACTTGCATTCGAGTAGCCATCTATATTTGCATGCCCAACATAATCGATCATAAGACTCCATCCATGGAGGGTATTCCAGGTATGGGTGCGAATCCACCTCGCCCACCTACAATCATGAGAACTGTCTAATGTAGTGTGCCAGCTCCCCTACATGAGACCTACTTTGGAAACCCTCATGCTCATGAGGTCAGCATGCTACATAGAACTAGTGCACCTGTAGAATAGTGTTGATATTGAGTGGTAAATTAGTGGGGTGCTCGATATTAATGCTCTACCACCCCTAGATCTAAAGTAGTAGGTTGCAGTCGATGCCTACTCTGCTCCCCATGGGTGTTAGTTGTGGGTAGCAAAATTGGAAAACCTAGCTATTGTTGACAAGTGTGGCTAGCAAACCATAATAAATGATAAAAAATCCCATTGTGAGGAGCTAAAAATGCTAAATTAAAAATACCCATTTGATCATAATTGCCAAAAACATTAAAAATAATGAAAAAAAAAGATAAAATAAAAAGCCAAATGCACCTTGTACCTAGTAATTTACCCTATACACTTGGCGATTACAGTGATTTGCACTCCATGAAATCCAACATGATGAGTAGATTACCATAAGGACATTTGGGGTAAATTCATCATTGTTGAATTGATATGCTTCATTTCAAATCCTAAGAAGGCCCATATAGTTGGACTACTCCATGGGAATGAAGCAATCATATCACTTATTCTATGACACTTTTAGTAAATCATCGAACAATATGATTCAACACATACAACACATACCTAATTGGAATTATTAGCATCTTGATTCCCTAAGAATGCCATTAAGGCTAGACCACTCCATGGGATAGAGATATACAATTACTCTTAATAGTTACAATCATATCTAATTAGGCCTAATAAATTATCAAATGCTAAATCTTATTTTATTCAAATAAATTCATAGTGGTCAAGTGACTTGTTGCTTCATTTAATTGTCCTACCCTCATCATCTCATCACTTGAGGTGGTAGTCATAATATCATAATCATAATAAAATTCAAAATAAGATCCCTTGATCTTGTCAAAATTGTGTTCATCTTACGAATCATTGCCAAAAACTATCATAATATTACCCTTTGCTAGGTAAAAAAGCAAATATGATAGTTAAGTTAGTATATCTCCTCCTTTCAGATCTATATGGCACAAAAGCCTATAGTAGCCTTGAGATACCTGATCACTATTAGAGCTTGCAAAAGCTTTGTAAATTTAAGCCTTTCATCCAATTGGAAGTAATTATTCTAGGGTGCACATCCTTTTGTTGGAACCTAAGCATTTAATGTTGATTAGACTAATGATAATCATCCAACCTACAACATCATTTTAGGAGGTCTATTTTTGCTCAGTGTTATTTTATCTCACAACGCATCTCAAAAGGGGCATTTTTAGACACCTAAAATACATCATGTTGAGGTGACTACTCATATGGGACATGCTAGAAGACTATATGGAAGACATTGGAAAAATACCAAGGTATAGTAGTGGTTGTAACCACTTAATTAGGTAGTTTGGCCTAATCAAGGTTATCCATGGTTGACACCCGCGGTTAGCAGTGTTGATCATGCCTCAGAGCCACGACTAGCATCTAGAATCAGTTGGATCTTGGCCAATCCAAAATTAGTTTCAATGGCTAATTGGTTGTAGATCTAAGTGGTTTAGGGGTGAAAATATCTAGAATTTTCCCTCCAACTACTCCAATTGTCCATTATTGATATTGGCTTCCTCAAGAAGCTAGGGCATAGCCCTCTTAGATGCTATAAGAACCTCATCCAAAATGGGAGAAGAGAGATATGCATAGGTGAATTTGAGCAGTGAAGCCCTATAAAATTCAACACTCACCTAATTGCATTGTGATATTACTTTCTTTCCCCCAATTGAGAGATCAAAATGGCAATGCAAGCCATGGAGGTCTTAGGAGGCTAGGGGAGCCAAGAAACTCAATTACACAAATTTCACGTGCAATTTAAGCAATCCAATCACCAAACTAGTCAAAGGACATAGAGGTGACCCTTGACCATCAATTTGGTAGAGAGATTCAGAGATTCATCCCTGAATTGGAGGGTAAACTTATCTCAGGCTCAACTATGGTTGTCAATCGTGGCTAATAGTGCTCACCACACCATAGAGCCACGATCAGGGTAATATTGTTGATTTCCATGTTATATCATCATAGATATTTTCAAAGTTATTATATTAGTCTCATTTCATGTTTACATGCTTTGATAGAGACTCTGACTGACAAAATTAGAGGTTTTAGTCACTTTCCTTTCATTCTTGCAATAAATATACTAATGATATTTTCCATGCTTTCATGCTTTCAAATTTATAATTCAGGCATTAGATAGATTGATTGATATTTCCTTTGTAGTATTAATGGTAGAATTATCATGTTTAATGTAGTTTAACATGTTTCTTGCACTTTCTTGATTTCATGTTGCTATGATATACTTTGCGCAATATTCCTCCAAAAGCCTCATCAAGAGAGGCCTCATTTATTACTGATATGCCTCTTGTTGTTTATTGCACATAGGACTAACAGGGTTTTGACATGTAATGCAACAAATACCTCTAATCATGAAGAAGGTCACCTACACCTTCGAGCAGTTCGTATCATTGTAGAAAGCATTGAAAGACACCTACCCTTGTGAGGGATATTTCCTACTGTAATTGTTGTATCAAATTGGTATCCCTAAGAGGGATGGATTTGTAACATATATTGCTTCAAATTAATGGAATATACATTTCTTATTATGTGTTATTTCTTGTCAATTTGTGTATAAATGCTCATTTTTACATGCTTTACAATGATCATGACATTAGGTGTTAGCCTTTTACAATGCTACACATATCATTGTGTTATTACATCACTTGCATTAGGCTTCATCATCATTGCATTGTGAATTGTTAGAAGTTGATCATACATGTCTAGCACCAATTTTGTAAACTAGGCATCTATCATAATTAATATTGTCAATGAAGAACACAAGATTATACTAAGAGGGGGGTGAACAATATAAGATCACTTTTTATTTTTATTTCCCAATAAATATTATACAATGTATAGATAGAAATATCAATAGCAGTAATTAAATAAATGCACAAATCACCACACATAATAGAGATACCAAATTAATGTGGTTCACCCAATGTGGGCTACTCCACGGAGAAAATATTTTACTAAAAACTTTCTCAATCAATATCTTGGGAATCCTTTCCCTATTACAATATTTATGGATCTCTATCCAAAGGAGACACCAATATCCTAATGAATTTTATGGATATCTATCCACAAGAGACACCAATATCCTAACTCTAATCTAGCTAGTGATCCTCTAGAATACCTTTGCATCCTCTACCCTTATCAAATGGAACTCTATCCACATAATACACCTATCCTCCCTACTCTAGCTAGAGACATCTATCCTCAACTTTGTCATATCCAAATATCTATATCAAATCTATACTAAACACAGTCCTTTGGTATAGCACAAATATATATTTAATCTCTCTCTGGTCTGGCATAAACATGTCCTCAAATCTGTACCAAACTCTATCCTTGAATTTGTACTAAATAGAGTCCTTCAGTCTAGCATAAATCTATCCTCAGTATTTTTCCTCAAGCCTTGAATCAATCTCAAATCAACTCTGTTGGATTTGCCCCAAACCTTAACTCAAGGTTTGAAAAAATCATCAATCAAATTTGCTCATAAGTCTACTTAAAGACTTAACTCAAATCTACCTTGTAAGCTTCCACAAAATATCACACCAATATGTCCACAAGTCCTCTCTAGAACTTGTCCAATCTTCTCAATACGTCCTCACTAGAACTTTTCCAAATTTTCTCTCAATTTGTATTGTAAGCTTTCATAAAATCTTACACAAATATGTTCACAAGTCTTCTCAAATACTTACCTCAAATCTGCTCAACAAGTCCACACTAGAACTTGTTCAATCTCATAGAAACATAAAGAGAATTTTTAGAGACTCAATATGCTCTACACACATCACAATGCTCAATCACTTTCAATCACTCTCTTAGAAACATATAGAGAATTTTTAGAGACTCAATATGCTTCACATTCACTTCAATTCTCAAACACTTTCACTCACTCTTTTATCATAGAAACATATAGAGAATTTTTAGAGACTCAATATGTTTCACACTCATCAACTCTCAACTTTTTTCTCAAATCAATTCAGAATATATAATAATTTGTTTTATAGAACTTGAGCTATCACTTCACACATCCACTTGACTAGGCTCAACCAACTCTACCAAATCAATCACTCAATGAAATAATCCTTACTTACAAACCCTAGTCCAATCATATGAACACTAACTCAAAATATTTCCAATAATACTTATCAACCAATCTCACATAACAATGATACTCATGATCTTTACAAACCCTAGTTCAAGTTCTTCACTCAATAAATCACTTCAACAACAATGCTTATAAACCAATATATTATATAGCTCAACAACTGAATAAGAAAACCTAATTAAGTCCTTTTCACTCCAAACTTATTTTCCAAAAAATAATCAATCAACTCAACTATGGAAGAATGTTCCCATACATTTTTCTTGATGATGAAGGAACCTCAAAATATACCACAACCACAAACAATTTTTTGCCAAGCTTAAGGAAGTTATAAGATGATAAACTCTCTCAAAAGTACAATGCAAATATCAAAACATACATACACCTTATGACTCCATATTTAAGAAAGCATCCATCAACATATACAAAAATAATTGACCAAATACACCTTATAATCTCCCAATTAAAATAATATCCAATACTAGAAATAATGTCAATAAAATCACCTTCTCAAAATAACTCAATGGCAAGAAGTCCTCTCAAAATATAACCAACACTTTAATCTCCAATAAACCAATATGTCATAAATACTTTATTTAAAAATAAATCTAACTCTTTATTCCTCCAATTAACCAAAATAATGATTAATTAAAAACACTTTTTATCTACCCCTTTAAACTACCTAGGACCTTATGTCAAAACCTTAGGCATCACAAAATATATTAAAAAATTTATTACCTTTACCTTGGTGAGATTCGAACTAACGATGCTGCCTCTACCAATGCCCTAGCTGTGTCTCCAACCACCACGTAAGCTAGGTGCTCACCTTGAGATGGAAGAGTACCACATGCTCTATCTTCTCCCTCTTGGAACCTCACCCAAAGAGGATTTGTGCCGCTTCCTTTGGCACCTAACCAAGTCCACTCAAAACCCTAACTAAGTCCACTCAAAAAACTGCTACCAAGATTCAAATGTGGGTCCTCCCACTCACAAGCACCCTAGATCACTCCAACTTGCCACCAGACCACCACGCTAGATGGCTATGAGGGTTAGGGCATGTTTCATCTTATTTATTTTCCAGCGCACTTAAGACAAAACTTTATCTTCTTATTTGCACAAAATCACACGAAACACACAAATCATAGACCTTTGGTAAATAAAAAAAGGGATAAATATTTTTCCACTTAGGCATATGGTTTTTATACCAATATGCCACCACACTTTCAAACGTCGGTGGATTCCTTTTTCTCTTAGACATTGGCGCCTTAATTGTTTAGAATTTAAATATTATAAATTCATATTTAAATCATTTTGGCTTTATTAGGGATTAAATCCTTCTTAGTTTTTACCACTTTCTATAAATAATATTTATTTATAAAGTTTAAATTCAATTTAAATTTAAATATTTTATAAAATAAATATTAAAACTTCCTTGGGCTTTTTAACCTTTCAATTTTTCTCATCCATGGTTTTACTAAAAACCCTCCTACTTATGCTTTCACATAATATTAAAACTATTATGAAGCTCTTTTGTCCTTAATATTTGCATTGTTCCTTTTGACCTTTCAACATAAATGGTAGCTTATTCCTTGACATCATTGACAAATTTGAATCAAAATGTCCAACAATCTCCCTCTTACATTCCAAACATAGCCTGCGTCGGCTATGTTTTCCAAGTGCTTTAATATTTAGTATATATTTGATTTGCAATGGTTTAATTAAAAATCATCTACTATCTTTATTCCTAAATTCATTTGCGTTATTCACATTTGCCTATACGGCGAGGGTGTGCCCACCTCAAGTGGCATTTGATTAATTTTATACTTCTGCTGCATTTCTTATTTACAATCCAATATTCATTCATTCTATCTCAGAAATAGTTGTGTGATCATTGTTCATAAATAGGTGATCTATTTCTGTATTTTCATTGTGAAGAAGGATAGAAATATCCTTCCAAGTGGTATCAGATTCATCGATCGGGCATGGTGCAAACATACCTTGGTCCTGACCTAACAGTTGCGTGCGCATTAATGAAAGACGTAGTTTTCATTACAGTCATATTATTCTTCCAAGCAAGCCGAACGTCTTCACAGAAACCCTAATACTGGGCACTTTGCATGTTTTCAAGCGTATTCCAAACTAAATAATTCTACGCAATCATTTTTTCAATTAACTCCCACACTCTGTGGAGCGATTTCATGATTTACAACAGTAGACGTAACAGACGATACTGAAGCGCTGAAGGCAATACACGCAAGTTTGGTGAAGATAATGTTTTTGCATCACAGTAAATAGACCATTGCTTAACGCAAGAAATTCGGGAGTCAATTAGAGTGAAGGCGAGTCTTTACTGAAGACACAAAGGAAGAAAACTCCATGGTGATTCTTTTAATTCAAACCAATCGCAGGGATCGAGGATTACTAAACAGAGGTGATTAGTATACGAGCCATAAATTTTGGAGTAGCTGGGAACAATTGGATCCACACATGAATCTGAAGGAAAGCTCAACAAACCATTCATGGATCTACCGTGAAAGCACTCCAAAAAATTGTAGATAATTGCTCGCAGGAGGTCGACCAATCAGAGGCAAGGAAAAAATAAATTAGTGGTACATAACCTAAGGTACCAAATTTTTAAATTTTTTTTTTTATTTTTCCGCTCAGTCGTTTATCCCACATATGTTGTGTGGGAATCGTCGTAGGGTTTAAAATCGAATCATCTCCCCTACTTGGCTGTGACTCCGGACAACCATCCCTTGTTCACATATCCTTCTAACGTGTCATCGTTGCACATCTGGTGGTTGAGCCTTGTCATCATTTTACGTCGTGTCCTATTGTGTCAGTTAGCTATCGTGTTCGTGTCTTCCCGTTGCGTTCTCCGTGTGTCAGTTGCATCGTGTCCTATTGCTTCAGTTATCTATCATGTTCATGTCTTCCCGTTGCGTTCTCCATGTCGTGGTAGCTTAGTCGTCCATGTCATTTGTGTCATGTCTATCATTGCGTCTTGTTCATCACCCAGTGTCCTTCGCTTGTCTACTTCGTGTCCCTCTATCATGTCAGTCGTCGTCCTGTTGTGTCAGTTTGTGTCTTGTCGTGTCTGTCGCAGTTTGGTGTCCCTCATGTCACATTGTATCTTGGTCTACGTCGCGTGTCATGTCAATTGTTCGGTCCTTCCTCGTTGTTCGGTCTACATGCATCGTGTCAAATCCCAGTTCGGTTTTTGTATTTCGCAACTCGCTGTCAAAAGTTGTCACTAAAAGTTGTTAAAAAGTTGTCACTAAAAGCTGTCAAAAGTTGTTGTTGTCACTAAAAGCTGTCAAAAGTTGTTGTCAAGGAGGAGCCCAAATCCAAATTCAAATCCGCGTCGCAGTTGGAGCGACAGTTGAAGCGGAACACAAAATTTTTATTTATTTTTTGCTAAATTCAACCAAATTGTCACAAAAATCAAAGCTCAAGGATTACTAAGTAGGAAATTTTGAACAGTGCATGAGTAGAATTTGGATCAAAGGTCCTGACGATCGACTATCAAGCTCAGAGACGACCAATAACAACACAAGAAGACCTCATCGAAGCCTAGGTACAAAAAAAAATTCTCCTTCTCCTTTTCAAATTGGCAGTTATAATCTGCATCATCCAATGGTAGACCCCATGGCTACTAACATTTCCCCAACTCACGACATCATCACATAAGGAGAATCAGGCAACTCTGCCATTAACACTGATGAAGCTCTTCGAGAATTACTAGCTGGTATGGGCCAAATTACTGACACCCTAACTAAACTAGTGAGCACACAAAACCAACCTAATCCCAATACTAATCCCCAAAATCACTCCCATAAACAAAGGAATGAAGAAAATGATGACCAGGATGAAGATTGGGAGCAGCGAAGAGGCAATTCGGATAATTATAGGGATCGCTATCATAGACAGCGGTATAACCAAGATCAGAAAAGGGATATGGGTTATCACCAACCGAGAGGTCCTAATAATTTTCCACACATTGATATGCCCACTTTTGAGGGTCATGATCCTTGTGGTTGGATAGCCAAAATGGAAGGCATTCTCGACTTATACCAAATTAAGGATGTTGATAATTGCTACATCAAAATTAGGCACTAAGGCTTACCAATGGTTTGTATGGCTTAAACGCGAGAAAGGAGCTACTCTTTGTTGGAAGAATTTCACTACCTATTTTTTAGAAATATTTGATGAAGGAGTTACATCATCATACACAGTAAGATTGTTATCTCTTAAGAAAGAAATATCAGTTAGTGAGTTCGTCTCCGAATTCACCAGTTTTCTATCGTATGCATTACACCTCAGTCCAGAAACAGTGGTAGGAGCTTTTCGCAATGGTTTGAAAGAAAATTTTAAGGTGGAGGTGGACCTTCAAAATCCAACCTCGTTGAACGATTGCATAAGAATAGCCAAGCTAGCTGAGAAGAGAATTCAGTTGTCTACACAACATGAAACTTATAATCATCCTTCGTATGGCAACAACTCTTTTCATAGAAATGATCAACCATCAAGATACTTCTGCTATAAATGTCGCAATCACCATCCCAGAGAACAGGAATGTGCAAAAAAACAAAACTTTCATATTGAATGCACTCAATATGAAGGAGAAGAAGAAGAAACATACCACCAGGAAGAACCTGTTCAAGAAGAACTATCAATTGTTCTAGAAGAGAAGGAAGAGGATACAATGGCTATTTCAGTGCATGCCCTCATGGGGTTAACAACCCACCATACAATCAAGGTACCAGGATTTCTCCGCCAGAAAAAGGTAAATGTGCTAATTGATTCAGGCAGTACCCACAATTTTATCGACATCAAAATAGCAAAAGCTTTAAATTTATTCATTAATTCGTCCAACAAAGACAAATTCTAGGTTCTAGTAGCCAACGGGGTGAATGCTCAATGTATTGGGCAAACATCTAAAGTTTCCATTAAAATGGGAACTTATACTTGGTATGGATCTCTCTTCATAATGAATTTAGGGAACTCTGATGTCATTTTGGGAGTAGAGTGGTTGGAAACACTAGACACGGTTAGCTTCAATTTCAAAAAATTATTTGTGGAATGGAAGGAAAACGGACAGGTCATTCACTTACAAGGCATTACTACTCCTCCATCATAGATTATGAGCTCTCATAGTATGGAGAAAACATTACAAAAGGTTGGATAAGAATTCATAGATCAAATTAATTGTTTGACAAAGCAATCTTGAGCAACTTCGGGTATTTCTGTTCCAGATTTATGGGAAATCGTAGCACATTACACAAAGGTCTTCCATGAACCAACGGGACTACCTTCCCAAATATCACATGACCATGCCAAGGTGATCAGCCAAAAAAGTGAACTCTCAGTCCGAATTACCAATACTAGATACAGAAGGGCGTATATATCTCTAGCCGAAAGCAATTCTACAAAGTAGAACACGCATACGGAGCTCTCGTCACATCCAAGAATTTCTCATCAAATGGCAGGGCCTACCAGATGAAGCTGCAACCTGGGAACCTAAAAATATTTTCTAGACATTTCCAGCTTTGAGGACAAAGCTTTTCGATGAGGGGAGTCATGTTACATTCCAAACATAGCTTGCGTCGGCTATGTTTTCCAAGTGCTTTAATATTTAGTATATATTTAATTTGCAATGGTTTAATTAAAAATCATCTACTATCTTTATTCCTAAATTCATTTGTATTATTCACATTTGCCTATACGGCGAGGGTGTGCCCACCTCAAGTGGCGTTTGATTAATTTTATACTTCCGCTGCATTTCTTATTTACAATCCAATATTCATTCATTCTGTCTCAAAAATAGTGGTGTGATCATTGTTCGTAAATAGTTGATCTATTTCTGTATTTTCATTGTGAAGAAGGATAGAAATATTCTTCCACTCCCCCTTTGTCATTTATGGTAACCCAAATTATTTTTACCAAAAACTTAACCTTTTCTTTGTTCTAATCCCCCTAGAACATTGCTCCCCATGTCTCAATGCTCTCTTCAAATCTCTCCTATTTACTCAAATACTAAATCTCTCCCCCTTTGAAATCAATGGCAAAGGGTAACATTTGGGGCTCAGTTATAATAATAAGTCTCATAGCTTATCCCCTCCTCCACCTCCTCTTGAGGTGGTTAATTCTGATGTGGGCTTATTTCTACTCCCATAAAGCATTGGTATTTACCTTTGTCTTCTTTTCTTCTTATCTAATCCTTCTGATTAGTTTAACTGTTCCTTTGCATGTCCATGCTCATGTTCCTTTCCATGTACATATTTATGTTCATGTTCCTATTTCTATTCTTGTTCATGTTTATATCCATGTTCCTATTCCTATTCCTGTTCATATCCATATCCCTTTTCCTATTTCTATTCTTGTTCTTGTTCATACTTGATTCTAGAATGTCTACTTAACACCAATTTGCTGTGTATCCATAACTATTGCACTTATAGCACTTAATGATATTATTCCTTGGAGGTGCAAATGTGTTAGGAATTCTCCTAGTGAAGCCATATCATTTTCTGTCATGAACCTTGTAATTCATTGCCTTGTGACCAAACTGATTACATGAGTAGCAATACCCATGAAAAAGTTGTTTGTTCCCATATTCATATGTTTCATGTGTCCTACACTATGAAGCCATGTGCCCAAACCTGTGACATGAAAAACATATTCCATTTAAGTTTCCTTGTCTTGACCTCATTGGTCTCTTAGTATCTCTTAACGTATTATGATTGTTGTTCCATCTGTTTCTCCTTTGTGCATTGTTCATGTCCTTGTTGAAATTTTTGTTATCCAACTCATCCTCAAATGTATCACTTTCTATTACACTGTCTTTTGATGAAGTTTCTTCTTCTAAGGTTTCTTCTCCTTCAGAACTTGAGGTTGATTTCTCTTCTTGTTTCTTTTGATATTGTACAAAACCAAGACCTATTTTGTTTGTTGAAATTCTTTGTACCTTGATCATATTATCCACAATATTTGAGCTCTTTCCAAAATTTTTTAGCTTACTCTTGGACTTTTCTAAATCTTCCCTTAGTAGGACTACTTTTTCTAACATTTCATATTCTAAGACCTTTAATTATAACTTATCCTTGAACTTATTTGTCTTAGCCTTTGATTTGTCCAGATACTCTATAATAATTCTTCTCTCTTCATCACATTCTTGAAACTAAAACTCAAGTTTAGAGTTTTACTTTATTAACTTATTTACTATTTCAAAAGCATAAATAAGTTCTCCCTTGAGATCATATCCTTCTTTATATGATTATTTCTCTATTTTTTTACCTTTTTCTACATATTTTATTTTTACTTATCTTCTGTAGGATCACCTTCTTCTTCTTCTAGTGCCAATAGAATATTCTCTTCTAGTCATTCAAGTGTATCTTCATATTCATCATCACTAAAACTATAACCATTCCTTGTAAAACTATCTTCAAGATGTCCAAAGTTACCACATCTAAAACACTTGAGAATTATTGGTGACCTTTTATTGACCCCTTTTTAGTCAATCATAAATAGGACTTCATCTTTATCATTATCTAAGAAACTATTATCACTATCACTTGAGTACTTACTTGCCTTGTCTGCATAGCAACTCCTCTTTTGCCTTTGAAATAACTTATTTCCTTGTCTGCTTTGTCCATCCTTGCTTTTATTTTGGTGCTGGTATATTTTTGATTGCCTACTCCTGTGATCATTTTCTTCATAATTATTATTTTTAGCTTCTTGAAATTCATTTGCATAGTGACCATACTTTCCTCAATTGAAACATTTAACAGATTTTGTATATTTAAATCTTCTTGAATCCTTATTACTTATACCATAATTTGCTTCTTCATCATTAGATGACTCATTGCTTGATTATGACTTCTTACCATTTGTATTCTTGATTTATTTGAAGGTTGATTCCTTCTAGGGATTAGGTTCTTTTGATATTAACTCAAAAGTTGTAAGAATACCATGCAACATATCTCTTGTCAAAGAATCACCATCCTTTGATTATTCTATAGTATATATCTTTTCACTAAATATTTTTGGAAGATATCTTAAGAACTTATCACAAACATCTAATTCTTCAACCTTAAGTCCAAGTCCTTGCATAGCATTAACAACCTCATCGACTCGAAGTAGATAAGTACTAATATTTTCCTCATCCTTCATTCTTAACTCTTCAAATTGTCCTTTGATATTTCGTATCTTTGCTTTCTTGACACCTCTATCTCCTTCATATATACTTTTCAACTTATCCCACATTTATTTTGCATATTGATAATGCATAAATTTTATGGACTTTGTTCTATGCAAACCTCTCAAAATTGCATTCATTGATTTTGAATTGTAATGTTGTCGAATCTTACCTTTCTTATTTGTAGGTGGATCAACTGGTTTTATGTATCCATTTTCAACTACTTTCCAAATTTCATCACCAAGTGCTATTAGGTAAATATTCATTCACATACTCCAATATATAATCACTTCCATAAAATACCATTACTGAATTATCTGATGATCCATTCTTAGAATCCATTGTGTTCTTGTAAGATTTTACTTCAAGTTGTTAAACTCTTTATAAGGAACCATCTCTGATACCAATTGAAGAACACAAGCTTATACTGAGATGGGGGGGTGAACAGTATAAGACCACTTTTTACTTTTTTTCCCAATAAATAGTATGCAATGTATAGATAGTAATATCAATAGCAATAATAAAAGTAATACATAAATCACAACACACAATAGAGACACCAAATTTACATGGTTCACCCAATGTGGGCTACTCCACGAATAAAATATTTTACTAAAAACTTTCTCAATCAATCTCTTGGGAATACTTTCTCTATTACAATGTTTATGGATCTCTATCCAAAGGAGACACCAATCCCCTAATTAATTTTATGGATCTGTATCCACAAGAGACACCAATATCCTAACTCTACTCTAGCCGATGATCCTCTAGAAGACCTCTACCTCCTCTACCCTTATCAAATGGAACTCTATCCATATAAGAAACCTATCCTCCTTGCTCTGGCTAGAGACCTCTATCCTCAACTCTATCACCTCCAAATCCCTGTCTCAAATCTGTACGAAACACATTCCTTCGATCTAGCACAAATCTATCTTTAATATCTATATTTGGTCTAGCAAAAACATATCCTTAAATCTGCACCAAAATCTGTTCTTGAATATATACTAAACACAGTCCTTAAGTCTAGCACAAATCTATCCTCAATCTCTATCCTCAAGCCTTAACTCAAATCTTGACTCAATATCAAATCAACTCTATTGGATATGCCCCAAACCTTAACTTAAGGTTTGAAAAAATCATCAATCAAATCTACTCATAAGTCTACTTAAAAACTTGACTCAAATTTGCCTTGTAAGCTTCCATAAAAACTCACACCAATCTATCCACAAGTCCTCTCTAGAACTTGTCCAATCTGCTCAATAAGTCCTCACTAGAACTTACCCAAATCTTCTCTCAATCTGTATTGTAAGCTTTCACAAAATCTTACACAAATTCTATCCACAAGTCTTCTCAAATACTTACCTCAAATTTTATCAACAATTCCACACTATAACTTGTCCAATATCATAGAAACATAAAGAGAATTGTTAGAGACTCAATATGCTCTACACACATCACAATGCTCAATCACTTTCAATCACTCTCTTAGAAACATATAGAGAATTGTTAGAGACTCAATATGCTTCACATTCACTTCAATGCTCAAACACTTTCACTCACTCTTTTATCATAGAAACATATAGAGAATTTTTAGAGACTCAATATGTTTCACACTCATCAACTCTCAACCTTTTTCTCAAATCAATTTAGAATATAGAATAATTTGTTTTATAGAACTTGAGCTATCGCTTCACACATCCACTTGACTAGGCTCAACCAACTTTACTCAACCAATTACTCAATAAAATAGTCCTTGCTTACAAACCCTAGTCTAAGCATATGAACACTCACTCAAAATGTTTCCAACAATACTTATCAACCAATATCACATAACAATGATACTCATGATCTTTGCAAACCCTAGTTCAAGTTATTCACTCAATAAATAACTTCAACAACAATTCTTATAAACCAATATCTCATATAGCTCAACAACTCAATAAGGAGACCTAATTAAGTCCTTTTCACTCCAAACTTATTTTCCAAAAAATAATCAATCAACTCAAATATGGAAGAATGTTTCCATACATTTTTCTTGATAATGAAGGAACCTCAAAAATCTGCCACAACCACAAACACTTCTTTGCCAAGCTTAAGGAAGCTATAAGATGATAAACTCTCAAAAGTACAATGCAAATATCAAAACATACATACACATTATCACTCCATATTTAAGAAAGCATTCATCAAAATATAATTGATCAAATACACCTTATAATATCTGAGTTAAAATAATATTCAATACCAGAAACAATGTCAATAAAATCACCTTATCAAAATAACTCAATGGCAAGAAGTCCTCTCAAAATCTAAACAACACTTTAATCTCCAATAAACCAATGTCATAAATACTTTATTTTAAAATAAATCTAACTCCTTATTCCTCCAATTAACCAAAATAATGATTAATTAAAAACACTTTTTATCTACTACTTTTAACTCCCTAGGACCTTATGTCAAAACCTTAGGCATCACAAAATATATTAAAAAATTTACTACCTTTGCCTTGGTGAGATTTGAACTCACGACGTCGCATCTACCAATGCCCTAGTCATGGCTCCAACCACCGCGTGAGCTAGGCACTCACCTTGGGAGGTAAGAGCACCACGTGCTCTATCTTCTCCCTCTTGGCACCTCACCCAAAAAGGATTTGCACCGCTTCCTTTGGCACCTAACCAAGTCCACTCAAAATGCTGACCAAGTCCACTCAAAATGTTGCCTACCAAGATTCAAAAATGGGTCCTCCTACTCACAAGCACCTTAGATCACTCCAAATTGCCACCAGACCATCACTTTGGATGGCTATGAGGGTTAGGGTATCTTTCGTCTTATTTATTTGCTAATGCACTTAAGACAAAACTTTGTCTTCTTCCTTGTGTGTAATTGCATGAAACACACAACTCGTAGACGTTTGGTCAATCAAACAAGGGATAAATATTTTACCACTTAGGCATATGGTTTTTATAAAAATATGCCACCACACTTTCAAACATCGAAGAATTCCTTTTTCTCTTAGACATCAATGCCTTAAATAATTAATTTATAAATTATTTAAATTATTTAGAATTTAAGTATTATAAATTCATATTTAAATCCTTTTGGATTTCTTAAGGATTAAAGACTTCTTAGGTTTTACCACTTTGTCTAAATAATATTTATTTATAAAATTTAAATTCAATTTGAATTTAAATATTTTATAAAATAAATATTAAAACTTCCTTAGGCTTGTTAACACCTTTTATTTTTTCTCATCCATGGTTTTAATAAAAACCCTCCTACTTATGCTTCCACATAATATCAAAAATATTATGAAGCTATTTTGCCATTAACCTTTGCATTGTTCCTTTTGACATTTTGACATCAATAGTATATTATTCCTTGAAATCAATGACAACTTCGTTCCTTGACATCAATGACAACTTTGACTCAAAATTTCCAACAATCTCCCCCTTTGTCATTGATGGTAATCTAAATTATTTTTACCAAAAACTTAACATTATATTTATTCTGATCCCCCATGGGAAATTGCTTCCCCTGGCTCCATGCTCTCTTCAAATCTCTCCCCTTTTGACATCAATGTCAAAGGGTCACCTTTGGGGCTCGGGGCTAAGAATGAGTCTCTTATCTTAGCCCCTCCCCCACCTCCTCTTGAGGTGGTTAATTTTGGGGTGGGAGTATTTCTACTCCTAGCAAGCACTGGTATTTACCTTTGTCTTCTTTTCTTCTTATCTGATCCTTTTGATTCTTTTGACTATTCCTTTCCATATCCATGTTTTTTTCCTGTTCATGTCCATATTCTTGTTCCTGTTCCTGTTCCTATTCCTATTCCTATTCCTACTCTTGTTCATATTTATATCCATGTTCCTATTCCTATTCCTATTCATAGCCATATCTCTTTTCTTGTTCTTGTTCTTGTTCCTGTTCATACTTGATTTTGGAATGTCTGCTTTACACCACTTTGCTATGTGTCCATCATTATTGCACTTATAACACTTAATGTTATTATTCCTTGGAGGTGCAAATGTCTTAGGATTTCTCCTAGTGAAGCCATATCCTTTTCTATCATGAACCTTTAAATTCATTGCCTTGTGACCAAACTGATTACATGAGTAGAAATACCCATGGAAAAGTTATATGTTCCCATATTCCTATCTTTCATGTGTCCTACACTGTGAAGCCATATGCCCAAACCTATGATATGAAAAACATATTCCATTGAAGTTTCTTTATCTTGACCTCATTGATCTCTTAGTCTCTCTTAACCTATTATGATTTTTGTTCCATCTATTTTTTCTTTGTGTATTGTTCCTATCCTTGTTGAAATTTTTGTTGTCCAACTCATCCTCATATGTCTCACTTTCTCTTACACTATCTTCTTTTGAAGTTTCTTCTTCTAAAGTTTCTTCTCCTTCAGAACTTGAGGTTGACTTCTCTTCTTGTTTCTTTTGAGCCTATTCAAAACCAAGACTTGTTTTATTTGTTGACCTTCTTTATACCTTGATCATCTTATCCATAATATTTTAGCTCTTTCCAAACTTTTTAGATTACTCTTGGACTTTTATAAATATTACCTTAGTAGGGCTACTTCTTGTTCTAACATTTCACATTATAATACCTTTACTTATAACTTATCCTTTAACTTCTTTGTCTTAGCCTTTGATTTGTCTATATCCTCTATAAGCATTTTTATCTCTTCATCACATTCTTGAAATTGAAACTCAAGTTTAGAGTTTTGCTTTCTTACCTTCTTTACTATTTCAAGAGCATAAATAAGTTCTCCCTTAAGATCATATCCTTATTTATATGATTCTTCCTCTATTTGTTTACATTTTTCTACATCTTCATTTTATTTTGACTTATCTTATGTAGGATCACCTTCTTATTTTTCTAGTGCCATTAGAATATTCTCTTTTGGTCCTTCAAGTGTATCTTCATATCACTATAACTGAAACTATAACCATTCCTTGTATAACTATCTTCAAGATGTCCAAAGTTACCACATCTAAAACACTTGAGAATTATTGGTGACCTTTTATTGACCTCTTTTTTTTCAATCATAAATAAGACTTCATCTTTATCATTATCTGAGAAACTATTATCACTATCACTTGAGTACTTACTTGCCTTGTCTGCATAGTAGCTCCTATTTTACCTTTGAAAGAACTTATTTCCTTGTCTGCTTTGTCCATCCTTACTTTTATTTTGGTGCCGGTATCTTTATGATTCCCTGCTCCTATGATTATTTTCTTCATAATTATTATTTTTAGCTTCTTGACAGTCAGTTACATAGTGACGATACTTTCCATAATTGAAACATTTAACATATTTTGTATCTTTAAATATTCTTGAATCCTTATTCCTTCTGCCATAATTTATTTCTTCGTCTCTAGATGACTCATTACTTGATTTTGACTTTCTAGCCTTTTTCTTCTTTATTTATTTTAAGGTTGCTTCCTTCTAGGGATTAGGTTCTTTTGTTCTTAACTCAAAAGTTGTAAGAATACCAAGCAACATATCTCTTTTCAAAGAATCACCATCCTTTGATTATTCTATAGTAGAATTTTTTTCACTAAATATTTTTGGAAGATATCTTAAGACCTTATCACAAACATCCGATTCTTCAACCTTAAGTCCAAGTCCTTGCATAGCATTAACAACCTCATCGACTCGAAGTATATAAGTACTAATGTTTCCCTTATCATTCTTAACTCTACAAATTGTCCTTTGAGATTTTGTATATTTGCTTTCTTGACACCTTTATATCCTTCATATATACTTTGCAACTTATCCAAATTCCTTTTGCATCTTGACAATGCATAACTTTTATGTACTCCATTCTATACAAACCTCTCAAAATTGCATTCATGGTTTTTGAATTGTAATACTGTCAAATTTTACCTTCCTTATTTTTAGGTGGATCAACTGGTGGTATGTGTCCATTTTCAACTGCTTCTCAAATTTCATTGCCAAGTGCCATTAGGTAAATCTTCATTCTCATACTCCAATATATATAATTACTTCTATAAAATACCGATGTTAAATTATATGATGATCCATTCTTAGAATCCATTATGTTCTTGTCAGCTTTTCCTTCAAGCTGTTAAACTCTTCAGAAAGAACCAACTCTAATACCAATTGAATAACATAAGATTATACTAATATGGGGGGTGAATAGTATAAGACCACTTTTTACTTTTCTTTCCCAATAAATATTATGCAATGTATAGATATAAATATCAATAGCAGTACTCAAAGCAATGCACAAATCACCACACACAACAAAGACACCAAATTTACATGGTTCACCCAATGTGGGCTACTCCACAAAGAAAATATTTACTAAAAAATTTCTCAATCAATCTCTTGGAAATCCTTTCCCTATTACAATATTTATGGATATCTATCCAAAGGAGACACCAATCCCCTAATGAATTTTATGGATCTCTATCCATAGGAGACACTAATATCCTAACTCTTCTCTAGACGGTGATCCTCTAGAATACCTCTACCTCCTCTGCCCTTAGCAAATGGAACTCTATCCATAGAAGAAACCTATCCTCTCTACTCTAGCTAGAGACATCTATCCTCAATTTTATCACCTCCAAAGCTCTATCTCAAATCTGTACTAAAAACATTCCTTCGGTCTAGTACAAATCTATATTTAAGCTGTCTCTTGTCTGGCACAAACTTATCCTCAACTCTACACAAAATTCTATCCTTGAATATGTACTAAACACAGTCCTTTAGTCTAGCATAAATTTATCCTTAATATTTGTCCTCAAGCCTTAACTCAAAGCTTGACTCAATCTCAAATCAACTTTGTTGGATCTTCCCCAAACCTTAACTCAAGGTTTGAACAAATCATCAATCAACTCTTCTCACAAGTCTACTCAAAGACTTGACTCAAATATTCCTTGTAAGCTTCCACAAAAGCTCACACCAATCTGTCCATAAGTCCTCTCTAGAAATTTTCCAATATACTCAATAAGTACTCACTAAAACTTATCCAAATATGCCCTAAATCTATATTTTAAGCTTTCACAAAATCTTACACAAATATTTCCACAAGTCTTATCAAAGACTTACCTCAAATTTGCTCAACAAGTCCACACTAGAACTTGTCTAATCTCATAGAAACATAAAGAGAATTTTTAGGGACTCAATATGTTCTACACACATCACAATGCTCAATTGCTTTCAATCATTGTCTTAGAAACATATAGAGAATTGTTAGAAACTCAATATGCTTCACATTCACTTCAATAATCAAAACACTTTTACTCACTCTTTTATCATAGAAACATATAGAGAATTTTTCTCAATATGTTTCACACTCGTCAACTCTCAACCTTCTTCTCATATCAATTCTGAATATATAATAATATTTTTTATAGAACTTGAGCTATCACTTCACACATCCACTTTAATAGGCTCAACCAAATCTATTCAACCAATCACTCAATGAAACAATCCTTTCTTACAAACCCTAGTCCAAGCATATCTACACTCACTCAAAATTTTTCCAACAATACTTATCAACCAATATCACATAACAATGATACTCATGATCTTTGCAAATCCTATTTCAAGTTCTTAACTCTATCAATCACTTAAAAAACAATGCTTATAAACCAATCTCTCATATAACTCAACAACTCAATAAGGAAACCTAATTAATTTATTTTCACTCCAAACTTGTTTTCTAGAAAATAATCAATCAACTCAACTATGGAAGAATGTGCCCATACATTTTTCTTGATGATGAAGGAACCTCAAAAATCTGCCACAACCACAAACACTTATTTTCCAAGCTTAAGGAAGTTATAAGATGATAAAATCTCTCAAAAATACAATGCAAATATCAAAATATGCATATGTAGATACCTAAAACATGTCATGCTTAGGGGAGCTGCTCACATATACACATTCATAAGATTAAATGACATAATATTAGACTTTCCAAGCATCAATAGTGGTTCTCACCACTCATTTGGGGCCATTTTGATCCATCCAAGCCTAGCCGCTCAAGCCAAGAGTAGCCAGATCTTAACCACTCAAGACTAGAGTGGCCAGACCTTAGCCATTGCAGACAATAATAGCCAAATCTTAGTCACTGTAAATGATAGTGACTAAGCCATAAGAAGCAGTTTTTCCAACAAACAGGCCTAATCACGGGTGGAAATGATAGTATGCATGCAATAAAGATGAGCGGGAGTAACCTTGCATCCCTTTTCATGACTAGTTCACATAGGAGACTTGATTTTGCATTTAGACTTGAGTTAACTGACCTCAAAACATAGAAAAGATAAGAAGCTTCTCATGCTAACTTACACTACACATGAGAAATTCATTCCTACGGCTTGGAAATAGACCTAGGGTTTCACACTATAAAAGGTGCAAGCATAAGAGCACCAAAAAGGGAGGGAGACAGCTTTTATCAGAGAATTAATATTTTATCAATTTTAGTCATTAAGGAGAGCTCTCAAGACTTGGGGAGTTCCCTTGAATATCACGAGTATGGTGAATCCCTAATGGATCTAAGAGCATAGAAACCATTGATTCAACATCGAATACAATCTTTGGTCCAAATATTTGGACCAAAGAGAACGAGAATCACTTTAGTGGTCATTGTCTTGGATAGTGGCCCGTAGGCTTAGCTTAGGGTTTTAGACATTAGATTCATTATTTTAGCATAGCATCATTTCATTAGTTTGTATCCATAGCATTAGTCTAATTTGCATTTGCTTTCATTTGTTATATTCAGTACTAACAACCTCATCCGAGGAGGCATTCTCGAACATCTAAGCATGTGTTGTTTCATTGCTTACAGGGCCACAGGTTCATCGGACATAATCTGCAACATACAAGAGCAAAAGGGATACCTCTAGGAAACAAACCTAGAGAAGGAGACATCTATAAGCCCTCATACATTTTCGTGTGCAAAACCAGGAAGCTTTTTGAAAGTGCACCACCTCTTTGTGAAAGGGGCATTCTTTGCCTATTTGTAACCTCATTGTATCGAAATGGGTATCCCTAAGAGGGACCGACATGTAACCAAGTTTCAATACAAATAAAGAGATCTATATTTGTTATTTTTGTGTTATATGCTTTTCATTGTCTTCCATTTCATCTTGGGTTTTTAATAACATTGCAAGTAGAGTAAAGCGATACGTGCATCCTGGGGTCGCTACAGATGGCGATCATAGTGGGACCTCCATTGATTTTTTATTTGTTGCTGGAATACTAACTTAGTTTTCTATGCATGTCTAGCCACTATAAGCTACAATGGCTATAAATTAACCGCTCTAAGCTATAGCAGCCAATAGAGCTTTAGCCACTCTGAACTACAATGGCCAAGAACCAGCCACTCTGGTCAATAATAGCCAAAAATGGAGTGCAACAGAGGTCAAAACACTGACTCTCTAAGTTGGATCAAAGGTTGGTATAACTTATCTGATATTTTATAGCTTTCTATCTACTTCGGTGTGTCTAAAATAGAGAACTTAAAACACATTTATGTTTGGAAATTGAAAGAATAAAAGGATAAAGAATTAAGCATTTCACATATTTGAGATCTTCTTTTAAATTTTCCACTGGGTGTTGCTAGGAACAGTGGCTTATGCCTAAAAATTTCACCCTAGAATCCAATGTTCTAGACATTGTATGTTGTTTGCTTGCTTTGAGGCCCTACTAGAGGCCATAGATGCACAAAATAAAGTGTGCTCATGCAAATAATAGTAGTTCATGCATATTTTTGAATATTGAAATGTATTTTTGCACTTAGGCATATAGGAAAGATTCATTGATGCTATATGATGAACTTTATGTTATGCAAGCTTAAAATGAAAACCACACACACATGTCTCATTTAAACATTGGGGAGTTGGATTTCATCACCAACCCTCAATTCAGTCCAGTGACATTGGAATTCATCTCCTTCCATCGCTTTGCCCCCTAGAGCTTCCTAAAAATGGATTGAGAAACTTATTTATAGTGATACTAAGTTACTTGTGCTCAAACTATCTACCACTATTGGAACAATCATTGGTTCAGAGTGGAAGAGCTAGGCGAACCCCCCATTGGGTCTTCATTGGTGTACCTTAGCTTCTTTTGAAAACATCATGTTTGGCATAGGTGTACTTGATTGTCACTAAGGATAAGTCTTATCATTCTTAATCCAAGAACAAGAGCAATAAATCAAAAGAACAACACATCAAAACACACCAAATAGTTTAGGGCACACTTAAATCAATAATCAAGATAAATAGTTGGTTGGTATTGTGTGGTTATTCTTAAATTGTAACTCAAAATATCAATTCATAAACAACATGGTCAAAATAAGAAGTAAGCACCCTCGATCTGATACCAAGTGAGATACTGAAGCAACTCATACCCATAGGTGGAGTCGTAGTAACATTAAACGACCCACCCATAATACATTAAGACATAGCTCCACAAGCCTAAGGGGTGATAATTCAACCCTTGGGGGATATCCTCAAGAAACCCCAAGTAAGGAACCACATCATGGAACAAAGTCACATAAACAAAAAGAGGCTTCACAGCCATCCTCATCAAGGAGACATGAGGAAACCTCAAGGGCCTCCTCCAAATACATAGAAACATCTCAAATACATGAGAAAGGTTCAAGGGCTTCCTCCTCACATGTACATAAGGAAGGTTCTAAAACTTATTCTTCACATAGGAATTATGAGACTACTAAATCTCCATCCACATAGATAAAACATGTCATAAATCCCTCTTCATCAATAAGGCACGCAATAGTCACAACACCCCAAGATTCACAAGAAACATATGAAACAGGTCTGCTAACTAAAGGCCAAGAAACTAGAGCTACATCTAGCCATGGGAATAAAATAGAAGAAACCCTTCATGCAAAATGAAAGGTTCCCATAGATTATGACCTCATAGGAGTGAATGGTACCCCATGGGACCAACCATGGAAAATAAGACAGCTAGATGGTTTGGATCGATTTCCTACATGACCAAATCAAAGAATTATAGCTACTAGGAACTTTGCATCTAGAAGCTCACAAAATATGACTTCTAAACACATATCTTAGTCTAGGGGTACCTCAGAGTGACCCCGTAGTAAATGCTCAGAATCTGATCATCAGGATACTCAATAGTACACTAAAAAAGTCACATGATATAGCAAGAGTATAGGTACAACAAAAACCTCCTTGAGGAATTTATGAGTCAAGATAATAAGAATAAAGTCAGATAAACATGAGTCATCTATAATAGTGCAAACTAACCGAATGAGGTGGTTAGAAAATGCATTACGTAAGGAGCGAGAGCTAGTGGAAGCTCTCAAATAGGATAAAAAAGAGAAAGAATCTTGCACCAACATGAGCAACACTTAAGAGAACAGGCTAAGCAGCTAGCTCTTAAAAATTTACAGACAAATGGTGGTGATCACCAAAGAATTGTTAGTCTTACAATGGCACTGAGAGGGGGGGTGAATCAGTGTAGCTATTTCAAACTTAAAAAACTTAACTCTTAAATCTGAAGCAATGAAAACTTAAAACTAGATGAAGAAAATATCACATGAGAGCATCACATAACACAAGATGTAATGAGGTTCACTAGTTTTGGCTACTCCTCAAAAATAGACTGCTTGGACACCCATCCAAATCTAGCCTTTGCAAAGCACCAACTTTACAAACAATTTACTAGAACCCACTGGAAGGAGCACCAACCCCTAATTTATCTGCACCAACAGAAAGGAGCACCAACCCCTAATTTACCAGCATCGACTGGAAGGAACACCAACCCCTAATTTATCTGCACCAACAAAAAGGAGCACCAACCCCTGATTCCAAGCACCAACTCATAATTCTATTTTGAATCTTTTTGACATAAAAATGCCTTCGCTTTTACAAGACCCTCTCTAGTCTATTGCTCATTCAATCTCTATTTCAATTCATGAAACACACCCACTCCAACTATTCTGCTTACCACACTCTAACAGTCCTTTCTTACGGCTCACTCTTACTACAATCTTATAGCTCCTGTGTTCAGCTCTCTCTTCTCACTTATAGCTCTCTTACAGCCTGCAACACTATCTCACTATCCGGCGGCTCTTTTCACATCTCAGCAATGCTCTCTCTATTATATTTTTATAGTACTTTCCCCCTATTCTTCAACACGCTGCTCTCTCTTCCCACACGGAGCTCAACCTAACTACTTCATGCAAATCTCCTTTTATAACGATGTTTTGTTTCTATTCTTGACTTCCATATTCGTGCATGCAGCCTATTAAAATTCCCTTCTGCCACTTGTCAACTGTAACTGATTCTTTATGTAACTCCTTTTGTATATATAGAGTGGGCATTTCGTCGAACACGTTACATGCAATATATACCTCTACCATGACTGTTCGTCTTCTTGGTCATAACTGTTCGTATTATTTTTTGTGCATGCATGCATTTTTCAATTCTATTTATGTGACTATTCGATTTCTTGTCCTTCGACTGTTCTTTAAAAAGTTGCATGATTTCTATCTGTAACTGCCGCACTAACTTCAGTTAACTCTACTTATTTTTACTGCCTGATTTTCCTCTGCAACTGCCCCTGTAACTATCATTCTACTTTCAGTTGACTATTAGTAAGTGTGCTGTAGCAACCCATCACAAAATCATGACACTTCTATTTCTTTGCACTCTTCTTGCCTTCTACCCATGAAAATAAGACATGTCATGAAATCGTGACACTTACGCCTCCTCGCTACTCTTCTTGGCTTCAACTAGCAAAAACGGAACATGTCATGAAATCGCGACATCTTTCTCTTTTGTACACTATTCTTTGCAAACCCCAGCAAAAACCTGACATGTCGCAAAATCGTGACACATTCGCTGCCATGTGCCTTCTTCTACCTTTTGCCCGTGAAAATGAAACATGTCGCGAAATCGTGACACTTTCGTTGCCTTGTGCCTTTTTTTTCTTTGGCCCGTGAAAATGAAACATGTCGTGAAATTGTGACTCAATTGCCTCCGTACAGTCTCTCTCCTCTTCGGGTCATGAAAACCCGACATGTCACAAAATCATGACACATGCGCTGCCTTGCACTCTATCTCTTCTTCGGGTCATGAAAACCTGACATGTCACAAAATCGCAACACTTTTTCTCCTTGGTGCTTCTTCTTCAAACCTGTCATGAATTAGCAACACTTTTTCTCCTTGAGCTCTTCTCTGTGAACCTGTCATGAAATCGTGACACTTTTTCTCCTTGAGCTCTTCTCTGTGAACCTATCACGAAATCGTGACACTTTTTCTCCTTGAGCTCTTCTCTGTGAACCTGTTGCAAAATTGTGACACTTTTTCTCCTTGAGCTCTTCTCTGTGAACCTATCATGAAATTGCGACACTTTTTCTTCTTGAGCTCTTATCTATGAACCTATCACAAAATTGCGACACTTTTTCTCCTTGAGCTCTTCTTCTTTGAACCTGTCATGAAATCGTGATAGTTTTCTTTTCCTGTGCCTTCTCTCCAAACATGTCACGAAATCGTGACAGTTTTCTTTGCTTGCACCTTCTTTCAAAACATGTCACAAAATCATGACAGTTTTCTTACTTGCCTTCTTTGCTTCCAACATGTCATGAAATCGTGACAATTTTTCCACTTGGCTTCTTTGCCTCCAACATGTCCCGAAATCATGACAGTTTTCCTTATGCCTTCTCTCTCCTTAACCATGTCATGAAATCACAACAATTTTGCTTGCACCTTCTCTCTCCTCGTCCATGTCACGAAATCATGACAATTTTGCTTGTGCCTTCTCTCTCCTTGTCCATGTCGTGAAATCATGACAATTTTGCTTGCGCCTTCTCTCTCCTCATCCATGTCGCGAAATCATGACAATTTTTCTTGCACCTTCTCTCTCCTCGACCATGTCATGAAATCATGACAATTTTGCTTGTGCCTTCTCTCTCCTCGTCCATGTCACGAAATCATGACAATTTTGCTTGCACCTTCTCTCTCCTCGGCCATGTCATGAAATCGTGACAATTTTTCTTGCACCTTCTCTCTCCTCGACCATGTCATGAAATCATGACAATTTTGCTTGCGCCTTCTCTCTCCTCAGCCATGTCGTGAAATCATGACAATTTTGCTTGTGCCTTCTCTCTCCTCGACCATGTCGCGAAATCGTGACATAAAACATGTCGTGATATCGTGATAGTTTTCTTACTTCTATTTTTTTTTTATTCTGAGAATCTGGGCCACTTCTGTCTTCCTAGAAATTTACTGTACATGATCTCACTGACCTCTAAACTCTTTTCCACTACGTCAAATGATTTGTCTGTCTATGTTGACAACAATGACAATATTGTTTATGCACCTTGCTCAACAATCTCCCCCCTTGGAATTGTTGGCAACACTTATGCAATCTCTTGTAATTCTTCTCCCCCTTTTACAATAATACCAAAGGGCTGCTACAGACTCCCCCTGAGTCTATGCACAACATTATCAGACACACATTGTTATAGTTAGAAAAAATCATGAATATGAGCAAAACTATAAACATAAGCATAAATGCTCCCCCTGAGAATTTGATCCCGATAGCTAGTCAATTTTTAGACTATTCTTGGGAATATGGGACCACTTCATTTCACTATTTGACAACATCATGATAAGCATAATAGGCATTACTTAGATCTATCTTCAACTGTGTTGGCTGTTGGATCTCTATCCATTGAGACTCTGTTCTTTGTACTTTGTCAATAGGCTCACATAGAACCTGCTTAACAAGCTCACATAGAGCTTGTCCAAATCAGCTCACAAGTCCTCACTAGAACCTGTCCAATTTAGCTCACAAGTCTTCACTAGAACTTTTCCAAATCAGCTCACAAGTTTATCAAGAAAAACTTGCTTAGCATGAACCCACAAAGAGAATTGTTAGAGACCCAATGTGATTCATCAACCTCATAGAAGCATAAAGAGAATTGTTAGAGACTCAATATGTTCTATACTTAACTCCCAATCTCAAACTCAGCTCAATATCAATCTCAAAAGAATAAGATAGATGTAGTATGTTTTTCTCAAGAACATGAAACACAACCCAACAATTGCCAACCATGCAATAACTCATATAACAATGATACTCATGTTCTTTCCACAACCAATATCTTTTCTCAACCATTTAGGGCTTTAACAACAATGCTTATAGAAAAGGTGTAACCAACATCATTCAACTCAAGATTAACCTTGAAGCATTCAACAAATCACTACATGAAAAGGAAAATAATAGACATCCTTTTCCTTCCAAAGGTATTTGAACAAAATAGCCACCAACATAAATCACCAATGCAAAGAATAACTTGCTCAAATCAATCTCAATGGAGTAAGCCCAAATCATGTATCAAGTAAAGTATTAACTTGATCAAAACAACCTCTATGAAAGCAACTCAACCATCAATCTCAAAACAACCAACTAAGGGTTTCACCATATCACTACAAGTAGCAAGACTTACTAACATAAACCCTAGTGAAAAATGCTTCCTCTTTGTTTGAGGAAGAAGAGAATAGATCTTCAACCTGTTACCAAAACCACCCTCAACTTTGCCTCCAAGTTAGGGTTAGATCATAAAAGTAACCAAAAATATATTTATTCCTTAAAACACCTTATGACTCCAATCCTTAGAAGTCAACTATAAAAAGAAATATAAAGCATACAAACAATATATCCTTTTACACCTTACTCAAACTCATACTTCTGGACCGTTACCTCTAGCGTTGGAACCTCAATCAGTGCGCAGTCATCAACTCTTGGTATTCTGCTTCCTCAAGAAATATCTCACATTCCTCAAATAATGCAAGACTTTCTTAGGTGCATAGGCATCTTGACCTCCTTGGCGCTTCACCACCTGGGCGCTATTCTCTCAACGTCTCTGCCTTGCATGTGCCACTTGGCACTCTTGACGAACTGGGTGCTAGTGCCACTGTTTGCTTTGACTCTGGCATCTCTTTGCTGCATGTTCTATCTCAGATAACACCTATCAGCTGCTACATCAAAACATAAGTACACAGCTAGGGCACACACGCATTCTTTCATCAAACCAAAAATTTGAACTGTTATGATCCGTAATTTTGAACAGTGGCAGAAGAATCATCAACAGAGCAACAATGACATAAGCAATACTACCAATGGTGACAGCTCTCCATTTAATCACCACACTTCATGGCACTTCAACAAACCACTACATAAACTAAAAAACACACTTTAACAGCAATACGAAAATTTCCCGACCACTTGCCTTTCATCCTAAAAAAAACATACAAATACATAGGAGCATTAAAATAAGACTTTAATATTGCTCCCCTTGAGGATGTGCCAACTGGAGTTTGTTGAGAAGCAACACACCCCCACTGAAAAATGAATTTCCACCCTTTGAAAATTTTGAGCTTTCATTTTGTAGTAAGGACCCTCTTGATGTTTTTCAGGTTTTAATTCCAAATTTTTGCTTGCCTCCTTCTCCTTCAAGTTTTGCCTGTATCAAAGTATCCAAGTATTCTTGCATCTGGCTTTGATTTATTCCAGAATTCATTTTTCACATGTTAGAATCATTGCTGAGTAAAGAAAATCTTTCACTGATATAAAAAAAATGCAGAATACAGATAGATAAATTCATTGGAAGCCAAAACTTTCCATTTTTGGAAAAGTAGCGAAATTGCGACACTTTCCATTTTTGGAAATGTCGCGAAATCGTGGCGGGTTTTAGAAAAATCGGCTAAGTCCAAAAAGCGTAGCGAAATCGCGACACTTCCATTTTTGGAAATGTCACGATATCGCGACACTTCCATTTTTGGAAATGTCACGAAATCGCGACGGGTTTGGAGAGAGAAAGCAAATGCGTACGGACCGTCGCGATTTCACGACATGTCGCGAAATCACGACAGGTCCAAGTCAAAGCAAAGAAAGCAGAGAAGCAAAGGGACCCCAAAGGTCAGCAAGGAAAACGAAGAAAAAGTTGCCAAAAGAAGCTAAGGCATGAAAGAGGGCGCAATTTCGTGACACGTCGTGAAATCGCAACATGTCGCATTTTCGCAGCGCGTTAAGAGAAAAGGCTGATGGCGGAGGAAGTGTCACGAAATCGCGATGTCACGATTTCAAGACATCGTGAAATCATGACACAGTTGACAGAAGGGGGCCCGAGACCGAAAGGTGTCGTGAAATCGCGACGTCGCGATTTCGCGATGTCGCGAAATCACGACACAAAGCAACAAGAAATGAGCCACAATCGGAAGGCAAAGGGCCGCAAAATAGAAAAGCTAAGGCAAATACATGGCTGGGTGTCGCAAAATCGCGACGTCGCGATTTCGCGACGTCACAAAATCGTGACACGCCAGGGAACCAAAAGCAAAGCAAAAGCCGCAAGAAGGTCGGCAAAGTCCAAAAGGGGCCAAGGCTGGATTGCGTCATGAAATCGCGACGTCACGATTTCACGACGTCGTGAAATCACAACGCGTTTGGTGTGAAGACCCTGAGCCTCGAAAGTGTCGCGATTTCACGATGCCTTCGGGACGTCACGAAATCGCGACAAGAAAGCACACCAAAGGGAAGCCAAGGGCAACGAAACCAGAAGGAAATGAAAGAAGTTGAGCACGTTCCAAAAGAAATAGAGGGGAATCAAAGAGAAAACACAAGGCAAAAATAAATTGCAATTTTGCGACATGTCGCAAAATCGCGACATGTCGCATTTTTGCGACATACAGTACAAAGAGTTGCACGATGCTTGGGGACGTCACGATTTCGTGACATGTCGTGAAATCGTGACATGTCACGTTTCGCAGCCATAGTGGAAGAAAGTGCCAGCGCAGGAAGCGAGTCACGATTTTGTGACATGTCACGAAATCACGACATGTCGCATTTTCGCGGCCATGGCAGAAAAGAGCCCGAAATGAAAAACAATAGCTGGAAACGTACACGTGTCGCATTTTTTTTGCGACACATGTCAAGCAAAGAAAACCACATGTGATGAACTTTAGGGTTCTTATTTAATTAAAGTTTTGATTTAATATTATTAAAATATTAATCCTTCTTTTGTATTTTTTGCAGAAAGCCATCTGGCACTTGCATGATAACGGGAGAAATGGCCAGAAACATAAAATTAAGCGCAGATTAATCGAGGACCGCCATATTGAAATGAGAGATGCCGAGAATTGCTGCCATACCAGATTTTTATAGATCTGGCCGCAAAGAGACTTTATGGTGACTAAGCAGCTGCCCATTTAATGGAGTATGTCGAGAATTGGCCGAAAAATGAAAATATCTACACTTGGTTACCGAAATTTGCCGATGGATGCATTTAATGAAAATTTATGGTAGAAGTAATGGCGTGCAGAGATTTTCAACTCAGGGATGGCTCTGCAGAGATGAAATGTCAGAAAAGTGGTGACTCATCCAAATTTCCCGTGGGAATTAATGAGGGCATTTACACACAGTTGCGGGTGGATGCAAGTGGCATTAAATTTCTGCCTTCTCCATTTATGGCAAGTGACTGCACTGATTTGCAGAATGGTTAAGTTTTATCAAAACTTTATTTTAAATGGCTTTATATTGTAAAACTCGGGTAGTAGGGTTTAAGATGATAAGATTTAGGGTTTGAGAAGAAGATATTTTTGAAAAGATCAGGATCTGTCCTGAGTCTATAAATACTTCTTCTAAATGTAATCGTAGGAGGCGGAGACTTAGAAAAAAGGCTATTGAAGCAATTTCTTGCAAATATTGTTAAATGCTTTATTTCTGAACTTGGAGTTGATGTGCTTTTGTTTTCTGTGATAGCATGGCCAGGAGCCTAATCTCTTTTAGATTGTGATAAGTTCATCTTCTTTTGTTATCTATTTCTTTAAAGTTTATTAAATATATGCTGTAAATCGGTGTTAGCAAGATTAAATATGTTGTTGGGCTTCATTTGTTCTATTGTATGCTAGGGAAAATCATAGATTTAAGGTTCAAGTCTGTTCTAATTGCTCTATCCTCACTGTGTGAGCTTTGCTGCTGGTGAATGATACCAATTTTAACCGACTTCCCTTCTGTTTATGATTTTCTTTCAGATCTGTTCCATCTCTGTCTTATGCTCTTAGTAGAAGGTGATCTTAGAAAGTCTGGACACCTTCTTCTTTGATTTGTTCTATTGTGAAGCTGATAGTATAAATAAAATTGGTAGTTTTGGTCTTACAACTAAGTTTGATAGACTTCTCTTTCTGCCCTACCCTACTCTCTCTGTTTTACCATGAAATGATCCATTTTTACTTTCTTTTAATTTGTCTTTTATTTAAATCTGCTGACATATAAAGAGCTAGATCAAAGAACTGATTTTAAATCTGATTATCCATAAATGAGCAATTCCAAAAACATTACTGAACAAGTTCAAGAACCCATTGTAAGGTAACAAACAACCCACTTGAAAACTATTCCAGAAGTGGAAAAGAGTGAATAGACATTCGACCCGACTCTGTAACTCACACCTTGGATAACCAGCAAGATCCTAAAGTGAGTGGGATTTATCCCTTGTAAGTGTTATCAGAGTTTCATGCTCATTCTTCACAGGGTGTGTATAAAATTCAGACCAACAGAGTTGCTTAGAGCAATGGAGGAGTAATATCCTTCTATCCAAGGAGACACAAATTCCTTTCTTCTGTCTTTCTCCAGACTTTCCTGAACTTGGGCTTGAGTTTTTCAACTACATCCCTATTTTGCCCCTATTCGTGAACTTGAACATTTCTCTTGCGGGGTTGTCTCTTGTGCATTCTTGATGGATGATTATTTTCTTTTCTTTTATGCACATGATATGTTCCTTGTCTGTGTTGACATCTTTGTGTCTAAAGAAATCTAGGGTTTTGCCTTAGATTAGATGTAGAAGTGCTTGGATAGAACCTTGATATGTGCCCTTGACCATTGCATTTAAAACATTGCACATGTTTTGTCTGTATTGCATTCTGTGTGTATGATGAAATCTATGGTCTTGCCTTAGATTGGATACAGAAGTGCTTGGACAAAACCTTGCTATGTGCCCATGGCCATTACATTTAAAACATTGCACAGGGTGTTCACTCAGGAATGCAGATGTATTTCTAACAACATAATTCTTTGATCTATTATTCTGTCCACAATAAAATGCCTTGTGACCATAGCAGTTGCATTTAGAACAATAGCCATTAAAAGCATTATTATTAAAAGAGTGAGAGTGAGAGAACCTCTTTTGTTGTGGTTGCTTTGCTGTAGATCTTATTTGATATTTTCTTCCTTTTGAAGATTCAGCTTCAGTCTTTTCTTGCTTTGATCCTTCAGCAGTGTGCTTCTTCTTCTCTGCATTTTTGGAAGATGAAGGTTGTTTAGCTTCATAACCAAGACCAAAATTAGTCGTGGAGCTTCTTTGTTACTTTATCATTGTATCTAGTAATTCTATGCTCTTCTAAAATTTGAGATTTATATCGACCTCTTCTATTTGTTTCTTCAATGAAACAATCTCTTCTTCTTATTGGCAGCAAACAGTCTCTTTCTCATTGATTTGAGACCTAAGAATATCTTCAATCCTTTTGTACTGTTCTACTTGCAGCTTTAGATCAATAATAACTTTGTTAGATTCCTCTTCACTTGTGCTGCATACATAATTATCATCATCCAGGTGTGTATTTAAGGCTTCTTATGATTTCTTGGCATTTTGAACCTGTAAGAAGAGCTCTTCAATCTCATATCCATATTCTTCCAATTTCTTGGACTATCTTTTGTTCTTTTTCTTTTCTATCCTCAATTCTTCAAGTGCAGAAATCAACTCACCTCTTAGATTTACTTCAATCTCTAGGTTTTCATTGCATACTTCAGAATCCACTTCTTCTACCTTCTCTAGTTCATTTTTCTCTTCCACATGAACTAAAACTTGCTGAGATGCCTTTTTGGAGGAGGATCTATTCTTCTTACCCATTGTGTACTAATTCAAGATCAACCCTAACTGATTTAGCCTGAACTGGGAAACTGGCTCTAATACCAATTGTTAGTCTTACAATGGCACTGAGAGGGGGGGTGAATTAGTGTAGCTATTTCAAACTTAAAAAACTTAACTCTTAAATCTGAAGAAATGAAAACTTAAAAAAAAATGAAGCAAATATCACATGAGAGCATCACATAACACAAGATGTAACGAGGTTCACCAGTTTTGGCTACTCCTCAAAAATAGACTGCTTGGACACCCATCCAAATCCAGCCTTTGCAAAGCACCAACTTTACAAACAATTTACCAGCACCCACTAGAAGGAGCACCAACCCCTAATTTATCTGCACCAACAGAAAGGAGCACCAACCCCTAATTTATCAGCATCGATTGGAAGGAGCACCAACCCCTAATTTATCTGCACCAACAAAAAGGAGCACCAACCCCTGATTCCAAGAACCAACTTAGAATTCTATTTTGAATCTTTTTGACATAAAAATGCCTTCGCTTTTACAAGACCCTCTCTGGTCTATTGCTCATTCAATCTTTGTTTCAATTCATGAAACACACCCACTCCAACTGTTCTGCTTACCACACTCTAACAGTCCTTTCTTATGGCTCACTCTTACTGCAATCTTACAGCTCCTATGTTCGGCTCTCTCTTCTCACTTATAGCTCTCTTATATCCCATAGCACTATCTCACTATCTGGTGGCTCTTTTCACATGTCAGCAACACTCTCTCTATTCTATTTTTGTAGTACTTTCCCCCTATTCTTCAACATGTTGCTCTCTCTTCCCGCATAGAGCTCAACCTAACTACTTCATGCAAATATCATTTTATAATGATGTTCTATTTCTATTCTTGACTTCCATATTCATGCATGCAGCCTATTAAAATTCCCTTCTGCCACTTGTCAACTGTAACTGATTCTTTATGTAACTCCTTTTGTATATATAGAGTGGGCATTTCGTCGAACACGTTACATGCAATATATACCTCTACCATGACTGTTCATCTTCTTGGTCATAATTGTTCATATTCTTTTCTATGCATGCATGCATTTTTCAATTCTATTTCTGTGACTGTTCGATTTCTTGTCCTTCGACTGTTCTTTAAAAAGCTACATGATTTCTATCTGTAACTGCCACACTAAATTCAGTTAACTCTACTTATTTTTACTACCTGATTTTCCTCTACAACTGCCCCTATAACTGTCGTTCTACTTTTAGTTGACTGTCAGTAAGCGTGCTGTAGCAACCCATCATGAAATCATGACACTTCTATTTCTTTGCACTCTTCTCGCCTTCTACCCATGAAAACAAGACATGTCATGAAATCATGACACTTACGCCTCCTCGCTACTCTTCTTGGCTTCAACCAGTGAAAATAGAACATGTCACGAAATCGTGACATCTTTCTCTTTCGTACACTATTCTTCGCAAACCCCAGCAAAAACCTGACATGTTGTAAAATTGCGACACATTCGCTGCCTTGTGCCTTCTTCTGCCTTTTGCCTGTGAAAACGGAACATGTCACAAAATCATGACACTTTCGCTTCCTTGTGCCTTTTCTATCTTTGGCCCTTGAAAATGGAACATGTCACGAAATCGTGACTCAATTGCCTCCGTACAGTCTCTCTCCTCTTCGGGTCACGAAAACCTGACATGTTGTGAAATCATGACACATGCGCTGCCTTGCACTCTATCTCTTCTTTGGGTCATGAAAACCTGACATGTCATGAAATCATGACACTTTTTCTCCTTGGCGCTTCTTCTTCGAACCTATCGTGAAATCACGACACTTTTTCTCCCTGAGCTCTTCTCTGTGAACCTGTCGCAAAATCATGACACTTTTTCTCCTTGAGCTCTTCTCTGTGAACCTGTCATGAAATCGTGACACTTTTTCTCCTTGAGCTCTTCTCTGTGAACCTGTCACGAAATCACGACACTTTTTCTCCTTGAGCTCTTCTCTGTGAACCTGTCACGAAATTGTGACACTTTTTCTCCTTGAGCTCTTCTTCTTCGAACCTATCATGAAATTGTGACACTTTTTCTCCTTGAGATCTTCTTCTTCGAACCTGTCATGAAATCATGATAGTTTTATTTGCCTATGCCTTCTCTCCAAACATGTCACAAAATCACGACAGTTTTCTTTGCTTGCGCCTTCTTTCCAAACATGTCATGAAATCACGATAGTTTTCTTACTTGCCTTCTTTGCTTCCAACATGTCACGAAATCGTGACAGTTTTTCCACTTGGCTTCTTTGCCTCCAACATGTCATGAAATCATGACATTTTTCCTTGCGCCTTCTCTCTCCTTGGCCATGTCACGAAATTGTGACAATTTTGCTTGCGCCTTATCTCTCCTCGTCCATGTCGCGAAATCACGACAATTTTGCTTGTGCCTTCTCTCTCCTCGTCCATGTCACAAAATCATGAAAATTTTGCTTGTGCCTTCTCTCTCCTCATCCATGTCATGAAATCACAAATATTTTGCTTGCACCTTCTCTCTCCTTGGCCATGTCGTGAAATCATGACAATTTTGCTTGCGCCTTCTCTCTCCTCGTCCATGTCACAAAATCATGACAATTTTGCTTGTGCCTTCTCTCTCCTCGGCCATGTCATGAAATCATGACAATTTTGTTTGCGCCTTCCCTATCCTCGACCATGTTGCGAAATCATGATAATTTTGCTTGTGCCTTCTCTCTCCTTGGCCATGTCGCAAAATCGTGACAATTTTTCTTGTGCCTTCTCTCTCCTCGACCATGTCGCGATATCGCGATAGTTTTCTTTCTTGTGTTTTTTTTTTTTCTGAGAATCTGGGCCACTTCTGTATTCCTGGAAATTTATTGTACATGATCTCACTGACCTCTGAACTCTTGTCCACTGCATCAACTGATCTGTCTGTCTGTGTTGACAACAATGACAATACTATTTCTGCACCTTGCTCAAAAAGAACTAGACACACTGACTTGCCTAAAGAGAGGCACACTAGACAAGATAGCCCAAAATGAAATCCCCCACAAAATCATGAACGAAATTCAAGTAGTGGGGAAAAGGCAAACATAATAAACCAGGATCACAATCCTGAGTCCCCTCGTAGGAGGGAGGAAAACAAAATAAATCAAATGGATATAGAGTTACCTCCATTGCCACTACGAGTAGGCTTACAAGAGGAGGAAATTCATGCATCAAAGGTATTTCAAAAGCTTGTTGAAAATATGAAAACCTTTGAGAAACAATAGGCAACTGGGAACTCGCCAACATTGAGCAAAATACACAACCAACCATTGTACCCATAAATACCTTACCCTCCATATCCTAAGCACTTTGAGATGCCCAGGTTAGAAAAGTTTAAGGGTGAAGAGGACGCACAAGATCATGTCACCAATTTTATCAATGACTATTTTCATCTTGAATACAATGACACTCTCATGCTAAGAATATTCATAATGACATTTTTAGGTGTTGCCACTCAATGGTTTAACCAACTACCTAAGAATAGCATAATAAATTTTGAACAACTAGTAAACTCATTCTTAAACTATTTCTCCTTTGGTGCTAAGAATAAAGTGAACCTTTCAGACCTAGCCAACTTGAAATAGTATGATGATGAGCTAGTAATGGATTATGAGGATATATGGAGAAAATTCATGGCAAAATTATCATTCTCCATTCCTACAGAAGAGATCATTCACATGTTCACCAAAAGTTTCTCTAAAAACATCTCCCTCTGGCTACAACTTCAGAAGTATCATTTGTTTGAGGAAGCTTTAGCACAGGTCAATCTTATCAAAGAAATAAAAGTAGATGAGGGAACCATTAAACTCCAAAACAAAAAGGAGTGGAATAAGAATGGTAATAATGAAAAGTATAAGCAGAAGCAGGGTAATCCTAATCTAGTCAATCAAGTCGTATTGACTACACCTAAGGATGGGAGTGTACAACCCTAGAACTATCAAGCACATCCTTCGCTAGCCAATTATGACCGAAAGAACAATCAGGGAAGAAACAAAGAACACAAGCCACCTCGCTATTTCATGCCTATGACAAAATCAATGCAATCAATATTTAATCAGTTGAGAGAGACCAGGAGGATCATATTTCCTAATATACCGCTTATATATCCCAACCATCCTAAGCAAAAAGTATATAGGGAAGATCAATTTTGCCCTTATCACAGGATACCGGGGCATGACATTGAGGCTTACGTTGGGTTTAAGCATCAAGTGCAAAAAATGATTGAGGTAGGAGAAATCAAAGTTGACAACCCACTATCTCTCAATAACATAGACATGGGCATATACAAAAACCCATTGCCCAATCATGAGGCCCCTAAAGAGCAAGGGGCCCAAGTCAACCAGGTTTGAGCTAACATACCTACCCACGGATGCGTTGGGATGGTTGATATTGTTAACATAGCAACAAGGACTAGGTGGTATGGTCAATCGCAACCACCTGTAGCTCCCATGAACATCCCAGCCACTCCTAGGTAAATGCAATACAACCTTCTAGGTCCACCAACATGACCTGTGGTAACTATTCGGAGTAGATTGGAGCAAAAAATACAGATGATGCCAGCTAAGTTATCCATTTATGAGCTCATACAGTAGTATCCAAAGCATAGGGAGAATCTAATAGAGATATTAAGGGCAATTGAGCTCCAACCACAAGATGCAAATGCATTCACTCACTTTGTGGGACAAGTACAAGAATACCAGGAGCCTGTAATTCGATTCTATGATCATGAGAATAAGACAATTCTTGCAGCCTTACCAGACCCTCCACTGAACATTGTAGTGACAATCAACAACTTACCTTTCAAGAGGGTCTTGGTCGATACAATTTCATCAATAAACATTATTACAACAACAAAAATAGAGCACCTCAAGATCCCTAAGTCTAATATCATCCCAGGAGCTTACACATTGAGAGCTTTTAATGATGCTTTATGCAATACTATGGGAACAATAGTCCTACCCATCAAGGTGGTGCACTAGACCATCCCTCTAATGTGTCATGTCTTGGAAGGGGCTATGCAGTATAACATACTCTTAGGGCATTCTTGGATAAGGGCAATGAAGTGTGTGCCTTCGATATTGCAACAGTACATCAAGTATGTACATGAGAACAAAGTCTATGTGGTTCTGGCTGATGAAGAGCCTTTTAAATACATCCATCAGGTGGACACTCCAGTAGAATTTGTAACCCCTTCTACTCACCTATACATAGTGCCTTCATCCCCAACCACACAAGTGGATAACGGATATAAAGGGGTAAGAAAATACCCATGCACATCAACACCTCTTGGTGTACTCAAAATAGTCAATGCTTCTAAAGTACAGTAAATGTCAAAAGCAAAAGAAAATCAGAATCTAAAGGCACCCTTAATTAAGGAATAAAGTCCCAAGGAAGTGCCAACTATAACCATTACTGAAATTCCAATTCCTATGGAAGAAGAATATCTTCGAGATCAATATGAATATAGTGATTATCACCCTGCTTCACCAGTGTCATCCATTAGGGTCATCTACATCGCATGCATCAATACACTTGGAAAGCATAGGCATAGGGGAGTACCTTGTGAATAAAATTACCTGTACACCTATCATTAAGCATGCACAAAATATGGGAAGACCTAAGGACTTGAGGCCACCAATGGAAATAGTGGTTCCACTTGGAATCCCTTCCAACCAATTGTAATCCCTCCCAACCAAACCTATTTTATGGACTACACCCGTAAGCATTTAGACATATAATAGGATAGTGATGAATTATTCATAGTCAAAGTTCATTACGTATCTAACCTTGAGTTTGCTCTAAGATACTTTGAGCGTTATCATTGGCATGGCTATGGCCTTAGCATATATGATCAAGGATGCAAGCGGCCATACGAGCCACAATATTAGATTTCCTCTAATATATTTAGCTTAGGCTATTATATTTGAGGTCGAGTTGACTCTCTTGTAGTGCCATTTGATAGATTAAGCTTAGGATTATGAGAAGACATTGATTTAATTTATTATCACCCCCTAAGAATAGGAAATTTGAGCAACAGACAAGTGGCCACGGTAAACATACTGCCACCAAAAATTTATCATCCAAACATCTCAATTGATTCCACCCCAATAGGGTACAACTCGTGGGATGAGGAGAATGGATATGAAGTAAGTGATGATGAGGTGCAACTTGTATTAGCCTATCAGGGGCCTTGCTATTTACAAAGATTCACATGGTCCATCCATGATAAGAGTGGATATACACCAGACGAAAGTGACTATGAATCAGAAGACTCAATAGAAAGAGCCTACTTAGGCCTGAGCCATCAACCCCTGACTTTAGGATAAGATAAAAATATAAATGGATTCTTCATAAGTGATAAATAATATGAATATGAAACTGAGAAGGTTTATCTTGGGCCTTGCCACTTGCGACAAGTCAATGAGCTAGTAGAGAGAGAGGTGACACTCCATGCCATAGACCCTCATCTATGATTTTTGGGGATACCTATTGATCTAGTTGCCATTCACCAAATGGTCAATCCCCCTTCACCTACATTCATAGAATTATTAGAGCCCAATGATCCTATTATCCGCCCTACTCATGGTCCAGATCCATAATGTCTCATTCCTCCAGAACCTCATCGTAAGTATGGAAGAGAAACCCCTGAAACAAGGTTACACCCATATGGTCCTGGACATTTCATCCCATCCATCAATATGATCTCCATTGATTTGACCACTCCACTTAATAATCCAATAGATCCTACAAAATAATTTCATCTTGATGTAGAGGCTATTGATTGAGATCATGCTAATTCGCCCATAGAGCCTGAAGACCTCTTCCCCAACGAAGATATGTTACAACCATTCCATTTTGCATCAGGTTGTGTGTATGACATCTTCCATGTTTGTTTGGAACCTGAGTTAGTAGGTCCTGTAAATCCTATCGATGAAATTCATTTGATACCCATGCCTCATCAACTAGAGGATGGGTCACATATGGCTATAGAAGCGACTTTCAAGGTTGACATTAGCGATGATCATACCCAATCGAGAAAAGTTAAGTTTTAAGAAAGTCTATCTCTAGAGGAACAAGCCATCCTAATTCCTCTCCTCAAATAGAGGCCCAATATTTTTGCTTGGACTTACAAAGACATGCTAGGGATAGATCCAAAGTTAGTCATTCACAACATTTTATTGGATCCCATGAAGAATCCAGTCAGGCAAAAGTTGAGGAAAATGCATCCAACCGTCACTTTGATGGTGAAGAACAAATTTCAAAAACTACTGGAGGTAGTATTCATAGTTCCTATTGAATACCTTGAGTGGGTGTCAAACATGGTACCCATGGGGAAACCCGATGGAAGAGTTCGTATTTGCATGGATTTTAGAGATTTAAATAGAGCAACACCAAAGGATTCATTCTCATTTCCAAACATATATTCTCTTGTAGATGTAACCGTAGGTCATGAGATGCTCTCCCTAATGTATGGTTTCTCTGGATACAACCAAATCCATATTAAGCCCAAAGATCAACATAAAACTGCTTTCATTACTCTATGGGGAATATTCTATTACAAAGTCATGTCATTCAGTCTCAAAAATGATGGTACCACATATCAACGAGCCATGAAATACATATTCCCTAACTATATGCATAAGATCTTGGAGGATTACATGGATGACTTACTGGCCAAGTCCCTGTTGCGGCAAGAGCACGCTGAAGTCCTTAGACAAGTCTGATCACATCATAGAACACAACGTCCGATTGAATCCTAAGAAGTGTATATTTGGTGTAACTTCTGGAAAGCTTTTAGGATTCATCGTATCCAAGAGAGGCATCGAAGATGATCCTACAAAGGTAAAAGCTATATTGGAAATGGCTTCCCCTACCAAAATTAGGGAATTGAGGAGCCTACAAGGCAAAATAGAATTCATCAAAAGATTCATCGTGCAATTATCAGACAAATATCGACCTATGAATCAGTTGCTATTCAAGGAAGTTCCCTTTCATTGGGATGAAGAATGCCATCAAGCCTTTGCAGAGATCAAACATTATCTGGAAACATCGCCAATATTGGCTCCACCAAGGCCAGACCTACTATTTTTACTATATATATTGGCTACTGATTTTGCATTGGGCACCATGTTAGCCCAAAAGAATGTACAAGACAAAGAGAAAGCTATATATTACATTAGTCACACCTTGGTGTGTTATGAGCTGGGATATGCGTATGTTGAGAAAATGTGTTTAATAGTGGTCTTTGCAACTTGAAAATTGCAACACTACATGTTGAGCCATACGACCTACATCATATCAAAACAAAATCCTTTGCAGTACATGATGAGCAAGACATATCACAATACACGTATCGCAAAGTGGATCATGCTATTGACATAATTTGATCTAGAGTTCGTAAGCCAAAAGTCCATCAAGGGACAAGTCATAGAATATCAATTAGTAGAGGCACCTCTTCAGGAAAACAAGTCTCTCACCATAGAATTGTTTGATGATGTGGTATTTGCATTATCAGATCTGCCAGAACTCTAAGAACCTAAGAAAGAAAGAGACATGTCATTATTATTTGATGGTTCAAAGTGTGAACAAGGGGGCAAAGCAGGGATTGTATTTATCACACCACATGGTGCTCCATTACCATTATCATTCAAACTAGAATTCCCATGCATAAAAAACAACACAAAATATGAAACATTGATCTTGAGACTCCAAACAACTGTAGCAATGGGTATTAAAAGATTGAATATCTTTGGTGACTCCTTGATCATAGTAAACCAGGTCAAAGGACTATTCCAATGTAGGTGTCCACTCCTAAATATGTACAAGAAACTTGTTGACAACTACCTAGCACGACTGGAATGGTATGATATCGAGAAAATCCCTCATATGTCAAATAGATTTATATACACCATGGCCTCTTTGGGATCTGTAATCCCTCAGAATGTTTTTTTTGATTTTACAACCATTCATGTGAAGGTACTTTTGCACTCAGCAATACACCATTAAGCTCTTGACAATCAAGCATCAGTCAACATGATCAACATCGAGCCAAATCAGGATTGGTCCTTTACAGCTAGATATTTCTTGCAAATGGTACCTTGGGGGTCTTTGATCTCCCAAGGACCTGTGGAGTGTGGTGCAACCATACACCATAGAGTTGTTCCTTAATCCATGTTCACTAGCTTAGAAATATAGGAAGAGCAAGCCATATTTTCTATAGAAGATATGGCTTATCGGGATTGGCTTTCCCAACTATGAGACTTCCTAAAACTTGGAATAGTACCTCAAGGTTTTTCACATACTAAAAGGTGAATTTTGAAATAGAAAGCAACACGATACATCTTTCTAGGAGAAATCCTCTACAGATGAGGATATGGAGTATTACTCCATTATCTTAAGCCCCAAAAAACATCTTGGGCAATTTTGTAAGCTCACAATGACACATTTGGGGGGAATTTTAGTGGCATGGCCATCGTTAAGTGCATATTGAGAATAGGTTACTAATGGCCCACCATGGAAAGGTACTGTTGTGAGTATGTCAAGAAAGTTAGTAAGTTCCAGCATCATGCAAATCTAACACACTTACCATCGTAAGCTTTGCATCCCATCTAGGCAACATGGCCATTCTCTCAGTGGGGACTAGAGTTGATTGGGAAGATCTCACCCCCATACTTAGGTTGACACACATTCATCATAATAGCCACATAATACTTCACTAAATGGGTGGAAGCAATCCCCTCAACATAAACAACTGGACCAAGGATTGCAGAGTTTATACTCCATAATATCATAAGTCATTTTGGATTCCCTTCTAAGATAATATCAGATAATGGGCCATATTTCAAGAACAAAAATATGCATACTTTAATGAAAAAATACCATATTCAGCATAGTTTTTCAATGCCTTATTAATTGCAAGCAAACGGGCAAGCAGAAGCCTCAAGCAAAAAAATAGTCTCCATATTGAGGAAAATGGTGCAAGGCAATCACAAGGATTGGCACATGCAGTTGTCTCTTGCACTATGTGCATATAGTACTAGTATATAGATGCCCACTCAGGCGACACCATTTTCACTAGTATATGGCACTGAGGCCATTATGCCACTAGAGTTGTAAATTTTGACTCTACGCATAACATTAAAGGACTTCTTAGATGATGATACCATGCGGCAAGCCCGCATTTATCAGTTGATGCTTCTTTATGAATGTCGATTCAATGCTTTAGAGCATATTTGCATTTACCAAGATCACCTTGCATGAGATTATAATATTAAATTCCACCTAAGGGAATTTAAGGTTGGAGATCTAGTGCTCAAAGAAAACCAATAGAATTCGAATCTGTCGCCGCATCTATGAGACAAGTTCATGGTAAACTGGATAGGCCCATACATGATTTCATAGAGGGTTGGGTATGGAGCATATTGCCTTATATCATTATATGGTTTTGAGGAGCCTGAGCCTCTCAATATCATTCACTTAAAGGTATTCTACACATAAAATACAAAAATATTCAAATATGTCATAAAAACAAAAACATTCAAATATGTCAAAAACACAAAACAAATCATAAAAACATAAAAATTCAAAATACAATCAAATGCTCCAAGGTTAATTCATCCCACTTGGTCAAAATCAATTCAAAATGCTCCAAGGGTATTCAAAACTGCTTGGTCAACTCCAATAAATTCAAAATGCTCCAAGGGCATTCAAGCCGCTTGGTCAAAATCAATTCAAAAAGCTCCAAGGGTATACAAACCGCTTGGTCAACTTCAATCAAAACACTCCAAGGGTACTTCATGCCACTTGGTCAAAATAAAAAATCTCCAAGGGTACTTCATGCTACTTGGTCAAAAATCAAAATCCCCAAAGGCATAATAAGCCCTTTGGTCAAAATCAAACAAAAATACAAAAACAACATATAAATCAAAAATACAAAAACAATTGCATCTCACATTTTGCATCCATATAATTGCATTACATTTTCATATCCACTACAATTGCATATGTCACAAGAGTCTTAAAAGTGATACAATAGTTTATCGCACAAATCATTCAAATCCGTACCTCCATTAACACGTGTGTAATTGTGTTTTTCAACACAACCATTATTTGTTGCTATACATAATATACTAAGGTTTTTCGGTTAATCAACCACACCTAGTGATATTATAAAATTTTGTGGAAAAAAACTATGATTAGTAGAAGGTAAGGTCTAGCTATGATAATACCTTAGATATTCAATATCTCATCACTAATTGAAACACTAAAATCCTAGCTGGTACAAGGAAAAGATGAAACCTGCAAAGTGGTCTAGGTTACCTTAAGCGAAAAGGATTTTCCTTGCTTATCCCCCTGTGCAACCTACTTAAAGGTGTTGAGAATTGGAAAAAGGACAAGCTTTACCCTATCCAAATCCCTTAAATAAAAATAAGCAAAATTCTGAAGCAAAGTACATATTCAAAATTCCAAGCATATAGTCCAAATTTCAAAGCAATAATCCAATATACAAATCATAAATTCAAAGAAACATAGCTCAAAAATCAATAAAAAAAAAATAGTGATTTTCATCACTACATATGAGCAAAATATAGAGTGATTATAATCACTACAAAATCCTCGTTCAAAGCAAAAAATTAAATAAAAAATAAACAGTAATTTTCATCACTACATATGAGCAAATATCCAAAGCCAAAAAGAAGCCAAAAAAGAAATAAAGCTTGAATCCATAGAATTCTCAGCATTGTACAAAATCGGAATGAGAGATCCTTATGCATGACGATATGTCTATCACAATTGCTTCATGCATTTGTGTAGACCAATTTTTGAATGTGGATGAGCTAGCTTAGGTAACCATGTTGAGCAAGGTGTAGCAGGAGTATTGTCATTGTTGGCAACACATGTGTAATTTCCTGTAACTCTTCTCCCCCTTTGTCAATAATACCAAAGGGCTACTATAGACTCCCCTTGAGTCCATGCACAACATTCTTAGGCACAATTTGTTGCACTTAGCACAAATTATGATTATGAGCAACAGAATAATCAAATACTCAAATGCTCCCCCTGAGAAAGTGATCCCTGTAGCTAGTCAATTCTTGGGAAGTGTGACCACTCCCAATTTGTTTCGAAGATACTCAAACACTTCCTTGGGCAATGGTTTTGTGAAAATATCTGCTACTTGTTCTGTAGTTGGAACAAAATCTAGCTTAACCTCACCTTCAACAAATTTCTCTTTCAAAAAATGATATCTGATAGCAATGTGTTTTGTTTGTGAATGCATTACTAGATTCTTAGAGATGTTAATTGCACTGGTGTTGTCACACTTAACTGATATTGGCTCACTGAATTTAATACAAAGATCTTTCAGAGTTTGTTTCATCCACAAAACCTGTGTACAACATGTTGCTGCAATATATTCTGCCTCTACTGTTGATAAATAAATTGACTCTTGTTTCTTACTATGCCACGCGACCAACCTATCTCCAAGATAGAATGCACCTCCACTGGTACTCTTTCTGTCATCGACACATCCTGCACAATCTACATCTAAAAATGAAATTAGAGTGAAGTCCTTGCCTTTCGGATACCATAACCCATACTCCATAGTACCCTTGAGGTACCAAAAAATCCTCTTTACCGCTATCACGTGAGTCTCCTTGAGATTAGCCTAAAAATGGGCAACCATGCAAACTGCTTGCAAAATATCTGGTCTGGTAGATGCCAGATACAGTAAGCTCCCAATCATAGATCTGTATGTGGTTTGATCAACAAGTGGAGATTTGTCATCCTTGCTCAACTTGCAGCCTGTCATCATGGGAGTGCTCACTGGCTTACAATCCTCCATTGTGAACCTTTTTAACATCTCTTTCACATATTTGATTTGGGAAATAAATATGCCCTTCTCATTCTGATTAACTTGTAACCCAAGAAAGTAAGACAGTTCACCAATCATAGACATTTCAAATTCTTTCTGCATCTTATCTGCTAAGTCTTTGCAAGACTCATCTTTGCTACTGCCAAATATGATATCATCTACATATACAACAACAACAATAAGATGCCCATTTTTTGTTTTGACATACAAATTGATGTCCACCATACCTTTCTTAAACCCTTGATGAGTGAGATAGTTGTATAGCCTTGCATACCATGCTCAAGGTGCCTGTTTTAATCCATATAAAGCTTTCTTCAACTTGCAAACCAAGTTGGGATCATCACCAAGTTGAAAACCATCTTGCTGCTCAATATTAACCTCTTCTTCAAGTTTCCCATTTAGAAAATATGATTTTACATCCATCTGATAAACTTTGAAGTTCTTGTAAACTACTAGGGCCAAAAAAATTCTAATTGCCTCAAGTCTTGCTACAGGTGCAAAAGTTTCCTCAAAATCAATACCTTCTACTTGAGCATAACCTTTACATACCAATATTGCTTTATTTCTGATTACCTGTCCGTCTTCATTTAGTTTGTTTCGAAAAATCCATTTAGTACTGATTACATTCTTATTTGTAGGTCTAGGTACCAACTCCCAAGTTTTATTTTTCTCAATTTGATCTAATTCTTCATCTATAGCCTTCATCCAAATTTCATCTTTGCTTGCTTCATCAATATTTTTGGGCTCAATACTGGATAAAAGAGAGTAATTACTTACTGCTTTTCTTCTTGTTTGCACACCAGTTATGGGGTCTCCAATTATTTGCTCTATAGGATGGTTTTTCTGCCAGTTGCCTGTTTTGAATTTATTATTTTCTACCTCTTCTAAATCATAATTTAAATCATCTGAGACATTCTTTTGATTCTATTCAATTTTTTCTTCCTCATCTCCTTCAAAAAATTCTTCATAAATTGGGTAGTTTTCTTCATTGCTAACTACCCTTTCCCTACCTTCATCAAATGTAACACTAGAACTGTCCACAATATTCCTTAGCTTTTTGTTGTAGCATTTGTAGGCTTTGCTTGATGGTGAATAGCCAACAAAAATACCTTCATCTGCTCTATCTTCAAATTTACCAAGATTATCTTCAGTTCTTTTGATGAAACACTTATAGCCAAAGACTCTGAGATGTTTTGTTGTTGCCTTTCTACAGAACCACAACTCATAAGGAGTTTTATTTTCATGTGTTCTCAGCATGTACCTATTTTGAATGTACACAGCAGTATGGACTGCTTCTTTCCAAAATCTATTTGCTACTTTGCTCTCAGTCAACATAGTCTGGGCCATTTCTTGTACTGTCCTATTTTTTCTTTCTACCACACCATTTTTCTGAGGTGTCCTGGCTGCTGAAAACTGTATCCTAATGCCATATTTATCACAATACTTTGTAAACTCAGATGAAATGAATTCTCCTCCTCTATATGATCTTAAGTTTTTGATCCTCTTTCCTGTTTCATTCTCAACATGGTGTTTGAAAGACTTGAACATTTCAAAGGCTTCTCTTTTCTACTTCAATAAGTATACCCATGTCATTCTGGAATAGTCATCAATACACAGCATAAAGTATTTATCACCATTTATTCTTTGCGTTCTCATAGGTCCACATAAATCAGTATGTATTAATGGTTTTCTTGTATTGTACTCTTTTGCTTTGAATGTGACTCTAGTTTATTTCCCCTTCTGACATGAGGCACAAATGCTATTTGAAGGTTTGCTAATAGAGGGAATATCTCTCACTACCCCTTTTGAGCTAATTTTCACCAGATTATCAAAATTGATATGACCGAGCCTCTTGTGCCACAACTAATTTTATTCTTCCTGACCGATGAAATAGGCTCCCTCTGAATTCTTTGAAAGCGTGTACAGGTTGCCAGCAGTCCTTGACCCAGTTGCTATCAATTTTCCACTGTTTGTTTTTCTAACTTCATAGCCCTGCTTCTTAAAAACTACTTCATGTCCTTTGTCATAGATTTGACTGACACTCAACAGGTTATGTTTTAGACCATCCATGAACAACACTTCTTCTGACTTGATTTTTTTGTTAATAATCTTAACTGAACCTTTCCCTACTATCTAAGCTCCATCATTATTCTCGAATTTTACTGAACCACCTTCATATTTCTAAAACTTTTCAAATTTTTGCTTATCACCTGTCATATGACTTGAGCATCCATGGTACATGTTTATTCTATGCTTTGAAAGTTGTTTGCACTATCAGAGATTCCTTAAGCTACTCTTTCTGTTTCCATTCTGTTTTGACTACCGTATTGGGCTCTAATTTTGATTTTCCTTTTTCAGTATCTCGTGCATGTTTTTCAAGAAGTTTTCTATTTAGTTTCATCCTATTTGATTGGAATTTTCTTTCCTGAAAATGATTTGAAGTAAAAGCACTTCGACAATTTCTTGCAATGTGTCCAAAATTATGACAGTTAAAGCATTCTACTATATAATTCATCAGAGGTGAAAAAGCATTTCTACTTGTAAATTTTCTTGGACCTACATTATATTTACAGTCTGCAATCTTATGACCATAACCATTGCATTTAAAACAGAAACCAGAAAAAGGATAATTGAACCTGGGTGATGGTCTTTGCCATCTTTGTCGTAGGGGCCATGAATCTTCTCTTTATTTGATGCATGACCTTGGTGAATCCATCATTATCAATATTCTTTTTGTGCATGGCATTAACCTCATGAGTCATTTTACCTTTATCAACCTGTTTCTTATCTTCAATTTTTACAGGTTATACATTTCTAGCCTTAGAACCATTTGAATATTCTCCTTCGATGAAGCCCAGACCAAATTTGGTGCCTGCAGGTCTTTGGTCATTTAAAATCTTATCCAATTTCATAGAGCTTTCTTCGTGTTTGTGATAACAGCTAATTTTACGCTCCAACTCTACTATTTGCATACAAAAACTAACATTCTCTTCTTCTAGTTTGTAGCAGACATCTATACAAAACACATGAGAGAGAAGAAGGCAAGTTGGAAAACTATCATGATTTCATGACATGTTCGAAGCAGAGGCGCAAGCAGGTAAAACTGTCATGATTTCGTGACATGTTGGAAGACAGAGAATCAGCAGGAAAAACTATCACGATTTCGTGACATGTTGGAAAGAAAAAATCACAAGTGGAAAAACTATCGCGATTTCGTGACATGTTCGAAAAGAAGGTACAAGCAAAGAAAACTGTCACGATTTCGTGACATGTTCAGGGAGAAGGCGCAAGCAAAGAAAACTGTCACGATTTCATGACAATCTGCAAGAGAGGCAGTACGGACGAAAATGTGTCATGATTTCGTGACATGTTTGAGAGAAAGAGCTTGCATAGGAAAGTGTCACGATTTCATGACAATTTGCAAGAGGAAGCGCTAAGGAGAAAAAGTGTCACGATTTCGTGACATGTTTCATTTTCATGGTTCTAAGCGAAGAGAAATAGGAGAGAGAAAAAGGTGTCACGATTTCGTGACATGCTACAGAATAAAGAGTTCAAAGTGAGAACTGTCACGATTTTGTGACATGCTGCAGATAGAAGAGTTTGAAGTGAGAACTATCATGATTTCATGACAAAAGTAGAGAGGAGGTTGACAAAGGGAGAAGTGTCATGATATCATGACAAAAGAAAAATTGATGATGACAAAGGCAGAAGTGTCATGATATCATGACAAGAGCTTAGTTGAAGTCGACAAAGGCAAAAGTGTCACGTTATCATGACAAAAGCCAAAAGAAAGTGTATAGAGGCAAAAGTGTCATGATATCATGACATGTTGTGGTTTCACGGTGACAGGAACAAAAAGAAGCCACAGAGTCAGATAATTTGAAGCCGACGAAGACCGATGACAACCAATAGAAATTAGGGTTTGCAGCCAATGCAAATTAGGGTTTTCATAGCCGACTAAGTTTGATTTTTCATCATGAGATTTCTAATATAAAAGGAGGGCAGTTTGGAGTTTTGAAGTATCGATTGTGTGAGTGATATCTATCCACAGTGCAAAAAGTGAGTGAGTCATGTCGAATCGAGCTAAGTGCAAAGTTAGAGCGCATAGAGAGCAGAGAGTGCAGAGGGTAGAGAAGATCATTCGGTTGTAACGGCATAGACTATGCGAAGTGTGAGTACAGAGAAAGCAGAGTGTGCAAGAGTGCACAAAAGGTGAAGTTGATCATAGAGCTTGGCTGTAGCAGTACCGTAGATGCGAGTGTCTTGCAAACTGTAAGCTCTAGACTAGCCAAGGTCTTGTGAAAGCAAAGGTATTTTTTTGTAACATTTATAGATTCAGAATTGTAGTCCAAGTTGTTGCTTGGCATCTGGAGTTGGTGCTCCTTTCTGTTGGTGTAGATAAATCAGGGGTTGGTGCTCCTTCCAGTTGGTGCTGCTAAATTAGGGGTTGGTGCTCCTTTCTATTGGTGCAGATAAATCAGGGGTTGGTGCTCCTTCTAGTAGGTGTTGGTAAATTTGTTGTAAAATTGATTGCTTTGCTAAGGCTGGATTTGGATGGTAGTCCAAGCAGTCAATTTTTGAGGAGTAGCCACATTGGTGAACCTCGTTAAAATCTTGTGTTGTGTGATGCTCTCTTGTTATAATTGCTATATCTATTTTTAAGTTTGCATTACTTCAGCATTAAGAATTATAGATTTAAGATTTTAATTAGCTACACTGATTCACCCCCCCTCTCAGTGCCATTGTAAGTTTAACAATTGGTATCAGAGCCAAGTACCTATTCAAGCTTAATCGGCTAGGGTGATCTTGGATTTAACACAATGGCAAGCGGTGAAGGCTTCTCATCAAACAGAGCACCAGTGTTTGATGGATCTAATTACGCATACTGGAAAGTCAGGATGCAGGTATATCTCTATGCTTTGGGATACGACATCCGGGACTCAATACGTAGTGGATACACAGATCCCATCACCTGCTCCAAAAGAGGCTGAAGAAAAGAAACTATATGAAAATAACTCAAAAGCAAAGAATGCTATCATGAGTGGATTAGTAGACAGTGAACTGGCTAAAGTCATAAACTGTAAAATGGCAAAAGAAATTTGGGACAAACTAAAGAGCATTCATGAAGGAGACCATAAGATCAAGGAAGCCAAGTTACAAATACATCGAGCTCAGTTCGAAGCTTTAAGGATGAATGACAATGAGAACGTAGAGGGATACATGTTGAGAGTTAATGAAGTCACAAATGCAATGAGAGGACTCGGTGATGACATAAGTGACTCTGCTATCATGAAAAAGGTATTAAGATCTCTTCCTCACAGATTTGATTCTAAAGTCTCTACGATAGAAGAAGCAAAAAATCTAAATTTCTTTAGTATGGATGAGTTGCATGGTTCTTTGACTGCTTATGAGATGAGAATAGGAAGAGCTAAACCCATAGACCGAGAAGCGGCCTTCAAAGCCATTAAAAATAAAAATGCAAAACAAGAAACTGAGGAAGAAGAGACATCAGATGAAGAAGAAGCTAACTTCGTTAGAAAACTAAAGAAAGGAAAAGGAAAATACAGAGGAAAGCTACCTTTTAAATGTTTCAACTGTGGAGGTGTCGGGCATTTTGTGACTAAATGTCCTCTGAATGAAAAGAACAAAAATGATGAAGGATCACACCAAGAGAGAAGTGATTGGAAGAAGAAAACAAACTTCAAAAAAGGCAACTTCAAAAAGAAAAGCTTCATCTCAAGGAATGCCAGTTCATCTGAAGACAGCTCGAGTGAGGATTCTGAAGAAGAAATAGGTGAAGCTCTTTTCATGGCTTTTGAAGAAGAAGAATAAAAAAAAGCAGGAGTAATCTGTGAGGTTTGTGGTAAAAAATCTGAGGCTGAGGTTGATCTAGAAGGTGAGTTGACCTCTGCACTTGAAGAATGGAAAATAGAGAAGAAAAAGAATAAGAAACTTTCAAAGAGGCTTGAGGATGCAAACGACATCATAACTAGTTTGAAAGTATAGACAAAAGAATACAAGAAGATAACCGAAGAGCTTGAAATTTAGATTACCATGAAAATAGATGTCTGCTGCAAACTAGAAGAAGAGAATGTTAGTTTTCGTATGCAGATAGCAGAGTTGGAGCATAAAATTAGCTGTTATCACAAACGCGAAGAAAGCTCTATGAAATTGGATAAGATTTTAAATGACCAAAGACCTGCAGGCACCAAATTTGGTCTGGGCTTCGTCGAAGGAGAATCTTCAAATGGTTCTAAGGCCAGAAATGTAGAACCTGTAAAAATTGAAGATAAGAAACAGAGTTGATAAAGGTAAAATGACTCATGACGTTAATGCCATGCACAAAAAGAATATTGATAATGATGGATTCACCAAGGTCACGCATCAAAGAAAGAGAAGATTCATGGCCCCTACGACAGCATGGCAAAGACCATCACCCAGGTTCAATTATCCTTTTTCTGGTTTCTATTTTAAATGCAATGGTTATGGTCATAAGATTGCAGACTGCAAATATAATGTAGGTCCAAGAAAATTCACAAGTAGAAATGCTTTTTCACCTCTGATGAATTATACAGTAGAATGCTTTAACTGTCATAATTTTGGACACATTGCAAGAAATTGTCGAAGTGCTTTTACTTCAAATCACTTTCAAGAAAGAAAATTCCAATCAAATAGGATGAAACTAAATAGAAAACTTCCTGAAAAACATGCACGAGATACTAAAAAAGGAAAATCAAAATTAGAGCCCAATACGGTAGTCAAAACAGAATGGAAACAGAAAGAGCAGCTTAAGGAATCCTTGATAGTGCAAACAACTTTCAAAGCACAGAATAAACATATACCATGGATACTTGACAGTGGATGCTCAAGTCATATGATAGGTGATAAACAAAAATTTGAAAAGTTTCAGAAATATGAAGGTGGTTCAGTAAAATTCGGGAATAATGATGGGGCTCAGATAGTAGGGAAAGGTTCAGTTAAGATTATTAACGGAAAAATCAAGTCAGAAGAAGTGTTGTTCGTGGATGGTCTGAAACATAACCTGTTGAGTGTCAGTCAAATCTGTGACAAAGGACATGAAGTAGTTTTTAAGAAGCAGGGCTGTGAAGTTAGAAAAACAAGCAGTGGAAAACTGATAGCAACTGGGTCAAGGACTGCTGGCAACCTATACACGCTTTCAGAGAATTTAGAGGGAGCCTGTTTCATCGGTCAGGAAGAACAAAATTGGTTGTGGCACAAGAGGCTCGGTCATATCAGTTTTGATAATCCGGTGAAAATCAGCTCAAAAGGGGCAATGAGAGATATTCCCACTATCAGCAAACCTTCAAATAGCATTTGTGCCTCATGTCAGAAGGGGAAGCAAACTAGAGTCACATTCAAAGCAAAAGAGTACAATACAAGCAAACCATTGGAACTAATACATACTGATTTATGTGGACCTATGAGAATGCAAAGCATAAATGGTGATAAATACTTTATGTTGTGTATTGATGACTATTCCAGAATGACATGGGTATACTTCTTGAAGTAGAAAATAGAAGCCTTTGAAATGTTCAAGTCTTTCAAACACCACGTTGAGAATGAAACAGGAAAGAGGATCAAAAACTTAAGATCAGATAGAGGAGGAGAATTCATTTCAGCTGAGTTTACAGAGTACTATGATAAATATGGCATTAGGAGACAGTTTTCAGCAGCCAGGACACCTCAGCAAAATGGTGTGGTAGAAAGAAAAAATAGGACAGTACAAGAAATGGCCCGAACTATGTTGATTGAGAGCAGAGTAGCAGACAAATTTTGGAAAGAAGCAGTCCATACTGCTGTGTACATTCAAAATAGGTACATGTCGAGAACACATGAAAACAAAACTCCTTATGAGTTGTGGTTCTGTAGAAAGGCAACAACAAAACATCTTAGAGTTTTTGGCTGTAAGTGTTTCATCAAAAGAACTGAAGATAATCTTGGTAAATTTGAAGATAGAGCAGATGAAGGTATTTTTGTTGGCTATTCACCATCAAGCAAAGCCTACAAATGCTACAACAAAAAGCTAAGGAAAATTGTGGACAGTGCCAGTGTTACATTTGATGAAGGTAGGGAAAGGGTAGTTAGCAATGAAGAAAACTACCCAATTTATGAAGAAGTTTTTGAAGGAGATGAGGAAGACAAAACTGAACAGAATCAAAAGAATGTCTCAGATGATTTAAATTATGATTCAGAAGAGGAAGAAAATAAGAAATTCAAAACAGGCAGCTGGCATAAAAACCATCCTAGAGAGCAAATAATTGGAGACCCCACAGCTGGTGTGCAAACAAGAAGAAAAGCAATAAGTAATTACTCTCTTTTATCCAGTATTGAGCCCAAAAATATTGATGAAGCAAGCAAATATGAAAGTTGGATGAAGGCTATAGATGAAGAATTAGATCAGATTGAGAAAAATAAAACTTGGGAGTTGGTACCTAGACCTGCAAACAAGAATGTAATCGGTACTAAATGGATTTTTCGAAACAAACTGAATGAAGACGGACAGGTAATCAGAAATAAAGCAAGATTGGTATGTAAAGGTTATGCTCAAGTAGAAGGTATTGATTTTGAGGAAACTTTTGCACCTGTAGCAAGACTTGAGGCAATTAGAATGTTTTTGGCCTTAGCAGTTTACAAGAACTTCAAAGTTTATCAGATGGATGTAAAATCAGCTTTTCTAAATGGGAAACTTGAAGAAGAGGTTTATATTGAGCAGCCAGATGGTTTTCAACTTGGTGATGATCCCAACTTGGTTTGCAAGTTGAAGAAAGCTTTATATGGATTAAAACAGGCACCCCGAGCATGGTATGCAAGGCTAGACAACTATCTCACTCATCAAGGGTTTAAGAAAGGTATGGTGGACAGCAATTTGTATGTCAAAATAGAAAATGGACATCTTATTGTTCTTGTTGTATATGTAGATGATATCATATTTGGCAACGACAAAGATGAGTCTTGCAGAGACTTAGCAGATAAGATGCAGAAAGAATTTGAAATGTCTATGATTGGTGAACTGTCTTACTTTCTTGGGTTACAAGTTAATCAGAATGAGAAGGGCATATTTATTTCCCAAATCAAATATGTGAAAGAGATGTTAAAAAGGTTCACAATGGAGGATTGTAAGCCAGTGAGCACTCCCATGATGATAGGCTACAAGTTGAGCAAGGATGACAAATCTCCACTTGTTGATCAAACCACATACAGATCTATGATTGGGAGCTTACTGTACCTGACAGCTACCAGACCAGATATTTTGCAGGCAGTTTGCATGGTCGCTCATTTTCAGGCTAATCCCAAGGAGACTCACGTGACAGCGGTAAAGAGGATTTTTCGGTACCTCAAGGGTACTATGGAGTATGGGTTATGGTATCCGAAAGGCAAGGACTTCACTCTCATTTCATTTTCAGATGCAGATTGGGCAGGATGTGTCGATGACAGAAAGAGTACCAGTGGAGGTGCATTCTATCTTGGAGACAGGTTGGTCGCATGGCACAGTAAGAAACAAGAGTCAGTTTCTTTATCAACAATAGAGGCAGAATATATTGCAGCAACAACATGTTGTACGCAAGTTTTGTGGATGAAACAAACTCTGAAAGATCTTGGTATTAACTTCAGTGAGCCAATATCAGTTAAGTGTGACAACACCAAGTGCAATTAACATCTCTAAGAATCCAGTAATGCATTCACGGACAAAACACATTGCTATCGGATATCATTTTTTGAAAGAGAAAGTTGCTGAAGGTGAGGTTAAGCTGGATTTTGTTCCAACTACAGAACAAGTAGCAGATATTTTCACAAAACCATTGCCCAAGGAAGTGTTTGAGTATCTTCGAAACAAATTGGGAGTGGTCACACTTCCCAAGAATTGACTAGCTATAGGGATCACTTTCTCAGGGGGAGCATTTGAGTATTTGATTATTCTGTTGCTCATAATCATAATTTGTGCTAAGTGCAACAAATTGTGCCTGAGAATGTTGTGCATGGACTCAGGGGGAGTCTGCAGTAGCCCTTTGGTATTATTGACAAAGGGGGAGAAGAGTTACAGGAAATTACACATGTGTTGCCAACAATTCCAAAGGGGGAGATTGTTGAGCAAGGTGCAGCAGGAGTATTGTCATTGTTGTCAACACAGTCAGTTAGATCTAATGATGCAGTGGAAAGGCAGTTCAAAAGCCATTCAGATGTAGAGGATAGGAGTTCTAAGGTTATTCAGAGTATGGACAGTGAGTTTCCAAGAAGACCATAGTGGCCCATTTGCAAAAGATCACAGAAAAAGACAAGTAAGAAAACTGTCGTGATATCGCGACATGTTTTCTGTCACGATTTCATGACATATCGGAGGAGAGAGAAAATGCTGGCAAAAATGTCATGATATCGTGACATATCGAAGGAGAGAGAAAATGCAGGTAAAACTATCATGATTTCGTGACATGTTGGAAGAGAAGGCAAGCAGGTAAAACTGTCGCGATTTCATGACATGTTGGAAGAGAAGAAGGCAAGTTGGAAAACTGTCATGATTTCATGACATGTTCAAAGCAGAGGTGCAAGCAGGTAAAAATGTCATGATTTCACGACATGTTGGAAGACAGAGAATCAGCAGGAAAAACTGTCATGATTTCGTGACATGTTGGAAAGAAAAAATCACAAGTGGAAAAACTATCACGATTTCATGACATGTTCGAAAAGAAGGTACAAGCAAAGAAAACTGTCGCGATTTCATGACATGTTCAGGGAGAAGGCGCAAGCAAAGAAAACTGTCATGATTTCATGACAATCTGCAAGAGAGGCAGTACGGACGAAAATGTGTCACGATTTCATGACATGTTTGAGAGAAAGAGCTTGCATAGGAAAGTGTTGCGATTTCATGACAATTTGCAAGAGGAAGCGCTAAGGAGAAAAAGTGGGAGAAAAAGTGTCACGATTTCGTGACATGTTTCATTTTCACGGTTCTAAGCGAAGAGAAAGAGGAGAGAGAAAAAGGTGTCACGATTTCATGACATGCTGTAGATAGAAGAGTTCGAAGTGAGAACTGTCACGATTTCATGACATGTTGTAGATAGAAGAGTTCAAAGTGAGAACTGTCATGATTTCATGACAAAAGCAGAGAGGAGGTCGACAAAGGGAGAAGTGTCGTGATATCATGACAAAAGCAAAATTGATGATGACAAAGGCAAAAGTGTCGTGATATCATGATAAGAGCTTAGTTGAAGTCGACAAAGGCAGAAGTGTCGCGTTATCATGACAAAAGCCAAAAGAAAGTGTACGGAGGCAAAAGTGTCACGATATCGTGACATGTTGTGGTTTCACGATGATAGGAACAAAAAGAAGCCATAGAGTTAGATAATTTGAAGCCGACGAAGACCGATGACAACCGACAAAAATTAGGGTTTGCAGCTGACGCAAATTAGGGTTTTCATAGCCGACTAAGTTTGATTTTTCATCATGAGATTTCTAATATAAAAGGAGGGCAGTTTGGAGTTTTGAAGGATCGATTGTGTGAGTGATATCTGTCCGTAGTGCAAAAAGTGAGCGAGTCATGTCGAATCGAGCTAAGTGCGAAGTTAGAGCGCATAGAGAGTAGAGAGCACAGAGGGCAGAGAAGATCGTTCGGTTGTAAGGTGCAGACTATGCGAAGTGTGAGTACAGAGAAAGCAGAGTGTGCAAGAGTGCACAAAAGGCGAAGTTGATCACAGAGCTCGGCTGCAGCAGTACAGCAGATGCGAGTGTCTTGCAAACTGTAAGCTCTAGACCAGTCAGGGTCTTGTGAAAGCAAAGGTATTTTTCTGTAACATTTATAGATTCAGAATTGCAGTCCAAGTTGCTGCTTGGCATCTGGAGTTGGTGCTCCTTTCTATTGGTGCAGATAAATCAGGGGTTGGTGCTCCTTCCAGTTGGTGCTAGTAAATCAGGGGTTGGTGCTCCTTTCTGTTGGTGCAGATAAATCAGGGGTTGGTGCTCCTTCCAGTAGGTGCTGGTAAATTTGTTGTAAAATTGATTGCTTTGCTAAGGCTGGATTTGGATGGTAGTCCAAGCAATCAATTTTTGAGGAGTAGCCACATTGGTGAACCTCGTTAAAATCTTGCGTTGTGTGATGCTCTCTTGTTATAATTGCTATATCTATTTTTAAGTTTGCATTACTTCAGCATTAAGAATTATAGATTTAAGATTTTAATTAGCTACACTGATTCACGCCCCCTCTCAGTGCCATTGTAAGTTTAACAAACCAAACATTGCCTAGCGGTATAGTCCAACTAAGTCCAACATAAGGATGAGATGAACACTTTAGGATCCCTGATATTAGAAATGGGTTGAAATAATATCGCCTAACATCAGATGAAATGCTTGAGTTCTATCCCAAAATATACAATCACTTGCACACACAAAGATCATGAAAAACTAGGTCCATGGTAAAAGCATTACTTTTCAAAATTCTAAGTGGTCAGTAGACAACTGTTGATAGGGTAACGAGAGTGTTTGAATCTCCAGAAAACACCAAAAATTATTAAATAGAAACAAATCATAACACCAATCACACCATCATTTTCTTTATTAGATTATATAAATTAGGGGGTATCAACATAGTAGGACAGATACCGCATATATATTAGAAATAGTATATAGACTGCCACTGACTACTTTATATCTTTTAATTTACAAAAACTTATCAAGAAAATACATTACACACCATTACATATCATATATGAATACTTAATAAATTCTTATGATAAGAGTGATTATTTAAATTCATGATTATTTTTTACTTTCTATGGTATCACCCATTAATATTGTCAATGTCATATGCATTCCTTATGTTTTAAGTGATTAGAGCATACAAGTTAGTTTATACCATCCCATCATATAAGTTAGATGCATACAATTAAAAAAAAATAAAAAATGCATTTAACAATAACATCACATCCAAAAACACAAGTCATGAATCATCCATCATCACATCATAAAGCACATCATAAAACATATAGGCAATATCCATTTGCATACAATCATGAATTCATCATTCATAATCAAAGTACATCACGTCATATCATCAAATCATATAGGCATCTACACATCCATATAAGCATCTACAATATCATTTATCATCTAACATATACATCAAATCATCATAATACCATCATCACATCACATCATAAAATAAAATAGCAACAAAAACATGAGCAATAAACGATACACATAATGAGTCATAATAAAAATATATCATAAAAAGTATGTGTGTCAAGTCCATGGATGTACAAAAATGCCCATGGGAGACATTATATAGGTTATACTAACCTAAAAAATGAATCAAAACCAAGAGTGTCATCAATCAAATATTGGACATGCACCCCCTGTAGCACTGCCCCCTATGGTCAGATCTTTGGGAGAATGGTGCGAGCTAGACCCTGCTAGTCTCTCTATGCGAGGTCGGGCCCCATGACCAAGCCAAATGGAAGACTACCATGCTATAGAACTCCTACTAACATGTGAACCACCTGTGTCTCATCTCATCCTAGAGATGGTGCCTAGCCTAATGATCTACCTCGAGAGAGCGATAATATGGGCTACATCCTCAGCAATTTGAACATCACTCTCATCTAGAAAACCTTGTAGACAATGGACCTCAATCTCGAGAGCTATCCTTGAAGGGTCCTCAGGAGCAGGAGGGGAAAAAATAACCTACATATGGGTAGATCCTCTTAGAGCAGCCTTAAAAGCCCATATCTAGTCTGACATCTGAGCTGTAGTAGTATCTCTCTGAGCTATGGTGGTGTCGCACTACTGTACCTATATTTTGGTCAACTAGAGCTTGGCTCCACATCATATAGTTATGCCATGAGAGGAGAATATCTATCCTCAAGTTCCATCTCCTCCTCTACCTCATTAGGAGCCTCCTACTCCTCTGCTTCCACCTACTCTACCTGCTGGCCCCATGCTACAGTCCTAGCATGAACCCTGCATCTCGCTGGTGATGCGTAGTCGTTATACCATCATTAATTCTCAATGAATCTGTCAATCCAGGGCAGTGTACAAGGCTATCTACGGGAGAAGAAGTGAAACAGCTATAACTTAGGTCAATCTAGGGCAACAAGTCTTATTGGTGGAACCGGTTGTGTGGGGGGTTTTGGAACATTCCTATCTCTAAATTGCATGAATTAAATCTTAATCTAAGTTGCAGAATTGGAAACTAATCACTAACTACAGAAATGAAGTCCTAATTACAATTGCAGAATGAGACCTAATTATATTGCAGAATTAACAGTTGCAGAATTGAAAGTCTGATCCTAATTGCAGAAAGGAAATCTAATTACTTTTGCAGTAATGAAAGTCTAGATCTAATGTGGAAATAAAAACTATCAAAGTTTTGTAATAGAAGGTTGTCAATCTTCTGTTCAGATTTTGACAGCAAAACATAAAAATGCAGGAAATTGCTGAAAAACAGTAAATTCTGGAAATAACAGTCTGAAAATAAAGTGGAAGCTTTGCTGAAAGTAAGATTGCAACTAAAACTTTAAGCACAAGATTAATCTAAGCATAAATAAACTAATACTGCAAATATTGTCAACTATTTACAAGCAATTGAAATAACAAGTTCTACAACTCATTCTGCTGCAGCAAAATCAGAATAAAAACCTCGCTTTGTTAGTCCTCCTCCTAGGTCCGGAAGTGGCCGGCCTCTTTGTCCGGAAGAAGGTGTAAGTCTCTCTCTCTTTCTAAATCTTAATCACACTCATTTACAAGTAATTTGAAATAGAACTGGTGCACTTTATTGATCAAAAGACATGATTACAAGAATTCTCGTTGAAAAGCTGTTACAGGATCATGTAGATCAATTTCTAGTTATACTCTGTATTTTCTCGCTAGCTTCCTTACTCTATTTTCTACCTCTTTTTCTACTCTACCTCTGGCTCAACCTGAATGGGAGCAATATTTATAGCTATCCTATGATCTGATTACAAACAAAGAATATCTCAAAAGATCTAATCCTACAATGCTGCAACAAATTCTGGTTTTATCCTAGAAGAGGACTAAAACTTGATCTTTCCCTTAATGATGGCTTTGGTCGGCAATGACGGCAAAGACAGATGGAAGATATTTCTCTTTACTTTTTCCAACCTTTATTTCCCTTTTTTTGGCTTCAAAAATCGGTCAAAAGGTCAAAAACACATTCTGTTCTTCATTCCGAAGATAAGTGGCTTCATTCCGAAGACAATGCAGTTTTCATTTCGAAGATCGCTCATTTCGAAGATATTGCATTCTCATTCCGAAGATCGCTCATTCCGAAGATACTGCATGCTTCATTCCGAAGATCCGCTCATTTCGAAGACGCTGCATTCTTCATTTCGAAGATCCGCTCATTTCGAAGATGCTGTGTTCTTTCATTCCGAAGATATCTTGGAATGAACAAATGTATGCTTTTCCATTGATTTCTTCTGCATCTCTCAGGTGGGTTATCTCCTAAGATCAAATTCTAATGGTCTTCATCCCTTTCCTCATGTGAATTCCATGCCTTGCTATTTATGGACAGCTGGCTGGAATTTACATGGGAAAGACCGTTTTTGTTGCACAACAACAGTTTGCTTGCACTGTTGCCAGATTTAGGTGAAGTAAATGCTTGAGACAAATCAAAATATGATTAGTGAAATGCTGCTATTATTCTAAGCATATCCCATTGTAGCAAATCATAGCAAAAAGAACACAAAACTATGCAAAAAGTCTGTAAAATCAGCATATAATATTTCAAATACATTGATCATGCAAAATGGTTAATATACAACATATTAAATCAACTTAACTAACATATCAGATAAAACATAAGAGTTTATAGGCATTTTTAGTGTACAAAACATGTTATGATTGAGGCATTTCCAGGCCTCATCATTTTCCCCCCAACTTATATTAATGCATGCCCTCATGCATTCTGTTGGGCTATGGAATCACATATGTCCATGTTTAGATTCCATGACCTGTAGAATAACTTCTTGCCTATGTAATACCCCCTGTTTTCCTGAATGTTTCTGAGCCAATCTTCAAATTGTTCATCGAGCTGGGCATCTTCCTCAAAGTAGAATGGAACTGGAGTAATGATGGTTGGAGGCCCGAACCTGAGACCTATCCAGTTATGTTGCATGATCTGGATCAGTTGGACTACACCTTCTGCTCTTCTTCTGGACCATTCTAGATTGATGGGGGAGATAGGTTCTCTTTTCCTCAAAGACATGGAAAGTTCATTCCATCTGTCTCTGCATACTGACAATGCTGGGAAGAAATTGTGATCACAGAAATTGTTAAATTTGGCCACACAGTCCCTCAAATTGTTCAAGTACATTCTCTTAATATCATCCCTGTTCATCATTGAGAAGTGTTGCTGAGTGATATTTAGGTGATTTGGCTGGATTGCTCTGACTAACAACTCAGCCCTTGTTTCAATCACTTTATTCTGCCTTTTCTCATGATCCCAATAAAGCTGATTTTGCAAAGTAGACATAAATGCTCTCAACTGAACATCTCCAATGTAGATTTGAGGATGAGAGTCAACTTCCTCTGGAATGAAGAAACTATGCAAAAACAGTTCACACAGGAGATTTTTCTGCTCAAAAGGACTGTCAAAATATGCTTCTAGAAAATCTTCAATAGTGTCCAATTTATAGGGAAGGTTTGAAGTAATCCTCATGACCTGCCATCTAAGGTATTTTTCCTTCAAAATAAGGCTGTAAAATCTGGCTGGTCATCTAAATTGGACTAAAAATTCAGCAATTTGGCATAAGTCAGACACCTTTTCTTTCAATGCCTGAATTTCGGTGTCCTTGGCTTCTAGTTGTTTTGCTTCCAATTTGAATTTTTTAGTTTTATTGGCAAGCTGTTCATATCTAATCATCCAGCTAGCTATGTCTGCATTGTACTGCTCTAGAGACACAGTATTAGGTGGTCTTACTATAGGGGGGATCCTAGGCAACAGATTTATCTGAACTCCTTTTTTTGCCACTTCCATTGGCTGTTCATCTGTCAATAACTCTACTTGCACCCCCTTATTTGCTATTTCTATGGGGTTGTCATCAGATAGTATTTCTACTTGTACCCCCTTATCTGTTGTTTCTATTGGAAGTGTAACAAGTTGAAATGCAGGGACCTCAGTAGGAGTACTTACTTGAACATTTTCTTGCTGTTGGGACTATTCCTGTGTTGGTGGCTCATTTTCAACATCCTCTACAATATTCCTCACCATTTTTGAAGCATCTTCAGAACAAGAAGGCAATGCTTCAGAATGAACAGGCACTTCTTCAGAATGAAGGAGTGCTATTTCAAGATGAACTTCTATGTCTGCCTCAACAGAGTCATCTGCTCTTGATAAACCCAGAAGCAATTGAGCCAAATTATCTTCATCATGGGATATAGCTGGCTGTTTTTCAGATTGTGACAACTTTTTTAGTTCTGCCACTTCCTGCTAAAGTTCTGCAATTTTTCTTTCTTGCATCTCAATGATGCTTTCTTTCTCTGTGATCCATTTGGTCTATGTTTTGACAACACTTCTTGCTGCCCTCAGCTGCTCAGTGATGTCTTCCACTTTTGTTTCTACTTCAGAAGCTGATACAGACAAATCAGTTGCAGTTGGCTGCTCAACCAATATCTCTTCTTCTACAACAGGTTGTTCTTGTTTAGGAGGCTCTATGAGACTATCTATAAGGATATCTACCATATCTATAGCCTATTGAATTGTAGCCTCTTCCAAACCAACTTGCTCTTTCCTCCTATCTTTCGAATTCTAAAGTTATCGATCTTAGTTGTATCTCTATGACATCTCGGCTACTTGGTCTATCTTCTTCCTCCATGCCTTTTTCTTTCAAATTCTTGTAGACCTCCTAGTTCCAATCAAACTTCTCCTTTTCTTTCTTCTTCTTGAATGAACCGTATTCCTGTACCTCAACACGTCTTCAAAGAAAGATGGCACACATTCTACTTTACCCTTTTGTTGATAATTGCATGGATGTCCTTGTCATCAGATCCACCTCATTAGTTTTAGATTCTCACGTGCATGTTAATTGACATTAAAACTGTGGCATATGGTTGTCACGTTCTCCGTATTTCCAATGAGTGCAAAAACAAACCATTTGCTGATTGACACGTGTCCCTTCCTCGCATGCAACTAAAAAAATCTTGATTTTGTCGTACCTTATCTTCTTGGATGCCACGTGGAAATGCTCTTTCAAATAAAATAAAATAAAATTCTCATTTCCAAGACAAGTCTTTATTCCGAAGACAAATCCTCATTTCAAGATTATGACCTCATTCCGAAGACAGGTCTTCATTCCAAGACAAATTCCTCTTTGCAATATTTTCATTCCAAGATAGATCTTCATTCAAGATCAATCCTCATTCAAGATTAATCCTCATTCCAAGATCAAGGTTGTGAAAGTAAATCATCATTCCAAGACAGACCCTCATTCCAAGACAGATCTTCATTCCGAAGACAGATCTTCATTCCGAAGATGATGCGACAAGTCGTCATTCCGAAGACCAAGTTTCATTACGAAGACAAATTGTTATTCTGAAGACAAAGTTTCTTTTCGAAGACAAAGTGCAACATTCATTTTGCTATCATTACGAAGACAATTTCATTTCGAAGATAATACAGTAGGTATTGTTTTTGGCATTCTTGTTTCGAAGATTAGGCAGAAATCAATATTTTCATTCTCAAAACATGTTTTTAAGTATGCCAACTCTTATGAATACCTTTTATGCTAATGGTTAATTGTCACATACTATATACCAATCATTTTACAATGAAGAAATGTAAGAAATATATACCTGATAAAAATAGTTAATGCCAGTTTTGAAGAATGACTGCTTTTGTTGATATTCTGCTGAGATTTTCTGCAACATTTCAAAACAAGTGCACTAGGTGAATTTGTACAATGATGGTTCAAAAATTTCTCAAGGTTATGCATGCCAAAAAACTGGTTTTCATGCACACCAACTCAGTAGTGCCTTAAGAAAAGGTTTTCACTGCTGGGTTATTCATTTTCTCTCTCTTTTTTTTTTCTTCATTTTTTTTTTTTTACCTCTCCTTTTCTCTTTTTTTTTTTTTCTTGATCCTGACTATGCCCATGAAGGAATTTCATGATTTCCCCTGAAACCATGCCCATGAAGGAATTCATACTCAGAATTTATTCATCTTTTTGTTTTCTATTTTTCTGATTTTTTTTTTTTGTATTTTCTATTTTTTCTTGAAATCCACTGATCATGTTGATTGTTTTGAAGTGGAAGAAGGAATCTCTTCCACCTGCTGTGTATCCAAACTATCAAGTTGCTGCAAGAATTCTTCTTTAGTCAGAGGTGTATGGTATACCCTGAGGCGATGTCCATTCACTACCAACTTTCTTCGTGACCCATCAATGGGGGATAAACGAGCTGCTCCATTGTTAAATACCTCTTCAATCCAATAAGGTCCCAACCATCTAGTTCTCAGTTTTCCAGGGAAGTCTTCATATTGAGAATCGAACAGTAAAGCCCAATCTCCTTGTTGAAGTTTCCTCTGCTGAATGTGACTGTCATGCCACAACTTCCTCTGCTCCTGAATTACCTCAGTTTGGTGCAGAGCATCCAATCTAAGTTCATCCAATGCATTCAGTTGTAGAATCCTGTCTGTCTATGCCTACGACAATTCAATTCCAATTTCCAGTGCTGTGCGCAATGTTAGTAGCTCAAATTCAATAGGTAAGAGAGGCTTTTTACCAAAGACTAGTTCATAAGGTGTGAATCCAGTAGTGGACTTCCAAGTAGTATTGTAGGCCCAAAGCTGCTCGGGTAATTTGTCTAGCCAATTTTTCCTATGAAAAGCTACTATTTTTGTCAAGATGCGTTCTAGTTCCCTGTTTGTTACTTCAACCTGGCCATTTGCTTGTGGGTGGTAAGGTGATGATTTCCTATGTTTGATTTCATACAATTCTGTAAATGCTTTTATGACTTTGGATGCAAATTGGGGTCCTTGGTCTGTGGTGATAGACCGTGGAGCTCCAAATCTCTAAAAAATCTGAGTATACAAGAAATCAGCGACCTTCTCTTCACGAGCATGTTTGAAAGCACGCACCTCTACCCACTTTGTCAGGTAATCAGTGCATACTAGAATATGCACCTTTCCTTGAGAAGGTGGATCAATAGGTCCTACAAAATCAAGCCCCCACCTCTCAAATGGTTCTAAAACCATTTGAGGCTGCGATGGCATCTCATTTGTATGAGTGGGTTTCCCCATTCTTTGGCATGCATCACAATGCCTGATGTACTTTTTCACATCCTTGTGAAGAGATGGCCAATAATATCCTATCCCCAAGATTTTTCTAACTGTGCTTTTTACGGAATAGTGTCCACCTGAGGGTTCATCATGACAAGCTCTAAGGATATCATACACTTCATCCTTTCGGATGCACCTACGTAACACATGGTCAGGACTGCACTTAAAAAGCATACCCTTAATCCATTCAAAAGAAGAACTCTGTTTGATCAATTGTTTTTTCTGTTTTGAAGTAAAATGTGGAGGAACTTTCCCTGTGACCAAATAATTGGCTATATCTGCAAACCAAGGTGATTGAACTGATATAGCAAATAGTTTTTCATCAGGAAAAGTGTCATCAACTAATTCCCCTTCATCTGTGTTACTTGCAACCTAGACAAGAAATCTGCCACAACATTAGCTTTTCCTGGTTTGTTGATTATGGTGATATCAAATTCTTGCAGACAACAACAACCAACGAATAATTCTTGCACTTACCATAGGTTTATTCATCAAATACTTAATGGTTGTATGATCTGTGTGAATAAATATTTGATAACTTGTGATATAATGCCTGAATTTGTTGATGGCATAAATTCTTGCTAGGAATTCTTTCTCGGTTGTTGTATAATTTTTCTCTCCTCCTGTCAAGTTCTTGCTAATGTTGTAGATGGTATAATGTTCACCATTATCAATTTGTCCTAATGCTGCTCCAATTGCTTTATTGGAGGCATCAGTATGAATGTGAAATGGTAATGTCCAATTAGGTCCTCTGAGCACAGGTGGAGTTATCAATTTCTCTTTCAAAGCTTCAAATGCTTCCTGACACTTTGCAGTCCAGGAGAATTCAGAATCTTTAGTCAATAAGGCAAACATAGGAGTGGCTATTGTACTAAAGTTGGGAATAAACCTGCGGTAAAAACCAATGTGTCCTAGGAAGCTTCTGACATTAGTCCGAGTTTTAGGAGGAAGGAGATTCTTGATAATTTCAACTTTCTTTGGGTCAACTTGGATCCCTTCGGGAGAGATGTGATGACCAAGAACTATCCCTTCCTTCATCATCATGAAGCATTTATCCGGATTTAAGGATAAGTGGTATGTTTCACAGTGAGTTAAGACTTTGTCAAGATTTTCCAATGTAAAATCAAAAGTTTGTCCACATACTGTGAAATCATCCATGTAAATTTCAACACTTTTGGTGGTCAGATCAGCAAAAATTGCTAGGACTGCTCGTTGAAAAGTTGCTGGGGCATTACACAAACCAAAAGGTAAAACCCTATAGGCAAATGTTCCCCATGGACATGTAAAAGTTGTCTTTTCTTGATCTTCAAGTGCAATCTGAATTTGATTATATCCACTAAATCCATCAAGAAAACAAAAGTATCTTTTTCCAGCAAGAGTATCTAACACTTGATCTATGAAAGGTAATGGAAAATGGTCTTTGTATGTCACCTTATTCAATTCTCTATAGTCTACACATACTCTCATTTTTCCATTTTTCTTAGGAACTATTACCAATGGAGAAACCCATTGGCTATCAGAAATTGGGTAAATGAATCCTACTTCCGGGAGTTTTTCAATTTCTTCTTTCACAATATCTCTTAAGGCAGGATTCAATCTTCTTTGAGGTTGTCCGATTGGCTTGACTTCTTCGAGTATAGATTCTATGGGTACATATATCGGGATGAACTCCGGACATATCTTTGTAGTTCCAAGCAAAAGCATGAACATGCTTATGCAAAACAACTATCAATTTTTCTTCCTCTTCCCTAGTAAGCTGGCTGTAGATGTTCAAAAATTTGCCTGGCTGGACTTCTATTTGTTTTGTATTTAGAAGGACTGAATTCACTCCTTCATACTTGGTGTTTAAGGGATTAAGAGGACATTGCTGAGATGGGAGAAACGAAGCGGTTCTGTTTCATTGTTGCTTGAGGGAAGCATATCTTGTATGGAACAGTGAGAAGGAAAAATTAGATGATGGTGCCATCCATGTGGTAGTGAAACAGAGTTTCCTTGTGATAGCATAGATGATTCATCTTCAGATTTTTGATTCTCCTCATTACTTATCAATTGTTGGATATTTGTTGCTTCCCCTTCTAAACCTTGTTCATGCAGAACATTCATCAAGATTGTTTCATTTTCTAAGTTTTATGTGTCACTGAGGTCTTCCGTGTGTTCTCTTACTACTAAGGTAGCTAGTGTAGAAATGACCTCTTCTGGTTCTTCATCTGAGTCGAGAAAACCATAACCGACCTGAAAATTTGCTAGATGGTTTTGCGAGGAGGATATAAAGAAATTTGTTTCAGCTCAATACCATTTGAAATAGTCATATTTCCGGATCTGCAGATCTATGAAGGTCATTGCGAGCTTGCAAGCCAAGGTCTTCCCAAAATAATGGGATATCCATGTGCTGAATTTCTTGGCTGTAAAACCAGAAAATCTGCGAGGAATTCCCAAGAAGAAACTTCTATAGGGACATCTTCAATGATTCCTTCGGGTTTTGCAAGCCGACCTATCAGCCATTTCTAAAACTGTAAATGTGGGGCTGAGATGTTTGAGCTGTAATTGTTCCATTGTATCTTTAGTCATGACATTTATTGCAGCTCCTAGATCCACTAAAACATTTGATATTGGTACTGAACCTATGGTGACTGTGATAACTGGGCTTCCTGGATCACTATACTTTGGAGGTAGTAGTTTTCCAGATAAGAGATCAGCTATCTTCCCTTCAACCTGCACAGTCTTGGGGAATGCTTTCTTCTTTCTTCCTGCTCTTTTAATGCACAAATTTTGGACAGTATTGTTAATTTCTGGTATTTCCTTAATGGCTTGCAATAAGGGTAATGAGATAGTCAACTTTTTGAGTTCTTTGACCAATTCGACTCAAAAATTTTTGGTATTGCATTAAGTCTTTCGGGATATGGAACTATCCTTGGTAATTGTTCTGCTTGTGTCTCTTTTTCTATTGTTGGATCCAATTTTTCTGTTTCTATTGTTGGTTGGATTCTCTCTGGTTCTGATGATTCTTGCTCTTCATTATCTTTGATTTCCATTAAAACTGGTTCAGGTACAACTTTCCCTGAACGGAGTTGGATATCACTACAATCAAGAACATTAATTTCAATATTTTCTTCAGCTTCAGCCACATAGACAGGAGGTGTCTGTCTTACACTATTTGGATTAGTGACTGGCTGAGCTGGCAATTGAGGTTGTTTCACTTGCTGTGTTTGTTGTTGTTTTTCTTGAAAATTTTGATTAGGTGCAGGCAACAAATGCTGAGTTTGACCTTGATTCCTTTGTTGCCTTGGATAGGACTGGTATTGTTGATTCCATTGTGGTTGGTTTTGCACCCAATGTGGATTAGTCTGATTTTGATTCCAAGCTGGATTGTTTTGATTCCATGAGGGGTTGTTTTGATTCTGATTCCAGGCTGGGTTACTCCAATTTGATTGTGGCCATTCTTGGGAATTTGTCCATTGAGGATAATTCCAAGGACGTTGGGGTGGTTCTGATTGTCCCCAAGGCATAGTACCAAGATTATGCCCCCAATTTGTAGGAAAACGAGGGGGATTTTGATATTGAGAGAAATTTCCCCCTTGTTTTGGTCCAATATAGTTGAGTTCCTCAGTCTGGTTTTCTAACACAGTTTTGAGTTGTGGTAGCAGGTGGCATTGATCAGTTGAATGCATTTTTGAACAGATACTACAAATGGCTGAGATAGATGTTTTATTCAAAGGACATTCCTGCAAAGCATGTTTACTTCTACATCTTGGGCAATAAATTGCCAAAGGTTCTATGTTTTTAGCTTTTGTAGAGATTTCCCCTAAAGTAGTGTTTAGATGCACTAGGATATCAGTTTTGAAATTTGCAAGTTCCTCTATCAGGTCCTTTACATCAGTGCCATTTGTGCGGCTTTTTCTTCTTCTCTGCTTAGTGCGAGAGTAATTCCTATAGAGATCCATAATTTCCTCATTACTGAGAGTGGTTACATCCCCTTTTCCCATCAAATCCAGAACTTCTCTGGATTCATCTTGCAATCCTCTCAAAAAGATGGTTTTACATAATTCTGGTTCTACTAGTCCACATCTCCTTTGAACAAAGGAGAACCTATCAAGATAATCTTCCAAGGTCTCATCATCTTCCTGCTTGATTCTAAATAACTCATCTTTTCTATTCCTTACACGGCAGTATTCTTGATATTTGTCTAAAAAGACAGTCTCCATTTGATCCCAGGTTCTTATGGAATTTGGCTCTAAGCTCATGAACCAGCGTAATGCTGAATCCTTGAGAGTTGAGGGAAAAACCTTAAGTTTTTTATTGTCATTTATATAATCATAGGTCTGACACACTACCTTGAATTCAAACAAAAACTAGTCAGGATCTTCAGATACAACACCTCAGAAGGTTGGAAGTACTGAAGGTGAAATGGTCTTCATGGGAGAGTTTTGTGTTGGATTCAGATGAATAGGATATTCAAATGTTCTGGATGGTTGGAGTATATCCTGATCATCCCCTTCATTATGAACATAGCCATGCTGGCCATCTACATTGCCTCCTTCTGCCATAGTTTCTTGTTTCCTAGGAGAAGTTAAAGCTTTCCAAATTGTTCTCTCAAGAGGTCCAAGCTTCTCTGTTGATGAGTCTGATGAATTATCTTCCTTAAGATATTTTGTTGATAAAATTGGTGATTTTCCTTTCTCAAAATGTTCTACTGATGGTGAGACTGGTGATTTTTCTATCAATATTTTAGGTAGTTCAAACACAGGTGATTCACCCCTTAGGCGTGAAGATCTCCTTAATGGGACAAGCCAGGGATCCTTTGGGGTCTCCCTAGACTTACTCATTCATGTTTACTCCTAAATGACATAAATTAAGTCAATAGTTGTTATCTTACTCTGTTGTTATATTCAGATTTTAACCTGAATGTTCACAGTTTAGTCTGATTACAGCTATTGGACTATTTGTTTTCTTCTGACAACACTATTCCCTGGCAACGGTGCCAAAATGATGCGTAGTCATTATACCATCATTAATTCTCAATGAATCTGTCAATCCAGGGCAGTGTACAAGGCTATCTGCGGGAGAAGAAGTGAAACAACTATAACTTAGGTCAATCTAGGGCAACAAGTCTTATTGGTGGAACCGATTGTGTGGGGGGTTTTGGAACATTCCTATCTCTAAATTGCATGAATTAAATCTTAATCTAAGTTGCAGAATTGGAAACTAATCATTAACTGTAGAAATGAAGTCCTAATTACAATTGCAGAATGAGACCTAATTATATTGCAGAATTAACAGTTGCAGAATTGAAAGTCTGATCCTAATTGCAGAAAGGAAATCTAATTACTTTTGCAGTAATGAAAGTCTAGATCTAATGTGGAAATAAAAACTATCAAAGTTCTATAACAGAAGGTTGTCAATCTTCTGTTCAGATTTTGACAGCAAAACATAAAATGCAAGAAATTGCTAAAAAATAGTAAATTCTGGAAATAACAATCTGAAAATAAAGTGGAAACTTTGCTGAAAGTAAGATTGCAACTAAAACTTTAAGCACAAGATTAATCTAAGCATAAATAAACTAATACTGCAAATATTGTCAACTATTTACAAGCAATTGACATAACAAGTTCTACAACTCATTCTGACTGCTGACAAAATCAGAATAAAAACCTGCTTTGTTAGTCCTCCTCCTAGGTCTGGAAGTGGCCAACCTCTTTGTCCAGAAGAAGGTGTAAGTCTCTCTATCTTTCTAAATCTTAATCACACTCATTTACAAGTAATTTGAAATAGAACTGGTGCACTTTATTGATCAAAAGACATGATTACAAGAATTCTGCTGAAAAACTGTTACAAGACTCTAACAGTCAATTTCTAGTTATACTCTGTATTTTTTGCTAGCTTCCTTACTCTATTTTCTACCTCTTTTTCTATCTACTTGCTAGGCTCAACCTGAATGGGAGCAATATTTATAGCTATCCTATGATCTGATTACAAACAAAGAATATCTCAAAAGATCTAATCCTACAATCTTGCAACAAATTCTGGTTTTATCCTAGAAGAGGACTAAAACTTGATCTTTCCCTTAATGATGGCTTTGGTCGGCAATGACGGCAAAGACAGATGGAAGATATTTCTCTTTACTTTTTCCAACCTTTATTTCCCTTTTTTTGGCTTCAAAAATCGGTCAAAAGGTCAAAAACACATTCTGTTCTTCATTCCGAAGATAAGTGGCTTCATTCCGAAGACAATGCAGTTTTCATTCCGAAGATCGCTCATTCCGAAGATACTGCATTCTCATTTCGAAGATCGCTCATTCCGAAGATACTGCATGCTTCATTCCGAAGATCCGCTCATTCCGAAGATGCTGCATTCTTCATTCCGAAGATCCGCTCATTCCGAAGATGTTGTGTTCCTTCATTTCGAAGATATCTGTTCATTCCGAAGATATCTTGGAATGAACAAATGTATGCTTTTCCATTGATTTCTTCTGCATCTCTCAGGTGGGTTATCTCCTAAGATCAAATTCTAATGGTCTTCATCCCTTTCCTCATGTGAATTCCATGCCTTGCTATTTATGGACAGCTGGCTGGAATTTACATGGGAAAGACCGATTTCTTTGCACAACAACAGTTTGCTTGCACTGTTGCCAGATTTAGGTGAAGTAAATGCTTGAGACAAATCAAAATATGATTAGTGAAATGCTGCTATTATTCTAAGCATATCCCATTGTAGCAAATCATAGCAAAAAGAACACAAAACTATGCAAAAAGCTGTAAAATCAACATATAATATTTCAAATACATTGATCATGCAAAATGGTTAATATACAACATATTAAATCAACTTAACTAACATATCAGATAAAACATAAGAGTTTATAGGCATTTTTAGTGTACAAAACATGTTATGATTGAGGCATTTCCAGGCCTCATCATTTGGATCTGCCCCATCTCCTCCATCATCCTCTCAACCCAGACTACCCTTGCTATACCATCATGCAAATGCCTCTATGAATACACCAACTACTCTAGGATCAACAACTTGGACATCCTCCTCATCAGCTAGTTCTATAACCTATCGAGGAGGGAGGTCTCTCTCTGCTCTGATGTGCCTATACAAAAATGGTACTAGTGGCACATCCTACTACAACCCATACTGATGAAGAACCCGAGAGTAGAAGTACTCTTGGATGCTGATCTTGCGATCAATGAGCCATCGCTCATGCCATGTCCTAGCAGTAAAGTTTTTAGGGTCAATCCAAGTAGGACACTCATGATAAAGGTGCCATATGATATCTCCATATCGAAGTCCAATAAAAGTATTAGTGTAATAAGTCAGCTCCCCTATAAATGTATGGCTTTTGCGCTACTCGCTCTCTCTGGTCCACCTAGCACCATAGCACTGCATCCTCTTGTCCACAACTATGATCTCAATGGGAAACCCCTTAGGGTGATCTACCCTAATATGCTCTTATCCCCAGACCTGTAAAAGCCAACTACAGGCGATGCTGACATGACCCCTCTGGCAGATGTGGTATAACTCATCATAACACTGAGCCAATAGAGACCTACCCCATGCATATATGATAGGCTCCTCACTGTCTATCAGGTCCTTAACCATCATGAGGTTCCAAGGGAATATCAAGCCTAAGCAATCTAGGATGAGGACATTGTTGATGACCATCAGTAGCACTGCGTACCTCGCTGTGAAAACACACTCCCAGCACCAACGGATGATAGACACTCCTCCAAAATTGTCCTTGATAGCATCCTAAGAATACCTCCTGAACACTCGATTGAATAAAACCACCTTAGCATTAGTGGCCGAAGAAATAATAGCCACCCCATTAAAAGGGATATGGAAGCTCCTATACAAATCCTATGATGTAATGGTCATCTCGCCAGTTAGGAGGTGGAAGGTATTAGTCTGCGGGTCCCAGTGATGAGCCAAAGCTATAAGGTAAGCCTATTTCGACATGAGGTGAGGCAATCTGGTAACATACTGGAGCCCATGAACCTTGAACCATGCCTAGTCTATGGATTCCAACCGAGGAAGAAGGTCAAGCAAGAGCATTGGGTCCCGATACTGAGTGGTAAGGATCTAAACAAAGCAAAAGAAAGACAAAACGTGACTACAGTGCAATACAGGTTAAAAGAGTAGTTCAAAAATTTCAAAAAATAAATAAAAATTATCTTAAAAAAAGAAAAAAATGCAAAAAAAATGGCTAAGGGATTTAGCCATTGTCGACTACAACGACAAAAAACTAGCTGCTAGAGACAACAGCAGCCAAGACCCAACGGTCAAAATTTTGATCGTTGGGGTTCAAAACTAGCCGCTCTAAGCAACAGTGACTCAAAACTGGATGCTCTGAGTGATAGCGGCCAAGGGACGCCACGACAAAGTTGTGAACCCTTGGCCAAAAAAGAACAAAAAAATCAAAATATTGCAAAAATGACATAAAAATATCAAAAAGAGAGGGAAAAACAAAAAAAACTAAAGGTAAATTCCCACTCAAGAATCAAAACAAAGCTAAGTCCAAACATGCTTAAAATGGTAGCAGTAAGTGAATAACAAAAAAAATCAAAAACCCTAGGCTAAATCCACTAATAGAAAAACAAAATAAAAAATTGGGGACTAACCCACTAGAGCAGAAAGTAAGCTAAACCTAGCTACGGGTTTTGATTCGTTACTCTCAGGTTTAGTGAGGTTCATTTTACCAATTACTTAGTGAGGTTTAGCTTTATCCAAATAAAGTAAAAGAGAGCTAGGGTTTAGAAAAATAGAAATACCTGAGAAGCTCTAGATCCTCCAGCAGCTAATGTCTCACCCTGCACAACCATATCCTCTATGCCAAGTAAACTCCAAAGTTGCAACCATCACTGTCACACCAGAGCTTTGAAAAGTGAATCTTCAACAATGAAAATAAAAGGTCAAACCCTATAAAATGCAAATTTTATATTTCTTTAATTACGCCTTGGCCGCTCAAGGCAACAGTGGCCACAAGCAAGAACTCAGAGGCCATTGGACCTGATAGTGGCTAGATCCATAGATCAAAAAAAGGGGTTTCCTCCTTGAAAAATCACACAAAAATAGCAAATATACAAACTTTGATGGTTTAAGATCATCAAAATGATAAAAATAACAAAAAAAATCATATAAAAGCACAATCTCAGGTAGGCCTCGTATTTAGTCACTTATTCTATCAACTCGACGATTGCAGTGATTTGCACTCCATGTATTTTGGTGATATGAGTAGGTGATCATAAGGCCACTTGGGGCAAAAACAACTCTTTTTGGAATTATGATGTGCCACCCTTCAATATCGAAGAAGACCATGATGGTCAGAATGCTCCACGAGTGTGAAAGGATCATCATAATTCTCCTATGACATCAAAAACATTAAGCCAAAGTGATACAATCTAAAAATAAATAGAATCACTCATCCTAACTCCCTAAGAAGTCTATTGATAGCTGGACCACTCCTCGGGATAGGGATAGATGATTATCATAAACAATTAGAATCACACTTGGATGTGGGATTGCCCATTAAAAGCAACAAATGCTAGAAAGGAACCATATTAGTCATATTGGTCAAGTGACTTGTAGCTTCCTTCATTGTCATTTCTTCACCAAGCCATTGTGTGAGGAAGTAGTTCAAAATTTCAACATAATCATAATTAAAATCAACAAAATATCACTCGATCATAATAAAATCATGTTCATCCTATGAATAATTGCATACAACAATCACAAATTTACCTTGTTTGCTGATAACGTAAGCAGACATGACATCTTCAGTTGTAGCAGCTGAAGCTACCCAATTGAGTTTGAGGAATGAGTGCAATTTAACATACCCAAGCCACTGAGCTAAGTCCTCTAAATATTGGGGCAATTATTCAAGGAATGTGCACCATCTTTCATGATTGGGCCATCCAGCGTTGATCAGACCATTGATCATCATACACCCTACAAACAGATTAGTCTACATTTTTTCTCAACGTTGTGTTTTCCACATAGCGCATTGCAAAAAGAGGTATTTGTAGACACCTAAATTGTGTCATGCTTAGGGGAGCTGCTCACATAGACACATTCATAAGATAAAATGACATAATCTTGGACTTTCCAAGAATCACCAGTGGTTATCACCACTCATTTGGGGCCTTTTCAAGCCATCCAAGCCTATCCGCTCAAGCCAATAGCGGCTAGATCCTATCTGCTCAAGCCTAGAGTTGGTAGACCTTAGCCACTACATATGACAACAACCAGATCTTAGTTGCTACAGATGACATTGAATAAGCCATAAGAAGCAATTTTGTCAATAAACAGGCCTAATCACGGGTGGAAGTGGCAGTCTGCATGCAATAAAGGTGATCGGGAGTAACTTTGCATTCCACATAGGAGACTTGAGTTTGCGTTTAGAATTGATTTAATTGACCTCCAAGCATAAACAAAGAACAAAAGCTTCTCATGCCAATGGCCAGTTCGCATAGGAGACTCAAGTTGGCAGTTATATTTCAGTTAACTGGCCTCCAAACATAGAAAATATAAGAAGCTTCTCATGTTAACTTACACTATGCATGAGAAATTCATTCCTAGGGCTTGGACATAGACCTAGGGTTTCACACTATAAAAGGTGCAAGCCTAAGAGCACAAAAAAGGGAGGGAGACATATTTTATCAGAGAATCAGAGCTCTCGAGACTTGGAGAGTTCCCTTGTATATCATGAGTATGGTGAAGCCCTAATGGATCGAAGAGCATAGCAACCATTAATTGAACATTGGATACAAGCTTTGGTCCAAATCTTTGGAGCAAAGAGGACGAGAATCACTTTAGCGACCATTGTCTTGGATAGTGGCCCGCAGGCTTAGCTTAGGGTTTTAGACATTAGATTCATTATTTTAGCATATCATTAGCATAACATCATTTCATTCATTTGCATCCATAACATTAGTCTAATTTGCATTTGCTTTCATTTGTTATATTTAGTACTAACAACCTCATATGGGGAGGCATTCTCGGACATCTAAGCATGTGTTGTTGTTTCATTTCTTATAGGGCCACAGGTTCATAAGACAAAATCTGCAACATACGAGAGCAAAAGAGATCCCTCGAGGAAATAGACCTAGAGAAGGAGGCATTTGTAAGCCCTCATACATTTTCGTGTGTAGAATCGGGAAGCTTTTTGAAAGCGCACCACCTCTTCGTGAAAGGGGTACTCTTTACCTATTTGTAACCTCATTGTATCGAAATGGGTATCCCTAAGAGGGACCGACATGTAACCGAGTTTCAATACAAATAAAGATATCTATCTTTGTTATTTCCATGTTATATGCTTTTCATTGTCTTCCATTTCATCTTGGTTTTTTAATAACATTGCAAGTAGAGTAAAGCGGTGCGTGTATCTCAGGGTTGCTACAACATACACCTTATCACTTCATCTTGAAGAAAGCATCCATCAACATATACAAAAAGAGTTAACCAAATACACCTTACAATCTCCTAGTTAAAATAATATTCAATACCAGAAATAATATCAATAAAATCACCTTATCAAAATAACTCAATGGCAAGAAGTCCTCTCAAAATCTAACCTACACTTTAATCTCCAATAAACCAATATGTCATAAATACTTTATTTAAAAATAAATCTAACTTCTTATTCCTTCAATTAACCAAAATAATGATTAGTTAAAAACACTTTTTATCTATCCCTTTTAACTCCCTAGGATCTTATGTCAAAACCTTAGGCATCACAAAATATATTAAAAAAATTATTACCTTTTCCTTGGTGAGATTTGAACTCACGATGCCACCTCTACCAACGCCCTAGATGTGGCTCCAACCACCGCATGAGCTAGGTACTCACCTTGGGATGGAAGAGCACCATGTGCTCTATCTTCTCCCTTTTGGCACCTCACCCAAAAAGGATTTGCACCACTTCCTTTGGCACTTAACCAAGTCCACTCAAACACTGATGAAGTCCACTCAAAATGATGACTATCAAGATTCGAATGTGGGTCCTCCCACTCACAAGCACCCTAGATCACTCCAAATTACCACCATATCACCACACTAGATGACTATGAGGGTTAGGGAATCTTTTGTCTTATTTATTCACTGATGCACTTACGATAAAACTTTGTCTTCTTCCTTGCATGTTATCACATGAAACACACAACTCACAGACCTTTGGTAAATAAAACAAGGGATAAATATTTTTCCACTTAGGCATATGGTTTTTATACCAATATGCCACCACACTTTCAAACATTGGCGAATTCATTTTTTACTTAGACATAGGTGCCTTAAATAATTAATTTATAAATTATTTAAATTATTTAGAATTTAAATATTATAAATTCATATTTAAATCCTTTTGGATTTATTAGGGATTAAATCCTTCTTAGGTTTTACCACTTTGTATAAATAATATTTATTTATAAAATTTGAATTTAATTTGAATTTAAATATTTTATAAAATAAATATTAAAACTTCTTTGGGATTTTTAACCTTTTATTTTTGGTCATCCATGGTTTTAATAAAAATCCTCCTACTTTTTTTCTTTTTTTTTTAAGCGAAAAACCCCTTGCGAGCCGCCTTGGTCTGAGAGACCATGAATAGGGAGTTCTACACTGTAAAAGTCACCCGGGAGTCACACTCGACCCTGCCTGCACTAACATTATCAATTGGATTTTGGATACCGAATTCAACTTTTTGGTAGGGTGGAGATTTGAACCTGGGACCTCCCTTGGAGGATTGCCCTCTCCTCTCCAACTCACCTACTACACCTGGGTGAAAAAACCCTCCTACTTATGCTTCCACATAATATTAAAAATAAAATGAATCTCTTTTGTCATTAACCTTTGCATTGTTCCTTTTGACCTTTTGACATCAATGATAGCTTATTCCTTGACATCAATGACAACTTTGTTCCTTGACATCAATGAAAAATTTGACTCAAAATTTCCAACAGTCAAAGGTTAGTTTTAACACCTATTTACATAATCTTTACCATTTACATATGCATTCCATATTGTGTGTCTATTTCCCTTCACTTAGCCATTGTTCATAAGGAATCTTTAAGGTTTTCGGTCACTTAGTCATATCTAGTTTTATTTTCAAATTTTGTATAAATCTATCATGATTTTTAGAACGTAGAATCTTGCTTAGATTATACCTTGTATACATCAAAATCCCAACATGTTTTCACATTAATAAATCCAAGTTTAACACAAGGAAAGATAAAATTTACCAAGTGGTCCAGGTTACCTTAAGCAAAAAGTTTATCTCACTCATCCCCCTATGCAAATTGTTTAAATATGATAATAATTTACAAAAGGACAAGTTCCTCCTTACCCAAAACAAGCAAAATCCCTTGCCTCACACCAAATTTGGGCAAGTATCAAAAATAAAAAGTAAACAATGATTGTTATCACTTAGTAATATTCAAAAGAAAAAGTGGTTTTTACCATTAAACAAAAAGTAAAATAAATAGTGGTTCTCACCACTACTAAAATCCATTGCTAACCATAACAAAAATGAGCAACTCCCTAATACAATTCTAAAATAAAATAAAATAAGGGAGTATTGAACTTGAATCCCTAGAATTCTCAGCATTATAGAACTATAATGTGATTCTCATTACATGTCGGGTGGCATCAAGCCTACCTAGAAATGGGGGTATCCTTATGCATGATGATATGTCTATCGCAAAAGAAACCTACTCTTGGAATAGACCAATTTTTGCATGTGGATGAGCTAGCTTTTGGTATCCTGTATTGCCTAGTGGTCTAATCCAACTACATACAAAACTTAGGGTAATGATACTTGTAGGGTGATATCTAGTACAAATGGGTTGAATCAATCCTAGTTGACACTAGGGTAACTTTATGCATTATCATAGTAATGAACTCTTATGCACATGTACGAATATTGAATATCTTGGTCATCTTAGAAGATTTATACTTTACCAAAAAATCTTGTATGGTTACTATACAACATTTGATTAGGTAACTAGAGTGTTTGAGTCTCTGAAAAATTCTAAACATATTGTATAAAATTATATTATTCATTTCATTTCATATCATGCTATCACATTTTTGTTAGTTTACATTTTCATAATCCATTACATAGTGTCATGATAACATTAAAATGATGGGATAAATTTTGTAAAGTCTATGGTGATAGCATCTAGTGTGTCAACTACTAATCATAATACATAATACATCTTAATAAATCATTCATTTAATTATGCATATACATACATACATATCATCAAATCACATCATAATATATGCATACATGTTAGGCATCTATAAAAGCATCAGTAAAGCAAATATAAGCATTGAATACATATCATAAAGTAGTAAGGAAACACATGATGATAACAGAAAACACACACACACACACACACACACACACACACATATATATATATATATATATATATATATATGTATGTATGAAATCCAAAGCTATATCATCCATAAATAGCCCATAGGCTACAATAAAGTGGGTCCTCAAACCTCATAATCCCAAAATATCAGAAAGATCCATAGATTCTCAAAAACCATGGTCACGTAGGACCGACACTATGACTCTCATTCCTACACTTAGTCGGTGCCTTATGATAACTCTTAGATCTACTGATCCCTAATATGTTTGCCCTCTATGCAATTCTAGGAGCCTCCATCCTTGTAGAAGACTATCTTGTATCACTCCTCTGACTCTGGTGCAACTAGAAGAGGGACATGCTAGTATGCGACCCCTAAGGTACACTATCTTATCCTCCAAAACTTGGATAAATACTCACTCCTCATGACAATAAGCCTGGAGGTCCCCCACTAAAGCTTAGAGTTTTTTCACCTCCTCTTATAGTCTGGCCATCTCACCACTACTAGATCCTCCATGGCTAGGGCTCTATGCTCCAATTTATTCCCAAAGAGTAGCTATATCTGCCTATGCACTATGCACCTATGCCTATAGGAGAGCTATCTCCTATGCATACTCCCATATACCTATAATAAGATCACCCCATAGCTTAGTAATAGTAGCATATCATACTACCAGCTATGCCTACACTCCCTTATCATCAAAGTCACCCTCATCAAAGTCATCTTGTAGCTTACCTAAATTTAGGAGGTCCATCCACTCATATGCTACTTGGTGATGTACATGTCACTCTATTGCATCTATATCCTCATCATTTGGAGCCTCATCATCATGCTCCTCATCTACAACATCACTATCAGCCTCCCATTATATCATATCTACATCACCCCCTAGTGGCCCTTATCCCTACCACTGGCGAGTCACCCAAAAAGAGTCATATTTTTTTGTAGTACCAACATTGTCTAGATCAAAAATATCTACTCCAAGATATGGCTCCTATTATAGAACCTCAACCATAGGCCAAGCAAGTCCTCTCATTGCTGTGATGATAGTAGATCATAGGCTCAGTAGGTAATCCTTAGCATTTCCTAAAATTCCACAAGACTCGATCATAAGGAAAGAACTCCCACTTAGTCCTATGTCGCCCAACTAACCATCTACCTTGTCTCACCTAACAAAGTTGTGCCTTAGTGTCTAGCCATAATGGATAATTCCTATAAGGTCTCCAAATCACATCCTCTACTCTGAGTCATGTAAAGGACTCTATGTAGTGCTCAACCTCAACTTTAAAGTGATATATCTAACCTATCTCCTAGGCTTACTACCATAAAATCATGTAGCCAATATCCCTGTCTGTCAGTTGTGCTCGTGTCATCCACGATAGTCCCCAAAATTAGTCCACAATAATATACTACCATCCCCAAACCTATAGTAGAAAAATACATCCTAAAACCTTTTGCCCATGGGATCAGATCTCATATAGCTCATCATATAACTATGCCAATAATTTAGGACCCCAATCCATCACTAGTGGTTGCTCTACGGTGCACTCCACCAGTGTGAACACCAACTCCAAAAGGTTCCAGGAGAACTTGATTTCTAACGAGTCTAGTAGTATAATTTTGGAGATCAAAGTCATCAATAGAGCATGTATAGAAGTCAATATGTTAGCCATGTACCATAACTCCACTAGTATCCTTCTTCTAGGTAGGTCATGTACCACCTCCTCCTAGTATCCCTTAAAGCATATTTGCATAACTGTATCTCTATGATCTCGATGTGTGGATACAATAGGTCATCCCTCTATCAGAATGTGCAATATTCGATAGACATCCTCTAGAGTGACCATAATCTCACCTGTAGAAAGGTGGAATGTGTTGGTACGAGGATCCCATAGGTCTATCAAGGCAGTCATATAAGCTTGGTTGCCCACCATGGGCTCCAACCGTGTCATATTCTTAAGACCGATGGCATTGAGCCATTGCCAGACCTCCTTTATCATTATATCTCTAGTGGTCTAAAAAATATTTGAACATCGATATCGACTCTTCACCACCTGATAGAGTTAAGCAAGTTAACCAAAAATACACTAAAAATGCAATAAAATGCCCTAAAAATACATCAAAACATCTAAAAATACCAAAAAATGACTAAAAAATGACCCTTTTCCCCTAGTTTTGTGATTGTCCCATCCAGGTATGACCCCAAATTTGGCAGTCATCCCACCCAAGGATGGCCACCAGTGGCCATCCCACCCTGGAATGGCCCCCAAAATTGCTTAAAATTGGATCATTTGACCCCTAAAATAACTCTAAAAATGAAATAAAACAACAAAAAATGGCAAAATAATGCATTTCAAGCACAAATAAATCTAACATTCCTACATTTAACCACTACAGAGGTTCTTTAACTAAAATTTAGTGTATTTTTATAGGAAAAAGGATAATGCATCACAATTTCAAATTTAATAAATAATAGGAGGAAATGCAACCCTTACCCATCTCGCATCAGCTCCACCACTCGATGAGTCCTATGGTTGTCTTATACCAATTGTGGAGTACTATTAGCAGTGCTCCTCTTCAAAAAAACAACTTCCTCTTCACCTCTCAAGTTGCCAAATTGAAAATGCAAAAATGAGCTCATTTGCCCCATTTTGGGCTTAAATAGCAATGCAATAAGCATGGTTGTCCCTAGGTGGTATGGTTGACCAATTGGTCAATTTTCTCACCCTAGGATGGCCATAAACTATGCAGCTATCCCACATAAGGATGGCCACCAAAAAATCCTTCAAAATAGCTAAAAAAGTTCACAAAAAGAGCCTAAAACCCACCAAAAACAAGTCAAATTTGAAAAAATTAACAAAGGATCAACATTGAATTCAAATGGTTCCTAGATGCTCTAAAAAATATCTACTTCACTTTCCAAGAAGGCCATTATGGGTGGAACACTGCACGAGAATGAAGTATTTAGGCCTTTGCTTCCATGAAATATCATTAAAATGATCAAAATCCTAGCAAAATTGATACATATTATAATGGGTAAAACTGACGGTTATCCCAATTAAGTCATATGATTCAAGTGACTCATAAATTTATCATTTTTCATGCCCTCATAAACTATTCACTTAAGGGGGTTGTCATAATAACAATTTCATATTCAAAATCAACACTTAAACACTCAAAAGTGCAATTTTCATACATTCAAAAGAATCTTTGCCAAAGATAAATTTCCAAGCCTGTGCTAGTGCAAACAATCAGAAAATGCAAATAAATAAATTATTGGCCTCCTTTAAGCCTCAATAATTTACCCACACAAATTCTTACAAGGAAACAAGGAACAAAGGAACCAAGGAACCAAGGTCAAGTATACCCTAAGCCTGAAAATGTTATGGCAAGTGCGGCTGAAAGGTATACCAAAATAAATCCTTCAAATATGTCAAAAGCAAGGATTATAAGAATTTATGCTCTTTCCAAAATGAAGGCATTTAAATTTGGTTAGGTTACTAAATAACCTCAATCATTTAATTATTTAGTCATCTATTTTTGCTCGGCGTTCTGTTGCACACAATGCATCTCAAAAAGGGGTATTTGTAGACACTAAAATCATGTAAATTCGATAATATTGCTAATGTGCCACTCTTATAAATAGCATATGGCCCCATTTGGAAACCCTAAGGGGTTAATTATGGTTCCCAACCACTTTTGGTAAGGTATACACCACTTTTGGAGGATTTTGGGGCATGTAGCCATGACCGTCCCACCCCGCGATGGTCATAGTTCATGGTTGTCCCACCCAGGGATGGCCACATGCAACCATCCCTAGGTGTAATTCCCATGTTATAGACCCCTAAAAATTCAAATGGTAGGATAAATAGCAATCAATTTTTGCCATTTATCCTACCTAATAAATCATGAGAGTTTGGGAAGTTGTCATGGCCATTAGGGCCTACAAATTGAAGGTAAAAATGGAAGGCCTCTTCCTCCCTATCCATGACAAATGAATTTCCAAGTGGCAGCACTTGCATTGCATGCTATAACTTGCCCCTTTTCCCTCTATGCCCTCTTGGGCTATAAATTGAGGTTTTTTCGCCCAATTAAAAAAAAGAGGACTTTGCAATTATTGACCATGAAGTGTGGCCAATATTTGCCCACCTATTTGCCTTGGAAACCACTTTAATCATAGGCATTTTTAGGGTGTTCTAGGAGACGTTCATTTGTTCTAAAAACCATCAATTTTGAGAGTTAGTTTCCCAAATTCAAAAATATCCCTAGGAGGATTATTGACCAGATCCAAGTGGAATTGGTGGTAAAAACCACCATGTTTTGTGGCCATCCCCCTGGGATGATTAGAAGGTATTGTTGGAACTCCTAGGGATGGCCATGAATTGGCCCATAGTTTCGATATAATTTTTGTATAGTTAATTTCAATCACATTAGATTAGCATCATATCCAAATTTGGTGAATTTTTTAGTAGATTTTTAGGTCGATTAACATTTTTGTGAGTGTAGTGCTAGTTGTTCCTCCCAAGAATGACCATAGGTTTTGCTAATAATTTCACTATGATTTTTTCTTAGATCCTTCTAAAAGCATATACTAAACATCATATTAAGTTTGCAAGTCATTTGGAGTAGTTTAGATTAGTCACAAATAATTTTTATATTCATAGATGCATACTTTTCATATTTTTCATCACAAAACATATATGCTATTAAGATCTTTCAATATATTGTGTGTAGGTACAGGTAATCCATACATGAGGGAGGAGTTAAGGAGCTAAATAAATGTAGCCCAAAGATAGCTCTATATTGTGGGTTGCGAGAATAACACCTAGAAATATGCCATTAAATTAATGGAGGGATTTAATTCCTCAAGTTTTATAAATTAAAATGTATCACATTGAAAAGCCCTCAAGGGGATGTATTGTAACCATTGAATTGATAAATTAATGAATACAAGAAGAAAACTTTTTTTACTTAACACATTTGTCAATTTAGTAGCTTATTTTGTAGTCTTTCTTATGCATTTTTTAATTCAATAAGTATATTAGATTGCATTTCAATTCAATTTGTTAGGCGTAGATTTCATATCATGCTATCACATATTTGTTAACATTTTCAAAAGCCATTACATAGTGTCATGATAAAATTAAAATGATGGGATAAATTTTGTACAGTATATGGTGCTAGCATCTAGTGTGTCAACTACTAAAAATAATCCATCATACATCATAATAAATAATTAATTTCATTATGTATATAAACACACATATCATAAAATCATATCATAATACATGCATACATGTTAGACATCCATAAAAGCATCAGTAAAGCAAATATAAGCATTGCATACATCTCATAAAGTAGTAAGGAAACACATGATGATAATAGAAAACTCATATATATATATATATGTGTGTGTGTGTGTGTGTGTGTGTGTGTGTGTGTGTGTGTGAAATCCAAAGCTATATCATCCATAAACTACCCATAGGCTACAATAAAAAATCAGCAAATACAAAAAAACAAAGTCTTGGTCTCCTTGAAGCCTCAGGAATATACCCACATAAAGGCTTACAAGTAAATATAGACCAAGGTCAAGTATACCCTAAGTCCCAAAAATACTATGGCAAGCATGGTTGAAAGGTATACCAAAATCAATCCTTCAAATATTTCAAAAGCAAGGATTCCAAGAATGTATGCTCTTTCCACAATGGAGGCATCTAAATTTGGTTAGATTACTAAATAAACTCCATCATTTAATTATTTAGTCATCTATTTTTGCTCAGTTCTCTGTTGCACACAACACATATTAAAAAGGGGCATCTATAGACACTAAAATCATGTAAACCGAATAAGACTGCTAATGTGACACTCTTATCAACATCATATGGTCCCATTGGGAAACCCTCAAGGGTTAATTAGGGCTTCCAACCACTTTTGTAAAGTTTTAACCCACTTTTGGAGGGTTTTGGGGCATATAGCCATGACCATCCCATCCTGGGATGGTCACAGTTCATGATCATCCTACCCAGGGATGGCCATATGCAACCATCACTGGGTGGACCAGCCATGTTCTAGACCCCTCAAAATTCAAAGGGTGGGACAAATGGTAATCAATTTTTTCCATTTATCCTACCTAATAAATCATGACATATTGGGAAGTTGCCATGTCCATTAGGACTTGCAAATTGAAGGCCTAAATGGAAGGCCTCTTCTCCCTATACATGGCAAAGGCATTGGCAAGTGGAAGCACTTGCCTTGCATACCAAAACTTGAACCTTTATCGTGTATGCCCTCTTGGGATATAAATTGAGGTGTTTTCATCCAATTCAAAAAATAGGACTTTGCAATTGTTTACCATGAAGTGCTACCAATATTTGCCCTCGACCTTTACCCACATATTTGCCTTGGAAACCTCTTTAATCGAAGGTGTTTTCAAGGTGTTGTAGGAGACATTAATTTGTTCCAAAAACCATAAATTTTGAGAGTTAGTTTCCCAAATTCTATGACAAGACCCCCAGGAGGATTATTGACCAGATCCAAGTGGAATTGGTGGTAAAAACCACCCTATTTTGTGGCCATCCCCTATGACAGTTAGCAGGTCTTGTTGGAACTCCTAGGGACAACCATGAATTGGCCTACAATTTTGATCTAATTTCTATATAGCTCTTTTCTATAGCATTAAATTAGCATCATATCCAAATTTGGTGATTTTTTTAGTATATTTGATAGGTCGATTAATGTTTTTGTGATTATTGTGCTAGTTGTTCCTCCCAGGATTGGCCATAGGTTATGCTAACAATTTCACTATGATTTCTACTTAGATCCTTCTAAAATCACATACTAAACATCATATTAAGTTTACAAGTCATTTGGAGTAGTTTATATTAGTTGTAAATAATTTTTATATTCATATATGTATAATTTTCATAGTTTTCATCACAAAATGCATATGTTATTTACATCTTTCAATTTCTTGTGTGTAGGTACAGGTATTCCATGCATGAGGGAGGACATAAGTAGCTGAATATATGTAGCCTAAAGATAGCTCTATATTGTGGGTTACGAGAAGAATACCTAGAAATGCACCATTAAGTTCATGGAGGGATTTGATTCCTCAAGTTTTGTGAATTGAAATGTATCACATTGAAAAGCCCTCAAGGGGATGTATTGTAACCGTTGAATTGATAAATTAATTAACACAAGGAGAACACCCTTTTTTTACTTAACACATTTATCAATTTAGTATTTTACTTTGCATTATTTCTTATGCATACTTTAATTCAAAAATTACATTAGATTGCATTTTAATTCAATTTGTTAGGCATAGTCATTGTTATCGCTTCTTTCGTGGTAATCATAGTGGAACGACCATGTTCCAAACCCCTCAAAATTCAAAGGGTAGGACAAATGGAAATAAATTTCTGCCATTTATCCCACCCAATCAATCATGACATATTGGGAGGCTATCATGGCCATTAGGGTCTATAAATTGAAGGCCCAAATGGAAAGCCTCTTCCCCCTATGCATGGCAAAGGCATTTCCAAGTGGTAGCACTTTCCTTGCATGCTATAACTTTCCCCTTTGCCCCTATTCCCTCTTGGTCTATAAATTGAGGTGTTTTCACCCAATTCAAAAAAATAGGACTTTGCAATTATTGACGATAAAGTGCTACCAATATTTACCCTCAATCCTTGCCCACTTATTTACCTTGGAAGCCTATTTAATAAAAGGTATTTTTAGGGTGTTCTAGGAAAATTTCATTTGTTCCAAAACCCATAAATTTTAAGAGTTAGTTTTCCAAATTATATGACAAGATCCTTAGGAGGATTATTGACCAGATCCAAGTGGAATTGATGGTAAAAAACCATCATGTTTTATGGTCATCCCTCTTGGGATGGTTAGCAAGTCTTGTTGGAAATCCTAGGGATGGCCATGAATAGGCCCACAATTTTGATATAATTTTTGTATAATTCATTTATATAGCATTATATTAGCATCATATCCAAATTTGATGAATTTTTTAGTAGATTTGATAGGTCAATTAACATTTTTGTGATTGCAGCGCTAGTTGTTCCTCCTGGAATGATGATAGGTTTTGCTAACAAGTTACTTGTGATTTCTGCTCATATCCTTCCAAAATCATATATTAAACATAATATTAATTTTTCAATTCATTTGGAGTAGTTTAGATTAGTCACAAATAATTTTTATATTCATAGATGCATACTTTTCATACTTTTCATCACAAAACACATATGCTATTAACATATTTTAATATATTGTGTGTAGGTACAAATATTCCATGCATGAGGGAGGAGCTAAGGATCTAAATAAATTTAGCCCAAAGATATCTATATATTGTGGGTTGTGACAAGAACACCTATAAATGCGCCATTAAGTTCATGGAGGGATTTTATTCCTCAAGTTTTGTAAATTGAAATGTATCACACTGAAAAGCCCTCAAGGGGATGTATTGTAACCGTTGAATTGATAAATTAATGAATACAAGGAGAACCCCCATTTTTACTTAACACATTTGTCAATTTATTATATTACTTTACAGTCTTTCTTATGCATGCTTTAATTCAATAAGTACATTAGATTGTATTTCAATTCAATCTGTTAGGCATAGCCATTGTTCTCATTTCTTTAGATTGGTGTGGGGGAATGTGTACAATTACTTCCACATTTTTTGGGTTGACTTCAATGACTTGCTTTGAAACAATGAACTCTAAGAATTTTCCAAATGTGAATCTGAAGACACACATCTTGGTATTTAATCTAACATTACGCTTGAGAAGGAGATCAAATATTTTCTATAAAATATTGATATGGTATTTATGTAATAAATATTTAGCCACAAGATCATCAACATAATATTCAACAATATTTTGCATGTAGTAATGGAAGAAATACATCATTAACCACTAGTAGGTAGCACTAGTGTTCTTAAACCAAAGGGTATTACCTTGTAACAAAAGGTCCCCCAAGGTGTAGTAAAGGTTATTTTGGCCTAATACTCTATATTAACTTGGATTTGATTATATCCTAAGAATCCATACATGAGAGAGAGAATTTCATGGCCTATGATTACATCTACCAGCATATCTATGTTTGAAAACAAAAATTCATCCTTGGGTATCCCTTTATTGATATCACAAAAATTGGTGCATATGTGCATCCCCCATTCAGTTTCCCAATAGGAACCATGTTGGACACCCGATTAGGATAGTCAATGGAAGACACCCAAAAAATAGCCTAAATATTAATTGGAACACTTAGCTTATCTGATGTTTTATCCTTTCTTATATCCTTTGTCCACTGGTATCAACAATTCATGTTCCTACAATATAACTTGTCAAACACTTGAAAAATATAAGCAATATTAGGGTCCCTCCTTAGACCACTATATAGCAGTGCTTGGAGGCATAGTAGTCAATCCCCCTAGGTTATTTTAGTTTACCTTTAGAAATAGAAGCAACAATTGACCTTTAGAAGAAATCAAATATATTAAATTACAAAAAAATAAAATTATAGAAACACAGAGTAAAATATGGCACTACGCTCTAGATGTAGCCTAGAATGCAAAAATAAAGTCTAGAATAGTAGATTACCCCCAGACAATATCTAAGAAAAATCGTATCCCATAACAGGTGATCGTGATTTTTCGTAGGTGAAATCACGCCCCGTAGATATTCAAGGGCAATTTTGTAGAAACTATGCAAAAAATAAAATATAGCTACAAAGGCTCAATTACATCAAATAGAAAATCTAAATATGCATGAAAAGAAAAAATTCACCTAGCAAAAAGTGCAGAAGCAAAAAAAAGGTTTAAGAGCTCCTTAATAGTTGATATCTCCTTAGGATCCACCAAAGTGAGCAACAATGATCAACAATCCAATGTAGTAGAGAATAAATCAAACTCCACAATTCAAAATTAGCTTGCTTGTGGGAGAAGAAGAAGGATGCAGACCAATTAGAGAGCACTTAAACACTTTACAATAATTGTAAAAATAATTATCATCAATTATTGTCATCGTGCTCTAAAAATGAATTCAAACCCTCCTTATATAGTGGGTTTTAAGGTGAAATGGATGGGAAAACTTAGGAGAGCCAATGTAGAACACACAAACTCTAAAGATTTAGGGTTTTCTTAGGCAAAATCCTAAAAAGGTAAAATTGCACCCCATCAAGGCCAATCATGATTTCACTAATGTGAAGTCGCACCCCATCAAGGGTGAGCATGATTTTGCATAGAGAGAGAAAAAGGTAAAAGAGGGGGAAGAAGCCTAGTCGTTGCCCTAGGCTAGTCTAGGGGGTCTCCCAGAGGACTCAAGGAAAATTGCCCACTAAAGTGGGTTAATTTTTGGTGTCTGCATTTTACCCCCTCTTTGATGCATTTAAGGCCAAGTAAATGCATCAAAGAAATATGTAGATATCTATTGGCAAGAAGACAACAAACATAGAGAAGGGGTGATCAGGTTTGGGCAAAGGGATGGTGAAAAAGGGGTATCACGAAGGACAATCTAGACTTTTGCACACAAGGTGAGGCATTTCTACCATTAATGCCTCGATGGCTAGGGTTCCCCATCTATTTTCTATAGGAAAGGAACTTCCTTTAAGAAACTCAAAAAAGGCAAAGAAAGAGGAAGCAAAATATAGAAACATGAAGAACAAAGCAAGAAAACAAACAACAGAGCAAAGACTACTGGGTATAACATAAATCTAATACAACTAGCATGAAATGCATGGATGAAATAGAATAAATGGAAAGAAATAAGAAGGGAAGATAAGAGAAGAAGAAGAACAAAATTCATAAGAAGATCCAAAGGTAAACCATAGAAAGCAATAGAAGCTAATTAAAAACCTTGAATGAAGGGTGATATGCCCAAAATAATGGTCTAAATATGGACTGAAAATCCACTATGGATGTAGTACTCACTAATATGGAAAGATAAGCAAAAATATGGAGTGTAACTCGCTATGGGTAATTGCTCAAATAATTAAATGGAGCATAATTTGTTATGGATAATTGCTTGTAAGTGACTACTATGGACTAATTACCCACTAGGATGTATTTCAATACCTACTAAAATGGCCAAGGATCTTATCCTATAATGGGGTGTTGAACTTGCTGAGTTAAAAGAAGCATAACCTGATAGGATGATATGTTATTGCTAATGTGAATTATGTATTAACAAGTACTACCCAATAGGGTGTATAATAATACATATATATACCAATCAATATGAGCATAACATAATGTGACTGTGTGCTTATGCTAAAATAAATAAGAGGAAGAAAATAAGGAGAAAATAATTATGTGTACCCCCAGATTGAAGTTTCAGCTATTAAAAATCAAGAGGGAGGAAATGTGCAATGAAAGAAGAGAAGAATGTATATTTTTACCTAAAATAAGGAAACAAAGAAGAAATAAGAATCATGCAAAATACAAGGACATACTAAAATAAAATTGCATTCCTTTATTTTGCAGAGAAATGATGATCATTGTAAATGTAGACACCAAAGCCTAGCCAATTTGCCCACTATTCCTATTTTCTCGCCATTTTCGATCATTATTCACATTTATTTATATTTATTTATTTTATATATATTTAAATATAATATTTTATATTATATTTTAATATATATTTAATAAATATGTATTTATTTAAGTGAATTAATCCTAGCCATCCAATTTCATTTAATCTCGACCACCCATTTACATCAATCCATGCCACACCCTAGATTTATTATCTACCCTTGGATGTGCTTTAATCTCAACCACACGATTAGTGTCATTGAAACCCTAGCATGCCCTAGGTTAGATTATAAATAAGAGCCATTTTGATGGCTCAACCCTAGATTCCCTAAGTTTTCCTAGATTTTCCTTATGAGTTCCTAAGTCCCTGAGTTTTTGGATTCCCTGAGTGCCTTAAGTCTTTTACCAAGCCTTTTGTGCCCTAGCCCCATTCCATTCATCGTATTTCACTTCCCTCGCTCGCCATATCCACCACTACAACCTGTGCCCTCACTCGATCTGCTTCTACAAAATTTCCCATCAACCGCCAGGCACCTTTGGGCACTTTCTATCAACACTAGGTGCCCTCGGGTGCCTCCTCACTCCTCCGCATCCTCTCCAGGTGCCCATGGGCGTTTCCTACAGTCGCCAGGTGCCCATGGGCATTTTACGCTCTCATTCTTGAAGTCCCTCTAGCCTTCGAGTGATGCTAGGGCATCGCCGCACCAGCCACCTGCATCAGACATCACGCATCAGAAGACAGTAAGAAGGTAAAATAGATCAACCCTATATTTATTTATTTTAATGCATGTGTTTCTATTTTTGTTCACTATATTTGCAGTATCTAGTTAGGGTTTTATTATTGCTTATAGAGGGCCTCACATTGTGGAGCCCTCGCATATACTACTAACTATTTTCTGTGTCATTGTGTGTAGATCTGGAGCATTACATCAGCATCTGGAGTGGCCCAACCTTGGATATCCGAAAAGCCCACTCAACCTTGTTGGGATCAAGATGCGCGCTTGAAGACACCATGACCTTGCTTCTTAGGGTTTTGAAGAACCCTAAATTGTTGTAATATTGTATCAAAAGGATTCAAGGATCCAAGCTTGTAAACAATGGAGTTTCTAGGCTCCCCTCATCAATAAAGAATTTATTCTATTGTGCAATCTTGTGTTACCTTGCATTTTACTTTTGTTCAAAGCATTGTTTGTGTGTTGCATTTTGCATCTTTCAAATGGCGATCACGGTGGGACCCCCTAAGGGTTTCTATTTATGATCTATTTTACTAATTTATTTTCTATTTTCTATCATCTTGTAGGTTTTTTAGAAGCATGGATTTCATAGATTTCATTGGATCTAGGGTTTTTGAAGTCTGCAGAAGTTTGTAGAAGGTGCATGAAGTGCCCAACGACATCCGAAGGTAATCCAAAAATACCCAGAGGTGTTTCAAGCCATCCAGAAGCACCCATGGGCGTCTCAACAATGTTTAGAAGTGCCCAGAGGCATTTATGGAGAGTTAGGAGCAAAAATGTAGGCTTTCTAGTAAGTCGACTGTTTAAAAACCCTAGTTTTCTATCTTACGTATTTTGGGTATCTTCTGTATTTTTTAGATTTTAAACAATAAAATGAATCATCATTAAGAAATATGGAAATGAATGCATATTAGTTTGCATTTTTAGATCTGCATTCATTCACATATTTAGATTAGGGTTTTTGTTTTCTGGGTGTAAACTACTGCATTTTATCTGCATTTGAACTGAAACTTGCATAATCTAGTGTTGCATCTTAGGGTTAAAGACATTTTCTTTTGTATATCTAAGTTGGAACAATATTAGATTGCCAAAAGTATCCCTTCCAATTGGGTGATTCCAGGTAGAGGGGTGGACGAACCCTCCGGTTGTTATTTAGATAAGGGGTCTTAAGCGGTGTACTTCACACCCTTTGGAGAACTTGGCAATATTTTGTTGGCTTCTGATTTAGGTTTATGAAATTAATTATTTTTAACATTGTTTGTACACTATAAAAAATATAAACCTTAAAAATAATTCACACACATCATGATTCATGCAAAATAGTAGTGGTTGGATTTCATCACCAACCATTGCTTGAGATTTGGTGATGGTGGCATTCATCTCCATCCACCAATCTCTACCCTTAGACACCCTAGGAATACCCCCGAGCAAACTTGTTGGATTTCATCACCAACAAGAATCTCATTGCCCTACCTTAGCCATAGTTTTTCACCTTTGTTTCATTAAGAAATATTAGAAAATCAAAACACACAAAACTGGCACATAAAATGAATATACATTAAAAGGAGATAATTAATGAATGAGGTAAGCCACATTGGTTGAGACTTAGCATTGTTTGTTTATTTCCTTAAGCATTCCAATTTTTGTGTTACATTTGGTATTTTAATTTGCATCTTGATTTACTTTGCTTATGGTATTAACTAGAAATCAAAAGAAAGCAATAAGTCAAGAAAAATTAATGGAACCTTCATCCACCTTCCCCACCACTTCAGTGGTAGATACCCTGAATGTGACATAGGCAGATTTATCTACAGGTCCATCACATTCTTTACCTTCCCACCCTCCCCTACCATCAACCACCACATCACCCATATAGACATGGCAAAAGTAGAAGCCTTCATGAAGTCTTCTAATTATGTCTTAGAGTCTATCCCCAACTCACCTAGATAGGATTCTGCTTTACAGCAAGAGCCTATCTATTCCCAACCTCCATCCACCTTTACCTAGGTGTATACTAACCCTCTTTTTGAGGCATCAATTGCACCTTCATCCCATACATCCATCCCTCAACCTTCAAGTGCTCCTAGCACCTCATATACCTCCACCTACACCAATCCCTTGTATGAAGCACAAGTCAATGCTGCTTCACAAGTTCCAACCTCACAAGTTGCCATACCTAGTGTAACTTGTATCCCAACCACATCTTCCATACCATCTACCTCCATACCCCTAGCCTCTGATAGAGATATTAGTGAAGCATGGGAACATCTAAAAAAATTGCTTAGACAACATCAAAATGCTCAACAACAAGTACAGGTTAACCCTACGCCTTTACATAACTCTACTCAGACTGCCCTTGTCAACTAGGGTCCATCATGGGCACCTCAGTATTTGGTGGTCTCTATCCCAATTCCCCCATCAACCCATACCATTACCCATCCTATTCCCATTGGCCAACCTAGCCATAACCTTCATCCATCAACATCATTCCATAATTCCCCATATTTTCATCAACAATCCCCCATTCATCATATTCCATCCAATTCACCTAACCATCAATACCAATCTCCTCATCATTTAATCACTCCACAACATCTCTCCACACCACCACAAACCCATCAGGTAATTCAGGGTTTCCACATTCCTAAGGAAGACCCTCGAATTGAGGCCATGTAGAAACAAATAGATCAATTGATGCAATTCACTCCTAGATTTTCAAATCAGAAACCAACTTTACGCCAATTGATCAAACAACCAATTCATCCTTCGATACCAACCCCACCATATCCAGAAGACTTTACGGTACCCAAGTTTGACAAATTTAAGGGAACTGAGGATCCCAAAGAACATGTGAGCACCTTTGTTCATGCATGCTTCAGAATTCAAGATGATAATGCTCTCATGCTTCAAAATTTTCCTCAAACATTAGGAGGGGATGCCATAGAATGGTACAATCAATTTCCAAGCCATAGTATCTATACTTTTGACCAATTGATTGAGCAATTCTTTGATCGCTTCATCCTAAATGTTAAAAAGAAGATCTCATTATCTGATGTCTATGCCTTAAGACAACAGGATGATGAATCTATCTATGATTTTAGAAACCGTTGGAGGGTTATCATCACAAAATTGCCATTCACCCTACCAATGGATGAGCTAATTAAGCTATTCACCAAGAGTTGCTTAAAACCCATCTCTTGGATGCTCCAACTAAGAACTTATCAAACTTTTGAAGAAGCTTTAGCTCAGGCTAGTGTCATTGAGGATATCAAAATCCAAGAAGGCATCATTAAGCCCAAGAAGAAAGAATGGCAAAACAAGGGCCAATACAAAAGTAATTATTTAGGCCAACAAAAATCAACACAGGCTACCCCAACCACCCAATCCAATCAAGTCAATCAAGTGGTCATGAGCCAGCCGGTAATGGCTCAACAACAACAACCTGTGCAACAAGTACCACAACAAATTTCCTATCATGCGGTCCCCTCAACAACACAAGCTCCAACAGTTCAAAACACAGTGCCACCTATGGAAAACCATCCTCGATGATAGTCTATCCGATAGAATCACCAATATACCCCACTAGATGAGTCATATGCCTCTCTGTTTAGAAGGTTGTATGAGACAAATAAACTTGCTTTGCCCGACATTAGACCGGATGATCCCACCAAGCATGGTAAAAATTATCGAGAATACTTATTTTACCCCTATCATAGGCAAAATGGGCATGACATCAACAATTGCCATATGTTTAAAAATGTAGTCCAAGACCTCATTGACTTGGGGGCAATTAAAGTTAATAGTCCCCTTGCTCAACAAAACCAAGACCTTGGTATATTTTAGACACCACTTCCTCATCACGAGGAGGTGCAACCAAACATAGAGGGAGCTAACACTAAAACTCCCCCTAACCAAGTCAACCATATTCAACAATACCAAGGGTTTGTAGGGGCCATTCATGTGGTCACTAGAGGTCAAAGGAATAATCAACAAAGGCAACAACCTCAAGCAAGTGTCTCACAACCTTCTACATTGCCACCCATCCAAGTTTCCCCTAATCCATCATCACCCATTCATATACCTAGTCAATCGAATCCATCAAATCCACCCATCAATCATCCACCCCGACCAGTCATCTCATTGAGTAGTCGATTAACCACAAGTTTGAAAATGGCATCCACCAAATTGTCAATATATGAGCTAATCCAACAATCTCCCCCACATCGAGAGGCATTAATGGAAATTCTGAAATCCATCGAATTGCAATCACAAGATCCTAATGCCTTCAATAACTTTGTGGGGAGCATTCAAACATGCATGGAGCCTTCCATAACATTTTATGACTTTGAGATTAAGCCAATCTCATCGGGATCAGTAGACCCTCCATTGCATATCATGGCTCTAATTGACAAGAAATCTTTCAAGAGAGTCCTCATTGATACCGGTTCCTCTATCAACATTATCACCACATCCGCTCTCCATAATTTGAACCTTCCTCCATCTCACATCACCAAATCATCCTTCACCCTCAAAGCATTCAATGATGCTTTGTGTTCCATAATTGGCACTATTGTTTTGCCCATCGAAGTAGGGGCTAAAATATTGCACACAATGTTCCACATCTTGGAAGGATCCATGGCATACAATGTACTCCTTGGAAGACCTTGGATGAGGGAAATGAGATGTGTCCCCTCCATTTTACATCAATGCTTGAAATATGTCCATGAGGGATAGGTACATTGCATACCAGTAGACGTCGAGCCATTTAAGTATTGCAATCTCATCTCAAATCCTTATGAGTCCATGCTCCCTTCCACTCATCTTTTCCTATCATCATCATCCAATCCATCCACCACTCCACCAACCTCTTCATCAAAGGATCCCATTCCTGAAGAGCTCCCCATCACCAAGCCTCAACCAACCACCATACTCTCATCATCATCATCAATGACTACATGCACATGTGGTCATAGTCAATCCACATCATCAACATCATTGCCATCCACGTCATCATCAACCATTTCATAACCTTCCCAATCCAATCCATCTCCTTCACCTAATGTCTCACAAGTCGAATTGATAGATTGTGAGATACCTCCATTTCCACCCTTTCCCGATCCATCGCCTGACCATGATCCTCCCATATCATCCCAAGTCAAAGTCCATCTCACCAATCCTGGTATTGGTGAATACATGGTCGATGACATCACCATCACACCCCTCACCATCCCTAGTGCTAAGGATTTTGGTCACCCACATGACCAACCTTTAGCAATAGGAGCAGTTTACAATATGGGTTCAGCTCCAAATAGCATTAATTTTGTATATGGGGGCATTGAATCTTCATCAAGTCCAACACCCATAGAAGAGCCCAAAGAACCAAAACTTGCCAATATTTCAAACATGTCAGGATTTCCATCTCGATATTTCCACATTGTCAATTGGCAAGGCCATGGCCTAGGATTGCATGAACAAGGCGTGCATCAACCTATCGATGTTCCATATCAAGAGGTGCATGACCATTCAAGTCTAGGTTTCCACCCACTTCCTACCATATCTTCTTTTGAACAAGCCTTCCAAAGGCTTAACCTCAATTCAGGAGAAGAAGCCCTCCATCCCGATAATTCTGATGAGGAAATCTATGAAGAATTTGAACTTATGTCGATAATTTTAGATGAATCTGAAGAAGAATCAGAGCCCATCATTCCCCATACCGAACAAGATGAGTTTTATCTCAACATGTTCCCCATCCATGAACCCATATTTTGCTTGCTTCTTCCACAAGAGCGAGCCGCCCCTACCGGTGAACCACCACCTCCATTCCATTAAGCCATTCCATAAGCCAACTTGTAACATATGTACATAATTCAAAATAGTGGTTATCACCACTACAAAAAAAAAAATCAAAAAAATCAATCAAAAACATGTTTTCTTTCTTTGCATTACATATGTAAATATACCATTTAATAAAATATGTTTTGTGTTGCTTGCTATTGTTCAGGTTAACCAAGCTCCTAGCACCGGTTCCTAGGTTCCATCCATTCCATCCAACCTTGTCCACCTTGCCCATAAGTCAACATGAATCCTATTGATTTATTCACCCCGCTTCACAATCCATACGATCCAGCTAAACCAATTCCAATTGACATAAGCCTTATTGATATGGACCAGATTTCCTCACCTCCAACCTTTGCCGAATTTGTCTTATCCGAGGAATTATTAAGGGCTTCCACCAACTACATTCCTCCATCCCCTCCACCTTCACCTTCACCTTCGGATCCCAAGGTTTTCTAGGCAGATATAGATGAGGATAAGCCAGAAGAGTTAGATGACATCATAGACTATCCTAACTGGCTCTCAAGCCTGGTACCCATTCATAAGCTTAATGGGGTGATACGCATTTGTATTGATTTTCGAGACCGGTCTTAGCTCTTCCTTATCTAGGGGTCCTCTTCTATGCATGATTTTATTATTATATATATACATGGCTAATACACAAAAATATTTCATACACTTCATTCATAACATTGCATTTCATTTATATTCATTAAAACTTCATTCATAACATTGCATTTCACTTGCATTCACACTTCAAAAACAATGCATTCACCCACATTTCACATTACATTTCATAAAATTGCATGTCATACATTGCATTCACATTCCACATTCCACATTTCATATTTAGGGATCATTTATTAAGTTCAAGGTCTTAATTGGTCCAACAAAATTCATGTTGCCTTAATCAGGGGCACCTTCACAATGTCATCCACAAAATTCCACAAAGTCAAATTGCCATCAGCACAAGCCACATTCACAAACTCCTAGGTATTTTTGGTCACTCAACCACTCCTAGTGTTTTAAGAAACCTCCAAAAATCATGTCGAGTTCTTCTTAGGACCATTGCACATCTTACACTAAGAAAAATCTTGAGTTTGGGAACTGATTCCAAAAATATTCTTGAACCAAGCACAACTTTCACATCTTAAAAACATCTTGTGTCAAAAAGGGATAACACCATACTTGGTATAAACCTTGAAGTGAAAAGGGTCATCCTTGCTAGTCCCATCATGCAACATAGTCCATAAAAATAGTGGTTCTCACCACTATCACAATTCCAAAAATAAAAGAAAGAGTAGGGACAAATCCCTAACAAAAACTCTAAATATTTTTCATCACACACCACTGATTAATTGGGTTGTAAGGATCATACTACATTTCTAGTTAGACGGTTAGGTAGTCATCCCCAAAACTTAAGAGATCAAAAACAAAAGTCATGGACTATGGAGTTAGCCTCCACCAGAGCTATAGATGCTTGACTAGTAGTGGAGTACGCTCATGCATGGTGACATGTCTCTTTTAAAAGAGACCTCTGACCACTCATACGGACAAGCTAGCTTCTTGGTTTCATCCATAACAGGTTTACCCAATTTACTCAAGATGAGTTAATGAACTCACTTGCACACACACTGGTTCTTGATTGTCTAGGGTCATTACCTTGCTCTTGATTTGGTAAATGAATTCACCACACACACATTTGGTCCTAGAAGGATTAGGTAGTTTTAGTGAGTTTGTTTGATGCCACTAGGATGTTTGAGTCTCTACAAAATAGGTAGTCTTCCATATCAACATCCATATCTTCTTCCATATCAACATCCATATCTTCTTCCATATCAACATCCATATCTTCTTCCATGTCAACATCCATGTCAGTTCATAAGTCATTCATCCCATATGCCACCAAGTTTGGTGCCCCTGATTAAACAACAATGCTAGAAAATGGTCAAGCAAAGATCTAAACCATAAATGATCATTAGCATCCATACATTCCATCTTGCATTAATCATCCATAACATCTCATATGCATTAATCATAAACATAAACATGCATTCCACAAAAGCATTCCACAAAAACACAAATATATAACACAAAAGGTAAAAGCCATGTATATATATATCAATAAATACCAAAAGGCTACATACAATGGAGCACCAAGGCTCATATACAAAAAGTGCATCTAAGCACTAGCTACATCCTCCAAGAAGACCCCTGTGACCTAGCAGGAGCCTCAGACCTAGTAGGAGCCCTAGACCTAGAGCTATGCCTAGACTTATGCCTAGCACCCTCGGATGTAGAAGAGGTTGGAGGATCTAGAAGTGGAATATGATGTTCCATCAACCTATCCTCCAATACCTCAATATATCTATATCGAGAGTGAAGGCGTCGTATGTTGACCTCATGTCGCTGCTCCCTCTCCGCTAGCTCTACCTAGAGAGCCATAATCCTTGCATCCCACTCTACCACCTACTACTCTAGCTATACCCACTCCTCCTCACTCTAGCTTGGGGATACATCTGGAACCTCCTCCATCTCCTCCCCATCTCTACCATCTCCCCCAACCTTAGGTTCCTATTGCATCGCACCCTTCACCTTCCACCTCTAACTATCAGATCGAAGGCACCACTACCTCTTATGAGCATCCTAGGTCCCCTCACCCTGAGTCTCTAGGGCACCCTCATCTTGAGTCCCCTGGGTAGCCTCATCCCTAGCCTCTCGACCACCACCCCCATCAACCACTCCTCGAGGTGGTACCCATGGTGGTTGCACCACAAACCATGCATCATACTCCATGGTCATCCTCACATCCTCCACATCTAGGATGTCCACCTCCTCATCATCCTCCAAGGCTACCCTCCATGGCTCCATGCATGGTAGCCCCATCTCCTCTTGATACCTCCTATACCACACTAGCTCATCAAGAACATCCTACCTCAGCCCAAATTGGTAGAGTACTCATGAGAACTAGAAGTACTCCACCTCACTCCTATGCCTCCCAATCACCCACCTACCCTACCACACCCATCATAGATGCTCTCCATCCCTAATCCATTGGGCACCCAACCATGGCCTCCATACCACTTGGGTGGATGTCAATCCAACCCATAAATCCCTATACCACTAACTCATCCTCACTAGATGACTCGACTGCACCTCCTCTACCAATGCCCATCACCTAGCATAGGGCTACTCCCTACCAAACTCCTCCATAGGTAACCCCTCCGGTCGAGCAACTCTAAAGTGCTCCCATCCCTAACATTGTAGTAGTAAGCTGCACCCCAATCCCTTTTACCCTCACCTCATCACATCATAAAGCTCTCTAGTACACCTACACCAATAAGGTGGGAGCCCATGCATACACCTACCTCATCGTGAGCATATCACTCACCACCCCTATCAGGTTCCAAGGGAACCTACACCCAATATTATTTGAGGCCACAATGTTGGCCAACATGAACATCACCAAAGCCTAGAGGGGATCTAACTCCTTGTCCACATACATGGACAAATAAGGTATACCTCCACTCTCCACCTTCACCCCCTCCCAGGCATCCCCAAACATCCTCCTCATATCCATATTTTGATTGAGGCCAACCTCAACCCAGAGATCCTCCACCGACACCTTGAGGATGTGATACACATCCTCCAAGGTCACAGTCACCTCACCCATAGGGAGCTAAAATATCCCCCTATCTGCATCCCACCTCTCTACCAAGGTAGAGAGGTACCCCTCATCCACCCTCACCACATCCAATCAGGCTACCTCCACTAGCCCCACCTCCCTAAGCAGCTCCCACTCATCCCCCATAATCACCTTCCTCATCCTGAGGATGTAAGGTGAAAAATGGTGTCGAGCCTCCAAAACTCTAAGCTACAACACAACACAAAATATTTGTTAATAATTAAAAAAATAAAAACTTTACACAATACATAAAACAATGTCTTACCTCAACAATCCATGCCCCAATAGCAACCCTAACCTCCACACCAACTCCCTCCACCACCATAGCTTCCACACTCCAAATACCTCACCTCACCTCTCCTCACTCACCCTTCACTCCTTAGACGCAACTTCTCAAACTCCGTAGATGCACAAATGAGCTTCAATCTCACCCAACAAGCTATTTATAGCTGCTTCAGGTGCTTTGAAGTGCCCATGGGTATTTCCTGGTGCGCTGAAGCACCTATGGGTATTTCTAGATCGCAAGCGCCCATGGGCATTTCATGTCAGCATTGAAAAAAGCCAAATCAACACAAAATAGTAGCTACCCCCAACCAAATCACTCCAAATTTCACTCACCAATGCATTCCATCATTTTATCAGGTTTTGTGAAGATTATAACTGATTTGGATGCATAAATCTCATTTGCGACCACATTGACCACAATTCACCAAACAAATTCCAAAAGCGCCTAAAATGGCCCAAATATTCACAAAATGACCATCATCATTCATATCATCATTCATACATCATCTCCACATCATTTCACATCATCATTTCCATATTTTCCAAGTTCACATAACATGCAAGTGAATCTTGTATCTAGTGGGTTATTCTACACACTTGGCGATTGCAGCGATTTGGGTCCATGCAATTCGGTAAGATGAATAGCTTACAATAAGGACACTTGACCATGATCATCATCACTTATCTCCTTGCTCAAAATCACAATCATATTTGGTATTTCCTCATCTTTAGAGTGAAACATTACCAAGAACAATTTGCACAACTGTTGTCATTGATGGCCTAGTTCGTGGGGCTTAAAACATGGAAAAAACTCAAATTTCATCATTCAAAATCTCCTTAACACCTTAGAGATAGGCACTAGCTAGGATGATTGGTTCCATTTTGGGAATTAGGTAAAGTTTTCCACAGTCACTAGCAGGCCATCCAAGGTTGATTCTTTTTCTTTTGCATCATCATTTTGCATATCAATGACGCCAAAAAGGCAAAGTGTTTCAACAACATCGAATCACCCCAAATTTGGGGACAACCATTTTTGGTTATGACTTTCCCACAATGGGATACATCTTACATGATCATGGCATCTACACTTGGCAAAAATCCCTTCTTCTGTTGGGGCAAAAATAGACACAATCATTTTCAAAACTCCCCTTCCCACCATTGGGGCAAAAATGGTATCAAATTTTACATCATTCATATCATCCTCATCACCTCACATTTGCACAAAACCCTTCATCTATTGGGGCAAAAATAGACACATCATATCATAGTATATGTGAGGGCTCCACAATGTGAGACCCTCTATATGCAATAATAAAACCCTAACTAGATATTGTAAGTATATTGAATAGAAATAGAAAGCACATTCATTAAAATAAACAAATATAGGGTTGATATGCTTTACCTACTTACTATATTTTGATGCGTGATGCCTGATGTAGGTGGTTGGTGCGATGATTCCCTAGTGTCACTCGGAGGCTAGGGAGTCTTTAGGTATGAGAGTGTAAAACATCTACAAGCACCTGGAAGCTATATGAAATGCCTGTGGGCACCTGGTGCTATGAAGGAAAGCACTCGTGGGCACCTAGGACTGGTGAGGAGGCACCTGTGGACACCTGGTGTTGATAGAAAGTATTTATGGGTGTTTGGTAGCTGATGGAGAGTTTTGCCAAAGTAGATAAGGTGAGGTCACAAGTTGTAGCGATGGATATGGCGAGTGAAATGTGATATATGGAATGGGACTAGGGCATGGCATGGATTGATGTAAATGGGTGGTTGGAATTAAATGGATTTGGATTGCTGGGATTAATTCACTTAAATAAATACATATTTATTAAATATATATTAAAATATAATATAAAATATTATATTTAAATATGTATAAATAAATATGAATATTATTCAGAAATGATGAGAAAATAGGAATAGTGGGCAAATTGGCTAGATTTTGGCGTCTACAGATGCCCCTTTTTGTACTGTGTTGCATGAAACACAATTCAATGTAAAAATACGAGACACTTGTTTTTGCTAGGTGCAAAAGAAAATTCTCTCTTTTTGGAATATGATATTGTAGACAAAATAATAAAAGAATTTGGATTTTTGCATAGCTTACCCCCTCAATTGGTGAATTAGGTTGCGGATGAATCTCACGAGCCAATTGAAAATTTTGTGCAAATGAATGATGGATGATGTGGTACCATTTTTGCCCCAATAGTGGGAAGGGGGTTGGTGAAAAATGTGATATGATGTGTCTCTTTTTACCCCAATAGATGAAGGGTTTTGTGCAAATGTGAGGTGATGAGGATGATATTAATGATGTTTGATATCATTTTTACCCCAATGATGGGAAGGGGAGTTGGTGAAAAGTGTGTCTATTTTTACCCCAATAGATGAAGGGATTTTTGCCAAGTGTAAATTCTATGATCATGTAAGATGTATCCTGTAGTGGGAAATTTATAACCAAAAATGGTTATCCCCAAATTTGGGGTGATTCGATGTTGTTGAAATATTTTACATTTTTGACATCTTTGATATGCAAAATGGTAATGCAAAGGAAACAAAATTAACCTTGGATGGCCTACTAGTGACTATGGAAAAAATTTTCACCTAATTCCCACATGGAACCAATCATCCTAGATAGTGCCTATCTCTAAGGTGTTAAGGAGATTTTGAATGATGAAAATTGAGTTTCTGTCCATGTTTTAAGTTCCACAAACTGGGCAATCAATGACAGTGATTGTGCAACTTGTTCTTGGCAATGTTTCAATCTAAAGATGAGGAAATACCAAATATGATTGTAATTTCGAGCAAGGAGATAAGTGATGATGATCACGATCAAGTGTCTTTATTTTAAGCTATTCATCTTACTGAATTGCATGAACCAAAATCGCTATAATCGCCAAGTGTGTAAAACAACCCACTATATAGAAGATTCACTTGCATGTTATGTAAACTTGGAAAACATGGAAATGATGTTGTGAAATTAGATGGAGTTGATGTATGAATTATGACAAATTTTGGTGATCGTTTTGTGATGATTTGGGACATTTTAAGCACTTTTGGAATTGGATTGATGAATTGTGGTCAATATGGTCATAATTGAGATTTATGCATCCAAATTGGTTATAATCTTCATAAAACCTGATAAAATTATGGACTGCACTATTGAGTGGAATTTGGAATTATTTGGTTGGGGCAACTACTATTTTGTGTTAATTTGGCTTTTATCCATGCTGATGTGAAATGCCCATAGGTGCTTGTAGTCTACAGATATTCTCACAGGTGCTTTAACGCAACTAGAAAGACCCATAGGTGCCTCTAAGCACCTGAATAAACTATAAATAATATTCACTATTTTCACCTGGCCAAAATAGGTTTTGCATATTTTTGCACTAAATTGTGTTTCACGCAACGCAATACAAAAAGGGGCATCTATAGACACCAAAATCTAGCCAATTTGCCCACTATTTCTATTTTCCTACCATTTTAAAATAATATTCACATATATATATATATATTTTTTTTATTTTTTATTTTTTTCTATATATTTAAATATAATATTTTATATTATATTTTAATATATATATAATAAATATGTATTTATTTAAGTGAATTAATCCCAACCATACAAATCCATTTAATCTCAACCATCCATTTACATCAATCCATGCCACATCATAAAATTATTATCTACCTTGGATGTGCTTTTATCTCAGCCACACGATTAGTATCATTGAAACCCTAGCATGCCCTAGGTTAGATTATAAATAGAAGCCATTTTATGGCTCAACCCTGGATTCCCTAAGTTTTCCCTAGATTTTACTTATGAATTCCTAATACCTTGAGTCTTTGGATTCTCTAAGTGTCTTAATTCTTTAACCAAGCCTTTTGTGCCCTAGTCCCATTCCATCTATCACATTCTACTTCCCTTGCTTGCCATATCTACCACCACAACATGTTCCCTTGACCGATATGCTTCTATAGAACTCCCCATTAGCCACCAGGCACCCATGTGCACTTTTTATCAACACTATATACCCATAAGTACCTCATAACTAGTTCTAGGTACCCACAAGCACTTTCCTTCTTAGTACTAGGTGCCCAAGGGCATTTTTTGTAGTTTCCAGGTGCTCACAAGTGTTTTACACTCTCATACCTGAAGACACCTTAGCCTTTGGGCAATGCTAGGGCATCACTACACTAGCCACCTACATCAGACATCATGCATCAAAAGACAATAAGGAGGTAAATAATATCAACCCTATATTTGTTTATTTTAATGAATGTACTTTCTATTTTTGTTCACTATACTTGCAGTATCTAGTTAGGGTTTTATTATTGCATATAGAGGATCTCATGCTATGGAGCCATCGCATATACTACTAACTATTATCTTTGTCATTATGTGCATATATGGAGCATTACATCAACATTTGGAGTGACCCAGCCTTGGATACCTAAAAGCCCACTTAACCTTGTTGGGATAAATATGCGCTTTAAGACACCACGACCTTGCTTCTTAGGATTTTTGAGAACCCTAATTTTTTATAACATTGTATCAAAAGGATTAAATTATCCATGCTTGTAACAATGGAGTTTCTAGGATCCCATATCAATAAATAATTTATTCTATTATGTAATCTTGTGTTACTTTGAATTTTTATTTTATTCAAATAATTGTCTATATGTTACATTTTACATCTTTCAGTAAAAAATTTCAAAGTCAAGGAATACAAGAAAAAGAGAGAAGATAAGAAAAGAGCAAAGGAAGATGAGAAGAGAAGGGATAAAAATGCATGGGCCATAGGTTGGGGTTTTGCTAGGCATTAAAACCCTAGTGAAAGTGCAATGTAAGTGACCTATTATCTAACTAGGTATCATCACATGCTATTGTTGTGAATCCCCAAAAGTTATATGAATAAGTAGTCATGAGCAAACAACAATGCAATTATGACAAGTAGAAGTGCAAGAAATAGAATGTTAGATAATCATGCAAAGTATGATAGACAATCATACAATATGAGTAGGCAAGCAAATGTAGTATGGTCTAAGCTATATGTATATGATGGATCAAACAAAATATCTCTTTTAATGCATTATGTTCATAGGTTATTTAAGTTATTTACCATCCATATAAGCCAAATTATAGGTACCTAAGCCAAAATTGGTCATTATGACAAAGGGCCCTAACCAATTAGACTAAAACTTACCTCAAAGATCAACACAAGCAATGGTATTCTTCTAGTTTTCCTTGAGTACAAGGTCCCCAAAATCAAAATAATGATTGCAAAATTTCTTAGAATAAGATCACCAGAGCCTATCCTGATAGGCTTGCAAATGCTCTAAGGAATGAATATAATTTTATCTAGAAACTCTAATTGGTGCAAACGATTTGCATGATACTCATCGTCGATTTGGAATCTTACAAAAAGATGCACAATAAGGGAACCTCAAGATTAAAATAAAACATCACCTCATACCCATATACAAATACATATAATGAGGCACCTATTGGGCTACACACAATAGTACGATAGACCCACAAGGTAGGATAAAGTTGGATATGCTAGTCACAACTGGTCTTACTAACCAACTTCATAAAGATCCTGATCAAGGACTTATTGGATTCTTCAACTTATCCATTACCTTGAGGGTAATAAGGAGTTGACCATCTATGCTAAATTTTGTACTTAGCACAAATATCACTAAAATAATTATTCTTGAAAAGAGTGTCATTGCTAGAAATAATTACCGAAGGAATACCACATCTACAAAGAATCTAGTTGAAGATGAACTTAGAAATTTGAGTTTGAGTTACCATAGCCAAATGCATGGATTCCACCCATTTAGTGAAATACTCAGTCGTAGTAATGATAAACTTGTGATCATTAGATGACATTGGGTTAAATTTCTTGATAATTTCCAATCCCCACATGGAGAATAGCCAAGAGGAATAGATAACCTGAAGGTCTTGATAAAGAGCATGAACAAGCTGAGTGTGGCATTGACACTTGTTGCAACATCGAATATAATTGCATGCATCTTTCTCCATGGAAGGCCAATAATACCCAATACTAAGGAGCTTATTGGCAATAGCATTACTTCTAAAATGGCCTCCACATGAACCTTTGTGAGTATCACTAAGAGCAAGTCAGGATTCATCAAAGTTAAGACATCACAAGAGGATACCTTCAAAAGAACTAGCATAAAAGCTTATGCTAGTTGTGATCTAAACCATAAGACATCAAACCATCCTTAAGGAAATTAAAGATGTCATTATACCATGGTTCAGATGGGAAATATTTTATGGTTAAATAATATAACAAAATAAGACAAGAACCAAGAAATGTAAGTTCTTGAAGTTTTCTAATGATAATCGACACTTGATCATATTCTAACTCCAAGGAGAAAAAGGATGCAACAACAACCATGGCATCCACATGGTAGTTTTAGGATCTAGGGACAAAATCTATGGTTACTCGATCAAACAAGGACAACTTAGTGATAATTTCCTTGTAAGGTTTAATTCTATCATCTCGAGTCTAATAAACATCATTAATCTTTAACCATAAGTTGAGAGTTACCAAATACTAAAAGGACTCTAATCAGCAAGACTAAATTTGCTCTAAGACCAATAATCAAAACTTTATACTCTACAGTATTATTGGTGCAAGAGAAGTGAAGCTTGAAGGATAAGGGAATGATTTGCTTTTGTGGGGTGACTAAAATGAATCCAGCACATCACCCTTCATGCATTAGGATCTATAAAAAAATAAATTCTAAGACTTATAATTTTCAATTTTGACATTGAATCACTCATCAAGAAAATAAAAAACTATAGGATGGGCATATTATAGGGGAGCAGAGGCTAACGTATTAGCAATCACCTAATCCTTAATAGCCTTTTGATCTATGAAATTCAAGTAAAACTCACTAAGGTCCCGCATCCATTTAAAAACTCAACCTGGAAGGTAGGGCTTAGACATCAAATAGCACAAATAATTAAACTTTGCAACTACCAATATCTTATGGCTGAGCATATAGTGTCTTAACTTCTAAGAAGAAAACACTATAGTGATACAAAGTTTCTCTAAGGGAGTGTACCTAGTGTCATAACTAACCAAGTTTCTATTGATATAGTAGATAACTCACTCTTTTTTTTTTCATCATTTTGGGCTAGCATGGATCCCAAAGCATGAGCAATAGCTACTATGTAAAGCATAAAATATCTACTAGACATAGAAGGAACTAAAATAGGTGGGGGGGTGAGATATTTTTTGAGATCATCAAAAGTTTTCTAACATTTAGAATCCCATCGAAATACTAGATATTTATTAAGAAGATTGAGAAAGGGATGACACTTATTGGCTAACTAGGCAATGAACCGAAGGATAGACTAAAGCTTACCTTGTAGACTACGTAGTTCGGTCAAGGTGCAGGGAGGAGGCATGTCAGTGATACTCATTATTTTAGTAGGATCCATTTCAATGCCTCACCTAAAAACTATGAAGCATAACAACTTGCTAGATGTGACTCTGAACACACACTTAGTGGGTTTAAGATGAACCTTATATTGTTGAAGCCTTCCAAATATTCATCTTAAGTTACGAACATGATTCTTTCATTTTATGGAGCGAGCTAGAATATCATCCACATAGTCCTAGAGAATATCATGCATCATGTCATGGAAAATATAAGTCATGGTTTTATAATAGGTAGTTCCTATGTTATTCAAGCCAAAAGGCATGAGATTCCAGTAGAAGGTACCCCATGGAGTAGTGAATGTTTTCTTGGCCTGGTCCTCAGGGGTAATAAAAATCTAATTATAACCTTAAAAAACATCCATGAGTGAGAGAACCCAACATTTGGTAGTGAAATATATGATCTAATCTATGTTGAGAAAGGGAAAATAATCCTTGGAACATGCTAAATTAATGTCCCCAAAGTTGGTACATATTCTTATTGTTCCTTCCTTCTTAGCTATAGGAATTATATTGGAGATCCAATCAAAATAGTTGATAGCTTTTATAAAAATGGTGTCAAGGAGTTTTTGGATCTCTTCCTTGACTGAAAGGGTGACCTTAGGATGCATCTTCCTAATTTTTTGCTTAACAAGCTTAGCAATAGTTTAAACTACCAAATTATGCATAACAAGGGAGAAATCAAGCCCTAGCATATCATCATATGACCAAGCAAAGATATCTTGATATTATCTTAATATATTGGTCAATTGATCCTACTTTTCCATGGACAAGGCTTTACCTAATTTGAGGATTCTAGAGGTTTCCTAAAAACCTATGTTCACATCTATGGTCTCCTCAATAAGGATGGACAAATCATCGTCAAAGGAGGTGGGGTAGGAATCAGTCCTAATTGATCAAGGTCCTTAGGAGGAATAGAACCAAATTCCACTTGAGAACTAGAAGACTCAACCTACGTAGTGCAAGGGATAGACCCATAAAATTAGATGTCATTCTGATATGGATCCTCATTTTTGACATACTGCTTAAGGGTTGGGATCAACAAAAAAGGAGAGGGTGGACCCTCATCCTCAACACTCCACTCTAAACCTTGAAGAGATTCATATAAGATAAATTTTTAACAATATTGACTTGATCCTCTGATGATATCTCAATTAATGATCCCTTATAAAAAAATTTGAGTTGCTTAGTTTGATTAGATAAGGAATCTGATGAATGAATTTGAGCTAAATCATTTGGTGAGCAAAAATCAAATGGATGAGGATCACCCTAGATAGAAACATGTTGATTTTTAAATTTAAATTTTACAAATTAATGAAAAGTAGAAGTAACGGCCTCCATCGCATGGATCTAAGGATGTCCAAGAAGAATATTAAAATATGCAGGACAATATACCACATATAATAATGTATCTAAAATCTTAGGTCCAAATTTAAGGGGAAGTGATATGGTACCACAAGCTTCTTGGGACTCATTGTTGAAAGTTTTAATGATATCACCAAATTTAGTTAAATATTTCTCTTTTAATCCAAAATTTTGAAAGAAATTATATGTGCATACATTAAACGAATATCTATTATCAATCATAACTCTCTTGATTTAAGTATCCCCAATAAATGCAATGATGTAAAGAGAAGAGTCTTCTTGCAAGTTCGAGAAATAAATATCAGCATCCAATAATGTGAGATGATGTATCCCAAGAGGACTTAAAAAATTGTCCATACCACTAGGATAAATATCTAGGGGGATAGATTATTGTTTTAGAACATTTATTAGGGTTTCTCCATGAGCAAGAGAATTCTACAAAAGTTCCAAAAGATAAATATTTGTTGAGAAATTGATCTCCTATTGAGATTACTGGATTTATTGATTCTATACTGACTTTTTTGAAGTAGCTATTATTGTATCGCTCCAAATTTTTTGCATCCCTACCTTCAGGCTATTGGATCCGTGCCCGGAAGGAGGATGGGAAAAGGATGATGCGGTACCTCGAACGAGAGGACTTTGCGAAGGTCCCGCCTCTCAAGGGAGGTGCATTTTGGTGATTTGTCGACGGATGGTGGGTTCACCAGGAAACATTTGGCGGCAGTTTCCACGCCTAGGTTTTGGGAATGTGTTTTAATGGGTTCGTTTTATCCTTAAACATTCATCCTAGGTTTGGCCGAATGATTCTAACTTAAACTACATGAAAATGCAATTTAAATGAATACAGTAAAACGACTGAAAGCAAAAAAATAGAGAATTTGCAGGAGGCTAATGGAGATTACCTGATCCGGGATGTCTGATGAAGTTTTTGATGCTTGAAGTAGTCTGGATCGTCTGGGATTCGACAAAATCACCTGCAATCTGTCAGAATCATCTGGAATCTGACAGGATCGTCTGAGACAGACAGAATCATCTCAGATCTGACGAATTCGTCAGAAACCTGCAAAACAGAGAACAGATGCAAAATACAAGCAATTCTACTATGCAAAACAGAGGCAAAATATGCTAAAGAACAAGGTGAATACTAAGCAATAATTTAAAACAGAAAGTAAAACAGATCATTGCATTATGATGGCAAATCATGAATTTAATGTGCAATCTAAACTAGATGGGTGAACTCCAGATGCAAAGTAGAATAAAAACTAAATAAATGATCTGATTTATAGCATAAAATGACAGAGAGAAAAGAGAGAAGAGCAAACTTTGAGCACTGATTGCCTCGATGTATGCTGCGATCGAGATCATCTCGCATCGATACGAGATCGTCCCTAATTTGACAGGATCGCCTCCGATCTTGACGAGGTTCGTCGAGCTGCGATAGGTGCTGGCTCCGACTGAAAACCGATGATATACCTGCAATAAAATTACTATAGGAATAGTGCAAAAAGCAAATTTGAGAAGTTCTAGCACATAGGGAGTCGATTTGCATAAAAATTCAGCCGGGGGTTGGGGAGGGAAAAGTCTTAGAGTTAAATAGGCTTAGGGAAAGTTGTTGGGAGGTTGGAGATCTTCCCAATTTGGGAGATCTCCAACGGGGGAGGGTCCCAACGGCGCAGACACGCTTCTACCCGGATTGGAGACCCGTTGGAACGAGTCTAATTATGAAAATGCAGTTTTGCGACGAAATCGTCCGGACGTCCTAGTCCAGAAGAAATCGTCAAATCTGGGGCGATATCGTCTGATCGGCGACGATATCGTCCAACGGTCAAAACAACTCCTAAAAATGGCACGAAAAAAGGGGAAACGGGTTTCTCGGCGGTTAACGGGCGGTTTGGGAGGTTAAATTTGAATTTAAATTTATTTACTAAGGTGAATGTAATTATTCCAATTTGACTGCGCCAATTTTAGGGTGCTACATTTTGCCCCCTCTTTAGCGAATTTTCCGAAGAAAATGCGTTAAAGATGAGTTCTTCTCGATCTACGAGAAAGCAAAAAATTATTCCCATTTTTAGGCGACGATTCTTGGTCGAATCGTACGACAGCTTACTATGGTGCCCCCTCCGTGTTTTTACCCAAATCGAACGTTTGAGGTAAAAACACGAAAAAGCAAAAAATTATTGTTGAATAAAATTAAGAAAAATAGGGTAAAACCCTAATTCATTTTACTTGTTCATTTTCTGGTTTTTAGAGCTACGAAGCAAAAATGGTGGATATGATGTATATTTTGAGATATATAAGATGATATATTTTTGATCATATGACTTGTATTGTGTTATGTATTTTGTATGCTTATGATGCTTTTATGTTTGATTGATTGATTTGATAATTGGATGTAATTATGTCGTTGGAAATATTATAATTTGAATGTCATGCTATAAAATTTTAAATGAAATAATCTGATGTAACAAAGTGGTTGTATGTGATGCAATAATTTTGATAAAAATAAAAGGGGACTTTTAACAATAATTTCAAAGGACATTGTCGCTATTATAGACCATTTCATGGAGTCTCCGCTCACTCGATCGTCAAGCTAATCCCATTTATAGAAATATTGTGAAAAGTGAAAGAGTGCTTAAGAGACTGTCTTAAGACTTTGTTGTGATGATGCAAATGATGATGATGATGATGGTTTGTTTTCAGATTTCCATAAAAATATTATGCATGAAATATTTGTAAAAAATGATTTTTGCTAGGCATAAATTCCTAAGTGTGATAAAATTGTTGAATAATTCCTTAGGAATTATACCATCATTGCAAAATTGGAGGTTGACATAATGACATGAAATAATGAAAATGTGCATTCTTTTGAAAAGCAAAATTTGTGTAATAAAATGAAGTCATATGGTTTTTATGATTTTTGATAAATTGGGAAAAAAATTGTTACAATGGTTTGCGCTAGGCATAGAATATGTAGGTATAGACTTATACCATCATCACGAAAATCCAAAAAAGGATAGTTTTATTGCATGATTGATTTTTGATGAACAGAAAATATGATAATGAGGACTTGCGCTAGGCATAAAATTCCAATTTTGGTTTTGAAACTATACCATCGTTGCGAAAGTCTCGATATGTATATATATGATATGTTTTGAAAGAAATTTTTGATTTTTTCTATTATATAGTTGTCTTGGTGGTAAACAATTGTACTTGATTTATTCCAAACAAGTTGCAAAAATAATATTTCAAAGTATTTTGAAGAAAAAAGTTAGATTTATAAGGAATCCCATGTGCATATGTGAATTCATTTCCGATCTTGATTTATCATAATGATAGACAAAATCTCTCAAATACAAATGTGTGTGCAATTGCATTGTTCATTTACCAGATTTGAGCAAGATACTATGATACAAGTGATTTGAAGAAACCAAATAAGTGTTCATTAACCATGATGTAGATGCATATAACCATACTAGGCTACTATGTAGATCGGATTATCAAGAGCTAGCTAATCCATAAGCAGACATAGGTCTGTACAAAAGAAGGTCGCTAATGTGACGGACATATCGCCACGCTAGGAGTTACCCAAGGCCAAGCAGGTTGGGCACAAACCACCTGTTATGGGGCTTACCTCACAGTTTTCGAATAATTGAGAATTCCAGGGATTCAAGCTCATCAACCCTTCTTTTCTTTTCAAAGGGTAGGGAAAGGGATTTTATTGCTTTCTTGCTTTCTTTTGAATTTTGCTTATTTTTCTTTTTGTATTTCTTTTGCTTGATAATGCTTGGAACATTGCTGAAATAACATTTTTCTTTTCTCTTTTTTCTTGAATTTTTCTTTTCTTTTCCTTTTTCTTTTTCTTTGCTAGGGATACTTGCTCGGATTATCTGTAGAGCAAGGGATTTTTATTCTGGGTAGGGGTGAGCTTGTCCTTTTGCCAATTCTCAAAGATTCTAGACCATGTGCATGATAGGATAGCAGGGGAAACTTTTCACTCAAGAAATCAGTTCTACTATGTAGCAAAACATGGAAATTACAAATATAATCATTTTATTGTGAAAGGATGTGCTTGGTTTAAGTAAATAACAAGATCAATTCTCTATGCTCAAACTTTATTTAATTGAATTTTGTGGACTTTGATATAAGAGAGATTAGTAATCATGCCAGATAAAATCAAGATATTTATTGTTGTGAGTGTGCAAGTGAGGGATGCTAAATAAATGCTAATTTTATCCAAAATAAGTTGAAACATATAATTGCAATAATTGTAAGAAAATAATGATTTTGAGAAAGTTTTGAGAATGTTGACTCTCTCTTTCTTCTGTATATTGTTTTGGTTTCGAAAGAGTCAAGCATATTGTTGTTTTTAGATTTATATTTTGATTTTTGTTTTTGAGCAAAAGGAACTTAACAAGTGCTTTAAATAAATGCAATAGATAGTTTTTGAAGATTTTTGGAGATTTATGAATGTTTTTGATGTTTTTGGATTTTTATAAATTTGAAAGAAATATAAGATAAAAATTTTGAAAACAAAGATATACATGGATGAAATGACCAAATTTATGCATAGTAACGTTTAAGATGCAAAATATTCATGGGTTCTTTAAGTTCTTTACCATCTAAGGTAGATAATTTATATGCTCCTGATTCAAATTTAGTAGTAATGATGTATGGTCCAAGCCAGTTGGGCTCAAATTTACCTTTAAGTTCCTTAGTTGCATTTGTATTTTTTTGAATATTTTGAGGATTTTGATTTTTTTGTATTTTGATTTTAATTTATGAATTGAAATTGGTGGTATATACAAGATGATCTATATACACTATACAAGGTTTATTTGAGTATAGCATGTCTAAGGTTGCTTCAAAATCAAAGGAGGTTTTGAAGGATAATCTGGTTGAGGTGAAGGTAAGAATAGAAGGTGATGAATAAAAGGTAGTGATAACAAAAGCTTTGTTATAATGTAGAATAATGTAGCAAAATATTTGACTTTTATATGTGTAAAATTGATCATGTTACAAAATAAAATGTAAGAAGGATAAGAAAGTTCTTCATTCTTATCACTATATTCCAAGTTTTGATAAGATGGAGAAAGTATATGTGAAAGATATGCATGGGTGTTATTTGGTAAACAAGGATGATCATATATGGATGAAGAAAAGTGATGGATAGAAGATAATTGTGACAATAGAGAATGTATAGAACTTGATGTTTCAACCGTTAAATATTCTTCAAATGGTTTTGGGTCACCATGTATGGTAACAATTTTATTTGCAAGTTCAAACTTCAAACATTGGTGAAGAGTGGAAGGGAAAACCCTCATCGTATGAATCCAAGGACTATGGAGAAATAGGTTGTAAGGTGAAGGACAATATCCTACATAGAATAAAATATCCAGGATCTTGGATCCAATATTAAAGGGAATAATTATAGTACCTTGAGGTTCTTGAATTTCATTGTTAAAATATTTTATAAGAACATTTGATTCATTAATATCTTCTTCCTTTAATTTGAGTTTTTGGAATAATTGATAAGTGCATAAATTAAGAGAGGAGTCATTATCTACCATGATAGCTTTAACAGGTGTTTCTTTACTAGATCCTGTAATGTAAAGATAGGAGTCTTCTTGTGGAGTAGAGGAAGGAATATCCTCATCATAGAATGAAATATGGTTAACCTCAAGAGGGTTTATACCATTAATTATGTTCTTAGAGAAAATATGATGAGGAACAAATTGTTGGCTAGGTATTTTGAACAAAATTTCCTTATGAGAAATTTGTAATACTTCTAAAAGGGATATCTTTGCTTGAGGATTAATCACTTGTTGTTGGCTATCAAAGTGGATTTCAGATTGAGATTTTGATTCTAAAGATGAGCTTTCTATGCTTACATTCCATTTTGGATCATTCTCTAGAGTCAAAGATAGTTTTGAAGGTTGGTCAAATGAGGAATCCATCTCTTGAATATCAGATTGAGTTGATTGAACTTGAGGTTGCTCATTTGTAGTTTTTGTTACAATATTAATAATATCATCATGATGGGACACATTAACATGCAATATTTGATTGGTTTCTTGTTGTTGATAATTGAATAGGGGTTCTTGGGAGATCCCCATGTCTTGATTGATTATTGGTATTTGTTGTGTAGGAGTTTGATTGTTTACTTGGAGATTTATCATCGAGTTGTAGATTGTAATTCCTTTATATTAAAAAGACCCTTATCAATCAAATCTTGAATTGCACATCTTAAATCTTTACAATTTTGTGTCATATGTCCATCTACTCTATGATATTCACAATGTAGCTCAGGTTTAAACCAATCTGATGTGGTGTCAGGTTGTCTTATGGAAGGGAGTTCAATCCTATTTGTGTCAAGTAAATACTTGAGAATTATATCCATTGGTTGATTGAGCTTAGTAAATTTACGTGATGAAGGTTTTTGAGAGGTTTTTGATAAATGCCTTAGGAATTTCATCATAAAAGGACCTAATGGTTTCTCACCTCTACTTTCTTTATTATGGGTAGAATGATGATAGGAATATTGCGATGTAGGAGGTGAGTGCATGGTAGAATTGGAAGAATAAGTATTTTCTTGTTGAAATGGATGTGTTGTATTGAAAGAAGAGTATTGAAAAGGTGGTGGAGGATTATATGTGGATTGATAGACATAATATGGATATATGGGAGAATAGATAATATCATTATGAAGAGGATTGGCAAAGGGATTGTCTTGTTGGGGTATGGATGAAAAATGAGAGAAGTGTGATGGAGGTGGTGTTGAATAGGGATAAGGTTGATCATAATCAACAAATGTATTTGGCTGAATTCTTCCAACATTACTAATGGGCTCATATTGATTTGAGTAAAAACTCATGGTTTGTTTAGTGCTTCTAAAAGTAATATTTAGCATCTACTATTTAGAATTGAATATAAAACATACAAACTTGAAATGATGATTTTGTTTTTGTTTTTCTTGTATATATATATTTTTTTGTTTTTTTGTTTTTGTTTTCAAAAGGTTATGATGCATTCACGTCGGGTTCACCAAAATGTATCGCTCCAAATTTTTCGCATCCCTACCTTCAGGCTATTGGATCCGCGCCCGGAAGGAGGATGGGAAAAGGATGATGCGGTACCTCGGACGAGAGGACTTTGCGAAGGTCCCGCCTCTCAAGGGAGGTGCATTTTGGTGATTTGTCGATGGATGGTGGGTTCACCAGGAAACATTTGGCGGTAGTTTCCATGCCTAGGTTTTGGGAATGTGTTTTAATGGGTTCGTTTTATCCTTAAACATTCATCCTAGGTTTGGCCGAATGATTCTAACTTAAACTACATGAAAATGCAATTTAAATGAATACAGTAAACAGACTGAAAGCAGAAAAATAGAGAATTTGCAGGAGGCTAATGGAGATTACCTGATCCGGGATGTCTGATGAAGTTTTTGATGCTTGAAGTAGTCTGGATCATCTAGGATTCGACAAAATCACCTGCAATCTGTCAGAATCATCTGGAATCTGACAGGATCGTCTGAGACAGACAGAATCGTCTCAGATCTGATGAATTCGTCAAACGAATTCGTCAGAAACCTGCAAAACAGAGAACATATGCAAAATACAAGCAATTCTACTATGCAAAACAGAGGCAAAATATGCTAAAGAACAAGGTGAATACTAAGCAATAATTTAAAACAGAAAGTAAAACAGATCACTTCATTATGATGGCAAATCATGAATTTAATGTGCAATCTAAACTAGATGGGTGAACTCCAGATGCAAAGTAGAATAAAAACTAAATAAATGATCTGATTTATAGCATAAAATGATAGAGAGAAAAGAGAGAAGAGCAAACTTTAGGCACTGATTGCCTCGATGTATGCTGCAGTCGAGATCGTCTTGCATCAGTACGAGATCGTCCCTAATTTGACAGGATCACCTCCGATCTTGACAGGTTCATCGGCTGCGATAGGTGCTGGCTCCGGCTGAAAACCAGTGATATACCTGCAATAAAATTACTATAGGAATAGTGCAAAAAGCAAATTTGAGAAGTTCTAGCACATAGGGAGTCGATTTGCATAAAAATTCAGCCGGGGGTTGGGGAGGGAAAAGTCTTAGAGTTAAATAGGCTTAGGGAAAGTTGTTGGGAGGTTGGAGATCTTCCCAATTTGGGAGATCTCCAACGGGGGAAGGGTCCCAACGACGCAGACATGCTTCTACCCGGATTGGAGACCCGTTGGAACAGAGTCTAATTATGAAAATGCAGTTTTGCGACGAAATCGTCTGGACGTCCTAGTCCAGACGAAATCGTCAAATCTAGGGCGATATCGTCTGATCGGCGACGATATCGTCCAACGGTCAAAACAACTCCTAAAAATGGCACGGAAAAAGGGGAAACGGGTTTCTCGACGGTTAACAGGCGGTTTGGGAGGTTAAATTTGAATTTAAATTTATTTACTAAGGTGAATGTAATTATTCCAATTTGACTGCGCCAATTTTAGGGTGCTACAATTATCATATCAACCATGTTTTTATCATAATGATGTGATACACTTCTATAAGATACTTTATTAGCTACTTGTTTAATCACATTCTGATTAACAGATGATTTTTGTTGATTATTTGAAGATTGAGAATTTCCTATGTCAAGACGTCCTGCATCAATCAAATCATGAACCACATGTTTCAACTTCTTACAAGAATTTATCCAGTGTCCTTCCACTCTATGATATGCACAATTTTGACCTACCTTATACCAATGAGTTGTAGTATCTGGTTGCCTTATGGGAGGTAACTCAATTGCATTGGCTTCTAAAAGTTGTTTCAAAATTGCTTCCATAGATATATTGTCTTGTAAAATTCCTTTTTGGAGGTTTTTGAAGTACTATATTTTATAGGTTGTTATTAACATTATTAACAAGCCTAATATTCATTCCACTATCACCTCCTATGAGTTTAGTCTTATGTTGAGACTTAGTAGGTTTCTCTTCTTTAAATTTGATTTGGCCTCTTCTGATAAGGGTATGTTATTCAATAATTGTTCTTGTAAATTACCAATAAATATCTCAAGAAAATATTTTGGAGGTAAAGTATATCTCAAGATTCCTACTAAATTTATCCAACAGGATAAAAATCTAGAAAACTTTTCCTCTTTATTTTGATTTAAATTGTAAACATCTTTCATTAAAACTTCCTTTTCAATATATGCACCAAATTGTTGAACAAATAATTATGTTGTTTCTTCAAATTTATTTAAGGAATAATTAGGCAACCAATAGTACCATTCTAATGCCATGCCACCAAGACTCTTAGTAAATTTTTTTAGTAACAATATGTCATCACAAATGAGATCATGGCAAGATGTTCTAAATATTATTAAATGCTCTATTGGATCTTCTATCCCCTTATAAATAGGTAAAACTGAAATATGAAAATACTTAGGATAAGTTCTAGCAGTAACAATAGGATCCAATGGCTGATTACACATTTCCTTATAATTGTAAGTAAAACTTGAAGGCTAAATCATCTCAAATTTTGAAACCAACTGCTTTACTATATTTATCAAATTTTACATTTCTAGATTACTTTTATGCACTATCCCCAGATTCCTTAAGGGAGGGATATTGGACATATTTATTTTGTTGAAGTTTGTGGTATCTTGTTGAAGAGGATAACTAACATTTTATGGAATAGAGAAAACAGTGTTGAGATAAGCAGATTGAGGAGAAAATTGAAAATTGTGAATGGCAATGCTAGTTGGAGGGACTTGTATATTCCTTCCAACATTGGTGGTTATAGTAGTGGCATAAGTTGGATGATGAAAAATATTACTATGATTCAAACATTCACTCAAGGAGTTATCGTGAGATGGTATAACTTCCTCAATTAGGGCTTCTTCCTCTAAAGCTACATCCAAGGTATGTTTATGATATTTATAAAAGGTCCATACATGCTCAAAATATTTAAATATAAGGTTCCCATTGGGTCCCTTAAAAGTATCAAGACTATTATCAATCTCTTATTCCTTAAGGTTAGGATTTTATCTATCAACTTGATCATTCTCTTGGAAGATCTCATCAAACCTAAAAAGTCTTCTTCCATTCCCAAGATTGGAATCCATTGAAAAAAGAGAGAAAGACTAGGACAAAAGGGAAGAAACTAAGACCAACAAAAACAAGCACAAGAAATTATGTTTTTAATATTTTCTAGTCTAACACACAAAATTAATTATCTTGTTTAAAGTTTTAAAAGAAAATGAGGTGTTCATGTTGGGTTCACCAAATATGTAGAGGGGGAAAACTACCCTATCGCATACAATTCTCAAGGTTGGATCCGTATGATATAGCCTTGAGGTGAACCATGGGGGTATGTTGTTCTCTACACTCAGTGCTAAATGAGGAAAGGGTTTAACTTCACTAGGAATGGCTTTAAGGACTCGTTCCAAATCCACAATATTTTTAGGATTGTTTGGTGCATTCTTGTGAAGACAATTACCTATTTTTGACCTTTCTAGATCTATGCTATGAAATATAAAGGATAATGCATAAATACAATATGCAAGAAGACAAGATCTAACCCTAGAATGATTATTTCTTTGAATGTTTTTCTAAACCTAGGGTTTCAAAATAGAAAACCTTTAAGCAAGGGTTCAAGAGAATATGCACAAACAAAATTAACCTTAAGTGCACACTATATGTGGTTTATCCTTCAAATGCCTGGAAATCAATTAAATATATTTCTATCAGAATATGATCTAGGATTTACAACATAAATAGAAGACACCCAACAAAAATCCTAAAAATTAATTGGAACACTTATCTCATCTAGTGATTTATCCTTGCTTATACCCTTTGTCCAATGATATCAACAATTCTTGTTCCTGCAAGATAACTTGGCAAACATTTAAAAAATATAATCAGCATTAGGGGGGTCTACTTAGGTTGCTATATAGCAGTTCTTGGAGGTGTATTAGTCAAGCCCCCTAGGTCCTTTTAGTTGATCTTTAGAAACAAATGCATAGATTAACCTTTGGAAGAAATCAAGCATATCAAAGTACATAAAAATAAAATTATAGAAACATAGAGCATAATATAACACTACATTCTAGATGTAGCCTAGAATGCAAAATGAAGTCTGGTGCTATCTAATTGATGTAGCCTAGAATGCAAAAATGAAGTCTGGGCATGATAAGGTCTCTAATTGATGATATGCTATCTGGTGCTTTGTTGGAAGATATAGCTAACTAGGCATGTCAAAATTAGGTGTCTATATTAAGTATGTGAAATCCTATTTTCAAGGGGAAGACTATAGTCCCAATAGCCTTGCATTCCTTGTTATCACATGCCTTGATAACCATGTTATATTTCTCTAAGTTTTTCTTTTTAGCCCAATCCTATTGATAAATTTAAGGCTACACACATTCAAGGTAGAATTTTTATCAACATGGTACATTGGCACGTACCAAATAATGTAATATATTCCAACACCCCCTTGTATTACATTATTTAGTTATTGAAGACTTTTAGCCTTCAATATGGATCTTCATCTTTCAAATGTTCTTCAACTTGATCATGTTCTTCTTCTTATTTAATATTTATATGGCCAGGTAGTCCATATTTTTGGTGTCCTCTCATCTTTATCATTCTAAATATTCTATTTCCTTATTGACTTTTATGATATATGTATTTTTCATTTTCTGCAATATGTTCCTTAGAAAATTCATTAATTTTATTTTGAAATACAACAATATCTTGTGAAACCTAAATTGATTCTAGAGAATATATATCATTGTGGATTAATATTTTAGCTTCTACCTTATTTTGATTTATTATGATACACTTATTGACTCCATCTATATATCTAAAATCAACCATTATTTTTCTCTCTACCAACTTGGCTACTAAAATAAGATTTGATGTTAATCCAAGAACATACATAACATCATGTAACAAAATATTTGGAAATGATGTGCTAGGTGTTACACACCCATATCCATGTATATGATAGGTTTTACCATTTATAATTTTTAACATGAAATTGTTAGTGACTTCAAGACAATCAAATCATTGTAAATTTCCTATAATGTGATGATTTGCACAAAATTCAATAAACCAAATGTACTTTTCATTTTGACCTATAGAATAGTTTGTGCTTGAAATAAGTTTGCATCTTTGATATGGAATATTGTATGGATTTTGATCTTGAATTATTTTATAGTGTATCTTGTGATGATATGTTCCTCTTTCTAACTTATCCATTGTAGTATTCCTTATGTCTCCCAACATTTTCAGCTTCTAGATTCTAATCTTCAATTCTTGTAGTATGTGATCAATCAATAGTTAAATTTCTAAATAGAATTCCTTGTCTCTTTAGTATTGTGAAAAACTTTGATAGAACCTTTTATCTTTTAAAGCCTTTGAAGTTGTCTACATTATGACTCCCTAGTTTTGAGATTTTTTGTCCAACTTGGAATTTGAGTATAGAATCAAATTTGATATACTCTTTTCAATTTTCCAAGTTTTGTAGAATACCTTGTATCTCCCAAGTGTTTTGAATATACTATGGTCTTGATAAAGTACTTATATTTCTTGGTTTTTCATTGAGTTGAATCCTTTTTATCTCCCTAATGTTCAACTTCTATTTTTTACCTTATTTCTCTCTATTTATGAATAGAATGCTAAAGATAATTTTAATGCACTTTAAAATGATAAAAATATCTATCTTCAAGACTTTAAAGTTGGATTCCTTATGTATCATTATTTTGAGTAAGAATAATATCAAATGCAATTTTCCAACTTTCTGATAACTTTATGTTTTGCTTTCTATATCCTTTAAATTTAAATGATATAGTTTCTAAATTTCAATATAATTAATTTGGTGTTGAAATCTTTATATCTCCCTGATTAGAAATTTAGAAAATAAAGGATATTTGCAAATTTAATGTTTCACTTTCAATGTAGAAAACCTTATTCCTCCTAGTTAAATTATTTGCAAATATTTCAATACTTGAATTTCAAATAATGCAATTTCAAAAATATATCGAGTTATATTCTCCTTAAATAGTCTTTCTAATCAATAAAACAATCATCTATGGTTGTAATTTACCAATTTATTTCCTTATATCTCCATGCATTTAATTAACTAAACTTAACCTTAGAATTGATAAATTGTATGCCTCCTTAACCTTAATGAATATGCAAATAATATTTGAATATTAATATACCTCCTTGAAGATGAGGTACTACGTATTTGTTTGTCACTCCTTTGACTACAAATTGCATGCTAATTTGGGTAATTTTCTCCTCTCAATATTCAATGCTTGGAAATATTCTTTCACTGCATTTATTGCTCTTCCTTTTTATGGTGCTCTTTTCAAATTTTTACTATCCTCCTCTTGCCTCTTCAATGTTATTTGACCTTGAATGCGTATTATGTGCACTATGTTAATGGTTTAGGCTCTTCAAACCTGACTATATTATTTTCCTAATATGAAACTCAACATAATATTTGGATATTACTCCTTGTTGCTCTTATTTTTTAGGTATCATAGACATTACTTTAGATGTTACTCAAATATTTGGATAATATAGGCATTACTTTAGAGCATGTGGTCTCCTTTCTCAGTAAGCGCTAGTTTGGAAATTTAAGAGAATGTACCAATTTTGGTGTTCCACTTTCTTATGATCCAAGTGGCCTATGAAGTTTTCAAATCATATGACAAGTGGATGATCCACTCCTCTCTTGCATGTAACCTTTCTTTGGTTCTCAATATTCCTTTCTTTTCCTTAATGTTCTTTGCTAACTCTTCTCTCTTTCAATGTACATTATTTGAGATTCTTTTTTCAACCACCGAGTGCTTCTTGATTTCCAATATTTGGTGGTGGTTTATGCATGCTCATCTTCAATGGTGGTGGATCCTCCTTTGGTAGTGCTTCAACACTTCTTATTTGGTGGTTGTTTCATCATTTTTCTGCTAGATATACAAGCCTCTTTACCTAGGTAAAAACTTTATTACTTGCTTTATTTTTCTTCCTTAATACTTGCACCTTTGTCCTTGCTTTAGCTCTATCCTTATATTATTTTTTTCTTCTTTCTTTTGTTGTAGGTTTTGATCCAATGTGGATGTTACCTTCTTGGAGTTTTAGCACCCTATTTGGTGTCTTTAGACACCTTGAATATGCCAAATTTGAACACTTATTCAACTCTTTTTTCTTCACTCTATTGCTTCAATTGGTGATTCTACCACTAATGGATATAAATTTTGTGCCCCTTTGGTATCTTTAGACACTTCAACTCTTGCCTTTCTTTTGATACTTAAAAAAATAAAATACGATACTTTTAAAAACTAGAAATAAATTTATTTTAAACATAGATAAATACCTTTAATGCACCAAAATTTTGAGACCTTTTAAGTCTCCTTTTGTATCTTGCCTTCTTGTATTTATAAAATGGACCTTTGTTTTAATATGGTGGCACCTCCTCTTTAAACCACTCCTATGGTGGCTCCTCTTCACCAAGACTTGTTGTAGCTTTTACCTATACTTTATGGTGTCTTTGGACACTCTAACTCAGCCTTGTTATTGTGCACTATATGTTCTCCCCTTGCTTAATAATATTGCACTTTGATAGCTCTAAAAAATAACATGCATTAAGCACTATCTACTTCTTCTTATTACTCCTTTCAAGCAACTTTTAACTCAATCTTGTGTTGATGTATTTTGTAGGTTTCAAGATGATAATTCTACCTCATTTCTTGAATTCAATACCTTAAACTTAAACTCATTTGTATACCTTTAATAAATCTAATATGGTGTTTTCAAAAAACTTAAATAATACTTGGATTATAAAATTTAATAACACCAATTTTCAAACCTTATTTTGGCCTCCTTTGTAGCAAGATTTCTTGGTGATTTGGTTCACCTATTTTCTTCCCTATATTTGTATATTTTTTAGCTATAATTTCTACTTAAATTTTACCTCGAAGTTGTCAATTTTACAGCTCTAATTGTTGCCCAATTTTTTTGCCTTTTAGCCTTTTATTTGTTATCTAAAAATTTGATTTTTGTAGCTCCAATTCTCCTCCAAATTTATTATCATGTTTTTAAATTAAAAACCCCTTGTAGGTCTGCCTTGGTTTGAGATACCATGACCATGGGGTAATACACCATCAAATTCACCTGGGAGTCACACCTGGCCCTGCCCACACCAACATTATCAATTGGATTTTGGATACCCAATTCAAATTTTTGGTAGGGTGGAGATTCAAACATGGGACCTACCTTGGAGGATTGCCCTATCCTCTCTAAATCACCTACAACACCTGGGTCCAAATTTGTTATCTCAAACTCTAAAACTTGCAGCTATTAGTGTGGCCCAGAATTTTGCCCTCTTTCTTTCCTAAACTCTATAATTTTTCAGCTTTTAATGCAACCAATTCCTCCTTCAATTCGTTGTTCAAGGGAACGTCAAAATCTCCCCAAATATTCTCCAAAATGTAGCTTTATGTCACCTTCAATTTTTTGTCCTATGACTCTTCAATTTATACTGCAAAAAATAGTGATCTTCTTCTTCACAAATCAACTTTCAAGCCTTTAATGGTAGTATTCAAATTTTTTTAATTGATGGCCAGTTCTACCTTCTTTCTCCTCCTTAGGTCTTGTTGAATTCTGACTTCAAAATTGGTCTATCAAGAATCTTAATGTCTTGAGGTATTCAAGAATCCTTTCCAAAATTTGGCAAACGTCTTGCCAAATCTTTTTTTTTTGGGCTTATTGTTGGATTGTGATAATTGTCCCAAATTTTTATTTATCTAGATCTTATTCAAATATCCAATAGGACTTTTCTTAGTCCTCTTATATATTACAAATTTGAAAGTTTTTCAATGGGACCTCTTTCTTGTATTTTCTCCTTCTAGATTTGCTTTCTACTTTCTTCAAATTGTAATCTTCAATATTCTATGGTAACCTTCTTCTTGTGTCTCCTCAATCTTCTATCTCTAATATCCAATGGGGACCTTTTCCTCGAGTCTCATTTTTCTTCAATATTCAATGAGAACTCATTTTCTTGAGTCTCTTCGTTATTCAATGTCTACTTTTTATACAACAAATAACTAATCCATGCATGAGGAAAGCACATAGACTTTCAGAAAATCAAAGTTGAAATTCTTATCTGTCCATTATAAAAAGCTTCTCAACTTCTAAGAACTAATTTTTTACAATAAAAAACTTTAGACAGTAGCAAGCAAATCCATGTAAATCTATAGATCTCTATAAGTTAATAAACATCACTAGTTATCCTTCAATCTAGTGGAAAATAGGTCTATGTTGAGTCCTAGTCTTTGTGAGTTTTTCTACAACCTTGTGGAAATAATCTAGCCAATAGAAATTCTAAAATTTCTGAAAATGAAATCTCCCTATCTTCTCTCAATCTCTCTTATGGCTCTCTCTATATCCTATCAATCTACCTTGTGCTATGATACCACTATTATATTTTGATGTTATATATTTAAGTAAATGCAACCACAAGAACTAAAATGAGCACGCAATATTAAATATATGATAATGGTAATATAATAAGTAGGAAAAACTTATAAGAAACTTCTACAATAACTCATAAAACTACCATTAATGAAATCTCACCAAAATAGTACAATAGTGTATAATGGAGGTCTCAAACACTCCATATTTCATGCATGCTCTATATTGTATTTTCTTTCTTTACTCCTCTCTATTCTCTACTATTCTCTATGTTTCTCCATAACTCTATTAAAGGACTATATATAAAGAGATATGTATCTTGACATTTCACCTAACTATAACTCTTCATATTCCTATTCAATGACTCATGTACACATGGAATGCATGCACATTTACATCATCAAGTACTTTTCACATTCTACCACTTGTGTATTTATTACATTGCATAAAGTAAATACTCAAACCTTAATATAAGATAAAATCCCAATCTATATATGTACCCAAGATGGTATATTGGCATGTACCAACTAATGTAATATATTCCAACAATGTGATATACATGAGGAATTTCCTAAGCCTAGAAGAAGGTGGAATATCATATTTGTAAAAGGATATCATAGCATGGTTTATGTCAATGTATCCTACCACATTAGTAATATTAGTAGGACTAAGATATTATGGTACAATTTACTCACTTAAGAGTTTAAAAAGGGGTTTTATTTGGGTTGGTGAAGTCTTTAATAGATCAAGCAAGGAAATTTTTGCAAGGATATCTTCAATTTTATGTTTAAGGTAAAAGGCTATTTTATTTTCATCTTGTGATTGTAAGACCAAGGGTGGTTCTTCAAAATAACAAACACACACACACACACACACACACACACACACACACACACATATATATATATATATATATATATATATATATATATATATATATATATATATATATATATATATATACATATATATATATATATATATATATATATATATATATATATATATATATATATATATATATATATATATATATATATATATATATATATATATATAAAGTGAAAAACCCCTTGTGGGGCTGCCTTGGTTTGAGAGACCACAAACAGGGGGTTCTACACTATCAAAGTCACCCGGGAGTCACACTCGACCCTGCCCACACCAACATTATCAATTGGATTTTGGATACCCAATTCAACTTTTTTTGGTAGGGTGGATATTTGAACCTGAGACCTCCCTTGGAGGATTGCCCTCTCCTCTTCAACTCACCTACAACACCTGGATAAATAAAAAACACATTTAGGTTGTAAGATAAATGAGGGAATAGAATATGAGTTTAATGATTGAGCTTTTTATTTGTGCTATTATCTAGTGACAACACAAACACGAATTATTTCTATCATGTTTGTATTGGGTGGAGGTAGATTTATATATTTAACATGATTGGTTGCTCTTTGTTCATGGTTGAGTAAGGGATCCTAAAATATCCCCATATCTTGGTTGAATATGACATTTTTTTACTATCACCAACAATAATGTGACCTTCACCAATTAAGTCTTATATGGGATGTGTTACTGCATCTATCGGTATGGTGGTCATTTTTATGGTAGATGTAACATTGTTCATCAATATTGAACCAAATAGTGGTTTTTATTTCAAGGTATATAGACCTTATAGATGGAAACTCTACCATTTTGGTTCCTAGAAATTATTCAAGGATAGTTTTTGGAGATTGATTAAGTCTAGTGAATCTTCTCTTAGGTTTTTGTTGGGATTTTTCTAGGACTAGTATTTGTAAGACAACAAAAGTGTTGAAATGATTTTTTTTATATTATTTATGGGATGGGAGTAAGTTACCCTATCACCCACAACATATTTATTTTTATATTGACCTTTAGGATTAGAGGGTACTTTTTTTCCTCTTTCTTACCTTTTAGCTATCTTCTATGTGTGAGGGAAAAATATGCTTGTTTATCTAACTCTACCACATCTTCAAAAGAAGTAATGTATATTGTTTCCAAAGGGTAAGCCAACAACTCCTATAAATTATGTATAAAAATATGTGCAAGTTCCATAGGAGGATGATTATATGTGATTTTCCGTACTAGAGCACTCCATAAAGTTAAGAAATATATGAAAGCTTAACCCTTAGCTTATTTAAGTTGATAAAGGTCATCAATCATATATTTTTCTTCTATGTATGTAGAAAAAAGCTCTACAAAAATATATATAAGCTCCTCAAATATCTTAATTGAGTGTCATGGTATCTAAAATTACCACTCTAAGGCATATCATCCAAGGATCTTTGGAAATAACTTGAGGAGCAATATTTAATTATATGCAGTTTTATGACATGCAAACTGGAGGAGTCTAATATGTTTGGTTGGGTCTCCCTCTCTCCTATATAGTCAAAAATTAGGGGTTTCAAAGTCAGGAAGGTAATGTTGACTAGCCACAAGAGGATCTAAAGGTTGATTACAAAAATTTTTATAGGCATATCTATGGCTAGTTGAGGATCCTTGAAGGGAATACAACTATAGCTCAAACCTAGAGTTTTGTTTTTCCATCTATTCCAACATGGCATTAATATTTTGATATGTAGGATAAGGTGTATTTGATGGATATTAAGGTAGGATCAAGTAGGATTATAAAATAACACATAAATAGATTTGGGATGTCAAAGGAGTTGATATATAAGGTAATATTACATTGCTTTCTCCCAAGTTTCTTATGATAAATGGATCGGTAGGAGGGTTTCAATCAAATGGTAATGTGATATTAGGAAGAATTTATGTTGAGAAAATGTTGAGGAACCATATGATATTCACATTAGATTCACCAAAGATGTTAGGATCCATAAAAATACCATTTAGGTTGTCTTGATTAAGTTTTTATTAATATAAATATAGGAAAAAGGTTTAGAACCCATGTGGTGTTTACACTGGATTCACCAAAGATGTGGAATCACATAATTATTTGTATCTCCACATCATGCTTGGAATTCTTGGTGTGTAGCCTACTAGTTCTATGTTTAATGGGTTGATTTAAAATAGGCCTAGGATTCAATTTCCTACTCTATCCTAAATACAATATTAATATGTAAGATGAAATGCAAGCGCAAACATAATGCAATAATACAAATATTGGATCTGCATACCTTTTATATTCCAATGCTTATGAGAAAGTAATCATCTTTTATTTTTATTTTATTAAAAACAACAATCTTGATATGCAAAATGCAAACAAAATATTAGGCCTAAAATGCAAGCTATATGCACCTTTATATTTATTTCCTATATTTTTGGAAAGGAAAAATAGCATTATGTTTCTATTATGAGATTTTCCAAAGGAATAAATGCCTATGAAAAAAATTAATGATGCATTAGAAAAATCCTAAGTCCTTTTTCACCTTCAAATGTTGGAATGATGTTCTAAAACCAAATGGGCATAATATGTTTTTCTTTGTTCTAATGTAAGGTTCTCATAGTTCAATATGTTGTGCAAATAAGACTTGTAGACACCAAATCCTAGATACTCACCGTCCATTAATCATCATCAAATAATAGAAATCCATTATATATATAATATATATATGGTATTAAATAATAATGATCCATCAAAATGTAATCCTAGCCTACCATTTGGTAATCCTAGCCACTTAACCAAATCTTAATCTTAGCCACTCATCAAGGTTTAATATTAGCTGCTCATTGCCACCATAAATACCTAATATTTAATAAAGTGGTTATAAAATACTATTCACTTTTGTGAATAAGAAATATCACATGAGTTATTGAAAACTTGAACATTCACATAATATTTCACATGATAGAAAAACCCTAGTTGTCATTCGCATCAAGCAACACACTCGTTGTTTGATCTGCCACTTCTACAAACTAGATCCAAATGCTTCGAAGAATCCATAAGAGTCCAAAAATACTTTTGGGCATCTACCAGAAATTGCAAGGCATCCATCATAGTTTTTAGATGCTTTTGGACATCCATAAAATATAGGACTACATTCAACAAGCCCTTGAATTCTTTTTGGCATATGCGCAATAGCACTTCAAAATATCAAGAGCACATATCAAGGTCAAGTATTGGCAAGGTATTTTGATATACTTGTTTACTATTTTTTGTATTCTATTATATATTTTGCAAGTATTATAATTAGGATTTATAGATCTACATTATTATTAAAGAGGACCTCACACAGGGGAGGCCCCTCATATTCTATTGACTATTTGATGTTGTTTGGTTAATTGTATGTGCAGGTTATAGATTATTGGATAGTTGTTGAAGCTAGAGTGATTCAACAAATAATACATAATTCCACTCAAAAAAATTGTAGCAGCGAAGAACATTTACACCCACTTTCTATTAGATCTGCCAAAGGAGCTTCACTCCTTTGGTGTTTATTGTATTTTGTCAAAGCGAACAGACAACTTCTTTTGTAATAAGACCCCTTACAATTTAGGGTAGATCACTATTGTAAAAGGAGTTGAATACAAAAAGTATTTTATTTATTGTAATTTCTTGTGTCAATATTTTATGGTTCTGGTGTGTTTTTATTGCTTACAAAATGGTAATCATGGTGGGACCCCCAAAGGGTTGTTTATTTTTATCTACCTTGTCATATTCTAATTTTTTATCTATGTTTTTTCATGACCCTCCCTAAAAAACTCTGTGGCATGAAAAATAATGTATTAATTAATGATAATTTAATACTTAGTTTTATGCAATTGAACAACTATGTGATGTTTAGTTTGATTTTTGGAAGAACATGGTACTATTGACTTACCAATGTGTAGGATCAGGTACACACATAGGTGTAAGAAGTAGAATCATCCACTTGAAGCAGGCTACTTGAGGTTGGGGAAGTTATGATTAAGGAAACTCAAGGGTAACATGGATAGATACATTCATCTAGATATGCATTACCGGTTAGAGATAATCATCAATTATCTAGTCACCTTAAGCCTTAGTTGATAGCCTTGTAGCTATCCTAAATTATCTGGTTGAGATAGGTGACTAGGTTGATGGAAATATTCCCTCTTTATCTATTGCATATTATTGGTTGTCTTTTACTTCATCACTTGTTGCATCAATGGTTTGGAAATAATGCATAAGTTGGTTGTTCTTGAAACTCCTTGTGTGGCTTAAATCCATTTAGTATGATGATGGTATTCAAAAGAACAACCCATGTTTATATTTAAATATATATATATAAATATATGTTTTATTTTAAATGATAAAAGAATTTCATTTATAAATAATAGTTTTATTTTGAAATGATAATAGAATTTCATTCGAACCAAGAAAATAAAGAGTTGATTTAAAATAGAATGTGTATTTTATACAATGTGAACTTTATTTAAATAATAATTGTACTTTTATTTAAGCAATGGCAAGTTCTCATTTCAAATAATAGAATATTATTTTTAACTTGTGGAATATATCAATTCAAATAAATCAATAAAACTTCTCTACTAAGGCAAAGAGGTACAATTGTAGGGGAAGCTTCCAATCGTCACGAAGAAGGAGCCTATTTATGGTGAAACCTCAAAGCAATGAAAGAATGTTTAAAAAACAAAAAGTATCCTACTATTCGGTAGGTTGGATAAGATAGAATTAATGGTGAGAATATGGAAAATTAAAGAGAGACAAGATGCAAAGGATATAAGGGGGGTGAAACCTTGATGTGAGGGGAATAGAAGGGCAACCGGGAAAAGAAGGGAGGATTATTGTTTTTCATTGGATGGAAAAATGTGAATGCCCTAGGAGCTAATATCCTAAAGCAAATGCCAGAGACTTGGTGATCTATGAACTATCACTTGGAGGTCACACTCCATTAACGAGAAGACTGAAGATCGACATTGAGATAAGCTAGGTTGGAATTAAAACTATCCTTCTTTGTTTGGTAAAATTTTTAGTTAATATTTAAATAAATATTTGGTTTGCACTTTCATTCATTGCTTTGTATATTTACTACCATTGTCCATGGCATTGTTGAGTTTTAACCTTTGCTCTCTCAAGCTGACCTTTGTGAACTTGAAACACAATGGTATGTAGCTCTATTCAGATTTTAGTAAGATGTGCGGTAATCCATATCCATAGTGGTATATTTCCCCCTACTAGTTTATTCCTTGTGTATTGAGCTAGTCGTTAGATTCACCACTATAAGGTGTTACTAGATCGGGTGCCTATCTAGCTTGACTGGGAATGTTGTCCACACCTACAATTGATGGTTTAGCAACCTCACTATCATTATGTGTTTTTTCATCATTTTTTATCATGATTGTTAGCTAGGGTGTGAATATTGTCTTACTCTCTTTGGTCACCAAAACATTCAAGGCCAAGATGTTGTTGGTTTTAGACCTTGGGTTTTAGTTAGTTGTTGCTTGATGTTTGTGAGCGATCAATTGCATAGTCTTTGGTAGCACTGCAAGTGCAATAGTTAGCTATATTTCTCTTTGTACGATTGTTGTCCTAGTCGTTCAATTATTCCCTTACTATTCATTCTTCTTATGCATTCACAATAAAGTTAAGTTGTTAATGATCTTGTGGTACTAGGTAAGTATGTCCATTATCCCTTAAAGTTTTGTTGCTTTAGAGGGATAATCGGGTCTGTAATCCTTATGCAAATCTTGGAGAGGTTTGTCTCTTGGGTTATAAGATAACAATCCGTATGTGTTTATTTAATTAAATAATATGTTATTTAATTAGAATAAAAGGAAATGGGATGTATTTTTTTAATTGAATAATATGTTATTTAATTAAAATAAAATAAAATGGGTAATATTTATTTTATTTATTAATGTGTTATTTGATTTAAATAAAATGAAATTAGATTATTTATAAATTAAAGTAATGATTCTTTGATTTATTAAATAAAGAAAATTATTACCCAGGTGTTGTAGGTGAGTTGGAGAGGAGAGGGAAATCCTCCAAGAGAGGTCCCAGGTTCAAATCTCCACCCTACCAAAAAGTTGAATTGGCTATCCAAAATCCAATTGATAATGTTGGTGCGAGCAGGGTCGGGTGCGACTCCTGGGTGACTTTGACGGTGTAGAACCCCCTGTTCATGGTCTCTCAGACCAAGGCGGCCTCGCAAGGGGTTTTTCGCTTTAAAAAAAAAAATAAAAATAAAGAAAATGATTATTTTATGGATTAAGGGTATGGGACTTTAATTTATGAAATAAAGAAACATGGTTTATTTATGAATTAAAGTAAGGAGAATTTGATTTATTAAATAAACAAAAATTATTTCTTTTATAGATTAAGGGTATGAGACTTTAATTTATGAAATAAAGAAAAATTGTTTATTAATGGATTAAAGTAAGGAGACTTTGATATATTAAATAAATGGAAATGATTTGTTTTATAGATTAAGGGTATGGGACTTAAATTCATAAAATAGAGGAAAATAGTTTATTTATGGATTGAAGTAAGGAGACTTTGATTTATTAAATAAACATAAATGACTAGTTTTATAGATTAAAGGTATGGGACTTTGATTTATGAAATAAAGGAAAGATGGTATATTTTTATGAATTAAGTAAGACTTGACTTATGGAAATAAAGAAACCTAGTTTATTTAATAATTAAAGGTATGAAACTTTAAATTGTTGAATAAAGGTTGAAATGAATTATTTAAAGTAAAGCTTGTGATCTAGCTGCATTTGTTGAAAGACTCTCTATGAGTAATGAGAGGTGAAAATAAAAATAGAGATTTTTATGATATCAACTATGTAGTAGATGGTTAGATACTTTGATTTAAATTGTATAGTTGCAATTTGGAAAATAAAATAGTAAATGCATTTAGAGGCATGCCTATCCTAAACCATGAGTGCCCTATTCCCCTACTACCCTCAAATGATCGATGGAAAAGGAAGGAGGACAAAAGAGATAGTGGAACCAAGGTACCAAATTGATTTCTTCTTGTAATAAATTTACTTATGCTAAAATAGACTAGAATTGTGGGGAGATATCCCTGATGGAGTTGATGTAATATATTATTCTTTAAAAGTATGGAGATTTTACCATACTTGGTGATATGTAATAATTTATGGAATGATTTGAAAATGTATATAAATTTATGTTTATGAACTAATTATGCTTCTTTAGTTAGCTCTTCCTCTTCCATTTATTGCTTATTTTTTATTAAATATCTTCTCTTTTAAGCATCGTTTGTATGCTTTATGAATCTTGCTCCTTGTTTACTCTTTATTTTTGTTAAACATAAAAGAAACCTAGGAGAATGAAATCTTAGAGTGAAATTAGAGGGTGACCTAAGGGATTGATACCCTTAGGGTGAACGTAGGAAGACCTAAGGTATTAGGACCCCTTAGGAAGAATGATAACTAAGTTTAATTAGAATACTACATCTAATTTAAGATAGTTCATTATGGAGATGATATGGATAGCTATACTCACAATACGCATAGCATACCTACACATATTAACTTGTGTATGGTATGGATATGGGCATATAACTTCGATTGACTAAAGGTGATAATTTTAGCTCATCAATATTGATGATATGGATAAGCTTATTTATGGTAACACATGATATGCCTACACAGATGAACTTTCGTATGGTATGGATATGGGCATATACCTTCGATTGATTGAATGTGGTAAGTTTAGCTCATCAAGATTGATGAGATGGATAAGCTTATTTACGATAACACATGATACGCCTACATATATGGACTTGTGTGAGGGTATTTCATGAGATGTAACTCTTTAGGAAAGTTGGGAAACTTAGGGAACTTAAACAATAGAATAACCTGAGGTCAATTAGGGGTTTATGAATCCCTCTCCTAAAAAAAATATATATGTGTTTTCTTGTAGCTAGTTTTGGGATCATTACATTTGGTATCATAGCTCTACGTGCGAGGGCATAAAGCTTATTATGTGCTAAATTTTATTTACATGCCTTTCAATGAAGACTTACTTAAGTTTTAAGCTAAAGATGAGAAGACCTAGAATCTCCTACTTTCTAGAATCTAATGGGAACTAATATCGAGGGTGATTGAAATGTTATGATACCTTACTTGTATTAAGTATAGATATAGGTAATGAAGTTACATCATAACCTTGGAATACCATCCTATTTGTATTACTGATGATGTTAGCAAGAGAACTATATATTGTGGCTTGAATTAGTGGTATAGTTGAGAGTTAAGTTGTAACCTAATATTTTCCTTGGTTCTAACTAGGTTAAAATGCCATCTAAGGCCTAAAAAGAGAGGCCTACACCTCCAACTAGATGAAATCAACAAAATAATGTCGAAGAAGGGATCTTGAATGAGGATCTAGGAAATTACAACAGAGAGGTAGAAGATATAACTACTATGGTTTCTACCATGTAAGACTATATGAGACAAGTGTTGGAAACTATTGCGAATCAAAACTCGCATGCCAGAGGCTTAGAGTTTGGCTAAGTTGATGGACTAACTACAAAATAGTTGCAAGCTAAAGTCCTTATAGAAAAGGAAATGACTAGGGATCTGAAAAATATTTGTATCTCCAAGTTTTGTGGAGAAGGATAAGGGGATGTAGTTGAAGCCTGCTGATAGAATTAGAAGTTTATTTTATAGTTAAATGCTATTTACCAAAAATCCAAACATTTTGGGACATGATCTACTTACAAGGGGCTGCTCTAGATTGGTTGGAAACCCACTATGAGAAGACTATTATTGAAATTGTTGACCTTCCATGGAAAGACTTTATAAATATCTTCAAGAAAAATTTCCTTACAAAGAATTTCTATGCACTAAAATTTGAATATTTTTCCAGCCTACGGTAAGGGATCAAAGCGATGGAGATATACTATAATAAGTTGGTTTAGTTACTTAAGTATGTACCTACCTATGATGAGAATATGAGGGTTCCCAAGTTTGTTCATGGGTTATAATCTAGAATAAAGCATGATGTAAACATGAATGAGCATAAATAACTACAAAAGGCATATGACTTGGTGAAGAAATCAAAGTCTCACCTACAATTTAACTATGTTTTCTTATCTGAACAAGATCAACAAGCATTGAGGAAGAGGAATAGTCAAGTATTCTTGAAATGGGAAGAGGAACAAGATCGAAAGACCACAAACCCTTAGAATTTTGAGAATAAATATAATGGGAAGCAAGGAAGATTCAAGAAGAACTTCTAAAATAAAACCAATAATAATCCCAACAATGCAAAGCCTCGCCCTTAAAATTACAAAATTCAGCTCCAACAAGTAAGGTAGAGGATAAAAAACAAAAAAATAATCAAGAACCCAAGGATGGGTGTTATCCTTGCAAAGGCCTTCATTATTTTGATCAATATCTGCATCAATTATGGCCAAGTACATCCAGTTTCAAAGGAAAGGAACCCATGTATCGGATCTATGTTGCAACTAGGAATTAGAAACTAGATAGGTAAGCTATCCCATTGCTTGTGAAAGGTAATATTTTTAATAAGCAAGTAATTTTAATAGATAGTGGGGTCACTAATAGCTTTATTTATTCTATTTTAGCAAGGGATATGCCAGAAATACCAAGATATTTGGCCCATATGGAAGGTAGAGTATTATTATGGGTAAATCTACTCAATAAACTAGTGTTATCTAATGGCAAAAATTACTTTATCTTGTGGTACTACAAAAGGTTGTTTGTACATAGCTACACTTCATGTCTTTGATGTGATACTATGGATGTATTGGTTTTAGGCCCATAAATCCTTGATCAATTTCTAAGATAGATGGATTGACTATTCAAAGGAAGGTAAAAAAATACTAAAAATTCATAGCAAGCAAGGGGTATTTAGACCCCAGATGCTATCAACTATGGAGTTGAATAAAACCATCAAGAAAGGAGGGATAGTCTTTTTTTTAAAACTCAATAAAATTGGAGGATATTAGAAGAGATAGGTTTTAGGGAAGCACCCAATTTTATAAAATTTTAAGGATGTATTTCCAAAGGATTTCCCTAGACTTCCTCCTGTGTGGGAATTTGATTTCACTATTGACCTTATGCTAGGAGCAGAACCCATCCATATATCTCCATATAGAATGAATCATATTGAGATGTAGAATTTGAAAGTGCAACTACAAAGGCTATTAGAGAAGGGTTTGATAAATAGCTATATCAGATTACCAATAGGAACTAAGTATGTATTAGTTGTAGTCTACTCCTACAGATCTAGGGTTGGCAACACATCAATATTGAGAACCCTATAGAGCTACCCCTGGATATTACTTCTATTAGCGATGCACATCAATTTTATTCTACATGCTAGCCCTGATAGGAGGAGGGGTTCTAGAGCAAGTCCCATGTAGGGGATATCAAACATTATATTGGTCGATTTGCAACACTGCAACCTGATGATATTGAGTGGCGTCCATACATGGGTTGCCCTGTATGGCCAGAGGCTAGAGAGTGGTTGTGCTAGGCTCAATGAGATATATGACTTTTGGATCATAAGGATATGATATGAGAGTACCAATTTTACTCTAGAGTCCTACGATAGTTTGGCATATATCAGGACATCCCAAAGCTACCTATTATCTATAGGTGGCTAGTGCTAGAGGTAGATCTGTAGTGGATGCAGCCTACATCATTGGGCAATGTTGTAGATTATTTCCAAGAGTCAAGGGTTGCTATGGTTGGGACCACCCTGACATATGATACTTGGTGGTCCCTACTTCAGTGACAGGGATCTAGACATCTTGACCAGGTATATTATGAGATGGAGATTGATCCATAGGGGCACAATGTGCACCGATATATTGAGGGTGGATGGGGGGTAGATGTTGTAGCATAGGATGCACCACCGATAGAGGCTGAGGAGAAGGCCATATATGAGGGTGAGGTGACTCCATATAGCAAGATAGGGTAGCTACTAGCCCAGGTGGTAGATCTACAGAGCCATATTAGGAGGTTTCAGTCCTAGATGTTGTAGAGGGATACTAGCATCACCACCTTAGAGGTGAAGCTAGCTCATAATGAGAGATAACTACAATAGGCTAGGTATCAAATCACAACTATGACAACATGTGCTACAATGGTAGAGGTACAGGTTCAAGAGCTCACTAGTGTGTGTGACCTAGTAGAGGCATGCCTAGGTAAAACTATAACTAAGAGGGATTTATCCAGGGTAGTGGTGGGTGGACCACCATATATATAGGTTGCTATGGCACCTCCTACAACACCAACATATCTACTACTAGGAGATCATGATCCCATGGTCAAGATCAGACAACTGAGTTCCATCGTAGATGAGGGAAACACTATACAGGATGTAAGGGTAGCTCATATCTCTCAGTGGGAGGGCCACATAATACTACTAGATGGGGAGGTTCCCAAGGACAAGTATTCCATAGGTACCCATGGGACCAACTCCAAGACTAGGACTAGGGAGACATGATAGTATTCTACCATCTCGAGCCATAGGATGCACAAGATCGAGAGGACTCATCGATTTGAGCAGACCCACAGATATTTGAGTAATCAGGATGCTATCTCGCATATGAATCAAGGGATTGGTTCTCATGTACAGAGTCTCTTTAGATTAGGCCAGACATAGGATCCTTAACAGGATATACAACAAGCACTAGAGTAGACTGCAGAGCATGATCCTAGAGACAGGGCTGAGGGAGGCGAAGAGGGATCCAACGGAGGAGGATCAAGCTAGAGCTAGGGTCTCCATTTGATATAGGCTATATAATTTTTGTATGTATCATTTTTGGTGTGAGGTCTAAGGACCTATACGATTTTAGCCTATGGGCATTTTGACGTACCCTAATTTACTCTTTGACACATATTTATATGAGATTTGATCATTGTGGCTCATTATGTATACTCATTTATTTGTGTATTTTATGTTTTATGTTTATGATATGCATATGGATGTAATGATTATGTTGATTCTATGTTTATGTAATGTTATGTATGGATGACATGCACTAGATAGCTTTTTAATTTATGATGATGATGATATGCAGTGATCTAGATGCTTAAATGTGCGATATATGATGGATGCATTATGTATTTAATCATAATATAATGGAAATGAACTTGTATATTTTAATCATGTAAAACATAATAAATGAATGCAATAATTTTTACAGTTGAATTAATGATACCACAAAATGTATGCTAATCATGAAACATAATTGGCAATCCTAATAAACATAATTAATCAATTAATCACCCATATATGAAATATGATGATATTATTATGATGTAATGATGTGATGATATAATATTTCACTCTATATTTCCTTTTGCAGTTTTAAAATATGCACAATATAGTCAGTGTTCATCTAAATATCTTTTCTAATATCTATGCGGTATCAATCCTATATCTTGATTGTGCTCCATGTAATGATGTATCACAGATTTGATACTTTACAATTTAATGATTAAACTACTTTTGCCTTTGATGGTTTGCGATATTTGATGTTTTGTTCCTATTTGAAAATTTCCTTTTGAAGTTTTCCATGAGACTCAAAAACCCTAGTTGACTTATCAAAAGTTGCATACTAACTGCACTAGAATTTTGAGATATAAGGCTTTTGCTAGGATAGGCCCTACCTATTCATTTTCTTTTTGTGTGCACATGCGTATATTAAGATAAGGCATAAGCATACCCTGATGTTAGGTGGGATTATTTTAGTCCATTGCTAAGATAGGGGTCCAAAAATATTTATCCAATCCTAGGTTTAGATTTTAGTTAGACTAGACCATTAGGCGATGCAAGACACCTGAAGCTAGCTATTTCACATTAAAACATTGGTTTGTACATAAGCAAGGTGCTAATGCATTAGACATATCATCATGTGTAAGGTATGATAGTGCCAACCATTCCAGGGATTCAAGTTCGTTCCTCTCTTTTCCTTCATTTTTTGGGGTACTTGCTCATATGTAGTGAAGCAAGGAAGTCGATTTCACTTTGACTTTGAAATTTCTTTGGATATTCATTTGATATTCATTTGAACTTGCTTTCTGATCTTCATTTGATCTAGATTTGAACTTTGATTTATGATATTCATTTGATCTTATTTTGAACTTTGATTTTTGATCTTCATTTGATCTTGTTTTGAACTTTGATTTCTGATCTTTATTTTATCTTGATTTTTTGGATTCTGTATTTGATACTTCTTCAGAAACTTCCCTTTGGGGATTTTACTTTGGGGGGAAACATTTTTTGGGATATCGATTGAGTGTATCAATCTATGATATCAATATGGGATATCAATATGGGATGTCGATCTATGATATCGACCTATGGTATCAATCTTGAGGATTGATGTGGGATATCACTTTGGGATATTGCTCATTTTATCATAAGCAAGGGATTCTAGGTAGGTAATAAACCTATCATTTTTCCAATTTCCAACATTTCCCAAATCATCCGCACATGGGGATAAGCAAGAATAACTCTTTTCACTTGAGGATACCCAGTCCTGCTTTGTCACTTTCATCTTCCCCTAGTCCTTATTAGGATTGTTTAATTTTTTGATTAGTGATAGGATTATGATATGCTAAGGGCTATACTAACTAAAAATTAGCTACAAAAGCAAAGCAAGTGTTCTATAAAATCTTGATAAGACATCTAGTTATGGTTGAGTGACCGAAAAACACTAGTATATTCTTCATAGCAACATTATGGGTTGTTTTGAAAAGCACATTTACTCACATGAATTATGGATTATGATAAATGCAAAGGTACATGATTGAAATACAAACATGGTGTTTTTTATAGGACTGACAAACATAATTCCTTCTATTGTGAAATACAACAGATGATGAATGCCTATATGCAATGCAACAATAAAATGCGTGTGGAATATGAACTTTCATGATGAAATTGAAATGTAAATGTTTTTGGATTTTATGCTTTACCATTTTTTTGGATTTCATCGATTTTATAAAATTTTATGATTTTGAGCCTTTATATTTGACCAAACGGTGAGTACATGCCTTTGGAGCCTTTAAATTGACCAAGCAATTATTAGGAACCCTTGGAGCTTTTGGGATTGACCAAAGGGATTATGAGCACCTTTGGGACTTTTTGGGATGACCAAGCGATCTTTAAGAATCCTTGGAGCTTTTGGGTTGACCAAGCAATTTTTCAAAAACTCTTGGTATCTTTTGATTGACACATAACTACTCATAGATGAGCTTGGAGCATTTTAGGATGATCGAGTGATTTTAAGCAAACCCTCAAGGCCTTTTGGGGTTGACCAAAGGTTTAAAACACCTTTGGATCTTTTTGATTGACCAAACTACTCACAAGAGAGCTTGGAGACTTTTAGGATGACCGAGTGATTTTAAGCAAACCCTCGGAGCCTTTTGGGATGACCAAGCGATTATAAGCAAACCCTTGGGGCCTTTGACTGACATGACCAAGCAGTTTTAGGAACCCTTGGAGCCTTTTTCTAACATGACCAAGCAGTTTTAGGAACCCTTGGAGCCTTTTGGGGAGGGTATGCTACCCTATGTACCCCTAGTGTATGTGCCATTCGATGAAAATGAGGGAGGTGCGATACCTCTAGACCCCTCACTTTGCCTTATAGAATGTGGCATGGATGGTGGGGAAGGTATGCTACCTTGGAGACCCCCAGCGCTCATGCTATTCACTAAAATGTAATCAACTTGTTTAGGAAGAGTGACAAAAATAAACTCTCCCAACTGAGGCACGGACCTCAATGGAATGCCTATGTCTTGGTAGGATTGAATGAGTGAACCATCCTCATGGATCATGTCTCATTCCACTAGGTCTTGGATGACCCTCTTAAATGATTGACAATCCCGAATGTCATGTCCATGTGCTTGATGATACACACAAAAGGGGCTCCCATTAGGTGACCTAGTATTGGATGCTCTCTACTTGACTTCGGGAAATATGAATGCTTTTGCCTCGTGTAACCTTTGGAACAAAGTTAGAGTAGTCATCTGAAATGACACTACTCGTTGCATTGGCCTGTTGGACCTACGAGGTGATTGACAACTTCAGGGTCACTCTTGAGGAGGTATGACCTCTATTTCAGCATGTTGGGGCACTATAAGAGATTCATATTCCTTATAAACCCCCTTATCTATCAGGTTTTGCTCCACACTCTTGAATTCATGACAATATCGAATGCCATGACCCTCTATTCGATGATAGAGACAATAGTGATGCTCCCTGTAACCTATAGGCTTAATTCTATTTGGGTTCAAAGGGATGATATCAGGCAAGGTGATGACCTTAGCCTCTTGCAGCTTCTAAAATATGTCAGACATAGAATATTTTAATAGAATCCAAATGTGCTATGACTATTTTGGGTGCTCGACCCACATTGGTTTACTTTGAGGACCCACTGGTTGGGTTGGCCGCATGGGCTCTTGCTTTTGCTGAGGTTTTTCCTGCACTTGCATAGGAAGCGATTCGACCTCAAATAAGGGTTGCTTTTGTGATCCCAGGTTTTCAAACTGGTTCATGATAAAATGCAACACCTTATCTTGCTCATCCATACGATGTTCCATTTGTTCTAGGTGACCTAGAATGGATCGCAAGACTGACAAAGAGCTCATATGTATTTCCAATGAATGACTCGAAATACCTTTGTCTATTGAAGGAAACAAAAAAGTGGATGCTAAAGATCCATTAGGTAATTGTAAATCACCTATTTCCTTCACTTGAGTTGATGTGGATGCTTCTTGATGATACACTTCATTAGTGCTATCCACATGCTCATGCCTATGACTCAGTTCAGGTTGTTGTTTCACTTCGTTGTGTTGAACTGTGTTAGTTTTAGTACCCCCAATCTGATGTGGGGTGCACACTTGCCCTTGTCCCTGAGAAGGTGGCATAAGAAATGAGTCAGGAGTGACTAAATGTAAGGGTTCGAACCCCTTTACTATGGAAGCACTATCTGATTGCCCCATCTCCTACTCTATTTTCTCTAGAATCACTTGATCTTCTAGATTAAGGTCAACCATTCCCATAAACTTGTGAGAAGACTCCACAACTACGTGAGTCATGGGTGACTCATCAATATACTGAGGCTATCTTATTTTAGTTGTGATAACTGAACCTTCATAATACTCATGCGATTCCTCTAGGATAGGATCCATAGATTGAGACTCAACAAAAAGTTGACTTAACTCCTCACTGGACTCTATGGTAGGCAACATCATAATGCTAGCCTCTACAAGCTCTTCATATTCAACATCATCCTCATGAGGACTACCTTGTAATATGGTGGATGAAGATGGTATGATACACTCAGGTTCATCCATATCCATCATAGGCTCTTCTACTTCGATAGGAGCAAGAGGCTCCTCTGAAGACACATCAGAGATAGTTGTGAGCATCTTCATAACTGTATTCATCAATCCCTCCCTACTAAGAGATGTCGAGGATGGAGGGGTGATGGGTGAAACCACCAAGGATAATGGTGGTAAAAGTAATTCCACCATGGTTTGTGGGGTTGCATCCGAACTCTGGATAGACTCCCCAAGTTGAATGTTTAGATGCCTAGGCGACCCACTAGATTCCTGAGGGTGATCCTCAGGTTTATAATACTTGAAAGGATCTGGGTCCACCTCTACTATATGGACTTCATTTCCATGGGTGTACTTAATGCACTGATGCACTATGGATGGTACGCACTCCATGGCTCTTATCCATGACCTTCCAAGTAGCAGGTTATACTATCTTGATCCCTCTAAAACGTAGCACAATGTAGGAATAATATTTTGTCCCACCTCGATGGGGAGGACTATTGTGCCTACTATAGGGGATTCCACATCATTAAAATATTGTAACATTAAAGTTGTTTCCTTGATGTGGGATGGTGGAATTTTGAGATGTTTGAATGCAGAGGTGGTGATGATATTAATCGATGATCCTGTATCCACCAACACTCACTTATATGCAATCTAATTTATCCTCACTATGATATGCAATGGAGGATAAGATTCCTTGACAAGGATAGGTTTGAATTACTATTTATGGAAAGTGATCATAGGCTCCTTATATGGTGGAATAGACTGTATATGCACCAAGGATTGTGATGACTTTTGAGCATTGACATTGCTCACCTATCGAACTTGACTACTCTCAACCTCATGCTTACGCATGGGATCCCTAAACCTATCTTTATGTTATTCTTCAATAACCCTAGGCATGTCTATCCACCTAGAATAATGGTTATCTACTTGCTTAAGAGGTAACTCTTGACGATGCGTAGTGTGCGTTGCATTGACTGGTTGCCTAAGCACTCTAGGTATGAGCTTCTTTTTAGGAGTTACCTCACATGATTGTTCTTCACGTAATTTTTGCTGGTAAATTCTCTCTTTCTATTGTTGGAGCTCATCCAACCTTTGTTGATACACTCTTTTCTTCTTTGCACATTCATGCTCTAGACGCTCACGCTCAATGTGTGCCTCCTCTAATTGGTCTTGGAGTAGTTGCCTCTTATGGGCTGCATGAGACTCAGGTTCCCTATATGATCGACTCATGGAGTAGGATCCACAACTCTCCATCTTGCTAGGAGGAGACCTAAAAATGCGGGTTCTCTCCGTGTGTGGAGAAACCTCATGGCCTATATGGGTGAACCCCCTGCATGATGAAGGGAGCTCGCGACGACTCTTAGAGTGTCACGCTGGGAGGATTAGATCCTCAGGTGAATGATGAGTGTGACACCTAGCAAGGAGATGTGCAAGATCTAAAAGATCCTCATGGGAATATCGGAGACATTGAGAGCCTCTCTCTGCATATTCGAAGTCATTAGCTCGTGAGTGAGCTCGACTATGCCTAGTTGTCATGATGTGCCAACTAGACAAGTCTCGAGAGGAAACCTCTCTTACTAAAAATTTTGGCCTCGAGGAAGGCCTTATCTTGATGATTTAAGCAATAAAGAAGCATACAAAGTAAACAATGTGATTATCTCCTTTACATTTTAAAATTGAGCCCTAAACTATTTGATGTTGTTTCAAGATTTGTTGTACCAGTGTAGAAACTCTTGTCATGTTTTGAAAAGTGTTGAATGATATTCTTAGTTTAAATTGGCTTTCACCTATATGCTCATAGCTCGACAACCTGTATGTGACTTCCAGGCCATGTAAATCCCTCGTGTGTGGTAATGAAAGTCCACACCCGGACAAGGAGCATAGGTCCTCCTAGATCCTCACCCATTTTCCCCTAGTTAGTGTTATACCCTCCAAAGAGAATACATGCAAATTTTCTAGGGTACAAAAGGTTCTTGGATCTAGTATTGGTCTAGTATCCAAGGGTACGTAGGATTTGGGCCAACGGATGGAAATTACACCCATCATCGTTGAACCCTACTAGTGGTTGGATGTGACTCCCAACTCACTAGCATTTAAGTGAAACATGGTGTGTGTGGTTCATTTTATTCTTTTGCATAAAATGAAAATGCATAATATAGCATAAATGATTGTTTCCTACATGATATGCAAAAATAAATATTTCATTTTAAGAAAAGATGCATGCTATATCCTAAATGATTTTTGACAATGCAATTACGATGATATAGCCTCTGATTGGGCTTCAAGCATGCAAACCAACACACAATTTTAACCTAGCACACTGGATTCTAGGGTGGACTGCACTCAGAGGTCCGCTATTCCTAGCAGCGCCTAGCCAAAATTTAGAAAAAGAAACCCTAAGGACTTAATTCATTTTCATGTTATTTTTATCCTTAATTATCTAGGTTTCAATTTTCTGTTCTGGAAAATACAGAAGCAAAACACATAGACAAAAAGTGGCAAAAAGGGCCTACCTCAGGTCCTCATTTTATTCAGCTTTGAACTCCTACTGTCTGATGTGTCTACTACAAAGTGTAGGTTTGATGTGTGGTTTATACTATAGACCGCATATTGAAGTCGTGGGCCAATAATGAGACCGCAGCTAGAAGCTGTGGTTTGCACCTGTGATTCCAAAAACATAAGAACAATCAGTTAGATCATTTAAAATGTAGAATTTTGTCATGATTGCCTTGTGACCTATCTAAAAAGTGTGCACCTATCTAGTAGATCAATAGAAATCAACATAAAATAATGAAATAATAATCAAGATTGCATATAACAATAAAATGGATGTTTCTTTTATTAATATCAAAAGTGAATCTCGGTTACAATCATGCCCCTCTTAGGGTCACCCAAATGTTGATACAATTGATACAATTATGAATCCCCCAATGAGGTAGGTGCAATACTAATGCTCTTTAAATAGTCACAAAATGCTCTAGGGTGGAGTTGACCCTCTTCTTTGTGTTGAGGAAGGAATTAGATGATTGAAGCTCCTTTGAACATGTTTCCTACGATCAAGAAACAACACAAGAACATTAAACAAATAGGCAACCTCTCATGATGAGGCCCTTTAAAGTATTTATACATGTAAAAGCCATAATACTAATGAAATCAAGAAAGTATATAAACTATTCTAAACATATGCAATTCTCATAAAAATTTATGGAAACATGTAAAAAATAAGTACATCTATCAATCTGAAGGATCAGTTGCATGAAATAAAGCATTAGAACATGAAAAGAAACTAATTATGCTCTACTTTTTGAAATGAAGTAAACCTAATGAAATCTTCAATACGATCAGTCAGAGTCTCTAAACTACCAAATAAACCAATAGAATGATTAAGCTAAACTAGCTAAGCACACTACAAAATGAACAATAAGGAGATCTTATACCTGTTGCCAACCACAACTCGAATGAAAAATATGCACTGTAAACCATGGCTGACAGCCACGACCTACAACCAAGTAGGTTTTACTTCCAATTCTAGGGTAGTGGGATTGATCCTCCTTGTCAAATTGATGATCAAGGGTCACCTCAGTGTCCTCTGACAGATTTGGTAGTTGAATTGCTCGATAGGGCCTCCGTTTGCCCAAATTATCATTTCTTGGCGTTCTAGCTCCTTAGGGCATCCATGGCATAATTCGTCATGATGCTTAGGTTGGCAAAGTGATAGCAATAAATCTCTCTCTTAGTGTACTCAAGTGAGTTCACAATTCAATAGGGCTTCGCTGCTCTAATCTCCAATGCTTGCTTGATCACTATTTTGATAGCACTTCGCTATCAAAATACACTATATGCTCTATATCTTTTGCCCTATTTATGAGGGGTACTTATAGGATTACCCAAGGGCTAGGGGTGGCTTCATGGAGAAGCCAAGAATAAGAAGGGTTGTTTAGGATAGTTGGATTAGAAGATTCCATCCTTTAACTACCTTCTTCTAGATCAAATGGCTATTCAAACCGATTTGGCTCGGATGAAGGCCAACTGAACTTTAGTTAAGACCGTAGGTGACAACTATGGTTTAGATTGTAAACTACAGGTGTCAGCCATGGTTCATACTATGGACCATAGGTCTTAGCTGCGGTTCAGACTGATTAGGCCAAGGAGCCCAAATTGAGTGGTTAGAACCACTACTCTATCTTGGAGTTTGTCCAAGATCTTCCATATGTCCTTGTAGCATGTCCATGAGTAGTCACCATCGACATGATGTATTTTAGGTGTCTATAGTAGGGTAATCATGTTCCATTTCAGCCCCAATATCAGCTAACTTATGATAAATTTGGGCTAGGACACAATAAGATAGTACCACTAGATATTCTCATAGATAGTTTAGAACACCTTTGTTTGATTTATTAGTGTAGGTAGCAAATCCACCTCCTAGAAGAAGAGAAAGTGACAAAAATGATTTGCTCAACTTTGACATTTTTGATAGTTTTCTCAATTTTTGTAAACCGTACAGGTAGGGTAAAACCATACAACAAGGAATGCAAACTATACAATGCAAGGGAAAACTATACAAGGTGCACTGAAATGCAATGAAATGCACAAGAAATATAATTTTAGGATGAAATGGTGCATAAGTTTGTTAATTAAGGTTTTAGACTTAGTAAAAGTTAAAATTTATGCATTCTATTATGGATGGGTAGTTATAAATAACTAATTGCCTTAGGAACCACTTTGGAATGGCCTAGGAAATGTTATATAAGGTCCCATTTTCAAATTCATAGGTCTGGTTGTTGCTAGAGATGTATTGAGTATTTACTGGTTAGAATCCAATGAGATAGATTGTTAAGTTCTAAGTTATTGCAGTAGATTGATAGAACAACCATATTGTAATTGTATTTATGATAGAATAAGACACAAATGAGTATGAATACATTTGTTACAGGTTGTGTATGATTCTGGCACTGATGGATGATGATTTATGGTTTAATCTTGTTGCATGTGTTTTTTGGTGAATGTTTGGATTAGTTTTATGCATTGTTGTAAAATATTGTAAGAATATATCACTGGTGAAGCTTGAGGAATGATCTATGAGTCTGGATTCACTTAGGAGGATGTCATGAACCTTTTTGTATGATTTTTGAATGTAGTCAGTGGAATTGAATCTCTCACAAGCCCCGTTAAGATGTTTTGTATGTTGTTGAGAATGGATTAATTGGCATATTAAACCTTTACAAAATATACCTAAGAGAGATTGGTGAAATAGAGTATATGATTTTGCACCTGGATGTAGCATTAGTTCATACAAATTATACACCAAAGTTCATACAAATCATGCAAGAAAAACTTACCAAATTTGGCAAACCAGGCGATTGAGAGAAACTTACTTGATTTGTAAAACTAGGTGATTTGACTTGAATGATTACAAAAATGTGTACAGAAGCCTCAAAAACTGAGTTTGATAGTTTGGATAAGTATAAAAGTGTACAAGCCTTGCCAATGTATGATTTGGAATCACACAGTGTGTGAATTTGACTTCCGTACAAGTTGTTCATTAGGTGTAAAAGGGTAGTTTGGAGGATTGTATGGTTGTATGATTTAGAAACCGAGTTGGGACTTGTATATTGATCATTCCAAGCCTTAGAAAATACCTCCCCACTAGGAATACTACAAATTTGTACTAAATTTGGCATTGATGCCTTATCGAATCTAGCATTTTTGTTAAAACAGGTCAAATTGACAAAGTGTGAATACTATAAAACTGGAGGTGAATGATGAACACCAGTGCACAAAGTTGCAGGAGACGAGAAATACGAGAGAAAATTCTAGTAAGAAGGAGCATGAGGATTTCTCAAAGATAAAACATAAGTAAATCATACCATAGTACTCAAGAACCAAAAATAGAGCAAGTTTGGACATCCAAAGAAGGAGACTTTGAGGTGTTGTTAATAGAGACAAAAGACGAGGAAATAGGACCACCTAGCATAGAAGTAAGGGTTGACATAGAAAAAGTGTAGGAGGATGGAGAGTGGATGGTGAAACCTGTGAAAGTGATAGAAGGATTTCAATAGAGTGCAGAGATGTTAGGAACCTACTATTAAAATAAAGCACACTCATATAAAATCTAAAAAATAACTCACATACATCAAATAACGTAAAATCACTATGCAAAAATCAATTACAGAAATGAAACAATCTCATAGTAACATTAAATTACGATCATCTTCAAGGGGGCAACCTCCAATATTTCATTAGCTTACAAAAGGATAATCTCGTACATGGCTTCATATCTTTTTAAATGAAAATTGCATGCAACCCTACCTAAATGCTCAAGAGGTGGCTTACATGCAAAATACCACTCGAGGTAGAATCTCCCACTAAATGGTGGTTACAATCTTGATAAAAGTGGTTACATGAAATGGTACCACTTGGCAAGGTATCTTACTACATCGGTTACAATATTGATAAAAATGGTTACATGATATGGTACCACTTGGTGAGGTACCTTTATTGCCACCTACATTACTAAGTATTGCATAATAACATTAAAATAGGATCCCCATATTGGAAGTGGGTTATTACATAGGTAAATAAGAATTATAAAATGGTGTTAGGATAGGATCCTAACATGTCCTTCCCCTTCGAAAATCTTTGTTATTAAAGCTAAAATTTAGGAAATTAGTGTTGAAGTTGATGGAGAGGCTCCCATGTAGCATCTTCTAGCTGGAGCCCATACCACTAGACAAGGACATTTGTTATGATACAATTACAGAGAGTGCGGGTGCGGTGATCCAATGACTATTCTGGTTCAAGTAAGATAGATCCTTCCTCATCAAATTATGGTAATGTTGATTTAACCTGTACCTGTGTGCCCATAACTTTCTTGAGAGATGAAACATGGAAAACATGATGGAGCTTGGAGGTGGGCGGAAGAGCCAATTTGTAAGTAGTGGAACCAATCTGCTGTAGAACTTTGTAGGGCCCATAGAGTTTTATAGAAATTTTTTGGTACTTATGGAGTTGGAAGCATGACTATTTGTACAGCTGCAAGTGAAGGAAAACCATATCATCGACATCAAATCTACGTTCGAATTGATGTTGGTTGGCCTATTGTCACATCTGGTTAGCCATGTCCAGATTATGCTTCAGCTAATGAAGGACATCGGTCTGCTGGTGAAGAGTAATGTCAACTACCTAGACCCTGGAGCTACCTAGAATGTATGAAGAATGTGTGGGTAGAGGGCACCAATAAACAACCTCAAAAGGAGTGAATTTGGTATTTGTATGATAGGACGTGTTGTACCACCATTTGGCCAGAGGAAGCCACTTCATCCATTAATAAGGATGATATGATGCAAAACAACAAAGATAAGTCTCCAAAAATTTGTTGATAATCTCAGTTTGACCATCCGTTTGCGAATGATAAGCTGAACTCATTTTGAGCTTCATTCCCTGTAACTTAAAAAACTCTTGCTAGAAATGACTAGTGAAGGTTGGGTATTTATCGAACACAATGGAGGTGGGCATACCATGAAGGTGAAAAATAGAATCAAGGAATATTTGGGCAATGGTGGAGGCTTTGTAAGGATGGGCAAGGGGATAAAAATGAGCATACTTTGAAAGGTGATCCACTACCACGAGAATAACAGACTTACCACCCGATTTAGGTAACCCTTCGATAAAATCCATAGAAATATCAGTCCAAACCTGATATGGAATGGGCAATGGTTGAAGAGTACCCATAGAATGAACTATTTCACCTTTCATCCATTGGTAGGTATCACAAGCTGCCACGAAGTCACAGATGTCCTATTTCATACCTTTCTAGAAGAATGTGCACTTGAGGTATTCATATGTTTTGAGAAATCTAGAATGACCTACAGAGGGAGTAGTGTGTAGTTCCTTCATGAAGAGGTCACAGAGTGGTGAGGCATGGGGAATAACAAGGCATTGGTGATAACACAAATCCTGGCCATCCCAACTATAGCCTGGGTATGAAGTTAGATCATATTGAAGTGAAGCCATAAAATCTTGTAGATCTGCATCTTGAAGTACCTCGTATAATAAGGAATCTATCCATTGGGGGACAGGTGTGGAGATAGCACATAGCATACTGAGGGTATCAAATTGGTGAGAGAGAGCATCAGCCACAAGATTTTATTTGCTCTTCTTATAGGTGATATCATAATAATAGCCCATGAGTTTAGAAACCCATTTTTGTTATTCTAGGGTAGCAACCCGTTGTTCTAAGAAATATTTGAGACTTTGATGGTCTATTTTAATGGATAAATGGCACCCAATGAGATATGGTCTTCAATGGGTGACAACATGTAAGATGGCCAACATCTCCTTGGCATATGTAGATTTTTCCAAATTATGCTCAGAGAGTGCCTTAATAGTGAAGGCCAAGGGTCTCCCTTCTTGCATCAATACTACCCCAATGCCATGTCCAGAAGCGTCACTTTCAATTATGAATGGTTTAGATAAATCTGGCATGGCTAGAATAGGTGTGGTGGTCATGGTATGCTTTAATTCAAGAAAGGTGTGATCAGCAGACCCTATCCAAGTGAAAGAGTCCTTATTTAACATAAATGGGAGAGGAGCTGATATTTTCCTATAATTACGAATAAATTTCATGTAATAACCTGTAAGTCCTAAGAATCCTCAAAGTCCTTTGAGAGTGCGGGGTTTTACCCAGTCCTAAACTACCTGAATCTTCTTGGGGTCAACCTTGACACCATATTTTGAAACAATGTGTCCTAAATACTCCACTTCAGTCAGACCAAAGGAGCACTTAGACCACTTAGCAAAAAGTTGATGTTGGGCCAATAACTGTAATTTCTAATCCACATGGGTAAGGTGTTATTCCCATGAGCAGCTATAAACCAATATATATCAAAGAAAACTAGGATGAACTTTCACAAGAAGGGATGAAATATGTTGTTCATAAGGCTTTGAAATGTGGATGGTGCATTTGTCAAACCAAATGGTATTACCAAGAACTCATAGTGGCCTTCATGAGTATGAAAAGCAGTTTTTGGAATATCCTCATCCTTGAGCCTAATTTGATGGTACCCCAAACGAAGGTCCAACTTGGAGAAGTACATAAATCCATGTAATTCATCCAGCAAATCATTCACTACCAGAATGGGAAATTTATCCTTTATGGTGATCTTATTGAGCTCATGATAGTCTATGCACAATTGCCATGAGCCATATTTCTTGTGAACTAGCAAAACTAAAGAAGAATAGGGACTGGTATTGGGTCGAATGATGCCTGCCTTGAGAAATTCCTGTACCATATTCTCAATTTATGACTTGATAGTATGAGGATACCGGTACAAACTGATGTTTGGGGGTGCACTACTCAAAAGTAGTGGAATAGCATGGTCATGAGAGCGACAAGGTGGTAGTGCAGTTGGTTCTAAAAAATGCCATTGTTCTTGGTTAAAACAAGTTGAAAATATATTGGAAGTGGATCTATTGTAGAAGTGGGTGGCTGAATTAAAAATAGTTGTGCAATGATCCCACGGGAGGACTTTTTCAACAACTTCTCCATGCGATTGGAACTAATAATTTGTGTAGGGCCAACCTTGATACCCTTGAGGGTATATGTTTGTCTATTTTGTGAAAATTGCATCCATAGTTCAACAAGGTTGTAGGAGAAAGTGCCCAAGGTGCTCATACATTGGGATCCTAACACAACATCACATCCTCCCAATTGGAGGGCGAACATATCTTGCTTGAGTTCATAATCACCTATATAGATTTTTACATTTCAACATTTACCTTTACAAGGTAAGGTTCCTCCATTGGCCACCATGACTTCAAAATAATTGCATGAGTGTATATAGCAGTTGGTTCGTTTGGCCACCTGAGGATCAATAAAGTTGTGCGTACTACCTAAATCAATAAGAATTGTAAGATGTTGGCCCTTGAAATAATCCATAACTCACATGGTTTGTGGGGTAGTAATCCCAGCAAGAGTATGGACTAAAACTTATGCCGATGTTTCTGATGGTTCTTCTTCTTGTGGAGTTGGTGCCTCAGCTATATCACTCTTGTCATCACTATGGTCACTATCTTCTGGTTCCTCCACATCTATTAAAAACAATCTCTTATTTGCACATATATGTCCCTTCGTAAAATTTTCATCAAAATTATAACATAACCTTTGGGTGTGACATGCATCCATTTCCATTGTAGTCATCCACTTGGGAGTAGGAGGTTTATTATCAGTATTATTTTGGACTCGAGGAGGGAAATAATATCGATTATGCGAAAATCGTGGTGTCTGCCTTTGAGCAGAGAGTTTAGATTCCAATCAGGCTAAACTGATAGCCTCCATCATGGTGTGGGATTTGAACATCTTGAATTCATCCTGGAGATCATCTTGTAACCCACTAACAAAACAACTCATAAATAATCCCTCATTCAAACCCTTAGTCTTATTAGCCAATTTTGCAAATTGGGTTTGGTAATCACGAATTGAGGTGGTTTATTTCAGCTTTTTCAGTGCACCTGTAAAGTCATCATAGTCATTGGGGCCAATTCGAGTGAGTATTTGGGACTCAAAGTCCTCCCAAGATAGATCAGGTTTAGCAACCCATAGCCATTAGAACCAATGTAAGGCCTCATATTATAGATTGAAGGAAACCATCTGAACCTGATGATATACAGGGACATTATGGAGTCAGAAGAATTGATCAACCCGACATAACCACCCATCGACATGATTTCCACTGAACTTAGGGAAGTCTAATTTAGGCATTATGAAGGTTGGGTCCTGATTAGCATGATTTTTATCTTGTTTTCGTCAACCTCGTTCAAAATTTTCAGCATGGTGTTCAGTTTTGGTACTACCTTGCAATTTGGTCTCCATCTCTATGAGTTGTTCTTCTAAGTAGATTCTAGTGTTATCATGATCCAGTCAAAGCTCTTGAATCATTGTGCCTATGTTATTGTTTGTAGAGGTCAATTCAGCAATGGATTTTTGCAGGTTGGCCAATAATGTGCCCAAGTCTAAATACTTTTTTTGTTGTCCTCGAGTGCTGCTTGCCATTGCGGTCCCTCTTGTGTTGATTTACTAAAAATAAATCTCAAATTTTTAGGAGTTACTATTTTTAGTAAGGGTCCAAAATTTAATTTGGGAAATGAGTAGTAACACTAATTTTAGGATAGAGTCCACTCCGGTGGCTATTTTATCTGAGCGCTCAATGAGGAGATATACTGAATTTCTTAACTTTTTGTGATCTTCGGTTGGTTGCAAGTCGAGGTCAAGGTAATTTCTCCCACTTGTACTTAAAATTTCACCAATGAGTCCTTGAGGGTATTTTGTGAAGAATAAAAAGTAGACTCTATTTCTGGTCTTTTGAGGGTCTTTTGTAATTTTATGGCCTTAGCAATAAAAGTCAAAATTTGCTATTTTTAGAAATTTGGTGCAAAATTTGACTACGAGTTGCCAAGGACAATTTTGTCTAGAATAGAGTGTAGAATTTTTTGCTAAATTTTTGAGTCAATATGAGCTATGTGTGAATATATATACATTTTTTAATAAAATTTCAATGCTCTATCTGATTTTTTTTTCTATGTTGGTGTTTTTGGTTTCTGATTTGGAGTTACAGTTCAAAATTTACGACCTAGGATCAACTGTTTGGGACCTGTATACTGCACCCTGACCACCCTGTCACTATCCTATTCTTTCCTCTGTCACCTGTATTGTGGTTACTGACACTGTTCCTATCACTAACCTTGGGGATTCTCTAACATTGACAGTACTATTTCTGACACTGGAAGTCTTTAATTTTGGACTGTTACAGAGGGCTGTTACTTCGACCTGATTATCTCTGTTACTGACTAAACTATTTTTGTCACTATCTTGACTATTATGTTTTTGACCATGGGTTGCTGTAGAAACTTGCAAGATCTATCTTGACTGTTGGTGCATGCAAGTTTGTTTTCTGTGATAAGGAATTCCTTATCTGTATGCTCACTTTTGAGGTTGTGAATGCAGGTTAACAAAACATGGATGGTGTTGATTTGCAGGTGGAAGTTATATTTTGTAGAACTAGGGTATGCTAAGCAAGGGAGTATGTAACACCCATAGGCCCTCTCTTATACCACAGTGATGAACAATAGTGCTCGGACCAATATTTTAGGCCACTACTCAAGGAGGATTCCACACATACCCTTGAGCACACAATCTACATCTCTAACAATATGGGAGGGTAATCATCCATGATTTTGTGTCCCGTGGACTATGGATAATACAAGGCCGAAAAGCTTCATAATAGATAAAATATTTTTTAAACCTAGATTGTCTCCTGATATACCTGAAGATATGTGGGAGCTCAATTTCATGTGCAAGTGTTGTTTGAGGCCTGGGTATTGGAGCCTAATCGCCCCTCACTTCACTAGATGCTTTATGGGCTATCTAGCTTAGCCAATAACAACAACCCTTTTCACAATTTTTAGAACCCTTGGCATAGGGTTTCTAACCTACACAACTACTGTATTTTTTTTGGTATTTTCTAATTTTTTACAAAAATAAATTGTAGCGACCCCGGGAATGCATGCACCGGTCCCTTTTCTGAAAACCCTACTTGCAATGCTTATTTAAAATACCAAAGATGAAATGGAAAGACAAGAGGAAAAAGCATATAACACGAAATAACAAAATACGGATCTCTTTATTGATATTGAAGCTCGGTTACATGTCGGTCCCTCTTAGGGATACCCATTTTGATACTATAAATTACAAGTGGGCAAGGAGTGCCCCTTCCACGAAGAGGTGGTGCGCTTATAAAAGCTTCCCGGTTCCGCACACGAAAATGTATGAGGGCTTACAGATGCCTCCTTCTCCAGGTCTATTTCCTAGAGGGATCCCTTTTGCTCTCGTATGTTGTAATCTTCGTTCGATGTACCTGTGGCCTTGCAAGCAATGAAACAACAACACACATTTAGGTGTCCGAGATTGCCTCCTCGGATGAGGTTGTTAGTAATCAAAGAATGTAACGGAAATATGATAAAACTATGCCATGAAATCATGTAAATCTATGCTAATGATATAAGAAAACAAAATAAAAGATGCTATGTCTATCTAAGCTAAGCCTACGGGCCACTATCCAAGACAACGACCGCTAAAGTAAACCTTACCCTCTTTGCCCCAAAGCTATGGGTCAAAGACTATGATCTGATGTTGAAGAAAGTAGGTATTATGCTCTTTGATTCATCAAAGCTCCATCGCACACGTGATCTCAAAGAGAACTCTCCAAGTCTTGAAAGCTCTCCTCAAGAAGATGTCTCTCTCCTTGATGTGATAAAATATTCATATCTCTTGGTGCTCTTAGGCTTGCACCTTTTATAGTGTGAAACCCTAGGTCTATGTCCAAGCCCTAGAAATGAATTTCTCATGCGTAGTGCAAGTTAGCATGAGAAGCTTTTGTCCATTGTCTATATTTGAAGGCCAGTTAACTAAAATCTAACTGCCCACTTGAGTCTTCTATGCGAACTGGTCATTAGCATGAGAAGCTTTTGTCCTTTGTTTATGCTTGGAGGTCAGTTAACTTAAGTCTAAATGCAAACTCAAACCTCCCATGTGAACTGGTCATGAAAAGGAATGCAAAGTCACTCCCGCTCACCTTTATTGCATGCAGACTACCACTTCCACCCGATATTGGGCCTATTTGTCGACAAACCACTTCTTATGGCTTAGCCATTATCATCTATAGTGGCTAAGATCTGGCCACTGTCATCTATAGTGGCTAAGGTCTGGCCACTCTAGGCTTGAGCGGCTAGGATCTGGTCACTCTTGGCTTGAGCGGCCAAGCTTGGATGGCTTGAAAAGGCCCCAAATGAGTGGTGAGAACCACTATTGATGCTTGGAAAGTCCAATATTATGTCTTATGATCTTATGAGTGTGTCTATGTAAGTAGCTCCCCTAAGCATGACATGATTTAGGTGTCTATAGATGCCCCTTTTTGTGATGCGCTATGTGGAAAACACAACGTTGAGCAAAAACATAGACTGATCTATTTGTAGGGTGTATGGTGATCAATGGTCTGATCAACGTCGGATGGCCCAATCATGCAAGATGGTGTGCATCCCTTGAATCATTGCCTCAATATTCGGAGGACTTAGCTCAATGGCTTTTGCATGTTAAATTGCACTCATTCCTCAAACTCAATCGGGTAGCTTCAACTGCTACAACAATTCTGACCGGTAGGAGAGCTACAATTGAAGATGTCATGTCTACTTACATTCCTAGCAAACAAGGGAAATTTGTGATTGTTGTATGCAATGATTCATAGGATGAACATGATTTTGCTATGATCAAGTGATATTTTGTTGATTTTGATTATGATTAAGTTGAAGTTTTGAACTACCTCTTCACACAATGAATTGGTGAAGAAATGACAATGATTGAAGTGACAAGTCGCTTGACCAATATGACTAATCTGGTTCCTTTCTAGCATTTGCTGCTTTTAATGGGCAATCCCACATCCAAGTGTGATTCCAATTGCTTATGATAATCATCCATCCCTATCCCGAGGAGCGGTCCGGCTATCAATAGCCTTCTTAGGGAGTTAGGATGAGTGATTCTATTCATGCCTAGATTGTATCACTTTGACTTAATATTTTTGATGTCATAGGGGAATTAGAATGACCCCTTCGCACCCATGGAGCAGTCCGACCATCTTGATCTTCTTCGGGTTTGAAGGGTGACATATCGTAATTCCAAAATGAGTTGCTTTTGCCCCAAGTGGCCTTATGGTTGCCTACTCATCTCACCAAAATACATGGAGTGCAAATCGTTGCAATCATCGAGTGGATAGAGTAGGTAACTGGATACGAGGCCTGCTTGAGATTGTGATTTTATGTAATTTTTTTGTTATTTTGAACATTCTGATGATCCTAAACCATCAAAGTGTGATTATTTGTTGTTTTTGTTATTCCCTCATTGAAGGAACTACTTTACTTTGATCTGTGGGCCTGGCCATTGTCAGGTCCAGTGGCCTCTGATTTCCTGCCTATGGTCGCTGTCGCCTTGAGCGGCCAAGAAGCTTGGGCCATTGACGTCAGCAATGGCCAAGGCATAATTAAGGAAATATAAAATTTGCAATTCTAGGGTTTTGACCTATCATTTTCACTATTGAAGATTCCATTTTTAGAGCTCTAGTGCAGCGGTGATGGTTGTGACTTCGAAACTTGCTGGTGCTGAGGACATGGCTGCATGGGGTGAGACATCAGTTGTTGGAGGAGCCAGAGCTTCTCGGGTATTTCTCTCTTCAAAACCCTAGCTCTCTTTTCTTTGCCTAAGTAAAATTGAACTTCACTAAGAAATGAGCAAAATGAACATCACTAAACCTATTGGCAATGAACAAACTCCGTAATTAGGCTTAGGTTCCCTTTTGCTATGGTGGGTTAGTCCCCAATTTTGCTATTTGTCAGTGGCTTCAACCTAGGGTTTTTCAATTTTTTCCATTATTCACCTGCTACCGCCATTTTGGGCATTCTCAAACTTAGCTTAGTTTTGATGCTTGGGTAGGAACATTTGCCTTCCAATTTGTTTGCTTTCCCTCCCTTTGTTATTTTATTTAAGTTATTTTGTCAAATTTGTAATTTTTTTTATTTTTTGGCCAAGGGTTCATGGGTTTGCCATGCCGCCCCTTGGCCCTTGTCTGAGCGATCTCGAGCCTTGTCCTCGAGTGGCCAAGCTTGAATCCCAATGGTCAAAAATTTGACCATTGGGCCTTGGTCACTGCTACCTCCAGCGGCCAGGTTTTGGTCATTGTAGGCGACAACGGCTAAAGCTTAAGCCTTGTTTTTTGCATTTTGTGTATTGATTTTTATGATTTTTTTTTTTGAATTTTTCTTTGCTTGATTAGGTGCAATTTATTCTTCTTTTGCTTAGATTTAGAGTAACTCATACTCTTTTGCACCATTTTCATGTTTATTGTGAATTATGCCTTAGATGCACTGTAGTTATATTTTGTCTTTCTTCTGCTTTGTTTAGATCCTCACTACTCGGGCTCGGGACCCAAAGCTCCTGCTTGACTTGCTTCCTAGATTTGATGACACTGACTAGGAGTGGTTTAAGGCCCATGGGCTATAATACATTATCAGGTTGCCCCACATTATGGCCGACCAGGCTTATCTTACGGCCTTAGCCCATCGTTGGGACCCATGGACCAACACCTTCCACCTTCCACCCGATGAGATGACTATCATGCCGAAGGATGTTTACAAGATCTTTCGGATCCCATTCGATGGGGTGCCCATTGTTTCATCGGCCACTAATGATCAGGTGGTCATCTATGCTCGGGTGTTTGGAGCACGCTCTGCATAGGCCCTCCAGGAGACTGGGTCCAGGGGAGTATCTATCAAGACTTGGTATGATGCTCATGTTTTCACAGTGAGGCATGTTATGTTGCTGATGGTGATCAACAACGTTCTTATCCCAGATTACTCGAGTTTGAGGTTCCCTTGGAACCTCCTAGCGATGGTGCAAGACCTACTAGATAGCGAGGAGCCTATCATCTATGCATGGGGTAGATCGCTATTGGCTCAGTGCTATGATGAGTTGTACCACATCCATCGATGGGGATGCATCAACATTGCTTATAGTTTGCTCTTATAGGTTTGGGGATGGGAGCACATTAAGGTAGATCACCCTAAGGGGCTCCCAATGAGATTACATCTATTGAGGCTCGAACATAGTGCTATGCTGCTAGATGGGCTCGAGAGCATGAGGAGCGTAAGAGCCACACTTTTAGGGGAGCTATCCCACTACACTGATGCTTTCACCAGACTATTGGTCGGAGATGTCATGTGGTGGCCTTACTATGAGTGTCCTATTTGGGATGATCCAACTAGTTTTACTACTAGGACACGACATGAGTGATGGCTCATTGGCCATAAGATTGCCATCCAAGAGTATTTCTTCTACTCTCAAGTTCTTCATCAGTATAGATTGTAGTAGGATGTGCCCTTGGTACCATTCTTGTATAGGCGCCTCATAATAGAGAAGGACCTACCTCCATGATAGGTCACAGAGCTTGCAGATGAGGAGGATGCCCCAATCATAGACCCTACAGTGGTTGGGGGAGTTACAGAGGCCTACTCTCAGTGGTGGGGTGATCGGATGTGGCATGGCATCGATAGCCTAGGGTATGAGGATGATGGTAGGGGTGATGGCATAGATCCAGTAGGATGTAGGGTTCGAGCCAGGACCGAGGTATGGGGCCAGCCGATAGAGTAGGTGGTAGTAGAGGATCCTGATGTTCTTGAGGAGGAGGAGGAGTTAGAGCCCGAGGAGAGAGACTCTCCTCTGAGAGCATAGTTGCATGAGGTCGAGGCTGAGCTCCAGGCTACTAAGATCTAGGTACAATGGTGAGATGCTATGATTGAGCAGCTCACAACATAGATATAGGCTCTATAGGCTACTATTGGGGGTGGCGATGTCAGGATGTAGTTTGTTGTTCCTACTTCTACACCATAGGAGGTTCCAATAGTAGGCTCAGGGGTAGATGTGGGATGACTTTAGTCCTTGTTGGATGAGCATGAGGAGTGGATCCGAGGACTTATGGATCATGTTACCATCCTTCAGATGTAGCTCAAGAGGCATGGGCTTGTCCCTAAGGATCCAATAGGTGTAGGTGGTTCATAGGTCAGTGAGTGCTCTACCTCGGGGTAGTCTTCCACCCATCCTAGCCAGAGGACCCAGACTCGGATAGAGAGACCTATAGGCTCACATCACTCGACTCACGACACCACCACAGGGGGAGGTGGCACTAGAGGAGGTGGTGCAGGGGGCTCAGGCCCGATATTTGATTGATTCTCTACTTGGTTCTTGATCCATTTTTGAGGTCGACTGACCTACATGACTATAGCCCATGGGCATTTTTGTATATCCATTGGACTTGACACACATACTTTTATGATAGATTTACCTTTTATGACTCATTATGTGTATCATTTATTGCTTATGTTTTTGTTATTATTTTATTTTATGATATGATGTGATGATGATATTATGATGATTTGATGAATATGTTAGATGATAGATGATATTTGAAGATGCTTATATGGATGTGTAGATGCTTATATGATTTGATGATATGATGCGATGTATTTTGATGATGAATGATGAATTTATGATTTGGTATGCAAATGGATATTGCCTATATGTTTTATGATGTGGTTTATGGATGATTAATGACTTGTTTTTGTGGATGCAAATGTTATTGTTAAATGCATGTTTAATTTTTGCTTTAATTATATGCATCTAACTTATGTGATGGAATGGTATAAATGAACCTGTATGCTCTAATCACTTAAAACATACGGAATGCATATGACATTGACAATCTTAATGGGTGATACCACAGAAAGTAAAAAATAATCATGAATTTAAATAATCACTCTTATCATAAGAATTGATTAAGTATTCATATATGAGATGTAATGGTGTGTAATGTATTTTCTTAATAAGTTTCTGTAAATTAAAAGATATAAAGTAGTCAGTGGTCGTCTATATACTATTTCTAATATATATGTGGTATCTGTCCTACTATGTTGATACCCCCTAATTTATAGAATCTTATAAAGAAAATGATGGTGTGAATGATGTTATGATTTGTTGCTATGTAAAAATTTTGGGGCTTTTCGGAGATTCAAACACTCTAGTTCCCCTATCAACAGTTGTCTACTTACCACTTAGACTTTTGAAAAGTAAGGCTTTTACCATGGACCTAGTTTTTCATGATCTCTGTGTGTGCATGTGATTGTATATTTTGAGATAGAACTCAAGCATTTCCTTCGATGTCAGGGGATTCTTTCAGCCCATTGCTAAGATCAGGGATCCTCAAGTGTTCATCTCATCCTTATGTTGGACTTAGTTGGACTATACCACTAGGCAATATTTGGTTACCTAAGCTAGCTCATCCACATTCAAACATTGGTCTACACAAATGCATGAAGCAATTGTAATAGACATATCATCATGCATAAGGATTTCTCCTTCCAATTTTGTACAATGCTGAGAATTCCAGGGATTCAAGCTTTATTCCCTTCTTTTTGGCTTTGGATTTTTGCTCATATGTAGTGATGAAAATCACTATTTATTTTGATTTATTTTTTCTTTGAGCGGGGATTTTTTTGTAGTGATGATAATCACTGTTTATTTTTCTCATACGTAGTGATGAAAATCACTATTTATTTTATTGATTTTTTTAGCTTGATTTTTTTTTTTTGAATTTATGCTTTGTGTATCGGATTTTGCTTTGAAATATGGACTGTATGCTTGGCCTTTTGAATGTGTACTTTGCTTTGGGATTTTTGCTTATTTTGATTTAAGCAAGGGATTTTGATAGGGTAAAGCTTGTCCTTTTGCCAATTCTCAACACCTTTAAACCGGTTGCACAGGGGGATAAGCAAGGATAATCCTTTTCGCTTAAGGTAACCTAGACCGCTTTGCAGCTTTCATATTTTCCTTGTACCAACTAGGATTTTAGTGTTTCAATTAGTGATGGGATCTTGAATATCCAAGGCTTTATCACAGCTAGGCCTTACCTTCTACTAATCAAAGTTGTTTTCCTCAAAATTTGATAAGATTACTAGGTGTGGTTGACTAACCAAAAAACCTTAGTATATTATGTATAGCAACAAATAATGGTTGTGTTGAAAAACACAATTACACACATGTGGATGGAGGTATGGATATGAATGACTTGTGTGACAAACTGTGGTATCACTTTTAAGGCTCTCATGACATATACAATTGTAATGTATGTGAAAATGCAATGCAATGATGTGGATGCAAAATGTGAAGTGCAATTGTTTTTGTATTTTTGATTTTATGTTGTTTTTGTATTTTTTGATTAATTTGACCAAAGGGCTTATTATGCCTTTGGGGCTTTTGTTATTGATTTTGACCAAGCGATTTGAATTACCCTTGGAGCCTTTTTGATTTGATGGGATTTGACCAAGCGGTATGAATTACCCTTGGAGCCTTTTAATTGATTTTTGACCAAGCGGTATGAATTACCCTTGGAGCCTTTGAATTGATTTTTGACCAAGCGGTATGAATTACCCTTGGAGCCTTTTGAATTGATTTTGACCAAGCGGTATGAATTACCCTTGGAGCCTTTTGAATTGATTTTGACCAAGCGGTATGAATTACCCTTGGAGCTTTTGATTTGATTTTGACCAAGCGATATGAATTACCCTTGGAGCCTTTGATTTGAATTTTTGAATTTTATGTTTTTATGATTTGTTTGTATTTTTGACATATTTGAATGTTTTTGAATTTTATGAAATATTTGAATGTTTTTGATTTTATGACATATTTGAATGTTTTTGTGTTTTATGACATATTTGAATGTTTTTGTGTTTTATGTGTAAAATACCTTTAAATGAATGATATTGAGAGGTTCAGGCTCTTCAACACCATCTAATGATATAAGGTGATATGCTCCAGGCCCAACTCTCTGTGAAATCATATATGGACCTATCCAGTTTACCATGAACTTATCTCGTAGATGCGTGACAGATTTGAATTCTATTGGTTTTCTTTGAGCACTAGATCTCCAACCTTGAATTCCCTTAGGTGGAATTTACTATTGTAAGCTCACACAAGGTGATCTTGGTAAACATGGAGATGCTCTAAAGCATTGACTCGACGTTCATCAAGAAGCATCAATTGATCAAGGTGGCCTTGTCGCAACTTCATCATCTATGAAGTCCTTTAATGCTATGCGTAGAGTCAAGATTTCCAACTCTAGAGGCATGATGGCTTTAGTGCCATATACTAGTGAAAATGGTGTTGCCCTAGTGGGCATTCGTATACTAGTCCTGTATGCCCATAGTGCAAGAGGCAATTGCATGTGCCAATCCTTGTGATTTTCTTGCACTGTCTTCCTCAAAATGGAGACTATTATTTTGTTTGAGGCTTCTGCTTGCCCGTTTGCTTGTGGATAATAAGGCATTGAAAAACTATGCTGAATATGGTATTTTTTCATTAAAGCACGCACATTTTTGTTCTTGAAAGATGGCCCATTATCCGATATTATCTTAGAAGGGACCCCAAAATGACTTATGATATTGTGGAGTATAAACTCCGCAATCCTTGGTCCAATTGTTGATGTTAAGGGGATCACTTCTACCCATTTAGTGAAGTATTATATGGCTATTATGATGAATGTATGTCAGCCTGAGGATGGGGGTGAGATCTTCCCAATCAAGTCTAGTCCCCATTATGAGAATGGCCATGCTGCCTGGATGGGCTGCAAAGCTTGCGATGGTAAGTGCGTTAGATTTGCATGATGTTGGCACTTACTACATTTCTTGACATACTCATAGTAGTCCTTTTCCATTATGGGCCAATAGTAACCCATTCTCAAGATGCGCTTAACGATGGCCATGCCACTGAAATGGCCTCCACATGTTCCATCGTGAGCTTGCAAAATTGCCCAAGATGCTTCCTAGGGCTCAAGACAACGGAGTAATACTCCATCATATCCTCATCTATAGAGGATTTCTCCTAGAAAAATGTATCTTGTTGCTCTCTGTTTGAATGTTCACCTTTCAGTATGCGACAAACCTTGAGGTATTATTCCAAGCTTCAGGAAGTCCCACAGTTGGGAAAGCCAATCCTGATAGGCCACAACTTCTATAGAATAGACAACTTGCTCTTCCTACATTTTTGAGGTAGTGAACATGGATTGAGGAACAACTCTATGGTATATGGTTGCACCACACTCTATAGGTCCTTGGGAGATCAAAGACCCCCAAGGTGTTATTTGCAAGAAATCTCTGGCTATGAAGGACCAATCCTGATTTGGTTCGATGTTGATCATGTTGATTGATTCTTGATTGTCAAAAGCCTCATGATGTATTGCTGAGTGCGAAAGCACTTTTACATGAATGGTTGTAAAATCAGCAGATAGATTCTGAGGGATTAAGGATCCCAAAGAGGCCATGGTGTCTACAAATCTATTCGACATACGAGGGATTGCCTCGATGTCGTACCATTCTAGCCGGGCTAAGTAATTGTCAACAAGTTCCTTGTAAGTCTTCAGGAGTGGGCACCTACATTGGAAGAGTCCTTTGACCTAGTTTACTATGAGCAAGGAGTCACCAAAGATATTCAATATTTTAATTCCCATTTCTATGACTGTTTGGAGTCCCAGGATCAATGCTTCATATTCTGTATTGTTGTTTGTGCATGGGAAGTCTAGTTTGAATGATAAGGGCAATGGAGCACCCTATGGTGTGATAAAGACAATCCCTGCTCTACCTCCTTGTTCACACTTCGAACCATCGAAGAACAATGACATGTCTCTTTATTTCTTAGGTTCTTCGAGTTCTAGTGGATCTGATAATGCAAAGACCGCATCATCAGACAATTCTATGGTGAGAGGCTTGTTATCCTGAAGAGGCACCTCTACTAATTGATCTGCTATGACTTGTCCCTTGATGGACTTTTGGCTTATGAACTCTAGATCAAATTCTATCAATAGCATGATCCACTTTGTGGTACATGTATTGTGATATGTCTTGCTCATCATGTACTACAAAGGATTTTGTTTTGATATGACGTAGGTCATATGGCTCAACATGTAGTGTCACAACTTTCGAGTTGCAAAGACCACTACTAAACACAAATTTTTGACATACGCATATCCTAGCTCATAGCTCACCAAGGTGCGACTAATGTAATATATGGCTTGCTCTTTATCTTGTGCATTATTTTGGGCTAACATGGTGCCCAATGCAAAATTAGTAGCCGATATATATAGTAAAAATGGTATGTCTGGCCTTGGTGGAGCCAATACTAGTGGTGTTGCTAGATAAGTTTTGATCTCTACAAAGGCTTGATGGCATTCTTCATCCCAATGAAAGGGGACTTCCTTGCATAGCAACCTATTCATAGGTCTGCATTTGTCTGATAATTGCATGATGAATATTTTGATGGATGCTATCTTGCCTTGTAGGCTCCTCAACTCCCTAATGTTGGTAGGGGCGGCCATTTCTAGTATAGCCTTTACCTTTGTAGGATCTACTTTGATGCCTCTCTTGGATACGATGAATCCCAAAAGCTTTCCAGAAGTTATGCCAAATACACACTTCTTAGGATTCAATCGGACATTGTGTTCTATGAGGTGATCGAAGACTTGTCTAAGGACTTCGACATGCTCTTGCCGCAATAGGGACTTGGCTAGTAAGTCATCCATGTAATCTTCCAAGATCTTATGCATATAGTCATGGAATATGTATGTCATGGCCCACTGATATGTGGCACCAACATTTTTGAGACCGAATGGCATCACTTTGTAACAGAATGTTCCCCATGGAGTAATGAAAGTAGTTTTATGTTGATCTTCGAGCTTAATCCAGATTTGGTTGTATCCAGAAAAACCATCCATTAAGGAGAGCATTTCATGACCTACGGTTGCATCTACAAGAGCATCTATGTTTGGCAATGGGAATGAATCCTTTGGTGTTGCCCTATTTAAATCTCTAAAATCCATGTAGATACGGACTCTTCCATCAGGTTTCCCTATGGGTACCATGTTTGACACCCACTCAGGGTAGTCGATAGGAACTATGAATACTGCATCCAATAGTTTTTGCAATTCATTCTTTACCATCAAAGCGATGGTTGGATGCATTTTCCTTAATTTTTGCTTGACTGGCTTCTTCATGGGATCCAATGAAAGGTTGTGAATGACTAACTTTGGATCTATCCCTGGCATGTCTTTGTAAGTCCAAGAAAAAATATTTGGCCTCTCCTTGAGGAGAGGAATCAAGATGGCTTGTTCCTCTGGAGATAGACTTTCTCCGAACTTGACTTTCCTTGGTTGGGTAGGATCATCACTGATGTCCACCTCGAAAGTTGCTTCTATAGCCATATGTGACCCATCCTCTAGCTGATGAGGCATGGGTATCAAATGAATGTCATCGATGGGATTCATAGGACCTAGTGACTCAGGTTCCAAACCAACATGGAAGACGTCATACGCACAACCTGATGCAAAATGGAATGGCTGTAACATCTCTTCATTGGGGAAGAGGTCTTCTAGCTCTATGGGTGAACTAGCATGATCCCAATCAATAGCCTCTACATCAAGATGCAATGATTTGGTAGGATCTACTAGATTATGAAGTGGAGTGGTCAAATCAATGGAGATCATGTTGATGGATGGGATGAAATCTCTAGGACCACATGGGTGCAATCTTGTCTCAGGGGTTTCCCTTCCATACTCATGATGAGGTTCTAGAGGAATGGGAATTTTTGGATCTGGCCCATGAGTAGGGTGGACAATAGGATCATTGGGCTCTAACTACTCTCTGAATGTAGGTGGAGGGGGTTGACCATCCGATGAATGGTAGCTAGGTCAATAGGTCTCCCCAAAAATTGGAGATGAGGGTCTATGGCATGAAGTGCCACCTCTCTCTCTACTAGCTCATTGACTTGCCGCAAGTGGTGAGGTCCAAGATAAGCCATCTCGATCTCATCCTCAAAGTCATCATCACTTATCCAAAAACTATTAGCATTGGTATGCAGCCCTAAGACAAGGGGGTCATGTCTTGGCCCCAAGTAGGCCATCTCTATTTCATCTTCATATTCTTCATCACTTATGAAGAATCCATTTGCATTTGTCTCTTGCCCCAAAGTCAGGGGTTGATGGCTTAGGCCTAAGTAAGCTCTTTCTATTGAGTCTTCTGATTCATAGTCACTTTCATCTGATGTATATCCAATCTCATCATGGATGGACCATGTGAACCTTTGTAAATAGTGAGGCCCTTGATAGGCTAAGCCAAGTTGTGCCTCATCATCACTTGCTTCATATCCATTCTCCTCATCCCATGAGTTGTACCCTATTGGGGTGGAATCAATTGAGGTGTTTGGATGATAAGTTTTTGGAGGTGGTATGTTTACCATGGCCACTTGTCTATTGCTCAAATTTGCTATTCTTAGGGGTGATAAGGAATGAAATCAATGTCTTCTCCCAACCCTATGCTTAATATTTCCAATGCTACTACAAGAGAGTCATCTCGACCTCCGCTATAATAGCCTAAGCCAAATATATTAGAAGGAAGCTGATATAGTGGCTCGTAAGGCCTCCTATGCCCCTGCTCATATACGCCAAGGCCATAGCCATGCCAATGGCAATGCTCAAAGTAGCTTAGAGAAAACTCAAGATTAGAGAGGTAATGAACATTGACTATGAATAATTCATCACCATCCTCTTCTATATCTGAAGACTTATGAGCACAGTCCAGGCGACATAGACAAAATTGGTTTGGTTGGGAGGGATTCCAAGTGGAACCATTATTCCTACTAGTGGCCTCAAGTCTTTAGGCCTCCCTATGTCTTATGTAGACTCAATGATAGGTGTAAAGGTAATGTTCTACACAAGGTACTCCCCTATGCCTATGCTTGCCAAGTGTATTGATGCATGTGATGTGGATGACCCCACGGATGATACTGGTGAAGCAGGGTGATAATCACTATCTTCATCTTGATCTTGAGGATCTTCCTCTTCCATAGGACTTGGCATTTCAGCAATGGCTATAGTTGGCACTTCTTTGGGCCTTTCTTCCTTAACTAAGGGTGCCTTTAGCTTCTGATTATCTTTTGGTTTTGACGTTGATGGTACTTTAGAAGCATTGATTATCTTGAGTGCACTAGGAGGTGTTGATGTGCATGGGTCTTTTCTTACCCCTTTGTCTTTGTTATCCACTTGTGTGGTTGGGGATGAAGGTGCCACGTATAGGTGAGTAGAAGGGATCATGAATTCTCCTAGAATGTCCACCTGATTAACGTATTTAAAAGGCTCTTCATCGGCCAGAACCACATAGACTTTGTTTTCGTGCACATACTTGACACACTGGTGCAAGATCAAAGGCACACACTTCATGGCCCTTATCCAAGGGTGCCCTAAGAGGATGTTATATTGCATAGCTCCTTCCAAGACATGACACATCATGGGGATGGTCTTGTGCCCCACCTTGATGGGTAGGACTATCATTCCCATAATATTGCATAAAGCATCATTAAAAGCTCTCAATGTGTAAGCTCCTAGAATGATATTGGTCTTGGGTATCTTGAGGTGCTCTATTGCAGTTGTTGTGATGATGTTTATCGATGAACCTATATCGACCAAAACCCTCTTGAAAGGTAAGTCATTGATGGCCACTACAATGTTTAGCGGAGGGTCTGGTAAGGCAGCAGAAACTATCTTAATCTCATGATCATAGAATCGGATTACAGGTTCTTGGCATTCTTGCACTTGTCCCACAAAGTGAGTGAATGCATTCGCATCTTGTGGTTGAAGCTCAATTGTTCTTAAAATCTCCATTAGAGTCTCCCTATGCTTTGGGGACTATTGTATGAGCTCATAGATGGATAACTTAGCTGGAGTCATCTATAGGTTTTGCTCCAATCTACTCCAAATAGTTACCATAGGTCTCATTGGTGGACTTGGAAGGTTGTCTTGCCTTTGCCTAGGAGTGGTTGGGATGTTCATGGGAGCTGCAGGTGGTTGTGGTTGACCATACCGCCTAGTCCTTGTTGCTATGTTAACGATCTCAACCATCCCAATGCATCCATGGGTAGGTATGTCAGCTCGAACTTGATTGACTTGGGCCCCTTGCTCTCGAGGGGCCTCATGATTGGGCAATGGGTTTCTGTATATGCCCATGTCTCTATTATCGAGAGCTAGTGGGTTGTCAACTTTGAGTTCTCCCACCTCAATCATGTTTTGCACTTGATGCTTAAACCCGATGCAAGCCTCAATGTCATGCCTTGGTATCCTATGATAAGGATAAAATTGATCTTCCCTATATCCTTTTGGCTTAGGATGGTTGGGATCTATAAGAGGTATATCAAGAAATCTGATCCTCCTAGCCTCGCTCAATTGATTAAATATTGATTGCATTGATTCTATCAGAGGCATGAAATAATGAGGTGGCTTGCATTCTCGGTTTCTTCCTTGATTGTTCTTTTGGTCGTAGTTGGATGGCGGGGGATGTGCTTGATAGTTCTATGGTTGTTGTGCACCCCCATCCTTGGGTGTAGCCAATACGACTTGATTGACTGGAGTAGGGTTCCCCTGCTTCTACTTGTACTTGTCATTCTTACCATTCTTGTTCCACTCCTTTTTGTTTTGGAGCTTAATGGTTCCCTCATCTACTTTTATCTCTTCGATGAGCTTGGCCTGTGCCAAAGCTTCCTCAAATGAAGGATACTATTGGAGTTGTAGCAAGAGGGAGATATGTTTAGAACAAATTTTGGTAAACATGCGAATGATCTCTTCTATGGGAATGGAGAATGATAATTTTGCCATGATTTTTCTCCATCTATTCCCATAATCCATTACTGGCTCATCATCATACTTATTTCAAGTTAGCCAAGTCTGAAAGGTTCACCTTCTTCTTAGCACCAAAGGAGAAATGCTTCAAGAATGTATTTACTAGTTGTTCAAAGTTGGTTATGCTATGCTTAGGTAGTTGGTTGAACCATTGAGTGGCAACACCTAAAAATGTCATTATGAATGTTCTTAGCATGAGAGCGTCATTGTCTTCAAGATGAAAATAGGCATTGATAAAATTGGTGACATGCTCTTGTGCATCCTCTTCACCTTTAAACTTTTCTAACCTAGGCATCTCAAAGTGCTTAGGATATGGAGGGCTAGGGATTGATGGGCACAATGGTTGATTGTGTATCTTGCTCAATGTTGGTGAGTTCCCAGACTGCCTCTTGTTTCTCAAAGGTTTTCATCTTTTTAGCAAGCTCTTGAAATGCCTTTGATGCATGGATTTCCTCCTCTTGTAAGCCTATTCACATTGGCAATGGAGGTAACTCTCTATCCATTTGATTTGTTCCATTTTCCTCCCTCCTACGAGGGGACTCAAGATTGTGATCTTGGTTTGTTATGTTTGCCCTCCCCCCATTAGTTGGATTTTGTTCATGATTTGGTGGGGGGTTTCATTGTGGGCTATCTTGTCTAGTGCGCCTTTCCTTAGGTGAGTCAGCGTGTCTTGTTCTTTGGTGGTCACCACCATTTATCTATAAATTGTTAAGAGCTAGCCGCTCAGCTTGCTCTCTTAAATGCTGCTCATGTTGGTGCAAGAGTCTTTCTCTTTGTTTCTCTTGTTCGAGAGCTTCCACTAGCTCTCGCTCTTTACGTAATGCATTTTCTAACCACCTCATTCGGTCAGTTTGTGCTATCATAGAAGACTCATGTTTATCTGACTCTGTTCTTGTTGTCTTGACTCGCAGATTCCTCGAGGGGGTTTCTATTGTATCTGTACTCTTGCTAGTTAATGTGACTTGTTCAGTGTACTATTGAATATCCCTATGATCAGACTCCATGCATCTTCTATGGGGTCACTCTGAGGTACCCCTAGACTAGGAGGTATGTTTAGAAGTCACAGTTCATGAGCTTCCAGATGTAGAGTTCTCAGTAGCTACAGTTCTTTGGGTTGGTTGAGTAGGAAATCGATCCAACCTATCTAGCTATCTTGTTTTCCATGGCTGGTCCCATGGGGTGCCATTTACTCCTATGAGGTCATAGTCTATGGGAATATTTCCTTTTGTGTGAAGGGTTTCTTCTATATGATTCCCATGACTAGATGTAGCTCTAGTTTCCTGCCCTTCAGTGGGCAGACCTGTTTCATATGTTTCTTGTGAGTCTTGAGGTGTTGCAATTCTTGTTTGCCTTCTTGATGAAGAGGGCTTGGTGGTAACATGCTTCCTCCATGTGGATGGAGATGTGGCAGTCTCATCATCCCTATGTGAAGAATGGGTTTTAGAACCTTCTTTATGTCCATGTGAGGAGGAAGCCCTTGAAGCTTCCTCATGTCTTTGAGATGTTTCTATGTGTTTAGAGGAGGCCCTTGAGGTCTCCTCATGTCTCCTTGATGAGGATGGCTATGAAGCCTCTTTTTGTTTATGTGACTTTGTTCCATGATGTGGTTCCTTACTTGGGGTTTCTCGAGGAGATCCCCCAAGAGTTGAGTTATCACCCCTTAGGCTCATGGAGCTACGTCTCACGGTCTTACGGGTAGGTCATTCAACATTACTATGACTCTACCTATGGGTATGAATTGCTTCTGTCTCTCCCTCGACATCAGACCGAGGGTGTTTACTTCTTGTTTTGACCATGTTGTTTTATGACTTGATCCTTTGAGTTTGCAATTTAGGAATGACCACACAATTCCAAACAAATGTTTATCTTGATTACCGATTTGAGTGTGCCCTAAACTGTTTGATGTGTTTTGATGTGTTGTTCTCTTGATTTCTTTGCTCTTGTTCTTGGATTAAGAATGAGAAGACTCATCCATAGTGACAATCAAGTACACTCATGCCAAACATGATTTTCTCAAAAGAAGCTAGGGTACACCATTGAAGACCCAATGGGGGTTCGCCTAGCTCTTCCACTCTGAACCAATGATTGTTCCAATAGTGGGAGACAGTTTGAACACAAGTAACTTAGTGTCACTATAAGTAAGTTTCCCAATCTATTTCTAGGAAGCTCTAGGGGGTAAACCAGTGGAAGGAGATGAATTCCAACGTCACTAGACTAAATTGAAGGTTGGTGATGAAATCCAACTCTCCAATGTTTAAATGAGATGTGCATGTGTGGTGTTCATTTTAAGCTTGCATAACATAAAGTGCATCATATAGCAGCAATGAGTCTTTCCTATATGCCTAAATGCAAAAATACATTTCAATATTCAGAAATATGCATGAACTACTATGATTTGTATGAGCGCACTTTATCTCGTGCAACTATGGCCTCTAGTAGGGCCTCAAAGCAAGCAAACAACATACAATGTCTAGCACATTGGATTCTAGGGTGAAATTTTTAGGCATAAGCCATTGTTCCTAGCAATGCCTAGTGGAAAATTTAAAAGAAGATCTAAGATATGTGAAATGCTTAATTCTTTCTTCTTTATTATTTCAATTTCCAAACATAAATGTGCTTTAAGTTCTCTATTTTAAACACACAGAAGCAGACAGAAAGCTATAAAATATCAGAGAAGCTATACCAACCTTTGATCCAACTCAGAGAGTCTATGTTTTGACCTCTATTGCACTCCAGTTCTAGCCATTGTTGACCAGAGTGGCTGGTTCTTGGCCGTTGTAGCTTAGAGCGCTAGTTTCTAGCCACTATAGCTCAGACTAGTTTCTGGCCATTGTAGCTCAGAGGCTAGACCTGCACATAAAATTAAGTTAGTATTCTAATAAAAAATGAAAAATTAGTGGTCGTCCCACCATGATCGCCATCTGTAGTGACCCCGAGAATGCATGCACCAGTCCCTTTTCTAAAAACCCTACTTGCAATGCTTATTTAAAATACCAAAGATGAAATGGAAAGACAAGAGGAAAAAGCATATAACATGAAATAACAAAATATGGATCTCTTTATTGATATTGAAGCTCGGTTACATGTCGGTCCCTCTTAGGGATACCCATTTTGATACTATAAATTACAAGTGGGCAAGGAGTGCCCCTTCTGCAAAGAGGTGGTGCGCTTATAAAAGCTTCCCAATTCCACACACGAAAATGTATGAGGGCTTACAGATGCCTCCTTCTCCAGGTCTATTTCCTAGAGGGATCCCTTTTGCTCTCATATGTTGTAATCTTCGTTCGATGTACCTATGGCCCTACAAGCAATGAAACAACAACACACTTTTAGGTGTCCGAGATTGCCTCCTCGGATGAGGTTGTTAGTAATCAAAGAATGTAATAGAAATATGATAAAACAATGCCATGAAATCATGTAAATCTATGCTAATGATATAAGAAAATAGAATAAAAGATGCTATGTCTATCTAAGCTAAGCTTGTGGGCCACTATCCAAGACAACGACCGCTAAAGTAAACCTTACCCTCTTTGCCCCAAAGCTATGGGTCAAAGACTATGATCTGATGTTGAAGAAAGTAGGTATTATGCTCTTTGATTCATCAAAGCTCCACCACACACGTGATCTCAAAGAGAACTCTCCAAGTCTTGAAAGCTCTCCTCAAGAAGATGTCTCTCTCCCTGATGTGATAAAAGATTTCTCATATCTTGGTGCTCTTAGGCTTGCACCTTTTATAGTGTGAAACCCTAGGTCTATGTCCAAGCCCTAGAAATGAATTTCTCATGCGTAGTGCAAGTTAGCATGAGAAGATTTTGTCCATTATCTATATTTGAAGGCCAGTTAACTGAAATCTAACTGCCCACTTGAGTCTTCTATGTGAACTGGTCATTAGCATGAGAAGATTTTGTCCTTTGTTTATGCTTGGAGGTCAGTTAACTTAAGTCTAAATGCAAACTCAAATCTCCTATGTGAACTGGTCATGAAAAGGAATGCAAAGTCACTCCCGCTCACCTTTATTGCATGCATACTGCCACTTCCACCCGAGATTGGGCCTGTTTGTCGGCAAACCACTTCTTATGGCTTAGCCGCTGTCATCTATAGTGGCTAAGATCTGGCCGCTGTCATCTGCAGTGGCTAAGGTCTGGCCGCTCTAGGCTTGAGCGGCTAGGATCTGGTCACTCTTGGCTTGAGCGGCCAAGCTTGGATGGCTTGAAAAGGCCCCAAATGAGTGGTGAGAACCACTGTTGATGCTTGGAAAGTCCAATATTATGTCTTATGATCTTATGAGTGTGTCTATGTAAGTAGCTCCCCTAAGCATGACATGATTTAGGTGTCTACAAAAATGACTATATTTTTTTGGATTATTTTTTTGATAAAGGCAAAACATAAATAAAAACACACAGGAAAATTATACCTAACAGGCAGAATGACTAGAAAAAATCATCTCATTTGCAACAGAACTTGACCTTAGAAAGTGCTTTGATACCACTTGTTAGGAACCTAATATTAAAATAAAGCACACTCATACAAAATACTAAAAAATAACTCACATACATCAAATAACACAAAATCACTATGCATAAATCAATTACAGAAATGAAACAATCTCATAGTAATACTGAATCGTGGGCCTCTTCGAGGGGGAAACCTCATTAAATATTGCATTAGCTTGCAAAAGGATAATCTCGTACATGGATTCATATCTTTTTAAATGAAAAATACATGCAACCCTACCTAAATTCTCATGAGGTGGCTTATATGCAAAATGCCACTCGAGGTAGAATATCCCACCAAATGGCGGTTACAGTCTTGATAAAAATGGTTACATGAAATGGTACCACTTGGCAAGGTATCTTACTACATCGGTTACAATATTGATAAAAATGGTTACATGATATGGTACCACTTGGCGAGGTACCTTTATTACCACCTACATTACTAAGTATTACATAATAACATTAAAATAGGATCCCCATGTTGGAAGTGGGTTATTAGTGACGATTCTCCAAATATGGATAACAAGGTAGCCAAAAAGAGATGTCCACTATTTTTAGGTAAGGGTAAGGAAGACCCCACAAGGTATATTGGAACTTGCATAACCATTTGGAGAGAAAATGGTGTGGATAGACCAGATGATTGGGTAACTTTATTTCCTACTACCTTAAGAGGATTGGCAATTGATTGGTATTTTAAGAGAGAAAATATCGTAGATTTTAAGACTTGGAACCAAATAAAGGAGAATTTCATTGAAGAATTTTGATATTTGAAGGATGATAGAGACATCGTTATGAAACTTTGCACGACAAATAAAAAATTGTATGAATATGTAAAATCCTGTAACTGCAGACTAAAGCAATTAGTCAATAAAATGCAAATGCAATTGGAAGATGTTCTAGTAAAGTGATAGTTTGTAGAGGGATTGCTTCCACATTATAAGAAAAAGATGAATGCAATACCATTAGAAACATATGAAGAAGTAGTAAAGCATGCAAATAATTTTGAGAGAAAATCAAAACATATGTATATAGGAATGTTGTCTCACCCCAAGTCTAATGATTTGGAAAATGGAGAAGATGATACTATCCAAAGGATAGTAGCATCATTTCATCAGGAATTTGATAAGATTATAAAATAACAAAATACTAAACCTAATAGGAATGACATTTGGTGCATAGAATTCAATATGGAAGGTCATACAAATGTGAAGTGTCCAAGGAATGACTATTACCACATATGCAATGTGATGGAACATAAGGTAATGCTATGTCTGTATAATGCAAGAGTATGTCCACAGGTATTATCAATCCAAGATCAGGAAGAGAAATCGAAGGCCTAAGGAAGTGGGTAACAAGCAACAAGTCATGGTTATAGAAATAGTAGATGAGTTGTAAGAATGAACCAAGGTAATCAGTAAGGAGATCAAAGCCATTTGTAGTATGACTTGAAAGGGAGGTCGATCATATAATGTTGTAATTGCCAATAATGGGGGCATTTTGCAAAAAAATTGTTCTTTACCTTAGAGGTAGGAAACACTGCAAGCAAGCACTACACATATGTGTAGATGGTGTGGTTTGAGTAACCACAAATAAGTGAATTAACCAAAGTAGGTGATTTTAAGTAATCCACATAATTTTAGTTATCTAGACATTGAGGTTCCTCAAGTTAATGAGGAAACCCAAGAAGTTTTAGCCATGATGAGAAATCAGGCTAATAAGGATAAGTATCCAGAGCCAGAAAAAGAAAAGTAGTGCTGACAAGTAGCAAAGAAAATAATGTAAGAAGTTGAGAAGACTAAATTAGTTGAGTCAACAACCGATAAAGAATAAAAAAAACCATCATACTAGGAGATAGTTGTGCAAAATTTGGTAGCATAGGTTTTGGATACCATAGTAGAGATTAAAGTATCAAACATGTTGGAAGCTATTCTAGCATTGCAAAAAGCAATGGTGGAATAAATACAACCACATAAGGTGATGGAAGTGCAGATCCAAGTGATTCAAGAGGAGTGAAAGGATCAGTTCATGGATCCAACTATATTAATGATTTATATGGTAAATAAACCCGTATTACTTCATATGGATATCCTAGGACACAAATTAACATAAGTAATTATGGATAGAGGATCTAGTGTCAATGTGATACCTGAAAGAACATGGCTAGAACTAGGCATTCTATATCTATGGGCACCAAGCTTCTAATTATATGGTGCTAACTAGAATGGTATCAAGACAGAGGGAGTCTTGATAGCACAACAAGTGGTGATAGCTGACCAAGAGTTTATATTGGATTTTATTGTGATTAAAATGCAAAAGCCTACATACAATGCCATCTTGGGGAGAGGATGGCTACGAGTAGCCAAAGTTAATCATAACTAAATAAAGAATCAGATCACTTTTAAGAAGGGATAGAATAAATATATGATTAATCTATCTAATCAAAAAGTTGGTGAGGATGTAGCTACAATAGATGAATCAAAACATTCTTTAGGATATGAAGGGTATAAACCTGATGGAGAAGGAATGTTGTACCTAAATGAGTATAGCGAAGATGAAGCCATATATGATAGTGGTTTTCTTCATTGGAAAATAGAGGAGTACAAAATTTTTCAGCCCAATTGCCTCTATATTGAGTCACAGGAGATCAAAGAAAAACAAGATAAACCAAAAGTTAGCCAGGAACCTAAGAAGGAAGTAGAAGAGAAATGGACATTTATGAAAAGTTTTGCAAAGTATATAGTAGGATATGTGGAGATTGATACAAGTCCAACACACCCAAATAATGTAGAGAAATCAACAAGTGAACTAGAAAATATCAAATATGAAGGACCTCGGATAGTGGACATCAATCTAGGAACGGAGGAGAAATCTAAGATGATTCATTGCAGTGATGATTGGAAATATGTATTGAAAGCGGTAGCTTTTAAGATATTCTTAGAATATAAGGATGTCTTTGCATGGACATATAAGGACCTGAAAGGAGTACCATCATAATTATGTCCATAAGATTACGCTAATGCATGGAGCTCAACCCGTAAGAAGGAGACCATATAGAATGAACCTAAAGTATGCTACATTAGTAAATACAGAGATAGAAAAGATGTTGGAAGCAGGGATAATATTCAGGGTGACAACTAGTGAATGGGTTCACCTATAGTGATCACCTTGAAGAAGGAAGTAGACAAGATCAAAATATGTGTGGATTTTAGGAGTCTAAACATAGTAATTATTAAGGATACCTTCCCTATTCCCTTCATATATTCTATCTTGGAAGAAGTCATAGGACACGAGATCTATTAATTCTTGGATGGGTTTTTGGGATACAATCAAATCAGTATAGCCAAGGAGGATAAGCTAAAGATAATATTTATTATGGATAATGGAATTTATGCATACAATCAAATGCCATTCGGGCTCTGTAATGCCCCAACTACATTTTAGTGTATCGTACTGTATATATTTGATTAGTTGGTAACAAGGAACTTTAAAGCATTTTTGGATGATTGGTCCATTTACGGGAAGATAAAGGAACACCTTCCTACCCTTAGTGAATATATGAGTAGGTGCATAAATGAACAAATATTATTAAATCTTAGGAAATGCTATTTGATGGTACCGTATGGTAAATTGTTGGGACACATTGTGTGCATTAAAGGATTGAAGATAGATCCTTATAATATATGTGTGATATTGCACATGGAAGAATAATTTGATGTGAGTTCACTTAAAACCTTCCTTGGATAGATGGGTTACTATCAAAGGTTTATCAATAATTATGCACATGTATCCTACCCATTATATTCCTTGATGAATAATAATGTTCCTTTTATATGGATAGAGGAGCACCAAGGAGCCTTCGAGGAGCTGAAGGCTAAGCTTGTGATTAGTCTGATTTTTGTGTTCCCAAACTGGGATAAGGAATTCCATGTCCATATTGATGCTTCAAATTTTACAATTGGATGTGCTTTAGCACAAGAAGGGCAATTTAGGCTATACTAGCTTATTTTCTTTGCTAGTCATATTTTGTCAATGCTAGAGAGAAATTATAGTACAATAGAAAGAGAAAATTTGTGAATGGTATATGCAGTCCAAAATTTTAGGCATTACCTATTGGAAAATACCTTTGCCTTCAATGTTGATCATCAAGCTCTGTTATACTTGATAAATAAGCCAATTATACAAGGACGAGTTAGTTGGTGGCTTGTCACCCTACATGAATTTGTATTTTGAGTAGTAGTAAGACCTGGTAAGAAGCATATCATTGCAGACTAGTTGTTTTAGATACGATCAAGGGAGCCAGTAGAAACATGAGTTTTGAATGAATTACTAGATGCACAATTATTCACCATCAATGTTGTTCCATCATGGTACAAGTTGATTGGCTAGTACCTATCCATAGGTGATTTACCATAAGAAATGACAACCAAGAAAAATAAGGTGATCATGAAGTTAGCACCCTTCCAGTTGATAGTAGGATTGTTATATAATATGGGAAGCGAAGGTATCCTATAAATATGTGTGATGGAAGAAGAAGTCAAAGCAGCATTAAAATAATCTCATGAAGACTTAGCAGGAGGGCACATGGGACCAGATGTGATGGCTATAAAAATACTACTAGATGGACTATGGTGGCCCACATTGTATAATGATGCAAAATAATATGTGAAAGCATGCAATACATGCCAAAGGGTAGGAAAGCTATTAAAGAGGGACTTTATGCCTTTGCATCCATTACAACCATAAGATTTATTTTAATAGTTGGGATTGAACTTCGTAGAACAATTGAAAACATGTCAGAGAAGAAAGTGTAGATACATCATAGTAGCGACATAATACCTGATAAAATGGGTTGAAGCAAGAGCATTACCTAATAACTTAGCTAAAAGTACAATACGAACAAGTAATCATAAGATTTGGTATTCCATTATAGATAACAAGTGATCGAGGGGGAAAATTTTCTAATAAAATTATCAAAAAATTGATAATAGAGTTCAAGATTTTACACTCATTGCCTAGTCTGTATTATACCAGAGCGAACGGGTAGGCGGAAGAAACAAATAAAGTCTTGGTATCTACTCTATATAAAACCTATGGAATAGAGGGAGCAGATTGGGAGGAAAGGCTACCATCTATTTTATGGGTATATAGAACAACTTTTAAACCTACAATAGAGCATACACCTTTCCAATTATGTATGGATAGGAAGCAGTGGTTCCAGTTGAATTCTTGATACCAAGTTGGAGAGTCACGACAGAGAATCACTTGGGCAATAAAGAAATTCTAGAAGAGTTACTGACATCACTAATCAAATTGGATGAAAGAAGAGTCATGTCATAATGGGTGATTGAGTCTCCACCGTGTCATGATTTCATGACATCGCAAAATTACGACGTCGTAATTTTGTGACACTTTCATGCCTTGCTTCTTTTGGTGCAGAAAAAGGACAAAAACTCAAAGTGCCCAGAATTTGATGAAACTTTGCAAGGATCTAAATAAGGCCAAAGGGTACTCGAATCTGCCAACGGAACTTTAGAATTCATCAGGGATTAAGAGAAAATGCATTAACATGAATGAATACATTTACATGCAAACTTTCAAAAGTTTTTATATTGAAAACAATGCCATATGCAAGCCTACTTAGATATTCTGGTATATGCAAAACTTGAAGAAGAAGGAGGCAAGCAAAATTTGGAATAAAAACCTGGAAAACATCAAGAGGGTCCCTACTGTAAAATGAAAGCTAAATATTTTCAAAGGATGGAAATTTATTTTTTCAGGTGAGGGTGTGTTGCTTCTCAACAAATGGCGATATCTACGGGTAAAATAGTAGCACTATTTTAGAATCCAGGACTCTAGTTTCAAAACAAAATAGACCATGTAACATGCCTTGCCACAAATATTCTTCAAAATAATTTAACTACTACCTGATAGTTGTTAAAATTTCCTAAGGACATACTAGGTTGAATCACTTAAGGAAGATTTCTGATGTGCAATTATAAGCATATAAAACTTTCTTCAAGAATGACTAGGCCTTCGAATGTTGTACTCTGGATTGATCAGATTTTCTAGAAAGGGAAAACCGAGTTGTGAAAGGGGAAACCGAGTAGGGCTCTGTTTACTAGTTTAGCCTTTTACAACCCCGACAGAGTTACTCTTTAGATTTTCACGACCCTGATACACAACTATGAGGTAGTATCTACAACTTGGTAAAAGAAAACATCTTTTGAAGCCTTGGCTATCTCTTTCATTACATAACCTTTTCTCTATTTTTTTTTTGTATAGAAAATAACAGAGTGCCAGTTTTATGCTGTCTTGCTCAACCTTCACCTTCTCTCTCTCCTTTGAAATATACCGAAATCTAAAAAGTATTTAAAAAAGAACAATTTTTTTTAATATTTCATCGATATGGAACTGCTTCAGCCTAGGTACTGATAGCCTCTATGGACACTCAAATAATTTCATGAATCAGAGTCCCCTTTTATGACCAACTTTTTTTGGATTCCTTGGGAGTTTCTCTAGCCAAATAGTATAGCAGTTTCTTTATAATTAAAATAATTGTGGCAAGCAAGACACAAAATCCAATCATCTTTCTACTGTTGTTCTAAATAAAAAAATAGTTCCACTGTTCAATTTAAGCAGACTACCTCTTAATTAGAATAAAAAAAAATGAACACGGGATTTTGAACTCAGAATAAAAACAGTTTTTTTTTTAAAGGCTGACTTCTTTCTTTACTGCCCAGGCAAAAATTAAAAAAAATATATAATTTTTAAAAGCTAAAATAAATTTGCACAGACCTCAAAGGATAAAACATAGAACTTTAAAATCAAACAAAAAATAAAAAACAAAGAAATTTGTACAGACCCCGAAGGATAAACAAAATAAAATAAAAACAAACTACTTCAAAGCTAAAATAAAATAAAAACAAACTACTTCAAAGCTTATTTACAATATATACACATGTTACAACATCTTTGTGATTCATTCAATCGATGTATTGGATGGAAAATTTGAGAAATAATGCTTTAGATATTGACCATTAACGAGAAGGTTCAGAAAATTATCCTCCAGGTCCTATAGAAAAAATGCATTATTACCCAGGGTTTTGGCAATCTAGTATGGCCCTGTCCATAAAGGTTGCAGCTTGGTGTTTTTACACTTCTTTTCATGGGCTTTGTCCCACAGAAACACCAGGTCTGCAAGTTTGAAAGCCTTCGAATTGGCCCTCTCATCAAGCCAGCGCTTGACTGTCTCTTGGTGCCGACTAAAATGCTCTACGACTTGAAGTTGTCCACCTTGCAAATCAAACAAGTCCAACATATGAGTTTTCGTATCTGCATGATCAAAGTAATGTAAAGCAAATTTTAATCCTAGTACTAATGCTTCATATTCTACCAAATTATTCGTGCAGGGAAACTACAAGCGATAAGACATAAAACTGGTTTGATTTTTTGGTCTTTTAAGAACAGCCCTTGTACCATAACCTTGCTCAAACTTAGCTGCATCAATATGAAGTATCCCAACTTCATTATCGTGATCAAGGTGAGCTTTAACCGGTTTCTCCTTTTGAGTAGTTGTCAAATTATAAACCCCAATATAACAACCCTCAGCAAGATTAGCAGTCTCATTCTTGTCATTATACTCTATAATCATGAGTTTATATCTTGGTTCTTTGTTGATTCTTAATTGATTTGCAAAACCATTCCAAGGTAACCACATATGTGAGAAATCAATAGCCAAATACCCATTTAATTATTTTGACCAATCCTACTCAGAAGCATCCTGTATCCTACAGGAATATCCACCACCTGAATGTCAACTCTATGTTGCGCTCTTGGCTCAGATGCTAGCTGGATATATATATTCTGAAGTTCACCTACCACTTTTACCTTAGACTTATCCAATTGGACGACTCTCATCTCAGAGTTCATGGGGGTCAAACCCAACTGCTGATAGATGGCCAAAGGCATAACATTAGCTGAAGCACCTGAATCTACCAGACAATTGTGTAAATTTTTCCCAAATATTTGAACAGTCAATAGAAAAGGTGGAACTTTAGTCTTTTCTTTATATATGGCCACATTTGCATTTGCCATTTTCTTTCCCTTTTCCAAAGGTTTGGTAGTAGGTTCAGAATATGTTTTGATCAAGTTATCCCTCTGTTCTGAAATTTAGTCCAACTCATGAAGAGTAATGTTGGCTTTGATCTTCTTCATGTCCTCCACTATATTATATCCCTTATTGAGTGGAGGAATAAATGCATCTGGTCCTCTTGTATTTCTTCCCTTGGGTGGAGATGGGTTATTGCTTGAATATGGATCTGGAGGAACACTATGGAAGTTGTCCGGAGGGGTAGATGTAGTGTTGGGCTCCGAATTTCTATTTTTGAGGTTGTAGTTGTCCCTCTTGTATTTTTGAAAAGCCTGTACTTCATCCATGGGTAGCTCCACAACATTCTCTGATTCTTTTGGGAAAGTGAAAGAATCTAAGACCATAGCTGCACTGTGGCTGGATGAACTTGGGGCATCCGTAGTTCTTTGATGTTCAAGAGAAACCAACTCGCCAGAAAGAGCTTCAAAGGCATTATAGAATTTCAAACAATCCAACTCCCTGTGCTGAGATGTTCCATGAATCCTACACTAGTTAGGCAAGGCTAAATCACAAATATTTACATCATGCCCTTTACCTTTATAATCCTTATTGGGCTCGTATGGGGGCCGAGTGAATCTATTCTGCTGATAAGAAAACCTATTTGGGTTTTCGCCAGTGGACACTTGCTTTTGAAAGTCAAAAAGTCATTTGCCAACTTTTGGACTACCCTTGAAACTTCTTCAACTCTTGTGTTATCAGCTTCTTTACCTAGATTCTGTATATTTTCAACAGGTGCTATAGCCAATGGATTTCCTGATGGTGGAGTTTGATGTACTTGCAACATCATCTGATGTGGTATGGGATTGAAGATAGGGGTGCCTTGTGTGACCAAAGGAATTTGATGAGCATTCAGAGGTTGATGCCCCAATTGCCTTTCTAGAACTAAAGCTTCTTTGTAAGCCTCTATTAGATTGGTAATAGAGGGATCTCTTTTCTAGAAAATAGAAGTCATTTGATATAGAGAATTCCTAAAAATCTCTAATGCCAGGTCTGCATTTGGCACATAATAACCAGTCAGTCTACCATAAGCCTTCTAAAATATGACATTGTAAGATCTGACAGATTCATTTATTTCTCTTTTAATACCAAAAAACTACTGATATAATACACTGGGATCTATTACTTCACCAAACTACGATACAAAAATATTTTCCAAGTCATTCCAACTGGTAATAGAATCATTAGTGAGATTTAGAAACCAGTCGTAAGCTTCCTCCTGGAGAGTGAACGGGAACAATTTGCAAGTCACATCTTCATGTTGTACATTTAACAATTTTAGAGCATTCTTGAATGCTACTAGGTGTTCCTCTGCTATCTTAGTTCCATCATACTTGTATCTGGGAAGATGTATCTTAAGATTTTTTGGCAAGTCATGGGCTACACCCGAGATATTTAAGGCAGTGGAACCCAACCAGTTTGCAATTATTACTTGATTGACAATGATATTTTCAGTTGCAGTTGGAGTAACTACAAGTGGTGATAAAACTATTTCAGACAAGGACTTGGCCCTTCTAAGGTTGCTTCTTCTGGGAGTTTCTAACTCAGACACAAGGAGCTCTATAGCTTTGGAGTGGGACCTTGTTACTCTATAATTAGAATCCAGCTTTTCACCAGCACTTACAACCTTACAATCCTTAACAAACTACTGAACTTCAGGTCCTCCTTTCTAGCAATTTTAAATGTTGGTGTTGAGTTCCGCTGTTTAGGAAAAAACTCAAACAAACAAGTTTTAAAAGGCTGAGGAGGAGGGAAAAGGATTCAAAAGATAAAATACCAGACTCTGCACAAACAACTTACAATACTGAACAGAGTTCAGCAGGCCCTCCTTCTAGTGCCAATTTTAAATGTTGGTTCGACTTTTATACACACCCTATGAAGAATGAGCATAATATAACGATAACACTTATACAGGATAAATCCCACTCACTTTAGGGTCTTGCTGGATATCCAAGGTGTGAGTTACAAAGTTGGGTCGAATATCTATTCGCTCTTTTTCACTTCTGTAATAGTTTCAAGTGGACTGTCTGTTACCTTACAACGGGCTCGTGACTTTAGTTCAATAATGTTTTTGGAGTTGGTTATCTTTGTGGATAATCAGATTTACAATCAGTTCTTTGATCTAGCTCTTTATGTGTTAGCAGATTTAAATAAGAGAAAAATTTAAAGAAATATAAAAATGGATCATTTCATGGTGGAACAGAGAGAGTAGGGTAGGGCAGAAAGAGAAGTTTATCTAACTTAGCTGCAAAACCAAAACCACCAATTTTAGTTATACTAGTTAGCTTCACAATAGAACAAATCAAAGAGGAAAGTGTCCAACTTTCTAAGATCACCTTCCACTAAGAGCATAAGACAAAGATGAAACAGATCTAACAAAAAATTATAAACAAAAGGGAAGTCGGTTAAAATTGGTATCTCTCACCAGCAGCCTAGCTCGCATAGTGAGGACAAAGCAATTAGAACAGGCCTAAACCTTAAATCTGTAATTTTCCCTAACATACAATAAAGAAAATGAAGCCTAGTAGCATATCCAATCCTGGTAACACAGATCTACAACATAATTTAAATAAACCTTAACAAAACAAAAACAAAAGAAGATGACACAATATGAATGTCAGAGGAACAAAGGGTAGCTAGGGTACAAGAGCTCGAAATAGAACCTAAGGAGGTTGAGGGACTAACTATAAGAAGTGGTGGAGGGAATGGTGGCACAAGCACAAGTTCATAGGTACCATTGAGTGATCCACCAATGATAAACAAAGATGCAAAGATGCTTTAGCGAGATATTGAAGAGGCAACCACATCACCTGAATCACAAGGTAATATATGACTAGATTTTAGAGACTCCAATAATGAAGGAATGCCTTGGCTAGTAATGGAACCTAGTACAAAAAGCAGTTGATGAGGATGATTATTTGAAGAATCCCTAGAATCCTTGAGGTAATCATGATACCCTAGCATGTACAACAACAAAACAAAAAATAGGGATATCACAAGGTCATCAAACCAACCTCAAATTACAAGTATACATAATAGCCTATCGACAGTTGAGAAGAAAAAGAAGAGAAGTAAAAATATTGGAGAGATTGATGAATCTACAAATAGATTGGGCGTAACAGAGAGAAGAGAATAAAAATTATTCAAGTTCTAAGATAGACTTTTCTAACGCATATAGAGAGGTCTTGGCAACCTCATCTCCACAAATAATCTTTGAGGAAAGAAGATGGAGATATTGCCTAGCACATGCATATCATAGGATCAGGGTACTATGATAATTGTCACCAAGTATAAGAAGAAGCAGAAGTCCACTAGATAATATTGAGTTGGTAGAGATAAATCTTGATACCCAAGCAATGGGAGGAAGAAACAGAGAAATACCCCTAAAGCTTCATCCATAAAGGAGAGGAGGTATTCAACTACAAAATGAGAAAGGATCAGGTGATGTTACAATCAATGGAGGAAGAGGACGAGGAAGGTTTCAAAATCTTACTCCTATATGGCTAGGAGATACACCTTTATCCTATATGAACTGGACAAGGAATATTTGAAGGTTACCATGGATAAGGGGAATATTACCTAGCCCCACAAGGCAATACCCATTAGGATGAACACCACTAATCCGATGAGAACCCCAAAGAGTGATAGTGGTAGAGGGTTACTCCAAGAAAGGTAGGAATCACCATTAGCATAGAGAAACCCAATTTCAAGAGGAATATGATGGGGGAGGCACTCACATAGGAGAGGCCTTGTTGGTAGAGGAAAAGTACACTTTGTATATGAAAGAAACAAGGGACAAGTAATAATTTTATTGCCAAGTATAGAACTAAAATTGATCTGAGGGGATAGGTAGAGAAGTTGATCAAATTATAGTAGAGTGGTAAGGACACTACTACCAAGGGATCAATCACTTGCACAACAAGGAGAAAGATCACCAGGTGAAGATACTCTAGCTTGTAATTGTATAATTCCAAATTGTACACACGAAATGGGAAGGCCAAAAATTTAGTAACATCACAAGTGGAGATGAATTGGCCTAGGGAACAAGTACCGATAGGTGATACAACCACTCAAAATATTATAGTTGAACATCCAAGAGAATAATTCGATGGGATCATACAAGTGAATGTCATTGTACGGTTGCCAAGACAGTAAGTGTAAATAGACTAGGATTGAAAAAAATATAAAGTGCCTTAATTGTGAAAATTCCTCAAGACGCAATTAATAAGGAAGTGGGTTGAAAACCAAAAACGACAGCCTCTTCAAAGAGAAAGAAAATTGAAAATTTCTCTAAGTATAAGATCGTACAAAGCAAAATGGAAGAGGAAAAATGTCTAATTATGAGATCGTACAAGTCAAATTGGTAGACAAACATGGGAAATCGTACGAAGAGATAGGTTGTACAATTTAGGTCATACATTGTATGATTTTGGACATGTAAGATTTTCAACTACCCCATTTAATGCAACATGCACGAAAAAATTAGCGATTGGAGAAGAAAGTGGAAAAAGGACAAAAATTTTCAAAAAGCATGCTGAGTTGTCAAAAATCCATGCAAGGAGGATGGAAAACATGCAAAGTGGCATAATTTATGAATTAAATTGGTTAGGGTTCAGTTAGGGTTTGAGAAATAATTTAAATAGAAGGTAAATTTATAATTCCCTTAAATCGTACAAAGAGAATTCAATTTTTTTTAGGAGGATGAAGTTGGAAAGCATGCAATTGAATGGAGAAGACTGCATGGGCAGAAAAAATCACTAGTAACCTAAAATAATGATGACCCATTTTAATTAGCAGCAAGGAGAACTTTTCACATTCAAAGAAATTGAATTGAAGAAGGAAAGAAAGAGAAAAATTAGGGTTTGACTCCATGGAAGGAAAAATTTGAAAGGCAGCCAGGAAGTAAGAAGGGATAGCAAAAAAGGTACCCAAATACAAACCAGGTGGTGAAAAATTGCACATTAGGGTTTGAAGAAGTGATAACTTGGAGCCAGAGTGGAAGATTTGCAAGGAAAGTGAAATTTAAACCCTAAAATAAAAAAAATTAGGCAAAACCAAGCTAGACAAGATAAGGGAAGGAATCAGAAGTTCATACAGTCATAGAGTACATCCAAAATTTTTTTTTTTGAAGATAATATTGCACCAAGGGTGGAGAAGTTGAAAATTACTCCTGAAAAGCACTAAAATGGAAGATCGAGGTAATTCGACAAATGGGTTGTGAAATATTTGGTAAAGGAGGTCAAAATTGTAAATTTTTTACAACCTAGGGTTTGAAAATACATACTGTATGATTTTTAGGGTAAGGTGTATGATTTTAGGAAGAAGATAGTATAGCTCTTAGTGATTTTTAGGCTGTTTAGGTAGTTTTCAACAAATTATACAAAAGTGTACATATTGCATAGAGGGAGGTAGCCAGAAAGTGACATTTTATGGAGCAGTACCACCTTGTATAATTTCATGCTGTAGATGTGCGATTTGAGGAATTTATGGCAATTTGAAGACTAAACATGCTAAAAATTAAACTGTGAAAAATGAGTAGTGTATGATCTGGAAGTGGTTGTTAAAGGTAAAACCATATAGGAGTACAAGGAAGAGCATATTGTATGATTGTATCACTCCAAATTTTTTGCACCCTTACCTTCAGGCTATAGGATCTATGCCCGAAAGGGGGATGTGAAAAGGATGGGACAATACCTCGGACTGAGAGGCCCTTTGAAGGTCCCGCATCTCGGGGGAGGTGTATAAGGGTGAATTTTCGACGGATGGTGGGTTCACAAGGAAAATTTTGAATGGAAGTTTCCACGCCTAGGTTGATAGTGTGTTTGATGTGTTCATTTTTATGCTTGATCATTCAATTCCTAGGTTTGGCCAAATGAATCTAAACTGTTCTATATGAAATGCAGGTTTAAATGAATACAAAAACATAATTAAACAAAGAATACAAGAAATATACTAGATTAGAAAAAGTCATACCTGATCCGGATGTCTGATGGAGGTTCTAATTTTTGAAGCAGTCAAGTTCGCCTCTGATCTGACAGGATCGTCTGAAATCAGATAGGATCGTCTGAGATCTGACGAATTCATTAGAAAAATTCATCAGAGACCTGCAATCAGAAAAATAGACATAGAATACATAAAATGCAGCTATGCTGATAAAGGAAAATGATATGAAATGATAATATAGATACTAAAACGATAATTACGAATAGAAATTCAAGTAAATTATAGTATTCTAATGACAAATTATGATCTTATCAATGCACTTATGCTATATTGGTGAACTCCAAAATGCAGAATAACAAGAAATAATAATAAAACTAAATAGATGCAGAATAAAATAGCAGAAAGGTATAGGAAAAGCGTAAACTTTGGGCACTGATTGCCCCCAATGTCGACTATAGTCGAAATCATCTAGAGAAGACAAAATCATCTCGAATTGTGGAGTGATCGTCCGAGATTGTACAAGATCGTTTGCGATGATCTGAGCTTGCTCTAGCTAAAAAACAATGAAGTTCCTACAAACAAACTTGGAAAAATACGAAGGCAAATGGTGATTTAAGATGGTCTAATGCAAATAGAACTCGTGTTATAGGAAATTTCAGCTAGGGGTATGTCAAGGGGAGGGCCTAAGATTAAATAGGCATAGGAAGGAAGTTGGGAGATTGGAGATCATCCCAATTTGGGAGATCTCCAACGGGGGAAGTCTCTAACCGCACAAACACGCTTTTGCCCCGGTTAGAGACGCCATTGAAACAAAAGCTAATTATGAAAAATTAGTTTTGGGACAAAATCGTCTGGACGTTCTTCTCTAGATGAATTCATCTGATCTGAGGCGATATCATCTGATCGATGATGATATCGTCCAACGGTCACAACAAATCCTAAAAATGGCACAAAAAACAAGGGGAGCGGTTTAACAGGCAATTCAGTAATGTTTTTGGAGTTGGTTATCTTTGTGGATAATCAGATTTACAATTAGTTCTTTGATCTAGCTCTTTATGTGTTAGCAGATTTAAATAAAAGACAAATTTAAAGAAATATAAAAATGGATCATTTCAGGGTGGAACAGAGAGAGTAGGGTAGGGTAGAAAGAGAATTTTATCTAACTTAGCTGCAAAACCAAAACCATAAATTTTAGTTATACCGGTTAGCTTCACAATAGAAAAAATCAAAGAGGAGAGTGTCCAGCTTTCTAAGATCACCTTCCACTAAGAGCATAAGACAAAGATGAAACAGATCTAATAGAAAATTATAAATAGAAGAGAATTCGGTTAAAATTGGTATCTCTCACCAGCAGCCTAGCTCGTATAGTGAGGACAGAGTAATTAGAACAGGCCTGAACCTTAAATCTGTAATTTTCCTTAACATACAATAAATAAAATGAAGCCTAGCATCATATCCAATCCTGGTAACACAGATCTACAACATAATTTAAATAAACCTTAACAAAATAGAAACAAAAGAAGATGAACTTATCACAATCTGAAAGAGATTAGGCTCCTGGCCACGCTATCATAGAAAACAAAATTCACACCAACTCTAAGTCCAGAACAAAACATTGAAACAAGATTTGTAGGAAATTGCTCCAATAGCTTGTATTTCTAAGTTTTCGCTTCCAAGCGATTACATTCAGAAGAAGTATTTATAGAATCAGGACAGACCCTGATATTTTTAGAAATATCTTCTTCTCAAACCCTAAATCTTATCCTCTAAACCTTACCACCCAGGTTTTACATTAGAAGGCCCCTTAAAAAAAAATAGAGTTTTTTAAAAACCCTAACCACTCTGCAAATATTAGTGCAGTTATTTGCCATAAATGGAGAAGGCATGATCTGATATTATTCTCATCCATCTGTAACTATAAGTAAATATCTTCATTTTTTGGTCGGCTGGTGCATCTGCCATGAACGTCTCATTAATTCTTCAGAGAAATTCAGATGAGTCACTGGTTCCTCTAACATTTTATCTTTGCATAGCCGCCTTTGAGTTGAAATTCTTTGCAAGCCATTACTTTCATCATAAATTCTCCTGTTAAATGCATCCATCGACAAATTTCGATAACTGTGTATAGATATTTTCATTTTTTGATCAATTTTTGACATATTCCATTAAATGGATAGCTGCTCAGTCACCGTAAAGTCTCTTTGCGGCCAGATCTGTAAAATCTAGATGAACCAGCAATTCTCGTCATCTCAAATTTCCATCCGATAGCCTTCATTTAATATGTGCTTATTTTGTCTTTTTTCGTCATTACTTTCGCTAGTATGCAACTAATAGCTTGCTTCCTACAAAAGACAAACAAGGATTAGTATTTTAATATTATTAATTTAAAACCCTAATGTTCATTATATGTCGGCTTTATTTTTTGACACGTGTCGCAAAATCGCGATGTCCCCCTGCATTCTGGTCTTTCCCAGCTCTTCTGTCGTGAAACTGCGACACATCACAATTTCACAACATGTCGCAAAATCACGATGCTCCCCTGACTTGGCACTTCTTTTGCTGTCTCTGTCACAAAAACGTGACATGTCATGATTTTGTGACATGTCACGAAATCGCGATAGCTTCCCCGCCTCGAGCTCCTCTTGCTAGAACATGTCGTGATTTCATGACATGTTCCTACCTTGGGCTCTTTTTGCTAGACCGTGTCATGATTTCACAATGTCACGAAAGAGCGACATCGCGATATTGCGACGTGGCCAGGCCTTGTGCATTTTCCTTGGACCGTGTCGTGAAATCATGATGTCGTGATTTTGCGACATGTCCCTGCCTTGGGCTCCTTTTACTAGACTGTGTCATGATTTCGTGATGTCACGAAATCGTGACATCGCGATATTGTGACGCGGCCAGGCCTTGTGCATTTTACCTGGACCGTGTCATGATTTCGTGACACGTCCCTGCCTTGGGCCCTTTTGCTGGACCGTGTCACGATTTCACAAAGTTGCAAAATTGTGATGTCGCAAAATCACGATGCGGCCAGGTCTTGTGCATTTTCCCTAGACCGTGTCACAATTTTGTGACACATCCCTGCCTTGGGCCCTTTTCTCTCCACCGTGTCACGATTTCATGACATCGCAAAATTACGACGTCGCAATTTTGTGACACTTTCATGCCTTGCTTCTTTTGGTGCAGAAAAAGGACAAAAACTCAAAGTGCCCAGAATTTGATGAAACTTTGCAAGGATCTAAATAAGGCCAAAGGGTACTCGAATCTGCCAACGGAACTTTAGAATTCATCAGGGATTAAGAGAAAATGCATTAACATGAATTAATACATTTACATGCAAACTTTCAAAAGTTTTTATATTGAAAACAATGCCATATGCAAGCCTACTTAGATATTCTGGTATATGCAAAACTTGAAGAAGAAGGAGGCAAGCAAAATTTGGAATAAAAACCTGGAAAACATCAAGAGGGTCCCTACTATAAAATGAAAGCTAAATATTTTCAAAGGATGGAAATTTATTTTTTCAGTGAGGGTGTGTTGCTTCTCAACAAATGGCGATATCTACGGGTAAAATAGTAGCACTATTTTAGAATCCAGGACTCTAGTTTCAAAACAACATAGACCATGTAACATGCCTTGCCACAAATATTCTTCAAAATAATTTAACTACTACCTGATAGTTGTTAAAATTTCCTAAGGACATACTAGGTTGAATCACTTAAGGAAGATTTCTGATGTGCAATTATAAGCATATAAAAATTTCTTCAAGAATGACTAGGCCTTCGAATGTTGTACTCTGGATTGATAAGATTTTCTAGAAAGGGAAAACTGAGTTGTGAAAGGGGAAACTGAGTAGGGCTCTGTTTACTAGTTTAGCCTTTTACAACCCCGACAGAGTTACTCTTTAGATTTTCACGACCCTGATACACAACTGTGAGGTAGTATCTACAACTTGGTAAAAGAAAACATCTTCTGAAGCCTTGGCTATCTCTTTCATTAAATAACCTTTTCTCTTTTTTTTTTTGTATAGAAAATAACAGAGTTCCAGTTTTATGCTGTCTTGCTCAACCTTCACCTTCTCTCTCTCCTTTGAAATATACCGAAATCTGAAAAGTCTTTAAAAAAGAACAATTTTTTTTTAATATTTCATCGATATGGAACTGCTTCAGCCTGGGTACTGATAGCCTCTATGGAAACTCAAATAATTTCATGAATCAGAGTCCCCTTTTACAACCAACTTTTTTTGGATTCCTTGGGAGTTTCTCTAGCCAAATAGTATAGCAGTTTCTTTATAATTAAAATAATTGTGGCAAGCAAGACACAAATTCCAATCATATTTCTACTGTTGTTCTAAATAAAAAAATAGTTCCACTGTTCAATTTAAGCAGACTACCTCTTAATTAGAATAAAACAAAATGAACACGGGATTTTGAACTCAGAATAAAAACAGTTTTTTTTTTTAAAGGCTGACTTCTTTATTTACTTCCCAGGAAAAACTTCAAAAAAAAATATAATTTTTAAAAGCTAAAATAAATTTGTACAGACCTCAAAGGATTAAACACAGAACTTTAAAATCAAACAAAAAATAAAAAACAAAGAAATTTGTACAGACCCCGAAGGATAAACAAAATAAAATAAAAACAAACTACTTCAAAGCTAAATTAAAATAAAAACAAACTACTTCAAAGCTTATTTACAATATATACACATGTTACAACATCTTTGTGATTCATTCAATCGATGTATTGGATGGAAAATTTGAGAAATAATGCTTTAGATATTGACCATTAACAGGAAGGTACTGAAAATTATCCTCTAGGTACTATAGAAAAAATGCATTATTACCCAGGGTTTTGGCAATCTGGTATGGCCCTGTCCATAAAGGTTGCAGCTTGGTGTTTTTACACTTCTTTTCATGGGATTTGTCCCACAGAAACACCAGGTCTGCAAGTTTGAAAGCCTTCGAATTGGACCTCTCATCAAGCCAGCGCTTGACTGTCTCTTGGTGCCGATTAAAATGCTCTACGACTTGAAGTCGTCCACCTTGCAAATCAAACAAGTCCAACATATGAGTTTTCATATCTGCATGATCAAAGTAATGTAAAGCAAATTTTAATCCTAGTACTAATGCCTCATATTCTACCAAATTATTCGTGCAGGGAAACTGCAAGCGATAAGACATAAAACCGGTTTGATTTTTTGGTCTTTTAAGAACAGCCCTTGTACCATAACCTTGCTCAAACTTAGCTACATCAATATGAAGTATCCCAACTTCATTATCGTGATCAAGGTGAGCTTTAACCGGTTTCTCCTTTTGAGTGGTTATCAAATTATAAACCCCAATATAATGACCCTCAACAAGATTAGCAGTCTCATTCTTGTCATTATACTCTATAATCATGAGTTTATATCTTGGTTCTTTTTTGATTCTTAATTGATTTGCAAAACCATTCCAAGGTAACCACATATGTGAGAAATCAATAGCCAAATACCCATTTAATGATTTTGACCAATCCTACTCAAAAGCATCCCGTATCCTACAGGAATATCCACCACCTGAATGTCAACTCTATGTTGTGCTCTTGGCTCAGATGCTAGTTGGATATATATATTCTTATGTTCACCTACCACTTTTACCTTAGAATTATCCAATTGGACGACTCTCATCTCAGAGTTCATGGGGGTCAAACCCAACTGCTGATAGATGGCCAAAGGCATAACATTAGCTGAAGCACCTGAATCTACCAGACAATTGTGTAAATTTTTCCCAAATATTCGGACAGTCAGTAGAAAAGGTGGAACTTTAGTCTTCTCTTTATACATGGCCACATTTGCATTTGCCATTTTCTTTCCCTTTTCCAAAGGTTTGGTAGTAGGTTCAGAATATGTTTTGATCAAGTTATCCCTCTGTTCTGAAATTTGGGCCAACTCATGAAGAGTAATGTTGGCTTTGATATTCTTCATGTCCTCCACTATATTATATCCCTTATTGAGTGGAGGAATAAATGCATCTGGTCCTCTTGTATTTCCTCCCTTGGGTGGAGATGGGTTATTGCTTGAATATGGATCTGGAGGAACACTATGGAAGTTGTCCGGAGGGGTAGATGTAGTGTTGGGCTCCGAATTTCTATTTTTGAGGTTGTAGTTGTCCCTCTTGTATTTTTGAAAAGCCTGTACTTCATCCATGGGTAGCTCCACAACATTCTATGATTCTTTTGGGAAAGTGAAAGAATCTATGACCATAGTTGCACTGTGGCTGGATGAACTTGGGGCATCTGCAGTTCTTTGATGTTCAAGAGAAACCAACTCCCCAAAAAGAGCTTCAAAGGCATTATAGAATTTCAAACAATCCAACTCCCTGTGCTGAGATGTTCCATGAATCCTACACTAGTTAGGCAAGGCTAAATCACAAATATTTACATCATGCCCTTTACCTTTATAATCCTTATTGGGCTCGTATGGGGGCCGAGTGAATCTATTCTGCTGATAAGAAAACCTATTTGGGTTTTCGTCGGTGGACACTTGCCTTTTGAAAGTCAAAAAGTCATTTGCCAACTTTTGGACTACCTTTGAAACTTCTTCAACTCTTGTGTTATCAGCTTCTTTACCTAGATTCTGTATATTTTCAACAGGTGCTACAGCCAATGGATTTCCTGATGGTGGAGTTTGATGTACTGGCAACATCATCTGATGTGGTATGGGATTGAAGATAGGGGTTCCTTGTGTGACCAAAGGAATTTTATGAGCATTCAGAGGTTGATGCCCCAATTGCCTTTCTATAACTAAAGCTTCTTTGTAAGCCTCTATTAGATTGGTAATAGAGGGATCTCTTTTCTAGAAAATAGAAGTCATTTGATATAGAGAATTCCTAAAAATATCTAATGCCAGGTTTGCATTTGGCACATAATAACCAGTCAATCTACCATAAGCCTTCTAAAATATGACATTGTAAGATCTGACAGATTCATTTATTTCTCTTTTAATACCAGAAAACTACTGATATAATACACTGGGATCTATTACTTCACAAAACTATGATACAAAAATATTTTCCAAGTCATTCCAACTGGTAATAGAATCATTAGTGAGATTTAGAAACCAGTCGTAAGCTTCCTCCTGGAGAGTGAACGGGAACAATTTGCAAGTCACATATTCATGCTGTACATTTAACAATTTTAGAGCATTCTTGAATGCTACTAGGTGTTCCTCTCGCTATCTTAGTTCCATCATACTTGTATCTCGGGAAGATATATCTTAAGATTTTTGGGCAAGTCATGGGCTACACCCGAGATATTTAAGGCAGTGGAACCCAACCAGTTTGCAATTATTACTTGATTGACAATGATATTTTCAGTTGCAGTTGGAGTAACTACAAGTGGTGATAAAACTATTTTAGACAAGGACTTGGCCCTTCTAAGGTTGCTTCTTCTGGGAGTTTCTAACTCAGACACAAGGAGCTCTCTAGCTTTGGAGTGGGACCTTGTTACTCTATAATTAGAATCCAGCTTTTCACCAGCACTTACAACCTTACAATCCTTAACGGACCATCGAACTTCAGGTCCTCCTTTCTAGCAATTTTAAATGTTGGTGTTGAGTTCCGCTGTTTAGGCAAAAACTCAAACAAACAAGTTTTAAAAGGCTGAGGAGGAGGGAAAATGATTCAAAAGATAAAATACCAGACTCTGTACAAACAACTTACAATACTGAACAAAGTTCAGCAGGCCCTCCTTCTAGTGCCAATTTTAAATGTTGGTTCGAATTTTATACACACCCTATGAAGAATGAGCATAATATATCGATAACACTTATACAGGATAAATCCCACTCACTTTAGGGTCTTGCTGGATATCCAAGGTGTGAGTTACAAAGTTGGGTCGAATGTCTATTCTCTCTTTTTCACTTCGGAATAGTTTCAAGTGGATCTGTCTGTTACCTTACAACGGGCTCGTGACTTTAGTTCAATAATGTTTTTGGAGTTGGTTATCTTTGTGGATAATCGATTTACAATCGCTTCTTTGATCTAGCTCTTTATGTGTTAGCAGATTTAAATAAAAGAAAAATTTAAAGAAAGATAAAAATGGATCATTTCATGGTGGAACAGAGAGAGTAGGGTAGGGCGAAAAGAGAAGTTTATCTAACTTAGCTGCAAAACCAAAACCACCAATTTTAGTTATACTAGTTAGCTTCACAATAGAACAAATCAAAGAGGAAAGTGTCCAACTTTCTAAGATCACCTTCCACTAAGAGCATAAGACAAAGATGAAACAGATCTAACAAAAAATTATAAACAAAAGGGAAGTCGGTTAAAATTGGTATCTCTCACCAGCAGACCTAGCTCGCACAGTGAGGACAAAGCAATTAGAACAGGCCTAAACCTTAAATCTGTAATTTTACCTAACATACAATAAAGAAAATGAAGCCTAGTAGCATATCCAATCCTGGTAACACAGATCTACAACATAATTTAAATAAACCTTAACAAAACAGAAACAAAAGAAGATGACACAATATGAATGTCAAAGGAACAAAGGGTAGCTAGGGTACAAGAGCTCGAAATAGAACCTAAGGAGGTTGAGGAACTAACTCTAAGAAGTGGTGGAGGGAATGGTGGCACAAGCACAAGTTCATAGGTACCATTGAGTGATCCACCAATGATAAACAAATATGCAAAGATGCTTTAGCGAGATATTGAAGAGGCAACCACATAACTTGAATCACAAGGTAATATATGACTAGATTTTAGAGACTCCAGTAATGAAGGAATGCATTGGCTAGTAATGGAACCTAGTACAAAAAGCAGTGATGAGGATGATTATTTGAAGAATCCCTAGAATCCTCGAGGTAATCATGATACCCTAGCATGTACAACAACACAACAAAAAATAGGGATATCACAAGGTCATCAAACCAACCTCAAATTACAAGTATACATAATAGCCTATCGACAGTTGAGAAGAAAAAGAAGAGAAGTAAAAATATTGGAGAGATTGATGAATCTACAAATAGATTGGGCGTAACAGAGAGAAGAGAATAAAAATTATTCAAGTTCTAAGATAGACTTTTCTAACGCATATAGAGAGGTCTTGGCAACCTCATCTCCACAAATAATCTTTGAGGAAAGAAGATGGAGATATTGCCTAGCACATGCATATCATAGGATCAGGGTACTATGATAATTGTCACCAAGTATAAGAAGAAGCAGAAGTCCACTAGATAATATTGAGTTGGTAGAGATAAATCTTGATACCCAAGCAATGGGAGGAAGAAACAGAGAAAGATCCCTAAAGCTTCATCCATAAAGGAGAGGAGGTATTCAACTACAAAATGAGAAAGGATAAGGTGATGTTACAATCAATGGAGGAAGAGGACGAGGAAGGTTTCAAAATCTTACTCCTATATGGCTAGGAGATACACCTTTATCCTATATGAACTGGACAAGGAATATTTGAAGGTTACCATGGATAAGGGGAATATTACCTAGCCCCACAAGGCAATACCCATTAGGATGAACACCACTAATCCGATGAGAACCCCAAAGAGTGATAGTGGTAGAGGGTTACTCCAAGAAAGGGAGGAATCACCATTAGCATAAAGAAACCCAATTTCAAGAGGAATATGATGGGGGAGGCACTCACATAGGAGAGGCCTTGTTGGTAGAGGAAAAGTACACTTTGTATATGAAAGAAACAAGGGACAAGTAATAATTTTATTGCCAAGTATAGAACTAAAATTGATCTGAGGGGATAGGTAGAGAAGTTGATCAAATTATAGTAGAGTGGTAAGGACACTACTACCAAGGGATCAATCACTTGCACAACAAGGAGAAAGAACACCAGGTGAAGATACTCTAGCTTGTAATTGTATAATTCCAAATTGTACACACGAAATGGGAAGGCCAAAAATTTAGTAACATCACAAGTGGAGATGAATTGGCCTAGGGAACAAGTACTGATAGGTGATACAACCACTCAAAATATTATAGTTGAACATCCAAGAGAATAATTCGATGGGATCATACAAGTGAATGTCATTGTACGGTTTCCAAGACAGTAAGTGTAAATAGACTAGGATTGAAAAAAAAATAAAGTGCCTTAATTGTGAAAATCCCTCAAGACGCAATTAATAAGGAAGTGGGTTGAAAACCAAAAACGACGACCTCTTCAAAGAGAAAGAAAATTGAAAATTTCTCTAAGTATAAGATCGTACAAAGCAAAATGGAAGAGGAAAAAGGTATAATTATGAGATCGTACAAGTCAAATTGGTAAAAGGACATGGGAAATCGTACGAAGAGATAGGTTGTACAATTTAGGTCATACATTGTATGATTTTGGACATGTAAGATTTTCAACTACCCCATTTAATGCAACATGCACGAAAAAATTAGCGATTGGAGAAGAAAGTGGAAAAAGGACAAAAAATTTCAAAAAGCATGCTAAGTTGTCAAAAATCCATGCAATGAGGATGGAAAAAATGCAAAGTGGCATAATTTATGAATTAAATTGGTTAGGGTTCAGTTAGGGTTTGAGAAATAATTTAAATAGAAGGTAAATTTATAATTCCCTTAAATCGTACAAAGAGAATTCAATTTTTTTTAGGAGGATGAAGTTGGAAAGCATGCAATTGAATGGAGAAGACTGCATGGGCAGAAAAAATCACAAGTAACCTAAAATAATGATGAAACATTTTAATTAGCAGCAAGGAGAACTTTTCACATTCAAAGAAATTGAATTGAAGAAGGAAAGAAAGAGAAAAATTAGGGTTTGACTCCATGGAAGGAAAAATTTGAAGGGCAGCCAGGAAGTAAGAAGGGATAGCAAAAAAGGCACCCAAATACAAAGCAGGTGGTGAAAAATTGCACATTAGGGTTTGAAGAAGTGATAACTTGGAGCCAGAGTGGAAGATTTGCAAGGAAAGTGAAATTTAAACCCTAAAATAAAAAAAATTAGGCAAAACCAAGCTAGACAAGATAAGGGAAGGAATCAGAAGTTCATACAGTCATAGAGTACATCCAAAAATTTTGTTTTTGAAAATAATATTGCACCAAGGGTGGAGAAGTTGAAAATTACTCTTGAAAAGCACTAAAAGGGAAGATCGAGGTAATTCGACAAATGGGTTGTGAAATATTTGGTAAAGGAGGTCAAAATTGTAAATTTTTTACAACCTAGGGTTTGAAAATACATACTCGTATGATTTTTAGGGTAAGGTGTATGATTTTAGGAAGAAGATAGTATAGTTCTTGGTGATTTTTAGGTCGTTTAGGTAGTTTTCAACAAATTATACAAAAGTGTACATATTGCATAGAGGGAGGTAGCCAGAAAGTGACATTTTATGGAGCAGTACCACCTTGTATGATTTCATGCTGTAGATGTGTGATTTGAGGAATTTATGGCAATTTGAAGACTAAACATGCTAAAAATTAAACTGTGAAAAAGGAGTAGTGTATGATCTGGAAGTGGTTGTTAAAGGTAAAACCATATAGGAGTACAAGGAAGAGCATATTGTATGATTGTATCACTCCAAATTTTTTGCACCCTTACCTTCAGGCTATAGGATCTATGCCCGAAAGGGGGATGTGAAAAGGATGGGACAATACCTCGGACTGAGAGGCCCTTTGAAGGTCCCGCATCTCGGGGGAGGTGTATAAGGGTGAATTTTCGACGGATGGTGGGTTCACCAGGAAAATTTTTAATGGAAGTTTCCACGCCTAGGTTGATAGTGTGTTTGATGTGTTCATTTTTATGCTTGATCATTCAATTCCTAGGTTTGGCCAAATGAATCTAAACTGTTCTACATGAAATGCAGGTTTAAATGAATACAAAAACATAATTAAACAGAGAATACAAGAAATATACTAGATTAGAAAAAGTCATACCTGATCTGGATGTCTGATGGAGGTTCTAATTTTTGAAGCAGTCAAGATCGCCTCTGATCTGACAGGATTGTCTGAAATCAGATAGGATCGTCTAAAATCAGATAGGATCGTCTGAGATCTGACGAATTCATTAGACAAATTCATCAGAGACCTGCAATCAGAGAAATAGACATAGAATACATAAAATGCAGCTATGCTAATAAAGGAAAATGATATGAAATGATAATATAGATACTAAAACGATAATTACGAATAGAAATTCAAGTAAATTATAGTATTCTAATGACAAATTATGATCTTATCAATGCACTTATGCTATATGGATGAACTCAAAAATGCAGAATAACAAGAAATAATAATAAAACTAACTAGATGCAGAATAAAATAGCAGAAAGGTATAGGAAAAGCATAAACTTTGGGCACTGATTGCCCCCAATGTCGACTATAGTCGAAATCATCTAGAGAAGACAAAATCATCTCGAATTGTGGAGTGATCGTTCGAGATTGTACAGGATCGTCTGCGACGATCTGAGCTTGCTCTAGCTAAAAAACAATGAAGTTCCTACAAACAAACTTGGAAAAATACGAATGCAAATGGTGATTTAAGATGGTCTAATGCAAATAGAACTCGTGTTATAGGAAATTTCAGCTAGGGGTATGTCAAGGGGAGGGCCTAAGATTAAATAGGCATAGGAAGGAAGTTGGGAGATTGGAGATCATCCCAATTTGGGAGATCTCCAACGGGGGAAGTCTCTAACCGCACAAACACGCTTTTGCCCCGGTTAGAGACGCCATTGAAACAAAAGCTAATTATGAAAAATCAGTTTTGGGATGAAATCGTCTGGACGTTCTTCTCCAGATGAATTCATCCGATCTGAGGCGATATCATCTGATCGATGATGATATCGTCCAACGGTCACAAAAAATCCTAAAAATGGCACAAAAAACAAGGGGAGCGGTTTAACAGGCGGTTCGGGGGCGATTTGGGGTTAAAATTCAAATTTGAATTATTTACTAAGGTAATTTTAATTATTTAAGGTTTTATCGTGCCAATTTTAGGGTGCTACATTTTGCCCCCTCTTTAGCAAATTTTCCAAAGAAAATGTGTTAAAGACGAGTTCTTCTTGATTTACGAGAAAGCAAAAATTTATTCCAATTTTTAGGCGACGATTCCGGGTCTAATCATACGATCGCTTACTATGGTGTCGTTGGTTTGACTTTTATACACACCTTGTGAAGAATGAGCATAAAATACCGATAACACTTATACGGGATAAATCCCACTCACTTTAGGGTCTTGCTGGATATCCAAGGTGTGAGTTACAAAGTTGGTTCAAATGTCTATTCACTCTTTTCCGCTTCTGGAATAGTTTCAAGTGGAATTTCTGTTACCTTACAACGGGCTCGGGACTTTAGTTCAGTAATGTTTTTGGAGTTGGTTATCTTTGTGGATAATCAGATTTACAATTAGTTCTTTGATCTAGCTCTTTATGTGTTAGCAGATTTAAATAAAAGACAAATTTAAAGAAAGATAAAAATGGATCATTTCACGGTGGAACAGAGAGAGTAGGGTAGGGCAGAAAGAGAAGTTTATCTAACTTAGTTGCAAAACTAAAACCATAAATTTTAGTTATACCGGTTACCTTCACAATAGAACAAATCAAAGAGGAAAGTGTCCAGCTTTCTAAGATCACCTTCCACTAAGAGCATAAGACAAAGATGAAACAGATCTAATAGAAAATTATAAATAGAAGAGAAGTCGATTAAAATTGGTATCTCTCACCAGCAGCCTAGCTCGCATAGTGAGGACAGAGCAATTAGAATAGGCCTGAACCTTAAATCTGTAATTTTCCTTAACATACAATAAAGAAAATGAAGCCTAGCATCATATCCAATCCTGGTAACATAGATCTACAACATAATTTAAATAAACCTTAACAAAATAGAAACAAAATAAGATGAACTTATCACAATCTGAAAGAGATTAGGCTCATGGCCACGCTATCATAGAAAACAAAAGTCACACCAACTCTAAGTCCAGAACAAAACATTGAAACAATATTTGTAGAAAATTGCTCCAATAGCTTGTATTTCTAAGTTTTCGCTTCCTAACGATTACATTCAGAAGAAGTATTTATAGACTCAGGACAGACCCTGATATTTTTAGAAATATCTTCTTCTCAAACCCTAAATCTTATCCTCTAAACCTTACCACCCAGGTTTTACAATATAAGGCCCCTTAAAAAAAAATAGAGTTTTTTAAAAACCCTAACCACTCTGCAAATATTAGTGCAGTTATTTGCCATAAATGGAGAAGGCATGATCCGATATTATTCTCATCCATCTGTAACTATAAGTAAATATCTTCATTTTTTGGTCGATCGGTGCATCTTCCGGGAATGTCTCATTAATTCTTCAGAGAAATTCGGATGAGTCACTGGTTCCTCTAACATTTTATCTTTGCATAGCCGCCTTTGAGTTGAAATTCTTTGCAAGCCATTACTTTCATCATAAATTCTCCTGTTAAATGCAACCATCAACAAATTTCGGTAACTGTGTATAGATATTTTCATTTTCTGATCAATTTTTGACATATTCCATTAAATGGATAGCTGCTCAGTCACCGTAAAGTCTCTTTGCGGCCAGATATATAAAATCTAGATGAACCAGCAATTCTCGTCATCTCAAATTTCCATCTGATAGCCTTCATTTAATCCATGCTTATTTTGTCTTTTTTCGTCATTACTTTCGCTAGTATGCAACTAACAGCTTGCTTCCTACAAAAGACAAACAAGGATTAGTATTTTAATATTATTAATTTAAAACCCTAATGTTTATTATATGTCGGCTTTATTTTTTGACACGTGTCGCAAAAATGCTATGTCCCCCTGCATTCTGGTCTTTCCCAGCTCTTCTGTCGTGAAACTGCGACACGTCGCAATTTCACAACATGTCGCAAAATCATGATGCTCCCCTGACTTGGCACTTATTTTGCTGTCTCTGTCGCAAAAACGTGACATGTCATGATTTTGTGACATGTCACGAAATCACGATAGCTTCCTCGCCTTGAGATCCTCTTGCTAGAATGTGTCGTGATTTCATGACATGTTCCTACCTTGGGCTCTTTTTGCTAGACCGTGTCATGATTTCACAATGTCGTGAAAGAGTGACATTGCGATATTGCGACGTGGCCAGGCCTTGTGCATTTTCCTTGGACCGTGTCGTGAAATCATGACGTCGTGATTTTGCGACATGTCCCTACCTTGGGCTCCTTTTACTAGACTGTGTCATGATTTCGTGATGTCACGAAATCGTGACATCGCGATATTGTGACGCGGCCAGGCCTTGTGCATTTTACCTGGACCGTGTCATGATTTCGTGACACGTCCCTGCCTTGGGCCCTTTTGCTGGACCGTGTCACGATTTCACGACGTCGCAAAATTGCGATGTCACAAAATCACGATGCGGCCAGGTCTTGTGCATTTTCCCTAGACCGTGTCACGATTTTGTGACACGTCCCTGCCTTGGGCCCTTTTCTCTCCACCGTGTCACGATTTCATGACATCGCAAAATTACGACATCGCAATTTTGTGACACTTTCATGCCTTGCTTCTTTTGGTGCAGAAAAAGGACAAAAACTCAAAGTGCCCAAAATTTGATGAAACTTTGCAAGGATCTAAATAAGGCCAAAGGGTACTCGAATCTGCCAAAGGAACTTTAGAATTCATCAGGGATTAAGAGAAAATGCATTAACATGAATGAATACATTTACATGCAAACTTTCAAAAGTTTTTATATTGAAAACAATGCCATATGCAAGCCTACTTAGATATTCTGGTATATGCAAAACTTGAAGAAGAAGGAGGCAAGCAAAATTTGGAATAAAAACCTGGAAAACATCAAGAGGGTCCCTATTGTAAAATGAAAGCTAAATATTTTCAAAGGATGGAAATTTATTTTTTCAGTGGGGGTGTGTTGCTTCTCAACAAATGGCGATATCTACGGGTAAAATAGTAGCACTATTTTAGAATCCAGGACTCTAGTTTCAAAACAACATAGACCATGTAACATGCCTTGCCACAAATATTCTTCAAAATAATTTAACTACTACCTGATAGTTGTTAAAATTTCCTAAGGACATACTAGGTTGAATCACTTAAGGAAGATTTTCGATGTGCAATTATAAGCATATAAAAATTTCTTCAAGAATGACTAGGCCTTCGAATGTTGTACTCTGGATTGATCAGATTTTCTAGAAAGGGAAAACTGAGTTGTGAAAGGGGAAACTGAGTAGGGCTCTGTTTACTAGTTTAGCCTTTTACAACCCCGACAAAGTTACTCTTTAGATTTTCACGACCCTGATACACAACTGTGAGGTAGTATCTACAACTTGGTAAAAGAAAACATCTTCTGAAGCCTTGGCTATCTCTTTCATTAAATAACCTTTTCTCTTTTTTTTTTGTGTAGATAATAGCAGAGTGCCAGTTTTATGCTGTCTTGCTCAACCTTCACCTTCTCTCTCTCCTTTGAAATATACCGAAATCTAAAAAGTCTTTAAAAAAGAATAATTTTTTTTTAATATTTCATCGATCTAGAACTGCTTCAGCCTGGGTACTGATAGCCTCTATGGACACTCAAATAATTTCATGAATCAGAGTCCCCTTTTACGACCAACTTTTTTTGGATTCCTTGGGAGTTTCTCTAGCCAAATAGTATAGCAGTTTCTTTATAATTAAAATAATTGTGGCAAGCAAGACACAAAATCCAATCATATTTCTACTGTTGTTCTAAATAAAAAAATAGTTCCACTGTTCAATTTAAGCAGACTACCTCTTAATTAGAATAAAACAAAATGAACACGGGATTTTGAACTTAGAATAAAAACAGTTTTTTTTTTAAAGGCTGACTTCTTTCTTTACTGCCCAGGAAAAACTTCAAAAAAAAAAATAATTTTTAAAAGCTAAAATAAATTTGTACAGACCTCAAAGGATAAAACACAGAACTTTAAAATCAAACAAAAAATAAAAAACAAAGAAATTTGTACAGACCCCGAAGGATAAACAAAATAAAATAAAAACAAACTACTTCAAAGCTAAATTAAAATAAAAACAAACTACTTCAAAGCTTATTTACAATATATACACATGTTACAACATCTTTGTGATTCATTCAATCGATGTATTGGATGGAAAATTTGAGAAATAATGCTTTAGATACTGACCATTAACAGGAAGGTTCATAAAATTATCCTCTAGGTCCTATAGAAAAAATGCATTATTACCCAGGGTTTTGGCAATCTGGTATGGCCCTGTCCATAAAGGTTGCAGCTTGGTGTTTTTACACTTCTTTTCATGGGCTTTGTCCCACAGAAACACCAGGTCTGCAAGTTTGAAAGCCTTCGAATTGGCCCTCTCATCAAGCCAGCGCTTGACTGTCTCTTGGTGCCGACTAAAATGCTCTACGGCTTGAAGTCGTCCACCTTGCAAATCAAACAAGTCCAACATATGAGTTTTCGTATCTGCATGATCAAAGTAATGTAAAGAAAATTTTAATCCTAGTACTAATGCTTCATATTCTACCAAATTATTCGTGCAGGGAAACTGCAAGCGATAAGACATAAAACCGGTTTGATTTTTTGGTCTTTTAAGAATAGCCCCTGTACCATAACCTTGCTCAAACTTAGCTACATCAATATGAAGTATCCCAACTTCATTATCATGATCAAGGTGAGCTTTAACCGGTTTCTCCTTTTGAGTAGTTGTCAAATTATAAACCCCAATATAACAGCCCTCAGCAAGATTAGCAGTCTCATTCTTGGCATTATACTCTATAATCATGAGTTTATATCTTGGTTCTTTGTTGATTCTTAATTGATTTGCAAAACCATTCCAAGGTAACCACATATGTGAGAAATCAATAGCCAAATACCCATTTAATGATTTTGACCAATCCTACTCAGAAGCATCCCGTATCCTACAGGAATATCCACCACCTGAATGTCAACTCTATGTTGCGCTCTTGGCTCAGATGCTAGCTGGATATATATATTCTGATGTTCACCTACCAATTTTACCTCAGACTTATCCAATTGGACGACTCTCATCTCAGAGTTCATGGGGGTCAAACCCAACTGCTGATAGATGGCCAAAGGCATAACATTAGCTGAAGCACCTGAATCTACCAGACAATTGTGTAAATTTTTCCCAAATATTCTGGACGATCAATAGAAAAGGTGGAACTTTAGTCTTCTCTTTATACATGGCCACATTTGCATTTGCCATTTTCTTTCCCTTTTCCAAAGGTTTGGTAGTAGGTTCAGAATATGTTTTGATCAAGTTATCCCTCTGTTCTGAAATTTGGGCCAACTCATGAAGAGTAATGTTGGCTTTGATCTTCTTCATGTCCTCCACTATATTATATCCCTTATTGAGTGGAGGAATAAATGCATCTGGTCCTCTTGTATTTCCTCCCTTGGGTGGAGATGGGTTATTTCTTGAAGATGGATCTGGAGGAACACTATGGAAGTTTTTCGGAGGGGTAGATGTAGTGTTGGGCTCCAAATTTCTATTTTTGAGGTTGTAGTTGTCCCTCTTGTATTTTTAAAAAGCCTGTACTTCATCCATGGGTAGCTCCACAACATTCTCTGATTCTTTTTGGAAAGTGAAAGAATCTAAGACCATAGTTGCAATGTGGCTAGATGAACTTGGGGCATCTGTAGTTCTTTGATGTTCAAGAGAAACCAATTCCCCAGAAAGAGCTTCAAAGGCATTATAGAATTTCAAACAATCCAACTCCCTGTGCTGAGATGTTCCGTGAATCCTACACTAGTTAGGCAAGGCTAAATCACAAATATTTACATCATGCCCTTTACCTTTATAATCCTTATTGGGCTCGTATGGGGGCCGAGTGAATCTATTCTACTGATAAGAAAGCCTATTTGGGTTTTCGCCGGTGGACACTTGCCTTTTGAAAGTCAAAAAGTCATTTGCCAACTTTTGGACTACCTTTGAAACTTCTTCAACTCTTGTGTTATCAGCTTCTTTACCTAGATTCTGTATATTTTCAATAGGTGCTACAGCCAATGGATTTCCTGATGGTGGAGTTTGATGTATTGACAACATCATCTGATGTGGTATGGGATTGAAGATAGGGGTGCCTTGTGTGACCAAAGGAATTTGATGAGCATTCAGAGGTTGATGCCGCAATTGCCTTTCTAGAACTAAAGCTTCTTTGTAAGCCTCTATTAGATTAGTAATAGAGGGATCTCTTTTCTAGAAAATAGAAGTCATTTGATATAGAGAATTCCTAAAAATCTCTAATTCCAGGTCTGCATTTGGCACATAATAACCATTCAGTCTACCATAAGCCTTCTAAAATATGACATTGTAAGATCTGACAGATTCATTTATTTCTCTTTTAATACCAGAAAACTACTGATATAATACACTGGGATCTATTACTTCACCAAACTATGATACAAAAATATTTTCCAAGTCATTCCAACTGGTAATAGAATCATTAGTGAGATTTAGAAACCAGTCGTAAGCTTCCTCCTGGAGAGTGAACGGGAACAATTTGCAAGTCACATCTTCATGCTGTACATTTAACAATTTTAGAGCATTCTTGAATGCTACTAGGTGTTCCTCTGCTATCTTAGTTCCATCATACTTGTATCTGGGAAGATATATCTTAAGATTTTTGGGCAAGTCATGGGCTACACCCAAGATATTTAAGGCAGTGGAACCCAACCAGTTTGCAATTATTACTTGATTGACAATGATATTTTCAGTTGCAGTTGGAGTAACTACAAGTGGTGATAAAACTATTTCAGACAAGGACTTGGCCCTTCTAAGGTTGCTTCTTCTGGGAGTTTCTAACTCAGACACAAGGAGCTCTCTAGCTTTGGAGTGGGACCTTGTTACTCTATAATTAGAATCCAGATTTTCACCAGCACTTACAACCTTACAATCCTTAACAGACTACTGAACTTCAAGTCCTCCTTTCTAGCAATTTTAAATGTTGGTGTTGAGTTCCACTGTTTAGGCAAAAACTCAAACAAACAAGTTTTAAAAGGCTGAGGAGGAGGGAAAAGGATTCAAAATATAAAATACCAGACTCTGTACAAACAACTTACAATACTGAACAGAGTTCAGCAGGCCCTCCTTCTAATGCAAATTTTAAATGTTGGTTCGACTTTTATACACACCCTATGAAGAATGAGCATAATATATCGATAACACTTATACAGGATAAATCCCACTCACTTTAGGGTCTTGCTGGATATCCAAGGTGTGAGTTACAAAGTTGGGTCGAATGTCTATTCTCTCTTTTTCACTTCTGGAATAGTTTCAAGTGGACTGTCTGTTACCTTACAACGGGCTCGTGACTTTAGTTCAATAATGTTTTTGGAGTTGGTTATCTTTGTGGATAATCAGATTTACAATCAGTTCTTTGATCTAGCTCTTTATGTGTTAGCAGATTTAAATAAAAGAAAAATTTAAAGAAAGATAAAAATGGATCATTTCATGGTGGAACAGAGAGAGTAGGGTAGAGGCGAGAAGAGAATTTTATCTAACTTAGCTGCAAAACCAAAACCACCAATTTTAGTTATACTAGTTAGCTTCACAATAGAACAAATCAAAGAGGAAATTGTCCAACTTTCTAAGATCACCTTCCACTAAGAGCACAAAACAAATATGAAATAGATCTAACAAAAAATTATAAACAAAAGGGAAGTCGGTTAAAATTGGTATCTCTCACCAGCAGCCTAACTCGCACAGTGAGGACAAAGCAATTAGAACAGGCCTAAACCTTAAATCTGTAATTTTACCTAATATACAATAAAGAAAATGAAGCCTAGTAGCATATCCAATCCTGGTAACACAGATCTACAACATAATTTAAATAAACCTTAACAAAATAGAAACAAAAGAAGATGACACAATATGAATGTCAGAGGAACAAAGGGTAGCTAGGGTACAAGAGCTCGAAATAGAACCTAAGGAGGTTGAGGGACTAACTCTAAGAAGTGGTGGAGGGAATGGTGGCACAAGCACAAGTTCATAGGTACCATTGAGTGATCCACCAATGATAAACAAAGATGCAAAGATGCTTTAGTGAGATATTGAAGAGGCAACCACATAACTTGAATCACAAGGTAATATATGACTAGATTTTAGTGACTCCAGTAATGAAGGAATGCCTTGGCTAGTAATGGAACCTAGTACAAAAAGCAATGATGAGGATGATTATCCAAAGAACCCCTAGAATCCTTGAGGTAATCATGATACCCTAGCATGTACAACAACACAACAAAAAATAGGGATATCACAAGGTCATCAAACCAACCTCAAATTACAAGTATACATAATAGCCTATCAACAGTTGAGAAGAAAAAGAAGAGAAGTAAAAATATTGGAGATTGATGAATCTACAAATAGATTGGGCGTAACAGAGAGAAGAGAATAAAAATTATTCAATTTCTAAGATAGAATTTTCTAACGCATATAGAGAGGTCTTGGCAACCTCATCTCCACAAATAATCTTTGAGGAAAGAAGATGGAGATATTGCCTAGCACATGCATATCATAGGATCAGGGTACTATGATAATTGTCACCAAGTATAAGAAGCAGAAGTCCACTAGATAATATTGAGTTGGTAGAGATAAATCTTGATACCCAAGCAATGGGAGGAAGAAACAGAGAAAGATCCCTAAAGCTTCATCCATAAAGGAGAGGAGGTATTCAACTAAAAAATGAGAAAGGATCAGGTGATGTTACAATCAATGGAGGAAGAGGACGAGGAAGGTTTCAAAATCTTACTCCTATATGGCTAGGAGATACACATTTATCCTATATGAACTGGACAAGGAATATTTGAAGGTTACCATGGATAAGGGGAATATTACCTAGCCCCACAAGGCAATACCCATTAGGATGAACACCACTAATCCGATGAGAACCCCAAAGAGTGATAGTGGTAGAGGGTTACTCCAAGAAAGGGAGGAATCACCATTAGCATAGAGAAACCCAATTTCAAGAGGAATATGATGGGGGAGGCACTCACATAGGAGAGGCCTTGTTGGTAGAGGAAAAGTACACTTTGTATATGAAAGAAACAAGGGACAAGTAATAATTTTATTGCCAAGTATAGAACTAAAATTGATCTGAGGGGATAGGTAGAGAAGTTGATCAAATTATAGTAGAGTGGTAAGGACACTACTACCAAGGGATCAATCACTTGCACAACAAGGAGAAAGAACACCAGGTGAAGATACTCTAGCTTGTAATTGTATAATTCCAAATTGTACACATGAAATGGGAAGGCCAAAAATTTAGTAACATCACAAGTGGAGATGAATTGGCCTAGGGAACAAGTACCGATAGGTGATACAACCACTCAAAATATTATAGTTGAACATCCAAGAGAATAATTCGATGGGATCATACAAGTGAATGTCATTGTACGGTTGCCAAGACAGTAAGTGTAAATAGACTAGGATTGAAAAAAAGATAAAGTGCCTTAATTGTGAAAATTCCTCAAGACGCAATTAATAAGGAAGTGGGTTGAAAACCAAAAATGACAACCTCTTCAAAGAGAAAGAAAATTGAAAATTTCTCTAAGTATAAGATCGTACAAAGCAAAATGGAAGAGGAAAAAGGTCTAATTATGATGTACAAGTCAAATTGGTAGACGGACATGGGAAATCGTACGAAGAGATAGGTTGTACAATTTAGGTCATACATTGTATGATTTTGGACATGTAATATTTTCAACTACCCCATTTAATGCAACATGCACAAAAAAATTAGCGATTGGAGAAGAAAGTGGAAAAAGGACAAAAAATTTCAAAAAGCATGCTAAGTTGTCAAAAATCCATGCAATGAGGATGGAAAACATGCAAAGTGGCATAATTTATGAATTAAATTGGTTAGGGTTCAGTTAGGGTTTGAGAAATAATTTAAATAGAAGGTAAATTTATAATTCCCTTAAATCGTACAAAGAGAATTCAATTTTTTTTAGGAGGATGAAGTTGGAAAGCATGCAATTGAATGGAGAAGACTGCATGGGCAGACAAAATCACTAGTAACCTAAAATAATGATGACCCATTTTAATTAGCAGCAAGGAGAACTTTTCACATTCAAAGAAATTGAATTGAAGAAGGAAAGAAAGAGAAAAATTAGGGTTTGACTCCATGGAAGGAAAAATTTGAAGGGCAACCAGGAAGTAAGAAGGGATAGCAAAAAAGGCACCCAAATACAAACCAGGTGGTGAAAAATTGCACATTAGGGTTTGAAGAAGTGATAACTTGGAGCCAGAGTGGAAGATTTGCAAGGAAAGTGAAATTTAAACCCTAAAATAAAAAAAAATTAGGCAAAACCAAGCTAGACAAGATAAGGGAAGGAATCAGAAGTTCATACAGTCATAGAGTACATCCAAAAATTTTGTTTTTGAAGATAATATTGCACCAAGGGTGGAGAAGTTGAAAATTACTCCTGAAAAGCACTAAAAGGGAAGATCGAGGTAATTCGACAAATGGGTTGTGAAATATTTGGTAAAGGAGGTCAAAATTGTAAATTTTTTACAACCTAGGGTTTGAAAATACATACTGTATGATTTTTAGGGTAAGGTGTATGATTTTAGGAAGAAGATAGTATAGCTCTTGGTGATTTTTAGGTTGTTTAGGTAGTTTTCAACAAATTATACAAAAGTGTACATATTGCATAGAGGGAGGTAGCCAGAAAGTGACATTTTATGGAGCAGTACCACCTTGTATGATTTCATGCTGTAGATGTGCGATTTGAGGAATTTATGGCAATTTGAAGACTAAACATGCTAAAAATTAAACTGTGAAAAAGGAGTAGTGTATGATCTGGAAGTGGTTGTTAAAGGTAAAACCATATAGGAGTACAAGGAAGAGCATATTGTATGATTGTATCACTCCAAATTTTTCGCACCCTTACCTTCAGGCTATAGGATCTATGCCCGAAAGGGGGATGTGAAAAGGATGGGACAATACCTCGGACTGAGAGGCCCTTTGAAGGTCCCGCATCTCGGGGGAGGTATATAAGGGTGAATTTTCGACGGATGGTGGGTTCACCAGGAAACTTTTGAATGGAAGTTTCCACGCCTAGGTTGATAGTGTGTTTGATGTGTTCATTTTTATGCTTGATCATTCAATTCCTAGGTTTGGCTAAATGAATCTAAACTGTTCTATATGCAATGCAGGTTTAAATGAATACAAAAACATAATTAAACAAAGAATACAAGAAATATACTAGATTAGAAAAAGTCATACCTGATTTGGATGTCTGATGGAGGTTCTAATTTTTGAAGCAGTTAAGATCGCCTCTGATCTGACAGGATCGTCTGAAATCAGATAGGATCGTCTGAGATCTGATGAATTCATTAGACAAATTCATCAGAGACCTGCAATCAGAGAAATAGACATAGAATACATAAAATGTAGCTATGCTGATAAAGGAAAATGATATGAAATGATAATATAGATACTAAAACGATAATTACGAATAGAAATTCAAGTAAATTATAGTATTCTAATGACAAATTATGATCTTATCAATGCACTTATGATATATGGGTGAACTCCAAAATGCAGAATAACAAGAAATAATAATAAAACTAACTAGATGCAGAATAAAATAGCAGAAAGGTATAGGAAAAGCGTAAACTTTGGGCACTGATTGCCCCCAATGTCAACTATAGTCAAAATCATCTAGAGAAGACAAAATCATCTCGAATTGTGGAGTGATCGTCCGAGATTGTACAGGATCGTCTGCGACGATCTGAGCTTGCTCTAGCTAAAAAACAATGAAGTTCCTACAAACAAACTTGGAAAAATACGAAGGCAAATGGTGATTTAAGATGGTCTAATGCAAATAGAACTCGTGCTATAGGAAATTTCAGCTAGGGGTATGTCAAGGGGAGGGCCTAAGATTAAATAGGCATAGGAAGGAAGTTGGGATATTGGAGATCATCCCAATTTGGGAGATCTCCAATGAGGGAAGTCTCTAACCGCACAAACACGCTTTTGCCCCGGTTAGAGACGCCATTGAAACAAAAGCTAATTATGAAAAATTAGTTTTGGGACGAAATCGTCTAGACGTTCTTCTCCAGATGAGTTCATATGATCTGAGGCGATATCATCTGATCGATGATGATATCGTCCAAAGGTCACAACAAATCCTAAAAATGGCACAAAAAACAAGGGGAGCGGTTTAACAGGCAATTCGGGGGCGATTTGGGGTTAAAATTCAAATTTGAATTATTTACTAAGGTAATTTTAATTATTTAAGGTTTTACTGTGCCAATTTTAGGGTGCTACATTTTTCCCCCTCTTTAGCAATTTTTCCAAAGAAAATGTGTTAAAGACGAGTTCTTTTGATTTACGAGAAAACAAAAATTTATTCCAATTTTTAGGCAACGATTCCAGGTCTAATCATACGACTGCTTACTATGGTGTTGTTGGTTTGACTTTTATACACACCCTGTGAAGAATGAGCATAAAATACTAATAACACTTATACGGGATAAATCCCACTCACTTTAGGGTCTTTCTGGATATCTAAGGTGTGAGTTACAAAGTTGGGTCAAATGTCTATTCACTCTTTTCTGCTTCTAGAATAGTTTCAAGTGGACTGTCTGTTACCTTACAACGGGCTCGGGACTTTAGTTCAGTAATGTTTTTGGAGTTGGTTATCTTTGTGGATAATCAGATTTACAATTAGTTCTTTGATCTAGCTCTTTATGTGTTAGCAGATTTAAATAAAATACAAATTTAAAGAAAGATAAAAATGGATCATTTCACGGTGGAACAGAGAGAGTAGGGTAGGGCAAAAAGAGAAGTTTATCTAACTTAGCTGCAAAACCAAAACCATAAATTTTAGTTATACCGGTGAGCTTCACAATAGAAAAAATCAAAGAGGAAAGTGTCCAGCTTTCTAAGATCACCTTCCACTAAGAGCATAAGACAAAGATGAAACAAATCTAATAGAAAATTATAAATAGAAGAGAAGTCGGTTAAAATTGGTATCTCTCACCAGCAGCCTAGCTCGCATAGTGAGGACAGAGCAATTAGAACAGGCCTGAACCTTAAATCTGTAATTTTCCTTAACATACAATAAAGAAAATGAAGCCTAGCATCATATCCAATCCTGGTAACACAGATCTACAACATAATTTAAATAAAACTTAACAAAACAGAAACAAAAGAAGATGAACTTATCACAATATGAAAGAGATTAGGCTCCTAGCCACGCTATCATAGAAAACAAAAGTCACACCAACTCTAAGTCCAGAACAAAGCATTCAAACAAGATTTGTAGGAAATTGCTCCAATAGCTTGTATTTCTAAGTTTTCGCTTCCTAGCGATTACATTCAGAAGAAGTATTTATAGACTCAGGACAGACCCTGATATTTTTAGAAATATCTTCTTCTCAAACCCTAAATATTATCCTCTAAACCTTACCACCCAGGTTTTACAATATAAGGCCCCTTAAAAAAAAATAGAGTTTTTTAAAAACCCTAACCACTCTGCAAATATTAGTGCAGTTATTTGCCATAAATGGAGAAGGCAACTAACAGCTTACAGTTATCCGTGCTTATTTTGTCTTTTTTCGTCATTACTTTTGCTAGTATGCAACTAACAGCTTGCTTCCTAAAAAAGACAAACAAGGATTAGTATTTTAATATTATTAATTTAAAACCCTAATGTTCATTATATGTCGGCTTTATTTTTTGACACGTGTCGTAAAAATGCGATGTCCCCTGCATTCTGGTCTTTCCTAGCTCTTCTGTCGTGAAACTGCGACACGTCACAATTTCGCAACATGTCGCAAAATCACGATGCTCCCCTGACTTGGCACTTCTTTTGGTGTCTCTGTCACAAAAACGTGACATGTCATGATTTTGTGACATGTCACGAAATCGCGATAGCTTCCCCGCCTCGAGCTCCTCTTGCTAGAACGTGTCGTGATTTCATGACACGTTCCTACCTTGGGCTCTTTTTGCTAGGCCGTGTCATGATTTCACAATGTCACGAAAGAGCGACATCGCGATATTGCGACACGGCCAAGCCTTGTGCATTTTCCTTGGACCGTGTCGTGAAATCATGACGTTGTGATTTTGCGACATGTCCCTGCCTTGGGCTCCTTTTACTAGACTGTGTCATGATTTCATGATGTCACAAAATCACGATGTCGTGATATTGCAATGCGGCCAGGCCTTGTGCATTTTACCTGGACCGTGTCATGATTTCGCGACACGTCCCTGCCTTGGGCCCTTTTGCTGGACCGTGTCACGATTTCACGACGTCGCAAAATTGCGATGTCACAAAATCACGATGCGGCCAGGTCTTGTGCATTTTCCCTAGACCGTGTCATGATTTTGTGACACATCCCTGCCTTGGGCCCTTTTCTCTCCACCGTGTCACGATTTCATGACATCGCAAAATTACGACGTCGCAATTTTGTGACACTTTCATGCCTTGCTTCTTTTGGTGCAGAAAAAGGACAAAAACTCAAATTGCCCAGAATTTGATGAAACTTTGCAAGGATCTAAATAAGGCCAAAGGGTACTCGAATCTGCCAACGGAACTTTAGAATTCATCAGGGATTAAGAGAAAATGCATTAACATGAATTAATACATTTACATGCAAACTTTCAAAAGTTTTTATATTGAAAACAATGCCATATGCAAGCCTACTTAGATATTCTGGTATATGCAAAACTTGAAGAAGAAGGAGGCAAGCAAAATTTGGAATAAAAACCTGGAAAACATCAATAGGGTCCCTACTATAAAATGAAAGCTAAATATTTTCAAAGGATGGAAATTTATTTTTTCAGTGAGGGTGTGTTGCTTCTCAACAAATGGCGATATCTACGGGTAAAATAGTAGCACTATTTTAGAATCCAGGACTCTAGTTTCAAAAAAACATAGACCATGTAACATGTCTTGCCACAAATATTCTTCAAAATAATTTAACTACTACCTGATAGTTGTTAAAATTTCCTAAGGACATACTAGGTTGAATCACTTAAGGAAGATTTATGATGTGCAATTATAAGCATATAAAAATTTCTTCAAGAATGACTAGGCCTTCGAATGTTGTACTCTGGATTGATCAGATTTTCTAGAAAGGGAAAACTGAGTTGTGAAAGGGGAAACTGATTAGGGCTCTGTTTACTAGTTTAGCCTTTTACAACCCCGACAGAGTTACTCTTTAGATTTTCACGACCCTGATACACAACTGTGAGGTAGTATCTACAACTTGGTAAAAGAAAACATCTTCTGAAGCCTTGGCTATCTCTTTCATTACATAACCTTTTCTCTCTTTTTTTTTTTTATAGAAAATAACAGAGTGCCAGTTTTATGCTGTCCTGCTCAACCTTCACCTTCTCTCTCTCCTTTGAAATATATCGAAATCTGAAAAGTCTTTAAAAAAGAACAATTTTTTTTTAATATTTCATCGATCTGGAACTGCTTCAGCCTGGGTACTGATAGCCTCTATGGACACTCAAATAATTTCATGAATCAGAGTCCCTTTTTACGACCAACTTTTTTTGGATTCCTTGGGAGTTTCTCTAGCCAAATAGTATAGCAGTTTCTTTATAATTAAAATAATTGTGGCAAGCAAGACACAAAATTCAATCATATTTCTACTGTTGTTCTAAATAAAAAAATAGTTCCACTGTTCAATTTAAGCAGACTACCTCTTAATTAGAATAAAACAAAATGAACACGGGATTTTGAACTCAGAATAAAAACAGTTTTTTTTTTAAAGGCTGACTTCTTTCTTTACTGCCCAGGCAAAACTTAAAAAACAATATATAATTTTTAAAAGCTAAAATAAATTTGTACACACCTCAAAGGATAAAACACATAACTTTAAAATCAAACAAAAAATAAAAAACAAAGAAATTTGTATAGACCCCGAAGGATAAACAAAATAAAATAAAAACAAACTACTTCAAAGCTAAAATAAAATAAAAACAAACTACTTCAAAGCTTATTTACAATATATACACATGTTACAACATCTTTGTGATTCATTCAATCGATGTATTGGATGGAAAATTTGAGAAATAATGCTTTAGATATTGACCATTAATAGGAAGGTTAAGAAAATTATCCTCCAGGTCCTATAGAAAAAATGCATTATTACCCAGGGTTTTGGCAATCTGGTATGGCCCTCGTCCATAAAGGTTGCGGCTTGGTGTTTTTACACTTCTTTTCATGGGCTTTGTCCCACGTAAACACCAGGTCTGCAAGTTTTAAAGCCTTTGAATTGGCCCTCTCATCAAGCCAGCGCTTGACTGTCTCTTGGTGCCAACTAAAATGCTCTACGACTTGAAGTCGTCCACCCTGCAAATCAAACAAGTCCAACATATGAGTTTTTGTATCTGCATGATCAAAGTAATGTAAAGCAAATTTTAATCCTAGTACTAATGCCTCATATTCTACCAAATTATTCGTGCAGGGAAACTGCAAGCGATAAGACATAAAACCGGTTTGATTTTTTGGTCTTTTAAGAACAGCCCCTATACCATAACCTTGCTCAAACTTAGCTACATCAATATGAAGTATCCCAACTTCATTATCGTGATCAAGGTGAGCTTTAACCGGTTTCTCCTTTTGAGTAGTTATCAAATTATAAACCCCAATATAACAGCCCTCAGCAAGATTAGCAGTCTCATTCTTGTCATTATACTCTATAATCATGAGTTTATATCTTGGTTCTTTGTTGATTCTTAATTGATTTGCAAAACCATTCCAAGGTAACCACATATGTGAGAAATCAATATCCAAATACCCATTTAATGATTTTGACCAATCCTACTCAGAAGCATCCCGTATCCTATAGGAATATCCACCACCTGAATGTCAACTCTATGTTGCGCTCTTGGCTTAGATGCTAGCTGGATATATATATATTCTGAAGTTCACCTACCACTTTTACCTCAGAATTATCCAATTGGAGGACTCTCATCTCAGAGTTCATGGGGGTCAAACCCAACTGCTGATAGATGGCCAAAGGCATAACATTAGCTGAAGCACCTGAATCTACCAGACAATTGTGTAAATTTTTCCCAAATATTCGGACAGTCAGTAGAAAAGGTGGAACTTTAGTCTTCTCTTTATACATGGCCACATATGCATTTGCCATTTTCTTTCCCTTTTCCAAAGGTTTGGTAGTAGGTTCAGAATATGTTTTGATCAAGTTATCCCTCTGTTCTGAAATTCGGGCCAACTCATGAAGAGTAATGTTGGCTTTGATCTTCTTCATGTCCTCCACTATATTATATCCCTTATTGAGTGGAGGAATAAATGCATCTGGTCCTCTTGTATTTCCTCCCTTGGGTGGAGATGGGTTATTGCTTGAAGATGGATCTAGAGGAACACTATGGGAGTTTTCCGGAGGGGTAGATGTAGTGTTGGGCTCCGAATTTCTATTTTTGAGGTTGTAGTTGTCCCTCTTGTATTTTTGAAAAGCTTGTACTTCATCCATGGGTAGCTCCACAACATTCTCTGATTCTTTTTGGAAAGTGAAAGAATCTAAGACCATAGCTGCACTATGGCTGGATGAACTTGGGGCATCTGTAGTTCTTTGATGTTCAAGAGAAACCAACTCGCCAGAAAGAGCTTCAAAGGCATTATAGAATTTCAAACAATCCAACTCCCCGTGCTGAGATGTTCCATGAATCCTGCACTAGTTAGGCAAGGCTAAATCACAAATATTTACATCATGCCCTTTACCTTTATAATCCTTATTGGGATTGTATGGGGGCCGAGTGAATCTATTCTCACTGATAAGAAAACCTATTTGGGTTTTCGCCAGTGGACACTTGCCTTTTGAAAGTCAAAAAGTCATTTGCAAACTTTTGGACTACCCTTGAAACTTCTTCAACTCTTGTGTTATCAGCTTCTTTACCTAGATTCTGTATATTTTCAACAGGTGCTACAGCCAATGGATTTCCTGATGGTGGAGTTTGATGTACTGGAAAAATCATCTGATGTGGTATGGGATTGAAGATAGGGGTGCCTTGTGTGACCAAAGGAATTTTATGAGCATTCAGAGGTTGATGCCCCAATTGCCTTTCTAGAACTAAAGCTTCTTTGTAAGCCTCTATTAGATTGGTAATAGAGGGATCTCTTTTCTATAAAATAGAAGTCATTTGATATAGAGAATTCCTAAAAATATCTAATGCCAGGTCTGCATTTGGCACATAATAACCAGTCAGTCTACCATAAGCCTTCTAAAATATGACATTGTAAGATCTGACAGATTCATTTATTTCTCTTTTAATACCAGAAAACTACTGATATAATACACTAGGATCTATTACTTCACCAAACTACGATACAAAAATATTTTCCAAGTCATTCCAACTGGTAATAGAATCATTAGTGAGATTTAGAAACCAGTCGTAAGCTTCCTCCTGGAGAGTGAACGGGAACAATTTGCAAGTCACATATTCATGTTGTACATTTAACAATTTTAGAGCGTTCTTGAATGCTACTAGGTGTTCCTCTGCTATCTTAGTTCCATCATACTTGTATCTTGGAAGATATATCTTAAGATTTTTGGGCAAGTCATGGGCTACACCCGAGATTTTTAAGGCAGTGGAACCCAACCAGTTTGCAATTATTACCTGATTGACAATGATATTTTCAGTTGCAGTTGGAGTAACTACAAGTGGTGATAAAACTATTTCAGACAAGGACTTGGCCCTTCTAAGGTTGCTTCTTCTGGGAGTTTCTAACTCAGACACAAGGAGCTATCTAGCTTTGGAGTGGGACCTTGTTACTCTATAATTAGAATCCAGCTTTTCACCAGCACTTACAACCTTACAATCCTTAACAGACTACTGAACTTTAGGTCCTCCTTTCTAGCAATTTTAAATGTTGGTGTTGAGTTCCGCTATTTAGGAAAAAACTCAAACAAACAAGTTTTAAAATGCTGAGGAGGAGGGAAAAAGATTCAAAAGATAAAATACCAGACTCTGTACAAACAACTTACAATACTGAACAGATTTCAGGAGGCCCTCCTTCTAGTGCCAATTTTAAATGTTGGTTCGACTTTTATACACACCCTATGAATAATGAGCATAAAATATCGATAACACTTATACAGGATAAATCCCACTCACTTTAGGGTCTTGCTAGATATCCAAGGTGTGAGTTACAAAGTTGGGTCGAATGTCTATTCGCTCTTTTTCACTTCTGAAATAATTTCAAGTGGACTGTCTGTTACCTTACAACGGGCTCGTGACTTTAGTTCAGTAATGTTTTTGGAGTTGGTTATCTTTGTGGATAATCAGATTTACAATCAGTTCTTTGATCTAGCTCTTTATGTGTTAGCAGATTTAAATAAAAGAAAAATTTAAAGAAAGATAAAAATGGATCATTTCATGGTGGAACAGAGAGAGTAGGGTAGGGCAGAAAGAGAAGTTTATCTAACTTAGCGGCAAAACCAAAACCACCAATTTTAGTTATACTAGTTAGCTTCACAATAGAACAAATCAAAGAGGAAATTGTCCAACTTTCTAAGATCACCTTCCACTAAGAGCATAAGACAAAGATGAAACAGATCTAACAAAAAATTATAAACAAAAGGGAAGTCGGTTAAAATTGGTATCTCTCACCAGCAACCTAGCTCGCACAGTGAGGACAAAGCAATTAGAACAGGCCTAAACCTTAAATCTGTAATTTTCCCTAACATACAATAAAGAAAATGAAGCCTAGTAGCATATCCAATCCTGGTAACACATATCTACAACATAATTTAAATAAACCTTAACAAAATAGAAACAAAATAAGATGACACAATATGAATGTCAGAGGAACAAAGGGTAGCTAGGGTACAAGAGCTCGAAATAGAACCTAAGGAGGTTGAGGGACTAACTCTAAGAAGTGGTGGAGGGAATGGTGGCACAAGCACAAGTTCATAGGTACCATTGAGTGATCCACAAATGATAAACAAAGATGCAAAGATGCTTTAGCGAGATATTGAAGAGGCAACCACATAACTTGAATCACAAGGTAATATATGACTAGATTTTAGAGACTCCAGTAATGAAGGAATGCATTGGCTAGTAATGGAACCTAGTACAAAAAGCAGTGATGAGGATGATTATTTGAAGAATCCCTAGAATCCTCGAGGTAATCATGATACCCTAGCATGTACAACAACACAACAAAAAATAGGGATATCACAAGGTCATCAAACCAACCTCAAATTACAAGTATACATAATAGCCTATCGACAATTGAGAAGAAAAAGAAGAGAAGTAAAAATATTGGAGAGATTGATGAATCTACAAATAGATTGGGCGTAACAGAGAGAAGAGAATAAAATTTATTCAAGTTCTAAGATAGACTTTTCTAACGCATATAGAGAGGTCTTGGAAACCTCATCTCCACAAATAATCTTTGAGGAAAGAAGATGGAGATATTTCCTAGCACATGCATATCATAGGATCAAGGTACTATGGTAATTGTCACCAAGTATAAGAAGAAGCAGAAGTCCACTAGATAATATTGAGTTGGTGAGATAAATATTGATACCCAAGCAATGGGAGGAAGAAACAGAGGAAGACCCCTAAAGCTTCATCCATAAAGGAGAGGAGGTATTCAACTAAAAAATGAGAAAGGATAAGATGATGTTACAATCAATGGAGGGAGAGGACGAGGAAGGTTTCAAAATCTTACTCCTATATGGCTAGGAGATACACATTTATCTTATATGAACTGGACAAGGAATATTTGAAGGTTACCATGGATAAGAGGAATATTACCTAGCCCCACAAGGCAATACCCATTAGGATGAACACCACTAATCTGATGAGAACCCCAAAGAGTGATAGTGGTAGAGGGTTTCTCCATGAAAGGGAGGAATCACCATTAGCATAGAGAAACCCAATTTCAAGAGGAATATGATGGGGGAGGCACTCACATAGGAGAGGCCTTGTTGGTAGAGGAAAAGTACACTTTGTATATGAAAGAAACAAGGGACAAGTAATAATTTTATTGCCAAGTATAGAACTAAAATTGATCTGAGGGGATAGGTAGAGAAGTTGATCAAATTATAGTAGAGTGGTAAGGACACTACTACCAAGGGATCAATCACTTGCACAACAAGGAGAAAGAACACCAGGTGAAGATACTCTAGCTTGTAATTGTATAATTCCAAATTGTACACACGAAATGGGAAGGCCAAAAATTTAGTAACATCACAAGTGGAGATGAATTGGCCTAGGGAACAAGTACCGATAGGTGATACAACCACTCAAAATATTATAGTTGAACATCCAAGAGAATAATTCGATGGGATCATACAAGTGAATGTCATTGTACGGTTGCCAAGATAGTAAGTGTAAATAGACTAGGATTGAAAAAAAGATAAAGTGCCTTAATTGTGAAAATTCCTCAAGACGCAATTAATAAGGAAGTGGGTTGAAAACCAAAAACGACAACCTCTTCAAAGAGAAAGAAAATGGAAAATTTTTCTAAGTATAAGATCGTACAAAGCAAAATGGAAGAGGAAAAAGGTCTAATTATGAGATCGTACAAGTCAAATTGGTAGACGAACATGGGAAATCGTACGAAGAGATAGGTTGTACAATTTAGGTCATACATTGTATGATTTTGGACATGTAATATTTTCAACTACCCCATTTAATGCAACATGCACGAAAAAATTAGCGATTGGAGAAGAAAGTGGAAAAAGGACAAAAAATTTCAAAAAGTATGCTAAGTTGTCAAAAATCCATGCAATGAGGATGGAAAAAATGCAAAGTGGCATAATTTATGAATTAAATTGGTTAGGGTTCAGTTAGGGTTTGAGAAATAATTTAAATAGAAGGTAAATTTATAATTCCCTTAAATCGTACAAAGAGAATTCAATTTTTTTTAGGAAGATGAAGTTGGAAAGCATGCAATTGAATGGAGAAGACTGCATGGGCAGACAAAATCACTAGTAACCTAAAATAATGATGACCCATTTTAATTAGCAGCAAGGAGAACTTTTCACATTCAAAGAAATTGAATTGAAGAATGAAAGAAAGAGAAAAATTAGGGTTTGACTCCATGGAAGGAAAAATTTGAAGGGCAGCCAGGAAGTAAGAAGGGATAGCAAAAAAGGTACCCAAATACAAACTAGGTGGTGAAAAATTGCACATTAGGGTTTGAAGAAGTGATAACTTGGAGCCAGAGTGGAAAATTTGCAAGGAAAGTGAAATTTAAACCCTAAAATAAAAAAAATTAGGCAAAACCAAGCTAGACAAGATAAGGGAAGGAATCAGAAGTTCATATAGTCATAGAGTACATCCAAAAATTTTGTTTTTGAAGATAATATTGCACCAAGGGTGGAGAAGTTGAAAATTACTCCTGAAAAGCACTAAAAGGGAAGATCGAGGTAATTCGACAAATGGGTTGTGAAATATTTGGTAAAGGAGGTCAAAATTGTAAATTTTTTACAACCTAGGGTTTGAAAATACATACTTGTATGATTTTTAGGGTAAGGTGTATGATTTTAGGAAGAAGATAGTATAGTTCTTGGTGATTTTTAGGTCGTTTAGGTAGTTTTCAACAAATTATACAAAAGTGTACATATTGCATAGAGGGAGGTAGCCAGAAAGTGACATTTTATGGAGTAGTACCACCTTGTATGATTTCATGCTATAGATGTGCGATTTGAGGAATTTATGGCAATTTGAAGACTAAACATGCTAAAAATTAAACTGTGAAAAAGGAGTAGTGTATGATCTGGAAGTGGTTGTTAAAGGTAAAACCATATAGGAGTACAAGGAAGAGCATATTGTATGATTGTATCACTCCAATTTTTTTTCACCCTTACCTTCAGGCTATAGGATCTATGCCCGAAAGGGGGATGTGAAAAGGATGGGACAATACCTCGGACTGAGAGGCCCTTTGAAGGTCCCGCATCTCGGGGGAGGTGTATAAGGGTGAATTTTCGACGGATGGTGGGTTCACCAGGAAACTTTTGAATGGAAGTTTCTATGCCTAGGTTGATAGTGTGTTTGATGTGTTCATTTTTATGCTTGATCATTCAATTCCTAGGTTTGGCAAAATGAATCTAAACTGTTCTATATGCAATGCAGGTTTAAATGAATACAGAAACATAATTAAACTGAGAATACAAGAAATATACTAGATTAGAAAAAGTCATACCTGATCCGGATGTCTGATGGAGGTTCTAATTTTTGAAGCATTCAAGATCGCCTCTGATCTAACAGGATCATCTGAAATCAGATAGGATCGTTTGAGATCTGACGAATTCATTAGACAAATTCATCAGAGACCTGCAATCAGAGAAATAGACATAGAATACAGAAAATGCAGCTATGTTGATAAAGGAAAATGATATGAAATGATAATATAGATACTAAAACGATAATTACAAATAGAAATTCAAGTAAATTATAGTATTCTAATGACAAATTATGATCTTATCAATGCACTTATGCTATATGGGTGAACTCCAAAATGCAGAATAATAAGAAATAATAATAAAACTAACTAGATGCAGAATAAAATAGCATAAAGGTATAGGAAAAGTGTAAACTTTGGGCACTGATTGCCCCCAATGTCGACTATAGTCGAAATCATCTAGAGAAGACAAAATCATCTCGAATTGTGGAGTGATCGTCCGAGATTGTACAGGATCGTCTGCGACGATCTGAGCTTGCTCTAGCTAAAAAACAATGAAGTTCCTACAAACAAACTTGGAAAAATACGAAGGCAAATGGTGATTTAAGATGGTCTAATGCAAATAGAACTCGTGTTATAGGAAATTTCAGCTAGGGGTATGTATGGGGAGGGCCTAAGATTAAATAGGCATAGGAAGGAATTTGGGAGATTGGAGATCATCTGAATTTGGGAGATCTCCAACGGGGGAAGTCTCTAACCGCACAAACACGCTTTTGCCCCGGTTAGAGATGCCATTGAAACAAAAGCTAATTATGAAAAATCAGTTTTGGGATGAAATCGTCTAGACGTTATTCTCCAGATGAATTCATCTGATCTGAGGTGATATCATCTGATCGATGATGATATCGTCCAACGGTCACAAAAAATCCTAAAAATGGCACAAAAAACAAGGGGAGCGGTTTAACAGGCAATTCGGGGGCGATTTGGGGTTAAAATTCAAATTTGAATTATTTACTAAGGTAATTTTAATTATTTAAGGTTTTACTGTGCCAATTTTAGGGTGCTACATTTTGCCCCCTCTTTAGCAATTTTTCCAAAGAAAATGTGTTAAAGACGAGTTCTTTCGATTTACGAGAAAACAAAAATTTATTCCAATTTTTAGGCGACGATTCCAGGTCTAATCATACGACTGCTTACTATGGTGCTGTTGGTTTGAATTTTATACACACCCTGTGAAGAATGAGCATAAAATACCGATAACACTTATACGGGATAAATCCCACTCACTTTAGGGTCTTGCTGGATATCCAAGGTGTGAGTTACAAAGTTGGGTCAAATGTCTATTCACTCTTTTTCGCTTTTGGAATAGTTTCAAGTGGACTGTCTGTTACCTTACAACAGGCTCGGGACTTTAGTTCAGTAATGTTTTTGGAGTTGGTTATCTTTGTGGATAATCAGATTTACAATTAGTTCTTTGATCTAGCTCTTTATGTGTTAGCAGATTTAAATAAAAGACAAATTTAAAGAAAGATAAAAATGGATCATTTCATAGTGGAACAGAGAGAGTAGGGTAGGGCAAAAAGAGAAGTTTATCTAACTTAGCTGCAAAACCAAAACCATAAATTTTAGTTATACCGGTTAGCTTCACAATAGAACAAATCAAAGAGGAAAGTGTCCAGCTTTCTAAGATCACCTTTCACTAAGAGCATAAGACAAAGATGAAACAAATCTAATAGAAAATTATAAATAGAAGAGAAGTCAGTTAAAATTGGTATCTCTCACCAACAGCCTAGCTCGCATAGTGAGGACAGAGCAATTAGAACAGGCCTGAACCTTAAATCTGTAATTTTCCTTAACATACAATAAAGAAAATGAAGCCTAGCGTCATATCCAATCCTGGTAACACAGATCTACAACATAATTTAAATAAACCTTAACAAAACAGAAACAAAAGAAGATTAACTTATCACAATCTGAAAGATATTAGGCTCCTGGCCACGCTATCATAGAAAACAAAAGTCACACCAACTCTAAGTCCAAAACAAAACATTGAAACAAGATTTGTAGGAAATTGCTCCAATAGCTTGTATTTCTAAGTTTTTGCTTCCTAGCGATTACATTCAGAAGAAGTATTTATAGACTCAGGACAGACCCTGATATTTTTAGAAATATCTTCTTCTCAAACCCTAAATCTTATCCTCTAAACCTTACCACCCAGGTTTTACAATATAAGGCCCTTTAAAAAAAAATAGAGTTTTTTAAAAACCCTAACCACTCTGCAAATATTAGTGCAGTTATTTGCCATAAATGGAGAAGGCATGATCTGATATTATTCTCATCCATCTATAACTATAAGTAAATATCTTCATTTTTTGGTCGGCTGGTGCATCTTCCGGGAATGTCTCATTAATTCTTCAGAGAAATTCAGATGAGTCACTGGTTCCTCTAACATTTTATCTTTGCATAGCCGCCTTTGAGTTGAAATTCTTTGCAAGCCATTACTTTCATCATAAATTCTCCCGTTAAATGCATCCATCGACAAATTTCGAGAATCGTGTATAGATATTTTCATTTTCTGATCAATTTCTGACATATTCCATTAAATGGATAGCTGCTCAGTCACCGTAAAGTCTCTTTGCGGCCAGATCTGTAAAATCTAGATGAACCAACAATTCTCGTCATCTCAAATTTCCATCTGACAGCCTTCATTTAATCCGTGCTTATTTTGTCTTTTTTCGTCATTACTTTCGCTAGTATGCAACTAACAGCTTGCTTCCTACAAAAGACAAACAAGGATTAGTATTTTAATATTATTAATTTAAAACCCTAATGTTCATTATATGTCGGCTTTATTTTTTGACACGTGTCGTAAAAATGCGATGTCCCCCTGCATTCTGGTCTTTCCCAGCTCTTCTGTCGTGAAACTGCAACACGTCGTAATTTTGCAACATGTCACAAAATCACGATGCTCCCCTGACTTGGCACTTCTTTTGCTGTCTCTGTCACAAAAACGTGACATGTCATGATTTTGTGACATGTCACGAAATCACGATAGCTTCCCCGCCTCGAGCTCCTCTTGCTAGAATGTGTCATGATTTCATGACACGTTCCTACCTTGGGCTCTTTTTGCCAGACCGTGTCATGATTTCACAATGTCACGAAAGACCGACATCGCGATATTGCGACGTGGCTAGGCCTTGTGCATTTTCCTTGGACCGTTTCATGAAATCATGACGTCGTGATTTTGCGACATGTCCCTGCCTTGGGCTCCTTTTACTAGACTGTGTCATGATTTTGTGATGTCACAAAATCGTGACATCGCGATATTGCGATGTGGCCAGGCCTTGTGCATTTTACCTGGACCGTGTCATGATTTTGTGACACGTCCCTGCCTTGGGCCCTTTTGCTGGACCGTGTCACGATTTCACGACGTTGCAAAATTGCGATGTCGCAAAATCATGATGCGGCCAGGTCTTGTGCATTTTCCCTAGACCGTGTCACGATTTTGTGACACGTCCCTGCCTTGGGCCCTTTTCTCTCCACCGTGTCATGATTTCATGACATCGCAAAATTACGACGTCTCAATTTTGTGACACTTTCATGCCTTGCTTCTTTTGGTGCAAAAAAAGGACAAAAACTCAAAGTGCCCAGAATTTGATGAAACTTTGCAAGAATCTAAATAAGGCCAAAGGGTACTTGAATATGCCAACGAAACTTTAGAATTCATCAGGGATTAAGAGAAAATGCATTAACATGAATGAATACATTTACATGCAAACTTTCAAAAGTTTTTATATTGAAAACAATGCCATATGCAAGCCTACTTAGATATTCTGGTATATGCAAAACTTGAAGAAGAAGGAGGCAAGCAAAATTTGGAATAAAAACCTGGAAAACATCAAGAGGGTCCCTACCTGTAAAATGAAAGCTAAATATTTTCAAAGGATGGAAATTTATTTTTTCAGTGAGGGTGTGTTGCTTCTCAACAAATGGCGATATCTACGGGTAAAATAGTAGCACTATTTTAGAATCCAGGACTCTAGTTTCAAAACAACATAGACCATGTAACATGCCTTGCCACAAATATTATTCAAAATAATTTAACTACTACCTGATAGTTGTTAAAATTTCCTAAGGACATACTAGGTTGAATCACTTAAGGAAGATTTATGATGTGCAATTATAAGCATATAAAACTTTCTTCAAGAATGACTAGGCCTTCGAATATTGTACTCTGGATTGATCAGATTTTCTAGAAAGGGAAAACTGAGTTGTGAAAGGGGAAACCGAGTAGGGCTCTGTTTACTAGTTTAGCCTTTTACAACCCCGACAGAGTTACTCTTTAGATTTTCATGACCCTGATACACAACTATGAGGTAGTATCTACAACTTGGTAAAAGAAAACATCTTCTGAAGCCTTGGCTATCTCTTTCATTACATAACCTTTTCTCCTTTTTTTTTTTGTATAGAAAATAACAGAGTGCCAGTTTTATGCTGTCTTGCTTAACCTTCACCTTCTCTCTCTCCTTTGAAATATACCGAAATCTGAAAAGTCTTTAAAAAAGAACAATTTTTTTTAATATTTCATCGATCTGGAACTGCTTCAGCCTGGGTACTGATAGCCTCTATGGACACTCAAATAATTTCATGAATCAGATTCCCCTTTTACGACCAACTTTTTTTGGATTCCTTGGGAGTTTCTCTAGCCAAATAGTATAGCAGTTTCTTTATAATTAAAATAATTGTGGCAAGCAAGACACAAAATCCAATCATCTTTCTACTGTTGTTCTAAATAAAAAAATAGTTCCATTGTTCAATTTAAGCAGACTACCTCTTAATTAGAATAAAACAAAATGAACACAGGATTTTGAACTCAGAATAAAAACAGTTTTTTTTTTAAAGGTTGACTTCTTTCTTTACTGCCCAGGCAAAACTTAAAAAAAATATATAATTTTTAAAAGCTAAAATAAATTTGTATAGACCTCAAAGGATAAAACACAGAACTTTAAAATCAAACAAAATAAAATAAAAAACAAACTACTTTGTACAGACCCCAAAGGATAAACAAAATAAAATAAAAACAAACTACTTCAAAGCTAAAATAAAATAAAAACAAACTACTTCAAAGCTTATTTACAATATATACACATGTTACAACGTCTTTGTGATTTATTCAATCGATGTATTGGATGGAAAATTTGAGAAATAATGCTTTAGATATTGACCATTAACAGGAAGGTTAAGAAAATTATCCTCCAGGTCCTATAGAAAAAATGCATTATTACCCAGGGTTTTGGCAATCTGGTATGGCCCTGTCCATAAAGGTTGCAGCTTGGTGTTTTTACACTTCTTTTCATGGGCTTTGTCCCACAGAAACACCAGGTCTGCAAGTTTGAAAGACTTCGAATTGGCCCTCTCATCAAGCCAGCGCTTGACTGTCTCTTGGTGCTGACAAAAATGCTCTACGGCTTGAAGTCGTCCACCTTGCAAATCAAACAATTCCAACATATGAGTTTTCGTATCTGCATGATCAAAGTAATGTAAAGCAAATTTTAATCCTAGTACTAATGCCTCATATTCTACCAAATTATTCGTGCAGGGAAATTGCAAGCAATAAGACATAAAACCGGTTTGATTTTTTGGTCTTTTAAGAACAGCCCCTGTACCATAACCTTGCTCAAACTTAGCTGCATCAATATGAAGTATCCCAACTTCATTATCGTGATCAAGGTGAGATTTAACCGGTTTCTCCTTTTGAGTAGTTGTCAAATTATAAACCCCAATATAACAGCCCTCAACAAGATTAGCAGTCTCATTCTTGTCATTATACTCTATAATCATGAGTTTATATCTTGGTTCTTTGTTGATTCTTAATTGATTTGCAAAACCATTCCAAGGTAACCACATATGTGAGAAATCAATAGCCAAATACCCATTTAATGATTTTGACCAATCCTACTCAGAAGCATTTTGTATCCTACAGGAATATCCACCACCTGAATGTCAACTCTATGTTGCGCTCTTGGCTCAGATGCTAGCTGGATATATATATTCTGAAGTTCACCTACCACTTTTACCTCAGACTTATCCAATTAGATGACTCTCATCTCAGAGTTCATGGGGGTCAAACCCAACTGCTGATAGATGGCCAAAGGCATAACATTAGCTGAAACACCTGAATCTACCAGACAATTGTGTAAATTTTTTCCAAATATTCGGACAGTCAGTAGAAAAGGTGGAACTTTAGTCTTCTCTTTATACATGGCCACATTTGCATTTGCCATTTTCTTTCCATTTTCCAAAGGTTTGGTAGTAGGTTCAGAATATGTTTTGATCAAGTTATCCCTCTGTTCTGAAATTTGGGCCAACTCATGAAGAGTAATGTTGGCTTTGATCTTCTTCATGTCCTCCACTATATTATATCCCTTATTGAGTGGAGGAATAAATGCATCTGGTCCTCTTGTATTTCCTCCCTTGGGTGGAGATGGGTTATTGCTTGAAGATGGATCTGGAGGAACACTATGGAAGTTTTCCAGAGGGGTAGATGTAGTGTTGGGCTCCGAATTTCTATTTTTGAGGTTGTAGTTGTCCCTCTTGTATTTTTGAAAATCCTGTACTTCATCCATGGGTAGCTCCACAACATTCTCTGATTCTTTTGGGAAAGTGAAAGAATCTAAGACCATAGCTGCACTGTTGCTGGATGAACTTGGGGCATCTGTAGTTCTTTGATGTTCAAGAGAAACCAACTCGCCAGAAAGAGCTTCAAAGGCATTATAGAATTTCAATAATCCAACTCCCTGTGCTGAGATGTTCCATGAATCCTACACTAGTTAGGCAAGGATAAATCACAAATATTTACATCATGCCCTTTACATTTATAATCCTTATTGGGCTCGTATGGGGGCCGAGTGAATCTATTCTGCTGATAAGAAAACCTATTTGGGTTTCCGCCGGTGGACACTTGCCTTTTGAAAGTCAAAAAGTCATTTGCCAACTTTTGGACTACCCTTGAAACTTCTTCAACTCTTGTGTTATCAGCTTCTTTACCTAGATTCTGTATATTTTCAACAGGTGCTACAGCTAATGGATTTCCTGATGGTGGAGTTTGATGTACTGGCAACATCATCTGATGTGGTATGGGATTGAAGATAGGGGTGCCTTGTGTGACCAAAGGAATTTGATGAGCATTCAGAGGTTGATGCCCCAATTGCCTTTCTAGAACTAAAGCTTCTTTGTAAGCCTCTATTATATTGGTAATAGAGGGATCTCTTTTCTAGAAAATAGAAGTCATTTGATATAGATAATTCCTAAAAATCTCTAATGCCAGGTCTGCATTTGGCACATAATAACCAACTGATCTACCATAAGCCTTCTAAAATATGACATTGTAAGATCTGACAGATTCATTTATTTCTCTTTTAATACCAGAAAACTACTGATATAATACACTGGGATCTATTACTTCACCAAACTACAATACAAAAATATTTTCCAAGTCATTCCAACTGGTAATAGAATCATTAGTGAGATTTAGAAACCAGTCGTAAGCTTCCTCTTGGAGAGTGAACGGGAACAATTTGCAAGTCACATCTTCATGCTGTACATTTAACAATTTTAGAGCATTCTTGAATGCTACTAGGTGTTCCTCTGCTATCTTAGTTCCATCATACTTGTATCTGGGAAGATATATATTAAGATTTTTGGGCAAGTCATGGGCTGCACCCGAGATATTTAAGGCAATGGAACCCAACCAGTTTGCAATTATTACTTGATTGACAATGATATTTTCAGTTGCAGTTGGAGTAACTACAAGTGGTGATAAAACTATTTCAGACAAGGACTTGGCCCTTCTAAGGTTGCTTCTTCTGGGAGTTTCTAACTCAGACACAAGGAGCTCTCTAGCTTTGGAGTGGGACCTTGTTACTCTATAATTAGAATCCAACTTTTCACCAGCACTTACAACCTTACAATCCTTAACAGACTCATCGAACTTCAGGTCCTCCTTTCTAGCAATTTTAAATGTTGGTGTTGAGTTTCGCTGTTTAGGCAAAAACTCAAACAAACAAGTTTTAAAAGGCTGAGGAGGAGGGAAAAGGATTCAAAAGATAAAATACCAGACCCTGTACAAACAACTTACAATACTGAACAAAGTTCAGCAGGCCCTCCTTCTAGTGCCAATTTTAAATGTTGGTTCAAATTTTATACACACCCTATGAAGAATGAGCATAATATATCGATAACACTTATACAGGATAAATCCCACTCACTTTAGGGTCTTGCTGGATATCCAAGGTGTGAGTTACAAAGTTGGGTCGAATGTCTATTCGCTCTTTTTCACTTCTGGAATAGTTTCAAGTGGACTGTTCGTTACCTTACAACGGGCTCGTGACTTTAGTTCAGTAATGTTTTTGGAGTTGGTTATCTTTGTGGATTATCAGATTTACAATCAGTTCTTTGATCTAGCTCTTTATGTGTTAGCAGATTTAAATAAAATAAAAATTTAAAGAAAGATAAAAATGGATCATTTCATGGTGGAACAGAGAGAGTAGGGTAGGGCAGAAAGAGAAGTTTATCTAACTTAGCTGCAAAACCAAAACCACCAATTTTAGTTATACTAGTTAGCTTCACAATAGAACAAATCAAAGAGGAAAGTGTCCAACTTTCTAAGATCACCTTCCACTAAGAGCATAAGACAAATATGAAACAGATCTAACAAAAAATTATAAACAAAAGGGAAGTCGGTTAAAATTGGTATCTCTCACCAGCAGCCTAGCTCGCATAGTGAGGACAAAGCAATTAGAACAGGCCTAAACCTTAAATCTTTAATTTTCCCTAACATACAATAAATAAAATGAAGCCTAGTAGCATATCCAATCCTGGTAACACAGATCGACAGCATAATTTAATTAAACCTTAATAAAATGGAAACAAAATAAGATGAACTTATCACAATCTGAAAGATATTAGGCTCCTGGCCACGCTATAATAGAAAACAAAAGTCACACCAACTCTAAGTCCAGAATAAAGCATTCAAACAAGATTTGCAGGAAATTGCTCCAATAGCTTGTATTTCTAAGTTTTCGCCTCCTGGCGATTACATTCAAAATAAGTATTTATAGACTCAGGAAAGACCCTGATCTTTTCAGAAATATCTTCTTCTCAAACCCTAAATCTTATCCTCTAAACCTTATCACCCAGGTTTTACAATATAAGGCCCCTTAAAAAAAATAGAGTTTTTGATAAACCCTAACCACTCTACAAATATTAGTGCAGTTACTTGCCATAAATAGAGAAGGCATGATCTGATATTATTCTCATCCATATGTAACTGCAAGTAAATATCTTCATTTTTTGGCCGACTGGTGCATCTGCCAGGAACGTCTCATTAATTCCTTAGAGGAATTCGGATGAGTCACTAGTTCCTCAGACATTTTATCTTTGCATAGCCACCTTTGAGTTGAAATTCTCTGCACGCCATTACTTTCATCATAAATTCTCCCGTTAAATGCATCCATCAGCAAATTCTGGTAACTGTGTATAGATATTTTAATTTTCCAATCAATTTCTGACATATTCCATTAAATGGACAGCTTCTTAGTCACCGTAAAGTCTCTTTGCAGCCAGATCTATAAAATCTGGATGAACCAGCAATTCTCGTCATCTCAAATTTCCATCTGATGACCTTCATTTAAGCCATGATTATTTTGTCTCTTTTCGTCATTACTTTCGCTAGTATGCAACTGCTCGCTTGCTTCTTGCAAAAGACAAACAAGGATTAGTATTTTAATATTATTAATTTAAAACCCTAATGTTCATTATATGTCGGCTTTATTTTTTGACACGTGTCACAAAATCGCGACGTCCCCCTGCATTCTGGTATTTCCCAGCTCTTCTATCGCGAAACCATGACACATCGTGATTTCATGATATGTCACGAAATCGCGACGCTCCCCTAACTTGGCACTTCTTTTGCTATCTTTGTCATGAAAACGCGACATGTCATGATTTCATGACATGTCACGAAATCACGATAGCTTCCCCGCCTCGGGATCCTCTTGCTGGAATGTGTCACGATTTCATGACACGTCCTTGCTTTAGGCTCTTTTTCGTGGACCGTGTCACGATTTCATGACATGATCAGGCCTTGTGCATTTTCCCTAGACCGTGTCATTATTTAGTGACGTCATGAAATCACGACGTCATGATTTTGCGACACGTCCCTGCCTTGGGCTCCTTTTGGTGGACCGTGTCATGATTTTGCAACGTCGCAAAATTGTGACGTCACGATATCGCGAGACAGCCAGGCCTTATGCATTTTCCCTGGATCGTGTTGCGATTTCATGACACATCCCTACCTTGGGCCCTTTTGCTGGACCGTGTTGCAATTTCATGACATTATGAAATCGCAACGTCGCGATATCGCAATGCAGCCAGACCTTGTGCATTTTCCCTGGACCATGTCATGATTTCACGACACGTCCCTGCCTTGGGCCCTTTTCTCTCCATCGTGTCACGATTTCGTGACATCGCGAAATCGCGATGTCGCGATTTTGTGACACTTTCATGCCTTGCTTCTTTTGGTGCAAAAAAATGACAAAAACTCAAAGTGCCCAGAATTTGATGAAACTTTGCAAGGATCTAAATAAGGCCAAAGGGTACCCGAATCTGCAAAAGAAACTTTAGAATTCATCAGGGATTAAGAGAAAATGCATTAACATGAATTAATACATTTACATGCAAACTTTCAAAAGTTTTTAGATTGAAAACAATGCCATATGCAAGCCTACTTAGATATTCTGGTATATGCAAAACTTGAAGAAGAAGGAGGCAAGCAAAATTTGGAATAAAAACCTGGAAAACATCAAGAGGGTCCCTACTGTAAAATGAAAGCTAAATATTTTTAAAGGATGGAAATTCATTTTTTCAATGGGGGTGTGTTGCTTCTCAACAAGTGCCCCCTCCGTGTTTTTACCCAAATCGAACGTTTGAGGTAAAAACATGGAAAAACAAAAATTAAAAAAAAAAATGTTTTTAATTGTTTTTGAATAAAATTTAAAAAATAGGGAAAAACCCTAATTCATTTTTACTGTTCATTATTTTATGGTTTTAGAGCTTAGAAAACAAAAATGGTTGATATGATGTACATAATTTTGTTGATATATATATGATATTTTTGATGATATGACTTGTGTATATGTTTTATGATGCTTTAATGTTTGAATTATTTGCTGATTGGATTGAGGATTCATGTAATTATGTCATTTTGAAATATTATAATTTTGATGTCATGCTATAAGATTTTAAATGAAATAATCTGATGTAAACAATTGGTGGTTGTGATGTGATTTGATAAAAAATAAAAGGGACTTCTAACAATAATTTCAAAGGACATTGTCGCTATTATAGACCATTTCATGGAGTCGCCGCTCACTCGGTCGTCAAGCTAATCCCAATATAGAAATATTGTTAAAAGTAAAAGAGTGCTTAAGAGACTTTCTTAAGACTTGGTGTTGTAATGATGGAGATAATGATGGTTTGATGATTTGTTTTCAGATTTTCATAAAAAATAGTATGCATGAAATACGAAAAGAAATGTGATTTTGCTAGGCATAAATTCCTAAGTGTGATAAAATTTTGAACAATTCCTTAGAATTTATACCATGGTTGCAAAAATTGAATTTGAACATAATGTCATGAAATAGAATAGATATTTGTTTGTTTGTAAAGCATAATTGTGTAACATAATGATGCAAGTCACATGTTTTGATGAATTTGGTTTTAAAATACATGGAAAATAAAATTAGAACGATGGTTTGCGCTAGGCATAGAATTATAGGTATAGACTTATACCATCATCACGAAATCCAAAGAAGAAAATAGATTGTTGGTTTTATTTGCAAGATGCATTTTTGGCTTTTGATAAACAGAAAAATAATAATATGAAAATTTTGTTTGACATTATTTTTGAGATTTTATGAGAAGATGTATGTAATTGCTTTTATACAAAACAAAATTCTGAAATAAAAGGATAAAATTATTCGAAAAGAGTTACAGAAATATTTTAAATTATCTCAAAGAGAAATGTAGATTTATAAGGAATCCTCATGTGCAAATGTGAGTTCATTACCAATCTTGATTTATCATAATGATACAAAATCTCTCAAATACAAATGTGTGTGCAATTGTATTGTTCATTTACTAATTTTGAGCAAGATAATTTGATACAAGTAATTTGCCTTGACCAAATTGTTTGTTGACCATGATTTATATGCATATAACCATACCAAACTACTATGTAAGTTAGGTTTATCAAGAGCTAGCTAATCCATAAGCTGACAAAGGTCTATACAAAAGAAGGTCACTAATGTAACAGACATATCACCATGCTAGGAGTTACCCAAGGCCAAGCGGGTTGGGCACAAACCACCTGTTATGGGGCTTACCTCACAGTTTTCGAATAATTGAGAATTCCAGGGATTCAAGCTCATCAACCCTTATTTTCTTTTCAAGGGGTAGGGAAAGGAGTTTATTGTATTTTGCTTTTGCTTTTCACTTTTTTTTTGTACTTTTGTATTTTTGCTTGATATTTGAGATAATGCTGAAATATTGTTGTGATGATTCAAAATAACCTTTTTCTTTTTCTCTTTTTCTTGAACTTTTCTTTTCTTCCTATGCTAGGGATACTTGCTCGGATTAGCTGTAGAGCAAGGGATTTTTATTCTCGGTAGGAGTGAGCTTTTCCTTTTGTCAATTCTCAAATATTCTAGACCATGTACATGATAGGATAGCAGGGGAAAATTTTCGCTCAGGAAACCATTTCTACTATGTAGCATCGTATCGAATTTGCAATGAAATCATTTTAATGTGAAGAGATATGCTTGGTTCAAGTAAATAACAATATCAGTTCTCTATGCTCAAAATTTTATTTAATGCCAATGTGGACTTTGATATAAGAGAGATTAATAATCATACAAAATAAAATCAAAATATTTATTCATGTGAGTGTGAAAGTGCGGGATTCCAAATAAATGCTCATTTATCCAAAATAATTGAAAATATAACTGCAAACTCCAAGAATTGATAGGTATAAAAAAGATGTTTTTGAATATTTTGACAATTTTGATGTTTTTGTATGTTTTTATTTTGATTTATGATGGAATTGATGGTATATACAAGATGATCTATATACACTATACAAGGTTATTTGAGTATAGCGTATCTAAGGTTGCTTCAAAATCAAAGGAGGTTTTGAAGGATAATTTGGTTATGATGAAGGTAAGAACAAAAGGTGGTGAATAAAAGGTAGCGATAACACAAGCTTTGTTATAATGTAAAATAATGTAGCAAAATATTTGACTTTTATATGTATGAAATTGATCATATTACAAAATAAAATATCAGAAGGATAAGAAAGTTCTTCATTCTTATTACTATAATCCAAGTCTTGATAAGATGGAGAAAGTATATGTGAAAGATATGCATGAGTGTTATTTGGTAAACAAGGATGATCATATATGGATGAAGAAAAGTGAGAAATAGAAGGTAATTGTGACAATGGAGAATGTATTTAAGAGAGGAGTCATTATCTACCATGATAGTTTTAACAAGTATTTCTTTATTAGATCCTATAATGTAAAGAGATGAGTCTTCTTGTGGAGTAGAGGAAGGAATATCCTCATCATAGAATGAAATATGATTAACCTCAAGAGGGTTTACACCATTAATTATGTCCTTAGGGAAAATATCATGAGGAACAAATTGTTGGCTAGATGTTTTGAACAACATTTCCTTACAAGAACTTTGTAATACTTCTAAAAGGGATATCTTTGCTTGAGGATTAATCACTTGTTGTTGGCTATCAAAGTGGATTTCAGATTGAGATTTTGATTTTAAAGATAATATTTCTATGCTTACATTCCATTTTGGATCATTCTCTAGAGCCAAAGATAGTTTTGAAGGTTGGTCAAATGAGGAATCCATATCTTGAATATCTGATTGAGTTGATTGAACTTGAGGTTGCTCATTTGTAGTTTCTATTACAATATTAGTAATATCATCATGATGGGACACATTAACATGCAATATTTGATTGGTTTCCTGTTGTTGATAATTGAATAAGGGTTCTTGACGGATCCCCATGTCTTGATTGATTATTGGTATTTGTTGTGTAGGAATTTGATTGTTTACTAGATATTTATAATTAGTTGTAGATTGTAATTCCTTTATATTAAAAATACCCTCATCAATCAAATCTTGAATTGAACATCTTAAATATTTACATTTTTGTGTCATATGTCCATCCACTCTATGATATTCACAATGTAGCTCAGGTTTAAACCAATCTGTTGTGGTATCAGGTTGTCTTATGGAAGGGAGTTCAATCCTATTTGTGTCAAGTAAATACTTGAGAATTATATCCATTGGTTGATTGAGCTTAGTAGATTTACGTGATGAAGGTTTTCGAGAGGTTTTTGATACGTGCCTTAGGAATTCAGTCATAAAAGGGGCTAATGGTTTCTCACCTCTACTTTCTTTATTATGGGTAGAATGATGACAGGAAGATTGCGAAGTAGGAGGTGAGTGCATGGTAGAATTGGAAGAATAAGTATTTTCTTGTTGAAATGAATGTGTTGTATTGAAAGAAGAATATTGAAATGGTGGAGGAGGATTGTATGTGGATCGATAGACATAATATGGATATATGGGAGAATAGATAATATCGTTATGGAGAGGATTGGAAAAGGGATTGTCCTATTGGGGTAATGATGAAAAATGAGAAAAGTGTGATGGAGGTGATGTTGAATAGGGATGAGGTTGGTCATAATCAACAAATGTATTTGGTTGAATTCTTCCAACATTACTAATGGGCTCATATTTTTTTTGGTAAGTAGTGTTTGTATTTACAATGAGTTTTAACAAGGATCCCAAAACCTGATTACATAAGCAATGGGCCTAGGGCATCAATCCTTTGAAACTGAACACCAAAACAGAAATCCCGCCTAGCGGTAACAGTAAGCATGAAACAATCCCTCTCAGCGGGAAATAAACAAATAAGAAAGAAAGTAGTTTTGGAGATCCCGCCAACGAGGAGTAGCCAAAAACCACCATCGAGAAGATCCCGCCCAGTAGGAAGCAAAGAAAAACTGTTACAATAAAATACTGCCTCGTGGGAAGCAGTCAAAACCACCACAAACAGTCCCGCCTAGCGGGAAGCAACAGGGAAATCCCACCATCCAGGAAACCAGTAGAAAATAAAGGATCCCGCATCGCGGGAAAACCAATGGATTTTGTGGATCCCGCCCTGTGGAGAAACCAGCTGCCCACTGGGAAAACATTTTGTTCAGCGAGAGCCATCCTGCAGGAAGCCGACAGCCAGCACAGAGAGGATCCAACCCATCAGGAAGTGACCAGATAGTTGCACCACAAGGAACCCACCTCGGGAAAATAGAAGAGGATCCCAGCAGCAGGGACCAAGAATCCCGTCCAAGCACAGAGCCTGCCGAGGATTCACAAGAAAAAAGGGGGAGTTGTCCAAACCCTAAACCGTCACCTCCACCGCACCGAGAAACGTAGGGGACCAGATCCACACGAATAACCTGCAAAAAACCCCAGGGGGAAGCCTGAGGGAAAAAGGGAAGGGATCCCCAACCAAACAGGGATCCCTGGGAAGCACCAGTCCGAAAAAACAACCAAGGAAACCCTAGCCGGCTGGGAGGGGGCGCAGATAGTGGAGAAGGATCTCCCCCCAGGAGATCATCTGCAAACAACCACTCCCCGGGAGGGATGACCTAGGTTGAGCCAGGGACTGGGCAGGAACCAGGAGCCATGGGAGGGGGAGCAGGGGAGGGACCAGAGCCCTCCCCTCTCTACTTTCTTCCCTCCATGTATTCTGCTAATGGGCTCATATTGATTTGAGTAAAAACTCATGGTTTCTTTAGTACTTCTAAAAGTAATATTTAGTATCTACTATTTAGAATTGAATCTAAAACATACAAACTTGAAATGATGATTTTGCTACTTTTTTTTTGTATACATATATATATATATATATATATATATATATATATATATATATATATATATATATATATATATATATATATATATATATATATATATATATATATTTGTTTTTTTTTTTTTTTTGAATCAGAAAGATGCCTATGTTATTCACGTCGGGTTCACCAAAATGTATCGTTCCAAATTTTTTGCACCCTTACCTTCAGGCTAAAGGATTGACGCCCGAAAGGGGGATGCGAGAAGGATGGGACAATACCTCGGACTGAGAGGCCCTTTGAAGGTCCCGCCTCTTGGGGGAGGTGTATAAGGGTGAATTTTTTATGGATGGTGGGTTCACCAACAAACTTTATGCTTGATCATTCAATTCCTAGGTTTCGCCAAATGAATCTAAACTGTTCTATATGCAATGCAGGTTTAAATGAATATAGAAAGAGAATTAAACAAAGAATACATGAAATATACTAGATTAGAAAAAGTCATACCTAATCCAGATGTTTGATGGAGGTTTTGATTTTTAAAGCAGTCAAGATCACCTCTAATCTGATAGGATCGTCTAAAATCAGACATGATCATCTCAGATCTGACAAATTCATCAGACGAATTCGTTAGAGACCTACAATCATAGAAATAGACACAGAATACAGAAAATGCAGCTATGCTGATAAAGGAAAATGATGTGAAATGATAATATAGATACCAAATGATAATTACGAATAGAAATTCAAGTAAATTATAGTATTCTAATGACAAATTATGATCTTATCATGCACTTAAGCTATATGGGTGAAATCCAAAATGTAGAATAATAGAAAATAATAATAAAACTAACTAGATACAGAATAAAATAGCAGAAAGGTATAGGAAAAGTGTAAACTCTGGGCACTGATTGCCCCCAATGTTGGCTGCAGTCGAAATCATCTAGAGAAGATGAAATCATCTCGAATTGTGGAGTGATCGTCTAATATTGTACAGTATCGTCTGTGACGATCTGAGCTTGCTTCGGCTGAAAAATAATGAAGTTCCTGCAAACAAACTTGGAAAAATACAAAGGAAAATGGTGATTTAAGATGGTCTAATGCAAATAGAACTCGTGTTACAAGAAATTTCAGCCAGGGGTATGTCAAGGGGAGGACCTAAGATTAAATAGGCATAGGAAGGAGGTTGGGAGGTTGGAGATCATCCCAATTTGGGATATCTCCAATGGGGGAAGTCTCTAACCACGCAGACACGCTTTTGCCTCGGTTAGAGATGTCGTTGAAACAGAAGCTAATTATGAAAAATCAATTTTGGGATGAAATCGTCTGGACGTTCTTCTCCAGATGAATTCATCCGATCTGAGGCGATATCATCTGATCGACGACGATATCGTCCAAAGGTGACAACAAATCCTAAAAATGACACAGAAAACAAGGGGAGTGGTTTAACAGGCGGTTCGAGGGCGATTTGGGGTTAAAATTCAAATTTAAATTATTTACTAAGGTAATTTTAATTATTTAAGGTTTTACTGCACCAATTTTAGGGTGCTATAATTATTTATAGTAAATTGTATTATTTCATGAGTACTTTCGATTACAAAAATGATGATGTTTGAATAGTAAGTTAACTGGAAGAATGGTGAAATAATATTCTCAACAAAAGAGTTCAGACACTGGTTAAGGTGGGTTACATTCAATAGGATGGAAGGGCCACTAGGATCCCTGCACAAGAGAGAAGCATATCCACAACAATACCAAGAGTGATAGTCTCAGTCCTATGATTGGTGTGGTACTCATACTTGAAGAAGAGGGGGATGCAGGTCATGGAGATGTCTGAGGTACTGGATGGATGACATAAGAAGAACACCACCAAGATATCAAGAAGAGAGAATGGTATAAGAAAGGGTACTAAGAAGAGAATTGAGGGGTGAGGTACATATCCCATATCAGGATGAGGATCTGAGTAGTGGAATTGAGGAAGGTCAAGTGGAGATAAAAAATATTTCATTCATACAACATGGAAGAGACACATGCAAAAAGTGGTGGAATGATAGACAAAAATAGAATCATCCATGGAGGAAACAGTTCGAGGAGGTTGGTGTAGGTGTAATAGCACAAGGACCACCACACCAAAAAACCTTCTTCTACAACTACCTATTGTAGATGGTCCAGGTGTATAATCTTGTGACCAAAACTACTTTTTTCAATGTGGACAAGAGGTCAGTGAAAATAGAAATGATGGCAGATGCATTTATGAAGACATTTGGGTTGCCAATATATGACATAGAGATAGTTAAGAAGCTTATTTATTTGATTGAGTCGTATCGTATCATCACTTCATTAACTAATGTGAAGTCATCGACTATTGAAAAGATCTCATGTGCAATAACTTGAGGGATCAAACAGATCCACATGAAAGGATACTGTAGACACCTAAAATACATCATGTCGAGGTGACTACTCATATGGTACATGCTAGAAGACCATATGGAAGACCTTGGATAGATACCAAGGTATAGTAGTGGTTTTTACCACTCATTTGGGAACCTTTTCCTAGTCAATGCTAGCCACTGCTAACACCCATGGTTAGCAGAGCTGACCGCACCTGTCAGCCACAGTCAAGACTCAGAGTTAGTTGGACTTCATCCAACCCAAAATTAGTTGCATCATCTAATTGGTTGTGGATTGGAGCGGTTTTAGTGAGGAAGGTTCTGGATCCTATAATCCATGCACTCATTGAGCAATTCAACTGCCAAATATATTAGAGGACATAGAGGTGACCCTTGACCATCAATTTTGCAAGGATAATCAGAGAATTATCCCTGATTTTGAGGATAAACTTACTTCAGGCTTAGCCGTAGCTGTCAGCCATGGTGAAAAGTGCCCATCGCTTGAAGGACCCATGGTCAGTAGGTAATCCCTTATTTCCTTGTTCTCTATTTTACAATTTTTTAACTAGGTTAGATTAATCATGTTGTAGGTTTAATTTAGTATTCTAGAGATATTTTACTGATAGATTAACAGTTAACTACAATTTCCCTTCATTATTATAGTGTAGGTATAACAAATATTTTTCATTCTTTCATGTCTTAAATTGGTTAATGAGGAGTTTATATAGATTCATCTTAGTTTATTTTATGATTCTAATGATAGATCATCATGATTTAGATCAATTTACATGCTTTGAATCACTTTCTTGATTTCTTGATTATCATGTTATCTTTTGTGCAAGCACCCTTTAAATGCCTCATCAAGAGAGGCCTCTTTGCTATTAATATTTCTTATTGTTTATTACACACAGGACTAACAGGGTTTTGGAATGCAAGGCAACAAATGCCTCTAATCATGGAGAAGAGGTTCATCAAAACCCTAGATTAGTTTGTGTCATCCTAAAAGGCACTTGGAAATCACACCTACCCTTGAGAGGGAAACATTACATCTTATTGTAATAATTGTATCAAAGTGATTATTCCTAAGAGGGATATACTTATAATTTTATTTTGGCTTCAAATATAATGGAATAAAACATATTTATTATTGTCAATTTATTTTCAATTTCTTTTTCTTGTATGCATTTTATGTATATTTCAATTCTTGCAATAGGAAATGATGTGTGAGCCCTTTTTGGATTAGATAGAAGGAGATCACAGTGGAACTCCACATTTCATGCCACCAATTTTTGACTTCTATCATTTTTTTATGATAGGTGCTCACCGCGATTGACAGCCACAGTCAAAAGTTGTTGCGACGGTTGACATCCGTGGGCAACAGTGGTCATCGTGCCACAAATCCGCGATAAGAATATGATAAATCAAACATAGAGAAAAAACTATATCAAATGAGGATCTCAGGTAGGTCCCATTGTCATTCTATTTTTTTTTCTCTGTCTATGTTTTTCAAGAGAGTGAAAAATATTAGCATAATTAGGGAAGGCAATGGAAATATGTTAAATGCATCGAGTCCTTAGGTCTTTTGATTATGATCTACTAGTCACTGCTAGGAAAAATGTACCTCTGAGTGTAGTCCACCCTAGTATCCAGTGGTATAGGTCCCTCTTGTATGTTAATTTTGCTTGCATGAGGTTCGATTAGTGGCCAGACCATCGTTAGTATGCATTGTTATAATATCATGTAGATTAATCATGCATACTTCTATAATCAAATGTTCATTTTTCATAGCATATAAAATGATTTGAATGTTGTATTATGCATATTTATTTTCATGTAAATTAAAAGGAACCACACACACCATGTTTCACAGTAAATGCTAGTGAGTTGGGAGTCACATCTAACCACGAGGAGGTTTTCAATGATGATGGCAATGATTTCGACCTGTTGGTCCAACTCCCATGTACCTTTTTGTTATTATAAAAATATCAGATCCAAGAACTGTTGAGAAGCAACACACCCCCACTGAAAAATAATTTTCCATCCTTTGAAAACATTGAGCTTTCATTTTGCAGTAGGGACCCTCTTGATGATTTTCAGGTTTTAATTCCAATTTTTACTTGCCTCTTTCTTCTTCAAGTTTTGCTCGTTTCATTTATCCAAGTTTTCTTGCATTCGGGCTTTGTTATCTCAGACTTCACTTTTTACATGCTAGAATCATTCATGGATAAAGAAAATCTTACATCGGTACGAAGAAAATGCAAAAAACAGATAGATAAATTCATTAAAAATCAAAACTTTCCTTTTTTGGAAGTGTCGCGATATCGCGACAGGTTTTTGAAAAATCGGCTAAGTCAGAAATGCGTAGCGAAATCGCGACACTTTCCAAAAATGGAAATGTCACGATATCGCGACATTTCCATTTTTGGAAATGTCACGATATCGCTACCGATTAGGAGAGAGAAAGCCCGATCTACGAAGTGACAAGTTTTGGAGAGAGAAGGCAAGTCGTACGGAACGTCGCGATTTCGCGACATGTCACGAAATCGTGACATGTCGCATTTTCGCGGCTGAGAGAGAAAAATCGACTAAGGCATGAAATGGTCGCGATTTCGTGACATGTCACGAAATCGCGACAAATTAGGAGAGAGAAAGGCAAGTCGTACGGAACGTCACGATTTCGTGACATGTCACGAAATCGTGACATGTCGCATTTTCGCGGCTGCAAAGTGAAAAATCGACTAAGTGTGAAAATGGTCGCGATTTCGCGACATGCGAAATCGTGACATGTCGCATTTTCAGGCAGGTTTCAGCAAAAGGAAGCAAAGGCAAAAATTGTAGCGAAATCGCGACGTCACGAAATCGCGACGTCTTTTGCAGAGGGAGCCCAGAGTGTACGGATCGTCACGATTTCGCGACATGTCGCGAAATCGTGACAGGTCCAAGTCAAAGAAGAGACAAAGAAAGCAAAACCAAAAGCAAGTCAAAAGCCAGCAAGAGGAATCGAACAAGAAAAGTCCTAAGGCATGGAAATTGTCACGAAATCGTGACATGTCGCGATTTCGCGACTCATAGTACGAAAAGGTACTAAGAGCCAGAAAGTGTCACGATTTCGCGACACTGACGTCGCGAAATCGTGACAAGAAACCAACAAGGAAGCCAAAGACAAGAAAACAAAAGGAAAGTTAGAAAGAAAAACAAAGTAAAAATGTGTCAAATCCCTAAAAGGAAAATTTCGCGACATGTCCAAATGACATGTCGCGTTTTCGCTGCATGGAAGCTGAAGGTTACTAAGGGCCAGAGAATAGTCGCGATTTCATGACATGTCGCAAAATCGTGACATTCTAAGATCCACTTCGCCAAGTTGAAAGAGTGGGGATGTCGCGATTTCGTGACATGTCACGAAATCGTGACATGTCGCATTTTCGCGACGTTGACAAATGTCGCGAAATCGCGACATGTCGCATTTTCGTGACCTGGACAGAAAAGGCCGAAATGGAAGACAGCTGGAAATGGACACGTGTCACGATTTTGTGACACGTGTCAAAGCACTGCAGGCCACGTATCAGATAAATAAGGCCGACATGCAAGTAAACATTAGGGTTTTTAATCTGATTTAATAATTAAAGTTTTGATTTAATATTATTAAAATACTAATCCATCTTTTGTCTTTCATGCAGGAAGCCATCTGGCACTTACGAAATAATGGAGAAATGGCCATAAAGACGAAGTTAAGTGCAAATTAATCAAAGACAGCCATTTCGAAAGAGAAGTTGTTGTGTCATCCAATTTTTTCAGATCTGGCTGCAAAGAGACTTTACGGTGACTAAGCAACTGCCCATAGTGGAATATGTCGAGAATTGGCCAGGAAATGAAAATATATGCACACAGTTGCCGGATTTTGCCGATGAATGCATTTAATGAAGATTTATGGCAGAATTAATGGCGTGTAGATATTTTCAACTCACGGATGGCTCTACGGAGATGAAATGTCGGAGAAGTGGTGACTCATCCAGCTTACCCGAGGGGATTAATGAGGGCATTTATTTATAGTTGCGGGTGAATGCAAGTGGCATTCGAATTCTATCTTCTCCATTTATGGCAACTGACTGCACTGATTTGCAGAATGGTTAAGTTTTATCCGGACTTTGTTTTAAATGGCTTTATATTGTAAAACCCGGGTCCTAGGGTTTGAGATGATAAGATTTAGGGTTTGAGAGGAAGATATTTTTGAAAAGATCAGGGTCTGTCCTGAGTCTATAAATACTTCTTCTCAATGTAATCGTAGGAGGCGGAAACTTAGAAATAAAAGGCTATTGAAGCAATTTCTTGCAAATTTTGTTAAATATTTTATTTTTGGACTTGGAGTTGATGTGCTTTTGTTTTCTGTGATAGCATGGCCAGGAGCCTAATCTTTTGCAGATTGTGATAAGTTCATCTTCTTTTGTTATCCGTTTCATTAAAGTTTATTAGATATATGCTGTAAATCGGTGTTATCAAGATTAAATATGTTGTTAGGCTTCATTTGTTCCATTGTATACTAAGGAAAATTATAGATTTAAGGTTCAAGTTTGTTCTAATTGCTCTGTCCTCACTGTGCGAGCTAGGCTATCGGTGAAAGATATCAATTTTAACCGACTTCCCTTCGGTTTATAATTTTCTGTTAGATCTGTTCCATCTCTGCCTTATGCTCTTAGTAGAAAGTGATCTTAGAAAGCTGGACACTTTCTTCTTTGATTTGTTCTGTTGTGAAGTCGATAGTATAAATAAAATTGGTAGTTTTGTTTTACAGTTAAGTTTGATAAACTTCTCTTTTTGCCTTACCCTACCCTCTTTGTTTTACCGTGAAATGATCCATTTTTATTTTCTTTATTTGTCTTTTATTTAAATCTGTTGACCCATGAGAGCTAGATCAAAGAATTAATTTTAAATCTGATTGTCAACAAGTGACAACTTCTGAACATTACTGAGCAAGTTCAGTGAGCCCGTTGTAAGGTACAGACAGTCCATATTGAAATCTATTCCAGAAGTGGAAAAGAGTGAATTGACATTCGACCCGACTCTGTAACTCACACCTTGGATAACCAGCTAGATCCTAAAGTGAGTGGGATTTATCCCGTATAAGTGTTATCAGAGTTTTGTGCTCATCCTTCACAGGGTGTGTATGAAAGTCGGACCAACATTTAAAAATGGCGCTAGAAGGAGGGCCTTTGAACTTCATTCAAGATAAATTGTATGTTAAGTCGTATTTTATCCTTTAATCCTTTTCCTCCTCTTTGCTCTTTAAAATTTTGTTGTTTGATTTTTAAATGAACTTAACACCAACATTTAAAAATGGCGCTAGAAGGAGGGCCTACTGAAATTCGATCAGTATTGTAAGTTGTCAGTACAATATTTTAAGATTGCCAGAAAAGAAGACCTCAAGTTCAGTACTCTGTTAAGGATTGTAAGTTTGTAAGTGCTTGTGAAAAGTTGGATTCTACATACAGGGTAACAAGGTCCCACCCCAGAGCTGGAGAGCTCCTTGTCCCTGAATTAGAAACTCCGAGAAGAAGTAGCCTCAGAAGGGCTAAGTCTCTGTCAGAAACAGTTTTATCACCGCTGATAGTTACCCCAACCACAACTCAGAATATCACTAACAACCAAGTAGTGATGGCAAATTGGTTGGGCTCCACTGCTTTGAATATTTCGGGTATTGCCCATGACCTGCCTAGAAATCTGAAAAGATATCTCCCCAGATATAAACATGATGGGACAAGAACTGCAGAAGAACATTTGGTTGCATTCAAGAATGCTTTGAAATTATTAAATGTACAGCATGAGGATGTTGCCTGCAGACTATTCCCGTTCACTCTCCAGGAGGGAGCTTATGATTGGTTTCTAAACCTCACTAATGATTCTGTCACCAACTGGAATGACTTAGAAAAAGTTTTTGTGTCACAGTTCGGGAAAGTGATAGATCCTAGTATATTGTACCAGCAGTTTTCTTGCATCAAAAGAGAATTAAGTGAATCTATCAGATCATATAATGTTAGATTCCAGAAAGCTTATGGCAGACTTACTGGGTATTATGTACCGAATGCTGACCTGGCATTAGAGATCTTTAGAAACTCTCTGGATCCGATGACCTCTGTCTTTTTGAAGAGAGATCCCACTGTTACTAATTTGATAGAAGCTTATAAAGAAGCTTTGATTCTGGAAAGACAGTTGGGACCCCAACCATTAAATGCTCAGCAAGTTCCTCTGGTTGCACAAGCTGCCCCTGTGTTCAATCCTATTCCACATCAGGTAATGTTGCCAGTTTGTCAGACTCTACCATCAGCAAATCCACTGGCTGTAGCACCTGTTGAGAATGTACAGCACCCAGGCAAAGAGGCTGACAATGCAAGAGTGGAAGAAGTCTCAAAGATTGTTCAGAAGCTGGCCAATGATTTCTTGAGTTTTAAAAGGCAAGTTTCTACTGGGGACAACTCCAACAGATATTCATATCAACCAAACAGATTCAACAGGCCCCCATATGAACCTAATAAAGATTACAAGGGCAAAGGCCATGATGTGAACATTTGTGATTTAGCTCTGCCCAACTGGTGCAGAATACATGCCACTTCACAGCATGGGGAGTTGGATTGTCTAGAATTTTGCAATGCATTTGAAGCTTTGTCTGGAGATTTGATCTCCCCTGAAAATCAAAGAACTGCTGATGGCCCAAGTTCATCCGACCACAGTGCAGCTATGGTCCTGGATTCTTTCACTTTCTCGGATGAATCTGAGAATGTAGTTGAAATGCCTATGGATGAGGTGCAGGCTTTCCAGCAATACAGAAGAGATAATTACAACCTGAGGAACAGGAATCCGGAGCCTAATACTACATCAACTCCTCCGGACAACTCTCACAATGTTCCTCCCGACCCCTCTCCAAGCAATAATCCATCTCCACCAAAGGGAGGGAATTTGAGAGGACCAGATGCTTTTGTCCCTCCACTTAACAAAGGATATAACATAGTGGAGGATATGAAAAAGATTAAGGCCAACATTACTCTGCATGAGTTGGCACAGATTTCAGAGCAGAGAGACAATCTGATAAAAACATACTCTGGCCCTGCTACTAAACCTGTGGACAAAGGAAAGAAAATAGCACATGCCAATCTAGCCATGTACAAAGAAAAAACTGAAGTTCCCCCATTTTTACTGACTATCCATATTTTTGGGAAGAACTTACATAATTGTTTGGTAGATTCAGGTGCATCTGCAAATGTTATGCCTTTGGCCATTTGTCAGTAGTTGGGTCTGACCCCAATGAAGTCTGAAAGGAGAGTTGTCCAATTGGACAAATCAGAGGTTAAAGTTGTTGGAGAGCTTCAAAATATTCATATCCAATTAGCATCTGAGCCAAGGGCTCAACATAAAATTGAAATTCAGGTTGTAGATATCCCTGTGGGGTACGGGATGCTGTTGAGTAGAGATTGGTCGAGATCTCCGAACGGATACTTGGCAACAGATTTTTCACACATGTGGTTGTCGTGGAAAGGAGTGGCAAATCAATTACGGGTTGAAAGAGAACCCGGTACAAGCATACAATTACAGAGTACAATGCAGAGAATGAAACTGTAAATATTGCAGAGGTAGATATTGGAGTCTACAATTTAACAACTGGGCAAAATAACAAGTTTAATAAAGCTCATCCTGTACATACTAATGAAGTCTGGACACTTCATGTGGATGGAGCTAGATCTAAACAGGGTTCTAGAACAGGGGCAGTCCTCAAAGGGCCTGAAAGTCAGACATATTTTATGTCTTACCGCCTACAGTTCCCTTGTACAAATAATTTAGCAGAGTATGAAGCTTTGGTTTTAGGTTTGAAATTTGCTTTGGACAAAGGAGCAAGAAATATTAAAGTTTTTACTGATTCAGAATTAGTGGCAAATCAAGTCAAGGGTAAATTCCAGTGTAAAGCATCTTATTTAAAAGGATACAAACATCGGGCTTGGGATCTTGTAGAAGACTTTGATGCTTTTAATCTGACACATATACCCAGAGAGTAGAACTCCCATGCAGATGTCTTGGCTTCTTCAGCTGCAAGTTTAAAGCCATTGGAAGAATTTAAATGGAACAAGTTTTCAATTGAGTTAGTCCCTTGTCCTTCAGTTCCAAACAATATAGATAATTTTCAAGTTTTCTCTGATGATCAACAGATTGTAAACTTTTTGCAGAGTACTAACACATTTGAAAATGCTATAATTGATGAGGGCCAAAGAGATACCCTGCTGGAACAGTTAGATGATGACAGAGGAATAATGAGGTTGAAGGACAACAGAATTCCAAAAGGAATGGTGGAGCTAGAGCGGCTCTTTGATGTTGACAAAATCAAGCAAAAGGTGAATTCTGAGGATTATGTGGCTGCCACAGACAGTGAGACTGAAAATTTGAACATAGGGACTGAAGAAGATCCCAGGCACATCAAGTTGGCTAAGAACTGTGATCCAGAAATAAAAGGAAATATGATTGATTTTCTTCACAGGTCCAAGGATGTTATGGCTCTGGTCATACAAAGACTTAAAGGTATTTGATCCTAAAGTTTACACTCACATTATACCTTTAAAAGAATTTTGCAAACCTTTCAAGCAAAAATTAGAGGCATGTCAATGCTCTGTTAGAGCCCCTCATCCAGAAAGAAGTAGAAAAACTATTGAGTGCAGCCATTATTTTTCCCATCAGGCATTCTACTTGGGTGGCCAATCTGGTGCCAGTCAAAAAGAAAAATGGAGAGATCCGCCTGTGTGTGGATTTTAGAAATTTAAACAAGGCATCTGAAAAAGATAATTACCCTCTACCTTCCATGGATGAGGTGTTGTAGATTGTCAATGGTTCGGAGATGATGTCTTTCCTGGATGGTTTCTCAGGGTACAATCAGATATTGGTTGAGAAGGAAGACAGAATGAAAACTGCTTTCACAACTAAGTGGGGAACTTTTGCTTACAAGAGGATGCCATTTGGATTAATAAATGTCGGAGCTACATTTCAACGAGCAATGGATCATGCCTTCAAGGGCCTTATGGGTAAATGTATTGTTGTTTACATGGATGATTTAACAGTCTTCTCCAAATCTCGGTTTGACCATGTAAAACACTTGGAGTCTGTGTTTAATAAATGCAGGGAGTTTGGCATTTCTTTGAATCCGAAGAAGTGCATTTTTGGTGTAACAGAAGGAAAGCTCCTTGGGCACTTGGTCACAAAAGATGGCATTTCCATGGATCCGGGCAGAGTTGAAGCCATATCCGGCATACCATTTCCCAACTCCAAGAAAGAGTTGAGGTCCTTCTTTGGAAAAATTAACTTTGTCAGGAAGTTCATCTCCGGTTTTGCAGAGATAGTCAAGCCAATGAATGACATGCTAAAGCAAACTGCTCAGATTGTCTGGACCACAGAAGCTAAGACGGCTTTCCAAGAAATCAAGACAGCCATAAAACAAGCACCAGTTCTGGTAAGCCCAGATTTCAGTGCAGATTTTTATCTGTACACTTTCTCTTCTGAACATACACTTGCTGCAGTTCTGACCCAACGGAGAGAAACTGGGGAACATCCAATTGCTTTCAAGAGTACCAATTTAAAGGGGGCTGAGCTGAAATATTCTCGTTTAGACAAACAAGCTTATGCCTTGGTAAGAGCGGTTAAGCAGTTCAGGCACTATATATTAAGAAGCAGAATTCATGCTATAGTTCCAGGCCCAGTTGTTAAATACCTTCTAAGTCAGAATGAATTGGGTGAATTGAGGGGTAATTGGGTTACAAGGCTGCAAGAGTATGACTTAGAGATTCGGCCTGCTAAATTGATCAGAGGACTTGGTTTGTCCCGACACATTGCCGAAGTACCTGTACGGGAAGAAGTTAATCAGTTAAATTTTGAATCTGATGACTGGTATGGGGATATTACTCATCTGTTGCAATTTGGAATTTGCCCGTCTCACTTGAACAGAACCCAAAGGAGAGCATTAAAACTGAAAGCTGCTCATTATCTCCTCAAAGCGAGGTAATTTGTACGAGAGAGAATTATGTTGGCATTTTCCTAAGATGCATTTCTCCGAGTGAAGTCAGTGAAGTCATGTCCAGTTTTCATGAAAAGTTAGGGGCGGGGCATTCATCGGGATCTGCTACTATGCATAAAATATTGAGAGCAGGCTATTACTGGCCTACACTATTTAAAGATGCACATCAGCATGTAAGAACCTGCCATCAGTGCCAAACTTTTGCAGCCAAAGAGGCCAACCGGGCTCTCCCATTGCAACCTGTTGTAATAAATAAACCTTTCATGCAGTGGGGACTTGATTTTGTGGGAGTGATTAATCCAAATTCTTCAGCAGGGCATAAGTATGTTCTGACAGCTACTGATTACTGCACAAGATGGGTTGAAGCAGCAACCACCACAAGAAGTACAGCTCATGAAGTCATTGAATTTCTAGAATTAAATATCATAACTAGGTTTGGGGTTCCTCTGAATTTGGTGTGTGATAATGGACCAGCCTTCCAATCATTGGAGTTTGCAGAATGGGCATACCAGATGGGGATAGTTATCAGATTCTCATCCAACTATTATCCCCAAGGCAATGGACTGGCTGAGTCCACAAACAAGAATTTAATGAATGCCATCAAGAAATCTACAGCAGATAAACCCAGGCAGTGGCATACATTATTGAAATATGCACTTTGGGCTGACCGGATAAAATATAAAGTGGCTCTTAAAACTTCTCCTTTTGCTTTGTTGTATGGTACCCGACCAATTGTTCCCATCTCTCTGAAGTTACCTACTTACCAATTTGTCTTAGACTATTTTGAGGATCAAGATGATGCAGAGGCTCGTGTTTTAGATCTAACTAACTTGCAGGATGAAAGACTCCAAGCCCTGGAACACTTCAGTCGGCACCAAGAAACCGTCAAGCGCTGGTTTGACAAGAGGGCCAAAGTGAAAGCTTTCATACTGGCAGACTTGGTGCTTCTATGGGACAAGGCCCATGAGAAGAAGGGTAAGCATACAAAGTTGCAGCCACTGTGGATAGGCCCCTACCAGATTGTTGAGATTCTAGGTAACAATGCATTTCGATTACAAGACCTTGATGGTAATTTTCTGGACCTCCCTGTTAATGGTCAGTACTTAAAACATTATTTCTCGGTTGTTCCGTCCAATGTATCATTTGAATGAGTCATAAAGAAGTTGTAACATGTGTATACATTGTAAATAACTTTGCAGTTTATCTGCTTTAGTTTACTTTTAATGTCTGTACAGTTGTTTAGTTTAGTTTACTCTTCATGTCTGTACAGTTCTTTAGTTTAGTTTTTTTTAGTTGTTTAGTTTACTTTTAATGTCTGTACAGTTGATTGCTTTAGTTTAATTTTAGGTGTATGCAGTTGTTTAATTATTTTAATTCTATCTGCCTGTACAGTTTTTAGTTGCTTTGTTTTAATTCCTTTTAGGTTTGTACATTTATGTATTCTATTTCCTGTGCTGTCTATACAACAATTGTTTTATTTTAAAGTTCTATATTTTATATTTTATTTAAGGTCTGTAGTTTATTTTCTTTGTAAATAGCTCTACAGTCTTGTTTTATTTCATTTCCTTTAATGTCTGTACAGTTTTATTTTGTTTCCTTTGTAAATAACCCTGCAGTTTTGTTTTCTTTGCTGCCTGTACAGTTTTATTTTAAAGTCTGTGCAATTTTATTTTATTTTGTTTTTAGAGGCCTGTGTTTATCCTTGGAAGCCTGTACAAAGTTCTTTGGCTTTTAAAAATTATGTTCTTTAACCTTTGCCTGAGCATTCATAAAAAAGTCAGCCTTCCAAAAAATTGTTTTTATTCTGAGCTGATCAATCCAGTGTTCATTATCACAATTGTGAGATAGTCTGTTTGAACTGAACAGTGGAACTATTTTTTTAGTCAGAACAACAGTGGAAGGATGATTGGATTTTGTGTCTTGCTTGCCACAGTTGTTTTAATTATAAAGAAACTGCTATGTTGTTTAGGTGGAGGAACTCCCGGGGAATCCAAGAAAAGTTGGTTATAAGAGGGGACTATGATTCATGTAATTATTTGAGTATCCATAGAGGCTATCAGTGCCTAGGCTGAAGCAGTTCCAGTTGATGAAATATTAAAAGAAAATTGTTATTCTTTCTAAGGCTTTTCAGATGTTGATGTATTTCAAAAGAAAGAGATGTAAGTTGAATTGGCACTCTGTTATTTCCAATATATATAAAAAAAAAAAGATAAAAAGAAAAAAAAAAGAGTTATATAATGAAAGAGGCAGCCAAGATTTCAAAAGATATTTTTCTTCTACCAAGTTGTAGATTCTACCTTACAGTTGTAAATTTGGGTCGTGTAAATCTAAAGGGTAACTCTGTCGAGAGTTGTAAAAGGCTAAACTAGTAAACAGAGCTCTACTCGGTTTCCCCTTTTTACAATCTAGAAAAGCTGATCAATCCAGAGTTCAACATTCGATCCAGTCATTCTTGAAGAAAGTTTTATACCCTTGTAATTGCACATCAGAAATCTTCCTTAAGTAATTCAGCCTAGTATGTCCTTGGGAAATTTTAACAACTATCAGTTAGTAGTCAATTTATTTTGAAGAATATCTGTGGCAAGGCTTGATGCATGGTCTATGTTGTTTTGAAACTAGAGTCCTGGGTTCTAAAATAATGCTACTATTTTACCCGCAGATATCGCCATTTGTTGAGAAGCAACACACCCCCACTGAAAAATAATTTTCCATCCTTTGAAAACATTAAGCTTTCATTTTGCAGTAGGGACCCTCTTGATGATTTTCAGGTTTTAATTCCAATTTTTACTTGCCTCTTTCTTCTTCAAGTTTTGCCTGTTTCTTTATCCAAGTTTTCTTGCATTCTGGCTTTGTTATCTCAGACTTCACTTTTTACATGCTAGAATCATTCATGGATAAAGAAAATCTTACACCGGTACGAAAAAAATGCAGAAAACAGATAGATAAATTCATTAAAAATCAAAACTTTCCTTTTTTGGAAGTGTCGCGATATCGCGACACTTCCATTTTTGAAAGTGTCACGATATCGCGACGGGTTTTTGAAAAATCGGCTAAGTCAGAAATGCGTAGCGAAATCGTGACACTTTCCAAAAATGGAAATGTCACGATATCGTGACATTTCCATTTTTGGAAATGTCGCGATATCGCTACCGATTAGGAGAGAGAAAGCCCGATCGTACGGAACGTCACAATTTCACGACATGTCACAAAATCGCGACAAGTTTGGAGAGAGAAGGCAAGTCGTACGGAACGTCGCGATTTCGACATGTCACGAAATCGCGACATGTCGCATTTTCACGGCTGAGAGAGAGAAAAATCGACTAAGGCATGAAATGGTCACGATTTCACGACATGTCGCGAAATCGCGACAAATCAGGAGAGAGAAAGGCAAGTCGTACGGAACGTCGCGATTTCGCGACATGTCGCGAAATCGCGACATGTCTGCAAAGTGAAAAATCGACTAAGTGTGAAAATGGTCACGATTTCGCGACATGTCGCATTTCACGGTAGGTTTCGACAAAAGGAAGCAAAGGCGAAACGAGCAAAACCCACGAAATCGTGACTTTTTGCAGAGGAGCTCGAGCGTACGGACTGTCGCGATTTCGTGACATGTCGCGAAATCGCGACAGGTCCAAGTCAAAAAGAATCAAAAAAAGAGGAACTGAAGAGAAAAGTCTAAGGCATAGAAAGGTCACGATTTCGTGACATGTCGCGATTTCGCACCATTGAAAGGTACAAGGGAAATGTCACGATTTCGTGGTCATGAAATCGCGACATTTCACATCAAAAATCCAATGAAGGAAGAAAGGTTAAGGAAAGAATAGTCGCGATTTCGTGACATGTCATGAAATCGTGACATGTCGCATTTTCGTGACCATGTTGGGAAGAAGAGCTGCCAAGGCCAGGGAAAATGTCGCGATTTCGTGACATGTCGCAAATCGCGACATGTCGCATTTTCTGACGTTGAAGAAAGTCAAGGAAGGTGTCGGATTTCGTGACATGTCGCGAAATCGTGACATGTCGCGTTTTCGCATGTTGGGAAAAGAGTGAGGGATGTCGCGATTTCATGACATGTCACGAAATCGTGACATGTCGCAATTTCGCTGACCTAGCGAGAAAAGAGCCCAGAAATGCAAGACAGCTGGAAATGGACACGTGTCACGATTTTGTGACACGTGTCAAAGCACTGCGGGCCACGTATCAGATTAATAAGGCCGACATGCAAGTAAACTTTAGGGTTTTTAATCTGATTTAATAATTAAAGTTTTGATTTAATATTTTAAAAATACTAATCCATCTTTTGTTCTTTCATGCAGGAAGCCATCTGGCACTTACGGGATAATGGAGAAATGGCCATAAAGACAAAGTTAAGTGCAAATTAATCAAAGACAGCCATTTCGAAAGAGAAGTTGCTGTGTCATCCAATTTTTTCAGATCTGGCTGCAAAGAGACTTTACGGTGACTAAGCAGCTGCCCATAGTGGAATATGTCGAGAATTGGCCGAGAAATGAAAATATATGCACACAGTTGCCGAATTTTGTCGGTGAATGCATTTAATGAAGATTTATGGCAGAATTAATGGCGTGTAGATATTTTCAACTCACGGATGGCTCTACGGAGATGAAATGTCGGAGAAGTGGTGACTCATCCAGCTTACCCGAGGGGATTAATGAGGGCATTTATTTACAGTTGCGGGTGAATGCAAGTGGCATTCGAATTCTATCTTCTCCATTTATGGCAACTGACTGCACTGATTTGCAGAATGGTTAAGTTTTATCCGGACTTTGTTTTAAATGGCTTTATATTGTAAAACCCGGGTCCTAGGGTTTGAGATGATAAGATTTAGGGTTTGAGAGGAAGATATTTCTGAAAAGATCAGGGTCTGTCCTGAGTCTATAAATACTTCTTCTCAATGTAATCGCAGGAGGCGAAAACTTAGAAATAAAAGGCTATTGAAGCAATTTCTTGCAAATTTTGTTAAATACTTTATTTCTGGACTTGGAGTTGATGTGCTTTTGTTTTCTGTGATAGCATGGCCAGGAGCCTAATATTTTGCAGATTGTGATAAGTTCATCTTCTTTTGTTATCCGTTTCATTAAAGTTTATTAGATATATGCTGTAAATCGGTGTTATCAAGATTAAATATGTTGTTAGGCTTCATTTGTTCCATTGTATACTAAGGAAAATTACAGATTTAAGGTTCAAGTTTGTTCTAATTGCTCTGTCCTCACTATGCGAGCTAGGCTGTCGGTGAAAGATATCAATTTTAACCGACTTCCCTTCGGTTTATAATTTTCTGTTAGATCTGTTCCATCTCTGCCTTGTGCTCTTAGTAGAAAGTGATCTTAGAAAGCTGGACACTTTCTTCTTTGATTTGTTCTGTTGTGAAGCTGATAGTATAAATAAAATTGGTAGTTTTGTTTTACAGTTAAATTTGATAAACTTCTCTTTCTGCCTTACCCTACCCTCTTTGTTTTACCGTGAAATGATCCATTTTTATTTTCTTTTATTTGTCTTTTATTTAAATCTGTCGACCCATGAGAGCTAGATCAAAGAATTAATTTTAAATCTGATTGTCAACAAGTGACAACTTTTGAACATTCTCGAGCAAGTTCAGTGAGCCCGTTGTAAGGTATAGACAGTCCATATTGAAATCTATTCCAGAAGCGAAAAAGAGTGAATTGACATTCGACCCGACTCTGTAACTCACACCTTGGATAACCAGCTAGATCCTAAAGTGAGTGGGATTTATCCCGTATAAGTGTTATCAGAGTTTTGTGCTCATCCTTCACAGGGTGTGTATGAAAGTCGGACCAACAAGAACCATCTGTAGCCTAGCAAATTTGCATGTACTTATCTTCGAAGGGTATAACACTAACTGGATGAGATTGGATGAGGATCTAGGAGGACCTATGCTTCCTGCCTAGGTTTGGACCTCATCACCACATTTTTGGGGATTATGTAGTTTGGAGTTCATCACCAAGTTGTCGAGCTATGAGCATACAGGTGAAAGCAATCATTGTATTCTTTGCATGTTAATAAAAGTTAAATCTAGACATAGGATACATAATGGTGCAAAAACGGAGAGGTCAATCTGGGCATAGACCCGAGATCAAAGCCCAAGACCCACCTAATGCACAACATGATGTGGAATGCCCTCAATCATAGAATCTTCTTGGATGTCGTTCAGTGAGTATTAGAGGGGATAATTTCACATGAGGGGATTCTGTTGAGAATACCCTAATTAGAGAAAGTATTAGACATCCCTCTAGACACAGATCATAGCATGGGACTTCCTAGCATGGGGGTTCCACACATGGTAGCATTTATTGTGACCACATTCCATGGGCATCCATGGGTTAAACTGAAGAATATGTCATTGAGGGTGTATCGCCCAAATTTTTCGTACCCTTACCTTCAGGCTAAAGGATCCATGCCCTTAGAAAAAGATACCCTTTGAAGGTCATGCCTCTTGAGGGAGGGGTATAAGGGTGAATTTTTGATGGATGGTGGGGTTCACCAAGAAACTTTGAGTGGCAGTTTCCATGCCTAGGTTGAGAATGGGTTTGATGTGTTCATTTTATGTTCAATCATTTAGATTCCTAGGTTGGCCAAAATGAATCTAAGCTATTCTATATGAAATTTTTGGTTTATATGAATACAACAAACATAAATGAATTCTAAATATAGAAAATATCTAAAATGAAGAAGAGTGCACCTGATTTTTGATGTCTGATGAAGATTCTGAAGCTTGTAGGAGTCCAAATCATCCTGGATATGACAATATCATCTGTAATTGTACAAAATTGTCTAGATCACAGGAGATTGTCTAAGATCAGCCAAGATCATCAATGACCTGATGAATTCGTCAAATGAATTTTTTAGAAACCTGCAATCATGAAAACAGACACCAAAAACCAAAGATACAATTGCAAGAATGATAAAAAATGATAGAAATAAGAATATAAATTCTTAAATGATAAATCTAGATATCAAATCAAATGGGATGCAATGTTTTAATAATTTATTTTGAATTTTATCATGCAAATATGATAAATGAGGTGAACTCCAAGATACAGAATAGAAGTGAATTAATCTAATGCATAATTAAATAAGAAAAAGAGATAGAGAATGCAAAATCAGGGCTCTGATTGCCCCCAATCTGAATTGTAGTCAAAATTGTTTGCAATCGTATGAGATCATCGTCGATCTCGTCAGGATAATCCAAAATTGTGGTTGAATCACCTACGATGATCTGAGCTTCATCTGGCTGAAATGCAGTGAGATCCTACAATAAAACTTGAAAACACAAGTGCAAATGATGGGGGATAGGATGTTCTAACATAGCAAAAACTAAAGTTGTAGGGAAATGATCAGCCAAGGGGATAAACTAGGAAAATCCCAAGTTTATGTAGGATTAGGGGAAGGTTAGGAGTTGGGGATCATCCCAATATGGGAGATCTCCAATGTAGGAATATCCAACCACATAGACATGCTTTTGCCTGAGTTGGAGGGGTTTTTGAAATAGAAGCTAATTATGAAAATTTAGTTTTGGGATGAAATCGTCTGGACATTCTGCTCCAGACGAATTCATCTGATTTGGTACGATATCATCAAATCGGCGATGATATCTTCCAACGGTCAAAACAACTTCTAAAAATGGTACAAAAAATAAGGTGAGCAGTTAATGGGCAATTTTAGGGTTAAAATTCATTTTTTTTTATCTTTTATTGATGGTTTAACTGTGCCAATTTTAGGGTGCTATAGAGGGATCTAGATTGGTACCCCTTCGACCTGTATCTAAGGGAGGCTCATGACCTCTACCATCCGAGTACAGATAGGATCGAGATCTGCCCATTTAGGGGTAAGTAGATGGGACCACTTTTGAGCGTAGGCCCATGCAAACTCTCTATAGGGGTGAACCTTCTAATTTCACCATAGATATATCCAAAGTTGGAGCAAATGGTATGCCACCTCATGAGCCATGGCATAACAAATAGTTGGACGGTCTAGATAGAGTCCTAGGGCATATTGGATATAAGCCTGCACTTGCACCCTATCGACTTATGAGTGAGTGTAATGTAAGCACCATTAGGACCACCTGATAATATGGAGAGTGCTCCAAGAATTCTCAAGATATGCATGCTCCTATGCTACATGCAGGCACTGAGTATAGAAGAAATCTTGACATGAATGTTATCTTTATAGACTGAGGCAAAAGTATGGCAAATTAGCCCATTGGAGGACATACCCATAAAGTTGCTCAAATAGAATTCACTCACCAGAGGCCTCAGATGGCTGATCATGTTGATAGATCTCATATACTAATGTACGAACAGAGACGTTGGATTCTCCAAGATCAATTGGAGGATATTTGCATAGAGAAAGAGCACCTCAAAAATGATAATTCTCAGAGGTAGAGGTTCATAAGATAAAAATTATATGAACATCACATGTGAGAACAATGTATCATCAATCAAAAGGAGCATGTATAGAGAGGATTGATTAGCTAGTGTCAGTTTACCTCCTCACAATGATATTAGGGAGCGTGTCGATAAACGAGTGGCTTCACAGCTTGAGTTACACCCTGAGAACATAGACACACATACTCATCATATGGATCTGCATAAATATTAATGTCCAACATCTAAACAACATGAGCATAGGTAGTATGAGAATGAATTGGGAGAGGAATTAGAACAATAATATCTAGAAACATCCTAATTTTAGGAGGAGGGTGAGCCCAGCCCCCCACCTTAGTAGAGGAAGAATCTGCCTTTGAGGGTGCCTCCAAGGCAATCTCGAGAAGAGGATTTTCTTTCCTCGTAAGCTTATAAGACCTTAGTAGAGAAGGTCCAAGCCATAGAGAAGCAAGGAACGACTTATAAAAAGCCTACCTTGAACAAAATTCATAATGAACCTCTATGCATTTCAATGCCTATTCCATCATATCCTAAGCATTTCAAGATGCCTAGACTGGAAAAGTTTCAAGGAGAGGAAGACACACAAGAGCATGTGACTAGTTTTATAGATATATGCTTTCATTTTGAGAGAAATGATGCTTTGCTCTTGCACATCTTCATCACGACCCTCTCAGGCCCAACTCGAGAGTGGTTCAACCAATTGAAGATGTACAACATCACTAGTTTCAAACAACTAGCTGATAAATTTCTTGAACACTTCTCCTTCGGCATCAAGAAGAAGGTAAAATTATCTGATCTAGTTGCTTTAATGCAACATGATGATGAGACAGTTATGGATTATGGAAAATTATGGAGGAATATTATGGTAAAGCTATCATTCTCTTGAAGAACACAAGCTTATACTAAGAGGGGGGGTGAACAATATAGTGCCCACTTTTTACTTTATTTCCAAACCAATATCAATTAGTGTCCTTAATTGCAATATCCAAATATAGCAATGTGCATTAATGACATAGATAGCAATAGTAAGCAAGAGCACAAATCACCACACATAATTGAGACATAATATTTAACGTGGTTCCCCCAATGTGGGGTACTCCACAAGATAATCTCATTATAATATTTCATAAATAAATAGGGATCCTTATCCCAATAGAAATTATTACTTTGATTTGATTAAAGCTAGGCTATCCACTAATCTACTTAGCAAGGTAGTTCATTGATCTGCTCAACTAGGAAATCCACTAATTTGCTTAGGTAGGCAATCTGATGATCTGCTCTGGTAGGCAATCTTGATCTGCTTAGGTAGGTAATCCACTAATATGCTCAGTAAGGCAATTCACTGATCTTCTTAGCTATGCAATCCATTGATCTTATCAAGTAGGAAATCTTGATCTACTCAGGTAGGCAATCCACTGATCTACTCAACAAGATCACCAAGAACTTACTCAAAATCTACTCTAGCAAGCTCACCAAGAACTTGCTCAAAATCTGCTTCAGCAAGCTCACCAAGAACTTACTCAAAATTTGCTCTAGCAAGCTCACCAAGAACTTTCTCAAATATGCTCACCAAGGACTTGCTCAAAATTTATCCATAAATCTATCCAAAATCTTTCTCAAAGGTTCAATCAATCATGCATAAAAGCTATCACAAATCTATCCAAAAGCCTTCTCAAAGGCTCATTAAATCATGCACAAAATCTACCATAAATCTATCTAGAAATCTATCCCAAAGGCCTTCTCAAAGGTTCAATAAATCATGCTCAAGTAGCACTCAAATCTCATCCATAAATATATGAAGGCAAGGCTTAATGATGAATTAAAAAATGAATGGGAATGCACTCTACAATGGATAACAACAATAATCCACAATAATCTCAACTCAAATCAAAATATAGAATAGTTTGTTTCATGTAACTTGAACAACCACTTCACTCATTCACTTTACTAGGCTCAAACAACTCTACTCAACCAATCACAACAAGGAACAACTTTTTCTCACAAACCCTAGTCCAAGCAAGTATCAACTAACTCAAATGTTTCCAACAATGCTCAACCACAAACCTCACATAACAATGATACTCATGTTGTTCTCTAACTCAAGTTCAAGTTATTTGTACAATCAATGTGCTTCAACAACAATGCTTATAAAACATTCTTCACATAACAATGATACTCATGTTCTTATCAAACCCTATCTCAGGTTTTTCACACAACTAATGGCTTCAACAAAAATTCTTATAAAACAAGGTTTAAACACAACTCTCAAACCATAACATATTGAAGCATTCAACCAACCACTTTAAGGAAACCAAAATAAATCCTTTTCTCTCCAATGATATTTTAGAAATTAACCACCATAAATAAAGTCAATGGAGAATATTGCTCATACCTTTTGATGCCTTATTAGTTGTCCATTAAATCTGCCACACTTAAAAAATTTTATTTTTCAACTTCCAATAAGGGTTAGGGATCATGATTAATAACATAACAATAATATCCAAATAACACCTTATTACTTCTACTCAATAAAATACATCATGTCCCCTCATGAAATAATTAATCCTCTTTGAAAAAGAACAATGCAACCTTCATTTTTGACCCTCTTTACAAAATTAGAAATATATCTTTACACACACCTTATTTCTCCCTCTAAGCAAGTTAATAAAATGACCCTTGAAAGAATATTTCCAACAATATATAATATGATATACTTCCAAAACAAAAATCACCAGAAATCTCTCTTTTTCTTAAGGTGCATCATAACCCTTATTTATCCTAGGGCAATTGTAGAAAAATAAAATATTAAAAAATATTAATGTTGAGAAGCAACACACCCCCACTGAAAAATGAATTTCCACCCTTTGAAAATTTTGAGCTTTCATTTTGCAGTAAGGACCCTCTTGATGATTTTCAGTTTTAATCCCAGATTTTTTACTTGCCTCTTTCTTCTTCAAGTTTTGCCTGTGTCAAAGTATCCAAGTATTCTTGCATTCTAGCTTTGTTAACTCAGACTTCACTTTTACATGCTAGAATCATTCATGGATAAAGAAAGTCTTACACCGATATGAAAAAAATGCAGAAAACAGACAGATAAATTCATTGAAAATCAAAACTTTCCTTTTTTGGAAGTGTCGCGATATCGCGACACTTCCATTTTTGGAAATGTCGCGATATCGCGACGGTTTCAAGAAAATTGGCTAAGTATGAAAAGCGTAGCGAAATCGCGACACTTTTCATTTTTGGAAATGTCGGATATGCGACACTTCCATTTTTGGAAATGTCGTGATATCGCGACACTTCCATTTTTGGAAATGTCGCGATATCGCGACGAGTTTCAAGAAAATCGGCTAAGTCAGAAAAACGTAGCGAAATCACGACACTTCCATTTTTGAAAATGTCACAATATCGCGACACTTCCATTTTTGGAAATGTCACGATATCGCTACCGGTTAGGAGAGAGAAATCCCGATCGTACGGAATGTCACGAAATCGCTACAATTTTGGAGAGAGAAGGCGAATTGTACGGAATGTCACGATTTCGCGACATGTCGTGAAATCGCGACAAGTTTGGAGAGAGAAGGCGAAGTTGTATGAAATGTCATGAAATCGCGACATGTTGTGAAATCGTGACATGTCGCATTTTCACGGATGCGAGGAAGAAAAAACGACTAAGGCATGAAAAAGGGCGCGATTTTATGACATGTCACGAAATCGCGACATGTCACATTTTGCGGCATCAAAAGGAGAAAAGGAAGCAAGGGGAGAAATGGTCACGATTTCGCGACATGTCGTGAAATCGCGACGTTTTCAGCAGAGGGAGCCCAGGGAGTACGGACTATCGCGATTTCATGACATGTCGCGAAATCGCGACAGGTCCAAGTCAAAGCTGCAAGAAGAGAGAAACCAAATTGAAAATTGACTAAGGCATAATTTTGTCGTGAAATCGTGACGTCGCGAAATCGCGACGTCGCGAAATCACGACATGATTGGCAGAAGGGGCCCGAGTGAGCGACGTCGCGAAATCGTGACACAAATGAGAGTTGGCAGCAAGGAGCCACCATGTCGCGATTTCACGACATGGTGGAGAGAAAGGAGTGCAAGGAAGGTAGGCGTCGCGATTTCGCGACATGTCACGAAATCGCGACATGTCGCATTTTCGCGACAGGCAAGGCAAAAAATTGGCTAAGGCATGGAAAGGTCACGATTTCGCGACATGTCGCGAAATCGCGACATGTCGCATTTTCGCGATAGGTTGGACAGAAAAGTGCTGAAGGGCAGAAGGGGTCACGATTTCGTGACAGCCGCGTTTTCACGGCCAGGATGGAAGGAAGAGGCCAAGGCAGGAGCATGTCGCGATTTCGCGGCCATGAGGAAGAAAAGAAGCAGTTGCCAGAAAGATGTCGTGATTTCGCGACATGCGAAATCGCGACATGTCGCGTTTTCACGACGGAAGGAGCGAAAAGGTGCCAAGGCAGGGGGATGTCGCGATTTCGCGACATGTCGCGAAATCGCGACATGTCGCGTTTTCGCGGCATATGTGAGCAGAAGGGCAGCGACAGAGAAGCAGGTCACGATTTCGCGACATGTCGCGAAATCGTGACATGTCGCATTTTCGCGACCTTGACAGCAAAGAGCCAGAAAATGGAAACAGTTGGAAATGGACACGTGTCGCGATTCTGTGACACGTGTCAAAGCACTGCAGGCCACGTATCAGATTAATAAGGCCGACATGCAAGTAAACATTAGGGTTTTTAATCTGATTTAATAATTAAGGTCTTGATTTAATAATTTTAAAATGCTAATCCATCTTTTGTCTTTCATGCAGGAAGCCATCTGGCACTTACGGGATAACGGAGAAAGGGCCATAAAGACAAAGTCGAATGCAAATTAATCAAAGACAACCATATTGAAAGAAAAGATGCCGAGAATTGCTGTTTCATCCAATTTTTACAGATCTGGCCGCAAGGAGACTTTGCGGTGACTAAGCTGCTGCCCATTTGATGGAATATGTCGGGAGTTGGCCGAAAAATTGAAATATCTACACACAGTTACCGAAATTTTCCGGTGAATGCATTTAATGATAATTTATGGCAGAATTAATGGCGTGCAGATATTTTCAACTCAGGGATGGCTCTACGGAGATGAAATGTCGGAGAAGTGGTGACTCATCCAGCTTACCCGAGGGAATTAATGAGGGCATTTATTTACAGTTACGGGTGAATGCAAGTGGCATTCGAATTCTATCTTCTCCATTTATGGCAACTGACTGCACTGATTTGTAGAATGGTTAAGTTTTATCCGAACTTTGTTTTAAATGGCTTTATATTGTAAAACCCGGGTCCTAGGGTTTGAGATGATAAGACTTAGGGTTTGAGAAGAAGATATTTCTGAAAAGATCAGGGGTTGTCCTGAGTCTATAAATACTTCTTCTCAATGTAATCGCAGGAGGCGGAAACTTAGAAATAAAAGGCTATTGAAGCAATTTCTTGCAAATATTGTTAAATACTTTGTTTCTGGACTTGGAGTTGATGTGCTTTTGTTTTCTGTGATAGCATGGCCAGGAGCCTAATCTTTTGCAGATTGTGATAAGTTCATCTCCTTTTGTTTTCCGTTTCTTTAAAGTTTATTAAATATATGTTGTGAATCTGTGTTATCAAGATTAAATATGTTGTTAGGCTTCATTTGTTCTATTGTATGCTAGGGAAAATTATAGATTTGAGGTTCAAGTCTGTTCTAATTGCTCTGTCCTCACTGTGCGAGCTAGGCTGTCGGTGAAAGATATCAATTTTAACCGACTTCCCTTCGGTTTATAATTTTTTGTTAGATCTGTTCCATCTCTGCCTTATGCTCTTAGTAGGAAGTGATCTTAGAAAGCTGGACACTTTCTTCTTTGATTTGTTCCGTTGTGAAGCTGATAGTATAAATAAAATTGGTAGTTTTGTTTTATAGTTAAGTTTGATAAACTTCTCTTTCTGCCTTACCCTACCCTCTTTGTTTTACCGTGAAATGATCCATTTTTATTTTCTTTTAATTTTGTCTTTTATTTAAATCTGCTGACCCATAAGAGCTAGATCAAAGAATTAATTTTAAATCTGATTGTCAACAAGTGACAATTACTGAACATTACTGAGCAAGTTCAGTGAGCCCGTTGTAAGGTAACAGACAGTCCATATTGAAATCTATTCCAGAAGCAGAAAAGAGTGAATTGACATTCGACCCGACTCTATAACTCACACCTTGGATAACCAGCTAGATCCTAAAGTGAGTGGGATTTATCCCGTATAAGTGTTATCAGAGTTTTGTGCTCATCCTTCATAGGGTGTGTATGAAAGTCGGACCAACATTTAAAAATGGCGCTAGAAGGAGGGCCACAGTGAACTCCGGTCAGTATTGTAAGTTGTCAGTACAATTTTTAAGATTGCCAGAAAAGAAGACCTCAAGTTCAGTACTGTTAAGAATTGTAAGTTTGTAAGTGCTTGTGAAAAGTTGGATTCTACATACAGGGTAACAAGGTCCCACCCCAGAGCTGGAGAGCTCCTTGTCCCTGAATTAGAAACTCCGAGAAGAAGTAGCCTCAGAAGGGCCAAGTCTCTGTCTGAAACAGTTTTATCACCACTGATAGTTACCCCAACCACAACTCAGAATATCACTAACAACCAAGTAGTAATGGCAAATTGGTTGGGCTCCACTGCTTTGAATATTTCGGGTATTGCCCATGACCTGCCCAGAAATCCGAAAAGATATCTCCCCAGATATAAACATGATGGGACAAGAACTGCAGAAGAACATTTGGTTGCATTCAAGAATGCTTTGAAATTATTAAATGTACAGCATGAGGATGTTGCCTGCAGACTATTCCCGTTCACTCTCCAGGAGGGAGCTTATGATTGGTTTCTAAACCTCACTAATGATTCTGTCACCAGCTGGAATGACTTAGAAAAAGTTTTTGTGTCACAGTTCGGAGAAGTGATAGATCCTAGTATATTGTACCAACAATTTTCTGGCATCAAAAGAGAATTAGGTGAATCTATCAGGTCTTATAATGTTAGATTCCAGAAAGCTTATGGCAGACTTACTGGGTATTATGTACCGAATGCTGACCTGGCATTAGAGATCTTTAGAAACTCTCTGGATCCAATGACCTCTGTCTTTTTGAAGAGAGATCCCACTGTTACTAATTTGACAGAAGCTTATAAAGAAGCTTTGATTCTGGAAAGACAGTTGGGACCCCAACCTTTAAATGCCTAGCAAGTTCCTCTGGTTACACAAGTTGCCCCTGTGTTCAATCCCATTCCACATCAGATGATGCTGCCAGTTTGTCAGACTCTACCATCAGCAAATCCATTGGCTGTAGCACCTGTTGAGAATGTACAGAACCCAGTGAAAGAGGCTGACAATGCAAGAGTTGAAGAAGTCTCCAAAATAGTTCAGAAGTTGGCAAATGATTTCTTGAGTTTTAAAAGGCAAGTTTCTACAGGGGACAACTCCAACAGATATTCATATCAACCGAACAGATTCAACCGGCCCCCGTATGAACCTAATAAATATTACAAGGGTAAGGCTCATGATGTGAATATTTGTGATTTAGCTCTGCCTAACTGGTGCAGAATACATGCCACTTCTCAGCATGGGGAGTTGGATTGTCTGGAATTTTGCAATGCATTTGAAGCTTTGTCTGGAGATTTGATCTCCCCTAAAAATCAAAGAACTGTTGATGGCCCAAGTTCATCCGGCCACAGTGCAGCTATGGTCCTGGATTCTTTCACTTTCTCGGATGAATCTGAGAATGTAGTTGAAATGCCTATGGATGAGGTGCAGGCTTTCCAACAGTACATAAGAGATAACTACAACCTGAGGAACAGGAATCCGGAGCCTAATACTACATCAACCCCTCCGGACAACTCTCACAATGTTCCTCCCGACCCCTCTCCAAGCAATAATCCATCTCCACCAAAGGGAGGAAATCTGATGAGAGGACCAGATGCTTTTGTCCCTCCACTTAATAAAGGATATAACATAGTGGAGGATATGAAAAATATTAAGGCCAACATTACTCTACATGAGTTGGCACAGATTTCGAGAGCAGAGAGACAACCTGATAAAAACATACTCTGGCCCTGCTACTAAACCTGTGGACAAAGGAAAGAAAATAGCAAATGCCAATCTAGCCATGTACAAAGAAAAAACTGAAGTTCCCCCCTTTTTACTGACTGTCCGTATTTTTGGGAAGAACTTACATAATTGTTTGGTAGATTCAAGTGCATCTGCTAATGTTATGCCTTTGGCCATTTGTCAGTAGTTGGGTCTCACCCCAATGAAGTCTGAAAGGAGAGTTGTCCAATTAGACAAATCAGAGGTTAAAGTTGTTGGAGAGCTTCAAAATATTCATATCCAATTAGCATCTGAGCCAAGGGCTCAACATAAAATTGAAATTCAGGTTGTGGATATCCCTGTGGGGTATGGGATGTTGTTGAGTAGAGATTGGTCGAGATCTCTGAACGGATACTTGGCAACAGATTTTTCACACATGTGGTTGCCGTGGAAAGGAGTGGCAAATCAATTACGGGTTGAAAGAGAACCCAGGTACAAGCATACAATTACTGAGTACAATGCAGAGAATGAAACTGTAAATATTGCAGAGGTAGATATTGGAGTCTACAATTTAACAATGGGACAAATTAACAAGTTTAATAAAGCTCATCCTGTACATACTAATGAAGTCTGGACACTTCATGTGGATGGGGCTAGATCTAAACAGGGTTCTGGAACAGGGGCAGTCCTTAAAGGGCCTGAAAGTCAGACATATTTTATGTCTTACCGCCTACAGTTCCCTTGTACAAATAATTTAGCAGAGTATGAAGCTCTGATTTTAGGTTTGAAATTTGCATTGGACAAAGAAGCAAGAAATATTCAAGTTTTTACTGATTCAAAATTGGTGGCAAATCAAGTCAAAGGTAAATTCCAGTGTAAAGCATCTTATTTAAAAGGATACAAACATCGGGCTTGGGATCTTGTAGAAGACTTTGATGCTTTTAATCTGACACACATACCCAGAGAGCAGAATTCACATGCAGATGTCTTGGCTTCTTCAGCTGCAAGTTTAAAACCATTGGAAGAATTTAAATGGAACAAGTTTTCAATTGAGTTAGTCCCTTGTCCTTCAGTTCCAAACAATATAGATAATTTTCAGGTTTTCTCTGATGATCAACAGATTGTAAACTTTTTGCAGAGTACTAACACATTTGAAAATGCTATAATCGATGAGGGCCAAAGGGATACCCTGCTGGAACAGTTAGATGATGACAGGGGAATAATGAGGTTGAAGGACAACAGAATTCCAAAAGGGATGGTGGAGCTGGAGCGGCTCTTTGATGTTGACAAAATCAAGCAAAAGATGAATTCTGAGGATTATGTGGGTGCCACAGATAGTGAGACTGAAGACCTGAACATGGGGACTGAAGAAGATCCCAGGCACATCAAGTTGGCTAAGAACTATGATCCAAAAATAAAAAGAAGTATGATTGATTTTCTTCACAGGTCCAAGGATGTTATGGCCTGGGTCATACAAAGACTTAAAGGTATTTGATCCTAAAGTTTATACTCATATTATACCTTTAAAAGAATTTCGCAAACCTTTCGAGGCAAAAATAGAGGCATGTCAATGCTCTGTTAGAGCCCCTCATCCGGAAAGAAGTAGAAAAGCTATTGAGTGCAGCCATTATTTTTCCCATCGGGCATTCTACTTGGGTGGCCAATCCGGTGCCGATAGAAAGAAAAATGGAGAGATCCGCCTGTGTGTGGACTTTAGAAATTTAAACAAGGCATCCGAAAAAGATAATTACCCTCTGCCTTCCATGGATGAGGTGCTGCAGATTGTCAATGGCTCGGAGATGATGTCTTTCCTGGATGGTTTCTCAGGGTACAATCAGATTTTGGTTGAGAAGGAAGACAGAATGAAAACTGCTTTCACAACTAAGTGGGGAACTTTTGCTTACAAGAGGATGCCATTTGGATTAATAAATGTCGGAGCTACATTTCAACGAGCAATGGATCATGCTTTCAAGGGCCTTATGGGTAAATGCATTGTTGTTTACATGGATGATTTAACAGTCTTCTCTAAATCTCGGTTTGACCATGTAAAACACTTGGAGTCTAGTGTTTAATAAATGCGGGGAGTTTGGTATTTCTTTGAATCCGAAGAAGTGCATTTTTGGTGTAACAGAAGGAAAGCTCCTTGGGCACTTGGTCACAAAAGATGGCATTTCCATGGATCCGGGCAGAGTTGAAGCCATATCCGGCATACCATTTCCCAACTCCAAGAAAGAGTTGAGGTCCTTCTTTGGAAAAATTAACTTTGTCAGGAAGTTCATCTCCGGTTTTGTAGAGATAGTCAAGCCAATGAATGACATGCTAAAGCAAACTGCTCAGATTGTCTGGACCACAGAAGCTAAAATAGCCTTCCAAGAAATCAAGACAGCCATCAAACAAGCACCAGTTCTGGTAAGCCCAGACTTCAGTGCAGATTTTTATCTGTACACCTTTTCTTCTGAACACACACTTGCTGTAGTTCTGACCCAACGGAGGGAAACCGGAGAACATCCAATTGCTTTCAAGAGTACCAATTTGAAGGGGGCTGAGCTGAAATATTCTCGTTTAGACAAACAAGCTTATGCCTTGGTGAGAGCGGTTAAGCAGTTCGAGCACTATATATTAAGAAGCAGAATTCATGCTATAGTTCCAGCACCAACTGTTAAATACCTTCTAAGTCAGAATGAATTGGGTGAATTGAGGGGTAATTGGGTTACAAGGCTGCAAGAGTATGACTTAGAGATTCGGCCTGCTAAATTGATCAGAGGACTTGGTTTGTCCCGACACATTGCCGAAGTACCTATACGGGAAGAAGTTAATCAGTTAAATTCTGAATCTGATGACTGGTATGGAGATATCATCCATCTGCTGCAATTTGGAGTTTGCCCGTCTCACTTGAACAGAACCCAAAGGAGAGCATTAAAACTAAAAGCTGCTCATTATCTCCTCAAAGCGGGTAATTTGTACAGAGAGAATTATGCTCGGCATTTTCTTGAGATGCATTTCTCAGGGTGAAGTCAATGAAGTCATGTCCAGTTTTCATGAAAAGTTATGGGCAGGGCATTCATCAGGATCTGCCACTGCGCATAAAATATTGAGAGCAAAGCTATTATTGGCCTACACTATTTAAAGATGCACATCAGCATGTAAGAACTTGCCATCAGTGCCAAACTTTTGCAGCCAAAGAGGCCAACCGGGCTCTACCATTGCAACCTGTTGTAATAAATAAACCTTTCATGCAATGGGGACTTGATTTTGTGGGAGTGATTAATCCAAATTCTTCAGCAGGGGGCATAAGTATGTTCTAATAGCTACTGATTACTCGCACAAGATGGGTTGAAGCAGCAGACCACCACAAGAAGTACAACTCATGAAGTGATTGAATTTCTAGAGTCAAATGTCATAACTAGGTTTGGGGTTCCTCTGAATTTGGTGTGTGATAATGGACCAGCCTTCCAATCATTGGAGTTTGCAGAATGGGCATACCAGATGGGGATAGTTATCAGATTCTCATCCAACTATTATCCCCAAGGCAATGGACTGGCTGAGTCCACAAACAAGAATTTAATGAATGCCATTAAGAAATCTGCAGCAGACAAACCCAAGCAGTGGCATACATTATTGAAATATGCACTTTGGGCTGACCGGATAAAATATAAAGTGGCTCTTAAAACTTCTCCTTTTGCTTTGTTGTATGGTACCCAACCAATTGTTCCCATCTCTCTGAAGTTACCTACTTACCAATTTGTCTTAGACTATTTTGAGGATCAAGATGATGCAGAGGCTCGTGTTTTAGATCTAACTAACTTGCAGGATGAAAGACTCCAAGCCCTGGAACACTTCAGTCGGCACCAAGAAACCGTCAAGCGGTGGTTTGACAAGAGGGCCAAAGTGAAAGCTTTCAGACTGGCAGACTTGGTGCTTCTATGGGACAAGGCCCATGAGAAGAAGGGTAAGCATACAAAGTTGCAGCCACTGTGGATAGGCCCCTACCAGATTGTTGAGATTCTGGGTAGTAATGCATTTCATTTACAAGACCTTGATGGTAATTTTTTGGACCTCCCTGTTAATGGTCAATACTTAAAACATTATTTCTCGGCTGTCCCGTCCAATATATCATTTGAATGAGTCATAAAGAAGTTGTAACATGTGTATACATTGTAAATAGCTCTATAGCTGCCTGTACAATTGTTTAGTTTAGTTTACCTTTCATGTCTGTACAGTTGTTTAGTCTAGTTTACTTTTAATGTCTGTACAGTTGTTTAGTTTAGTTTACTTTCATGTCTGTATAGTTGTTTAGTCTAGTTTACCTTTCATGTCTGTACAATTGTTTAGTCTAGTTTACCTTCCATGTCTGTACAGTTGTTTAGTCTAGTTTACCTTTCATGTCTGTACAGTTGTTTAGTCTAGTTTACTTTTAATGTCTGTACAATTGTTTAGTCTAGTTTACCTTTCATGTCTGTACAGTTGTTTAGTCTAGTTTACCTTCCATATCTGTACAATTGATTAGTCTAGTTTACTTTTATGTCTGTGCAGTTGTTTTAATTTTAGCTTAGTTGCCTGTACAGTTTTTAGTGTTCTTTTGTTTTATTTAATCCTAATTGTCTGTGCAGTTTTAGTCTGTCTTGAATTTCTGTATTTTATTTCCTTTGTAAATAACCCTGCAGTTTTATTTCCTTTCAGGTCTGTACATTTATGTATTCTATTTCCTTTGTTGTCTGTACAACAGTTGTTTTATTTTAAGGTTCTGTATTTTATTTTTATTTAAGGTCTGTGCAGTTTATTTCCTTTGTAAATAGCTCTGTAGTCTTGTTTTATTTCATTTCCTTTAAATGCCTGTACAGTTTTATTTGTTTCCCTTGTAAATAACCCTGCAGTTTTGTTTCCTTTGCTGCCTGTACAATTTTATTTTAAAGTCTGTGCAGTTTTATTTTATTTTGTTCTTAAAGGCCTGTGTTTATCCTTGGAAGTCTGTACAAAGTTCTCTAGCTTTTAAAATTCTGTTCTTTGACCTTTGCCTGAGCATCAATAAAAAAGGGGTCAGCCTTCCAAAAAATTATTTTTATTCTGAGCTGATCAATCCAGTGTTCATTATCACAATTGTGAGATAGTCTGTTTGAACTGAATAGTGGAACTATTTTCTTAGTCAGAACAACAGTGGAAGGATGATTGGATTTTGTGTCTTGCTTGCCACAGTTGTTTTAATTATAAAGAAACTGCTATGCTGTTTGGTTGGAGAAACTCCCGGGGAATCCAAGAAAAGTTGGTTATAAGAGGGGACTATGATTCATGTAATTATTTGAGTATCCATAGAGGCTATCAGTGCCTAGGCTGAAGCAGTTCCAGATTGATGAAATATTAAAAGAACATTGTTATTCTTTCCAAGGCTTTTCAGATGTTGATGTATTTCAAAAGAAAGAGATGTAAGTTGAATTGGCACTCTGTTATTTCCAATATATATATATATAAAAAAAAGGAGAGATAAAAAAAGAAAAAAAAAAAAGAGTTATATAATCAAAGAGGCAGCCAAGACTTCAAAAGATGTTTTTCTTCTACTAAGTTGTAGATTCTACCTTACAGTTGTAAATTTGGGTCGTGTAAATCTAAAGGGTAACTCTGTCGAGGGCTGTAAAAGGCTAAACTAGTAAACAGAGCTCTACTCGGTTTCCCCTTTTTACAATCTAGAAAAGCTGATCAATCCCGAGTTCAACATTCGATCCAGTCATTCTTGAAGAAAGTTTTATACCCTTGTAATTGCACATCAGAAATCTTCCTTAAGTAATTCAGCCTAGTATGTCCTTGGGAAATTTTAACAACTATCAGTTAGTAGTCAATTTATTTTGAAGAATATCTGTGGCAAGGCAAGATACATGGTCTAGGTTGTTTTGAAACTAGAGTCCTGGGTTCTAAAATAATGCTACTATTTTACCCGCAGATATCGCCATTTGTTGAGAAGCAACACACCCCCACCGAAAAATGAATTTCCACCCTTTGAAAACTTTGAGCTTTCATTTTTGCGGTGAGGGGACCCTCTTGATGATTTTCGGTTTTAATCCCAGATTTTTTACTTGCCTCTTTCTTCTTCAAGTTTTGCTTGTGTCAAAGTATCCAAGTATTCTTGCATTCTAGCTTTGTTAACTCAGACTTCACTTTTACATGCTAGAATCATTCATGGATAAAGAAAGTCTTACACCGATATGAAAAAAATGCAGAAAACAGACAGATAAATTCATTGAAAATCAAAACTTTTCTTTTTTGGAAGTGTCGCGATATCGCGACACTTCCATTTTTGGAAATGTCGCGATATCGCGACAGGTTTCAAGAAAATCGGCTAAGTATGAAAAGCGTAGCGAAATCGCGACACTTTCCATTTTTGGAAATGTCGCGATATCGCGACACTTCCATTTTTGGAAATGTCGCGATATCGCGACAGGTTTCAAGAAAATCGGCTAAGTCAGAAAAACGTAGCAAAATCGCGACACTTCCATTTTTGGAAATGTCGCGATATCGTGACACTTCCATTTTTGGAAATGTCATGATATCGCTACCGGTTAGGAGAGAGAAAGCCCGATCGTATGAAATGTCATGAAATCGCTACAATTTTGGAGAGAGAAAGGCAAGATTGTACGGAATGTCACGATTTCGTGACATGTCGCGAAATTGTGACAAGTTTTGGAGAGATAAGGCGAAGTTGTACGGACATGTCGCAAAATCGTGACATGTCACATTTTTGCGACGTCAAAAGAAGAAAAGGAAGCAAGGGGAGAAATGGTCGTGATTTCGCGACATGTCGTGAAATCGCGATGTTTTCAGCAGAGGGAGCCTAGGGAGTACGGACTGTCACGATTTCGCGACATGTCGCGAAATCGCGACAGGTCCAAGTCAAAGCTACAATAAGAGAAACCAAATTGAAAATTGACTAAGGCATAATTTTGTCATGAAATCATGACATGATTGGCAGAAGGGGCCCGAGTGAGAAAGATGTCACGAAATCGTGACATCGCGATGCGACATCGCGAAATCGTGACACAAATGAGAGTTGGTAGCAAGGAGCCACCATGTCACGATTTCGCGACATGGTGGAGAGAAAGGAGTGCAAGGAAGGTAGGCGTCGCGATTTCGCGACATGTCGCATTTTCACGGTAGGCAAGGCAAAAAATCGGCTAAGGCATGGAAAGGTCGCGATTTCATGACATGTCGCGAAATCGCGACATGTCGCATTTTTGTCACAGGTTGGACAGAAAAGTGCTGAAGGGCAGAAGGGGTCGCGATTTCGTGACATGTCACGAAATCGTGACATGTCACGTTTTCGCGGCCAGGATGGAAGGAAGAGGCCAAGGCAGGAGCATGTCGCGATTTCGCGGCCATGAGGAAGAAAAGAAGCAGTTGCCAAAAAGATGTCACGAGCGGAAGGAGCAAAAAGGTGCCAAGGCAGGGGGATGTCGCGATTTCGCGACATGTCGCGAAATCGCGACATGTCGCGTTTTCGTGGCATATGTGAGCAGAAGGGCAGCGATAGAGAAGCAGGTCGCGATTTCGCGACATGTCACGAAATCGCGACATGTCGCATTTTCGCGACCTTGACAACAAAGAGCCAAAAAATAAAAACAGTTGGAAATGGACACGTGTCACGATTTTGTGACACGTGTCAAAGCACTACAGGCCACGTATTAGATTAATAAGGCCGACATACAAGTAAACATTAGGGTTTTTAATCTGATTTAATAATTAAGGTCTTGATTTAATAATTTTAAAATGCTAATCCATCTTTTGTCTTTCATGCAGGAAGCCATCTGGCACTTACGGGATAACGGAGAAAGGGCCATAAAGACAAAGTCGAATGCAAATTAATCAAAGACAGCCATATTGAAAGAAAAGATGCCGAGAATTGCTGTTTCATCCAATTTTTATAGATCTGGCCGCAAGGAGACTTTGCGGTGACTAAGCTGCTGCCCATTTGATGGAATATGTCGGGAGTTGGCCGAAAAATTGAAATATCTACACACAGTTACCGAAATTTGCCGATGAATGCATTTAATGATAATTTATGGCAGAATTAATGGCGTGCAGATATTTTCAACTCAGGGATGGCTCTGCGGAGATGAAATGTCGGAGAAGTGGTGACTCATCCAACTTACCCGAGGGAATTAATGAGGGCATTTATTTACAGTTGCGGGTGAATGCAAGTGGCATTCGAATTCTATCTTCTCCATTTATGGCAACTGACTGCACTGATTTGTAGAATGGTTAAGTTTTATCCGAACTTTGTTTTAAATGGCTTTATATTGTAAAACCCGGGTCCTAGGGTTTGAGATGATAAGACTTAGGGTTTGAGAAGAAGATATTTCTGAAAAGATCAGGGGCTGTCCTGAGTCTATAAATACTTCTTCTCAATGTAATCGCAGGAGGCGGAAACTTAGAAATAAAAGGCTATTGAAGCAATTTCTTGCAAATATTGTTAAATACTTTGTTTTTGGACTTGGAGTTGATGTGCTTTTGTTTTCTGTGATAGCATGGCCAGGAGCCTAATCTTTTGTAGATTGTGATAAGTTCATCTCCTTTTGTTTTCCGTTTCTTTAAATTTTATTAAATATATGTTGTGAATCTGTGTTATCAAGATTAAATATGTTGTTAGGCTTCATTTGTTCTATTGTATGCTAGGGAAAATTACAGATTTAAGGTTTAGGCCTGTTCTAATTGCTCTGTCCTCACTGTGCGAGCTAGGCTACCGGTGAAAGATATCAATTTTAACCGACTTCCCTTCGGTTTATAATTTTTTGTTAGATCTGTTCCATCTCTGCCTTATGCTCTTAGTAGAAAGTGATCTTAGAAAGCTGGACACTTTCTTCTTTGATTTGTTCTGTTGTGAAGCTGATAGTATAAATAAAATTGGTAGTTTTGTTTTTACAGCTAAGTTTGATAAACTTCTCTTTTTGCCTTACCCTACCCTCTTTGTTTTACCGTGAAATGATCCATTTTTATTTTCTTTTAATTTTGTCTTTTATTTAAATCTGTTGACCCATAAGAGCTAGATCAAAGAATTAATTTTAAATCTGATTGTCAACAAGTGACAATTTCTAAACATTACTGAGCAAGTTCAGTGAGCCCATTGTAAGGTACAGACAGTCCATATTGAAATCTATTCCAGAAGCGAAAAAGAGTGAATTGACATTCGACCCGACTCTGTAACTCACACCTTGGATAACCAGCTAGATCCTAAAGTGAGTGGGATTTATCCCGTATAAGTGTTATCAGAGTTTTGTGCTCATCCTTCACAGGGTTTGTATAACAGTTGGACCAACAATTAACTTGCCCTTGTCCCTGATGGGATTCAATCCCTTGACACCTCCTTGCTTAGCACCTTAACCACGACCAAGCTATCATTGGGCCACATGCCCTCACATGTTCAAAGGGGCACAAACAAAAACAAATACCTTAATATTATGTGTCCTTCGAAAACTCAAAAACGCTTTGAGCATTTCAACATAGCAAGCATCCCCGGTGAGACTTGATCGTAGGACCTCTTGCTTCTTACATAGTGCATGAACCACTAGGAAAAATATGTCTATGTGTTTGGTTATTCTTCGTGAATGATTCTTCAATGAACCTAAATTTCGTAAACCCTTCACACACCTCTTTACACACGCTTCAACACACAGGCTCTTCTCACATTACGTTATCAATTCGAATGCATTTGAAAATTGAGGACAAGAATTTATCAAAACTTTTTGTGGCATATATATATATATATATGCCTTTCCTCCTTTCTTTAGATGTCGGTGCTATAATTTTATTTTTAATTTTAAAATTTAAACTAAATATTTAAAATTAAATATCTCCATCACCGGGGCACATTTTTCGATGAAACGAAAAGCCAACTAGGGTTTTAAGAAAACCAATTTCAAATATACCATCCATGGTTTTAAATGAAACATTTTATTTTGCCTGCCTTGATTTTCACAAAAACCCTGTATATATCCATGCTCTCCAAAATATCATAAATGATATTTTATGAAGTGCTTTTGCCACCAAAACTCAAATGTGATCCATGTTACATCAATGATCCATGTTACATCAATGACAACATAAAATAACTCAAATTTCCAACAATCTCCCCCTTTATCATTGATGGCAACACCTCTAATCCAAATCACCACAATCACTGCAAAAACCATCTCTAAGAATCAAAGCTGCTCCCCCTGACTCAATACTCTCTATGGAGGCTGCTTCCTCTAACTCAATACTCTCTTTGGAGGCTTCTCCCCCTAACTTAAATCTCTTCCCCTTTGACATCAATGGCAAAAGGGACACATATGAGGCTAAAATATATGATTCTTAAGCATAGCCCCCTCACCAAATTCTCTCTTGAGGTGATTAATTTTGGGGTGGGAGTACTTTTACTCCCATATTATATTGTTTCTTTCCTCTATCAACTTCCTTCCATATTTTTTTGATATCTTTTTCTTGATGAATTACTTGATCTTCTTGTCTTGAACCTGTTTGATCTTCTTGCCTTGAAACTACTTGACCTTCTTGTCTTAAAATTATTTGGAATTGAGTCCTACACTATTTTGCAATATGTCCAAAGTTATTGTAATTAAAACACTTGATATTGTAGCCTTTGGATGGTGCCCATATCTTGAATTCTTTCTTGAAATAATTTCCATATCCATTCCTTTCCTGAACCCTATATTGTGAAGTTATGTTTTCATAATCATTATGACCATGACTTCTAAATTGTGTAGCTCTAAATACAAAACCATGTTGCTCATTTTATTTGCACTGAGAAGCTCTATGACCAATCCTATTGCATGAGAAGCAATGTCCCTAAAAACCATACCTTCTTCCTTTGAAGTTCCTTCTAGCAAAATCAAACTTCTTTGATCCATAAACCCTGTAGTGTATAGCCCTGTGTCCAAATCCATTACAAGAAAAACAATGTCCTTGAAAAGCCCTTTGTTCATGCCTTGGTTTCTCATACCTTTCTTGACCATTAACCTTGTGATAATTTTTTATTTGTGCATTGTATCCTTGAACCTTATTTGTAGTATCTAAATCCTCTTCCTTAATTTATTCCTTGCTTTCATTTTCAAGAATTTATTTTCCTTTTGAACTTGATTCACCTATCTCAAAACAAGATCCAAAATGGATGTTTGAAGCCATAGGAACTTTGGAACTTTCTTCATAACACTTAGGTGTTTCCTTGCTTTCATATTTTAGAACTTCCTTTCCTTTTGAGTGTGATTCACCAAACTTGAAATATGAGACCTTTGGTGCTTTGAAACCTTCCTTTTCTTTCTCTTCATTTGTGTCAAATAATAAATTGGCATCCATATTTATTGTCTCTAAAATACATGTTTACTTCTTAGTGAAAATATCTTGACCTTTTGAGTCATGTTATGGATCAAACTTATCAAGTATGGAACATCTCAATTCTTTTAGATTCTTCTTAACCTATTGTAGTTGCTCATGGATATCATTGAAGTATTCCTTTAGATCAACTGAGACATATGTATTTATTACAATATTCTCTTGTTTAGCTTCTTTAGTTTGGAGTGAATGTTTTTCTTCTACTTATTTTATCCCATAGAAAAACCCTTCTTCATATTCACTGTCACTAAGATCATTATAATATTCTATAGAAAACAAACTTTCATGATTTCTTTGACCATGCATGTTTCCTTGATGTGTCATATCATCTTCACTATCACTGAATCCATTGCAATATCCTGATCTGTGATATATTTGACCACACACAAAGTAATGTTCTCTTTCACCTTCTATTCCTATGAATATATGTTCTTCCTTTTCATCATCTGACTTGTATTTATCACTGTGATCTAAGTTATCACTTCTTCAATGTAGAAAGTTTTTTTTGTCTTACAAAAACTTTTCTTCTTCTCATACCTACTTTGATTGTATCTATCATCTATGTCATTCTTATGCTTTCCATCTTCTTTTATTTTGTGACCTTGTTTTTCATCATCACCATTTTCTTCATGTGGACACTTGTTTGCATAGTGATCAAAATCACCACACTTGTAGCATTTGACTTTCTTCATATCTTTGTAATTCCTTGAGTCATTTTTTCTTTTGATGAAGTTGGCTTCCTCATAATTATATGAATCTCTATCTTTGGAATTTTACCTTTATTTTTATCTGAAGCCTTGAATGTAATTTATTTTATTGGAACCTGATGCTTACTTATCCTCATCTCATAAGCTATGAGATTTCCTTGTAGTTCTTCCATTGTTAGCTTGTTGATATCCATTGTTTCTTCTATTGCTAAAACATTTGCATCATACTTCATGGGAAGTGATCTCAAAACCTTTTGAGTAACTTATGATTCTTTCATCTCAAATCCTAGACCTCTCATGGTGTTAGTAATCTCATAAACTCGAAGTAAAAACTTTGCTATATCTTCATAATCTTCCATTTTCAATTCCTCAATTTTTTTCTATGAGTTTGTAGTTTTGCCAAATTTACCTTGGAATCTCCTTCATAGGTATTCCGCAACTTGGTCCACATTTCATTAGCTGAATTACATACCATTACCTTTGTAAAAAAAAATTCATGTAGCCCACTCAAAATACAATTCATTGCCCTTGCATTGATCTCAACCAATTTTTTGATAGTTTAATCTACCTCGGGATCACATTCAACCTTATACTCTTTTTAAACCATCTACCATACCTCATATCCTTGTGATATCAAGTAGTTCTTTATTCTCATGCTCCAAAAAGCATAATTGTTATCATAAAACAGTGGACCCTTATTTGTATATGATCCATTCTATGAATCCATATGTGTTCTTGTAGAATATGCCTTCAAGTTATTAGCCTTTTCGAAGGAACCCCTTTTGATACCAATTGAAGAACACAAGCTTATACTAAGAGGGGGGGTGAACAATATAGCACCCAATTTTTACTTTATTTCCAAATCAATATCAATTAGTGTCCTTAATTGCAATATCCAAATATAGCAATGTGAATTAATGACATAGATCACAATAGTAAGCAAGAGTACAAATCACCACACATAATTGAGACACAATATCTAACGTGGTTCCCCCAATGTGGGGTACTCCATAAGATAATATCCTTATAATATTTAATAAATAAATAGGGATATTTATCACAATACAAATGATTAATTTAATCTGATCAAATCTAGGCTATCCACTAATCTGCTCAGTAAGGCAATTCACTAATCTACTCAGCTAGGCAATCCACTAAACTACTTAGGTAGGCAATCCACTGATCTGCTTAGGTAGGTAATCCTGATATGCTCAGGTAGGTAATCCACTACATTGATCAAAAAGATAATTCATTGATCTACTCAGCTAGGCAATCCACTAATCTTCTCAGGTAGGCAATCCTAATATGATCAGGTAGGCAATCCACTAATCTGCTCATCAAGCTCACCAATAGCTTACTCAAAATTTGCTCTAGCAAGATCACCAAGAACTTGCTCAAAATATACTTTAGCAAGCTCACCAAGAACTTACTCTAAATATGCTCTATCAAGCTCACCAAGAAATTGCTCAAATATGCTCAACAAGCTCACCAATAACTTTCTTGAAATTTGTCCACAAATTTGTCCAAAAATATAGCCAAAAGCCTTCTCAAAGGCTCAATCAATCATGCACAAAAGCTGTCACAAATTTGTCTAGAAAACTATCCAAAAGCCTTCTAAAAAGCTCAATCAATCATACACAAAAGCTGCCACAAATATGTCCAAAAATCTATCCCAAAGGCCTTCTCAAAGGCTCAATCAATCATGCTCAAGTAGTACTCAAATATCATCCATAAATCTATGAAGTCAAGGGTTAATGATGAACTCAACAATGAATGGCAATGCACTCTACAATGGATGACAACAATGATCCACAATGATTTCAACTCAAATAAGAATATAGAATAGTTTGTTTCATGGAACTTGAACAACCACTTCACTCATTCACTTGACTAGGCTCAAACAATTGTACTCAACCAATCACAACAAGGAACAACTCTTTCTCACAAACCCTAGTCAAGCAAGTATCAACCAACTCAAATGTTTCCAACAATGCTCAACCACAAATATCACATAACAATGATACTCATTTTGTTCTCTAACTCAAGTTAAAGTTATTTGTACAATCTATGAGATTCAACAATAATGCTTATAAAACATTCTTCACATAACAATGATACTCATGTTATTCTCAAACCCTATCTCAGGTTTTTCACATAGCTAATGGCTTCAACAACAATGCTTATAAAACAAGGTTTAAACACAAATCTCAAAATATAAAACCTTGAAGCATTCAACCAACCACTTTCGAAAAGGAAACCACAATCAATCCTTTTATCTCCAATGATATTTTAGAAATCAACCACCATAAACAAATTCAATGGAGAATATTGCTCATACCTTTTTATGCCTTATTAGTTGTCCACTAAATCTGCCACACTCAACAAATTTTTTTTTTTTCAAATTTGAATAAGGGTTAGGGATTTTGATTAATAACACAACAATAATATCCAAATAACACCTTATTACTCCTACTAAATAAAATACATCATGTCCCCTCATGAACACCCTATTTCTCCATCTAAGTAAGTTAATAAAATAGCCCTCGAAATAAAATTTCCAACAATATATAATATGATATAATTCAAAAAATAAAATCACCAAAAATCTCTCTTTTTCTTAAGGTGCATCATAACCCTTATTTCTCCTAGGGCAACTTTAGAAAAATAAAATATTAAAAAATATTAACTTGCCTCTGTCCCTAATGGGATTCGATCCCTTGAAGCCTCCTCACTTAGTGCCTTAACCATGACCAAGCTATCATTGGGCCACATGCCCTCACGTGTTCAAAGAGTCACAAACCAAAATAAATACCTCAATATTCTACGCCCTTCGAAAACTCAAAAATGCTTCTAGCATTTCAACACAGCAAGCATCCCCGGTGAGACTCGATCGCAATACTTCATGCTTCTTACATAGTGCACAAACCACTAGGAAAAAGGTGCCAATGTGTTTGGTTATCCTCTATGAATTATTCTTCAATGAACTCGAATGTCGTAAACCCTTCACACACCTCTTTACACATGCTTCAACACACAGGCTCTTCTCGCATTACGTTATCAATTCGAATGCATTCAAAAATCGAGGACAAGAATTTATCAAAATTTTTGGTGGCATATATATATATGCCTTTCCTCCTTTCTTTAGACGTTGGCACTATAATTTTATTTTTAATTTTAAAATTAAAATTAAAATTTTAAATAATTTAAAATTTAAACTAAATATTTAAAATTAAATATCTCCATCATCGGGGCACATTTTTCAATGAAACGAAAAGCCAACCTAGGTTTTAAGAAAAAACAATTTCAAATCTGCCGTCCATGGTTTTAAATGATACCTTTTGTTTTGCATGCCTTGGTTTTCACAAAAACCCTTTATATATCCATGCTCTCAAAAATATCATAAAAGATATTTTAGAAAGTGCTTTTGCCACCAAAACTCAAATGTGATCCATGTGACATCAATGACAACATAAAATAATTCAAATTTCCAAAATATCTATCCCATATTATGAATTAATACAAATGTTCATGAAGAGTTATGCCAAGTACATTTTGTTATTGCTATAGTTGCAACAATACCAGACATTCAAAGAGGCTTTGGTGCAATCCAAGGTGATAGAGGACATCAAGTTATAGGAGGGTAACTTGAAGCTCAGGAATAAGGAGTGGCACAAGAAAAGCATCGAGAGACAACAGGTCAAGATGACCCATGTTAATCAAGTGGTGTTGAACCTCCAAAAAGGGATAAGGGGCAACAACAATGAAACTATCAATCCTAACCTCCTCCTACGCAATATGAGCAGCACAATAACAATTATAAGGGTAAAAATAAGGAACAACACCTACCTCGCATATTCACTTAGTTATCAGAGTTGTTGGCTTCTATTTTTCATTAGTTATGCAAGGCAAAGGCTATAAAATTATTGAAATTCAAGTTAATGGACCCTAATAAGCCTAATCCTAAGGGCTACAAGGACGATCAATATTGCATATTTCATCGATCGAAAGGCCATGACATCAAGGTATGTTGGTATTTCAAACATCTTGTGTAAAATATGATAAAAAAGGTACGCTTCTTGTCAATAAAACACAAGAACCTGATAATAAAAATATGGGGATTTACAAAAATCCTCTACCAAATCATGAGGTGCCAAATAATAATGTTGGCCAAGTCAACCAAGTACACATCGAACCACCAACCATGGGGTTCATCAGAATGGTCAATGTTGTCATAAGAAACGCAAGGTATGAAAAATCAAATCAACCTCCAGTGCCTATTAGAGTTCAATATGTGCCTCCTCCAAGGCCAGCCCAACATGTTCTAGACCCACCAACTAGACCGGTGGTGACCATCAGGAGTAGGTTGGTCCAAAACCTATAGATAACTCTAGTAAAGTTATTGATTTATGAGCTAATTTAGTAGTCTCCTAAGCACAAGGAGATGCTCATAGAAATATTAATGTCCATAGAAGTGCAACCTCAAGATCTTGAAGCATTTACACACTTCATGGGGCATGTGCAATAGTGTCAGGAATTAGTCATTAAATTTCATGATGACAAAGTCAATATGGTTTCCATTGTTATAGCAAACCCACCGCTACATATCATTACATGTGTGAACCACAAAATTTTCAAGTGGGTTTTAATTGACATGGGTTCATCAATCAATATAATAACTACCAAGGTGTTAACTCACTTGAAGTTACCCAAGATGCATATCATCCCTTCTACCTTCACATTGAGAGCGTTCAATGATGCATTATGCTCAACGATTAGTACTATAGTCCTACATATCCAAGTGGGGCTAAAAACCATACCAGTGATATGTCACATAATCTAAGGTGCTATGAAATATAACATACTTCTAGAGAGGCCTTGGATCAGAGAAATGTGTTGTGTCCCTTCTATTATACACTAGTGTATCAAATACATTCATGAGGGATAGGTTTATGTCATGCCTTTGGATGAAGAACCCTTTAGATATGTGAATCTAAAATATTTGCTGAGGGAATTTGTGCTCCCCTCAATGCACCTGAATGTGTGGCCAACATTGCCAATCAAAGATATAGGAGGTAATATCAAATAAGTGTGTGCTAGACCTACAACGTTCGTATCTCAACGATCAGAGCACACGACAACTACTTCTATTATACTGACTGCATCCATGATATAGTGGGATGATAGGAAGTTGAAAGAAAAGGTGGGAAAAATAAGATAAAGCAGACACCCAATCCAATTATCATTAAAGCCCCTACTCCCATGAAAGTAGAGGAAATTCAATGAGAAGTCGAAGAGGCACTTCAACCTACTTTTCTTGCATCTTCAACAGGGTCATCTGCACTGCAGGTGACCGTCCATTTGGTTAATACCATATTAGGGAATACATCATGTAGAATGTGACATTCACACAAATTATAGATATTGCATAGGACATGGGCCAACTGTGAGCCCATCACCTTCCCATAGGGATGATGGAACCATAAGGGGTTCCACCTAACCAAATCAACTTCATATATGGAGGTCTAGACCATATTGCATCTCTCATGCCCATGGATGAGGATGAACCATTCATCGTGAATGTTCATTATCTTTCTAACCCAGATTACACCATGTGATACTTCAAGTTTTACTATTGGTATGGTTACTATCTCAGACGATTAGAGTAGTGGTGTAAGAGGACTATAGAACCATAGTATCAATTACCTACTTATAGGTTTGGGTTAGGATTCTATAGTAAATAATAGGATGAACTCCTTGTGGTATCTTTAGACTACCTGTACCTTAGTCTAGGGGGTGAAGTTGACTTCAATCCTTATCACCCTAATCCTTTTGTGTTTCAAAAGGATAACTAACTGATGACTTATGTTACTATGGAGCCATCCTAGAGATATCATGCAAGAATCTTGGTGGATACCGGTCTAGAACCCATTCCAAGATCTAACTTGGAAAATCAAAGTCATGGAGTTACTGACGATATTGATATACACATCCAGAATCTAGATAAAACTATAGATACCGAATCAAAAGTTACTTTTGAGGACATTCATGCAGTATCCATCATCGAAAGTGATGGACCAAACTATGATTCTGGAATAGATGATGCTAAGTTATCCTCAAACAATGAGTAATCCAAGGATGAAACCAAGTTGGCCTGCTTGGGCCCTACACTCTTGCATCATCTTTTACCTTTGGAATCAATGAATACAAGTGAAGATCCCTTCAACAACGATGATGGCTATCAAGACATAGCCTACATGGGGCCTCATGTGGAGCATCACCCGATTCCATTAGGTAGAGGTGAGGGTATTTATTATGATAGTGATGACGAAGATAAAATGGAGAGAGCCTATTTAGGACCTCCCTAATTACATCATCATAATATGATTTATACTACTGATGAGATGTACAAAGAGATCAATATCCATCCTCACCTTAGGGGAATACCACTAAGTCTTAATGTGATTTGTCATATGGTGTTTCTCGATCCATCAATGTACATGGAGCTCCTTGAGCCCAATGATCCCATCCAACAGTCTGTTTATGGACCAAATTTGGAGATCCCCATACCCCCAAAACCACATCTTGGGAATGGAATTTTTTCTAATGTTGAGTCACTTGCACGTGGTTCTGGAGACATGATATATTCCATCAATATGATCTCCATTGGTTTGACCACTCTAATCCACAATACAACCAATACTTCCAAGCCATTGTGTCTTAATGTAGATGTTATTGATTGGGATCATGCTGATTCACTTCTAGAGCCTAAAGATTTATTCCCTAATTAAGAAATGTTACAACCTTTTCATTTTGTGCCAAGTTGTGCACATGATATCTATAATATTGAGGATGCTTCCAATGAGGAACCTATAAATCCAATAGATGATATCCACTTGATCCCTACACCTCATCGGCTTGAGGAGGGATCCCATATGTCAGTAGAGGAAACCTTCGAAGTGGATATCAGTAATGATCCCACCAATCTAAGGAAGGTGAAATTTGGGGAGACTTTAACTCCTGATGAGTGTGCCAACCTCATCCCTCTACTAAGAGAGAGACCTAATCTCTTTGCTTGGACTAATAAGGATATGCTAGGTATAGATCCAAAATTGGTTACTCATAATTTTTCACTAGATCTATCAAAGAATTCAGTCAAGCAGAAACTCAGGAAGATGCATCCAACAGTAGCTTTAATGGTTAAGGATGTATTGCAAAATTTTTTGGACATAGAATTTGTTATTTCCATTGACTATCCAGAATGGATATCCAATATGGCGCCTATAGGAAAACTTGATGGGAGGATTCGTATCTGTATGGGTTTTAGAGACCTAAATAGGGAAATACCAAAGGATTCATTCTGTTGTCGAATATTGATGCTCTTGTAGATGCCACTACAGGTCATGAAATGCTCTCCTTAATGGATGGTTTTTTTGGTTACAATAAAATTTGGATTAATCCTGAAGACCAACATAAAACTATGTTATAACACCATGGGGGAAATTTTGCTATAAAGTTATTCCATTAAACCTTAATAATGTTGGTGCCACATATCAATGGGCTATGACATATATTTTTCATGACTATATGCATAAGATCCTTGAAGATTACATTTATTACTTGTTGGTGAAGTCATTGCTACATTTAGAGCATGCAAAGGTCCTAAGGAAGGTCTTCGATTGCCTTATAGAGCATAATGTTAGGTTGAATCCTAAGAAGTACATATTTAACATAAATTCAAGAAAGCTCTTGGGATTCATCATTTCAAAACAAGGCATCAAAGTTGACCCAACAAAGGTCAAGGCTATTTTAGAGATGTGTCCCTGCACAAACATCAAATAATCAAGGAACCTATAGGGAAAAGTAGCATCCATAAAACAATTTATCACATAGTTATCAGATAAATGTTGACCTATTAATCGACTACTACACAAGGGGGTCCCATTCAATATGGATGAGGACTATCAATTAGCATTTGCTGATATTAAGGAATATCTGGTGACACCGCTAGTGCTAGCTCCACCAAGGCTAGATGTATCATTTTTTCTATATATATCAGCAACCGAATTTGCATTGGAATCTATGTTAGCCCAAAATAATGTGCAAGACAAAGAGCAAGCCATATATTATATTAGCCGAACCTTAGTGAGTTATGATCTAGGAAATGCATACATTGAAAAGCTGTGTTTAGCGATAGTGTACACTACAAATAAATTACGGTACTATATATTAAGTCATATGATGTATGTCATATCAAAACAAAATCCTTTGTATTATATGATGAGCAATATATATCATAATACATGTACTGTGAATTGGATCATGCTATTGATAGAATTCAATATGGAATTCATAAGCCAAAAGTCTATTAAGAGATAAGTCATAGTAGATCAAATGGCTGAGGCACCTCTCAAAAATAGTAGGTCCTCACCATAGAGCTTCCTAATGATCCAGTATTTGCCTTATCAGAAACACCCAAACTCAAAGAACCAAATAAAAAAACTAATATGACCTTGTTATTCGATGGTTTGAAGTGTGAGCAAGGGGGTGGTACAAGAATAGTGTTTTTCATGCCACAAGGAACTCCAATTTCCTTGTCATTCAATTTGGAATTTCCTTGCACTAACAATAATGCTGAATAAAAATCCCTAATTTTGGGTCTCCAAAAAACTATCGCCATGAAGATAAAAAGGTTAAATATCTTTAGTGATTCCCTTATTATTGTTAACCAAGTCAAGGTATTATTTCAATGTCGATATCTGATATTGAAAGCTTACAAGGATCTTATTGACATTTATCAAGGTCTACTAGAATGGTATGAAATCGAGACAATCCCTTATTCATCTAATAGATTTACAGATACAATGGCATCTTTGGTATCTCTAATCCCTCAAAATCCATCTATCGATTTCACTACCATCCATGTAAAAACGTTGTCACATTCAGCTGTGTAGTGCAGAGCATTGGATAACAAAGAGTCAAACAACATGATTCATGTAGAACCAAATCATGAATGGTTATATAGAGCCAGATACTTTCTCAAGAGATTGTTTTGGGGGTCTTTGATATTGCAGGATCCAACAGGAAATGGCACTACCATTCACCATAGTGTTGTTTTCCAATATGTATTTTGTAGACACCTAAATTGCATAAATCAAATAAGACTATCAGTGCATCACATATGCCCTCTTATCGACAACATATGGCCCTATTGGGCACCCCTCTAGGCTAGAAAAATGCTTCCAAAAGGCTCCAAAAATCGGTTTGGAGGGTTCCTAAAAGTTTAGGGTATTTTTGGGGCACCTCCTAGTAACCGTCTCACCAAAGGACAGTCATAGTTGGTGACCATCCCACCCAGGGATGACCATCCATAACCATCCCTAGGTGGGACGACCTCTAACTGGATCCTTGAAAAAGTTAAAGAACATGCTAAATGGCAATCAAAGACTACCATTAGTACATCCAATCACACCAAATTTATTGGAGACCTGCTAATAGACTACAAGGCAGTATATTGGGAGCACCAAAAGGTCAACCTTCTCCCAATCAATCAATGACACGATTAGGACATGTGGCATCACCTGCCTCGCATGGCCAAAGATGCCATTTTTCCCTAGATGCCCTTTTGGGCTATAAAAAGAGGTCCAAACCCTCATTTCAAAAAAGGATAAACTTGAAATTTGAGCAATGAAGTATTGTACAAATCAGCCCTCACTATTTGCAAACCTGGCCTTGAAACCCTCTTCATCTAAAGGCAATTTCAGGGGCAATAGGCTCGATATAATGATTCCAAACTAGCCAAATTAAATAATTCTTTGGCCCCATATATTGAAAATTCCCCTACCCAATTTTTAGACCAATTTCCATAGGCATAGGTGACAAAACTAAGGCAGTTTTGTAACCGTCCCACCTGGGATGGTGAGTAGTCTGTGTATGGCACACCTAGGGATGGTCACGAAATAGATTGGAATTTTAGAGAAATTCCTCCATAGAATGGAATGTATAGAGGAACCTTTGGTCCAAATTTGAAGCAATTTGGAGGAGTTTAAATTCAATATTTGAGATCCCCAAGATTGCAGGTTTATCTAGCTCACCTAGGAACAATCACCATTTTTGCATTGTTTCACCTTTGATATTGCTTCCAATTTTTATTTTTTTTTGCATTTAGAATAGCTTAAAATATTTTTATGCTTAATGTATATTAGTTTTAATGCATGTAGATCACTTTTTATGGTTGTAGAATATGCTCCTTTTCCATGGTTTTATGGTTTTCTTCTATAACACAGGTGCTATTAACCTCATTTTAATCCCTTGTCTTCGAAAACAGGAATGCTAGGAAAGAGGAGGAGCTATTGAGGCACAATATTATCATACCAACAATAGCTCTCGAGTGTGGGAAGCAAGAATTCACACTACTATTTATCACCTTTAAGGCTTCCTTCCAAGGGACTAGATCCCTTGGAAAATTGTAATGGAAATGTATGACATTTGTAAAGCCCTCAAGGGTATTTTTTGTAATCTGGTTTTAAATCTATGGATGAATTAATAGATAGAGAATTTTATTATCTTTATTGTCTATGTTGTCTCATTTAAATAGATTACATGATTGTGCCATGTTTACTTTTTAATGTTTTATAACTGATATACATTGCAAGTAAATACCCTTAAGGTGATATCGTGAATTTCACTTCTTCACATTTAAAAATTTAGAACCATAGGGGGAACATGCCATCTTGTCAGTAAAATATAAATCTTATCATAACTGGAAGTCATAGTTATATGACTTCCTTAGAATTGGTTTAATCCCTTAGGGATTATTGCATGCTACAAAATGCATATTTAAATAGAAAGTGATAAAGTATGTCTTGTTAGCAGACATCCTATACCATAGAAACTATGATGGAGTGCTCCTTAATTTTCTTTAACTCCAAGAGTCATCTTGGGCAATTTTGTAAGCTCACGATGATACGTACGGTGGCCATTTCAATGGCATAGCTATTGTCAAGTGTATCCTTCGCATGGGTTATTATTGGCCCACTATGGAGAAGGATTGCAATGTGTATGTTAGGAAATGCATTAAATATCAGCATCATGCTAATCTTATGCACATGCCATCATAGGCTTTACAACCCATTCAAGCGGCTTGGCCATTTTCTCAGTGGGGACTTGATCTCATTGGTAAGATCTCTCCTCTGTCATCGGGTCAGCATACTTTTATTATTATGACTACTTAGTATTTTACTAAGTGGGTGGAAGCCATTCCCTTAACAACAACAATTGGAGTGTGTATTTCTGAGTTTATACTCACCAATATCATAAGTCATTTTGGGATACCATCCAATATAGTTTCAGATAATGGAACGTCATTTAAGAATAAAACTATGAGGGCTTTGACATCCAAATATAAGATCAAACATAGTTTTGCAACTCCATATTATCCACAAGCAAATGGACAAGTTGAAGCTTCAAATAAGATATTGGTTTCCATATTAAAAAATACAATACAAGAACACCACAAATATTGGCACATCCAACTGCCCCTTGTATTATGGGCTTACAAGACTAGTATTCGAACACCCATTGGATAAAATATATTTTCATTAATATATGGCATTGAGGCCATTATGCCCTTAGATTTGGAGATTCCAACACTATGCATCACATTGAAATAATTCAGTGATGATGACACCGCACGGTAAGCTCACCTAGATCAATTGATGCTACTTGATGAACGTCATGTAAATACCCTTGAGCACCTTTGCATTTATCAATAATGTTTAAAATGAGCTTAAAATAGAAAATTCCATCTGAGAGACTTTGATGTTGGTGATATTGTGCTAAAAGAGAACCAATAGAATTCAAATTTACCACCAGAAATATGAGATAAATTTTTGGCTAACTGGTTGGGTCCTTATATGATCTCTAAGAATATTGGACCTAGGACGTATTTCTTGACATCATTGGGAGGAATTGAGGAGACTGAGCCTCTCAATATCCTTCATCTTAAATTTTTCTATACCTAGAACTAGAAAAAGGCTCCAAAGGAATATGTAAGCCCTTTGGTCAATTCAAAAAGGCTCCAAGGGCATCTATAAGCCCCTTGGTCATCCTAGAAAAGGCTCCAAAGGTATCTGTAAGCCCTTTGGTCATTCAAAAAAGGCTCCAAAGGCATCTATAAGCCCTTTGGTCATTCAAAAAAGGCTCCAAAGGTATCTATAATCCCTTTGGTCAAAGCACAAAAGGCTCCAATGGTTTTTTAAAATCCCTTGGTCAAAATGTTAAAATCCATAAAAAATTATAAAAACATCAAAAATAAAAAAACATTTGCATTTCATTTTGCATCACTACATTCCGTTTTGCATCATGAATTTCATTCACCGTATGCATTTCATATCTGCATTGCATTAGGTATATCCATTTGTCACACTTGCATTAGAATATATTGTGTTCACAATCTTACAAATGATGCCACGTTTGTGTTTCAATCATGCATCTATGCACTATATTTTTCATCCAGCTATCACCCTTGTGAGTAATTGTGTTTTTCAACACAACCCCAATTGTTGCTATGAAGAATATACTAGGGTTTTCCGGTCATTAAACCATACCTAGAGGTCTTCTCAAGACTTTATAGAAAGCTTGCTTTGCTTTTGTATTTGAGGTCTAGTTAGTATAGCCCTTAGCATATTAGAATCAATTGAGCAAGATGTAGTGACAGTATTGTCATTGTTGTCAACACAGTCAGAAAGATCAGTTGATGTAGTGGACAGGAGCTCAAAGGTTAATCAAAGTATGTACAGTGAAGTTAAAAGCTCATGAGAATGTTTTTGATGTTTGGGTGAAGTTGTTACAGGTTGTCCAAGAAGACCGAAGTGGCCCATATGCAAAAGAGAAGTGAAAAAGAAAAGGGAAAAAAGTGTCGTGATATCGTGACATGTTGCATTTTCACAGCCAAAAGAGAAGAGAAAATGCAAAGAAAAAAAGTATCGCAATATCGTGACATGTTGCATTTTCACGGCCAGAAGAGAAGAGAAAATGCAAGGAGAAAAAGTGTCACGATATCGCGACATGTTGTATTTTCGCGGGCTGAAGCAAAGAGAAAGAGCAAGGAGAAAAAGTGTCACGATATCACGATATGTTGTATTTTCATGGGCCAAAGCTAAGATAAAGAGCAAGGAGAAAAAGTGTCATGATATCACGACATGTTGTATTTTTGCGGTCCTATGCAAAGAGAAAGAGCAAGGAGAAAAAGTGTTGCAATATCGCGACATGTATTTTTGAGGGCCAAAGCAAGGAGAAATAGAGAGAAAGAAAGTGTCACGATATCGCAAAATGTTGTATTTTCGCGGGCCAAAGAAAGGAGAAAGAGAGAAATAAAAAGTGTCACAATATTGAGACATGTATTTTTGCAGGCCAAAGCAAGGAGAAAGAGAGAGAAAGAAAAAGTGTCATGATATCATGATAGGTCGCATTTTTGTGACTCAAGAAGGGCAGCCAGGCAGATAAAGAAAAAGTGTCATGATATCACGACATGTCGCATTTTCATGACTCAAGAAGGGCAGCCAGGCAGAGAAAGAAAAAGTGTCACGATATCACGACATGTTGCATTTTCATGACTCAAGAAGGGCAGCCAAGCAAAGAAAGAAAAAGTGTCGCGATATCGCGACATGTCACATTTTTGTGACTCAAGAAGGGCAGGCAGAAGAGTAACAAAAGTGTCATGATGTCGTGACATGTCGCATTTTCACAACTCGAAAATGCTAGGTAGGCAGAGAAACAAAAGTGTCGTGATATCACGACATGAATACCAGGATGGTGAAACTAAAGACTGCATAGTGATGTGGACCCATAAGGAATATTTAATAATTTGAAATCATTTAAGATGGTCATTACATATGGAAAGAAACAGACGCATGCCCATGTGGAGAAGACAAACAGTCATGATCGAGAAAATGAACAGTCGTGGAAGGAGAAAATGAACAGTCGTTAAAATAGAAAATGAACAGTCATGCAGGGAGAAAATGAACAAACATGCAAAGAGAAAAAGAACAGACATGCAAAGAGAAAAAGAACAGTCATGGAAAGAGAAGACGAACAATCATGACTAAGAAGACGAATAGTCATGGTAGGAGAATATGGTGTTAATTCTCTGTATGTAATGTGTTTGATGAAATGCCTACTCTATATATACAAAAGGAGTTACATAAAGAAGGCGTTACAATTGACAAGTGGTGTATGAGAAATGAAAGGAGTTACAACTGGAGTTACAAAGAGAAAGGATGGTTATAAAAGGAGTGCTTCTTGGAGAATTTAAGTTGTGTGTAAAGAGAGCGAGAGGAGTGCAAGAAGCACGTGAGAGGCGAGCAAGAAGCGTGTGTGTTGGGTGAATTTTGAGCAATGTTGAGTAAGCAATAGACCAGTCAGGGTCTTGTAAAAGTGAAGGAATTTTTATGTCAATCTTCTAGTTTCAAAATTGAAGTCCAATTTGGTGCTTGGAATCAGGGGTTGGTGGTACTTCCAGTTGTTGTTGGTAAATCAGGGGTTGGTGCTCCTTTTTGTTGATGCAGATAAATCAGGGGTTGGTGCTGGTAAATTGATTGTAAATTTGTGCTTTGCAAAGGCTAGATTTGGATGGTAGTCCAAACAGTCAATTTTTGAGGAGTAGCCAAATCGGTGAACCTCGGTACATCTTGTGTTGTGTGATGCTCTCTTGTTATATTTGCTTTATTTTTTTTAAGTTCTCATTGTTTTAGCTTTAAGAGTTTAATATTTAAGTTTTAAAGAGCTACAATGATTCACCCCCCCTCTCAGTATCATTGTGAGACTAACAATTGGTATCAAAGCCAAGTTCCTAAATAATCTTAACTAGCTAGGGTGATCTTGGAAGTAACACAATGGCAGGTGGTCAAGGCTTCTCATCAAACAAAGCACCATTGTTTGATAGAACTAATTATGCATATTGGAGACTCAGGATGCAAACATATCTATGTGCTTTGGGATACAACATTTGGTATTCAGTAGATAGTAGATACAAAATACCCACCACTTCTCCAACCGATGCTATCAATAAGAAACTATTTGAGAATAACTCAAAAGCAAGGAATGCTATCATGTACGGATTAGTGGATAGAGAACTGGTAAAAATTATGAGTTGTAAAATGGCAAAAGAAATATAGGACAAACTGAGGAGCATTCATGAAGGAGACGATAAGATCAAGGAGGCCAAGTTACAAACACATCCAGCTCAGTTCGAAGTATTAAATATGAATGACGATGAGAACATAGAGGAATATATGCTGAGAGTTAATGAAGTCATTAATGCGATTAGAGGACTCGACGAAAAAATTGAATATTCTATCATCATGAAAAAGGTATTAAGATCTCTTCCCCAAATATTTGATTCTAAAGTTTCAGCTATAGAAGAAGCTAAAAATCTAAATTCTTTTAGTATGGATGAGATGCATAGTTCTTTGACTGCATATGAGATGAGAATAGGAAAATCTAAACCCATAGACAGAGAAGCTACTTTTAAAGCCCATAAAAATATGAAATCAAAACAAGAATCCGAGCAAGAAGAAACATTAGATGAAATGGAAGCAAACTTTGTTCGAAAACTAAAAAGGGGAAAAGGAAAATATAGAGGAAAGTTATCGTTCAAATGTTTCAATTATGGAGGAGTTGGGCATTTTGCAGTTAAATGTCCACTTAATGAGAAGAACAAAATTGTTGAAGGATCACACCAAGAAAGAAGTGACTGGAAGAACAAAACAAATTTCAGAAAATGTAACTTCAAGAAGAAAAGTTTCATCTCCAAGAATGTCAGTTCATCAGAATACAGCTACAATGAGGATTCTAAAAAGGAAACAGGTGAAGCTCTTTTCATGGCACTCATATATGAAAAAAATAGAAAAATAATAGGAAAGTGATGAAGAAGAAAGTGATGCAGAAGTAAATTTGAAAGAGGAACTAATTGCAGCTCTGGATGAATTGAATATAGAAAGAAAAAAAAATTCAAGAAATCTTGAGGATGCAAATGAAATCATAACCAGTTTGAAAGTATAGATAGAAGAATCCAAGAAAATATTTGAAGATCTCGAAGTGCAAATAACCATGAAAATAGATTATTGTTGCAAACTAGAAGAAGAGACTATTGGTTTAAGAATGCAAATAGAAGAGATGAATCGTAAAATTAGTTGTCATAACAAATGTGAAGAAAGTTCTATGAAGCTGGATAAGATCATAAATATCCAAAGGACTACAGGCATGAAATTTGGTTTGGGCTTTGTCAAAGGAGAATCATCAAATGGATCAAAGAATGAAGATAAGAAATAGGTTGATCAAGAAAAATTGACTCATGCAAAAGAAAGCAATAATGCAAGGCACGAAAGGAGAATTGACAATGATGGATTCACCAATGTCACACATTAAAGAAGAAGAAGATTTATGACTCCTACGACAACATGGCAAAGACCATCACCCAGATTCAATCATCTCTTTTCTGGTTACTATTTTAAATGCAATGGTTATGGACATAAGATTTCAGATTGCAAGTATAACGTAGGACCAAGGAATTTTACCAGTAGAAATGTTTTTTCACCTTTGATGGATTATGCGGTAGAATGTTATAACTGTCATAATTTTGGGCACATTGCAAGAAATTATCGAAGTAAATTTGCATCAAATCAATTTTAGGGAAGAAAATCTCAACCAAATGGAATGAGACAAATTAGAAAATTTCTCGAAAAACATGCACAAGCTACTGAAAAAGAAAAGTCAAAACAAGATCCCAAAACTGTAATCAAACCAGAGTGGAAATAAAAAGATCGATCTAAGGAAGAAAAGGAATCCCTTATCGTACAAACAACATTTAAAGAACAAAATAAATCTACACCATGGATACTTGATAGTGGATGCTCCAGTCATATGACAGGTGACAAACAAAAATTTGAGAAGTTACAACAATATGAAGGTGGTTCAGTAAAATTTGGAAATAATGATGGAGCTAAGATAGTTGGCAAAGGTTCAGTGAAGATTAGTGACAAAAAAATCAAGTCAAAAGAAGTCTTGTTTGTGGTTGGTCTGAAGCATAACTTGTTGAGTGTAAGTCAGATTTGTGATAGAGGTCATGAAGTGATTTTTAAGAAGCAGGGTTGTGAAGTCAGAAAAACAAACTATGGAAAGTTGATAGCAACTAGATCGAGGACATCTGGCAACTTGTACACTCTCTCAGAGACTTTAGAAGAAGCTTGCTTGATTGGAAAGGTAGAAGAAAATTGGTTGTGGCGCAAGAGGCTCGATCATATCAGTTTTGACAATCTAGTAAAAATCAGCTCAAAAAGGGCAGTGAGATATTTCCACCATTAGAAAACCATCAAATAGTATTTGTTCTTCATGCCAAAAGGGGAAGCAAACTAGAGTCTCATTTAAAACAAAAGAGTACTACACAAGCAAACCTTTGGAACTAATACATACTGATTTATGTGGACCCATGAGAACGCAAAGTATAAATGGTGACAAATATTTTATGTTGTATATAGATGACTATTCCAGGATGACATGGGTATTTTTTTTGAAGCACAAATCAAAAGCTTTTGAGATGTTCAAGGTTTTCAAAAACCAAGTTGAGAATAAAACAGGAAAAAGTATTAAATGTTTAAGATTAGATAGAGGAGGAGAGTTCATTTTAGAGGATTTTACAGAGTACTATGAAAAATATGGTATTAGAAGATAGTTTTCAGCAGCCAATACACCTCAGTAGAATGGTGTGGTAGAAATAAATAACAGGATAGTGCAGGAAATGGCATGGACTATATTGACAGAGAGCAAAGTAGCAGATAGATTTTGGAAAGAGGCAGTTCATGCTGCGATATACATCCAAAATAGGTGCATGTTGAGGACGCATGAAAGCAAAAATCCTTATGAGTTGTGGTTTGGTAAAAAGGCAACAGTAAGATACTTTAAAGTTTTGGTAGCAAGTGTTACATCAAAAGAACTGAAGAAAACCTTGCTAAGTTTGAAGATAGAGCTGATGAAGGTATTTTTCTTGGCTATTTGTCAACAAGCAAAGCTTACAAATGCTACAACAAGAAGCTAAGGAAAATTGTGGATAGTGTCGATGTTAAATTTGATGAAGGTAGAGAACAAGTAATTAGCCATGAAGAGAACTACCCAATTTATGAAGAGGTTATTGAAGGAGATAAGGAAAATGAAACATAAAAGAAATAAAAAATTGACTTAGATGATTCAAACAATGATTCATAAGTGGAAGAAAATAAGAAATTCAAAACAAGCAGCTGACAGAAAGATCATCCTAGAGAGCAAATAATTGGAGACCCCATAGTTAGTGTTCAGACAAGAAGAAGAGTAGTAAGCAACTACTCTCTATTATCCAACATTGAGCCCAAAAATTTTGCTGATGCAAGCAAAGATAAAAGTTGGATAAAGGCAATAAATGAAGAATTAGATCACATCGAGAAAAACAAAACTTGGGAGTTAGTACCAAGACCTACAAATGAAAATATAATCTGTACTAAATGGATCTTTCGAAACAAGTTGAATGAAGACGGACAGGTAGTTAGGAATAAAGAAATATTGGTATGTAAAGGCTATGCACAAGTTGAATGTATTGAATTTGAGGGAACCTTTGCACCTGTGGCTAGACTAGAGGCAATTCGAATGTTTCTGGCTTTAGTAGTTTACAAGAATTTCAAAGTTTATCAAATGGATGTGAAATCAGCATTTTTGAATGGGAAAATCGAAGAAGAGATTTATATTGGGCATCCAGATGGTTTCCAACTTGGTGATGATCCCAACTTGGTTTGCAAGTTGAAGAAAGCATTATATGGCTTAAAACAGGCACCCCGAGCATGGTATGCAAGGCTAGACAACTATCTTACTCAACAAGGGTTCAAGAAAGGTATGGTGGATAATAATTTGTATGTCAAAATAGAAAATGGCCATCTTATTGTTCTTGTTGTATATGTTGATGATATCATATTTGGCAGCAACAAAGATGAGTCGTGTAAATATTTAGCAAATAAGATGAAAAAAGAATTTGAAATGTCTATGATTGGTGAACTTTCATATTTTCTTGAGTTGCAAGTTAATCAAAATGAGAAGGGCATATTTATTTCTCAAATTAAATATGTGAAAGAAATACTAAAAAAGTTCACAATGGAGGATTGTAAGCCAGTTAGCACTCCCATGACAATAGGTTGCAATTTGAGTAAGGATGACAAATCTCCACATGTTGATCAAACCATGTACAGATCTATGATTGGGAGCTTACTGTACTTAATAGCTACCAGACCAGATATTTTGCAGGCAGTATGCATGGTAGCATGATTTCAGGCTAGTCCCAAGGAGACTCATGTGACAACAGTGAAAAGGATTATTCAGTATCTCAAGGGTACTATGGAGTATGGGTTATGGTATCCGAAAGGTAAGGACTTCACCCTTATTATGTATTCAAATGTAGATTGGGCAGGATGTGTAGATGATGGAAAGAGCACTAGTGGAGGTGCATTCTATCTTGGAGACAGGTTGGTCGCGTGGCATAGTAAGAAATAAGAGTCAGTCTCCTTATCCATAGTAGAGGCAGAATATATTGTAGCGACAATGTGTTGTACACAGGTATTATGGATGAAACAAACCCTGAAAGATCTTGGTATTAACTTCAATGAGCCAATTTCAGTTAAGTGTGATAACACCAGTGCCATTAACATCTCAAAGAATTCGATTATGCATTCTTGCAAAAAATATATTGCTATTCGGTATCACTTTTTGAAGGAGAAAGTTGTGGAAGGTGAGGTTAAATTGGATTTTGTTCCAAAAATAGAGCAAGTAGCAAATATATTCACAAAACCATTGCCCAAGGAAGTCTTTGAGTACCTTCGCAATAAATTGGGAGTGGTCACGTTTCCTAATAATTGACTAGCTATCGAGACCACATTCTCAGGGGGAGCATTTATGTATTTGTTTATCTTTTTGCTCATGTTTGTGATTTTTGCTAAGTATAATAATTTTTGCCTGAGAATGTTGTGCATGGACTCAGGGGGAGTCTGTAGCAGCCCTTTGATATTGTTGTCAAAGGGGGAGAAGAGTTACAAGAAATTGCACATGTGTTGCCAACAATTCCAAAGGGGGAGATTGTTGAGCAAGGTGCAGCAACAGTATTGTCATTATTGTCAACACAATCAGAAAGATCGGTTGATGCAGTGGAAAGGAGCTCAGAGGTTAATCAGAGTATGTATAGTGAAGTTAAAATCTCATGAGAATGTTTTTGATGTTTGGGTGAAGTTGTTACAGGTTGTCCAAGAATACCGAAGTGGCCCATATGCAAAAGAGAAGCGAAAAAGCAAAGGGAAAAAAGTGTTGTGATATCGCGACATGTTGCATTTTCGTGGCCAAAAGAGAAGAGAAAATGCAAAGAAAAAAGTGTCGCGATATCGCGACATGTTGCATTTTTGTGTCCAAAAGATAAGAGAAAATGCAAGGAGAAAAAGTGTCACGATATCGCGACATGTTGTATTTTTGTGGGCCGAAGCAAAGAGAAAGAGCAAGGAGAAAAAGTTTCACGATATCGCGACATGTTGTATTTTCACAGGCCAAAACTAAGAGAAATAGCAAGGAGAAAAAGTGTCGCGATATCGTGACATGTTGTATTTTCACGGTCCGATGCAAAGAGAAAGAACAAGGAGAAAAAGTGTCACGATATCACATGTATTTTTGGGGGCCAAAGCAAGGAGAAAGAAAAAGAGTCACGATATCGTGACATGTTGTATTTTTGCGAGCCAAATCAAGGAGAAAGAGAGAGAAATAAAAAGTGTTGTGATATCGTGACATGTATTTTCGTGGGCCAAAGCAAGGAGAAAGAGAGAGAAAGAAAAAGTGTCGCGATATCGCGACATGTCGCATTTTTATGACTCAAGAAGGGCAGCCAGGAAAAGAAAGAAAAAGTGTCACGATATCGTGACATGTCGCATTTTCTCGACTCAAGAAGGGCAGTCAAGCAGAGAAAGAAAAAGTGTCACATTTTCACGACTCAAGAAGGGCAACCAGGCTGAGAAATAAAAAGTGTCGCGATATCGTGACATGTCGCATTTTCATGACTCAATAAGGGCAAGCAGGCAGAGTAACAAAAGTGTCGTGATATCGTGACATGTTGCATTTTCATGACTCAAAAAGGCCAGGCAAGCAAAGAAACAAAAGTATCATGATATCATGACATGAATACCAGGATGGTGAAACTGAAGACTACAGAGTGACGTGGACCCATAAGGAATATTTAATAATTTGAAATCATTTAATATGGTCATTACATATGGAAAGAAATGAATGCATGTCCATGTGGAGAAGACGAACAGTCATGACCAAGAAAATGAACAGTCGTGGAAGGAGAAAACAAATAGTCATTAAAATAGAAAACAAACAGTCATGCAAGCAGAAAATGAACATACATGCAAAGAGAAAAAGAACAGACATGCAAAGAGAAAAAGAACAGTCATGCAAAGAGAAGACGAACAGTCATGACCAAGAAGATGAAAAATCATGGTAGGATAATATGGTGTTAATTATCTGCATGTAACGTGTTTGACGAAATGCCTACTCTATATATACAAAAGGAGTTACATAAATAAGGCGTTACAATTGACAAGTGGCGTATGAGAAATGAAAGGAGTTACAACTAGAGTTACAAAGAGAAAGGATGGTTATAAAAGGAGTGTTTCTTGGAGAATTTAAGTTGTACGTAAAGAGAGTGAGAGGAGTGTGAGAGGCGCACGAGAGGCGAGCGAGAAGGGTGTGTGTTGGGTGAATTCTGAGCAATGTTGAGTAAGCAATATACCAGTCAGGGTCTTGTAAAAGTGAAGGCATTTTTATGTCAATCTTCTAGTTTCAAAATTGAAGTCCAAGTTGGTGCTTGGCATCAGGGGTTAGTGCTCCTTCCAGTTGGTGTTGGTAAATCAGGGGTTGGTGCTCCTTTCTATTGGTGCAGATAAATCATGGTTTGGTGCTCCTTCTAGTGGGTGCTGGTAAATTGATTGTAAAGTTGTGCTTTGCAAAGGTTGGATTTGGATGGTAGTCCAAATAGTCAATTTTTGAGGAGTAGCCAAATCGATGAACCTTGGTACATATTGTTTTGTGTGATGCTCTCTTATTATATTTACTTTATTTGTTTATAAGTTCTCATTGTTTCAGCTTTAAGAGTTTAATATTTAAGTTTTAAAGAGCTGCACTGATTCACCCCCCTCTTAGTGTCATTGTGAGACTAAAAAAATCCTATCACCAATCAAAAAATTAAACAATACTAATAAGGACTAGGGGAAGATGAAAGCTACGAAGTAGGACCAAGGATCTTGAGGCAAAAAAATTATTCTTGCTTATCCCCTTGTGTGGACAGTACGGGAAATTTTGGCAATTGGTAAAAGGACAAGTTTATTCCCTACCTAGAATCCCTTGCTCACATTAAAATGAGCAATATCCCAAAGTGATATCCTAGATCAATCCTCCAGATTGATACCCTAATATCGATATCCTAAATTGATATCCCAGAAATAGTTCCCCAAAGCAAAATCCCCAAAGGAAGTTTCTGAATCAAATTACAAAATGTAAATCCTAGAAAGTCAAATCAAATGAAGATCAAGTTGTACAAAGAAAATAAAATCAGTATCAAATCCCTTGCTCAAGAAAAATAAAAGAAAAAAAAAGAGAAAAATAAAAAGAAAAAAAAGAAATAAAAGAAAAAGAAAAAAGGAAAGTACAAAATAAACAGTGATTTTTATCACTTTATATGAGCAAGTACCCAAAAAATTAAAGAAAATAAGGGAGCGAACTTGAATCCCTAGAATTATTAACACTAATGTACCTTACACATGATGATGTCGGATACAATAGCATCTTGCTTTTTTGTAGACCAATTTTTGAATGTGGAAGAGCTAGTTGTACTTCATGTATCGCCTAATAGCCTAGTCCAAATGAAATCTAAACCTAGGATTGGATAGGCATTTAAGGATCCCCAATATTAGCAATGGGCTAAAATAATCCCACCTGACATCAGGGTATGCTTATGTCTTATATAAATATACACATTTATGCACACAGGGATAATGAACAGTTAGGGCCTATCCTAGTGAAAGCCTTATGTTTCAAAAGTCTAGTATGGTTAGTATACAAATTTTGATAAGTCAACTAGGGTGTTTGAGTCTCATGGTAAACCTCAAAAATTCCCAAATAGCAACAACCAATTTTCAATGCAATCATCAAAACATCAATTTCTTTTATGAGAGTTTGTTTATTAGAACTATTTGTAATATATGTTACATATTGTATGTTAGATACTGGATGGATTTCATAAATTATGTTTAGATGGACACTGACTATGTTATCCATATTATTTTAATCCACAAAATATTAGGAACAAAAAACATACATAATTGCATCTCACATGTGGGTTTACTATATTTTACAAAAGGATAAAGTAACTACAATACATGATTGTTATACATTCGGTGGTGTCATCCATTAGATTGTCAAAAATCATATTGCATACATTATGTTTTAAGTTATTAAAGCATACATGTTCATTTGCATAGCAGTCATCATAGAAAAATTATGCAACACATACATGGCTAAAATATGTCATTACAACATAAATTAAATGCATACAATTATAGCAAGTTACACATGCATTTAAAATAAACATTGCATCCATATGCATCCATCATAAGTAGTCCATCTACACATATATCTCATAGCATCTAATCATCTATCTCATATCTAGTTAGTGCATGTCATCCATACATCACATCATGCAACATTAAATCAATATAAGTAGTGCATCCATGTGCATAAAACATAAACATAAAATACCAAAAATAAAGTACACATGTAATAAAATGAACTATCATATATATATGTGTGTGTGTGTGTGTGTGTGTGTGTGTGTGTGTGTGTGTCAAATGTACATCATAGTAGGGTATATCAAAATACCCGTAGGCTACAACTATGTAGGTCCTTAGACCTTACACCAAAATGGTACAAAAAGTAGTAAAATTTGTGCTATGGAAATGTGCTAGATCTGACCTGCACCTCTTGATCCACCTACACTAGAGGACTCTTCACCTCCCTCAGACCTATCCATAGGGGATTGCTCTAGAGCCTACTATGGGTCTTGTGGTGGATCTTGCGCTTTGCCTAGACCACTTGCACGTGGTGCATGAGAGATAGTCCTTTGGCTAGACTGTGTGCCAGACTACCCGATATCCCTTGTATTGGTCCAGCTCCAGTGTGTCCCTGTAGTAGTGGTCCTCTCCAGAACCTACCTACCTAGCAAACTTATGATGCCCTCCATATGGGTGTTGCGAGCTGCATCTATTGTATGTTGCTTAGTACCATCCTCCATGAGGGTACATAGCCTCCTAATCCCTACCATTAGGTCAAAATATACTGGTACTAAAGTATATGGTACTATGAAAGGTGCCATGATAGCCTATGAATGTGATGGATCTCCCCTCATCACCCTGAGTAGGTCTCACTCAGTAGTCACAACATATAGGGTCACCTGTAGAAGATCATGTCATCTAGTGATCTTCTCAATCTCAATGTCCACTATAGCTACCTATGCCTAGAGAGCTGCTCTCTCCTATGTGTAGCCCTGCCACTACCTCTAACCATAATCTAGCTTCACCTCTAGAGTGGTGATAGAAGTGTCCCTATGTAGGAGTAAAGTACAAAGTCTCCCAACCTGGATTTGGAGGTCAGCAATCTATGCCCTCAACTATCCTACCTTACTATTTAGAGGTGCCTCACCCTCCTTGGATGCCCATCCTCTACCTCTGCCTATGGGCCCTCCTCGACAGTGGCCCCTATACCCCATGCACACTTAGTCTATTGACGGGTCCTACATTCATGAAGGTCCACCTCTACATCCTTGTGCCCTTTGCCTACAAAGCCATATGTCAATCAGCATAGGGGTCCCTCTTTGTGCCACTAGAATTTAGCCCACCACCCATAATAATCAGTAGTAGTGCCTACATCCATTAGGCTCGACTCCTGGAAGTCATCATCATCATCATCTTCCAATGGAGGAACCTAGGGATAGGTTAGGTCCCTTTCTAGGACCAAGTATCTATAAATAGGGCACCTCTGGGATATCTTATCAAATCCCAAACTACCTTAGGATGCAAGAGTAGTATTGGTACTTGTGTATGTCGATCTTACAGTTGATAACCCACCTATCTTTATGCGCTTGGTGCAGGTACATATCCGCCTCTATCTAGGATGGGAAGTACATGTATAGTCAACACTATATCCACTAAGGATGGAGCTATACAAAATGACAAATGTAGTGGTCTAGGTCTCCTACATGAGACCTAATCCTGAAGCCCTTCTACTCCCATGGCTAGAAAGCTACATAGCATTGACGATCCTCAGGGATAGCAGTGATCTCTAATGAGAAGTTGATGAGGTTCTCTATCAAAATGTACTACCAGCCCCAAATCTACAAGAGTAGACTACAGTTGATGCCCACTCTATTTTGACATGTGATCTGATATAGCTCATGGTAGAGCTATGCTAGAAGAGTGCTCCCCCATGCCAGAATAAGAGGTCACTCGGTCAAGTTAACCATAATCTCCCTAGTCCTAACTAGGATGTTCCAGGGGAACCTCATGCCTGATGAGTCTATGAGGACTATATGGATGATCAAATGTATGAACACAACCTCCCGCTATGAAAAGAAGTTGGTATGGAACCACTCCTCGATGTGGATGCCTCCATGGTCAATGTGGCCCTGAGCATCATGGCTCTGTATGCCAAATATAGCATCAAAAATATCCTCTCTCCATGGTAGGTGAGGAGGTGATGGCCTCACCATCAATAGGTAGGTGGAAGATGCAGTAGGCATCCTCCAAAGTCACTATAATTTCACCCGTCGATAGGTGAAATGTGTTGGTCCTCACATCCTAGCGATGGGTCAAGGCAGACATGTAGGACTAATTAAATTGTATGGTGGGGAGATCCAAGACATAACCAAAATACACCATAGAAAACCAACCCTACTCCATGTCAGTGAGAGTGTCGCATAGTTTTTGAAGGAGATCAGTCTCCCTTGCTCTGTTCATAAGGGCCTAAGTAAAAGCAATCAAATAAAAACAAGAAGAAAAATATTTAAAAATGACTCAAAAACGATAAACAAATCATAAAATCTCATAAAAAAGCAAAAACATGCACATACATGATAAAAAAATTCAAAAAAATAAAAAACAATACTTCAAAAATGTATTAAATGGCATTAATTGCCAAGAAAACCCAAAAAAAATTAAAAAATTAAGAAAATTTTCAAAAGTTTGCACATCACGGGTTGGAACCACGATCGACACAATGGTAAAAAATGTGATCATTGGGATTTAAATACCATTGTGGATGACAGTTGCGGTCCCCAATATGGCAATTGGGAACCATGTCTGCCACCCGCAACTAGGGAACATGACCTTTTTAAGGTCATTTCCCTCCCAATTAAGCCCCAAAAATTAAAACCCTCCCCTCTAACCTAACCTATGCTAAACCTAACTAGGGTGAGGTTCGTTATCGATAATTTAGTGTGGTTTGTTAACCCATTTTTTAGTGTGGTTAATTTTAATCCGGTAATTAGGTGCGTGGTCTCAATTTTCAAGTTACCTTAGTGGCAGCGGCTCCTCCACTGGTCGAAGCCTCTGGTTGGTCAGCCATCTAGATGGGTTTAGAGTGAGCAAGTCAAGTTTGTGCCATCACTCTGTGTCAGAATTCACTGTTTACCTCATAGAACTCTCAATTTTTACTATCAGTATCAGGTAAATGATGAAATATTTCAAATGCCAAAACCTTATACATTTTTCAAATTCAGTTCAGACCGCGCCTGAAAACCTCAACCCCCAAATTAGGGTTTTCCAATCACGACTTAGAGCCATGGTCAAGGAATTTAGACTTTTACACTACTTTTGATAGATACAGTCGATAAACTATAATAAATGCTCATAATTCCCATCGTGGAGAGCCTTAAAAGGTCAAATTAAAAATTTTCACCAGACCAGAATTACCATAAGAAACATAAAATAAGCATATTTGGTGATTCATAATCATTAAAATGAGCCAAATAAAGCACACCATTGGAAAATATCATCATAAGGTAAAATAGAATAACTGGCTGAGATTATAAAATACATTCAACAAAGGTTGTCACTATGGAAATCCTTTCTTTGAGCGCCGCACCTCCCAACCAATAAAACCAAAAACTTCAAAATTAACAAAAAAATCAAATAAATAAAAAGTTAAATGTGCCTCATATTCAGTCATTTACTCTATACACTTGGTGGTTGCAGTGAATTATGCTCCATACAATCTGAAAAGATGAGTAAATTACCATAAGGACATTTGGGGAAAATCCATCATCATGGAATTACTATGATTCATTTCAATCCCCAAGAAGGCCTTGACAACCGGACTGCTCTAAGGGAACAAGATATTCATCACAATTCTCTTATGATATTTTTAGCATATCATCAATAATATGATTCAACATAAGCCTAATTAGAATTTTCTTTATTTCTATTCCCTAAGAAGTCCTTCATGACTGGACCGCTCCATGGGATAGAAATAGGCAATTACTATTAATAGTAGCAATCATAGCTGATTAGACCTTGCCAAGAATTCAAATGCTAAATTTTACTTTTTTCAAATATAATTCATAGTAGTTAAGCGACCTCGTCGCTTCATTTATTGTCACTACCCTCATCGACTCATTGCTTGAGTGGGTAGTCATAATATCAAATCATAATCAAAGTCAACAGAAGATCTCTTGATCGTAGATCTCTAGATCTTGTCAAATTTTATTCGTCTTACAAATCATTGCCAAAGACTATCATAAGCTTACCCTTCTACTGGGGAAAATATCATTTATTACAATTTATTTGTAGCTCTCCTCCTTTCAATTATATAGGCCTAACTCCTATTGTAGCACCAAAGCTACCCGAATGTCTGATGACGAGTGCAAATCCTTTCAAATTAAGCCTTTCATCGAGTTGGAAGCAATTATTCTAGGATGTGTGTCCCCTTTGTAGAACTTGGGCATCTAATGTTAATTAGACTAATGATCATCATCCAACCTACAACATCATTTTAGGAGGTCTATTTTTGCTCAACGTTATTCGATCTCACAATGCATCTTAAAAGGGGCATCAGTAGACACCTAAAATGCATCATGCCAAGGCGACTACTCATATGGGACATGCTAGAAGACCATATGGAAGACCTTGGACAAATACCAAGGTATAGCAGTGGTTTTTACCACTCATTTGGGTACCTTTGCCTATTTAGTACTAGACGTTGCTGATACCCGTAGTTAGCAAAGCTGACCACGCTTGTCAACCACAGTCAGGACTCAGAGTCAGTTGGCCTTCATCCAAACCAAAATCAGTTGCAACAGTCAATTGGTTATGGATTGGAGCATTTTGAGTGAGGAAGATTCTAGATCCTTCCATACAACAACCTCAACCACCCAATCTTGATCTAGTATTCCTCATGAAGTCACCCCTAGCCCTTGGCAATTACTATATAATCCCCCTCCTAATAGGGGAAAAAAGAGAGAAGCATAATCAATTGAGCAGCGAAGCCTTGTCAAATTGCATAATCATTCACATGCATTGATAGGAATACTTTTGCTACTTAATTGGAGATTACATTACCATGGAGGTCCTAGGAGGATAGGAGAACCAAGAAATACTAATACGTGCAATCTGTGCACTCACTGAGTAATTCAACCACCAAATCTATTAGAGTATATAGAGGCAAACCTTGAATATCAATTTGGCAAGGAGAATTGGAGAATTTGCCCTGATTTGGAGGGTAAACTTACTTTAGGCTTAGTCATGGATGTCAGCCATGGTGAACAGTGCCCACCACTTGAAGGACCCATGGTCAGTGGGTAATCCCTGATTTCCTTGTTCTCTATTTTGAAATTTGTTTAACTAGGTTATATTAATCATGATGTAGGTTTAATTCAGTATTCTAGAGATATTTGACTGACATATTAAGAGTTAATTGCAATTTCCCTTCATTATTGTAGTGTAGGTATAACGAATATTTTTCATGCTTTCATGTCTTCAATTGGTTAATTAGGATCATAGATAGATTCATCTTTGTTTCTTTCATGTTTCTAATGGTACATTACCATGATTTAGATCAATTTACATGCTCTGAATCACTTTCTTGATTTCTTTATTATCATGTTATCTTTTGTGCAAGCACCCTTTAAACACCTCATCAAGAGAGGCCTCCTTTGCTATTAATTTTTCTTGTTGTTTATTGCACGTAGGACTAACAAGGTTTCGGGATGTAAGGCAAAAAATCCCTCTAATCGTGGAGAAGAGGGTCATTGACACCCTAGAGTAGTTTGTGTCATCCTGAAAGGCACTTGGAAATCACACCTACCCTTGAGAGGGAAACATTACATCCTATTGTAACAATTGTTTTAAAGTGATTATCCCTAAGAGGTATTTACTTGTAAATTGAATTTGGATTTAAATATAATGGAATAAAGTGTATTTATTATTGTCAAATTTTTATCAATTTCTTGTTCTTGTATGCATTTTGTGTATATTTCAATTCTTGCAATAGGAACCGATAGGTGTGAGCCCTTTTTGGATCATACAGAGACGATTGAACATGTGTTATGAATACAGTAATAGCTCAACTATCAGGAGATATATGATCTATGGAGATGCCAATATGGATGGCTCAGTATGTAGAAGGTATCACCTAAGGAATCTAGTTTGATTGGGGTACCTATCTAGAAAGAAAAATGCACAAAGTACTGATGAAAAGGCTGAAGAATTTTGGAATGACTTTCCATGCCATTGGACTATTATTAAATGTTGTCATGAAATTGGGAATCCACTTTCTAGGTTTTATAAAACCTCAGGAAATTGGGGAAGGATATCCAACCATTTTAAGGTGGGTAAATTTAGTACCTATTAAGAAGGGGATTCCAAAAAATCCTCAAAAAAAGAGGGAAAAGCAGGCCACGGAGGTACCAAAAGACACTCCTTCAGATGATGAGGATGTACATCATTGGAGGAAAAGGACAAGAATATTGGAACCTAAACTGGAACAACAAGCAATGCAAAAATGATAGTAGGATCAGCCATCAGTTCAATAAAGGGAGGAAAATGTGGAGAGACAAGTAAGCCCAATTTGAATAAGAATAAGATTAAAATGGGAAAGAATGGCAAAGAACCCTATTTTAGAGAAATAATATGATCCTGCACAAAAGGATTAGTAGGAGTAAGAAAAGTCAAATTTAAAACATACAGATATGGATGTCTAGAGTTGGGCAGAAGCAAAAAATATGATGGTATCTCCAAAAATTTTCCAATGGGATGAATTTGAAATCTTGGATGCTTCAAAAATTTTGAAGGATATAAAGGTGGGGTAGATAGCACAGGAAGTGGTAGCTACCACTCAAGAGGAAAAATAGGAAATTGAAGTGAGAGTGGAATCCTTAGAGGAAGAGTCTAGGAAAAAGAAGAAGCCCCATTAAAAGTTTGTGATGGGAGGAAGTTCAATGTAAAATAACCCAAGTGATGTGCAAGAAGAGACAAAAGCATCACAAGAACAAAAGGAATATATTGTTGAAAAAATCATAGTGATGGAAATCTAGCACAATCAGGAGGAAGAACAAGTGATGGAAGAACAATAGGTGGGTGGTGTGGAACAAGAAGTAGCCCAAAAATTAATTGAAGAGCAACAAGTGGGTTCCATTGAATAGGAAAAATCCTTGGAACAGATGGAGCAATAACAATATCAACAAGATATTGTGAAGATAGAAGATAATGAGGAGGAGGAGAAGATTATAAAATAGACTCCATCTCAGAAAAATATAGACACATAGAGAGCACTTCGAGAGCTTGAGGGAATATCTAGCCACCACATAGAGGAAGAGGAAGAACGAACTCCTACAGAAGAGGAACAATGGAGAATGAGAAAAAGTTACCTTTTGAAGGTACCATAGTTTGGTAAGATTGAAATGGAAGAGGAGGCAAGAGGAGTAGAATATGATGTGGAACATTTCTTCTCATAGATAGGCAATGCCATAGGTAGTGCCAAATTATATTTTTGTATTGAATGCATGGGAGAATTAAAGTTGTGGGAGGAACAAGTGTCTCTCGAATTGGAGAAAATAACAAAATGGGTAACAAGGAGCATACAAGGAGAATCATAGATATTCATGTATAACACCCATAGAAGTTACCTAGGGAAGAGGCAACCATGATGTTAGGAAAATATGTGTAGCACCCTAAAATTGGTGTAGTAAAACCTTAATAATTACAATTACTCTAGTAAATATTCAAATTCAAATTTCAACCTCCAAAATCGCTCCCAAACCATCGCTTAATCTATTTTCTCGTTTCCCGCACCATTTTTAGAGTTTGTTTTGTCTGTTTGATGATATCGTCTCCAATAAGACGATATCGCCTCAGATCGAACGATTTCATCTGGCATAGGATGTCCAGACGATCTCATCCCAAACTGATTTGTGCATAGTTGGACTCTGTTCCAATGGCATCTCTAATCCAGGCAAAAGCGTGTCTACGTCGTTAGAGACCTCCCCTATTGGAGATCTCCCAAATTGGGATGATCTCCAACCTCCCAACCTCTATCCTAAGCCTATTTAATCCTAGGCCCTCCCCTTAGCAAATTCCTTGTAACTCGAATTCTACACACACTAGACCATCTTAAATCACTATTTGCATTTGTATTTTTCCAAGTTTGTTTGCAGGAACTTCATTTTTTTTCAGTCAGAGCAAGCTCAATTCGTCTCAGACAATCTCGTACAATCTCGAACAATCTCGGTCCAATTCGAGATGATTTCGACTATAGTACACATTGGGGGCAATCAGTGCCCAGAGTTTGTGTTTTCTCCACTCTTTTTCGTTGCAGTATTCTGCATTTAGTTAATTATATGGTTATTCTTTATTATCCTGCATCTTGGAGTTCACCCATGTAACTTTAATGCATAATAAAAGCATAAATTGACATTAGATCATTATAATGCATTCATGTCTTAGTTTGATATAATCGTTTTAATGTTCTTACTACCATTTTACATCATTACCCTCTGTTATCATAGTTGCATTCTCTGTATTTTGCATATGTTTCTCTGTTTGCAGGTCTCTGACAAATTCGTCAGATCTCAGACGATCCTGTCAGATAGGAGATGATCCTATCGAATTCTAGACGATCCTGACTACTTCAAAAATTAGAATCTCCATCAAACATCCGGATCAGGTATGGCTATGTAATTTAGCCTTTTCTCTCTATTTTTTGTCTAATTTTGTTCTCTGTATGCATTTAGTCTGCACTTTCATAATAGAACAACTTAGTTTCATTTGGCCAAACCTAGGACTTGGATGATTAAAGATAAAACTAGACACATCAAACACATTCCCAACCTAGGCGTGGAAATTGCCATTCAAAAATTTCCTGGTGAACCCACCATCCGTCAAAAAATCACCATAATACACCTCCCCCAAGAGGTGGGACCTTCGCAAGGCCTCTCAGTCCGAGGTACCGCACCATCCTTTTCCCATCCTCCTTATGGGCATGAATCCTATAGCCTGAAGGTAGGGAGCGATACATTTTGGTGAACCTAACGTGAATGCATTTTAAACCTTTTGAAAAACAAAAAAACAAAAAATAAAACAACCAAAACGTAGATGCATTTCAAATCACTAAAATTAATAAGTTGCATATCATATTTAGATGGTAGCTCCTAAGAAAATATTAGCAATTACTATAAATGTTGAAAACCAATTGGTAGCCATAAAAATCAATTCTGTGCTTAGTGTGCCTGAAACAGATAGAAATCAACTTTTGTGGGACGAACTTGATAGAAGACTAAGTGTCATTTCATCTAGGTCAAAAAAACTTAAACAAATCAAGAGGCTTGTCCTAGATAGAATTCTGGATCCTCATCAACTCGTCTTTTATCATGAACTTCAGAGAGTCTGCCATAGATGGTTAGCTTATAGGAGAGCTCTTGTGTCTTCAGAATTGTTCACCTTCGAGGAATACCTCGAGAACATAGCCATTATACACCAGTTCCTAGGTCATGTAGAAGACCAAGAGGTTGTTCTTACGGATAGGGAAATATGGAATAGATTTCCTTGAGCTATGTTATATTGAGAGTATTGCCACGAGCTTTACTTCTATCAACCAGAATCTGAGATAGATAATATCACTATAGCTCTTTTCATTAAATTTTTGAAAGAAAATTTTCAATTTGAAGAAGAACACTTCATGACTCCTGAAGCACTCGAGCCCATTAATGATATTTATAAATTGTTTATAGAAAAACTAGATCATTACTTTCAGTATTAGTTCTTGCATTTATTGTGTTGTTTATATTTACAATATTATTACAAAAACAAGAAAAACTAAAAAAAAAAAAAAACATAACAAAAACTAAAACCTTTCATTTTAAATATTATAGTAGGTATATAATTAATATATACCTCTTAAGCTTGTTGCATATATATATATATATATATATATATATATATATAAATATTGAAATCTAAATTAAGCACAATGCCTAAACTTAGGAATGGTAAACAAACTGAAGGAGAAGAAGAAGATTTGTTAGAAGATAAAACTAGAGACCCAAATGTCCTTCCTGAAGATCCAATTTTAGAAGGAGAAACTCTAGATCAACCAGAAGATGACCTAGGTGAAGACAATGAACAAGAAGAAAATGTTAAAGAGGATGGATCTTCATCCCCTAGAGTAGCTCCAGATGGAACTATTGCTTTTGACAACTTAGATCATTTCTAGAAATTTTTCAATAATAACATTGGCGCTCTTAATATGGCAGTTCGTATTGATAAAGGGCAAATTAGTGACACTCAAGCAGCCATGGAACATATGTTTGATGTGCACACTAATCCTTTGTCTTTCATTGATCAAGAAAGTGATAAGGCTAGACCATCCAATAGAGATATGGTCACTATGATTCAGAACATGCCAAAACAACAAAGTTACCCAACCTCCTAAGGAACCTGTTATTCAGCCTAAAATCATTCCCACACAAAAGAAAACTTCCTTCACTGCTTTACTTTGCCAAACTATTGATCAATATGCTTCAAGTAAACAAAAACCTAAAATGAAGCCAAACACCAATTTTCAACAATCTGGAATACAGCATAATACAACTTCAAAATTTCTTCATAACACCTTTCCTACCAACAATTTATACAATAGCAATATAGCATCTAATCTTGATGTCCCTCCATCATATGCTCACAAATCCCATATCAATGCCCTATCGAACCAATATGGTGGGCAAACTAGTAATCTGGAAGCCATGGTGAAATAGTTAGCTTCACGTATGGACCATATAGATCCTTACCGTCCCTCGTACAATTATCGAGAGATATGTAGTCAACCTTTGGATCCCATAGTTGTAGCACAACCGTACCCTAAGCATTTTCCCATGCCCATCTTGCCTATATATAAAGGAACCGAAGATCCCATAGAGCATCTTCGCATGTTTAGGATAGCATGTCATGATATATCACATGATGACTTGCTATTACTAAAAATGTTCCCGAAAAGTTTAGGTGGAATGGCATTAGAGTGGTACTATCAATTGCCCACTCATTCTTTCAAAAAATTTGAAGAAAAAGCTGAATATTTTGTCCATAAATTTAGTGCCTACATCGAGAGGCATGTAACCATTAAAGATTTATATAACTTAAAACAAGACAAGGATGAATGTTTTGCCAATTTCTTAGCTAGATGGAGGCAGTTGACAGGAAAACTGCACTTTATGCTACCTTATAGGGAAATGTTGGACATTTTTATTAATAATTTACAAGAACAAATATCTTATGAGCTATCAACTACTACTTTAACTACCTTCGATTAGGCTATAGATTTAGCTCGAAGAGTAGAAGATGCCCTCATTAGGAGAGGCCAACTTAGGAAGAAGGATGATGAGAATACATCCAGAAATTAGTATAAAAACAAGTTGTAGGTGACGGATTCACTAACAGCAAAAATGTTGCTAATATCAATGCAATGAAAACAACAAAAAAAATTAATTGAAACCACCTGATAAGCCTCCTTGAGAATTTACTAGAATGAATCAACCATTATCAACTATTTTACCTCAATTACTAGAAAGAGGTTTGATCCAATTACCAGCTATCCGGGAACCTGATCCAACTATAGCTAGATACAGAGCTGACTTACACTATGATTTCCATAGAGGGCCTGGACACTCTACCAACGCTTGTAAAATGTTGAAACATAAAATACAGGATCTGATTGATAATAATGAAATGGAGGTGCAAGCCTTCCAACCTAAACAAAATGCTCCTAATAACGCTCAAAATACCATTCCCCAAAATCAAAATCAAAATGCTAATCAATCATTAGACATATTTCAACACCCTTTACCAAGACATGGTAAAGAGGTGGCCAATCAAATTGAACATCATAATGTTCCTCCTCCTACCCGATATGTAGGAACTATTAGCGGACATTTACCTAATCGTGATTTACAAAAATTTGACACAACTTTATCCATGGTCATAACCAAGCCCCTACATAATATTCAAGCTCCAGATCCTAGTGATATAGAATCAGATACTAAAAGTGAAATAGACATCACTTCAAACCAATCAAATAGTTCTAAAAATGAATCAGATCCTATTCAACCCATCACAGATGCTATGGTTCCGTAAGAACCATTTCCTAGAAGAGTTACTACTCGACCCTCTTCTAATCAATTCCTCCCAAATGAACAAGCCATAAATGCTCAACCGAGACCAGTTCAATGTATTTAATATAACATTGTAGGTACCATTGGAGTCGTTACCTGACAACAGGCTCAAAATTATCAACAAGAACCAAACCAGAATGATGGATTAGCTCCATTTGTTTTGAAAAATCCCAATAAAGGGAATCATGCTTCTAATGTTCAACTTAAACCCCCTTACAATATTAATGAGCAATTATCCAATACTACGACATAATTTCCATTTTGGATTTATTAAGATCTTATCCTACCCATAGGGATGAGTTGATGCTTACATTAAGCCAAATGATGGTACCTCAAAATATTCAACCTGAAGCCATGGCCAATACTATCATCACTCGAGAAGTTGATTGTATTGACTTTCGGGATAAATATATCCCACAACATAGTTTACATAAGGATAATCCCTTATATATTACTGCTCTAATTGGATATGTAGCTATTAAACGAGTCCTGATTGATAATGGTTCATCTCTAAACATTTGCACTTTTGACTTCTACCAATGATTTGGCTTTAGAAGTGATTAAATGAAGAAAACTGACATGATTATCAAAGCTTTCAATGATGAAACACAAGAAACATGTGGAGTTATTACCATCCCATTGCAAGTTGGTCCTCGAACTCTAGATACCACCATGTTTATTGTACATTGCTCCGCATCGTACAATATAATCTTGGGTCGTCCTTGGATCAATGCAATGCGGGCTGTCCCATCAAATTTACACCAATGTGTTAAATTCGAATTTAAAAATCATTTGGTCACTATCCATGGCGATCCTAGACCCTTTGATATGTGTGCTTTGGCAGAACCTGTTGGAGTGCAATTTTTCCCTGCTCTATCATCCACACATCCTAATTCTTATTTTTTATTTAAAAATGTGAACCACACACCCATAGCTTCACCTATTTACCCTCCATTCATTTCACCCTCATATATAGATCAACAATATTCTAAACAAACCACTCTAGAACCTCAAAAATATCTTCAATCTACAACCAATCCTTCATGTTCTATCCCTATAATTTCAAAACCTATAGACCCATCTCTTAACATTTCCACATTATCAACATCTATCATACCTTCCATATCTAAAGATATAGGGAATGATCCTTCTACATCTTATGCTCTTTATGATGAACTTTTACCAGATTTATCCACAATATTAATATCAAAAAAAAAAAATGCTTTCATGCAAGATTCAATTCTTTTAAATAACTTGCCACCATATCCTTGTACTTTGGGCCTCCCACAACCTATGGGAAGTACTTACCAAGTCGGGAGTTGTGCCTTCATTTATAAAGGATATGACTAGGGAAGAATCCCTTGGAATATCAAAACTCATCATGAGGGATATGCTCGATGTTATTTTACCAATGAATATATTAAAGCTAAACCCATAATGCTTAAAATGGGATATAAAGGGAAAGGCTTGGGACCTTTCCAAAATGGCATGAAAGAACCTTTCGAGGTAGAACCGTGGCCTACCCGCTGTGGTGTGGGCCTATTTCCTAGTAAGGGTCAACCCTTTCCTTTTGAATATTATGATAAACTCATATGTTATCAAGATTATTTGGATAGGCATGATGATTTGCCTCTAAAAATTAGTCATTTACATGTAACATGCTATCCATAGCCTACCCTGAAATGATTGTTGACTTCGATGAGGATTTGGAAGGAGATATCTTCCATGATGTCTCCGTTGAAGATATGTTACACAATGGATTTTATTTTGATGGTTCTATACCAACTATAGCCAGCTTGAGACCACTAATCCTCAAGATGAATTATCCAAATTAATCTTACAAGAATTACAATAATTGGGCATTTCACCCGCCCCACCTAATTTTGAAAGAGATCTACATATGGAGGTAGAAAACGTCATTAAAATTAATATTGGAACTGAGGATAGTCCTCACATAATCAATATTGGATCAGAATTAATTCAAGAAAAATAAGAGCAATACATTGCATTCCTTAAAAAATATGAAGATGTCTTCGCTTGGACATATGAATATATGCCAGGTCTAGACCCTTATGTAGTCATGCATCACCTAGTGGTCCATCCGGATGCTAAACCTGTTAAACAAAAACTTAGAAAAATGCATCCCAAAGTGGCTTTGCTAGTCAAAGGGGAGTTAGAAAAACTCCTGAATGTTGTTTTTATACAAGCTATTGATTATGCTCGAATGGATCTCAAATGTAGTTCCAGCTACCAAGAAAGAAGCCACCAAAGTTAGGGTTTGCACAGATTTTAGAGATATTAACACTGCATGCCCTAAAGATTATTTTCCTCTTCCAAACATGGATCAAATCATTGACTTTACTGTCGAGAGTGGGATGATGTCCTTAATGGATGGATTCTTCGATTATAATCAGATTAGGATAGCTCCTGAAGATCAGGCTCAAACAACCTTTACTACCCCTTGGGGTACCTTATGTTGGAAAGTGATGCCATTTGGCTTAAAGAACGCAAGTGCAACCTATCAACGAGCTATGACTTATATTTTTCATGATATGATGCATGATATCCTACATGATTATGTAGATGATATTATAGCTCGCTCTATTAATGAAGATAATCATTTAGATGATTTGAGAAAAGTTTTTAATCTATTATGAGAATATCTTATTCGATTAAATCCAGCCAAATGCATATTCGAAGTTAAGTCCGATAAACTATTAGGGGTTTTAGTTTCTTTACGTGGTATCGAAATCGACCCTCTCAAGATTGCGGTTATCACTGATATGCCCGCACCTACTAATATATTTGAGTTACGAAGTTTACAAGGTAAGCTTCAAGCCATCCGTCGCTTCATCGATAAGCTGGCGGACAAAACCGGTCCCTTTCTTAAACTTCTTAAGAAGGATGTCCCTTTTAATTGGGATGACGAATGTAAAGAAGCTTTTGAACTTCTCAAACAATACCTCCTTAACCCACCTGTGCTTTCACCACCTAGACCTTATCGCCCATTTCTCCTGTATATTTCAGCTTCAAATTTTGCCTTAGGAGCTATGTTAGCTCAGCTTGATGATGCGAAGAGAGAATGTGCTAATTATTATATTAGCCAAACCTTCATCAGTTATGAAACCCGCTACACAGCATTAGAAAAACTATGTCTAGAAGTCGTGTTTGCTACGTAGAAATTATGCCATTATATGTTTAGTCAAAAAATGTATGTCATTGCTAAATATGATCCCTTGAGGTATCTCATGAGTCGACCTTATTTATCGGGTCACACAGCCAAGTGGGTTCTTGCTCTAAGCAAGTTTGACTTCACGTTCATAGGACAAAAGTCTGTTAAGGGTCAAATCATAGCAGATCAATTAGTCTGTTGCACCCTTAGAGTCTACCCATCCCCTCATCATTGAGTTTCCTGATGAATGCCTTCAATTAGAGTCAGACCATATTGAACAATGGTCCTTATACTTTGATGGAGCCCGATGCATGAGTGGGGCTGGTGTGGGTATTATTTTAATATCCTTGCAAAAACATCTTATTCCTATGTCCTTCAAATTAACATTTTCTTGCACCAACAATACTGCTGAATATGAAGCTCTAATCCTTGGATTACGAGCTGCCTTGGTGCTAAAAATTCAACATCTATTACTTTTTGGTGATTCTCAACTTGTTATAAACCAAATTAATGAAGTTTATCAGACCAGAGATGATAAAATATGCTCATATAAAGCCTATGTTTTACAATTAATGTCTCTATTTGATCAAGTTACCTTGGAAGCTATTCCTCAAACTTGCAACCGTGTAGCTGATGTTATGGCCACAACTGCATCTCTCCTGCCCTTGGAGTTTGATGATGAATATGCCACTATCATTATTCGTCGACTCTAGGAACTCGCTTCAAATAAGTCATGCTTAGAACCTTTGGATGTGTTTCTAATCAATGAAACTACTCCTGAACCTTGGTATACAGATATATTTGATTTTATCAAAAATGGGACTTTCCTTGCCAATTCTAATAGAAGCCAGCATCAGTTATTACATAGACGAGCAAGTCAATTTGTCATAATTGGCAATACTTTGTATAGGAGATCTTTTGAAGGTATCCTATTAAGATGTTTGAATTTAGAAGAATCCCAATCAGCCTTGAGTGAAGCCCACGATGGATCTTGTGGAGGACACTTCAGTGGTAGTGTCATTGCTAAAAAGCTCCTTAGGATAGGATACTTTTGGCCTACCATGGAGAATGATGCACATGATTATGTGTGCCATTGCGACAAGTGCTAGAAACATGCTGACCTTGTCCATGCGCCTGCACAAGAACTACAGGCTATTTCATCTCCTTGGCCCTTTTCAAAATGGGGTTTAGATATTATTGACAAAATCAATCCTATGTCATCTAATGGACACAAATTCATCATAACCGCCACTGAGTATTTCACGAAGTGGGTTGAAGCTATGCCTTTAGCTTCCTGCACTGGCACACAAGTCTCTAAATTTATTTTTAATCAAATCATTTGTAGGTTCGTAATTCTCACAAATATCATCTCTGATAATGGAACTTGTTTCAAAAATAAAGATGTCAAGAAATTATGCCAAAAATATAAGATTCAACATCGCTGGTCCAATCCCTATTATCCTCAGGGTAATGGTCAAGGTAAGCATCTAACAAAACCTTAATCAAAATTCTCAAAAGATTGGTCAATAAACCGGCCGCGATCGGCACATTCAGTTATATCTAGCCTTGTGGGCCTATCAAACTAGTGTTTGAACTCCCACTGGAACTTCACCTTTTGTTTTGGTTTATGGTGCTGAAGTCGTTTTTCCCTTTGAATTAGAAGTTCCTTCTTTGGCTCTAATACTTCAAGATACTAAAGTAGGAGATGAATATCAAGCTGGCAGACTCAGTCAGCTGGAACTCCTAGATGAAAAACACATCAATGCTTTGGAGCATCTTCGTGCCTACCAAAACAAGCTTAAAAGATCATATGCTAAAAAAGTTTGTCATCGATCCTTTGAGATCGGCGACCTTGTTTTAAAAGAAAATCAAAAAAATACTAATGCAACTAAGGACCTTAAAGGTAAATTTGAGCCCAACTAGCTTGGACCATACATTATCATTGCTAAATTTGAATCAAGAGCATACAAATTATCTACCTTAGATGGTAAAGAACTTAAAGAACCCATGAACATATTGCATCTTAAACGTTACTATGTATAAATTTGGTCATTTCATCCTTGTATATATTTGTTTAAAATATTTCAAAATCACTATCTTGTATTTCTTTTAATTTATAAATTCAAAAACACCAAAAACATTCATAATCATCAAAATATTCAAAACTACTTCTTGTATTTATTTATGGCACTTGTTAATTCTTTCAAAAACAAAAAAATAACAATAAAAATTAAAAAACCGCAATATTCTTGACACTTTCAAAACCAAAACAACATAAAGAAGAAATAGAGAGTCAACATTCTTAAAACTTCTCAAAAAGTATTTATATATATGATGCAGGAGCATCCGACGACAGTAGAGCAGTCTTGCATCTTCCAAAAAAATTTCTTAGAGTTTCTAAGTACTTTGAATTTGATTTATTTTCAGCTTTTCCAAGAGGGGAAGTTTCGTGGAGCAAGGGGGATAAGTTTCTTAAAGCATGGGGAGGGGTCGCGAAATCGCGACCTCAAAAGGCTTGGGCAGGACTCGGCCAGTTTTGTCACGATATCGCGACGTTGCGATATCGTGACTATTTTACAAAGCAAAGGCAGAAGGGGAAGAGCCGTCGCGATATCACGACGTCACGATATCATGACTATTGTCAAAGAAAATGCGAAAGGAAAGGTGACGTCGCGATATCACGATGTCGCGATATCGCGATATCGTGATATCATGACTTTAGTCAAAGCAAAGGTGGAAGGGGAAGTGACGTCGCGATATCGCGGCCAGTCAAAGGCCGACACGTGGCGAAGCTTCGGCAAGGTAAAGGCGCAGATGGAGAGCGGGGGTCGTGAAATCACAACCCCAAAGGACTTTGGCATAGTGGAGGCACTGTTGGTCACGATATCACGACATGTTGTGATTTCGTGACCTATCGCAATATCACGGCCAGGTAAGGATACAACCAAAAGTGAGCAAGCGGACGGCTAGGCAAGGCCAATTTTTGACACGTGGCCAGCCACATGTGTTAAGACAGTTGTGAGGGCACGTGTATTGAATATTGTGCAATAAGGAGAGGGCAAAGCCGAATTTAACACGCGGTTAGCTACGTGTATCAAGTTAAATATGAAGGCCACGTATCATAAAATAAAGTTGACAGCCACGTGCATTAAACGGGGATAACCACCTTATGGAAGTATTTCAACAAAACAGCTGTTATAGGGCATGGGCAGTATGGAGGAGACAGCAGTGCAGAGTACAGTCAGAACAAAGCGGCCGGTGCAGGTTAAGGGAGGCCATCAATGCAAGCATCATGGTGGATCGGGCAGTTGCCCATTAATGGCGAAGAATTTGAAAAACTCGGCCAAAGAGAAAATGAATTTGAAATTTGGTAGGTGGGGCCATTATCTGCCTAGAGGATCGAGGCCTCGATAAAAACTCAGATTTTTGTATAGTTGAGGGGGGGAGCAGAGAAGGAAAGTAGCATAGTTAGGGAGACCGAAGCGAAGCTTGGTCTTTGTAAAGCCTGCGGGCTGTTTTATTTTCATGTGTGTATAATTTTCCGGAGATTTGAATGAAAGGCATGTACAGTTTGAAGGTGTGAAATCCCAGTCCCCTTCAGTGGTATCAGAGCCAGTAGTTCCTGAGCATGTAGCAGACCGCCGAAGGAGAGGTAGTTGTACCAGGACTTGTGGGAAGGCTCGTGAGAAAGTGTGAGCAGAATGCCTCCAAGGAGAAACCCCGTTGGTGGAAGAGGCATGGCAGCAGAAGATTTTCGGGCTTTACAGCGGCAAGTTCAGGCCCTGCAAGAAGAACTATGCAGATGACATGAGCCAAGAAGAGATGCAGACAGTGAGGATGAAGCGGATGAAGAAGAAAATTAGTTTGAAGAAGAAGAAGAAGAAGCTATGGATCCGGCACAAGCCAGACTGTACAAGGCCATATCTCAGATCGGGAAGAGGCCGAAGATAGAAGTTCCTACGTATTCCGGGAACTTGAATCCGAAGGAATTAATAGATTGGATAAATGACCTAGAAGAATACTTCGAATATGAAGAGGTTGAAGATCCCGAGCGGGTCAGATTTGCCAAGACTAGACTGAAGGGTCATGCCGGCATATGGTGGAAGGGGGTACAGCTAGAGCGGAACAGAAGAGGAAAAGAATGGATAACAAGATGGGACAGAATGGTGGAGAAATTGAAGAGGCAGTTTATTCCCGTGGATTATGAACTGGATCTGCTAAGAAAAATGTAGAGTTTGAGACAGATGAATAAAACTGTCCAAGAATATATGGAGGAATTTTATAAAATCTCCATCAGAACCGGTCACTTAGAAGCAAGCAAGGAAAAGGTGGCCCGATATATTAATGGGTTGAGACCCAGTGTCCAGGAAGAGTTGAGCTTGGTTCGGGTGAGCACCATTGAAGATGCTTACCAGTTTGCTCTGAAGGTTGAAGAAAAACTGAACAGAAGGTTTGAAAGCAAGCAAAGAGTAAAAGGACCTAGAGGAAAGACCGATGGAAGAAAGGATGAAGGAAAAGAGGAGAAGAAAGAAGAGACTAGCAGCAATCGAGATCAGAAAGAAGAGACTAGCAGCAGCCGAGATCAGAAAGAAGATGAAGAATCCAAATCGCAAGTTCAGAACAATGGCTACCCAAGAGGAAGAGGTAGATCTGGACGTGGGTATGGAAGGGGAGTGTTTCGAGGAACATGTTTCCACTACGGAGAAGAGGGGCATCGGGCATATGAGTGTCCCCAGCACCCCGAGAGAGTAAACAAGAAACAAGTGGGTCCTGCCAGAGCAGTTGTGGCAATTGAAGATTCTGACTCAGAACATTTTGAAGATGCTAAAAAAGGAGAAGCAATTATTGTGAGGAGGACCATGTTGATTGAGGAAGACAAACCGGATCATAGGAGGAGCCTATTCCACACACGATGCAAAAGTGCAGGCAAAGTCTGTAATGTTATTATAGATAATGGGAGTACAGACAACTTAGTTTTCGAGGAGATGGTTGCTAAGTTGTAGCTGGAAAGGAGGAGACACCCGCACCCATACCAGATTGCATGGTTGCAGAAGGACCACAGAGCTTGGGTCCGTGAACAGTGCTTAGTCACGTTCAATATTGGGAGATACCAGGATGAAGTCCTGTGTGATGTTTTCCCCATGGATGCTTGCCATTTGCTGTTAGGAAGGCCATGGCAGTTTGATCGAGGTGCAGTGCATGATGGTCGTGCAAATACTTATACCTTGATGAAAGATGGAGTGCGGCACAAGTTGAAGCCATTGCAGACCGTAGATGAGAAGGTGTGCAGTAATGCCAAAATTTGTCTGGTAGAGGGCAAAAAATTTTCTTGCCAGGAAACAGGATTTGAGCAGGTTGCAAAGGTCGATGAGTGTTCGGAGATATTACAAGGGACGCGGACCGAACAACATAGAAGTGAAGGTCACTTCTCCTTTTTACCCGGGGTGTCTGATGCAGGAGCATCCGACGACAGTAGAGCAGTCTTGCATCTTCCAAAAAATTTTCTTAGAGTTTCTAAGTACTCTGAATTTGATTTATTTTCAGCTTTTCCAAGAGGGGAAGTTTTGTGGAGCAAGGGGGGTAAGTTTCTTAAAGCATGGGGAGGGGTCGCGAAATCACGACATGTCGCGATTTCACGACATGTCGCGAAATCGAGACCTCAAAAGGCTTGGGCAGGACTCAGCCATTTTTGTCGTGATATTGCGACGTCGCGATATCGTGACTATTTTACAAAGCAAAGGCAAAAGGGGAAGAGTCGTCGCGATATCGTGACTATTGTCAAAGAAAATGCGGAAGGAAATGTGACATCGCGATATCACGACGTCGCGATATCATGACTTTAGTCAAAGCAAAGGCGAAAGGGGAAGTGACGTCGCGATATCGCGATGGGTCGTGATATCGTGACTTGTCGCGATATTGCGGCCAGTCGAAGGCCAACACATGGTGAAGCTTCGGAAAGGTAAAGGTGCAGATGAAGAGCGGGGGTCACGAAATCGTGACATGTCATGATTTTGCAACATGTCACGAAATCGTGACCCTAAAGGACTTTGGCATAGTGGAGGCGCTGTTGGTCACGATATCGCGACATGTCATGATTTTGCGACCTGTCGCGATATCGCGGCCAGGTAAGGATACAGCCAAAAGTGAGCAAGTGGATGGCCAGGCAAGGCCAATTTTTGACACGTGGCCAGCCACGTGTGTTAAGACAGTTGTGAGGGCACGTGTATTGAAGATTGTGCAATAAGGAGAGGGCAAAGCCAAATTTAACATGCGGTTAGCTACGTGTATCAAGTTAAATATGAAGGCCACGTATCATAAAATAAAGTTGACAGTCACGTGCATTAAACGGGGATAACCACCTTATGAAAGTATTTCGACAAAACAGCTGTTGCAGGGCATGGGCAGTATGGAGGAGACAGCAGTGCAGAGTACAGTCAGAACAAAGCGGTCGGTGCAGGTTAAGGGAGGCCATCAATGCAAGCGTCATGGTGGATCGGGCAGTTGCCCATTAATGGCGGAGAATTTGAAAAACTCGGTCGGAGGGAAAACAAATTTGAAATTTGTTAGGTGGGGGCATTAATTGCCTAGAGGATCGAGGCCTCGATAAAAACTCAAATTTTTGTATAGTTGAGGGGGGGGGACCGAAGAAGGAAAGTAGCACAGTTAGGGAGACCGAAGCGGAGCTTGGTCTTTGTAAAGCCTGCAGGCTATTTTATTTTCATGTGTGTATATTTTTTTGGATATTTGAATGAAAGGCATGTACAGTTTGAAGGTGTGAAATCCCGATCCCCTTCAATATATCTTCTTGCAAATGGTGCAGTTATATGTTTCAAATTATTTTGGATAAATTAGCATTTATTTGGAATCCCTCACTTTCATAAACACAAAATAAATATCTTGATTTTATCTGGCATGATTACTAATCTCTCTTATATCAAAGTCCACAAAATTCAATTAAATAAAGTTTGATCACAGAGAATTGATCTTGTTATTTACTTAAACCAAGCACATCCTTTCACAATAAAATGATTATATTTGTAATGTCCATGCTATGCTACATAGTAGAAGTGGTTTCTTGAGCGAAAAGTTTCCCCTGCTATCCTATCATGCACATGGTCTAGAATATTTGAGAATTGGAAAAAGGACAAGCTCACCCCTACCCAGAATAAAAATCCCTTGCTCTACAGCTAATCCGAGCAAGTATCCCTAGCATAGAACAAAAAGAAAAAGCAAAGTTCAAGAAAAAGAGAAAAAGAAAAATGTTATTTTATATCATTACAGCAATGTTCCAAGCATTATCAAGCAAAAATACAAAAAGAAAAGAAATGAAAGCAAAAGCAAAAGCAATAAAATCCCTTTCCCTACCCTTTGAAAAGAAAAGAAGGGTTGATGAGCTTGAATCCTTGGAATTCTCAATTATTTGAAAACTATGAGGTAAGCCCCATAACAGGTGGTTTGTGCCCAACCCGCTTGGCCTTGGGTAACTCCTAGCATGGCGATATGTCTGTCACATTAGCGACCTTCTTTTGTACGGACCTATGTCCGCTTATGGATTAGCTAGCTCTTGATAATCCGACTTACATAGTAGTCTAGTATGGTTATATGCATCTACATCATGGTTAATGAACACTTATTTGGTTCATTCAAATCACTTGTATCATATTATCTTGCTCAAAATTGGTAAACGAACATAGCAATTGCACACACATTTTGTATTTGAGAGATTTTGTGTATCATTATGATAAATCAAGATTGGAAATGAATTCACATATGCACATGGGATTCCTTATAAATCTAACTTTTGTCTTTAAGATACTTTGAAATATTTTTTTTGCAAATTGTTTGGAATAACTTATTTTTCTTCTTTAAAGTATAATTGTTTAGTATAAAGATGACTACATACATAATAGAAAAAATAAAAATTTCTTTCAAAACCATACAATCAAAACATACATATATATATTGTCGACTTTCGTGACGATGGTATAGTTCCAAAACAAAAATTGGAATTTTATGCCTAGCACAAGTCCTCATCTTCATATTTTATGTTTATTAAAAATCAACCATGCAATAAAACTATCTCTTTTTGGATTTCACGATGATGGTATAAGTCTATACCTACATATTCTATGCCTAGCACAAACCATTGTACCAATTTTTATTCCCCATTTATTTAAAAATCATGAAAACCATATGACTTAAATCATTCTATTATACAATTATGTTTTTTGACAAAAAGCATGCACATTATCACTATTTCATGTCATTATGTCAACCTTCAATTTTGCAATGATGGTATAATTCCTAGGGAATTATCCAAAAATTTTATCACACTTAGGAATTTATGCCTAGCAAAAATCATTTTAACATTATTTCATGCATACTATTTTTATGAAACTCTGAAAACAAACCATCATCATCATCATTTGCACCATTGCACCAAAGTCTTAAGACAATATCTTAAGCACTCTTTTACTTTTTAACAATATTTCTATACTGGGATTAGCTTGACGACCGAGTGAGCGGCGACTCCATGAAATGGTCTATAATAGCGACAATGTCCTTTGAAATTATTGTTAAAAGTCCCTTTTATTTTATCAAATCATCACATCACAAACAACCAATTTGTTCTATCAGATTATTTCATTTAATTTTTTTTTTTTTAAGCATGACATTTCAACCATAATATTTCCAACGACGTAATTACATGAATCATCAAATCAATCAATCAAAACATTTAAAAGCATCATAAAAATACATAAGACAAGTCATATGATCAAAAATATCTCATCTATATATATCACAAATATATATACATCATATCAAAACGGAATTGGTATGCCACAATCTGTACCTTGGCATACTCAAATCCTCTATCAAAAATAATAAATACTATATATCAATCTGTGTAGTGCAACCTGTAGTAGCCTAGCCTCAAGAACCCCTCGAGCTCTCAGCCTCATCTCCTCCTCCACCCTGAGGTGGATGAGGTGGCCCCATCGTAGTATGTGTGGTATTGCGAGTCCTAGTTGTCGATCGAGATGAAGTCCTCGATGACCCAATCCTGATAGGGTCAGCAATGCCGATTGGAAACTATACCATTTGACCATCTGGCACCATATGGAAGTAGATACCCTGGTAGAATGCGGTTTGAGCAATCGACCGTGCCAAATCTTGAGTGCTCGCTCCTCCACCCTATGCTCTGAGGCGTGTAATATCATCTCTGAGTTGTTTCACCTCATCTCGATGGCGTGCAGCCTCATCCTGCAATGTCTGCACCTGTGCCTGGAGATAGACTGTATTCACTTAGAGAGTCGCTCCCTCGTTGCTCTCCCTAATGTCAACACCCTTGCCCTTATCGGGTGATGGTGTCCTCTCTCTCTATGGAGAATGGGGTCTCTCCTCCCTCCTCTCCCACTGTTGTGGCCTCTACTGCACCTGTGGCCTCCTCTGCTCTCTCCCGTCGTGACCCTGGGCCACCTTAATGGTCGCTTGGCACCGCCTCCCCATCCAACGCATAACTATGTGAATAGGACCCTGAGCCCTTGTCATCCGAGGAGGGCGGATGCCTACATACCAGGCATCATAGCCGTCAGCTACCCCAACATTGTCCCCATACACTGGCTGAATGGGGGCATCATCTACATCCTAACTCCAGAAGTGCTGCATATATGGAGCCCCTCTAACTGTAGTGTTATCTTGGACAGTCCAAGAAAACTTATAATCCCTGAGAGATGGGATCCCCTGCTGTAGATCGAACTACCTCAAAACTCGGTCGTAGCGGTGGAGCTCCACCTCTCCCCTCTCCATCCTTAGCCAACAAACTCGCCTAACTTGAGTCAGCTCCTGTCCATCCTCGGCCCACCCTAGATGATCTCTCCAAGGCCTCTAGGTGATTTGGTCGGAGATAAGGTCATCAAGTAGTCTCCGGGACATCGACAGATCTATCCATCGCTATGACCCTCTCCGGAGCCACCAGTAGAAAGCTCGGGGCCTCTCCCCGTCAACTCCTATCAAAGGAAGCCCTATCGGCCTTCGCACTGTAATGTGCTCCCAACATCAAACCTGTAGAAGTGATGTCATAACTAGACATCGGTCGCCCTTGTATACGACCCCATGCAGGATCCTATACAATCGGCATAGTACAAAGCTACCCCAAGAAAACCTATAGTCATGGTCTCTCATGTCATAGACCACATATACCAGTTCCCATTGTACCCTGCATCCGCTCTGGTGGCATAGCAAAAGTCCACCTACCACCCCAGCCAAAACCCGTGTGAGTCTCGATGCCCCAGGCATCTGACACAGCGACTCGATGTTCACTCCGCCCTTCTCCAGGGCGAAGCTCGAATCGCCACATAGTCGTATCATCGCATGGCCTTGATTGGCCATGGGAGTGATCAGTCGTCCTTGTATGGGGATCCTCAAAATCCTCCATACATCCTCTAGTGTGGGAGTCATCTCCCCTGTCGATAACCAAAAATAGGAAGAACCCGGATACCACCTCTCTGCCAAGGCTGTCAGTAGCCCCATGTCTGTAGAAACTTGTGGCATCTCTGCCACATGCTGTAAGACGACCTGTGCTAGCTGATCTCGCTCTGCCTGAGATAGAGCAGCCAAGTCATCTCTCAACCCGTTGTATTTCCATTCTCTGCTCTTCAGTAATCCTCTCTGCAACATAAAAACAACAACACAATAAAAATCATTAATAAAAACTCAGTAATTAATAATGCAAGTAAAATTAGTTCAATTTTATATAAATGATGATATCGTCCACTATTGGATGATATCGTCCCAAATTTGAGCAAAATCATCTCCAATTTTGCAAGCCAAAATTGTCCCTAATTTGATGAAATCATCCCCCTTTCGTTGATTTCGCCCTTAGACAAAATCGGTGAACTTGAGACGATTTCATCGAAATTGGGACGATTTCATCCCGACGACATCGACGGCCCAAAAACAGCCGTGATGCTCAAAAATTGCTCAAAATTCACCTAAACAGCATGTAAATTCAACTTAAAGCATTCTAAACTAAGTTTAGACTCTTACCCGTAGCCCGCGCTAGACCTCTGTCGATCTATGCGCTGTCTCGACCATTTTGCTTGCAGAGCTCTAAAAACCAAAAAAATGAATAGTAACAATGAATTAGGGTTTTACCCTTTTTTTTTTAATTTTATTCAAAACACAATTAAAAACATTTTAAAATTTTGCTTTTCCGTGTTTTTACCTCAAATGTTCGATTTGGGTAAAAACACGGAGGGGGCACCATAGTAAGCTGTCGTACGATTCGACCAAGAATCATCGCCTAAAAATGGGAATAATTTTTGTTTTCTCGTAGATCGAGAAGAACTCATCTTTAACGCATTTTCTTCAAAAAATTCGCTAAAGAGGGGGCAAAATGTAGCACCCTAAAATTGGCGCAGTAAAACCTTAATAATTACAATTACTCTAGTAAATATTCAAATTCAAATTTCAACCTCCAAAATCGCTCCCAAACCGTTGCTTAATCCGTTTCTTCATTTTTCGTGCCATTTTTAGAGTTTATTTTGTCCGTTTGACGATATCGTCTCTAATAAGATGATATCACCTCAGATCAGATGATTTTTTCTGGCGTAGAACGTCCAGACAATCTCATCCCAAACTGATTTGTGCATAGTTGGACTTTGTTCCAACGGCATCTCTAATCCAAGTAGAAGCATGTCTACACCGTTAGAGACCTCCCCCGTTGGAGATCTCCCAAATTGGGATGATCTCCAACCTCCCAACCTCTATCCTAAGCCTATTTAATCCTAGGCCCTCCCCTTAGCATCCCCCTAGCTAAAATTCCCTATAACTCAAATTCTACATGCACTAGACCATCTTAAATCACTGTTTGCATTTGTATTTTTCCAAGTTTGTTTGCAGGAACTTCATTGTTTTTCAGCCGGAGCAAGCTCAATTTGTCTCAGATGATCTCGTACAATCTCGGATGATCTCGGCCCAATTCGAGATGATTTCGACTACAGTCCACATTGGGGGCAATCAGTGCCTAGAGTTTGCATTTTCTCCACTCTCTTTTGTTGCATTATTCTGCATTTAGTTAATTCTATGGTTATTCTTTATTATCCCGCATCTTGGAGTTCACCCATGTAGCTTTAATGCATAATAAAAGCATAAATTATCATTAGATCATTATAATGCATTCGTGTCTTAGTTTGATATTATCATTTTAATGTTCTTACTACCATTTTACATCATTACCCTCTGTTATCATAGTTGCATTCTTTGTATTTTGCATCTATTTCTCTGTTTGTAGGTCTCTGACGAATTTGTCAGATCTCAGACGATCATGTTAGATAGGAGACGATCCTGTTGAATTCCAGACGATCCTGACTACAAAAATTAGAATCTCCATCAGACATCCGGATCAGGTATGGCTCTGTAATTTAGCCTTTTCTCTTTTTTTTTTGTCTAATTTAGTTCTCTATATGTATTTAGTCTACACTTTCATAATAGAACAACTTAGTTTCATTTGGCCAAACCTAGGACTTGGATGATTAAAGATAAAACTGAACACATCAAACACATTCCCAACCTAGGCATGGAAACTGCCATTCAAACGTTTCCTGGTGAACCCACCATTCGTCAAAAAATCACCATAATACACCTCCCCCGAGAGGCGGGAACTTCACAAGGCCTCTCACTCCGAGGTACCACGCCATCCTTTTCCCATCCTCCTTATGAGCATGGATCCTATAGCCTGAAGGTAGGGATGCAAAAAATTTGGAGCAATACAATATGACTTTCTTGAAGGAGTGATAACCAACTACAGGTAGCATCCAATATTGTACTTGGATAGAATCAATCACCCAATTTGTTCGATGAACATAGGAGAATTGGAGTATAATAGGGTCACTATAAATTTGGCTATCACTCTGAGGAAGTTGAACTTTCTCACACATTAGATAGAGTGGTTGAGAATTGGATTGGAGATATGGAAGCCACTCGAACAAAAAATATTGCAATGGAGGAAGAATTGTAGTGGAGTGACTAACTTGCAATATTTAGTTGCAGGCTACAAATCCCAACTGAAGTAGCAAGGTGAGTCAGTGAGGAAACTGACCAAAGTAAGGAGGAGGGTAGATGTAGGCAGTAAATCCACCTCCTAGAAGAAGAGAAAGTGACAAAAAGGATTTTCTCAAATTTTATAGTTTTGATAGTTTGCCCAAGTTTTGTAAACTGTATAGGTAGGGGCAAACCATACAACCAAGAAGGAAAATTTTATAATGCAAGGGCAAATTGTACAAGGTGTAGCACGAGTGGAGTGTGGTATTCCTGGGAGGGATGGTATGAGAGATATTTATTATAACTTCCAACTAATTGCACATAATATGGCCAATTACATATATTTCACAACTATACAATGCCTAAAACGTACAACTAGAGACTATACGATCTCAAAACAGCTCCAAAACGTACAATTCTATGATCATAATTGATGATTGTACTATTTCTCCAAGAATATTGGAATTGCTCAAATCTTACTCACTTTTCTAGGATTCACTTGGAAATCACTTGATTTAGCCTCAGAATACTTCAAAGTATAATTTTAGGCCAAAAACTCATCATATGTATGGAATTGCAAACCCTTGTACGGTTTTCTAAAAAAATTTATTCTGCTAGATCTCTTGACTTAGAAAAATACCCATTTTCCTCTTATTGCCAAAAACATCAATTCCCATAATGGGTAACAACCATTAATATCAATTTCTCTTTATTTCTCTATTTCTCATAATAGTACATTGGATGGTTGTACGGTTTCTGGGTATGCAACTCCACAATAGATCTGGACTCCATACTACCTACAATATCAATAAAAATCCTCCAAAAATACATTTATTGAGATTGCCATCAGATCCACACACATGCATAACCAGATTTGACTAAAACAAAGATTTATATTATTCTGAAGTTGTACACAGGGAGTGTACATTACAACATAAACTACAACAATAAATCTGACTCATTCCATGGATAACCATGACAATGGAATCCAACACCAACCACAATGGCTGAACTACAATCCACCATGAACCAATCCAACAACCAACAACCCAAAAATTTGAATGGGGGGCTTATAATGGTTGTCCAGGCCGTTCCAAAGCGGTTCCTGAGATAGTTCATTATTTACAACGGCCCATACATTAATAAATTTAATTAATATTTACTAAGGTTTAATTTGATTTTCATCAAATTACATTTCATTTGCATGTCTTCACATTTCATTTCATTTCACATGCATTTTAATAATTTATTTCCTAATTGTACAATTTATACCAAATTGTACAATGTACATTTTAACTTGTCCATTGTACTATCTCACTAGATAGTACATTCCTCTTGTCCATTGTACTATCTCACTAGATAGTACATTCTTATTGAAGACTGTGCAAATCCTAATTTTATTCTTGCTTCTTATGTGGATTTTCTTGCCTACACAAGGCCCAGTGAAATGCAATGAAATGCACGAGAAATGTAATTTTGGGATGAAATGGCACATAAGTTTGCTAATTAAGGTTTTAGACTTAGTAAAAGTCTAATTTTATGCATTTTTTTATGGTAGTTGTAAATAGCTAATTTCCTTAAGAACCACTTTGGAACATCCTGGGTAACATTATATAAGGCCCCATTTTCAAATTCGTAGGTCTGGTTGTTGCTAGAGATGTATTGAGTATTTACTGGTTAGAATCCAATGAGATAGATTGTTAAGTTCTGAGTTATTGTAGTAGATTGATAGAACAACCATATTGTAATTGCATTTATGATAGAATAAGACACAAATGAGTATGAATATGTTTGTTATAGGTTGTGTACAATTATGGAACTGATGGATGATGATTTATGGTTTAATCTTGTTGCATGTGTTTTCTAGTGAATGTTGGATTAGTTTTATGTATTGTTGCAACATGTTGTATGAATATTGGTGAAGCTTGAGGAATGATCTGTGAGCCTAGAAAAACATAGGAGGATGTCATGAATACTACTGTATAATTTTTGAATGTAGTCAGTAGAATTGAATCTCTCACAAGTCCTGTTAAGATGTTTTGTATGTTGTTGAGAATGGATTAATTGGCATATTAAACCTTTGCAAAACATACCTAAGAGATATTGGTCCAGTAGAGTATCTGATTTTGTACCTAGATATACCTTCATTTTATACAAATCATACACCAAAGTTTGTACAAATCATGCAAGGAAAACTTACCTAATTTGGCAGTTTAGGAGAATCGACTTGAACGATTACAAAACTATGTATGGCAGCATCCAAAACTGAGTTTGATATTTTTTCTGTGTAAAAGCATATAATACTTACCACTATACAATTTGGGATCATACAATGTGTGAATTTGACTTCTGTACAAGTTGTTCATTAGGCGTAAAAAGGTAGTTTCGAGGACTGTACAGTCGTCCTATTTAGCAACCGAGTTGGGACTTATATATTGATCATTACAATCCTTAGAAAACACCTCCCCATTAGGAATACTACACCCTTGTGCTACATAGACACTGGTTCATTGAGTAATATCATAACAACAAAAACATTAAAACACCTAGGATTACCAACATCTCATGTTGTTACATCCACTTACACACTTTGAGCATTTAATGACATGATATTATCTACCATCAGTACTGTAGTCCTAACCATTTAGGTGGGATGCAAAACTATATTGACATTGTGTCATGTTTTGGAAGGTGATATGGCCTATAACATATTGCTAGGAAGACCTTGGATCCGGGATATGAAGTGTGTCCCATCCATTGTTCATAAATGTCTCAAATACACTTATGAAGGGTAGGTGCACATAGTTTCTATAGATCTAGAGCCCTTTAAGTACTGTAATATGGTGCAGTAGATGCCAGAGTTGACTTTACCTTTGACTCATGTAGACTTTCAATTGAATGCACCTGTTTAGAGTCTTTGTACTTCACCATTACCTTCCATTTCACCATCTACATCTTCATCTATGCCATCATCATCATTGGTAACTTCAGAGATGCATTCAACATCGTCTGATCCTCCATCGAGGAACATTTCAAAGAGGCCAATTGATGAGATTCTACCCCTCATTTCCACCATATCCATGAAAGAGATTCCTTGTTTAGTAAATGAAGAATCATCTCAAGATGTTCATATTGAGTCACCTCAAGCCTCACTTTTGTCTCATACACCTTCACCATCCTAGGTCATGATGCATATGTATAGTATAGGGATAGGAGAATATCTCATGATAAATGTCACAATGGTTCCATCTATAGATACAGTGCAAGATATGGGGTGACCTCATCTTCCCATAGGTATCATCGTACCTCGGCCTACTGCCCTATCAAACTAATTTTATATATAGGGGTATAGAGTATGGAGCCTTGCCAAATACTCAGAAAGAAGAATATGATGAACCTTTTTCTAAAGATATAAAATATATGTCAAACCTGTATTATGCATTGTGATAATTACATTGTTTTAATTGGCATGGTTTTTATTTAGGCTTATATGAGCAGGGTACTCATGTCCCATGTCAGCCCCAATATCAGCTACCTTATGATATATCTGGGATGGAATACAATAAGCTAGTACCACTGCATGTTATCATAGATAGTTTAGAATACCTATGTCTAAGTTATAAGAACAATCTTACATGCAATCCATATACCAATCCAAATCATGTTCATTCATTAGGAGATTATTTTCCATATACATGATAGATCAAGGGTTATCCAGTGATGTTGCCCAATCTTATAAAGTGGAGCAGAGCTTGCATACCTTGCAATATGACAATGAGGAAGAGGATCAAGGTCCTCCTCATGAATGGATGACTAATGATAAAGAAGACTATGGAGTAGCACCCATAAATTATCCAATCTCAGATGATGAACATAAGCCATTTTCCCTTTGGATGATGAAGATGAGTATTATATTTACATGTTATTCCCCATTCAAGATTCTATCTAACACCAGTTGTTGTTATGTGAAGAGTAGGCTCACCATATTTCACATTGGCCATCATTTTTCATTCTACTTACACCAGAACCACCCCTGTGAGTTACGAGACTACATTAGGTCTCTAGACCCACTCACCCTTGGATGAGAGATTATGTATCCATAAATATGATTTCCATAGACTTAACTACACAATTGATAAATCTGAATAACCCATCAAAGCCATTGCACCTCGACCTTGAGGTAATTGAATTTGATCTAGGAGATGTTCGAATATTATTATTGTTATAATGTGCACTATGCCTATAATTGACAGGTTGACATTTGTCTTCTGCCACTTGTCCCTGTCTTCAGTTTGAGTTGGAGTGGTGTCTTCTGAAAGACACTTGCAGTGGAGCTTATGAAACTTGTCATATCTCCCTCCTAAGCTTGATGCTTATATATTGTAAGATAACTTGTAAATAATTAGTGCCTTATTTTTCAGTCCCAACATCTGGTATCAGAGCGGTAAGATCCGCCTGTGGGGGTTGAGTATGGAGTTAGGGAGTATGCTCTCCACTCATTGAGTGGATCAGAAACCAAAATCTCCCCTCTTCTAGTTTTGTTTTTTTTTTAGGTTGTAAATAAGTCATTGTGTGGATGTATAGTTATTCTACTTGTGCTCTCCCATAGAGTTTGTGAGAATTTTTTTTATGAAGAAGCATATATCATAGAAGGTACATAGGATGGTTCGGTGACCACTTATGAGTCTGCCTCCTCATTTTTGTTCAAGTCCATCTTCTTCAGCAAATCAGGAACAGACTCCTCCACTTGCTTGTCAAAGTCAGGAATACGAGGGCAAATGGTTGCTGCTTCGTCTAGCTGTTTCCGCAAGCTCTGTCGGAGATCCTGGAATTCAGATTTTAGTTGCTCTACTTCCAAGTTCAGAGTATTTTTCAAATTCCCAAGCTCCTGTCGATAATTCTTCACTTGAGTATCCAATTTGCCCCTCCATTCTTGCAAATCATGCGGTTGCAGTTGTGGCTAGCACAAATATAGTTGATATGTGCGATTCACGGGCAGATTTGCTTGGCCGGATCCAAAGCCTAAAGAAGGAATCGGTGATTCAGCTACTGCAGGTGCCATCTTCCATACAAAAATAAAAGGAACAGGGGAGACTGGAGTTTAGAAGACAAAATACAGCAAATCTAGATCTATCGAGATGGATGCCTATGATATGAATGATGAATTTACTTTTGCGATCATATAGCACCCACTTCCCTTCCAACGGTCATTATTACTGGAGAAAAGAGCCGGAACCGACCTTGCATTTGCCCGCCTTTTTTATTTAAACAAAAATGAATGTTACAACCCGTGAAGTGAAATCCCTGTCATATTTCAAGGAGGAATATTTTTTCTTTCTTTCTTTGTAGGGATCGTGGCCTTTGCAGAGATCGTGGTCATGAGCATTGCGCATTGTGGTGCCAAAGCCCCTATACGAAGCTTTCTATAGATTATGGATGCTATCACATCTTGTTATCTACTTGTTTATAACCTGTGCGACATCGCCTGTGTTATTGTCTGCACCTGAGGTGAAGCAGATTTGTTCGTAGTTCATAGATTGAAAAATATTATCAAATTTAACACCCAGCTCATATTAATTCACTGGAGTGATTTTGAAGTGCATCTTCTGTTACTGCATTTTGTGGTTAATCATATTTTGGAGTGCAAGCATTAAATACATCTCCTACTACACCTGTTCAGAGCATATAGGAGAACTGAGAGTTTTGAGAACCCACAGTCTTGAGTTTCCCACCGAAACAGTTTCAAACCAAAATTTCAAATTTGAAATTTGTAGAGGGCAATTTGTCCTATTTTTTCCTCTAAGAAGTCTTGTATTTTCTTAAAATCAAGGGTCAAATTGTAATCGACTATAGCCTTATATATAGTCGTTGGAAAGGATTTTTTGAGGGGAATCCATTGGTGAAGTTTATTTTCATTTTTGAAATCATTTAATATGCTAAATTGAAGTTTGAAATTGACATTGTAATTTGGAGTGCATTTTTGGTAGTATCCGACACTCCTTGACAAAATATTTGGCAAACTTGTGGGAATCTCAATTTTAAGTCTTTGGGGGGGACATTATGCCAAGTCATTCATTGAATTTGGCAAGTTTGAAGGCAATCTTGTAAAAGGAGGCATTGATATTGTCTCATATTTTTTGGAGGCACATTTGGGGCTAATTGGTTTTTAGCCAAATACAAATCATCAACTTAAGGGGTGATTTAGGTCCCCTTGTCCCTTGTCAGTGGATTCATTTTGTGGCACTTTCTTGGCCACTAGGTGTTTGTTTCTTGCATCTTCTATTTGGGATTTGTATACATATTATGCTTGCTATCACCCTTGCATGACTTTGGGTTTTATAATTGTAATCAAGTGTAGTTCCAATTCATACACACTTGAAACTAAGCCATATACAAGCAAACAAACACATACAAGCATTTTCAGCAATAATACATTGGCACATTGTAATAATTCTACAAAAAGCAAGCATCACACTTTTATAACTGCCTATGTTCCATGTATCAAATTCTCAAATACTTACAATCTCCCTCATGTAAGTGTGGGTATATTGAGTAGTTTGGTATAAAGGTCTGGTAGGTTATTCCCTTTCAGAATTGCCTATGTTCCACGTATCAACTTCTCAAATACTTACAGTATCCCTCACATAAGGGCAGGTATATTGAGAAGTTTGGTATAAAGGTCTGGCTAATTTCTAATTCTTACTCTCTTTGGATATAAAAAGGCACTTATGTTCAACTTAACCCTCCCACTGTTGGAATCTCTTGAAGATTCAGAGTGGAAAAACTAGGCGAACCCTCCTCTGGATCTTCAGCGGTGTACCCTAGATTTTTTTGAGGGCTCTAATTTGGCATTTGTCATACTTACTTCATCCTTTTTTGAGCTCTCTTTTCTTTTTATCCTTTTCTAAATCATGGCTACTACAAATCTATTAAGTGGACTTACAAAGAAACTTGAAGGAGCATAGACTTTTGCAAATTGGAAGTATGAGATGGAGTCAATATTGATGATGAATGGCATGTGGGACTTTGTGAGAGATAGGCAGACAATGAAGACCCACTTACTGCACCTACAGACCCTAAAGAAAAAGTACAATTTGAGAATAATTCCAACATAGCTTTAAGTTTAATTGTATCGCTCCAAATTTTTTGCATCCTTACCTTTAGGCTAAAGGATCCACGCCCAAAAGGGGAATGGGAAAAGGATGGGATGGTACCTCAGACTGAGAGGCCCTTTAAAGGTCCCGCCTCTCGGGGGAGGGGTATTAAGGTAATTTTTTGACGGATGGTGGGGTTCACCAAGAAACGTTTAGTGACAGTTTCCACGCCTAGGTTGGGAATGTGTTTAATGTGTTCAGTTTTATCCTTAAACATTAAAGTCCTAGGTTTGGCCAAATGAATCTAAAGTTGCTCTATATGAAGATGCAGATTAAATGAATACAAAAAAATAAATTAGAACAAAAAATAGAGAAAGTAAGCAAGATTAAAAAGCCATACCTGATCCGGATGTATGATGAAGATTATGATTCTTGAAGCAGTCAGGATCACCTCTAATTTTATAGGATCGTCTGCTATCAGACAAGATCATCTGAGATTTGACGAATTTGTCAAACGAATTCGTCAGAGACCTGCAATCAGAGAAGTAGACACAAAATGCAAAAAATGCAACTATTCTAACAGAGGGCAATGATGTAGAATAACAACAATAACATTAAAATGATGATAATAAACAAAATATGAGTGCACTACAATGATTTGATGACAATTGGTGACTTAATTATGCATTTAAAGCTACATGGGTGAACTCCAAAATGCAATGTAATAAGAAATAAACTTAGATTTAACTAAATGCAGAACAATGTATAAAATAAAAGGATGAAGAAACACAAAATCTGGGCACTGATTGCCTCAATGTTGACTACAGTCGAAATCGTCTCGCATTGGTACAAAATCGTCTCGAATCAAACAAGATCGTCCTAGACGAACTGAGCTTGCTCCGGCTAAAAAATACTAAGGTACCTGCAACAAAATTTGGATAGAACAAGTGCAAATAGTAATTTAGGATGTCTTAATGTGTGTACCATCAAGTTACAGGAAATATCAGCCAGGGGTAGGTTAAGGGGAGGGCCTAAGTTTAAATAGGCTTAGGAGGGAGGTTAGGAGGTTGGAGATCATCCCAATTTGGGAGATATCCAATGGGGAGGGTCTCTAACGACGTAGACACGCTTCTACCCGGATTAGATATGTCGTTGGAACAAAGGCTAATTGAAAAAAATTAGTTTTGGGACAAGATCGTCTGGACGTCCTAGTCCAGATGAAATCGTCCGATCTGAGGTGATATCGTCTGATCGGCAACGATATCATCAAACGGTCAAAAAAAACTCTAAAAATGGCATGGGAAAGGAGGAAACGGGTTAAATGGCAGTTTGGGAGCGATTTTGGGGGTTGAAATTTGAATTTGAATATTTACTAGAGTAATTGTAATTATTAAGGTTTTATTGCGTCAATTTTAGGGTGCTACATTTTGCCCCCTCTTAAGCAAATTTTTTGAAGAAAATGCGTTAAAGATGAGTTATTCTCAATCTATGAGAAAGCAAAAAATATTCCTAGTTTTAGGCGACGATTCTAGGTTGAATCGTATGATAGCTTACTATGGTGCCCCCTTTGTGTTTTTACCCAAATCGAACGTTTGAGGTAAAAAAGTGAAAAAGCAAAAATTTTGAAATGTTTTTAATTGTTTTTGAATAAAATTAAGAAAAATAGGGTAAAATCCTAATTCATTGTTACTGTTCATTTTCCTAGTTTTCTGGTTTTTAGAGATCTAGAGACAAAAATGGTCGAGACAGCACACAGATCAACAAAGGTCCGATGCAGGCTATGGGTAAGGGTCTAAACTTAGTTTAGAAGACTTGAATTTGAATTTCATGCTTTTTAGATTAATTTTTGATTGATTTTTGAGCATCGTGGCCATTTTTGGACCGTCGACATCGTCGAGATGAAATCATCTCGATTTCGTCGAAATCATCTCGATATCGCCGATTTTGTCTAAGGGCGAAATCAGCGATAGGGGGACGATTTCATCAAAAAGGGGACGATTTCGACTGGCGAAATCAGAGACGAATTTTCTCAAATTGAGGACGATATCGTCCAATGGTGGACGATATCATCATCTATGAAATTGAACTTATTTTAACTTGCATTTTTAATTAATGATTTAGTAATGAATTTTATTGTTGATTTTGTTTATGTTGCAGAGGGGATTACTAAAGAGCAAAGAATGGAAATATGGTGGACTGAGGGATGAATTAGCCACTCTATAACAGGTAGAGTGGGATCATATGGCTCAGGCTGACTTATAGCATGTGGCAAAGATGCCACAGGTTGCTACAGATATGGGGCTATTGGCAGCCCTAGCAAAGAGGTGGTATCCGAGTTCTTCATGTTTTTGGTTACTGATAGGGGAGATGACTTCCACACTGGAGGATGTATGGAGGATATTGAGGATCCCCATACAAGGATGGTTGATCACTCCTAAAGCTAACCGGGGTCATGCTATGATGCGGTTGTGTGGCGATCCGAGCTTCGCCCTGGAGAAGGGCAGAGTGAATATCGAATCGCTATGCCAGATGCCTAGGGCATCTAGACTCACACGGGTTTTGGCTGGAGTGGTAGGTGAACTTTTACTGTGCCACCAGAGTGGATGTAGGGTACCGTGGGTATTAGCAGATGTGGTCTGTGACATGAGAGACCATGTATACAGGTTTGCTTAGGGGAGCTTCATTCTATGTCGGTTGTATAAGATCCTTCATGGGGTCGTATACAAGGGTGGCCAATGTCTGGTTATGACATCGCTACTACAGGTTTGGTCTTTGGGAGCACATCATGATGCAGAGGCCGGTAGGGCTTCCACTAATAGGGATTGACGAGGAGAGGCCCCGAGTTTTCTACTAGTGGCTCCAGAGAGGGTCACAGCGACGGATAGATCTGCAAATGTCCCGAAGACTATTTGACGACCTTGTCTCCGACCATATCACCTGGAGGCCTTGGAGAGATCATCCAATGTGGGCCGAGGATGGACATGAGCTGGCTTGCATTAGGTGAGTCTACTAGCTGAGGATGGATATGGGAGAGGTGGAGCTCCACTGCTATGACCGAGTTTTTAGATAGTTTGATCTACAGCAGGGGATCCCATCTCTGAGAGACTATGAGTTTTTCTTGAACTATTCGGGATAACACTATAGTTAGCGAGGCTCCAGATATGTAGTGCTTCTGGAGCAAGGACATAGATGATGCCCCCATTTAGCTAGTGGATGGGGATGATGTAGGGGTATCTGATGGCTACGATGTCTAGTATCCGCCCTCCTCGGATGACAAGGGCTTAAGGTCTGATTCATGCAGTTGTGCTTTGGATGGGGAGGCGATGCCAAGCAACCATTGAGGTAGCACAGGGTCACGACAGGAGAGAGCAGAGGAGACCACAAGCTCAACATAGGCCGTGGCAGTGGGAGAGGAGGGAGGAGAGACCCCCTTCTCCATAGAGAGAGGCCACCATCGCCCGATAAGGGCAAGGGTGTTGACACTGGGGAGAGCAGTGAGACAGTGACTCTTTGAGTTGAGGTTGCCCACCTACAGGCTCAGGTGCAGACATTGCAAGATGAGGCTACATGGCTTAGAGCTCGAGGTGGAGGAGCGAGCACTCAGGATTTAGCATACACTATTTCCTAGGTTACATTCTATCAGGCTCTATATTACCAGGTGGTACCATCAAAGCAGAGGGTGCCATTACCAGCTCATATTGCAGAGCCTATCATGATGGGATCATCTAGGACATCATCATGATTGGCATCTAGGACTCATCGCACCATACGGACTGCGATGGGGCCACCTCCTCCACCTCAGGATGGGGGAGGAGATGAGGCTGAGAGCTTGAGGGGTTCTCGAGGCAAGGCTACTACACTACACAGAGATTGCATATTTGATTGAGAGGATTGAGTATGCCAAGATGTATATTGTGGCATACAAATCTATTTTTGATATGATGTACATATATTTGATATATATATAGATGAGGTATTTTTTGATCATATGACTTGTCTTATGAGTTTGTATGATGCTTTAATGTTTTGATTGATTGATTTGATGATTCATGTAATTATGTCGTTGGAAAATATTATGGTGTAAATGTCATGCTTTAAAAGTTTAAATGAAATAATTTGATGTAACAAATTGGTTGTTGTGATAAAAAATAAAAAATAAAAGGGACTTTTAACAATAATTTCAAAGGACATTGTCATTGTTATAGACCATTTCATGGAGTCGCCGCTCACTCGGTCGTCAAGCTAATCCCAGTATAGAAATATTGTTTAAAAGTAAAAGGGTGCTTAAGAGACTGTCTTAAGACTTTGGTGTGATGATGCAAATGATGATGATGATGATTGTGTTTTCAGATTTTTCATGAAAATATTATGCATGAAATATTTTAAAATGATTTTTTGCTAGGCATAAATTCCTAAGTGTGATAAAATTTTTGGATAATTCCCTAGGAACTATACCATCGTTGCAAAATTGAATTTTGACATAAGGACATGAAATAGAATAAGTGTTTGTTTGTTTTTAAAGCATAATTGTATAACAGAATGATTTAAGTCATATGTTTTTATGATTTTTAAATAAAATGGAGGATAAAATTGGTACAATGGTTTGTGCTAGGCATAGAATATGTAGGTATAGACTTATACCATCATCGCGAAATCCAAAGAAGAAAATAATATAATAGTTTTATTGCATGGTTGATTTTTAATTTTTGAAAATAAACAGATAATATGAAGATGAGGACTTGCGCTAGGCATAAAATTCCAATTTTGGTTTTGGAACTATACCATCGTCGCGAAAGTCAAAAGTTATATATAGATGTAACTTGATTGTATGTTGTGAAGATGATTTTGATTTTTGATAATGCATATAGTTGTCTTTATACTAAACAATTGTTCTTAAGAGAAGAAAATGAATTTATTTTAAACAATTTGCAAAAATATTTCAAAGTATCTTAAAGACAAAAGTTAGATTTATAAGGAATCCCATGTGCATATGTGAGTTCATTTCCAATATTGATTTATCATAATGATACACAAAATCTCTCAAATACAAATGTGTGTGCAATTGCATTGTTCATTTACCAGTTTGAGCAAGATAATTTGATACAAGTGATTTGAATGAACCAAATAAGTGTTCATTAACCATGATTTAGATGCATACAACCATACCAGACTACTATGTAGGTCAGGTTATCAAGAGCTAGCTAATCCATAAGAAGACATAGGTCTGTACAAAAGAAGGTCGCTAATGTGACAGAAATATCACCATGCTAGGAGTTACCCAAGGCCAAGCGGGTTGGGCACAAACCACCTATTATGGGGCTTACCTCACAGTTTTCGAATAATTGAGATTTCCAGGGATTCAAGCTGATTCACCCTTCTTTTCTTTTCAAGGGGTAGGGAAAGGATTTTATTGCATTTTGCTTTTGCGTTTCTTTTTTGCTTCTTTTTCCTCTTTTTTTTTTTTGTACTTTTGTATTGTTGCTTGATACTGAGATAATGCTGAAATATTGCTGTGATGAAAATTAACCTTTTTCTTTTCCTCTTTTCTTTGAACTTTTTATTTTCTTCCTATGCTAGGGATACTTGCTTGGATTAGCTGTAGAGCAAGGGATTTTTATTCTGGGTAGGGGTGAGCTTGTCCTTTTGTCAATTCTCAAATATTCTAGACCATGTGCATGATAGGATAGCAGGGGAAACTTTTCACTCAGGAAACCAATTCTACTATGTAGCATCATATTGAATTTGCAATGAAATCATTTTAATGTGAAAATATATACTTAGTTCAAGTAAATAACAAGATCAGTTCTCTATGCTCAAAACTTTATTTAATTCAACTGTGGACTTTGATATAAGAGAGATTAATAATCATACCAAATAAATCAAGATATTTATTCATGTGAATGTGACAGTGCGGGATTCCAAATAAATGTTAATTTATCCAAAATAACTAAAAATATAACTGCAATACTTCACAGTTTGACAGGTATAAAATAAAAGATGTTTTTGAAGATTTTGATGATTTTGAATGTTTTTAATGTTAAGTGATGAATTAAAAGAAATACAAGGTGATTGCTTTTTTTTTTTTGAAATGTTTTAAAATAAGTGACTAAAAAATAATATGCAAAACAAATATATACAAGATGAAAGGACCAACTTTTTTACACATAGTAACTTTTAAGATGCATAATGTTCATAGGTTCTTTAAGTTCTTTACCATCCAAGGTAGATAATTTGTATGCTCCTGATCCAAATTTAGTAGTGATGACATATGGTCCAAGCTAGTTGGGCTCAAATTTACCTTTAAGGTTTGTAGTTGCATTAGTATTTTTTTTTTTGAATATTTTGAGGATTTTGATTTTTTTTTTGATGTTTTTGATTTTGATTTATGATGGAATTGGTGGTATATACAAGATGATCTATATACACTATACAAGGTTATTTGAGTATAGCATGTCTAAGGTTGCTTCAAAATCAAAGGTGGTTTTGAAGGATGATTTGGTTGAGGTGAGGGTAAGAACAAAAGGTGATGAATAAAAGGTAGCGATAACAAAAGCTTTGTTATAATGTAGAATAATGTAGCAAAATATTTGACTTTTATATGTGTAAAATTGATCATGTTACAAAATAGAATGTCAGAAGGATAAGAAAGTTCTTCATTCTTATCACTATCTTCCAAATATTGATAATATGGAGGGAGCATATGTGAAAGATATGCATGGATGTTATTTGGTAAACAAGGATGATCATATATGGATGAAGAAAAGTGATGGATAGAAGATAATTGTGATAATAAATAATATATAGAACTTGATGTTTCAACCGTTAAATATTCTTCAAATGGTGTTGGGTCACCATGTATGGTAACAATTTTATTTGCAAGTTCAAACTTCAAACATTGGTGGAGAGTGGAAGGGACAACCTTCATCGTATGAATCCAAGGACTTCTGAGAAGTAGGTGGCAATATGAAGGGCAAAATGCTACATAAAACAAAGTATCTCGGATCTTGGATCCAATATTAAGGGGAAGAATTATAATACCTTGAGCTTCTTGAATTTCATTGTTAAAAGATTTTATAATAACATTTGATTCATTAAGATCTTCTTCCTTTGTTTTGAGTTTTTGTAATAATTGATAAGTGCATAAATTAAGAGAAGAGCCATTATCTACCATGATAGTTTTAACAGATGTTTCTTTACCAGATCCTGTAATGTAAAGATAGCAGTCTTCTTATGGAGTGGAGGAAGGAATCTCCTCATCATAGAATGAAATATGGTTAACCTCAAGAGGGTTTACACCATTAATTATGTTCTTAGAGAAAATATGATGAGGAATAAATTGTTGGCTAGGTATCTTGAACAAATTTTCCTTATGAGAACTTTGTAATACTTCTAAAAGGGATATCTTTGCTTGAGGATTAATCACTTGTTTTTTGTTATCAAAGTGGATTTCAGATTGAGATTTTGATTCTAAAGATGAGCTTTCTATGTTTACATCCCATTTTGGATCATTCTCTAGAGCTAAAGATAGTTTTGAAGGTTGGTCAAATGAGGAATCCATATCTTGAATATCGGATTGAGTTGATTGAATTTGAGGTTGCTCATTTATAGTTTCTATTACAATATTAGTAATATCATCATGATGGGACACATTAACATGCAATATTTGATTGGTTTCTTATTGTTGATAATTGAATAGGGATTCTTGGGAGATCCCCATGTCTTGATTGATTATTGGTATTTGTTGTGTAGGAGTTTGATTGTTTAATGGAGATTTATAATCAGTTGTAGATTGTAATTCTTTTATACTAAAAATATCCTCATCAATCAAATATTGAATTGCACATCTTAAATATTTACAATTTTGTGTCATATGTCCATCTACTCTATGATATTCACAATGTAGCTCAGGTTTAAACCAATCTGTTGTGGTATCAAGTTGTCTTATGGAAGGCAGTTCAATCTTATTTGTATCAAGTAAATGCTTGAGAATTATATCCATTGGTTGATTAAGCTTTGTAAATATACGTGATGAAGGTTTTCGAGAGGTTTTTGATATGTGCCTTAGGAGTTCAGTCATAAAAGGACCTAATGGTTTCTTACCTCTCTTTTATTTGTTATGGGTAGAATGATGATAGAAAGATTGTGAAGTATGATGTGAGTGCATGGTAGGATTGGAAGAATAAGTATTTTCTTGTTGAAATGGATGTGTTGTATTGAAAGAAGAATATTGAAATGATGGAGGAGGATTATATGTGGATTGATAGACATAATATGGATATATGGGAGAATAGATAATATTGTTATGAAGAGGATTGGAAAAGGGATTGTCCTGTTGGGTTAAGGATGAAATATGAGAAAAGTGTGATGGAGGTGATGTTGAATAGGGATGAGATTGGTCATAATAAACAAATGTATTTGGCTGAATTATTTTAACATTACTGATGGGCTCATATTGATTTGAGTAAAAACTCATGGTTTCTTTAATACTTCTAAAAGTAATATTTACTATCTACTATTTAGAATTGAATCTAAAACATACAAACTTGAAATGATGAGTTTGTTATATTTTTTTTTTGTATACATATACATTTATATATATATATATATATATATATATATATTTTGTTTTCAAAAGGTTTTTAGTTTTCACGTCGGGTTCACCAAAATGTATCGCTCCAAATTTTTTGGAATCCTTACCTTTAGGCTAAAGGATCCATGCCCGAAAGGGGAATGGGAAAAGGATGGGACGGTACTTCAGACTGAGAGGCCCTTTGAAGGTCTCGCCTCTTGAGGGAGGGGTATTAAGGTGATTTTTCGATAGATGGTGGGGTTCACCAGGAAAAGTTTAGTGGCAGTTTCCATGCCTAGGTTGGGAATGTGTTTAATGTGTTCAGTTTTATCCTTAAACATTCAAGTCCTAGGTTTGGCCAAATGAATCTAAAGTTTCTCTATATGAAGATGCAGATTAAATGAATACAAAAAAAAAAATTAGAACAAAAAACAGAGAAAGTAAGCAAGATTAAAAATCCATACCTGATATGGATGTCTGATGAAGATTCTAATTCTTGAAGCAGTCAGGATCGCCTCTGATTTGACAGGATCGTCTGCTATCAGACAAGATTGTCTGATATTTGACGAATTCTTCAGAGACCTGCAATTAGAGAAGTAGACACAAAATGCATAAAATGCAACTATTCTAACAGAGGGCAATGATGTAGAATAATAGCAATAACATTAAAATGATGATAATAAACAAAATATGAGTGCACTATAATGATTTGATGACAACTGGTGACTTAATTATGCATTTAAAGCTACATGGGTGAACTCCAAAATGCAATGTAATAAGAAATAAACTTAGATTTAACTAAATGCAGAACAATGTATAAAATAAAAGGATGAAGAAATGCAAACTTTGGGCACTGATTGCCTCAATGTTGACTGCAATAGAAATCATCTCGCATTGGTACGAAATTGTCTCAAATCAAATAAGATCGTCCCAGACAAACTGAGCTTGCTCCGGCTGAAAAATACTAAGGTACCTACAACAAAATTTGGATAGAACAAGTGCAAATAGTAATTTAGGATGTCTTAATGCGTGTACCATCAAGTTACAAGAAATATCAGCTAGAGGTAGGTTAAGGGGAGGGCCTAAGTTTAAATAGGCTTAGGAGGGAGGTTAGGAGGTTAGAGATCATCCCAATTTGGGAGATCTCCAACGGGGAGGGTCTCTAACGGTGTAGACATGCTTCTGCCTGGATTAGAGACGTCGTTGGAACAAAGGCTAATTAAGAAAAATTAGTTTTGGGACAAGATCGTCTGGACGTCCTAGTCTAGACGAAATCGTCCGATCTGAGGCGATATCATCTGATCGGCGACGATATCGTCAAACGATCAAAACAAACTCTAAAAATGGCACAAGAAAGGAGGAAACAGGTTAAACGACGGTTTGGGAGTGGTTTTGGGGGTTGAAATTTGAATTTGAATATTTACTAGAGTAATTGTAATTATTAAGGTTTTACTACGCCAATTTTAGGGTGCTACATTAATCAAGATAGCTATAGGAATTCAATGTAGAGAAACTATAAGGGCTGCAAAAACACCTAAACAAGCATGGGATGCTCTCAATAGATTGTTTGATAGGCCAAGTCAAGATAATATTTTGTATCTCAAACAAAAATTGCACAATCTATGTATGAAAGGCTCACTTACCGATTATCTTATGGAAGTGAAGTCTATTAAAAATGATTTCTTAGCTACTTGGTAAAACCCTAGATGATAATGAATTAATTCCAATAATGTTGCATGGTATTCCTTCAAAGTTTCACTCCTATGCTACCATGTTAGACTTGAGTGGTAAAACAATGAATTCAACACTTGAGGATATTGAGATCCTACTTAAGAAGCATGAGCAAGCCCTAATCAAAGATGAAGAAATTGAAGCCACATCAGCAACTTTTGCCACCAAGGAAACTTTACATCCTAAACAAAACAAGGGTCAAAATTAGCATAATTAGAATCAAAGGGGTAGACAACACCAGAGATACACACAATACCAACAGTAACCAAATCAACAGTACCAACAACAACCATGTTAGCAACAGTACCAACAATAGCACTGCCAGCAATGACAAATATGGACAAAAAGACCTCAAGGGGGTCAAAACAAAAATCGACAAGGGTGTGAATATTGTGGAAAATGGAATCATAATATTGCTAATTGCTATCAAAGGCAAAGAGAACAGGGAGAACCACAAAATAATAATATGAACACATTGTATGCAGCCAACCAAGTTAATGTTGAAGATAAAGAATGTTGGTATATTGATTCTAGAGCAGCAAAGCACATGACAGGAAGGCAAGATTGGTTGACCAAGGTTTAGACCACATCAAATCAATTCATTACTTTTGGTGATGAAAGTGCTCTACCCATTAAAGGTGTTGGGGAGGCACCACTTACATTGCATGATGGTAATAATGTTCCTGCAACAGATGTTTTGTATGTGCCTGGTCTTAAAAGTAGTCTTCTTTCTATTGGAAAACTTACAGATAAGGACTATAATGTCTATTTTGAAAAAGAAAAATACTACATTAAGGAACCCAATGGCAATGTCAAGGCCATGGGAGTGAAAAAGGATGGTGTTTACTACCTCCTTACAAAATCTGTAACACAAACATCTTTGCATACAACAAGTACTTTCTCTTTGGAGTACATGTGGCATGAAATATTGGGACATTTAAATTTTAATAATCTTCAAATGATGGCTACAAAAGGATTAGTTAAATGACTCCCACATCTTAAGGAGTCAAAATGTTTTTGTGAGCCATGTGTAATAGCCAAACACCATAGGCAACCATTTGAAATAGGAAAGGCATGGAGAGCTAATAGACCTTTGCAATTGATTCATTCAAAAATTTGTGGGCCAATGTCTGTTCAATATTATACTGGGGAAAAATACTACATCACTTTCATTGATGATTACAATAGAAAGGTATGGATATACCTAATTCAATATAAGTGGCAAGCCCTTGATAAGTTCAAAGAATTCATTGCACTTGTTGAAAGAGAAAGTGGCTATCAAATCTCCACCTTAATATTAGATAATGGTGGAGAATATGTCTCCAATGAATTCTTTAATTTTTGTAAGTATCATGGGATAAGGAGACAATTCACAACCCCTTATACCCCACAACAAAATGGAGTTGCTGAGAGGATGAATCAAACAATCACAAATAGGGAAAAATCAATGTTACATGCTTTTATATTACCTAACTCATTTTGGGGAGAAGTTGTTCTTACTGTTGCATACTTGACTAATACATCATACACAAAGGCCTTACATGAAAGAACACCTGAAGAAGCATGGAGTGGAAGAATGCCCTATGTGGTCCATTTGAGAATATTTGGATGTGATGCCTATGCTCATATTCCTCATAAGAAAAGGAAGAAGTTTGATGATAAGAGCCAAAAATGCATCTTTGTTGGCTATAGTGATAGTGCCAATGCATATAAATTATATGAGCCTATTTCCAAGAAAATCATTTTATCTAGGGATGTTACCTTTCATGAGTATCCTCCATCTAATCCTCCTAAAACCCCCACCTTAGAAATAAATAATGAAATAGTTGCTCCATTCATGCACACAATATCATCTCATTCTTCTCCATCACTCAATCAAGAAATTCATCCACAAGAAGAAATTCCTAAAAATAATCCATGTCCTCTATCTCCTCCTCCTAATGATCAAGTAACAACATCCAATCCTTTACCCAAGTGGGTTCAAGCCACAATAGATGAAGCACAAAATCATTTGCCCACCTATATAGGTAAAAGGCCTTCAGCCCTAAGACACCAAGTGAATTATGCCCTAATGGCCAAAGTCCTTAGCCGACCTGAACCTTCTAATGTCAAATAAGCACTTGGTGATCCTAAATGGGTTCATGCCATGGATCAGGAATTGGATTCCATTGAAAGGAATCACACTTGGGAGTTAGTTGATTTACCCAAAGGAAAATATACCATAGGCACAAAATGGGTATACAAGGAAAAATATAAAGCAGATGGCTCACTAGATCGCTACAAGGCTCGCCTAGTAGCTCAAGGCTATAAGAAACAAGAGGGAATTGATTATGAGGAGACCTTTGCTCCTGTGGCTAAGATGACTACAATCAGGACAGTTATTGCTATGGCAGCTCAAAAACATTGGACAATATATCAAATGGATGTCAAAAGTGCATTTCTAAATGGTCATTTGAAGGAGGAAGTGTATGTGAAACAACCACCAGGGTACATAGTTGAAGGCCAAAACAACAAAGTCCTCAGATTAAAGAAATCTCTATATGGGTTGAAGCAAGCACCCCGAGCTTGGTATGCAAAGATTGACTCCTATTTCCTCAACCTTGGTTTCACTAGATCTGCAGCAGAATCTACTCTCTATGTGAAACATTGGAGGAACCGCATCATTTTGATTACATTGTATGTGGATGATCTCCTCATTACAGGTGATGACATAGAAGACATAAGGTTTCTCAAAGAGGAATTATGCAAGAACTTTGAGATGACAGATTTAGGCCTCCTCCACTATTGCTTAGGAATAGAGGTATGGCAATAGCTTGGTAAGATTTTTATCTCATAGGCTAAGTACATTCAGTCTATTTTGGAGAGGTTTCGCATGGAGGAGTGTAAGCCCTCTCTAACTCCCATGGAAACTAGATTGAAATTGCTAAATAATGATGAAGAAGAAAGGGTTGATGGTACACTTTATAGGCAACTAGTTGGAAGTTTGATCTACTTAACTTCAACTAGACTAGATATTTGCTATTCGGTTGGCTTTATTTCTATATTCATGCAGGATCCTAAGAAGAGCCATTAAATAGTAGCTAATAGGATTGTGAGATTCCTAAAGGCCACACCTCATCATGGCCTTATGTATAAATCAAGTGATAATTTTTCTTTGATTGGATACACAGATTCAGATTGGGCCAGTTGTCCTGAAACCAGAAGATCTACATCAGGTTATTGCTTTCAATTAGGCCAAGGCTCTATTTCATGGAGCACAAAGAAGCAGCACACAGTTTCACTATCTTCAGCAGAAGCAGAATATAGAGCAGCAGTTGAGGCAACTAAGGAGGCAATATGGTTGAAGCAATTAATTCAGGATATTGGGATATTCATACATGGTCCAACATATATATATTGTGACAATCAAAGTACCATCAAGATGACCAAGAATCCAGTTTTCAATGCTAGAACAAAGCACATTGAGATCCATCATCACTTCATTAGATAAATGGTACAAGAAGATATTATACACATGAAATATGTACCAAATCAATATCAAATAGCAGACATATTCACCAAGTCACTTGGGAAAGATAAGTTTTCTCAGTTTAGCAATTTGCTATATCTATGTAAAAGAAGTCAACATTAAGGGGGAATGTTATCTAATGGACTTATTTTTTAGGATAGTGCACATTAAGGGGGAATGTTAGAATATTATTATTGTTATAATGTGCACTATGCCTATAATTGATAGGTTGACATTTGTCTTCTGCCACTTGTCCCTATCTTTAGTTTGAGTTGGAGTGGTGTCTTCTGAAAGACACTTGGAGTGGAGCTTATGACACTTGTCATATCTCCCTCCTAAGCTTGATGATTATATATTGTAAAATAACTTGTAAATAATTAGTGCCTTATTTTCAATCCCAATAGGAGATTCTCCCCCATCACCATCAGGGTATTGGCCTTGCGAGGAAATGTTACAATCATTTCAATTTTCTCCAAGAACTACTTAGGATATTTTTCAAGTTGAGGTTGACCTTGAATTTCCTATGGATGAATCAAACTCAGCTAATGACATTCACTTGATTCCTACTCCACATCAGTTGGAATATGGGTCTCATATATCAATTGAGCCAATAGTTTATAGGGATATCAGTGTAGATCTTTATAATCCGTATATTATAAAGCTAGAAGAATGTCTATCCACAACTAAATAAGATAAGTTCACAAAAGCCTTGAAATAAAGGATACAAATTTTTGCTTGGTCTTATAAAGACATGCTAGTATTGGACCCAAATCTAGTCATACATAATATTACACTAGACCCAAATATCAAACCAGTTTAGTAAAAGTTGCGTAAGATGCACCCAATAGTAGCCTTGATGATGAAATATGAATTGCAAAATTTTTTGGACACTGAATTCATCATCTTAGTAGACTATATGCCATGGAATTCAAACATGGTACCTATAAAAAAACCTGATGGGAGGATTTGCATTTGCACTAAATTTAGATATCTCAACAAAGCAAATCCTAAGGATGAGTTTCCCTACCAAACATTGATGCATTGGTAGACACCACAATAAGACATGAAATGTTATCCCTTATGGATGGTTTCTCTAGATATAATAAAATTCATATTAATCCAGAAGATCATATCAAAAAAACGTTCACAATGCCTTTGGGGACATTCTATTACATGGTCATGCATTTTGGTCTTAAGAACACTGGTGCCACCTACCAAAGAGCCATGACGTATATCTTCCATGACTATATATAATATTTTAGAAGATTATATGGATGAATTATTTGTAAAATATCTATTGCACCATGAGCATGTCAATGTATTATGCAAGGTTCTAGATCACCTTATTGAGCATAATGTTAGGATTAATGCCAAGAAGTGTGTATTTGGTGTCACATCTGGTAAACTCTTGGGATTCATAGTCTCTAAGCAAGGCATAGAAGTAGACCAAAATAATGTCAAGGTAATCTTAGAAAGACCTCCCCCCACAACCATTAAGTAGCTATGTAGCTTGCAAGGAAATGTCGCATCCATAAAATGATTCATAGCGCAATTATTGGATAAGTGTCGACCCATGAATAGGTTTCTACACAAGGGGATATCATTTCATTGGGATGAATAATGTCAATATGTCTTTGATGAGATCAAGCAATACCTGGCTTTGTCACTCGTATTGGCTCCTCTACAACTAAGAATGTCATTCTATCTTTACATCTCAGTTACTAAGTTGGCATTAGGCACCATGCTATCCCAAAAGAATGAATTTCATAAAGAACAGACTACATATTATATTAGCTACATAGTGGTTAGCTATGAAATAAAATATGCATATGTTGAGAAATTATGCTTAGTAGTGGTATTTGCCACCAAAAAGCTACAACATTACATGCTCAATCATACTACGTATATAAAATCTAAAGAAAATCCATTACGATACATGATGAGTCGAATATATCACAATAGTCGCACGATGAAATGGATAATGTTATTGATAGAATTTGACCTAGATTTCATTGGATAGAAATTAATCAAAGGACAGGTCATGGCCGATCAACTAGCAAAGGATCATCTCTAGGATTACCAACCTCTCAATATAGAACTTCTCGATGATGGAGTTTTTCATGTCTCAGAATCACCTGATTCTAAAGAGCCCGAGCCAAAGGCTGACATAACTCTATTTTTTTATGGTTTTAAGTGCAAGAAAGGGGATGGCACATGTATCGTATTTTTCACACTGCAATGAACTCCCATACCTCTTTCATTTAAACTCGATTTCTTGTGCACCAATAAATATCGAGTATGAAGCCCTCATCATAGGCCTTCAAATGGTAATTTTCATGAAAATAACTCAGCTAAACATTTCTGGTGATTCCTTACTCAGAGTTAATTAGGTTAAAGAGATATTCCAATGTAGGTGCCTAGTCTTGCAAGCCTATAAATCCCTAGTGGATAAACTTCTAGTAAAGTTTGAGTGGTATGATATTAAGGCACTCCATCATTCATCTAATCATTTTGCAGATACAATGGCCTACTTAGGGTCTCTAATCCTACAAAACCATTCAGATGATATCATGACTATTTAGGTTAAAATTCTAGTGCAATATATGACTAAGCATGATGAGCATAATGCCACACTAGATATCCACATGATTCATATTGAACCTTCACATGAACAGTTCTCTCAACTACACAATTATTTGAATAATGTCAGATGGGGGACTTTGTTACCTAAAAATTCTTTTGATATTAGCACAATGCTATATCTCCAAGTTCATTCTCAATCAACATTTACAAGAAACAAACATAAAAATAATTACGTGATTCATACAATTGAGGCTTCTTCAAAACAAGATTAGGCCATACAAATTAAAGATTATTTAAAACTGGGAAATATTCCTCCGGGATTATCGCATGCTGTAAAGTGAGAATTTAATAAAAAGGTAGTAAATTATGTCTTATTAGGATATATAATGTATCATCAGAGATATGAGGGTATCCTCCTTTGTTTCTTAGACTCACAAGAGTCATATTGAGCCATTGCCCAAGCACATGATGGTACATGTGGTGGCCACTTTAGCGATATGGCCATCACTAAGCACATTTTTTGCATGGGCTATTATTGGCCAAATTTAGAGCAATATTGTTGTGCTTATGTAAATAAGTGTGTAAAGTGTCAATATCATGCAAATTTGACACACATACCTTCATAGGCCTTACAACCAATTCAATCGGTTTAGTTGTTTGCACAATGGAGGTTTGATTTAATTAGGAAAATCTCACCTACCTCCTGAGACCATCACACATTTATCATAATGGCTACTAAGTACTTCACAAAATGGGTGCAAGAAATTCCCCTTACCACTATGACTAGAACCTGCATCATGGATTTCATGTTACATAACATCATATGTTATTTTGGTATTCCATCCAAAATAATATCGGATAATGGGACATCCTTAAAAAACAAGGTTGTGCGTGTGTTAACAACAAAATATAACATAAAGCAAAAAATTTCCATGCCCTATTATCCACAAGCCAATGAGCAAGTAGAGGCATCAAATAAGATAGCCCTTAGGTGGTCTACGACCATATTGGTCAACCTAAAACGTCCCTAGGTGGTCGATGACCATCTAGGTCAACCTAAAACATCCCTAAGTGGTCTACGACCATCTAGGTCAATCTAAAATACCCCTAGGAAGTATACAACCATCTAGGTCAAACTAAAATGCTCTTAGGTAGTCTACAATCATCTAGGTCAATCCAAAATGCTCCAAAGGTATCTATAAGCCCTTTGGTCACCATAAAATTTTCCTAGGAAGTCTATGACTATCTAGGTCACCCCAAAATTCCCCAAAGGCATATATAAGCTCGATCACCATAAAATGCTCCTAGGTAGTCTATGACTGTCTAGGTCAACCCAAAATAATCCAAAGGCATCTATAAGATCTTTGGTCACCATAAAATGCTCTTAGGCAGTCTATGATTGTCTAGGCCACTAAAAAATGTCCCAAAGGCATATATAAGCCCTTTTGTCACCATAAAATGCTCCTAGGCAATCTATGACAGTCTAGGTCAACCCAAAATGCCCCAAAGGCATCTATAAGTCCTTTGGTCACCATAAAATGCTCCTATGTGGTCTATGACTATCTAGGTCACCCCAAAATGCTCCAAAGGCTTCTATAAGCACTTTGGTCACCATAAAATACTCCTAGGTAGTCTATGACTATATAGGTCACCCCAAAAATCCCCAAAGGTATATATAAGCCCTTTGGTCACCATCTAATGTCCCTAGGAGGTCTATGACCATCTAGGTCAACCCAAAATGCCCCAAAGGCATCTATAAGCCCTTTGGTCACCAAAAAAGCCCCAATGGAATTCATTAAGCCCATTGGTCAACCTGTATATACATCAAAATATATCAAAAATACAAAAGCATCATTGAAATATCAAAAACACAAAAATATTGTATCACATTTCACTTCATATTATTTGCATTATAACACTATGTACACTAGGCATATCCATCATTGCATTTTGCATTATTAGAAGTTGCTCATACATGTTTAGCACTAGGTATGTACATTGGGTATCTATAAAAATCAAGGTTTTTGAATATCAATTGTACCACCTGTTTACAATACATATATCATTTACATTTACAGTCCATATTATGTGTCTATTTCCCGTCACTTAGCCATTGTTTGAAAGACATAGTTAAAGTTTTTTGGTCACTCAGTCATATCTAGTTTTTTTTCAGATTTTGTAGACATCCATCATGATTTTTAGAAGGTAGAATACTACTTAGATCATACCTTGTATACATCAAAATCTTGACACATTTTCACATTAAGAAATCCAAGTCTAGCACAAGGAAAGATGAAAACTACAAAGTGGTCTAGGTTACTTTAAGCAAAAAAGGTTATCTCACTCAACCCCCTATGTAAATGGTTAAAATATGCTGAGAATTGACAAAAGGACAAGTTCCTCCTTACCCAAATCCCTTACTTCACACCAAAATTGGGGTAAGTATCCAAAAGAGAAAAATAAACAGTGATTATTATCACTTCAAAATATGCAAAATGAAATAGTTGTTTTTACCATTCAAAAAATCAAAAATAAATTGTGGTTCTCACCACTACCAAAATACTTTGCTCAAAAAATCCCCTTAAAAATGAAAAGTTAAAATAAAATAAGGGAGTCTTGAACTTGAATCCCTGAAATTCTCAGCATTAGAGAACCATAAGGTGATCCTCATTATAGGTTTTTTGGATAGCCTACCTAGCAATGGTGGTATCCTTACGCATGATAATATGTCTATCACATAAGCAACTTGCTTGTGTCCAAACCAATGTTTGCAAGTGGATGAGCTAGCTTTTTGGGTAGCTTATTGTAACCACCAAAAAGGCTCTTGCTATCTAGTCTATCTATTGCAATTCATGAAATAAGCACAAATGGGAAAACATAAGTTGACAACAAGAAATGAAACAAATATAAAGAATCCCTTTATTAATTTCAATGAAGCCAAGTTACAGATTCATCCCTCTTAGGGATACCCATTTGATACATCAATTACAATAGAGTTTCAAATCCCTCTCAAGGGTAGATGCAATCAAAATGCCTTCCAGGGTGACACGAACTGCTCTAGGGTGTCGATGACCCTCTTCTCCATGATTAGAGGCATTTGTTGCCTTGCATCCCAAAACCCTGTTAGTCCTGCGTGCAATAAACAACAAGAAACATTAATAGCAAAGGAGGCCTCTCTTGATGAGGCTTTTAAAGGGTGCTTGTATAAAAGATAACATGATAATCAAGAAATCAAGAAAGTGATTTAGTGCATGTAAATTGATCTAAAACATGATAATATGCCATTAGAAACATAAAATAAACTAAGATGAATCTATCTAAGCTCCTAATTAACCAATTGAAGACATGGAAGCATGAAAAATATTCATTATGCCTACACTACAACAATGAAGGGAAATTGCAATTAACTCCTAATCTATCGGTCAAATGTCTCTAGAATACTGAATTAAACCTACAACATGATTAATCTAACCTAGTTAAATAGACTACAAAATAAAGAACAAGGAAATCAGGGATCACCTACTGACCATGGGTCCTTCAAGCGGTGGGCACTATTCACCATGGCTGATAGCCATGACGGAGACTGAAGTAAGTTTACCCTCCAAATCAAGGCCAATTCTTTGATTCTCCTTGTCAAATTGATGGTCAAGGGTCACCTCTATGTCCTCTGATATATTTGGTGGTTGAATTGCTCAGTGAGTGCACGGATTGCATGGATTAGCATTTCTTGGCTCTCCTATCCTCCTAGGACCTCCATGGCAATGTGATCTCCAATTGGGTAGCAAAAGTATTCCTATCAATGCATGTGAATGAGTATGCAATTCGATAGGGCTTCACTGCTCAATTGATTATATTTCTCTCTCTTTTCCCCAATTCGGAGGGGGATTATATAGCAATTGCCAAGGGGCTAGGGGTAGCTTCATGAGGAAGCTAAGATCAAGATTGGGTAGTTGAGCTTGTTGGATGGAAGGATCCAGAACCTTCCTCACTCAAACCACTCCAATCCACAACCAATTGGCCATTGCAACCGATTTTGGGTCGGATGAAGGCCAACTGATTTTGAGTCCTGACCATGGCTGATAGGCATGGTCAGCACTGCTAACCATGGGTGTCAGCAGTGGCTAGCACTGACTAGGCAAAGGTGCCCAAATGAGTGGTAAAAACCACTGCTATACCTTGGAATCTATCCAAAGGTCTTCCATATGGTCTTCTAGCATGTCCCATATGAGTAGTCACCTCGGCATGACATGTTTTAGGTGTCTACAGATGCCCCTTTTGAGATGCATTGTGAGATCGAACAACGTTGAGCAAAAATAGACCTCCTAAAATGATGTCATAGGTTGCATGATGATCATTAGTCTGATCAACATTAGATGCCCAAGTCCTGCAAAAGGATGTGCATCCTAGAATCATTGCTTCCAACTCGATGAAAGGCTTAATTTGAAAGGGTTTGCACTCATCATCAGGCATTCAGGTAGCTTTGGTGCTACAATAGGAGTTAGGCCTATATAACCGAAAGGAGGAGAGCTACAAACAAACTATCATATATGCTATTTTCCCCAGTAGAAGGGTAAGCTTATGATAGTCTTTGGCAATGATTCGTAAGACGAACACAATTTTGACAAGATCAAGGGATCTTCTATTGACTTTGATTATGATTTGATATTATGACTACCCCCTCAAGCGACGAGTCGATGAGGGTAATGACAATAAATGAAGCGACGAGGTCGCTTGACCACTATGAATGATCTTGAACAAATTAAGATTTAGCATTTGAATACTTGGCAAGGCCTAATCAGCTATGATTGCAACTATTAATAGTAATTGTCTATTTCTATCCCATGGAGTGGTCCAACCATGAAGGCCTTCTTAGGGAATCAAAATGAAAGCAATCCCAATTAGGCATGTGTTGAATCATATTGTCGATGATATGCTAAAAATATCATAGGAGAATTGTGATGAATATCTCATTCCCTTGGAGCAGTCCAGCTGTGAAGGCCTTCTTAGGGATTGAAATGAAGCATAACAATTCCATAATGATGAATTTGCCCCAAATTTCCTTATGGTAATTTACTCATCTTATTGGATTGCATGGATCGCAAGTCACTACAACCGCCAAGTGTATAGGGTAAATGATTGAATACGAGGCACATTTGAATTTTGATTTATTTGATTTTTTTGTTAATTTTGAATTGAATTTGTTTTATTGGTTGGGAGGTGCGGTGCTCCAAGAAAGGATTTCCATAGCGATGACCTCGGTTGAATGTACTTTGTAATCTCAGCCAATTATTTTGTTTTACCTTATGATGACATTTTCCAATGTTGTGCTTTGTTTGGCTTATTTAGATTATTTTATATTTTTTGGTGCAATTATGGTCTGATGAACAATTTTATTTTGACCTTTTAAGGCTCTCCACGATGGGAATTGGGAGTATTTATTGTAGCTCATTGACCATGCCTATCAACTATGGGTAAATTGCTTGATCATGGCTCGAAGCCATGATCGCAAAACCCTAATTCAGGGACCACGATTATCAGCCATGGGCCAACCCAAATTCAAAAAGGATATATAAGGATTTGCTTTTGAAAAATTCATTATTTACCTAATATTAATAGTAAATTTGAGAGCTTTGAGAGGTAAATATTAAAATTTGACCCAAGATGCTACCAAAAACTTGACCCATTCCACACATTCCACACCGATGGTCGACCATCCAGAGGCTTCTACCAGGAGGAGTCGATGCCTCCAAGGTAACTCAAAAATCAAGACCACACTTGTAAATTACTAGATTAAAATTAACCACATTAAGAAAATGGTAAATGAACCTCATTAAACTATCGGTAATGAACCTCACCCTAGCTAGGTTTAGCATAGGTTAGTTTAGGGGGTGGGTTTTAATTTTTAGGGTTTATTTGGGGAGGACGGGGCCAAAAAGGGTCTCGCTCCTTAGCCATGAGTGGCAGTATCCCAATTGGTAGATTAGGGGTCATGTCACCATGATAGGATTTAAATCCCAATAATAATTTTTTATCATTGTACCAATGGTTCCAACCCACGACATCCAAATTTCTCAAAAAATTCAAAATTTTCCATTTTTTTTAGGCAATTAATGCCATTTAATGCATTTTTGAAGTACTATTTTGATTTTTTTTAAATTTTTGATCATATTTTTGCATGTTTTTGCATTTTTATGAGATTTTATGATTTGTTTGTCATTTTTTAGTTATTTTTAATTATTTTTCATTTTTACTTTATTGCTTTTATTCAATCCTTGACGAACAGAGTGAGGGAGACCGATCTCCTTGCAAACCTTCGTCGCACACTTGACATGGAGTGGGGTTGGTTTACTATTATGGGGTTTAGCTTCATCTTAGACCTCCCCACTATCTGAGTGGACCCAGGTACCTTACTACATTGGCCCATCATTGGGATGCAAGGACCAACACATTTCACCTACCTATGGGTGAAATGACTATCACTCTAGAGGATGTCTACCACATATTCTAGCTACCCATTGATGGTGAGGCCATCACCTCCTCTCCTACCATAGCAAGGAAAGCCATTTTGATGCTATCTTTGGGTAGTAGAGCATGGAGGCATAGGGTCGCATTGACCATGGAGGCATCCACATTTAGGAGTGGTACGAGGCCAGATTTTTCTCATAGAGGGAGGTAGTATTTATGCATCTTATCATTCAGATAGTCCTCCTAGACTCTTTAGGTGTGAGGTTCCCTTGGAACCTCCTAGCTAGGACCAGAGATGTGATGGTGAGTTCAACCAAGCGACCACTTATCTTGTCCTGGGGGAGCACTCTCTTAGCACAGCTCTACCATGAGTTATTTTAGATTACCCACCATAGTAGAGTGGGCATCGATTGTAGCCTCCTTCTATAGATCTGGGGATGGTAGCATATCTTGATAGAGCACCCCATCGACTTACCCCTAGAGATCACTACCCTTGGTAATGATAGTGCTATACCACCTACTAGCCCTAGGAGTAGGAGGGCTTCAGGAGTAGGTCTCATGTAGGAGACCTAGATCATTACATCGATCACTTTGCATAGCTTCACCTCAAGGATATCCAGTGGTGACCCTACATGGACTATCCACCTTAGATAGAGGTAGATAGATACCTACATCGGATAGAGATAGATGGATCATCACGAAGGTCGGATACATGAGTATCACTACTTCTCTCATGTCCTATGGTAGTTTGGGATTCAATAGGATATCCCAGATATGTCGACCATCTATAGATGCCTAGTCCTAGAGAGGGACCTGACCTAGCCCCAGGTCACTCCACTAGGAGAGGATGATGATGACTTCTAAGAGTCGAGGCTAGCAGATGTGGGTACTACTCTAGACTATGATGGTTGGTGGTCAAACTTCTAATGGCACGACGAGGGTCCTCTAGGTCGACCAGTGAGGGATTTATAGTAGAGGGTACAGAGGGTGCAGAGGTGGATCCTCATGGGTATAGGACCCACCAATAGATAGAGGGAGCATGGGGCATAGTAGAGGAGGGCCCATAGGTAGAGGTCAAGGAGGAGGTCTCCAAGGAGGGTGAGGTAGCTCCAGATAGTGAGGTAGGGTAGCTGAGAGCATAGATTTTTAACCTCTAGAGCTAGGTGGGTAGACTCTACACCTAGATCCTACATAGGGATACCTCTATCACCACTCTAGAGGTGAAGCTAGCTCATGGGTAGAGGTAGTGGCATGGATACGAGGAGGAGAGGATAGCTCTCCAGGCACAAGTGACCATAGTAGACACTCGATTACTAGCTCATTGAGTGAGGATCTGGCATAGGCACAACTGAGTGTAGTGACTACTGAGAGGGACCTACTCAAGGTAGTGAGAGGAGATCCCTCATCCTCATAGGCTATCATGGCACCTCCTAGTACCATCTACTTTAATGCTAGTAGGGTTTGATCCTATGGTAGAGATCAGGAGGCTACATACCCTCATGGAGGAGGGTAATGATCGACACACAATGAGTGTAGCTCACATCACCCAACTAGAGGGTCATATCAGGTTGCTAGATGGGGAGGTTCCAGAGGAGACCCACACTACAGGGACCACAGAGAGGCTAGGACCAGAGAGACAGGGTAGTCATCCGCTAGCTCCAACCATGCACAATACTGAGAGGACTCATAGGTCTTAGTACTCATGGTGCCAGCTCACAGAGGACCCACAGGGATGGTGGAGGCGATGGAGGTGCCTCACAGACTAGGGGTAGGCCCTATGTAGTACAGATCTTTAGAGATTCTTATTGTACCATTTTTGAGTGTAAGGTCGAGGACCTACACATATGTAGCCTATGAGCATTTTGATTGTACCCCACTATGATGTACATTTGACACATATATATATATGATATGATATTTCATCTCATTACATGTGTACTTTATTTTTGGTATTTTATGTTTTATGTTATGCATATGGATGCAATGTGTTATTGATTAGATGTTATATGATGTGATGTATGGATGACATGCACTAGATAGCTATGCGATAGATGATTAGATGTTATGAGTTATGTATGCAGATGTACTACTTATGATGGATGCATTATGAATGCCATATTTTGATGTTACATGCATGTATATATTTGCTTTACTTGTATGCATTTAGTTTATACTGCTATGACATAATTTATGCCATGTATGTACTGCATGTATTTCTTTGTTTCTTTGATAATGTGTTATGTAAAATGGACATGTATGCTTTAATCACTTAAAACATAATGTATGCAATATGAGTTTTAATCAATCTAATGGATGACACCATAGAATGTATAACAATCATGGATTGTAGTTGCTTTATCTCTTTGTGAAAGATAGTACACCCATATGTGAGATGCAATTATTTATTGTTTTCTGTTCATAAGATTTTGTAAATTAAAATAATATGGATAACATAGTCAGTGGTCATCTAAACATCATTTCTGACATCCATCCGATATCTAACATATATTACAAATAATTCTAATAAACAAACTCTCATAAAAGAAATTGATGTTTTGATGATTGCATTGAAAATTGGTTGTTGCTATTTGGGAATTTTTGAGGTTTACCATGAGACTCAAACACCCTAGTTGACTGATCAAAAGTTGTATACTAACCATACTAGACTTCTGAAACATAAGGCTTTCGCTAGGATAGGCCCTAACTATTCATTATCCCTATGTGTGCAAATGAGTATATTAAGATAAGGCATAAGCATACCCCGATGTCAGGTGGGATTCTTTCAGCCCATTGCTAAGATTGGGGGTCCACAAATGTTTATCCAATCCTAGGTTTAGATTTTAGTTGGACTAGACCACTAGGTGATACAGGACACCTGAAGCTAGCTCTTCCACATTCAAACATTGGTCTGCACAAAAGCGAAGTGCTAATGTATCAGACATATCATCATGCGTAAGGTATAGTAGTGCTAGAAATTCCAGGGATTCAAGTTCGCTCCCTTCTTTTCTTCAATTTTTTGGGATACTTGCTCATATAAAGTGATAAAAATCACTATTTATTTTGTACTATAGTGACAAGAATCACTATTTATTTTGTACTTTCCTTTATTTTTCTTTCTTTATTTTTCTTGAGCAAGGGATTTGATACTGATTTTTATTTTCTTTGTACAATTTGATCTTCATTTGATCTGAATTTTTGGGATTTACATTTGATAATTTGCTTCAGAAACTTCCTTTGGGGATTTTACTTTGGGGAACTATTTCTGGGATATCAATCTAGGATATCGATCTTATGATATCAATATGGGATATCAATATGGGATGTCGATCTATGATATCGATCTAGGGTATCAATATAGAGGATTGATCTAGGATATCACTCTGGGATATTGCTCATTTTAACGTAAGCAAGGGATTCTGGGTAGGGAATAAACTTGTCCTTTTTCCAATTGCCAACATTTCTCATACCGTCCGCATAGAGGGATAAGCAAGAATAAAATTTTTACCTCAGGATACCTGGTCCTGCTTCATAGCTTTCATATTCCCCTAGTCCTTATTAGGATTGTTTAATTTGTTGATTAGTGATAGAATTTTGATATGCTAAGGGCTATACTAACTAGACCTCAACTACAAAAGCAAAGCAAGCTTTCTATCAACTCTTGAGAAGACCTCTAGGTATGGTTGAATGACCGAAAAACCCTAGTATATTCTTCATAGCAACAATTGGGGTTGTGTTGAAAAACATAATTACTCACAAGGGTGATAAATGGATGAAAAATATAGTGCATAGATGCATGATTGAAACACAAATGTGGTGTCATTTGTAAGATTGTAAACACAATTTATTCTAATGCAAGTGCGATGGATGAATATGCCTAATGCAATGCAAAGGTGAAATGCATGTGGAAAATGAGATGCATGATGCAAAATGCAATGCAATGATGCAAATGAAATGTAAATGTTTTTTATTTTTGATATTTTTCCAAATTTTTTATGGATTTTAACATTTGGTTTGACCAAAGAGCTTATAGATGCCTTTGTTTTTTTTATTATTGAATTATTCAATTTGAAAACCCTTGAGCCTTGGGATTGACCAAGCGGTTTTGAGAAACCCTTGGAGCCTTTTGGGATTGACCAAGCAGTTTTGAGAAACCCTTGGAGCCTTTTGGGATTGACCAAGTGGTTTTGAGAAACCCTTGGAGCCTTTTGGGATTGACCAAGTGGTTTTGAGAAACCCTTGGAGCCTTTTGGGATTGACCAAGTGGTTTTGAGAAACCCTTGGAGCCTTTTGGATTGACCAAGTGGTTTTGAGAAACCCTTGGAGCCTTTTTTGAATGACCAAAGGGCTTATAGATGCCTTTGGAGCCTTTTTAGGATTTAGGCATAAAACACTTTAAGATGAAGGATATTGAGAGGTTCAGGCTCTTCAACTCCTCCAAGCGATGTCAAGCGATATGTCCCAGGTCCAATCTTCTCTGAGATCATATAAGGACCTAACTAGTTAGCCATAAATTTATCTCACATTTTTGGTGATAAATTTGAGTTCTGTTGGTTCTCTTTCAGCACAAGATCACCAACCTCAAAGTCTCTCAGATGGAATTTGCTATTGTAAGCTCATTTTAAGTACTCTTGATAAACGTGGAGGTGCTCGAGGGCATTCACGTGATGTTCATCAAGTAGCATCAATTGATCTAGGTGAGCTTGTCATGCGGTGTCATCATCAATGAACTCTTTCAATGTGATGCGCAACATTGGAATTTCCAACTCTAAGGGCATAATGGCCTCAATGCCATATACTAATGAAAATGGAGTTGCCCCAATGGGTGTCCGAATACTAGTCTTGTAAGCCCATAAAGCAAGGGGCAGCTGGATGTGCCAATATTTGTGGTGCTCTTGTACCATATTTTTCAATATGGAGACCATTATCTTATTTGAAGCTTCAGCTTGTCCATTTGCTTGTGGATAATATGGAGTTGCAAAACTATGTTTGATTCTATACTTAGACATCAAAGCTCTCATAGTTTTGTTCTTAAATGATGTTCCATTATCCGAAACTATCTTGGATGGTATCCCAAAATGACTTATGATATTGGTGAGTATAAACTCAGCAATACGTGCTCCAATTGTCATTGTTAAGGGAATGGCTTCCACCCACTTAGTAAAATACTCAGTAGCCATGATAATAAAAGTATGTCAGCCCGATGATGGAGGAGAGATCTTACCAATGAGATCAAATCCCCACTGAGAAAATGGCCAAGCCGCTTGAATGGGTTGTAAGGCCTATGATGGCAAGTGCATAAGATTAGCATGATGCTGACATTTAATGCATTTCTTGACATACACATTGCAATCCTTCTCCATAGTGGGCCAATAATAACCCATGCGAAGGATGCACTTGATGATAGCCATGCCACTAAAATGGCCACCACACGTACCATCATGAGCTTGCAAAATTTCCCAAGATGACTCTTGGGGCTCAAGACAATGAAGGAGAACTCCATCATAGCTTCTACGGTACAAGATGTCTACTAACAAGACATACTTTATCACTTTCTATTTAAATGTGTATTTTGTGGCACATGACAATCCCTGAGGGATTACACCAAGTCTAAGGAAGTCATGTATCTATGATGTCCAGTTATGATAAGCTTCAGCTTCGACCGACAAGACAACATGTTCCCCCTATGGTTCTACATTTGCAAATGTAGACTAGGAAACAACCTTATGGTGAATGGTAATACCACTCCCCATCGGATCCTACGAGATCAAAGACCCCCAGGATGCTCTCTTGAGAAAGTCTCTAGCTCTGTAGAACCATTCATGATTTGGTTCTACATGAATCATGTTGATTGACTCTTTGTTATCCAATGCTTCATGCTACACAATAGAATGTGACAACATTTTTACATGGATGGTAGTGAAATCGATAGATAGATTCTGAGGGATTAGAGATCCCAAATATGCCATTGTGTCTACAAATCTATTGGATGAATGAGGGATTGCCTCGATGTCATACCATTCCAATCGAGCTAGATAAATGTCAACAAGATCCTTGTAAGCTTTCAATACCGGACATCGACATTGAAATAATCCCTTAACTTGGTTCACAATGAGAAGGGAATCACCAAAGATATTTAACCTTTTTATCTTCATGGTGATAGCTATTTGGAGACCCAAAATTAGGGCTTCATATTCAGCATTATTGTTAGTGCAAGGAAAGTCTAACTTGAATGACAAGGGCATTGGAGCTCCTTGTGGCATGAACAACACTATTCCTACACCACCCCCTTGCTCACACTTCGAACCATCGAAGAACAAGGTCATATCAACTTTGTTATCCAGTTCTTCGAGTTTGAGTGCTTCTGATAAGGCAAAGACTACATCATCAAGAAGCTCTATGGTGAGGGGCCTACTATTTTTGAGAGGTACCTCAGCCAGTTGATCTGCTATGACTTATCCCTTAATGGACTTTTGGCTTATGAATTCCAGATCGAATTCTATCAGTAGCATGATCCACTTCATAGTACGTGTATTATGATATGTCTTGCTCATCATATACTACAAAGGATTTTGTTTGGATATGACATATGTCGTATGACTCAACATATAGTGTCACAATTTCTTTGTAGTGAACACTACTGCTAAACATAACTTTTCCACATATGCATATCCGAGCTCATAACTCACCAAGGTTCAACTAATATAATATATGGCTTGCTCTTTGTCTTGCATATTCTTTTGGGCTAACATGGTTCCCAATGCAAAGTCGATTGTCGATATATATAGCAAAAATGGCACATCTAGCCTTGGTGGAGCTAGCACTGGTGGCATTGCTAGGTATTGCTTAATTTCAGCAAAGGTTGCTCGATAGTCCTCATCCCAATTGAATGGGACCCCCTTGTGTAGCAGTCGATTCATGGGTCGACATTTATCCGATAATTGTGTGATAAATCACTTTATGGATGCTACTTTGCCCTATAGGCTTCTTAATTCTTTGATGTTTGTGGGGGATGCATTTCTAAAATAGCCTTGACCTTTGTTGGGTCAACTTCGATGCCTCATTTTGAAATGATGAATCCTAAGAGCTTTCCTGAAGTTATGCCAAATATGCACTTCTTAGGATTCAACCTGACATTATGCTCTATCAGGTGATCGAAGACCTTCTTCAGGACCTCCGCATGCTCAGAACGCAATAATGACTTTGCCAACAAGTCATCAATGTAATCCTCTAGGATCTTATGCATATAGTCATGAAAAATATATGTCATAGCCCGCTGATATGTGGCACCAGCATTCTTAAGGCCGAATGGCATAACTTTATAGCAAAATGTCCCCCATGGCATTATAAACATGGTTTTATGTTGGTCTTCGAGCTTAATCCGAATTTGATTGTAACCAGAAAAACCATCCATTAAGGAGAGCATTTCATGACCTATAGTTGCATCTACAAGAGCATCGATATTCGGCAATGGAAATGAATCCTTTGGTGTTGCCTTATTTAGGTCTCTAAAATCCATACAAATACGGATCCTTCCATCAGGTTTTCCTATAGGCACCATATTGGATACCCATTCTGGATAGTCGATGGAGATGACAAACTCTACGTCCAACAACTTTTGCAACTCATCCTTAACCATTAAGGCTACTGTTGGATGCATCTTCCTGAGTTTCTGCTTGACTAGCTTCTTTGATAGATCTAGAGAAAGGTTATGAGTAACCAATTTTGGATCTAGACCCAACATATCTTTGTAAGTCCAAGCAAAGAGATCAGGTCTCTCTCTCAGTAGAGGGATGAGGTTGGCATGCTCATCAAGAGTCAAAGTCTCCCCAAATTTAACCTTCCTTGGATTGGTGGGATCATTACTGATATCCACTTTGAAGGTTTCCTCTACTGACATATGGGATCCCTCCTCAAGCTGATGAGGCGTAGGGATCAAGTGGATGTCATCTACTAGGTTTATAGGTTCCTCATTGGAAGCATCCTCAACATGATAGACATCATGTGCATAGCCTAGCACAAAATGGAAAGGTTGCAACATTTCTTCATTAGGGAAGAAATATTTAGGCTCTAGTGGTGAATCAATGTGATCCCAATCAATAGCATCTACATTTAGAGGCAACGGTTTGGATGGATCGGCTGGATTGTGGAGTGGAGTGGTCAAATCAATGGAGATCATGTTGATGAAATGGATCATATCTCTAGGACCACGTGCAAGTGACTCAACATTAACAAAACTTCCATCCCCGAGATGTGGTTCTAGGGGTATGGGGATCTCCGGATCTAGTCCATGAACAGACTATCGGATGGGATCATTGGGCTCAAGGAGCTCCATGTACGTTGGTGGATCGGGAAACACCATATGATAAATCACATTAAGATTTGGTGGTCTCCCTCTAAGGTGAGGATGGAGATTGATCTCTCTGTACATCTCCTTAGTATATGGTGCATTATGATAGCGTAAGTAGGGAGGTCCTAAATAGGCTCTCTCTATCTCATCTTCTTCATCACTATCATAATATAGGCCTTCACCGCTACCCACTGGAATCGGGTGATGCTCTGAATAAGGCCTCATGTAGGCTATCTCTTGATAGCCATCATCATTATCGAGAGGCTCTTCACTCATGTTCATTGATTCCAGAGGTAAAAGATGATGCAAGAGTGTGGGGCCCAAATAGGCCAACTCGATTTCATCCTCGGATTGCTCATTGTTTGAGGATAACTCAACATCATCTATTCTAGAATCATAGTCTGGTCCATCACTTTCGATGATGGATACTGCATGAACATTCTTAGAAGCAACTTCTGATTTGGTACTCATAGTTATGTCTAGATTCTAGAAATGCATACCAATATCGTCGATAGCTCCATGACTTTGATTGTCCAAGTTAGCTCTTGGAATGGGTTCTGGGCTGGTCTCCACCAAGATGTTCACGTGATATCTCTTGGGTGGATCTATAGTGACATAAGTCACTAGCCGATTATCCCTCTAAAATGTAGAAGGATTAGGGTGATAAGGATTGAAGTCAACTTCACCCCCTAGACTGAGGTACAGGTGGTCTAAAGATGTCATGAGGAGTTCAGCCTATCCTCCATTATAGAATCCCAACCCGAACCTATCAGTAGGTAACTGATACTATGGTTCTATAGGCTTCTTACGCCCTTGCTCGAATAGTCCGAGACCATAACCATGCCAATGGTAACGCTCGAAGTATCACATGGCATAGTCTAGGTTAGAAAGATAATGAACATTCATGGTGAATGGTTCATCATCATCCTCATCCATGGGTGTGGAAGATGCAAACTGGTCTAGCCCTCCATAGATGAAGTTGGTTTGGTTAGGTGGTACCCCCAATGGTTCCACCATCCCTATGGGAAGGTGATGGGCTCACGGTCGGCCCATGTCATGTGCAGTCTCGATAATCGGTGTGAACATCACATTCTACACAATGTATTCCCCTAATCTAGGATTAACCAAATGGATGGTCACCTACGGTGCAGATGACCCTATTGAAGACGTAGGTGAAGTAGGCTGAAGTGCCTCTTCGACTCCTCCTTGAACTTCCTCTACTTCCATGGGAGTAGGGGCTTCAATGATGACTAGCTTGGGCATTTGCTTTATCTTCTTTTTACCCACATTTTCTTTCAACTTCCTATCATCCCGTTGTATCATAGATGTAGTCGGTCTAATAGAAGTAGTTGTCGTGTGCTCCGATCATTGAGATACGGATGTTGTAGGTCTAGCACACACTTCTTTGATTTTACCTCTTGGATCTTTGATTGGTGATGCTGGTCGCACATCCAGGTGCATTGAGGGGAGCACAAATTCCCTCGATAAATCTGCTAGATTCACGTATTTAAAGGGTTCTTCATCCGAAGGCACCACGTGAACCTATCCCTCATGAATGTATTTGATACATTGATGTAAAATAGAAGGGACACAATGCATTTCTCTGATCCAAGGCCTCCCTAGAAGTATATTATATTGCATAGCACCTTCGATTACGTGACACATCATCGGGATGGTCTTCAGCCCCACCTGGATAGGTAGAACTATAGTACCGACCGTTGAGCATAATGCATCATTGAAAGCTCTCAACGTGAAGGTAGAAGGGATGATATGCATCTTGGGTAACTTCAAGTGATTTAACACCTTGGTAGTTCCAAAAAACCCACTTGAATAGTTTGTGATTCACACATGCGATGATATGCAGTGGTGGGTCTGCTATAATAATGGAAACCATCTTGACTTCGTGGTCATGAAATTGAATGACCGATTCTTGACACTATTGCACGTGCCCCACAAAGTGTGTAAATGCTTTGGGATCCTGAGGCTGCACTTCTATGGACCTTAAGATGTCCATGAGCATCTCCCTATGCTTAGGAGACTACTGAATTAGCTCATAAATTGACAACTTTATTGGAGTTATCTGTAGGTTTTGGACCAACCTACTCCTGATGGTCACCACCGGTCTAGTTGGTGGGCTGGGCACATGCTGGGCTGGCCTTGGAGGAGGTGCAACTTGGACTCTAATAGGCGCTGGAGGTTGATTCGGTCATTCATACCTCATGTTTCTTGTGACAATATTGACCATTCTGATGAACCCCTAGGTTGGTGGTTCGATGCGTACTTGGTTGACTTGGCCAACATTATTCTTTGGTGCCTCATGATTTGGTAGAGGATTTTTGTAAATCCCCATATTTTTATTGTCAGGCGCTTGTGGGTTGTCGACAAGAAGCGTACCTCTTTCGATCATATTTTGCACAAGATGTTTGAAATACCAACATACCTCGATGTCGTGGCCTTTCGATCGGTGAAAGATGCAATAATGATCATCCTTGTAGCCCTTAGGCTTAGGCTGATTTGGGTCCATTAACTTGACCTCGGGTAAGTTTATAGCCTTTGCCTCGCATAACTGATGAAAAATCGAAGCCAAGGACTCCGATAACTGAGTGAATACGTGAGGTGGGCATTGTTCTTTATTTTTACCCTTATAATTGTTGTTGCATTGCTCATATTGCGCAGGAGGAGGTTGGGCTTGATAGTTTCATTGTTGTTGCCCCTTATCCCCTTTTTGAAGGTTCAACACCACCTGATTAACATGGGCCAGCTTGGCCTGATGTCTCTCAGTGCTTTTCTTGTGTCCCTCCTTATTCCTGAGCTTCAAGTTACCCTCCTATAACTTGATGTCCTCTATCACCTTGGCTTGCGCCAAAGCCTCTTCGAATGTCTGGTATTGCTGCAACTGTAGCAATAACGAAATGTGTTTGGCACAACTCTTCATGAACATTCATGTTAATTCAGAGGATGGGATGGAGAATGGTAGCTTTGCCATCATTTTCCTCCATCATTTTCCATAATCCATTACTGGCTCATCGTCATGTTGCGTTAGAGCGGCCAGGTCGGATAAGTTTACCTTCTTCTTGACGTCGAAGGAGAAGCATTCAAGAAATGCATCAGCTAGTTGTTTGAAACTAGTGATGTTGTGCCTCTTTAATTGGTTGAACCACTCTCGAGCTAGGCCTGAGAGGGTCATGATGAAGGTGCACAGGAGCAAAGCATCATTGCTCTCAATATGAAAGCACATATCTAGAAAACTAGTCACGTGCTCCTGTGCATCTTCCTCTCCTTGAAACTTTTCTAGTCTAGGCATCTTGAAATGCTTAGGATATGTTGGAATAGGCACTGACATGCATAGAGGTTCATTGTGAATTTTGTTCAAGGTAGGCTTCTGATAAGTCATTCCTTGCTTCTCTATGGCTTGGACCTTCTCTGCTAAGGTCTTGTAGGCTTGCGAGGAAAGAAACTCCTCCTCTCGAGATTGCCTTGGAGGTGCCCTTGGAGGCAGATTCTTCCTTGGTCGAGGTGGGGGACTAGGCTCGCCCTCCTCCTTGAATTGGGAGATTTTAGGATATTCTTATTCTAATTCCTCTCCCACTTCATTCTCATACTTCCTATGCTCATGTTGTTCGGACGTTAGATGTCGATCTCTATGTTGAGTCGTATGGCGAGTATGTGTGTCGATGTTCTCAGGGTGTAACTCAGGCTGTGAAGCCACTCGTCTATCGACATGCTCCCTGATCTCACTGTGAGGAGGTAAACCGATGCTAGCCAATCGATCCTCTCTCTCTACATGCTCCTTATGATCGAGGATGCGTTGTTCATGCATGCGTTATTCATATAATTTCTATCTTATGATTGCCTTTGCTCAAGTATAGTTGTTGTCATTGATGTCAAAGGAGCTCTTGGTAGTTGTTGTCTTTGATGTCAAGGAGTTCTTGAAGCAATTTGATTAGATGTCTAAGTATGTGTTTTGATGAAGGTTTCAGCTGATCAGTAAGTCTCCAAGAAAATCAGAGTAGCCCAGTTGCCAAAAATCCAGAAAAAGATAAGTTAGAAAAAGGTTGCAGGCTGCTGGAAAAACTATCACGATTTCGCGACATGTTTGAGGAGAGAGAAAGCACTGGAAAAATTGTCACGATTTCGTGACATGTTTGAGGAGAGAGAAAGCGCTGGCAAATCTATCATGATTTTGTGACATGCAGGAAGGCAGAGGCAAAGCAGGGAAAAGTGTCACGATTTCGTGACAGGTTGAGTTGGCAGTGTGCAGGTGGCGAAAGCGTCACGATTTCGTGACATGTTCTAGTTTCGCGAGCAGTTGGCAGAAAAGAGCTTAAGGCAGCAAAAGCGTCGTGATTTCGTGACATGTTCCATTTTTGCTAGTGCAAACCGAGGAAAGGTTGAAGAAGCAAGAAGTGTCGTGATTTCGTGATAGAGTTGCTGATGATGTCAGCAAAAGCAAATGTGTCACGATTTTGCGACAAGAGCAGCGAGGAAGGTCTTGCAGACTAAAGCGTCATGATTTCACGACAAGAATCATGATGATGTCAGCAAAAGCAAATGTGTCATGATTTCGTAACAAGAGCAGCGAGGAAGGTCTTGCAGACTAAAGCGTCATGATTTCGCGACAAGAATCATGATGACGTCAGCAAAAGCAAATGTGTCACGATTTCGTGACAAGAGCAGCGAGGAAGGTCTTGCAGACTAAAGCATCATGATTTCAAAAAGAATCATGATGACATCAGCAAAGTTAGGGAGTGTCATGATTTCATGACAACAGGCTTAAGAAAGGTGTAAGGCAGACTATGGTGTCACAATTTTGTGACAGCAAGCTAGCGAAAGTGTATGGCAGGCTGTAGTGTAGCGATTTCATGACAACAAACCAAAGAAGGCACACGATAGGCAGTAGTGTCGCGATTTCATGACAGCAAGTATTACAAGGTGTACGGCAGACAAAGGCATAGCGATATCGTGACATGTTTGAGTTTCGCGCTAGGAAAGCTATAGAACAGCAGAGGCGGTTGAAGCCGACGAAGTTAACCTTTGCCGATGAAGTGTAAGGTTGTGTAGCCGACGATTGTTTTAAGGATTTACAGTCGACTAAGATCATGAATTTAATCATGAATTATTGCTATAAAAGGAGGACTATTTTTGAGATTCAAGTGTCGAATGTGTGAGTGTCATTTTTGCACAAGTGAAGTCTGTTGTGTGCAAAGAGTAGTCGTATCGAATCGATCAAAGTGTGCATTCGTAAGTGTGACCTTCGCAGAAGCAGAGAGCGGGAAGAAGAACGATCGAGGAGAAGCAGACTGTGCGAAGAAGGTGCTATTGTGATTACACATAGGTGCACAAATTGTTGTGCGATAGAAGTGCTGCAGTATTTCATAAAGACTGTGCTGTTGTGTTTTCATAGAAACACGTGAAGTCTGTGCTACTATGTTTTCTCAAAAACAAACAAGTTGATTAAGTGTTGCTGTATTTGCATAGCCAGTGAGAAATTGATTTCGACCAAGTGCAAAAAAGAACAGTGGAAGAGGACAGAATTGTGCTAGACCGAAGGACTATGTTTGGTACAGAAAAGAGGACCAGCTTTGCAGTGACAGAGTTGAGGACAGAGATCTCCAGCTAGAGCAGGGAAGACAGGTGTCTTCTATGGACAGAATTCCACTTGCTAAGGGCAGAGGAGGTAGAGGTCTTCTAGAGGATCACCAACAAAGTAGAATTAGGGGAAGGTGTCTCCTTTGAGCCGAGGCTCATAAACATTGTAATCGGGAAGGTTTCCCAGAGGTTTTTGATATAACTTTTTAGAGGAAAGTTTTATCCGTGGAGTAGCCCACCTTGGGTGAACCACGTTAAATGGGTCTTCTTTGTGTGATGCTTTCTATCTTGTTCAATATTATGTTGATGCCACTGCTATCTAAAATTAAAATTATTAAATGGTTAAGTCTTATACTGTTCACCCCCCCTCTCAGTATAAATTCATGTTCTTCAATTGGTATCAGAGCAGGTCTCTCCAAAAAAAGCCTAACAGCTTGGAGAAGGATCTAACAGAGGAACATATAAATTCAGAAAAGGTTGAATTCGATCTCAAGAGTGAATTCTTCTTGGCCTTGAGAAAGCTTGAGAAACTCAGGGAAGAGAATTTTGTCCTCAAGCAGCATTGTCAGGAAGAAGAGATAGCAAGATCAAAATTGGCTCAAAGTGTTATAGATTTCAAAATTCTAGCTGAAGAAGGGAAGAAGATTGAACAAATTCTAACAGAGGTTCTAAAAGGAAAGGTAGCTGATTGTGAAAAACTAGAAGGAGAAATTATGTCTCTTAGAGTGAAGATAGAACAGTCAACTCTCAGATAGAATATTCCATGTGAAAAGAAGGATGGCATCACCATTCATGAAACAGGATCTTCAAGCAAGAACAATCTTCACTCTGAAGAACAATGGATTCCAGTTGATCGCAAAAAGAACAATCTTCCAAGGTATCAAAACAGGTTACATAAAACCTTTCATGGATATTGTTTTTCTTGTAAAAAATTTGGTCACATAGCTATGCATTGCAATAAATCTCTGAAGAGTCATAGTAAGCAAAATGTTAACTCATTTGCACCTCTTATGAATAAAAATATCATGTGTTACAAGTGCAAGAATTTTGGGCATATAGCTAGGATGTGCAGTTTGGATAAATTTAGTTTTGAGTTCTCAAAAAGGAGGAATGAGATAAAATCTAAGTCAATGATAGTTCAAACTGCTTTTCATGCTCAAGACAAAGTAGAAAAATGGTATCTTGATAGTGGTTGTTCAAAACATATGACTGGTGAAAAAGAAAATATTTTGTCTTTTAAAGAAGCAAACAGAGGAACAGTCAGTTTTGGAGATAACAGGTCCGCAAAGATCTGTGGTAAAGGGACTCTTAGTTTGGATGGGAAATCCAAAATAGAAAACGTGCTTTATGTAGAAGGGCTAAGACACAATCTGCTTAGTGTGAGTCAACTTTGTGATCAAGGGCACATAGTATCTTTCTTTTCAGATAGATGTGAGATAAGTAAAGAATTAAATGGAAAACTTATTGCTAAGGCTACAAGGACTCCAAACAATCTTTACATGCTGAGTGAGATAAAAAGAGAAAAATGCTTTCTAACTCAAGAAGATGAGAGTTGGTTGTGGCACAAAATATTGGGACATTTGAGTTTTGATAATCTGGTCAGTATTAGTAACAAGGAAGCAGTTAGAGACTTGCCCAGAATAAAAAGGCCCCAAAACATCATTTGCGGTCCTTGTCAACATGGTAAACAGACCAGAACCAGTTTCAAATCGAAAGGGTATACATCTTCCAAACCCTTGGATCTTATTCATACTGATTTGTGTGGCCCCACCAGAACTCAGAGTATTCAGGGAGATAGCTATTTCATGTTGTTTATAGATGATTACTCAAGAATGACTTGGGTTACTTTTCTCAAAGAAAAATCTGAAGCTTTTGAAAAATTTAAAGTTTTTAAAGAAATGATTGAAAATGAGACTGACAAAAGAATCAAATGCTTAAGATCAGATAGAGGAGGAGAGTTCACTTCAAATGAATTTGTGGAATACTGTGAACAACACGGAATCAAAAGAGAATATTCAGCAGCAAGAACTCCTCAACAAAATGGAGTAGTTGAAAGAAAAAATAGAAACTATTGAAAATATGGCTAGAGCAATGTTAGATGAGTCAAAGCTTTCAGATGGTTTTTGGAGAGAAGCAGTAAATATAGCAGTCCACATCATTACCAGGGCCCAACTTAGAGTCAATCATCATAAAACTCCCTATGAGCTGTGGAAAGGAAGACCAGCTACAGTTAAACACTTCAAAGTGTTCGGGAGTAAGTGCTTCATCAGAAGGGAAGATCAAAATCGAGGTAAGTTTGATCCTAGGTGTGATGAGGGAATTTTTCTTGGATATTCCAGCAAAAGTAAGGCCTACAGATGCTTCAACAAAAGAACTCATACAGTTGTAGAGAGCATAAATGTAACAGTAGATGAAAAAATAGGGATAAGAGAACCAGTCAAGGAACTCAGTGATGGAATCTATCAAGAAGAATTCAAAGAAGTGTCAGATGAAGAAGAGGAAAGACAACAGCTGCTTCCCAAAACTCCTTCACGGTATGTTCAGAAACATCATCCCAAAGACTTGATCATTGGTGATCCAAATAGCAGGCAAACAAGAAGAAGAGTCATTCCTTCACATGAATCTATGAATTTTTCATTGTTATCTCAGATTGAGCCAAAAAATTTTAGTGAAGCATGTACAGATGATTTTTGGGTAAAAGCAATGGATGAAGAGCTAAATCAAATAGAGAAAAGTGAAACCTGGGATTTGGTTCCAAGACCTAAGAACAAGAATGTCATTGGCACAAAATGGGTATTCAGAAATAAACTTAATGAGGATGGAAAGATTGTCGGGAAAAAAGCCAGGTTAGTGTGTAAGGGGTATGCTCAAGTCGAAGGTGTTGATTTCGAAGAGACGTTTGTGCCTGTTGCTCGTCTTGAAGCGATCAGAATGTTTTTGGCCCTGTCTAGTTTCAAATATTTCAAAGTGTTTCAAATGGATGTAAAATCTGCTTTTCTAAATGGGGTGTTGGATGAAGAAGTCTATATAGAACAGCCAGAAGGTGTGTCTCTCTCAGAACAGCCAGACTATGTGTGTAAACTGAAAAAGGCATTGTACGGGTTAAAGCAAGCACCCAGGGCTTGGTACTCAAGACTTGATGGGTATCTTTATGAACAAGGATTCGGGAAAGGCATGGCGAGATAGCAACTTGTACATCAAGAATAAAGGTGATGATATGATTATCATAGTTGTCTATGTCGATGACATTATTTTTGGGGAAATAATACTCAGATGTGCAAAGCTTTTGCTAACACCATGCAAAAGGAATTCGAGATGTCTATGATTGGAGAGTTGTCATTCTTTTTAGGACTGCAGATTGCACAATCAAAAGATGGTATATTTCTCTCTCAAGAAAAGTATATCAAAGAGATGTTAAAAAAATTTGGGATGATGGACAGCAAACCCGTATGTACTCCAATGATTATAGGGTGCAATCTGAGTAAGGATGATGAATCTCCAGTGGCAGATCAGAAATTGTATAGATCTATGATTGGCAGTTTACTATACAGTACAGCTACCAGACCGGATATCATGCAGGCCGTTGGATTAGTAGCAAGATTTCAGGCAGCTCCAAAAGAATCTCATGTTATAGCAGTCAAGAGGATATTCAGATATTTGAAGGGCACTGTGGAGTTTGGGCTTTGGTATCCTAAAGGCGATGATTTCACCCTCACGACCTATACAGATGCAGATTGGGCAGGCAGTATTGATGATAGAAAAAGCACTAGTGGTGGAGCATTCTTTATGGGAAAGAGTCTGGTTTCTTGGTTGAGTAAGAAACAACCTTCAGTTTCATTATCTACAGTAGAAGCTGAATACATAGCAGCAGTGGCTGGGTGCACTCAGGTTTTATGGATGAAAACAACCTTGGAGGATTTCAAAGTCAAGCATGAACAACCTATCCCTATTCTTTGTGATAATTCAAGTGCCATAAGTATCTCTAAAAATCCGGTAATGCACTCAAGGACAAAGCACATTTCTATAAAATATCATTTTCTAAGGGAGAAAGTGCAAGAGAAGCAGGTCAAGCTAGAGTATGTACCCACTAAAGAGCAGATTGCAGATATCTTCACCAAACCTCTTCCAAGAGATACGTTTGAGTATCTAAGGGAGAAATTGGGAGTTGTACTCTCACCTCAAGGTTAATCACCTCATCAGGAGGTGGGGGAGGGATTAAGCTAAGAGACTCATTCTTAGTCCCAAACCCCAAAGGTGACCCTTTGCCATTGATGACAAAGGGGGAGAGATTTGAGTAAGGGGGAGAGATATGTATAAGGGGAAGTGCTTCAAGTGAAGAGAAGAGCTTCAAGTCAGGGGGAGCAAAAACTTCAATTGCAGAATTCCCAGTTGATGGATCAGTTGGTTCAGTTTTGGCTCTTGAGATATGTTTTTAGTTAAGGGTTGCCATCAATGACAAAGGGGGAGATTGTTGGCAATTTTGGGTACCTTGAGTACATTGCCTTTGCTCAAGTATAGTTGTTGTCATTGATGTCAAAGGAGCTCTTGGTAGTTGTTGTCTTTGATGTCAAGGAGTTCTTGAAGCAATTTGATTAGATGTCTAAGTATGTGTTTTGATGAAGGTTTCAGCTGATCAGTAAGTCTCCAAGAAAATCAGAGTAGCCCAGTTGCCAAAAATCCAAAAAAAGATAAGTTAGAAAAAGGTTGCAGGCTGTTGGAAAAACTGTCATGATTTCGTGACATGTTTGAGGAGAGAGAAAGCACTGGCAAATCTGTCATGATTTCGTGACATGCAGGAAGGCAGAGGCAAAGCAGGGAAAAGTGTCACGATTTCGTGACAGGTTGAGTTGGTAGCGTGCAGGTGGCAAAAGCGTCACGATTTCATGACATGTTCCAATTTCGTGAGCAGTTGGTAGAAAAGTGCTTAAGGCAACGAAAGCGTCACGATTTCGTGACATGTTCCATTTTCACTAGTGCAAACCGAGGAAAGGTTGAAGGGGCAAGAAGTGTCGCGATTTCGTGATAGATTATGATGTCGGAAAGCAAATGTGTCACGATTTCATGACAAGAGCAGTGAGGAAGGTCTTGCAGACTAAAGCATCGTGATTTCATGACAAGAATCATGATGATGTCAGCAAAAGCAAATGTGTCATGATTTCATGACAAGAGCAGCAAGGAAGGTCTTGTAGACTAAAGCGTCATGATTTCATGACAAGAATCATGATGACATCAACAAAAGCAAATGTGTCACGATTTCGCGACAAGAGCAGCGAGGAAGGTCTTGTAGACTAAAGCGTCACGATTTCACGACAAGAATCATGATGACGTCAGCAAAGTCAGGGAGTGTCACGATTTCATGACAACAGGCTCAAGCAAGGTGTAAGGCAGACTGTGGTGTCACGATTTCGTGACAGCAAGCTAGCGAAAGTGTACGATAGGCTGTAGTGTCACGATTTCGTGACAACAAACCAAAGAAGGCACACGACAGGCAGTAGTGTCACGATTTCGTGACAGCAAGTATTACAAGGTGTACGACAGACAAAGGCGTAGCGATATCGTGACATGTTTGAGTTTCACGTTGGGAAAGCTACAGAATAGCAGAGGCGGTTGAAGCCGACGAAGTTAACCTTTGTCGACGAAGTGTAAGGTTGTGCAGCCGACGATTGTTTTAAGGATTTACAGTCGACTAAGATCATGAATTTAATCATGAATTATTGCTATAAAAGGAGGACTATTTTTGAGATTCAAGTGTCGAATGTGTGAGTGTCATTTTTGCGCAAGTGAAGTCTGTTGTGCGCAAAGAGCAGTCGTATCGAATCGATCGAAGTGTGCGTTCATAAGTGTGACCTTCGTAGAAGCAGAGAGCGAGAAGAAGAATGATCGAGGAGAAGCAGACTGTGCGAAGAAGGTGCTGTTGTGATTACACATAGGTGCACAAATTGTTGTGCGATAGAAGTGCTACAGTATTTCATAAAGACTGTGCTGCTATGTTTTCATAGAAACACGCGAAGTCTGTGCTACTGTGTTTTCATAGAAACAAACAAGTTGATTAAGTGTTGTTGTATTTGCACATTCAGTGAGAAATTGATTTTGACCAAGTGCAAAAAAGAACAGTGGAAGAGGACAAAATTGTGCTAGACCGAAGGACTGTGTTTGGTACAGAAAAGAGGACCAGCTTTGCAGTGACAGAGTTGAGGACAGAGATCTCCGACCAGAGCGGGGAAGACAGGTGTCTTATGTGGACAGAATTCCACTTGCTAAGGGCAGAGGAGGTAGAGGTCTTCTAGAGGATCACCAGCAAAGTAGAATTAGGGGAAGGTGTCTCCTTTGAGCCGAGGCTCATAAACATTGTAATCGGGAAGGTTTCCCAGAGGTTTTTGATATAACTTTTTAGAGGAAAGTTTTATCCGTGGAGTAGCCCACCTTGGGTGAACCACGTTAAATGGGTCTTCTTTGTGTGATGCTTTCTGTCTTGTTCAATATTATGTTGATGCCACTGCTATCTGAAATTAAAATTATTAAATGGTTAAGTCTTATACTGTTCACCCCCCCTCTCAGTATAAATTCATGTTCTTCAAACTCTACCTCTAAGTATTCTCATTTTCGAGGTGCTCTTTCTCTATGCAAATATCCTCTAATTAATCTTGGAGAATCTACCATATCTACTCTAACATAAGTCTATGATCTCTATCAACATGATCAGTCATATGAGGCCTCTAAGGAGTGCGCTCTATCCAAGAAACTTTATGGGTATGTCCTCCAATGGACTGATTTACCACACTCTTGCCTTAGTATGTAAAGAGGACATTCGTGTCAGGTTATCTTCCATACTTAGTACCTACATGCGATACATGAGCATGCATGTCTCGAGAATTATTGGATCACTCTCCATGTTCTCAGGTGGTCCTAATGGTGTTTGCATTACACTCACTCACTGATCAAGAGGGTGCAGGTGTAGGCTTGTATCCTATATGCCCTAGGACTTTGTCTAGACCGTCCAACTATTTTCTATGCCATGGCTCATGAGGTGGTGTACCATTTGTTCCCACTTTGGATATATCTATGGTGAACTTGGTGGGCTCACCCTTATAGGGAGTCTATGTGGGCCTGTTCTTGGAAGCAACCCTCTCTCTTTATCCCTGAATGGGTGGATCTCAGACATATCTAGACTTTAATGGTGGAGTTCGTGAACCTCCCTTAGATATAGTTTGAAGGGGTACCAATTTGGATCCCTCAATGATATATTCTTCATATGAACCCATGGATTCCTATAGAATGCGGTCACAATATATGCTACCATGTGTGGAACTCCCATGCTAGGAAGTTCCATGCTCTGATATGTGTCTAGAGGGATGTCAAGTACTTCCTCTAATCAGGGTATTCTCAACAAAATCCCCTTGTATAGAATTATCCCATTTAATGCTTGCTAAATGATGTCCATGAGGATTAAGTTATTGAGGGTGTTCCACATCGTGTTGTGCACTAGGTGGAGCTTGGGCTTTGATCTCGGGTCTATACTCAGATCGACCTCTCTATGTTTGTACCATTATGTATCCTATGTCTAGATTTAATTTTTATTAGCACACAAATAATAAAATTATGATTATATCCTTTTATAGTTCTTAAAATGAGCCCTAAACTATTTGATGTATTTTCAATTTGTTATATCAGTAATGTAACTCTTGTCATGTTTTGCAATACGTTGATGATTTTCTCAATTATTTAATGGCTTTCACCTATATACTCATAGCTCAACAACTTGGAAATGAACTCCAATCCATGTAATCCTCCCAAAATGTGGTAATGATGTCCACACCCGGGTAGGAAGCATAGGTCCTCCCAAATCCTCATGTAATCTCACCTAGTCAGTTTTATACCCTCTGAATAGAAGTATATGTAAATTTTCTAGGCTACATATGGTTCTTGGATCTGGTATTGATCTAGTAACAAGAAGGTATGAGGAATTTGGGCCAACGGATGGAAATCACCTCCATCGTTGTTGAAACCCTACTAGTGGTTGTATGTGACTCCCAAATCATTAGCGTATACTATGAAACATGGTGTATGTGGTTATTTTTAATTTGCACAAAGGAAATATACATAATACATCATTAAAATGATAATTTCCTATCTAATATGCAACAAATAATATTTGATATTCAGAGGTATATGCACACTACACTATATGATGTTTAGAGAATGCAACTAGTATGAGTAATTAGCCTTTGATTGGGCCTTATGCAAGGAGAATCTAATATTTAGATGGCCTAGACCACTAGATACTGGGGTGGGCTGCACTCAGAGACCTGATGTTCCTACCAACGACTAGTAGAAGCATCAAATAAAAATCCAAAGGAACTAATTCATTTTATTATTATTTTAATCCTTGTCCTAGCTAGATTTCATTTTTGATATTCTGGAAAAACACAGAGATATAAAATATACATAGAGGGTGTCATAAGGTCCTACCTCAAGTACTCATATGATTTAGATTTTTACTCCTACTCTATGGTTGGTATGTTTTTGACCATGGATTTGATGCACAACTATGACTATTGCCCGCGCCTGTCAACCATAGGTCAACTTTTTGACCTCGGCTATCAACCACAGCGAGTACCTACCATAAAAACATAGACCAGAGTCAGTAAATCATTGCAAAAAATATGGATTTCTACCATGATCACTTTATGTAACCACCAAAAAGGATCTTTCTATCTAGTCTATCTATTGCAATTTACAAAATAAACACAAATGGGAAAACATAAGTTGACAATAACAAATGAAATAGATATAAAGAATCCATTGATTAATTTCAATGAAGCCAAGTTATAGATTCATCCCTCTTAGGGATACCCATTTGATACATCAATTACAATAGAGTTTCAAATCCCTCTCAAGGGTATATGCAATCAAAATGCCTTCCAGGGTGACATGAACTACTCTAGGGTGTTGATGACCCTCTTCTCCATGATTAGAGGCATTTTTTGGCTTGCATCCCAAAACCTTGATAGTCCTACATGCAATAAACAACAAGAAAATTTAATAGCAAAGGAGGCCTCTCTTCATGAGGCTTTTAAGTACTGCAATATGGTGCAATAGATGCCAGATTTGACTTTACCTTTGACTCATGTAGGCTTCTGATTGAATGCACCTGTTCAGAGTCTTCCTACTTCACCATTACCTTCCATTTTACCATATACATCTTCATCTATGCCATGATAATCATTGGTAACTTCAGATATGCCTTCAACATCGTTTGATCCTCCATCGAGGAACATTTCAAAGAGGCCAATTGATGAGATTCTACCCCTCATTTCCACCATATCCATGAAAGAGCTTCCTTTTTTAGTAAATGAGGAATCATCTCAAGAGGTTCATATTGAGTCACCTCAAGCCTCACTTTTGTCTCATACACCTTCACCATCCTAGGTCATGATGCATATGTATAGTACAGGGATAGGAGAATATCTCATGAGAAATGTCACAATGGTTCCATCTATAAAGACAGTACAAGATATGGGGTGACCTCATCTTCCCATAGGTAGCATCGTACCTCTTGGCCTACCGCCCTATCAAACTAATTTTATATATAGGGGTATAGAGTATGGAGCCTTGCCAAATCCTCAAAAAGAAGAATATGATGAACCTTTTTCTAAAGATATAAAATATATGTCAAACCCGTATTATGCATTGTGATATTTACATTGTTGTAATTGGCATGGTTTTGATTTAGGCTTATATGAGTAGGGTACTCGTGTCCCATGTCAGCCCCAATATTAGCTACCTTATGATATATCTGGGATAGAATACAATAAGCTAGTACCACTGCATGTTATCATAGATAGTTTAGAATACCTATGTCTAAGTTATACAAAAAATCTTGCATGCAATCCATATACCAATCCAAATCATGTTCATTCATTAGGAGATTATTTTACATAGACATGATAGATCAAGGGTTATCCAGTGATGTTGCCCAATCTTATAAAGTGGAGCAGAGCTTGCATACCTTACAATCTGACAATGAGGAAGAGGATCAAGGTCCTCCTCATGAATGGATGACTAATGATAAAGAAGACTATGGAGTAGCACCCATAAATTATCCAAGCTCAGATGATGAACATAAGCCATTATTACCTTTGGATGATGAAGATGAGTATTATATTTACATGTTATTCCCCATTCAATATCCTATCTAACACTAGTTGTTGCTATGTGAATATTAGGCTCACCATATTTCACATTGGCCATTGTTTTTCATTCTACTTACACCAAAACCACCCCTATGAGTTACGAGACTACATTAGGTCTCTAGACCCACTCACCCTTGGATGAGATATTATGTATCCATAAACATGATTTCCATAGACTTAACTACACAATTGAGAAATCCGAATAACCCATCAAATCCATTGCACCTTGACCTTGAGGTAATTGAATTTGATCAAGGATATTATCCCCCATCGCCATCAGGGTATTGGCCTTGCGAGGAAATGTTACAATCGTTTCAATTTTCTCCAAGAACTACTCAAGATATTTTTCAAGCTGAGGTTGACCTTGAATTTCCTATGGATGAATTAAACTCAACTGATGACATTCACTTGATTCCTACTCCACATCAGTTGGAAGATGGGTCTCATATATCAATTGATCCAATAGTTGATAGGGATATCAGTGTAGATCTTTATAATCCCTATATTATCAAGCTAGAAGAAGGTCTATCCACAAGTAAATAAGATAAGTTCACAAAAGCTTTGAAATAAAGGATAAAAACTTTTGCTTGGTCTTATAAAGATATGCTAGTATTGGACCCAAATATAGTCACACATAATATTACACTGGACCAAAATATCAAACCAGTTTAGAAAAATTTGCGTAAGATGCACCCAATAGTAGCCTTGATGATGAAATATGAATTGCAAAATTTTTTTGACACTGAATTCATCATCTTAGTAGACTATCTACCATGGAATTCAAACATGGTACCCATAAAAAATACCTGATGGGAGGATTTGAATTTGCACTAAATTTAGACATCTCAACAAAGCAAATCCAAAGGATGAATTTCCCTACCAAATATTGATGCATTGGTAGACACCACAGTAGGACATGAAATGTTATTCCTTATGGATGGTTTCTCTAGATATAATCAAATTCATATTAATCTAGAAGACCAGATAAAAACAATGTTCACAATGCCTTTGGGGACATTATGTTACAAGGTCACACCTTTTGGTCTTAAGAACACTAGTGCCACCTACCAACGAGCCATGACGTATATCTTCCATGACTATAAATAAGATTTTAGAAGATTATATGGATGAATTATTTATAAAATATCTATTGCACCATGAGCATGTCAATGTATTATGCAAGGTTCTAGATCGTCTCATTGAACATAATGTTAGGCTTAATCCCAAGAAGTGTGTATTCGGTGTCAAATCTGGTAAACTCTTGGGATTCATAGTCTCTAAGCAAGGCATAGAAGTAGACCAAAATAAGGTCAAGGTAATCTTAGAAATACCTCCCCCCACAACCATTAAGTAGCTATGTAGCTTGCAAGGAAAGGTCGCATCCATAAAATGCTTCATAGTGCAATTATTGGATAAGTGTCGACCCATGAATAGGTTGCTACACAAGGGAATATCATTTCATTGGGATGAATAATCTCAATATGTCTTTGATGAGATCAAGCAATACCTATATTTGACACTTGTATTGGCTCCTCTACAACTAAGAGTGTCATTCTATCTTTACATCTCAGCTACTAAGTTGGAATTCAGCACCATGTTGTCCCAAAAGAATGAATTTCATAAAGAATAGGCTACATATTATATTAGCTACATAGTGGTTAGCTATGAAATAAAATATGCATATGTTGAGAATTTATGCTTAGCAGTGGTCTTTGCCACCAAAAAGCTACACCATTACATGCTCAATCATACTACGTATATAATATCTAAAGAAAATCCATTGCAATACACGATGAGTCGAACATATCACAATAGTTGCACGATGAAATGGATAATGTTATTGATAGAATTTGACCTAGAGTTCATTGGATAGAAATTAATCAAAGGACAGGTCATGGATGATCAACTAGCAAAGGATCATCTCTAGGATGACCAACCTCTCAATATAGAACTTCTTGATGATGGAGTGTTTCATGTCTCAGAATCACCTGATTTTAAAGAGCCCGAGTCAAAGGCTGACATAACTCTATTTTTTATGGTTTTAAGTGCAAGCAAGGGGATGGCACAGGTATCATATTTTTCACACTATAATGAACTCCCATACCTCTTTCATTTAAACTCGATTTCTTGTGCACCAATAACAATATCGAGTATGAAGTCCTCATCATAGGCCTTCAAATGGTAATTTCCATGAAAATAACTAAGCTAAACATTTTTTGTGATTCCTTACTCAGAGTTAATTAGGTTAAAGATATATTCCAATGTAGGTGCCCAGTATTGCAAGCCTATAAATCCCTAGTGGGTAAACTTCTAGTAAAGTTTGAGTGGTATGATATTAAGGCACTCCATCATTCATCTAATCATTTTGTAGATACGATGGCCTACTTAGGGTCTCTAATCCTACAAAACCATTTAGATGATATCATGACTATTCAAGTTAAAATGCTAGTGCAATATATGACTAAGAATGATGAGCATAATGCCACACTAGATGTCCACATGATTCATATTGAACCTTCACATGAACAGTTCTCTAAACTACACAATTATTTGAATAACATCAGATGGGGGACTTTGTTCCCTAAAAATTCTTTTGATATTAGCACAATGCTATCTCTCCAATTTCATTATCAATCAGTATTTGCAAGATACAAACATCAAAAGAATTATGTGATTCATACAATTGAGGCTTCTTCAAAACAAGATTGGGCCATACAAATTAAAGATTATTTAAAACTGGGAAATATTCCTCTTGGATTATCACATGCTATAAAGTGAGAATTTAAGAAAAATGTAGTAAATTATGTCTTATTAGGATATATAATATATCATCATAGATATGAGGGTATCCTCCTTTGTTGCTTAGCCTCACAAGAGTCATCTTGGGCCATTGCCCAAGCACATGATGGTACATGTGGTGTCCACTTCAGCAACATGGCCATCACTAAGCGTATTCTTTGCATGGGCTATTATTGGCCAAATTTAGAGCAATATTGTTGTGCTTATGTAAATAAGTGTGTAAAGTTTCAATATCATGCAAATTTGACACACATACCTTCACAGGCCTTACAACCAATTCAACCGGTTTAGCTGTTTGCACAATGGAGGTTTGATTTAATTAGGAAAATCTCACCTACATCCTGAGACCATCACACATTTATCATAATGGCTACTGAGTACTTCACAAAATGGGTGGAAGCAATTCCCCTTACCGCTATGACTAGACCCTACATCATGGAGTTCATGTTACATAACATCATATGTTGTTTTGGTATTCCATCCAAAATAATATCAGATAATGGGACATCCTTAAAAAATAAGGTGTGTGTGTTAACAACATAATATAACATAAAGGAAAAATTATCCACGCCCTATTATCCACAAGCCAATGAGCAAGTAGAGGCATCAAATAAGATAGTAGTAGCCATATTGAAGAAAACCATTAAGGAAAATAATAAAGATTGGCAAAATCAATTACCCCTTACTCTTTGGGCCTATTGCACTAGCATTTAGATTCCCACTAGGGAAACTCCATTTTCACTAGTGTATGATGCTGAATCTATCATGCCTTTAGAGTTAGGGATTTCATCATTGCACATTTCCATGCAAGAATTTATCGATGATGATACCACTAGGAAAGCTCGTTTAGATAAATTAATGCTGCTTTATGAATGACATGTCAATGCTCTTGAGCATCTATGAGTTCATCAAGAATACCTTAAGAGAGCTTACAACATGAAAGTACACCAGAGAAACATTTAGGTTGGTGATTTAGTTCAAAAATTGAATTAACAAATTTCAAATTTGCCATCCCATATATGGGATAATTTTATGGTAAAATTTTTAGGTCCATTTATCATTACAAGTTAGATTGGACCTAGAACTTATCGCTTAGAATCCATCAAAGGAAGTGAAGGGATTAAACCAATGAATATTTGTCATTTATGGTGATGCATAGTCGTTATACCATCATTAATTCTCAATGAATCTGTCAATCCAGGGCAGTGTACAAGGCTATCTTGTGGAGAAGAAGTGAAACAACTATAACTTAGGTCAATCTAGGGCAACAAGTCTTATTGGTGGAACTGATTGTGTGGGGGGTTTTGGAACATTCCTATCTCTAAATTGCATAAATTAAATCTGAATCTAAGTTGCAGAATTGGAAACTAATCATTAACTACAGAAATGAAGTCCTAATTACAATTGCAGAATGAGACCTAATTATATTGCAGAATTAACAGTTGTAGAATTGAAAGTCTGATCCTAATTGCAGAAAGGAAATCTAATTACTTTTGCAGTAATGAAAGTTTAGATCTAATGTGGAAATAAAAACTATCAAAGTTCTGTAATAGAAGGTTGTCAATCTTCTGTTCAGATTTTGACAGCAAAACATAAAATGCAGGAAATTGCTGAAAAATAGTAAATTCTGGAAATAACAATCTGAAAATAAAGTGGAAACTTTGTTGAAAGTAAGATTGCAACTAAAACTTTAAGCACAAGATTAATCTAAGCATAAATAAACTAATACTGCAAATATTGTCAACTATTTACAAGCAATTGACATAACAAGTTCTACAACTCATTCTGCTACAACAAAATTAGAATAAAAACCTGCTTTGTTAGTCCTCCTCCTAGGTCTGGAAGTGGCCAGCCTCTTTGTCCAGAAGAAGGTGTAAGTCTCTCTCTTTTTCTAAATCTTAATCACATTCATTTACAAGTAATTTGAAATAGAACTGGTGCACTTTATTGATCAAAAGACATGATTACAAGAATTCTGTTGAAAAATTGTTACAGGACTGTAACAGTCAATTTCTAGTTATACTCTGTATTTTCTGCTAGCTTCCTTACTCTATTTTCTACCTCTTTTTCTATCTACCTCGCTCAACCTGAATGGGAGCAATATTTATAGCTATCCTATGATCTGATTACAAACAAAGAATATCAAAAAGATCTAATCCTACAATGCTGCAACAAATTCTGGTTTTATCCTAGAAGAGGACTAAAACTTGATCTTTTCCTTAATGATGGCTTTGGTCGGCAATGACGGCAAAGACAGATGGAAGATATTTCTCTTTACTTTTTCCAACCTTTATTTCCCTTTTTTCGGCTTCAAAAATCGGTCAAAAGGTCAAAAACACATTCTGTTCTTCATTCCGAAGATAAGTGGCTTCATTCCGAAGACAATGCAGTTTTCATTCCGAAGATCGCTCATTTCGAAGATACTGCATTCTCATTCCGAAGATCGCTCATTCCGAAGATACTGCATGCTTCATTCCGAAGATCCGCTCATTTCGAAGATGCTGCATTCTTCATTCCGAAGATCCGCTCATTTCGAAGATGTTGTGTTCCTTCATTCCGAAGATATCTGTTCATTCCGAAGATATCTTGGTATGAACAAATATATGCTTTTCCATTGATTTCTTCTGCATCTCTCAGGTGGGTTATCTCCTAAGATCAAATTCTAATGGTCTTCATCCCTTTCCTCATGTGAATTCCATGCCTTGCTATTTATGGACAAAGTGGCTGGAATTTACATGGGAAAGACCAGTTTTTGCTGCACAGCAATAGTTTGCTTGCACTGTTGCTAGATTTAGGTGAAGTAAATGCTTGAGACAAATCAAAATATGATTAGTGAAATGCTGCTATTATTCTAAGCATATCCCATTGTAGCAAATCATAGCAAAAAGAACACAAAACTATGCAAAAAGTCTGTAAAATCAACATATAATATTTCAAATACATTGATCATGCAAAATGGTTAATATACAACATATTAAATCAACTTAACTAACATATCAGATAAAACATAAGAGTTTATAGGCATTTTTAGTGTACAAAACATGTTATGATTGAGGCATTTCCAGGCCTCATCATTTTCCCCCCAACTTATATTAATGCATGCCCTCATGCATTCTGTTGGGCTATGGAATCGCATATGTCCATGTTTAGATTCCATGACCTGTAGAATAACTTCTTGCCTATGTAATACCCCCTATTTTCTTGAATGTTTCTGAGCCAATCTTCAAATTGTTCATCAAGCTGGGCATCTTCCTCAAAGTAGAATGGAACTGGAGTAATGATGGTTGGAGGCCTGAACCTGAGACCTATCCAGTTATGTTGCATGATCTGGATCAGTTGGACTACACCTTCTGCTCTTCTTCTGGACCATTCTAGATTGATGGGGGAGATAGGTTCTCTTTTCCTCAAAGACATGGAAAGTTCATTCCATCTGTCTCTGCATACTGACAATGCTGGGAAGAAATTGTGATCACAAAAATTGTTAAATCTGGCCACACAGTCCCTCAAATTGTTCAAGTACATTCTCTTAATATCATCCCTGTTCATCATTGAGAAGTGTTGTTGAGTGATATTTAGGTGATTTGGCTGGATTGCTCTGACTAACAACTCAGCCCTTGTTTCAATCACTTTATTCTGCCTTTTCTCGTGATCCCAATAAAGCTGATTTTGCAAAGTAGACATAAATGCTCTCAACTGAACATCTCCAATGTAGATTTGAGGATGAGAGTCAACTTCCTCTGGAATGAAGAAACTGTGTAAAAATAGTTCACACAGGAGATTTTTCTGCTCAAAAGGACTGTTAAAATATGCTTCCAGAAAATCTTCAATAGTGTCCAATTTATAGGGAAGATTTGAAGTAATCCTCATGACCTGCCATCTGAGGTACTTTTCCTTCAAAATAAGGCTGTAAAACCTGGCTGGTCGTCTAAATTGGACTAAAAATTCAGCAATTTGACATAAGTCAGACACCTTTTCTTTCAATGCCTGAATTTCTGTGTCCTTGGCTTCTAGCTGTTTTGCTTCCAATTTGAATTTTTTAGTTTTATTGGCAAGTTGTTCATATCTAAGCATCCAGCTAGCTATGTCTGCATTGTACTGCTCTAGAGACACAGTATTAGGTGGTCTTACTATAGGGGGGATCCTAGGCAACAGATTTGTCTGAACTCCTTTTTCTGCCACTTCCACTGGCTGTTCATCTGTCAATAACTCTACTTGCACCCCCTTATTTGCTATTTCTATGGGGTTGTCATCAGATAGTATTTCTACTTGTACCCCCTTATCTGTTGTTTCTACTGGAAGTGTAGCAAGTTGAAATGCAGGGACCTCAGTAGGAGTACTTACTTGAACATTTTCTTGCTGTTGGGACTGTTTCTGTGTTGGTGGCTCATTTTCAACATCCTCTGCAATATTCCTCACCATTTCTGAAGTATCTTCTGAACAAGAAGGCAATGCTTCAGAATAAGATGGTGCTGCTTCAGAATGAACAGGCACTTCTTCAGAATGAAGGAGTGCTATTTCAGGATGGACTCCCATGTCTGCTTCATCAGAATCATCTGCTCTTGATAAACCCAGAAGCAATTGAGCCAAATTATCTTCATCATGGGATATAGCTGGCTATTTTTAGATTGTGACAACAACAATTTTTTTAGTTCTGCCACTTCCTGCTGAAGTTCTGCAATTTTTCTTTCTTGCATCTCAATGATGCTTTCTTTCTCTGTGATCCATTTGGTCTGTGTTTTGACAACACTTCTTGCTGCCCTCAGCTGCTCAGTGATGTCTTCCACTTCTGTTTCTGCTTCAGAAGCTGATACAGACAAATCAGTTGCAGTTGGCTGCTCAACCAATATCTCTTCTTCTGCAACAGGTTGTTCTTGTTCAGGAGGCTCTGTGAGACTGTCTATAAGGATATCTACCATATCTGTAGCCTGTTGAACTGTAGCCTCTTCCAAACCAACTTGCTCAGTTTCTGCCTCAGCTATCTGTTCAGGGAATTCTGGAAAGTTGTCAGATGCTGGTTGTATCTCTGTGACATCTGGGCTACTTGGTCTATCTTCTTCCTCCATGACCCGTTCTGTAGTTTCTTTCAAATGGATTCTTGTAGACCTCCTAGTTCCAGATGCAAACTTCTTCTTTTTGCTCTATTTTCTGGTGACAGCAGGGGTCATGGGGTCAGTTTTAGATGCCTCTGTTTCCCTTGTTTCACTTCTCTGTTCTGACAAATCAGTTGCAGTTTCAGCAAACCAAACTTTCTTTTGTTTTTTTGCTCTGCTGCTAGTTCCAGATCCTCTTCTCTTTTGTCTCTTAACTTGTGAAGTTGAGGGTTCAGGAGCAAGGTTTTCTGCTCCTGTTGTGGGGTGTAGTTCTGTAACAGCTTCAGGGGCACCTTCTGCAGCTTCTTCTGCAGCATCCTCTGCAACATTTTCTGTAGCAACTTCTGCAATACTTTCTGCAGTAGTTGTTTCCTCTTCTGCAGCAACATCAGCAGTATTTGGTTCTTCTTCTTCCTCACTTTCATCCCCAAAAATGACATCATTTAGGTTAGAGTAAAATCTGTCAAAACTCCTAGGGTTTCCTCTAAAATGGTGTTGGCAAACTAATTTGATGAGGCCATGATGGCGAAGGCTTCCTTTACCCTCCTGATATCTTTTTGCCATGTTCTTTAACTCTTGATACAGATACAGGGGAAGATTTACCCTAACTTCTGGTTGTTGTCTACCATGTCTGAGATGGTTTAAAATTCGTAGATGATGCCCTGACAACAACACATACTGCCCTTCACAGGTCAAAAACTTAATCACCCAGGTGGCTACTTCATCCCAGGGTTCCTGCAGGTTGGCCCTTTTTAACCCTTTGCATGTGTTGTTATGGGTTAAGTATTCAGGTTCTCTATCATTTTCTTCTACAAACTGATTAACTACATTTGCCAATGTGTTCTTGCCAGATCTAGTAATTGAAATCCCTTCTAATGGCAGCTCTGTAATCTGACTTAAAATTTTAGGGCTTACCTCAATAGACATGTCGTTGACATGTGCTCGGTTGTTTCTGAACGTATGGGCGAACATGCCAGCTAAATCTTCAGAAGACCCATTGAATTTATCCAAAAATGTCATAAACCCTCCGTCTTCAAAAATCTGCACAACTGCCGGATTTTCTCGGAGGTAATTGGTATCTGCAGGCTCTGTTCTGATCTTTCGCCCCATTTTTCTCTGTTTAAAAATTGTACACTGCGACTGCTGTTCTACTGCAGGATTTTTGGCTATTTTCTATTGCAAATTTGCAGAGTTTTAAGTTAAAACCCTCGTTGCCCTGTTTCTCGTCTTCTTCTTCGGAATGAACCGTATCCTGTGCACTGTACCTCGCAACACGTCTTCGAAAAGAAAGATGGCACACATTTCTACTTTTGCACTGTACACCTGTTTGTTGATAATTGCATGGATGTCCTTGCCGTCGGATCCACCTCATTAGTTTTGCGATTCTCACGTGCATGTTAATTGACATTAAAAACTGGTGGCATATGGTTGGTCATGTTCTCCGTATTTCCAATGAGTGCAAAAACAAACCATGTGTCTGATTGACACGTGTCCCTTCCTCGCATGCAACTAAGAAAAAATCTTGATTTTGTCGTATCTTACCTTCTTGGATGCCACGTGGAAATGCTCTTTCCGAAGATTATAACTTATTGCGCAAACAAAATTTCATTCCGAAGATTATGACCTCATTCCGAAGACAGGTCTTCATTCCGAAGACAAATCCTCATTCCGAAGATTATGACCTCATTCCGAAGACAGGTCTTCATTCCGAAGACAAATCTTCTTTGCAAAATTTTCATTTCGAAGATAGATCTTCATTCCGAAGATCAATCCTCATTCCGAAGATTAATCCTCATTCCGAAGATCAGGCTGTATTGTGAAAGTAAATCGTCATTCCGAAGACAGACCCCCATTCCGAAGACAGATCTTCATTCCGAAGACATATCTTCATTTCGAAGATGATGCAACAAGTCGTCATTCTGAAGACCAAGTTTCATTCTGAAGACAAATTGTCATTCCAAAGACAAAGTTTCTTTCTGAAGACAAAGTGCAACATTCATTTTGTTGTCATTCTGAAGACAATTTCATTCCGAAGATAATACAGCAAGTATTGTTTTTGGCATTCTTGTTCCGAAGATTAGGCAGAAATCAATATTTTCATTCTCAAAACATGTTTTTAAGTATGCCAACTCTTATGAATACCTTTTATGCTAATGGTTAATTGTCACATACTATATACCAATCATTTTACAATGAAGAAATGTAAGAAATATATACCTGATAAAAATAGTTAATGCCAGTTTTTGAAGAATGACTGCTTTTGTTGATATTCTGCTGAGATTTTCTGCAACATTTCAAAACAAGTGCACTAGGTGAATTTGTACAATGATGGTTCAGAAATTTCTCAAGGTTATGCATGCCAGAAAACTGGTTTTCATGCACACCAACTCAGTAGTGCCTTAAGAAAAGGTTTTCACTGCTGGGTTATTCATTTTTCTCTTTTTTTTTTCTTCATTTTTTTTATTTTTACCTCTCCTTTTCTCTTTTTTTTTTTTTCTTGATCCTGACTATGCCCATGAAGGAATTTCATGATTTCCCCTGAAACCATGCCCATGAAGGAATTCATACTCAGAATTTATTCATCTTTTTGTTTTCTATTTTTCTGATTTTTTTTTATTTTCTATTTTTTCTTGAAATCCACTGATCATGTTGATTGTTTTGAAGTGGAAGAAGGAATCTCTTCCACCTGCTGTGTATCCAAACTATCAAGTTGCTGCAAGAATTCTTCTTTAGTCAGAGGTGTATGGTATACCCTGAGGCGATGTCCATTCACTACCAACTTTCTTCGTGACCCATCAATGGGGGATAAACGAGCTGCTCCATTGTTAAATACCTCTTCAATCCAATAAGGTCCCAACCATCTAGTTTTCAATTTTCTAGGGAAGTCTTCATATTGAGAATCGAACAGTAAAGCCCAATCTCCTTGTTGAAGTTTCCTCTGCTGAATGTGACTGTCATGCCACAACTTCCTCTGCTCCTGAATTACCTCAGTTTGGTGCAGAGCATCCAATCTAAGTTCATCCAATGCATTCAACTGCAGAATCCTGTCTGTCTGTGCCTGCGACAATTCAATTCCAATTTCCAGTGTTGTGCGCAATGTTAGTAGCTCAAATTCAATAGGTAAGAGAGGCTTTTTACCAAAGACTAGTTCATAAGGTGTGAATCCAATAGTGGACTTCCAAGTAGTATTGTAGGCCCAAACTGCTTCAGGTAATTTGTCTAGCCAATTTTTCCTATGAAAAGCTACTATTTTTGTCAAGATGCGTTCTAGTTCCCTGTTTGTTACTTCAACCCGGCCATTTGCTTGTGGGTGGTAAGGTGATGATTTCCTATGTTTGATTTCATACAATTCTGTAAATGCTTTTATGACTTTGGATGCAAATTGGGGTCCTTGGTCTGTGGTGATAGACCGTGGAGCTCCAAATCTCTAAAAAATCTGAGTATACAGGAAATCAGCGACCTTCTCTTCACGAGCATGTTTGAAAGCATGCACCTCTACCCACTTTGTCAGGTAATCAGTGCATACTAGAATATGCACCTTTCCTTGAGAAGGTGGATCAATAGGTCCTACAAAATCAAGCCCCCACCTCTCAAATGGTTCTAAAACCATTTGAGGCTGCAGTGGCATCTCATTTGTATGAGTGGGTTTCCCCATTCTTTGGCATGCATCACAATGCCTGATGTACTTTTTCACATCCTTGTGAAGAGATGGCCAATAATATCCTATCCCCAAGATTTTTCTAACTGTGCTTTTTATGGAATAGTGTCCACCTGAGGGTTCATCATGACAAGCTCTAAGGATATCATACACTTCATCCTTTCGGATGCACCTACGTAACACATGGTCAGGACTGCACTTAAAAAGCATACCCTTAATCCATTCAAAAGAAGAACTCTGTTTGATCAATTGTTTTTTCTATTTTGAAGTAAAATGTGGAGGAACTTTCCCTGTGACCAAATAATTGGCTATATCTGCAAACCAAGGTGATTGAACTGATATAGCAAATAGTTTTTCATCAGGAAAAGTGTCATCAACTAATTCCCCTTCATCTGTGTTCTGCAACCTAGACAAGAAATCTGCCACAACATTAGCTTTTCCTGGTTTGTTGATTATGGTGATATCAAATTCTTGCAGCAACAGCAACCAACGAATAATTCTTGCACTTACCATAGGTTTATTCATCAAATACTTAATGGTTGTATGATCTGTGTGAATAAATATTTGATAACCTCTGATATAATGCCTGAATTTGTTGATGGCATAAATTACTGCTAGGAATTCTTTCTCAGTTGTATAATTTTTCTCTGCTCCTGTCAAGTTCTTGCTAATGTTGTAGATGGTATAATGTTCACCATTATCAATTTGTCCTAATGCTGCTCCAATTGTTGTATTGGAGGCATCAGTCTGAATGTGAAATGGTAATGTCCAATTAGGTCCTCTGAGCACAGGTGGAGTTATCAATTTCTCTTTCAAAGCTTCAAATGCTTCCTGACATTTTGCAGTCCAGGAGAATTCAGAATCTTTAGTCAATAAGGCAAACATAGGACTGGCTATTGTACTAAAGTTGGGAATAAACCTGCGGTAAAAACCAATGTGTCCTAGGAAGCTTCTGACATTAGTCTGAGTTTTAGGAGGAAGGAGATTCTTGATAATTTCAACTTTCTTTGGATCAACTTGGATCCCTTCAGGAGAGATGTGATGACCAAGAACTATCCCTTCCTTCATCATCATGAAGCATTTATCTGGATTTAAGGATAAGTGGTATGTTTCACAGCGAGTTAAGACTTTGTCAAGATTTTCCAATGTAAAATCAAAAGTTTGTCCACATACTGTGAAATCATCCATGTAAATTTCAACACTTTTGGTGGTCAGATCAGCAAAAATTGCTAGGACTGCTCGCTGAAAAGTTGTTGGGGCATTACACAAACCAAAAGGTAAAACCCTATAGGCAAATGTTCCCCATGGACATGTAAAAGTTGTCTTTTCTTGATCTTCAAGTGCAATCTGAATTTGATTATATCCACTAAATCCATCAAGAAAACAAAAGTATCTTTTTCCAACAAGAGTATCTAACACTTGATCTATGAAAGGTAATGGAAAATGGTCTTTGTATGTCACCTTATTCAATTCTCTATAGTCTACACATACTCTCATTTTTCCATTTTTCTTAGGAACTATTACCAATGGAGAAACCCATTGGCTATCAGAAATTGGGTAAATGAATCCTACTTCCAGGAGTTTTTCAATTTCTTCTTTCACAATATCTCTTAAGGCAGGATTCAATCTTCTTTGAGGTTGTCTGACTGGCTTGACTTCTTCAGTATAGATTCTATGGGTACATATATCAGGATGAACTCCTGACATATCTTTGTAGTTCCAAGCAAAAGCATGAACATGCTTCTGCAAAACAACTATCAATTTTTCTTCCTCTTCCCTAGTAAGCTGGCTGTAGATGTTCAAAAATTTGCCTGGCTGGACTTCTATTTGTTTTGTATTTAGAAGGACTGAATTCACTCCTTCATATTTGGTGTTTAAGGGATTAAGAGGACATTGTTGAGATGGGAGAAACGAAGCAGTTTTTGTTTCATTGCTGCTTGAGGGAAGCATATCTTGTATGGAACAGTGAGAAGGAAAAATCAGATGATGGTGCCATCCATGTGGTAGTGAAACAGAGTTTCCCTGTGATAGCATAGATGATTCATCTTCAGATTTTTGATTCTCCTCATTACTTATCAATTGTTGGATATTTGTTGCTTCCCCTTCTAAACCTTGTTCATGCAGAACATTCATCAGGATTGTTTCATTTTCTAAGTTTTCTGTGTCACTGAGGTCTTCTGTGTGTTCTCTTACTACTAAGGTAGCTAGTGTAGAAATGACCTCTTCTGGTTCTTCATCTGAGTCAGAAAACCATAACTGACCTAAAAATTTGCTAGATGGTTTTGCAGGAGGATATAAAGAAATTTGTTTCAGCTCAATACCATTTGAAATAGTCATATTTCCAGATCTGCAGTCTATGAAGGCTGCTGCAGTTGCAAGCCAAGGTCTTCCCAAAATAATGGGATATCCATGTGCTGAATTTCTTGGCTGTAAAACCAGAAAATCTGCAGGGAATTCCCAAGAAGAAACTTCTATAGGGACATCTTCAATGATTCCTTCAGGTTTTGCAACTGACCTATCAGCCATTTCTAAAACTGTAAATGTGGGGCTGAGATGTTTGAGCTGTAATTGTTCCATTGTATCTTTAGTCATGACATTTATTGCAGCTCCTAGATCCACTAAAACATTTGATATTGGTATTGAACCTATGGTGACTGTGATAACTGGGCTTCCTGGATCACTATACTTTGGAGGTAGTAGTTTTCCAGATAAGAGATCAGCTATCTTCCCTTCAACCTGCACAGTCTTGGGGAATGCTTTCTTCTTTCTTCCTGCTCTTTTAATGCACAAATTTTGGACAGTACTATTAATTTTTGGTATTTCCTTAATGGCTTGCAATAAGGGTAATGAGATAGTCAACTTTTTGAGTTCTTTGACCAATTCTGACTCAGAAATTTTTGGTATTGCATTAAGTCTTTCAGGATATGGAACTATCCTTGGTAATTGTTCTGCTTGTGTCTCTTTTTCTATTGTTGGATCCAATTTTTTTGTTTCTATTGTTGGTTGGATTCTCTCTGGTTCTGATGATTCTTGCTTTTCATTATCTTTGATTTCCATTAAAACTGGTTCAGGTACAACTTTCCCTGAACGGAGTTGGATATCGCTACAATCAAGAACATTAATTTCAATATTTTCTTTAGCTTTAGCCACATAGACAGGAGGTGTCTGTCTTACACTATTTGGATTAGTGACTGGTTGAGCTGGCAATTGAGGTTGTTTCACTTGCTTGTGTTTGTTGTTGTTTTTCTTGAAAATTTTGATTAGGTGCAGGCAACAAATGTTGAGTTTGACCTTGATTCCTTTGCTGCCTTGGATAGGACTGGTATTGTTGATTCCACTATGGTTGGTTTTGCACCCAATGTGGATTAGTCTGATTTTGATTCCAAGCTGGATTGTTTTGATTCCATGAGGGTTGTTTTGTTTTGATTTTATTCGATTCCAGGTCAGGTTACTCCAATTTGATTGTGGCCATTCTTGGGAATTTGTCCATTGAGGATAATTCCAAGGACGTTGGGGTGGTTCTCATTGTCCCCAAGGCATAGTACCAGGATTATGCCCCCAATTTGTAGGAAAACGAGGGGGATTTTGATATTGAGAGAAATTCCCCCTTGTTTTGGTCCAATATAGTTGAGTTCCTCAGTCTGGTTTTCTAACACAGTTTTGAGTTGTGGTAGCAGGTGGCATTGATCAGTTGAATGCCTTTTTGAACAGATACTACAAATGGTTGAGATAGATGTTTTATTCAAAGGACATTCCTGCAAAGCATGTTTACTTCTACATCTTGGGCAATAAATTGCCAAAGGTTCTATGTTTTTAGCTTTTGCAGAGATTTCCCCTAAAGTAGTGTTTAGATGCACTAGGATATCAGTTTTGAAATTTGCAAGTTCCTCTATCAGGTCCTTTACATCAGTGCCATTTGTGCGGCTTTTTCTTCTTCTCTGCTTAGTGCGAGAGTAATTCCTGTAGAGATCCATAATTTCCTCATTACTGAGAGTGGTTACATCCCCTTTTCCCATTAAATCCAGAACTTCTCTGGATTCATCTTGCAATCCTCTCAAAAAGATAGTTTTACACAATTCTGGTTCTACTAGTCCACATCTCCTTTGAACAAAGGAGAACCTATCAAGATAATCTTCCAAGGTCTCATCATCTTCCTGCTTGATTCTAAATAACTCATCTTTTCTATTCCTTACACGGCAAGTATTCCTGATATTTGTCTAAAAAGACAGTCTCCATTTGATCCCAGGTTCTTATGGAATTTGGCTCTAAGCTCATGAACCAGCGTAATGCTGAATCCTTGAGAGTTGAGGGAAAAACCTTAAGTTTTTTATTGTCATTTATATAATCATAGGTCTGACACACTACCTTGAATTCAAACAAAAACTGATCAGGATCTTCAGATACAACACCTCGGAAGGTTGGAAGTACTGAAGGTGAAATGGTCTTCATGGGAGAGTTTTGTGTTGGATTCAGATGAATAGGATATTCAAATGTTCTGGATGGTTGGAGTATATCCTGATCATCCCCTTCATTATGAACATAGCCATGTCGGCCATCTGCATTGCCTCCTTCTGCCATAGTTTCTTGTTTCCTAGGAGAAGTTAAAGCTTTCCAAATTGTTCTCTCAAGAGGTCCAAGCTTTTCAGAATTATCTTCCTTAAGATATTCTGTTGATAAAATTGGTGATTTTCCTTTCTCAAAATGTCCTACTGATGGTGAGATAGGTGATTTTTCTATCAATCTTTCAGGTAGTTCAAACACAGGTGATTCACCCCTTAGGCATGAAGATCTCCTTAATGGGACAAGCCAGGGATCCTTTGGAGTATCCCTAGACTTACTCATTCATGTTTACTCCTAAATGACATAAATTAAGTCAATAGTTGTTATCTTACTCAGCTGTTATATTCAGATTTTAACCTGAATGTTCACAGTTTAGTCTGATTACAGCTATTGGACTATTTGTTTTCTTTTGACAACACTATTCCTCGACAACGGTGCCAAAATGATGCGTAGTCATTATACCATCATTAATTCTCAATGAATCTATCAATCCAGGGCAGTGTACAAGGCTATCTATGGGAGAAGAAGTGAAACAGCTATAACTTAGGTCAATCTAGGGCAACAAGTCTTATTGGTGGAACTGATTGTGTGGGGGGTTTTGGAACATTCCTATCTCTAAATTGCATAAATTAAATCTGAATCTAAGTTGCAGAATTGGAAACTAATCATTAACTACAGAAATGAAGTCCTAATTACAATTGCAGAATGAGACCTAATTATATTGCAGAATTAACAGTTGTAGAATTGAAAGTCTGATCCTAATTGCAGAAAGGAAATCTAATTACTTTTGCAGTAATGAAAGTTTAGATCTAATGTGGAAATAAAAACTATCAAAGTTCTATAACAGAAGGTTGTCAATCTTCTGTTCAGATTTTGATAGCAAAACATAAAATGCAGGAAATTGCTGAAAAACAGTAAATTCTAGAAATAACAATCTAAAAATAAAGTGGAAACTTTGTTGAAAGTAAGATTGCAACTAAAACTTTAAGCACAAGATTAATCTAAGCATAAATAAACTAATACTGCAAATATTGTCAACTATTTACAAGCAATTGACATAACAAGTTCTACAACTCATTCTGCTACAGCAAAATCAGAATAAAAACTTGCTTTGTTAGTCCTCCTCCTAGGTCTGGAAGTGGCCAGCCTCTTTGTCCAGAAGAAGGTGTAAGTCTCTCTCTTTTTCTAAATCTTAATCACATTCATTTACAAGTAATTTGAAATAGAACTGGTGCACTTTATTGATCAAAAGACATGATTACAAGAATTCTACTGAAAAACTGTTACAGGACTGTAACAGTCAATTTCTAGTTATACTCTGTATTTTTTGCTAGCTTCCTTACTCTATTTTCTACCTCTTTTTCTATCTACCTCGCTCAACCTGAATGGGAGCAATATTTATAGCTATCCTATGATCTGATTACAAACAAAGAATATCAAAAAGATCTAATCCTACAATGCTGCAACAAATTCTGGTTTTATCCTAGAAGAGGACTAAAACTTGATCTTTTCCTTAATGATGGCTTTGGTCGGCAATGACGGCAAAGACAGATGGAAGATATTTCTCTTTACTTTTTCCAACCTTTATTTCCCTTTTTCGGCTTCAAAAATCGGTCAAAAGGTCAAAAACACATTATGTTCTTCATTCCGAAGATAAGTGGCTTCATTCCGAAGACAATGCAGTTTTCATTCCGAAGATCGCTCATTCCGAAGATACTGCATTCTCATTCCGAAGATCGCTCATTCCGAAGATACTGCATGCTTCATTCCGAAGATCCGCTCATTTCGAAGACGCTGCATTCTTCATTTCGAAGATCCGCTCATTTCGAAGATGTTGTGTTCCTTCATTTCGAAGATATCTGTTCATTTCGAAGATATCTTGGTATGAACAAATATATGCTTTTCCATTGATTTCTTCTGCATCTCTCAGGTGGGTTATCTCCTAAGATCAAATTCTAATGGTCTTCATCCCTTTCCTCATGTGAATTCCATGCCTTGCTATTTATGGACAAGTGGCTGGAATTTACATGGGAAAGACCAGTTTTTGCTGCACAGCAACAGTTTGCTTGCACTGTTGCCAGATTTAGGTGAAGTAAATGCTTGAGACAAATCAAAATATGATTAGTGAAATGCTGCTATTATTCTAAGCATATCCCATTGTAGCAAATCATAGCAAAAAGAACACAAAACTATGCAAAAAGTTGTAAAATCAACATATAATATTTCAAATACATTGATCATGCAAAATGGTTAATATACAGCATATTTAATCAACTTAACTAACATATCAGATAAAACATAAGAGTTTATAGGCATTTTTAGTGTACAAAACATGTTATGATTGAGGCATTTCCAGGCCTCATCATATGGCTTTCCATTCTTAGAGCACCATAAAATGCCCTTAGGTGGTCTATGACCATATTGGTCAACCTAAAATGTCCCTAGGTGGTCGACGACCATCTAGGTCAACCTAAAACATCCCTAAGTGGTCTACGACCATCTAGGTCAATCTAAAATACCCCTATGAAGTATACAACCATCTAGGTCAAACTAAAATGCTCCTAGGCAGTCTACAATCATCTAGGTCAATCTAAAATGCTCCAAAGGTATCTATAAGCCCTTTGGTCACCATAAAATGATCCTAGGCATTCTATGACTATCTAGGTCACCCTAAAATGCTCCAAAGGCTTCTATAAGCCCATTGGTCACCATAAAATACTCCTAGGTAGTCTATGACTATATAGGTCACCCCAAAATTCCCCAAAGGTATATATAAGCCCTTTGATCACCATCAAATGTCCCTAGGAGGTCTATGACCATCTAGGTCAACCCAAAATACCCCAAAGGAATCTATAAGACCTTTTGTCACCAAAAAATCCCCAATGGAATTCATTAAGCCCATTGGTCAACTTGTATATACATCAACATATATCAAAAATACAATAGCATCATTGAAATCTCAAAAACACAAAAATATTGTATCACATTTCACTTCATATTATTTGCATTATAACACTATGTACACTAGGCATATCCATCATTGCATTTTGCATTATTAGAAGTTGCTCATACATGTTTAGCACTAGGTATGTACATTAGGTATCTATAAAAATCAAGGTTTTTGAATGTCAGTTGTACCACTTGTTTACATTACATATATCATTTACATTTACAGTCCATATTATGTGTCTATTTCTCATCACTTAGCCATTGTTTGAAAGACATAGTTAAAGTTTTTTGGTCACTCAGTCATATCTAGTTTTTTTTCAGATTTTGTAGACATCTATCATGATTTTTATAAGGTAGAATACTACTTAGATCATACCTTGTATACATCAAAATCTCGACACATTTTCACATTAAGAAATCCAAGTCTAGCACAAGGAAAGATGAAAACTACAAAGTGGTCTAGGTTACTTTAAGCAAAAAGGTTATCTCGCTCAACCCCCTGTGCGAATGGTTCAAAGATGTTGAGAATTGACAAAAGGACAAGTTCCTCCTTATCCAAATCCCTTACTTCACACCAAAATTGGGGTAAGTATCCAAAAAAGAAAAATAAATAGTGATTATTATCACTTCAAAATATGCAAAATGAAATAGTGGTTTTTACCATTCGAAAAATCAAAAATAAATTGTGGTTCTCACCACTACCAAAATACTTTGCTTGAAAAATCCCTTGAAAAATGCAAAGTTAAAATAAAATAAGGGAGTCTTGAACTTGAATCCCTAAAATTCTCAGCATTAGAGAACCATAAGGTGATCCTCATTATAGGTTTTTTGGATAGCCTACCTAGCAATTGTGGTATCCTTACGCATGATAATATGTCTATCACATAAGCAACTTGCTTGTGTCCAAAAAAATTTTTGCAAGTGGATGAGCTAGCTTTTTGGGTAGCTTATTGTAACCACCAAAAAGGATCTTGCTATCTAGTCTATCTATTGCAATTCATGAAATAAACACAAATAGGAAAACATAAGTTGACAACAAGAAATGAAAAAGTTATAAAGAATGCATTTATTAATTTCAATGAAGCCAAGTTATAGATTCATCCCTCTTAGGGATACCCATTTGATACATCAGTTACAATAGAGTTTCAAATCCCTCTCAAGGGTAGATGTAATCAAAATACCTTCCAGGGTGACACAAAATGCTCTAGGGTGTTGATGACCCTCTTCTCCATGATTAGAGGTATTTGCTACCTTTCATCCCAAAACCCTATTAATCCTACGTGCAATAAACAAAAATAAACCTTAATAGCAAACGAGGCCTCTCCTGATGAGGCTTTTAAAGGGTGTTTGTATAAAAGATAACATGATAATCAAGAAATCAAGAAAGTGATTTAGTACATGTAAATTGATCTAAAACATGATAATATACCATTAGAAACATAAAATAAAGTAATATGATTCTATCTAAGATAGTAATTAACCAATTGAAGACATGGAAGCATGAAAAATATTCATTATGCCTACACTACAACAATGAATGGAAAATGCAATTAACTCCTAATTTATTGGTCAAATATCTCTAGAATACTAATTAAACTTGAAGCATCATTAGTATAACCTAGTTAAACATACGATAAATTACAAAAAAAGGAAATTAGGTGTCACCTGCTGACCGCGAGTCCTTCAAGTGGTGGGCACTATTCACCATGGCTGATAGCCATGATAGAGACCGAAGTAAGTTTATCCTCCAAATAAAGTCCAATTATATGATTCTCCTTATTAAATTGATGGTCAAGATTTGCCTCTATATCCTCTAACATATTTGGTAGTTGAATTGCTCAGTGAGTTCACGAATTGCATGGATTAGAGTTTCTTGGTTCTCCTATCCTCCTAGGATCTCCATGGTAGTATGACCTCCAATTGGGTATAAAAAGTGTTCCTATCAATACATGTGAATGAGTATGTAATTCGACAGGGCTTCACTGCTCATTTGATATATTTCTCTCTCTCATCCCCAATTTGGAGGGGGATTATATAGCAATTGCCAAGGGGCTAGGAGTAGCTTCATGAGGAAGCTAAGATCAAGATTGGGTAGTTGAGCTTGTTGGATGGAAGGATCCAAAACCTTCCTCACTCAAACCGCTCCAATCCACAACCAATTGGCCATTGCAACTGATTTTGGATTGGATGAAGGCTAACTGATTTTGATTCCTAACCATGGATGATAGGTGCAGTCAGCATTTCTAACCATGGGTGTCAGCAGCGGGTAGCACTGACTAGGCAAATATGCCCAAATGAGTGGTAAAAACCACTGCTATACCTTGGATTTGTCCAAAGGTCTTCCATATGGTCTTCTAGCATGTCCCATATGAGTAGTCACCTCAGTATGACGTGTTTTAGGTGTCTACAAATACCCCTTTTGAGATGCGTTATGATTTTGAACAACACTAAGAAAAACTAGACCTCCTAAAATGATGTTATAGGATGGATGATGATCATTGATCTGATCAACATTAGATACCCCAAGTCCAGCAAAAGGACACACATCTTAGAATCACTGCTTCCAATTCGAAGGCTTAAATTTGAAAGGGGTTTGCACTCATCATTAGAAATTCAGGTAGCTTTGGTGCTACAATAGAAGTTACGCCTATATAACCAAAATGAGGAGAGCTACAAACAAACTGTCATATATGCTATTTTCCCCAGCAGAAGGGTAAGATTATGATAGTCTTTGGCAATGATTCGTAAGATGAACACAATTTTGACAAGATCTAGGGATCTACGATCAAGGGATATTCTATTGAATTTGATTATGATTTAATATTATGACTACCCCCTCAAGTGATGAGTCAATGAGGGTAATGATAATAAATGAAGCAATGAGGTCACTTGACCACTATGAAATATCTTGAACAAATTAAGATTTAGAATTTGAATACTTGGCAAGGCCTAATAAGCTATGATTGCAACTATTAATAGCAATTGTCTATTTCTATCCCATGGAGTGGTCGAGCCATGAAGGCCTTCTTAGGAAATCCAAATGAAAGAAATCTCGATTAGACATGTGTTGAGTCATATTGTCGATGCTATGCTGAAAATATCATAGGAAAATTGTGATGAGTATCTCATTCCCTTGGAGAAGTCCATCTGTCAGGGCCTTCTTAGGGATTGAAATTAAGCATAACAATTCCACAATGATGAATTTATCCTAAATTTCCTTATGGTAATTTACTCATATTTTTGGATTACATGGATTGTAAATCGCTACAACCACCAAGTGTATAGGGTAAATGATTGAATATGATGTAAATTTGACTTTAAATGTTATTTGATTTTTTTATTAATTTTGAATTGAATATGTTTTATTAGCTGGGAGGTGTGGTGCTCCATGAAAGGATTGTCATATGGATGACCTCGGTTGAATGTACTTTGTAATCTCAGCCAGTTATTTTGCTTTACCTTATGATGACATTTTCCAATGTTGTGCTTTGTTTGGCTCATTTAGATTATTTTATATTTTTTGATGCAATTATGGTCTGATGAATAATTTTATTTTGACATTTTAAGGCTCTCCATGATGGAAATTGCAAGAATTTATTGTAGCTCATAGACTATGCCTATTAACTATGGGTAAATAACTTGATCGTGGCTTGAAGCTGCAGTCGCAAAACCCTAATTTAGGGACCACAACTATCAGCCACGAGCCAACCCAAATTTGAAAAGGATAAATAAGGATTTGCTTTTTAAAAATTCATTATTTACCTGACAGTAATAGTAAATTTGAGAGCTTTGAGAGGTAAATATTAAAATTTGACCTAGGATGCTATCGAAAACTTGACCCATTCCACACATTCTACACCGATGGCCGATCAACCAAAGGCTTCTACCAGCGGAGGAGCTGGTGCCTCCAAGGTAACTTGAAAACTGAGACCTTGCTTGCAAATTACTCGATTAAAATTAACCACATTAAGAAAATGGTAAATGAACCTCATTAAACTACTCCTAACGAACCTCACCCTAGTTAGCTTTAGCATAGGTTAGTATAGGAGGTGGGTTTTTAATTTTTCCAAGGTTTTTCTGGGAAGTGTGGGCCCTAAAAGGTTCTCTCTCCCTAGCTACGGGTGGCAGGTATGGTACCTAATTGGTAGATTGGGGATCACGACTATCAGTCATGATAGGATTCAAATCCCAATAGTTGAATTTCTGGTCATTGGGCCGACTTGGTTCCAACCCACAAAACCCAAATTTCTCAAAAAAATTCAAAATTTTCCATTTTTTTGATTTTTTTGGACAATTAATGCCATTTGTTGTTGTTTTGAAGCACTCTTTTCATTTTTTTTCTGAAATTTTTTATCATGTTTGTGCATGTTTAGGAGATTTTATGATTTGTTTGCCATTTTTTAGTGATTTTAATTGTTTTTCTATTTTTACTAGATTGCTTTTATTCAATCCTTGATGAAAAGAGTGAGGGAGATCGATCTCCTTCGTAGTCTTCACCACATATTAACTGACATGGAGTGGGGTTGGTTTACTATTGTGGGTTTTGGCTTCATCTTAGACCTCCCCACTATCTGAGTGGACTAGGTGTACCTTACTGCATTGGCCCATCATTGGGATGCGAGGACCAATATATTTCACCTGCCTACGGGTGAAATGACTGTCACCCTCGAGGATGTGTACCACATCTTCTAGCTACCCATTGATGGTGATCCCATCACCTCCTCTCCTACCATAGCAAGGAAAGACATGTTTGATGCTATATTTGGGTAGTAGATCATGGAGGTACAAGGCTGCATTGGCCATGGAGGCATCCACATTTAGAAGTGTTATGAGGCCATATTTTTCTCATAGAGGGAGGCAGTATTTATACATATTATCATTTATATAGTCCTCCCAAACTATTTAGGTGTGAGTTTCCCTTGGACCCTCCTAGATCGGACTAAATATGTCATGGTTAGTTCAACCAATCATCCAATTATCTTGTCCTAGGGGACTACCAAGAGCTATTTTAGATTACCTACCATAGCAGAGTGGGCATCAAATGTAGCCTCCTTCTGCAAATATAAGATTGGTAGCATATCCTAATAGAGTGCCTCATCGACTTTTCCCTACAAATAACTACCCTTGCATATGATTGACAGTGTTATACCACCTTCTGGCCCTAGGAGTAGGAGGGCTTCAGGAGTAGGTCTCATGTAGGAGACCTAGATCATTATATTGGTCACTTTGTAGAGCTGCACCTCAAGGATATTCAGTGGTGATATTACATGGATTATCCACCTTAGACAAAGGTAGATAGATACCTGTGTCGATCACACATACACAGATGGATCATCGATCGCAAGGTCTATTGGCATGAGTATCACTACTTCTCTCATGTATTGTGGTAGTTTGGGATTCAATAGGATATCCCAGATATGTTGACCATTTATAGATGCCTAGTCCTAGAGAGGGACCTGAACTAGCCCCAGGTTACTCTAGTGGTAGAGGATGATGATGTATTCTAGGAGTCAAGGCTAGCAAATGTAGGTACTACTCCAAAGTATGATAGCTAGTGGGCTGAATTCTAATGGCACAGTGAGGATCCTCTAGAATTATGAGTGGCAAGATTTGTAGTAGAGGGTGTAGAGGGTGCAGAGGTGAATCCTCATGGGTTCAAGACCCACCAATAGACAAAGGGAGCATGGGGCACATTAGAGGAGGGCCCACAGGTGGAGGTCAAGGAGGAGGTTCCAAAGGAGGTGAGGTATCTCCAAATAGTGAGGTAGAGCATCTGAGAATACAAATTTACAACCTCTAGAGCTAGGTGGGTAGACTCTGCACCTAGATCCTACACAAGGATACCTCTATTACCACTCTGGAGATAAATCTAGATCACAAGTAGAGGCAATGGCACAAATATGAGGAGGATAGGATAGATATCTAGGCACAAGTTACCACAGTCGACACTCGGATCAAGGAGCTCATTGGCAAGCGAGATCTAGCACAGGAACAAATAAATGTAGTGACTATTGAGAGGGGCTTGCTTAAGGTAATGAGAGGAGATCCCTCATCCTCGCAGGTTATCATGCCACCTCCAGTAGTATTTTCTTCTTCAACATGAGCAGGGTTTGATCCTATGGTAGATATTAGAAGGCTACATACCCTCATGGAGGAGGGTAACAACTGACATACAGTGAGTGTAGTTTGCATCACCCAACTAGAGGATCACATTAGGCTACTATATGGGGAGGTTCCATAGGATACCCAAACTACAGGGACCCACATGAGTAGGTCTAGGACTAGAGAGATAGGGCAATCATCTGCTAGCTCCAACCATAGGATGCACAATATTGATACCACTCACAGGTCTTCAAGTACTCATGGTGCCAAATCATGAAGGACCTATAGGGAGGGTGGAGGTGATGACGGTGCCTCACAGACTAGGGGTGCAGGCCCTATCTAGTACTGATATCATGGATGTTATAGTACCATTTTTTACTGTAAGGTCGAGGACCTACACATATGTAGCCTATGGGAATTTTAATGTACCTCACTTATTATGTATATTTAACACATATATTTATGGTATGACATTTCATATCATTACATGTGTACTTTATTTTTGGTATTTTATGTTTTATGTTATGCATATAGATGCAATGTGTTATTGATTTGATGTTATATGAAATGATGTACGAATGACATGTACTAGATAGCTATGCGATAGATGATTAGATGTTATGAGTTATGTATACAAATGTACTACTTATGATGGATGCATTATGAATGCCATATTTTGATGTTACATGTATGTATATATTTGCTTTACTTGTATGCATTTAGTTTATACTGCTATGACATTATTTATGCCATGTATGTACTGCATGTCTTTCTTTGTTTCTAAAATGGACATGTATGATTTAATCACGTAAAAAATAATGTATGCAATATTATTTTTAATCAATATAATGGATGACACCACAGAATGTATAACAATCATAAATTACTAGTACACCCATATGTGAGATGCAATTATTTATTGTTTTCTATTCATAAACGTTTGTAAATTAAAATAATATGGATAAAATAGTTAGTGGTTGTCTAAAAATCATTTCTGACATCCCTCCGGTATCTAGAATATATTACAAATAGTTCTAATAAACAAAATCTCATAAAATAAATTGATGTTTTGATGATTGCATTGAAAATTGGTTGTTGCTATTTGGGAATTTTTGAGGTTTACCATGAGACTCAAACACCCTAGTTGACTGATCAAAATTTGTATACTAACCATACTAGACTTTTGAAACATAAGGTTTTCACTGGGATAGGCCCTAACTATTCATTATCCCTGTGTGCAAGTGAATATATTAAGATAAGGCATAAGCATACCCCAATGTCAGGTGGGATTCTTTCAACCCATTGCTAAGATTGGGGGTTTGTAAATGTTTATCCAATCCTAGGTTTAGATTTTAGTTGGACTAGACCACTAGGAAATACATGATACCTGAGACTAGCTCTTCCACATTCAATGTATCAGACATATCATCATGTGTAAGGTATAGTAGTGATGGTAATTCTAGAGATTCAAGTTTTTTCCCTTATTTTATTCAATTTTTTGGATACTTGCTCATATAAAGTGATAAAAATCACTTTTTATTTTGTACTATAGTGATAAGAATCACTGTTTATTTTGTACTTTCCTTTATTTTTCTTTCTTTCTTTCTCTTGAGCAAGGGATTTGATACTGATTTTTATTTTATTTGTACAACTTGATCTTCATTTGATCTAAATTTTTGGGATAATCATTTGATAATTTGCTTCAAAAACTTCCTTCGGGGATTTTTCTTTGGGGAACTATTTATGGTATATCGATCTAGGATACCGATCTTATGATATCAATATGGGATATCAATCTAGGATGTCTATCTATGATATCGATCTATTGTATCAATATGGAGGATTGATCTAGGATATCACTCTGGGATATTGCTCATTTTAATGAAATCAAGGGATTATGGGTAGGGAATAACTTGTCCTTTTAGCAATTGCCAATATTTCTCATACCGTTCACACAAAGGGATAAGCAAGAACAAAATTTTTGCCTCAGGATACCTAGTCTTGCTTTGTGGCTTTCATCTTCCCCTAGTCCTTATTAGGATTGTTTAATTTGTTAATTAGTGATAGAATTCTGATATGCTAAGGGCTATACTAACTAGACCTCAACTACAAAAGCAAAGCAAGCTTTCTATCAACACTTGAGAAGACCTGTAGGTATGGTTGAATGATCGAAAAACCCTAGTATATTCTTCATAGAAACAATTGGGATTGTGTTGAAAAATACAATTACTCACAAGGATGATAAATGGATGAAAAATATAGTGCATAGATGCATGATTGAAACACAAACATGGTGTCATTTGTAAAATTGTAAACACGATTGATTCTAATGCAATCACAAAGGATGAATATGTCTAACGCAATGCAAAGGTGAAATGCATGTGGAAAATGAGATGCATGATGCAAAATGTAATGCAATGATGCAAATGAAATGTAAATGTTTTTGATTTTTGATATTTTTCCAAAAAAAATTATGTATTTTGACATTTGGTTTGACCAAAAAGCTTACATATGTCTTTGGAGCCTTTTGACTAAGATGACCAAAGGGCTTACAAGTGCCTTTGAAGCTTTTAAGGATTTGACCAAGTGATTTTGAGAAACCCTTGGAGCCTTTTGGGATTGACCAAGTGGTTTTGAGAAATCCTTGGAGCCTTTTAGGATTGACCAAGAGGTTTTGAGAAACCCTTGGAGCCTTTTGGGATTGACCAAGCAGTTTTGAGAAACCCTTAGAGCCTTTGGGGGATTGACCAAGTAGTTTTGAAAAACCCTTAGAGCCTTTGGGATTGACCAAGTGGTTTTGAGAAACCCTTGTATCCTTTGGGGATTGACCAAGTGGTTTTGAAAAACCCTTGGAGCCTTTTATGATTGACCAAAGGGCTTACAAATGCCTTTGGAGTCTTTTTTTGAATGACCAAAGGGCTTACAAATACCTTTGAATCCTTTTTAGGATTTAGGCATAAACACTCTAAGATGAAGGATATTGAGAGGTTCAGGATCCTCAACTCCTCCAAGTGATGTCAAGCGATATGTCCCAGGTCAAGTTTTCTCTGAGATCATATAATGACCTAACCAGTTAGCCATGAATTTGTCTCACATTTCTAGCAAAAAATTGGAGTTTTGTTGGTTCTCTTTTAGCACAATATCACCAACCTCAAAGTATCTCAAGTGGAATTTAATATTGTAAGCTCGTTTTAAGTGCTCTTGATAAATGCAAAGATGCTCGAGGGCATTCACACGATATTCATCAAGTAGCATCAATTAATCTAGGTGAGCTTGTCACATGGTGTCATCATCAATGAAATATTTCAATGTGATGTGCAGCATTGGAATTTCCAACTCTAAGGGTATAATGGCCTCTACGCCATATACTAGTGAAAACAGAGTTGACCCAATGGGCGTCTGAATACTAGTCCTATAAGCCCATAAAGTAAGGGGCAGTTGGATGTGCCAATTTTTGTGGTGCTCTTGTACCATATTTTTCAAGATGGATATCACTGTCTTATTTGAAGCTTCAACTTCGTTTGCTTGTGAATAATATGGAGTTGCAAAACTATGTTTGATTCTATACTTAGACGTTAAAGCTCTCACTTTTTTATTCTTAAATGACATTCCATTATCTGATACTATCTTGGATGGTATCCCAAAATGACTTATGATATTTATGAGTATAAACTCAGCAATACAAAATCCAATTGTCATTGTTAAGGGAATGGCTTCCACCCACTTATTAAAATACTCAGTAGCCATTATAATAAAAGTATGTCAGCCCAAAGATGGAGGAGAGATCTTACCAATGAGATCAAAAACCCACTGAGAAAATGGCCAAGCTGCTTGAATGGGCTGTAAGGACTATGATGGCAAGTGCGTAATATTATCATGATATTGAAATTTAATGCATTTACAAATATACACATTGTAATCCTTCTCCATATTGGGCCAATAATAACCCACACGAAGGATGTGCTTGATGATAGCCATACCGCTGAAATGGCCACCGCATGTACCATCATGAGCTTGCAAAATTTCTGAAGATGACTCTTGGGGCTCAAGACAAAAAAGGAGAACTCCATCATAGCTTCTACGGTACAAGATGTCTACTAACAAGACATACTTTGTTGCTTTATGTTTAAATGTATTTTTTGTGGCACACGATAATCCTTGAGGGACTACACCAAGTCTAAGGAAGTCGTGTATCTATGACGTCTAGTTATGATAAGCTTTAGCTTCAATCGACAAGACAACATGTTCTCCCTGTGGTTCTACATTGGCAAATGCAAACTAGGAAACAATTTTGTGGTGAATGGTAATACCACCCCCCATTAGATATTGTGAGATAAAAGACCCCAAGGATGCTCTCTTGAGAAAGTCTTTGTCTCTGTAGAACCATTCATGATTTGGTTCTACATGAATCATGTTGATTGAATCTTTTTTATTCAATGCTTTGTGTTGCACAATAGAGTGTAACATTTTTACATGGATAGTAGTGAAATCGATAGACTAATTATGAGATATTAGAGATCCTAAATATGCCATTGTAGCACCCTAAAATTGGCATGGTTAAAACCTTAGTAAAAGATAAAATATAAAAATTTGAATTTTAACCCCAAAACTGCTCCAAAACCGCCTGTTACCCATTTCCTCGTTTTCCATGCCATTTTTAGGATTTGTTGTGACCGTTGGATGATATCGTCACAGATTAGATGAGATCATCCTAGATCTGACAAAATTTTCATGGACAGAATGTCCAGACGATTTTGTCCTAAAACTAAATTTTCATAATTAGCTTTTGTTTCAAAAGCCTCTCCAACTTGGGCAGAAGCACGTCTACACAGTTGGAGATTTCCCTGTTGGATATCCCCCAGATTGGGATGATCCCCAACCTCCTAGCCTCCCCCTAATCCTATATAAACTAGGATTTTTCTAGTTTATCCCCCTGACTCCCCTTGATTCTGATTTCCCTGAACCACTTAATTGATTGATTCAGATCCTTATTCACTAGAGCATCCTCGTACTACTATTTGTATGCTACATTTTGCATTTTCTTGTAGGAAATCTATTGTTTTTCAGTCGAAGATACCTCGGATCATCGCAAACGATCTCAGATGATTACAGATGATTTTGTCGAGGAGCACAGACGATCACGTACAATTGGAGGCGATCCTGACTGTAGTCTAGATTGGGGGCAATTCGAGTCCAGAGTTTGCATATTCTTAATTTTTCTACATTTTTCCATTATAATTCTTCATTATCTTAGGTTATTATGTTTATACATCTTGGAGTTCACCTCATCTAGTATAAATGCATGATAAAATCAAAATAGATTGTGAAGTTGATACTTGTCCTCTCTAATTACTATTTAGATCTGTCATTCAAAAAAAATTATAGTTGTTTCTATCATTTCCCTTAGCTTCTGTAGTTGCATCTTGGGTATTTTGTATCTATTTTTGTGATTACAGGTTTCTGTCGAATTCATCAGATATCAGACGATCTCATATGATCTCAGACGATTACGTATGAACTGAGGCGATCTGGACTGTTACAAAATTCAGAATCCTCATCAGACATCCAGAATCAGGTATGATCTATCCTAATTTGCTTATTCTCTGTGTTTAGCAACCATTTCTATTTTTTGTATCCATTCAAATCATTATTTGGCATATAGAATAGTTTAAATTCATTTTGGCCAAACCTAGGAGCTGAATGATTGAGTATAAAAATGAACACATAAAACCCATTCCCAACCTAGGTATGGAAACTGCCACTCAAAAGTTTCCTAGTGAACCCACCATCCGTCAAAAATTCACCCTTATACTCCTCCCTCCAAAGGCGGGACCTTCAAAAGGGCCTCTCAGTCCGAGGTATTGTCCCATCCTTCTCGCATCCCCCTTATGGGTGTGGATCCTATAGCATGAGGGTAAGGATGCGAAAAAATTGGAGCGATACATTTTTGTGAACCCGACGTGAAAACTAAAAATCTTTTGAAAACAATTAAAAAAAAACAAAAAAAAAAAACATAAATGCATTTAGAATCAAAGATTGCATGTCATATTTAGACGGTAGATTATAACAAAAGACGAGCCATCACCATTAATGTTGAAAATCAATTAGCAGCTATAGAGATTACTTCTTTGCTTAGAGTAGCTCCAACATATAGAGTCCCACATTTATGGGACGAGCTTAATAGGAGATTGAATATCATTTCATCTAGAGCAACCGAACTTAGGCAAATCAAGAGGTTTGTCCTAGATAGAATCATGGATCCCGATCAAGTGACTTTGTATCATGAGCTTCAGAGAGCTTGCCATAGGTGGTTAGCAGACAAAAGAGCCCTTGTGTCTTCTGAGTTGTATACCTTTGAGAAATACCTTGATAATGCAGCTGTAGTACATAAATTTCTGTCTCATATAGAGGACCAAGAAGTCATTCTTACGAATACACAAATATGGAATAGAGTCCCCAGAGATGTGTTATATCGAGAGTATTGCCATGAGATTTATTTTTACAAGACAAAATCTGAAACAAATAATATTACTATAGCACACTTTATCAAGTTCTTGAAAAATCATTTCCAATTTGAAGAAGAGCATTTTATGACTCCTGATGAACTTGATCCTATCAATGACATTCATAAACTCTTTTTAGAAAACTAAGATATTATTTTATTATTGTTATTTCTTGTATTTAGTGTGCTATTTGTTGTCTTTACAAGCATAAAATAAAAATAAAAACAAAATCATAACAAAAAAAAATCAAAACATTTTTAAGCATTATAGTAGGTATATAATTAATATATACCTCCCAAATCTGTTCCAAATATATCAATATATATTTGCTAAAATATAAGATTTAGACATAATGACTAGACTCAAGAATGGAAAACAAATTGAGATAGAAGAATATTGGTTAAGGAAAATAGAAAATAACCCAGATGTCCTTCCTGAAGACCCAATTCAGGAAGAAGGAATTCTAGACCAACAAGAAGAAGACTATGTTGATGCAAATGAACAAAGAGAAAATGTTAGGGAAGGAGAATCCTCATCTCCTAAAATATCTCCAGAAGGAGCTGTTACTTTTGATAACATGGAACATTTCTAGAAGTTCCTCCAGGATAATATGGGCACCCTTAATAGAGTAGTTCATATGGACAAAGATCAAATTAGTGACACTCAAGCAACCCTAGAAGACATATATCACACACGCACTAATCCTTTGTCCTTCGTTGATCAAGAGAGTGATCAAGTTGGACCGTCCAATTTGGACATGGCTACTATAATCCAAAACACACGACAATAATAGGTTACCCAACTACCTAGAGTGCCTTTTACTAAGCCAAGGGTTATTCCCACACAAAAGAAACCTTCATTCACTGCTCTATTTTGCCAAGATATTGATCAATATACCTCAAATCAACAAAAGCCTAAAACTAAACCGAATGTTAATTTCCAACAATCTGGGATACAACATAATGCTACCACAAATCTTCTTCATAATAATCTTCCTACCAATCATTTGCATAACAACAATATAGCATCTAATCCTTATGTTCCGCCTTCCTACATTCACAAATCCCATGCTCATGTACCACCAAACCAATATGGTGGCCAAATTGGTAATATGGAAGCCATGGTGAAATAGTTAACCTCCCGTATGGACCAAATAGATCCCTATCATCCCTCATACAATTATCAAGAGATGTGTAGTCAACCTCTAGATCCTATAGTTGTAGCACAACCATATCCCAAACACTTTCCTATGCCTGTCCTACCTATATATAAAGGAACCGAAGATCCCATAGAGCATCTTCGTATGTTTAGGATAGCATGTCATGATATATCACATGATGACTTTTTATTACTAAAAATGTTCCCAAAAAGTTTATGAGGGATGGCATTGGAGTGGTATTATCAATTTCCCAATCATTATTTGAGAAATTTTGAAGAGATCGCTGAGTCTTTTGTGCATCAATTTAGTGCCTATATTGAAAGTCATGTAACCATTAAAGATTTGTATAACCTAAAACAAGACAAATATGAGTGTTTTTCTAACTTCTTAGCTTGATGGAGGTAGTTGATAGGAAAAATACACTTTGTGTTACCTTATCGGGAAATGTTGGATATTTTTATCAATAATTTACAAGAACAACTATCCTATGAATTATCAACTGCTACCTTGACCATCTTCGATCAAGATATAGACTTATCCCGAAGAGTGGAAGATGCTCTCATTAGAAGAGGTCAGCTCAAAAGGAAAGATGATGAGAAAACATCTAGAAATCAATATAAAAATAAACAAGTTGTGGGTGATGGAGTCACTGATAGCAGAAACATTTCCAATGTTAATACTACGAAAACAATGGAGAATTTCATATTGAAACCTATTGATAAACCACCCCGAGAATTTACTAGGTTAAATCAACCTTTATCAACCATTCTCCCACAACTATTAGCCCGAGGATTGATCCAATTACCAACTATCCAGGAACCTGATCCCACCATAGCCGAATACAGAGCTAACTTACATTGTGATTTTCATAGAGGACCTAGACATGCTACCAACTCTTGTAAACAATTAAAACATAAAATACAAGATTTAATTGATAACAACGAGATGGAGGTGCAAGCCTTTCAACCTAAACAAAATCCTACTAATAATGTTCAAAAGAACACCCCTCAAAGTCAGAATCAGAATGCCAATCAATAATTGGACATATTTCAACATCCTTTACCAAAGCATGGCAAAGAGGTGGCTAATCAAATTGAACATCATAATGTTCCTCCTCCTACCCGATATGTAGGAGCCATTAGTGGGCATTTACCTATTTACGATCTAGAAATATTTGACACAACTTTATCCATGGTTACGTCCAGACCCCTATATAATACTCAAAAACCTGATCATAGTGATGTAGAATCTGATACTAAAAGTGACATGGAAATCACATCCAATCAATCGAATAGTTCTGAAAATGAATTAGATCCTATTCAACCCATCACAAATTCTATTGTTCCGAAAGAACCATTTCCTAGAAGAGTTACTACTCGAACCTCTTCTCATAAGTTCCTTTATAATGAACAAGCCATAAATGCTAGACCGAGACCAATTCATCATCCTCAAAATAATGTTATAGGTACCATCGAAATCGTTACTCGAAAATAGGCTCAAAACTCTCAATGGGATCAAACTCAGAACGATGGATCAGCTCCATTTGTTTTGAAAAATCCCAATAAAGGGAATCATATGCCTAATGTTCAACCTAAGCCTCCATATAATATTAATGAAAAATTATCCAATACTACAGCTAGAATTTCCCTTTTGGACCTTTTAAGATCTTCTCCTATCCATAGGGATGAATTAATGCTCACCTTAAGCCAAATGATGGTACCACAAAATATTCAGCCTGAAGCCATGACCAATACTATCATAACTCGAGAAGTTGACTGTATTGACTTTCGAGATAGGGATATACCACAACATATTTTACATAAGGATAACCCTTTATATATTATGGCCCTAATTGGGGACAGCCATTAAATGTGTCTTGATTGATAATGGTTCATCTTTAAACATATGCACTTTTGACTTCTACCAAAGATTTGGCTTTAGGAGTGACAAAATGAAAAGAACAGATATGATCATAAAATCCTTCAATGATGAGACACAAGAAATGTGTGGAGTCATTACTATACCCTTACAAGTTGGTCCTAGAACCCTAGATACGATCGTGTTTATTGTACATTGTGTAGACACCAAAACAGCACCAATCCGATTATGTGACAACAAGCACTGATCGCACTAACACACACAGCCCCCAAGGCAGCCCCTAGAGGTTAAACAGTGGTTCTAACCACTCACATAGCAGTTTTGCAAGTCAGGAATCAATTTGGCACCTTTTAGACACTTTATTGCTTATTCGTCCCACCCAGGGACGAGTGTGGATTTGTATTCGTCCTACCCAGGGACGAGTGCGAATTTATACTCATCTCACCCAGAGACGATTATTAGCGCTCGCTTCGGGGTGGGACGAACGCCAGGTTTGACCAGCAAAAAGTCAGACCTCGGCGCATGACAACTCAGAACTGCCACTTAGCTTTCCTTGCATGGCATAGGAGTGCGAGTGAGTTCTTTTGACAACTCATATCTGCTAATTGACTCTCCCTTCACTACATGGGAATGAGAGTGAGCTTTTTAGGACAACTCAGATTTGCCACTTAGCTATCCCTTCATTGCATAGGAGTGCAAGTGAGCTTTTCTAAAACATACAAAGACATGCACAGAGACAGTTAAGCAACCCTTAATCAAGAAGAAGTCTTCTTTTCACACAAAAAGCATTCATGCAAAGAAACACTTTTGCATGTTAATTCAAAGAGACCCCTTGGGTCTATAAAATGGTGAGTTTCATCACCCAAAAGGGATACCGATCAGGAGCATTTTGAGCGACGAAGTGCTACTAATTCATTTACTTGCGATTTGTGTTTTCAACATCCATAATCTCTTAATCGAAAGAGAGGTTATTGGGTGACTTTTGAAGGCACGAATCAAGAACCAACACCCCATTCGTTTGACCACAATATCCTACCAATTTTCTGACAACACATCACATCAGGTTTCGGACCCATCCTAAGCGGATTTGTGTCGAAGCAAAGTTTCACCCGCAGGTGGTTTGCCTTCGGGAAGCCCTCCCGCTTTATTGCTTTTGTAGTTTTTTTTTAGCTAGTTTCGTGTTTATGCTTTTATCAAGTTTTCAGTTCATTTAGATTCATTTTAGCCATAGTTAGATTTATCTTTTATTTTTCATACATAGGTGCTACTGATTCTTTGTTTGTTTCTTTGAACGCATATTTGCAGCATTGGAGGAGCAGCGAGGAATCGACCTTTATCAACGCAAGCGGCGACAATGTTTTGGTTCGCCCATTTTATATGTGGGCACGTGGAAGAAGGAATTCTGAAACAAGTTGTAGAGATCAATATCTAACGCTCCTATCCCCTAAAAAGGAAGGAGATGCATTGTAACACGAATTGAAAAGAATATCAATAAAAAGGGCCATATTTTATATTGCTTTTATATCTTGTGTTCATTCATTTGTGTTCTTTCCTTTTTAATACAATTTTGTTTAGTATTTCCTTTTTGTTTCTGGAATCTAATGTTTTCACATTGCCCTGCATTGTACAATATACTTTTGGGTCACCATTTGATCAACACGATGCGAGTGGTTCCATCCACTTTACATCAGTGTGTTAAATTTGAATTTAAAAACCAGTTGGTTACCATTCATGGTGACCCTAGATCCTTTGATATGTGTGCTTTGGCAAAACTGACTGGGGTTCAATTTTGCCCTGCTCTGTCATCCATACATCCTAATTCTCGTCAACCATCTAAACATGTGAAACACTCACCCATAACATCACCTACTTTTTCCCCATCAATTACACCTCTACATATAGCTCAACCACATTCTGAACAAACCCCATTAGGACCTTGAAAATATCCCAGAACCACAACCAATGTTCCTTGTTTTACCCCTATAACTTCCACACCAATAGACTCATCCATCAACATAACATCTCCATCCACTACAGGCAGCCTTTCAACATCAGAAGATCTAGGAAATGTTCTTTCTACCTCTTATGCTCTTACTGATGAACTCTTACCCGATTTATCTAAAATTCTTATATCAGAAGAGATCAATACTACCATGCAAGATTCCCTTGTTTTAAATAAACTCCCACCTTCGCCTCGTACCTTGGGCCTCCCATAACCTATGGGAAGTATCTACCAAGTTTGGAGTTGTGCTTTTATTTATAATGGATATGATTGAGGAAGAATACCCAAAAACATCAAGACATATTGTGATGGATATGCTCGATGCTATCTTGCTAATGAATATATTAAAGCTAAACCCATAATGCTTAAATTGGGCTATAAATGGAAAGGCTTGGGACCTTTCCAAAATGGTATGAAGGAACCTATTGAGGTAGAACCATGGCCTGCCCGATGCGGAGTGGGCCTATTTCCTAGTAAAGGTCAACCCTTCCCATTTGAGGAGGATGACCATCTTACATGTTATCAAGATTATCTCGATAAACAAGATTCTTTGCTTTCAAAAAATAATTCCTTTACCTGTCATATGCTATCTCTCACCCTGAGATGATTGCTGAATCTGACGATGAGTTGGAAGGGGATATCTTCCATGATGTCTCCGTTGAGGACTTATTACATAAAAAATTTTATTTTTATGGTTCTATACCTAGTATAGCCCAGCTTGAGGCCTCGACTCCTCAAGACGAATTATCCAAGCTAACCTTGGAAGAATTACAAGAATTGGGTGTTTCACCCACCCCACCTAATTTTGAGAGAGATTTACATATGGAAGTTGAAAACGGTATAAAAATTAACATTGGAACCGAACATAACCCTCACATAATCAATATTGGATCAGAATTAAGTCAAGAAAAACAAGATAAATACATTTCATTTCTTAAAGACTATGAAGATGTCTTTGATTAGACATATGAAGACATGCTAAGGCTGGACCCTTTTGTAGTCATGCATCATCTAGTAGTCCATCCGGATGCTAAACCTGTTAAACAAAAACTTAGAAAAATGCATCCTAAAGTGGCCTTACTAGTCAAAGAAGAACTATAAAAACTGTTGAAGGTCATTTTTATACAAGCCATTGATTATGCTGAATGGATCTCAAATGTAGTTCCAGTAACTAAGAAATAAGACACTAAAGTTAGGGTTTGTCTAGACTTCAAAGATATTAATGTTGCCTACCCTAAAGATGATTTTCCTCTTCCTAACATGGATCAAATCATTGATTTTATTGCTGGAAGTGGAATGATATCCTTAATGGATGGATTTTCTAGTTATAATCAGATCAGGATAGCTCCTGAAGATCAGGCTAAAACAACATTTATTACCCCTTAGGGAACCTTTTGTTGGAAAGTAATGCCATTTGATTTAAAGAACGCAGGCGCAACCTATCAACGATCCATGACTTATATCTTTCACGATATGATGCATGATATTCTACATGATTATGTAGATGATATTATACCTCGTTCCATCAAATAAGATGATCATTTAAATGACCTAAGAAAAGCATTTGATCGATTAAGGGAGTATCTTATCCGATTGAATTCGGCCAAATGTATATTTGGGGTTAAGTTTGGAAAATTATTGGGGGTTATCGTTTCTTTACGTGGCATTGAAATTGACCCTCTCAAGATCACGGCTATCACTGATATGCCCACACCCACCAATATATCAGAATTACGAAGTTTACAAGGTAAGCTTCAAGCTATTCGCCACTTTATTGATAAGTTGGCAGATAAAACTGGACCCTTTCTTAAACTTCTTAAGAAAGATGTCTCTTTTCATTGGGACGACAAATTTCAGGAAGCATTTGAACTCCTCAAGCAATATCTCCTCCAACCACCGGTGCTTTCCCCACCTAGATATGATCGTTCATTTATTTTATACATTTTTGCTTTCGATTTTGCCTTAGGAGCTATGTTAGCTCAGCTTGACGATGAGAAGAAAGAACGTGCTAATTATTACATCAACAGAACCTTAATCAGTTATGAAACTCGTTATACCATATTAGAGAAGTTATGTCTTGCAGTTGTATTTTCTACATAGAAACTACGACATTATATGCTCAGTCAAAAAATGTATTTTATTGCCAAATTCGACCCTTTGCGATATCCTATGAGTTGACTGTATTTATCTGGTCACACAGCCAAGTGGGTTCTTGTGCTAAGCAAGTTTGAACTCATGTTTATAGGATAGAAGTCTGTTAAAGGGCAAATCATAGTAGATCAATTAGTTGTTGCACCCTTAGAGTCTACCCATCCCCTCATCATTGAGCTTCTCGATGAATGCATTAAATTAGAGGTAGACCATCCTAAACAATGGTCCCTATACTTTTACGGATCCCCATGCATGAGTGGGGCTGGTGCAGGTATTATCTTAATATCTTCGTAAAAACATATTATACCTCTATCCTTTAAACTAACGTTTGCTTGCACTAATAATACTATTGAATATGAGGCTCTAATCCTTGGATTACAAGTAGCTTTGGCACTAAAAATTAAAAATTTGTTAGTTTTCGGTGATTCCCAACTTGTTATAAATCAAATCAATGATGATTATCAGACCAGGGATGATAAATTATGCCCATATAAAACATATTTTTTGCAATTATTATCCTTATTTGATCAAGTTACTTTGGAAGCTATTCCTCGAACTAGCAATCATGCGGCTGACACTATGGCTGCAGCTGCATCTCTTTTGCCCTTGGAGTTAGATGATGAATATGCTACCATCATTATTCATCGACTCCAAGAACCCGCTTCAAGCAAATCATGCTTAGAACCTTTGGATGTGTTTCTAATCAATGAAACTACTCCCAAACCATGGTACACTGATATATTTAATTTTATGCAAAATGGAACCTTCCCTGATGGTTATACTAGCAACCAATGTCGATTATTATGTAGACAAGCAAGTCTCTTCGTAATCATTGGTAATACCCTATATAGGAGATCTTTTGAAGGCATATTATTAAGATGTTTGAATTTAGAAGAATCTAGATCAGTTTTGAGTGAAGCCCACGATGGATCTTGTGGAGGACACTTTAGTGGTAACGCCATTGCTAAGAAGCTCCTTCGGATAGGATATTTTTGGCCTACCATGGATAATGATGCACATAATTATGTGTGCCATTGTGACAAGTGCCAGAAACATGCTGACCTTGTCCATGCGCCTGCACAAGAGCTATAGGCTATTTCATCTCCTTGGCCCTTTTCAAAATGGGGCTTAGATATCATTGGGAAAATCAACCCTGTGTCATCTGATGGACACAAATTTATCATAACCACTACGGAGTATTTCACAAAATGGGTTGAAGCTATGCCTTTAGCTTCTTGTACTAGAACACAAGTTTCCAAATTTATCTTTAATCAAATTATTTGTAGGTTTGGAATTCCTACCAATCTCATTTTAGATAATGGAACTTGTTTCAAAAATAAATATGTTAAAAAATTATGTCAAAGATATAAAATTCAACATCGTTGGTCCACTCACTATTATCCTCAGGGTAATAGCCAAGAAGAAGCATCTAATAAAACATTAATCAAATTTCTCAAAAGACTGGTCAATAAATCTGGTCGAGATTGGCACATCCAATTATATCCTGCTTTGTGGGCCTATCAAACTAGTGTTCACACCCCCACTGGAACTTCACCTTTCATTTTGGTTTATGGCACTGAAGCTATTTTTCCCTTTGAATTAGAAGTTCCTTCTTTAGCTCTACTACTTCAAGATACTAAATTAGGGGATGAATATCGTGCTGGCAAACTTAGTCAGCTAGAACTTCTAGATGAAAAGTGCATCAATGCTTTGGAGCATCTTCGTGCCTACCAAAACAAGATTAAGAGAGCATATCTCAAGAAAGTTCATCACCGATCCTTTGAGATCGACGACCTTGTCTTAAAATAAAATAAAAAAAATACTAATGCTACTAAAGACCTTAAAGGTAAATTCGATCCCAATTGGCTTGGACCATATATTATTACTGCTAAATTTGGATCGGGAGCATACACATTATCTACCTTAGATGGTAAATAACTTAAAGAACCTATGAACATTATGCATCTCAAACGCTACTATGCATAAAACATTGGGTCATCTCATCATTTGTATATATTGTATTTTGCATATTGTTTCATTTTTAGCCATTTCTATCAAAATATTTTTTCAAAGAGCAGTAATAGTATTTCTTCTTGCAATTCATCAAATTAAAATCAAATACAAAAACATCAAAATCTTCAAAAACATATTTTTTTCATACTTGTCAATTCTTGGAGTTTGTAGTTATATTTTCAATTATTTTGGATAAATGAGCATTTATTTGGAATCCCACACTTTCACACTCACATGAATAAATATTTTGATTTTATATGGTATGATTATTAATCTCTTTTATATCAAAGTCCACATTGGCATTAAATACAAGTTTTGAGCATAGAGAACTAATCTTGTTATTTACTTGAACCAAGTATATCTTTTCACATTAAAATGATTTCATTACAAATTCAATATGATGCAACATAATAGACGTGGTTTCTTGAGCGAAAAGTTTCCCCTGCTATCCTATCATGCACATGGTCTAGAATATTTGAGAATTGACAAAAGGACAAGCTCACCCCTACCCATAATAAAAATCCCTTGCTCTACAGCTAATCCGAGCAAGTATCCCTAGCATAGGAAGAAAAAGAAAAGTTCAAGAAAAAGATAAAAAGAAAAATGTTATTTTGTATCACTACAACAATGTTTCAGCATTATCTCAAATATCAAGCAAAAATACAAAAAAAATAAAAAGAGCAAAAGAGAAAAGCAAAAGCAAAATGTAATAGAATCCCTTTCCCTACCCATTGAAAATAAAAGAAGGGTGAATGAGCTTGAATCCCTGGAATTCTCAATTATTCAAAAACTGTGAGGTAAGCCCCATAACAGGTGGTTTGTGCCCAACCCGCTTGGCCTTGGGTAATTCCTAGCATGGTGATATGTCTGTCACATTAGTGACCTTCTTTTGTACAGACCTATGTCGGCTTATGGATTAGCTAGCTCTTGATAACCTAACTTGCATAGTAGTCTGGTACGGTTATATGCATATAAATCATGGTTAACGAACATTCATTTGGTTAAGGCAAATTGCTTATATCAAATTATCTTGCTCAAAATTGGTAAATGAACAATACAATTGCACACACATTTGTATTTGAGAGATTTTGTATCATTATGATAAATCAAGATCGGTAATGAACTCACATTTGCACATGAGGATCCCTTATAAACCTACATTTATTTTTGAGATAATTTAAAATATTTCTGTAATTCTTTTTAGAACAATTTTAATCTCTTATTTCAGAATTTTGTTTTGTATAAAAACAATTATATACATTGTGTCACAAAATTGCAAAATGATTTCAAACAACATGTTCATCATATTATTATTTTCTGTTTATCAAAAAAATCAAAAATAAAATAAAAAATAAAAAATCAATCATGCAATAAAACTAAAATATTTATTTTATCTTTGGATTTCGCGATGATGGTATAAGTCTATACCTATAAATTCTATGCCTAGCGCAAACCATTGTTCTAATTTTATTTTCCCATCAACACATATGGCTTACATCATTATGTTACACAATTGTGTTTCAAAATGAATGAACACTTATTCATGTCATTATGTCAAACATTCCATCTTGCAACCATGGTATAATTTCTAAGGAATTATTCAAAAATTTATCACACTTAGGAATTTATGCCTAGCAAAAATCACTTTTAAACATATTTCATGCATAATTTTGTTAAAAATCTGAAAAAAAATCATCACCATCATCATTTTCATAATCACAACACCAAGTCTTAAGACAGTCTCTTAAGCGCTCTTTTACTTTTTAGCAATATTTCTATACTAGGATTAGCTTGACGACCTAGCGAGCGGTGACTCCATGAAATGGTCTATAACAGTGACAATGTCCTTTGAAATTATTGTTAGAAGTCTCTTTTATTTTTCATCAAATCACACCAAAACAACCAATTTTATGCACATCAGATTATTTCATTTACAAATTTTATGGCATGACATAACATTATAATTTACTTCCAATGACATAATTACATGAATCAACAATTCAAGCATCATAATACAACATATACACAAGTCATATCATCAAAAATACAATCTATATATATCATCAATCAATTATGTACATCATCTGGATTGGTATGCCACAATCAAAACCCTGGCATACTCAATCCCCTCAAAAACAAATGTATATATACATATATAATAATATAATCTGCACTCTGCAGCAGCTAGCCTCGAGAAGCCCTTGAGCTCTCAGCCTCATCTCCTCCCCCACCTTGACATGGAGGAGGTGGTCCCATAGATGTCCGGTATGTATCTCAGGTCCTCATCGTCGATCGTGAGGATGTCCTCGACGATCCCATCATGACCGGATCTGCAATGGGGGCTAGAAATAGTATCCTCTATCCCTCTAGGACTGCCTGATAGTACAACCCTTGGTAGAATGTGGTATGTGCAATAGACTGTGCCAGATATTGAGTGCTCGCTCCTACACCCTGAGCTCTGAGTTTTGTAGCCTCATCCTATAGTGTCTACACCTGAGCTCGAAGGCAGGCAACCTCAACCTAGAGAGTCATCGTCTCGTTGCTCTTTTCCACCTCAACACCCTTGCCCTTATCAGGCGATGGTGGTATCTCCCCCTGCTATGAATGTAATCTCTCCTCCCTGTCTCCTATGGCCTCTACGGAGCATGACCCATCCACTGGCATCTCTCCTATGGGGATCATCATTGCTCTCTCCTATCATGACCCCGTATTGTCCCAATGGCAGCCTAGCGCCGCCTCCCCATCCATCGCACAACCGCATGCATCGAACCCTATGCCCTCATCATCCAAGGAGGGTGGATGCCTACGTACCAGGCATTGTATCCATCTACAACCCTAGCATCATCACCATCCACTAGTTGGATGGGGGTATCATCCGTGTCCTGACTCGAGAATCGCTGCATGTCTAGAGCCCCGCTCAGCGTAGTACTATACCGAACAATCTGGGAGTACTCATAATCCCTAAGAGAAGTGATCCCCTGCTATAGAATGAACTACCATAGTACCCGATCATAGCGGTGGAGCTCTACCTCTCCCCACTCCATCCTCAGCCAGCAGACTCGCCTAATGCGAGCTAGCTCCTGCCCATCCTCTGCCCACCCGGGGTGCTCTTGCCACGTCCTCCAAGTGATTTGGTCTAGGATGAGGTCATCCAGCAACCTCCGAGACATCGATAGATCTATCCACTACTATGACCCTTTATGTAGCCACCAATAGTAAACCCAGGGTCTCTCCTAGTCAACCCTTGTTAGTGGGAGCCCTATCGGCCTCCTCACCACAATGTGCTCCCAGCACCAAACCTATAGCAGTGATGTCAAGACCAGACATCAACCTCCCTTACATACAACCCCATGCAAGATCCTATACAAGTGACAGAGTACAAAGCTACCCCATGCAAACCTGTACCTGTGGTCTCTCATGTCGCAAACTACATTTTAAAGGAGCCATGGTAGCCTGCACCCACTCTGGTGGCACAATAGTAAGCCACCTACCACCCCTACCAAAACTTGAGTTAGCCTAGATGCCTCAGGCATCTACTGTAGGGACTCGATGTTCATCCCACCCTTCTCTAGGGTGAAGCTCAGGTCTCCAGTTAGCCTCATCATTATCTGGCCCTGATTGGTCGTAGGCATCATGAACCGTTCCTGTATGGGGATCCTCATGATCCTCCATACGTCCTATAGTGTGGGAGCCATCTCCCCTGTCGATAGCCAGAAATAGGATGACCCCGGATACCATCTCTCTGCTAGGGCTGTTAGTAGCCCCATGTCAGTTGGTACTTGTGGCATCTTTGCCACATGTTGTAGCCCAACCTGTGCTAGTTGGTCATGCTCTGCCTAGTCGAGAGCGGCCAAGTCATCTCTCAACCCATAGTATTTCCATTCCTGGATCTTTAGTAATCCTTTCTGCAAAACAAACAATAATAACAACAAAATTTATTAATTACCAATCATTAAAATCAAATTAAGCACATTTTACATGAATTTTAAAGACGATATCATCCACCATTGGATGATATCATCCCAAATTGGGAAAAATCATCCTTTTTTAGGACTAAATCATCTCCGATTTTGCAACTTGGGGATCGTCCCTTGTTGAACGAGATCGCCCCTAGTTCACTAATTTTGCCCTCAGACGAAATCGACGATTTAGAGATGATTTCAGTGAAATTGAAATGATTTCGTCCCGACGACGTTGATGGCCTAAAAACGGCCACGATGCCCCAAATAATCAAAATTTAAATCCACAAACTGCATAAAGCAAAATCAAACCTAATCTACTAGGATTAGATCCTTACTCGTAGCCCGCACCGGACCTTTGTCACTCTGTGTGCTATCTCCACCATTGTTTCTCCTTGCAGAGCTTTGGAACAGTAAAAATGAATTAGGGATTTACCCTATTTTCTTAATTTTCTTTAAAAAATCAACATTTTAATTTTTGCATTTTCGCGTTTTTACCTCAAACGTTTGATTTGGGTAAAAACACGGAGGGGGCGCTATAGTCAGCAGTTGTACGATTCGACCAAGAATCGTCGTCTAAAAAACTAAGTATATTTTTGCTTTCTCATAAAACGGGAAAAAATCATCTTTAACGCATTTTCTTCGAAAAAATATCTAAAGAGGGGACAAAATGTAGCACTCTAAAATTGGCACGATTAAAACTTTAGTAAAATATAAAAGATAAAAATTTGAATTTTAACCCCAAAACCGCCTGTTACCTGTTTCCTCGTTTTTTGCACCATTTTTAGGATTTGTTGTGACCATTGGATGATATCGTCATAGATTAGACGAGATCGTCCAAGATCTAATGAAATAATCATGGATAGAACGTCTAGACGATTTTGTCCCAAAACCAAATTTTCATAATTAGCTTTTGTTTCAATAGCCTCTCCAACTTGGGCAGAAGCGCATCTGCGCAGTTGGAGATTTCCCTGTTGGAGATCTCCCAGATTGGGATGATCCCCAACCTCCTAACCTCCCCCTAATCCTATATAAACTAGGATTTTTCTTATTTATCCCCCTGAATCCCCTTGATTCTAATTTCCCTGAACCACTTAGTTGATTGATTCAGATCCTTATTCACTAGAGCATCCTCGTACTATTGTCTATATGCTGCATTTTGCATTTTATTGCAGGAACTCTACTATTTTTCAGTAGAAGATACCTCGGATCGTCGCAAACGATCATGGATGATTACGAATGATTTTGTCAAGGAGCGTAGACGATCATGTACGATTGGATGCGATTCTGACTGTAGTCTAGATTGGGGGCAATCCGAGTCTAGAGTTTGCATATTCTTAATTTTTCTATATTTTTCCATTATAATTCTGCATTATCTTAGGTTATTATGTTTATGCATCTTGGAGTTCACCTGATCTAGTATAAATGCATGATAAAATAAAAATAGATTGTGAAGTTGATACTTGTCCTCTCTAATTACTATTTAGATATGTCATTTAGAAAAATTTATAATTATTTCTATCATTTCCCTTAGCTTCTATAGTTGCATCTTGGGTATTTTGTATCTATTTCTGTGATTGCAGGTTTTGACGAATTCATCTAATGAATTTGTTAGATATCAGATGATCCTGTATGATCTCAGATGATTATGTATGAACTGAGGTGATATGGACTGCTACAAAACTCAGAATCCTCATCAGAAATCTAAAATCAGGTATGATCTGTCCTAATTTGCCTATTCTCTATGTTTAGCAACCATTTCTATTTTCTATACCCATTCAAATCATTATTTGGCATATAGAATAGTTTAAATTCATTTTGGCCAAACCTAGGAGCTGAATGATTGAGTATAAAAATGAACACATAAACCCATTCCCAACCTAGGCGTGGAAACTGCCACTCAAAAGTTTCCTAGTGAACCCACCATCCGTCAAAAATTCACCCTTATACTCCTCCCTCAAGATGCGAGACCTTCAAAAGGGCCTCTCAGTCCAAGGTATTGTCCCATCCTTCTCGCATCCCCCTTCTGGGTGCGGATCCTATGGCCTGAGGGTAAGGATGCAGAAAATTTGGAGCGATACAGTCATTATGTCTGCAAATCTATTGGATGAATGAGGGATTACCTCAATGTCGTACCATTCCAGTTGAGCTAGATAAATGTCAACAAGATCCTTGTAAGCTTTCAATACTAGACATCGACATTGAAATAATCCCTTAACTTGGTTAACAATGAGAAGGGAATCACCAAAGATATTTAACCTTTTGATCTTCATGGCGATAGTTGTTTGGAGACATAAAATTAGGGCTTCATATTTAGCATTGATTTTAGTGCAAGGAAAGTCTAACTTGAATGACAAGGGCATTAGATCTCCATTTGGCTTGAACAACATTATTCCTACACCACCCCCTTTCTCACACTTTGAACCGTCGAAGAACAAGGTCATATCATCTTTGTTATCTAGTTCTTTGGGTTCGAGCACTTCCGATAAGGAAAATACTACATCATAAGGAAGCTCTATGGTGAGGTGCCTACTATTCTTGAGAGGCACCTCAGCTAGTTGATCAACTATGACTTGTCCCTTAATGTACTTTTGGCTAATGAATTCCAAATAAAATTCTATAAGTAGCATGATCCACTTTGCAGTATGTGTATTATGATATGTCTTGCTCATCATGTACTACAAAGGATTTTGTTTGGATATGACATATGTCGTATGACTCAACATATAGTATCACAATTTCTTTGTAGCGAACACTACTGCTAAACATAACTTTTTCACATATGCATATCCCAACTCATAGCTCACCAAGGTTCGACTAATATAATATATGGCCTACTCTTTGTCTTGCACATTATTTTGGGCTAACATGGTTTCCAGTGCAAATTTGGTTGTCGATATATATAGTAAAAATAGCACATCTGGCCTTGGTGGAGCTAGCACTGGTGGCATTGCTAGGTATTGCTTAATTTTAGCAAAGGCTGCTCTAAAGTACTCATCCCAATTTAATGGGATCCCCTTGTGTAGCAATCGATTCATGGGTCAACATTTATCCGATAATTGTGTAATAAATCACTTTATGGATGCTACTTTACCCTATAGGGGGATGCATTTCTAAAATAGCCTTGACCTTTTCTAGGTAAACTTCGATGCCTCATTTTGAAATAATGAACCCTAAGAGCTTTCCTGAAGTTATGCCAAATATGCACTTTTTAGGTTTCAACCTAAAATTATGCTCTATCAAGCGATCGAAGACCTTCCTCAGGACCTCTGCATGCTTAGAATATAATAATGACTTTGCAAACAAGTCATCAATGTAATCTTCTAGGATCTTATGCATATAGTCATGAAAAATATATGTTATAGCCCACTGATATGTGGCACTAGCATTCTTAAGGCCGAATGGCATAACTTTATAGCAAAATTTCTCTCATGGTGTTATAAACATGGTTTTATGTTGTCCTTCGGGCTTAATCTAAATTTGATTATAACAAGAAAAATCGTCCATTAAAGAGAGCGTTTCATGACATGTGGTTGCGTCTAAAAGAGCATAGATATTCGACAACGTAAATGAATCCTTTGGTGTTGCCTTATTCAGATCTATGAAATCCATACAAATATGGATCATTCCATTAGGTTTTCCTATAGGCACCATATTGGATACCCATTCTAGATAGTCAATGGAGATGATGAAATCTATATCCAACAACTTTTGCTACTCATCCTTAACCATTAAGGCTACTATTGGATGCATCTTCCTAAGTTTATGCTTTAATAACTTCTTTGATAGATCTAGTGAAAGGTTATGAGTAACCAATTTCAGATCTAGACCCGGTATATCTTTGTAAGTCCAAGCAAAGAGATCAAGTATCTCTCTCAATAGAGGTATGAGGTTGGAACACTCATCAAGAGTCAAAGTCTCCCCAAATTTGACCTTCCTTGGATTGGTGGGATCATTACCGATATCCACTTCTAAGGTTTCCTCTACTGACATATGGGATCCCTCCTCAAGTTGATGAGGCATAGGGATCAAGTGGATGCCATCTTATGGGTTTATAGGTTCCTCATTGGAAGCATCCTCAGCATGATAGACATCATGTGCACAACCTAGCACAAAATGGAAATGTTGTAGCATTTCTTCATTAGGGAAGAAATATTTAGGCTCTAGTGGTGAATCAATGTGATCCCAATCAATAGCATCTACATTTAGAGGCAATAGTTTAGAAAAATCGATTGGATTATGGAGTGGAGTGTTCAAATAAATGAAGATCATGTTGATGAAATGGATCATATATCAAGGACCATGTGCAAGTGATTCATTATTAACAAAACTTCCATCCCTAAGATGTGGTTCTGGGGGTATGGGGATCTCCGAATCTGGTCTGTGAATAGACTATCAGATGGGATAATTGGGCTCAAGGAGATACATGTATGTCAGTATATTGGGAAACACCATATGATAAATCACATTAAAATTTGGTGGTCTCCCTCTAAGGCGAGGATGGAGATTGATCTCTCTATACATCTCCTTAGCTATATTTGGTGCATTGCAATAGCATAAGTAAGGAGGTCCTAAGTAGGCTCTCTCTGTCTCATCTTCTCCATAACTATTGTAATATAGGCCTTCACTACTACCCACTGGAATTGAGTGATGCTCTGAATAAGGCCTCATGTAGGCTATCTCTTTATCACCATCATCATTATAAAGAGGCTCTTCACTCAAGTTCATTGATTCCAATGGTAAAAGGTGATGCAATAGTGTGGGACCCAAATAGGCCAACTCGATTTCATCCTTTGATTGCTCCTTGTTTGAGGATAACTCAGCATCATCTATTCCAGAATCATAGTCTATTTCATAACTTTCGATGATGGATACTGCATGAACATTCTTAGAAGAAAATTTTGATTCAATACTCATAGCCATGTCTAGATTATGGAAGTGCATACCGATGTCGTAGATAGCTCCATTTCTTTGATTATCCATGTTAGCTCTTGGAATGGGTTTTGGGCTGGTCTCCACCAAGATGTTCACGTGATATATCTCAGGTGGATCTATAGTGACATAATTCACTAGTTGATTATCCCTCTGAAACATATAAGGATTAGGGTGATACATATTGAAGTCAAATTCACCCCCTATACTAAGGTACAAGTGGTTTAAAGATACCATGAGGAGTTTAGCCTGTCCTTTTTTGTAGAATCCCAACCTGAACCTATTAGTAGGTAACTGATACTATGGTTCTATAGGATTCTTACGTCCTTGCTTGAATAGTCCGAGACCATAACCATACCAATGGTAATGCTCAAAGTATCGCATGGTGTAGTCTAGGTTAGAAATATAATGAACATTCATGGTGAATGGTTCATCATCGTCCTCATCCATGGGCATGGAAGATGTAAACTAGTCTAACCCTCCATAGATGAAGTTGGTTTGGTTAGGTGGTACCCCCAATGGTTCCATCATACCTATGGGAAGGTTATGGGCTCACATTCGATCCATGTTGTGTGCAATCTCGATAATCGGTGTAAACATCACATTATGCACAATGTATTCCCCTAATCTAGGATTAACCAAATGGATGGTCACCTATGGTGTAGATGACCCTGCTGAAGACGTAGGTGAAGCAGGATGAAGTGCCTCTTAAAATCCTCCTTGAACTTCCTCTACTTCCATGGGAGTAGGGGATTCAATGATGACTGGCTTGGGCGTTTGCTTTGTCTTATTTTTGCCCACATTTTCTTTCAACTTTCTATCATCTCGTTGTATCATTGATGCAGTCGATCTAATAGAAGTAGTTTTCGTGTGCTCCGATCATTGAAATACGGATGTTGCTAGTCTAGCACACACTTCTTTGATTTTACCTCTTGGATATTTGATTAGCAACGCTTGTCACACATCCAGGTGTATTTATGGGAGCACAAATTCTCTTGATAAATCTTCTAGATTCATGTATTTAAATGGTTCTTCATCTGAAGGTACCACATGAACCTATCCCTCATGAATGTATTTGATACACTGATGTAAAATAGAAGGGATAAAATGCATTTCTTTGATCCAAGGCCTCTCTATAAGTATATTATACTACATAGCACCTTCGATTATGTGACACATCATCGAGATGGTCTTCAACCCCACCTAGATAGGTTAAACTATAGTATCGACCGTCGATCATAATGCATCATTAAAAGCTCTCAAAGTGAAGGTAGAATGGATGATATGCATATTTGGTAACTATTATATTGATTTATTTGTTATTCACACATGCGATGATATATAGTGGTGGGTCTGCTATAACAATGAAAACCATCTTGACTTGGTGGTCATGAAATTGAATGACCAATTCTTGACACTATTGCACGTACCCCATGAAGTGTGTAAACACTTCAAGATATTGAGGCTACACTTATATGGATCTTAAGATGTCCATGAGTATCTCCCTATGCTTAGGATACTATTGAATTAGCTCATAAATTGACAACTTCACTAGATTTATCTATAGGTTTTGGACCAACCTACTCTTGATGGTCACCACCGATCTAGTTGGTGGGCCAGGCACATGTAGGACTGGCCTTGGAGAAGGTACATCTTGGACTCTAATAGGTAGTGGAGGTTGATTCAATTGTTCATACCTCACATTTCTTGTGACAACATTGACTATTCTAATGAACCCCTAGGTTGGTGGTTCGATGCGTACTTGGTTGACTTGGCCAACATTATTCTTTGGTCTTGATGATTTGGTAGAGGATTTTTTGTAAATCCCCATATTTTGATTGTCAGGAACTTTTGGATTATCGACAAGAAACGTACCTATTTTGATCATATTCTGCACAATATGTTTGAAATACCAACATACCTTGATATCATGGTTTTTCAATCGATGAAAGATGCAATAATGATCATCCTTGTAGCCCTTAGGATTAGGTATATTTGGGTCCATTAACTTGACCTCGAGTAAGTTTATAGCCTTCACCTCATATAACTAATGAAAAATCAAAGCCAAGAACTCTAATAACTACATGAATATGTGAGGTGAGCATTGTTCTTTGTTTTTACCCTTTTAATTGTTATTATGTTGATCATATTACACAGGAGGAGGTTGGACCTGATAGTTTTTCATTGTTTCCCCTTATCCCCTTATTGAAGGTTCAACACCACCTGATTACATGGGCCGGCTTGGCCTGATGTCTCTCAGTGCTTTTCTTGTGTCCCTCATTATTATTCCTAAGCTTCAAGTTACCCTCCTGTAACTTGATGTCCTCTATCACCTTGGCTTGCACCAAAGCCTCTTCGAATGTTTGGTATTGCTACAACTGTAGCAATAACAAAATGTGTTTGGCACAACACTTCATGAACATTCACATTAAGTTAGAGGATGGGATGGAGAATGGTAGCTTTGCCATAATTTTCCTCCATCATTTTCCATAATCCATTAGTTGCTCATCGTCATGTTGCATTAGAGCAGCCAGGTTGGATAAGTTTACATTCTTTTTTATGTCAAAGGAGAAGCATTCAAGAAAGGCATCAACTAGTCATTTGAAACTAGTAATGTTGTACCTCTTTAATTGGTTGAACCACTCCCGATATGGGCCTGAGAGGTTCATGATGAAGGTGCACAAGAGTAAGGCATCATCACTTTTTATATGAAAGCACATATCTAGAAAACTGGTCACATGCTCCTGTGCATCTTTCACTCCTTGAAAATTTTTCAGTCTAGGCATCTTGAAATGCTCAGGATATGCTGGAATAGGCACTAACATGCATAAAGGTTCATTGTGAATTTTTTTCAAGATAGGCTTCTAATAAGTCATTCCTTGCTTCTCTATGGCTTAGATCTTCTCTACTAAGGTCTTTTAGGCTTGTGAGGAAAGAAACTCCTCTCGATATTACCTTGGAGGTGCCCTCAGAGGTATATTCTTCCTTGGTTGAGGTGGAGGACTAGGTTCATCCTCCTCATTTAATTGGGAGATTTTAGGATATTCTTGTTCTAATTACTCTCCCACTTCACTCTCATACTGCCTAAGCTCATGTTGTTCGAACGATGGACATCAATCTCTATGTTGAGCCATATGGTGAGTATGTGTGTCAATTTTCTCAAGGTGTAACTTAGACTATGAAGCCACTCGTCTATCAAAATGCTTCTTGATCTCACTATGAGGAGATAAACCAGTGCTATCCAATCAATCCTCTCTTTCTACATGCTCCTTTTTATTGAGGATGTGTTGTTCATGCATGTTCTATTTGAGGTGCTCTTTCTCTATGCAAACATCCTCTAATTAATCTTGGAGAATCTACCATATCTACTCTGACATCAGTCTATGATATCTATCAACATGATCAGTCATTTGAGGCCTCTAAGGAGTGTGCTCTGTCCGAGTGACTTTATGGGTATGTCCTCCAATGGACTGATTTACCACACTCTTTCCTTATTCTATAAAGAGGACATTCGTGTTAGGCTATATTCTATACATAGTACCTACATGCGATACAGGAGCATGCATGTATCAAGAATTATTAGAGCACTCTCCATGTTCTCGGGTGGTCCTAATGGTGTTTGTGTTACACTCACTCACTAATCAAGAGGGTGTAGGTGTAGGCTTGTATCCTATATGCCTTAGGACTCTGTATAGACCGTCCAACTATTTTCTATGCCATGGCTTATTAGGTGGTGTACCATTTGTTCCCACTTTGGATATTTCTATGGTGAAATTGGTGGGCTCATCTCTATAGGGAGTCTATGTGGGCCTATTCTTGGAAGAAACCCTCTTGGTTTACCCCTGAATGGGTGGATCTCAGACATATCTAGAATCTAATGGTGGAGGTCGTGAACCTCCCTTAGATATAGGTTGAAGGGGTACCAATTCGGATACCTCGATGATATATTCTTCATATGAACCCATGGATTACTATAGAATTCGGTCATGATATATGCTACCATGTGTGGAACCCCCATGCTAGGAAGTTCCATGCTCTAATTTATGTCTAGAGGTATGTCTAGTACTTCCTCTAATCAGGGTATTCTCAAAAAAATCCCCTTGTGTAGAATTATCCCCTCTAATGCTTGCTAAATGATGTCCATGAGGATTAAGTTATTGAGGTTGTTCCACATTGTGTTGTGCACTAGGTGGAGCTTGGGATTTGATCTCAGGTCTATACTCGGATCGACCTCTCTGTGTTTTTACCATTATATATCCTATGTCTATATTTTACTTTTATTAGCATGCAAATAATACAATGATGATTATATCCTTTTACAGTTCTTAAAATGAGCCCTAAACTATTTGATGTATTTTCAATTTGTTATATCAGTAAAGTAACTATTGTCATGTTTTACAATACGTTGATGATTTTCTCAATTATTTAATGGATTTCACCTATATACTCATAGCTCAACAACTTGGCGATGAACTCCAATCCATGTCATCCCCCCAAAATGTGGTAATGATGTCCACACCTGGGCAGGGAGCACAGGTCCTCCCAGATCCTCACGTAATCTCACCTAGTCAGTTTTATACCCTCTGAAGAGAAGTACATGTAAATTTTTTGGGCTACATATGGTTCTTGGATCTGGTATTGGTCTAGTAACAATAAGGTATGAGGAATTTGGGCCAATGAATGGAAATCACCTCCATCGTCGTTGAAACCCTACTAGTGGTTGTATGTGACTCCCAACTCATTAGCGTATACTATGAAACATGGTGTATGTGGTTATTTCTAATTTGCATAAAGGAAATATACATAATACATCATTAACATGATCATTTCCTATCTGATATGCAATAAATAATATTTGATATTCAAAGGTATATGCACACTATGCTACGTGATGTTTAGAGAATGCAACTAGTATGAGTAATTAGCCATTGATTGGGCCTTATGCAAGGAGACTCTAATATTCATATGGCCTAGACCACTAGATACTAGGGTGGGCTGCACTCAGAGACCCGATGTTCCTACCAGTGACTAGTAGAAGCATCAAATAAAAATCCAAAGGAACTAATTCATTTTATTATTATTTTTATCCTTATCCTAGCTAGATTTCATTTTTGATATTCTGGAAAAACACAGAGATATAAAATAGACATAGAGGGTGTCATAAGTGCCTACCTAAAGTACTTATATGATTTAGCTTTTTACTCCTACTCTATGGTTGGTATGTTTTTGACCACGGCTTTGATGCACAACTATGACTATTGTCTACGCCTATCAACCGTAGGTCAACTTTTTGACCTCAGCTATCAACCATAGCGAGTACCTACCATAAAAACATAGACCAGAGTCAGTAAATCATGGAAAAAAATATGGAGTTCTACCATGATCACCTTATGTAACCACCAAAAAGGATCTTGCTATCTAGTCTATCTATTGCAATTTACAAAATAAACACAAATGGGAAAACATAAGTTGACAACAAGAAATGAAATAGATATAAAGAATCCCTTTATTAATTTCAATGAAGCCAAGTTATAGATTCATCCCTCTTAGGGATACCCATTTGATACATCAATTACAATAGAGTTTCAAATCCCTCTCAAGGGTATATGCAATCAAAATGCCTTCTAGGGTGTTGATGACCCTCTTCTCCATGATTGGAGGCATTTGTTGCCTTGCATCCCAAAACCCTGTTAGTCCTGCATGCAATAAACAACATGAAAAATTAATAGCAAAGGATGCCTCTCTTCATGAGGCTTTTAAAGGGTGTTTGTATAAAATATAACATGATAATAAAGAAATAAATAAAGTGATTTAGTACATGTAAATTGATCTAAAACATGATAATATACCATTAGAAACATAAAATAAACTAATATGAATCTATCTAAGCTCCTAATTAACCAATTGAATACATGGAAGCATGAAAAAGATTCATTATGCCTACACTACAACAATGAAGGGAAATTGTAATTAACTCCTAATTTGTCAGTCAAATATCTCTAAAATACTGAATTAAACCTAAAGTATGATTAATATAACCTAGTTAAATAGACTACAAAATAAATAACAAGGAAATCAGGTGTCACCTGCTGACCATGGGTCCTTCAAGGAGTGGGCATTGTTCACTGCGACTGATACCCACTACGGAGACTGAAGTAAGTTTGACCTCCAAATCAAGGCCAATTATTTGATTATCCTTGTCAAATTGATGGTCAAGGGTCACCTCTATGTCCTATGATATATTTGGTGGTTGAATTACTCATTGAGAGCACATATTACATGGATTATCATTTCTTGGCTCTCCTATACTCCTATGATCTCCATAGCAATGTGATCTCCAATTGGGTAGCAAAAGTGTTCCTATCAATGCATGTGAATGAGTATGTAATTTTACAAGGCTTTGCTTCTCATTGATTATATTTCTCTCTCTCATCCCCAATTCAGAGTGGGATTATATAGCAATTGCCAAGAGGCTATGAGTAGCTTCATGAGGAAGCTAAGATCAAGATTGGGCAGTTGGGCTTATTGGATGAAAGGATCCAAAATATTCCTCACTCAAACCACTCAAATCCACAACCAATTGGCCTTTGCAACTGATTTTGGGTCGTATTAAGGCTAACTGATTCTAAATCCTGATTGCAGTTGATAGGCACGATCAACATTGCTAACCATGGGTGTCAGCAGTGGCTAGCACTGACTAGGCAAAGATACCCAAATGAGTGGTAAAAACCACTACTATACCTTGGATTTGTCCAAAGGTCTTCCATATGGTCTTATAGAATGTCCCATATGAGTAGTAGCCTCAACATGATGTGTTTTAGGTGTCTAAAGATACCCCTTTTGGGATGCATTGTGAGATTGAACAACGCTGAGCAAAAATAGACCTCCTAAAAAGATGTCATAGGATGGATGATAATCATTAGTATGATCAATATTAGATGCCCAGTCCTACCAAAGGGTACACATATTTGAATCATTTCCTTTGATGAGTTGAAGAAATTGATTCTGGTAAGCTTAAGTCAAAATCCTAGCCTTAGCGACAATTAGGAGATAAGATTAAGTCAAATCCTAGCCTTAGCAACAATTAGAAGATAAGATTATGTCAAATAATAGCCTTGATGATAATTAGGATACAATATTAAGTCTAATCCTATCCTTAGTGGCAATTAGGATACAATCTTAAGTCTAATCCTAGACTTGATGGCAATTAGGAGACAAGCTTAAGTCAAATCCTAGCCTTGACAATGATTAGGAGACTAGCTACCTAGTTTGCTTAAATTTACTCTTGATCTTTTCTTATTTTCCCCAAGCATGGAGGGTGAATGATTGTATTTGATAATGATTCTTGAATGAATGCACTTTCTTGAAGGACTGCATAGTAGGTCTAATAGTAGTTTGCATGATTCTTGAAGGACTGCATAGTAGGTCTAATATAACTAAGTAAAAAACTTAGGATAATGAGACTCATAGGGTTATCTCTAGTACAGAAGGGTTGCATCAATCCTGTTTGGCACTAGGGTAACTTTATGTGTTATCATAGTAATCAAATCACATGCATGCATAGGGATGATGATTATCCTGGTTATCTTAGTAGATGTATACTTTGTTAAAAGTCTTGCATAGTTATTATACAACTTTTGATTAGGTAACTAGAGTGTTTGAGTCTCATAAAAACTACCAAACATATCATATCATATTATATTATTCATTCCATTTTACATCATGATGTCACATGTTTTTCAAGTTACAAAAGCCATTACATAGAATCATAATAACATAAAATAATAAAGATACATTTTATATAGTCTATGGTGCCAGGATATAATGTGTCAAATAGTCATCATAAATCCATCATACAAAATCAAAACAAATCATCCATTTTATTATGAAAATAAATTGCATCTCATATCATTTCATTCTCACATCATAGGATAAATACATGCATTTATGATAGGCATTCATCAAAAGCATCATCAAGCATAACATAACATACATATCATAAAGCAGTAAAAGGTTACATAATGATCAAACAAAAATCATACATATATATATATATATATATTCATATGTAAGAATTTAAAAGCTACATCATAGTCCATAAGCTACCCATAGGCTACAATAAAACTAGGTCCTCAGACCCACACTTCAAAAAACCAACAATCCAAAAAGAGTTATCCAAGTCTCCAAGCCATGGTCACACAAGACCAACACTAACGACCATCACCCCTACCATCAATCAGAGTCCATTGAGAGCTCTCAGATCTACTACCTCTAGTTTGGTCCAACCTCTATGTAGAACTAGGAGGTCTCATCCATGTATATGACTATCATGTATCACTCCTCTAACTATTCTATGATCCAATGGCCAATTCTCGATCTAGTATTCACCCCTTAAGGTGCACTATCTCATCCTCCAACATGTCAGTATATGTTGGATCCTCTCGACATCAAGTTTGGTAGGTCAACACTAGACCCTAGAGATGTACCATCTCCTCCCGTATCTTGGCTATCTCACCACTGCTGGAATCTCCATGGCTAGGGCTATGTACTCAAATCTATGCTTGAAGAGTAGCTATAAAAGCTACCTACCTCTTCATCTCAATGTATGCACTCTACACCTATGCCTGTAGTAGATCTCTCTCCTATACAAACTCCCATCATACCCTACTGAGATTACCTTGTATATCTATAATCATAGCATATTATGTTGCTAACTGTACTTACATGACTTGATCCCTAAGGTCCTCCCCATCAAATTCCAATGGATCTTGTACATCAATAAGCTCCACCCTATCCTCTACTACACGATGATGCACATTTTGATCACCTGTGTCTACCTCCTCATAATTAGAGGATTCATCTTGATCCTATTCCTCTAGAGCACATCTAGTTACCTCATCTACTACCACAAATGCATCTCCTCCTAGTGGCTTCTATCCTCACCACTACTATATAACCCACCAAGAGTCATACTCCTCTATCATACCAACGTCATCCAACTCAAAAACCTCTAACATAGGATCTGAATCCTCTCCTAATGCCTCCATAATGGGCTAGGCAAGAGTATTTTAATCACCTCAATGATGCTAGATAATCAGCTCCCTAGGCAATCCCTGGAATAGCCTAAACTATTGTAGGATGTGAGCATAAGGTAAGTACTATCACTCTATACCATGTAGCCCTATCAACCACCTACCTTACCACACCCAGTGTAGTTGTGTCTTAGCATCATTCCATGCAGGACAATCTATATAGGGTCTCCATGAAATATCTACTACCGTAAGATATACAAAATACTTAGCATAGTGCTCAACCTACCTACCATGTCAATGGCCCTGGCCTATCTCATGGGCCCTCTACCATAGCATCACATAACCAATCTCCTTGTCAACTAGCTCTGCTCGAGTAGTCCATGGTAGTCCTCGTGGTCACTCTACAACAATATGCTGCCATATCCAAACTTGTAGGAAGAAGCTACAGTCCAATCCCTTTCACCCATAATATCATATCTCATATAACTTCTCATATAGATAAGCTAACAATGTAGGACCCTAAGCCATCACTACAGGCTCCTCTATACACTCCATAAGGGTGAACACCAACTTTATAAGGTTCCAAGGGAACTTGGTGCCTAAAGAGTCTAGAAGTAGTATGTTGTTGATAAAAATCATCAACAAGGCATTCCTAATCTTAAGTACATCTACCTCAAACCACAATACCACTAGTATCCCTTCGCTAAGAAGATCGATTGTTGCATCCTGTAGCACCCTAAAATTGGTGCAATAAAACCTTAATAATTACAATTACTCTAGTAAATATTCAAATTCAAATTTCAACCTCTAAAACCGCTCCCAAAATGCCATTTAACCTGTTTCCTCCTTTCCCGTGCCATTTTTAGAGTTTGTTTTGTCCGTTTGAAGATATCTTCTCTGATAAGACGATATCGCCTCAGATCGAATGATTTCATCTGGTGTAGGACATCCAGATGATCTCGTCCCAAACTAATTTGTGCATAGTTGGACTCTATTCCAACAACATCTCTAATCCAGGCAGAAGCATGTCTACGCCGTTAGAGACCTCCCCCATTGGAGATCTCCCAAATTGGGATGATCTCCAACCTCTCAACATCTATCCTAATATTTAATCCTAGGCCCTCCCCTTAGCATCCCCCTGGCTGAAATTCCCTGTAACTCGAATTCTACATGCACTAGACCATCTTAAATCACTGTTTGCATTTGTATTTTTCCAAGTTTGTTTGCAGGAACTTCATTTTTTTTCAGCCGGAGCAAGCTCAATTTGTCTTAGACGATCTCATACAATCTTGGACGATCTCGACCCAATTCGATACGATTTTGACTGCAGTCCACATTGGGGGCAATAAATGCCCAGAGTTTGCATTTTCTCCACTCTTTTTTGCTACATTATTCTGCATTTTGTTAATTCTATGGTTATTCTTTATTATCCTGCATCTTGGAGTTCACCCATGTAGCTTTAATGCATAATAAAAGCATAAATTATCATTAGATCGTTATAATGCATTCGTGTCTTAGTTTGATATTATCATTTTAATGTTATTATTGCCATTTTACATCATTACCCTCTGTTATCATAGTTGAATTCTCTATATTTTGCATCTGTTTCTCTGTTTGCAGGTCTCTGACGAATTTGTCTGATGAATTCATCAGATCTCAGACGATCCTATCAAATTCTAAACGATCTTGACTGCTTCAAAAATTAGAATCTCCATCAGACATCCGGATTAGGTATGGCTCTGTAATTTAGCCTTTTCTCTCTGTTTTCTATCTAATTTTGTTCTCTGTATGCATTTAGTCTGCACTTTCATAATAGAACAACTTAGTTTCATTTGGCCAAACCTAGGACTTAGATGATTAAAGATAAAACTGAACACATCAAACACATTCCCAACCTAGGCGTGGAAACTGCCATTCAAACATTTCCTGGTGAACCCACCATCCATCAAAAAATCACCATAATACACCTCCCTCGAGAGGTGGGACCTTCGCAAGGCCTCTCAGTCCGAGGTACCACGCCATCCTTTTCCCATCCTCCTTCCGGGCACGGATCCTATAGCCTAAAGGTAGGGATGCAAAAAATTTGGAGCGATACATTTTGGTGAACCCGACGTGAATGCATTTAAAACCTTTTGAAAAAAAAAACAAAAAAAAATAAAACAACCAAAACATAGATGCATTTCAAATCATCTAAAATTAATAAGTTGCATATCATGTTTATATGGTAGCTCCTAAGAAAATATTAGCAGTTACTATAAATGTTGAAAACCAATTGGCAGCCATAGAAATCAATTCTATGCTTAGTGTGCCTGAAACAGATAGAAATCAACTTTTGTGGGACAAAATTCATAGAAGACTAAGTGTCATTTCATCTAGGTCAACAAAACTTAAACAAATCAAGAGGCTTGTCCTAGATAGAATTTTGGATCCTCATCAACTCATCTTTTATCATGAACTTCAGAGAGCCTGCCATAGATGGTTAGCTTATAGGAGAGCTCTTGTGTCTTTAGAATTGTTCACCTTCGAGGAATACCTCGAGAATGCAACCATTATACACTAGTTCCTAGGTCATGTAGAAGACCAAGAGGTTGTTCTTACGGATAGGGAAATATGGAATAGAGTTCCTCGAGTTGTGTTATATCGAGAGTATTACCACGAGCTTTACTTCTATCAACCAGAATCTGAGATAGATAATATCACTATAGCTCTTTTCATTAAATTTTTGAAAGAAAATTTTCAATGTGAAGAAGAACACTTCATGACTCTTGAAGAACTCGAGCCCATTAATGATATTTATAAATTGTTTATAGAAAACTAGATCATTACTTTCAGTATTAGTTCTTGCATTTATTGTGTTGTTTATCTTTACAATATTATTACAAAAACAAGAAAAACTAAAAGAAAAAACATAATAAAAACTAAAACCTTTCATTTTAAATATTATAGTAGGCATATAATTAATATATACCTCTTAAGCTTGTTGCATATATATATATATATATATATTTGCTGAAATCTAAATTAAGCACAACGCCTAAACTTAGGAATGGTAAACAAACTGAAGGAGAAGAAGAAGATTGGTTAGAAGATAAAACTAGAAATCCAAATGTCCTTCCTGAAGATCCAATTTCGGAAGGAGAAACTCTAGATCAACCAGAAGATGACCTAGGTGAAGACAATGAACAAGAAGAAAATGTTAAAGAGGATGGATCCTCATCCCCTAGAGTAGCTCCAGATGGAACTATTGCTTTTGACAACTTCGATCATTTCTAGAAATTTTTCAATAATAACATTGGTGCTCTTAATATGGCAGTTCGTATTGATAAAGGGAAAATTAGTGACACTCAAGTAGCCATGGAATATATGTTTGATGTGCACACTAATCCCTTATCATTCATTGATAAAGAAAGTGATAAGGCTAGACTATCCAATAGAGATATGGTCACTATGATTCAGAACATGCCAAAACAACAGGTTACCCAACCTCCTAAGGAACTTGTTATTGAGCCTAAAATCATTCCCACACAAAAGAAAACTTCCTTAACTGCTTTACTTCGCCAAACTATTGATCAATATGCTTCAAGTAAACAAAAACCTAAAATGAAGCCAAACACCAATTTTCAACAATCTGGAATACAACATAATACAACTTCGAAATTCCTTCATAACACCTTTCCTACCAACAATTTACACAATAGCAACATAACATCTAATCTTCATGTACCTCCATCATATGCTCACAAATCCCATATCAATGCCCTACCGAACCAATATGGTGGGAAAACTAGTAATCTGGAAGCCATGGTGAAACAGTTAGCTTCGTGTATGGACCAGATAGATCCTTACCGTCCCTCGTACAATTATTGAGAGATATGTAGTCAACCTTTGGATCCCATAGTTGTAGCACAACCATACCCTAAGCATTTTCCCATGCCCATCCTGCCTATATATAAAGGAACCGAAGATCCCATAGAGCATCTTCGCATGTTTAGGATAGCATTTCATGATATATCACATGATGACTTGCTATTACTAAAAATGTTCTCAAAAATTTTAGGTGGAATGGCATTAGAGTGGTACTATCAATTGCCCACTCATTCTTTGAGAAACTTTGAAGAAACATCTGAATCTTTTATCCATCAATTTAGTGCCTACATCGAGATACATGTAACCAATAAAGATTTATACAACTTAAAACAAGACAAGGATGAATGTTTTACCAATTTCTTAGCTATATGGACGTAGTTGACAGGAAAACTGCACTTTGTGCTACCTTATAGGGAAATGTTGGACATTTTTATTAATAATTTACAAGAACAAATATCTTATGAGCTATCAACTGCTACTTTAACTACCTTCGATCAGGCTATAGATTTAGCTTGAAGAGTAGAATATGCCCTCATTAGGAGAGGACAACTTAGGAAGAAGGATGATGAGAAAACATCTAGAAATCAGTATAAAAACAAACAAGTTGTAGGTGACGGAGTCACTGATAGCAAAAATGTTGCTAATATCAATACAACGAAAACAACAGAAAAACTTATATTGAAATCGCCTGATAAGCCTCCTCGAGAATTTACTAGATTGAATCAACCGTTATCAACTATTTTACCTCAATTACTCGAAAGAGGTTTGATCCAATTACCAGCTATCCGGGAACCTGATCCAACTATACCCGGATACAGAGCTGACTTACACCGTGATTTCCATAGAGGGCCTGGACACTCTACCAATGCTTGTAAAAGGTTGAAACATAAAATACAGGATCTGATTGATAATAATGAAATGGAGGTGCAAGCCTTCCAACCTAAACAAAATGCTCCTAATAATCCTCAAAATAACATTCCCCAAAATCAAAATCAAAATGCTAATCAATCATTAGACATATTTCAACACCCTTTACCAAGACATGGTAAAGAGGTGGCCAATCAAATCGAACATCATAATGTTCCTCCTCCTACCCGATATGTAGGAACTATTAGTAGACATTTACCTAATCATGATTTACAAAAATTTGACACAACTTTATCCATGGTCACAACCAGGCCCCTACATAATATTCAAACTCCAAATCCTAGTGATATAGAATCAGATACTGAAAGTGAAATAGACATCACTTCAAACCAATCGAATAGTTCTAAAAACGAATCAGATCCTATTCAACCCATCACAGATGCTATGGTTCCAGAAGAACCATTTCCTAGAAGACTTACTACTCAACCCTCTTCTAATCAATTCCTCCCAAATGAACAAGCCATAAATGCTCAATCGAGGTACCATTGGAGTCATTACCCGACAACAGGCTCAAAATTCTCAACAAGAACCAAACCAGAATGATGGATCAACTCCATTTGTTTTGAAAAATCCCAATAAAGGGAATCATGCTTCCAATGTTCAACTTAAACCCCCTTACAATATTAATGAGCAATTATCCAATACTACAGCCAGAATTTCCCCTTTGGATTTATTAAGATCTTCTCCTACCCATAGGTCTGAGTTGATGCTTACGTTAAGCCAAATGATGGTACCTCAAAACATTCAACCTGAAGCCATGGACAATACTATCATCACTAGAGAGATCAATTGTATTGATTTTCGAGATAAAGACATCCCACAACATAGTTTACATAAGGATAACCCCCTATACATTACTGCTCTAATTCGAGATGTAGCTGTTAAACGAGTCCTGATTGATAACGGTTCATATCTAAACATTTGCACTTTTGACTTTTACCAACGATTTGGCTTTAGAAGTGATGAAATGAAGAAAACTGACATGATTATCAAAGCTTTCAATGACAAAACACAAGAAACGTGTGGAGTTATTACCATCCCATTGCAAGTTGGTCCTCAAACTCTAGATACCACCATGTTTATTGTACATTGCCCCGCATCGTACAATATACTCTTGGGTCATCCTTGGATCAATGCAATGTGGGCTGTCCCATCAACTTTACACCAATGTGTTAAATTCAAATTTAAAAATCAGTTGGTCACTATCCACGGTGATCCTAGACCCTTTGATATGTGTGCTTTGGCAGAACCTATTGGAGTGCAATTTTGCCCTGCTCTGTCATCCACACATCCTAATTCTTATTTTTCATCTAAAACTGTGAAACACACACCCATAGCTTCACCTATTTCCCTTCCATTAATTTCATCCTCATATATAGATCAACAATCTTCTAAACAAACCACTCTAGAACCTCAAAAATATCTTCAATCTACAACCAATCCTTCATGTTCTATCCCTATAATTTCAAAACATATAGACCCATATATTAACACTTCCATATTATCAACATCTATCATACCTTCCACATCTAAAGATATGGGGAATGATCCTTCTACATCTTATGCTCTTTCTGATGAACTTTTACTAGATTTATCCACAATCTTAATATCAAAAAAAACAAATGCTTTCACACAGGATTCAATTATTTTAAATAACTTGCCACCATCTCCTCGTACTTTGGGCCTCCCACAACCTATGGGAAGTACTTAAAAAATTGAGAGTTGTGCCTTCATTTATAAAGGATATGACTGGGGAAGAATCCCTCGAAATATCAAAACTCATCATGAGGGATATGCTCGATGTTATTTTACCAATGAATATATTAAAGCTAAACCCATAATGCTTAAAATGGGATATAAAGGGAAAGGCTTGGGACCTTTCCAAAATGGCATGAAATAACCTTTTGAGGTAGAACCATGGCCTGCCCGCTGTGGTGTGGGCCTATTTCCTAGTAAGGGTCAACCCTTTCATTTTGAATATGATGATCAACTCATATGTTATCAAGATTATTTGGATAGGCATGATGATTTGCCTCTAAAAAATTAGTCATTTAAATGTAACATGCTATCCATAGCCTACCCTGAAATGATTGCTGACTTCGATGAGGAGTTGGAAGGAGATATCTTCCATGATGTCTCCGTTGAAGAGATGTTACACAATGGATTTTATTTTGATGGTTCTATACCAATTATAGCCCAGCTTGAGACCACTAATCCTCAAGATGAATTATCCAACTTAACCTTACAAGAATTACAAGAATTGGGCATTTCACCCACCCCACCTAATTTTGAAAGAGATCTACACCTGGAGGTAGAAAACACCATTAAAATTAATATTGGAACTGAGGATAGTCCTCACATAATCAATATTGGATCAGCATTAAGTCAATAAAAACAAGAGCAATACATTGCATTCCTTAAAGAATATGAAGATGTCTTCGCTTGGAAATATGAAGATATGCCAGGTCTAGACTCTTCTGTAGTCATGCATCACCTAGTGGTCCATCTGGATGCTAAACCTGTTAAACAAAAACTTAGAAAAATGCATCCCAAAGTGGCTTTGCTAGTCAAAGGGGAGTTAGAAAAAATCCTGAATGCTTGTTTTTATACAAGCTATTGATTATGCTGAATGGATCTCAAATGTAGTTCTAGTTACCAAGAAATAAGACACAAAAGTTAGGGTTTGCACAGATTTTAGAGATATTAACATTGCATGCCCTAAAGATGATTTTCCTCTTCCAAATATGGATCAAATCATTGAATTTACTGTCGGGAGTGGGATGATGTCCTTAATGGATGGATTCTCCGGATATAATCAGATCAGGATAGCTCCCGAAGATCAGGCTAAAACAACCTTTATTACCCCCTGGGGTACCTTTTGTTGGAAAGTGATGCCATTTGGCTTAAAGAACGCAGTGCAACCTATCAACGAGCTATGACTTATATTTTTCATGATATGATGCATGATATCCTACATGATTATGTAGATGATATTATAGCTTGCTCTATTAATGAAGATAATCATTTAGATGATTTGAGAAAAGTTTTTAATCGATTATGAGAATATCTTATTCGATTAAATCCAGCCAAATGCATATTCAAAGTTAAGTCCAATAAACTATTAGGGGTTTTAGTTTCTTTATGTGGTATCAAAATCGACCCTCTCAATATTGTGGCTATCACTGATATGCCCACACCTACTAATATATTTGAGTTACGAAGTTTACAAGGTAAGCTTCAAGCCATCCGTCGCTTCATCGATAAGCTGGCAGACAAAACTAGTCCCTTTCTTAAACTTCTTAAGAAGGATGTCCCTTTTAATTGGGACGACGAATGTAAAGAAGCTTTTGAACTTCTCAAACAATACCTCCTTAACCCACCTGTGCTTTCATTGCCTAGACCTGATCGCCCATTTCTCCTGTATATTTTAGCTTCAGATTCTGCCTTAGGAGCTATGTTAGCTTAGCTTGATGATGTGAAGAGAGAACGTGCTAATTATTATATTAGCCAAACCTTCGTCAATTATGAAACCTGCTACACAACATTAGAAAAACTATGTCTAGCAGTCGTGTTTGCTACACAAAAATTATGCCATTATATTCTAAATCAAAAAACTTATGTCATTGCTAAATATGATCCCTTGAGGTATCTCATGAGTCGACCTTATTTATCGGGTCGCACAGCCAAGTGGGTTCTTGCTCTAAGCAATTTTGACCTCATGTTCATAGGACAAAAGTCTATTAAGGGTCAAATCATAGCAGATCAATTAGTTTTTGCACCCTTAGAGTCTACCCATCCCCTCATTATTGAGTTTCCTGATGAATGCCTTCAATTAGAGGCAGACCATATTGAACAATGGTCCTTATACTTTGATGGAGCCCGATGCATGAGTGGGGTCGGTGCGGGTATTATTTTAATATCCCCACAAAAACATCTTATTCCTCTGTCCTTCAAATTAACATTTGCTTGCACCAATAATACTGCTGAATATGAAGCTCTAATCCTTGGATTACGAGCTACCTTGGCACTAAAAATTAAACATCTATTAGTTTTTTGTGATTCTCAACTTTTTATAAACCAAATTAATGAAGTTTATCAGACCAGAGATGATAAACTGCACCCATATAAAGCCTATGTTTTACAATTAATGTCTCTATTTGATCAAGTTACCTTGGAAGCTATTCCTCAAACTTGCAACCGTGCAGCTGATGCTATGGCCGCAGCTGCATCTCTCTTGCCCTTGGAGTTAGATGACGAATATGCCACTATCATTATTCGTCGACTCTAGGAACCTGCTTCAAATAAGTCATGCTTAGAACCTTTGGATGTGTTTCTAATCAATGAAACTACTCCTGAACCTTGGTATATGGATATATTTAATTTTATCCAAAATGGGACTTTCCCTGCAAATTCTAATAGAAGCCAACATCGGTTATTACGTAGACGAGAAAGTCGATTTGTCGTAATTGGCAATACTTTGTATAGGAGATATTTTGAAGGTATCCTATTAAGATGTTTGAATTTAGAAGAATCCCAATCAGCCTTGAGTGAAGCCCACGATGGATCTTGTGGAGGACACTTTAGTGGTAGTTTCATTGCTAAAAAGCTCCTTAGGATAGGATACTTTTGGCCTACCATGGAGAATGAAGCACATGATTATGTGCGCCATTGCGACAAGTGCCAGAAGCATGCTAACCTTGTCCATGCGCCTGCACAAGAACTACAGGCTATTTCATCTCCTTGGCCCTTTTCAAAATGGGGTTTAGATATTATTGGCAAAATCAATCCTATGTCATCTAATGGACACAAATTCATCATAACCGCCACCGAGTATTTCACAAAGTGGGTTGAAGCTATGCCTTTAGCTTCCTGCACTGGCACACAAGTTTCTAAATTTATTTTTAATCAAATCATTTGTAGGTTCATAATTCTCGCAAATCTCATCTTTGATAATGGAACTTGTTTCAAAAATAAAGATGTTAAAAAATTATGCCAAAAATATAAGATTCAACATCGCTGGTCCACTCTCTATTATCCTCAGGGTAATGGTCAAGCAGAAGCATCTAACAAAACCTTAATCAAAATTCTCAAAATATTGGTAAATAAATCTGGCCGCGACTAGCACATTCAGTTATATACAGCCTTGTGGGACTATCGAACTAGTGTTCGAACTCCCACTGGAACTTCACCTTTTGTTTTGGTTTATGGTGCTGAAGCCATTTTTCCCTTTGAATTAGAAGTTCCTTCTTTGGCTCTACTACTTCAAGATACCAAAGTAGGAGATGAATATCGAGCTGGCAGACTCGACATCTGGAACTCCTAGATGAAAAATGCATCAATGCTTTGGAGCATCTCCGTGCCTACCAAAACAAGCTTAAAAGATCATATGCTAAAAAGTTCATCATCGATCCTTTGAGATCGACGACCTTGTTTTAAAAGAAAATAAAAAAAATAATAATGCAACTAAGGACCTTAAAGGTAAATTTGAGCCCAAATGGCTTGGACCATACATTATCACTGCTAAATTTGAATCAGGAGCATACAAATTATCTACCTTAGATGGTAAAGAACTTAAAAAACCCATGAACATTTTGCATCTTAAACGTTACTATGTATAAATTTGGTCATTTCATCCTTGTATATATTTGTTTAAAATATTTCAAAATCACTATCTTGTATTTCTTTCAATTTATAAATTCAAAAACACCAAAAACATTCATAATCATCAAAATATTCAAAACTACTTCTTGTATTTATTTATGGCACTTGTTAATTCTTTCAAAAAAAAAACAGCAATATTCTTGACTCTTTCAAAACCAAAACAACATAAAGAAGAAAGAGAGAGTCAACATTCTCAAAACTTCTCAAAAAGTATTTATATATTTCTTACAAATGTTGCAGTTATATGTTTCAAATTATTTTGGATAAATTAGCATTTATTTGGAATCCCTCACTTTCACAAACACAAAATAAATATCTTGATTTTTATCTAACATGATTACTAATCTATCTTATATCAAAATCCACAAAATTCAATTAAATAAAGTTTGAGCACAGAGAATTGATCTTGTTATTTACTTAAACCAAGCACATCCTTTCACAATAAAATGATTATATTTGTAATATCCATGCTATGCTACATAGTAGAAGTGGTTTCTTGAGCAAAAAGTTTCCCCTGCTATCCTATCATGCACATGGTCTAGAATATTTGAGAATTGGCAAAATGACAAGCTCACCCCTACCCAGAATAAAAATCCCTTGCTCTACAGCTAATCCGAGCAAGTATCCCTAGCATAGAACAAAAATAAAAAGCAAAGTTCAAGAAAAAGAGAAAAAGAAAAATGTTATTTTATATCATTACAGCAATGTTCCAAGCATTATCAAGCAAAATACAAAAAGAAAAGAAATGAAAGCAAAAGCAAAAGCAATAAAATCCCTTTCCCTAACCTTTGAAAATAAAAGAAGGGTTGATGAGCTTGAATCCCTGGAATTATCAATTATTCAAAAACTGTGAGGTAAGCCCCATAACAGGTGGTTTGTGCCCAACCTCGCTTGGCCTTGGGTAACTCCTAGCATGGTGATATGTCTGTCACATTAGCAACCTTCTTTTGTACAGACCTATGTCTGCTTATGGATTAGCTAGCTCTTGATAATCCGACTTACATAGTAGTCTAGTATGGTTATATGCATCTACATCATGGTTAATGAACACTTATTTGGTTCATTCAAATCACTTGTATCATATTATCTTGCTCAAAACTGGTAAATGAACATAGCAATTGCACACACATTTGTATTTGAGAGATTTTGTGTATCCTTATGATAAATCAATATTGGAAATGAACTCACACATGCACATGGGATTCCTTATAAATCCAACTTTTGTCTTCAAGATACTTTGAAATATCTTTGCAAATTGTCTGGAATAATTCATTTTCTTCTTTAAAGTACAGTTGTTTAGTATAAAGACAACTACATACATAATAGAAAAAATCAAAATTTCTTTCAAAACCATACAATCAAAACATACATATATATATATATATTGTCGACTTTCGTGACGATGGTATAGTTCTAAAACCAAAATTGGAATTTTATGCCTAGCGCAAGTCCTCATCTTCATATTTTCTGACTATTTCAAAAATTAAAAATCAACCATGCAATAAAACAATCTATTTTCTTCTTTGATTTTCGCGATGATGGTATAAGTCTATACCTACATATTCTATGCCTAGCGCAAACCATTGTACCAATTTTTATTCCCCATTTATTTGAAAATCATGAAAACCATATGACTTAAATCATTCTGTTATACAATTATGTTTTTTAACAAAAAGCATGCACATTATCACTATTTCATGTCATTATGTCAACCTTCAATTTTGCAATGATGGTATAATTCCTAGAGAATTATCCAACAATTTTATCACACTTAGGAATTTATGCCTAGAAAAACTCATTTTAACATTATTTCATGCATACTATTTTTATGAAACTCTGAAAATAAACCATTATCATCATCATTTGCACCATTGCACCAAAGTCTTAAGACAGTCTCTTAAGCACTCTTTTACTTTTTAACAATATTTCTATATTGGGATTAGCTTGACGACCGAGTGAGCGGCGATTCCATGCAATGGTCTATAATAGCGACAATGTCCTTTGAAATTATTGTTAAAATTCCCTTTTATTTTATTTTTTTTATCAAATCATCACATCACAAACAACCAATTTGTTCTATCAGATTATTTCATTTAAATTTTTTTTTTTTTTTTAAGCATGACATTTCAACCATAATATTTCCAACGACGTAATTCCATGAATCATCAAATAAATCAATCAAAACATTTAAAAGCATCATAAAAATACATAAGACACAAGTCATATGATCAAAAATATCTCATCTATATATGTATCAACCATAATATACATCATATCAAAACCGAATCGATATGCCACAATCTATACCTCGGCATACTCAAATCCTCTATCAAAAATAATAAATACTATATATCAATTTGTGCAGTGCAATCTATAGTAGCCTAGCCTCGATAACCCCTCGAGCTCTCACCCTCATCTCCTCCCCAGCCCTGAGGTGGACGAGGTGGCCCCATCGTAGTATGTGTGGTACTGCGATTCCTAGTCATCGATCGAGATGAAGTCCTCAACGACCCAATCCTGATCGGGTCAGCAATGTCAGCTAGCAGCTGTACCCTCTGACCCTATGGAACCATCTGGAAGTAGATACCCTGGTAGAACATGGTCTGAGAAATCGATCATGCCAGCTCCTGAATGCTTGCTCCTCCACCCCGTGCTCTAAGGCGTGCAATCTCATCTCTGAGCTATGTCACCTCAGCTTGGTGGTGTGCAGCCTCATCTTGCAATGTCTGCACCTGTGCCTGGAGATGGACTGTATTTGCTCAGAGAGTCGTTGTCTCATTGCTCTCCCTCGTGTCAACATCCTTGCCCTTATCGAGCGATGGTGGCCTCTCTCTTTGTGGATAAGGGGGTCTCTCCTCCCTCCTCTCTCACTATTGCGGCCTTTGCTGCACCTATGGTCTCCTCTGCTCTCTCCCGCCGTGACCCTGAGCTACCTCAATGGCCACCTGGAACCACCTCCCCATCCAATGCACAATTACGTGAATCGAACCCTGAGACCTTGTCATCCGAGGAGGGTGGATGCCTGCATACCAGGCATTGTAGCCATCCATAACTCTGGCGTCATCACCATCCACTTGCTGGATGGGTGCATCATCTGCGTCCTGACTCCAGAAGTGCTACATATTTAGAGCCTCGCTAACTGTAGTGTCATCCCAAACAGTCTGGGAAAACTCATAATCCCTGAGAGATGGGATCCCCTACTGTAGACTAAATTGCCTCAAAACTCAGTCGTAGCAATGGAGCTCCACCTCTCCCCTCTCCATCCTCATCCAATAGACTCGCTTGATGTGATCCAGCTCCTGTCCATCCTCGGCCCACCCTGGATGATCTCTCCAAGGCCTCCAGGTGATCTAGTCGGAGACAAGGTCATCAAGTAGTCTTTGGGACATCAACAGATCTATCCGCTACTGTGTCCCTCTCCAAAGCCACTAGTAGAAAGCTCGGAGCCTCTCCCTGTCAATCCCTATCAGTGGGAGCCCTATCGATCTCTGCACCATGATGTGATCCAAGCACCAAACCTATAGTAGTGATGTCATAACTAGACATCGGCTGCCCTTGTATACGACCCCATGCAAGATCCTATACAATCGGCATAGAACAAAGCTCCCCCAAGCAAACCTGTAGCCGTGGTCTCTCATGTCATAGACCACATCTGCCAGTACCCATGGTACCTTGCATCCACTCTGGTGGCACAATAGAAGTCCACCTACCACCCCAGCCAAAACCCGTGTGAGTCTCGATGCCCTAGGCATCTGACACAGTGACTCGATGTTCAACCTACCCTTCTCTAGGGTGAAGCTCGGATCACCACACAATCACATCATCACGTGGCCCTGATTGGCCATGGGAGTGATCAGTCGTCCTTGTATGGGGATCCTCAAAATCCTCCATACATCCTCTAGTGTGGGAGTCATCTCCCTTGTCGATAACCAAAAATAGGAAGAATTCAGATACCACCTCTCTGCTAGGGCTGTCAATAGCCCCATGTCTATAGAAACTTGTGGCATCTCTGCCACATGCTGCAAGCCGACCTGTGCAATCTGATATCACTCTAACTGAGATAGAGCGGCCAAGTCATCTCTCAACTCGTTGTATTTCCATTTTCTGCTCTTCAGTAATCCTCTTTACAACATAAAAACAACAAAACAATAAAAATCATTAATAAAATAGTGATTAAAAATGCAAGTAAATCAAGTTCAATTTCGTCAATGATGATATCATCCACTATTGGACGATATCGTCCAAAATTTGAGCAAAATCATCTCCTATTTTGCAAGTCAAAATCGTCCCTAATTTGACGAAATCGTCCCCCTTTTGCCAATTTTGCCCTTAGACGAAATCGGCAAACTTGAGACGATTTCGTCGAAATCGGGACAATTTCGTCCCGACGACGTCGAGGGCCCATAAACGGCTATGATGTTCAAAAATTGTTCAAAATTCACCTAAAAATCATGTAAATTCAACTTAAAGCATTCTAAACTAAGTTTAGACTCTTACCCGTAGCCCGCGTCGGACCTCTGTTGATCTGTGCGCTGTCTCGACCATTTTTCTTGTAGAGCTCTAAAAACCAGAAAAATGAACAGTAACAATGAATTAGGGTTTTACCCTATTTTTCTTAATTTTATTCAAAACACAATTAAAAACATTTTAAAATTTTGCTTTTCCACATTTTTACCTCAAACGTTCGATTTGGGTAAAAACACGGAGGGGGCACCATAGTAAGCTGTCGTACAATTCGACCAAGAATCTTCACCTAAAAATGGGAATAATTTTTGCTTTTTCATAGATCGAGAAGAACTCATATTTAATGCATTTTCTTCAGAAAATTCACTAAAGAGGGGGCAAAATGTAGCACCCTAAAATTGGCGTAGTAAAACCTTAATAATTACAATTACTCTAGTAAATATTCAAATTCAAATTTCAACCTCCAAAACCGCTCCCAAACCGCCGTTTAACCCGTTTCCTCCTTTCCCATGCCATTTTTAGAGTTTGTTTTGTCTGTTTGACGATATTGTCTCCGATCTAAGACGATATCGCCTTAGATCGGACAATTTCGTCTGGCATAGGACGTCCAGACGATCTCATCCCAAACTGATTTGTGCATAGTTGGACTCTATTCCAATGGCGTCTCTAATCCGTGCAGAAGCATGTCTGCACCATTAGAGACCTCCCCCATTGGAGATCTCCCAAATTGGGATGATCTCCAACCTCCCAACCTCTATCCTAAGCCTATTTAATCCTAGGCCCTCCCCTTAGCATTCCCCTGGCTGAAATTCCTTGTAACTCAAATTCTACACGCACTAGACCATCTTAAATCACTGTTTGCATTTGTATTTTTCCAAGTTTGTTTGCAAGAACTTCATTTTTTTTCAACCGGAGTAAGCTCAATTCGTCTCAGATGATCTCGTACAATATCGGATGATCTCGACCCAATTCAAGATGATTTCGACTGCAGTCCACATTGGGGGCAATCAGTGCCCAGAGTTTGCATTTTCTCCACTCTTTTTCGTTGCATTATTCTGCATTTAGTTAATTCTATGGTTATTCTTTATTATCCTACATCTTGGAGTTCACCCATGTAGCTTTAATGCATAATAAAAGCATAAATTGTCATTAGATCATTATAATGCATTCGTGTATTAGTTTGATATTATCATTTTAATGTTCTTACTACCATTTTACATCATTACCCTCTGTTATCATAGTTGCATTCTCTGTATTTTGTATTTGTTTCTCTGTTTGCAGGTCTCTGACGAATTCGTCAGATCTCAGATGATCTTTTCAGATAGGAGACGATCCTATCAAATTCCAGACGATCTTGACTGCTTCAAAAATTAGAATCTCCATCAGACATCCGAATCAGGTATGGCTCTGTAATTTAGCATTTTCTCTCTGTTTTCTATATAATTTTGTTCTCTATATGCATTTAGTCTGCACTTTCATAATAGAACAACTTAGTTTCATTTGGCCAAACCTAGGACTTGGATGATTAAAGATAAAACTGAACACATCAAACACATTCCCAACCTAGGCATGGAAACTGCCATTCAAACATTTCTTGGTGAACCCACCATCCATCAAAAAATCACCATAATACACCTCGCTCGAGAGGCGGGACCTTCGCAAGGCCTCTCAGTCCGAGGTACCGCGCCATATTTTTCCCATCCTCCTTTTGGGCATGGATCCTATAGCCTAAAGGTAGGGATGCAAAAAAATTTGGAGCGATACACATCCTCCCAGCACTCTTTAAAATACCTCCATAGCACAACCTCTCATAATTTTGTGGGAGTAGATATGATAGGATGCCCCTCTATCAAAATATGTAGTATATGATATACATCCTCTAAATTCACTATCATTTCCCTTGTAGCTAGGTGGAAAGTATTAGTACAAGGGTCCCTTAAATCTATCAATGTAGTCAGATAGGCGTGGTTGCTCACCATGGGCTCCAACCACGTAACATGCTTCAGGCCAATAATATGAAGCCATAACCAATACACATAATTCAAAAGGTATCTCCTAATGTAAAATATATTTGTAACCCTGCACTGACACTTCACTATCTTATAGAGTGAACCAACTTGTCAATAATGCACTAAAAACACATTAAAAAGTATAAAAATACCAAAAAAATGACTAACAAAGGGCCCCTTTTCCCCTATTTTTGGGCTGTCCTACCTAGGGACATCCCCCAAATTTTTAAACATTTCACCAAGGGACACCCAGCAGTGACTGTTCCACCCAAGGACGGTTTGAAAAAATGGCTAAAATAGGGTCAGTATGACCCCTAAAATAGCCCTAAAAAGCATAAAAATATAGCATAACATGGAAATTTAAAGCATTTAAATGACAAATAAAAGCTATGATTCATAAATTACACTATTATTAGGGTTCCTTAACCATTATTTAGTGTTTTTTTTGTGAAAAATACCAAATAAATTATAAGTTCAAAATAAAATAGAGAAGAGGAAATGTGTCCCATACCCGTTTTGCACTGGCTCCACTGCCTATTGCATCCCGTGGTTGGATCATATTTTTGGGTATATATTTTTGTAGTGATTCACATTATTAAATCACCCTCCTACCTCTCACCTCTCTAATTTCTAAAAATAGAATGCACAAATGAGCACATTTGCCCCATTTTGGGCTTAAATAGCCACCAAAATAGTCTGACCGTCCCTAGGTGGGGAGATCACATAATTGGCTGGTCGTCCCACCCTAGGATAGTAATAAAATATATACTCATCCTACCCTAGGATGGTCACCAAAAAAATTCACAAAAATAGCTTAAAAACATCAAACACAGGGTCAAAAACCCACAAAAAACAAGGCAAAACTAGTCAAAAATTAGCAAGGATCAAGATTGAATAAAAAATATTTATGGATGCTTTAAAAGTCTTTATTTCACTCCCAAATAAGGCCACTATGGCTGGACCACTCCAAAGGAATTATATTTTTAATCCTTTTGCTTCCATGAATGTTCATTAAAACAATAAAAAATCCTAGCAAAACATGTATATATTCCCATGGGTAAAGCAGAGAGTTATCCCAATTCAGTCATATGTTTCAAGTGACTCATCACTTTATCATTGGGAATGCCCTCATAAAATAATTGCTTGAGGGGTATTCATAATAATGATTTCATAAATCAAATCAACACTAAAACACTCAAAAGTGTAATTTTCATACATTCAAAAGAATCATTACCAAAGACAAATTTGCAAGCCCATGTTGGGGTAAACAATCAGCATAAGAAAAAAATATGGATTGACCTCCTTGAAGCCTCAATAATTAACCCATGTAAAGGCTTACAAGAACACAAGGCACCAAGACCTGGTATACCCTAAGCCCCTAAAACTGTCACTATAGTGTGGCTGAAAGGTATAACCTAAATTAATCCTTCGACTATGTGAAAAGCAAGTATTCCAAGAATGTATGCTCTTTCCACTATGGAGGCATATAAATTTGGTTATGTTAATGAATAACCTCAATAATTTAATGATTTAGTCATATGTTTTTGCTCAACGCTTGTTTGCACATAACGCGTCCCAAAAGGGGCATCTATAGACACTAAAATCATGTAAATCAGATAAGACTGCTAATGCACCACTTGTGCCACTCTTATCAACATAATAGGGCTCCATTGGTCAACCCTATAGGTTAACATAAGGCTCCATAGCACTTTTGGGAAGGTTTGCACTAGTTTTGAGAAGTTTTGGGTCATATATTTATGATTATCCCACACTGGGATGGTCACCCAAAATCGTCCTTGGATGGGGTGGTCCCCAAATAGACCTTGCAAAAGTCAAAGAGGCACATGAAATAGCAATCAATTCTTTTCATTTCTGCACCCAATCATCCAAAATTTTTTTGGAGCCTATCTTTGAAATCAAAGACTCCAAATTGGAGGCCCCAAATGAGCAACCTCTTCCACCAATGCATGGCAAGGGATTTGACAAGTGGAGGTACATGCCTTGCATGCCAAAAATTGCCCCTTTGCATCTTGTGCCCTATTTGGGCTATAAATTGAGGTTTTATCACCCAATTTTAGGATAGAAGATTTGAAGCATATACCATTAAGTGCTTCCCAATTCTACCATCACTTTTTCTTTGCATTTCACCTAGAATTTTCCTTGAAACCCTCTTCATCTGAAGGTGCTTTCAGGGGCATTCCAAAATATGCATTTTCCATTCCAAAACCTATCAAATTGGAGAACAATTTGACCAAATTTTTTAACACAATATTTAAGAGATTTCCAAACCAGATCCCCTTGGAATTGGTGGTAAATTCCACTCAGTTTGGAAACCATCCCACCCTAGGATGATCAATAGTGGTAGTTGCACATGCTATGGACAGTCACAAAATAGTTATGAATTTTGGTGCAATTTCACCATAGATAATTTCTAAATGTTTATATTATCCTTTCATTCAATTTTTGTCTAGTTTTGAGTAGTTTTGATAGGTCAATTAGGAGTTTGGGGATTGCAGGTTTAGGTGTCCCTGTCAGGGATGATCACTATTTTTGCTCACAATTTACTTTCAATTAATGCTTAGATATTTAAAAAACCATATTAATAATATCATATTATAATTGCATGTCATTTGGGAGTATTTTGATTTATTACAAATAAGTTTTGGTATTTCTAGATGCATGTTTTCTATGTTTTCCTAGTTATAATTCAATAAACTCATATGCTTTTAATATATTTCAATATCTTGTGTGTAGGTGTAGGTATTCTAGGTATTAGTGAGGATCTAATAGTAACATTATCATAGGCCCAATATTAGCTCTTGATTGTGGGTTGCAAGAAGAACTAGAACATGCCATCAAGCTCATGGAGGGATTTGATCCCTTTTGAAAATTATAAATTGATATGTATAAAATTATGAAGCCCTCAAGGGGATGTATTGTAATCTTATTTAATACTATGGATTAATAAAATACAAGGAGAAACCCCCCTTTTTATCTCAAACAATCCATATTTTTCAATATATTTGACATTTACATCTTCATGCACATTTCCCTTTGAATGCTTGTTTAAATTTTCTTTTACATTTCAAAAACAAACCCTCAAGGCATGTCATTTTTTATGCTTTGTCAAGTTGTGGACAACCAATTTCATGTCAAGTACCAACATGTATTTCTAGGTCCAAGAAAATATATTTGGACTCTATTTCAATAGAGGAATAATGATGGCATGTTATTCTAGAGATAAGCTTTCTCCAAACTTGATTTTCTTTGGATTGGAAGGGTCATCACTGATGTCCGATTTGAAAGTATCCTCTATTGCCATATGTGACACCTCCTCAATTTTGTTATGAGTGGGGATTAAATGGATGTCATCTACTATATTTATAGTTCCTACTGAATTAGGTTCAATACCAACATGATAGACATCATGTGCACAACCTGGTGCAAAATGGAATGGTTGTAGCATCTCTTCATCAAGGAAGAAATATTTAGGCTCTAGGGGTGAGTCAGTGGGATCCCAATCAATAACATCTAAGCTAATACATAATGGTTTTGAAGGATCTGTTGGGTTGTGAAGTGGAGTGGTCAAATCAATGGAGATCATGTTGATGGATGGAATAAAATCTCCAGAACCATGTGGGTGCAACTCTACATCAAAGGTGTGCCCTCCATACTCATGGTGAGGCTCTGGGGGTATAGGGATCTTAGGATATGGTATATAAATATATTAGATGATGGGATAACTAGTTTACAAAAGCTTTCTAAATTTTGGAAGATATGGTAAGACCATGTGATATATGATGTCTAGATTTGGTGCTCTTCCTAGGAAGTGAAGGTCAGGATCTATGGTACAAAGTATCACCTCTCTCTCAATAAGAAAATCGACTGGATGTAAGTGATGATGCCCAAGATAAGCCATCTTAGTCTCATTCTCAAAGTCATCATCACTTATAAATAAACCATTAGCATTTTTTTTTGGCCTTAATATGGGATGGTGACTTGCCTGTTGATGCCTAAGATACGCCGTCTCAATCTCATATTCATAGTCATCATCACTTATGAAGAATCCATTGGAATTTACTTATGTCCCAATAATGTGGCTTGTATGTCTAGGCCCCAGGTAGACCATATATGTTGATTCCTCTGACTCATAGCCACTCTCTTCCAACATATATCTACTCTCATGTGAGATGTATCCACCCTCATCCAAGATGTATCCACTCTCTACGTGACCTATCCGAACAATTTTTTGCACATATCGAGGCCCATGGTAGGCCAAACCAAATTTATATTCATCTTCGCTTGAGACATAATCATACTCCTCTTACTCATATCCATGTATTAGCTCATCCTCCCAAATGATGGCTCTTGATGGGTGTGCTTCAAGAGAGTATTCAGGGTGATACCCATCAGGTGGTGCAATATTGACCATAGACACCCATCCATAACCCAAGTAGTTTCTTCTAAGGGGTTGATAGGGGTTCCAGTCAACATCCTTCCCAAACCCTATGCTTAGCCTATCTAGGAAAGCTAATAGAGAATAATCATGACTCTATATTTGATACACTAGTGTAGCACCCTAAAATTGGCACAATGAAATCTTAATAATTACATTCATCCTAGTAAATAATTTAAATTCAAATTTTAACCTCCCAAAATACCCGTTAACCACCGGGTAATCTATTTCCCCTTTTTTTGTGCCATTTTTAGAGGTTGTTTTGACCATTTGACGATATCGTCGTCGATCAGACGATATCGCCCCAGATCTGACAATTTCATTTGGGCTAGGACATCCAGATGATCTTGTCTCAAAACTAATTTTGCACAATTAGCTTCTGTTCCAACGGGCCTCTAATCTGGGCAGAAGCGTGTCTATGCCGTTAGAGACCCTCCCCTATTGGAGATCTCCCAAATAGGGATGATCTCTAACCTCCTAACCTCCCTCCTAAGCCTATTTAATCCTAAGCCCTCCCCTTAGAACCCCCTAGCTGAAATTCCCTATAACCCGACTGCATACATGTTAAAACATCCTAAGTTTCTATTTTGCATTAGTTCTATACAATTTTGTTGCAGGTACCATATTATTTTTTAGCCGGAGTAAGCTTACATCGTCGCTGACAAACCTGTTCAGATCGAAGGCGAACCTGTCGAATTAGAGACAATTTCGTACAAATGCAAGATGATTTCGACTGCAGTCAACATTGAGGCAATCAGTGCCTAAAGTTTGCATTTCTTCTTCCCTTTTTTTGTTGTTTTATGCTATAATTAACTAGTTTATTCAGTATTTTATACTATTCTGCATTTTGGAGTTCACCCATCTAGATCAAATGCATAATTAAATCATAATTATTATCTAATTAGCATAATTCATTCATGTTTTTGTTTTCAAGTTTCATTTTGATATTGTTGCTGTCATTTTACATTGTTTCCCTCTGTTAGGATAGTTGCATTTTTTGTATTTTGCACCTATTTATCAATTTGCAGGTCTTTGAAAAATTCTTCTGATGAATTCGTCAGATCTCAGATGATATTTTCCGATCTTAGATGATCCTATCAAATCATAGGCGATCCTGACTGCTTCAAGATCAAAATCTTCATCAGATATCCAGATCAGGTATTCTGCTTTTTATATTATGTAATTTCTCTATTTTTTTGTCTTAATTCTATTTTTTGTATTCATTTAATTTGCATCTTCATATAGAATATCTTAGACGCATTTTGGCCAAACCTAGGATTTGAATGCTTAAAGCTAAAACGAACACATAAAACACATTCCCAACCTAGGCATGGAAACTGCCATTAAATGTTTCCTGGTGAACCCACCATCCATCGAAAAATCACCAATATACACCTCCCTTGAGAGGCGGGACCTTCACAAGTCCTCTCAGTCCGAGGTACCGCGACATCCTTTTCACATCCCCCTTTCGGGCATGGATCCTATAGCCTGAAGGTAACGGTGTGAAAAATTTGGAGCGATACATTTTGGTGAACCCGACGTGAATGCATTGTAACCCTTTTGAAAAAAAAAAAAATAGAACAACTAAAACATAGATGCATTTCAAATCATTTAATTTTAATATCATGTTTAGATGGTAGCTCCTAAGAAAATATTAGCAGTTACTATAAATGTAGAAAACCATTTGGAAGCCATAGAAATCAATTCTATACTTGGTGTGCCTGAAACAGATAGAAATCAACTCTTGTGGACGAACTTGATAGAAGACTTAGTGTCATCTCATCTAGGTCAACAGAACTTAAACAAATTAAGAGGCTAGTCCTAGATAGAATCCTGGATCCTCATCAACTTGTCTTTTATCATGAACTTCAGAGAGCCTCCCATAGATGGTTAGCTTATAGGAGAGCTCTTGTATCTTCGGAATTGTTCACCTTCGAGGAATACCTCGAGAATGCAGCCATTGTACACTAGTTCCTAGGTCTTGTAGAAGACCAAGAGGTTGTTCTTACAGATAGGGAAAGATGGAATAGAGTTCCTCGAGCTGTGTTGTATCGGGAGTATTGCCACAAGCTTTACTTCTATCAACCAGCATCTGAGATAGATAATATCACTATAGCTCTTTTCATTAAATTTAAAAAAAAAACTTTCAATTTGAAGAAGAACACTTCATGACTCCTGAAGAACTCGAGCCCATTAATGATATTTATAAATTGTTTATAGAAAACTAGATTGTTACTTTCAGTCTTATTTCTTGCATTTATTGTGTTATTTGTTGTCTTTATAATATTATTTCAAAAACAAAGAAAAACTAAAAAAAAAAAAACTAAAAAACATAGCAAAAACTTAAACATTTCATTTTAAATATTGTAGTAGGTATATAATTAATATATACCTCTTAAACTTGTTGCATATATATATATATATATATATATATATATATATATATATATATATATATATATATATATATATATATATATATATATATATTTGCTTAAATCAAAATTAAAGCACCATGCCTAAACTTAGGAATGGTAAAGAAACTATAGGAGAAGAAGAAGATTGGTTACAAGATACAACTAGAGACCCAAATGTCCTTCCTGAAGATCCAATTCTGGAAGGAAAAACTCTAGATCAACCAGAACATGACCTAGGTGAAGATAATGAACAAGAAGGAAGTGTTAAAGAGGATGGACCCTCATCCCCTAGAGTAGCTCTAGATGGAACTATTGCTTTTGACAACGTAGATCATTTTTGGAAATTTCTCAATGATAACATTGATGCCCTTAATGTGGCAGTTCGTATTGATAAAGGGCAAATTAGTAACACTCAAGCAGCCATGGAATATATGTATGATGTGCGCAATAATCCCTTATCTTTCATTGATCAAGAAAGTGATAAGGATGGGCCATCCAATACAGATATGGTCAATATGATGCAAAACATGTCAAAACAACAGGTTACCCAACCTCCTAAGGAACTTGTTATTTAACCTAAAATCATTCCCACACAAAAGAAAACTTCCTTCACTACTTTATTTCGCCAAACTATTGAGCAATATGCTTCAAGTAAACAAAAACCTAAAACGAAGCCAAACACCAATTTTCAACAATCTGGAATACAACATAATACAACTTCAAAATTCCTTCATAACACTTTTCCTACCAACAATTTACACAATAGTAACATAGCATCTAATCTTCATGTCCCTCCATCATATGCTCACAAAACCCATGTCAATGCCCTACCAAACCAATATGGGGGGCAAACTAGTAATCTGGAAGCCATGGTGAAACAGTTAGCTTCGCGTATGGACCAGATAGATCCCTACCGTCCCTCGTACAATTATCGAGAGATATGTAGTCAACCTTTGGATCCCATGGTTGTAGCTCAATCGTACCCTAAGCATTTTCCCATGCCTATCTTACCTATATATAAAGGAACCAAAGATCCCATAGAGCATCTTCGCATGTTTAGGATAGCATGTCATGATATATCACATGATGACTTGCTATTACTAAAAATGTTCCCGAAAAGTTTAGGTGGAATGGCATTAGAGTGGTACTATCAATTGCCCACTCATTCCTTGAGAAACTTTGAAGAAACAGTTGAATCTTTTGTCCATCAATTTAGTGCCTACATCGAGAGGCATGTAACCATTAAAGATCTATACAACTTAAAACAAGACAAGGATGAATGTTTTGCTGATTTCTTAGCTAGATGGAGGCAATTGACAGGAAAACTACACTTTGTGCTACCTTATAGGGAAATGTTGGACATTTTTATCAATAATTTACAAGAACAAATATCTTATGAGCTATCAATCGCTACTTTAAGTACCTTCGATCAAGCTATAGATTTAGCTCGAAGAGTAGAAGATGCCCTCATTAGGAGAGGTCAACTTAGGAAGAAGGATGATGAGAAAACATCTAGAAATCAATATAAAAACAAACAAGTTATCGGTGATGGAGTCACTAACAGTAGAAATGTTGCTAATGTCAATGCAATGAAGACAACAGAAAAATTTATATTGAAACCTCCTAATAAGCCTCCCTGAGAATTCACTAGATTGAATCAACCATTGTCAACTATTTTACCTCAATTACTCCAAAGAGGTTTGATACAATTACTAGCTATCCGGGAACCTGATCCAACTATACCCGGATACAGAGCTGACTTACACTGTGATTTCCATAGAGGACCTGGACACTCTACCAATGCTTGTAAAAGGTTGAAACATAAAATACAAGATTTGATTGATAATAATGAAATGGAGGTGCAAGCCTTCCAACCTAAACAAAACGCTCCTAATAACGCTCAAAAGACCATTCCTCAAAATCAAAATCAAAATGCTAATAAAAAATTAGACATATTTCAACACCCTTTACCAAGACATTGTAAAGAGGTGGCAAATCAAATTGAACATCATAATGTTCCTCCTCCTACCTGATATGTAGGAACCATTAGCGAACAATTACCTGTTCAGGATCCTCAAATATTTGACACAACCTTATCCCTAGTTACGACCAGGCCCTTACATAATTTTAAAATTTTAGATTCTAGTGATATAGAATCAGATACTGAAAGTGAATTAGACATTACTTCAAACCAATCGAATAGTTCTAAAAATGAATCAGATCCTATTCAACCCGTCACAGATGCTATGGTTCCAGAAGAACCATTTCCTAGAAGAGTTACTACTCGACCTTCTTCTAATCAATTTCTCTCAAATGAACAAGCCGTAAACGCTAGACCGAGACCAGTTCAACGTCCTCAATATAACATTGTAGGTACCATCAGAGTCGTTACCCGACAACAGGCTAAAAATTCTCAACAAGAACCAAATCAGAATGATGGATCAGCTCCATTTGTTTTGAAAATCCCAATAAAGGGAATCATGCTTCCCATGTTCAACCTAAACTCCCTTACAATATTAATGAGCAATTATCCAATACTACAGCTAAAATTTCTCTTTTAGATTTGTTAAGATCCTCTCCCACCCATAGGGATGAGTTGATGCTTACATTAAGCCAAATGATGGTACCTCAAAACATTCAACCTAAAGCTATGGCCAATACTATCATCACTCGAGAGGTTGATTGTATTGACTTCCGAGATAAATATATCCCACAACACAGTTTACATAAGGACAATCCCTTATATATTACTGCTCTAATTGGAGATGTAGCTATCAAACGAGTCCTAATTGATAATGGCTCATCTCTAAACATTTGCACTTTTGACTTCTACCAACGATTTGGCTTTAGAAGTGATGAAATGAAGAAAACTGATATGATTATCAAATATTTTAATGACGAAACACAAGAAACGTGTGGAGTTATTACCATCCCCTTGCAAGTTGGTCCTAGAACCCTAGAAACAACCGTGTTTATTGTACATTGCCTAGCATCGTACAATATACTTTTGGGTCGCCCTTGGATCAATGTGATGTGAGCAGTCCCATCAACTTTACACCAATGTGTTAAATTTGAATTTAAAAATTAGTTGGTCACTATCCATGGTGACCCTAGACCCTTTGATATGTGTGCTTTGGCAGAACTTGTTGGAGTGCAATTTTGCCCCGCTCTATCATCCACACATCCTAGTTCTTATTTTTCATCCAAACGTGTGAAACACACACCCATAACTTCACCTATTTCCCCTCCATTAATTTCATCCTCATATATAGATCAACAATCTTCTAAACAAATCAATCTAGAACCTCAAAAAGATCTTAAATCTACAACCAATCCTTCATGTTCTATCCTTATAAATTCAAAACCTATAGACACATCTATCATATCTTCAACATCTAAAGATATAGGGAATAATCCTTCCACATCTTATGCTCTTTCTGATGAACTTTTACCAGATTTATCCACAATCTTAATATAAAAAAAAACAAATGCTTTCATGCAAGATTCAATTCTTTTAAATAACTTGTCGCCATCTCCTCGTACTTTGGGCCTCCCACAACCTATGGGAAGTACTTACCAAGTCAGGAGTTGTGCCTTCATTTATAAAGGATATGACTGGGGAAGAATCCCTCGGAATATCAAAACTCATCACGAGGGATATGCTCGGTGTTATTTTACCAATAAATATATTAAAGCTAAACCCATGATGCTTAAAATGGGATATAAAGGGAAAGGCTTGGGACCTTTCCAAAATGTCATGAAAGAACCTTTTGAGGTAGAACCGTGGCCTGCCTGCTGTGGTGTGGGCCTATTTCCTAGTAAGGGTCAACCCTTTCCTTTTGAAGATGATGATCACCTCATATGTTATCAATATTATTTGGATAGTCATGTTGATCTGCCTCTAAAAAATCAGTCGTTTACATGTAACATGCTATCCATAGCTTACCCTGAAATGATTATCGACCCCGATGAAGAGTTGGAAGGAGATATCTTCCATGATGTCTCTGTTGAAGAGATGTTACACAATGGATTTTATTTTGATGGTTCTATACCAACTATAGCCCAACTTGAGGCCACTAATCCTCAAGATGAATTATCCAAAATAGTCTTACAAGAATTACAAGAATTGGGTGTTTCACCCGCCCCACCTAATTTTGAAAGAGATCTACACATGGAGGTAGAAAACGTCATTAAAATTAATATTGGAACTGCGGATAATCCTCACATAATCAATATTGGATCAGAATTAAGTCATGAAAAATAAGAGCAATATATTGCATTCCTTAAAGAATATGAAGATGTCTTTGCTTGGACATATGAAGATATGCCAGGTCTAGACCCTTCTGTAGTCATGCATCACCTAGTGGTCCATCGGGATGCTAAACCTGTTAAACAAAAACTTAGAAAAATGCATCCCAAAGTGGCTCTGCTAGTCAAAGGGGAGTTAGAAAAACTCTTGAATGTCGTATTTATACAAGCTATTGATTATGTTGAATGGATCTCAAATTTAGTTCCAGTTACCAAAAAAGAAGCCACCAAAGTTAGGGTTTGCATAGATTTTAGAGATATTAACACTGCATGCCCTAAAGATGACTTTCCTCTTCCAAACATGGATCAAATCATTAACTTTACTGCCAAGAGTGGGATGATGTCCTTAATGGATGGATTCTTCGGTTATAATCAGATCAGGATAGCTCCTAAAGATCAGGCTAAAATAGCCTTTATTACCCCCTAGGGTACCTTTTGTTGGAAAGTGATGCCATTTGGCTTAAAGAACGTAGGTGCAACCTATCAATGAGCTATGACTTATATTTTTCATGATATGATGCATGATATCCTACATGATTATGTAGATGATATTATAGCTCGCTCTATTATTGAAGATAATCATTTAGATGATTTGAGAAAAGTTTTTAATCGATTACAAGAATATCTTATTCGATTAAATCCAACAAAATGCATATTCGAAGTTAAGTCCGATAAACTATTAGGGGTTTTAGTTTCTTTACGTGGTATCAAAATCGACCCTCTCAAGATTGCGGCTATCACTGATATGCCGCACCTACTAATATATCTGAGTTACGAAGTTTACAAGGTAAGCTTCAAGCCATCTGTCGCTTCATTGATAAGCTGGTAGACAAAACCGGTCCCTTTCTTAAACTCCTTAAGAAGGATGTCCCTTTTAATTGGGACGATGAATGTAGAGAAGCTTTTGAACTTCTTAAACAATACCTCTTTAATCCACCTGTGCTTTCACTGCCTAAACCTGATCGCCCATTTCTCCTATATATTTTAGCTTTAGATTCTGCCTTAGGAGCTATGTTAGCTCAGCTTGATGATGAAAAAAGAGAATGGGCTAATTATTATATTAGCCAAACCTTCATCAGTTATGAAACCCGCTATACAGCATTAGAGAAACTATGTCTAGAAGTCGTGTTTAATATGCAAAAATTACGACATTATATGCTTAGTCAAAAAACTTATGTCATTGCCAAATATGATCCCTTGAGGTATCTCATGAGTCGACCTCATTTATCGGGTCGCACAACCAAGTGGGTTCTTGCTCTAAGCGAGTTTGATATCACATTCATAGGACAAAAGTCTGTTAAGGGTCAAATCATAGTAGATCAATTAGCTACGGCACCCTTAGAGTCTACCCATCCCCTCATCATTGAGTTTCCTGATGAATGCTTTCAATTAGAGGCAGACCATACTGAACAATGGTCCTTATACTTTGGTGGAGCTCGATGCATGAGTGGGGCTAGTGCGGGTATTATTTTAATATCCCCAAAAAAACATCTTATTCCTCTATCCTTCAAATTGACATTTGCTTGCACCAAAAATATTGCTGAGTATGAAGCTCTAATCCTTGGATTATGAGCTACCTTGGCGCTAAAACATTTGTTATTTTAGTTTTTGGTGATTCTCAAATGGTTATAAACCAAATTAATGAAGTTTATCAGACCAGAGATGATAAAATGCACCCATATAAGGCCTATTTTTTACAATTAATGTCCCTATTTGATCAAGTTACCTTGGAAGCTATTCCTCGAACTTGCAACCATGCAGTTGATGCTATGGCCGCAGCTGCATCTCTCCTGCCCTTGGAGTTAGATGACGAATATGCCACTATCATTATTCATCGACTCTAGGAACCCACTTCAAATAATTCATGCTTAGAACCTTTGGATGTGTTTCTAATCAATGAAACTACTCCTGAACCTTGGTATATGGACATATTTGATTTTCTCCAAAATGGGACTTTCCTTGCCAATTCTAATAGAAACCAGCGTCGGTTATTACGTAGACGAGCAAGTTGATTTGTAATAATTGGCAATACTTTATATAGGAGATCTTTTGAAGGTATCCTATTAAGATGTTTGAATTCAGAAGAATCTAAATTAGCCTTGAGTGAAGCCCACAATGGATCTTGTGGAGGATACTTCAGCGGTAGTGTCATTGCTAAAAAGCTCCTTAGAATAGGATACTTTTGGACTACCATGGAGAATGATGCACATGAGTATGTGCACCATTGCGACAAGTGCCAAAAACATGCTGACCTTGTCCATGCGCCTGCACAAGAACTACATGCTATTTCATCTCCTTGGCCCTTTTCAAAATGGGACTTAGATATTATTGGCAAAATTAATCCTGTGTCATCTGATGGACACAAATTCATCATAACTGCCACTAAGTATTTCATGAAGTGGGTCGAAGCTATGCCTTTAGCTTCCTACACTAGCACATAAGTCTCTAAATTTATTTTTAATCAAATCATTTGTAGGTTCAAAATTTTTGCAAATCTCATCTCTGATAATGGAACTTGTTTCAAAAACAAAGATGTTAAAAAATTATGCCAAAAAAATAAGATTCAACATCGCTGGTCCACTCCCTATTATCCTCAGGGTAATGGTCAAGCAGAAGCATCTAACAAAACCTTAATCAAAATTCTCAAAATATTGGTCAATAAAGCCGGCCGTGATCGGCACATTCAGTTATATCCAGCCTTGTGGGCCTATCGAACTAGTGTTCGAACCCCCACGGGAACTTCACCATTTGTTTTGGTTTATGGTGCTGAAGCCATTTTTCCATTTGAATTAGAAGTTCCTTCTTTGGCTTTGCTACTTCAAGATACCAAAGTAGGAGATGAATATCAAGCTGGAAGACTCAGTCAGCTAGAACTCCTAGATGAAAAGCTCATCAATGCTTTGGATCATCTCCGTGCCTACCAAAACAAGCTTAAAATATCATATGCTAAAAAAGTTCGTCATCGATTCTTTGAGATTGGTGACCTAGTTTTAAAAGAAAATCAAAAAAATACTAATGCAACTAAAGACCTTAAAAGTAAATTTGAGCCCAATTGGCTTGGAACATACATTATTACTGCTAAATTTGAATCAGGAGCATACAAATTATCTACCTTAGATGGTAAAGAACTTAAAGAACCCATGAATATTTTGCATCTTAAACGTTACTATGTATAAATTTGGTCATTTCATCCTTGTATATATTTGTTTACAATAATTCAAAATCACTATTTTGTATTTTCTTTCAATTTATAAATTCAAAAACACCAAAAACATTCATAATCATCAAAATCTTCAAAACTATTTGTTATGGCACTTGTTAATTCTTTCAAAAATGAAAATAAAAAAAAAGCAATATTCTTGACTCTTTCGAAACCAAAACAATATAAAGAAGAAAGAGAGAGTCAACATTCTCAAAAATTCTCAAAAATTATTCATATATATTTTCTTACAATTGTTGCAGTTATATGTTTCAAATTATTTTTGATAAATTAGCATTTATTTGGAATCCCTCACTTTCACAAAACACAAAAATAAATATCTTGATTTTTATCTAACATGATTACTAATCTCTCTTATATCAAAGTCCACAAAATTCAATTAAATAAAGTTTGAGCACAAAGAATTGATCTTGTTATTTACTTAAACCAAGCACATATTTTCACAATAAAATGATTATATTTGTAATTTCCATGCTTTGCTACATAGTAGAAGTGGTTTCTTGAGCGAAAAGTTTCCCCTGCTATCCTATCATGCACATGGTCTAGAATATTTGAGAATTGGCAAAAGGACAAGCTCACCCCTACCCGGAATAAAAATCCCTTGCTCTACAGCTAATCCGAGCAAGTATCCCTAGCATAGAAAGAAAAGAAAATTTAAAGAAAAAAAAGAGAAAAGAAAAATGTTATTTTATATCATTACAGCAATATTTCAAGCATTATCTCAGTTATCAAGCAAAAATACAAAAAGAAAAAGAAAAAGAAAAGAAAATGCAAAAGAAAGCAAAAGCAAAAGCAATAAAATCCCTTTCCCTACCCTTTGAAAAGAAAATAAGGGTTGATGAGCTTGAATCCCTGTAATTCTCAATTATTTGAAAACTATGAGATAAGCCCCATAACAGGTGGTTTGTGCCCAACCCGCTTGGCCTTGGGTAACTCCTAGCGTGGTGATATGTCTATCACATTAACGACCTTATTTTGTACAAACCTATGTCTACTTATGGATTAGCTAGCTCTTGATAATCCGACTTACATAGTAGTCTAGTATGGTTATATGCATCTACATCATGGTTAATGAACACTTATTTGGTTTCTTCAAATCACTTGTATCATATTATCTTGCTCAAAACTGGTAAATGAACATAGCAATTGCACACACATTTTATATTTGAGAGATTTTGTGTATCATTATGATAAATCAAGATTGGAAATGAATTTACATATGCACATGGGATTCTTTATAAATCTAAATTTTGTCTTTAAAATACTTTGAAATATATTTTTGCAAATTGTTTGAAATAATTTATTTTCTTCTTTAAAAGAACAGTTGTTTCGACAACTATATGCATAATAGAAAAATCAAAATTTTCTTTCAAACCATCCAATAAATATATATATATATATTATTGACTTTCGCGACGATGGTATAGTCCCAAAACCAAAATTGGAATTTTATGCCTAGCGCAAGTCCTCATCTTCATATTTTCGGTTTATTAAAAAATCAACCATGTAATAAAATAATCTATTTTTCCTTGATTTTCATGATGATGGTATAAGTCTATACCTACATATTCTATGCCTAGCACAAACCATTGTAACAATTTTTATTCCCCATTTATTTAAAAATCATAAAAACCATATGACTTCAATCATTCTGTTATACAATTATGTTTTTCAACAAAAAACAAACACATTTTCATTATTTCATGTCATTATGTCAAACTTCAAATTTGCAATGATGGTATAATTCCTAAGGAATTATCCAAAAATTTTATCACACTTAGGAATTTATGCCTAGCAAAAATCATTTTAAATATTTCATGCATACTATTTTCATGAAAATCTGAAAAACAAACCATCATCATCATCATTTGCACCATTGCACCAAAGTCTTAAGATAGTCTCTTAAGCACTCTTTTACTTTTAATAATATTTCTATCCTGGGATTAGCTTGACGACCGAGTGAGCAGCGACTCCATGAAATGGTCTATAATAGCGACAATGTCCTTTGAAATTATTGTTAGAAGTCTCTTTTTATTTTTTATCACATTACATCACAAACAAAAAATTTGTTACATCAGATTATTTCATTTAAAATATTACAACATGACATCAAAATTATAATATTTCCAACGACATAATTACATGAATCATCAAATCAATCACATCAAAACATAAAAGCATCATACAATTACATAAGACAAGTCATATGATCAAAAACATATCTCATCTATATATATCAATAGTATATATACATCATCAAAACTGGATTGGTATGCCACAATCTGTACCTCGGCATACTCAATCCTCTATCAAAAATAATAATGCTATCATATCAATCTGTAAAATTCCATGTAGTACTATAGCCTCGAGAACCCCTCGAGCTCTCAGCCTCATCTCCTCCCCCACCCTGAGGTGGACGAGGTGGCCCCATCGCAGTATGTGTAGTACTGCGAGTCCTCATCATTGATCAGGACGAAGTCCTCGATGACCCGATCCTGATTGGATCTACGATGTTAGCTGGCAGGGGTAGTCTATCCTCCTCTGGCACCATCTGATAGTACAATGTCTGATAGAAAGTAATTTGGGCAATAGCCCATGTCAGCTCCCCAGTGCTCGCCCCTCCACCCGTGCCCTAAGGCATGCAATCTCGTATTTGAGCTGTGTAACCTTAGCTCAGTGTCATGCAGCATCCTCCTGTAGGGTCTACACCTGTTCCTGGATATGAATCGTCTCTGCTCGAAGAGTAGCTATCTCGCTACTCTCCCCTGTGTCAACACCCTTGCCCTTATCAGGCGATGGTGGCCTCTCTCTCTGTGGAGAAGGGGGTCTCGCCTCCCTCCTCTCCCTCTGCCATGGCCTCTCTTATGCCTATGGCCTCCTTTGCTCTCTCCCAATGTGAACCTAGGCTGCCTCCATAGCTGCCTGGAATCACCTCCCTATTCGATGCACAACTGCATGTATCGGACCTTGAGCCCTTGTCATCCGAGGAGGGCGAATGCCTGTGTACCAGGCATCGTAGCCATCGGCTACCCCTACGTCATCCCCATCCACTGGCTGAATGGGGGTATTTTTTGAGTCCTGACTCCAGAAGCACTGCATTTCTAGAGCCCTGCTCACTATGGTGTTATCATGGACAGTCTAGGAAAACTCGTAATCCATGAGAGATGGGATCCCCTGTTGTAGACTGAACTATCACAAAACTCGGTTGTAGTGGTGGATCTCCACCTCCCCCTCTCCATCCATAGCCAACAAACTCACCTGATGTGAGCCAGCTCCTGTCCATCCTCGGCCCACCCTGGGTGCTCTCGCCATGGCCTCCAGGTGATCTGGTCCGGGACAAGGTCATCCAGCAGTCTCTAGGACATCGATAGGTCGATCCGTCGCTGTGACCCTCTCCGAAGCCACCAATAGAAGACTCGAGGCCTCTCCCCATCAATCCCTATCAAAAGAAGCCCTATCGGCCTCTGCACTGCAATGTGCTCCCAGCACCAAACCTGTAGGGGTGATGTCATAACTAGACATCGGCCGCCCTTGTACACGACCCCATGTAGGATCTTGTACAATCGGCATAGAACAAATTTGCCCCAAGAAAACCTGTAACCATGGTCCTGCATATCGTAGATCACATCTGCTAGCATCCATGGTACCCTACACTCGCCCTGGTGGCATAGTAGAAGTCCACCAACCACTCTAGCTAAAACCTATGTCAGTCTAGATGCCCCTGGCATTTGACACAGTGCCTCGATGTTAACTCCACCCTTCTCCAGGGCAAAGCTCGGGTCACCACACAACCGTCCCATAGCATGGCCCTGATTGGCCGTAGGAGTGATCAATCATCCTTGTATGGGGATTCTTAGAATCCTCCATACATCCTCCAAATTGGGAGTCATCTCCCCTGTAGGTAGCCAGAGACAGGAAGAACCTGGATACCATCTCTCTACTAGGGCTGTCAGTAGCCCCATGTCTGTAGACACTTATGGCATTTCTGCCACATGCTATAAGCTGGCCTGTGCCAGCTGATCCTGATTTTCCTGTGTAAGAGTGGCCAAGTCATCTCTCAAACATCCATATTTCCATTCCCTGCTCTTTAGCAATCCTTTCTGCAACATAAACAACAAAACAACAAACAATCATTAAAAACAAACTCAAGTGATTAAAAATGCAAGTTAAAAATAAGTTCAATTTAATCAAATGATGATATCGTCCACTATTGGACGATATCGTCCCAAATTTGAGCAGATTCGTCTTCGATTTCGTAAGCCGAAATCGTCCCTAATTTGACGAAATCGTCCCCCTTTCATCGATTTTGCCCTTAGACGAAATTGGCGAACTTGAGACGATTTTGTCGAAATCGAGACGATTTCATCCCGACGACGTCGACGGCCCAAAAATGGCCGTGATGCTCAAAAATTAATTAAAATTCACCTAAAAAGCATGTAAAATCAAATTAAATCATTCTAAGTTAAGTCTAGACTCTTACCCATAGCCCGCGCCGGACCTCTGTTGATCTGTGCATTGTCTCCACCATTTTTGCTTCCAGAGCTCTAAAACCAGTAGAGATGAACAGTAAAAATGAATTAGGGTTTTTCCCTATTTTTCTTAATTTTATTCAAAACATAATTAACAACATTTTAAAAAATTTTGCTTTTTCACGTTTTTACCTCAAATGTTCTATTTGGGTAAAAACACGGAGGGGGCACCATAGTAAGCTGTTGTAAGATTCGACCAAGAATCGTTGCCTAAAAATAGGAATAATTTTTTTCTTTCTCGTAGATCGAGAAGAACTCATCTTTAAAGCATTTTCTTTGGAAAATTCACTAAATAGGGGGCAAAATGTAGCACCCTAAAATTGGCACAGTGAAATCTTAATAATTACATTCATCCTAGTAAATAATTTAAATTCAAATTTTAACCTCCCAAACCGCCCGTTAATCGTCGGGTAATCTATTTCCCCCTTTTTTGCACCATTTTTAGAGGTTGTTTTGACCGTTTGACGATATCGTCGCCGATCAGACAATATTGCCCCAGATCTGACGATTTCATCTGGGCTAGGACGTCCAGACGGTCTTGTCTCAAAACTAATTTTGCACAATTAGCTTCTGTTCCAACGGGACTCTAATTTGGGTAGAAGCATGTCTACGTCATTAGAGACCCTCCCCCATTGGAGATCTCCCAAATAGGGATGATCTCCAACCTCATAACCTCCCTCCTAAGCCTATTTAATCCTAAGCCCTCCCCTTAGCACCCCCCTAGCTGAAATTCCTTGTAACCCGACTGCATACATGTTAAAACATCCTAAGTTTCTATTTTGCATTAGTTCTATACAATTTTGTTGCAGGTACCATATTATTTTTCAGTCGGAGCAAGCTTACATCGTCACCAATGAACCTGTTCAGATTAGAGGCAAACCTGTCGAATTAGAGACGATTTCATACAAATGCGAGATGATTTTGACAACAGTCAACATTGAGGCAATCAGTGCCTGAAGTTTGCATTTCTTCTTCCCTTTTTCTGCTATTTTATGTTGTAATTAACTAGTTTATTCAGTATTTTATACTATTTTGCATTTTGGAGTTCACCCATCTAGATCAAATGCATAATTAAATCATAATTATTATCTAATTAGCATAATTCATTCATGTTTTTGTTTTCAAGTTTTAGTTTGATATTGTTGCTATCATTTTACATTGTTTCCCTCTGTTAGGATAGTTGCATTTTTTGTATTTTGCACCTATTTCTCTGTTTGTAGGTCTCTGATGAATTTGTCTGACGAATTCGTCAGATCTCAGACGATATTGTCTGATCTCAGACGATCCTTTCAAATCAGAGGCGATCCTGACTACTTCAAGATCAAAATCTTCATCAGACATCCAGATCAGGTATTCTGCTTTTTATATTCTGTAATTTCTCTATTTTTTTGTCTTAATTCTATTTTCTGTATTCATTTAATTTGCATCTTCATATAGAATAGCTTAGACGCATTTTGGCCAAACCTAGGATTTGAATGCTTAAAGCTAAAACGAACACATAAAACACATTCCCAACCTAGGCATGGAAACTACCATTAAATGTTTCCTGGTGAACCCACCATCCATAAAAAAATCACCAATATACACCTCCCTTGAGAGGCGGGACCTTCGCAAGTCCTCTCAGTCCGAGGTACCACAACATCCTTTTCACATCCCCCTTCCGGGCACGGATCCTATAGCCTGAAGTTAAGGGTGTGAAAAATTTGGAGCGATACAGCTAGACTGCACCTATCAGTAGGTAGTTGGTATTACATTTGGAATGGAATCTGATGCCCTTGCTCATATAGATCTAGGCCATAGCCATGCCAATGACACTGCTTAAAGTACCTTAGAGTGAAATCAAGATTTAAAAGTGCTAAAAATTCATGGTGAATGGTTCATCCTCATCCTCTTCAATATCAGAAGTAGTATGGGCACAGTACAAACCAGCATAGATGAAGTTGATTTGGTTAAGGGGAACCCCTAATGGAACTACTATACCCATTGGAAATTTTGGGACTCTAGGTCATCCCATGTATTGTACAAACTTAATAATAGGCATGAAAGTCATGTTCTACACAAGATATTCACCTAAACCTATGTTGGCTAATTGAACTATCACCTATGGTACAAATTATATTGTTGATGATGTAGGTGAGGTAGGTTGAGGTACCTCCTTGACCATGTCCTATGAATCTTCCTCCTCCATGGGATTTAGAATTTCTATAGCTACTATAGTTGGAAGCTCCTTAGGTCCTTCCTTCACTAGGGATACTTTTAGCTTCTGATTATCTTTTACTTTAGATGTTGAAGGCTCCTCAAGAGTTCCAGTAATATTAGGTGCAGGAGGTGGTGCTTATGTGGATGGGTCACCTTGCACTAATTTTCTCTTGTTTTATGGCTATGTGGTCAAGGATGAAGGCCTTATGTATAGATGTGTTGATGGAAGGATAAAATACCCCGGTAAGTCAACCTGATGCACATACTTGAGCGAATCTTCATCAAATGAAACCACATGAAATTGTCCCTCATGCACATACTTGATGCATTGGTGCAAGATTGAGGGAATGCACTGCATGTCCCTTATCCAAGGATGTCCTAGAATGATGTTGTATTGCAGTGCCCCTTCCAACATGTGATACATCACGAGGATGGTCTTATGCCCTAACTTTATAGATAGAATGATTGTACCCACTATAGAGCACCACGCATCATTGAAAGCCCTTAATGTATAGGAAGTGGGGATAATTTGGACTTAGAGATCTTCCAGTGCCCTATAGCCTTTGTAGTGATAATGTTGATCGATGAGCCCGTATCGATCAAAACCTACTTGAAGGGTATGTCATTGATTGATGCAATAATATGTAGTGGTGGGTCTACTAGTTTAGTGGGAACTACCTTGATTTTTTTATCATAGAAATGGATCACAGGCTCTTAGCACTACTACACTTACCCCACAAAGTGTGTGAACGCATCTAGGTTCTGGGGATGGAGCTCAATTGATATCAAAATATCCATCAATTTTTTCTTGTGCCTAGGGGATTTTTGCATGAGCTTATAAATTTATAGCTTAGTCAGAGTCATTTTCCAATCTATTGTAAACAATTTCCATAGGTTACGCTAGTGGACCGTAGGATTGTTGTGCACCTATCTCTATTGAGGTGTATTTGGGATATGAATAGGCACCACTAGAGATTATGGTTGACCATATCATCAACTCCTAGTTGCCATGTTTACTATCTCAACCATTATGATGCATCCCTAAATGGGTGGCTTGACTCAAACTTGGTTGACTTGGGCACCCTGATCTCTAGGATCCTCATGATTTGGCAATGGGTTCCTAAATATACCCATATCTCTATTATCGGGAGCTAGCGGGTTGTCGACTTTTAACTCTCCCTTCTCAATCATGTTTTGCACAATATTCTTGAATCCAATACATATCTCGATGTTGTGCCCCTATATTTTGTGATATGGGTAGTATTGATATTCTCTATATCCCTTCGGCTTGGGACTATTAGGGTAAAGAAATTGTGCATCAAGAAATCTGATCCTTTATGCCTTTCTCAATTGATTAAATATTGATTGCATTGATTCAGTAAACGATATGTAATAGCAAGGTAGTTGACGCTCCCTATTTCAGCCCTAGTTGTTCTTTGGGTTGTAATTATCTGGCGAGGGATGAGCTTGATAATTATGGTATTGTTATCCATTCCCCTCATTTGGCATGGCCAATACAACCTGATTAACCTGATCAGGCTTGGTCTACTTCTATTTATTTTTGCCATTATAATTGTTCTTGCTCCACTCTTTATTGTTTCAAAGCTTGAGGTATTCCTCATCAACCTTTATATCTTTGATAATATTGGCTTGAGCCAAATATTCTTTGAATGATTCATACTACTATAGTTATAATAATAGAGAGATGTGTTTCGTTTATCTCTTCGTGAATGAGTTCCTTAGTGGGGATGAAGAAAGATAGTTTCACCATGATTTTTTCCACCTTTCCCCATAGTCCATAACTATCTCATTGTCATACTACTTTAAATTAGCCAGATAATATAGTTTCACCTTCTTCTTGGTACCAAAGGAGAATTTTTCAAGGAATGCATTCACTAGTTGCTCAAAAATGGAAACGCTATCCTTGGGCAACTAATTGAATTATTGAGTCACCATGCTCAAGAATATCATGATGAACATTCTTAGCATTAGGGCATCAATTTTTCTCAATATGGAAGCATGCATTTATGAATTTGATAACGTGTTCTTGCACATCTTACTTTCCCTTAAACTTGTCTAGCCTAGGCATATCAAAGTGCCTAGGATATGCAGGATTGGGAATTGAGGGGAACAGAGGCTGGTTTTATATCTTCCACAATGTCAGCTTCTTCCCATCCATGTCCTATTTTTTGAGATATTTGACCCTCTCAATGAGTATCTAATATGCCTTTGAAGAAATAATTTCTTATTCTTGAAGGTTCACTCATGGTGGTAAGGGAGGTAACCCTATTTTTGCCTAGTTTGGGTATTTGTAATCATCCCCCATAACCATGGATGGAGGTTCAGGATATGTCTATTTCTGATCTTCCATTCCTACCTATTCCTCATTGAATTGTGTTTGTTCAAGGTCTAGGTGTTGTTGATGTTGTGAAGCATAGTGAGTACACTCATTTCTTTGTATAGTGCTTCTCTCTTGTTGAGAATTGACACATCTCTCATATCAGTATTTATCACCACTTATGTGTGTATCAACTCGAGCCAACATATCAGCTAACTCTTCATGCTTAGGTCTTTCTTCTCTTGAGCATTGCTCCTGTAGGCGTAGGTGCCTCTTCCTTTGCTCTTCTTGCTCAAGATTTTCTACATGCTCTCACTCAATGCACATCGCTTTCTCTAACCTATGTATACAGTTGGACGGACTTGCTACTGAAGGTTCATGCATTTCTAACTCTGTGCAAGGAATTCTAATGTTTAGACCCCTTGGGAAGGCTCCTTTCATGCTCTTGCCCTTGTCCACTAGGGTGACTTGTTTTGTGTATTGTGTTATGTGTTGCGTACCCCCATGATCAAAAGTAGTGGAAGTACTACAAGGTCACTTTGAAGCTTTCCATGGTTTGTTGGTGTATCTAGTAGTTATGCTACATTAAATTAATAAAGTAGAATTTTTAGTAGCAATAATTCTCAGAGCTGGTCTCGAGGGAACTCGATCCAACTTATAAAGTTATATTGTTCTCCATGGATGATCCTATAGAGTCCCATTGGCACCAATGAGCTCATAATCTAGGGGTACCCTCCCATATGTAGGAAGGCTATAATATGTCTTAGGTCTATGACTAGGCATAGCCCTAATGTCTTACCCCTCAATGGGATTATTTGTCCTATGTGTATCATATGAAGCTTGGGGTCTTGCAACCCTTGCATGTCTATGCGATGATGGAGGCCCTGATGCCTCCTCATGTTGGTGTGATTATGGATGCCTTGAGGCCTATGCATGTCTATGCAATAAGGGAGGTCATGATGCCCTCACATGTCAGTGTGATGAAGGAGGTTGTGATGCCTCTACATGTCTATGTGATGAGGGAGGTCATGATGCCTTCATACATCTGTGATATGAGAAAGGCATTGAGGCCTCCTCATATCTGTGTGATGATGGAGATCATGATGACTCCTTGTGTTTGAGTGATGATAGAGGCCATGAGGTCTCTTCATGTCTATGTGATGAGGAACCATGATATGGCTCTCTTGCTAGGGTTTCTAAAGGAGTCCCCCCAAGGATTGGGTTGTTGCCCCTAAGACTTTTTGAACTTCATTCGACAATATTGTGGGTGGGCAGCTCAATTCCAGTGTGACTGTGAGTGTGTGGAGCATCAATTTCTACCTTAGTGGTGGATCAAGGGTGGTTTCTTCGTGTGTATACCATGGTGACTTATGAGTTATCTTCTTAGGTAAATTCAAAATCACACAAAAAAAGTAAGCAGATTTTTATCTCATTTAAATATTTATGTGTTCCCTAAACTGTTTGGTGTGTTTTTATTTGTTGAATATATAAGCTAAATTTCATCGTTTTTTGTACTTTTTTTGGATGGTATACTTAAATTGTTTAAGTTTTTTTACCTATATACTTGTACAAGCCAAATATGGTAGTGAAGTCCATACTCAACGAGGTAGCATAGGTACTACCAACCCTCACCCAACACATTGTGCATAGTGATACACCCATCAAAGAGGAATGCATGTTATTTTGCATGGTATGGATAGTTCTTGGGTTGGCCTTGGCCATGAATGGGTCTTGATGATACTCTTTCTCATGATCCAACCAAGTGGTAATGACCTCCATTGTTGGTCTCAATCAATGGGTTGGATGTGAGAGCCCAATACCACTGATGTTAAAAATAAGATGTGATGTGTGTGGGGTTATTTTTAACCTTGCATGTAAACAAAATGCATCACCAAGCAAACATGATATTTCCTATATGCCTAAGATAAAAGATATTTCATTTCAAAAATATGCATGTATTCAGCTTATATGAACTTGAAAGAGTGCATTCTACTTCATGAATTAATTGCCATTTGCTAGGCCATATGCAAGTAAACTAAACACACAAAATCCTAGCACACTGGATACTAGGGCAGACATTAAAAGTAGAGACCTGCTATTCCCAGTAGCACCTAGAGAAAACTAAAGAAAATCCTAAGAAACATCAAATGCATTTTATTTTTCCATTTTTATTTATATTTTTATTGATAAAAAATGTGATTAAAGTTTTTTTTTTTTGGAAAAAAAGTTATAGATAGGAAAACACAGAGAAACAGAGAATGCTACCAACCTCAAACCTTGGTCTGATGATGGAAATTTTGCCTTTTATTGCTCTTTTCTATTGGTTATTTTTGAAAATAATAATCGATTCTAGCCATTGCCTACAGGAGTGGCTAAGATCTACTAGTTTTTGTCGACCAAAGTGGCCAAAAATTGCTGGTCACTATCGACCAGAGTAGCCAAACTTGTACACAAAAAAATGTGTAAATGTTAGTAAATAGAAAAAATAAAAACTTGGTGAGGATCCCATCGTGATCGCCATCTATGCAACCCCGATAAGCATGCACCACAATTATCCTACTTGCAATATTATTATATCAAATGAAAATAATTAATGAAAGCACACACGCACATATAACATGAAAGTAAAAAGCAAAGAAATATTCTTTTATTTATGCTTCTAGATATTGATTACATGTACATCCCTCTGAGGGATACTAATTTTGATACAACAAATTACAAGTGGGGCAATGGTGAATGTATCCCCCGCAATGGGATGGTGTGCCTTCATAGGCAACCTTATCTTGCACACCAAACTATCTAAGGGCTTACAGATGCCTCCTTCTCCTGATTTTGTCCTGGAGGGATCTTGTGCCCTGGATACTTTGAACTGATCCTATGAACCTATATCTATGGGTATGGAAACAACAAAGTGCAATTAATAGTATGAGTCATCTCTCTGAAAGAGGCTTTTATTAGAAAATCTGATAAATAATATAAATGATCATGCTAACAATGAAATATCATCTTAAATCAAATAATAAATGTAGTGAAATCTTATAAATATGATATAAATACGTGTAAGAAATCAGATATGAGATACAACTAACGAATAAATCAAGCAGTAATGGATCTAAGCTATAACAAAGGGAAATAATATCTAATACCCAAAAATATGCCTATAGGTCACTATCCAAGATAACGACCATGAAAAGTAGCTTTCCTCCTCATGAACCAAGGGCTCTAACACTATCTCCATTAATCCAATTTATTTCCAAGGGTCACTGGTTGGGCCTTGGTACACTTGTTGGTGGTGAATAATAATGGATCTGAATAGCGGGTGTGTAGTCTCTTCTCAATTGGATAGCACTATGTTGCTTCTCAAGGGTGCAAAAATTTGCTCTCCAATTTGATAGGGCTTCACTGCATAAAATCTAAAAATCACTGATATTTTTCTCTTTATGGGAGAGCCCATATGTAGAATTCCCTCTCTTTTAGATCTAGATCTTGGCTTCCTGGGGAAGCTTCAATCCAAATTGCATGCAACTGACTATTCCGAGGGGAAAAGCATCAGTATCAAACTGGTACTGAAGGGATAGTTAGGAGAACTCAGGGAGTTTCTCATTAAAATATTCCTATAAATAATGCAAGGTGTAGTCATACTTTGTGATCTAGGCTCTTATTCATGGCTAGATTGTGCATGGTGCTAGTTTTTATCAGGTTCAATAACTAGGTTTGGCTACTATAGGCTTTAGTTACCAGATATGGTGGCTTCTTTGCTTGATAGTGGCTAAGCTTGGATGGGCTAGAACTAACATTTTTTAGTGTTTAGGACCACTACTTGCTCTTGGAAAGGTCCAATACTAGTCATATGGTCTATGCATGTGCCCATATGAGTAGTCTCCTAAAATGATGTATTTTAGATGTCTACACATAGCACCAATATTCTTAAGATCAAATGACATGACTTGCCAATAGAAAGCACCCCAAGGGGTAGCGAAGGCAGTTTTGGCTTGATCCTCAAGGGAAATATAGATCTAATTATATCCTAAGAAACTATTTATGAGGAATAGCATATTACACCTAGAAATAAAATCTATGATCATATTAATATTAGGTAGGGGAAATTCATCCATCAAATAGGCATTATTAAATTGTGAAAGTTGGTGTAGACATGTATGCCACCTTCATTATTAATTACAAGAATAATACTAGAAATACAATCAAAATAATCAATGGCCTTAATAAAGTTAACATCTAGGAGTTTTTAGATCTCATCTTAAAAAAGGAGAGTGAATTTGGAATACATTTTGTGAAGCTTTGTTGGACATTTTGAGTCCCTAAGTCAAATTTGGCATTGATGTCACCAGATGAGGTCATCAGTAATTTTAGTAGTAAATAAAGGTGACAAATATGGTTATTTGATATCCAACAAGAAGGCAAAAGATCGAGGGAAATAGTGCAAAAGACAAAAGTTAAAAAGGAGTTATAATATTTATTTTATAAATTATTTAAATTCAGCATGAATTTAAATTTTATAAATAAATACTAAAGGTATTTTATCGAAGGATTAATATTATAATTGTGGTTATAATAATATTAAAATTGCCATGGTGAAAACCCAAATAAATTAATTATAATCCTTGTTATAATATTTTATAAGGCAAGGGGTTTTATAAAATCCAAAAGTAATTTTTATTAAAACCCAAGGTTGGGTTTAATAAGGCTTTCGAAACCTTAAAGTGTCGATGTAATGCATTTCAATAAAAGTGTTGACCTCTAGAAAAAGAAGGAAGGGTAGTATAAATACATGGCCAAAGTTATCTATTATCTATCCTTGCTCGATTGATTATTGAGTGGCACATGTGAAAAGTGAGCTCGTGGTTAAAATATTTGGAAAGGAGAGTACAGGATAACGTGGAGAGAGACCACTCCCAATTCACATTGGGCAGTGTGGCCTAGTGGCAGCTTGGAAAGCATGAAGACATTGGTAGCATGGAGGTCATGTGTTTAATTATTACGAATAATTTTTTGGTGGAGTTTTTGTGGAAGCGCCAAGGCACACGTTTTTAAATGTGGGCAAGGAAAGGTCAAATATGAAGCACATGGTGCTTCCCTCTTTACAAACAAGCATGTAGCTCATGTGGTAATCTTATCCATGGATAAGGTACTCACAGTGAGGGCAAGACGCAAGGTCAAATCCCCTTGAGGCAAGTACATTTTTTGTGTTAATTAATTTTAATGGTTATGCCCTAAGGTTGGAGTGATAAGGATGTTATAAGGTTTATTAATGTTTTAAAAAGCTTTGTTAATTAGAGGTTGTTGTGATTATTTCTGAAGGTGAAGTGTTGATAATTATTTGGAAAGTATTATTTTGAGAGTTATATTTTAGGAGGTATAAGGAGTTATGGTAAAGTGTTAATTGAGATTTATTTTGAGACTTGTTGATTATTATTTTTGATAAGGGTTTTCTTCTAAAAGGACTTTGGTGGATGTGAAAATTAAGTTGGAGTAAAAAGGTGTATTTAAAGCTATATTTTACATTATGATTTTAATTGAGGTCCTCTAACCCTTATATGAGTTTGGAAAAGAGTTTTTGTGAAGTGTGGCAAATTTTGTGGACAACTTCTTGGAAACAAAAAGGTATGGTAAAAATCCTTCTCTATTGAGTTGGTTGATTGGCTTTATTGAAAATTAAGTTTGAAGTGAAAATGAATTGATTAGGGTTTCCTTTTCAAAACTGATTTAGTTAATGCTTCAAGGTTTTTTGAATTGAGAGTTGTGATTAAGCCTTGTTTTATTAGCATTATTGTTGAAGCCAATTGGTTATGCAAAGAACTTGAACTTGAGTTAGAAAATAACATGAGTATCATTTTTATGTGAGATTTATTGTTGAGCATTGTTGGAAATATTTTGAATTGGTTGATATATGCTTGGACTAGGATTTTTTGAGAAAGGGTTATTCCTTGAGGTGATTGGTTGAGTAGAGTTGGTTGAGCCTAGTCAAGTTGATGTGAAGTGGTTTTTCAAGTTCCATGAAACAAACTATTCTATATTCTGATTTGAGTTGAGATTGAGCATTGAGTATAGAACATATTGAGTCTCTAACAATTCTCTTTATGCTTCTATGATATTTATTTGAGTTGTGATTGAGCATTGAGTATAGAACATATTGAGTCTCTAACAATTATCTTTATGCTTATATGATATTGAGTTGAGAAAGTGATTGAGCATTAAGTATATAACATATTGAGTATCTAACAATTCTCTTTATGCTTCTATGAGATTGAGTTGATAAAGTGATTGAGCATTGAGTATAGAACATATTGAGTCTCTAACAATTCTCTTTATGATTCTATGAGATTGGACAAGTTTTGTGTGGACTTGTTAAGCTTATTTGAGGTAAGTCTTTGAGAAGGCTTGTGGACTAATTTTGTGTGAGCTTTTAAGGAAGCTTGAAATGCATATTTGAGCAAGTCCTACAGAGGACTTATTGAGAATATTTGGACAAGTTCTGTGTGAGCTTGTTGATTAGATTTAATCAAGTTATATGTGAGCTTTTTGAGAATATTTTAACAAGTTCTATGTGAGATTTTTGAGCAGATTTGGATAGGTTATGTGTAGACCTATTGAGCAGATTTGATCATATTTTGTGTGGACCTATTGATTAGATTTGGACAGGTTCTGTGTGGACTTATTGAGCATATTTGAGAAGGTTCTGAGTGGACTTGTTGAGGAAATTTGATAAGGTTTTGAGTGGACCTATTGAGCAGAGTTTTATAGGTTCTGAGTGAACCTATTGAGCAGATTTGTGCTAGACCGAATGTATTGTATTTAGTGCAAGATATTAAGTAGAGCTATGCTAGACTAACTAGACTATGTTTAGTACAATATTGAGATAGATCTTTGGAGGTGACAAAGCAGAGAGGACAAAGTCTCTAGTGGATAGATATCCATCAACTAGGACATTGAGGATAGGTCTTCTAAGTGAGGACATGAGTCTTCAAGTGGAGAGAGATCCACAGTCAGTGCATTGGAGGCAGATTCTTCTAGAGGATCACCATCCAGAGCATAGGATAAGGAGTTCTCTTATGGATAGAGATACACAAATCAAATTTAGGGGATCAACATATCCTTTGGACTGAGGTCCATAAACATTGTAATAGGGAAAGGATTCCCATGAGATTATTTGAGAAATATTTAGAAGAAATATTTTCTCCGTGGAGGTAGCCATATTTGGGTGAACCACGTTAAATCTGTGTCTCTATTGTATGTGATGATTTATGCATTTATTTTGCTATTGCTATTGATATTGCCATTTATTATATTGATTAATATTGTTTGGGAAAGAAAAGTAAAAAGTGGCCTTATACTGTTCACCCCCCCCTCTCAGTATAAAATTGTGTTCTTCAAGCTTCTTCTTGATGGGCCTAGCATCGGGGCAAACAATTAGGTGATAAAATATGAGATATGGATCCATCCTAGGCATATCAGTGTAGGTCTAAGAAAATATATCATGGAACTCTCAAAGGAGAGTCATATATTCCAAATATTAATTAGAGGTAAGCATTGTGCCTAACTTAAGGATCTTAGGATCAACATGTTCATCTATGTTTATGTCCATAGTTTTCTCAATAAAGAGATGGGAATCATCCTTGAGTTGATGAGGAGAAAGGGTAATACTCAAATCCCTAAATTTTTTAGGACCAACAAGAGAATTTGTAGGATGCAAGGTAAAATAACTATTCATTATAATAATGAAATTATATGTGCATAAGTATAGAATAAAAAATAAAATGGGTTAGCTCATATCTCAGATAAATATGGATCAACATCAAATGTGGGACTGGCTAAGGTAGCACAACATACACCAATTTAGTGAAATCAAAAGAGGGCATCACATGAGAGAAGAGAAAAATTATGATTTCATACACCTCAATCCATCAATAACTATGCAAAGAATGGGATGGTGATGGGGGATCACGATTGTCATATGAGCTTGCAAACAAAATGATAGATAAAATTCCAATCTTATTGGGGATATAGCCATTCCCACAATGATCAAGCCAAGTGTCATCCTCCAAAGGTTCCTTAATGCCTTGTTTGCACTGAAAAAGGCCTTTATCAAGATATCCCATATTAGCAAGGACTTTTTTAAGTATGAGATAATCAGAGGGAAGATAATAGGATGCAAATTATCTCTTAGAAAGGAGTATATTTTTACCATATATGTGCTCATCATTAGGTGTACCAACACATACAAAGGAAAAAATTCCTATGTACTATAGCATCCTTAGAAATAAGTAAACCATACTCATGTGTGAAGACAAAGAGTGTAGTAATATCTGACATAGGATCAAGGTGAACTTCAACAAGAGTTGATGTAGGAGAGAGAATGGATACAATAGGTTAGTCTAGTAAGGAGGTTTTTGAGGCCAAATCTTGAAGTGTGGTAGGAGGTAAAAGGTGCAAAGAGAGATGAAAAGGATCAAGAACTAAATCCATTTGATAGTAAGTGAAAGTTTCATTATTAGTAGGAATATACATCATCTTGCCTTGATACTTGTATTTGAGACATTGGTGATATGTGGATGGGACAACTTGTATGGCATGAATCCATGTGCATCCTAATAGTATGTTGTAAGAGGTTTCATAGGGGATAAAGTAAATTAAGGTATCAAGCACATGGGGACTAAAATTTAAAGGCATGGAGATAGTACCAAAAGCTTTATGCTCTCCAACATCAAAGGCATGGATGATCAAATCCATTTTTTTACAAGTCATGATAAGTGAGGTTGATGCAATGGATGAAGTCTAGATTACATATATTAAAACTAGATCCATAATCCACCAATACACATTTGATATATCTATCTCCATTATGATCAGTGATATGCAAAGTGAAATCACCAAGGAGAGCTAACTAATGGATACCAATTTATTGGTAGGACATAATATGGTAGCCTCCTAAGGTACCTACTACATTAGTAATATCAATAGAGGACAAATATTGAGGTATAATGTGTGTACTAAGGAGTTGAAGGAGCATATCATAGTGATTAAGATATATCTTGAGAAATTATAAGAGGGAAATTTTCATAGGTATAACCTCTAGCTATTTTCAAATATTGAAGGAGTTAGCAAGAGTAGTTGGGGTAGAGATGTCTATTTTTTTTTGACATAAGGTTCTTACCTTTCTTCTAAAGGACTATGAGAGGTTTAAAATAGTGATATTTTTTTTTTTTAAGCAATAATATGTACAAAAATTATGCCTAACACATCCTAATACATCATATTATTAGCAAACCTCTAGTTATAATCAAGTAAGGGATTTTGAAAAATCCCAAGATCTTAGTTAGAGGTGGAAGGTAGGGTATCAGATTTTTTGATGATGATTTTTCCTTTGTCAATAAAATTTTGGATGATATTACGCAAAGTATTACACCTATTTGTCTTGTGATTCACCACTTGATAAAAATTATAATTTTCATCAAGATTATACAAGTTAGGTGTATTTGCAATAGGTCAATTGGTCTTGCTTGGAGAAGATTTGTAAGTTTGACATCAAGGAGTCAATCAATGATGGTTGACTAAGGAAAGGCTAACAAAATGAAATTATTATTAGTCTTTAGTTGCTTAGCTAAGGTGGCCTTTGGGGCTACATGGGATGGTTACATTTGCATTATTCAATTTATGAGCATTAGTGATACCATAGACCATGATATGTTTATTTTAGAGTTAAGCATAAGGGGTCAATCCCAAAATATATTTATAAAAAAAAATTGAATCAATTTCGAAATCCAGGCAAATAGTGTCCAAACGCATGTAGAAGGTTTATTATTATTAGGGTTAATTTTAGAAATTTAAACTTTAAAATGGTTAAATTATGATGAAATTGGGATGAATCGACCCAAAAAAATATTTACACCCAAAAATTTCTAGCTAATGGACCCTAGTCAAGGGTCCCAAATATTAACCAATTCTATTTTTTTTTTTTAATTTTACATGGTGGAATCGGTAGCCACTATAAATATGGGCAGATTTTTTGGCTCTTTATGACTACCATAGTATTTTGTGTTGTCCACCCCATAAGCCACCACGTAGATATTTGTGCAGTCCACCCCTATAACCACCATGTCACAATCATTTTAAACCTTTTACGTCACTAAAAGCACCAGGAAAAGGATAAGCATTCAGTCTGATGAGGCCTGAGATTTAAACCTTGGACCTCTGCTCCCCTTATAGGGTTTGGGGGAACCAATTGGTCTACATCTTAGAACTAAAGAAATTTTTTTGATGAACACATACCAACCCCCTCACCCACTCATCCACACCATGGTTTTAACCTTGAACCTCCTGAAGAATAAATCCTTTTGCCAATTCCAAATTTTAAAAATCCTAATTTTAGCCAATTTGGCAATAAATAGCTATTATGCAAAACCCTAGTTTATTCTATATGTTTTATTTTCTTCTTCTTATTGGGTTTTTAACTAACTTCTATGAATAAGGATAGCTTCAACTTGTCTATCAAGGTCTACCATAGACTCAATGGGAGTAATAGGCATAGTTTTTATTTAATAGACTATTTGCTCATTTAGACTCTAGATAAAGACCTTAAGAATATCCTTGGGTGGAGGTATATACTAAATTTTCCCTACAAGAATATGCCATTAGGCTAAAAATTCTATGAAGGGATTATATTTAGCTTTCTAAATTTTTTAAAGATCATAAATAGAGATGTGATCTTTGATATAGACAATGGAGTGCTCTATAAATTGTTTTGCTAATTGGAAAAATATTTTTTATGGAATTATGAGGTAAGGAAAAATACCATTCTTGGGCCATCTCATTGAGGTTGGTAGGTAGCATGCATAATAAAATAGATTCATCATGGGTAATAGTAGCACAGGCTAACTTAGAATTTCTAAGGTGACTAAGGGGGTCATCCAGTCCCCTATATAGCTAAAACTAAGGTGCTTAAAAATATTTAGGGAGGGTTTGAATAGTGATATATAAATCTAAATATTCATTAGAGAAATTTTAAAAGAAGTATGTTTGGATTAATGAAGTACCCTAAATAGTAGAAAGTTATTTCTTTATCTGTTCTAGTTTGTCATCGACTCTTGGGTTAGATGGGTATGGTTCTAGAGGAAGCACATTCAAAGAAAGCTAGGAACATAAAGAATAGATCATAAGAACTTGAGATATTGAGACAATAGTTTAGGGATTTGAAGGATAGTTTAGAGGGAATTGAGGAGTTAATATAGTGGGAGAAATTAAGGTATTGTTCTATCTTGAAAAAAAAAAATATTAATTGAAATAGCTGACAAGATGAATAGGGGTGCATTTTGAGTAAAACTAGATTTTCATGGTAAGGCTACATGAATATGTAGTCAAGGAATGTTAGGATGAGATACATGTAGGTGCTTTTTAGGAAACAACATGTTGACATGGCTTGTTTACATGCTATAACAATGAGGGAAGAGGATGGAATAGGCCCTATCAGGGGCTAAAGTCACAATGGGAGATGTGGTAGAGTCAATGTATTAGGAAATAATCATACTAGGTCCAATAGTGGAAACTTGGTTTATAGACTCACTACAAGGGTTATGATAATTGTAGGATCATTATAAAAAGTAAACAATGACATTAGTGGATTCTAACTATTGTTCTTGCTCTTGGGACATATTCTAGTCGTGTCCCTCATATTTAATGATATCCATGAAGACGTATCAGTTCATCTTCACAAACTCACATAGATGGTCTATCGAGGGGAAAGTAATTCTGTTAAGAATACCTTCATCAAGAAGAATCTATGTTTCTTCATCATCTTCATTATAAGTAGGGTTCTTAAAAGGATCCTCTTCTTCCCAAATAATTTTGAAAGGAAAATGAAGGAATGAATCTACGCAAGAAAAACTATGCAAGAAAAAGCAATGATCAACCATGGCTATAGGTTCTAAGCGAAATTTAACTTAAATAGGGTAAGCAAGGGTATACAAGTAAAATGGCCTAACAAGTTAGTGAATTACCCATAGAGGTGTTCATATCAAATTCACAAAAATGTAGAGATAAAAAATTCCTCGCTCAAACACTAGTCCTTTATTCAATATTCTACCTCAATATGTATGCTATATTTACATTAAATGGCTATTACAAAGATACTAAAAAAATATGGAAATAATGCTAATGGACATAAAAAATTTAGCATAAAAAAACAATGACAATATCATGTATATAAATGAATAAATAAGTCAATACATAATTATAGCGATGTTAGTGCATTGAACGAATAACTTATGTTACTATTTGATGCATAACAAACACATTATCTTAATCTATATAATATTATATGTAAAACAATGAAGTTGGAGAAGCATACAAGGTCCAACAGGGAAATAGAAAATGGTTTTAGCATTTTTAGGGACTGTTAGGGTTTTAGGCATATGGATATGTCCTTAACCAAACAACTAGTCCTCAATTACCTTTTACAATTGATTGAAAATAAATGAAATATAGCTAAGTATCGAAGCATAGAATATATTAGTGATGCAAAAAATGACAAAATGGTATGAGAGATACTAAATACCTAGGCATTTAGTCAGGTAATAATGTATCTAGGACCATCAATGGCTTGCAAAAACATAAAGCATCGATAATTTGTTCTACAACTATCTTGTACTAATTGAAAGACCCATGAATTCACTACTAAAAGCATAAAATAAAAGCATATGTATTTATTTTCTAGTTTCACCTCCTTAATTTCTATTTTTAGATAATCATTTATAGGGTTATTCGATGTTCATTCATTTCATACCATTGTAGGAGATGTACCATATCACCTACCTTGAGTCATGGTAACTAATTTACAATGACTAAAAATGACAATTGTTGTAGGGTAGTCTTTATTTATCAATGTGGTTGACTAGGATGAATTTATTGGGTTGATCATGCTATTTTCTATAATAAGTAAGGCACTAGGAATGTCAAGAAAATATTTTGATCTTCCTCAAATGATTGGGCAAGAGAATATCAATTTAAATTTTAATTTGAATTACTCTTATAGGGACAAGGATCATTCATTTTGGCTATGTTGGTTCATAGATGTAGTCATCCCTTACTCATACAAATTTTAGATTTCATCCTATCATCTTTAATCTGTGTGATGCAGTATGAAGATATTGATATTATGGAATAAGTTGGTGGATGAAGGTGACAACTGATTCATTAATTTTTGACATGCTTCAAGAGAGATAAATGATTGTTCTACGCTAGGTAAATTATGTGGAATAAATCTATGTTTTGAATATTTCTAAACCTTAAACACTTTTTTGTGCCTTAAAGACTAGTCCAAGGTATGGACTATGCAATTTTGGATGGATGGAATGCTAATGAAGGTTTGTAGCTATCAAATGAATGTGAATTTAGTGTAGTTGACCTTGTGATTTTTAAGGGATAAAGGATACTAATTGACCCTTAATCCTAAGACCTTAGGGCATGTATAATTGGGTGTCTACACTTTGGAAAATAGGTTTCTTGATCACTAAATAGCACTAGGAGCACTACCTCACCTTTTATACACCCACTGCCATGGTGAACCCCAATGTTAATATCACCAAGAATAATAAGGATAGGTTGCTGGAGCTATATTGGAGTGAGGAAAATATAGAGGTCTAGTGGGTCTTTTATCTTGATGAGAAATTTAAAAATTACTATTATGAAGAGCACAAACAAGAACCTAATGACATATGGAAAGAATACCCAAAAGGTACCTCAAGAAAATACTCATACTAATTAAATTCAAGCTCTTCTCGATAATCCACCAGAACTAGAGGGATATCCCATGGAATCTCATGCTATAAAAACCTTGATCTTTAATGCTTTGAATTAGCCTAAATCCTCTCTAAAGTATTCACAATAGGTAAAGAGCAATAATGAAGCCTCCAATAAGAAGCAAAATCCATCCCCAAACATCAAGGCACCTGTCAAGTAGAAAAGTAGAAAAATTCAATCTAAGGAAATGTTACCACCACCTAGAGAGTGATATCCCAAAAGGAGCCAACAAAAACTAGAAGAGGACCCCTAAATTATTGAATTAATACCTACTCCACCCCTTTCCACTTCCCTTTAGAGTCCCTACTATTGAATTATTCCTCCTTCATTTCACCCATCTCTATAGTCCCATCCACTCCATCACTTGCTACCTTCACACCCACTTAGACCACAAAATATTTCATCCCATATTTCATTTTTCAATCTATCTTGATTTCTTGTAATCCCTCAAAGCAACCAATCTCTCTACCTTTTCTAAAACCCTACCTCTACCACTAAAAAGTCAACTATAAGCATATAGCCTCTAACCCATCACTTCAAATATTAATCCAATTCCTCATCTTCAACAAGATCAAGAATATGACCAATAGTAGGTACAACAAGATATAGAATGGTGGGTAGTGCGACCTTCTACCACATAGAAAATAACTATATTCCTTTATCAAAGGGATAGGTTGGGCATATTTCATTTCATACCCATTGTTTCTATGGCAAAATGGGAGATGCGGGATCATAATTATCGAGTTTCAACCATAAAACCAAGATTTAATAGTGCAAGTATAGAGGAAAGGATAAATTCCTCCCATAAAGTAAATAAACTAGTGACTCATGATTACATGATGATGGCAAGAAAGCTACCAAGGAAGGAAAAATAACTAGAGAAGACCAATAAAATGCACAAAATATCCTAGTCCAAAACCAAAGAAATAAATTCCTAGATAACATATCTCATGTCTCAATTGGAAGAGGTAGATATGGTGCTAAAAATATGAAAGAAGAGGGTATTAGATCTAGAATAGGGAGATAACATCACTAAGAAAATCATGGAAGTTAATAAGATACTCTAGAAAGGGGTCATCCAAGCAACTAAAGGAATTTTATAGGTGCTCAAATATATTCATAGATTATCTTCTCTAAATACCAAGATCAATAAAAAACTCAACCAGTTCAAAAGGATGGTTAGAATATAGTTTTAAGAGGTGCAAAAATTCTAACAACCCTAGTCCACATAAACTCTTAGCGATGGATCACAATAAGAGCTAATAACAAAGACACTATAACCCGTAGGATCATGGAAGTCATTAAGGGCTAGTGAAATACACATCAATGTGATAAGAAAGTCAAATTCATAGCCTAGAAATTAGAGGATTGGAAGGAACATGTCATCTCCCTAGCATCGATTGGCCTCCAACAGTGAACCTATTCCCAGATAATATTACCAAAAATAGCTAACCCATCAGGTAAATATTCTAAGACCATCAAACATATCCTTTGATAATGGGATGGATCAAGTTGTGAGATTGGTAATCAAGTTTAAAATGCTCCTCCTAAAGGTAAAGAGTTAGTTCACATCCTTTTTCATGGAGGAATTATGCAAGCTATTAAGGATTACTTGAAACTCACCTAGGAGAAGCTACATTTTTAAAAAGAGTGGGTGGAAGTTATTGAGGCCATGAAAAAAATTAAACCATGACTTTATGCCCAAATGATAAATCTACTAATTTTGGGTCCTTCATATCTAGCAAGTTGGATATCCCTTATAGTCCACCATAGATGTAGCGAATTTTCATTACACACAAAATAAGTTACCACTAAAACCAAAGTTCCAAAAGGGAAGCTAGTACAAGAGGAGCATAAAACTATGACAACCAAATACTTGGAGGATACCTTGGACTAAAATTCACTTCTAAAATATGGTAGTTTAATCCCTAGGTATTAATAAGTTATGGAGGAAATAAAAAATTGGAGGTTCAATAGTGCCCTAGGAACCATGTCATGCATGAGGTTATAGTTACTAGGGATCCAAACTAAGACTGGGCAAAGTAAGCATCGACAAAATCTGGTAAAGGATCCAATATGGAAGAATCCAAAGAAATAGTTAGTCATTAATATGGGGCCCATAAAATCAATATTAACCTTAGGATTGGTGAAGGAGCTTACTTAACAAGTAAAGGCCAGTTTTACAAACACCACTCAAGATTGAGTTTTTATAATAAGGGTCATGAATATGAGACATCCCCACCTATAGAGTATTTATGATGAATAGAAATTGGATTATCTATGAATCTACCAGTAAGATAATGCAACACAGTGCCTCGGTCCCTATGGTCCTAAAGGATGTTGAGTTCCCCCTCATGATAATTAGGGGAAATTTTGAGGTTTAAATTTTAAGGCAAGTTGCATAAATAAGAAAATTTTGTATCTAAGGAAAGAGGAAGAGCAATATTTTCATGCATAGTATATAGCATTAGGTAGGTTTTTTATTTAATCTCATTCTATGTATCGATCTAGACTCAAGCCTTGAGTCAATACATGTATAAGCCTTGAAGATTTCATTTTTTGTATAATTGTAAAAGTTATTGAATAAATAAGTAGAAGTTGTGACTACTTAAATTAAATGTATTGGTATTTGTATATATGTATCTTTTTTTGTTAATTTATAGCGGGTTTTAACAAGGATCCCAAAACCTGATTACATAAGCAATGGGCCTAGGGCATCAATCCCTTGAAACTGAACACCAAAACAGAAATCCCGCCCAGCGGTAACAGTAAGCATGAAACAATCCCTCTTAGCGAGAAAAAAACAAATAATAAAGGAAGTAGTTTTGGAGATCCCGCCCAGGGGGGAGTAGCCAAAAACCACCATCGAGAAGATCCTGCCCAGTAAGAAGCAAAGAAAAACCGTTACAATAAAATCCCGCCTCGCAGGAAGCAGTCAAAACCACCACAAACAGTCTCGCCTAGCGAGAAGCAATAGGGAAATCCTACCATTTGGGAAACCAGTAGAAAAGAAAGGATCCCACCTCGTGGGAAAACCGACGGATTTGGCAGATCTCGCCCTATGGAGAAACCATCCCGCCCACCGGGAAAACATTTAGTTCAGCGAGAGCCATCCTGCAAGAAGCCGACAGCCAGCACAGAGAGGATCCAACCCATCAGGAAGTGACCAGAGAGTTGCACCACAAGGAACCCGCCCCGAGAAAACAAAAGAGGATCCCAGCAGCAAGGACCAAGAATCCCGTCCAAGCACAGAGCCCGTTGAGGATTCACATGAAAAAGAGGGAAGTTGTCCAAACCCTAAACCGTCACCTCCACCGCACCGAGAAACGTAGGGGACCAGATCCACACGAATAACCTGCAAAAAACCCCAGGGGGAAGCCTGAGGGAAAAAGGGAAGGGATCCCCAACCAAACAGGGATCCCTGGGAAGCACCAGTCCGAAAAAACAACCAAGGAAACCCTATCCAATTGGGAGGGGCGCAGATAGTGGAGAAGGATCTCCCCCCAGGAGATCATCTGCAAACAACCACTCCCCGGGAGGGATGACCTGGGTTGAGCCAAGGACTGGGCAGGAACCAGGAGCCATGGGAGGGGGAGCAGGGGAGGGACCAGAGCCCTCCCCTCTCTACTTTCTTCCCTCTCCTGTATATATGTATCTTTGTGTGGAGGGATATGACTAGTATTTATATTGGTCTTCACAAGAAGATTAATAGATGAAATATTATACTAAATTGAGATAATTTTCATTTTGTTGTCATGTTTTTATGCATGTATTCATTAATACCATTAGTACTCAAAAAAAATTTGTAAATCTTGATGCATTACCACCTATATTTTAGGGTAGTTAGTTTTATTGCTTCCCCTCTATCCCTTTTTCCAAATCAAAATCTAGTATACTAGGCTAGCTTATGATTCAAGAATAAATATCACATCTAAATAAGGAGGTAGCCTTGATAAAAACATTGGAGGTTGTCCCTAAAGTCATGTATCATGCTTCCTGGACTTCCTAACAATGTTCTCCATTTGAGGTGTGAGCACTAGATGCACTTGGAAATCATAACATGTGGTCATTATACCTAGAGCATGAAACCAAAACTAGTTAACAATTTGGGATACCAATAGAGTGTTTCACTACATTTTGAGTGAAAGAGTTGAAAATAACTAAGGTATCCAAAGTGAGCAATTCACTTGGAATTTAAGTGATTTGTCCTAACCCTATGATATATTTGGTCACAAAAATTAGCATTTTTATAGGTCAATCTAGAGTGACTCATGAAGACTAGGGATTGAATTATTTAGTTCTAATCTCAGTTTAACTTGAATATTGATCAAATTTTCATTATTTGTGCTTGAATTTTGTAGGTACCTTGGAAATGGCACTCAAGCATGAACTTTAAAATTATAAAAGCTTTGCAAGGGAAATGCCTTCAACAATATTCAAGCATCTTCAAACGTTTAATTTGATTCTTTATGTGCATATACCATAGGAAAGAACCATTTAAGATAGATTTTGAGCCATTTTTTACCAAAGGGTTAAAGTACCAAGTGATTCACTTGAAAAAACTAGTGATTTTCTCTATAATAGTAAGATTTCTCCAAGATAAATTAGTTGAGAAATTCACTCCAAATTTGAGAAGTGATTTTCTAGGAAAGATAAGTTTCTTCCTTCATGATGGGAAGGTATTTAATCTAGTTTGGAGAAGAAATTTTTTTGAGCAATTCACTTCGATCCCTTTTTACTAATTTTTATAACTCTATAATTAGCAAGTGAATGGCCTGCATTTTTTTTAGCAAAGTGTTCCATATGCAAAAACTTCAAAGTCACTTTTTGATAGTGAATATTTTTGGTCTTTAGGGTGACCATGTGCATTTTTTATATAGTGGAGACACTCTAATTGTTTCCCTTAGGTCATTGGTGGTCCTGTTTAGTCTATTCAGTTCATGGGTGGGTCTACTTTTTGAGTTTCTAATCTCAAGAAATTTCCATTTTCTTGATATATTCACTATTGCTTGGGGGATTTTTACTGCATATTTCATGGTCTTGGTGGGGATCTCACACCTATTTCTATAGCTGAGATGATACCATGGTTATTTTAGATCTGGTATTTAGAAGTGGTTCGTTCACCTAGTTTTTAGTTGCTTGGGGGATTTCCACTGCATATTTCATGGTCTTAGGAATGACCTTGCACCTATTGCCTATAGTTGAGATTATATCATGGCTACTCTAGTTTTTTCATCATTGCACTTTAGGTTCATGGGTTCTAAGGACTCTTTCATTTTCTTTTAGCTTACAAGTAGTACAATATCATCTACAAGAGGGTTCTAATAGTGTGTGGAGACCTCCAGTTACTACTATCCCATTTTTAGGCTTTGCTCCAATCTCAATTATTGATGGGTTTCTACTACAGCTATGTTTTTCGATATGCCTATTGATGGGTAGTCCAATTCCAAATCTGAGTGGGAAGGGTATATCATTTATTGATTAGTTTCCCTAGTCCATATTGTGTGGGATTGCAGTTTTCCTAAACTTTTTAGGAAGGGATGTTTTTGCTATAGATGGTTTTTTGGTATTTCTCAATGGCGTAATTGGTAATTGATGCCTTTTTTGATGGAAAAACCCTTTTCAACTTGTAACAGCAATTCCTAAGCTTCCATTAGATGGGTTGTTTATCATTCCTATTTATCCTGGGTGGAAAATAGTGATAAAATTTTTAGGGTTTTGTTGTTTTCTATTTTTATAGGTTTTTTGTCGAGCGTGATGCCTTGTTTTAATTTTTTCTAGGTGTACTTTTCTCTGCAAGAATGATTCTATATTTTCTTGTTGAGTGGGTTTCAACAGCATTGGGTTTCTGGGTTCTAGTGCCCCTCATGGGTGGGATCCCATAATTAAAATTTTACTATCATTCTTCCTATCCCAACCCCCTTGGACGAGATTCTCCAATTTAAACCTTTGTCGCATGTTTTTGCTATCCTAGGCTCCTCTGAACAAGATTTTTCTTTTAAATTTTTTTGTCTATTTTTTCTATTCTACACAGGTTGATCCCGCATTCCAGTTCTATTGGGTGTAAATATGGTCCCTCTAGGACCATATTCTTGTATAATTCTTTTCTTTTTGAAAGTTTACTCCCTTTTGTATAAGGTTTGGGGTCCCTTTCAAAACCCCATTGTAAAAAAGGTTTTGGGGCCCTTTCAAAATCCTTCCTCCAACTAATAAAAAAATTCACTTTTTGATAGTGAATCACTCTAAAATTTTGAGTGAATCATTGTATTTTTATGAACAAATTGCTCCATTAGAATATTTTTAAATTTTCATGAGTTTTTACCATGAAACTCTATTTGCATAGGTATATACATTGGAGGATCTAGAATGATGCTTTGCATTGTAGTGACTATCACAAACTTTAGCAAAATCAAGTGACCAATTTGCTTTCCAAAACAAAGAAACACATTTTTTGGGGGGATGCTACCCTAAACCCACGCCTTGAACAAGGTTAATCATACAATTTCCACTCCTATATTTGATAAATTTAGGATTTTAGTAGCATTGCGATAGCTCAACCATGGGAAATAATTAAATAATATAAAATGTATCATGGTTTTAAAGTCCTCAAATACCTTAATACCTATAGATTACCAAATTTTGGTAGTAATCTCTATAGAATTCATAACAAAATATTCAATTGTAATTTAACCAATAGTAGATTATTAGAATAACCTCATTACCCTTCACATTATTATCTTTCGTATCTATATCCTTCATACCCTCTATGTTCATTTCATGGTTATGTTATGTACACCCTAAATAATAGTATGGTCAAAAACCTCAACAAAACAATTTGAGAGCACATCCCAGGCCACAAAAACTATTCCTTTATTGGACCTACCAAGGACCACTAAATTTGGTGGCCTATTCTTCTATTTTCTCAATAGTTATAAAACCATTACCTATCTTTGATAAGACTAGGAACAATATGGCACTAGAACACCTCAACAAACTATATATACTTAGATCAATTCATTGCATCCAAAAGGACATAATGGTATGCTTGATGATATTATCTCTTTATGATAAAACTACATTATGGTATATGGGATTACTAGATAATTTAGATACTAGTTGAAAATCAATAGTGGAACCATTTATACATTATTTAGTAACATGTAAAATGGTTAATAAATTTTATTTCAATTAAATGCAATCTAAAGTCATCCTCGGGAATATAGATATGATTTTAATACTAGATACTTCAAGATCTTGAACTTAATCCTACAAAATATTAGGTCAAATTAAGAATAAACATTGTGATATCATATTAAAGGTTAATAATATAACTTAGATTTAATGGTTTATAATGATAATATTTGTACAATAACTACAATATTTGACTAATTTATAAAGGGAAGGATGTTTTTATTTGAGTAGAAAAGATACCCCCTACTCCTCCAATGGCCTATGTAGTCAAAATTTCCTAGAATATACCTATACCTAGATCCACATCCAAAATTTTACCTATTCCTAATCACTAACCAAACACTTATGCTCATCCTATTATGTAAATGAACAAACTACAATTGTATTGAGTGTGTAATATATACAATGAAAGTAGTTGCAATAACCACTATGTAGTTTCACGAACCACCCAAACTACGAACCACCCCAACTTCCTTGGAGAGCGCTAAAATAAATAATGTAATAAATAATCCTAAGTAACTATGTACTATGCTAACATCCCCTATTATTACATTATTGGTATATACAAAGAGCATTGCAAAACAATTCAAATTTGACATGTGCAAGTGCCTTTGTGAAAATTTCTACAACTTGCTCATTAGTGGGAATGTACTGGAGTTGTATGTGGTGCTTTGGAACTTCATATCGAATGAAATGATAGCAAGTGTCAATGTGTTTGGTATGATCATGAAAAAATAGATTCTTGACAAGGTTCAAAACATCTTGATTGTTGCAAAATAAATGTAGTGAAATATTCTTTGGAAGACCCATGTTTGTAAGAATTTGACTTAACCATATCATCTCACAGAATACTCCAATTTCTACATGATATTCTACCTTTGTATAATATAAAGCAACCACATTCTACTTCTTACTGTTCTAAGAGGCAGGTATACATCCAAGATGGAAAATTTATCTACAAGTTGACTTTTTATCATCAAAGTATCTGGCATAGTTTGAGTGCGTGTATCCTTGTCAAAATAAATTATCATTCTTCTTGTACTCCAAACCATAGTCTGTACTACCATGAATATAATATACAATCCATTTTACTGCTTTCTAATGACTCACCTTAGGTTCCTGCATGAACCTTGAAAGATAACCCACAACAAAACTAAGATCTGACCTGGTGTTTGTCAGATATATGAGACTCCCAATCAGTTATCGATAGAGAGTACCATCTACCTATGGAGATTTATCAAATTGTGATAACTTAAGCCTTGGATCCATTGGAGTTGCTTTAGAATTACAATTAGTCATGCAATATTTTTTGACCAATGTCTTGGCACACTTCTTTTGTGTTACTCTGATATGATTCTTTTTCTGAGTCACTTCTAAACCAAGACAATAGTGAAAAAGTCCTAGATTTGTCATTTCAAAATATTATTTCAGATCATCTATCACTGCATCAATCATGTTCTCTGAACTGCTAGTGATGATCAAATCATCCACATAAAGTACCAAAATCACTATGTCAGAACCATTGTTCTTGATATATAGATTTGCATCTTAAGGACTTCTTTTGAATCCATGATAAAATAGGTTACTATCAATTACAAAGCTCGTGGATCTTGTTTTTACCCATACAAATATTTGACCAACTTCCAAACTTTTCTTCTTATCCCTCAACCACAAATCCTTCTAGTTGGGTCATGTACACTTCTTGCAATTCACCATTCAAGAAAACACTTTTTACATCCATCTGATGTAAATTCCACCTAAACTGAGCTACCATGGCACAAAGTACTTGAATGGTAGTAATTTTAATAGTGGGTTTAAAAGTCTCTTCATAATATATGCCTTCTTTTTAGCATAGACATTTGCAACAGGATGGGCCTTATGCTTATCAATAGTACCATCTACCTTATACTTCACTTTGAACATCCATTTGCAGCCAATGATATTCTTTCCTAAAGGTATATTAACTAGCTTCCATGTGTTATTCTTCATGAGAAGTGTATGTTCAACATCCATAGAAACCTTCCACTAAGGCTCATTTAGGGCATCTTGAACCATTGTGGGTTCATTCTCATCCAATGTTGACATATAAACCCTTTCTTCATCCATATCTACTTCTCTATCTTCCTCTGCATCTACAGATAGTTAATCAAACTATTGATAAAGCTCATCCATTTTGCTATCAAAGATACCATATGTGATCCTCATAAATCATCAAAGGATGTTAGAATATTGTCTCTCCCAAAATGAGACTTTTGATCTCTTTAGGGACAGAGAATCCTATAGAAGAAGAAAAAGAGACCCTACAACCAAAAAATGAGATATTTATATAGAAGGATGAAGATAAAATAGAAGAAATAACTAAACTAGAATATATATATATATATATATATATATGATTTTACATGGTGGAATCGGTAGCCGCCATGAATTTGGGTAGGTTGTACTAAACTAGAATATTAACTATATAATTTTATATTGTTAAAGCAAAGTGAGGACAAACCCACTTTTGCTTAAGTACTTTAAGAGTACTTAATTGAATTAGACCCAATGGATGACCCAGAGGCAAACCTAGAGGTGACAAACCTAGAGGTAGACCCAGAGGTGAATGACCTAAAGGTTAACCAAGAGGCAGACCTATATGTATTTACCCAAGCAAGAGCAGCCAGAGCATCTCAACCAAGAAGCAAGTATCCAAGATCTAGAGCCAAATCTAAGATCCAAATTTTATTGTTCTATCTACATTAAGGGGGAATAGTAATACATGTTAGACCAAATAATGTAATAAGGGGATATGTTAGAAAAATTATTATTACATTATTTGTGGCTATAATTTTCTAGAAGCTCATGTTGATAATCTCTAGAATATTTCAATATTATGGTGAACTATAGTTAGTAGATCTTATTGTTGTAACTACTGGCTAGTATTAGTTATTATTATATATTTATTAGTGTTTTATAAATTAATTGAATAGTATGAAAAATAACAAAATGGTACACAAGCATAATGAGAGATGTAAAACTTGATGCACTTCTTGATCTCAATTCAAATTGACCATGTACTTGAATTATGAGATGCCAATAAATAGAAACATAAGAAGAAGAAGATGAAGATAGGATTGAAAAAGAAGAAATTATGGGTTTTATGAATTCAGTTTTGGAGCATGTATAACCTACTTCAATGCAGGAAGCACTTAGATTACCTCAATGAAAGGAAGTTATGGATGCTAAATATAAGTCCCTTTTAAAAAAAAAAACATGGGACCTAGTTTATATGCCTACTGTAAAGAAACCCATAAGCTATAAATAGGTATTCAAAGTCAAGTATAAGGTATATGGAACTATTGATAAGCATAAGGTCCATTTTATTGCAAAGGGCTATGCTAAAAAATAAGGCATTGATTATGAAGAGATATTCACACCAACAACAAAGATGATAACCATTCGTGTAATTTGTGCAATGACAACTTAGTTTGGATGGAAGCTTCATTAGAAGGATGTGAATAAAGCCTTCTTGAATGGTGATCTCAAAGAATAAGTGTACATGACTCAACCTAAAGGATTTAATGATACAGGATAAGAGCAAAATATTTACAAATTTATTAAGTTCTTGTATGGGTTGAAATAAGCTTCGAGAGCTTGGTACATAAAAATTGAAAATCACGTACTACAAAAAGGTTTTAAAATGAGCTCCTTAGATACAAATATCTATTTTAAGAAATTTTATTTTGAAATAGTAATGCTTATGCTATATTTTGATGATCTAATCATCATTGGCAGCTCAGATGATATGGTGGATGCAGTGAATAATGACTTGAAGAAGTCATTTGAAATGATAAATTTGGGACTTCTACATTATTTTCTTGGCTCAAAACTTTTACAATAGAAGATTAGATGAAATATGCCAAGACACTAATAGAAAATATTGAGTCATAAACTGTAATCCCAATTAAACTCCAATAGAATTAGGGTTATAGTTGTCTAGATATAACAAATTTCCTTAGATAGATGGAACTCTCTATCGATAGCTAATTGAGTCTCATATATCTGACCAACACAAAACCATAGATTAGCTTTACTATGACCTATATATTTAAGTTCATGCAAGAGCCTAAGGTTAGTTATTGAAAGGTAACAAAGTGAGTTTTATAATTTATCCATGGTATATTAGAATATGGCTTGGAATACAAGAAGAATGATAAGTTCTTCTTGCAAGGATACATGGAATCATATTATATTAGGAATCTACTATTAAAAATAAACACACTCACACAAGTATAGAAAATAAACATATATGCTCACAACACACTATGGAAATAAAATGCATACTATGGAAATAAATTGTAGAAAAGGAACAATCTCACAATAGCATTGAATCGCAAGCCTCTTTTAGGCGACAACCTCCTTCAATACTTCATTCAGTTATGCAAAAAGATACATATAATACTATACCTCATATTTTTAAGTAATTCCCCTAGAACCTAACTCCCAAGGTTGGCTTACATGAAAAATTCCACTCGGGCTAGAACCTACTACCTAGCATTAGTTACATTCTTGAAAAATGATTACTTATAAGGGCACCATTTGGCTAGGTTCTTCTTAATCCAAAACTATAATAAAACATTACAAAATATTAATATGGGTGTTACCCATGTTCCACAAAGACTATTACATCAAGGTGTTAGGATGGGGTCCTAACATGTCCTTCCCCTTGAAAAAGCTCTTTCCTCAAATGTAAAGGTGAGAAAACTACTACTGGAGTTGGTGAAGAGGTTCCCATATAACATATTTTGGTTGTAAGCTATAACACTAGACCAAGACATATGTGATAACATGTCAATGAAGGGTACATGATATCCAATCAATAATGCATTCATGTTCAATAATGATGGACCCTTCCTCATCCAACTCTGGAAGTGTAGATTACACTTGCATCCTATTACCAATAACCTTATTAAAAGATGACACAGAGAAGACTAGATGAAGTTTAGAACTAGTTGAAAGGGCAAGTTTATATGCTATCAACCCTATTATTATCATCAAGAAAATGCAATATCTATGATCATTATCCTAAGATATTTGAAGGTGAGCACCCGCTAATCACATCCCAAACTAAACATTGGAAGAATCAAATTGCTTTGATTCAACCTCTAGAGTAGGTTGGTATACCTTGTCAACTTAGTAGATGTTGACTCTTTTTAGCTCAAAATGGTAAAATTTTAGGGATAGGGATGAAAGGGTTAGAAATGTATGAATGAATGATGGATGGGTGAAGCTAAAAGCATAGACATCCACAAAGGATCTTCCAAAAAATAAATTTATAGAAGCAATATTTGGGACTAACAACATTCAAAACTTAGCAACACTCTACGTCAATGGAATTTAGTACACTTAAATAATTAACATAACATCTAAGCATCAATTATCCAAGTTAAAAAATTAATATCAATGTCTTGACTAATAGAAATAGAATTCCCATAAGCATGAATATAAGTATAAATTATTTCTTTAGTGACACCGGGGAAGCAGTGCACCATCCACCCACTCTATTTGCGATTATTTTTAACGTTTAACATGTATTATATGAAAAATCATAAAATAAAGGTGTAGTCATCATTCAAAGAAATAAAATAATGAATGCTTTGTATTGATATTTCCAAGATCCGGTTACATATATATCCCTCTATGGGGTACCCTTCATTTGATACATGATTTTACACAAAAAGGGTAGCAGATGTATAAAATATCCCCTAGCAAGGGGTGATGTGCCTTTAAAAGCTTCTTTATGATGCACACAGAACTGTATGAGGGCTTAGAGATGCCTCCTTCTCTAGGTCTGATTCCTAGAGGTATACTTTTTCTCTCCTATGTTGAAGATTTATCTGATGAACCTGTAGCCCTGTAATCAATGAAACAACAACACATGCTTAGATTTCTGAGATTGCTTCCTTGGATGAGGTTGTTAGCATAATGAAAACAAATGCAATAAAACTAGTACTATGAATGCAAATAACTGAAATAAAGCTTATGCTAATGACATGAAAACATGAAAAAAGCAGAATAAAAGAAACTATCACCAAAGCCTTAGAATAGGTTGTGGGCTACTGTCTACAATGGCCACTAAGGTGAAATATGTCTCTATTGATCCAAAGGCTATGGACTTAAGTATGCTATTAATGTTAAATGATTACTATATGTGCACGAATGATTACCTCTTGGATGGCTAGCACTTCATTTCTCCTCAAGGGTGCTCATATTTGCTCTCCAATCCGATAGGGTTTTGCCATAGAAATGATATCCAAGGGAAGCTCTCCAAGTCTCTATAATCTCTCCTCAATGATCCCACCTATTAAAAGTTCTGATATCTAATATGTGATGTTCTCTCTCTTGATTGATTGATAAATAAGTTCCCCTAGTGCTTTTAGGTTTACTCCTTATAAAGTGTTTTGAAGCCCTAAGTAAATTTTCAAACCCTAGGACTAAATCCCTCATGTGCACTAGATATTAGCACGAGAATTTGAGATTTTGTCTATCCTTGAGGGGTAGTTAATTGATGTCTAAATCTGGACTTGAGTCTTTCATATAGACTGGCTATGAGAAGGAATACAAAGTTATCCCCGATCAGCCTTAATACTGCCAATTCCCCCTGATATTAGGCTATATCAGTGATAAAATGCATTTTAGGTTTAGCTGTTGTCATATGCAATGTCTAAGGTTTGACCACTCTAAGCTACACCGGCTAGAATCCAGCCACTTTAGTCCATAGCGGCCAAGCTTGGATGGGCTGAAAATGTCCCAAATGAGTGGTGAAAACCACTTTTGATACTTGGAATGTCCCAAGGTATAGTCACATGACCTCTAAGTGTGCCTATGTGAGTAGTCTCCCTAAACATGACATGTTTTAGGTGTCTAAATATGCCCCTTTTTGTGATGCACTGAGTGGAAAACATAGTGCGAAGCAAAAATGTAGACTACTACGTTCGTAGGGTGTATGATGATCGTTGATCTGATTGATGTTGGATGGCCCATTCATGCAAGATGACACACATCCTTGAATCATTGCTTCAACCCAATTTAAGGCTTAATTTATCATAGGGCTTGCACATGTCCACTTGCACTCATTCCTCAGACACAATTGGGTAGCTTATGTTGCTACAACAGAACCGACCAGAGGAGAGCTACAAATTGAAGATGTCATATTTTCTCATGAACCCAGCAAATGGGGGAAAGTTTTGTAAGATTTGTATGCAATGATTCATAGGATTAACACTATTTTGATATGATCGAGTGATCTTCATTGACTTTGATTATGATTATTTGAAAATTTGAACTTTCCCCTCACATAAATGAATTGGTGAGGGAAATGCAATGAATGAAGTGACAAGTCACTTGACCAATTTGACTAGTTTTGGTTTCTTTCTAGTTGTTTGTTCTTTTAAAGGGTAAACCCACATACAAGTTTGATTCAAATTTTTTATGATGATCATTCATCCCTATCTCGAGGAGCGGTCTAGCCACAAATAGCCTTCTTAGGGAGTTAGGATGAGCGATTCTATTTATGCTTGTATTGCATCACTTGGCTCAGTGTTTTTGGTGTCATAAGAGAATTAGGATGATTCCATCATACCAGTGGAGTAGTACGACCATATTGATATTATTTGGGGTTGAGGTGATACATCGTAATTCCAAAATGAATAATTTACCTCGAGTAAATCTATGGTAACTTACTCATCTCACCAAATTGCATGGAGTGCAAATCACTGCAAATGCTGAGTTTATAGAGTAAGTAATTGAATACGAAGCTTATTCAAGATTTGTTTTTATGTAATTTTTTGGTTATTTTGATCATTTTGATGATTAGGGACCATCAAAATGTGTTTATTTAATTTTTTTACTATTCCTCCTGGAAGGAATCTTCTTGATATTACATGTGTATCCGACCGCTGTCAGGTCCAACGGCCGCTAAGTCCCTGCTTATGGTCACTTTCATCCTAAGTGGCCATGAAGCCCAGGCCACTAACATCAGCAGCAGCCAAAGCATGACTTTAGGAGTACAAAAGGAATCTAGGGTTTTGACTTTTCATTTTTCTTAGCTAGCATTTTGCTTTCTAGAGCTCTGATGAGAAAGTGATATTTATGACTTGGAGTGTTATTGCATTAGAGATTATGGTTGCGCAAGGGGAGACATCGGAAAGTGAAGGAGCTAGAACTTCTTGGGTATTCTCTCAAACCTTAACCATAATTTCTTTTTGGGTAAAATTGAACCTCCCTAATTAACCAGTAAATGAACCTCACTAGGATTATTGGTAACAAACCAAAACTGTAGTTAGGTGTAGGGTAGGATTTTTTTTGGTGGGATTACCCCCATTTGTCAAATTTTCAATTTTGTTGTCATTTTTTACCTAGGGCGTACATGTCTATCATGTCACCCTTAGGCCGCTTCTACTCAAAGCGACCGTCTCGACCTACAGTTTGGCCACTGTCACTTCGAGTGGCTAGCTTTGAATCCCAACAGTCAAAAATTTAACCATTTGGGTTTGGCCATTGTTGTCCTTAGCGACCGATTTTTGGCCACTGTAGGCAACAGTAGCCAAGAGCCTTAGTGAAATTTTGTGATTTTTTTTTGGATTTTGCAAGATGATTATGCTATTTTTTTTTTTAATTTTGAGTTTTTTTCTGATACTGTGCTACATGATTAGGTGCATTTATTCCTCTTTTTCTCAAAATTAGGATATTTTATCATTATGTGCACCATTTTTCATGTTTTATTTGTGATTCATGCCTTAGATGCATTGTAGTTATACCTTTAATTTTTTCTCTTAGATTCTCACTACTCGGTATCGAGACCCAAAGCTCCTTAATGACCTTCTCCCACTCTTGGATGATATGGATTGGACCTGTATTAAGGCCTGCGGACTAAAGTATGTCATTCAGCTACCCTATATTATGTTGAACTAGGATTACCTCACTACCCTAGTTCACCGATGGGATCCTGGGATGAACAACTTCCATCTTCCTATCGATGAGATGACTATCACATCGGAGGATGTATATAGGATTTTCCAAATCCCATTTGATGGAGTGGCCATCATATCTTTGACCACTAATGATCATGATGCAGTTTTTTCCAGGGTGTTTGGAGGGCATGCGGTGGCTGCCTTCAAGGACATCAAGTCTAGGGATGTCTCTATTATACGTTGGTATAGGGATCACGTCTTCTCATAGAGGCATGCGGTATTGTTGATGGTTATCAGCAATATTCTCATTCTAGATTGCTTAGGCTTGAGGTTCCTGTGGAACCTCCTTGTGATGGTTCAGGATTTTATGGATAGCATGCAATCCATCATCTATGCATGGGGTAGGTCTCTTATATCACAATGTTATGATGAGATGTATCACATCCATCTATGGGGCCGCATAAACATTGGTTGCAGATTACTCCTCCAGGTCTAGGTATGGGAATATATCAGTGTGGATCATAATCGAGGACTCCCTGCTAATATTGTAGTCATTGATGCTAAGATGTACTGCTATGCTATCAGGTGGGCTCGAGAGTATAAGGAGCATAAGAGCTGCCCTAATTTGGGGGAGCTCCTCCATTATACTGCTACTTTTATTGGATTTTAGGTCGATGCTATCATGTGGCATCCATACTATGAGTGCCCAACTTGGGATGATCCATCCAGCTTTATAGCTAGGATGCGGTATGAGCGATGAATCATTGGTTGTAAGGTTAGTATCAAGGATTATTTCTTCTACTTGTGGATTCTTCGTTAGTATGTTTTATAGTAGGATGTGTCACTTGTCCCATTATTATACAGGTGCATCATATCAAAGAGAGACCTCCCTCCCCACATATTATAGAGTTTGCTAATGAGGTTGATGCCCCAGTAGTTGATCTACGAGTCACTCAGGAGTCACAAATATATTTACATAGTGGTGGGGTGACCGAATGTGGCATGGTGATGATAGTATAGGCTATGAGGATGATGGTAGAGATGGGGTAGATCCAGTAGGGCACAGAGTCTTAGATAGGATTGAGGTATGGAGCCATCCAGTAGAGCAGGTGGAAATGGAGGATCAGGAGGATCTTGAGGAGGAGGATGAGGAGCTAGATCCTGAGGAGAGAGATTCTCCTCTAAGAGTGCAGTTGCACGATGTAGAGACTGAGATCCAGCTGGACAAGATCTAGGTATAGCAACATGATGCTATCATTTCCCAAAGATATGCTACTATAGTACAGTGAGATACCACTATAGAGCAGCTTACTACTCGAAAACAAGCTCTGTAGGCTACTATTGGGGGTGGTACTTCAAATATGTAGGTTTTTTTTATCCTTCCACACCTCAGGGCTCTATAGAGATATATCCGGGGGTAGAGATCAAGCAAATGTAGACTCTAGTATATGAGTATGAGATGAACATTTTGGGTCATGTAGGCCACATTGCTTCTCTCAATATGTAGATCAAGAGACTAGGAGCCACTTCGAGGGAGAGGATAGATGCAGGTGTTTCACAGGCTAGCGGGCGCTCCACCTCAGGGTAGTCTTCCATACGGCTTAGTCAGAGGACTTAAACTCACATAGAGAGGCCATCAAGCTCATAATGCTCCACCTAAGATCCATCCAAAGGAGGTGGTGTTGTAGGGGGTACAGACCCAGTGTTTGATTGATGATGATGTAGGTTTTTTTTTTTAGGTCAACTGACCTATATGACTATAGCCTTTGAGAAATTTTGTATATCCATGCACTTTGAGATACGCATTTTGAGACAAATTTTGAGACACATATTTATGAGATCTTTGCATTATGCTTCGTTATGTATGTTATTTATTGCTTATGTTTTTGCTTTTCTTATGTGATGTGATGATGGCATTATGATGAGTTGGTATGTGTTAGATGATAGGTGATATTTATGATGATATGGATATTGAGATGGATGCTTATGTAGATGTTTATGTGGATGCTTGTATGATTTGACTATTGTGACATGATGTGATGTATCATGAGTTGATTTGATGATGGATTTATGATTCTATGTATGGGTGGATGTAATTATGTGATCTTAGATATGGATGAATGATTTATGACATTATGTATTTATGGATGCAATGTTTTTGTTAGATGCATGTTTAATTTTGATTTAATTATATGTATCTAACTTATGGTATGATATGGTAAATGTAATGTGTCATGCATTATTTATATGATGCTTAGTCTAATTTGAATGAACCTATATGCTTTAATCACTTAAAACATAAGGAATGCATATGATATGATTTCATCAACCTAAATGGGTGATACCACAAAAACTACAACAATCATGAATATAAATAATCATTCTTATCATAAGAACTAATTATTTGGTCATTCATATGTGAAATGTATTGGCATGTATGTATGTAATTTATTTGATGAAGCTTTTGTTATTTAAAAGGTTCAAAATAGTCAGTGGTTGTATAGATATTATTTCTAACATCTATCCGGTATCTAGCCTACTTTGTTAATACCCCTTAATTTGCAAAATTCATAAATAAAATTGATGATGTGGTGAATGATATGATTTGTTGCTATGTAGGAATTTTTAAGGATTTTCTTGAGACTCAAACACTCTAGTTACCCTATCAACAACTGTGCACTAACCATACAGGACCTTTTGAAAAGCAAAGTTTTCATCATGGACCTATGGATTCATTATCCCTGTGTGTGCAAATGAATAAATTTAGATAGAACTCAAGCATTTCCTCCAATGTTAGGCATGATTATCTCATCCCATTGTTAATATCATGGATCCTCAATTATTCATCTTATCTCGTTTTGGACTTAGTTGGATTATACCACTAGGTAGAGTTGGGTCACCTAAAGCCAGCTCATCCACATGCAAACATTGGTCTACACAAATGCAAGATGCTATTGTGATAGACATATCATCATGTGTAAGGGTACCACCATTGCCAGGCATGGTTGTACACCAACTTGAAATGGGGGTCACCTTCCAGTTTTATGCAATGCTAAGAATTCTAGGTATTCAAGTTCCATTCCCTTCTTTTCTTCATTTCATTTGGGATACTTTCTCCTGCTTAGTGATGAAAATCACTTTATTTTTGACTGATTTTTTTTTGTTTTTCTCTTGAGCAAGAGATTTATGTAAGGATGGAATTCACTTGTTTGTTTTGTCTTTGACCATTGCTTGATTTTTGGATTTTGAATTATGACTTTGGAAATAGGGATTTTGAAATTGTGCTTTGTTTAGGGATTTGTGCTTATTTTAATGAAAGCAAGGGATTTATGTAGTCATGATAATCACTCATTTATGGGTAGGGTGGAACTTGTCCTTTTGCAAATTCTCAACACCTTTGAACTGGTCGCACAGGGGGATAAGCAAGGAATATACCTTTCACTTAAGATAACCTAGACCACTTTATGCAGCTTTCATATTTCCCTTGTACCAACTAGGATTTCAATGTTTTCAATTAGTGATAGGATCCTTACTATCTGAGGCATTCATGACTAGACCTTACTCTCTACTAATCAAGATGACTTCCCACAAAAACTAATAAGACCACTAGATATGGTTGAATGACCAAAAAATATTAGCCTATTCCTCATAGCAATGTGATATGGTTGTGTTAAAAAACACAGTTACACACATGGATGAATGGATGAAGGTGGACTTGTGTATTTGTGGTTGTGATACAAACTATGGCATTGTTTGCAAGAGTGTGATCATAACATATGCAAATACAATGGGTATGCATGTTTGATGTAATGCAACTATATGGATGCAGATGTAAACTGCATTGTTTTTGTATTTTTATTTTTACATTGTTTTTGTATTTTTTATTTTACATTGTTTTTGTATTTTTGATTTTGCATTGTTTTTGTATTTTTGATTTTGCATTGTTTTTGTATTTTTTATTTGTGTTTTGACCAAAGGGATTATTGTGCCTTTGGGGCTTTTAGAGTTTGACCAAGCGGTGTGAAGCCACCCTTGGAACATTTTTGATTGAATTTTTGACCAAACAGTGTGAAGATACCCTTGGAGCATTTTTTATTAAACTTTTGATCAAGCGGTGTGAAGATACCCTTGGAACATTTTGACCAAGCAGTGTGAAGATACCCTTGCAAAATTTTTATTGAACTTTGATCAAGCAGTGTGAAGATACCCTTGGAGCATTTTGATTGAATTTTGACCAAGCGGTGTGAAGATACCCTTGGAGCATTTTGATTGAACTGTTATGTTTTTCGAATTTTTTTGCATTACTTTGTTTTATATCTGAATGTTTTTGTATTTTATGACATATTTGAATGTTTTTGTATTTTATGACATATTTGAATGTTTTTGTATTTTATGACATATTTGAATGTTTTTGTATTTTATGAAATATTTGAATGTTTTTGTATTTTATGACATATTTGATTTTTTTTGTATTTTATGTATAAAATGTCTTAAAATGAATGATATTGAGAGGCTCAGGCTCTTCAACACCATCCAATGATGTGAGGTGATATGTTCCAAGCCCAACCCTTTATAAAATCATGTAGGGGCCTATCCATTTTGCCACAAATTTGTCTCTTAGGTGCGGTGATAGATTTGAATTTTGTTGGTTTTCTTTGAGCACAAGATCCCAAACTTTGAATTATCTTAAGTGGAATTTACTATTGTAATCTTGAGTAAGGCAATCTTGGTAAATGTGGATATGCTCCAAGGCATTGACTCAACATTTATTAAGAAGCATTAACTGATCAAGGTAGGCTTACCATGTGGTGTCATCATCTATGAAGTCCTTCAATGCTATGCACAGGGTTAGAATCTCTAACTCTAGGGGCATGATGGCCTCAATGCCATATACAAGTGAAAATAGTGTTGCCCCAATGGGCATCCACACACTAGTCTTGTATACCCACAATGCTAGAGGCAATTGTAAATGCTAGTCCTTATGATTATATTTCACTATTTTGCTTAATATGGAGACTATTATTTTGTTTGAGGCTTCTACTTGCCCATTTCCTTGCGGATAATAGGGTGTTGAAAAATTATGTTGAATATGGTATTTGTTCATTAAATCACGCATGTTTTTGTTCTTGAAAGATGGCCCATTATCTGATATTATATTTGAAGGGATACCAAAATGACTTATGATATTGTGGAGTATAAACTCTACAATACTTGGTCTAGTTGTCAATGTTAAGGGGATCACTTCGACCCATTTGGTGAAATACTCAGTGGAAATTATGATGAATGTGTGTCGGCCTAAGGATGGAGGTGAAATATTCCCTACCAAGTCTAGTCCCCATTATGAGAAGGACCATGCTACCTGGATGTAGTGAACCCAATAGAGAAATATTGATTATAATGCTAGAATAATAAAAAGGAATCGCTTTTATTAAGGAATCGTTGTTGTATTGTATGGGGAACCCAACAATTAATTAATAATTATATTCTTCGATGCCTCAACTATACCAAATGAAATGCCTATTTCTACGAGTGTGAAGGTATGATCAAAGGGCACAACCTTTGTGAAAGAGAGAGTGATTAAATAATTAACTAATAATGTGATTAGTATGGTGGTTAGGAGTAGAATCCTAACATGCCACCTTCCTTAAAAAGAGCTTTGTCCTCAAAGCTCAAAGTAAGGAGCTTCATTGCTTGTTTTCCTAGTTGAATTTTTTCAAGTTCTTGTACTATTTTAATGTCACTTTTTCAAATGCAAGGATATATTGAAGGTCGAAGCATTCACGGGGGGTTTCTAGAAAGAATAGTAGAATCTTCCTTAGGAGAATTGTGATGACGGTAGGATTTTTCTTTAGCCGATTCTTCCTGTGTAGAATGAAGGGAAAATAAAGGTGCAATCACTCTTTTGCCTCCTTTCTGAATTAGGCTGCCTATACGACAATAACTCACTATTGGCGATGAACTTGTGTGTAGTTCTTTGAGAGTGTATGTCTTGCCTTCATTGTTTACTACATGGATGTCTACCTCATCTTTTCATGGTGCATCGAGCACTTCTTGCACATCGACCTTATTTCCTTCATTGTTATGATCAGGTGCTTTGGTCATGTCATGCACATCTTCCTCACCTTCATCCTCTATGGAGTGACAGGGATCAACTATATTCAATAAATACAATGTTTGTGTAGCACAAAAATGAAGGGGCCCAAATTGGTCATCACAAGTATAGTAGAGGTCGTTCGCTCATTGCTCATCCATTTCTTATAGGCTAAGGTACTTAACTGGAAAGGGTTTGTGTTTTGGAATAGTGTGCATGAATGTCGATGTATCAATAGGTTGATCCCCATGTTGACGTTGAACATTGAATGTATCATCGGCTAACAAGGCTAATCCAATGGCTTCTTGTAGGGTGCGAGGAGTGTACATCATGATCTTCACTCTAATTTATTATTTCAATCCATTGATGAACCCACTTATGAGGACTGATTCGTCCAACCCTGTGATGTGATTGGCAATATCTTAGAACTAAATTTTATATACAGTCACTGATGTGATTTGACGTAGGTGGGCAAGATTAAGTAGCAAAAGTAGATTAGGGTCATGAGATATTCTTCCATCGGCCATTTGCATAGGCATTTGGTGAAATGGTGTCTCAAAAAATGTTGAAAGTCATCAAAAAATTTCTTGAAAAATTATCATAAAAAAATTGCATAAAAGTCATCCTTCGTCCATTGCAGTTAGGTTTTGGAAATTTTATAACCTGTTGGCTTCTATACATCCTTGCCTTGCTATCATTGGTGAGCACTGCATCAAATATGAAGAGCCTTATTTGGAATTCACTTTGGATGGTTGATCCTTGGACGTGTTTCACTAATTTTGAATTGGTTGTAATCGTTTAGCAGTGTTCCCAGGCTTGTATTCAGAGAACGAGAAAAAGGAAAAAAAAATTCCTTCTAAAATTGGCTCTAATACCAGATGTAGTGAACCCAATAGAGAAATATTGATTATAATGCTAGAATAATAAAAAGGAATTGCTTTTATTAAGGAATCGTTGTTGTATTGTATGGGGAACCCAACAATTAATTAATAATTATATTCTTCGATGCCTCAACTATACCAAATGAAATACCTATTTCTATGAGTTTGAAGGTGTGATCAAAAGGCACAACCTTTGTGAAAGAGAGAGTAATTAAATAATTAACTAATAATGTGATTAGTATGGTGGTTAGGAGTAGAATCCTAACACTAGATGGGTTGCAAGGCTTGTAATGGCAAGTGAGTGAGGTTTGCATGATACTGGCACTTAATGCATTTCTTGACATACTCATAATAGTCCTTTTCCATAGTGCACCAATATTAAACCATTATCAAGATGCACTTAATGATGGCCATGCCACTGAAGTGACCATGACACGTACCATCATGAGCTTACAAAATTTCCCAAGATGCTTCTTGGGGCTCAGGGCTCAAGACAATTAAGGAGCATTCTATTGTAGCCTCATATATAAATGATCTCTCCTAGCACGATATACATCATCATATCATGGTATACCTCATCACATTTTATTTAAATGCTCGTCTTTGGCATGTGATAGGCCTTGCAGTGCCATTCCAAGATTCAGGAAGTCCTGTAATTGGGAAATCCAATGTTGATAAGCCACAACTTCTATGGATAAAATGACATGTTCCTCCTATGATGTATAATTAGTGAACACATATTGATAAATAACCCTATGGTGAATGGTAATACCACACTCTACAAGACCTTGAGAGATCAAAGATTCCCAAGGTGTTATTTGCAAGAAAGCTCTATCTCTAAAGGACCAATCCTGATTTGGTTCAGTCTAAATCATGTTTACTGACTCTTGATTGTCAATAGCCTCATGTTGTATTAATGAGTGTACAAGAACTTTTATGTGAATGGTTGTGAAATTAGCATACCATACATATTTTTAGGGATTAATGATCCCAAATATGCCATGGTGTTTGCAAATCTGTTTGACGTATGAGGGATTGCCTCAATGTCATATCATTCCAGTCAAGCTAGGTAAGTGTCAAAAAGCTCCTTGTAAGCTTTCAAGAGTGGGCACCTACATTGGAACAATCCTTTGACTTGATTAACTATGAGCAAAGAGTCACCAAATATATTCAATCTTTTAATACTCATTGCAATGGTTGTTTGGAGTCCCAAGATCAAGGCCTCATATTATGTGTTATTATTCATGTAAGGGAAGTCTATCTTGAATGATAAGGGCAATGGGGCACCCTGTGGTGTGATAAAGACTATCCCTACTCTACCACATTGCTCGCACTTTGAACCATCAAAGAAAAATGCCATATCTCTTTATTTTTTAGGTTCTTCAGGTTTGGGTAGATCTGATAATGCGAAGACCACATCATCAAGTAGTTCTATGGTGATAGGATTGCTATCCTAAAGAGGTGATTCTACTAATTGATCTACTATGACTTGTTCCTTGATGGATTTTTGTCTTATGAACTCTAGATCAAATTATGTCAATAGCATGATCCACTTCATAGTACTTATGATAGGTCTTATTCGTCATGTACTACAAAGGATTTTGTTTTGATATAACGTAAGTCATATGGCTCAACATGTAGTATTGCAACTTTTTGGTTGCAAAGACCACTGCTAACCACAACATTTCTACATATGCATATCCTAGCTCATAACTCACCAAGGTGCAGTTGATGTAATATATGACTTGTTCTTTATCTTGTGCATTATTTTGGGCCAACATGGTGCCTAAAGAAAAATCAATAGCTGATATGTATAGTAAAAATGGCACATTTGGACTTGGTGGAGCCAATATCCGTGGTTTTTCCAGGTAAGTTTTGATCTCTACAAAGGCTTTTTGGCACTCTTCATCCCAATGAAACAGGATATACTTTCGTAGAAACCGATTCATGGGTTGACACTTATCTGATAGTTTTGCAATGAACCATTTTATGGATGCTACCTTACCTTGTAGGCTTCTTAATTCGCTAATTTTTGCAGGGGCATACATTTCTATTATAGTTTTTACCTTTGCAGGATTGACTTGAATGCCTCTCTTAGAAATGATGAAACGTAAAAACTTACCAAAAGTTACGTGAAACACACACTTCTTAGGGTTTAATCTTACCTTGTGATCAATGAGACGATCGAAGACTTTCGTATGGATTTCACCATGCTCCTACTGTACAAAAGACTTGGCCAAAAAATCATCCATGTAGTCTTCTAAGATTGTGTGCATGTAGTCATGAAAAATATATGTCATGGCCAGCTGATACATGGCACCAACATTTTTTAGGCCAAATGGCATCACCTTGTAACAGAATATCCCCCATGGAGTAATGAAAGTAGTCTTATACTGGTCTTTACGTTTGATTTGGATTTGATTGTATCCAGAAAACCCATCCATTAGGAAGAGCATCTCATGAACTGTATTGGCATCAACAAGAGCATCTATGTTTGGCAATGGGAATGAATCCTTTGGAGTTGCCCTATTCAAGTCTCTAAAATCCATGAAAATACAGACTCTTCAATTTGGTTTTTCCATGGGTACCATGTTCAAAACCCATTCGGGATAATCAATGGGAACCATGAAAATTGCATCTAAAAAATTTTGTAACTCGTTCTTTACCATAAAAGTGACAGTTGGATGCATTTTCCTCAACTTTTGCTTGATGGGCTTCTTCATAGGATCCAATTAAATGTTGTGAAAAACTAACTTTGGATCAATCCCTGGCATGTCTTTGTAAGTGCAAGCAAATATATTTGGCCTCTCTTTAAGGAGAGGAATTATGATGGCTTATTCCTCTAGAGACAGACTTTCTCAAAACTTGAATTTCTTTGGTTGAGTAGGATCATCACTGATGTCCATCTCGAAAGTCACTTATATAGCCATATGTGACCCATACTCCAGATGGTGAGATGTGGGTATCAAATGAATGTCATCAGTAGAATTTATAGTTCCTACTGACTTGGGATCTAAACCAGAATGGAATACGTCATATGCACAACATGATGCAAAATGGAATAGTTGCAACACCTCTTCACTAGAGAAAAGATCTTCAGGATCTATGGGTGAATCAACATGATTATAATCAATATCCTGTGTATCAAAACATAGTGGTTCAATGGGATATGTTGGGTTATGGAGTGGAGTGGTCAAATCAATGGAGATTTTAGTTATGGATGGAATGAAATCTCCAAGACCACATGGGTGAAACATTGTCTCAAAGGTTTCTCCTCCATTCTCATGATGAGGCTTTTCCCCACGGGTCCTGGTTGGCCAAATATTCCAAAAATACAAAATTTTGACCCAAAATTCATATTTTGAATACCTATCCCATTGTGATCATCTTGTCACACTGATAATTTTGACATATGACCTTTTTTGGAAGTCAAAAATTTCTTTAGTATGGGTTCCCTTCAGGGTTTTGCCTAGTCAACACATTATGAAAACTATGCATAACCGAGCTCAATCATGAGCCAGTGAAGTAGAAAACTATAGGAGATGCCCTAGGCATCATCATTATAAGTATGATGATCTTAGCATTCCTACCTTTAGAGGACCTGATATACCTAGGATAGGGTTAAATGATCATCTTAAGATTTTAAAGAACCCTTCCCCAAGGTACCAAAACCTAGAAGAGTATGATACTCATCATAGTGGGTGAGTCAATTCTGCCCTACCATGCCTCACTTATAAAGGAAGACCTGAGGAAGATCCTAATTACCCTCTATCACATTTTTCCATACCAAAACGAGGTACCTCTACCAAGAGAACATCCATGGCTTATTCATGTGATCAAGTGGACTATTCGGTTAGCCAACATCGAATCCAAGCCCAAACCAGATATAATCAGCCTACCAAGAGGCCTAGTAGGGAAGTCTACACTCCCTCTACACCACCTAGAACTCCCATCCAATAAGTGGTAGCAAGCCAAAGTAGGCCTATGCAAAGTTTGCATACGTCATCAACCAACATGACCATGGGGGAGTTAATACAAAGATACCCCAAGCATCAAGAAACTCTCATGGAGGTTTTAAATTCTATCAAATTACAACCCCATTATTTTTATGCTTTCACCAACTTTGTGGGATACCTACAAATCCACAAAGCTCCTATTATATCCTTTCAAAATAAGGATATCAAACCTAGGTCTGTCGATTCACCAGACTCTCCTTTGCACATCATTACATGCATCAATAGGATCCCCTATAAGCGAGTGTTGGTTGAAATAATTTCCACAATAAACATCATTACCACAATCACACTGAAACATATCAACATTCCATCTTCACATATTGCCACCTTGAAAGCATTTAATGATGCTTTGTCCTCCACTATGGGCATAATAATCCTACATTTTCAAGTGGGGCAAAATACCATGCCTACATTATTGTATCTATTGGAAAGTGAAATAATATACAACATATTGTTAGGAGTACCTTGGATGAGAGACATGGAGTGTATCCCCTCCATTGTACATCAATGCATTAAATACATTCATGAAGGTCAGGTCCATGTGGTTGATGCCAACCCAGACCCCTCAAGTATTACAATAAGGATGATCATCCACAAGAGTCTACTCATACATCCACATATTTGGATACTAAACTCAATGACCTTATCTAGATTATAGATTCAACCCCATGGTTAGTCATGAATCTACCTTCACCACCATCGCCAGTACCATCCTCTATTTCTTCAAATAAAGAATATTCAAAAATGCTATCTAGAAAAGCTCTCTTAGCCATTTTTGACACATTAGAAGAAGACCTTCCCACTCCTACCAACAAGGAGGAACCCAAAGTGGATACGAATGAATCATATTATATCATACCATCTTCATACACCATGCTTGAGGACACAAGTCACTTGACCAATCTTGAACTTGATGAATGCATAGCACTTGATGTTAAATCCATGCATATCATCGAGTTGATAAAGTATCTAGGTTGTCCTCCTATTGATTTTCCACCCATTGATAGTATTTTTGATGCACCCACTGATCATGGGAGCCAAGTAGATCACCTTGAATAAGCTGATGAGGTACCCATGACTGGTCCAAGTGCCAATGCATCTTCTCATGAGTTTGTGGGAATGATCAATGTGATGATGGAGAACCAAAGTCCTCTTAATTCATCTAGACCACTTGTGACTCCATCCAAAATTCCATCCATACCACAAGATATATCATTTATGGATTCAGTCACACCTACTCCATCTCATTCAACATATCAGCAATATCAAGAACATGTGTACCCACTACATCAAAGTGGAGATAATAAAGTTGCCACGATTGAACACTTTGAGCTAAATCAAGAACAAGAGCATGTGGATATACTCAATAAATAATATGACCATGAACAATCTATATTTACTCAAACAATTTTGGATAGGCTAGCCAATTTTGAGTTACAAATGAGTCACCAACATAATGAATCACAACAGATCTTGAATCGACTTGCAAGCATTGAGTTATAATTGAGTCATCCCAAACCACAACCCCTTGATCATTAGGAACAACATCCTCTTGTGTATTCCAAGGTTAAATATCAACATAATCTGGGGCAAAGGCAACAATGCCATCAACCTCAACAATATACTCATTTGTCAGAGCCCTTAGCATCAATCTTCAATCAATTGTATGAGGCACAAGCAATCATGCTTCCTGATATTCATCCCTTGAAACCTAATAAGCGTAGGTCAAAACCACACAAGAAAAACACATATTGTGTTTACCATCGACAAAGGGGTCATGACATCTAGACATGTTACCCCTTTAGATATTTGGTTCAAGATATGATCGAGAGGCAAGAGCTTCTGATGGGCAAGCCTTGTGCTCCAAGAAATCAACCAATAGGAGTCTTCCAAGACCCCTTGCCCACACATGAAGCAAATACAATACCTACTAGTCAAGAAGAAAAACCTAAATAGGTGACTAAGATGCATACAACCCTATCACCTCATAAAATGTTGTTACCATGTTCACCTTGTTTAAAGCATCAACATCGACTCGGACTCTAGTAGTTGATCCCATGTCAACAATATTTTATAACTTGCAAGAAACGAAGGCAATCATTTTGTCAGCTATACCCCTGGTCAACCATAATATGTCTAGATCTAAAAGATACAGGGAGGATCAATATTGCCTCTATCATCAAATAATAGGGCATGACATTAGCAATTATCATAATTTTAGACATGTGGTCCAAGATATTATTGATAGGGAAGTTGTATCCACAAGTGGATCACTCATTTTATCCCATCAAGATAGTGGTATTACCTGGAATCCCTTGCCACAATGGAGGAAGTCGATCTCTATCACTCCTCCTAGTCAATCCAATTACATTGCATCAAAAATAGTACATATTGGGGGTACCAAGGTGTTACACCTTCCCCACTAGTCACATCCCAATAAATGAAGCAAATTGAGGATCCTCAAGGTATCACACCTTCATATCTTCCTTTGATCACCACAAATAGGGGTACACAAGGTATTGCACCTTCCTCCTAGAATGACAAAGTAATCAAAGTTGCAAAAAGATCCAAAGGCATCTATAAGCCCTTTGGTCACTCTAAAATACCCCTAGGTATTCTATGATACTTCCTTACTGCCTATGACCATCTAGGTCAACCAAAATGTACCTAGGTGGGCTATGACCATCTAGGTCAAATAAAAATGCTCCTAGATAATCTACAATCATCTAGGTCAACCCTAAAAGCTCCAAAGGCATCTATAAGCCCTTTGATAACTTTAAAATTACCCTAGGTAGTATATGACATTTCCTTAGTGTCGATGATTGTCTAGGTCACCTAAAATACTCCTAGGTGGTAAATGATCATCTAGATCAAATCAAAATACTCCTAGACTATCTATGATCATCTAGGTCAACCCTAAATTCTCCAAATACATATATAAGCCCTTTGGTCACTTTAAAATACCCCTAGGTAGTCTATGGTATTTTGTTAGTGTCGATGATCGTCTAAGTCACCTAAAATGCTCCTAGGTGGTAAATGACCATCTAGGTCAAATAAAAATACCCCTATACTATCTATGATCATATAGGTCAACCCTAAATGCTCCAAAGAAATCTATAAGCCCTTTGGTCACTTTAAAATACCCCTAGGTAGTCTATGGCACATCCTTAGTGTCGATGACTATCTAGGTCACCTAAAATGCTCCTAGGCAGTCTATGACCGTCTAGGTCAAATAAAAATATTCCTAGAATATATACAATTATCTAGGTCAATCTAAAAATCCCCAAATGCATCTATAAGTCCTTCGATCACTTTAGAATACCCCTAGATAGTCCATGGCATTTACTTAGTGTCGATGACTATCTAGGTCACCCAAAACACTCCTAGGTGATCAATGACCATCTAGATCAAATAAAAATGCCCCTAGAGAATCTACAATAATCTAGGTCAACCCTAAATGCTCCAAAGGCATCTATAAGCCCTTTTGTCACAACCAAATTTTCCTATGTAGTTTATGGCACTTCCTTAGTGTCGATGCCTGTCTAGGTCACCCAAAATGCTCCTAGGTGTTCAATGACCATTTAGGTCAAATAAAAATACCCCTAGAAAATATATGATCATCTAGGTCAACCCTAAATACCCCAAAGGCATTTATAAGCCCTTTGGTCACTTTAAAATACCCCTAGGTAGTCTATGGCATTTCCTTAGTGCCAATGACCATCTAGGTCACCCAAAATGCTCCTAGGCGATCTATGATCATCTAGGTCAAATAAAAACATTCCTAGACTATCTATGATCATCTAGGTCAATCCAAAAATCCCCAAAGGCATCTATAAGCCCTTTGGTCACAACCAAATACCCCTAGGTAATCTATGACACTTCCTTAGTTTTGATGATCATCTAGGTCACCTAAAATGCTCCTAGGCGATCAACGACCATCTAGGTCAAAATAAAATTCCCCTAGACTATCTACGATCATCTAGGTCAACCTTAAATGCTCCAAAGGCATCTATAAGCCCTTTTGTCATAGCCAAATGCCCCTCGGTAGTCTATGACACATCCTTAGTGTCAACGATCGTCTAGGTCACCTAAAATTCTCCTAGGCGGTCTATGACCATCTAGGTCAAATAAAAATGCTCCCTGACTATCTACGATAATCTAGGTCAACCCTAAATTATCCAAAGGTATCTATAAGCCCTTTTCTCACAACCAAATTCCCCTAGGTAGTCTATATCATTTCCTTAGTGTCGATTATCATCTAGATCACCTAAAATACTCCTAGGTGGTCAATGACCATCTAGGTTAAATAAAAATACCCCTAGATAATCTACGATCATCTAGGTCAAACCTAAAACTACCAAAGGCATCTATAAGCCCTTTGGTCACTTTAAAATACCCCTAGGTAGTCTATGACATTTCCTTAGTGCCTATGACCATCTAGGTCACCCAAAATGCTCCTAGGCGGTCAATGACCGTCTAGGTCAAAATAAAATACTCCTAGACAATCTATGATCGTCTAGGTCAATCCAAAAAACCCAAAGGCATCTATAAGCCCTTTGGTCCCCATAAAATATCCCTAGGAGGTCTATGCCCATCTAGGTCAAACTAAAATGTTCCTAGGTAGTCTACGATTGTCTAGGTCATCTCGAAATGCTCCAAAGGCATAAGCCCTTTGGTCACCCAAAAGCCCTAATGGCATTCATTAAGCCCATTGGTCAACCTGTATATACATATATATCAAAAATTTCAAAAACATCATTAAAATCATCAAAATACAAAAATATTGCTTCATTGCACTTCATCTAAATTGCATTAGGCATACTCATCATTGCATTATGCATCATTCCAAATTGATCATACATGTCTAGCACTAGGTCTGTACACTAGGCATCTATTAAAATAATTGTTATTATGAGTCAATATTACCACCTATTTACATTACATATACCATTTACATTTACAATCCATATTATATGTCTATTTCTCATCACTTAGCCATTTTTAGTAAAACATAGTGAAAGTTTTTGGTCACTCAACCATATCTAGTTGTCTTCTCAGATTTTGTAGAAAGCTATCATTATTTTTAGAAGGTAGAATCCTACTTAGATAATGCTTGATATACATCAAAATCCCAACATATTTTCACATTAATAAATCCAAGTCTAGCACAAGGAAATATGAAAACTATAAAAGTGGTCTAGGTTACTTTCAAGCAAAAATATTATCTTGCTCATACCCCTATGCAAATGGTTCAAAGATGCTAAGAATTGACAAAAGGACAAGTTCCTCCTTACCCAAAAATCCCTTGCCCTACACTGGGGCAAGTATCCCAAAGAGAAAAATCAAAACAGTGATTATTATCACTTCAAAAATATGCAAAAAGAAACAGTGATTATTATCACTAAGAAAAAGCAAAAATAAAAAGTGGTTCTCACCACTACAAAAATCCCTTGCTCAAACAAATAAAAATGAGCTACTCCCTTGAATACTTTAAAAATTAAAATAAAATAAGGGAGTCTTGAACTTGAATCCCTAGAATTCTCAGCATTAGAGAACCATAAGGTGATCCTCATTACAAGTTTGGTGGATAGCCTACTTGTCAATGGTGGTAGCCTCACATGATGATATGTCTGTCACATAAGAAACTTGCTTAGGTACAAACCAATGTTTGAATTTGGATGAGCTAGCTTATTTTAGCCTATATTACCTAGTAGTCTAATCTAACTAAGTACAAAACTCAGGATAATGAGACTCACAGAGTGATCTCTAGTACAAATGGGATGAGTGAATCTCATTTGCACTAGGGAAACCTTATGCGTTATCATGGTAATAAACTCACATGCACACACAGGGATGTTGATTATCTTGGTTATCTTAGTAGGTGCATACTTTGTCAAATGATCTTGCATAGTTATTATACGACTTTTGATTAGGTAACTAGAGTGTTTGAGTCTCTTAAAAACTACCAAACATATCATATCATATTACATTATCCATTTCATTTTACATCATGTTGTCACATATTTGTCAAAATTACAAAATCCATTACATAAGTGTTATAATAACATGAAAATAACAAAGATACATTTTGTATAGTCTATGGTGCTAGCATATAATGCGTCAAATAGTAATCACAAATCCATCATACAAAATTAAATCAAATCATCCATTTCATTTTGCATCCACATTGCATCTCATATCATTACACTATCACATCATAAGATCAATACATTGCATACATATAGCATATTCACATCATCAATAAGCATTACATTCATTAATGCATCCATAAAATCATAACACATAATGCATCTAAAAGTCCAAAATCGCACAATTGCAATATACACAAACATTTTTAAACATCAACTGGGGCATTATTGGTATCACACCTCCCCTAATCAACAATCAAACAATTAAGCAATCAGCCTCCAAAAAGCCCCAAAGGTGTCTATAAATACTTTGGTCACCCAACATGCCCCAATGACATCCACTAAGCCCATTGGTCATAATAACAACATGTATAATTCAAATCAACAACTAATAACTCAATCATTGCTAAGTGTGTTCATGCATGAATCATTGCTAAAGACAATCATGCACCCTCCTTGCTTGGGGAAAATAAGAAAAATATCAAAAGTAGATTCAAGCAAACATAGTAGCTTGTCTCCTAATGGCCGTCTAGGCTAGGATTTGACTTAATATTATCTCCTAATTACCATCTAGGCTAGGATTTGACTTAATCTTATCTCCTAATTATCGTCTAGGCTAGGATTTGACTTAATCTTCTCTCCTAATTGCCATCTAGGCTAGGATTTGAATTAAGCTTATCTCCTAATTGTCATTTAGTCTAGGAATTTACTTAAGCTTATCTTCTAATTACCGTCAAGGCTAGGATTTGACTTAAACCTATCTTCTTAAGCTTATCTCCTAATTGCCGCCAAGGCTAGGATTAGACTTAAGCTTGTTTGATAGTATCCCAAAGACTACCAAAATCAAGTTCCTTAACTTGTCAAAGGCAATTATTCTAGGATGCACACCCTTTTCCATTATTGGGGCATCTAGCATTGACTAGATCAATGAAGAAATAAACACCAAATAAAAATCCTATAAAAATAAAAAACAACCTAAAAACATCAAAAATAGGGTCAAAAACCCACCAAAAATAAGGCAAAATGGTCACCAAATTAGTAGGGATCAAGATTGAACCTATAATATTTTTGGATCCATAAAAATTCTTTATTTTACTCCCCAATAATGCCTCCATGGCTGGACCACTCCACGGGAATGAAAATTTTAGCCTTTTGCTTCCAAAAATATTCATCAAAATAGTCAAAAATCCCCTTCAAATAGGTATATAGTACCATGGGTAAAAATAGAGAGTTACCCCAATTAAGTCATATGTGTCAAGCGACTCATCACTTCATCATTGGTCATACCCTCATCAACTCATCGCTTGAGGGGGTAGTCATAATAATAAATTCAAAAATTGAATCAACATTAAAACACTCAAAAGTGTAAATTCCATGCATTCAAAAGAATCTTGGCTAAAGATAAATTTTCAAGCCCATGCTAGGGCAAAGAATCAGCATAAGAAACAAACAAATAGGCTTGACCTCCTTGAAACCTCAGGAATTGACCCATGTAAAGGTTTACAAGAATACAAGGCACCAAGACCTAGTATACCCTAAGCCCCATAAGACTGTTACTACAACACGATTGAAAGGTATACCCAAAATCGATCCTTCGACTATGTCAATAGCAAGGATTCCAAGAATGTATGCTATTTCCACAATGGAGGCATCCAAAGTTGATTAGGTTAATGAAAAACCTTAATAATTTTATGATTTAGTGATCTATTTTTTCTCAGTGCTTTGTTGCACATAGCACATCCCAAAAAGGGGCATCTATAGACACCAAAATCACATAAATCAGATAAGACTACTAGTGCATCACATATGCCACTCTTATCGACATCATATGGCCCCATTGGGCACCCCTCTAAGCTTGCATAAGGCTCCAAAACACATTTTGGAAGCTTCTCAGTAGTTTAGGGTAGTTTTGGGACACTTCCTTGTGACCGTCCCACCAAGGGACGATCATAGTTGGTGACCGTCCCACCCAGGGATGGCCATCCATAACCATCCTTGGGTGGGATGGTCCCTAAATAGACCCTTGAAAAAGTCAAGGGATGCATGAAATGGTAATAAAATACTACCATTACCACATCCAATCACCCCAAATTTATTGGGGACCTACCATTAGAGTTAGGGACAAAATATTGGGAGCCCCAAATGGGCAACCTTCCCTCACCTATGCATGCCAAAGAATTGGATAAATGGCAACACCTACCTCATATGGCAAGAGTCACCCCTTTGCCCTAGATTCCATTTTGGGATATAAAAAGAGGTGAATTCACCCATTTTAAAAGATGAGAGTTGAAGCATTTGAGCAACGAAATGTTGCTCAATTTCATCCTCACCTTTTACAAACCAAATACTCGCCCTAATTTGGCCTTGAAACCCTCTTCAACTAAAGGCACTTTTAGGGGCAATATAAACCTATCATGAGAAATTCCAAACTGGCCAAATTGAAGGTAAACTTGGCCCCATCTATCGACAACACCCCTAAACCAATTTTGGACCAATTTCCTTGAGTATTGGTGGCAAAAATAAGCTAGATTTGTAACCGTCCCACCTGGGGACGATCAATAGTCAGTAGGTGTCACACCTAGGGATGGTAAAAAAAAATAGGAAATTTGGATAAAATTCCTCCATATACCCCTTAGGAATGCTTAGGTGAACCTCTAGTCCAAATTTGGTGAAGTTTGGAGTAGATTTGATGGCAGATTTGAGGTCTCCAATGTTGCAGGTCTAGGTGTCCCTGTCAGGGATGGTCACTATTTCTGCACACTTTTACTTTGAATATTGTTTTTGAATCTCTCCAAAAGCATTTATATTATATTATATTGCATTTATATATCATCTAGAACAAATTTACATGTGTTGTAGATTAGTTTTTATGTTTTTAGAATAACTCTTTTTCTATGCTTTCAATGCTTCTATTCTATAACACAGGTGCTACTAACTCCTTTTCAATACCTTGTGTGTAGGTGTAGGTGTTCTAGACAGAAGGGAGGAGCTAAAGAGGTAAGGAAGAGAAGCCCAAGACTAGCTCTTGATTGTGGGAATGTGAGATTCACACCATAGAACATCGCTTTAAGTCCCTTTCAAGGGATTATATCCCTTGCATATTGTAATGTTGAGATGTATCAAATTTATAAAAGCCCTCAAGGGGATATCTTGTAATCCTATTTTGAAGCTATGAATGAATGAATAGAAGGAGAAATCCACCCTCTTTATTACATACTTTGTTTCATTTGATAGATTACATGTTTATGCTTCTTTCCCTTTGAATGCTTTCAAACTGCTTTACATTGCAATAAAGTACCCTTTGGTTGAGTAGGATCATCACTGATGTCCATATCAAAAGTTGCTTCTATAGCCATATGTGACCCATCCTCCATATGGTGAGGTTTGGATATCAAATTAATTTCATAAATGATATTTATGGGTCCTACTGACTCAGGATCCAAACCAACATGGAATATGTCATATGCACAGCCTGATGCAAAATAGAACGATTGAAACACCTCTTTGCTAGAGAAAATGTCTTTAGGCTCTATGCATGAATCAGTGTGATCCCAATCAATAGCCTCTGTATCAAGACATAGCGGTTTAGTGGGATCTGTTGGTTTACGGAGTGGAGTGGTCAAATCAATAGAGATCATATTGATGGATGGAATGAAATCTCCAGGACCACATGGGTGAAATATTGTCTCAAAGGTTTCTCCTCCATTATTGCGATGAGGCTCTAGAGGAAAATGAATCTCTGGATCTGGACCATGAGTAGGCTGGATAATAGGATCATTGGGTTCTAAGAGCTCTATGAATATAATTGGAGGGGCATTTACCATTTAGTGAATGGAATTTAAGTTGATAGGTCTCCTCAAAAATTGTAAGCCAGGGTCTATGGCACGAAGTGCCGCTTATATTTCTACCAGCATGTTGACTTGTTGTAAGTGGTGAGGCCCAAGATAAGTCATCTCAATATTATCATCAAAATCATCATCACTTATCTAAAACCCATTACCATTGGTATGTGGTCCCAAAATAAGGGGTGCATGTCTTGGCCTTAAGTAGGCCATCTCTATCTCATCCTCATATTATTCGTCATGATGCCATTTGAATTAGTATTTTGCCCTATGTCATGGGGCCATTGCCTTGCCCCTAGGTAGGCTCTCTCTGTCGAGTCCTCTGACTCATAGCCATTTTTATCTTATATGTACCCACTCTCATTGTGGCTGGACCAGGCAAATATTTGTAAATAGTGAAGCCCATGATAGGCTAAGCTTACCTATTCTTCATCATCACTTGCCTTGTATCTATTTCATTCTCTCTCTTCATACCACAATTTGCAACCTATTAGGATGGCATCAATTATTAATCTTGGATGATAAGTCTTAGGTGGTGGTATGTTCACAATAGCCACTTATCTATTTGTCGGATATCTTGTACTTGGTGGGTGATAAGGAATAAAATTAATATCTTCTAAACCTAAGCTTAATCTATCCAAGGCTACTACTAGAGAGTCATATTTACCTTTGATGTGATAGACTAACCCAAACCTATCAAAGGGAAGCTGGTATTGCAACTCGAATGGATGCCTACACCCCTGCTCATACATACCAAGACCATAGCCATGTCAATAGAAATGTTCAAAGTAACTGAGAGCATACTCAATATTAGAGAGATAACGAACATTAACAATGAATAGTTCATCATTATCCTCTTCTATGTCTATAGAATTATGGGCACAGTCTAGGCCAACATAGATAAAATTGGTCTGGTTGGGAGGGATTCCAAGAGGAACCAATAGTCCCACTAGTGGTATTAGGTCTTTTGGCCATGCCATGTATTGTGCAGACTCTATGATGGGTGTGAATGTTATATTTTGCACAAGATACTCTCCTATCTCCATACTTGCCAAGTGTATTTTCATATGTGAGGTGGATGATCCTACAGATGACACTAGAAAAGCAAGTTCTAGTATCTCCTCAGCTTGATTTTGGATATCTTCTTCTTCCACGGGACTTGGAATTTTCTCAATGCCTATGGTTAGTGCTTCCTTGGTATTTCCTTCCTCAACTAAAGGCACATTTAGCTTCTGATTGTATTTTGGTTTAGTCATTTTGGGTGCAAGAGGAGATGTTGATGTTGATGGGTCTTTTCATACACCTTTGTCTTTATCATCTAGTTGCATAGTTGGAGATGAAGGTCCTACATACTGGTGGGTAGACGTAATTACAAATTCTCTTGGAAAATCCACCTGATGGACATATTTGAATGGCTCTTCATCAGCCAACACCACATAGACTTTATCATCATGCACTTACTTGACACATTGGTGTAAAATCGAAGGAACACACTTCATATCTCTTATCCAAGGGTGCCCTAGGAGGATGTTGTATTGCATGGCCCCTTCCAAGATATGAAAAATCATAGGGATGGTCTTATGACCCACCTTGATAGGTAGGACTATTGTTCCCATAGCATTGCATAAATCATAATTGAAAGCTCTTAATGTGTAGGATCCCAGAATGATATTTGACTTGGGGATATTAAGGTGTTCTATTGTTGTTGTCATGATGATGTTGATTGAATAACTCGTATCAACCAATACCCACTTAAAAGGTAAATCATTGACTGATGCAACAATGTGCAATGGAGGGTCTAGTAAGGTAGTAGGCACTGTCTTAATTTCATGATCATAAAATTGGATTACAGGTTCTTGGAATTCTTGTATTTGTCCCACAAAAGAAGTGAATGCATTTGGATATTGCGATTGGAACTCAATTGATCTCAAAATCTCCATCAAAGTCTCCTTGTGTTGTGGTAACTATTGGATGAGATCATAGATAGACAACTTAGTCGGAGTCATTTATAAGTTTTTCTTTAGTCTACTCTGAACAGTTACCACATGTCGTGTTGGTGGATTTGGAAGGTTTTTTTGCCCCTACCTCTACCTAGGTGAAGCTGGGATATTAATGGGAGCCATAGGAGGTTGTGGTTGACCATATCATCTAGTCCTAGTAGCTATATTGATAATTTCAACCATCCCAACACATTTTTGGGTAGGTGTATCAATTTGTACCTAATTTACTTGGGAACCTTACCCTCTAGGAGCCTCATGGTTGGGTAGTGGGTTCTTTTATATGTCTAAATCTCTATGATCAGGAGCCAGTGGGTTGTCAACTTTAAGCTCTCCTACCTCAATCATGTTTTGTACCTGATGTTTGAAACCAATGCAAACTTCAATATTATGCCTCAGTATCTTGTGATAAGGGTAAAATTGATCTTCCCTATATCCCTTTTGCTTAGGATGATTAGGATCTATAAGGGTTATATATAGAAATATAATCTTCCCAACCTCTCTCAATTGGTTGAAAATTGATTGCATCGACTCTGATAGAGGTGTAAAATAGTGAGGTGGCTTGCATTCTATTTTGCCCTTGATTGTTCTTTTTATCATAATTGGTTTGTGGGGGTTGTTCTTGATAATTTTGGGGTTGCTGCGTAGCCCCATCCTTAGGTGCAGTCAATACTACTTGATTAATTAGAGCAGGGCTTGTCTGCTTCTACTTGTATTTGTCATTCTTGTCATTCTTGTTCTACTCCTTCTTGTTTCAGAGCTTGATGGTTCCCTCATCTAATTTTATGTCTTCAATGAGTTTGGCATATGCCAATGCTTCGTCAAATAAAGGATATCGTTGAAGTTGTAGCAAGATGGAGATGTGCTTAGAACAACTTTTGGTGAACATGCAGATAATTTCTTCTATGGGGGCATAAAATGATAACTTTACCATGAATTTTCTCCACCTATCCCCATATTCTATTATCGAATCATCATCATAATATTTTAGGTTGGCCAGGTCTGAAAGGTTCACCTTTCTTTTAGCACCAAAGAAGAAACACCTTAGGAATGAGTTTGCTAGTTGTTCAAAACTAGATATGTTGTGCTTTGTCAGTTGGTTGAACCATTGAGTGGTAGTGCCCAAAAAATGTCATAATGAAAGTCCTTAGAATAAGAGCATCATTGTATTCAAGATGAAAACATGCATTTATGAAATTGGTAATATGCTTTTGTGCATATTCTTCACCCTTAAACTTTTCCAACCTAGGCATCTCAAAAAAAATGATATGCAGGGCTAGGGACCGATGGGCATAATGGCTGGTTGTGTATCTTACTCAATGTTGGTTGGTTCCCTACCATATCCTATTTTTCAAAGGACTTCATATTTTCAGCGAGTGTTTAAAATACCTTTTATGCAAGTAATTCCTCTTCTTGGAGGTCCCATCACAGAGGTAATGGAGGTAACCCTATGTGTATTTGACTTGTTATATTATCTTCCCTCCTACGAGGGTATTTAGGATGTGTTTGATCCTAATTTATCATATCTACCCTTTCTCCACCAATTTTATTTTGTTCATAATTTGAGTGGTGGTTTCATTGTGGAATTTCTTGTTGTCTATTGCACCTCTCTCTTGGTGAGTCGATGCATTTATCTCTTTTATGAAAATTGCCATTGGCTTGTAAATTGATGTGAGCTAGTTGTTCAGCTTGTTCTCTTAGATGATGCTCATGTTGGTGCAAAATCCTTTCTCTTTTTTTATCATGCTCGAGAGATTCCACTAGCTCTCACTCTTTATGCAATGCATTTTCTAACCATCACATGTAGTCATATTGCATTGTTGAAGAAGACTCAGGTTTATCAGATTTTGTTCTTGTGGTTTTAATTCGTAGATTCCTCGAATAGGTCTCTATTGTTTCTTTGCTATTTCTAGATACTATAATATGTTCTATGTGTTGATAAGTGTGTCTATTATTAGACTACATGAGACTTGTAGAGTCATTCTGAAGCATCCCCAGGTTGAGAGGTGCACTTAGAAGTAACAGTTCTGGGAGGTGGCTACTATTCTGGGAGGTGGTATCAGATGCAATCGATCCAAATCATCTAACTATTTTGTTTTCCATGGATAATCTCTTGGGGTTCCATTTATTCCAATTAGGTAATAATCTATTGGAATCCTTCCTCTTGTATGAAGGGTATATTCTATTTGATGTCTATGACTATATGTAGCTCTAGTTTCTTGCCCTTCAGTAGGCAAACCTATTCTCAATGTCTCATGTGAAGTTTGGGGTGTTGTGACTCTTGTGTATCTTTTTGGTGATGAGGGATTTGTGACCCTATATATCCTCCATGAGGATGGATATGAGGAAACCTCATCATCCCTATGTGAAGAATGGGGTCTAGAACCCTGCTTATGTCCATGTGGGGAGGAATATCTTGAAGCCTCCTCATATCTTTGAGAATGTTTTGTGTGTTTAGAGGAAGACCTTGAGGCTTTCTCGTGTCTCCTTTATGATGATGGCAACGAAGCCTCTTTGTGATTTTGTGATTTAGTTCCATTATTTGACTCCCTATTTGGGTTTTCTCGAGGAGAGCCCCCAAGGGTTGAATTATTATCCCATAGACTTTTGAAACTACATCTTATTGTTTTATGAGCATGTGGTTCAAGGTTACTATGACTTCACCTATGAGTATGTGTTGCTTCATATTCTCCCTGGATATTGGACCAAATATTTTTACTTCTGGTTTTGAACATTGTGCTTGTGAATTAATTTTTTGGATTGCAATTTATATGTAGCCAAAAAGTATCAAGCAAGTGTTTATCTTGAATAATGATTTATATGTGCCCTAAACTATTTGATGTGTATTTGATATGTTGTTGTTCTTGTTTCTTGATCTTGTTTTAGATTTATAATAAGGAGACTCATCCATAGTGGGAATCAAGAACACCCATGCCAAACATGATTCTCTCAAAAAAATACTAGGGTACACAGTTGAAGTCCTAGTGGGGGGTTCACCTAGCTCTTCCACTATAAAACAATTATTCCAATAGTGGGAGATAGTTTGAACACGAGTAATTTCGTACCACTATAAAGAAGTTCCTAATTCTATTTATAAGAAGATCTAGGGGGCAAGCCAGTGGAAGGATATGAATGCCAATATCACCAGACTGAATTGAAGGTTGGTGATGAAATCCAACTCTTCAATGTTTAAAACACATGTGTGTGTGGGGTTCATTTTAAGTTTTGCATAAAGTAAAATGCATCATACAACAGTAATGACTATTTTCTATATGTGATGAGGCAGAATATTACCTCATACAAGGACTGCTTTTGATAAATTTTTAAACTATTTAGAACCACTTATGATATGATTTTGTACTAATTTTAGTGATACTATGCATTATATGATGGTGTTTGCATATTGGAATGATAAAGTGCATATGACCTATTTTGACTATTTATCTATGTTTTATAATTTGTTTCAACTGTATTATTCGGTATATTTTACATTAAGTTAATGTTGTAATATTAAGGTGTTGCTATCTATTTGGTTTTGTGCTTCTTTCATAAGCTTTCCCCACCATTTAACCATTTTAAATAACCAAAATGTGCCAAAACTTTATCAACAGTTTGACTGTGCAAAAAATAGGAACTTTTCCATACAAATTCCAACCAACTGTACATATACAACATGGCTTGGAATTTGTCCACTCCAGCTCATGCAAAATATGGAATCAGTCTTCTAGGCACTTATGGAGACTATTTACACTATCACAACTGTTCTCATGTGCTTCTGGAGCATGAATTAATATAAAAAAAATTTTGCTACCTGATATTTTGGAGCAGCTCCAAAATAATCATAGAAGACATAAATTTGGTCAAATGTGTCTTTAATTGCAATAAAAGGGAGGTAAATTGTGGTTTCCACTATTATAGGGACCTCTCTATCCTTTACAACACCTATCCCTCACCAGATAAATCCAGCAGCTAGAATGGATAAGGTTTAATGGATCAGATCCCTGCATTTTTGGGAAACACAGTCCTGCAACAATTGTAATAGTCTTGTATTGAAGCACCAAACCTTATCACTGTTGTACTTTGCTATATAAATAAAGTTCTCCCATTTGGTTGAGCATATAGGATAAGAGGATATAGGTTCTAGGAGATAGAGTAGTCCAAGTGTTGTAATTGTGTACTACAGTAGATCAATAGTCTGCAAAACTTCCCTTGCACTGCTGATATGCTGATAATGAAATAGAGGTGCAATATTTGTCATTCATGTTTGCTTATAAGTTTAGTGTGAGGATTTTATAGTGTAGAGAAAGTACTCTTCCCCTCTTTTGGTTTAGGAAGCAAGGGCCACTTCTAGGCCTAGAAGAGGGATTATTCCTGCCATAGTTCTACTAATTTCTTGTTGTAGCAGGTCAACAGTAATCTGATAGCTTTTTGCATGGTTAATATTGAATTAAACTTCATATAGCATGTGGAACATGAATGCATTATAGTTAATTCATCTGGAATATATTTTATAGCATAATATTTTCTATTTTAGCTTCAACATTTCCAATCTGTATTTTCAGTTTGCATCAAAAAATTTCTTGTTAACTCAGTTTGCTACAAATTTGCAATATTCGCTTACCAACCTTTGAATTTCATCATTGTCTTAGGTTTTATTTTCTGTAGGTGTGAAGTTTCAATTCTAAAAATTTTCATTGTTGTTATAGTTAATTATGTGATTTCAATTTTGTTATTTTAAATTCTATCAATTTCTATCATTTTCAATTTTGCAATAGTTCAGATTTACTTTTCTTGCAACTGTGTGAATTTCAATTATGCAAGGATAAGTAGGCACTCAGTTTTAGTTTCAAGGAGATTAAAAGAGACACATGATACCCCCAAAACACTAACTATTCCATGAATAAGTCCATGAACTAGATGAACTAAAAATTAGTCTATTAATCCATGCTTTTGTATATAGCCTTGGACACCACCTTGGATTGACACATAATGATTAAATGATGAAGATTTGATGACACTCATCAATGTGCCTAATATAAATGACATTTCACTTTTCAGAAAGATGCATAAATAGTATAAGATTCACAGATGCACTCTAATTTATACAAATATGGCCTCTAGTGGGGCCTCAAAGCAAGCAAACCAATACATGGTTTCTAGCATGTTGGATTTAAGGGCGGACTTTATAAGCATAAGTCGTTGTTCCTAGCAATGCCTAGTGGAAATATAAAAAACTCTATGATGCACAAGGTGCAAGTTCTTTCCCTTCCATTCCTTAATTTTCCAAATTAAAATTTATCTTAATGTTCATTGTTTTAAGAAAATAGAAGTAGATAAAATAACATAAATCATCATAAAAGTTATACCAACCTCAAATCTAGCTCAGAGAATCAATATTTTGACCTCTGCTACACTCCAGTTCTAGTTGTTGTCGACTAGAGCGGCTGATTCTTGGCCACCGTATACTAGAGTGGTTGAGTCCTAGCCATTGTAGACCAGAACGACTATTTTTTGGCCACTGTAGACCAGAGCGGCTAAACCTGCACACAAAAACATGGATCAATAAAGTGGCAGAAAATAAAAACTAGGTAGGGGTCCCATCATGATCGCCATCTGTAGTGACCCTTGGGAAGCGGTGCACCATCCACCCACTCTATTTGTGATTATTATTAACATTTAACATGTATTAAATGAAAAAGCATAAAATAAAGGTGTAGCTGAAATACGAAGAAATAAAAGAATGAATGCTTTGTATTGATATTTCCAAGATCCGGTTACATATAAATCCCTCTATAGGGTATCCTTCATTTGATACATGATTTTACACAAATAGGATAGTAGATGTATAAAATATCCCCTAGAAAGGGGTGATGCGCCTTTACAGGCTTCCTGGTGATGCACACATAATTGTATGAATACTTACAGATGACTCCTTCTCCAGGTTTGATTCCTAGAGGGATCCTTTTGCTCTCATATGTTGCAAATTTGTTCGATGAACCTGTAGCCCTACAATAAATGAAACAACAACACATGCTTAGATTTTTGAGATTGCCTCCCTATATTGGGTTGTTAGCATAATGAAAACAAATGCAATAAAATTAGTACTATGAATAGAAATAATTGAAATAAATCTTGTGCTAATGACATGAAAACACGAAAAAAGCAGAATAAAAGAAACTATCACCAAAATCCTGGACTAGGTTGTGGGCCACTGTCTAGTACAGTAGCTGCTAAGGTGAAATCTATCTCTATTGATACAAATTCTATGGGCTTAAGTCCACTATTAATGTTAAATAATTATTGTATGTGCAGGAATGATTACCTATCAAATGGCTAGCACTTATTTTCTCCTCAAGGGTGCTCAGATTTTCCCTCCAATCCGACAAGGTTTTGCCACAAAAATGATCTCCAAGGGAAGATCTCCAAGTCTCTATAAGATCTCCTCAATGATCCCACCTGTTCAAAGTTTTGATATTTGATATGTTATGTTCTCTCTCTATCTTGATTGAAAAAAGAAGGTATCCTAGTGCTTTTAGGTTTACTCCTTATAATTTTTTTTGAAGCCCTAGATCAATGTTCAAACCCTAGGACTGAATCCCTCATACGCACTGGATGTTAGCATGATAATTTGAGCTTTTGTGTACCCTTGAGGGGCAATTAATTGATGTCTAAATTCAAACTTGAGTCTTTCATGTAGACTGGCTATGAGGAGGAATGTAAAGTTTTCCCCGATCGACTTTATTACATGCAGACTTCCACTTCTGATAGAGACCAAGCTTGGATGGGTTGAAAATACCCCAAATGAGTGGTGAAAACCACTTTTGATACTTGGAAGTTCCCAAGGTTTAGTCACATGACCTCTGAGTGTGCCTATGTGAGTAGTATCCCTAAACATGACATGTTTTAGGTGTCTACAATTCCAATTTTCTCTAATTTAGCAATCCAAATTAATAGAATTAACTAACCATAACAGCGGTAGAAAAAATAACTTCACAAGATTATGATCAACCAAACACACATATGCAAGTTCAAGGTAAACATCCCTTGTAATGATTCTTTCATTAATTGCAAAAAATACATATAGTAGTGTAAGCAAACACTTAAAAGTTGACCTTTTGAAAGGAGGTCATTGCTTTTATTTATAGTTTTACAATGAGTTTTATTCTAAGCATTACAAGGAAAATTTACAGTTCTTGATTTCTTAGAAACTTGCCATTGAAGGTGAAACCCAAAAATGTCTTCTTGATAAGTTATAATAGAACTGCAAACCAGAGTCATTCTCCACCATTCTTGGTTATTACAATCTTATTACACCTATTAATCTGCAACTGAGTTTGGTTGAGTAGAAATTTTTGGAAGCTTCGATATTGTAAGTGATAATTCGACTTCCATGGAATTTGGTTCATCTTTCCTTTGCTCTATATAACATGCAAATACATGAAAACATACTAGAGATTTGAATTGAGATAAGGATTAACCTTCACCATTGATCTAATTATGAATGATTGTGATTAATTATCACACGATCACTCTCCACCTTTAAATTTATTGAATCCATGCAAAATTAAACTTCCTTAGCTTTTTAGTTTAGTCGTAGAAATAGGGAAATGTATAAAATTAGGATTTTGCTCATACTTCCTTTTAGCTTGCTTTTCCTTCTAAGCTTAGTGGATTTCTAATTGGTGGACCCCCTTTCGTCTTTTGAATGCAAACAAAGTCATCCAAAACCTCTAGATTTTCTATGCATGAAGTAAATCCATGACCACTCATACATGTTGGAAATATTGAGTTGTCATTTATGTCAAAGGTGCATGGTATTCAAGGCAGAAATATTCTTCAAGGGTGGGAAGTTTATAAGGTTGGACAATATATCAACGATGTCAAAAATGGATTTGGTGAATAGCAAAAGATGGACAATTATTCAAGGTAAGGTATATCTCAAAGCAAGGCAACTATCTTTTAAGCAAAGGATTATAATATTTAAATATTATAAATAAAAGGACAAAAGTTTAAAAGTTTCTTAGGAAAAAAAGATTTAAATTTTTGAAGAAAAGGACAAAGGTTTAAAAGTTGCTTGGGAAAAAAAGATTTAAATATTTCAAGAGAGGGACAAAGGTTTAAAAGTTACTTGGGACAAAAATATTTAAATATTTCAAGAGAGGGACAAAGGTTTAAAAGTTAATATTGTAATATTTTAATCATAAGACTTAAAATATTATAATATAAAAAATTTGAAAAAGAAAAAGGTGCCAATAATTATAAAGTTTGAAAGCAAAAGGTTTGAGCCAACTTGGATAAAATTAAACAACATTCGAAAGCATATAAATATATATGGTGATAATTCACCTTTGAAAATGTGAGCGCAATCGATTAAATCCATTGTGGAGTGTGAGTGACATCCAAAGGAGAGGAGCAATGAAAAATAGGAGCCAACGAAAGATATGGATAAAGATGATATTGCACCCCTTTGTTGTCACCAGCTAGGATAGCCTAGTTGGTTGTCAAGATTTATGTAGAGCATTGTTAAGAATGAGGTTGTAGTTTCAAATATAATCGATGTCATTTTGTTGAGATTTTTTATATTGAAGGAGCAAAAAGACACGAATAAATATTACATCATGCTCTTTAATTTTCACCTATTGGGGTAGCCCAACCAGTTCAGTGGCTTTTCATGGGGTACTATTGTATGTAAGGTATGAGGGTCAAAACTCGTCGATGGCAGTTTTGCTTGGAAGATATCATGGTAATTTTAGTTGAGTGGAAGCACATCATAGGTTTAAATAAAGTAAGATCTCTTTTGGTGTTACCCGTTGGGATATCCCAAATGGTTAAGGAGATATTGGCAATGCACTACGCTTTGGAATATCTAGGGGTCAAATATCCTCCATGATAGTTAAGGTTTTTTATGCAATACAGGTTTGGGAAGCTCATGCAAAAATAAGATCATCATTATTAAGACAGATTTAGAGGTATGGTGATTTAATTCCTTTCTCAAGGTGGTTTTATTTAAGGAAAACATTTTGTTGTCATATAGTTGGAGGTATAAGTAATTATTGGATGTGCATTGTTTTTGCTTGAAATTGGAAATAAATGGGCAAGGATTATAGATCATATTTGTCAGTCAATTTGTGCATTGATTTGATGGAAATTGGAAGCAAATATCCAAGGGTTATAAATCATATTTGTGAGTCAATTTGTGCATTTATTTGATGGAAATTAGGAGTAAATGTACAAGGGTTATAGATTAGATTTGAGAAGAAAATTTGTGCATTGTTCATGATTGATTTTGGAAGTAGATGAAAAGGAAAAATCTATGCACTATGATTGATTTTGAAGGAAAGGTGCAAATCAGCAATTACCAGGTTAATTATCAAGTGCTAGACTAAACCTACCTTTTGATGTAAGAAATGTGAGACATGTGAAAGTGACATATTTAATGAATGTGAAGAACATATTAGGCATTTTTTTAGTGCATATAATTCTCTATATGTTCATGAAGATCAGAGAATTTTTGGTAGAATATGTCTAAATTGCTTTAGTTAAGGAAATAACATTGAAGAATAGGTGAAGAACTTGGTGACATCATTATGTAATATTTGGGAATAGATGAGCATTATTTTGTATACAATATTTGGGAACATATGAGCATTGTTTTATATGCAATATTTGGAAATAGATGAGCATTGTATGCATGCAAGATTTGGGAGTATATGAGCAGTATTTGTAAGCAGGTTTTGGATTAGTGTTGAGCACTTTTATGAGCATATTTGAGTAGGTTTTGTGAGTAAATTTGAGCAGGTTTTTAGAGCATATTTGAGCAGGTTTTGTGAGTAAATTTTGAGCAGGTGTTTGGAGCAGATTTGAGAAGATTTGAGTAGGTTTTATGAACATGTTTTGGAGTAGATATGAGTAGGTTTTGAGCATATTTGAGCAATTTTTTGTGTATATATGAGCAGATTTTGGATCAAGTTTTGGAGCAAGTTTGGAGCAAGTTTGAGCATAATAATATAAAAGGCTTGAGAGAAGACTTGAGAAGAGTTTGAACTAGATTAGAAGGGATAGGTGTATCTTATGGAGTGGTTTCCACAAAACTAGAATAGAGTGGAGTGGTGTCCATAGAACTAAAATAGATACTCCTATTGAGTGGTTTCCATAAAATCAAGTAGATAATATGAGTGTCTCATGTGGAGTTGTGTCCACAAAACTATAATAGAGTGGAGTGGTGTACACTGAACCAGAGTATAGGGGATCGGTATCTCCTATGGAGTGGTGTCCATGAACCAGAGCAGAGGATATTGGTGTCTCCTATGGATAGGTGTCTACAAATTTGAGAGGGTATTGGTATATCCTATGGATTGTGTCCATGAACATTGTAAGAAGGGATTGGTATCTCTTATGGGTTGAAGCCCACAAATATTTTTGATAAATTTATAAGCAATATTTCTTTGTGGATGTAGCCCATATTGGGTGAACCACATTAAAACTGTGTCTCTTATATGTGTGGTGATTTGTGCTTTATTTTATTATTACAATTGATGATATTTAAAGTTATTATTTTGGAAAGAAAAGTAAAATTTTTATCTTATATTGTTCATCCCCTTCTTAATATAAGCTTGTGTTCTTCAGTCCACCTTTACCTTTGAGCAAATTTTTGATTTATGTGCTAACAATAAAGGATATGGGAAATCATGCACACTTTTCCAACTTAAGCCTCTCGATCAGTTTTATCTATGAAAATACGCTTTTCAGTGGATTTGAGAATTTTGCTTTCCAAGTTTTTTCCAACGCTATCCTGATTTATGTGTGGTTAACAAAGGAGTTAGGAAATCATGCTCAAAAGTATTTTACTCGATTTTAGCATTTTTCTATGAATTTACATTTTTGAGAGAATCTTAAATTTTAGCCCTTCGAGACCCTTCTTTTGATCATTTTTCATTTACATGTGGTTAATGAAGAAGTCAGGTGGTCACGATACTTTTTTTACAACTTATAAAAAATTGCACCTCTTACCGTGGAATCATCCTTTTCAATTGAATTTAATATTTTTAGCACTTTTTAAGCTTGCATGTGATTAACAAAGGAGATGGGAATTACGCTCTAAATATTTCACCTGATTTTGGCCTTTTCTCGCAGATTTATGTTTTCAGAAGAAATGGAAAAATGTGTAGATTTGTGTTTACTCTCTCCATACTTAGCCAAATTTTTGAAAATTAGAGCTAAGTTGAGATGTAGCAAATTTTGGCCTACATTATTAGCACCTCTTGGGGGATCTTTCTCGTAATATTTAAGAACTCATAGTCTTATCCATTGGGTTTATGAAGTCAAAACTTGAATTAATGAATGATTATGGAATGGAATGGATAGGATATGAAAAATGAACATGGAATAGAATGGATGGGATCATGGGATGGAAAGGAAGATGGAAAATGACTAAATAATGCATGAAATAAATCGGGTGAGAATGGATGACTGGAGATGTATGAAGTGTAAGAATGGACTATGACTAAAAGCTAATCACAAAGGTGTAGAATGATTAACTGAGCTCTAGTTGACTACAATTAATATCTTAGATCATAATTTATTCATGATTATAACCCTCTCAAATGTTTAAGAACATATTCAAAGGGTAATTTTTCATAAGGAAACAAAGGAAGAGACAAGAACAAGTCTTGGCACAATATAGTGTAAATCCCCCTTGTAAAAATCAACTACTTTATCTTGGCCTTTTATAGAATTATGGCTCTTATAGGCTTAGCAGGGATTTATTCACCTTCTACCAACTTTAGCTTCATGATTTTATCATGTTGTCTTATGGATTCATGTTTTCCTACTGATATGACACTTGTCAAACTATGACCATCTATAAAAATGTGTTTTTGTTGGAGGATTCGATCATTCAACCTGCTCTTCTTCATGTTCTCCTTACTGCTATTCATATTTATAATTCTCTTCATCAATATGAATCACTTATATCTCAAGGTTTTGTTGCTCTAGCTCTTGGATGTCTTCCTCTTCTTTCACTTCTTCATATTTGATCTTTCTACTCAAATTCATCTTCCTCCATCTCTACTTCACTTATGTCTACTTAACTAATATTATCTTCATTGAGTATTTATACGATATTACTAAGCACATTTGAAGCTTATTCTTAGGATTTCCATGGAATTCTTTGCACTACCAAAATATTTGGATGAATCTACTATAAGCTAGATATTCTCTCATAAGATGGTTTAGCTCCACCATTACTAATTTTAGCTATGACATCTCTGCTTTGTATCAAGTATTTGATCAAGCAAACTATTTGGTCTTGCTAAATTGGCTCAAACCATCCTTCTATCTTGGAATAATCCTCCAAAATAGAGTCTAAATAGGCTCTCAATGTTGATTTCCTAACATATTTGTGATCTTCTCCCAAGTAATCAGGAAATCCAAGTTGTCTAATATGAAACAAATTTTGTATAATTTTGTTCATCTTATTCTCCAACCTATCTAACAATTACCAACCTTTTATTAGTAAATTTTTATTAGCTAGAATTTATTTGGCAATGCTTTTAGCGATACACCACTACCTATTGGAGATGAGCCTGGTTGTAGCCCTGAATATTACTCTTGCCATTTTACAAAAAAAATTGTTGTAGTAACCTTATGCTATATTTCTCTTCACACATTCTTAAAATTATTTCTAGTGCTTACAAATTTGTTACTAGTTTCATCTAAAAAAATGAAGACCAATTTGGCTTCCAAATTTTTTAGCTTGATATAAGACTAGATTTCTTTCTTGATCTGCTCCACCTTGTCCTTTGATAATCTTGTAGATCTGGTCTTTTCTATCAATATTTTCTACTGTAATTGACTATTCTGATCAGTCAAAGCCTTCACTTGAGTTTGAGCAATTTCAACCTACTATTTTTAGTCTATAGCTTCTTGAAATTTGTCCTACCATTTCTTAATTTCATCCTTGAGGGATTTATCAATATTCTCTTGGTCTCTGAGCAAAACTTCCAGATCTTTTACCTTCCTTTTTAGCTCCTCATTATCCTCACTATAAACATCACCTTGCATGAAAACTATGTCCATATGAGTTTTGGCCATTATGAGCTCATCAACTATAGTCAATTGCATGATGTCCATCATCTTCTCCTTTACCAAATAATAATTTATGGTCATATATGTGAGACAATAAAAGTCTCCCTAAGATTGAATAATTCTCTACAAGATCAATCACACATAAAAGAGGTAAACCCACAACACAAATATTGAGTGGTAAAACCCTACTTCAAATGAAGAAGGGAAACATCCACTATGAAGCTCACTATATTACTCAATGATTCAATAGTACAAGAATGCTTCAATGTTATGCAATAATATGCATCAACATAAACTACAACACAAGTCAATATGACAATATATAATAAGATATGATAATATGTAGTAGAAAACACCCCTATTTAAAGAGAAGCTTTTCTACTACAACCCTAAATATTATCACAATATAATCTTATCACAATCTATAAAATATTAGAAAGTGGTTTAGTCACTTTCTAATATTTTCTAAAAAAAAAGAATTAACTTTTTCCCAAGAAATTAAATATTCCTAGAACCCTTAATTTATTTATTAATTGGGTGGAAATATTTTATATAAGATAGAATTATATTCTAATTCAAATATTATTCTTTAGACTTTATATTTTAGTCTAAGAATAATTTACACAATGTTGCATTACATATTCCAACACTCCCCATTAATGCAATATTGGGGAAAGGAATTATGAGACAAAGAAACATTCTCCTCCTAAAGATACAAACGAGGATGAGAATCAAATGAGTAATATAGTTACAATGAGCTTCTATGACCAAGAATGGTCTACAATAAGGCATCAATACAAAATGGGCCAAAATGAGATTGCAAGCCCCCAATGGAGTAGTTTCAGATACAAGTAGCTTACAAAGCCATTCATCGACCACAAGTGGTTGCAAATGACAAGAAGAAAATATCACAAGGGTGTCTTCAGTAAGCCTACAAAATCCCAAATGGAAGTACCTGTAAGCTACAAGCAACTCAACATAATATCAGTTAGATACATCATCATAAATATATTCATCGCAACATATATGAATATTCAAAGATGATAACAAAACTGATCTAACAAATAGTGAACTATAAGTCATCACAAAAATATGGCAAGCCATACTTATAGTCACGTGCTATATAGTTGATCAAAAAAATATCATGTACAAATTTGCATAAAGCAAACAAGGAGTACCATGATAATGCAAACTCTAAAGTACCATGTACAAAAGTTGCATAAGGTATATGAAAATAATAAAGTGTGCACACCAGTTGCATAAAGCCAACCATAAAATATCATGTACAAAAGTAGCATAAATTCTAACAATAAAGTACCATGATAAACCAATTGCATAATGCCAACTACATAAAAAAACATGTATAAAGTTGCACAAGGCAACAAGAAAGTACCATGTAAAATAGTTGCATAAAGCAATTGCATCATATACCATAATTGCACAAGGCAAACAAGAAAGTACCATGTTAAAAAGAGATACAAAAAACAATTATACCACCAAATATCAACTCATATATATAGCACAAAACACCTCATAAGGATGAATTTGTCATCACACAAGTGTAACTACACTTCATTCCCCCTTGAGGACAAATTCACCAAACCAAGTGAGTCCCTCAACTTACAAAATTGCTCCTTGGGAAGAGGTTTGGTGAAAAAATTAGCAGAATTAGAAGATGATGGGCAATACTCCAACTGAATAGTCTCATCCAATACCTTCTCTCTGATTAAATGGGTTTAGATTTCAATATGTTTTGTCATTTTATGCATTACAGGATTTTTAGCCAAGGCAATGGTTGATTGATCATCATGAAAGATAATCATGAACTACTATAACCATATTGCAATTGAATAAACCAATATCAACTTGCAATAGATTAACTTGCAATAAGAAGGTAACTAACCATAACAATCATCTTGCAATAAAATAAACTAACTTGAATTGAGCCATAAAACATTTGTTAAATGTTAGATAGTCAATAAGTTAGTAATTTAGTGTTCATTTTAGGTTTTGCTATAACCTAATGAATTGCCAATTAATCTCACCCAAGGTCAACCAAACCACACAAAAGGGTACGGGTACGAGGACATGAAAAGGACTTGCTATCGATAGAGCAGATTCTTTTGGATTCAATAGGTGTTTAGCAAATATAAACTATGTTGCAATATTAAGTAAATTTTAATCAAATACTAAAGTTGTGGTTAGGAAGTTGATTCATTTTTAACCTTCTTGATTAATATGAAAATTAGTAAATTGCAAGTTAGTTGGTTAGTAGATTGTTTAGTAGCAAGTTAGTAGTTAGATTAGTTGAGATGCAAAATGTAAGAAAGATGAACAAGAGATAGTGGAGACACAAAGCAAAACACAAATACACACACACTCTCTCTCTTTCTCTCTCTCTCTCACTCTCACTTTCATTCTCTTTTACTTTCATAATGAGAGATACAAGTTACATTAATTTACAATATGCTTCAAGCAAATACTAGAGAGAGATTAGAAGAAATTAATAAAAATAGGGGAAGAGAGTGAAAAAGTTGATCTGAAATTGCCTTGTATACTCCAAAACATACTTGGATAACCTTGCAAAACAAGCAAACTCACAAACAACCATTGTTAATGTGATACAAAAAAATATTGCATTTTAAGGAGGATAATAATAATTTTTAATACAAAAAATTGCTTTAAAAAATGTAATTAAATTAGTAAAATTTATTTTATTAATAAAAGAATGGCATGAAAAAGTTTACAGATTTTTATAAAGCAAAACTTTTTCAAAAAAACAAAATTAGTTTTTTTTTTATAAAGCAAAACAGTTTTTTTTTTTTTTATAAAGCAAAACTGTTTTTTATTTTTATTTTTATATATATAGCCGACTGTTTTTTTTTAATAAATAAAAAAATTACTATATATGGAAATACGGGTTTTTGGGTCTTCCGGACGCAACCAGGGGGTCCATTTGGCTCTAAAACCCTTCTAGCAAAAGCTCAATGCCAAATTTGCAAAAGATATAACAACTAGATCTAAAAACATAATAAATCTATAAACCCTAATGGCAGATTTGCAAAATAATTTTGCATAAAATACCCAAATATCAAATGCATGCAAAAAAAAAAATACCTTAATGGATTTTTCAACTCAAAGGATTGAAGAAACTTGATGGAGATTCCAACCGCTCTGATACCAAATGTGAGACAAGCAAAGTCTCTCCAAGATCAAAGAATGCTCCACAAGATCAATCACACATAAAAGAGGTAAACCCACAACACAAATATTGAGTGGTAAAACCCTACTTCAAATGAAGAAGGGAAACATCCACTATGAAGCTCACTATATTACTCAATGATTCAACAGTACAAGAATGCTTCAATGTTATGCAACAATATGCATCAACATAAACTACAACACAAGTCAATATGACAATATATGATAATATATGATAATATGTAGTAGAAAACACCCCTATTTAAAGAGAATTTTTTCTACTACAATCCTAAATCTTATCACAATCTATCAAATATTAGAAAGTGCTTTAGTTGCTTTCTAATTTTATCACAATCTAATCTTTGAGATATGTGATAAGTGGCATCTATCAAATATTAGAAAGTGATTAGTTAATTTCTAATATTTACTAGAAAAAGGAAATAACTTTTTCCCAAGAAATTAAATATTCCTAGAACCCTTAATTTATTTATTAATTAGGTAGGAATATTTAACATAAGATAGAATTATATTATAATTCAAATATTATTATTTAGACTTTATATTTTAGTCTAAGAATAATTTACACAATGTTGCATTACATATTCCAACAATATATTTCCTTGGCTTGTTCACTTTGGAAGTGATAGTGAACTTTGTCTTCTTTCTAGAAGCCATATTGACAATGGTATTTTTCCTTTTATGAGCTATTTCCTCTGATGGTTTTATAAGTTACCCATTCTACCAAGTGGCTACATTGAATGAAATTTCATCAACCTTTTGATATGGGGCCATGGTAGGATAAGTGGATTGAGTAGATGTGGTCACTAGAGATGATACTAGAGGAAGGGGATATGGGAAGAAGCTAAAATAGTGGAATCCTAATGAAAAGGGGTAGACACTATAGCTTCAACCAATGAGGGGATTGGGAGAGGTGTAGATAAGTGTAGCCCTACTAACATTGTAGAAGATGTTGATGTTAGAGGAGGGTTTTGTGGTGGAGGATATGGAGGTTGAGTTTCAATTAAAATTGATGGAGAGGATAAAAAATTTGATGAAGGTGGAGTGGGTGATGGTGGAAGGGATGTGGTGATTTATGATAAAGTGGATGAGGAGACTTTTGTTATTTTAGCTTATTTCTCATAAATATAAGGAATAATGTTTGGGAAAATTGTAGGAGAATGAGTAGAAGAAGGGGGAGAAATCATACTTGAGTCTCTCAATGGAGACTGTTGCATTGTTTATCTTGGACCAAGTTGCTCTTTTTGTGGAGCTTGTGATTGCTCTTGAGAAACTTGTTCTATTTATTTTTACTCTTTCTCTTCTTCCTTTATTTATTCCATAGCTCCCAAGATTGTTGCCAATGGCCACGGCTAGAAAGTATCTTCCACTATTTTCTCCTCTTGAAGTTCGACATTTTGAGTCCCTAAGCTAAAATGTTGTCATTGATGTCAAAAGGTTATTTGATGTCAAAAGGATCTATGATGGTATGCACTATGTTTTGTGAAAGTGCAAGGAAGGGTTTTTATCAAAACCAAGGCAGGCAAAATAAAAGGTTTTATTTAAAACCATGGATGGCAGATTTGAAATGGGTTTTTCTTAAAACCCAAGTTGGCTTTTCGTTTCATCGAAAAAGGTGCCCCGATGATGGAGAAATTTAATTTTAAAGGTTTAGTTTAAATTTTAATTTATTTAAAATTTAAATTTAAATTTTAAAATTAAATAAAAAAATTTCCGCCATGTCCGTCGACGTCATGAGGGCAGTTTTAAAAGTGCCGACGTTTCCAAGTGAAGGGAAAGGCATATAAATATGCCACCAAGTTTTTAAATCGATTATCCTTGCTCGTTGATAATCTTGCATGGTATATGCGAAGGAAAGAGCTTGTGTTTTGTTTTATGTGATGCAGTGAACGGTTAAAAGTAGACAATGATCACTTCCCAAATCACATTGGGCAGCGTGGCCTAGTGGTAGCTTGGATTGTGCAAAGGTGTTGATAGCACGGAGGTCATGAGTTTGATTCCCGCGAGCATCATTTTAGCATTGTATTGGTTGAAGCGTTGTTCGTTGTTTAAAAGCTCATGGGTGAAAAGAAGAAGCATAAGGAGCACAAGGTGGAATAGCTTCCACATGGGAAGCTTAGCCCACTTGGTGGGCGGAGGGAGTGCAAAGGCGCACTCGCTATAGGTCTTGGGTTCGAGTCACCCGAAACCCGTTTTTGCATGGTTTGTTGTCGTCGCATTCTTCGGAGCCGAAAAATATTTTATTTTCTAAGGTATGCCTATCATCGTAATTTTTGGAGAATGAATAATTAATGTTTTAATTTGTCAAAGCTAAGGTTTCAAGCACCATTATTGAGGGTATACTATGGTGATGTGATTTATGAGTTGTGGTTTATATTTTGCACTATTTGATGTGGGAATTTTTGCATTAAGGAGCTTAGTGAGTTGTGCATTAGTGCAAAGTGATTTTTAGGAGAAATAAGGGAATGGTAAATGGTTGTGGTGATATTCATGCTATGCTTAATTAATTAAGGAAATAATTATTTTTAATTATTTTCTAGTGGTGGATGTGATTTTTGACTAGGAGAAATAAGGTGTAAAAGGTTATGATATTTGTTTTGTAAATTCTCCTAACCCTCATGAAGTTTGGCAAGAGAATATTGTGATTGTGGTAGATTTCCAAAGAGGCTTCTTCATCTTCATAAAAGGTATGGGCACATTCTCCTATTGATTGATTTGGGTGGTTGATTTCTAAAAATATCATTGGAGTGAAAAGGATTGATTGTGGTTTCCTTTTCGAAAGTGATTGGTTTAATGCTTCAAGGTTTTCTGGTTTGAGAGTTGTTATTAAACCTTGTTTTATAAGCATTGTTGTTGAAACCATTAGTTGTGTGAAAAACCTGAGTTAGGGTTTGAGAAGAACATGAGTATCATTGTTATGTGAAGAATGTTTTATAAGCATTGTTGTTGAAGCCCATTGGTTGTGCAAAGAACTTGAACTTGAGTTAGAGAAGAACATGAGTATCATTGTTATGTGAGATTTGTGGTTGAGCATTGTTGGAAACATTTTGAGTTGGTTGATACATGCTTGGACTAGGGTTTGTGAGAAAGGGTTGTTCATTAAGGTGATTGGTTGAGTTGAGTTGATTGAGCCTAGTCAAGTGGATGCATGTGGTTGTTCAAGTTCCATAAAACAAACTATTCTATATTCTAAATTGAGTTGAGATTGGATTTGAGTATAGAACATATTGAGTCTCTAACAATTCTCTTTATGCTTCTATGAGATTGATTTGAGTTGAGATATTGATTGAGCATTAAGTATAGAACATATTGAGTCTCTAACAATTCTCTTTATGATTCTATGAGATTGAACAAGTTCTATGTGAGCTTGTTAAGCAGATTTGAGACAAGTCTTTGAGAAGGCTTGTGGACTGATTTTGAGTAAGCTTTTATGGAAGCTTGCTATGCAGATTTGAGCAAGTCCTAGAGAGGAATTATTGAGAGATTTGAGCAAGTCCTAGAGAGGACTTATTGAGAAGATTTGAGCAGGTTCTATGTGGACCTATTGAGAATATTTGGACAGGTTCTGTGTGGACCTATTGAGCAGATTTGGATAGGTTCTATGTGGACCTATTGAGCAGATTTGGACAGGTTCTGTGTGGACTTATTGAGCATATTTGGACAAGTTATGAGTGAGCTTGTTGAGAATATTTGGACAGGTTCTGAGTGAGCCTATTGAGAATATTTGAGAAGGTTCTGAGTGAACCTATTGATAGATATTTGGAGGTGATAGAGTATAGAGGATAGAGTCTCAGTGGATAGAGATCCAATAGCCAGGACAATTGAAGATAGATCTGAGTGAGGAGTCTTCAAGTGGAGAGAGATCCACCAGTTAGTACAATAGAGAGACAGAGTCTTCTAGAAGATCACTAGCCAGAGCAGAAGGGGAAAGAGTTCTCCTATGGAAGAGATCCATGAACTTGAGATTAGGGGATCAACATCTCCTTTGGACAGAGGTCCATAAACATTGTAATTGGGAAGGATTCCCATGAGATTATTTGAGAAATATTTAGAAGAAATATTTTCTCTATGGAGGTAGCCCACATTGGGTGAACCATGTTAAAATTGGTGTCTCTATTGTGTGTGATGATTTGTGCATTACTTTGGTTATTGCTATTGATATTGCCATTGATTATATTGATTAATACTATTTGGGAAAGAAAAGTAAAAAGTGGTCTTATATTGTTCACCCCCCTCTCAGTATAAGCTTGTGTTCTTCAATTGGTATTAGAGTCGGTTCCTTCGGAAGAAGTTTAACAGCTTGAAGGAAGATCCTACAAGAACACAAATGGCAAAGAAAGGCAAGAGTAGAAGCATGAGACACAAGAAGAAAAGAACACCTATGGTCATGAAAGAAAAGGAAGATGAGTTTAATATTGTTGTGTTGGGAGGACAAATGGAAATAGATTCAAGAGATGAATCAAGTAATGGAGAAATATCCAGACTGATAAAGTTTTGTACCAGATGTGGGAACACAAGTCACCATGCAACTTATTGTCCACAAGAATGTTTTGTTTGTGGTCAACTTGGCCATGATGCAAGATATTGTAATGGGTTTAGTAGCAGTGAATATGAATATGATATTCTCAGAAATGAAATCCTAGATATTGGTTCAAGAAAGGATAACAGGGATGATCAAAATAGGTATGAAGAAGAAACTCTACTTTCAGTAATAGAAGAAAAAGAAGATGCTTCAAAAAAAAAAGGGGAAGCCACTCTTAAGGAGCTTATTGAATTGAAAAGAGAGAATTTAGAATTGAAGGCTCAAATACAAGAAGATGAGAAATGTAAGACAAAGCTTCTACAGGATATCTCTGACTTGAGAGATAAGGTTGAAAAAGCAAGAAGAGTTGAAAAAGGTATAGTTGAACAGTCAAAGGTAAAAGAGATAGAATGTGAAAGGCTTATGGTTACTCTTGAAGAATTAAAAAGGGAGAACTCAGGATTAAGGGTTCAAGCTCAAGAAGATGAAAAAGCAAAAGCAAAGTTTCTACAGGAACTCACCAAATTCAAAACCAAGGCTGAAGAAGCAAGAAGGATTGAAGAAGGTATGGCTAAAAAATTAAAGGTAAAAGATCTAGAGTGTGAAAGATTAGAGCATGAGATAGTTTCACTAAGGATGGAAGTAAAAGGTTCTAAGGACAAGCTACACAAGTTTGAGGAAAATTCAAGGACCTTGGAAAGGACTATCAATGCACAAAGGTCATCAGTCACCATAACAGGACTTAGTTCTAAAGAAGAACAAGGGAAACAAGAAGCAGAAAAAGGAGAGCCAAGCTCAAACACCAGAAAAGAAGAAGAGTCAAAAGAAGTAAGTAAAAGTGGGAGTGAGACATCAGAGGATGAATTGGACAACAAAGAGTTCAACAAAGAGAGGAACAATGCACAAATAAGGTATAGATGGAACAACAAGTAGAAGAGACTAAGAGACCAATGGGGTCTAGGCAAGGTTTCTTCAATGGAAGATGTTTTTCATGTCACGATTTTGGGCACATGGCTTCACAGTGTAGGACACATGAAAGACAGGAATATGGGAAAGGACAACTTTTCCATGGGTATTGCTACTCATGCAATGAGTTTGGTCACAAGGCAATGAATTGCAGGGTTCATGATAGAAGAGGATATGGCTTCACTAGGAGAAGTCCTAAGATAGTTGCACCTCCAAGGAATAATAACATTAAGTGTTATAAGTGCAATAATGATGGTCACATAGCAAGATGGTGTAGAGAAAATATTCCAGAATCAGGCATGAACAGGAACAAGAACATGCATGAACATGAACATGAACAGGAATAGGAATATGAAAAAGAACAAGAATATGAACAGGAATAGAGACTCAAAAAAGAATAGAGACTCAAAAAATAATAAGAATAGGAACATGGATGAGAACAAGAACGAGAATAGGAACAAAAGTGATGACAGGAACAGGGATGATGACTTGGAAAGAAATAGTGAGAGGATTCAGAAGACTCAGAGAAGAAGAGAGAAAGATAAAGACAAAGAACAGTGCTTTCGGGGAGTAGAAATACTCCCACCCCAGAATTAACCACCTCATGTGGAGGTGGGGGAGGGGCTAAGCTAAGAGGCTCATTCTTAGCCCCGAGCCCCAAAGGTGACCCTTTGCCATTGATGTCAAAGGGGGAGAGATTTGTGTATATTGGGGAGAGTTTTGATATGGGGAGAGATTTGATATTTGAGAGAGCATTGAGCCAGGGGGAGCAAAGTCCCAAGGGGAGCAAAGTCCTAGGGGGAGCAAAAAAGAAGATCAGGTTTTAGTAAAATGAATATGGGTTGCCATCAATGACAAAGGGGGATATTGTTGGACATTTTGAGTCCCTAAGCTAAAATGTTGTCATTGATGTCAAAAGGTTATTTGATGTCAAAAGGATCTATGATGGTATGCACTATGTTTTGTGAAAGTGCAAGGAAGGGTTTTTATCAAAACCAAGGTAGGCAAAATAAAAGGTTTTATTTAAAACCATGGATGGCATATTTGAAATGGGTTTTTCTTAAAACCCAAGTTGGCTTTTCGTTTCATCAAAAAAGGTGCCCCGATGATGGAGAAATTTAATTTTAAAGGTTTAGTTTAAATTTTAATTTATTTAAAATTTAAATTTAAATTTTAAAATTAAATAAAAAGTTTTTCGCCATGTCCGCCGATGTCATGAGGGCAGTTTTAAAAGCGCCGACGTTTCCAAGCGAAGGGAAAGGCATATAAATATGCCACCAAGTTTTTAAATCGATTATCCTTGCTCATTGATAATCTTGCGTGGTATATGCGAAGGAAAGAGCTTGTGTTTTGTTTTATGTGATGCAGCGAACGGTTAAAAGCAGACAACGACCACTTCCCAAATCACATTGGGCAGTGTGGCCTAGTGGCAGCTTGGATTGTGCAAAGGTGTTGATAGCACGGAGGTCGTGAGTTCGATTCCCATGAGCATCATTTTAGCATTGTATTGGTTGAAGCGTTGTTCGTTGTTTAAAATCTCATGGGCAAAAAGAAGAAGCATAAGGAGCACAAGGTGGAATAGCTTCCATGTGGGAAGCTTAGCCCACTTGGTGGGCGGAGGGAGTGCAAAGGTGCACTCACTGCAGGTCTTGGGTTCGAGTCACCCGAAACCCATTTTTGCATGGTTTGTTGTCGCCGCATTCTTCGGAGCCGAAAAATATTTTATTTTCTAAGGTATGCCTATCGCCGCAATTTTTGGAGAATGAATAATTAATGTTTTAATTTGTCAAAGCTAAGGTTTCAAGCACCATTATTGAGGGTATACTATGGTGATGTGATTTATGAGTTGTGGTTTATATTTTGCACTATTTGATGTGGGAATTTTTGCATTAAGGAGCTTAGTGAGTTGTGCATTAGTGCAAAGTGATTTTTAGGAGAAATAAGGGAATGGTAAATGGTTGTGGTGATATTCATGCTATGCTTAATTAATTGAGGAAATAATTATTTTTAATTATTTTCTAGAGGTGGATGTGATTTTTGACTAGGAGAAATAAGGTGTAAAAGGTTATGATATTTGTTTTGTAAATTCTCCTAACCCTCATGAAGTTTGGCAAGAGAATATTGTGATTGTGGTAGATTTCCAAAGAGGCTTCTTCATCTTCATAAAAGGTATGGGCACATTCTCCTATTGATTGATTTGGGTGGTTGATTTCTAAAAATATCATTGGAGTGAAAAGGATTGATTGTGGTTTCCTTTTCGAAAGTGATTGGTTTAATGCTTCAAGGTTTTCTGGTTTGAGAGTTGTTATTAAACCTTGTTTTATAAGCATTGTTGTTGAAACCATTAGTTGTGTGAAAAACTTGAGTTAGGGTTTGAGAAGAACATGAGTATCATTGTTAGTATTTTATAAGCATTGTTGTTGAAGCCCATTGGTTGTGCAAAGAACTTGAACTTGAGTTAGAGAAGAACATGAGTATCATTGTTATGTGAGATTTGTGGTTGAGCATTGTTGGAAACATTTTGAGTTGGTTGATACATGCTTGGACTAGGGTTTGTGAGAAAGGGTTGTTCATTAAGGTGATTGGTTGAGTTGAGTTGATTGAGCCTAGTCAAGTGGATGCATGTGGTTGTTCAAGTTCCATAAAACAAACTATTCTATATTTTGAATTGAGTTGAGATTGGATTTGAGTATAGAACATATTGAGTCTCTAACAATTCTCTTTATGCTTCTATGAGATTGATTTGAGTTGAGATATTGATTGAGCATTAAGTATAGAACATATTGAGTCTCTAACAATTCTCTTTATGATTCTATGAGATTGAACAAGTTCTGTGTGAGCTTGTTAAGAATATTTGAGACAAGTCTTTGAGAAGGCTTGTGGACTGATTTTGAGTAAGCTTTTGTGGAAGCTTGCTATGCAGATTTGAGCAAGTCCTAGAGAGGACTTATTGAGCAGATTTGAGCAAGTCCTAGAGAGGACTTATTGAGCATATTTGAGCAAGTCCTAGAGAGGACTTATTGAGAAGATTTGAACAAGTCCTAGAGAGGACTTATTGAGCATATTTGAGCAAGTCCTAGAGAGGACTTATTGAGAAGATTTGAGTAGGTTCTGTGTGGACCTATTGAGCAGATTTGGACAGGTTCTGTGTGGACCTGTTGAGCATATTTGGACAAGTTCTGTGTGGACCTATTGAGAAGATTTGGATAGGTTATGTGTGGACCTGTTGAGCAGATTTGGACAAGTTTTGAGTGAGCTTGTTGAGCAGATTTGAGCAGGTTATGAGTGAGCCTATTGAGAAGATTTGAGAAGGTTCTGAGTGAACCTATTGATAGATATTTGGAGGTGATAGAGTATAGAGGAGAGAGTCTCAGTGGATAGAGATACAACCAGGACAATTGAAGATAGATCTGAGTGAGGAGTCTTCAAGTGGAGAGAGATCCACCAGTCAGTGCAATAGAGAGACAGAGTCTTCTAGAAGATCACTAGCCAGAGCAGAAGGGGAAAGAGTTCTCCTATGGAAGAGATCCACGAACTTGAGATTAGGGGATCAACATCTCCTTTGGATAGAGGTCCATAAACATTGTAATTGGGAAGGATTCCCATGAGATTATTTGAGAAATATTTAGAAGAAATATTTTCTCTGTGGAGGTAGCCCACATTGGGTGAACCACGTTAAAATTGGTGTCTCTATTGTGTGTGATGATTTGTGCATTGCTTTGTTCTATTGATATTGCCATTGATTATATTGATTAATACTATTTGGGAAAGAAAAGTAAAAAGTGATCTTATACTGTTCACCCCACCCTCTCAGTATAAGCTTGTGTTCTTCACTTGAGACTACTGCTAAGGTTCTACTCTTGATTTTTCTAGTTAAACTTGTTGTTGGATGGGGGTAGGATGTGCAATTATAATTGTATAAGTACTAGATATAACTTATTTAGGTCTGAATATAGGTTCTATATAACCTTCTATGGATGCCCCAAGGGCTAGCCACTTCGACCTTTGTTCAAATTGAATTACCTCTATTTGGCCTACCTCATTTGGGCCTAGACCTCCTCCTTCATAGCCTTAACTTTGCATTAGGTGAGCACCTAGTCCATATGTCTCTAGATACCATATTTTTTGTTGAGATATATATGCTATTTATTTGCCTTTTCTAGAAGGGATAGCTTCTAAGGTGGCCTTTCTATAAGGAGGAGAGGATGGAGGAGTTCTAATATTGATACCTTTCAATTTACATAATACAACTTGCTTGACATTTTTTGTTCCCTCTTGGCCAATAATATTTTTGAAACTCAATGCCAAAAACTTCCCACTTACTTTCCAAGATCCTAAAAATTGTTCATATTTCTCATAAAACAGTTTATCATTTTTAGTGGGATACTTCAACTTGATGGTGTTTGTTTCTACTCTCATTCTCTAGAATTCAAACATTTTTTCGGAGTCCCATTTTTCTTTCTTTACTTATTCTTTGACTTCATATTCCACATAAATATGTGCTTGATTCTTATTAGGGTCATAATAAATTACATGATTCTAGAAGTCTCTCCAAAGAGGTAATGCTTCCATATGTTGAACATCTCATTCTAATTCATATTTTTCATCATTATTTCTAAATTTTTCATAGTGAGGTTTGAGAGTTCTAAATTTTCAAGATTTTCCTTTGGTAAGGCTATTCAATTTTTGTGTAAATTTATTCTTTGGGTCGTACCTCCATCTATGAGGGAGTTCTACTAACCCCAATTCTCGCATATACTTTGTAATGCTCTTATGTTACCCCTTTTTATTGATAGTGATATCTTCTTGTATAATGGGGTAGGTGTAGGTGCATTTCCTACCCTTTATTGTTCCAAAGATAAAGTTAATGTAATCATTTTGGTGATAGTCTTCAAGAGCAAACACCCTTTCTGTGACATAATGCGATAACACAAATATTTTTTTAGTAAATCCATATAGAAAAATCATTGTCCCTTCTATGAGTATATACTAGTTGCCTTCTTTTGCTCCCTCTTTCCTTAATGTCTTTACTACACTTTTGGGAAATATAGGCATTCATTCGTTAATAAACTTTAGAGAAGGCCCTAGGAACTCTTTGTTAAAATTATAATAGAATTTCATTTTACTAAGAGCGCTTATCCAAGAGTAGACAACGAGAGTAGTTCCATTCTAGGCTATAGTTTTTACTAGGATAAACAGTAGATCTAAGTCAATAAAGTAAAGGAAAATCCATGCTATATGATAAAAATACCTAAAATTTGCCCTCCCTTAGTTGGATTTCAGATTTATTAGGTGGTCATGAATCATGTTAGCCAAGTATCGGGCCCAATAAAAGAATATCAAGTAATTAATAATTTGGGTAGGATCATAGTTTTTGGGATTAGAGATGCAATGAGTAGTAACATCTACCAATGATAGATATTTTTATTTAAGGGTAAACCTCCTATCACATCCAACATCGAGTAAATATAAAGGTTCAAAAATTCATCGAGCCTAATTAGGGTTGATGGTAAGCAACTACTACTTAATTTACTTTTTAATTGGTCAGATACCCAATTCAGGAAATTCCTTCCTCATTCTACATGTTTGTATAGGGAATAATGTTTTTATTGATATTTTTGAGAAAATATATTTTTCCTCCCACTTGGTTTCAATCCTGAGATGAAGGAATTATTTAAATATTTGAGATTTACATCCATCAAGGTCTTACACTTAATATTTTGCAGCACTTTATGCTTTGAGTCATAATTATTTGTTTATGCTATTATTAATTCGAGGTAAGTATGTACATAATCAGACATGTAAAAATATAACAGAGAGCTAACCATAATGGCATTTGGGATTGATGTCGATATGCCTGTAGATAGTCTCCTCACTGCATCTATCCTAATTTATGCCTTTTTATTTTTGGTAGTGACAGTGTTTGCAATATTTCTTGAGGCATCTTGAAATTAGTTATTAAATTTACTCTCTATAGTGGAAATTTTTCTCACAAAAAAATATGATGCAACCATTATCAATTGTGAATAGGTTGCTCTCGCTTGCAAATAAAAACTACGCCCTCTATAAACCTCTAAGAATTCACTCTCTTCTTTGAACTATGTTGGTCTTGTGGTTATGAGTATGTGATAAGAGTGGATTTTTCTCTAAGGTATAAAACATATAGTCCTAATGAAGTGTACAATGTTAAATATGGTAGGTGCAACATTCATCTTATGCATACAAAAACTAGTTGGCACTATGTTGATAAACTTTGTCATTCTTAATTGGCTTAACCTTACTGTTGGCAATGCAAATTTGACACGTGCACCACTTTTATGTTTGAATTTAAAATTATTGACATGTCACTGTTTCTTTATAAGAAGCTTGTGAGCATGCTTCTTCTTTATCTCAAGAGCAAAAATATGTTTGAATAAGATGTGTGGTACAAAAATTTCTTGCAAATAAACTTTGATTCATGGTTATGAGAAAATTCACCGCTGTGGAACATTTTCATGTTAATATTAATACAAAATGCAAAAAATAAAAGTATTTATATAGTATGATACATACAATACAAAGTATGATATTTTTTACTTGAAGTATAGTTTGAGGTGATACCCATTTACTTGGATTGGTATCAAATTTCTGCTTTGGTCTTGGAGTTGAAAAGCATTCTTCTATTTGACTATAGTTATTTCAAATGGACCTTCCCAAAATATATCAAACTTCTCATGTTTGCCTGGTTTGGCCTTTTCTACATTCCACTTCAAAATTGATTCCCTAAATCTGAATTTCTTATAGGTGAAATTTTTGTTGAACCAACCCTTTATCTATGACAAATTATTTTGGAATTGTTTATAGGCTCCATCTCTCTGTTCCTCCAATTACAAAAACTGAGATAGCCTTTTATTTATAGAAAATTCATTATCCAAATTATCATCACCGATATACTTTAAGATAAGTATCTGTAAATGTATAGGGAGTATAGCTTCTTTTTCGTATACCAAAGCATAAGATGTACCTATGGAATTTTTTATGGTAATTATATCTACCCATAAGGAATTTATTTATGAGTAAATACCAGCATATTTTGTTGTCTTCTAAAGACCTTATTATCATTCTCATGAGGTTTTTATTGCTCGATTCTACCAAGACATTCCCATATGGGTAATAGTTAGAATAATTATTCAGATAAATATCATATCTACTGGTAAAATCAATGTACTTGGCTCTTATGGAGGTTGGTCCATTATCATTCACTAAATATTTAGGGATGCCAAACCTAGTGATCAAAGTTTCAAGAAATTCAAGGACTACATCATGATCACATTTCTTGGTTGGGATTGCCTCAACCCATATGGTAAAATAATCAATGGTTGTCAGAATATATCTATGGTTTGTTGAGAAATTAGGATTGATTTCTCCCACAAAGTCTAACCCCCACTACTAAAGTGGTTGCTCTACTTGGATTGGCTAAAGATGTATTGTAGTGTTTATATTCCTACCAGTATAACTCTATCATTTATCACATGATCTAGAAATATTGAAGGTATCATTGGAGATGGTAGGCCAATAATAATTAGCCCTTATAAATTTTAGTGTAGTAGACCTACCTGAGTAATGCTCTCTAGATAATCCATCATGTAATTCCCTTAATATATTTTGCTTTTGATCTTGTCTAATATATCTTAGTAGAAAACCATCGAGGTTAGTTCTATAAAGACCTCTAGGTAACAACATATAGTATAAGGCTTTTAGCATATACGTTCTTCTTTATGAAGCATTAATATTTGGAGGGTATATTTTGGTCTAGAAGTAGTTTGTGAGCTGATCTATTCAATCTACCCCTTTTTAAGGAGTGTCATATTTCTACTCTGATTATTCAATATAGCATACTACGTCATCTCTTGCATTAGCTTTAGATACCAGTTCTTGACATAATTCCCTTCCTCTAACTAATTTGGTGGGATGAATCTCGATGTAAAATTCTTGGATCTTCATAATCCATCTAGCCCTCTTCTCACTGAGATCACCTTACAAGATAAAGGTTCTAACGTTAGGGTGGACTACATACACCAATATTTTTCTTTGAGATATGTATTTCCTAAACTTCTTTAGTGATTTCATGATTGAAAACACCTATCTTTATATGAAGTTGTATTTTATATGATACTCATATAGAGTTTGAATACAAAAGAATATGGGGTGCTCATTTCTTTCATAATCCTTTTGAGTTAGCACAATAGCATAAATTTCTTTAGCTCCAAAATCATATAAGATAAAGTCCTTATTAAAATTAGGGTTGACCAATATTGGAGTTGTGGCAATGGCTTGCTTGATAAATTTAAATACTTGCTTCCTTCATTAGTCCATTTGAAGTTGGAATTTTTCTTGAGTAACTCTGTGATTGGCTTAACAATCTAAGAAAAAACTAAAATGAATTTCCTCACAAAGTTAATTTATCCAAAGAAATACTGCAAAGCTTTCTTATTCTTTGGAAGAGGAAGTGCCATTGTTTCTTTTATTCTATCTAGATCAATAGATATTCATTGCTTTAACAACACATGTCCCAAAAATATTCCTTCATGGATTGCAAATATGGATTTATTTAGATTTAATGATATTCCAAAATATTTGCTCCATATGGTTTAGATGATCTTGTTTCTTGTGACAAAATAGAGTCATATCATCTAAATATATCAAGATTATTTTATTGATAAGTTTACCAAAAGCATAATCCATTGCTCTTTGAAAAGTGGCACCAGCATTAGATAGACTGAATGACATCCTCTAATAAGTAAAGGTACCCAAATTTGTAGTGAATGTAATCTTATATTGATATTTTTTTTGGTAAATAAAAGTCTTCATTAATTACCGGGTTTTGCAGGTTAACCCAAAACCTATTATAATATCCAACCTTTTGCTAAGATTGTATATCCTAGTCATCCTTGAAACTTTCTTACCAGAACTTGTGTTGAATCCCCTACAAAACCTTACTAACAAGGCACACCCATACCTAAACATAACTGTAAACATTACTTACATTGACAGGAAATTGAAGTTTGGAACTTTGCACTTGTGAAACCTGTTGCTTGCCCATTTCCTATTCTCTGTCAAAATATTCCAAGGCTTACACCCTGTTACCTTCATTTCCAATTTGGTATTATTTAGAGGGAAACCCCATAGTTATTACCAGCTCCATGGAGAAAGAAAACCCATTCATATTTATCCTTAATGGGTAGGTTTCTTTTCATGACTAATAATGTTTTCCACTTCACGTGGCACACCTTGTGTCCATGTCACCAAACTACCAACATCAACACCTATGTTGGCTAATTTGTCAGCTGACCTGTTGGCCTCATGGTACACGTGATGAGCCCTCCTATTCTGTCTTGCCACAAAAAGGATCCTCACTTCATGGATGACTCCCTCGATTATCCATGGAGGTTTTTTTCCATTGGTTAATAGGTTGATGATGTTCATAGAATCACCTTCAATCATCAAGTTACATTGAGTTGCTTGGGCTATTTGCAACCATCTCCAAAGGGCTCTAGCTTCTGCTTCATTATTAGTTTTGATTCCCAATGTTTCAACGAAGGCCTTGACCAGATTTCCTTGATGATCCCTGATTAATCCTCTAGCTCTAGCTCTTCCCGGGTTCTCCTTGGCTGCACCATCAAAATTTAGTTTAAACCAACCCCGGGGGGGTGGCTCCCAAGAAATCCCATTTCTAGGATTGGGCAAAGGAATGGAAGGTTTTTCCTCAATACCTAAGGCCCGAGCTAATTGTTTTTCTTAGGGAGGAATTGAGTGGTTCTCATCCACTAAGGTGCTAAGGTTTTCTTTCGCAAAGACAATAATCCTATTGAGGATGGTTTTTGGGTTGTGAATGGTATCCTTAAAGGCTCTATGGTTCCTTTCTAGCCAAATCTGCCAGAGAAAATGATGCAAATAGATTTTCCATAGGTACTTAAGTTTTAGGCTAATAAAGGGTTGAGGCAATTGATGGAACACTTTGGATATAAGAGTAGGCTTAACCCATGAGATCCTAAAGGCTTGGAAAATTTCATCTAGGATGGACTCCGCTATCGAAAACTCCAGAAATAAGTGTTGGGTTGTCTCCCATCCTGACCTACACATGTAGCAACGGTTAGCAATAACCATACCTTTGGATAACATATTGTCCATAGTGAGGATTTTTCCTTGAATCACCAGCCATGAAAACAAGGATATTTTAGGAATTAATCCTTTGATCCAAACCAAATTCGGTTGAAATTATTGACCTTCCACATTGAGAAGCAAATTATAGACAAACTTAACTGTGAAGTCACCACTTTCAGTCTCAGCCCAAACAATGTGATCTTCATCCTCTCTAAAGGGAATAATTTGTTGAGTTAAAATGTTATAAAGCTCTTCAGACTCGCTTCAAAACCCTATACTCTAATGTGTTGCCACCTGTTGATATTTATATCCTACCACATATAATTTGCAACCTTCTTCCCAATATGTTGCTTCATATGCTCTTGAATCCTAGCCAAATGAGGATTCTGGGATAACTCCTCAACTCTCACTCATCGATCCTTCCAAAAGTCTATTGTTTGCCCATTTCCTATAATCCATCTAAGACCTTTCTTGACAAGATCCCTGCTTGTGAGTATTGTCTTCCAAAAGCAGACCCCCTACTTGCAAAGTTGTCATTAAGTAAGTTCACACCTTGGATGTATTTCCTCCTAACTATGGCATTCCATTCATTATCGACCTTAGTCAATAACCGCCATGCTTGTTTGGCTAACATAGCTATATTGAGATGAGCAACTCTCCTCAATCCTAACCCCCATCAGATTTAGGTTTGCAAACCTTGTTCCAACCTACTAAATGGATCCTTTTCTTATCCTCAGTCCCTGATCAAAGAATTTTTTTTTGAAGTCTGCTCAATTTTGTGATACACCTTCTCGGGAGCTACGAACACCGATAGGAAGTAAATGGGTATACTTTGAAGTGAAGCCATAGTTAAAACTACTTTGCCTCGCTTGAGATAACGAGATGTCCTTTCCAACTCTGCTAGCTTTTTTTGGATCCTCTCCGAAACTATGTTCCACATTGATCCTTCGAGTTTCCCCGTAAGTAGAGGAAGACCTAAATAGGAGGTGGGAAGGGATGCAATCTGACATTCCATGATCCTTGCTATGTTGTTTTGCCTAGGAATGGGGGTATTGATGAAATAAAGTTTGCTCTTATCAAATTTCACTTTTTGTCTAGTTGCTTCTTCATACATTATGAGAATATTTTTAATCCTTCTTTCCTCAACCACAGAAGCCAAAGTCAGTAGCAATGTATCATCAAAAAATTATTGATGTGTCACCAGGGTAGTTAGCGACATGGCCTTGATACCTAATATGAGTCCAGCTACCGTTGTTGCCTTAATGTTTCTTCCCAAGGCCTCAACTATGATGATGAATAGCATAGGACTTATGGAATATTATTGTCTTAGACCACATTTGCTTTGAAAAAAACTTGCAGTAGACCCATTAACCAAAACTAAAAAACAAGGCTTAGAAATACACTCTCTTATTAACTTGACCCATTTCATGTTGAAGCCAAATTTTAATAAAATTGCCTCTAGGAATTCCCAATTTATCCTGTCATAAGCTTTGTTCATGTCTAACTTTAAAGCCATGACTGCTTTTTTGGTCTGAGCGGTTGTATGAAGAGCCTCATGAACAGTAATAACTCCATCTAAGATTAATATTCCTTGTACTGAACTTCCTTGACTTGGATCAATGATAACCGGTAGAATATTATATTGATATTCATCCTTGATATAAATATTATTATACCCCAAGAAGCCATCTAATAAAGAGAATATTTCTGCCCTTGCCACCATCTATAAAATCTTATTAATCTATGGTAAGGGGTAGTGATCTTGCAAAGATGCTTGGTTAATATTTCTAAAATCTACACAGAGGTAAATATCACCATTCTTCTTCCTTACTGGGGCTCAATTGGTAACCCAGGTAGAGTGTTTTATGAGATAGATAATTTTTGCTTTCAATATATTTTGAAAAATCTACCTCATGATCAATTCTATTTTAGGATTCATCGGTCTCTATTTCTACCTGAATGACTTGGCATTAGATACTAGCTCAATAGTGTGTTGGATTATTCTCTTCTCATAAAATTTTAAATCATCATAAGTACAAGATATTATATCCTCATATCTACGACACAAATATTTGAATCTTTTAGCCTCACTTGTAGTGTATTAGATGCCAAAATTCAACTTTTTTCCATTTTCTACTTCAATCTCTTTATAGATTTTATCATCTAATTTCATATATTTTAATTTATTACCATCCTCATTGTCAAAAAATATTTCTATAGTGATCAACCCCTTTGGTATGTGATTTTTTTTAGTTTTATAACCTCTTGTTGATCTAGTTCTTGAGCTAAATCACCCTATGAGAAATCATAATCAACTTATTTGATCAAAAAATCAATAATCTATTCATCACTCTCAAATACCTGCCAATATGTTCATCTATATAGCACTACTGGTCTAAAAGTGAGCTTAACTCTTTTGTTATTGGGTGATCCATAATTTGCAAAAGGAGAGAAATTAGATCCTTTGATAGCCAAAGCATATTCCAAAGTATTTTGGTACCTTGGGAACACATGTAAGTTTAAGGTATAAAAATATTTCATCAAGTCCTAGACTCTGTTCCTACAAGCCTTCAAGTAATGGTGCTTACTACTATACTTTTTTGTGACTTGGTTCACAACCAACTCTGAGTCACCATAAATATCCAATATTTTGATGCCCATATTTTTTGCTTGCATTAGTCCTAGGCATAAAGCCTCATACTCTATGGTATTATTTGTGCAATACCAAGTGAGTCTAAAATAAAATATTTTAACTCCCTTTGATGGAGACCTTAAAACTACACTTGCTCTAGATTCATTTTTGCATCGTGCTCCATAAAAATTCATTATCCATGTTTTATATTCTATTAATAATTTGTTAGAAATACTGGGGATCCTTTTCTTTATTTTAGATGATATATTATATGTACCCATCCCTATCTTAATCATATCATAAACATCTCAAAATGGTATTTTATCATCAAATTCTAAATCCTTAAGGAGTTCTACCAATTCTAGTTATTCCATGGATGAGTGATTATGCATATCCTCTTCTCTTTTCTCAATATGGTAAGTCACTGGTTTTTTAGGACTCAACCTTATCATCTTACCTTTTTTAGGGATCATCATGCTAGAGTAGTCAAAATACATGTAACCCCCTAATTTGGTAATAAATTTCCTAGAGAGACATAAGCCAAAATAAGCTTCAAGATCCACCACCATAATTTCTTGCACAATAGTGATTTTTGGGGCTCTATGTAATCTCATCAGTACATCCTTCACAACTCCTACAACCTTGACTGGGGTTCCATAAAGCTATAAAACTCCTTGGCATGAGCATGTGTATTCCATTCCCATATTGTCACAAACTACCTTAGGAATGATTGTAGTGGAAGCCCTTGAATATATCATGCAATTATGAACTATCCATCCTTCCATCCTAAGGGAAATGTGTAAGGATTAAATAACAAATACGAGCAATAATATTATGTAGAAATAATCATAGAAGAAATTATGCAATACATAATAGACACATATATAATGTGGTTCACCCAAATCGGGCTACTCCACGGAGAAAATAACTAGGCCCTTTGTATTCTATAAAAAAAACCCCTTTGTACATAGCTGCACACCTCATTCACATATTTAGTCATCGTACAACCTCCTCTTATAATAATACATTACAATTTTAGGGTAAAAAACCTGCCTAAAATCTATCGTCTGATCTGTGAAGAAAAAACATCTATTTTTAGCTTTGGGGGCGCTAGGAAAAAACCCCACTAGAAATAGTAGTTGGGGGGACTAATGCCCCCCTACACCCCCCCTCTTTCATGTAGCGGTCTAAGTGCATCTAAAACAAAGGCCTTTGATTTGATCAGGCTTCATAATCAACAATCTCCCACTTGGATACTGATCACAGCAACTCCAACGCTACTGCACTTGTTGGACTATGCTTCAGCTTTGGGCCTGGAAATTTTCTCACCTTTTACTATCATGCTTTAAGACCAACTGAAACTAAGCAGGAACTTAGTTTCTCCTTGGTTACTTCCTTTGTGAACATATTTGCAGGATTCTGTCTAGTGTGTATCTTCTCCAATTTTAACTGTCCATCTTCCAATACTGAGCGTATGAAATGGTACTTGGTATGTATTTGTTTAGTACTGGAATGGAAAGCTGAATACTTTTCAAGATCAATGGCACTCTGACTATCACTATATAATGTGCTATTCTCCTACTTCTTTCCCAAATCCTCCATAAAAAATTGTAACAAAATCATCTCCTTACTAGTCTTTGTAACAACAACATACTCTACTTTTGTTGTTGATAGTGCAACAACCTTTTGTAATTTTGAAATCCAACTTACTGTAGTTTCACCTACAGTAAAAACATACCCTATGGTACTCCTCCTGCTTTCTATATCACCTACCATATCTGAGTCAACATATCCCTATAAAGAAGTATTAGATCCTTCAAAGCATAATACCTGATTGACAATACCTCTCAAATACCTGAGAATCTACTTCACTGCCTCCCAATGCTTTCTTCCTAGATCACTCATAAACCTGCTCACAACTCCCACTACATGTGCAAAATTTTGCCTTGTGCACACCATCACATACATCAAACTCCCAACTACTGATGAATAAGGAACCTTGGACATGTAGTTCATCTCCTCTTGTGTCTTAGGACACATCTCTTTGGTCATTTTGAAATGATTTCCCAAAGGTGTGCTAATAGGTTTTGCATCCTACATACTAAATATTTCCAACACCTTCTCAATGTACTCACTTTGATACAATGTTAATTTACAATTTTTCATGTCTCTTGTTATTCTCATACCAAGGATTTGCTTTGCAGCACCCAAATCCTTCATTGCAAATGACTCTACAAATTTTCTTTTGAGTACAATTATATCCTACATGTCAGACCCTACAACAAGCATATCATCTACATACAATAATAGGATAATATAGTTACCATTACCCATTCTCTTAAAATAAACACAGTGGTCAGAATAACATCTACTATAACCCTGATTTGACATAAACCTATCAAATTTCATATACCATTGCCTTGGAGCTTGCTTCAGGTCATACAAGCTCTTTTTCAACTTGCATACTAATTCCTCCTTTCCTTTGACCTCATACCCTTGTGGCTGCTGCATATAAATCTCTTCCTCCAAATCCCCATGGAGAAAAGCTATTTTTACATCTAACTATTCAAGGTGTAAATCCTCTACATCCACTAAGCTTATAATAGTTCTAATTGAAGTCATACCAACAACAGGAGAACAAATTTCATCATAATCAATATCTTTCTTCTGTGCAAATCCCTTTACAACCAGTCTAGCCTTATACCTCTTTTTTCCTCTATCTTCTTCTTTCACATTGTAAACCAATTTGTTCTGCAATACTATTTTTCCTACAGGTAACTGAACCAGATCCCAAGTCTGATTATTTATCAAAGAGTCCATCTCCTCTTCCATGCCTTTCTCCCACTTCTTCTTGGTTTCTACCTGCATTGCTTCTTCATATGTTTCTGGTTCACCAGAGTTAGAAAATAATACATAATATAATGACAAAGATTAATGTACAGGAGGTATACTTATCCTGGTAGATTTTATAACAATAGTTACAGGAGTTTGAGGTGCTACTTGCTGCTATTTTTGTTGATTTTATAGCACCTTTGGAGTTTCAAATTGATCAAACACTGTGTATTCTATGTTTTCTTTTTCCTATTTCTTTTCCTGCAACTGATCCTTAGACATGACCTTCTCATTGGATATTACATCTCTACTCCTAATGATTTTTTGATTTGCATAATCCCAAAAATGATAACCAAAATCATTAACTCCATATCCAATGAAAAACACTTCTTGGATTTTGCCTCAAGTTTATTAAATAAACTATAGTATCCATAGCATCTACCCAAAACTGTAAGGGCAATCCTACATGTATTCTAATGCACCTAGCACGTTCCATGATAGTCCTGTTCATCCTTTCTAACACACCATTTTCTTGTGGAGTTCCTGGAACCATCTTCACTCTACGAATCCCATGGTATGAACAATAACTATCAAACTCTTTGCTATAGTACTCACCTCCATTATTAGATCTGAGACACTTTAGCTTATTTCCTATCTCATTCTCAACCAAAACTTTCCATTTCTTAAATGTATCAAAAACATCTAATTTATTTCGAATATAGTAAACCCATGTTTTTCTAGTTGCATCATCAATAAATATAACATAATAATGAGAGCCACCAAGAGATGATACCTGAGCTGGTCCTCATACATCTAAATGTACAAGATCTAGATTTTCACTCTTATTTTCTTTTCCAACTCTGATAAATCTAACTCTTTTCTATTTTCCATAAATACAGTTCTCATAGAAGTATAAATCAACCTGCTTCAAACTTGGCAATAAATTTCTTGAATCGAGAATCTGCATCCCCTTCACACTAATGTGCCCAATCCTATGATGCCACAAAGCTGTATCCACTCTTGTAGAAGCTAAAGCAATATAAAGGTTAGTATTACCAGTACATACATAAAATGTACCTTCCTTATTTCATTTTGCCAATAACATTGATCGTTTAGTGACGTTCCATGAATTTTCTTAGAATGTAACTGTACATCCTTCACTGTCCAACTGCCCTGTGGAAATTAGATTTCTTTTTAATTCAGGAATATGCCTTACCTCTTTCAACAACCATTGGTTTCCGTCTGGTAAATTTATTTATATGTTACCCTTTCCTATGATTTTACATGGCCTATCACCACCCAGATACACCTATCCAAAATCACCTTGAACATAATTTAGAAAATATTTCCTATGGGGTGTGGCATGATATGATGCACCATAATATAGAACCCAAAAATCATTAATATTATCTAGTGAAATAATTAAAGCATCTTTCAATACATCACCTGCAACATTTTCTTCCTGATTACCCTATTTTTCTTCTCCTATTTTTCTTTTTGATTCCAACAATCTCTTTTTAGGTGTCCTTTCTTCCCGCAATGCCAACATTCCAACCGCTTCCCTTTCGATTTGGATCTACCTTTTTTTGATTTTCCATGATTCCTTGGGATTTTTCCTCTATCCCTTTGTCTCCCCATATTATCTACAGTCAAAGCATTACCTGATGTTTCACCTGTGGCTTTTTGTCATATTTCCTCGCTAAGGATAACACCAATAACATCATCAAACTTTAAAGTATTTGAACTAGAGAAATAATTACTCACATCCATTACCAAGCCATTCTAGCTTTCTAAAAATGAGCACAAAATCAAGAGAGCCCTAACCTCATCATCAAAGTTTACTCCTACAGAGCTTAACTTATTTGTAACCATGTTAAATTCATTTAAATGATTAGTAACAAATCCACCTTCTGACATTTACATATTAAATAAACATTTCATAAGAAATACCTTGTTCAAATTTGAGGGTTTTTCATATAGTTTAGCCAACGCATTCATTAAACCCTTCGTTGTATTTTCCTTCAAAATATTGAAGGCCACCGATGATGCCAAGCATAGCCGAATTGTTCCTAGTGCTTTTCTATCTAGAACTTCCCATTCTTCGGTAGTCATTGATGCCGACTTCTTTTCTACTCTACCTAATGGTAGGTAAATATATTTCTAATAAATATAATCCTCCATTTGCATCTTCCATAGTTGGTAGTTTTTTCCATTGAACTTCTCAACCCTAAATCTACCTTCTTCTACCATTGCTCCCACTCAAACTGGAAATCCTCCTTTCAAGTGTGTTTTTCAAACCCTAAGCTCTGATACTAGTTGTTAGGATTAAATAAAAAATATGAGCAATAATATAATGTGGAAATAAACATAGAATAAATTATGCAATACACAATAGACACATATATAACGTGGTTCACCCAAATCGGGCTACTCCATGGAGAAAATAACCAAGCCCTTTGTATTCCATCCAAAAAACCCCTTTGTACACAACCGCGCACCTCATTCACATATTTAGTCACCGTACAACCTCCTCTTATAATAATGCATTACAATTTTAGGGTAAAAAACCCGCCTAAAATCTACTGTTTGATCTGTGACCTAATATCAAATGGTCTAGATTTACATAGAGGAAAAAACATATATTTTTAGCTTTGAGAGGGCTAGGAAAAAACCCCCTTGGTGATAGTAGTAGGGGGGCTAATGACTCTCTACACACCCTTATTTCATGTAGTGGATCTAAGTCTAAGTGTGGCTAAAACAAAGGCTTCTTATTTAATTAGGCTCCATAATCAACAATCTCCCACTTGGAGACTGATCACAACAACTCCATCGCTACTGCACTTGCTGGACTATGCTTCAACTTTGGGCCTAGAAATTTTCTCACCTTTTATTGTCATGCTTTAAGACCAACTGAAACTGAGTAGGAACTCAGTTTCTCCTTGGTTACTGCCTTTGTGAACATATCTGCAAGATTTTGGCTAGTGTGTATCTTCTCCAATTTTAACTATCCATCTTCCAATACTGAGCGTATGAAATGGTACTTGGTATGTATGTGTTTAGTCCTTGAATGAAAAGTTGAATTCTTTGCAAGATGAATGGCACTCTAACTATCACTATATAATGTGTTATTCTCTCGCTTATTTTCCAACTCCTCCATAAACCTTTGTAACCAAATCATCTCCTTACTAGCCTTTGTAATAGCAACATACTCTACTTTTGTTGTTGATAGTGCAACAACCTTCTGTAATTTTGAAATCCAACTTACTATAGTTTCACCTACAATAAAAACATACCCTGTGGTACTCCTCCTACTGTCTATATCACCTACCATATCTGAATCAACATATCCCTATAAAGTAGTATTAGATCCTTCAAAGCATAATACTTGATTGACAGTACCTCTCAAATACCTAAGAATCCACTTCACTGCCTCCCAATGCTTTCTTCCTGGATCACTCATAAACCTGCTCACAACTCCCATTGCATGTGCAATATCTGGCCTTGTGCACACCATATCATACATCAAACTACCAACTGTTGATGAATAAGGAACCTTGGACATGTAGTTCATCTCCTCTTGTGTCTTAGGACACATCTCTTTGGTCAGTTTGAAATGATTTTCCAAAGGTGTGCTAACAAGTTTTGCATCCTGCATACTGAATCTTTCCAACACCTTCTCAATGTACTCACTCTAAGACAATGTTAATTTGTGATTTTTCCTATCTCTTGTTATTCTCATACCAAGGATTTTCTTTGCAACACCCAAATCCTTCATTGCAAATGACTCTACCAATTTTATTTTGAGTACAATTATATCCTGCATGTTAGACCCTGCAACAAGCATATCATCTACATACAATAATAGGATAATATAGTTACCATTATCCATTCTCTTAAAATAAACATAGTGGTCATAATAACATCTACTATAACCCTGATCTGACATAAACCTATCAAATTTCATATACCACTACCTTGGAGCTTGCTTTAGGCCATACAAGCTCTTTTTCAACCTGCATACTAATTCCTCCTTTCCTTTGACCTCATACCCTTGTGGCTGCTACATATAAATATCTTCCTCCAAATCCCCATGGAGAAAAGCTATTTTTACATCTAACTATTCAAGGTGTAAATCCTCTACAACCACTAAGCTTAAAACAGTTCTAATTGAAGTCATTTTAACAACAGGAGAAAAAATTTCATCATAATCAATACCTTTCTTCTATGCAAACCCCTTTACAACCAGTCTAGCCTTATACCTCTTTTTTCCTTCATCTTCTTCTTTCACCCTATAAACCCATTTGTTCTGCAATGCTCTTTTTCCTACAGGAAACTGAACTAGATCCCAAGTCCGATTATTTATCAAAGAGTCCATCTCCTCTTCCATGCCTTGCTCCCACTTCTTCTTGGTTTCTAACTGCATTGCTTCTTCATATGTTTTTGGTTCACCAGTCAGAAAATAATACATAATATAATTATGGAGAGTAACGTACAGGAGGTCTACTTATCCTGGTAGATTTTCTAACAATAGTTGTAGGAGTTTGAGGTGCTACTTGCTGTTGTTGTTGTTGATTTTCTAGCACCTTTGGAGTTTTAATTTCATCAAACACTATGTATTCTATGTTTTCCTTTTCTTATTTCTTTTCCTGCAACTGATCCTTATACATGACCTTCTCATTGAATATTACATCTCTACTCCTAATTATTTTTTTATTTGCATAATCCCAAAAATGATAACCAAAATCATTAACTCCATATCCAATGAAAAAACACTTCTTGGATTTTACCTCAAGTTTAGTTCGATTTTCTTTACTGATATGCATGAAAGCTTCACAACAAAAAGTATTTAAAAATGAGTAATTAACAGGCTTACCTATCCATGCCTCTTCTTGAATCCCACCATCTAGGGAACTTGAAGGTCCTCTATTTATTAAATAAACTGCAGTATCCACAACATCTACCCAAAACTGTAAGGGCAATCCTGCATGTATTCTCATGCACCTAGCACATTCCATGATAGTCCTGTTCATCCTTTTTGACACACCATTTTCTTGTGGAGTTCCTAGAACCGTCTTCACTCTATGAATCCCATGGTATGAACAATAACTATCAAAATCTTTGCTGCAGTACTCACCTCCATTATCAGATCTGAGACACTTTAGCTTATTTCCTGTCTCATTCTCAACCAAAACTTTCCATTTCTTAAATGTATCAAAAAAATCTAATTTCTTTTGAATAGAGTAAACCCATGTTTTTCTAGTTGCATCATCAATAAACGTAACATAATAATGAGAGCCACCAAGAGATGATACCTGAGCTGGTCCCCATACATCTGAATGTACAAGCTCTAGCTTTTCACTCTTATTTTCTTTTCCAACTCTAAGAAATCTGACTCTTTTCTATTTTCCATAAATGCAATTCTCACAGAAGTCTAAATCAACCTACTTCAAACTTGGCAACAAATTTCTTGAATGGAGAATCTGCATCCCCTTCACACTCATGTGCCCAAGCCTATGATGCCACGAAGTTGTATCCACTCCTGTAGAAGATAAAGCAATAGAAAGGTCAGTATTACTAGTACATACATACAATGTACCTTCCTTATTTCCTTTTGCTAATAACATTGATCCTTTAGTGACCTTCCATGAGTTTTTTGAGAATGTAACTGTACATCCTTCACTATCCAACTGCCCTATGGAAATTAGATTTCTTCTTAATTCAGGAATATGCCTTACCTCTTTCAACAACCATTGGTTTCCATTTGGTAACTTTATTTGTATGTTACCCTTTCCTATGATTTTACATGGTCTATCATCACCCAGATAGACCTGTCCAAAATCACCCTAAACATAATCTAGAAAATATTTCCTATGGGGTGTGGCATGATATGATGCACCATAATCTAGCACCCAACAATCATTAATATTATCTAGTGAAATAATTAAAGCATCTTGCAATACATCACCTGCAATGTTTGCTTCCTAATTACCCTATTTTTCTTCTCCCTATTTTTCTTTTCGATTCCAACAATCTCTTTTCAGGTGTCCTTTATTCTCGTAATGCCAGCATTCCAACTACTTCCATTTGGATTTGGATCTACCTTTCTTTGATTTTCCATTATTCCCTAGGTTTTTTCCTCTCTCCCTTTGTCTCCCCCTATTCTCTACAGTAAAAGCATTACCTGATGTTTCACCTATGCTTTTCCGTCGCATTTCCTTGCTAAGGATAACACCAATAACATCATCAAACTTTAAAGTATTTGAACCAGAGACAAAATTACTCACAACCATTACCAAGCCATTCTAGCTTTCTGGCAATGAGCACAAAATCAAGAGAGCCCTAACCTCATCATCAAAGTTTACTCCTACAGAGCTTAACTGATTTGTAACCATGTTAAATTCATTTAAATGATCAATAACAAACCCACCTTTTGACATCTGCATATTAAATAAATATTTCATAAGAAATACCTTGTTCAAAGCTAAGGGTTTTCATACAGTTTAGCCAACGCATTCATTAAACCCTCCATTGTCTTTTCCTTTAAAATATTGAAGGCCACTGTCGATGCCAAGCATAGCCGTATTGTTCCTAGTGCTTTTCTATCCAGAACTTCCCATTATTCGTCAATCATTGATGCCGAATTCTTTGCTACTCCACCTAATGGTAGGTAAAGATATTTCTGATAAAGATAATCCTCCATTTACATCTTCCATAGCTGGTAGTTTTGGCCATTGAACTTCTCAACCCTAAATCTGCCTTCTTCTGCCATTGCTCCCACTCAAACTAGAAACCCTCCTTTCAAGTGTGTTTTTCAAACCCTAAGCTCTAATACCAGTTTTTAGGATTAAATAACAAATACGAGCAATAATATAATACAAAAATAAACATAGAAGAAATTATGCAATACACAATAGACACAGATATAACGTGGTTCACCCAAATCGGGCTACTCCATGGAGAAAATAACCAGGCCCTTTGTATTCCATCTAGAAAACCCCTTTGTACACATCCGTGCACCTCATTACATATTTAGTCACCATACAACCTCCTCTTATAATAATGCATTACAATTTTAGGGAAAAAAACCCACCTAAAATCTACCGTCTGATCTGTGACCTAATATCAAATGGTCCAAATTTACATAGAGGAAAAAACATCTATTTTTAGCTTCGGGGGTGCTAGGGAAAAACCCCCCTAGTGATAGTAGTAGGGGGCTAATGCCCCCCCTACACCCCCCTATTTCATGTAGTGGGTCTAAGTGCGGCTGAAACAAAGGCCTCCAATTTAATCAGGCTCCATAATCAACAATCTCCCACTTGGAGACTGATCACAACAACTCCATCGCTACTACACTTGTTGGACTATGCTTCAACTTTGTGTCTAGAAATTTTCTCACCTTTTATTTTCATGCTTTAAGACCAACTGAAACTGAGCAGGAACTCAGTTTCTCCTTGGTTACTTCCTTTGTGAACATATCTGCAGGATTCTTGCTAGTGTGTATCTTCTCCAATTTTAACTGTCCATCTTCCAATACTGAGTGTATGAAATGGTACTTGGTATGTATGTGTTTAGTCCTGGAATGGAAAGCTGAATTCTTTGCAAGATGAATGGCACTCTGACTATCACTATATAATGTGCTATTCTCCTACTTCTTTTCCAACTCCTCCATAAACCTTTGTAACCAAATCATCTCCTTACTAGCCTTTGTAATAGCAACATACTCTACTTATGTTGTTGATAGTGCAACAACCTTCTATAATTTTGAAATCCAGCTTACTGTAGTTTCACCTACAGTAAAAACATACCCTGTGGTACTCCTCCTACTGTCTATATCACCTACCATATCTGAATCAACATATCCCTATAAAGCAGTATTAGATCCTTCAAAGCATAATACCTGATTGAAAGTACCTCTCAAATACCTGAGAATCCACTTCACTTCCTCCCAATGCTTTCTTCCTGGATCACTCTAATATCCCCCCTTCTTCCGGATCACTCATAAACCTGCTCACAACTCCCACTGCATGTGCAACATCTGGCCTTGTGCACACCATCGCATACATCAAACTGCCAAATTCTGATGAATAAGGAACCATGGACATGTAGTTCATCTCCTCCTATGTCTTAGGACACATCTCTTTGGTTAGTTTGAAATGATTTCCCAAAGGTGTGCTAACAAGTTTTGCATCCTGCATACTAAATCTTTCCAACACCTTCTCAATGTACTCACTCTGAGACAATGTTAATTTATGATTTTTCCTGTCTCTTGTTATTCTCATACCAAGGATTTGCTTTGTAGCACCCAAATCCTTCATTGCAAATGACTTTGCCAATTTTATTTTGAGTACAATTATATCCTGCATGTTAGACCCTACAACAAGCATATCATCTAAATACAATAATAGGATAATATAGTTACCATTATCCATTCTCTTAAAATAAACACAGTGGTCAGAATAACATCTACTATAACCCTGATTTGACATAAACTTGTCAAATTTCATATACCACTGCCTTGGAGCTTGCTTCAGGCCATACAGGCTCTTTTTCAACCTGCATACTAATTCCTCCTTTCCTTTGACCTCATACCCTTGTGGTTGCTACATATAAATATCTTCCTCCAAATCCCCATGGAGAAAAGTTGTTTTTACATCTAACTGTTCAAGGTGTAAATCCTCTATAGACACTAAGCTTAAAACAATTCTAATTGAAGTCATTTTAACAACAGGAGAAAAAATTTCATCATAATCAATACCTTTCTTCTGTGCAAACCCCTTTACAACCAGTCTAGCCTTATACCTCTTTTTTCCTCCATCTTATTCTTTCACCCTGTAAACCCATTTTTTCTGCAATGCTCTTTTTCCTATAGGCAACTAAACCAGATCCCAAGTTTGATTATTTATCAAAGAGTCCATCTCCTCTTCCATGCCTTGCTCCCACTTCTTCTTGGTTTCTACCTGCATTGCTTCTTCATATGTTTCTGGTTCACCAGAGTTAGAAAATAATACATAATATAATGACGGAGAGTAACGTATAGGAGATCTACTTATCCTGGTAGATTTTCTAACAATAGTTGTAGGAGTTTGAGGTGCTACTTGCTGTTGTTGTTGTTGATTTTATAGCACCTTTGGAGTTTCAATTTCATCAAACACTGTGTATTCTATGTTTTCCTTTTCCTATTTCTTTTCCTGCAAATGATCCTTATACATGACCTTCTCATTGAATATTACATCTCTACTCCTAATTATTTTGTGATTTGCATAATCCCAAAAATGATAACCAAAATCATTAACTCCATATCCAATGAAAAAACACTTCTTGGATTTTGCCTCAAGTTTAGTTTGATTTTCTTTACTAATATGCATGAAAGCTTCACAACCAAAAGTCTTTAAAAATGAGTAATTAATAGGCTTACCTATCCATGCCTCTTCTGGAATCCCACCATCTAGGGAACTTGAAGGTCCTCTATTTATTAAATAAACTACAGTATCCACAACATCTACCCAAAATTGTAAGGGCAATCCTGCATGTATTCTCATGCACCTAGCACGTTCCATGATAGTCCTATTCATCCTTTCTGACACACCATTTTCTTATGGAGTTCTTGGAACCGTCTTCACTCTACGAATCCCATGGTATGAACAATAACTATCAAAATCTTTGCTGCAGTACTCACCTCCATTATCAGATATGAGACACTTTAGCTTATTTCCTGTCTCATTCTCAACCAAAACTTTCCATTTCTTAAATGTATCAAAAACATCTGATTTCTTTCGAATACAGTAAACCCATGTTTTTCTAGTTGCATCATCAATAAACGTAACATAATAATGAGAGCCACCAAGAGATGATACCTGAGCTGGTCCCCATACATCTGAATGTACAAGCTCTAGCTTTTCACTCTTCTTTTCTTTTCCAACTCTAAGAAATCTAATTCTCTTTTATTTTCCATAAATGCAGTTCTCACAGAAGTCTAAATCAACCTGCTTCAAACTTGGCAATAAATTTCTTGAATGGAGAATTTGCATCCCCTTCGCACTCATGTGCCCAAGCCTATGATGCCATGAAGTTGTATCCACTCCTATAGAAGCTAAAGCAATAGAAAGGTCAGTATTACCGGTACATACATACAATGTACCTTCCTTATTTTATTTTGCTAATAACATTGATCCTTTAGCGACCTTCCATGAGTTTGTTGAGAATGTAACAGTACATCCTTCACTATCCAACTGCCCTGTGGAAATTATATTTCTTATTAATTCAGGAATATGCCTTACCTCTTTCAAAAACCATTGGTTTCCATTTGGTAACTTTATTTGTATGTTACCCTTTCCTATGATTTTACATGGTCTATCATCACCCAGATAGACCTGTCCAAAATCACCTTGAACATAATCTAGAAAATATTTCCTATGGGGTGTGGCATGATATGATGCACCAGAATCTAGCACCCAACAATCATTAATATTATCTAGTGAAATAATTAAAGCATCTTGCAATACATCACCTACAACATTTGCTTCCTGATTACCCTGTTTTTCTTCTCCCTATTTTTCTTTTTGATTCCAATAGTCTCTTTTTAGGTGTCCTTTCTTCCCACAATTCCAACATTCCAACTACTTTCCTTTGGATTTGGATCTACCTTTCTTTGATTTTCCATGATTCCCTAGGATTTTTCCTCTCTCCCTTTGTCTCCCCCTATTCTCTACAGTCAAAGCATTACCTGATGTTTCACCTATGCTTTTCCATCGCATTTCCTCGCTAAGGATAACACCAATAACATCATCAAACTTTAAAGTATTTGAACTAGAGATAGAATTACTCATAGCCATTACCAAGCCATTCCAACTTTCTAGAAATGAGCACAAAATCAAGAGAGCCCTAACCTCATCATCAAAGTTTACTCCTATAGAGCTTAATTAATTTGTAACCATGTTAAATTCATTTAAATGATCAGTAATAGACCCACCTTCTGACATTTACATATTAAATAAATGTTTCATAAGAAATACCTTGTTCAAAGATGAGGGTTTTTCATACAGTTTAGCCAACGCATTCATTAAACCCTTCGTTATATTTTCCTTCAAAATATTGAAGGCCACCGACGATGCCAAGCACAACCGTATTGTTCCTAGTGCTTTTCTATCCAGAACTTCCCATTCTTCATCAGTCGTTGATGTCGGATTCTTTGCTACTCCACCTAATGGTAGGTAAAGATATTTTTGATAAAGATAATCCTCCATTTGCATCTTCCATAGTTGGTAGTTTTGGCCATTGAACTTCTCAACCCTAAATCTGCCTTCTTCTGCCATTGCTCCCACTCGAACTAGAAACCCTCATTTCAAGTGCATTTTTCAAACCCTAAGCTCTGATACCAGTTGTTAGGATTAAATAACAAATACGAGCAATAATATAATGTGAAAATAAACATAGAAGAAATTATGCAATACATAATAGACATAGATATAACATGGTTCACCCAAATCGGGCTACTCCATGGAGAAAATAACTAGGCCCTTTGTATTCCATCCAAAAAACCCCTCTGTACACAACCACACACCTCATTCACATATTTAGTCACCGTACAACCTCCTCTTATAATAATGCATTACAATTTTAGGGAAAAAAACCTACCTAAAATCTACCATCCGATCTGTGACCTAATATCAAATGGTCCAGATTTACATAGAGGAAAAAACATCTATTTTTAGCTTCAAGGGAGCTAGGAAAAAACCCCCCTAGAGATGGTAGTAGGGGGACTAATGCCCCCATACACCCCCCATATTTTATGTAGTGGGTCTAAGTGCGGCTGAAATAAAGGCCTCTGATTTAATCAGGCTCCATAATCAACAATCTCCCACTTGGAGACTGATCACAGCAACTCCACCACTACTGCACTTGTTGGACTATGCTTCAGATTTGGGCTTGGGAATTTTCTCACCTTTTACTATCATGCTTTAAGACCAACTAAAACTAAGTAGGAACTCAATTTCTCCTTGGTTATTGCCTTTGTGAACATGTCTGCAGGATTCTGGCTAGTGTGTATCTTCTCCAATTTTAATTGTCCATCTTCCAATACTGAGCGTATGAAATGGTACTTGGTATGTATGTGTTTAGTCCTAGAATGGAAAGCTGAATTCTTTGCAAGATGAATGGTACTATGACTATCACTATATAATGTGCTATTCTCCTACTTCTTTCCCAACTCCTCCATAAACCTTTGTAACCAAATCATCTCCTTACTAGCCTCTGTAACATCAACATACTCTACTTTTGTTGTTGATAGTGCAACAACCTTCTGTAATTTTGAAATATAGCTTATTGCAGTTTCACCTATAGTAAAAACATACCTTGTGGTACTCCTCCTACTATCTATATCACCTGCCATATCTGAATCAACATATCCCTATAAAGCAGTATTAGATCCTTCAAAGCATAATACCTGAGTGACAGTACCTCTCAAATACCTGAGAATCCACTTCACTGCCTCCCAATGCTTTCTTCCTGGATCACTCATAAACTTACTCACAACTCCCACTACATGTGCAACATCTGGCCTTGTGCACACCATCACATACATCAAATTGCCAACTGCTGATGAATAAGGAACCTTGGACATGTAGTTCATCTCCTCTTGTGTCTTAGGACACATATCTTTGGTCAATTTGAAATTATTTCCCAAAGGTGTGCTAATAGGTTTTGCATCCTTCATACTTAATATTTCCAATAGCTTCTCAATGTACTCACTCTAAGACAATGTTAATTTGTGATTTTTCATATATTTTGTTATTCTCATACCAAGGATTTGCTTTGCAACACCCAAATCCTTCATTGCAAATGACTCTACCAATTTTCTTTTGAGTACAATTATATCCTGCATAATAGACCCTGCAACAAGCATATCATCTACATACAATAACAAGATAATATAGTTACTATTATCCATTATCTTAAAATAAACACAGTGGTTAGAATAACATCTACTATAACCCTGATTTGACATAAACCTATCAAATTTCATATACCACTACCTTGGAGCTTGCTTCAGGCCATACAAGCTCTTTTTCAACCTGCATACTAATTCTTCCTTTCCTTTGACCTCATACCCTTGCGGTTGTTGCATATAAATATCTTCCTCCAAATCCCCATTGAGAATTTTTTTTTTTACATCTAACTGTTCAAGGTGTAAATCCTCTACAACCACCAATCTTAAAATACTTCTAATTGAAGTCATTTTAACAACAGGAGAAAAAATTTCATCATAATCAATACCTTTCTTCTGTGCAAACCCCTTTACAACCATTCTAGCCTTATACCTCTTTTTCCTCTATCTTCTTATTTCACCCTGTAAACCCATTTGTTCTACAATGCTATTTTTCCTGTAGGAAACTGAATCAAATCCCAAGTCTGATTATTTATCAAAGAGTCCATCTCCTCTTCCATGTCTTGCTTCCACTTCTTCTTGGTTTCTACCTGCATTTCTTCTTCATATGTTTCTGGTTCACCAGAGTTAGACAATAATATATAATATAATGACATATAGAAATGTACAGAAGGTCTAATTACCCTGGTATATTTTATAACAATAGTTGCAAGAGTTTGAGGTGCTGCTTGCTGCTGTTGTTGTTGATTTTCTAGCACCTTTGGAGTTTCAATTTCATCAAACACTATGTATTATGTGTTTTCCTTTTCTTGTTTATTTTCCTACAACTGATCCTTATACATGACCTTCTCATTGAATATTACATCTCTACTCCTAATGATTTTGTGATTTACATAATCCCAAAAATGATAACCAAAATCATTAACTCCATATCCAATGAAAAAATACTTCTTGGATTTTACCTCAAGTTTAGTTCGATTTTGTTTACTGATATACATGAAATCTTCACAACAAAAAGTATTTAAAAATAAGTAATTAATAGGCTTACATGTCCATACCTCTTTTGGAATCCCACCATCTAGAGAACTTGCAAGTCCTCTATTTATTAAATAAACTGCAATATCCACAACATCTACCCAAAACTATAAGGGTAATCCTGCATGTATTCTCATGCACCTAGAATGTTCCATGATTGTCTTGTTCATCCTTTTTAACACAAAATTTTCTTGTGGAGTTCCTGGAACCATCTTCACTCTATGAATCCCATGGCATGAACAATAAATATCAAACTCTTTGCTACAGTACTCACCTCCATTATCAAATTTGAGACACTTTAGCTTATTTCCTGTCTCATTCTCAACCAAAAATTTCTATTTCTTAAATGTATCAAAAACATTTGATTTCTTTCGAATACAGTAAATCCATGTTTTTATTGTTGCATCATCAATAAACGTAAAATAATAATAAGAGCCACCAAGAGATGATACCTGAGCTGGTCCCCATACATCTAAATGTACAAGCTCTAGATTTTCACTCTTCTTTTCTTTTCCAACTCAGAGAAATATTACTCTTGTTTGTTTTCCATAAATGCAGTTCTTAGAGAAGTCTAAATCAACCTGCTTCAAACTTGGTAACAAATTTCTTGAATGGAGAATCTGCATACCCTTCACACTCATGTGCCCAAGCCTATGATGCCACGAAGCTGAATCCACTCTTGTAGAAGCTAAAGCAATAGAAAGGTTAGTATTACCAATACATAAATACAATGAACCTTCCTTATTTTCTTTTGCTAATAACATTGATCCTTTAGCGACCTTCCATGAGTTTGCTGAGAATGTAACTGTACATCCTTCACTATCCAACTTCCTTTTGGAAATTAGATTTCTTCTTAATTCAAGAATATGCCTTACGTCTTTCACCAAACATTGGTTTCCATTTGGTAACATTACGATTTTTCTTGCGTACTAAATCTTTCCAACACCTTCTCAATGTACTCACTCTGAGACAATGTTAATTTATGATTTTTCCTCTCTCTTGTTATTCTCATACCAAGGATTTGCTTTGTAGCACCCAAATCCTTCATTGCAAATGACTCTGCCAATTTTCTTTTGAGTACAATTATATCCTACATGTTAGACCCTACAACAAGCATGTCATCTACATACAATAACAAGATAATATAGTTACCATTATCCAATCTCTTAAAATAAACATAGTGGTCAGAATAACATCTACTATAACCTTGATCTAACATAAACCTATCAAATTTCATATACCACTACCTTGGAGCTTGCTTTAGGCCATACAAGCTCTTTTTCAACCTGCATACTAATTCCTCCTTTCCTTTGACCTCATACCCTTGTGGTTGCTACATATAAATCTCTTCCTCCAAATCCCCATGGAGAAAAGTTGTTTTTACATCTAATTGTTCAAGATGTAAATCCTCTACAGCCACTAAGCTTAAAACAATTCTAATTGAAGTCATTTTAACAATAGGAGAAAAAATTTCATCATAATAAATACCTTTCTTCTGTGCAAACCCCTTTACAACTAGTCTAGCCTTATACCTCTTTTTACCTCCATCTTCTTCTTTCACCCTGTAAACCCATTTATTCTGCAATGCTCTTTTTCCTGCAGGCAACTGAACCAGATCCCAAGTCTGATTATTTATCAAGGAGTCCATCTCCTCTTTCATGCCTTGCTCCCACTTCTTCTTGGTTTCTACCTGCATTGCTTCTTCATATGTTTCTGGTTCACCAAAGTTAGACAATAATACATAATATAATGACGGAGAGTAACGTACAGGAGGTCTACTTATCCTGGTAGATTTTCTAACAATAGTTGCAGGAGTTTGAGGTGCTAGTTGCTGCTGTTGTTGTTGATTTTCTAGCACCTTTGGAGTTTCAATTTCATCAAACACTGTGTATTCTATGTTTTCCTTTTCCTGTTTCTTTTCCTGCAACTGATCCTTATACATGACCTTCTCATTGAATATTACATCTCTACTCCTAATTATTTTGTGATTTGCATAATCCCAAAAATGATAACCAAAATTATTAACTCCATATCCAATGAAAAAACACTTCTTGGATTTTACCTCAAGTTTAGTTCGATTTTCTTTACTAATATGCACGAAAGCTTCACAACCAAAAGTCTTTAAAAATGAGTAATTAATAGGCTTACCTATCCATGCCTCTTTTGGAATCCCACCATCCAGGGAACTTGAAGGTCCTCTGTTTATTAAATAAACTGCAGTATCCACAACATCTACCCAAAACTATAAGGGCAATCCTGCATGTAATCTCATGCACCTAGCATGTTCCATGATAGTCCTATTCATCCTTTTTGACACACCATTTTCTTGTGGAGTTCCTAGAACTGTCTTCACTCTATGAATCCCATGGTATGAACAATAACTATCAAACTCTTTGCTATAGTACTCACCTCCATTATCAGATCTAAGACACTTTAGCTTATTTCCTGTCTCATTCTCAACCAAAGCTTTCCATTTCTTAAAGGTATCAAAAACATCTTATTTCTTTTGAATACAATAAATCCAAGTTTTTCTAGTTGCATCATCAATAAACATAATATAATAATAAGAGCCACCAAGAGATGATACCTGAGCTAGTCCCCATACATCTGAATGTACAAGCTCTAGCTTTTCACTCTTCTTTTCTTTTCCAACTCTGAGAAATATGACTCTTTTCTATTTTCCATAAATGCAGTTCTCACAGAAGTCTAAATCAACCTGCTTCAAACCTGGCAACAAATTCCTTGAGTGGAGAATATGCATCCCCTTCGCACTCATGTACCCAAGCCTATGATGCCACGAAGTTGTATCCACTCCTATAGAAGCTAAAGCAATAGAAAGATCAATATTACCAGTACATACATACAATGTACCTTCCTTATTTCCTTTTGCTAATAACATTGATCCTTTAGCAACCTTCCATGAATTTGCTAAGAATGTAATTATACATCCTTCACTGTCCAACTGCCTTATAGAAATTAGATTTCTTCTTAAATCAGGAATATGCCTTACCTCTTTCAACAACCATTGGTTTCCATTTGGTAACTTTATTTGTATGTTACCCTTTCCAATGATTTTACATGGTCTATCATCACCCAAATAGACCTGTCCAAAATCACCTTGAACATAATCTAGAAAATATTTCCTATGGGGTGTGGCATGATATGATGCACCAGAGTCTAGCACCCAATAATCATTAATATTATCTAGTGAAATAATTAAAGCATCTTGCAATACATCACCTGCTATGTTTGCTTCCTGATTACCCTATTTTTCTTCTCCCTATTTTTCTTTTTGATTCCAATAGTCTCTTTTCAGGTGTCCTTTCTTCCTGCAATGCCAGCATTCCAACTACTTTCCTTTGGATTTGGATCTACCTTTCTTTGATTTTCCATGATTCCCTAGGTTTTTTCCTCTCTCCCTTTGTCTCCCCCTATTCTCTATAGTCAAAGAATTACTTGATGTCTCACCTATGCTTTTCCATCACATTTCCTCACTAAGGATAACACCAATAACATCATCAAACTTTAAAGTATTTGAACCAGAGACAGAATTACTCATAGCCATTACCAAGCCATTCTAACTTTCTAGCAATGAGCACAAAATCAAGAGAGCCCTAACCTCATCATCAAAGTTTACTCCTACAAAACTTAACTAATTTGTAACCATGTTAAATTCATTTAAATGATCAGTAACAGACCCACCTTATGACATCTACATATTAAATAAACATTTCATAAGAAATACCTTATTTGAAGCCAAGGGTTTTTCATATAGTTTAGCCAATGCATTCATTAAACCCTTCATTGTCTTTTCCTTTGAAATATTGAAGGCCACCGATGATGCCAAGCACAACCGTATTGTTCCTAGTGCTTTTCTATCCAGAACTTCCCATTCTTCATCTATGTCATTGATGCCGGCTTCTTTGCTACTCCGCCTAATGGTAGGTAAAGATATTTTTGATAAAGATAATCCTCCATTTGCATCTTCCATAGCTAGTAGTTTTGGCCATTGAACTTCTCAACCCTAAATCTACCTTCTTCTACCATTGCTCCCACTCAAACTGGAAACCCTCCTTTCAAGTGCATTTTTCAAAACCTAAGCTCTGATACCAATTGTTAGGATTAAAGCATAACAAAATATGAGCAATAATATAATGTAGAAATAAAACACAAAAGAAATAATGCAATACACAATAGACACATATTAACGTGGTTCACCCAATATGGGCTACTCCACGGAGAAAATAACCAAGCCCTTTGTATTCCATCTAGAAAACCCTTCTATACACAACCACACACCTCATTACATTTTAGTCACCATACAACATCCTCTTATAAAAGTGCATTACAATTTTAGGGAAAAAACCTACCTAAAATCTATCGTCCGATATGTGACCTAATATCAAATGGTCTAGATTTACATAGAGGAAAAAACATCTATTTTTAGCTTTGGGGGCACTAGAATCCCCTAGCGATAGTTACACACCCCCTCTTTCGCATAGTGGGTCCAAGTGCGGCTAAAACAAAGGCCTCCAAATTAATCAGGCTCCATAATCAACAATCTCCCACTTGGAGACTGATCACAATAACTCCACCGCTACTGCACTTGCTAGACTATGCTTCAACTTTGGGCCTAGAAATTTTCTCACCTTTTACTATCATGCTTTAAGACCAACTGAAACTGAGCAAGAACTCAGTTTCTCCTTGGTTACTACCTTTGTGAACATATCTATAGGATTCTGGCTAGTGTGTATCTTCTCCAATTTTAACTATCCATATTCCAATACTGAGCGTATGAAATGGTACTTGGTATGTATGTGTTTAGTCCTAGAATGGAAAGCTGAATTCTTTGCAAGATGAATGGCACTCTGACTATCACTATATAATGTGCTATTCTCCTACTTCTTTCCCAACTCCTCCATAAACCTTTGTAACCAAATCATCTCCTTACTAGCCTCTGTAACAGCAACATACTCTACTTCTATTGTTGAAAGTGCAACAACCTTCTATAATTTTGAAATCCAACTTACTGTAGTTCCACCTACAGTAAAAACATACCCTGTGGTACTCCTCCTACTGTCTATATCACCTGCCATATCTGAATCAACATATCCCTATAAAGTAGTATTAGATCCTCCAAAGCATAATACCTGAGTGATAGTACCTCTCAAATACCTGAGAATCCACTTCACTACCTCCCAATGCTTTCTTCCTAGATCACTCATAAACCTGCTCACAACTCCCACTGCATGTGCAATATCTAGCCTTGTGCACACCATCGCATACATCAAACTACCAACTGCTGATGAATAAGGAACCTTGGACATGTAGTTCATCTCCTCCTATGTCTTAGGACACATCTCTTTGGTCAGTTTGAAATGATTTCCCAAAGGTGTGCTAATAGGTTTTGCATCCTGCATACTAAATCTTTCCAACACCTTCTCAATGTACTCACTCTAAGACAATGTTAATTTATGATTTTTCCTATCTCTTGTTATTCTCATACCAAGGATTTGCTTTGTAGCACCCAAATCCTTCATTGCAAATGACTCTGCCAATTTTATTTTGAGTACAATTATATCCTGCATGTTAGACCCTACAACAAGCATGTCATCTACATACAATAACAGGATAATATAGTTACCATTATCCAATCTCTTAAAATAAACACAGTGGTCAGAATAACATCTACTATAACCTTGATCTGACATAAACCTGTCAAATTTCATATACCACTACCTTGGAGCTTGCTTCAGGCCATACAAGCTCTTTTTCAACCTGCATACTAATTCCTCCTTTCCTTTGACCTCATACCCTTGTGGTTGCTGCATATAAATCTCTTCCTCCAAATCCCCATGGAGAAAAGTTGTTTTTACATCTAACTATTCAAGATGTAAATCCTCTACAACCACTAAGCTTAAAATAGTTCTAATTGAAGTCATTTTAACAATAGGAGAAAAAAATTCATCATAATCAATACCTTTCTTCTGTGCAAACCCCTTTACAACTAGTCTAGCCTTATACCTCTTTTTACCTCCATCTTCTTCTTTCACCCTGTAAACCCATTTATTCTGCAATGCTCTTTTTCTTGTAGGCAACTAAACCAGATCCCAAGTCTGATTATTTATCAAGGAGTCCATCTCCTCTTTCATGCCTTGCTCCCACTTCTTCTTGGTTTCTACCTGCATTGCTTCTTCATATGTTTCTGGTTCACTAGAGTCAGACAATAATACATAATATAATGAAGGAGAGTAACGTACAGGAGGTCTACTTATCCTGGTAGATTTTCTAACAATAGTTGTAGGAGTTTGAGGTGCTACTTGTTGCTATTGTTGTTGATTTTCTAGCACCTTTGGAGTTTCAATTTCATCAAACACTGTGTATTCTATGTTTTCCTTTTCCTGTTTCTTTTCTTACAACTGATCCTTATACATGACCTTCTCATTGAATATTACATCTCTACTCCTAATGATTTTGTGATTTGCATAATCCCAAAAATGATAACCAAAATTATTAACTCCATATCCAATGAAAAAACACTTCTTGGATTTTACCTCAAGTTTAGTTCGATTTTATTTACTAATATGCATGAAAGCTTCACAACCGAAAGTCTTTAAAAATGAGTAATTAATAGGCTTACCTATCCATGCCTCTTCTAGAATCCCACCATCTAGGGAACTTGAAGGTCCTCTATTTATTAAATAAACTATAGTATCCACAACATCTACCCAAAACTATAAGGGCAATCCTGCATGTAATCTCATGCACCTAGCATGTTCCATGATAGTCCTATTCATCCTTTCTGACACACCATTTTCTTGTGGAGTTCCTAGAACCGTCTTCACTCTACGAATCCCATGGTATGAACAATAACTATCAAACTCTTTGTTGTAGTACTCACCTCCATTATCAGATCTGAGACACTTTAGCTTATTTCCTATCTCATTCTCAACCAAAGCTTTCCATTTCTTAAAGGTATCAAAGACATCTGATTTCTTTCGAATACAGTAAACCCAAGTTTTTCTAGTTGCATCATCAATAAATGTAACATAATAATAAGAGCCACCAAGAGATGATACCTGAGCTGGTCCCCATACATCTGAATGTACAAGCTCTAGCTTTTCACTCTTCTTTTCTTTTCCAACTTTGAGAAATCTGACTCTTTTCTATTTTCCATAAATGTAGTTCTCACAGAAGTCTAAATCAACCTGCTTCAAACCTGGCAACAAATTCCTTGAGTGGAGAATCTGCATCCCCTTCGCACTCATGTGCCCAAGCCTATGATGCCACGAAGTTGTATCCACTCCTATAGAAGCTAAAGCAATAGAAATATCAGTATTACCAGTACATACATACAATGTACCTTCCTTATTTCCTTTTGCTAATAACATTGATCCTTTAGCAACCTTCCATGAATTTGTTAAGAATGTAACTGTACATCCTTCATTATCCAACTACCCTGTGGAAATTAGATTTCTTCTTAAATCAGGAATATGCCTTACCTATTTCAACAACCATTGGTTTCCATTTGGTAACTTTATTTGTATGTTACCCTTTCCAATGATTTTACATGGTCTATCATCACCCAAATAGACCTGTCCAAAATCACCTTGAACATAATCTAGAAAATATTTCCTATGGGGTGTGGCATGATATGATGCACCAAAGTCTAGCACCCAACAATCATTAATATTATCTAGTGAAAGAATTAAAGCATCTTGCAATACATCACCTGCAACGTTTGCTTCCTGATTACCCTAGTTTTCTTCTCCCTATTTTTCTTTTTGATTCCAACAATCTCTTTTTAGGTGTCCTTTCTTCCCGCAATGCCAGCATTCCAACTGCTTCCCTTTGGATTTGGATCTACCTTTCTTTGATTTTCCATGATTCCCTAGGATTTTTCCTCTCTCCCTTTGTCTCCCCCTATTCTCTATAGTCAAAGCATTACCTGATGTCTCACCTATGCTTTTTCATCGCATTTCCTCGCTAAGGATAACACCAATAACATCATCAAACTTTAAAGTATTTGAACCAGAGATAGAATTACTCACAACCATTACCAAGCCATTCCAACTTTTTGGCAATGAGCATAAAATCAAGAGAGCCCTAACCTCATCATCAAAGTTTACTCCTATAGAACTTAACTGATTTGTAACCATGTTAAATTCATTTAAATGATCAGTAATAGACCCACCTTATGACATCTGCATATTAAATAAATATTTCATAAGAAATACCTTATTCAAAGTCGAGGGTTTTTCATACAGTTTAGCCAACGCATTCATTAAACCCTTCATTGTCTTTTCCTTCGAAATATTGAAGGCCACCGATGATGCCAAGCACAATCGTATTGTTCCTAGTGCTTTTCTATCCAGAACTTCCCATTCTTCATCTATCATTGATGTCGGCTTCTTTGCTACTCCACCTAATGGTAGGTAAAGATATTTTTGATAAAGATAATCCTCCATTTGCATCTTCCATAGCTAGTAATTTTGGCCATTAAACTTCTCAACCCTAAATCTACCTTCTTCTACCATTACTCCCACTCGAACTAGAAACCCTCCTTTCAAGTACATTTTTCAAACCCTAAGCTCTAATACCAGTTGTTAGGATTAAATCATAAAATATGAGCAATAATATAATGTGGAAATAAAACATAGAAGAAATAATGCAATACACAATAGACACAGATTTATGTGGTTCACCCAATATGGGCTACTCCATAGAGAAAATAACCAGGCCCTTTGTATTCCATCTAGAAAACCCTTTTGTACACATCCACACACCACATTACATTTTAGTCATCATACAACATCCTCTTATAAAAGTGCATTACAATTTTAGGGCAAAAACCCACCTAAAATCTACCGTTCGATTTGTGACCTAATATCAAATGGTCCAGATTTACATAGAGGAAAAAACATCTATTTTTAGCTTAGGGGTTCTAGGAAAAAACCCCACTAAAGATAGTAGTAGGGAAGGCATACCTCTATTTCACGTAGTGGGTCCAAGTGTGGATGAAACAAAGGCCTCCAAATTAATCAGGCTCCATAATCAACAATCTCCCACTTGGAGACTGATCACAATAACTCCACCGCTATTGCACTTGTTGGACTATGCTTCAACTTTGGGCCTAGAAATTTTCTCACCTTTTATTGTCATGCTTGAAGACCAACTGAAATTGAGAAAGAACTCAGTTTCTCCTTGGTTACTACCTTTGTGAACATATCTACAGGATTCTGGCTAGTGTGTATCTTCTCCAATTTTAACTATCCATCTTCCAATACTGAGCGTATGAAATGGTACTTGGTATGTATGTGTTTAGTCCTGGAATGGAAAGCTGAATTCTTTGCAAGATGAATGGCACTATGACTATCACTATATAATGTGCTATTCTCCTACTTCTTTCCCAACTCCTCCATAAACCTTTGTAACCAAATCATCTCCTTACTAGCCTCTATAACAACAACATACTCTGCTTCTATTGTTGAAAGTGCAACAACCTTCTATAATTTTGAAATCCAGCTTACTGTAGTTTCACCTATAGTAAAAATATACCATGTGGTACTCCTCCTACTGTCTATATCACCTGCCATATCTGAATCGACATATCCCTGTAAAGTAGTATTAGATCCTCCAAAGCATAATACTTGAGTGACAGTACCTCTCAAATACCTGAGAATCCACTTCACTACCTCCCAATGCTTTCTTCCTAGATTGCTCATAAACCTTCTCACAACTCCCACTGCATGTGCAATATCTGGCCTTGTGCACACCATCGCATACATCAAACTACCAACTGTTGATGAATAAGGAACCTTGGACATGTAGTTCATCTCCTCCTATGTCTTAGGACACATCTCTTTGGTCAGTTTGAAATGATTTCCCAAAGGTGTGCTAACAGGTTTTGCATCCTGCATACTAAATCTTTCCAACACCTTCTCAATGTACTCACTCTAAGACAATGTTAATTTATGATTTTTCCTATCTCTTGTTATTCTTATACCAAGGATTTGCTTTGCAACACCCAAATCCTTCATTGCAAATGACTCTACCAATTTTCTTTTGAGTACAATTATATCCTGCATGTTAGACCCTACAACAAGCATGTCATCTACATACAATAATAGGATAATATAGTTACCATTATCCAATCTCTTAAAATAAACATAGTGGTTAGAATAATATCTACTATAACCTTGATCTGACATAAACCTATCAAATTTCATATACCACTACCTTGGAGCTTGCTTCAAGCCATACAGGCTCTTTTTCAACCTGCATACTAATTCCTCCTTTCCTTTGACCTCATACCCTTGTGGTTGCTGCATATAAATCTCTTCCTCCAAATCCCCATGGAGAAAAGTTGTTTTTACATCTAACTGTTCAATATGTAAATCCTCTACAACCACTAAGCTTAAAATAGTTCTAATTGAAGTCATTTTAACAACAGGAGAAAAAAATTCATCATAATCAATACCTTTCTTCTATGCAAACCCCTTTACAACCAGTCTAGCCTTATACCTCTTTTTACCTCCATCTTCTTCTTTCACCCTGTAAACCCATTTATTCTACAATGCTCTTTTTCCTATAGGCAACTGAACCAGATCCCAAGTTTGATTATTTATCAAGGAGTCCATCTCCTCTTTCATGCCTTGCTCCCACTTCTTCTTGGTTTCTACCTGCATTGCTTCTTCATATGTTTCTGGTTCACTAGAGTCAGACAATAATACATAATATAATGAAGGAGAGTAACGTACATGAGGTCTACTTATCCTGGTAGATTTTCTAACAATAGTTGCAGGAGTTTGAGGTGCTACTTGTTGCTATTGTTGTTGATTTTCTAGCACCTTTGGAGTTTCAATTTCATCAAACACTATGTATTATGTGTTTTCCTTTTCCTATTTCTTTTCCTGCAACTGATCCTTATACATGACCTTCTCATTGAATATTACATCTCTACTCCTAATGATTTTGTGATTTGCATAATCCCAAAAATGATAACCAAAATCATTAACTCCATATCCAATGAAAAATACTTCTTGGATTTTACCTCAAGTTTAGTTCGATTTTCTTTACTAATATGCATGAAAGCTTCACAACCAAAAGTATTTAAAAATGAGTAATTAATAGGCTTACCTATCCATGCCTCTTATGGAATCCCACCATCTAGGGAACTTGAAGGTCCTCTGTTTATTAAATAAACTACAGTATCCACAACATCTACCCAAAACTGTAAGGGCAATCCTGCATGTAATCTCATGCACCTAGCACGTTCCATGATAGTCCTATTCATCCTTTCTGACACACCATTTTCTTGTGGAGTTCCTGGAACCATCTTCACTCTATGAATCCCATGGTATGAATAATAACTATCAAACTCTTTGTTGCAGTACTCACCTCCATTATCAGATCTGAGACACTTTAGCTTATTTCTTGTCTCATTCTCAACCAAAGCTTTCCATTTCTTAAAGGTATCAAAGACATCTGATTTCTTTTGAATATAGTAAACCCAAGTTTTTCTAGTTGCATCATCAATAAATGTAACATAATAATAAGAGCCACCAAGAGATGATACCTGAGTTGGTCCCCATACATATGAATGTACAAGCTCTAGCTTTTCACTCTTATTTTCTTTTCCAACTCTGAGAAATCTGACTCTTTTCTATTTTCCATAAATGTAATTCTCACAAAAGTCTAAATCAACCTGCTTCAAACTTGGCAACAAATTTCTTGAGTGGAGAATATGCATCCCCTTCACACTCATGTGCCCAAGCCTATGATGCCACGAAGCTATATCCACTCTTGTAGAAGCTAAAGCAATAGAAATATCAGTATTACCAGTACATACATACAATGTACCTTCCTTATTTCCTTTTGCTAATAACATTGATCCTTTAGCAACCTTCCATGAATTTGCTGAGAATGTAACTGTACATCCTTCACTATCCAACTGCCCTATGGAAATTAGATTTCTTCTTAAATAAGGAATATGCCTTACCTCTTTCAACAACCATTGGTTTCCATTTGGTAACTTTATCTGTATGTTACACTTTCCAATGATTTTACATGGTCTATCATCACCCAAATAGACCTGTCCAAAATCACCTTGAACATAATCTAGAAAATATTTCCTATGGGGTGTGGCATGATATGATGCACCAGAGTCTAGCACCCAACAATCATTAATATTATCTAGTGAAAGAATTAAAGCATCTTGCAATACATCACCTGCTACGTTTGCTTCCTGATTACCCTATTTTTCTTCTCCCTATTTTTCTTTTCGATTCCAATAGTCTCTTTTCAGGTGTCCTTTCTTCCTATAATGCCAACATTCCAACTGCTTCCCTTTGGATTTGGATCTACCTTTCTTTGATTTTCCATGATTCCCTGGGATTTTTCCTCTCTCCCTTTGTCTCCCCCTATTCTCTACAATAAAAGCATTACCTGATGTCTCACCTATGCTTTTCCATCGCATTTCCTCGCTAAGGATAACACCAATAACATCATCAAACTTTAAAGTATTTGAACTAGAGACAGAATTACTCACAACCATTACCAAGCCATTCCAGCTTTCTGGCAATGAGCACAAAATCAAGAGAGCCCTAACCTCATCATCAAAGTTTACTCCTACAAAGCTTAACTGATTTGTAACCATGTTAAATTCATTTAAATGATCAGTAATAGACCCACCTTCTGACATTTGCATATTAAATAAATGTTTCATAAGAAATACCTTGTTCGAAGCTGAGGGTTTTTCATACAATTTAGCCAACGCATTCATTAAACCCTCCATTGTCTTTTCCTTTGAAATATTGAAGGCCACCGATGATGCCAAGCATAGCCGTATTGTTCCTAGTGCTTTTCTATCTAGAACTTCCCATTCTTTGTCATTCATTGATGTCGACTTCTTTGCTACTCCACCTAATGGTAGGTAAATATCTTTCTGATAAAGATAATCCTCCATTTGCATCTTCCATAGCTGGTAGTTTTGGCCATTGAACTTCTCAACCCTAAATCTGCCTTCTTTTGCCATTGCTCCCACTCGAACTGGAAACCCTCCTTTCAAGTGCATTTTTCAAACCCTAAGCTCTGATACCAGTTGTTAGGATTAAAGCATAAAATACGAGCAATAATATAATGTAGAAATAAAACACAGAAGAAATTATGCAATACACAATAGACACAGATATAACGTGGTTCACCCAATATCGGGCTACTCCATGGAGAAAATAACCAGGCCCTTTGTATTCCATCCATAAAACCCTTTTGTACACAACCACACACCTCATTCATATATTTAGTCGATGTACAACCTCCTCTTATAATAGTGCATTACAATTTTAGGGCAAAAAACCTACCTAAAATCTACCATTCGATCTTTGACCTAATATCAAATGGTCCATATTTACATAGAGGAAAAAACATCTATTTTTTAGCTTCAGGGGTGCTGCCCCGAAACCCCCCTGGACCCCCCATGGCGACAATAGTAGGGGGGATAATGCCCCCCTACACCCCCCCTCTTTCACGTAGTGGGTCCAAGTGCGGCTGAAACAAAGGCCTCCAATTTAATCAGGCTCCATAATCAACAAAATGTAAAATGGAGGAGGCTTATTCTATAGGGTAGTAAGATATATTTTCTCTTGGTCATGAGTCTAGTTAAAAATAATCGCAATATCTTCCCCCTGAGACTTCTTGTTCTAAGAATACTTTAGCAAATTAATATGTCTATGGAGGAAGAGTGTATCATAGAGACTATCCCTATATGAATTCTTCTTTATTTCCTCAAAAATGTTAAACTCAATATTTTCTAAAGGGTTCCTCTCTTATTTCTTATTTGATTTATCGAATCTTCTCCTATATTGTTATGTAAATTTAATTCTCTATCTCTTGGTGATAGAAGGAAATTACAACTTTTCTCTTACCTTTTATTTGGAATGTGATTGTTCCTTATCATTTTCCTTGTCACTTTGCTTTGGTGTATTTTTATCTTTCTCTTATTTTTTAGGAACTAAATATCCTTCTCTAGTTGCCTATGGAACAAGGAACTTATCTTTGTTTGGTACGTGTTGATTTTTTAATTTTGAGAAGGAACTTGAAATGAACCCATTTTTTATGGATCAACCTATAACGGTGTCTTCCTAGATCTAGTCAAGATAGAGATAGATTATTTTTTAGAAGAGTTGGTACCACTTATAACTTGTTCAGGCTACCACAACATGTTAACTCTTCTCTTTTGGGTCCTCTCAAATTTTTCTATGGTCTGTTGTACATGATGTTGGTACATGTAGTAGGAACCAAGATTATGGGGGTCATTGTAGACCAAACACCAGATGTTTACCAAACTGGTTTTTGTGTTAAAATCATATTCCTCTTAGTTAGAATTAACCCTTGTCCTTGCACTATTACTTGCACTAGGTCTTTGATTTATATTAATATAAGGAAATCTCCTTTGTTGAGATCTTTATATTTCTCTTTTTTCTAGTAATGGTTTTCAATGTATTATGAATGTCAAGAAGCAACGAAGACTCTTGGGGTGCTTGAGATGGAAGTGAAGAAAAAGGAAGTGTAGTAGTTGACACCTTATAAGGAGGTATTAAATTTGTTGCAGGAAATTGAAATTCTAATGGAAGGAGATTTATTGTGGGGAATGAGGTTTTTGTGGATTGGATAGGTTGTTGTGTAAGTTCAATACTATATGGCATAACTATTATGGGGGGTCATATTCCTACAAAAATCTGGATATTCTTGGCTGTGAATATCGTATTCTCATTAAAAAAAAATAATCAGAATACATGGTTTATATAGTGGCCCTAATATTGTTGTAGAAAATAAAGGGCATACAAAATATTTTTTTATTCAAACTCTCTAACTCATATACCTACTGCTTGTCAAAAATTGCTCTACCTTCCACCCTAGCTGCATGTCATCCAACCATGGTGAAATTTGGGATAAAATATGGTTTAACTGCCAACATTCTCCCCCTTAAAGTTGAGAGGACTAACTATACAGTCTCTCAACTTTATATATTGAGCTTTAGCCATGCCTTTGTTGAATTTATCTAAAATGTTGTCCAAAGTGCTACAATATTTAAGCTCAATGATTTGGTGCTCCACCATGTCTCATATGAAGTGATACTTCATATCAAAATATTTTGAACTGCTATGGTGGATTGGATTATATGCCAAATAAATGGCTCTCATGTTATCACAACACAGTCTAGTAGGACCACTTTGTATTTCTTCAATCTCTTCAAGGACTTTTCTCAACCATAGGTTTTGAGTACTAGTATATGTGATGGCTATATACTCAGCCTCAATAGATGATAATGCTACAATAGTCTGCTTCTTGGAACTCCATGTAATTAGTCCTGATCCTAGACTAAAATAGTTCCCTGATGTAGATTTCCTATCATCTATATTTCTGCCCCAATCACTATCACTGAAGCCAACTAACTTGACAAAATTACATTTGTGGTAATGGATTCCAAAATCCAATGTACCTTTTACATATCTTAGAATTATTTTAGTTGCTTGTAGATGCAACTCAGATGGACAAGCCATAAACCTTGAAACTAGAGAAACAACATATTGTATATCAGGTCTTGTATTGGTGAGAAACATCAAACTCCCAACCATGCTCCTGTAAGTGGTCATTGGTGCTCCATCATCCTTTCTCAATTGGATCCCATGTCCAGTTGGATTTGCAACTGATTCGCACTGCTCCATGGCAAATTTCTTGATCATATCTCGAGCATACTTGTGTTGACATATGAAGATCCCTCTATTTGATTGATGAAATTCCATGCCTAGGAAGTATTGCATTAAACCAAGATCTTTCATCTCAAATTGTTTCATCATGGAGTTTTTGAACTCCATATTTTTATTTTACTACCCATAAATATTAGATCATCCACATACAAACAAAATATGAGATTGTCTACACCATGCTTTAGGTAGTAAAGATTAGGTTCACTTTTGCTTCTAGTAAAACCATATTTTTTGAAATAGTCGTCAATGCAAGAGTACCAAGCTCTTGGTGCTTACTTGAGGCCATAAAGTGCTTTTTTAATTTAAAAACAAGGTTCTTCTTACCTTGTTCTTGAAAGCCTTGAGGTTGTTGAACATAAACCTCCTCAATCAAGTACCTGTTCAGAAAGGCACTTTTCACATCCATGTGTTTAATTTTCTATCCTTTGTGGCCATCTAAGGAAAGAACGAATCTGGTTGTTTCCTATCATGCAACAGGAGAAGGTGTCCTCATAGTCAATGTCAAATTTCTGATTAAAACCTTTTTCTACAAGTTTCACCTTATGCCTTTAAATGCTTCCATCAACATTGAATTTGGTCTTGTAGACCCATTTACATCCAACACATTGTTTTCCTTTGGGAAGCTTTACTAGCTCCCAAGTATCATTATTTTTTATAGAGGTTATCTCCTCTTTCATGGCTTCTTGCCATACATTTTGAGTACAAGCCTTCTCATAGCTATATGGTTCTAGTTGTGCACTAGTTAATAAAGCATAATTAACTACATATACCTTAGGATCTTGGGAGTCATCATCCCCATACACATGCATATTTTCAAGTTTCTATGAAACTAAATTTATTTCACTAGCTTGGCTTCTAGTGTATCTTTTCTAGAAATTTTGATCCAAAATTTGAAAAGATGGATGATGTTGTAATGTCCTTTTTCCTATTTATTGAGAATCAATGTCCATCGGTGAATAACTTACTGATCGTTGTGGAGAAGGACTTGGAGTGGTAGCTGATGTACTTGATGTACTACTCTTGCTTGGGCTTGTAAGGGGTGTGCCTTTGTTTTATTGGGAGGCACCTGTTGTATTTGTGTAGAACTTACATCTTAGGATTCATCATCAATAAAAATTCTTTGATGACCCCATTCTCCCCCTTCATAAAAAATTACATCCCTAGAAAGTACAATTTTATGTGTATTTGGATTGTAGAGTCTATAGGCTTTGGTAGACTCACAATACCCTATAAAAATACAAGCTTGACTTTTGGGAATCAAGCTTCTTCCTTTTCTCATCAGGAATGTGTGCATATTCTAAAGAACCAAGAACTTTGAAATGCTTTACATTTGGTTTATTTCCATACCACCGCTCATAAGGAGTGATGCTATCTAAACTAGAATTCAGACTTCTATTTAAAATGTATACACTGGTTCTTACAGCATCAACCCAATACATATTAGTTAAATTTTTAGTCTGAAGCATTTTTCTTGCCATATCAACTATGGTGTGGTTCTTTCTCTCTGCCACACAATTCTATTGTGGGGTATAGGCAATGGTGAATTACCTTTTGATCCCACTTTCTTTACAATATTTTAAAAATTATTTTGAGTAGTCGCCTCCTCGATCTGTCCTAAGACACTTTACATAAAAATCACTTTGTTTCTCTACATTATTTTTGAAATCTATGAAGCAATCAAAAGCTTCATCTTTATGTTTCAAGAAATAAATCCAGCACATCCTAGAGAAATCATCTATGAAAGTGAGAAAATAGGAATTGTTTTCAATACTCTTTTTTTGCATTGGACCACAGATGTTCAAATGCACTAACTGAAGTGGATAGCTGGCCCTCCATGATTGTACTTTTGGAAACTTAGACCTGGAGTGCTTTCCCAAAGCACATCCTTCACATACCTACTTATGTTAGAAGTCCTATCACCATAGCTTGAGAAGTTAACAATTTCAAGCTAGCAAAATTTAGGTGACCATATCTTAAGTGCCAAAGCACACTTGGATTTACAATAACAATATTTGCAAGTTGATATCCCCATGGTTCTCCAAACTTGAGGGGAAATAACCTATTCCTAGTCATTTATACCTATGTGATGACACGATTACAATTATTTTTATCAAAAATGACATATTGTCCTTTATCAAAAATAAGTTTGTAATTCTTCTCCATCATTTGCCCAATGCTTAGCAGATTGTGTTGGAGCTTTGGAGTGTAGTAGATGTCATTCACTTTCTTTATGACTTCTTTCGTTGGAACCTCCATGGATCCAATACCTTCAACTTCCAAATATTTATCATCCCCTAACTTGATGCAGGATTTATAAGTGGCATCTAATGCAACAAAGAGTTCTTATTTGACACTCATATGGTTGGAGCAACCGGTATCCAAAATCCATGTATCATTTATATTTTGTTCTGATTGTCCATATTAAAGAAACATATTAGAGGTTTCATTTTCTTCACCATAATTTCCATATTGACTGCTACTGTCTTGAGAATATTTTGACCAACTGTAGCACCCTAAAATTGGTGTAGTAAAACTTAGAAATAATTAAAATTACATTAGTAACAAATTCAAATTTTAAACCCAAAATCGCTCCCAAACTGCCTGCTGCCCGTTTCCTCATTTTTTGCACCAATTTTAGAGTTTGTTTTTCCATTTGATGATATCGTTGTCGATCATACTATATCGCCTCAAATTGGATGATTTCATCTAGAGAAGAACGTCCAGAAGATCTCGTCCCAAACTGATTTGTGCATAGTTAGCTTCTATTTCAACGACGTCTCTAATCCGGGTAAAAGCATGTCTACGCCATTAGAGACCTCCCCCATTGGAGATATTCCAAATTAGGATGATATCCAACCTCCTAACCTCCCTCCTAAGCCTATTTAACCTTAGGACCCCCTCTTGGCATTCCCCCTGGCTGAAATTCCCTGTAACACGAATTCTACATGCCTTAGACTATCTTAAACCACCATTTGCATTTGTATTTTTCCAAGTTTGTTTGCAGGAACTTCATTGTTTTTTAGCCGGAGCAAGCTCAGATCGTCGCAGACGATCCTGTTCAATTAGAGATGATTTCGTACCAATCCGAGATGATTTTAACTACAGTCAACATTGGGGGCAATCAGTGCCCAAGGTTTGCGTTTTCTCACTTTTCTTGTTGATTTATCCTACATTTAGTTAAATTTGTTATTATTCCTTATTGTTCTGCATCTTGGAGTTCACCCATATAGCTTAATTGCACAATGAAGTCATAATTTGTCATTAGAATGTCATAATATACTTGAATTTTTATTTGTGATTATCACCTTAGCATTTATGTTGCCATTTTACACCATTTTTCTCTGTTAGAATAGTTGCATTTCTGGTATTTTGTATCTATCTCTCTGTTTGTAGGTCTCTGATGAATTCGTCAGATCTCAGACGATCCCGTTAGATCTCAGATGATCCTATTAAATTCCAGATGATTTGGACTACTTCAAAAATTAGAACCTTCATCAGACATCCGGATCAGGTATGGTTCTTTAATCTAGCGTATTCTTTCTATTTTTTGTCCAAATCTATTTTTTGTATTTATTTAATTTGCATTTTCATAATAGAACACTTAGATTCATCTGGCCAAACCTAAGACTTGGATGTTTAAAGATAAAACTCGAACACATTAAACACATTCCCAACCTAGGCGTGGAAACTGCCACTAAACGTTTCCTGGTGAACCCCACCATCCATCAAAAAATCACCTTAATACCCCTCCCCCGAGAGGCGGGACCTTCAAAGGGCCTCTCAGTCCAAGGTACCGTCCCATCCTTTTCCCATCCCCCTTTCGGGCGCGGATCCTTTAGCCTAAAGGTAAGGGTGTGAAAAATTTGGAACGATACATTTTGGTGAACCCGACGTGAATAACATAGGCATCTTTCTGATTCAAAAATATATAAAAACAAATATATATATATATATATATATATATATATATATATATATATATATATATATATATATATATATATATATATATATGTATACAAAAAAAAAAAAGTAAAAAAATCATTAGTTCAAGTTTGCATGTTTTAGATTCAATTCTAAATAGTAGATGTTAAATATTGCTTTTAGAAGTACTAAAGAAACCATGAGTTTTTACTCAAATCAATATGAGCCCATCAGTAATGTTGGAAGAATTCAGCCAAATACATTTGTTGATTATGACCAACCTCATCCCTATTCAACATCACCTCCATCACACTTTTCTCATTTTTCATCCTTACCCCAACAGGACAATCCCTTTGCCAATCCTCTTCATAATGATATTATCTATTCTCCCATATACCCATATTATGTCTATCAATCCACATACAATCCTCCTCCACCCTTTCAATATTCTTCTTTCAATACAACACATTCATTTCAACAAGAAAATACTTATTCTTCCAATTCTACCATGCACTCACCTCCTACTTCACAATATTCTTGTCATCATTCTACCCATAATAAAGAAAGTAGAGATGAAAAACCATTAGGCCCTTTTATGACTGAATTCCTAAGGCACGTATCAAAAACCTCTCGAAAACCTTCATCACGTAAATTTACTAAGCTCAATCAACCAATGGATATAATTCTCAAGCATTTACTTGATACAAATAAGATTGAACTCCCTTTCATAAGACAACTTGATGCCACAACAGATTGGTTTAAACCTAAGCTACATTGTGAATATCATAGAGTAGATGGACATATGACACAAAATTGTAAAGATTTAAGATGTGCAATTCAATATTTGATTGATGAGGGTCTTTTTAATATAAAAGAATTACAATCTACAACTGATTATAAATCTTCAGTAAACCATCAAACTCCTACACAAAAAATACCAATAATCAATCAAGACATGGAGATCTCCCAAGAACCCCTATTCAATTATCAACAACAGGAAACCAATCAAATATTGCATGTTAATGTGTCCCATCATAATGATATTATTAATATTGTAACAAAAACTACAAATGAGCAACCTCAAGTTCAATCAACTCAATCTGATATTCAAGATATGGATTCCTCATTTGACCAACCTTCAAAACTATATTTGGCTCTAGAGAATGATACAAAATGGAATGTAAGCATAGAAAGCTCATATTTAGAATCAAAAATTCAATCTGAAATCCCCTTTGATAGCCAACAAGTGATTAAACCTCAAGCAAAGATATCCCTTTTTGAAGTATTTTATTCAAGATACCTAGCCAACAATTTGTTCCTCATCATATTATTTCTAAGAACATAATTAATGGTGTAAACCCTCTTGAGGTTAACCATATTTCTTTCTATGATGAGGAGATTCCTTCCTCTACTCCACAAGAAGACTACTATCTTTACATTATAGGATCTATTAAAGAAACACTTGTTAAAACTATCATGGTAGATAATGGCTCCTCTCTTAATTTATGCACTTATCAATTATTCCAAAAACTCAAATCAAAGGAAGAAGATCTTAATGAACCAAATGTTATTATAAAATCTTTTAACAATGAAATTCAAGAAGCTCAAGGTACTATAATTTTTCCCCTCAATATTGGATCCAAGATCCTGGATACTTTGTTTTTTGTAGCATATTGTCCTTCACCTTACAACCTACTTCTCAAAATTCCTTGGATTCATACGATGAGGGTTGTCCCTTCCACTCTTCACCAATATTTGAAATTTGAACTTGCAAGTAAAATTGTTACCATACATAATGACCCAACACTATTTGAAGAATATTTAACGGTTGAAACATTAAGTTCTATACATTTTCTATTGTCACAATTATCTTCTATCCATCACTTTTCTTCATCCATATATGATCATCCTTGTTTACCAAATAACACTCATGCATATCTTTCACATATACTTTCTCCATCTTATCAAAACTTGGAATATAATAATAAGAATGAAGAACTTTCTTATATTTATGACATTTTATTTTGTAACATGATCAATTTTACACATAAAAGTAAAATCTTGTGCTACATTATTCTACATTATAACAAAGCTTTTGTTATCACTACCTTTTATTCATCACTTTTTGTTCTTACCTTCACAACCAAATTATCCTTCAAAACCTCCTTTTATTTTGAAGCAACCTTAGACATGCTATACTCCAATCACATTGTATAATGTATATAGATCATCTTGTATATACCACAATTCCATCATCTAAAAATTCATATAAAAATATAAAAGTTTCAAAAAAAAAAACAATCACATTGTATTTCTTTCAATTCATCAATTAAAATCAAAATAAAAAAACAATCAAAATTAGCAAAATCTTCAAAAATATTTGTTGTATATATTTCTTCTTCAAGTATTGCAGTTATATTTTCAATTTATTTTGGATAAATTAGCATTTATTTGGAATCCCCTACTTTCACAAACACAAAAATAAATATCTTGATTTTATCTGGCATGATTACTAATCTCTCTTATATCAAAGTCCACAAAATTTAATTAAATACAGTTTGAGCATAGAGAATTGATCTTGTTATTTACTTAAACCAAGCATATATTTTCACAATAAAATGATTACATTTGTAATTTCCATGCTATGTTACATAGTAGAAATGGTTCTTGAGCAAAAATTTTCCCTTGCTATCCTATCATGCACATGGTCTAGAATCTTTGAGAATTTGCAAAAGGACAAGCTCACCCCTACCCGAAATAAAAATCCCTTGCTCTACATCTAATCCGAGCAAGTATCCCTAGCATAGAAAGAAAAGAAAATTTCAAAAGAAAAAGAAAAAAGAAACAAGTTATTTCAGCATTATCTCAAATATCAAGTCACAATACAAAAAAAAAAAAGGCAAAAGCAAAGACAAAGAAAAAAGCAAAAGCAAAAGCAATAAAATCCCTTTCCCTACCCCTTGAAAAGAAAAGAAGGGTTGATGATCTTGAATCCCTGGAATTCTCAATTATTTAAAAATTGTGAGGTAAGCCCCATAACAGGTGGTTTGTGCCCAACCCGCTTGGACTTGGGTAACTCCTAGAGTGGTGATATGTCTGTCACATTAGCGACCTTCTTTTGTACAGACCTATGTCTTCTTATGGATTAGCTAGCTCTTGATAACCCGACCTACATAGTAGTCTGGTATGGTTATATGCATCTAAATCATGGTTAATGAACACTTATTTGGTTCTTTCAAATCACTTGTATCAAACTATCTTGCTCAAAACTTGGTAAATGAACAATGCAATTGCACACACATTTATATTTGAGAGATTTTGTGTATCATTATGATAAATCAAGATTGGTAATGAACTCACCTACGCACATGGGATTCCTTATAAATCTAACTTTTGTCTTTAAGATACTTTGAAATATTTTTGCAAATTGTTTAGAATAAATTCATTTTCTTCTTTCAAGAACAGTTGTTTAGTATAAATACAACTATATGCATTATCAAAAATCAAAATCATTTTCGAAACATACAATCAAGTTACATTTATATATAACTTTTGACTTTCGTGACGATGGTATAGTTCCAAAACCAAAATTAGAATTTTATGCCTAGTGCAAGTCCTTATCTTCATATTTTCTGACTATTTCAAAAATTAAAAATCAACCATGCAATAAAACTATTATTTTCTTCTTTGGATTTCGCGATGATGGTATAAGTCTATACCTAATATTCTATGCCTAGCGCAAACCATTGTACCAATTTTATTTTCCCATTTATTTAAATTCATAAAAACATATGACTTAAATCATTACATTACACAATTATGCTTTAAAACAAACAAACACTTATTCTATTTCATGTCATTATGTCAAACTTCAATTTTGCAATGATGGTATAATTCCTATGGAATTATCCAAAAATTTTATCACACTTAGGAATTTATGCCTAGCAAAAGTTATTTTAAAATATTTCATACATAATATTTTCATGGAAATTTGAAAAAAAAATCATCATCATCATCATCATTTGCATCATCACAACAAAGTCTTAAGACAGTCTCTTAAGCACTCTTTTACTTTTAACAATATTATACTAGGATTAGCTTGATGACCGAGTGAGCGGCGACTCCATGAAATGGTCTATAATAGCGACAATGTCCTTTGAAATTATTGGTAAAAGTCCCTTTTATTTTTATCAATTCACATCACAAACAACCAATTTGTTTACATCAGATTATTTCATTTAAATTTTAAAAAAAACATGACATTCAAACCATCATATTTCTAAATGGCATAATTACATGAATCATCGAATCAATCAATCAAAACATTAAAGCATCATACAAATACATAAGACAAGTCATATGATCAAAAATATCTTATCTATATATATCTCAATGGTATATGTACATCATCTCAAAACTAGATTGGTATGCCACAATATGTACCTAGGCATACTCAATCCCCTATCAAAAATAATAATAAGCACTATAATCAATCTGTGTAGTGCAATCTGTAGTAGCTAGCCTTGAGAACCCCTCGAGCTCTCAGCCTCATCTCCTCCCCCGCCCTGAGGTGGATGAGGTGGCCCCATCATAGTCCGTGTGGTGCTATGAGTCTTGGACTCTGATCGTGATGATGTCCTCGATGACCTCATCCTGATAGGCTCTGCAATATGGGCCGACAGTGGTAACCTCTGCCCCTCTGGCACCATATGGTGGTATAGTGTTTGATAGAATGTGACTTGGGCAATAGCCCGTGCTAGATCTCGAGTGCTCACCCCTCTGCTTCGTGCTCTGAGGCATGCTACCTCATCTCTGAGCTATGTGGCCTCCTCTTGGTGTCATACAACCTCATCCTATAGAGTCTGCACCTCTGCCTGGAGACAGACAGTCTTCGCCTAGAGAGTAGCCATCTCACTACTCTCTCCTGTGTCCACACCCTTGCCCTTATCGGGTGATGGTGGTCTCTCTCTCCATGGAGAAGGGGGTCTCTCCTCTCTCCTATCCTGCTGCCATAGCCTCTACTGAGCTTGTGGTATCCTCTGCTCTCTCCCATCATGACCGTATGCTACCTCAATGGCTGCCTAGCGTCGCCTCCCCATCTGATGCACAACTATGTGAATCGGACCCTGAGACCTTGTCATCCGAGGAGGGCGGATGCCTGTGTACCAGGCATCATAGCTATCAGCTACCCTAGCATCGTCCCCATCCACCAGTTGAATGGGGACATCATCTGTGTCCAAACCTCAAAAGCACTACATATCTAGAGCCCCGCTAACTGTAGTGTTATCTCAGACAGTCTAGGAAAACTCATAGTCTCTGAGGGATGGGATCCCCTGCTATAGACCGAACTACCTCAAAACTCGGTCATAGCGGTGGAGCTCCACCTCTCCCCTCTCCATCCTCAACCAACAAACTCACCTGATGTGAGCCAGTTCCTGTCCATCCTCGGCCCACCCTAGATGATCTCTCCAAGGCCTCTAGGTGATCTGGTCGGAGACAAGGTTGTCAAGTAGTCTTCGAGACATTGGTAGATCTATCCACCGCTGTGACCCTCTTTGGAGCCACCAATATAAAGCTCGATGCCTCTCCCCATCAATCCCTATCAGTGGAAGCCCTACTAGCCTCCACATCGCGATGTGCTCCCAGCACCAAACCTGCAGTAGAGATGTCATAACCAGACATCGACCGCCCTTGTATACGACCCCATGCAGGATCCTATACAATCGGCATAGTACAAAGCTCCCCCAAGAAAACCTGTATCCATGGTCTCTCATTTCATAGACCACATTTTTCAATAGCCATGGTACTCTGCATCCACTCTGATGGCATAGCAACAAACCACCTACAACCCCAACCAAAACCTGTGTCAATCTAGATGCCTTAGGCATTTGTCATAGAGATTTGATGTTCACTCCGCCCTTCTCTAGGGCAAAGCTTAGATCTTTGCATAGTCGCATCATAACATGGCCCTGATTGGCCATGGGAGTGATTATCCATCCTTGTATGGGGATCCTCAAAATCCTCCATACATCCTCTAGTGTGGGAGTCATCTCCCCTATCGATAACCAAAAATAGGAAGAACCCAGATACCACCTTTCTGCTAGGGCTGTTAATAGCCCCATATCTATAGAAACCTGTGACATCTATGCCACATGCTACAATCCAACCTGAGCTAGCTGATCTCACTCTGCCTAATATAGAGCGGCCAAGTCATACCTCAACCCACTGTATTTCCATTCTCTGCTCTTTAGTAATCCTCTCTGCAACATAAACAACAAAACAATAAAAATCATTAATAAAAATGGTGATTAAAAATGCAAGTAAAGCAAGTTCAATTTAATAAATGATGATATCATCCACTATTGGACTATATCGTCCCAAATTTGAGCAAATTCGTCTTTGATTTTGCCAGTCGAAATCGTCCCCATTTCGCTGATTTTGCCCCTGGAAGAAATCGGCGATATCGAGACGATTTCAATGAAATCGAGATGATTTCGTCTTGACGATGTCGATGGCCCAAAAATGGCCATGATGCTCAAAAATTATCAAAATTTAATCTAAAAAGCATGAAATTCAAAATTTAAGCCTTCTAAACTAAGTTTAGACCCTTACCCGTAGCCCATGTCGGACCTCTGTCGATCTGTGCGCTGTCTCGACCATCTTGTCTACAAAGCTCTAGAAAACAATAAAATGAACAGTAACAATGAATTAGGGTTTTTTTTCCCTATTTTTCTTAATTTTATTCAAAAAACAATTAAAAACATTTTAATTTTGCTTTTTCGCATTTTTACCTCAAACGTTCGATTTGGGTAAAAATACGGAGGGGGCATCATAGTAAGCTGTCGTACAATTCGACCAAGAATCATCACCTAAAAATGGGAATAAATTTTTTGCTTTCTTGCAGATCGAGAAGAACTCATCTTTAACACATTTTCCTCATAAAATTCGTTAAAGAGGGGGTAAAATGTAGCACCCTAAAATTGGCACAGTAAAACTTAGCAATAATTTAAATTACATTAGTAACAAATTCAAATTCAAATTTTAAACCCAAAACCTCTCCCAAACTGCCTGCTACCCGTTTCCTCATTTTCCACACCATTTTTAGAGTTTTTTTTGTCTGTTTTATGATATCATCGCCGATCAGACTATATCGCCTCAAATTGGATGATTTCATCTAGAGAAGAATGTCCAGATGATCTCGTCCCAAACTGATTTGTGCATAGTTAGCTTTTGTTTCAACGGTGTCTCTAATCCAAGCAAAAGCGTGTCTGCATTGTTAGAGACCTCCCCCATTGGAGATCTTCCAAATTAGGATGATATCCAACCTCCTAACCTCCCTCCTAAGCCTATTTAACCTTAGGACCCCCTATTAGCATTCCCCCTGGATGAAATTCCCTGTAACACAAATTCTACATGCCTTAGACTATCTTAAATCACCATTTGCATTTGTATTTTTCCAAGTTTGTTTGTAGGAACTTCAATGTTTTTCAACCGGAGCAAGCTCAGATCGTCGCAGATGATCCTATTCAATTAGAGATGATTTTGTACCAATCCGAGATGATTTCAACTGCAGTCAACATTGGGGGCAATCAGTGCCCAAGGTTTGCGTTTTCTCACTTTGTTTATTGATTTATCTTGCATTTAGTTAAATTTGTTATTATTCCTTATTGTTCTGCATCTTGGAGTTCACCCATATAGCTTAAATGCACAATGAAGTCATAATTTGTCATTAGAATGTCATAATCTACTTGAATTTTTATTTGTGATTATCACCTTAGCATCTATGTTGCCATTTTATGCCATTTTTCTCTGTTAGAATAGTTGCATTTCTAGTATTTTGTATCTATCTCTCTGTTTACAGGTCTCTGATGAATTCGTCAGACGAATTCGTTAGACGAATTTATCAGAAGAATTCATCAAATGAATTCGTCAGATCTCAGATGATCCTGTTAAATTCTAGATGATCTAGACTGCTTCAAAAATTAGAACCTCCATCAGACATCCGAATTAGGTATGGTTCTTTAATCTAGCGTATTCTTTCTGTTTTCTATCCAAATCTATTTTTTGTATTTATTTAATTTGCATTTTCATAATAGAACACTTAGATTCATCTGGCCAAACCTAGGACTTGGATGTTTAAAGATAAAACTGAACACATTAAACACATTCCCAACCTAGGCGTGGAAACTGCCACTAAACGTTTCCTGGTGAACCCCACCATCCATCGAAAAATCACCTTAATACCCCTCCCCCGAGAGGCAGGACCTTCAAAGGGCCTCTTAGTCTAAGGTACCGTCCCATCCTTTTCCCATCCCCCTTTCGGGCATGGATCCTTTAGCCTGAAGATAAGGGTGCAAAAAATTTGGAACGATACACCAACAGTCCCGAGGAAAGTGACCTGGTTTGCCAAAGTTAAAACAAGATTTTTTGGATTTGTCACCTCCTCGCCCTTGATTTCCACTTTGACATGGATTTCCACCTCTTTTTTGGTTTTTTCCTCTATTATGAGTTCCTCCTCTACTAGGATTACCTCATCTAAAGTTGCCTATGCCTCTACCTCTTATCTGACCTCTGCCTTGACCTCTTCCACATCCTCTTCCAGCACTCTCATTTGATGTGAAGGCTTTATCATCACCTCCATAACTTGTTGAAGGAGATCCCTGTAATCTCTCTTCATGAGACATTAACGAACCGATTAATGCATAAAAATTTAAAGTGGAAAGGTCTTTTAACTCTTCTATGATTATGGCTATGTGATTCCAACCTTAAAGAAGTGTTCGCAAAACTTTCTTTACAACTATTTTAGGTTTAATTTCCTCGCCAAGAGTAACCATTTTATCGATAACTGCTTTTACTCTGACGTAGTAGTCACTAATTTAATTGTCTTCTTTCATTTTGAGATTTTCAAAATCTTTTTTTAGGGTTTGAAGCCTCACTTGCTTCACCTGATCATTTCCCTGGAATCCATCTTTCAAATATTTCCATGCAGCTTGTGTAGTTGTATAAGCGGCTATTCTAGGGAATATACTCTTCTCCAATGTTGCTTGGAGATGATAAAGAGAAGAAGAGTTGCTCTTTTGTTATTCTTTCTTTGTTTTCTTATCTGTGACACTTAATGTTGTTCAGTCTGTGGGTTCGGTGTAACCCTCTTCAATTATGTCCCACAATCCCTTGCCTATGAGTAAGGTCCTCATTTTTATGGACCAATACTCATAATCATACCCATTGAATTATGGAATATGTAGATTGTTATGTGAGGCCATAACTACTATAAAAAATTAAGATCAAATCTGACCTGATTCACCCTTTCACTAATAGCTTGTTCTTCTTGCTAGGGTACTTCTATCACTTGATTCACGGAGTTGTCTGCTACTTGTTCTTTGTTTTCACTAATCAAGATTATCTTTGGTGATTTTGGTTCTAGTATTTCAATGGAGTCATCATTGTTGAATTATGGATTTACTAGATCTTTTGGTGCAGATTTTTACTGCTCAAATTTGCTAACGAAAGAGCTATCTTCATAGTCTACCTCGTATGCAGAGTTCGGATGTCTCTGTTGGGCTTTTACTGCATTCTGCAATTGACTAAACACAATATGTAGTCCATAAGTTTACACTTTTTCATCAAACCCTTCGGTGTTTGCTCTTACCAAAATCACACAGAGGGAATGATAACACCCTGTGGATTGTATCATGAATTTTTGTCCTTAATGTACCTTTTCAAGTTTTCTATTCTCTGTCTCAGACTTTTACAAAGAAATTTTAAGCCTCTTAGGCTTTTTTACACAATATTTCCTCTTAGGAAATCTCTATTTGCCTTCCCATAAAAGTTGCAAATTTTTTTTTTATAAAACCTTATTAAAGTATTAATTAATAATAAAGTCAATATTTAATTAATTTTTTTTTAAAAATATTTAAACTAAATTATTAATTAAGTTAATAATTTAAATAAAAAAAATTCAAATATAATGAAAATCAAACAAAGGGGGTTTTAAAAAAATTTAGATTTGTCGAGACTCGAACCTGTGATATTTTCCATGCCACAAAGACTCCTTACCACCTCAACAGCCTCGACCGATGAAACCAGAAGCACAACAAGTAATTTTATGCCTTTAACCTTAGCATAATACCAAAAAAAAATTAAAGCACTTGATCCATCATCATTGGGATTCGAACCCGTGACCAAATGGCGATGGGTGCCTTAAGGCTGGCTTCGTGAGCCAGTTGAGCTAGGCACTCAACAAGAAGGCCTGGGGAGTGCCTTCTATATGAAGGCAACCCGTGCCTTCAAATTAAAAAAAAAAATTGGGACTTTTAGTCCCACATGCTCCTGGAGAGGGGCTTTTGAGGGGTTTAAAACCCTTAAGGCATGGATGAATCTTTTATTACCTTTGGGAAATTGCTCCACCCATATTTTGGACTTCTCTACCCAATATCCTTGTGCCACATCACCTTTTACTCTCCTCATGCCACGTTGTCTAAACTTTGTCCTCTTCTCACATACCACATAGCCTGGTTCAATCTTTTCACCTTGTCACATGGTTTGGTTAGCTTGTCGCCTAGTCAACTTAGACCGATCTCACCTATCACTAGTTTTCATTCTCCTCTTGCCAATTGGCTCTCGAACTTGCCTACTCTTAACCTCACCTATTTAGCTCTCGACTGATCTCTCCTCTTGGATCTCGACCGATCTCTCCTCTCCTTGGCCTCGAACTTTGAGTTTGGGCCCTCCTGCTCCACCTTGATATGTGGGTCCTCCTGCTCCACATTGGGATGCGGGCCTTCCTATCAAACTTATGGCTTCTATGGGCCTTGATAAGCCTCACTCCTTACCAAGTTCTGATACCATATGTGAATATCATATTCTCATTAAAACAAAATAATCAAAATACATGGTTTATATAGTGGCCCTAATATTTTTGGAGAAAATAAACAGCATAAAAAATAATTTACATTCAAAATCTCTAACCCCTATGTCGACTGCTTGTCGACAGTTGCTCTATCATCCACCATAGCCACCTGTCATCCAAACATGGTGAAATGTGGGATAAAACATGGTTTAACTGCCAACATTGGCCTAAATGGCCATCTGGTAAATTTTTGGAAATGAGATCACTCTTGACTATTGGGTCTGTAGTCCAAAGTTAGGTCCTAATGCTTTGATATAATATTTATAAGCTATAGGAACAATTGGTCTAAATTCATTAGGGATTTTTTCCATGTCCTACTAAATATAAGATTGAAATCAAAGATCGAATCTTTTGGATGCCTTTGGATGACTATAAATTGGGTGAGTGAGAATGAATCAGTAGATTCATTGAATTCTTCTACAAAGGGACCTACTAAATCTTCCCATGAACCAATGGTACCATTGTCAAGAGTTCTAAACCAATGTAGGAATTTACCTCTAAAGGAAAGAATTAATAATCTCATAATGACATCCCCATTTTTGATATTATGAATCGATGCCATAGATAATACATCTTGACAGTGTTCATATGTAGTTCTCCCGGTACCATCCTAAGTGGGTATGGTTTTTATTGCAACTTAGGGAATATCATGCATATTTTAAAAAGATAAGGGGCTAGTAGTATTCCAATTGGGGTAATTGTTTTTAACTGCATTCTGCTCAAGATCCATATTGTCTTCATTATAGGGAGTATTAGTTTCAGAAGATTTTGAGGAAGAGGATGATGTTTGAAACTCTTCCAAGGTAGTTTTAGAGGATGGATATCTTGAATACCTGGATTGTTAAAATAGTTCATAGAAATGTGTAGGTTTTCCACCTTTCTTAGAAGCACTTATGGTAAACATGAAAATGCAAATATTATGACTAAGTTTTTACTGGGTTTTAACTTTAGGGAGTCACCAAGTGAATTTACTTTCTTTTCTTGTGAGGTCAAAACAATTCACTAGATCTTGATTCCTTCGAGTAAAATATAAGAAATATATTTTGTGGAAACAGTCCCACCAAGTATACCAAAAGTTATTGTAGTTTGGTTTGTCATCAGGTCAACACTATAACTATGATCATTATCCTAAGATATTTGAAGGTGAGCACCCATTAATCACAGCCTAGAATGAACATTGGAAGAACCAAATTACTTTGATTCAACCTCTAGAGTAGGCTGGTATACCTTGTCAACTTAGTAGATATTGAATCTTTTAAGCTCAAAATGGTAAAATTTTAGGGATAGTTATGAAATGTTTAGAAATGTATGAATTAATTATGGATGGGTGAAGCTAAAAACATATACATCCACAAAGGATATTCCAAAAAATCAATTTATAGAAGAAATATTTACAACTAACAACATTCAAAACTTAACAACACTCTACATTGATGGCATTTAATACACTTAAAGAATTATTTCAAATATCTAAACATCAATTGGACAATGCTTTTTGTCCGATCGATAGCTCCATTATGATTAGATGTGGACTGGAGCAAAGTGCATGAACTAGGGTTTCTGGAGCTAGGGAAAAACTAGGGCATCAGTTGGGTAGCCAAAGAGATTTATGGTTACTATGGATTTGAAGGCAATATTGCTACCCTAGGAGGGTCCAATGGGGACACCTTCGGATCGTCTTCTAGAGAGAAATAGCTCTTATGCAGATTTGTTAAAAGATAAAGCTCCATCCAAGACTGACGAAGCACAAAGAACTGCATTAAAAATGCTCTTTACGACTGTTGGAAATAAATCAATATCTCATCGAGTTAATGGATGCTTGCCATAGTCAGAATCAGGGCCAAATATTGTCATTGAGCCAAGGATGGTTGAAGAAATAGTCTTATATAAATCCAATCATGATTTTATCTATAAATTCATGGATATTCGCCCTACCCTAAATTTTTTGCATTCCCGGGTCCGACAAAATTGGGAGCCTCTTGGTGAGTACTCTTTATGGTTTATTAGCAATAGGTATTTTATTGTTAGTTTTTCTTCATTGGTGGATATAAATAGGGCTTTCGAATCAGAAAAGAGGAATCATGGTCTGGCAGGATTATTTGTTCAACCCTGGAGAGTGGGATTTGATCCTCGAATTGAACCCACTATGGTCCCGATTTGGATCCGTTTGTATGCACTTCCAATGGAGTTTTGGAGTGAGCAGGTTTTGGAAATTATCGGTAACTCCCTTGGAAAACATTTGGGTGTCTCCAAAGACACAATAGAAGGAAACACATCTGTTTATGCAAGAGTATGTGTGGAAATGGATCTTAGCCAGCCTCTACCGGTAGAGGTGAAACTTGAACTTGCAGGACTATCTTGGATTCAACAATTGGATTATGAGGCACTGCCCTTCAGATGCAAATTTTGCCACAAATATGGGCATTTGGCCTGATCTTGCCCAAATAATATGAACACAAAAATGGAGGCTCCTCTAGGAATGTCAACTCTTTCTAAGGAGGGTAAGTCAACAATAAAAAAAAAAACCAACCAATATTTCTCAGCGTAAAGAAGCACAGAGAGATGGTTTTGAATAGCCCAAAAGAAGGAGAAGGCAAAAGAAAAAAGATGGTAAAGAGCAAACCCAACTCAAGCTCACCAATAGGTATGAGATATTTAAGACACTAATGGACCAAGAAGAACAATTCATGGAAGGAGTGGATGGGAATAATGAAAATAATATCCATGTTCAAGCTCCTCTTTCATCTCCCCCCATCATAGAGCAGGTAATTGAGCACAATGAGTTACCTCAGTCAGAGAGTGCAGGGGCATTGATAGTTTATAACCAAGAGCAGCCAATAATTAAGGATGTTAGCATGGGAATAGAAGAAAAGAATAGAGAAATGCCAACTTTAGGGATAACTCAAGTGGAAAAGAGATCAAAAAATAGCAACTCTCAAGAAGTGGATAGAAAATAAAATAAGGAATTGCTAGCAGTTCAAGGATACAAACTGATCATTGGAGGATCGATGAGGCCAATAGATTATTACTACTCTCAAGGTAACCAATGATTATACAATCATGGAATGTTAGGGGTTTAAACAGTAGAAACCATCAATCTGCTGTTCGAAGACTCTTAGAAAAATGTAAAACATATATTTTGCTTATCCAGGAGACAAAAATGTCATTAGATCTTGTGTAAAATAGTTAACAGAATTTGGAGGGGTGTTGGTCATATGGAAGTGGCTGCCCAAGGTGCCTCAGGGGGGATAGTTACTCTTTAGAACTCTCTATAATGGATTGCAATAGAACATATAGCTTGGAGGGGTGTTCTCACATCACATTTTAGAAATAATGTCATAGTTGAACATGTTTTAATCACAAATTTTTATGGGGCTCAAAACCTAGATGGTCAGAGGCTTCAATGGAAAGTTGTGCATAACATGAGAGTCTCAAGGGAAGATTTAGACTGGATTATTGCTAGGTATTTTAATGCTAAATTATCCTCTAGAGATCAGGAAGTGGGAACCCCAATTTTGGACCCAGGGGATCGACTTATGATTGCCCAAGTCTAGGATTTACACTTGGTGGATATTAAATGCCCTAGAACCAACTATACTTGGACTAATAAGAGGAGGGAGCCACATAGCAAGAAGGTAAATTTAGACCATTTTTTGGTTTTAGAGGAGGCATTTGTAAAATGGAATACAAAATTTTAGATTTTGGAGGGTCCAGTTTTAGATCACTTTCCCATTTTGTTGGAAGGAGGGATTAAGACAGGGCAGCATCACAAACCATTTAAATTTGAAAACTTTTGGTTACAAAAAGAGGAACTTCGAAAGAAAATTCCACAGTGGTGGGAAGAAGGTCACCCAAAATATGGGACAACAATGTTTAGATTCCACAAACAACTTCATTATGTCAAAGATCAAATGAAACAATGGAGGCGCGCTAACAAGATAGACTTCCAAGTCTAAAGAGCTCCTTTTGTGGCCAGATGGGATGAGGTTCAAAAACACTTTAGGGAAGGAACAATTACAGAGCAGCTCAAAGATGAGGATGATGCCTTGCGTAAAGTGGTTGAGGACATTGACAACCAAGAGGAGACCTACTGGAAATAGAGAGCAAGAACCACTTGGTTATTAGAAGGTGATAGAAATACCAAATTTTTCCATCGGACTTCCTATGCTAGGAGACAGATGAACAACATGGAAGCTCTTCAAGATGAGAACGGACACTCCTTTGATACACTTCCAGGTATGCATTTCCATTCAATGGATTATTTTTCTAAACTATTTAAGGAAAGCATGGTGCAATATGAAGAGGCTCAAAATGACGTTATTGCTATCATACCTTCCGTTATCTCTGAAGAAGAAAATCAGACCCTTATTAAACCCATTGATAGAGAGGAACTAAAGAATGTGGTATTTGGAATGAGCACCAGAAAACTCCAGGTCCAGATGGCTTTCCAATTGAGTTTTTTTAGGGCTTTTGGGAGAACTTGGAGGAGGATGTAATGGTTGTTATAGAGGAGTCCAGAGGTAGTAAAAGAATGCTTAAAGCATTAAATCATACTTTCATTACCTTAATTCCAAAAGGGGAGGAGGGGGTACATATTTCAAATTATAGACCTATTGCCTTATGCAATGTTATATATAAAATAATCACAAAGGTAATGGTTGAGCGGCTAAAACCTCTTTTACATAACATTATCTCCTCTTAGCAAGGGGGTTTTGTAGAGGATAAGCAGATCTTGGATGGTGTGGTTCTAGCTCAGGAGGCAATCCATTCAATGCAAACATCTGGTAATAAAGGAATGTTCATAAAATTAGATATGTCAAAGGCTTATGATAGGGTGGAGTGGAGCTTCTTGTCAAAGATGATGGCAGCCTTTGGTTTCTCTCAGGATTGGATAGAATGGGTCATGAGTTGTGTTTCTACTCCGACTTACTCAGTGTTAATCAAGGGTCTTCCCTCACAACCGTTTGGAGCCACTCGAGGCCTTCGTCAAGGAGATCCTTGCTCTCCCTATATTTTTCTCATATTGGCTGGAGGATTAGGTAGACTTTTATTGAGGAGAAGACAACAAGGTTTGCTAACATGTATCAAGGTGGGTGAGGAAGTTTTGACTCACCTGCAGTTTGTGGATGACACAGGATTGGTGGGAGTGGCCAGCTTCAGGGAAGCAAAAATGATCAGAGATACTCTTAATGTCTACCTTAGGGCTACAAACTAAGTCATCAATGATAAAAAAATCCAAAGTTGTCTTTTTCAATCTTTATCAAAGGCTTCAAGATAGAGTTTTAGAGATCTTGGGATTCACAAGGACTTCTCTCCTAGTGGTTTACTTGGGGGTCCCTTTGCATTTTAAAAAACTAAAAATAGATATCTGGAGGAATCTTTTGGATTGTATCAAGGATAGAATTAATCATTGGTCTCAAAAATGGTTAAGCTATGGGGGTAGATTAACTTTTTTACAGTCTGTAATTTAGGCCATGCCAATTTATAAATTCTCTATCCTGGCTGCCCCACATACTATATGGAAAGAGTTGGACAAGATGGCTAGAAAATTTTTATGGGAAGGAGTAAAAGGAGAGATGAAATGGGCCTTAGTAGGTTGGGACAAAGTAACCTAGCCCAAGGTAAGAGGAGGTTTGGGACTGAGAAGATCAAAGTTAAATAATAAAGCTTTGGCTAGAAAGCTTTACTGGAGGTGGATTTCCCAACCAACTTCCTTATTCAGTAGAATCCTAACTAGTAAATATTTGGGACATGTAAACCCAAATGAGGTGGGTCATTTCCCTTTGGATGGTAATGGATCCTCAGTGTGGCAGGCTCTCAAGTTAGGATCTCAGGTAGTAAAATATCGATTATTTTGGAAAGTGGGGAGAGGGGAGAAGGCACGATTTTGGACAAATTCATGGGACCAATACCCACCTATCATTGTTGAATTTCCTAAATTGCAACCAATAAAAATAGCTATAGAAACCAAGGGATGGGTCCAAATTGAAAGTTATTTCACCACTATTTAGCTAGGGGATTATAATTTTAAGCAGTTTAAGAAGTTGGATGAGTGGCCAATTTCAATCCCTTCGGATTTGGCACCCATCATGACTAAAATATTGACAGAAATATTTCTCACAGGTAGAGACAAGGAGGATGAATTAGCTTGGGGCTATGGGAGCCTTGGTGTCTACACAGTGAAGGATGGATATGATAAGATCCTTCCAAAGCCTCCCCCTCATACATATCAAGTTGAGGATTGGAGAAAGATTTGGCAGTCCAAGGGTTGGCCGAAAGTAAACTTTTTTGCCTGGCAGTTCATGCATAATGGAATTCTCACTTTTGATAATCTCATATGTAAAGGAATCATCGGTCCATATCAATGTGTCTTATGCTACAAGAGCGAGGAAAAAACTGATCACTTGATGTTTGAGTGCCCATTCATGCGCCAAATTTGGGAGAGATGGTTTTTATATTATAAAATTCAAGTTAATGGTGACTTGAATTAGATTAATATCTGGGAAAGATGAAAGAGGGGTAGATTTAAATCTAAATCTCTTTGTATTGGTTGGTAGCTTGGATTAAACTTTATTTGGTGGCAAGTGTGGTTGGAGAGAAATGCTAGAATTTTTAGAGAAACTTTTTCTTCTTTAGATGGAGTTTGGCAGGTCATTTGGAGCAAAGTCACAGAAACTGTGGCCGTCTATGCTAAAGAGGAAAATCAGGTTGTTATTGGGGAAATGGAAGAGGAATTTGAAGTGCAAGAGGGACAAGACAAAGCTATTTGGAGACCACCCCCAGAAGGTTGGATTAAAATTAATACTAATGGAGCTGCAAAAGGCAATCTGGGTAGAGCTGGAATTGGAGTGGTTTGCTGAAATCATGTTGGAACAGTGCTCTATTGGGAACTGCAAGGCTTGAGAAGAGCTACAAAAAATGAAGTAGAAGCCATAGCTATCAAATATGCTTCTATTTGGGTAGTAAAATAGGTCCACAGGAGGATAATACTTGAATCAGATTCTCAAATAATGGTTGGAGATCTAGATTGCATGAGGAACTTTGCTTTAAAAGCATGGAGGTTGAGGATTCTTGTCACTCAAATTAAGGAATTATGGAGGGAATTAGATGATGTGATTCCAATTTATGTGAGTAGAGATTTAAATAAAGTGGCTGACTTCCTGGCTAAGATGGGTTCTGAGAAGGAGGTAGGGGTTCAGTTGCACAATGACATGGCTATTGAGGATGAGGTGATTAGGTAGGGTCTTGAAATGTTCCTGAGCTAATGATCAAAGAAAAAGCAAAGGGAGGAAAGGTGTCACGATATCGTGACATGTTGCTTCGTCACGGCTAAGGGAGGAAAGGTGTTGCTATTTCATGACATGTTGCACCGTCGCGGCCATAGGAGGAAAGGTGTCACAATATCGTTAAATGTTGCTTCATCATAGCCAAGGGAGGAAAGGTGTCACGATATCATGACATGTTGCACCGTCATGGCCATAGGAGGAAATGTGTCACAATATCACGACATGTTGCTTCATCGTGGCCAAGGGAGGAAAGGTGTCATGATATCGCGACATGTTGCATTGTTGTGGTGAAAGGAGAAAAAGTGTCACAATATCACGATATGTTACATTTTTGCGGCCAAAGGAGAAAAATATCATGATATCGCAACATGTTGCATCGTCGTGGCCAAGAGAGAAAAAGTGTCACGATATCGTGACATGTTGCATCATCACAGCCAAGAGAGAAAAGTGTCATGATATCGCGACATGTTGCTTCATCATGGCCAAGGGAGGAAAGGTGTCGTGATATCGCGACATGTTGCATCGTTGCGGCCAAAGGAGAAAAAGTGTCACAATATCACGACATGTTGCATTGTCATGGCCAAAGGAGAAAAATGTTGCGATATTGTGACATGTTGCATCGTTGCGGCCAAAGGAGAAAAAGTGTCATGATATCGTGACATGTTGCATCATCACGGCCAAAGGAGAAAAAGTGTCACGATATAGCGACATGTTGCATCATCACGGCCAAAGGAGAAAAAGTGTCATGATTTCATGACATGTTGCCTCGTCATGGTTGAAAGAGAAAAAGTGTCATGATATCGCGACATGTTTCTTCATTGTGGCCAAAGGAGGAAAAGGTGTCGCGATATCACAACATGTTGCAACATCATGGCCAAAAGAGAAAAAGTGTCATGATATCGCGACATGTTGCTTCGTCACGACCAAAGGAGGAAAAGGTGTCATGATATCGTGACATGTTGCAATGTAGCGGCCCAAGGAGAAAAAGTGTCACGATATCACGACATGTTGCATTGCCATGACCAAAAGAGAAAAAGTGTCGCGATATCATGACATGTTGCATCGTCGCGGCCAAAGAGAAAAAGTGTCATGATATCACGACATGTTGCATCATCACGACCAAAAGAAAAAAGTGTCATGATATCGTGACATGTTGCTTCATCATAGCCAGAAGAGGAAAAAGTGTTGCGATATCGTGACATGTTGCAATGTCACGGCCAGAAGAGGAAAAAGTGTCGCGATATTGCGACATGTTGCATTTTTGCAGCCAAAGGAGAAAAGTGTCACGATATCACGACATGTTGCATTTTCACGGCCAAAGGAGAAAAGTGTCGCGATATCGCGACATGTTGCATTTTCACGACCAAAGGAGAAGAAGGAAAAAGTGTCACGATATCATGACAAGTTGCATCAACAGACCAAACTGATCCCCTTGGCAAAATCTCACATTGTGTGAACATTGAAACCTGTAGGATCGTGCCTTAGGACATTGGGGAAGGAGTCTCTCCACTCTTGATTGTTAGATTTGCCATCTCCCCTGTTAGCTAGTTAATGGTTTAAGAGATTTGGCTCCATTGCAAATCTTCTTTTACTATTGTAAGCATGTGTTCTCTCTGACTATGGCTGGGAAAAGTCTCTTCCCATATTGTAAATGATATTTGTTTTAATACAAGTTTTTTCAAATTTTTTCAAAAAAATATCTAAACATCAATTATCCAAGTTAACAGAATAAGATAAATGCCTTAACTAACAAAAATAGAATTCCCATAAGCATACATATAAGTATAAATTATTCCAATTTGCTCTAAGTCAGCAATCCAAATTAATAGAATAAATTAACCATAGCAGCAGTAGCTAAAATAAATTCACAAGATTATGATAAGCCAACCACATAGATGCAAGTTCAAGGTAAACATCCCTTGAAATTCTTCTTTCATTAATTATAGAAAATATAAATAGTAGTGCAAGCAAACACTTCAGAGTCAATATTTTGAAAGGAGGTCATTGCCTTTATTTATAGTTTTACAATGAGTTTCATTCTAAGCATTATAGGGAAATTTTATAGTTCTTTATTTCTTGGAAACTTGCCATCAAATGTGACACACAGTTGTGTCTTCTTGATCAGTTACAATAGAACTTGAAACTAGAGTCATTCTCCACCATTATTGGTTATTGCAATATTCTTACATCCACTAATCTACAATTGAATCTGGTTGAGAAAAAGGTTTTGGAAGCTTTTGGACTATAAGTGATGATTAATCTTCCATGGTATTTGGTTCATATTTCCTCTACTCTCTGTAACATATAGCTATGCAAAAATGTACTAGATATTTGAATCCAAAGAAGGATTAACATTCATCATTGATTAGATAATGAGCAGTTGTGATTGATTATCACACGACCACTATTTACCTTTACCTTTCTTGAATCTACATGAAATTACACTTCTTCAACATTTTAGTTAAACCATGAAAACAGGGAAATGCTTGGAACTAGGATTTTGGTCATACTTCCTTTTAGATTGCTTTTCCTTCTACGCTTAGTGGATTTTTGATTTATGGGTCTACTTAATATTTTACGTGCAAACACAATCATCCACAACCTCTAGATTTTATTTATGCATGAAGTAAATATGTGATCACTCATCCGCATTTACCTTCAGGTAAATTTCTGATTTCCATGCTAACAAAAAATGAGATAGAAAATCATGTGCATTTTTCCAACTTAAGTCTTTTGATCAGCTTTCTCCGTGGATATACACTTTTTAATGGATTTGAGAATTTTCACTTTGCAAGATTTTTCCAATGCTTTCTTAATTTGCATGTGATTAACAAAAGAGTCAACAAATCATGCTCATAATTATCTTACCTAATTTCAACCTTGTTCAATCCTCAAAACCCAACACAAATTTACCCCTAATTTTTAAATTTTTGGTGTCATGTGAGTCCTTTCAAAATTTGCAAATAATCCCTTGGTCGGTCTCCTTTTAATAAATTTTAGGTCCTTTCCAATTATTGTAAATTTTTGGTCTTTTTGAAGTCTTGTCTCACTCTCCAAGAGCAATGAAAGATTTTATGTCACAAAAATTAGGTCTTTGTTTTGGTTTTCCTAAGGCCTTTTGTTAGTAAATGTTTAGCCTAACTAAGGTTGATGCATGAGCCTATATTTCTGAGGGCATAACTTTTGATCTGATTGTTGGATCAGCTTGAAATTTTATAGGGAGTTGCATAAAGAGGTGGATAATTTCATGGCTAGGATTATTTAGAAACCTAGAATATTTTTTAGTGTGTTATTGAGCCCTAATTACTTCATATATGGCCCCAAAAATGGAATTTACTATTTTTTTAGAAAATTGGAAGAAATAATATTTGCAATTTAATGACTTCTTAGACATGAGTAGGTGTTGAGATTTTCTAGAAGGCTTAATATGGGTGATCCAATAATGTGTAATCTAAGCTTTTTTGGTGATTTACTAAAAATAGGATAGTTTTTGGCCAAAAGTGATAAATTACCCAAAAATAGTAAAGGGGCTAATAAAAAAAGGGGAGATAGTGGCTATTATGAGATAGTGAGAGGCCATTATTCAACTCTGGTAATTGTAGTTATAAAAAATAAATATTATCAAGATTTATGTAACAACCATTTTTGACCAACTGAGACCACTACCACACTGCAAATAAGAACCACTACAAGCGCAATTAACAATATGGGCCATCATCGAGGTAGTTGCAATTTTCATAATTATGGACCAAATGATCAAGATATTTAAGGGAGTTTCTATAATAGGAAATATCATCAAGTTTTGCATAATAAAATTCTACAATAGGTATACCAGAGTGCTCATCCTTGTAGTTATATTTTCCTTTGTGTGTCTTATCTAGTCACCCCTTTTTCCTCCCCATTATTGTGTAAGTTTTTGCTAAGGAGGTGCCCAATTTACTAATATAATTTCTAGTGGCCAAGACCAAAATCCAAGAGGCTCTTTGTTACATAATTTGGACGAAGAGTTACAATTCTCTATTGCATCAATTAAAAGGAGAACTCATTTGTATTTTCTTAGTGAGATCTGGTTACACTGATTAGACTCCCATTGTAATGATTTATTGGATAATAAAATCCTGCTTCCTCCTTTCAATAGTTCTATGTGCACTTTTACTTGTCCTATTTACATGTTACATCATTTGAATGTGTAAATGACATCTTATTTCACTAGCATGCTTAATCACCTTTGTTGCATTATTTGAATAAATGTGGTTGGCTTAGTTTTATCTTCTCCCTTCTTCTCTCTTCACCATATTTAATTTTGGCTACAATTACCCAATGTATAAGGCATTTATATAATTTTTGAAGCACAAGATGGGAGTTACTTCGAATCTTGGTCAACTTTTATGTTACAATTTTATTTTATTTTTTTCAATATGGATGAACATGAGCATATAAGAAATATTGTAGGCTCACCTTTAGGGTTTCCTTACCTTATTCGATCTATTTAGAGTCTTGTGATAATATTTTATCGATTCAAAAAGGTGGATCCACCAAATTCCATAGTGATGATTGGATCAAGGAATTATTGCAACATGAAAATCTCTAAAGGGTGCAAGAAATTTCTCCAACAGGCCTTTTTCATAGATTTGCATTTTTGAGTGAATCTTATATTTTAACCCTTTGAGACCCTTATTTTGAGTTTTTTTTTTTTGTGTTTTGTTAACGAAGAATTCAGGTGGTTGCAACACTTTGTTTGCAACTTAGAAAAATTTGCACCTCTTACCACGAAATTGTGCTTTTCAACAAATTTAATATTTTTAGTAATTTTTAAACTTGCATATGGTTAACAAAGAAGATAGACATCGTGCTCAAAATATTTCACCCAATTTTGGTCTTTTCTCTTATATTTGTATTTTCAGAAAAAATGAAAAAATGAGTGGATTTGTGTTTACTCTCTCCATACTTAGCCAAATTTTGCTAAATTTGAGTGAAGTTGAGATGTAGCTAATTTTGGCCTACAACCCCAAGCCTATGCAATACTTGATAAGGGCCATAATATTTGGTGATAAGTTTCTAACAACCAAACAACTAAAGAATGATTGTTTGGATGGTTGTAAGCAAAGAAAGACCATGTCACAATGGTAAAGCTACATTCAGAATGATGTTGATATTCTTGTTGTTTCATGTAGTTCTGATCCATGTCCAAGTTGAGCTTGATTTTACAAAGAATGGAGTCATGTTGGTAAAGAGTGGAATCCATAGCTTAAACCTTGAAGTTTCCTAGAATGTAAGAAGTTGGAGTTGGTGGAAGCTAACTATAGACTACTTTGAATGGAGGCACCTTAGTGGTATAGTGATAGGTGGTGTTATACCACCATTAAATCAAAGAAATCCCCTTAGCCCAATGAGTAGGATTGTCGAAGGTGAAGCAATGAAGGTAGGTTTTCAATAATTTATTGATAAGTTTAATTTGTCCATCAATTTTAGGATGATAGACTAATCTCATCTTGAGTTGTGTCCCCTAAAACTTGAACAAGTCCTACCAAAAGTGAATGGTGAAGGTAGGATCCTTGTTAGAGATAATGGATTTAGGCATCCCATTGAGGCAAAATATGGATTCAAGGAAGATTTGGGTGACATTGTGTAGCAATCCAAGATGCATACACCTAAGCTAATAATAACTAAAAATCAACATAATGCATGAAAAATAGATGAATTTGTAAATGAACATAAAGAAGGATTTCCTTTATTATATTTCCATTGAAACTCGATTACAAATCCATCCCTCTTAGGGATATCAAATGTGATACAATTATTAAAATCAATAAAAGTCCCCATGCAAGGATAGGTATAATTCACAAGCTTCCTAGGTTGACATGAACTCCTCTAAGGCAAATGTAGCCTTCATCTCCACTATTAGAGGTATTTGTTGCTTTGAATTTCAAGACCTTGTTAACCTTGCGTTCAAGAAACACCAAAAAGAAATTAGAAGCAATGGAGACCTCTCTTGATGAGGCTTCTAGAGGAAATTATATAAAATATTATCATGAAATCTTGAAATCAAGAAAGCACATAAAACATAGAAATATACTCTAAGAATGATAATTGACCATCAAGAATGTAAAGGAACCATAGATCAATCCATCTAATATCCTAATTAAACCATTGAAAGCATGAAAATATGAAAAGTAGCAACTATTGCCCTAATTGTTTAAATGCCAAAATGCAAGGAAAGAAAGCTTTAAACTATGATTCTATCTCAAAATTGTCTCTAATAAAGTAAATCTAGATCAAATGTATCTAATCTAAAGCAAGTAAAATGAAAACTAATTCTAAAACAAGAAAAAAGAAAATTAAACCTTGATCGTGGGTCTGTGAAGTGGTTGGCACTGTTAGCCATGGCTAACAGCTGTGGCTAAGCTAGAAATGAAATTACCCTTAAATGCCAGTCTTAAATATCCAAATCTCCTTGATGAATTAATAATCAAGGGTCACCACGATGTCCTCTAACAGATTTTGTGGTTTAATTGCTCAGATTGGTGATGGATTGGGCTTAATTACATTTCTTGATTCCTCCTAGTCATCAATAGCCTTATTTGTTCCAAATACCATGTGATCTCCAATTGGGCATCAAAAGTGTTCCTATAAATGTATGCAAGTGATTATGCAATTCTACAAGGCTTCATCACTTCTCAACTCAAGATTCATCTCTCTATTTCCCAATTTACAGGGGATTATTATAGCATTTTAGGAGACCATGTCTTAGCTTCTTGGAGAAGCCAATATCAAGAAAGGGCAATTGAGGCAGTTGGAGGGAAGTTTTTTGAACTTTCCACTCTCAAACTGCTTTGATCGACAACCAATTGACCATTGAAATCAATTTTGGATTGGCCAATGTCCAACTAATTTTTGAGGCTAGTCGTGGCTCTGAGGCACAGTCAGCTCTGTTAACCACGGGTTTCAATTGCGGTCAACACTTATTAGGCCAAACTACCTAAATGAGTGGTTAGAACCACTGCTATACTTTGGAATCTATCCAAGATCTATATGGTCTTCTAGCATATCCCATATGAGTAGTCACCTCAACATGACACATTTGAGGTGTCTATAGATACCCCTTTTGAGATGCTTTGTGAGATCAAACAATATTGAGAAAAAATAGACCTCCTAAAATGATGTCATAGATTGGATGATGATCATTATTATGATCAACATTAGATGCCCAAGGTCCAGTAAAAGGATGCGCATCCTAGAATCATTGCTTCCAACTAAATGGAAGGCTTGAATTGAAAGAGCTTGCACTCATCATCAAAAATTTGAGTAGCTTTAGTGCTACTATAGGTTTCCAAGCCTATATATCCGAAAGGAAGAGAGCTACAAACTAAACTATCATATTTGCTTTTTGCCCCAACAAAGGGTAAGCTTATGATAGTTGTTGGCAATGATTCGTAAGACGAACACAATTTTGACAAGATCAAGGGATCTTCTATTGATTTTTATTATGATTATGATATTATGACTACCCCCTCAAGCAATGATTCAATGAGGGTAATGACAGTTAAATAAAGTTATGAATTGCTTGAACATTATGAGTGACTTAAAAAAATTAAGATTTAGCATTTGATACGTGGATTAGGCCTAATCAGCTATGATTGCAACTATTAATAGTAATTGTATATTTCTATCCCATGGAGTGGTCCAACCATGAAGGCTTTATTAGGGAATAAAAATGATAAAAATTTAAATTAGGCATGTGTTGAATCATATTATCGATGATCTAATGAAAATGTCATAGAATAATTAGTATGATTGCTTCGTTCCTGTGGTACGGTCTAGTCTACAAGGCCTTCTTTGAGATTGAAATGAAGAATATTAATTTGAAGATGACAAATTTTATCCCAAATTTCCTTATGGTAATTTATTCATCTTACCAGATTGCATGGAATACCAATCACTACAACTACCAAGTGTATAGAGTAAATGACTAGGTATGAGGTGCATTTGGTTTTTGATTTATATAATTTTTTTGTTATTTTTAATATTTTTGACAATTCTGGTCAGATGGGTATTTTTAATTTAGCATTTTAAAACTCCTCACGATAGGATTTTGGAGCATTTATTACAATTTTCTAACAACACTTGGCAAATGTAGCTAATTTTGTAAATTTCCTTAGCTACGGCTCTGACCCATGATCAAAAAACCCTTATTTTGCGCCTACGAGTGTTAGGAGCAAAATAGGAAATATTTAAATTTTTTATCATTTTCAATGTCATATTCCAAATGATAGTTTACAAAAATTGAGGGCTCTAAGAGGTGAGTTATCAAATTTGATGTGAAACACTGCTACAAACTCGACCTCACTACCACCTAAACTGATGGCAGACCAACCTAGAGGAGCTAGTGCGACTAAGGTAGAAGCACACGAAACCCATGGGGGATGCTTAGGCCATCCCTAGGGATGGTCTGAGCATCCCCCATGGGGTCCAACCATCTCCCACGGTTGGACGACCTCACCCAAGGGGGAATTTAAAAAAAAACTTAAAAAAGGTAAGGGGTGGGACCCATTTTGAGTCTCACCCCCCCAAAACCCTAAACCTAAAAGTAACTTTATATAAAGTGAAAACAAAAAGAAAATTCAAAACACACTTACACTCATCTTTCATTTTTCAAGAGTGAAGAAGAAAAAGAGAGTTGGGAGAGCAAAAGGAGGCAACAGTAGTAGGCAACAAGGGCAGTAATGGCAACATAACAGTAATAGTAGGTAGCAAGGGCAACAAGGGTAGCATAGCCATAGTAGTAGGCAGCAAGCACAACATACCAGCAACAAGCGATAACAGTAGCAGCCATCAACATCAGAAATAACAACAACACTAGGTTTTCAATTTTTTTTACCTCTTCCAAGATGTTTTCAAATTTTATATTTTAATTTCAACACAAAACATGGCCAACAATGCATCAGGTTGATTTTAGGTTAATTTGGATGAGGGAAACCAAACTAAAAAACAAAAAATAAATATGAATGCTATTGTTGTTAGGGATTCATCCTCTACCATCCAACCCCAAAATTCCAAAGGGGATAACAATGCTTCTCAACACAATTTTGATTGCCCATATTTGTTACTAAAAGAATATGCCAGGGGTCCATTTAATATCAAAAAACCACTGCTACAATTGTAACTGATTGTGACCAAGGGAAAAAAAATTAGGGGCTCAAGAACATGGCTGTGTAATTTTTGCAAAAATTCATTTAAGGGTAGCTATACTAGGGTTGAGTATCATATCATAGATAAGGCAGGAACAGGGGTTAGGGCTTGCCAAAAAATGACCTGGGCACAAGTTAATGAAGTCCCTAATATTGTGCAAGAGTTTAGATTTAAAAATTATGGTTTGTCTTTATCTACAACTAGCCAATAATTTAGAGAGGACATTGGGGCCTCCTCAAAATAACTACAAGAATCAACCCAAACATCCAGTATGCCACTGCTGCCCTCAAAGAAAAAGGGAACCGTAAATGAAATGTTTAATGTGCAAGGAAGAGAAGAAGCATATGATGCTATAGAAAAATTATTTTTTGCACATGGGATTCCTTTCCATATTGCACGCTCCCCCTACTTCAAGGCTATAGTAAGACAAATAGCCAAGGCAGGGACTTCATATCTACTGCCTAGATAAACTAGGTTGCGTACCTCTATTTTGGACAAATACTATTTCAAATATAGTGTGGTTATGGAGTAGATGAGGAACACATGGCTAACTCATTGATGTTCTATCATCATGGATGGGTGGACTAACATTTGTCAACATCCACTCATCAATATCACTGTCACATGTAAAGCAAGTCCTTATTTTCTTAAAGCCATTGATTGCATGGGGAAAAAAAAGGATGTTGAGTTCTAGTTCCTTCAGTTTAATGAGGCTATTGAGGAGGTTGGAGCCTCCAATATTTTATAGGTAATCAATTTGATAATTTTCCATTTTACTTTTAAGTTTTAAGTTTTTCAGATTTTCTTATGAAAATCAAAATTTTAAAATTTTAAAATTACAAATCTATATTATAAATGGCTGTTAAATGAGACCATTTTTATTTTACACTACAGGTAGTTACAAATGCAACCCATGTTTTCCAGTGTTTAGGGAAAATGATAGAACAAGAATATAAACATATTTTTTGGACCCCATGTTGTGTTCATGCATTGAAAAATGCATTGAAGGACATTAGGAGGATATATTGGGTGAAGGAGATGGTTGCACAAGCCAAAAATATGCAAATGTTCATTTGTAACCATCACACTTCATTAGACCTCTTTATATCCTTCTCAAAGAAGGAGTTCATCAAACTAGGAGATACTAGATACGCCACCTACTTAATTTTATTGGAGATGATGATTAAGGTGCAAGATGCTATACAATCCATGGTAGTATGCACAGAGTGGAAGAGGTGGCCAAAATAAATGATAGAGGAGGGGAAAAAATTAGAGACAAAACAATGGATGATAGTTGGTGGACTCAAGCCAAGTAAGAAACCAAAATTTCATTTATGATTTTTCAATTTTCATTGTTTGTTTCAAATTGGATTGCTCATATGACAATGCGACATATATTCTAAGTTTCTAAATTTTGTTTTTGATTTATTGTAGGTATATTGTGTCTTTTGTTGCCCCTATTGTTGTTGTCATTAGATATGCTGACACAGATGCTCCTAGTCTAGAAGAAATCTATGAGACTTTTAACAACATGTTGGGGAAGATTAAAAAAGTCATTTCTGCTAGAGATCCATCCCTATTATTCTATGAGGCCTACATTAGGCCTATTATATAGAATATGTGGGATAGTATGAACACCCCCTTCATATGGTAGCATATTCAGTAAACCCAAAGTGGTATGAGCCTAGGCCTGGGAGAGTGCCTCCCCATGAGGATCTAGAGGTGAGAGAAGGGTTTTTGGATGCCATTAGAAAGATATATGTGAGGGAGGAGAGCTCAAATCTTAGAGATGAGTGGCTCAAATTTTCTAATCTTGAGGGCCCTCACTTCAGCCACCCAAGGTGTAGGGAGGATAAGGCTACCATTGCCCAAAGAAATCCCATTGGATGGTGGCAGCTATATGGGGACAACACACCTAACTTAAAACATTTTGCAATTAGGGTTCTTTCACAGGTTGCTAGTTCATCTGCTACTGAGATAAATTGGTCTACATACAACTTTATCTATAATATGAGGAGAAATAGGCTTACTTCTCACAGAGCAAAAAATCTAGTTGTAGTGCATAGCTCTCTTCGTCTTTGTAAGAGAGTTAAGCTAGAGTACAAACAATCTCTAGCTACATGATGGGATGTTGATATAGAGGATGTAGTACAGATTGATGAGGATGAGAGTCATGAGGGGTTGGTTGGAGTTTTATTGGAGGATCTTCACTTAGATGATGATGATAGCTCATAAAATAGTGATACAAATTTTGATAGTGATAGCCCAACATAAGTTCCATAGGAGTTCTATTACATTGTATACTCTTTTAGTTTTGAGTTTTTTTGTTGTAAATGAGCATTGATACTATGAGTATTTTAGATTTTTGATTGTTGTCATATTTGAACAGTTAGTGACTAAATTTTTTTAAAAATGATAGTCTTTGTTTGAACATTGGTGGCTAGAAAAATGATGACTGTTGTTACTTAAAATGATGATTGTTTGAACATTGTTTGCACTTGATATCCTTGGCTAAACCTTCAAGTTATAGTTGTTGAATTTGAAAAAATTAAATGGCTACAAATTAGTAACCAATATGAATATGAAAATGTTAAATGACTCAATTATGGTTATAATTATGTCTTAGTAGCTAATATGAATATGAATCGTTGCACTTACATAATTGATTAGTAATATGAAATAACATTTTTGTTGGGTGTAGAATTTTGAATGTGTAGATTATTCTAAATTTCTAAAAAAAATCAATTTTTATAGTATTATACTAGTCGTCCCCCCCAACCGTCCCCTAAAATCGGCCAAACATCCCCCACCATCCCCAAAACCCATCCCCCCATCCCCTCGTCCCCCCATCCCCCAAGCTTATGGAACATTGAATTTAGCTTAGGTTAGATTAAGGGGAGGGTTTTTAATTTTTTTCTAGGTATCCGAGATAAGAAATGACCTTAAAAAGGTATATTTTCTTAGTTGTGACTAGCAGGTGCGGTCCCTAATTGGTAAATTGGGGGTCACGAATGTCAACCATGATGGGATTTAAATCCCAATGATCAGTAAATTGACCGCCATCCCAACCATGGGTTTAAACTGCTATTCGACCGTTTTAGGAAAATTTTCAAAAAAAATCAATTTTTTTGAGTTTTAAAAGCAATTAATTGATTTTTTTCAATTTTTAAAGTACTTTGTCCATTTTTTTGAAATTTTTGAGTGCATTTTTTTATTTTTATGTGTTTTTGTGATTTTATGATTTTGTTTATCATTTTTAAGTCATTTTTTGATGTTTTTGGTTGATTTTTAATTATTTTTGCGTTATTATTCTGCTTTTGACCAGACTTTGACTACGAGGGTGAGGGAATTATATATCCTTCATAACCTACATGGAATTCTAACTTAGGCAGAGAAGGATTGGTTTAGGCTTGTGGGATTTGGCTATGTACTATAGCTGCCTTGCATCTGAGCCGATTAGGCCTACATGACTACATTGGCCCGATGTTTGGATGCACGGACCAACACATTTCACCTGCCTATGGGTGAAATTACTATGACTCTTGAGGATGTATACCACATCTTCCAACTCCTTCTATATGGTGAGGCCATCACATCTTCATTTATCAAGGCAAATCAAGTAGTCTTCAATCATATCTTTGGTTGTCGTAGTGATGAGACGCAATGACACTCGGACCATGGAGTGGTCCATATTGAGCACTGATACACACAACATGTTTTCTCTCAGTGAGTAGCCATATTCATGCATATAATTGTGTAGATCATGCTCCCTAAAAATTTTGGAGTGAGGTTAACCTGGAATCTCCTAGCTAGGATGCAAGATTTCCTAGTGAGTAGCATTGACCATCCCTTGATCTTATCTTAGGGGAGTGCAATAATAGCGCAACTCTATAGTAAGTTGTACTAGATCACTTAGAGGAGCAGAGTGGGCATCGGTTGTAGCTTACTTATTTAGATATGTGGTAAGACCCCAAGGTATTACTATAAAATTATTAACAAATTAATGTAAATGTAATTGCAAGCAACTCAAAGGGGGCTCCCTTGTAATCGCTTTGCCACTATAGGGGGCTCCCTCATTAGAATCTATGCTTATTATTATACTTCTTGGATGATTTTATATGGATGGCAAACCTAATAAATATATATATATATATATATATATCTACCCTAAAGCTATGTTGGTGAAGAGACATGATGGTTCACGTATGAAGAGACGTGATGGTTCACGTTATTAAGGGTTGTGATGGTTCACTTTATAAGTTAATAATATAATAATTAAATGATTAATAATACTAACTAATACTAACTAATAATTTTAGGATTGAGTATCCTAACATGCCACCCTCCTTAAAAAGAGCTTTGTCCTCAACGCTCAAAGTGAGAAGCTTTGTCCTTTATTTTCCAAGAAGGATTTGTGTAAGTTCTTGGACTCTTTTAATGGCATCCTTTCATAGGCAGGGATATCGAGAAGGATGGAGCATTAGTGAGGGGTTTCCAAAAACAACAGTAGAATATTCCTTAGTAAAATCATGATGACGATGGGAGGGCAACCCTTGGGGTTCCTCAAATACTTTAGAATGATGCATCAAAAGTGATGGTAATGATTTCATATCCTTTTTTGGTTCCTTGGTAGAGCCAACGGAGAAGGTGTAGTCACTCTGTGTTGGTTCCAAATAGGTTTGGTCATATGGAAAGAACTCACTATTGGTGAGTAAGGCATGTGTAGGTCTTGTAGAGTGCATGTTTGGCTAGCATTGATCACTTTGGGTATGTCTACCTCATCCCTACTTGGTACATCAATTACTTCTTGCACATTGAACTCATTGTCTTCATTACAGTGAGTAGGTGCACTGATCACTTCAGACACAACTACCTCATATGCTTGCTCTATGGAGAGATAGGGATCAACTTCCTTCAATAAATACAATGTTAGTGTAGCACATTTATGGTGGGGTCCAAATTATTCATCACAATTATCACAAAGTCCTTTTGCTCATCATTCCTTCATCTCCTCAAAGCTAAGATGTTTAATTCATAAATTTTGGTTAGATTTGGGGGTTGTGTAAGTGCTTTGTGCCCTTCCATTATGCATAGGTTTGGGAGCTAAGTGGTCGACAATTTTTCCATAAGTGGTTTCCCTAATCATTGTTGTGCATTGATTTTATCTTCAACTAATTTTGTCAATCCATAGGTCTGCATCATGGTATAGGGATTGAACCTTGTCACCTCCATTCTAATTTCCTCTTTTAATCCCCTAATGAAGCCATTGATGAGAATTGATTCATCCAATCTTGTGTTGTGTTTGGTGATATCCTCAAAACGAGTTTGATACTCACGCATAGAAGTGATTTGATGAAGATATTTGAGCAATTCCCACATGACTGGGTCCCACATGGCTTTGATACCAAATGGTAAGACCCCAAGGTCTTACTATAAAATTATTAACAAATTAATGTAAATTTAATCACAGGCCACTCAAAGGGGGCTCCCTTGTAATCGCTTTGCTACTATAGGGGGCTCCCTCATTAGAATCTATGTTTATTATTCTACTTCTTGGATGATTTGATATGGATGGCCAACATAATATATATATCTACCCTAAAGCTATGTTGGTGAAGAGACATGATGGTTCACGTATGAAGAGACATGATGGTTCACGTTATGAAGGGTTGTGATGGTTCACTTTATAAGTTAATAATATAATAATTAAATTATTAATAATACTAACTAATAATGTTAGGATTGAGGATCCTAACAATCTAGGGATGGTAGCACATTAATATTGAGCACCCTATTGGCCTACTACTTGATATTGACACCATTGAGGTAGTGCACCAGTGCTTTGTAGCATGCTAGCCTCGCGAGTAGGAGAATTTCAAAGCAGGTCTCATGCAAGGGACCTATATTATTACATTCGGAAATTTGCATGACTAAAATTATACTATATTGAGTGGTGCTCTTATCTAGATTATCCTCTATGGACGAAGGCTAATATATACCTATGTCGAGCATGAAGAGATAGATGGCTCCTTGGATGTAAGTTTGAGGTATGCGAGTTCTTCTACTTCTCTCTCATCACTAGATAGTTCAGAATCAGACAGGAAATTATAGATATTTCTACCATCTATCATCGTCTCACTTTAGAAAGAGACTTTACATGGCCCAAGGTGACTCCACTGGGAGATTAGGACAATGATTTCTATGATTCAATCCTAATATATGTAGGGACTACACCTAAATATGATACTTGGTGGACTACCAAGGTATCGTAGGGCATGGAGGGCCCCTTGGATTGAGTAGCAGATGGCATTGCAACAGAGGGTGTAGAGGGTGTAGAGGTTGATCCTCATGATTGCCATGCTTGTCAAAGGACTGAGGGTGGATGGGATGAGGAATCCGTAGAGGAGGCACCCCTAGCTAATGAGGAGGGCGACACTCTTGAGGAGGGTGAGGCACCACCTGAAAGCAAGATTAAGTATCTTAGGGCCTAGGTTGCTAGCCTATAGACTCAGGTAGGTACACTCCAGATGTAGATTCTAGGGAGATACACTTCCATAGCTACTTTAGAGGCATGGGTTAAGGACCTCCAAGAACAACTCATAGTAGGGAAGTCTTAGTGGTGTGAGTATGTGGAGGAGAAGGTTGCTCTCCATTCATAGATGACTATGGCACAAACTAATATCTAAAGGGTTATAGGGAAACACATCCTTGTACAATCACAAATATATGCTATGACTGTAGAGCATGACTCGCTTAGGGTTGCAAGGGAGGATCCATCAGTTGCACAGGTTGTACTAGTGGCTCTAGCTACTCTAGTAGCCCTAGTAGTAACAGTAGCACCAATATTATAGGGATTACCAATATTTGTAGTGATAGACCTGATGGCAAATATTAGGAGAATAGGAGCTTTAGTGTAGTAGTACATTAGTGATATATCATCATATGCTACATACATATCTACCTTGAGGGGATATATTGAGCTACTTAGGGGTGAGGTTCCATAGAGGACCATAGCTTCAAGATCTCAAAGGATGTAGACCAGGGAGACAAGTCAATCTTCATATTGCTCCAGTCATAGGTCACATAGATCAGAAAGGACCTTAGGTGCCACATCCAAATGGACCCATAGGGATGGTGGAGATGATGACAGAGCCTCTCATACTATGGGTATAGGCCTTGCTTAGTACATATCTATGCTAGATGCTTTTGTACCATTTTTGAGTGTAAGGTCGAGGACCTACACAGTTATAGTCTGCAAGCATTTTGGACATATGTTGATATATTTTTTATTTTTTATACACATATTTATATGATCTGACATTTGAGACTTATTATATGTGCATTTTTTATTTGTTTTATGTTTATGGGATGCATATGGATGCAATGTTGATGTTGTTTTTATTTTATGATATATGATATGATGTATGTATGACATGCACTAGATAACTATGTAATGTATGATTAGATGCAGTAATATACATGTGTGGATGGACTACTTATGATGAATGTATATTAATGTGATATTGGATGTTAACTGCATGTTCAATTTACAGTACTTGTATGCATTTACCTTATGATGTTATGACATAATTCATGCCATGTATGTATTGCATAATTTTATGATGATATTTTACTGGAAATGTACATGTATGCTTTAATTGCTTAAAAAATAATGTATGAATGTAGTATGAGTTTGACAATCTAATGGATGACACCATAGAATGTATAACAATCATGAAATGTAATTGATATATCTTATCATAAGAATTTATCAATTAAACATCCATGTGTGCTATGAAATGATATATTATTTTTGTTCATAAGCTTTTTTAAATGATATATTATTTCTGTTCATAAGCTTTTTTAAATTAAAATAATATGGATAACATAGTCAGTGGCCATTTTAAATATAATTTTTGACATCCATCCGGTATCTAAACTATATTATGAATATTTACAATAAACAAAATCTCATAAAAGAAATTGACATTTGATGATGGTGATTTGCTTGATTGTTGCTATTTTGGAATTATTTTTGAGGTTTTTCATGAGACTCAAACACCCTAGTTGACTGTCTCTTACTTACCAAAAAAAAAAACACCCTAGTTGACTGATCAAAATTTGTATACTGACCATACTAGACTTCTGAAGCATAAGGCTTTCATTAGAATAGACCCAACTATTCATTACCCATGTGTGTGCAAATGAGTATATTAGATAAGGCATAAGCATACCTCAATTCCATGTGGGATTCATTTAGCCCATTACTGTATTGGGGATCCTCAAATGTCTATCCGATCCTAGGTTTGGATTTCAGTTAGATTAGACCACTAGGCGATACAGGACACCTAAAGCTAGCTCTTCCACATTCAAACATTGGTATGCACAAAATAAATATGCTAATGTGTCATACATATCATCATGTATAATATTCGGTAGTGCTGAAAATTCTAGGGATTCAAGTTCACTCCCTTTTTTTCTTCAATTTATAGGGATACTTGCTCATATAAAGTGATAAGAATCACTATTTATTTGGTACTTTTTTTTTCTTTTTTTTTCTTTGAGCAAGGTATTTGATACTGATTTTATTTTATTTTGAATTTGATCTTGATTTGACTTGATTTGTGGGATTTAATTATGGGATTTAATTCAGGAATTTCTTTTTGGGATATTGCTTCTTTTGATGTAAGCAAGGGATTCATATGTGTAGGGGAAACTTGTCCTTTTACCAATTGTCAACATTTCTCAGACCATCCACATAGGGGGATTAGGATACCTAGTATCGCTTCGTAGCTTTCATATTTCCCTTGTCATAATTAGTATTGTTTAGTTTGTAAATTAGTGATAGGATTTTGATATGCTAAGTGCTATCAAAACTAGACCTCATCTACAAAAGCAAAGCAAACTTTCTACCAACTCTTGAGAAGACCTCTAGGTATGGTTGAATGATCGAAAAACCTTAGTATATTCTTCATAGCAATAGGAAGGGTTGTGTTGAAAAACATAATTACTCACAAGGGTGATGAATGATAATGATAGTGCATAGATGCATGATTGAAACACAAATGTGGTGTCATTTGTAAGATTGTAAACACAACTTATTCTAATGCAACTACGACGGATGGAAATGCCTAATGTAAAGTAAAAATAATATGCATGTGGTAAATGGAGTGTAATGATGCAAATATAATTGTAATGGTGCAAATGAAATGCAATGTTTTTTTGAATTTTTGATATTTTTCAATTTTTTTTTAGATTTTATAACTTTTTAATTTTTATAGATTTTTGAACTTTTGATTTGACCAAAGGGCTTATGGATGTCTTTGGATATTTTTACTAAATGAAACAAGGGCTTACAAATGCCTTTGGAGCCTTTTGATGGTTTGAGGCATAGAATTCTTTAATATGAAGGATGTTGAGAATTTCAGGTTCTTCAACACATTCAAGCGATGTTAAGCAATATGTACCAGGTCCAACCTTCTCAAAAATGATATAAGGACCTAAACAATTATCTACAAATTTGTCTCATAGTTCTAGTGGTAGACTTGAGTTTTGTTGGTTCTATTTTAGCACAAGATCACCAAGCTTAAAGTCTCTCAGATGGACTGTTATTGTAAGCTCATTTTAAACATTCTTGATAAACGTAGAGATGCTCAAGAGTGTTCATGCAACGTTCATCAAGTAGCATCAATTAATCTAGGTGATCTTGCCATGCAATGTCATCAATGTGATGTTCATGCAACTCTTTCAATGTGATGTTCAGTGTTGGAATTTCCAACTCTAAGGGCATAATGGCCTCAGCGCCATATACTAATGAAAACAAAGTTACCCTATTGGGTGTCCAAATGCTAGTCCTATAAGCCCATAATGCAAGGGGCAACTAGATGTACCAATCTGTGTAGTGCTCTTGTATCGTATTTTTCAATATGGATACCATTGTCTTGTTTGAAGACTCAACTTACTCGTTTACCTACAGATAGTATGGATTCAAAAAATTGTTTTTGATCCTTTACTTGGACATCAAAGCCCTCATAGTTTTATTTTTGAATGATGTTCCATTATCTAAGATTATCTTGGATGGTATCCCAAAATGACTTATGATATTGGTGAGTATGAACTTAGCAATACATGCTCTAGTTGTCGTTGTTAACGGGATTGCTTCCACCCACTTAGTAAAATACTCAGTAGCTATAATAATGAATGTATGTCAGCTCGATGATGGAGGAGATATATTACCGATTAGATACAAAACCCACTAATAAAATGGCCAAGTCACTTGAATGGAATGTAAGGCCTATGATGACAAGTGCACAATATTAGCATGATGCTAACATTTAATAAATTTCCTAACATACACATTGCAATCCTTCTCCATAGTATGCCAATAATAGCCCATGCAAAGGATGCACTTGATGATAGCCATGCCGCTAAAATTGCCACTACACATACCATCATGAGCTTGCAGAATTACCCAAGTTGATTCTTGGGGCTCAATACAATGAAGGAGAACTCCATTGTAACTTTGATGATACAAAATATCTCCTAACAAAACATAGTTTGTCACTTTATGTTTAAATGTGCATTTTGCAGCACATGATAATCCCTGAGGGATTACACCAATTTTTAAGAAGTCATGTATCTGTGACATCCAGTTCTGATAAACCTTGGCCTCAATTGACAAGATAGCATGTTAACCCTGTATTTTAACATTTACAAAGGTAAACTAGGAAACAACCTTATGGTGAATGGTGGTATCGTTTCCCATAGGACCCTATGATATCAATGACCCCTAGGGCACTCTCTTGAGAAATTATTTGGCTCTATAGAACCACTTATGGTTTGGTTCTATCTGAATCATGTTGATTGAATCTTTATTATCCAAAGCTTTGCGTTGCACAATAGAGTATGACAATGTTTTTACATGGATGGTAGTAAAATTGGTGGATTAATTCTGAGGTATTAAGGATCCCAAATATGCCATAGTGTCTACAAATCTATTCTATGAATGAGGGATTGCCTCAATGTCATACCACTCCAACTGATCTAGATAAGTATAAGGAAGATATTTATAGACCTTCAGGATAGGACACCTACATTGAAAAGGTACCTTCACTTGGTTGACAATGAGAAGGAAATCGCTAAAGATATTTAACCTTTTGATCTTTATGGTGATAGTTGTTTGGAGGCCCAATATTAGGGCTTCTTATTCAAAATTATTGTTAGTGCAATAAAAGTCCAACTTAAACGACAAGGGCATGGGAAAACCTTGCGATGTGAACAACACTATTTCTACACCACCCCCTTACTCATATTTTGAACCATCAAAGAATAAGGTCATATCAGCTTTTTTATTTGGTTCTTTGGGTTCAGGTGCTTCTGATAATGCAAAAACTACATCATCAGGTAGCTCTATGGTGATAAGCCTACTATTATCTAGAGGTGCCTCAACCAGTTGATCAGCTATGACATATCCCTTTATGGAACTTTGGATAATGAATTCCAAATTTAATTATGTTAATAACATAATCCACTTTGTAGTATGTGTATTATGATATGTCTTGCTCATCATATACTACAAAGTATTTTGTTTTGATATGACATACGTCATATGACTTAACATATAATACTACAATTTCTTTGTAGCGAATACTATTGCTAAACACAACTTTTCCACGTAGGCATATCCTAGCTCGTAACTTACCAAGGTTCAACTAATATAATATATGGCTTAATCTTTGTCCTGTACATTCTTTTGGGTCAACATGGTCCCTAATGCAAAGTTAGTTGCTAATATATATAGCAAGAATGATACGTCTGGTCTTGGTGGATCTAGTACTGGGGATGTCACCAGGTAGTGCTTAATCTTAGCAAAGGCTGGTTGATAGTCTCCATACCAACTGAATGGGACCCCCTTGTGTAGCATTCAATTCATGGGTTGATATTTGTCTAATAATTATGTGATAAATCACTTTATGGATGCTAATTTTCCCTCCAGGCTTCTTAATTCCTTGATATTTGTGGGAGGATGTATTTCTAAAATAGCCTTGACATTTTTTGGATCAACTTTGATCCCTCCTTTAAAATGATAAATCCCAAGATTTTTCCTAAAGTTACACCAAATATGCACTTCTTAGGATTCAACCTGATATTATGCTCTATCAGGCAATCGAAGACCTTCCTCAGGACTTCTGTATTGTCTAAACACAACAATGACTTTGCTAACAAGTCATCGATATAATATTCCAAGATCTTATGCATGTATTCATGAAAGATGTATGTCATAGACTGCTGATATGTAGAACCAAAATTTTTAATGCTGAATTGCATAACCCTATAGAAAAATTTCCCCCATGGAATTATGAATGTGGTCTTATGCTGGTCTTCGGGCTTAATCTAAATTTGGTTGTAACCAGAAAAACCATCCATTAAGGAGAGTATTTCATGATAAACAGTTGCATCTACGAGAGCATCTATGTTTTGCAATCAAAATGAATCTTTTGGTATTGCCTTATTGAGGTCTCTAAAATTTATACAAATACATATCCTTCCATCAGGTTTTCCTACAGGTACCATGTTTGATACCCATTCTAGATAGTCGATGGAAATAACAAACTCTATATCTAGCAACTTTTGTAATTCATATTTAACCATTAAGGCCAATGTTGGATGCATCATTCTGAGTTTTTGCTTGACTATATTTTTTGAGAGATCTAGCAAAATGTTATGAGTAACCAATTTTAGATCTAGACCTGACATGTCCTTATATGTCCAAGAAAAGAGATCATGTCTCTCTTTTAGTAGAGGGATGAGGTTAGCACACTCATCATGAGATAAACTTTCCTCAAATTTAACCTTCCTAGGATTCATGAGATCATCATTGATATCCATTTCAAAGGTTTACTCTACTAACATGTGGGATCCCTCCTCAAGCTAGTGAGGCATAGGGATAAAGTGGATGTCATCTGCTAGGTTTATGGGTTCTACATTGGAAGTATCCTCAGCATGATAAACATCATGTGCACAACCTAGTGGAAAATGAAAAGGTTGCAACATTTATTCATTAGGGAAGAAATATTCAAGCTCTAGTGGTGAATTAGCATGATCCCAATAAATAGCATCCACATTAAGATACAATGGTCTATATAGATCAAATATATTATGAAGTAGAGTGGTCAAATAAATGAGATCATATTTATGGAATGGGTCATGTCTCCAGGATCACGTGCATGTGACTCTAAATTTGTGTAACTTCCATCCCTGAGATGTGGTTCTGGGGTATGGGGATCTTTGGATCTGATCTATGGACAAACTCAAAAATAGAATCACTAGACTCAAGGATCTCTTTGAATGTCAGTGGATAAGGGAAGACCATATGATAAATCCTATCCAAGTTAAGAGTTGTTCCTTTGAGGTGCGGATGGAGATTGATATCTCTATACATATCCATTGCAGTGTATGGTGCATTACGTTGAGTTAAGTAGGGAGGCCCTAGATAGGCTCTCTTTATTTTATCTTTGTCATCACTATCATAATGAAAATCCTCACCACTACCTACTAGAATTGGGATATCAAGAAGATGGAGCTCCATGTAAGCCCACTCTTCTTTGAAGGTAATAGATGATGTAAATTAAGAGGGCCCAAGTAAGAAAACTTAGTCTTATCCTTATATTTCTCACTATTCAAGGACTCATCATCATCACTCTCATATATGCAACTTGGTCCACCTATCTCAAATATGGAATATGCTCTATCTTCATTAGAATGATCTTTTGACTCAGAATCTATCACTATTTTAGCAATAATAACTTGCATACCTGTGTTGTCGACTACCCCATGGATTTGTTCATCCAAGTTATATCTTGGGATGTGCTCTAGACTGATCTCCACCAATATGTCTTTGTGATATGTATCAGGTGGTTCTATAGTGATGTAAGATACTAACTGATTATCCCTTCGAAAGGTAGAGGGATTGGGGTGATAAGGATTGAAGTCAACTTCACCCCTAGACTGAGATACAAGTGATCTGAAGATACCGTGAGGATTTCATAATGTCCTCCAATATAATACCATAACTTGAACCTATCAGTAGGCAACTAATATTGTGGTTTCTAAGACCTCCTACACCCTTGCTATAATAATCTGAGATTGTAACCATACCAATGGTAACACTCAAAATATTGTAAGGCATATTCTAGGTTAGAGAGATAATGAAAATTCACAATGAATGGTTCATCATCGTCCTCATCCATGGAAGTGTAAGATGCAAGTTGGTTGAGACCTCCATAGATAAATTGGTTTGGTTAGGAGGTACCCCTAGTGGTACCACCATCTCTACAGGAAGGTGATGGGCTTGTGGTCTCAATGATTGGCGTAAATGTCACATTTTGCACAATATATTTCCCTAATCCAAGATTAACCAAATGAATGGTCACTTGTGGTGCAGATGATCCTACTGAATATGCAAGTGAAGTAGGTTGAGGTGCCTCTTATACTTCTACTTGAGTATTCTCTACTTACATAGGAGTAGGGACCTCAACAAAAATTGGTTTGGGTGCTTGCTTTATCTCTTATTCACCCACATTTACTTTTAGCTTCCTATAATCTTGATGTACTATGGATGCAGACGGTCTGGTAGAAGCAATTGTCATGTGCTCCAATCATTGTGATGCAAATGTTATAGGTTTGGCACACATTTATTTCATTTTACCTCTTGGATCTTTGATCAGCAATGCTAGTCGTATGTCCAAGTGCATTAAGGGGATCACGAAGTCCCCCAAAAAAACTTCTAAGTTCATGTATTTGAATGGTTATTCATCTGAAATTACCATGTGAACCTGTCCCTCATGCATGAATTTAATACATTGATGGAGAATGGAAGGGGAAAAATGCATTTATCTTATCCAAGGCTTCCCTAGAAGTATATCATACTACATAGCACCTTCAATCACATGACACATCACAGGGACGGTCTTTAGTCCCACCTAAATAGGTAAGACTATGGTACCGATAGTTGAAGGTAGAAGGTACAATATGCATCTTTGGTAACTTCAGGTATGTCAGTGCCTTGGTCATGATTATATTTATTTATGAACCTATATCAATAAAAACTTGATTGAAATTTTTGTGATTTACACATGCAATTATATGAAGCAGCGGGTCCACTATGACAGTGGAAATCATCTTGATTTCATGATCATAAAACTATATAATCGGTTCCTAACATTGTTGCACATGTCCCATGAAGTGTGTGAACATTTCAATATCTTGGGACTATACTTCTATGGACCTTAGAATGTCCATAAGCATCTCCCTATGCTTAGGAGACTACCGAATCATCTCAAAAATAGACAACTTTGCTGGAGTCATCTGTAGGTTTTGAACTAACCTACTTATGATTGTCATCACTGGTCTAGTCGATGGGCCTGGCGCATTTTGGGCTAGCCTTAGAGGAGGCACAAAATGGAATCTAATAGGAGCTATAGGTTGATTGGGTATTTCATACCTCACATGTCTTATGATGATGTTGACCATTCTAACAAACCCATGGGTTGGTGGTTCAATGCATACTTGATTGACTTGGCCAACATTGTTCCTTGGCACCTCATGGTTGGGTAGAGAATTTTTGTAAATCCCTATATTCTAGTTGTTAGGTACTTGTAGGTTGCCCACAATAATCGTACCTCTTTCGACCATATTTTGCACTAAATGTTTGAATGACCAACATAACTCTATATCGTGACCTTTCATTCGATGAAATATGCAATACTGATCATCCTTATAACCCTTAGGCTTGGGTTGATTAGGGTCCACTAATTTAATTTTGGTAAGTTTATTACTTTTGCCTCACACAATTGATGGAAAATCGATGTTAATAATTCCAATAATTGAGTGAATTTGTGAAAAGGGTGTCTTTCTTTGTCCTTACCCTTCTGGTTGTTGTTGTACTGCTCATACTACGCAGGATAAGGATGGGATAGGAAACATAAGTGATCATCCCATTATGGTTGCATGCAGTATAAGTATGGGATACAAAACATAAGTGATCATATTTTGAAAGAAGATCCACCCTCACCAGAATAATGAATTTATTGTCATATTTCAGTAGCCCCTCAATGAAGTCCATATATATATATATATATATTTCCAAACCCACTTAGGAATGGTAAAATGTCGAAGGGCCTTGGAAGAACTCATATTTTTACCTTTCATGCACTAATAGCAATCACATTAAACCATAACAATTTTGATGTCCTCTTTCATTCCCCTCCAAAAAAATTACATTTGGTGTGGGTATATATTTTGAGAAAACCTAAATGACCAGTGGTGGGAGAAGCATGTATTTCTTGAAGGAGGAGGTCCTTGATTTGGGATTGATATGGTATAACCAAATGATCATGAAACCATAAATATTAACCATCCCAAGTGCAAATGAGATCTTGCAATGAGGAATCCCTAGCCTGATCCTAACAAAGTTGGATAATCCATTGCAAAAGGGGTGTGGAGATAGCATGTAACATGGCCTGATATTCATGGAGATGAGATAAGGTATTAGCCACCACATTATTTGTACCTTTCTTGTAAGAGATATCATAGTCATACCCCAATAATTGGATAGCCATTTTTATTATTTTAAAGTGGCCACCCTTTGTTCTAAAATATATTTTAGACTTTGATGACCGGTTTTAATAGAAAAATGTCAGCCAATAAGATATGATTGCCAATGGGTGACCACATGTAAAATGGCAAGCATTTCCTTCTCATAAGTGGACTTGCCCAAGTTTCGATAGGAGAGTGCCTTGCTAATGAAATCCAATGGTATATCCTCCTACATTAATACTACCTCTATACCCATGCTTGATGCATCACACTCAATGACAAAGGTTATAAAAAAATTGGGCATTTCCAAAATTGGGGTGGTAGTCATTACATACTTCAAATCAGCAAAAGCCTTCTTTGCTAAATTTGTTGACATAAAAGAATTCTTTATCAACATGGTTGTCATAGGAGATACTATATTGCCATAATTTTTCATAATTTTCTTGTAATATCTTGTAAGACCCAAGAATCCATGAAGTCCCTTAAATGTATGGGGTTTAGACCAATCTTGAAATGCCTGGATTTTCTTAGGATCAACTTGAACTCACTCCTTTGTGACTATGTGTCCCAAATATTCAGCCTCTTGTTTGCCATAGAAACATTTGGATTAGTTTACATAAATTTTATGGTCAGAAAAATTTTTGAGGGTTTCCTCTAAGTGATGAAGATGATCCTCCCATGTGCAACTATAGATCAATATATCATCAAAGAATACTAAAAATAATTTGTAAATATGAGGATGAAAAATGAAATTCATAAAACTCTGAAAGGTGAAAGGTGCATTGGTAAAATTAAAATGTATAACCAAAAACTCATAATGTCCTTCATGATTTTGAAAATATATATTGGAAATATCTTCATTCTTAATGTGAATTTGGTGATAGCCTAACCACAAATCCAACTTGGAAAAATATTGAGCCCCATGTAACTCATCAAGTAGTTCATCAATGATAGGAATAGGAAACTTATCCTTAATAGTGATTTTGTTAAGATCTCAATAATCCACACACAAGTGCCAAGTTCCATCCTTTTTTATTACTAGCAATATTGGTTAGGAATAGGGTCTAACACTAGAATGGATAATTCTAGAAGCTCAAAGTTCCTCCACAATTTTATCAATATTGTTTTTTTAGCATAAGCATACTGGTATGGATGAACATTAGGAGGTAGACTACCAGGAAAAAAGTTGTATTGCATGATCATGTGATTGCTAAGGAGGAAGCCCCTTGGGTTTTGCAAAGACATGAGCATTATTTTTTAATATACCCTATAATTTCTATGGTTGACTAGACTCCCCTTGTTTAGGGGTGATGATAGAAAAAAGCTAAGCTACCACTCCATGGGAAGATTTTTATAATAATTTTTTCATCTTATGAGATGAAATAAACTAAACTAATCCCACCTTCAAACCATGAAAATTATATTCCTATCCATCCTTACTAATTTCATCTGCAATTCTACAAAATCCCATAAAATTGGTCCTAACATTCTCAACCATTATGCTCCCAAAATCATATCACACCCTCCTAGGGGTAAGGCATACATGTCAGACTTGAGATTATAGTCCCCAATTTTTAGTTTAACATTATGACATTTGCCTTTGCATGGTAGTGTGCCACCATTATAAATCATGACTTTCAAAGAATTGTAGGTGGTAATGTAACACTATCCTTTCTTAGCTATATGTGGATCAATAAAAATATGTGTACTGCTAGATTCAATCAAAATGATGACCCTTTATCCCTTGAAATGGCCAACCACCTTCATATTTTAGGTAATGGATACTCCCACTAAAAAATTATAAAAAAAATTGGTTGGGTTTCCTCTTGCTCTCTTTAGTCCTACCGGTTTATGGTTTCTATTTATTGAGGATCCTCCTCATCCTCAAAATATTTTGGAATAGGAACTTCATCCATATCAAGCAAGTACAATTTTTGTTGTACACATCTATACCCTTAGGAATAATTCTCATCAAAATTGTAACATAACCCTTATACCTTTCTACTCTCCATATCCTCATGACTCAATATTTTTATAACTAGAGGTTTAGTAGTAGGATTTGGTATTGGCTTGATCGAAAAAGATGTCTTAGATTGAGAAAATTTAGAAGTTCAACCAAAATTGAGAGCCTTAAATTTATCTTCTACCAACTTGGCCTATTGTATGGTCATTTCTAGTGATTGAGGTTGCAACAACTTAACCTTAGCCTTGATGTCATCCTTTAGTCCACTTGCAAAACAACTTTGGAAAAAGTTAGGGCTTAAAATAATGGTTCAATTGGTAAGTTTTTCAAATTGAGTTTGATATTACCAAATGGTTGAGGTTTATTTGATTTTGAAAAGGGCTCCTATAAAATATTCAAATTTGCTAGGATCAAAGTGAGTGAGTAGGCATTTCCTAAATCCAATCCAAGAAAGGTTAGGTTCAGCCTTTTGAAGCCATAAAAACCAATGGACGACATCTAATTCAAAATGAAAATAAGTAATGGTCAACCATAGGAAACAATTAATATTATGAAGAATTAAATATTGTTTTACCTTACAAATCCATCCCTCGAGATATTTTCCATCAAACTTGGGAAAGTCTAAGTTTGGTAATCTCATTCCATTGTGAGTTGGGATAATTCATTGGCGGTTGCTTGTACTAATTCCTTCTTGGTCATGTTTTTTTGCAAAACTAGTAGAGACACAACTATCCAACTCAACCTTCATTTCTTTTTGTGCAAGGGAAATATTAGTCATAGTTTCTTGGAAATATTGGAGTTGTGACTATATCACTTCTAAGATTTTGTTAAATGAATCCCATAGTTTGGTGCCTAGAGCATCCACTTTGTATTGAATATCCCTGTCTAATTCTTGTTGTCGAGAACCCTTGGACATATTTAAAGGTTTGTATCCTTTTTTTAGAACTTACTAAAAATAGAAAGGTGATTTTAGGAGTTACTATTTTAGTAAAGATCAAAAAAAAATTTGGGTGTGGCATATCAAAATGATAAGCTTGAAAAAACAATCACAATGAGCTAATTACCACAACACTAATTTTGGGCACCCTAGACATTTTTTTTAATTGTTGTTTTGATGAGTCTACTAGTGTGGTCGGTTTTTCCTCTAGGGTCTTTGTTTAAAAATTGGGTTCTAAGTTGTTCACCCTTTTTTATCCTCTACTCTATTTGTTCTAACTACTAATCACTCCTAAAATTGTAGTGTCACATGTTTGGTCCGAATATATCACATATATTCCTATTTGACTGACCTAATAACCTAACAACCTTGTACTGATTATTACAAATTATCATAGATATTACCTATCCATTTGAATTCTGACTATCACAACACCTATTTTTGACCTGATGACCTGAAAACCCTATACTAAATTTTACTAACAATTTTTTGGAATAACTAATATGGACTTCCCCTTATCCTTGCTTTTGATTCTATTGGTAATTTTTTCTACTTATTATCTTTCTATATTGTTTATTTTTTTGTAGAATTGCACACATAAACTCGATAATAGGTATATTTTCTATTATGATCAACTTCTATGACAAGGGTATGGTAACATATTCAAAAATAATAGAACAAGATATTTGTTGTAGGATATTGTTTTGATAGAACCAAGGTATTCCAGGAAAAGGTGTATGTAATACCCATAAGTCATCTGTTATACCGTAGTGATGAATAATAGTGCTCAAACAAATATTTTAGCCACTAATCGAGGATTCCACACATACCCTTGATCTTACTATCTACCTCTCAAATACTATGGGAGGTTAGTCTTTTGGGATGTTGTGTCCCATGCACTATGGATAATACAAGGTCAAAAATATTCCTAGGGATAAAATTTTATTTAATCCTAGATGGTCTCCTGATGTACTCAAATATACATGGGAGCTCAACTCCATGTGTGTGTTGTTTGAGGCTTGAGTATTGGATTATGATTGCCCCTCACTTCACTATATGCTTTATGGGTTATATAGCTTATCCAAAAATGAGAAATCCTTTGTGATATTTTAAAACCCTTAGCATAGGTTTTCTAACCTACTCAACTATTGTGGATAAAAAATATTGTATATTTTTTTGCTAGTTTTCTATTTTTTAAATAAATAAAAACTGGCATAAGAAAATTGAAACACATAAATATTATACCTCATAATCAAAATGGTAGAAAACTTCATAGTCATAGTAGAACATGGCCATGGAAAGTACTCTAATACCACTTGTTAGGAACCTACTATTAAAAATAAACATACTCACACAAGTATAGAAAATAAACATATATGTTAACAACACACTATGGAAATAAAATGCATACTATGAAAATAAATTGTAGAAAATGAACAATATCACAATATCACTAAATCACAAGCCTCTTCGAGGGGGCAACATCCTTCAATACTTTATTCAATTATGCAAAATATTCATACAATATTATCCTCACAGTTTTAAGGAATTCCTCTAGCACCTAAATCCCAAGGTTAGCTTACATGCAAAATGTCACTCGGGCTAGAATCTCCTACCAAAAATCAGTTACATTATTGAAAAATAATTACATAGAAGGGTGTCATTTAGATAGATAATTCTTAATCCAAAAATATAACAAAACATTACAACATATTAACATGGATGTTACCCATATTCCACAAATACTATTACATCAAGGTGTTAGGATGGGGTCCTAATAGGATTATGATGGATATATAGATGATAGGAAATAAACATCAGGATATATATTTCATCTAGGATTTGGACCTGTCTCTTGGCACAACAAGAAGTAGAAAGTATTTAAAATTTCATCCATAGAGGCAGAATATCCCAGAGCACAAGTAGTGTGCGAAGCGATATGGCTACATTGCATTCTTTCAAGTATGGGTCTTCAAAAGAATATTCCAATACACTTGAAATGTGATAACCAAGGTGTTTTGAAACTAGTCAAGAATATAGTGTTTCATGAATGAACAAATCATATTGACACTCAATATCATTTAATTTGAGATGAAGTTCTGAAACACAAGATTCAACTCCAGTCCATTCCCACTAATGAATAGATTGTAGATATTTTTACTAAGGCACTTGAATGTGTCAAGTTTGAGTTGTTTCATAACTCTCTATGTACTTAAAATAATGTAATAAGGGGAGATATTAAGCTATATTTTATTACATTATTATATTTATTTTATTATTTTTAATGCATGTCAAGGTGACATTCCATAAGCCAACATGTTGTAAATAATTTTAGTTAGTGCATAATTTAGCAGGTTTAATTAGATATGCAAATATTTGATTTTGTACTTTTAGCTTAGTTGTTATAGTCTAATCATAGCCTTGATATTTGTATATATCTACATAAAATCAATGAAATTTTTGTTTGTTTTCCAATATATTGTAGGGTGTGGGAAAACCTTATGGAACCCATTTTGTAAATAAGTACCCCTTTTGAGGGATGAAATCCTAGTATCTATTCAAAAAATGGATAGGGATTCACCTATGACTACTAATATTATTCAAGTGGTTCTAGATAAGTGGACTACATTTAGTAATAGAGAAGTTTTAACTCTAAAAATGGGGTGTTTTCCTATAATCCTAAGAAGTACAACTAAGGTAACAATTATATTCCAATAGTTTGATACCTTGGAGGATGACATTAAATTGGTCTAGGGACAAGAAAAAAAATAACTATTATTTTTTATTGATGTTGTTTGGCCTAGTTGCATAAAGTTAGTTATCCAAATTGATAATTGTCATCAAAATTGATTATAGAATAAGTTAAAATATAGAGAGGCTCTTGAAATTATAGAAATGTTAATACCCACTATGAATGCAAGAACACGACGCTTAAAATAAAGTAGCAGAAAATAAAATAATGTAGTGAGACACAAATATTGCACAAAATAATGTATTCAATAAGATGGGGGGAGCTGATAAACTCCTTTTATTACAATCAATGTTCAATGCCAATATTTGATACAATATATATTACAGTGGCACTAGGGTTCTCCAAAATCCTAGCTAGTAGCAATGGCAGTGTCTTTAGATTCGGGTGTGTTCTTGATCCCAATAGGTTGAGTGGGCTTCGGATATCTAAGGTTGGGCCACTCCAACTTCGACAACTGTCAAATAAGGTGTGGAATTCATAGATCTACATACACAAAAAAAAACAAAGAGAGTTAGTAATACCTATGAGGGCTCCACAGTGTGATGCCCTTAGACATTAATAAAACCCTAGTTTAATAATAAAATCAGAGAGCATGCAAGATCAATAAATTACTAAATATGATATACAAAAATGAGATTTACCTTACTATTAATCAGTTATTGTAGACAGCATCGTAGATATGTTGATGCAACACCTTCATATTTGAGGTTTTTGGATGGTAACCGGCTCTAGCACACACTTGGCAGGCTCATACATGAGCTTCGTAGGCTCTGGTTCACACCTGGTGATGTGGTAGGATCTAAAGAGCACATGGCAAGCTCTATAGTGAGCTTGGTAGGCTCTGGTGTGCACTTGCATATAGGGCAAGCTCTGGAGAGCGCTTGGTAGGCTCTATAATGAGCTTTGCAAGCTCGAAACAGTTCCTGCAAGGTAGGGTAAATATGTAGAGGTAGATCGAAGGGATGGCAATGAAGGTGGTATATGGAGGATGGCTATGGTAGTGAGTGAGGATGGATGGATGGCAGTTGGAACAGAAGAAGTATTATCAGTAGACTAGGGCTTTAGATCTTCAAGATTTTATGCTAGGGCTTCACCAATAATTCCTTTCGAATGCAAAATCTCATCTCCAAGTTCTAGGGTTTTAGTGTTTGAGCATTTATAAATGCTCTTACTTATAATTCAACTTAGGGTTTCGACTTGACACTTTTAAATCATGCGGTTGAAATTAAATTGAATCCTAAGGTTGATTGCTTTTTGAATGTGGCATGGATTAATGAAGATGGAGGGTGGATATTAAATCTGATCGGACGACTGAGGTTAATTGAGTTTATTTATATATTTTTTATAATAAATATATTAAAATATAATAAAATATTATATAAAATATAAAATATTATTAAAATAATCCCAATTAGGCTAGGAAATGGTGGGAAGGTGGAATTAGGCCAAATAATTGGTGGGAGAGTAGAATGGAAGACAAGTGGGTGGTGGGATGGTTAGGATGGAGGTTTAGTGCTTGTAATTTGGTGTCTATAGATGCCCCTTTCTGTACCATGTTGCATGAAACACAATATGGTGCAAAAACATGAAATACCTACTTGGGCAATGGGCACAGAAGCAGCTTCTCTCTATTGTTGGATTTGCACACTGAAGTTGAAGACTAAAGAATTTTTAAAATTTGTATAGCTTACCCCCTCAATTGGTGAATGAGTTACGAATGTATATCACAAGCCAATTGAAAAATGAATGATGTAATGAATTTGTGAAATTGATGAATGAAAGATGTGAGATGCAAATTATTGTGGATGATATAAATTATGTAATATGTGATACTGTTTTTTGCCTCAATGGTGGGAAGGGGGTTGGTATATAATACCATGCGATTGTAGATGATATGAATTATGAAAAATGCGATACCATTTTTGCCTCAACGGTTGATAGGGGTATTTTTCCAGTGTAGATGTTATGATCATGTGAGATGTATCCCTTCATGGGAAAGCATAATGTAATGTGGTTTCACCAAACTTTGGGATGATTTGATGCATGTTGAACAAGTTGTCGTAATGACATCATTGAGTATGCAAGGTATGAAGATGCAAGTTGACTAAGCCAATGCAGGGGTTGGGTATTGACTGTGGAAATTTCTTTGCCAATTCCATGATGGAACCAATAAAACTTACCGATGTCCTGTATTATGACTGTTGTCAAGTGAATGAGTGTTTGTGATTGTAGGTTATTTATGTTTTCTTGCCCCACAGACAAGGACATTAATGATTGATTGTGAGAAAATTGTTCTTGGCAAGGTTGCATTCAAAATGTGAGGTGCCAAATGTGATTGTGATTTCTGATGATGAGATAATTGATTATGATCATGATCAAGTGTACTTATTTTATATTATTTGTCTTATCAAATTGCATGTATTATTATCATTGTGATTGCCAAGTTTATAGAATAACATACTAGATACGAGGTTTGCTTGAATGAACTGGAAAAAATGATGAATGATATATGCACGATGATTACGAAATAATGCCTAATGGATTTATGCAATGATGATTTTTTTGATTATGGAGTTGATTGATTATGTTAGAAATGAGTGAATGAGTAGTCAAATCAACTCCACTATACATAAAATTGGGTGGGATGATGCAGTAGATGATGAAGAATTATGGAATGTTGATTTTGTGAAAATTGGACTTTGTTGGATGCATTTTGTAATGTGATACATGCTTTTGATGAATTTGGTTGGTTCTCAAAAAATATGCATGCAAAACTATTTGTGATCTCACAAAATCAACATTTATGGTGTGTATGATGTGTGGATGAAATTTGGTGCATATTGGATGAGTCAAGCTATGGTTTTGAGGGATTTTGTATTCTTACTCCTTTGTTTCCAGGCGTGCTCCTGCACCTGGCATGTTCTACAGGTGCCCGCATGCACCTACGTGCACCTGTAGACGCACAGAAATGCTCATAATTTTTAGGTGTGGGTCTGCACCTGAATGTGCTAGTGAAAGCTATAAAAAGCTTTCTGAGTAAACTTTTAGGCTCATTCGTGCATTGTTGACTTTGAGAAGCTGTGTTTGAGGGGTGAAGTGATTTGGTGAGCTAAGTGAGGCTATTGGGTGTGTGTGCAGAAGTTATGGCGATGGAAGGGCTTGGTTTTTTTGGTGGAGTAGAGGCACTGTTTGTCCTGGTAAGACCATTTGTTTCCTTTGTGCAAAAATTTGTTTTTATTTTGTTGCTTTATTTTTTTATTTTTATTTTTAAACTAACAAAGTGTTTTTGTTTGTTGTAGCTAAGGGATATTGAGCCTCAACATCACTTCTCTCCTCTCATTTTAGGGATGAGGAAGAATTTGTCGAAGGAATATTGGAGGATGTTGGGTAGAGTGGGCTTAGAGGGAGTGGCGATACTGGATGTGGTCAGGGCTAATGAGGGGAACCTTTCTAATTTGATAGAGAGGTGGGACCTGAATAGAGAGATGTTCCAACTACCGACTGGGAAGGCTACTGTCACTCTTGAGAATGTGTATCACATTCTTAAGGTGCCAGTAGAAGGAGTTAATATGGTGGTTGGGAGGGATAAGAAGGTGGATATGGAGAAAATGTTTGGGGATCGATGGTGGGAGGTCCAGATGGGGAATGGAGGGATATGCTACCTAAGCATGTATAAGGCAAAGGAGTTAGATGCACTGCCCACTTTGATCATGTTCATGTTAGTGAACATAGTGCTACCAAATAGCATTGGTTGTAGGTTCCCTTGGAACCTATTGGGTTTGGTGAGCGATCTATTGATGTATCCTCGGGAGTATGTGTGGGCACTGACCTTATTAGCATAGTTATATTGAGAGCTATATGAGGTGGTGAAGAGGGAGAGGAAGGGTATTGGATATAGCTTCCTCTTATAGTGTTGGGCTTGGGAGCATTTTGTGGTAGCTCAAACCGAGGGGTTTCCATGTGATTCATGGCAGATGGGTGAGCCTTAAGTGAGGTGATGGGCAATGGTTGAGGAGGTTCAACCTAGTCGAGAGGTACACACTGGGCAGTGGTACCAGGACATGTGGTCGGGTGTGACTTAGATAGATTTCATGTGGAGGCCATGGCGAGGATCTATATGGGATGGAGATAGGAGGCAACTGCATCGGGTGAGGTAGGCTCGATGGTTCATTGGATGGAGGGATGATGATGTGGAGTACTTTTAGTATGTTGGCAATTTTGGGTACATTGGGTACATTGCCTTTGCTCAAGTGTTGATGTTGTCATTAATGTCAAGAAGCGGAAGGGTTTTTGTGAAAACCAAGGCAGTCAAAATAAAAGGTTTTATTTAAAACCATGGACAACAGATTTGAAATGTGTTTTTCTTAAAACCCAAGTTGGCTCTTCGTTTCATTGAAAAAGGTGCCCCGATGATGAAGATATTTAATTTTAAATATTTAGTTTAAATTTTATTTATTTAAAATTTAAATTAATATTTAAAAAATTAAATTAAAGTATTTTCCAACATGTTTGGAAAATCCGACATGTTTGGTAATGCATCGAAGTGCATATATAATGAGGCTAATAAATTCATATCAGTCGGGAATAAGGAGTGTTGAGATAAAATGATTTTTCGATGACAAAAATAAGCAAGTGAACCTTTGATCAGAGCGCACGCCAATCGAAAGGGAGAAGGAAGTAAAGTTTGCAAAAATACAAAGGTGTGCGAAATGAAAAAGGGACCTATGCCCTAATAGCACGTTGGGCGCCAAATCCGATCGTACAGGATCCTCACCGCTTAACCGTGACCCTACGGGATCCCCGAGGCGAATTGGACCGTCGGATTCGAGATATTTTGGCAGGGCACCATGCACCGTGGGATGAGATCCCAGGAGACATCGCAGCCATCCGTTGCGGTCGTCGGAGGGCTTTTAAGGCCTTCATGGATAAGAAACTGATGGGTTTCGAAGTAAGTGAATGAGTGTGCCAAGGACTGTTTTGATCTACACGACGAGGAGTGTTTGAACTCCGTACCAAGGGATATGTGATCTACGTATCGAGTTTCATAGGAATCACGAGTGTCGAGGTGTGGTTTAAAAAGGGGTTTAGGTGCACATTCAAATTTTATCCGCCCGTCCGGGACAACACAGTGGTCAAAGCAAGACTTTCGGAGCAGTGCTAGGTCTCGCAAGAGATGAGGTCAATCACGCCATCATAAAACACCAAGGTACATATTTTTGTATATAAAACAAAGGGAAGTTATACATTTTAATGGGTAAAGTTTAATTTAAGGGAGTCATAAGGTTTGATAAGTTTTATAGTATAAAGTTGGTTTTTGAGGCATAAGGTTTAGTAGGCTGTGGTGTTTGGTTTTGGGAGTTATAAGGTTATGCAATGTTGTGATTTATTTTATTTTATGGTACAAGTGGTTTTAGGAGAGATAAGGAAGTTGTGCAATTAAAGACCTTTGTGATGATTATTGAAAAGTGGAGTAATGTTGATTATGTTGTGATCTATTAACCCTTGTGAAGATTGGCAAAAGAATTTTGTGATTGTGGCAGATTTCCAAAGGGGTTCCTTCACTTCAATAAGGTATGGGCACATTCTTCTTATGAGTATGATTGGTGTATGTTTTCCTAAAATAATATTGGAGTGAAAAGGTATTCAACTAGGTTTCCTTTGGTTGGGTGTAAGTCCTAGTTTCTGGTTTGTTGAAGACTACTTATGCATTGTTATCCTTGATGAGAATTTTGGTGAATGCATAATTCTGGTTTGAGGTAGTGGAAGCATTGGGCACTAGAGTTTATGTTTGTAAGTCTTGTTACTTGCATTGAGATGATGAAACCCTTAGATGGTTGTTTTGATAGTGATGGATGAGTTGCTTCCATAGTGGTTGTGTTGATGACGTTAGTGCTTTACTTGATACATGATATTGGGCTTACTCCATTGAGTTGATTTGAACAAGTTATTCTTTGCATTTTGTGATATTGTTTTGGTGGTTGTTTTGTTCAAATATCTTTGGAGGGAAAAGGATTTCTACTTGTTTCCTTTTCTTGTGATGATTGGTTGAATGCTTCAAGGTTAATGTTGAGTTGAATGATGTTGGTTAAACCTTGTCTTTGAGCATTGTTGTTGAAGCCCTAATTGGTTGAGAAAAGATATTGGTTGTTGGAAAGAACATGAGTATCATTTTTATATGAGATATTGCATGGTTGGCAATTGTTGGGTTGTGTTTCATGTTCTTGAGAAAAGCATATTACATCTATCTTATTCTTATGAGATTTGAGATTGAGTTGATATTGAGATTGGGAGTTAAGTATAGAACATATTGAGTCTCTAACAATTCTCTTTATGCTTCTATGAAGGTGATGAATCACATTGGGTCTCTAACCATTCTCTTTGTGGGTTCATGCCAAGCAAGTTTTTCTTTATGAACTTGTGAGCAGGTGACAGGTTCCGTTGGGGACTTGTGAGCAGATTTGGACAGGTTCCGTTGGGGACTTGTGAGCAGATTTGGACAGGTCCTAGCAGAGGACTTGTGAAGCTGAGGTTGATAGTTCTATCAGAGAACTTGAGGACTGAGGTGCATTGGTTCTATGAGAAGAAACTGAGGACATATTTGTGCCAGACCGAAGGACTGTGTTTGGTGCAGATCAAAGACAGAGGATGAGGAAATTTGTGCTAGATCGAAGGACTATGTTTAGTGCAAATTTGAGGACCAGCTTTGAGGTGATAGAGTTGAGGACAGAGGTCTCCAGCCAGAGCAGGGAAGACAAGTGTCTTCTATGGATAGAGTTCCATTTGCTAAGGGTAGCAAACGTAGAGGTCTTCTAGAGGATCACCGACCGGAGCGAGAGGTAGGGGAAGGTATCTCCTTTGAGCAGAGGCTCATAAATTCAGATTTGGGGAAGGTTTCTCCTTTGAGCCGAGGCTCATAAACATTGTAATTGGGAAGGTTTCCCAAAGAACTTTGAAATAACTTTTAGAGAAAATTTTTGTGGATGAACCACATCAAAATTGTTGTGTCACTTTGTGGATGATCTTGTGCATTGTTCTAATATTGCTTTGGATATATTGCTTTATTGTATTGAAGTATAAAGGAAAAGTAAAAAGAGGTCTTATACTGTTCACCCCCCCTCTCAGTATAAGCTTGTGTTCTTCATAGTACTCGTGGGTGTTGAGGCAATTTGGTTTGCCTCAGGGTGTTTCATATGAGCTGGTATTATATCAATGTTGAAGTGATGAGGGGAAACTTCTCTATCTTGAGCCATGGCATATGCAACTGGAGCATAACGAGCAGTTGGAGGTACCTGACGTGGATGATGTTGGGGTGGCTCCAGAGTATGTGGAGTGGTTTGGTTCCCAACCAGTATGGATGCCAAATGTTGTTGGTGCAGATGCAATAGCTATGGGGTTGATGTCTACTTCATAGAGGACGAGGCCTCAGTGGTCGATGGTTTAGAGGAAGTCAAGGATAGCATCCCAATAGGCTTCGAAGGTGGACTTGGCAGAGGGGGATAGTAAGGATGATGAGGAGATGGGTGAGATCTCCTAGGTGGCTAGGCTATGGGTAGAGTTTGAGCAACTATGGGAGGAGTGAGAGACTATGCTAGAGTCTCAAGGGGAGGTTAGGGTAACTATAGCTCAACTAGAGGTAGAGCAGGCATCGACTGTAGCTAGGGATCAAGATACAGTGATGAGGCTCCAAGAAGATTGTTTGGCGAAGGAGTGACAACATCATAAGGACCTACGGTGAGTTCATGCTAGTGAGTCATATGCACATTCCTTTGAGGATGTGTGTATGCAGCATCACATCACTTTACTAGATCCTCCTTCATTGTCTATGGTCAAGTTATTGAGTCACACGGAGTCGAGGCAGAGTACTAGGTTGAGGGCTCCTACTAGGTCTCAGGGGTCTTCTCATGGATAGTTGATGTAGTGCTTAGATGCACTCTTTTGTACATGTGAGCCTTGGTGCTCCCTTTTGTAGCCTTCTTGACATCTGATTGTACATTGGACACTTTATATATATACATGGTCTCTTTTTATTTTTATTTTAGATATGTGTTATATTTTTGTGTGAATGTTTTTGTGTTATGGAATGCTTTATTTAATGTTTGTGATAATGAATGCAAGTTAACCATGATGTGTATACCTAAGATTTATTTGAATGATGTATGCAAGCTAACTATGTGTTGTGCCTAAGGTGTATATGGATGATGCAATCTAATGATGTGTTATTAATGATTATGAGTTATGGATGATTAATGCAAGTAAATGTACGAAGAATGTAATGTATATGTAATCTAATGATGATGTGTTATGTATGATTAATGCAAGTAATTGATTGTGATATATATGAGAGAAATGCATGTTGTTCAAATGATCTTTTATAGTTTAGAAATGTTATTGGCCACTTTTGTTGTCCATTGTTTTGACAATCAGGAGTACCAAATTTGGTGGTGCTATGCAACTTGACTCACTATGAAGACATGGGTGTTGGCATGATAGAAGATATGGATGTTGATATGGAAGAAGATATGGATGTTGATATGGAAGAAGATATGGATGTTTATATGGAATGAGTACTACATCATTTTCAAGAACTCAAACATACTAGTATTATCAACCAAACTCACTTGGGTTGTCTAACTTTCTTTAGGACCAATGTGTGTGCAAGTGAGGTTCAATTACCAAATCTTGAGTGTCACAATGACCCTATCTAATCAATAACCAATGTGTGTACATGTGAAGTTCATTTACCCACTATGATTAAATTAGGCATGACCTGTTATGGAGATGACCTAAAGCTAGCATGTCCTTAATTGTGATCAGAGGTCTTCTTGTTTTCCAAGGAGACATGTCGCCCTGCATGAGCTTACTCCACTGCCATCCAGGCATCTATAGCCTTGGTGAATATTCACTTTATAGTCCAATGGGATTTTATATTTTAGACCTTGGGGATGACTACCCATTTATGCTAGGGACGTGAAGTACAAATCCTTACGACTTGAGGTATCAAGGGTGTTTGGAATTTTATTTGTTAATTTTGTATAGAGCTTTGGGGAATCGGATTCTCAACCGAAGTGTGATGAGAATTTTGACCCTATCCTTACTACTCTATGTTTTTATGCTTATGTTTGAAGAGTAATTGAGGTAGTGGTGAAAACCATTGTTTTTTCTTTGGACTATGTTGCATGATGGGACAAGCGAGGATTATCCCTTTTCACTTCATGGTACTATCCAAGTATGGAACTAACCCTCCTTGACTCAATATTTTTAAGATGTGACAGAATTTGATTGGTTCAAGATTGTGTTTGGAATAAATTGATAATGCTCAAGACTTTCTTAGTGTGTAATTTTTGTATTGGTCCTAAAGAAAATTGGACATCCGCTTGGAGGTTGCTTGTTACACTAGTAATGGCTGAGTGATTGAAAATCTAGGCTTTGTGATTTTGACATGTGGTATTGTTGGCTTATGATGTTTGTGAAAGGTACATGATTGTATCAAATTAGGTACCCTAATTTCTATAACTTGAATTTTTGTTTATGGCCATATCATCATTACTATGCCAGATCATTGAACATGGGATGGGATGAATGCAAATGTATATGCCTAATGCAATGGAGTGTTGATATGCAAATGGAATTTGTACAATGCAATGGAATATGTATGATGTAGTGTATGCAAATAAAAATTAAAATGAAAAATGCCTAGATGTAAATGAAAATGCAATACGGTAATGCCTATGTGAAAGCATGCAATTTTTTTTTGTTGTTGTTGTTTTTTAAAGCCATGTATATGTACATATGAAGTGTTACCTTTAACAATAGAATGCCTATCCAAGTACTCCCAGACAAGGAAGAGCTAAGACCATTGTCAAAAATCAATACAAATGTGTGTTGCTCTATTAAGCTTACGAATGGGTACTAGGCCTGAGAGCTAGTCGGGATAGTCTAGGTTGTCATCTATTTCTTCTTGCTTATCATTTTCTAACTCTACCTGAAATACTTTGGAACTGCTGGTAGAAAGTGATGGAGGTGAAGGTGGCGATGAAGGAGGAATGTAGTAGGATGAAGCCCTTAGCAATTCCTCAGATAGGATGAACTTCGAGAGGGAGGATGAGGAGGAAATTTGGTCCAAATCAATAAGGCTGACGTCAATGGGAATTGGATTTGCCAAATAGTATGGATTACAGAGTGGGGTGAATAATTTAATAGGGTTTATATTGACTTAGTGGAAGGAAATATGGTTTGGATAGATGTGGGGATGGAACAATTGAATCAGAACCGATGTCAAGGCAAGGTATCCCTGTAATAGTGAACATGAAACATCAGAGCAATATTTTATTTTTTGTTTTTTGTTTTTATTGTTTTTTTTTTGGAGTATGTACATCTATTACAATTCTTTGTCTTATGCGGGGCTCAAGGTGAATTTCCAGGTTGATCGTCTTGCTCTTGTGGAAGAAGCAAGCAGAAAATGGGATGATGGATGGGGAACATTCGAAGGTAAAACTCTTCCTGTTGGGTTATGGGGACAATGGGATGTGACTCCTCTTTAGAATCATCAGAAGCATTTGACATAACCTCAAACTCTTCATAAATTTCATCATTGGAATTGAATATGGGATAGAAGAAATTGATGGGATAATCCTCGTCTACTTCATCAATGAAAAGTTCTTGAAGGGCTTGTTCAAGAAAGGATTTCGATGGCAATGGATGGATGGAGGGATCTTCATCATTAAGGCTAATATTTTTGAAGGCTTGCTCAAGAGAAGTGGTGGAGGACAATGGGGTATAACCTAATCCATAATGATCATGGGTGCATCTATATGGACATCTAGGATATCATGCATTCCTTGTTCATGGGAACCTAGACCTTGACCTTGCCAATGGAACATATTAAAGTATCTAGCTAGAAAATATTCTACGTTAGGTATATTGGCACGCCTAGGCTATTTTGATTCTTTGGGTGGGTTTGCACTAGTTGAGCAATCCAACCCTCCATAAACAAATTTAATGCTATTTGGAGCAGAACTCATGTCATAGAAAACACCTATGGATAAAAAATGGTCTTTGGGGCATCCAAAATCCTTGGCTGTTGGAATGGCTAAGGGAGTGATGGTGACATCTTGGATCACATACTCACCTATACCAAGATTGGTGATGTGAAATTTGACTTTGGTTGATGAGGTGGATGGTGAAGGTTTTGATGGCTCTAGATTGGTTGTCGATGGTGGGGAGTTAAATATGTCGTAATCAAAAAGTTCAATTTGTGACACATTGGTTTATGGAGTTGGATTGGATGGCGATGTGGAGTGATGAGATGGAGTAGAAGAAATGGTTATAGTAGAAGAATTTTTTGTGATGTACAATGTGTTAACGGAAGATTGACTGCAATTACATGTACAAGAAGAAATGGATGTTTGAGAAGGCGATGTGATGGGTAGCTCCTCTATGATGGGAGCCTTAGAAGAAGACGGAGATGGATTAGAAGAAGGAGGTATATTGAGATATCACATGGATGGATTTGATGATGGTGCCAAGAATAAATGGGTGGAAGGTAAAATGGATTCATAAGTATTTGAAATGAAATTACAATACTTAAAAGGTTCAACATCCACGAGGATGCAATGGATTTGTCCATCATGAACATATTTCAAGCATTTCTGGAGAATTTATGGGACACATTTCATTTTCCTCATCCAAGGTCTACCAATAAGTATATTATATGCCATGGCTCCTTCCAATATGTGAAACATTGTGTGCAATGTTTTGGCCCCTACTTCTATAGGTAAAACAACAGTGCCAACTATGGTACAAAAAACATCGTTAAATGCTTTGAGGGTGAATGATGATTTGGAAATGTGGGATGGAGGTAAGTTGAGATGGATAAGGGTAGTGGTAGTAATGATATTGATTTACGAGTCAGTATCGATTAATAATCTTTTGAATGTCTTTCTATCTATTAAGGCCATTATGTGGAATGGAGGGTCCACCAATTCTGAACTCATTGGTTTTATCTCAAAGTCATAGAAGGTAATTGATGGTTCCATGCATGTTCTAACACTCCCTACAAAATTTTTGAAGGCATTAGAGTCTTGGTATTCTAACTCAATTGAATTGAGTATTTCTTCTAAAGCTTCTCTATGCCTAGGGGATTTTTGGATAAGCTCATATACAAAAGTTTTGGTCGATGCCATTTTCAAACTAGTGGTTAACTGACTGGTTAAGGTTACCACTAGAATTATTCGATGAAGGATAGGTGGATTGGATGAATTGGATAGATTTATTGGCGGAGATGGATTTGGCAATATTTTGATGGGAGGTGGATTTGAAGGTTGTTGAACATTTTGTTGATTTTGCCTTTGTCCTCTAGTGACCACATGGACCGCTCCTACAAATTTTTGATATTTTTGGACATGATTTACTTGGTTAGGGGGTGCTTGTTGATTTTTACCCCCTACATTATACTGGACCTCCCCATGGTTAGGTAGAGGCATCTTATATATGCATAAATTTTGATTTTGTGGAGCTAAGGGGTTATCCACGTTAATGGCTCCTAAGTCTATAAGGTCTTGCACTATATTTTTGAACATGTGGCAAGAATTGATATCATACCCATTTTATCGATGGTATGGGCAAAAAAAGTGCTCTTTATAACCCTTATGCCATTTGGTGGGATCATTGGGCCTAATTTTTGGCAAGGCTAATTTGTTGGTTTCATACAAACTTCAAAACAGGGATGAATACGACTCATTTAATGGAGTGTATTATCTTTGTGGGTGATTGAATTGATGATGGATAGGTTGTTCCACAGTTGGCACTATATTTTGTATCGTTGGTGCTTGGGTTACTGATGGGACCACATGATAGGAGATTTTTTGTTGCATTAGTTTTTGAACCACTATGGGCTGGCTCATCACCACTTGATTGACTTGGTTTGTTGTGTTAGTCGTTGAGGATTGTGTGGATTTATTTTGGCTAGATTGATTATTTTGGTATTGGACCCTATTTTACCATTCTTTATTTTTAGGCTTAATGACACCCTCTTGGACTTTTATCTCCTCAATGACACTAGCATGCACTAAATATTTTTTGAATGTTCTATAAGTGTTTAGTTGTAGCATCCAAGAGATGGGTTTTAAGCAACTCTTGGTAAATTTTTTTATAATTTCTTCCATTGGTAGGGAGAATGGCAACTTCGTTATGACTGCCCTCCAATGGTTTCCAAAGTCATAGATAGGTTCCTCATCCCATTGTTTCAAATAGTAGATATCTGATAAGGACACCTTCTTTTTAATATTTAGGGTGAAGCATTCCAAGAATAGATCTATCAATTGATCAAAAGTGTGTATATTATGTGTGGGCAATTGATTGTACCATTCTCTAGCATCTCCCCCTAGTGTTTGAGGAAATGACTGAGCATGAGAGCGTTATCATCACTTATCCAAAAATATATGTGGACAAAAGAGCTCAAATGTTCCTTGGGATCCTCAGTTCCCCTAAACTTGTCAAATTTTGGTACTATAAAATCTATCGAATATGGCGGTGATGGTACTGATGGATGGATTGGTTGATGGATCAGTTGGCTTAATGTGAGTTTTTGGCTCATTTTTCCTGATGAATTTTGCATCAACTAATCGATTTGTTTTTGCATTGCCTGAAGTTTAAGGTCTTATGCTAGAATGTGAGGACCCTGGATTAGGTGGTGATTGGTTTATGGGCTGGATGATGGATATTGGGGTGTGACCAACATGGTGTTGTGGAATTAATTGGGTTGGGTATGTGGAGAATATGGATGGTTGAAGGATGGGAATGATTGATGATGATGATGGAGGAATGTATTGGATTGTTTATTAGTGGCAATGTTGATTGGTATGGTGAATGTGTGGAGTGGTGGTGGATTAGGGATGGTCACTATTGAATATTGAGGGACCCATGCAAAATTTTTATTGATGAGTGGAGGTTGATTTGGAACTCCTTGGGACATAGGGTTTGTGATAACTAGTTGCTTTCCTTTTGTTTATTGTGAAAGTAATCTATTGATGAGCCCTAATGTATCCGTAAGTTCTTGATTTGACCATGTATCGAATGATGGGGTTGAGTTTGTATGATATTATGGTTGGGTTGATGATGATGGATGATTAGACATGGTCATGTTGGCTAAGTGATATGATGGAGGAATGGATGACATGGTGATATTGGCTAAGTGAGATGATGGAGGTGTGGATGATGATGGATGAGAGGACATGGGTATGGTGCAAGTTGCATTTGATGTTGCAACTTGAATATTAGGAACTTGCGAGGCAGCATTGACATGCTCCTCATACAAGGGGTTGGTATAGGTGGATGTGAAATAAGTGTTTTGAACACTTGAGCTTTGGGGAGGTTGGCTTATAGAGGAAGGCATACCATATTCATATCTTGAATTAGGATATCCTTGGGCAATGTATGTTGTAGCCAATTTAGATTCTTCAAAATTGTCTTGGCTAAGGGGCTCTAATACATAGTTAGAGGTCTTGTAAATGGCCTAAACTCTATCCATGTCTATGTAGGTGGTGGATGTCTCCACATCAAGTGAATGGGAATCCTCTTGAGAGTGGGGTGGATGGGATGATCCAAAAAAATTGGTCTGAACTATATTGGATGGAGCTACCGAAGTAGCGGACTCATAAGAATTGTTTTCCATTAAACTAATTTGGTTTATCATTTTCTTTTGTTGTCGTGTTAGCACCATAAAGTAGTAAAACCAAATATTCAAAGCTTATCTAAACCACATAAATTAATAGTTTTTTTTCAAAATTTAAAGCAAAGAAAACAACCAATCCTAAGTTTCACCTTGTGTAGCTTACCTCAAGTTCATTAATTATTTTCTTCCCTTACTGTGAAGTTCCTTTTAAAATTGTGATTTTGTGTTTTTTGATGTAACTTAATCTTGTTTAATGAAAAACAAAGGTAAAATCTATGGTTGGCCAAGGCAACAAAATTATTGTTGGTAATGACCTCCAAAACATTTTCTCGGGGGTAGTCCTATGGTGTCTAGGGACAAATATTTGATGGATGGATATGAATGCCACCATCACCAAACCTCAAGCAATAGTTGGTGATGAAATCCAACTACTACTATTAAAAAGTGGAGCGTGGAGTGTGTGATGTTAATTTTATGTTTCTTGTTATTTTTGGTGTGCAGATAAGGTTAAATATGACTAATTTCACTAATCTAAATCAGAATCCAACACAAATATGCAAATTTCATCTAAAGAGTGCAGAGTACACCCTTAAAATCCCTACCTACAAATGATACCTGAAGATATCAAAAGAGCATCGGAGGGTTCATCCACATCTCTGCCAAAGGGGCCATCCTAGGGTAGGATTACTTTAAGTGTCCAAATGTTGTTCCTATTTAGATACACAAAATTTAAGTGATATTTAACCCTAAAATGCAAAATCTAGGATGCTTTTTTGCTTCACATGCACTCAAAAATGCAAACAACCACCTAGATCTACAACTTTCAAGACAAGAAATAAATTTAAAATATTGAAACACACACAAACCATAGATATGACTTGCTATAGATTCTTTCTAAGATTACTTAATGTTAAACCCAAAAATAGTGAAAAATAGCAGCAAAAAATAGAATACGTAAATTATTAAATGACCAACTAGGGTTACGAAACTCACTTGGAAGCCTTAGTTTTGCTTCAAATTAATGCCAAGCACAGTCGGGTGCCTGCGTAGGCATAGGAGAGCACCTACATAATGTGAAATAATACCTACGTAATGCATAAGTATGCCTGCATAACACAAAATAATAATTGTGCAATCTATAGAACTATTGTAGAATGCTTCAGAAACCCTAGCAACAAACATGACAACTTCTACGTTTTCTAAAAAACCTACAACAAATAGCAATAATAGTAAATTAGTAAGGTATATCTATCCAATAGTGAAACCCTTGTGGGGTCCCACCATGATTACCATTTGTCATTATACATCTTGAGGAAACCATTGGGGAATCCCTAATGAAGCAAAAATATATAAAGCCCTAAAAATCCAAATCCCTAGCTAGCCAATAGGACTTTTGTTATTCCAACCATCCCTCATATCCATCCTTTCCACCTTGCCCTCCTCCATTACCGTCATCATCACTTCTGCCCATCCATCACATTCTTCACATCCCCCATGATATGCTTCTGTAGATCCTTCCTTATCCACAAGAGCACTCCCAAGATTGTGAAGCTTGCTAGGCGTCCACCAGAGTCTGTCATTCATTAGGTGCACACTAAAGCCTAAAAATCTCACATCGAAGCCTACCAAGTACACATTAGAGCCTAAAAAACTCATACCAAATCCTTCCAAGTGTGCGCCTGAGCCTGCTGCATCACACCATCTCCTGTCAGAACTTCAACAATGAAATAAGGCATCATCACAAGAAAGGTATATCATTATTTGTTTTATTCTATTATATGATATATATATTTAGCATGTTATTTGATCTATTTTTGGTTAGGGTTTATTGATATCTAAGGGTCTCACACTATGGAGCCCTCATAGGTGTTATTAACCCCTTTCTTTGTTTGTGTGCATGCAGGTCTGTAGATCTCATTTATTGCTAAATGGCTATTGAAGCTAGAGTGGTCTAGCATCAGATACCTAAAGCCCACTCAACCTATCGGAAGTGAGGATACACTATTTGAACACACTTAATTATTATATCTAGTGTGGCTCGATGGTTGATTGGATGGAGGGATGAGGAGGTGGAGTACTTTCAGTACTCATAGGTGTTGAGGCAATTTGGTTTGCCTTAGGGTGTTTCGGATGAGCCGGTGCTATATCGATGTCAAAGGGATGAGGGGACACTTTCCTACCCTGAGCAATTGCTTGTGCAACTAGAGGATGACGAGCAGCTAGAGGTACCTAATGTGGATGATTTCAGGGTGACTCCAGAGTATGTGGAGTGGTTTGGTACCCAACCAGTATAGGTGCCAAAGGTTGTTGGTGCAGATGCGGTAGCTACGGGTTCAAGCTTGACTTAGAAGATGATGAGGCCTCAATGGTCAACGAGTCGGAGGCAGTCAAGGGGAGAAGCCTAGCAGGCTCTAGAGGTGGACTTGGCAGATGGTGATAGGGACGATGATGAGGATATGGGTGAGATATCTAAGGTGGCTAGGCTATAGGTAGAGTTGGAGTAACTGTGGAAGGAGTGAGAGACTATGTTAAAGTCTCAGAGAGAGGCTAGGGAAACTATAGCTCAGCTAGAGGCATAGCATGTAGTGGCTATAGTTGGGGATTAGGAGACAGTAATGAGGCTCCAGATAGAGATTTTTGTGAAGGAGCGACGACATCAGAAGGACCTACGGTGACTTTGTGCTAGTGATACATATGCTCATTCCTTGGAGGATATGTGTATGAAGCATCATATCACTTTTCGAGGTCCTCCTTCATCCTCTATGGCTGAGTCATTGAGGCACACAGAGTCGAGGTAGAGTACTAGGCCAAGGGCTCCTACTAGGTCTCAAGGGTATTCTCATGGATAGATGATGTAGTGCTTAGATGCACTATTTTGTATATGTGAGCCTTGGTGCTCCCTTTTGTAGCCTTCTTGGCATCTGATTGTACATTGGACACTTTATATATATATATATATATATATATATACATGGCCCTTTTTTTTAGATATGTGTGTTATATTTTTGTGTGGATGTTTTTATATGTTATGCAATGCTTTATTTAATGTTTGTGATGATGAATGCAAGTTAACCATGATGTGTATGCCTAATATTTTATTTGAATGATGTATGGAAGATAACTATGTGTTGTGTCTAAGGTGTATATGGATGATGTAATCTAATGATGTGTTATTAATGATTATGAGTTATGGATGATTAATGCAAGTAAATGTACGAAGAATGTAATGTATATGTAATCTAATGATGATGTGTTATGTATGCTTAATTCAAGTAATTTATTGTGATCTATATGAGAGAAATGCATGTTGTTCAAATGATATTTTATAGTTCATAAATGTTATTGGCCACTTTTACTGTCCATTGTTTTGACAATTGGGAGTACCAAATTTGGTGGTGCTATGCAAATTGACTCACTATGAAGACATGGGTGTTGGCATGACAAAATATATGGATGTTGATATGGAAGAAGATATGGATATTGATATAGAAGAATATATGGATGTTGATATGGAATGAGTATTGTAGCATTTTCAAGAACTCAAACATACTAGTATTATCAACCAAACTCACTTGGGTTGTCTAACTTTCTTTAGGACCAATGTGTTGTGCAAGTGAGGTTCAATTACCAAATCTTGAGTGTGACAATAACCCTATATAATCAAGAACCAGTTTGTGTGCATGTGAAGTTCATTGACCCACTATGAGTAAATTGGGCATGACCTGTTATGGAGATGACCTAAAGCTAGCCTATCCTTATGTGCGGTCAGAGGTCTTCCTATTTTCCAAGGAGACATGTCGCCTTGCATGAGCTTACTCCACTTCCATCCAGGCGTCTATAGCCCCGATGAATATTCACTCCATATTCCAATGGGGTTTTATCTTTTAGGCCTTGGGGATGACTATCCATCCATGCTAGCGACATGAAGTATGAATCCTTATGACTTGAGGGATCAAGGGTGTTTGGGATTTTATTTGTTAATTTTGTATAGAGCTTTGGGGAATCAGCTTCTCAACCGAAGTGTGATGAGAATTTTAACCCTATCCTTACTACTCCATGTTTTTATGCTTATGTTTGAAGAGTAACTGAGGTAGTGGTGAAAACCACTATATTTGCTTTGGACTATGTTGCATGATGGGAGAATCAAGGATTATCCCTTTTCACTTCAAGGTACTATACAAGTATGGAACTAACCCTCCTTGACTCATAATGTTTGTAATATGTGATAGAATGTGATTGGTTCAAGATTGTGTTTAGAATCAATTGATAATGCTCAAGACTTTCTTAGTGTGTAAAGTGTGTTGTTGGTCCTAAAGAAAATTTGACATTCGCTTGGAGGTTGCTTGTTACATTAGTAATGGCTGAGTGATCGAAAATCTAGGCTTTGTGATTTTGACACGTGGTATTGTTGGCTTATGAGGTTTGTGAAAGGTGCATGATTGTATCAAATTAGGTACCCCCAATTTCTATAAATTGACTTTTTATTTATGGCCATATCGTCATTACTATGCCAGATCATTGAACATGGGATGGGATGAATGCAAATGTATATGCCTAATGCAATGGAGTGTTGATATGCAAATGGAATTTGTACAATGCAATGGAATATGTATGATGTAGTGTATGCGAATAAAAATTAAAATGAAAAATACCTAGATGTAAATTAAAATGCAATGTGGTAATGCCTATGTGAAAGCATTCAATTTGTTTTTGTTGTTTTTTTATTTTTCTTTTTATCCATGTATATATACATATATAATCACTATTAACAATGAAATGCCCAGCCAAGTACCTCCATACAAGGAAGAGCGAAGATCGGTGTCAAAAATCAATACAAATGTGTGTCGCTCCATTAACCTTACGAATGTGTACTAGGCCTGAGAGCCAGTCGGGATAGTCTAGGCTGACATCTAGTTCTTCTTGCTTATCATTGCCTAACTCAGCTTGAAAAACCTTGGGACCATTGGTGGAAGCTAATTGAGGTGAAGGTGGTGGGGAAGGAAGAATGTAGTTGGCTAAAGCCTTTAACAATTCCTAGGATAGGGCAAACTCTGAAGAGAAGGGTGAGGAGGAAATTTGGTCCAAATAAATAATGCTGACGTCAATGGGAATTGGCTTTGCCAAATCGTATGGATTATGGAGTGGGGTGAATAAGTCAATAGGATTCATATTGACTTAGTGGGAGGAAATATGGTTTGGATCGGAACCAATGTCGAGGTGGGATATCCCTATAATAGTGAACATGAAACATCAGAGCAAAATTATTATTTTTTTGTTATTTTTTTTTTGGAGTATGTACATATGTTACAATTTTTGGCTTATGTTGGGCTCAAGGTGAATTGCCAGGTGGATCTTCTTGCTCTTGTGGAAGAATCAAGTGGAAAATGGGATGATGTATGGGGAACATTCGGAGGTAAAACTCTTCCTATTGGGTTATGGGGACAATGGGATGTGACTCCTCTTCAAAATCATCAGAAGCATTTGACATAACCTCAAACTCTTCATAAATTTCATCATCAAAATCGAATATAGGATAGGAGAAATTAATGGGATCATCCTTGTCTACTTCATCAATGCAAAGTTCTTGAAGGGATTGTTCAAGAGAGGATGTCGATGGTAATGGATGGATGGAGGGCTCTTCATCATTGAGGCTAAGCTTTTTGAAGGCTTGTTTAAGAGAAGCAATGGAGGATAATGGGGTATAGCCTAATACAGAATGATCATGGGCACCTCTAAATGGGACATCTAGGATGTCATGCATTCCTTGTTCATGGGAAACTATACCTTGACCTTGCCAATGGAACATATTAAAGTATCTAGTTGTAAACTCTTCTACATTAGGTATATTGACATGCCTAGGCTCTTTTGGTTCTTTGGGTGGGTTTTCCCCAATTGAGCAATCCAACCCTCCATAAAAAATTTAATGCTATTTGGAGTGGCACTCATGTCATAGGCAACACCTATGGATAAAGAATGATCTTTGGGGTGTCTAAAATCCTTGGTTGTTGGAATGGCTAAGGGAGTTATGGTGATGTCTTGGATCACATACGCACCTATACCAGGATTGGTGATGTGAATTTTAACTTGGGTTGATGAGGTGGATGGTGAAGGTTCTGATGGCTCTATATTGGTTGTGGATGGTGGGGATTTAAATATGTCACAATCGAAAATTTTGACTTGTGACACATTGACTGATGGATTGATTGGATCATGGTGTGGAGTGATGAGATGGAGTAGAAGAAGTGGTTGTAGTATAAGGAGTTTTTGTGATGTACGATGTTTCAATGGAAGATTAACCACAATTACATGTACAAGAAGAAATGGATGTTTGAGAAGGCGATGTGATGGGTAGCTCCTCTATGATGGGAGCCTTAGAAGAAGATGAATATGGATTAGAAGAAGGAGGCGGATTGAGAGATGACGTGGATGGATTTGATGATGGTGCCAAGAATAAATGGGTGGAAGGTAACATGGATTCATAAGGATTTGAAACAAAATTACAATACTTAAAAGGTTCAACATCCATGGGGATGCAATGGATTTGTCCATCATGAAAATATTTCAAGCATTGGTGGAGAATTTATGGGACACATTTCATTTCCCTCATCCAAGGTCTAACAAGGAGTATATTATACGCCATCACTAATTCCAAGATGTGAAACATTGTGTGCAATATTTTGACCTCTACCTATAGGTAAAACAACAGTGCCAACTGTGGTACACAAAGCATCATTAAATGCTTTGAGGGTGAATGATGATTTGGAAATGTGGGATGGAGGTAAGTTGATATGGATAAGGGTAGTGGTAGTAATGATATTGATTGACGAGCTAGTATTGATTAATACTCTTTTGAATGGCTTTCTATCTATTAATGCCATTATGTGCAATGAAGGGTCCACCAATTCTGAACTCATTGGTTTTATCTCAAAGTCATAAAAGGTAATTTATGGTTCCATGCATGTTCTAACACTCCCTATAAAATTTTTGAAGGCATTAGAGTCTTGGGATTCTCAATTGACTTGAGTATTTCCATTAAAGCTTCTCTATGCCTAGGGGATTGTTGGATGAGCTCATATACAAAAAGTCTGGCCGATGCCATTTTCAAACTAGTGGTTAATCGGCTAGTTAAGGTTACCGCTAGCTTTATTGGACGAAGGATAGGTGGATTGGACAAATTGGATATATTGATTGGCGGAGATGGATTTTGTGATGTTTGTATGGGAGGTGGTTTTGAAGGTTGTTGAATATTTTTTTGATTTTGTCTTTTCCCTCTAGTGACCACATTGACCACTCCTACAAAGTTTTGATATTGTTGGACTTGGTTTACTTAGTTAGGGTGTTCTTGTTGATTGTTACCCCCTACATTATACTAGAAATCTCCATGGTTAGGTAGAGGCGTTTGATATATGCCAAAATTTTGATTTTATGGATATAGGGGGTTATCCACGTTAATGGCCCCTAAGTCTATAAGTTCTTGCACTATGTTTTCGAACATGTGGTAGGAATTGATATCATACCCATTTTGTCGATGGTATGGGCAAAACAAGTGCTCTCTATAACCCTTAGGCCATTTGGTGGGATCATCGGGCCTAATGTCTGGCAAGGCTAATTTTTTGGTTTCATACAACCTTTGAAATATGGATGAATACGACTCGTTTAACGGAGTGTATTGTCTTTGTGGGTGATTGAATTGGTGGTGGATAGGTTGTTCCATAGTTGGCATTGTATTTTGTACCGTTGGTGCTTGGGTTACTGATGGGACCGCATGATAGGATATTTTTTGTTGCACTAGTTTTTGAGCCACTATGGGTTGGCTCATCACCATTTGATTGACTTGGTTTGTTGTGCTAGCCATTGAGGCTTGTGTGGATTTGTTTTGGCCAGATTGATTATTTCGATATTGGCCCCTATTTTTCCATTCTTTCTTTTTAGGCTTAATGACACCCTCTTGGATTTTTATGTCCTCAATGACACTATCCTGCGCTATAGCTTCTTCGAATGTTTTATAAGTGTTTAGATGTAGCATCCAAGAGATGGGATTTAATCAACTCTTGTTAAAAAGTTTTATAATTTCTTCCATTGGTAGGGAGAATGGCAACTTCGTTATGACTGCCCTCCAATGGTTTCCAAAGTCATAGATAGGTTCCTCATACCATTGTTTCAAATAGTAGATATCTGATAAGAACACCTTATTTTTAATATTTAGGACGAAGTGTTCCAATAATAGATCTATCAATTGATCAAAAGTGTATATACTATGTGTGGGCAATTGATTGTACCATTCCATGGCATCTCACCCTAGTGTTTGAGGAAATGTTCGAAGCATGAGAGCATTATTATCACTAATTTGAAAACATATGTGTACAAATGAGCTCACATGTTCCTTGGGATCCTCAGTTCCCCTAAACTTGTCAAATTTTGATACCATAAAATATTTCGAATATGGCGGTGATGGTATCGATGGATGGATTGGTTGATGGATCAGTTGGCTTAATGTGAGTTTTTGGCTCATTGTTCCTGATGAATTTTACATCAACTTATCGATTTGATTTTGCATTACTAGAATTCTAAGGTCTTATGTTGGAATATGAGGACCCTGAATTAGGTGGTGGTTGGTCGATGGGCTAGATGATGGATGTTGGGGTGTGACCAACATGGTGTTGTGGAATTAATTGGGTTGGGTATGTGGAGAATATGGATGGTTGAAGTATGGGAATGATTGATGATGATGATGGAGGAATGTATTGGATTGTTGATTAGTGGCAATGTTGATTGGTATGGTGGATGTGTGGAGTGGTGGTGGATTAGGGATGGTCACCATGGAATATTGAGGGACCCATGCCGAATTTTGATTGATGAGTGGAGGTTGATTTGGAACTCCTTGGGTCATACAGTTTGTGATAACTAGTTGCTTTCCTTTTTTTTATTGTGAAAAACATCTATTTATGAGTCCTAATGCATCCGTAAGTTCCTAATTTGACCATGTATCGAATGATGGGGTTGAGGTTGTATGAGATGATGGTTGGGTTGATGATGATGGATGATTAGACATGGTCATGTTGGCTAAGTGAGATGATGGAGGAATGGATGACATGGTGATATTGGCTAAGTGAGAAAGAGAGAACATGATGGAGGTGTGGATGATGATGGATGAGAGGACATGGGTATGGTGCAAGTTGCATTTGATGTTGCAACTTGAATATTAGGGACTTGCGAGGCAGCATTGACATGATCCTCATACAAGGGGTTGGTATAGGTGGATGTGAAATAAGTGTTTTTAACACTTGGTATTTGGGGTGGTTGGCTTGTGGAGGAAGGCATACCATATTCATATCTCGGATTAGGATATCCTTGGGCAATTTATGTGGTATCCAATTCAGCTTCTTCAAAACCATCTTGGCTAAGGGGCTCTAACACATAGTTAGAGGCCTTGTAAATGGCCTAAACTCTATCCATATCTATGTAGGTGGTGGCTATCTCCACATCAAGTGAATGATACTCCTCTTGAGAGTGGGGTGGATGGGATGATCCAGAAAAAGTGGTTTGAAATATATTGGATGGGGCTACCAAAGTAGCGGGCTCATAAGAATTGTTTTCCATTAAACTACTTTGGTTTATAATTTTATTTTTTTGTCATGTTGTATCGCTCCAAATTTTTCGCATCCTTACCTTCAGGCTAAAGGATCCGTGCCCGAAAGGAGGATGGGAAAAGGATGGGACAATACCTCGGACTGAGAGGCCCTTTGAAGGTCCCGCCTCTCGAGGGAGGGGTATTAAGGTGATTTTTCGACGGATGGTGGGGTTCACCAGGAAATGTTTAGTGGCAGTTTCCACGCCTAGGTTGGGAATGAGTTTAATGTGTTCAATTTTAGCTTTAAACATCCAAGTCCTAGGTTTGGCCAGATGAATCTAAGTTATTCTATATGAAAATGCAAATTTAAATACAAAAAATAGATTTAACAGAAAACACAGAGAGCAAACTAAGTGAAGAAATCCATACCTGGTCCCGGATGTCTGATGGAGATTCTAATTTTTGAAGCAGTCCAGATCGTCTAGAATTTGACAGGATCATCTGAGATCTGATGAATTCATCAGACGAATTCGTCAGAGACCTGCAAACAGAGAAATAGATACAAAATGCCAAAAATACAACTATTCTGATAGAGGAAAATGATGTGAAATAACAATAAGAATGTTAACAAGATAATCCCAAATGGAAATACAAGTAAATTACGATTCTTTAATAGCTAATCATGATCTTATTATGCAATTAAACTACATGGGTGAACTCCAAGATGCAAGATAATAGGAAATACTAATAAAACTGACTAAATGCAGAATAAAGTAGCAGCAAAGTATAGGAAAAGCGCAAACTCTGGGCACTGATTGCCCCAATGCAGACTGTAGTCAAAATCATCTCGGATTGATACGAAATCATCTCGAATTGGATAGGATCATCTGCTACGATCTGAGCTTGCTTCGGCTGAAGAATAACAAGGTTCCTGCAACAAAATTTGGATAGGACAAGTGCAGATGGTAATCCAGGGTGTTCTAATGCATGTAAAGGTCAAGTTACAGAAAATCCAGCTAGGGGAAAGTCAAGGGGGGGTCCTAAGGTTTAAATAGACTTAGGAGGGAAGTTGGGAGGTTGGAGATCATCCTAATTTGGAAGATCTCCAATGGGGGAGGTCTCTAACGGTGCAGATGCGTCTCTGCCCGAGTTAGAGAAGCTGTTGAAACATAAGCTAATTATGAAAAATCAGTTTTGGGACAAGATCGTCTGGACGTCCTAGTCCAGATGAAATCGTCCGATCTAAGGCGATATCGTCTGATCGGCGACGATATCGTCCAACGGTCACAACAAATCCTAAAAATGGCACGAGAAACGAGGAAACGGGTTAAACGATGGTTTGGGAGCGGTTTTGGGGTTGAATTTGAATTTGAATTATTACTAAGGTAATTTTGATTATTGCTAAGTTTCTATCGCGCCAATTTTAGGGTGCTACATTTTGCCCCCTCTTTAGCGAATTTTTTGAAGAAAATGCGTTAAAGATGAGTTCTTCTCGATCTACGAGAAAGCAAAAATTATTCCCATTTTTAGGCGACGATTCTTGGTCGAATCGTACGATAGCTTACTATGATGCCCCCTCCGTGTTTTTACCCAAATCGAACGTTTGAGGTAAAAATGCGAAAAAGCAAAAAATTAAAATGTTTTTAATTGTTTTTGAATAAAATTAAGAAAAATAGGGAAAAACCCTAATTCATTGTTACTGTTCATTTTTACTGTTTTCTAGAGCTCTGCAGACAAGATGGTCGAGACAGCGCATAGATCGACAGAGGTCCGACGCGGGCTACGGGTAAGGGTCTAAACTTAGTTTAGAATGCTTGAAATTTGATTTTCTATGCTTTGTAGATTAAATTTTGATGATTTTTGAGCATCGCGACTGTTTTTGGGCCATCGACGTCATCGGGATGAAATCGTCTCGATATCGTCGATTTCGTCCAAGGGCGAAATCAGCAAAAATGGGGACGATTTCGTCAAAAAGGGGATGATTTTGGCTTGCGAAATCGGAGACGAATTTGCTCAAATTTGGGACGATATCGTCCAATAGTGGACGATATCATCATTGATGAAATTGAACTTACTTTACTTGTATTTTTAATCACTGTTTTATTAATGATTTGGATTAATGATTTTTATTGTTTTGTTGTTTATGTTGCAGAGAGGATTACTAAAGAGCAGAGAATGGAAATACGGTGGGCTGAGGGATGACTTGGCCGCTCTATCTCAGGCAGAGCGAGATCAGTTGGCACAAGTCGGCTTGCAGCATGTGGCAGAGATGCCACAGGTTTCTATAGATATGGGGCTATTGATAGCCCTAGCAAAGAGGTGGTATCCGGGTTCTTCCTATTTTTGGTTATCGACAGGGGAGATGACTCCCACACTAGAGGATGTATGGAGGATTTTGAGGATCCCCATACAAGGACGGTTGATAACTCCCATGGCCAATCAAGGCCACGTGATGATGTGACTGTGCGGAGATCCGAGCTTCGCCCTGGAGAAGGGCGGAGTGAACATCGAGTCGCTACGCCAGATGCCAGGGCATCTAGACTGACACAAGTTTTGGCTGGGGTTGTAGGTGGTCTACTGCTATGCCATCAGAGTGGATGCAGAGTACCATGGCTACTGAAAGATGTGGTCTGCGACATGAGAGACCACGGATATAGGTTTTCTTGGGGGAGTTATGTACTATGTCGATTGTATAGGATCCTGCATGGGGTCGTATACAAGGGCGGTCGATGTCTGGTTATGACATCACTACTGCAGGTTTGGTGCTGGGAGCACATCATGGTGCGGAGGCCGATAGGGCTCCCACTGATAGGGATTGACGGGGAGAGGCCTCGAGCTTTCTACTGGTGGCTCCAGAGAGGGTCACAGTGGCGGATAGATCTGCCAATGTCCCGGAGACTACTTGACGACCTTGTCTCCGACCAGATCACCTGGAGGCCTTGGAGAGATCATCCAGGGTGGGCCGAGGATGGACAGGAGCTGGCTCGCATCAGGCGAGTCTGTTGGCTGAGGATGGAGAGGGGAGAGGTGGAGCTCCACCGCTACGATCAAGTTTTGAGGCAGTTCGGTCTATAGCAAGGGATCCCATCTCTCAGAGACTACGAGTTTTCCTCGGACCGTCTGGGATAACACTACAGTTAGCGGGGCTCCAGATATGTAGCACTTCTAGAGTCAGGACGTAGATGATGCCCCCATTCAGCCAATGGATGGGGACGATGTAGGGGTAGTCGACGGCTATGATGCCTGGTACATAGGCATCCGCCCTCCTCGGATGACGAGGGCTCAGGGTCCGATTCATGTAGTTGTGCGTCGGATGGGGAGGCGGCGCCAAGTGGCCATTGAGACAGCACAGGGTCACGGAGGGAGAGAGCAGAGGAGACCACAGGCTCAGCAGAGGCCGTGGTAGCGGGAGAGGAGGGAGGAGAGACCCCCTTCTCCATGGAGAGAGAGGCCACCATCGCCCGATAAGGGCAAGGGTGTGGACATAGGAGAGAGTAGTGAGATGGCTACTCTCCAGGAAGAGACTATCCGTCTCCAGGCACAAGTGCAGACTCTACAAGATGAGGCTGCACGCCATCGAGCAGAGGCTACACAGCTCAGAGATGAGGTTGCACGCCTCGAGCATGGAGCGGAGGAGCGAGCACTCAGGAGCCGGCGCGGTCGATTGCTCGGACCGCATTCTACCAAGGTATCTACTTCCAGATGGTGCCGGAGGGCCAGAGGGTATAGCTACCAGCCGGCATTGCGGATCCGATCAGGGTTGGGTCATCGAGGACTTCATCCCGATCGACGACTAGGACTCGTAGTACCACACATACTATGATGGGGCCACCTCGTCCACCTCAGGGCTGGGGAGGAGATGAGGCTGAGAGCTCGAGGGGTTCTCGAGGCTAGGCTACTGCACTATATAGACTGATTATATGATTTGAGAGGATTGAGTATGCCAAGATGTAGATTGTGGCATACCAATCCAGTTTTGATATGATGTACATATATTGTTGAGATATATATATATATATGATATTTTTGATCATATGACTTGTCTTATGTGTTTGTATGATGCTTTATTGTTGTGGTGTGATTGATTTGATGATTCATGTAATTATGTCGGTTGGAAATATTATGGTTTGAATGTCATGCTTTTAAAATTTAAATGAAATAATCTGATGTAAACAAATTGGTTGTTTGTGATGTGATTCGATAAAAAAGAAAAGGGACTTCTAACAATAATTTCAAAGGACATTGTCGCTATTATAGACCATTTCATGGAGTCACCGCTCACTCGGTCGTCAAGCTAATCCCAGTATAGAAATATTGTTAAAAGTAAAAGAGTGCTTAAGAGACTGTCTTAAGACTTTGTTGTGATGATGCAAATGAATGATGATGATGATGATTTGTTTTCAGATTTTCATGAAAATATTATGCATGAAATATTTTAAAATGACTTTTGCTAGGCATAAATTCCTAAGTGTGATAAATTTTTTGGATAATTCCCTAGGAATTATACCATCATTGCAAAATTGAAGTTTGACATAATGACATGAAAATAGAGTAAGTGTTTGTTTTGTTTTAAAGCATAATTGTGTAACATAATGATTTAAGTCATATGTTTTTATGATTTTGAATAAATGGAAAATAAAATTGGTACAATGGTTTGCGCTAGGCATAGAATATTTAGGTATAGACTTATACCATCATCGCGAAATCCAAAGAAGAAAATAATATAATAGTTTTATTGCATGGTTGATTTTTAATTTTTGAAAATAAACTAAAAATATGAAGATGAGGACTTGCGCTAGGCATAAAATTCCAATTTTGGTTTTGGAACTATACCATCATCGCGAAAGTCAAAAGTTATATATAAATGTAACTTGATTGCATGTTTTGAAAATGATTTTGATTTTTGATAATGCATATAGTTGTCTTTATACTAAACAACTGTTCTTTAAAGAGGAAAATGAATTTATTCCAAACAATTTGCAAAAATATTTCAAAGTATCTTAAAGACAAAAGTTAGATTTATAAGGAATCCCATGTGCGTAGGTGAGTTCATTACCAATCTTGATTTATCATAATGATACACAAAATCTCTCAAATACAAAATGTGTGTGCAATTGCATTGTTCATTTACCATGTTTGAGCAAGATACTATGATACAAGTGATTTGAATTAACCAAATAAGTGTTCGTTAACCATGATTTAGATGCATATAACCATACCAGACTACTATGTAGGTCGGGTTATCAAGAGCTAGCTAATCCATAAGCAGACATAGGTCTGTACAAAAGAAGGTCGCTAATGTGACAGACATATCACCACGCTAGGAATTACCCAAGGCCAAGCGGGTTGGGCACAAACCACCTGTTATGGGGCTTACCTCACAGTTTTCGAATAATTGAGAATTCTAGGGATTCAAGCTCATCAACCCTTCTTTTCTTTTCAATGGGTAGGGAAAGGGATTTTATTGCTTTTGCTTTTGTTTGTTTCTTTTTCTTTGCTTTTGCTTTTCTTTTTCTCTTTTTTTTTTTTTGTATTTTTGTATTTTGGCTTGATATTTGAGATAATGCTGAAATAACTTGTTTCTTTTTCTCTTTTTCTTGAACTTTTCTTTTCTTCCTATACTAGGGATACTTGCTCGGATTAGCTGTAGAGCAAGGGATTTTTATTCCGGGTAGGGGTGAACTTGTCCTTTTGCCAATTCTCAAAAATTCTAGACCATGTGCATGATAGGATAGCAGGGGAAACTTTTCGCTCAAGAAACCACTTCTACTATGTAGCATAGCATGGACATTACAAATATAATCATTTTATTGTGAAAGGATATGCTTGGTTTAAGTAAATAACAAGATCAATTCTCTGTGCTCAAACTTTATTTAATTGAATTTTGTGGACTTTGATATAAGAGAGATTAGTAATCATGCCAGATAAAATCAAGATATTTATTTTTGTGTTTGTGATAGTGGGGGATTCCAAATAAATGCTAATTTATCCAAAATAACTTGAAAATATAACTGCAATACTTGAAGAAGAAATATATACAACAAATATTTGTGAAGAGTTTGATAATTTTGACTCTCTCTTTCTTCTTTATTTTTTTGGTTTTGAAAAGAGTCAATAATATTGTTGTTTTGACTTTTATTTTTTTTTTTATTTTTTTCATTTGTTTTTGTTTAAACAGTTTTATATATATTTTTAAAATGAGACAACATGCAAAATATGTACAAATGATGAAATGACCAAATTTTATGCGTAATATCGCTTAAGATGCATAATATTCATAGGTTCTTTTAAATCTTTACCATCTAAGGTAGCTAATTTGTATGCTCCTGATTCAAATTTAGCAGTAATAATATATGGTCCAAGCCAGTTGGGCTCAAATTTACCTTTAAGGTCTTTAGTTGCATTAGTATTTTTTTTGATTTTCTTTTAAAACAAGGTCGCCGACCTCAAAGGATCGATGACGAACTTTCTTGGCATATGATCTTTTAAGCTTGTTTTGGTAAGCACGAAGATGCTCCAAAGCATTGATGCACTTTTCATCTAGAAGTTCCAGCTGACTGAGTCTTCCAGCTCGATATTCATCTCCTACTTCGGTATCTTGAAGTAGTAGAGCCAAAGAAGGAACTTCTAATTCAAAAGGAAAAATGGCTTCAGCGCCATAAACCAAGACAAAAGGTGAAGTTCCAGTGGGAGTTCGAACACTAGTTCGATAGGCCCACAAAGCTGGATATAATTGAATGTGCCGATCATGGCGGATTTATTGACCAATATTTTGAGAATTTTGATTAAGGTTTTGTTAGATGCTTATGCTTGGCCATTACCCTGAGGATAATAGGGAGTGGACCAACGATGTTGAATCTTATATTTTTGGCATAATTTCTTGACATCTTTATTTTTGAAACAAGTTCCATTGTCTGAGATGAGATTTGCAAGAATTTCGAACCTACAAATGATTTGATTAAAAATAAATTTAGAGACTTGTGTTCCAGTGCAAGAAGCTAAAGGCATAGCTTCAACCCACTTCGTGAAATACTCGGTGGCGGTTATGATGAATTTGTGTCCATCAGATGACACAGGATTAATTTTGCCAATAATGTCTAAGCCCCATTTTGAAAAGGGCCAAGGAGATGAAATAGCTTGTAGCTCTTGTGCAGGCGCATGGACAAGGTCAGCATGTTTCTGGCACTTGTCACAATGGTGCACATAATCATGTGCATCCTTTTCCATGGTAGGCCAAAAGTAGCCTATCCTAAGGAGCTTTTTAGCAATGACACTACCACTGAAGTGTCCTCCACAAGATCCATCGTGGACTTCACTTAAAGCTGATTTGGATTCTTCTAGATTCAAACATCTCAATAGGATACCTTCAAAAGATCTCCTATATAAAGTATTGCCAATTATTACAAATCGACTTGCTCGTCTACGTAATAACCGACGTTGGTTTCTATTAGAATTGGCAGGGAAAGTCCCATTTTGAAGAAAATCAACTATATCTGTATACCAAGGGTCAGGAGTAGTTTCATTGATTAGAAACACATCCAAAGGTTCTAAACATGACTTATTTGAAGTGGGTTCCTGGAGTCGATGAATAATGATGGTGGCATATTCGTCATCTAACTCCAAGGGCAGAAGAGATGCAGCTACGGCCATAGCGTCAGCCGCATGGTTGCTAGTTCACGGAATAGCTTCCAAAGTAACTTTATCAAACAAGGATAACAATTGCAAAACATATGCTTTATATGGGCGCAATTTATCATCTCTGGTCTGATAAACTTCATTAATTTGATTTATGACAAGTTGAGAATCACCAAAAACTAGCAGATGTTTGATTTTTAATGCCAAGGCAGCTCGTAATCCAAGGATTAGAGCCTCATATTCGGCAGTATTATTGGTGCAAGCAAATGTTAATTTGAAGGACAAAGGTATAATGTGTTTTTGTGGGGATATTAAAATAATACCCGCACCAGCCCCACTCATGCATCGGGCTCCATCAAAGTATAAGGACCATTGTTCAATATGGTCCGCCTCTAATTGAAGGCATTCATCAGGAAACTCAATGATGAGGGGATGGGTAGACTCTAAGGGTGCAGCAGCTAACTGATCTGCTATGATTTGACCCTTAATAGATTTTTGTCCTATGAATGTGAGTTCAAACTCGCTTAGAGCAAGAACCCACTTGGTTGTGCGACCCGATAAATAAGGTCGACTCATAAGATACCGCAAGGGATCATATTTAGCAATGACATATGTTTTTTGACTAAGCATATAATGGCATAATTTCTGCATAGAAAATACGACTGCTAGACATAGTTTTTCTAATGAGGTATAACGAGTTTCATAACTGATTAAAGTTTGGCTAATGTAATAATTAGCACGTTCTTTCTTCTCATCATCAAGCTGAGCTAACATAGCTCCTAAAGCAAAATCTGAAGCTAAAATATATAGGAGAAACGGGCGATCAGGTCTAGGCGGTGAAAGCACAGGTGGGTTAAGGAGGTATTGTTTGAGAAGTTCAAAAGCTTCTATACATTCATCGTCCCAGTTAAAAGGGACATCCTTCTTAAGGAGCTTAAGAAAGGGAGTGGTTTTGTCCGCCGACTTATCGATGAAGCGACGGATGGCTTGAAGCTTACCTTGTAAACTTCGTAACTCAGATATATTGGTAGGTGCGGGCATATCAGTGATAGCCGCAATCTTGAGAGGGTCGATTTTGATACCACGTAAAGAAACTAAAACCCCTAATAGTTTACCGGACTTAACTCCGAATATGCATTTGGCTGGATTTAATCGAATAAGGTATTCTCTTAACCGATTAAATACTTTTCTCAAATCATCTAAATGATCATCTTCTTTAATAGAGCGAGCTATAATATCATCTACGTAATCATGTAGGATATCATGCATCATATCATGAAAGATATAAGTCATAGCTCGTTGATATGTTGCGCCTGCATTCTTTAAACCAAATGGCATCACTTTCCAACAAAAGGTACCCCAAGGGGTAATAAAGGTTGTTTTAGCTTGATCTTCAGGAGCTATCCTGATCTGATTATAGCCAAAAAATCCATCCATTAGGGACATCATTCCACTCCCGATGGTAAAGTCAATGATTTGGTCCATGTTTGGAAGAGGAAAATCATCTTTAGGGCATGCAGCGTTAATATCTCTAAAGTCCGTGCAAACCCTAACTTTGGTAGCTTCTTTCTTGGTGACTGGAACTACATTCGAGATCCATTCAGCATAATCAATAGCTTGTATGAAAATAACATTTAGGAGTTTTTCTAACTCCCCTTTGACTAGCAGGGCCACTTTGGGATGCATTTTTCTAAGTTTTTATTTAATAGGTTTAGCATCCGGATGGACTACTAGATGATGCATGACTACAGAAGGGTCCAGACCTGGCATATCTTCATATGTCCAAGCGAAGACATCTTCATATTCTTTAAGGAATGCAATGTATTCATCTTGTTTTTCTTGACTTAATGCTGATCCAATATTGATTATGTGAGGATTATCCTCGGTTTCAATGTTAACTTTAATGACGTTTTCTACTTCCATGTGTAGATCTCTTTCAAAATTAGGTGGGGCGGGTGAAACGCCCAATTCTTGTAATTCTTTTAAGGTTAAGTTGGATAATTCGTCTTGATGAGTGGTGGCCTCAAGTTGGGCTATAGTTGGTATAGAACCATCAAAATAAAAACCATTGTGTAACAACTCTTCAACGGAGACATCATGGAAAATATCTCCTTCCAACTCCTCATCGGATTCAGCAATCAATTCAGGGTAAGCTATGGATAGCATATTGCAGGTAAAGGGATTATTCTTTGAACACAAAGAATCTTGTTTATCTAGATAATCTTGATAACATATGAGTTGATCATCATCTTCAAAAGGGAAGGGTTGACCCTTACTAGGAAATAGGCCCACACCACATCGGGCGGGCCATGGCTCTACCTCAATAGGTTCTTTCATACCATTTTGGAAAGGTCCCAAGCCTTTCCCTTTATAGCCCATTTTAAGCATTATGGGCTTAGCTTTAATATATTCATTAGCAAAATAACATCGGGCATATCCCTCATGATGAGTTTTGATATTCCTGGGTATTCTTCCCCAATCATATCCTTTATAAATAAAAGCACAACTCCCGACTTGGTAAGTACTTCCCATAGGTTGTGGGAGGCCCAAAGTACGAGGAGATGGCGGCAAGTTATTTAAAAGAATTGAATCTTGCATAAAAGCATTTGTTTTTTTTGATATTAAGATTGTGGATGAATCCGATAAAAGTTCATCAGAAAGAGCATAAGATGTAGAAGGATCATTCCCTATATCTTTAGATGTGGAAGGTATGATAGATGTTGATAATGTGGAGGTGTCAATAAATGGGTCTATAGGTTTTGAAATTATAGGGATAGAACATGAAGGATTGGTTGTGGATTGAAGACCTTTTTGAGGTTTTAGTGTGGTTTGTTCAGAAGATGGTTGAGTTAAATGTATAGGTGTAGTTGATGGAGTAGATGATGTTATGTGTGTGTTTTTCACATGTTTAGATGAAAAATAAGAATTAGGATGTGTGGATGACAGAGCGGGGCAAAATTGCACTCCAACAGGTTCTGCCAAAGCACACATATCAAAGGGTCTAGGGTCACCATGGATAGTGACCAACTAATTTTTAAATTCAAATTTAACACACTGATGTAAAGTGGAGGGAACCGCTCGCATCGCATTGATCCAAGGGCGACCCAAAAGTATATTGTACGATGTTGGGCAATGTACAATAAACACGGTTGTATCTAGGGTTCTAGGACCAACTTGCAAGGGTAAGGTAATGACTCCACATGTTTCTTGTGTCTCGTCATTGAAAGCTTTGATAATCATGTCAGTTTTCTTCATTTCATCACTTCTAAAGCCAAATCGTTGGTAGAAGTCAAAAGTGCAAATGTTTAGAGATGAACCATTATCAATCAAGACTCTTTTAATAGCTACATCTCCAATTAGAGCAGTAATATATAAGGGGTTATCCTTATGTAAACTATGTTGTGGGATATCTTTATCCCGAAAGTCAATACAATCAACTTCTCGAGTGATGATAGTATTGGACATGGCTTCGGGTTGAATATTTTGAGGTACCATCATTTGGCTTAATGTAAGCATTAACTCATCCCTATGGGTAGGAGAAGATCTTAACAAGTCCAAAAGGGAAATTCTGGCTGTAGTATTGGATAATTGTTCATTAATATTGTAAGGAGGTTTTGGTTGAACATTAGACATATGATTCCCTTTATTGGGATTTTTCAAAATAAATGGAGCTGATCCATCATTCGAGTTTGATCTTGTTGAGATTTTTGAGCCTGTTGTCTGGTAACGGCTCCGATGGTACCCACAATGTTATATTGAAGACGCTGAACTGGTCTTGGTTGAGCGTTTATGGCTTGTTCATTAGGAAGGAACTGATTAGAAGAGGGTCGAGTAGTAACTCTTCTAGGAAATGGTTCTTCTGGGAACCATAGCATCTGTGATGGGTTGAATAGGATCTGATTCATTTTCAGAACTATTCGATTGGTTTGAGGTGATGTCTACTTCACTTTCAGTATTTGATTCTACATCACTAGGATCGGGAGTTTGAATATTATGTAGGGGTCTGGTCGTGACCAGGGATAAGGTTGTGCCAAATATTTGAGGATCCTGAATAGATAATTGTCCGCTAATAGTCCCTACATATCGGGTAGGAGGGGGAACATTATGATGTTCGATTTGATTGGCCACTTCTTTACCATGGTTTGGTAAAGGATGTTGAAATATATCCAATGATTGATTAGCATTTTGATTTTGATTTTGGGGAATGGTCTTTTGAGCATTATTAGGAGCATTTTGTTTAGGTTGGAAGGCTTGCACCTCCATTTCATTATTATCAATCAGATCTTGTATTTTATGTTTCAATATTTTACAAGAGTTTGTAGCATGTCCAGGTCCTCTATGAAAATCACAATGTAAATCAGCTCTGTATCCGGGTATAGTTGGATCAGGTTCCTGGATAGCTGGTAATTGAATCAAGCCTCGTGCTAATAATTGAGGAAGAATGGTTGATAAAGGTTGATTCAATCTAGTAAATTCTCGAGGAGGTTTATCAGGAGGTTTTAATATAAATTTTTTTGTTGTCTTCGTTGTATTGATATTAGCAACATTTCTACTATCAGTGACTCCGTCACCTACAACTTGTTTGTTTTTATACTGATTTCTAGATGTTTTCTCATCATCTTTCTTTTTGAGCTGACCTCTTCTAATGAGAGCATCTTCTACCCTTCGAGCTAAGTCTATAGCTTGATCGAAGGTAGTTAAGGTGGCAGTTGATAACTCATAAGATATTTGTTCTTGTAAATTATTAATAAAAATGTCCAACATTTCCCTATAAGGTAGCACAAAGTGCAGTTTTCCTATCAACTGCCTCCATCTAGCTAAGAAATCAGCAAAACATTCATCTTTGTCTTGTTTTAAGTTGTACAAATATTTAATGGTGACATGCCTCTCGATGTAGGCACTAAATTGATGGACAAAAGATTCAGTTGTTTCTTCAAAATTTCTCAAAGAATGAGTGGGCAATTGATAGTACCACTCTAATGCCATTCCTCCTAAGATTTTTGGGAACATTTTTAGTAATAGCAAGTCATCATGTGATATATCATGACATGCTATCCTAAACATGCGAAGATGCTCTATGGGATCTTCAGTTCCTTTATATATAGGCAGGACGGGCATGGGAAAGTGTTTAGGGTATGGTTGTGCTACAACTATGGGATCCGAAGGTTGACTACATATCTCTCGATAATTGTACGAGGGATGGTAGGGATCTATCTGGTCCATGCGCGAAGCTAACTGTTTCACCATGGCTTCCAGATTACTGGTTTGCCCACCATATTGGTTCGGTAGGGCATTAATATGGGATTTGTGAGCATATGATGGAGGGACATGGAGATTAGATGCTATATTGCTATTGTGTAAATTGTTGGTAGGAAGGGTGTTATGAAGAAATTTTGAAGTTGTATTATGTTGTATGCCCGATTGTTGAAAATTGGTGTTTGGCTTCATTTTAGGTTTTTGTCTACTTGAAGCATATTGATCAATAGTTTGGCGAAGTAAAGCAGTGAAGGAAGGTTTCTTTTGTGTGGGAATGATTTTAGGCTCAATAACAGGTTCCTTAGGGGGTTGGGTAACCTGTTGTTTTGGCATGTTCTGAATCATAGTGACCATATCTCTATTGGATGGTCCAACTTTATCACTTTCTTGATCAATGAAAGACAAGGGATTAGTGTGTATGTCAAACATATGTTCCATGGCTGCTTGAGTGTCACTAATTTGCCCTTTATCAATACGAACTGCCATATTAAGAGCACCAATGTTATTATTGAAAAATTTCCAAAAATGATCTAAATTATCAAAAGCAATAGTTCCATCTGGAGCTATTCTAGGGGATGAGGATCCTTCCTCTTTAAGATTTTCTTGTTGTTCATTTTCTTCAGCCAGGTCATCTTCTGGCTGTTCTAGAGTTTCTCCTTCCGGAATTGATTCCTCAAGAAGGACATTTGGGTTTTTTGTTTTGTCTCCTAACCAATCTTCTTCTTCTTGTTCAGTTTGTTTACCATTCCTAAGTTTAGGCATTGTGCTTAAATTTAGATTTCAGCAAATATATATATACTTATATATATATATATATATATATATATATATATATATTTTTTGTGTTTGTGTGTGTGTGTGTGTGCAACAAGCTTAAGAGGTATATATTTTAATTATATACCTACTATAGTATTTGAAATAAAATGTTTTTGGTTTTTGTTATGTTTTGGTTTTTCTTGTTTTTGTAACAATATTATAAAGATAACAAACAACACACTAAATGCAAGAAATAATAATAATGAAAGCAATGATCTAGTTTTCTATAAACAATTTATAAATATCATTAATGGGCTCGAGTTCTTCAGGAGTCATGAAGTGTTCTTCTTCAAATTGAAAATTTTCTTTCAAGAATTTAATAAAAAGTGCTATAGTGATATTATCTGTCTCAGATTCTGGTTGGTAGAAATAAAGTTCGTGGCAATACTCTCGATATAACACAGCCCTAGGAACTCTATTCCATATTTCCCTATCTGTAAGAACGACCTCTTGATCTTCTACATGACCTAGGAATTGGTGTATAACAGCTACGTTCTCGAGGTATTCCTCGAAGGTGAACAATTTTGAAGACACAAGAGCTCTCCTATAAGCTAACCACCTATGGCAAGCTCTCTGAAGTTCATGATAAACAATGAGTTGATGAGGATCCAGGATCCTATCTAGGGCAAACCTCTTGATTTGTCTAAGTTCGGTTGATCTAGATGAAATGACACCTAGCCTCCTATCAAGTTCTTTCCACATAAGTTGGTTTCTATCTATTTCAGGCACACTAAGCACATAATTAACTTCTATGGCTGCTAATTGGTTTTCAACATTTATAGTAATTGCTAGTCTTTTCTTAGGAGCTACCATCTAGACATGATATGCAACTTAGTATTTTTCTAATGATTTGAAATGCATCTATATTTTTGGTTTGTTTGTTTTTGTTTTTTTTCAAAAGGTTTTAGTTTCACGTCGGGTTCACCAAAATGTATCGCTCCAAATTTTTTGCATCCTTACCTTCAGGCTAAAGGATCCATGCCTAGAAGGAGGATGGGAAAAGGATGGGACAATACCTCGAACTGAGAGGCCCTTTGAAGGTCCCGCCTCTCGGGGGAGGGGTATTAAGGTGATTTTTTGACGGATGGTGGGGTTCACTAGGAAACGTTTAGTGGTAGTTTCCACGCCTAGGTTGGGAATGAGTTTAATGTGTTCAATTTTAGCTTTAAACATCCAAGTCCTAGGTTTGGCCAGATGAATCTAAGTTATTCTATATGAAAATGCAAATTTAAATACAGAAAATAGATTTAACAGAAAACACAGAGAGCAAACTAAGTGAAGAAATCCATACCTGGTCCTGGATGTCTGATGGAGATTCTAATTTTTGAAGCGATCCAGATCATCCGGAATTTGACAGGATCATCTGAGATCTGACGAATTCATCTGAGATCTGACGAATTCATCAGACAAATTCGTCAGAGACCTGCAAATAGAGAAATAGATACAAAATGCCAGAAATACAACTATTCTGATAGAGGAAAATGATGTGAAATAACAATAAGAATGTTAACAAGATAATCCCAAATGGAAATACAAGTAAATTACGATTCTTTAATAGCTAATCATGATCTTATTATGCAATTAAACTACATGGGTGAACTCCAAGATGCAAGATAACAGGAAATACTAATAAAACTGACTAAATGCATAATAAAGTAGCAGCAAAGTATAGGAAAAGTGCAAACTCTGGGCACTGATTGCCCCAATGCAGACTATAGTCGAAATCATCTCGGATTGATACGAAATCGTCTCGAATTGGACAGGATCATCTGCGATGATCTGAGCTTGCTTCGGCTGAAGAATAACAAGGTTCCTGCAACAAAATTTGGATAGGACAAGTGCAGATGGTAATCCAGGGTGTTCTAATGCATGTAAAGGTCAAGTTATAGAAAATCCAGCCAGGGGAAAGTCAAGGGGGGGTCCTAAGGTTTAAATAGACTTAGGAGGGAAGTTGGGAGGTTGGAGATCATCCCATTTTGGGAGATCTCCAATGGGGGGAGGTCTCTAACGGTGCAGACGCATCTCTGCCCGAGTTAGAGAAGTCGTTGAAACAGAAGCTAATTATGAAAAATTAGTTTTGGGACAAGATCGTCTGGACGTCCTAGTCCAGATGAAATCGTCCGATCTGAGGCGATATCATCTGATCGACGACGATATCGTCCAACGGTCACAACAAATCCTAAAAATGGTGCGAGAAATGAGGAAATAGGTTAAACGGTGGTTTGGGAGCAGTTTTGGGGTTGAATTTGAATTTGAATTATTACTAAGGTAATTTTGATTATTGCTAAGTTTTACTGTGCCAATTTTAGGGTGCTACACGTGTTAGCACCATAAAGTAGTAAAACCAAATATTCAAAGCTTATCTAAACCACACAAATTAACAACTTTTTTTCAAAATTTAAAGCAAAGAAAACAACCAATCCTAAGTTTCACCTTGTATGGCTTACCTCAGGTTCATTAATTATTTTCTTCCCTAAAAGTGAATTTCCTTTTAAAATTGTGAGTTTGTGTGTTTTGATGTAACTTAATATTTTTTAATGAAAAACAAAGGTAAAATATATGGTTGGCCAAGGAAATGAGATTATTGTTGGTAATGACCTCCAACAAGTTTTCTCGAGGGTAGTCATATGGTGTCTAGGGATAGAAATTTTATGGATGGATATGAATGCCACCGTCACCAAACCTTAAGCAATAGTTGGTGATGAAATCCAACTACTACTGTTAAAAAGTGGAGCATGCAATATGTAATGTTAATTTTATGTTTATTGTTCTTTATGGTGTGCAAAAAATGTTAAAGATGACTAATTTCACTAATATAAATCATAGTACAACACAAAGACACAAATTTCATCTAAAGAGCACAGAGTACACCCTTAAAATCCCTGCCTACAAATGATACCCAAAGATATAAAAAGAGCACCAGAGAGTTCGTCCACCTCTCTTCCAAAGGGTCCAACCTAGTGCAGGATAATTTTAAGTGTCCAAATGTTGTTCCTATTTAGATACACAAAATTTAAGCGATATTTAACCCTAAAATGCAAAATCTAGGATGCTTTTCTACTTCACATGCACTCAAAAATACAAACAATCACCTAGATCTAAAAATTTCAGGATGAGAAATAAATTTGAAATATTGAAACACACATAAACCCTAGATATGACTTGCTACAGATTATTTCTCATATTACTTAATGTTAAACCCATAAACAATGAAAAATAGCAGCAAAAAATGGAATACGTAAATTGTTAAATGACCAAATAGGGTTACAAAACTCACTTGGAAGCCTTATCTTTGCCTCAAATTAATTCCAAGTGTATCCAGGAACCTATGTAGGTGTAGGAAATCACATGCATAACACAAAATAATGCCTACGTAATGTGGAAGGACGTCTGCATAACATGGAAGAGTGCATGCACGATCTCTGGAACTACTACATAATGCTTCAAAAACCCTAGCGACAAACGTGGTGACTTTTACATTTTCTAAAAAACCTGCAATAAAAAATAATAACAATAAATGATCAAGGTAGATCTATCAAATAGTGAAACCCTTGTGGTGTCCCATCATGATCACTTTTTGTGAATGCAAGAACACGAAACTTAAAATAAAATAGCAAAAAATCAAATAATATAGTGAGACACAAATATTGCACAAAATAATGTATTCAATAATATGGGGGGAGCTGATAAACTCATTTTATTACAATCAATTTTCAATACCAATATTTGATACAATATATATTATAGTGGCACTAGGGTTCTTCAAAACCCTAACTAGTAGCAATGGCAGTGTCTTCAAATTCGGGTGTTTTCTTGATCTCAACAAGTTGAGTGGGCTTCGGATATCCAAGGTTGGGCCACTCCAGCTTCAACAACCATCAAATAAGGTTTGGAATTCATAAATATTCATACACAAAATAAAACAAAGAGAGTTAGTAATACCTATGAGGGCTCCACAGTGTGAGGCCCTCAGACATTAATAAAATCCTAGTTTAATAATAAAATAAGAGAGCATGCAAGATCAACAAATTACTAAATAGGATATACAAAAATGAGATTTACCTTGCTATTGATCAGTTATTATAGACGACATCACAGATATGTTGATGCAACAACTTTAGATTTGAGGTTTGTGGATGGCGATAGACTCTGGCGCGCACTTGATAGGCTTGAATGTGAGCTTAACAAGCTCTAGTTCACACCTGGTGATGTGGTAGGCTCTAAAGAGTTCTTGGCAAGCTCTGTAGCAAGCTTGGCAGGCTCTGGTGTGCACCTGCAGATAGGGAAGGCTCTGGAGAGCGCTCGGCAGGTTCTACAACAAGCTTTGCAAGCTCGAAACAACACCTACAAAGTAGGGTAAATCTATAGAGGTAGATTGAAGGGATGGCAATGAAGTAAATGGATGAATGATGGTTGTGGTAGTGAGTGAGGATGGTTGTGGTAGTGAGTGAGGATGGATGGATGGTTGTTTGAACAACAGAAGTATTATCGGTGGACTAGGGCTTTAGATCTTTAGGATTCTATGCTAGGGCTTCACCAATAATTCCTTTTGAATGCAAAATCTCATCTCCAAGTTCCAAGGTTCCAGTGTTTGAGCATTTACAAATGCTCTTATTTATAATTCAACTTAGGGTTCTCTTAGGGTTTCAACTTAACACTTTTTAATCCTGCGGTTGAAATTAAATTGAATCCTAAGTTTGAGATTACTTTTTGAATGTGGCATGGATTAATGAAGATGGAGGGTGGATATTAAATATGATCGGACGACTAAGGTTAATTGAGTTTATTTATATATATATTATAATAAATATATTAAAATATAATAAAATATTATATAAAATATAAAATATTATAAAATATTATTAAAATAATCCCAATTAGGCTAGGAAATGGCAAGAAGGTGGAATTGGAAAAAATAATTGGTGGGAGAGTAGAATGGGAGACAAGTGGATGGTGGGATGGTTAATATGGAGGTTTAGTGGCTGTAATTTGATGTCTACACCCACATATACTTTGCACCACTTTAAAAGTAAAGGTAGGTGTTAGTTACAAGAGTTTTGGCATCAAAAGGTATATTAGGAAGAAATGATAAGAGAAAATGTTGTTCTACTACCCCAAATCATGACATCCACTCAAGGTTTTGATTATTTTGGTGGAGAAATATATTATCTCCTATAATATCCTCACAAGACTCTAAATTGGGGAATCTCCCTTGGCAAAGGCCCTCCATATACACCATTCATTCTATCTAAATTACTTTGATTACATAGGTGTTGGAAAATCCTAAGTTGGAACATCGGTATTAGAAGGGTAGGTAGATATTTTCTTAAGACAATAAATGAGACTACCTTTCATTCAAAGAGTACTATTTGTTTCAATGAATTCCCTCTTCTAATTCTCTATTCAAAAAATAAAGAAAGAGAAAATTCCCATCTCACTTGAGCAAAAATTTACAAGATACACTCAAGTTCCCTTTTATTTTCATCCATTTTCTCTAAGATAGGTTGAAGATATTTCTAATATCAGTGCTTTATTCCACAAAACTTATAATATGAGATGCCCACCTAGAAAAAAATGATGTCAAGGCAAGGTCCAATATCTAGAATACTTTAGAGGAAGTAGGAGTATTTTCCTTCTAACCATACAATTTAATGGATAGGGTAGATTCTAAGATAGACCTTGTTGATAATATAGTTTTAGAAATTATTATCAACATGAGGGTTGGTAGAAATGGCTTAGTCCATGAGACATTTGATGACTCAAAAAAATGAAATACAAAAGGGTAAAGTGAAATGATAGATAACCCTCAAGAGAAGATATCTAAAAGGAAAGTTTATAAATAAGGAAAATTATGGCAAGAATGGAAGTCACTAATCTAGAAGTATAAATTTCTTCTACCATATTTCCCACAACCATATTCACTTTATTTTCACCCTATTTATTCTACTCCATCTCTATTTTTTCTTTTAGTCTCATTTCCTATATTCACATTTCTTTAAATTCCCTTAATTTATTCTATTGCATCAATCTCACCTCAATAAAACACAACCCTAATCTTAGGGTCCCCAATAGGTATACCTATTCAAACTGTGGGGTCATTTCATACATCATCTCCATTCTAGTTTTTCCTATCACCATTCATGTTATAATCCACTATTCCATATACCCTACATCTATCCTTTGGTTCCTCCATATCATAAGTGTCATCGTGTCACCCCATGTATCATCATTCACCACCATTCTATCCATATCATCACCCATGTCATTATGTCAAACTAGTATCTTTATCTTCATTGGTCCACTAGTTCCATAGGTATAATGATACTCTTGTGTACAATCAAAGTTTTTAAAAGTAATTTACACTATGAAGGAACATCTCAATGCTGACATCGATCACTCATTTCCTCACATGGTGAAAAAAAACCTTTTAGAGGATATAGAGAGTAAAGGTAATATGCAATAGACAAGAAAGTAGGTTGATCATGACGACACCAATAAAAATATATCCATCTACTACACCTATGATCCCCCAATTTTGATCTATGAGAGGAAGAGTGTAGCTATTAGTTATCAAGAAATATTTATTATAGAATATGAAAGTCAAGAAATCAATTATGAGATAACATGAGTCCTTTAGAGACCATGTGTGATAAAGTGAAGCTAAAAATTTCTCAAATCAAGTCCCTTCATATGAAGGTGCATCCCACATATCCTAATAAGTGTGAGACCTTGCTCTTTAGAGACAATTAGGTAAATGGAATAGGTAACATCATTGAAAAATCATTGTCCAATAAAACAAATGAAGTATATGGGTAGGTCAAATAAGAAGATAGTAATCATGCAATGGAAGGATATATCCTACATGTAAGGGAGACCCCAACAATGCAAGCTATCTAATATTATATTGGAATTATAGTTAAAGAATTTAGAAAAGAGATACAAGAATTGGTAAATGAGGGATTTCCAAAAAAGAATATCCTACCAAGGACTAGATGTCAATACCATTTATGATAAAAGCAAAAGTGGAGATACCCATAGATAATGTTGTTAGGTGCTTCATAAGAGATAATTGAACCAAAAACCCAATTATAGAAGTTAAGAAATTGAAAATGATCAAGATAAGATCCTCTTATAAGGTCAATATAAGGAGTTGGTGTTGAGCACTAAAATATAGATGATCAAGGTGCACCCTCATGCACTAATTGGTAGGTAAGTTTGAAATTTTGACCTATAGCTAAAAAAAGGTGATCGTTATTTTACAATTTTCCAAAAAATGGTTACAATTTTAAACACTCCATGCCCAAAGGTCAAGGTAGTATATAGGATCTCTTACTCTTTACCGGTTGTTTTCTATCCTTATTTATTTTTAGGTTGCAATGTATAATTATGGTAGAATTCCTCCAATATAGGCTCATGCAAAGGGATTATAATCTAAGGAATATAAGACCTAGGGTCCCAAGGGCTAGGCTAAGTCTTCAAAGAAACAAATACCACTTGTAGATACTATAAGAGGGAGGGAATTCCAACAAAAAATTACTTATTGAAGCTACAAAGGATTAAAGTTGAATTCTTGATGTTTGATGGAAGTCTTCCAAATGATGAGGGATATTCAAATGGATTTGCTTCAACTATAGAGGCCCAATAGAGCATCCATTATGGGGAGATATTATTATCACTAATATCTTCTCTCCTTGGCCCCTTAGTTTAGATTATAAAGGTTTTGAAATTATAATCTATTGCATGGCCTAAATCTAACATTGTGTTATGTACTAGGTACGCCTAAGGGCATTTTATTTTACAATGTATTTATTATTTTCTAATACTTTATTGCATGCCCTATGGGCCTTGTTAACATTTTTATGGTCAAACCCTTTTTATTATTTAAAATTAATCTAAAGCATACTTATTATGTTAGGTTAGGTTAAACTCTATGATGATATTAAAGTTTTGGTATTTCTATAAATACCCCCTCACACTCATAATTTTTATTGGAGTGTCATGCAATATAATATATGAATAGTGATTATTTATGTTGCCTATGGGTTCCCACCAAATTCTTATTTTTCCCTTTTTTTTATTCTATGTATAATATTTGAGTGCATGATTTGCTTCAATTTATTTCTAGAAAATATTGTGAATTCCAACACCTCTAAATTATTTCCTTTAAAAAAGGTTACATTTTCTCTCTTTGAGTAGAGAAGTCTAAAATCTTAGTCTTGCTAGTGTTTACTTGCATCCGAAGGTTTTTACATAAGTGATTTAAATATTTTAGGTGTCAATTTAAATTTTAAAGTGTATTGTAAATCAATAAGAGTTCATTAGAATAGAGGATAAGTTTATCTACACAACATCCAATTGTATTCCCTCTTTGCCCATCCTTTCCACCCATTCCTCCAATTTGTCAAGATAAAGATCAAATAAAATAAGTGACAACAAACAAACTTGTTTCACCCCAATATCACTTTCAAAACACTATAAAAAATCCTTTTGGATTTCTAATTTTTTCTACCAAATACTCATAAAGTATGTGTACAACTAATTTATATTGGTATTTGTATTCTATTACTACCTTTAAAGGATTTTATTCAAACGAAATTTATGGTTGCTTTTTCTCTCTTCTAGTAGAGAAGTCAATAATCTTAGTCTTGCTAGCGTTTATATGCATCCCAATTTGTTTTACATAAATGATCTAAATCCTTTGGATGTTATTTTTAACTTTAAATTATCTTTTCAATTATGATGATTTCATTATCATAGACAAAAATTCTAACTACATAACTAGCCAATAGTATTTCCTCTTTGGTCATCCTTTCCACCTATTCCTTTAATATGTCAATATAAAGTCCAAATAAAGTAGGTGGCAATGGATAATCTTGTTTCACCTTGATATCACTCCTAAAACACTCTAACAATCCTTTTGGATTTCTAATTTTTGTTATTTCCTACTCATAAAGCATGTGTACAAATTTTCTATACTTGGTTGGTATGCTAGGTTATTTTATTTTGGTTATTTTATTTTTTCACAATTTACCTCTATGTAATGTGTCAATAGCCTTTTTAAAGTACATAAAACAATAACAAACATATCCTTTTCATTCCATATCCTCTCTATTAGGTACCTTAAAGTAATGTAGTGATCTATTGTTGAGTACTTTGGTCTAAAACTTGCTTGTCCTATCGTCATGTTTCCTTGATTTTCTTCCCATTGACTAATTTTGATTTGTACTATGTTACCAAATAATTTTTCAAAAATAGGATCAATTATAATTGTGTGATCATTTAAAGGATTTTTCGTATTCCATGTTTTTGCAATTTTATTACTATTTTGGTTGTTATATTGTTGTCATTGATGTCAAAGAATTAATGGCATAAGTTAATGATATTGGTTGTCATTTATGTCAAGGAAAATAAAGGTTAAATGGTTTTACCATGGTGGCATTTGCAAAAGAAAAATAAAAAATGATTTATGGTGGCAAAGTTTTTATCCTAAGAAAAGGTCCAAAGGAAAAATTATAATATTTAAATACTTGAGGATTTAAATAATTATAATAATTAAAAAATAAAATCGAGCACCAAAATTTTGTTTGAAAATCAAATGCACCGACATCAAGGACCATGCGAAATTTATTATATATAATGCTAATCCAAGGTGGATAAATCAATGAGAAAAAATATACGCCTAAGTTTGTTTGATTCATGGTGAAGAAGGAGAAGATGACAATACATTTTTGCATATCAAGGCAAAGCACATAATAGGGAGAAGAGGACCAAGCTTTGGTTCCATCCAGTCAGGTATCCCATAAAGTAGAACCCGTGGTGCTAGCGCATGGTAGAAGAGAGGTATCGAGTTTGAGACATGGCGATAGCAAGGTGATAAAGTTTTATTTGGAAAACCTCTTGATTTGCGGTGGAGTTCTAGTATAAAGGACAATGAGCACCTTTTGGTGTTGTTTGGGTGGCTAGCCCACGTGGTGGCCTAACCAATAGCTAAGGCACTAGCCAACATGTAGGGTAGGTTTGAATCACAGTGGCAGTCAATAGCAAGGGAATAATTTTTGGAAAATTATTTTGTGCCCAAGTCAAAGGTATGTGCCACATGCTTGTTTAGGGAGACATAAGGAGAAATAATTTTTGCTTTTAATTTTTAATTAAAAGGGTTAAAAAGTGATGGTTTAATTTTTGAATAAAAATATGAAGTGGTATTCTTATTAATGCTATAAGGTATGATATAAAGTGATGCTTTAATGGTTTCTTTGGAAATTTTAAGTGCTTTAATTCATTTTTATCAAGAAGGAGGTATAAGGTGTAAATGAAAATTTTATGTGTAATTTGTGGCTTTGTTGGATTGAACATTATTTTACAATATTAGGAGTAATAAGGTGTAAAAGTGGATTGATAATTTTATTGTATTTCTTGCATTATAAAAAGAAATTTTGAGAGGTTTTGTTAAGTTTTAATGCATCATCTTTGAAAACAAAATAAGAGTGATCGAATATCAAATTCAGATTTCATTGAGCATTTTAGAAGGTGAAAATTCATGTGGATGTTTTGAGAAAGTATCTTGCAATCTAACCCTTGAAGTGACATTAGAAAAATCAGTTATTTGTGAGATAGGTTTTAAAGATATATCTCCATAAGAGCAAATTAAGAGATATGGGCACATCATCCCTTGTTTAAAGTATTTTGTTGAAGTGAATATTTTTTGAACATAAGGTGGAGATAAAAGGATTGTTTGGTAAGCATTGTTGGAAATATTTGAGTTAGGATTGTGCTTTATAGTTGAATGTTTTGGAAATATTTGGGATAGAGTTTGAGAATAATATGTTCTTCTATTGTTGTAAGAGTTTGAGACATTTGTGCTAGAGATTGTGAACTACTTGTGCTAGTTTTGAAGATAATTTTTTACATATTTGTGAAACCGTTTTTAAGCATGTGTTATAAGAAGCTATGAGAATATATTAGACTATAATTGAGGAAAATTATGAGCAATTTAGCAGCATATTTTTAGTAGGTTTGACGTAGACTTGTGAGCAGGTTATAGGTAAACTTGTGAGTAGGTTAGAGATAAATTTTGAGCAGGTTTAAGGTAAATTTGTGAGCTAGTTTTGAGGCAAACTTATGAGCAGTTTAGAGGTAGACTTGTGAGTAGGTTAGAGATAGATTTTGATCAGGTTTGAGGTATATTTATGAGTATATTTTGAGGTAAACTTGTGAGAAGGTTAGAGGTATACTTGTGAGAAGGTTTAAGATAGTGTTTTGAGTAGATTAGATCATATTTATGAGTAAAATTTAGATTTGAGTAGAAGAAAGAAGATATAGTTCTACTATGGAAATATATCCACAAACTAGAGTAGTTGGGATAGAGGTCTCCCATGGAGAGAGATCCACAAACTAGAGCATAAAGGGATTGGTGTCTCCTTTGGATAGAGATCCATAAACATTGTAAAAGGGAGTTGATTTCCAAAAGATTCATTGAGAAAATTTATAAGGAATATTTTATCCATGGAGTAGCCCATATTGGATGAACCTCATTATATCCAAGAGGATGAGGAAGCAAATATGGAACTTCTACAAAAAATCACAGAGCTCAAGGTAAAAGTTGAAGAGGGAAGGAAAATTGAACAGGATATGGCAAAAAATTTAAAGGCAAAAGAGTTAGAATGTGAAAGAATGGAATAAAAATTGTCTCTCTAAGAAAGGAATCTTGAAAAGACTAAGGGTAAGTTACATCAAGATATAAATTTAGGGAAACAAATTCAAGCTCCCAAGGAACAAATATATCAAATAAGAAGAGCCCATAACTTATGCTAATGCATTGAAAAGCAAAAACATCAAGAAAGAAGAAGGTAAATAAGGTCCATGGACAAAATTCAATTACAGGAACAGCAAAGGAAGAAGCATGCAACCATATTATTCAAGGCACTCCGAAAAATACAAAATATCTTCCATGGCTATTGTTTTTCATGTAAAAAATATGGTCATAGAGTTGTACATTGCACTATTTATGTGAGAGATAATATTGATAGAAATATCAATTATTTTGCACCTATCATGAAAGAAAATATCATATGTTACAAATGTAATAAATTTGGGAACAAGGTAAAATGGTGTAAAATGGTATTTCCTGAATTAAGAAAAAAGGAGGATCAAAAGGCTCAAAAAAATACAACCTCAACAATTAGAAGAGAGAGAAAAGAGCAATAAAAAGTGAAGTCAATGTTGGTACAAACAACTCTTCATGTGCAAGATAAGATAAAATAGTGGTTTCTTGATAGTGGTTGTTCAAGTCATATGATAGGGGACAAGAGTAAATTTCTTGTACTTAAAGAAATCAATGGAGGATCAGTAAAATTTGGTGAAAATGGTTTAGCAAAAATCTATGGGAAAGGAACCTTAAGTATATATAATGGAAAAAAAAAGACAGATGATGTATTGTATGTTAAGGGATTGAGGAAAAAATTACTAAGTGTAAGCAAACTTTGTGATCAAGGGCACATGGTCACTTTTCATCCAAATAGATGTGAGATCAAAAAATCTAAAACTATAAATCTCATTGCATATGCCAGTAGAACTACAAACAATCTCTGCATTCTAAGTGAGATTAAGGGAGACAAGTGTTTCTTATCACAACAATATGAGAGTTGGTTATGGAATAGAAGAATGGGTCATCTAAATTTTAACAACATAGTGAAAATAAGCAACAAGCAGAAAGTCAGAGATTTACCCAAGATAAAAAGGCCACAAAACACAATTTATGCACAATTTCAGCATGGAAAGCAAACAAGAACAAGTTTCAAGTCAAAAGAATTTACGTCATCTGAAACATTGAAACTAGTTCACACTAACCTATGTGGTCCCATAAGGACAAAGAGTCTACAAGGTGAAAGTTAATTCAAGTTATTTATAGATGATTTATCCATAATGACTTGGGTATCTTTCTTAAAAAAAAAGTTAGAAACCTTTGAGAAGTTCAAGGTATTCAAATAATTAGTAGAAAATGAATTAGGTAGAAGGATTAAGTGTTTAAGATCATATATAGGAGGATAATTTACTTTAGGTAAACTCATAGAATTTTGTGAACATGGGATCAAAAGAGAATATTCAGCAACAAGAACTCCTTAACAAAATGGAGTAGTTTAAAGGAAAAATAGGACTATTGAGAATATGGCCACAGATATGTTAAATGAGCCTAATATTTCAGATGGTTTTTAGAGATATGCAGTTCATACAACAATATATATCATCAATAGAGCTCAAGTAAGATTAAATCATCACAAAACCCCATATGAACTCTGGAAAAGGAGACCAGCTATTGTAAAATATTTCAAAAAATTTGGAAGAAAATGCTGCATAAGATGGGAAGAGAAAAATTTGGGTAAGTTTGATTCAAGATGTGATGAGGGTATTTTACTTGGCTATTCCACTAATAGAAAAACCTATATGTGCTATAATAAGAGGACACATACAATTATGGAAAGTATAAATATGACAGTTGATGAATAGACAAGGTCAAAAGAACCAGCTCAAGAAATTATGTATCAAGAAGAAGAAAGTTGCCAATAAGAATTAGGTAAAGAATAAAAAGAAGAGGAAACACAAAGAACACCACCTAAGACTCCATCCAGGTATGTGCAGAAAAATCATCCAAGAGATCTGATTATTGGAAATCCATATAAAACACATACAAGGAGGAAGATAATAGGAACAAGTGAGCATGCAAATATTTCTTTGTTTTCTAAAATTAAACCAAGGATTTCAATGATGCAGGAGAATATAATTTTTGGATCAAGTCAATGGATGAGAAATTGGATCAAATAGAAAAAAGTGAGACTTTGGAAATTGTTACACAGCAAAAAGATAAGAATATAATTGACACTAAATGGGTTTTCAGAAACAAGTTAAATGAATATGGTCAGGTAGTAAAAAATAAAGTAAGATTGGTATGCAAAGGTTATGCATAGGTTGAAGGGATTGATTTTGATATAAAATTTGCTCTTCTTGCACGACTTGAGGCCATAAGGATTTTTTTAGCCTTCTCAAGTTTCAAAAACTCCAAATTATATCAAATAGATGTTAAATCATCTTTTCTCAATGGTGTCTTGGAAGAAGAGGTCTACATTGAGCAACCTAAGGGGTTTAGCCTAAATGATAAGCCAAATTATGTATGTAGATTAAAGAAGGCTCTTTATAGACTAAAGCAAGATCCTAGAGCTTGGTATTCAAGGTTGGATAAGTATCTTCAGGAATAAGGTTTTAGAAAAGGAATAGTTAACAACAATTTATACACCAAAAATTAAGGAAATGACTTATTAATTATGGTTGTTTATGTGGATGATATCATTTTTTAAGGTAATAATGATAAGATGTGTCAAAAATTTACAAAGATTATGTAAAATGAATTTGAAATGTCAAGGTATTTCTTTCTTGGACTACAAATTTCACAATTAGAGAAGGGTGTATTTCTCTAGTATATAAAAGAAATGTTGAAGAAATTCAAATTAGAAGACTACAAACTAGTAAGTACCCCCATGGTTATAGGATGCAAGTTGAGTAAAGATGATGAATATCCTAAGGTAAATCAGATATTGTATAGATCTATGATTGGCAGCTTACTAAATGTTACAGCTACAAGACCAAATATAATACAAGCAATGGGATTGGTGGCAAGATTTCAAGTAGCACCAAAGGAAACACATGTATTGGCAATAAAGAGAATTCTCAAGTATTTAAAAAGGACTATGTATTTTGGACTCTGGTATCCTAGAAGTGAAAATTTCACTCTCATAGCATATATAGATGCAGATTGGGCAGGTGGTATTGATGACAAAAAAAAACATAATTGGAGGAGCATTATTTTTGGATATTTATTAGTCTCTTGGCTAAGCAAGAAATGAGTATCAATATCCTTATCCATAGCAAAGGTAGATTACATTGTAGTGGTTGCTTATTGTACATAAGTGTTATGGATGAAGTAAAATTTATACGACTTCAAGATAGAGCATGATCATCACATCTTCATACTATGTGATAATACAAGTGCTATAAAAATTTCAAAGAATACAATGATGCACTCTAGGACCAAGAAAATTCTAATAAAATACTATTTTTGAGAGAATAGGTGATAGATAAGCAAGTTAAATTGGAATATGTTACTACAAAGGAACAAATTGCAGATATATTCATTGAGCCACTTCCAAAGTAAACTTTTGAGTATCTTAGAAGGAAATTGGGAGGTTTTACTCCCACCCAAAAATTAATCATCTCAAGGAAAGGAGGTGGGGAGGGGGCTGAGCTAAGAGTCTTATATTTAGACCCAAAGGAGTTCCTTTGCCATTGATGTCAAAGGGGAAGATATTTGAGCAAGATGGAGAGCATTCGGTCAGGGGGAGCAATTTCTCAAGGGGACTAGATTTGGAATCAAGTGGTTTGGAAAAAGGAATTTTTAGAAAAGGCTTGCCATCAATGAAAAAGGGGAATATTATTGGAAATTTTGAGTATATTATTATCATTTATGTCAAAGAATTAATGGCATAAGTTAATGATATTGGTTGTCATTTATGTGTTGGACATTTTGAGTCCCTAAGTCAAATTTGTCATTGATGTCACCAGATGTGCTCATCAATAATTTCAGATGGAAATAAAGGCAAAAAATATGGTTTGATATCCATCAAGAAGGCAAAATATCGAGGGAAACAGTGCAAAAGACAGAAGTTAAAAAGGAGCTATAATATTTATTTTATAAATTATTTAAATTCAGCATGAATTTAAATTTTATAAATAAATGTTAAAGGTAATTTATTGAAGGATTAATATTATAATGGTGTTTATTATAATATTAAAATTTCCATGGTGAAAACCCAATTTAAATAATTATAATCCTTATTATAATATTTTATAAGGCAAGGGGTTTTATAAAGTCCAAAAGTAATTTTTATTAAAACCCAAGGTTGGGTTTACTATGGATTTCGAAGCCTTAAAGCGTTGATGTAATGCATTTCAATAAAAGTGTCGATGTATAGACAAAGGAGGAAGGGCAATATAAATGCATGCCCAAATTTTTTTATTATCCATCCTTTCTTGATTTATTATTGAGTGGCACATGCAAAAAATGAGCTTGTGGTTAAAACATTTGAAAAGGAGAGTACAAGATAACGCGGAGAGAGACCACTCCCAATTTTTATTGGGCGGTGTGACCTAGTAGCATCTTGGAAAGCATGAAGGCATTGGGAGCATGGAGGTCGTGCGTTCGATTCTTGCGAAGAAGTTTTTGGTGGAGTTTTTGTGGAAGCGCCAAGGCACATATTTTTAAATGTGGGCAAGGAAAGTGAAAAGACGAAGCACGTGGTGCTTTCCCCTTTATGAACGAGCGTGTAGCTCATGTGGCAACCTTAGCCATGGATAAGGTGATCGTGGTGAGGGCAAGGTGCGGGGTCAAATCCCCTTGAGGCAAGTATGTTTTTTTGTTTTAATTAATTTTATGGTTATGCCCTAAGGTTGGAGTGACAAGGATGTTATAAGGTTTATTAATGTTTTAATAAACTTTGTTAACTAGAGGTTGTTGTGATTATTTCTGAAGGTGAAGTGTTGATAATTATTTGAGCTTTATTATTTGGAAAGTATTATTTTGAGAGTTATATTTTAGGAGGTATAAGGAGTTATGGTAAAGTGTTAATTGAGATTTATTTTGAGACTTGATTATTATTTTTTATAAGGGTTTTTCTTCTAAAAGGACTTTGGTGGACGTGAAAATTAAGTTGGAGTAAAAAGGTGTATTTAAAGTTATAGTTTGCATTGTGATTTTAATTTAAGTCCTCTACCGCTTATGTGAGGTTGGAAAAAAGTTTTTGTGAGGTGTGGCAGATTTTGTGGACAATTTCTTGGCAACAAAAATGTATGGGAAAAGTTCTTCTCTATTGAGTTGGTTGATTGGCTTGATTGAAAAATAAGTTTGGAGTGAAAAGGAATTGATTAGGGTTTCCTTTTCAAAATTGTTTGAGTTAATGCTTCAAGGTTTTCTGAATTGAGATTTGTGATTAAACCTTGTTTTATTAGCATTTTTGTTGAAGCCAATTGGTTATGCAAAGAACTTGAAATTGAGTTAGAAAAGAACATGAGTATCATTGTTATGTGAGATTTGTTGTTGAGAATTGTTGGAAACATTTTGAGTTGGTTGATATATGCTTAGACTAGGGTTTGTGAGAAAGGGTTGTTCCTTGAGGTGATTGGTTGAGTAGAGTTGGTTGAGCCTAGTCAAGTGGATGTGAAGTGGTTGTTCAAGTTCCATGAAATAAACTATTTTATATTCTGATTTGATTTGAGATTGAGCATTGAGTTTAGAACATATTGAGTCTCTAAAAATTCTCTTTTTGCTTCTATGAGATTGATTTGAGTTGTGATTGAGCATTGAATATAGAACATATTGAGTCTCTAACAATTCTATTTATGCTTCTATGATATTGAGATGAAAAAGTGATTGAGCATTAAGTATAGAACATATTGAGTCTCTAACAATTATCTATATGCTTCTATGAGATTGAGTTGAGAAAGTGATTGAGCATTGAGTATAGAACATATTGACTCTCTAAAAATTCTCTTTATGATTCTATGAGATTGTACAAGTTCTGTGTGGACTTGTTAAGTTTATTTGAGGTAAGTCTTTGAGAAGGCTTCTGGACTGATTTTGTGTGAGATTTTATGGAATATTGCAATGCAGATTTGAGCAAGTACTAGAGAGGACTTGTTGAGCATATTTGGACAAGTTCTATGTGATCTTGTTGAGCAGATTTGGATAGGTTCTATGTGGACCTATTGAGCATTTTTGATCAGGTTCTATGTGGACCTGTTGAGCAGATTTGGATAGGTTTTGTGTGGACCTGTTGAGAAAATTTGAGCAGGTTCTAAGTGGACATGTTGAGCAGAGTTATGCAGGTTTTGAGTGAACCTATTGAGCAAATTTGTGCTAGACTGAATGTACTATGTTTAGTGCAAGATATTGAGCATAGTTGTGCTAGACCAACTGGACTGTGTTTATTATAGTATTGAGACAGAGCTTTGCAGGTGACATAGTAGATAGGACAAAGTATCCAGTGGATAGATATCCATTAGCCAGGACATTAAGGATAGGTCTTCTGATTGAGGACAAGAGTTTTCAAGAAGAGAGAGATCCACAGTCAGTGCATTGGAGGTAGAGTCTTCTAGAGGATCACCAACCAAAGCAAAGAATAAGGAGTTCTCCTATGGATAGATATCCACATCCAGATTTAGGGGATCATCATATCCTTTGGATAGAGGTCCATAAATATTGTAATTGGGAAGGATTACCAAGAGATTATTTGAGAAATATTTAGAAGAAATATTTTCTCTATGGAGATAGCCCACATTGGGTGAACCACGTTAAAATTTGTGTCTCTATTGTGTATGGTGTTTTGTGCATTGCTTTGATTACTGCTATTGATACTTCTATATATACACTACATAATATTGATTTGAAAAGAAAAAGTAAAAAGTGGACTTATACTATTCACCCCCCCTCTCAGTATAAGCTTGTGTTCTTCAATTGATATCAGAGCGGGTTCCTTCAGAAGATTTTGATAGCTTAAATGAAAAGTGGTCTAAGAACACAATGGATCAAAAGGATGGGACTAGTCTTTTATGGAAACGACTTCTTATATTGATGTATGCTAATAATATTTATCCTTATGGCACTTGGAAATGAAGTTTGGGATGCAGTGGAACTGGGATATGATTCAGCAGTCAATCCTCCTACAGATAAGGAAGGTAAGCTTCTAATGCATGCAAATTCAAGAGCTATGAATGTAAATATAAAATGGTTGCATATATCAGAATCTATGAAGGTTATGGAGTGTACAATAGCAAAAGACATGTGGGAACTATTGCATACCATATATGAAGGAGATAAAAGTGTTAGGAAAGCTAATATTAGAAATCTCAAAGGAGAATTTGAGAATCTAAGAATACAAGATGATGAAAATATTTGTGACTATCTCAGCAAGGTTGATGAACTTATACATGAGATGAAAGGTCTTGGAATGAAGGTTGATGAATCTGATGCTTGTGATAATATCTTGAGAACTCTTCCAAAGAGGTACAATGAAAATATTATAGAAACATCAATTGATAGTGATTCTCTGACAAGTAATTCTTTGCTTGGCATGCTTACAACTTTTGAGATAAGAATAAAATATCCTATCCCTCAAAAAGAGGATGCATTCAAAGTGAACAAGAAGATGAAGGGTAAGAAGTCAGAATCAAGCAGTGAGTCATCTAGTGATGAAGAAGCTAACTATGGTAGAAGAGATAAAGGTTCCAGAAGACCCATAGATCTAAGATCTGTTAAGTGTTTCAATTGTGGAAAGTATGGAAATTTTGCAATAGATTGTAAAGAGCCAAAGAACAACAATAATGAAGAAAAATAGGATCATAGGTACAGGGAATCTAAAAGATACAGGTACTAGAATAAAAGCAAGGATGGACAAAAAAGACAAGAAAATAAGTTCTTCCAAAGGCAAAAGAGAAGCTACTATACGGATAATGCAAGTAAATACTCAAATGATAGTGATGCTAGTTTTTTAGACAATGATAGAGATGAAGTCCTATTTATGGTTGAAGAGAAAGAACTACTTAAGAAAAAGACTCCAATTATTCGTAAGTGTTTTAGATGTGGTAAATTTGGACATCTTGAAGATGATTGCACAAAGGATGGTTATAGTTTAGTGATGATGATTTTGAAGATGCACTTGAAATACCAGATGAAAATATTCTAATGGAATTAGAAGAAGTGAGTGATCCTATAGAAGACAAGCCAAAAGAAATTAATGATATGGACAAAGGCAAAAAACTAGAGGATTATTCAACAAAAAATGGTTATGATCTTAAGGGAGAACTTATCTATGCCCTTGAAACAATAAAGAAGGTAAGAAAGAAACACTCTAATCTTGAAAGTAGGTTTGAAGAATGTTATGAAGAAATAATATTGCTCATAGAGGATCTAGAAAAATCAAAGGCTAAGGCAAGCAAGTTCAAAGATAAGTTAGAAGCAAAGATCTTGGAATGTGAGAAGTTAGCCCAAGAAGTGTCTCTACTAAAGGAAGAGGCAGAAGACTCAAAGAATAAGCTATACAAGTATGTAAACAATGCAAAGAGTGTGGATAAAATAATCAAGATACAAAGAGGAGAAAAAAACAAGACATGTCTTGGTTCAAAACATGTTCAAAAGAAAAAGGAAGAAGAGTCTACTTCAAGTCTTGAAGAAGAAGAAAATTCAGAAGAAAATACATCAGAAGAAGATAGTGTAAGTGGGAGTGAGACATTAGAGGATGAGTTATACAAAAAAGAGTTCAACAAATATAGTAACAATGCATAGAGAAGATACAGATAGAAAAAAAATCAGAACATGAGATCAATGAGGTCAAGACAAGGAAGCTTCTATGGAAGATGTTTTTCATGTCATAAGTTTGGGCACATGGCTTCACAGTTTAGGACACATGAAAGATAGGAATATGGGAAAGGATATATTTTCAAATGGTATTGCTACTCATGTAACGAGTTTGATCACAAGGCAATGAATTGAAAGATTCATGATAGAAGAAGATATGGCTTCACTAGGATAAGTCCTAAGACAATTGCATCTCCAAGGAATAACAACATTAAGTGTTATAAGTACAATAATGATGATCACACAACAAGATGGTGTAGAGCAAATATACAAAAACAAGAACATGAATAGGAACAGGAATATGAATAGGAACGGGAACATGAACAAGAATAGGAGCATGGATGAGAATAGGAACAAGAACATGGATGAGAACAGAAATAGAAACAGGAACAAGAATGATGACAGGAACATGGATGATCACTTGGAAAGAAACAGTCAGAGGATTTAGAAAACTCAGAAAAGAAGAGAAAAAGATAAAGGTAAAGAACAGTGCTTTCATGGAGAAGAAATACTCCCATCCCATAATTAACCACCTCATATGGAGGTGGGGGAGGGGCTAAGCTAAGAGGCTTGTTCTTAGCCCCGATACCCAAAGGTGAACCTTTTCCATTGATGTCAAAGGGGGAGATATTTGTGTGATTTGTGTATTGGGGAGAGATTGGATATGGGGAGATATTTTATATTTGAGAGAGCATTGTCCCAGGGGGAGCAATTTCCTAGGTGGAGTAGAAGAAAAAGAAAGGTCAGGTTTCAGTAAAAAGGATATGGGTTGCCATCAATGACAAAGGGGGAGATTGTTGGACATTTTGAGTCCCTAAGTCAAAGTTTTCATTGATGTCACCAGATGAGGTCATTAGTAATTTTAGCAGGAAATAAAGGCGACAAATATGGTTATTTGATATCTAGTAAGAAGGCAAAATATCAAGGAAAATAGTGCAAAAGACAGAAGTTAAAAAGGAGTTATAATATTTATTTTATAAATTATTTAAATTTAGCATGAATTTAAATTTTATAAATAAATATTAAAGGTACTTTATCAAAGGATTAATATTATAATGGTGGTTATTATAATATTAAAATTGCCATGGTGAAAACCCAAATAAAATAATTATAATCCTTATTATAATATTTTATAAGGCAAGGGGTTTTATAAAGTCCAAAAGTAATTTTTATTAAAACCCAAGGTTGGGTTTACTAAGGTTTTCGAAGCCTTAAAGTGTTGACGTAATGCATTTCAATAAAAGCTTCGTCTAGACAAATGAGGAAGGACAATATAAATACATGCCTAAAGTTGTTTATTTTTTTTGGTATAAGGTAGAGGTGGTTATAAGGTCCACAAACCTTTTACAAAGTCAAAATGGGCTGGTTCTAGCATCAATCCCGTATAATCAAAATACAAAATGGATCTTTCTAAGACTCACATTAAGCCATACTTAGAGTCCACAGTCCTATACTTGTCGCTTGACTATTCAGGATAAAACAAAAACCAAACAACACCTAGCACTTACTAACACTAGGTTGTTGTACTGTACACTTGTCACCTCCCAGGACCCAGCAAATGGGATGCCTTTTCTACCTAATTCCATCTATCGGATTACTCATCATCAGCCCCTCTGATCTCCTGATGCTCTAACAGGTTTGATCTTAGCTCTTCTCTAGCAACCAACACCAATAGTTCTTGAGGGAAGTTATCCTTCCAAATTTGCATCTCCCTAACAGAAACTGCAATATTTGCCATTAGATCCGCCGCCTGGTTCCCTTCTCTGAAGGTGTGTTGGATTCGGGCATTAACCAAATGAGATTTATGAATCTTTGCTTCTAGGATAAGCTCCAATATGGTCCAGTTGGGGTCTTTATCCTCCTTAATTGCCTTGATTATATTAAGCGAATCCCCTTCAAAGATAACTTCCTTATAACCCTCAAGTCTGGCAATTCTCATTGCCTGCATGCAGGCTCGAGCTTCTGCAAAATGATTTTTTTGAGTTCCCAAAGGCTCTGCAAATGCAAGGACCACTTTTCCTTCCTCATTTCTCAAAACTCCTCCTGCTCCTGCAGCCCCCGGATTTCCTTTAGCTGCCCCGTCAAAATTAAACTTAACCCACTTTTGTGTGGGGGGTATCCACTTGACACCATCCCGTGGGTTGGTTGTAATGTCTAGGTCTGGAAGTTCCTCTCCCAAGTTCCGCAAAATCCTCCTTTCCCTTAGAGACATGGTCTCATTTTTGAAGAAGAAAGTTTTCCAGTTTTCTTTCAAAGCTCTGATTATTTTATTACCACATAACCTGGGATCTTTCTTACGTCCTTTAAATACTCTCTTATTTCTCTCATTCCATATCCCCCATAAAAAATGGGGTAAGCTGAGCTTCCAGAGCCAAGTCAAAAGCTTTGCCCGGAAGGGGGAAGCCCACTGTATGCAGAAGTTAGACATGCTATTTGGACAGACCCAATCTATATGAAATTTGGACAGGATCATTTGGAAGACTGTACAAGAAAAATCACAAGTTAGAAATATATGACTTACAGATTCTATTTCTTTCTCACACAAGATACATCGATTGATGAATTGGAAACCTCTCCTTTGCAGATTATCTGTTGTCAGGATCTTATTTTGAACTGCCAACCAAAAGAAGAAAGCTATTTTTGGGGTTAAATTATTTAACCAAATAACAGAAGTCGGAGTCCGACCATTGAATCCCGAGTGGATTAACTTATAGGCGATTTTTATTGAATAGATCCCACTTGTAGTTTTGCCCCAAATCGCCTTGTCTCTTCCTCCCCCGGGAATGATCGGGAACACCCTTAAAGCATCATTGAGTTTGGTTAGGGCCACCTTCTCTTGCTCGACAGATTATGAACTCGTGATTTTCTTCCAAGAAGAAGTTTCCTGTGCTACAACAATAAAATCCCCTACTTTTCCTCCCATTTCCTTCGAAAGTTTATGTTGGAGGACCTGAAGGTCTAAGTTATCTTTCAGAGGGGCCTCTTCCAACCACGGGTCTTTCCAAAAGTCCACTTGTCTTCCATTACCAATTCTCCATCTGATGCATTTCCTGACTACCTCCCGACATTCGAGCAAACAATTCCAAAAATAGGATCCTCTAGGAAGATTATCGACTTTCGAGAAGTCCCGATTATTTCGATATATTTTGCCTTAAGAAGTTTTACCCATCCCAATTGATCATTATTGATAAATCTCCATACCTGTTTGCCAATCAGAGCTTGATTCAATTCTTTCATTCTCTTTAATCCCAGGCCCCCCTGATCCTTGCTTGCACACACCTGATTCCATGCTACCAACGAAATTCTCTTTCTCTCCTCTGAACCTGACCATAAGAAGTTGCGTTGAATTAGCTCCAATGTATCTCGGACCTTTGCAGGCATTCTAAATAGAGACATGCGATAAATTGGAATGCTCTGTAAAGTAGTTTGAACTAATAAGGCTTTTCCTGCGGAGTTGAGAAGGCTGCCCTTCCACCCTGCTAACTTTTTGGAGATCCTGTCAATGACTGAGTTCCACAAAGTAGCCTTCATTCTTCCTTCGAACATAGGCATGCCTAGATAAGTTGTTGGTAGAAGCTCCTTTCCACAACCGAAGAGGTTAGCTATTATTTCCTCCCTCCCACCAGGCGTGTTAAAGAAATAGATGCTACTCTTCTTATAGTTTATGTATTGTCTCTTCTGTCTCATACTTGGTTAGAATTCTCTTCAACTTCCTAGCTTGAGGCACCGAGGCTTTGGACACAATGATTGTATCATCCACAAACTGTTGGTGAGACACTGGCCCTGCTTGTTGAGGCTGGTTTAAAACCTTCCAATTGACCATCTGCCACCGTTGCTGAAATGTTCCTACCCAATGCTTCCGCTAAAATAATAAACAAGTATGGAGACAAAGGATCTCCTTGTCGCAACCCCATTTCACTCTTAAAGTAACCGGAGGGTGACCCATTCACCATGACAGAAAATCTTGTAGTAGAGATACAACTAAAAATCAACTTAATCCACTGGGACAAAAACCAAACTTACCCAAAATCTTGGTGAGGAACCGCCATGAGACCCGGTCGTAGGCTTTATTCATATCAAGCTTTAGTAACATACCTGCTTCCTTACTAGTCACCATTGAATGAATAACCTCATGAATTGTGATGATACCATCCAATATTTGTCGCTCTTTCACAAAGCCACCTTGGTTCATATCAATGATGAAAGGAAGGATAACCTTCAGCCTATTGGCGATTGTTTTTGTGAGAATCTTCATCGAGTGTTACATAAGCGATAGGGCGAAACTGGAAAATTCCATTGCTCCCACTAGTTTAGGGATGAGAACTAAAAAAGTAGCATTAACTCCTTCCCGGGATTTCCATGTCCTTTTGAGCCTCAATTATAGCTTCCACTACATCATTGCCTAGGATATCCCAAAACTTCGGAAGAAAGTTGCAGGGGAAACCATCCGGTCCTGGGGAGTTGTTACCATCCATGTCAAAAACGACCTTCTTGATTTCCTCCTTTGTGAAAGGACTAAGTAAGAATCCATTAAGATTATCAGTTACGAGGGGTGGAATGGCTGCCAACAGAGAGTCCTCTTCTTCAATAATCGGATTTACATCTTCTAGCAACGATTTAAAGTACTCAACTGCTTCCCTCCTTATTTCTTCCATATCTTTGGTGTTAGACCCATCGGCCATCTTGATCTCCTCAATTTTGTTAGTACTCCTGTGGCGAAGAGTAGAGACATGGAAGAACTTTGTATTTCTGTCACCCTCCTTTAACCAACGCGGTCTGGATTTCTGCCTCCAAAAGGTTTCTTCAAATCCTAGCATCGTGTGGTATTCGGCTAATGACTCCCTCTCCTCCTTTCTCGGATCCTCTCGTAAGCTGCTCTGACTTCAACTTCTCCAGTAGTTCATTGATCTTGTCTTTTAGTTCTGCCTTTTTAACAAAAATATTGCCAAAGGAAGTTTTGTTCCACTCTCTAATGTTAGCCTTCACATTCCTTAGTTTACATGCCACTTGGGCCGGTTTCGAACCATTATACTTTTTGTCCCACCATTGGGCAACCGGATCCTTGAGATCCCGATGTTGGAACCACATAAGTTCGAATCGAAAGGGTCTGATGTATCTTTTCTTAGAGTCCTCCCCTGTTTCCCACAGAATTGGGTTGTGATCAGACCCGATTCTTGGGAGTGCCGTTAATGAAGAGTCCCCAAACCTCTCCAGGAATTCTTGAGAAAGAAGAAACCTATCTAATCTTATCTGAATTTGGTTTTCCTTCAATCTTTTGTTAGACCATGTATAGGAGAATCTACGCAGGTCCACATCCATCAGCTCATGTTGCTCAACAAAATCTCTAAACTCGTAGATATCAGCAGTTATTCTTTGAGAGCCCCCCAATTTATCTACAGGATTAAGGTAGCAATTGAAATCCCCCGCCACAATCCAAGGGTAGTTGGGGACCGTCTCCCTCAATTCAGCTAGCTGACTCCAAAGAACCCTTCTCAGTCCCTGTCTAACTGGAGCATATACATTCGTTAAGATCCACTCTTCCTGTGTGGTTTTATCCACACATAAGAGACAAATAAACCAACTAGACATCAGAATCACTCTACTATCAATCACATTTTTGTTCCACATAACCAGTAACCCTCCTGCTGTTCCAGTGGCCTCTTGGCCTACTACTTCAGCTTCTCGCCAAGTCCTATTCTTAAAAGGAATAACTCTACTCTCCTCCATTTTAGTTTCTTGCAGTAAAATCATATCCGGTTTGTGTTCTTGTCTAAGAGCATACAAAGCTCTTATTTTTGCAGGATTACTCCCATGAATATTCCATGAAAGGATCTTCATTTATGGGCTTTGGATCCTCGAGCCTTCGCTCCAAAGAGCAATACTGCTTGAGTGCCATCAGCCACTCCTCGCTCTGCTTCTTTCAGCCTTAAGGCAGCATTGCTAGGTTTCCCTCTTCCTACCGAACCATATCCCCATACATCCGCTCTAGGTTGAAGTTCCTTGGGATTCACTTGGCTTCTAGTAACCATCTTGGGTAGGTCGGTCTTGGTATTTGGGGTAACAATCGGCTTTCCGGGTTAAGCTGGTCTTTTTGACAGGTGGAGAAGATTTCGTGCTCTTAGCTTCTTGATTAGTAGATTCTTTTTTCCCTGCTTTGGGGTTACACTGATCTTGGTGGTTCACCTCTTCCTCCTGAGTATCCTTGCTTGTATAATTAGTTTCCTGCTCCTTCCTCTGATTTTTCTCCTCTAAATCCTTCTCTTGAGTCTCCTCTACCTCAGATTCCACTTCTTGGCTGTCCATCTGATCTCCCTTCAAATGATTTAATGCATCAAAATTGTTCTCCACTGGGATGTTGATCTCCTTGGAATTTCTTACCATAAATTCATCTGCAGTACATGGGACCACTTCCACCGAGCCTCCATAGGCCTCCCGTATCACCCAATCAAACTTACTTGCCCCAGGGCGATGATCTATGGGGTTCTTTCCTTTGTGATTTGGCTCTGAGGCTTGCTGTATCATCTTAGGAGCAGGTTGAGCTTGAGGGTTCCCATCAAAGGGACCAGCTCCCCGGTGAGAGGGTTTTGGGGCATAGGAATTTTTGGGAGGAGGGTTAAAATGTTGCCTCTTGCTTACAATAGGGCGAACGGGGTCTCCGATATTCAGATTTCGAGCTCCACGTCCTTGAGGCCCGAGGTTGGGTAGGAATGGAGATCTGCGGGGAGGGATATTATTCGGGTTTGAGGATCGGTATTTTGGAGTGGGGTCTGGTTCTTGGAAATGCAGTGGATACCCTGGTGCCCTACCTTCCCACAAACACTACACTTAAAAGACATATTTTCATATTCAAATACCTGAGTATGAAGGCCAAACATAGATGACAAAATAATGGATTTAGGGAGCTCTTTACTCAGGTCCGCCAACACACACATGCGAGCAGATAGGAGTCTTGTTTTGCTCAAGGTTGCGGGATCAATAGCTATTAGTTCTCCAATCTCTGTAGCTATCCCAACCAATATTTGTTCGTTCCAGAAAAGCAGAGGTAATCCTGGCATCTTAACCCAAATAGGAGCCAAATCCAGCACCTGAGTCTGGGGGTTGAAATCGGGGGACCAACGCTTCAGATACAAGCCCCTTTTCCCAAAAAACCAAGGACCTCCTTGGAGAGTCCTTTCCATGTCCTGTTCACATTGAAATGTCACCAAAATAAAACTCTTGGGTAAAGCCTTAATCATCATACCGGCCCTTGGCTGCCATTTTTGGATGGCCCATCTCCTTATGACTTCCATGTCTGGCCTCACCCCCATAAATTTAGCCACCAAAGATGTTTTGCCCTCCATAGCCACATGCTGAGCTAAGGAATCCGGGACGTGCAACCTACCATTGACAGATTTTAGATTAAAACAAGAGTCGGATAATTTTTGCTTATCGCGAAGAGCATTAAGATATGAAGGTCTCCAGTTGCCAGGTTTCTCTTTGTCTCCTTCTTGGGTCTTCCTTTGATCCTGACGCATAGAGTCCTGGTCCCCCTCAGAGAAATCTTCAACCGCATCCGCCCAACGCCCTTGGACCGGTTCCAATAGAACTTCCTTGTCCACATCCTCCGCCTGGGGGCTTGCTATCTCGCCAGAGCCCCCACCTGCCACGTCTGCTGATCTGCCCTCCGAAGTCCCACACCTAGGGTTTGATGCCCCCCGGACCTCTCGCTCCTCCTCCTTGTTGCTCCATCCATCACAACTTGTTGCCTCCAAAATCTGCCATTTTTTTTTTTTTTTTTAGGGCCAAAATTTTTGTGACCGCTACCGTGCACGAACTGAATCTCTTAGATGATATTGGAAGACTTGGAGCTTATTATATTGTTGAGCTTATAGTGTGGCTCTAAAGTTGTTTATTATCCATCCTTACTCGATTGATTATTGAGTGGCACATGCGAAAAATGAGCTCGTGGTTAAAACATTTGGAAAGAAGATTACAGGATAACGTGGAGAGAGACCACTCCCAATTTGCATTGGGTAATATGGCCTAGTGGCATCTTGGAAAGCGTGAAGGCATTGGGAGCATGGATGTCGTGTGTTCGATTCTTGTAAAGAAGTTTTTGGTGGAGTTTTTGTGGAAGCGCCAAGGCATACGTTTTTAAATGTGAGCAAGGAAAACACAAAGAGGAAACACATGGTGCTTCCTCCTTTGCGAACAAGCGTGTAGCTCATGTGGAAACCATAACCATGACTAAGGCACTCGTAGTGAGGTAAATATGCGAGGTCAAATCCCCTTGAGGCAACTACATTTTTTTGTGTTAATTAATTTTATGGTTATGCCCTAAGGTTGGAGTGATAAGGATGTTATAAGGTTGATTAATGTTTTAGTAAACTTTGTTAATTAGAGGTTGTTGTAATTATTTCTGAAGGTGAAGTGTTGATAATTATTTTATCTTTATTATTTGGAAAGTATTATTTTGAGAGTTATATTTTAGGAGGTATAAGGAGTTATGGTAAAGTGTTAATTGATATTTATTTTAAGACTTGTTTATTATTATTACTAATAAGGGTTTTTATTCTAAAAGGACTTTGATGGATGTGAAAATTAAGTTGGAGTAAAAATGTGTATTTAAAGTTATATTTTGAATTGTGATTTAAATTGAAGTCCTCTAACCCTTATGTGAGGTTGGAAAAGAGTTTTTATGAAGTGTGGAAAATTTTGTGGATAATTTCTTGGAAACAAAAAGGTATGGGAAAAATTCTTCTCTATTGAGTTGGTTGATTGGCTTGATTGAAAATTAAGTTTGGAGTGAAAAGGAATTGATTAGGGTTTCCTTTTCAAAAGTATTTTAGTTAATGCTTCAAGGTTTTCTGAATTGAGATTTGTGATTAAGCCTTGTTTTATTAGCATTGTTGTTGAAGCCAATTGGTTATGCAAAGAACTTGAACTTGAGTTAGAAAAGAACATGAGTATCATTGTTATGTGAGATTTGTTGTTGAGCATTGTTGGAAACATTTTGAGTTGGTTGATATATGCTTGGACTAGGGTTTGTGAGAAAGGGTTGTTCCTTGAGGTGATTGGTTGAGCCTAGTCAAGTGGATGTGAAGTGGTTGTTCAAGTTCCATGAAATAAACTATTTTATATTTTTATTTGAGTTGATATTGAGCATTGAGTATAGAACATATTGAGTCTCTAAAAATTCTCTTTATGCTTCTATGAGATTGATTTGAGTTGTAATTGAGCATTAGTATAGAACATATTGAGTCTCTAACAATTCTCTTTATGCTTCTATGAGATTGAGTTAAGAAAGTGATTGAGCATTAAGTATAGAACATATTGAGTCTCTAACAATTCTCTTTATGATTCTATGAGATTGAGTTGAGAAAGTGATTGAGCATTGAGTATAGAACATATTGAGTCTCTAAAAATTCTCTTTATGATTCTATGATATTGGACAAGTTCTGTGTGGACTTGTTAAGCTGATTTGAGGTAAGTATTTAAGAAGGCTTGTGGACTCATTTTGTGTGAGATTTTATGGAAGCTTGCAATGCATATTTGAGCAAGTACTAGAGAGGACTTGCTGAGAAAATTTGGACAAGTTATGTGTGAGGTTGTTGAGCAGATTTGTATAGGTTCTGTGTGGACCTGTTGAGCAGATTTGGACAAATTTTGTGTGAGATTGTTGAGCAGATTTGGATAGGTTTTATGTGGACCTATTGAGTAGATTTGATCAGGTTCTATGTGGACCTGTTGAGCATATTTGGACAGGTTCTGTGTGGACATGTTGAGAAAAATTGAGTAGGTTCTAAGTGGACCTGTTGAGCAGAGTTGTGCAGGTTCTGAGTGAACCTATTGAGCATATTTGTGCTTGACCGAATGTACTGTGTTTAGTGCAAGAGATTGAGCAGATCTATGCTAGACCAAGTAGACTGTGTTTAGTATAGTATTGAGATAGATCTTTGGAGGTGATATAGCAGAGAGGACAGAGTCTCCATTGGATATATATCCATCAGCTAAGACATTGAGGACAGGTATTCTGAGTGAGGACAAGAGTCTTCAAGTGGAGAGATATCCACAATCAATGCATTGGAGGCAAAGACTTCTAGAGGATCACCAGCCAGAGTAGAGGAGAAGGATTTCTCCTATGGATAGAGATCCACATCTAGATTTAGGGGATCAACATATCCTTTGGATAGAGATCCATAAAAATTGTAATTGGGAAGGATTCCCAAGAGATTATTTGAGAAATATTTAGAAGAAATATTTTCTCTGTGGAGGTAGCCCACATTGGGTGAACCACATTAAAATTTGTATCTCTATTTTGTATGGTGTTTTGTGCATTGCTTTTATTACTGCTATTAATATTTATATCTATACACTGCATAATATTAATTTGAAGAAAAAGTAAAAAGTGATCTTATAATGTTCACCCCCCCTCTCAGTATAAGCTTGTGTTCTTCATTATGTCAAGGAAAATAAAGATTAAATGGTTTTACCATGGTGGCATTTGAAAAATAAAAAGAAAAAATGATTTATGGTGGCAATTTTTTTATCCTAAGAAAAGGTCCAAAGGAAAAATTATAATATTTAAATCCTTGAGGATTTAAATAATTATAATAATTAAAAAATCAAATCGAGTGCCAAAATTTTATTTGAAAATAAAATGCACCGACGTCAAGGACCATGTCAAATTTATTATATATAATGCTAAGCCAAGGTGGAGAAATTAATGAGAAAAATGATGTTCCTAAGTTCGTTCAATTCATGACAAAGAAGGAGAAGACAACAAGACATTTTTGCATAACAAGGTAGAGTGTGTAATAAGGAGAAGGGGATCAATATTTGGTTCCATCCGAGTAGGTAGCCTAGATGATAGATACTGTGGTATTAAGGTGTGGTAGAAGAGAGGTTTTGAGTTCGGTACATGACGGTAGCAAGGTGATAAATTTTGTTTGGAAAACCTCTTGATTTACGGTGGAGTTCAAGTATAAAGGACAACAAGAACCTTTTGGTGTTGTGTGGGTTGCTATCCCACGCGATGGCCTAGCCAGTGGATAAGGCATTTGCCAACAGGTAGCACAAGTTTGAATCGTGGTGGTAGACGATAGCAAGATAATAATTTTTGGAAAATTATTTTGTGCCCAAGTCAAAGGTATGTTCCACGTGCTTGTTTAAGGAGACATAAGGAGAAATAATTTTTGCTTTTAATCTTTAATTAAAAGGGTTGAAAAGTGATGGTTTAATTTTTGAATAATTTTGATGAAGTGGAGTTCTTTTTAATGCTATAAGGCATGAGATAAAGTGATTCTTTAATGGTCTCTTTGGAAATTTGAAGTGCTTTAATTCATTTGTATCAAGAATGAGGTATAAGGTATAAATGAACATTTTATATGTGTAATTTGTGGCTTTGTTGGATTGAACATTATTTTACAAGATTAGGAGTAATAAGGTGTAAAAGTGGCTTGATAATTTTATTGTATTTCTTGCATTATGAAAAGGAATTTTGAGAGGTTTTGTTGAGTTTTAATGCATCATATTTGAAAACAAAATAAGAGTGATCGGATATCAAATTCAGATTTCATTGAGCATTTTATAAGGTGAAACTTCATGTGGATGTTTTGAGAAAGTATCTTGCAATCTAACCCTTGAAGTGGCATTAGAAAAATTAGTTATTTGTGATACAGGTTTTGAAGACATATCTCCATAAGATAAAATTAATAGGTATGAGCACATCATCCCTTTTTTTAAGTTTTTTTTTTAAATGAATGTTTTTGGAACATAAGGTGGAGATAAAAGGATTGTTTGGTAAGCATTGTTGGAAATATTTGAGTTAGGATTGTGCTTTATAGTTGAATGTTTTAGAAACATTTGGGATAGAGTTTGAGAACAATATATTCTTCTATTGTTGTAAGAGTTTGAGATATTTGTACTAGATATTGTGAACTACTTGTGCTAGTTTTGAAGATAAGTTTTTGCATCTTTGTGAAACCCTTTTTGAGCATGTGTTATAAGTAGTTATGAGCATGTATTAGACCAAAATTGAGGTATATTGTGAGTAGGTTAGAGGTATATTTTGAGCAGGTTTGAGGTAGACTTGTGAGAAGGTTAGAGGAAGACTTGTGATTAGGTTAGAGATAAATTTTGAGCAAGTTTGAGGTAGATTTGTGAGCAGGTTTTAAGGTAGACTTGTGAGTAGGTTAGAGGTAAACTTGTTAGCAAGTTTAAGATAGTTTTTTTAGCAGATTAGATCAGATTTATGAGAAAATTTGGTCAGATTTGAGTAGAGCAAAGGGGATAGAGTTCTCCTATGGAAATAGATCCACAAACCAGAGCAGTGGGGATAAAGGTATCTTGTGGAGAGAGATACACAAACCAGAGCATAAGGGGATTGGTGTCTCCTTTGGACAGAGATCCATAAACATTATAAAAGGGATTTGATTCCCAAAATATTCATTGAGAAAAAATTATAAGGAATATTTTCTCCATGGAGTAGCCCACATTGGGTGAACCACGTTAAATCATGTCTCTCATGTGTGTGATGATGTGTGCATTGTTTATTGATTTGATATTATTTTTTTTATAATTTGGATTGAAAAGTAAAAAAAAATATCTTATACTATTCATCCCCCTCTTAGTATAAGCTTATGTTCTTCAGTTCATTCCAATATAAAGCCTCCTTTATTGATGCCATAGAAATATTTTGGGTGTGTGGTGCTATGGTGTCAACCCCACACTTAAGATGATCAACTTGTAAACCATTTGTATCTTGAGATTTTACTATTGATAATTTATTAATGTCCTCCACATCTTTCAAAGGAAAAATTCCTCATTTGTGTAGATTACAAGAGGGGTATATTTTTCTTGGTTTCTATCATATAATTGTTTTGTATACTATAACCATTATTTGCTTGTGATATTGTTTTTTGTGTCCATTTTGATTTGTTTTAGATATTTTCAAAAAAATATTAGATTATGCTTTGCAAGATATATCATTTTTCCCTTGATATTATGTATTGTTCTTTCTTTGTTTTCACTAGTTATTTATATATCTTTATATTTGTTTTCTTTTTTCTTGTTTCTTTGAGGGTTATCCTTATTTATTTGCATTCTTCATCATACCATGAATTTAAAAGGAATATTTTATATTTTCCTTTTTTGGTTTTTATTTTTTTTCATGATTCTAATGCTTCTCTTATTATATCCTTCAATTTATTGCTATCAAAACTATAGGGCTGAAAAATAGTTTCCCTCTATCTTTCCTCTCTTTGAATAATCTACTTGAATGATTTAAAAAAAATCTTGAATTTTATTTATCATAGGGATATTTATAATTGTATTTTATTTAGTTATTTGAATTTTTTCTTCTTTCACATTTTTCTATGTTTGGGTCTTTATGTGCATTGGATTGTAATCAAATTTTAGCTTAATGGAAATTGCTTCAATTTCTAGATCTTTTATCCTTGAAATAAAATCTGGTGAACAAATACCATAATAAACTACACTTTTTTCATTATGTGTTTGACAAGTATACTTTTTATATTTTATCCACATATTTATACCATTGCAAATGACCAATCCCTCTATGATACATAGTTTATAAGTTCTTCTCCATAATGTATGATGGATTTTCTTTAATAGTTTAATTCAATGTTGGCATTAGGTTAATTACTCATTGAAGTCTAGATATCACTATAAATACCCCTTAATGAGTGATCATTTGTATTATAAGTGTGAATAAAATGTGATATGTTGGGGTACCAATAGGGGTCCACCTTCCATTCCTTCTCTCTCTCTCTCTCTCTCTCTCTCTCTCTCTCTCTCTCTCTCTCTCTCTCTCTCTCTCTTTATTGTTTCTATATTCAAATTATTCTTTTATTTTTTCTAAATTTGTTGGTGATGAATGTATATTTTAAAAATTTCTAGAAAGTATTATGGATTTGAACTCAAGGTATCCAAAGGTATTTATCATTTTTTGATTAGGTTCTATTTTTGGAATTTTTGAAATCTCAAAATTTTGAAATAGGGTTCAATGCACCTTTCCTTCTAAATATCCCTTATCCAACACATTTTTTCATGCATGTGTACATATGTGCACTACTTGAATTTCTCTTCTACATGCTCATTATCTTCTCCTTCACATAGGCCTCCATTTGTACTTGGAGGAGAGGTACAATGATAGGAACCTTCTTTTTTCTACTCAATATCATGGGTTTGACACCCCCTTTGCATATTTTAGCCATTTCCTTTTTTTCATCCTACCTCCTCTATCTAATTTTTTGATCTCCCCCACATCTAAGAGATCAATGTAGTGGTTAGGCATTCTATTAAAAAATATTTAATTACAATTTTAAATCATCGAGGATCATTCTTTTTTATGTAAAATTCTAATAAGCCATCTTCCATGGGAGATATGAAATTTGGTGTATGCACCATCCTTGACCTTTAGTATAAAATCCTTTGCATTAGGGAGATAAAGTGAATCCATGACACAAAATTTTATATAATATTTTGGTAACTAGATATCGCTTGTTCGGATCTTGGAAAAGCCTTTTTGTAGCTACTTTAGGAAGTATTGTGTCTATTTTTGGTTAGTGGTTCTTTATTTCAATATATAGACCATGCTTGTAGTACATCAACCGATCGCCTTGCTTGTGGAGAATAGGATGTAAGATTAAATCCTTTGAAGACACTTTTTTGAAAGAAAAATAAGATAGTTATTGTGTGCTTATGGCCTAATGCCATTTTGTACATAATATGACCTCTTTAATTGTTGAACATTCCTTTATTTTTCTCTAGTTGTAAGCCAATTATCATGGTATAGTGATTGAAGCACTCAACTAAATCCAATATATGAAGGGTTCAAAAGTAAACATTTTTTCAAAGATAAGTGTTTTATTAACAAAGGATGTTTGTAGGATATATGTTAAAATGCACATGTAGTGTGTTGGTAAGCTTTATTGCTCTCTTGGATAAGGCCCATGGTTCAATACCCATTGACTTAAAACCCTTCAAAAAAGAACCCACATATGTATGGATGGGTGGGTGTGAAGAGTACTCCAAAATAAATTAGATAAATCAACTTGTCAATCTATGATTCGTCGATCGAAGTAGTATCTATTTTGATTGTGGCAAGTGGTTAAATTTGATTTGGTGAAAATTTTTCTAAGTTTTGATATTTTGGTCTTTTCTCTAATTTAAGTTCTAATATACCAAATCTTCCAAAGGCCATAATTTTTGTATATTGAATCATTTGGACCCCATTTTTAGTTTGCATAGTTTTTCAAGCTCTACGTAGTGGAAATATTGGTTTATGGATGTGCTATAGTTTTATGTGGGATTTGTGTATGAAATAGATTTCTTAGATCATGCTACTTGACTTGATGGTAAAAATGATAGCACTTGGTCAACTCAAATGATAGAATTATTCAGAATCAAGAACCTTGGTTCATTATCAATAATTAAATAAAAAGGTCTTAGTGATCATGAACTTCGTAAGAAGGAGGAAGCTCTTGGACTCTTTTTCATGTTAATTGAACCAGGTGTAATTTTCCACATTAGATATAAAATTGATCCTATCAAGGTATGACCTAATTTGAATGATATCTATAGAAAATTAAGTGTTAGTTAAGTTAAAATAATAAAGCTAGAGATTCCCAATATCAAAATTTTATATTTTAGTAATGTGAAAGACTGCATATATCACTCCAAATCTCTAAAATTTGATCCACCTACAACAAGGGGTAAGGTAGAGGATGATGAAGAGTATGTCAATTATATTACTTCTTATCTTTCTCCTCCTTTTCATATAGTTGGCTTGGTTCTTTATGTGAGTGTTATAATTATTAAGGATCCATAACCCATCTCCCTTAAATAACTTTTCAAGCTTCTTATTCAATATGAAGTTGCAATAAATATTGTGGAACTCTTTCTCATACATAGGATAATTCAAAGGACTTCAAATAAATGGAATCTAAGGATTATTTGGCCAAGGGTATGTCTAAGGTTTCAAAGAATCCAAGCACTTGTGAGTATTGTAAAAGAGAAGGATGCTCCATGAAAATTGCATTACAATGTTGAAGAAGATTGAGATATAATTCTTAGGGGATGGACACAAGATTTTTTATTAGGAAGATGAATATGAAGATGGTAAAGTGGAGGTGCACTACAGGGGGAGAAGTATTATTTCTAATGACTTCTCTCCTTGGTACCTTAGACCAAATTATGGGGTTGTTGACATATGTGTAATTTGATCTTGTTATGCCAAGGCCAAAATAATGAAGTGGTTATGTGCACTATTAATGTAGCATGAGGGTATGTGTATATGTAAGTGAATAACATGTGCTTATACTAAGAGGCAGGGTGAACAATATAAGATAAAGCTTTTTGATTTTAATAAAAATGATAATATCAATAATATTAAAGCAGTAAACATCACACCAAGCATAAAACACTTGAGAGACATGATTTAACATGGTTCACCCAATGTGGGCTACTCCACAAAGAAAATATTCCTTATATTTTTTTCTCAAATAGATTCTCTTGAGAATCCTTTCCCTACAATATTTATGGACCTCTGTCCAAAGGAGACACCAATACCCTAATCAAGTTTGTGGATCTCCATCCACAGGAGAACTCCTTTCTCCTTAACTTTGGTTGGTGATCTTCTAGAAGAATAACTGCCTCCACTAAATTGGCTAATGGATCTCTATCCACTGAAGACACCTGTCCTCACTACCCTAGCTAATGTATCTCTATACATTGGAGACTATCATTCTCTATACTCTATCACCTCCAAAGTTCTGTCTCAAATCTACACTAAAAATAGTCCTTCGATCTAGCACAAATCTGCTCAATATCTATCTTTGGTCTGGCACAAACCTATCCTCAAATCTGCACCAAAATTTGTCCTCAATCTCTATCTTCAAATCTATCCTCAATCTCTATAAGCAAATTTTTCCTCAATATCTATCCTTAAACTATGTCCTCAAATCTATCCTCAATATCTGTCCTCAAATATGTATTGTAAGCTTCCACAAAAGCTCACACAACTCTATCCATGAGTCTTCTCAAAGACTTGCCTCAAATTTGCTCAACAAGTCCTCACTAGAACGTGTCCAATATCATAGAAACATAAAGAGAATTTTAGAGACTCAATATGCTTCACATTCACCACAATACTCAATTACTCTCAATTTCAGAGAATTATAGAGAATTATCAAAGACTCAATATGCTTCACACTCACAAACTTTCAAGCTCTCTTTTATCATAGAAACATATAGAGAATTTTATAGACTCAATATGTTTCACATTCATCAACACTCAACCTCTTTCTCAAATCAATTCAGAATATAGAACAATTTGTTTCATAGAACTTGAATTATCACATCAACACATCCACTTGACTAGGCTCAACCAACTCTACTTAACCAATTACTCAATGAAATAATCCTTGCTCACAAATCCTAGTCCAAACTTATACTGTTTCACTCAAATGTTTCAACAATGCTTTACAACCAATCTCACATAATAATGATACTCATGATCTTTGCAAACCCTAGTTCAAGTTCACTCAACTTAATCACTTCAACAACAATGCTTATCAAACAAGGTTACTTTCCTTAACCTCTATTCCATAAAACCTTGAAGCATTAATTTAAAACACACTCAACAAGGAAAACTTAACAAAGTCCTTTTCACTCCAATCTTGTTTTCAAAAAAATCTCAATCACTCACTTCAACCAAAGAAGAATATGCCCATACCTTTTATTTGATGTAGAAGTGATCTTAGAAAACTTGTCTCAATCATAATTTTCTCTTTTGCCAATTTCAATAGTTAGATGATAAAATATCACACTAACCTCTTCACAAAATAATTCTTAATTACAAAAATTAATCAAACTTAATTACACCTTATTTCTCCTTCTTAAAATAATATCCAACACCACAAATTTTCAATCAAAACACTTCTTCCAAAATTCTAACTCATCACAAGAACCTCTTAAAAATTTAATTTCATCATAACCCTTTTCAAAAAAATATCTAAAAAATAATACAAACTCTACTTATGACTCCCTACTTAATATTGCATTAAATAAATAAACCACTTTATAAAATAATGCAATAAGCCAATATCCTATTTTTCTAAGGTAAAACACTTTTACTTTAGCAAAAATTAACCTTTCATATATCAAAACAATATTTTCTCAACACACAACTTAACTTCCACCTTATCTCTCCTTAAAACCTTAGCAAAGCAAAATAAAATCATTTCCAAAAATAATGTTACCACTTTTTTCAATCCACGGGGCTCAAAACTTGCACCAAACTCTCCACAGCGCCTCGGTCGCGACTTCTACATCATGTGAGCCACATGCTTCACTTGGAGCTTCAAAGTGCAATACGCGCTTTGACTTCCTCAACCTCATAATAACCCTTGGATCTTCCTTCGACACTTGACGTAACCACACTTTGTTCGATTGAGAGGCACTTTTAGTATTTCGCATGAGCTCTTCATATTTTTGGATGCATTAAATCTTATTTCAAACTTTGGAATGGTTAAGGTATTAATACCTTATGCCTTCATTGCCATACATGTCGGTAGAGGAAATGCGTTGGGGAGTCGGCGCTAACATTTACCTTTGAATAATATTTATTTATAATTATTTAAATTCAAAAGAATTTAAATATTATAAATTAAATATTTAAATCTCCTTTGGGCTTTTTAAAATAAAATCCTCCTTAGGTTTTAGAAAACCTTTTTGATTTTATTTATAATTATTTAAATTCAAAAGAATTTAAATATTATAAATTAAATATTTAAATCTTCTTTGGTCTATTTAAGATAAAAGCCTCCTTAGGTTTTAGAAAACCTTATTGATTTGCCTAACCATGGTTTTAATAAAAAACCTTTTATTTTGTCCAAACATGGTTTTAATAAAACTCTTTATTTTGTGCTTCACATAATATTTAAAAATAAACATTATGAAGCTCTTTTGCCACAAAAATTTTGCATTACTCAATTTATCCTTTTGACATCAATGACAATTCATCCTTGACATCAATGACAATTTCATCCTTGACATCAATGACAACTTCATCTACTCAAAATGTCCAACAATAAGCCTATGGGTAATCATCATTTATGTAAGGCTACGATCATGTTCATATAATCCTAAGGGCACCATTCACATTTCACCCTTATTGATATTGGGTCATCCACATTTATGGATAATGTTGCTTAAAGGATGTAATTTATTATTATTTTATTATAAATCAACCTCAAAGTGAAGTCAATGTTGACTTGAGGTTAACTACTATTGGAATTTTGGTATCATTATAAGTACCCCTCAATGAGTTATCATTTGTATCCTAAGTGTGAATAAAATGCAATATATTGGGGTGCCCATGGGCACCCACCTTCCATTCCCTCTCTCTCTCTCTCTCTCTCTCTCTCTCTCTCAATTTATCATTACTATCTTCAAATTGCTCTTGCATATGTTAAGAATTTTATGGTGATAAATGAATATTTTGGAATTTTTCTAGAAAGTATTATAAATTCGATCAAGATCCTTAACTATCATTAATTAAACCCAAATAATGGTGATCCACCCCTTCCTCCATCCATTATATGTTATTAGTTATGTCTTCATTGATATTTAAATAGCTTGATTGTCTATATGATGTCCTAACATTAAAGTCACCTACTAAAACAACATCTCCAACCTTATTATATTCTATGATGTTTTTTGCCAATGCCATATATGGATCCTCATGATTTAGGCCATGTTTTATTTTTTTTAATTTGATTGTTGTGGAGTAAAATAACAAGCCACAATGCTAATAATTCTATAACTATCTATGATTTTTATCCATATAAATTATTTGTTTAGATCCAATTATGCCCTCTTCTCTTCTTGTTGCATAAGAGTAAGATCATTTTCCAAGTAAAAATGTAGCCCTCATAGTAATCCTCTATTTTAGAGAACCTAACTTTTATCTCCTATCAACATTATAGCTTAGATTGGTCTAGCTCTCATTTTTTGTTGTTCCATGATGAGACTTTGTTTTTTCCTCATGATTGTAATCAATTCCAACATCTCATGTTGCAAGGACCCTATGTGTTCTTCTGAAACTATTAGTCTGTAATGAGATCTCATGGTGCAAGGACCATATGTGTTCTTCTAAAACTATTAGTCCATCATGAGATGGATTAGCCATGGTATCAATTGATAAATTCAAGTTCATTTTACCTATTTTCACTTTGTCTCCTTTAGGTTGTGGTTTTGCCATTACCTGATTTAACCTTTTCTAACCAACATGCACTAGAGTGTTTGGGATCAAATTTTTTCAAACCCTCAATTTCACCCTAGTAAATGTATTTACTAGAATTTTAAACTTTCAGAGCATGAGATAAAAATAATAAACAAAGCAAAAAATCTAGGTATTTTGTACACTTGCTTTCATTTGAACTATAATCGTGTCACTGAAAGAGCCTTTGCACATACACCCAAATATATCAACTATACTCAGGTTTATCAGTGACACTAAAACTTACCTCCACCAATTCAATCCTTTTTGTTACCTTTAGAATTGACCTCCACCACTCAAATCTATCTTTGTATCTAACTTTAGAATTGACATTCACCACTCATATATATATTTTTGCCTCTACTTCTACCTTTGAAATTTTTTTCACCACTTAGATATGTTATTTATCTTGTTATTAAAGTAAGCATACTTATAAATAGATAAAAAGGAAAGGAACCATTTTTCATATTATTATAAATTATAAAATAATATTAAACAAACATGGAAACACAACTTCTTAGATTTAAACTTGTCATGACAAGACACTTGATTGAAATTTATTACATGGTATGATGTAACTAATGATATTGAACTTTAACATAAAAATATCAACTAGAAGATGGTGTTTAACCATAACAAGGTGTCTCTGAAGCTCCTCATTGAAAGGATTGGATTGAAGTTGAGTTGATGCCACTTCCAACTCCTGCTTAAGAGTAGTGTTGGAGTGATAATGAAGCTTAGAAATCCTACACCCAAGCGAGTGTATAAAGCTAACAGTGCACTAGATAGCAATATTCCACCAATCAATCCATCATGAGGCCCCTTTCGATTTGGGTACTAGTTTCCAATAACATAGGCCCTCAAAATGGGGTGGTGTAGAATAGAGGTATTAAGGTAGAATTATGATAGAGAAAGAGGATGGGGGCAAAAGAAACTAGAATGGAAAAGGAAATGGGGCAGAGCACTATGATGCTAGAGGGACACAAATCAAGGTAAGGTTAAATTGGCTCAAATTTGGAGACAAGGTGACCAAGGAGTTCTTTCATCGCTTGCATCCTTGCAAAAACTTTTTGGTATTAAATCCCTTAAAATTAATGGAGATCATTTTTCTAATCTTCCTAGTATTCTATTCACTTTTGAAGAGCACTACCATACCGTGTTCATTGCTCATGCCCACTCCCTCAACGTGACCAAGCTCTTAAATGTTGCCCTTATGTTGTCCTAGAGCGAATTTTTGAGTCTCAAAGAGTTGCCTATGAAAAATCCCCCTCTTTAAATGATCTGCAAGAATCTCTTTCTCAAATAGCCGATGATATATTCCCTAGTCTTGATATCTTCCCCTATGAATTCTACAAGTCCCTTTGGGACACTATTGGACCTGATCTTCTCAAAGGCTATTAGGAGATCTTTTCTAAGGGTTCTTTGGGCCCTAGTATTAATAAAGGTATTATTAAATTTATTCCCAAGGTTGATTATCCTAAAATCATCACCAATTGAAGACCTATTACTCTCATTAATATTTCCTATAATATCATCACCAAATACCTAGATTTATGCATCCACCATCTCCTTCCTATTATCATGCGCTCCAAGCAAAATGGATTCATTCGAGGTAAGTTCATCCTTGACAATATTATTGTTGTCTGGGAAGGCATAGAGTGGGCTCACAATTCCAACCAATGATCATTGTTCATAAAAATCAACTTTGAGAAAGCCTATGACATGATCGATTGGTCGTTCATTCTAGCCATTCTTAAAGCTCTTAGTTTTGGATCTTTCTTCATTAGTTATGTGAAGATGTTTTTTGCTAAGGCTTTGACTATTTTATCCATTAAAAAAATAAGTCCTTAGTCATTGGGCTATTTCGATCCATTAGACAAGGTTTTCCATTGGTGCCATTCCTTTATGTCCTCACTACTGAAGGGTTTGGCTATTTATTAGCTCACCACACCACTCAAGGATCTATTCATAGAATTTCTCTCCCTGGAGGTGAGACTTAGTTAATCAATGATCATTTTGTTGATGAATTTTTCCTCACTTTTATAGAGGAAGAAGTTGTTGAGCAAGGTGTAGCAAAAGTATTGTCATTGTTGTCAACACAGACAGATAGATCAGTTGATGCAGTTGATGCAATGGACAGGAGTTCAGAGGTCAGTCAAAACATGTACAATGAATTTCCAAGAAGATAGAAGTGGCCCAGATTCAGAAAATCAAAGAAAAAGACAAGTAAGAAAACTGTCACGATATCACGACATGTTTTATGTCGTAATTTTGCGACATGGACGAGGAGAGAGAAGGCGCAAGTAAAATTGTCATGATTTCGTGACATGGCCGAGAAGAGAGAAGGCATAAGAAAAATTGTCGTGATTTCATGACATGGCTAAGGAGAGAGAAGGCACAAGCAAAATTGTCATGATTTCGTGACATGGACGAGGAGAGAGAAGGCGCAAGCAAAATTGTTGCGATTTTGCGACATGGATGAGGAGAGAGAAGGCGCAAGCAAAATTGTCATGATTTCATGACATGGACGAGGAGAGAGAAGGTGCAAGCAAAATTGTCATGATTTCGTGACATGACCGAGGAGAGAGAAGGCATAAGCAAAATTGTCATGATTTCACGACATGGCCGAGGAGAGAGAAGGTGCAAGGAAAACTGTCACAATTTTGTGACATGTTGGCAGAGAAGAAGGCAAGTAGAAAAACTATCGTGATTTTGTGACATGTTTGAAGAAGAGGCACAGGCAAAAAAAACTGTCACGATTTTGTGACATGCTCGAGGAGAAGGAGCTCGGAAAGAAAAGTGTCTCGATTTCGTGATAGGTTCCAAGAGGAAGTGTTAAGGAGATAAAGTGTCATGATTTCATGACAAGATCGAAGAGAAAGCGCCAAGGAGAGAAAGTGTCATGATTTCATGATAGGATTGAAGAGAAAGTGCCAAGGAGAGAAAGTGTCACGATTTTGTGACAGGATCGAAGAGAAAGCGCCAAGGAGAGAAAGTGTTACTATTTTGTGACAAGATCAAAGAGAAAGCGCCAAGGAGAGAAAGTGTCACGATTTCGCGATAGGTTCGAAGAGAAAGCGCCAAGGAGGAAAAGTGTCACGATTTTGTGACATGTTTCATTTTCACGGGGAAAATGCAGAGAAGTGCAATGAAGCGAAAAGTGTCACAATTTTGTGACATGTTGTGGTTTCACTGGCCAAAGACAAAAAAGGCACAAGGCAGCGAAAGTGTCACGATTTCGCAACATGTTTCATTTTTGTGGGCGAAATGCAGAGAAGTGCAAGGAAGCAAAAAGTGTCACGATTTCATGACATGTGTTTTCGCTGGCCAAAGACAGAAAAGGCACAAGGCAGCGAAAGTGTCACAATTTTGCGACATGTTTCGTTTTTGCGGGTAGAAGGCAGAGAAGTGCAAGGAAGCAAAAAGTGTCACGATTTTGCGACATGTCTAGTTTTCATGGTTGCAAGACAAGAGGTGAACAAGGAGGCCAAGAATGTCATGATTTCGTGACATGTTTTTTCATAGGTAAAAGGCGAGAAGGGCAGAAAGATATAGAAGTGTCGTGATTTTGCGATAGGTCGCAACAGCACGATAACAGACAGTTAACTGGAATAGAACAACAGTTAAAGGGGAAGTTGTAAAGGAAAAGCATGCAGCCGAAATAAGAAGAGTTAACTGGAGTAAATGCGATAGTTACAGGTGTAGTTACAGATAGAAATCATGCAGCTATTTTAAGAACAGTCAAAGAAGGAGAAATCGAACAGTCACATAAATAGAATTGAAAAATGCATGCATGCACAGAAAATAATATGAACAGTCATGGTAGAGGTATATGTTGCATGTAACATGTTTAACGAAATGCCCACTTTATATACGCAAAAGGAGTTACATAAATATGAAGTTACAGTTGACAAGTGGCATAATAGAATATTTAAGAAACAATTACAGGTTGCATGCATAAAAATGGAAGTTAAAAATAGAGACTAATATGTTATAAAAGAAGGTCTGCATGAAGAATAAAGGTTGCTTCCGTATGTGTGAAAGTGCTACCGAAAGAGGGTGAGAAGAGTGTTGAAAGAGAGAGACAGGTTGAGCAGGAAGTGTTTACTGTATTTTGATAAATTGGAGACCAGTCAGGGTCTTGAAAAAGTGAAGGCATTTGTATGTCATTAATATAACTTTCAAAATAGGGATCCAAGTAGGTGCTTGGATAGGGGTTGGTGCTCCTTTCTGTTGGTCAAGATAAATCTGGGGTTGGTGCTCCTTCCAATGGGTGCTGGTAAACATATTGTAAAATTGGTGTTTTGTAAAGGCTGGATTTGGACCGTAGTCCAAGCAGTCATTCTTGAGGAGTAGCCAAATTGGTGAACCTCGTTACATTGTGTGTTGTGGTGTGCTCTTTTGTGATTATTGCTTTATCTATTTTCAAGTTCTCTTTGTTTTAGTTTTAAGAGTTACAGATTAGATTTTTAGCTATATTGATTCACCCCCCCCTCTCAGTGTCATTATGAGAATATCAATTAGTATCAGAGCAAGGTTCCTGAACAAAGCTTAATCAGCTAAGGTGATCTTGGAAGGAACACAATGGCAGGTAATGAAGGATTCTCATCAAAAATATCTTCTTTGTTCAATGGAACTAATTACTCATTCTGGAGACTCAAGATGCAGACATATCTGAGTGCGTTAGGATACGACATTTGGGAGTCAGTAGAAAATGGATACACAATACCCGCTACTCCTCCAACAGATACTGCTAAGAAGAAGAAGTTTGAGAATAACTCCAAAGCATAGAATGCCATAATGTGTGGGCCAGTAGATAGTGAACTGATAAGGATCATGAGCTGTGAATCAGCAAAAGACATGTGGGACAAACTAAAGAGCATCCATGAAGGAGACAACAAGATCAAGGAAGCCAAGCTGCAAACTCATCGAGCTCAGTTCGAAGCATTACAAATGAATGACGATGAGAACATAGAAGCCTATATGCTGAGAGTCAATGGAATCATTAATGCAATCAGTGGACTCGACAAAAAAATTGAAGATGCGGTTGTCGTGAAAAAGGTACTTAAAACTCTTCACAAAAGATTTAATTCTAAAGTTTCTACAATAGAAGAGGCTAAAGATCTAAATAATTTTAGCATAGATGAGATGCATGGTTCTTTGACTGCATACGAAATGAGAATAGGAAAAACTAAGCCCATAAATAGAGAAGCTGCTTTTAAAGCACACAAGAATACAAAAGCTGAATAAGAATCTGAGGATGAAGAGACATCGGATGAAACAGAAGCCAATTTTGTTTAGAAACTTACAAAGGGAAAAGGAAAATATAGAGGAAAGTTATCGTTTAAGTGTTTCAATTGTGGAGGGGTCGGTCACTTTGTAGCGAATGAATGAGAAAACTAAAAGTGATGAAGGGTCACACCAAGAAAGAAGTGACTGGAAGAAGAAACCAAATTTTAGGAAAAGCAATTTAAAAAAAAAAAGTTTCATATCCAAGAATGTCAGCTCTTTTGAAGATAGCTCAGGTGAAGATTCTGAAGAAGAAACAAGTGAAGCTCTGTTCATGGCATTTTAAGAAGCAAAAATAGAAGAAAAACAGGAAGGTGATACAAAAAGTAAGGATGAGGTTGAATTTTATCTGGAAGGAGAGTTGGTTGCTGCACTTAAAGAGTTGAAAACAGAAAGGAAAAAGAATAATAAGGTCTCAAGAAAGCTTGAGGATGTGAATGACATAATAAAAAGTTTGAAAGTACAGACAAAAGAATTTAAGAAAATGTCTGAAGAACTTGAAGTACAGTTAACCATGAGAATAGATGAGTGCAGCAAACTAGAAGAAGAGATTGTTGTTTTAAGAATGTGGCTAGAAGAAAAGAATCAAAAATTGAGTTTCTATCACAAACTTGAAGGAAGTTCTGCAAATCTTGAAAATATTATAAATAGTCAGAGGACTACAGGCATCAAGTTTGGCTTGGGGTTTGTCGAAGGAGAATCATCAAGTGGATCAAAGGCCATAACTATAGAACCAGTAAATAAAGAGGATAAAATCAAGGTTGACCAAAGAAAAATGAATCTTGCAAAAGAAAGCAACAATGCCAGGCACGAGAAGACTGTTGACAATGAGGGATTCACAAAAGTCACACATCAAAGGAGAAGAAAATTTGTGGCTCTTACTATAAATTGGCAAAGACCAACTCCCAGGTTCAATCATTCATTTTCTGGTTATTTTTTTAAATGCAATACTTACGGTCATAAGATTTTAGACTGCATTTATAATATAGGACAAAGAAATTTTACCAGTAGAAATGTCTTTTCACCCTTGATGAATTATGTAGTAGAATGCTATAACTTTCATAACTTTGGAAACATTGCAAGAAACTGTAGAAGCACATATGCAACAAATAAATATCAGGGAAGAAGAACTCAACCAAATAGTTTAAGGCAAAATAGAAAATTCCCAGAAAAACATGCACAGGCCACTGACAAAGAAAATTCTAAACAAGTGACCAAAACTATAGTCAAATCAAAATAGAAAGAAAAAGAGCAACTCAAGGAAGAAAATGAATCCTTGATTGTACAGACAACATTCAAAGCATAGAACAAATCTACACCATGGATATTGGATAGTGGATGCTCCAGTCACATGACAGGAGATAAACAAAAATTTGAAAAATTACAAAAATATGAAGGGGGCTCTATAAAGTTTGGAAATAATGATGGAGCCAAAATAGTTGGCAAAGGATCAGTCAAGATAATTGATGGAAAAATCAATTCCAAAGAAGTTATGTTTGTAGTTGGTTTGAAGCACAACTTATTGAGTGTAAGTCAAATCTGTGACAGAGGTCATGAAGTCATCTTTAAAAAGCAGGGCTGTGAAGTCAGAAAAGCACATAGTGGGAAGCTGATAGCTACTGGATCGAGGACTTCTGGAAATCTATATACTCTCTCAGAAACTTTAGAAGGATCATACTTGATTGGACAGGAAGATGAAAATTGGCTGTGGCACAAGAGGCTTGGTCATATTAGCTTTGACAATCTGGTAAAAATAAGTTCAAAAAGAGCAGTAAGAGATATACCTACCATTGGCAAACTAGTAAATAGCATATGTGCTTCATGCCAAAAAGGGAAGCAAACTAGATCCACATTTAAAGCAAAGGAATACTTCACCAGCAAACCGTTAGAGTTGATACATACTGATTTATGTGGACCCATGAGAACACAAAGCATAAATGGTGACAAATACTTTATGTTGTTCATAGATGACTACTCCAAGATGACATGGGTACTATTTTTAAAGCTTAAATCAGATGCCTTTGAGATGTTCAAGATTTAAAAAAAACAAGTTGAGAATCAAATTAGAAAAGGAATTAAATGCCTAAGAATAGACAGAGGAGGAGAGTTTATCTCAAAGGAGTTTGCAGAATACTGTCAAAAATATGGGATCAGAAGACAATTTTTAGCAGCAAGGACACCTCAACAGAATGGTGTTGTTGAAAGGAAGAACAGGACTATGCAGAAAATGGCACGGACAATGCTATCTGAGAACAAAATAGATGACAGATTTTGGAAAGAGGTAGTACATACTGTAGTTTACATTCAAAATAGGTGCATGTTAAGGACGCATGAAAGAAAAACACCTTATGAGCTATGGTTCGGTAGGAAAGCAACAACAAGATACTTCAAAGTGTTCAACAACAAGTTTTATATCAAACAAACTGAAGATAATCTCGGTAAGTTTGAAGATAGAGCTGACGAAGGTATTTTTCTTGGTTGACAAAAAGCAAAGCCTACACATGTTACAACAAGAGGCTAAAGAAAATTGTGGAGAGTGCAGATGTTAAAGTTGATGAAGGTAGAGATCGAGAAATTACTTATCAAGAAAACTACCCTATTTATGAAGAAGTCATTGAAGGAGATGAAGAAATGGAAACAGAAGAAAATCAAAAAATTGACCCAACTGATTTAAGAATTGACTCAGAAGAAGAGAACAAGAAATTCAAAACAGATAGCTGGCAGAAAAATCATCCCAGAGAATAGATTATTGGGGACCCAATAGTTGGTATACAAACAAGAAGAGCAGTAGTACGAAACTACTCTCTATTATCCAACATTGAACCCAAAAATATTGCTAAAGCAAGCATAGATGAAAGTTGGATGAAGGCAATTAATGAAGAACTAGATCAGATTGAGAAAAACAAAACCTGGGAATTAGTACCACGACCAGCAAATAAAAATATAATCGGTATTAAATGGATTTTTTGAAATAAATTAAATGAAGACGGACAAGTTGTCAAAAATAAGGCAATATTGGTCTGTAAAGGCTATGCTCAGGTTGAAGGCATTGATTTTGAGAAAACCTTTGCACCAGTAGCTAGACTAGAGGCAATCAGAATGTTTTTGGCTTTAGCAGTTCATAAAAATTTTAAAGTATATCAAATGGACGTAAAATCAACATTTCTGAATGGAAAACTGGAAAAAGAGGTGTACATTGAACAGCCAGATGGCTTCCAACTCGGTGACAATCCCGATTTTGTTTGCAAGTTAAAGAAAGCGTTGTATGGTCTGAAATAGGCACCCATAGCATGGTATGCAAGGCTGGATTTCTATCTTATTAAACAGGGGTTCAAGAAAGGTATGGTGGACATCAATTTGTATGTCAAAATAGAGAATGACCATCTTATTATACTTGTTGTTTATGTAGATGATATAATATTTGGTAGCAGCATGGATGAATATTGTAAAGACATAGCAACTAAAATGAAGAAAGAATTTGAGATGTCTATGATTGGAGACAGGTTGGTAGCATGGCATAGCAAGAAATAAGAATCAGTCTCTCTTTCCACAATAGAGGCAGAATACATTACAACAACAACATGTTGTACACAAATATTATAGATGAGACAAACCCTGAAAGATTTGGGTATTCACTTCAAAGAGCCAATTTCAGTTAAATGTGATAACACTAGTGCTATTAACATATCAAAGAATCCGGTTATGCATTCTCGAACCAAACATATTGCAATTCGATATCACTTCTTGAAGGATAAAGTTGCAGAAGGGGAGGTCAAATTGGATTTTTTTTTTACTACAGAGCAAGTAGCAGATATATTCACAAAACCATTACCAAAAAAAGTTTTTGAGTACCTTCGGAGTAAGTTAGGAGTAATCACATTTCCCAAGAACTGACTATCAATTGGGATCACATTCTCAAGGGGAGCATTTATGCCTATGTTTATAGTTTTGCTCATATTCATGGTTTTTGCTAACTATAACAATGTGTATCTGAGAATGTTGTGCATAGACTCAGGGGGAGTCTGCAGTAGCCCTTTGGTATTATTATCAAATGGGGAGAAGAATTACAGGAGAGTGCATGAGTGTTGCCAACAATTCCAAAGGGGGAGATTGTTGAGCAAGGTGCAACAAAAGTATTGTCATTGTTGTCAACATAGACAGATAGATCATTTGATGCAGTTGATGCAGTGGACAGGAGTTTAGAGGTTAGTAGAAACATGTACAGTGAATTTCCAAGAAGACAGAAGTGGCCCAGATTCAAAAAATCAAAGAAAAATACAAGTAAGAAAACTATCGTGATATCGCGACATGTTTTCTATCACGATTTCATGACATGGACGAGGAGAGAGAAGGTGCAAGCAAAATTGTCACGATTTCGTGACATGGCCGAGGAGAGAGAAGGTGCAAGAAAAATTGTCACGATTTCATGACATGGCCAAGGAGAGAGAAGGTGCAAGCAAAATTGTCATGATTTTTGACATGGACGAGGAGAGAGAAGGCATAAGCAAAATTGTCACGATTTCATGACATGAACGAAGAGAGAGAAGGCACAAGCAAAATTGTCATGATTTTGCGACATGGATGAGGAGAGAGAAGGTGCAAGCAAAATTGTCACGATTTTGCGACATGGTCGAGGAGAGAGAAGGCACAAGAAAAATTGTCACGATTTCGTGACATGGCCAAGAAGAGAGAAGGCACAAGGAAAATTTTCGTGATTTTGTGACATGTTGGCAGAGAAGAAAGCAAGTAGAAAAACTGTCGTGATTTCGCGACATGTTTGAAGAAGAGGTGCAGGTAAAGAAAACTATCGCGATTTCGTGACATGCTCGAGGAGAAGGAGCTCGCAAAGAAAAGTGTCGTGATTTCACGACAGGTTCCAAGAGGAAGCATTAAGGAGAGAAAGTGTCACGATTTCGTGACAGGATCGAAGAGAAAGCACCAAGGAGAGAAAGTGTCACGATTTCATGACAAGATCGAAGAGAAAGCACCAAGGAGAGAAAGTGTCACGATTTTGTGACAGGATCGAAGAGAAAGCGCCAAGGAGAGAAAGTGTCACGATTTCGTGACAGGTTCAAAGAGAAAGCGCCAAGGAGGAAAAGTGTCACGATTTCGTGACAGGTTCGAAGAGAAAGCGCCAAGGAGGAAAAGTGTCATGATTTCGTGACATGTTCCGTTTTCGGGGGCAAAAGGCAGAGAAGTGCAAGGAAGCAAAAAGTGTCACGATTTCGCAACATGTGTTTTCGCTGGCCAAAGACAGAAAAGGCACAAGGTAGCGAAAGTGTCACGATTTCGTGACATGTTCCATTTTCACGGGCGAAAGGCAAAGAAGTGCAAGGAAGCGAAAAGTGTCACAATTTCGCGACATGTTGTGTTTTTGCTGGCCAAAGACAGAAAAGGCATAAGGCAGCGAAAGTGTCACGATTTTGCGACATGTTCCGTTTTCACGGGCGAAGGCAGAGAAGTGCAAGGAAGCAAAAAGTGTCACGATTTTGCGACATGTCTGGTTTTCGCGGCTGCAAGACAAGAGGTGAACAAGGAGGCCGAAAATGTCACGATTTCATGACATGTTGTTTTTTCGCAGGTAAAAGGTGAGAAGGGCAGAAAGATACAAAAGTGTCATGATTTTGCGATAGGTCGCAACAGCACGATAACAGACAGTTAACTAGAACAAAACAATAGTTAAAGGGGCAGTTGTAAAGGAAAAGCATGCAGTCAAAATAAGAAGAGTTAACTGGAGTAAATGCGACAATTATAGGTGCAGTTATAGATAGAAATTATGCAGCTATTTTAAGAACAATCAAATAAGGAGAAATCAAACAGTCGCATAAATAGAATCAAAAAATGCATACATGCACAGAAAATAATACGAACAGTCATGGTAGAGGTATATGTTGCATGTAACATGTTTAATGAAATGCCCACTTTATATACACAAAAGGAGTTACATAAAGATGAAGTTACAGTTGACAAGTGGTAGAATAGAATATTTAAGAAACAGTTATGGGTTGCATGCATAAAAATGGAAGTTAAAAATAGAGACTAATATGTTATAAAAGTAGGTCTACGTGAAGAATAAAGGTTGCTGCCGTATGTGTGAAAGTGCTGCCGAAAGAGGGTGAGAAGAGTGCTGTAAGAGAGAGACAGGCTGAGCAGGAAGTGTTTACTGTATTTTGATAAATTGGAGACCAGTCAAGGTCTTGAAAAAGTGAAGGCATTTGTATGTCATTAAAATAACTTTCAAAACAAGGATCCAAGTAGGTGCTTGGATAGGGGTTGGTGCTCCTTTCTGTTGGTGCAGATAAGTCTGGGGTTGGTGCTCATTCCAGTGGGTGCTGGTAAACATATTATAAAATTGGTGTTTTGCAAAGGCTGGATTTGGACCGTAGTCCAAGCAGTCATTCTTGAGGAGTAGCCAAATTGGTGAACCTCATTACATTGTGTGTTGTGGTGTGCTCTTTTGTGATTATTGCTTTATCTGTTTTTAAGTTCTCTTTGCTTCAGTTTTAAGAGTTGCAGATTAGAATATCAGAGGTTGTCATTCAACAAACAAACAAACAATATCAGTGTCATTGTGAGAATATCAGAGGTTGTCATTCAACAAACAATGAGACTTGGAAGATTTTTTTGGAAATATTGAGTTGTCATTGATGTCAAAGGTGCATGATAATCAAGGCAAAAACATTTCCCATGGTTTTGATGAATAGAAAGCAATGGATAAAATTCAAAAGCAAGGTATATCTCCAAAGTATTCTTTTAAGAGAAGGATTAATAATATTTAAATGTCAAATTTAAATATTATGAATAAGGACAAGGTTTAAAAGGTCTTATTATAATTTCTTGAAAAATATTTAAAGACCACAAGAGGAGGCAGAGGTTTAAAGACAAAGATTTTATTTCCAAGGTCCAAAGGTTTAAATATTATAATATTTAAATCTTTTATATTTAAAATATTATAATCAAAAGAAGGCTTAAAAAGAAAGAGCGCCAAAATTTATTAGAGGCTATATGAAAGTAAAAAATCAAAAAGTAAAATATGAGCGTCGATGTCATTGTGAAAGGAGGTAATATGCATATAAATAATGCACTAAACATTGGTTTGGCTAAGGTTGAAGAGCATGCATTCAAAGATTGTTCATTGTGATGAGTGTGAATGGTATCAAATAAGGAGGAGAAGCGTAACCCCTTGACATCATCCACTGGGGTAGCCCAAGTGGTGGTTTGACTTGTGCCAAGTCACTATGAGGAAGAAGGTGTGAGGTTTGAAACTCACTAGCACTAGTTTTGATGTGTTTTATTACCTTGGAGAGCACAATGAAGGAGACAAATCGGTAGTTCTGCATCATTTGTTTCAATTGGGTGGTTAGCCTAGTTGGTCATTGAGCTAGATATAAGGCATTGGGGGTAGGAAGGTCGCAGGGTTGAATTCAGGCAGGTTCTATTTTTCTTGGCAGAGTGGAAAAACACTTTTGGACAAAGGAGTGCTTCAAATATTTTGTGTTGCATTGTGGTTACTACCCATTGGGGTAGCCTAGTTGGTTACCAAGCCTTGGCTTGGGCGCTGTGTTAGAGGATGTCATGATTTTGATTCTCCTTGTGCTCGTGGGGCTTGTTGGTTGAGGTATGAGCACCAAAATTTTGATTTAAATTTTTTATGAAATGGTATAGTTCACTGGCCTTGTTTTAATTAAAATAAGGACAAAAATTTATGAGAGAAAGAGATAGTCGTTGGTTAGTTGTTGATTAAAGAAAGAGATTTTTTTAATATTATCTAAGAAAAGGAGTTATAAGGTGTATTAAAGACTAGTTGAAAGTGTAATTTTTGTCATGTGAAAATTAGATACAATGTGGTTTTGGTATTGTTTGAAAAGTATGATTATTGCATGTTAGAAAAGGGGATATAAGGTGTATTGTGGATTATTTTAAAGTTGTAATATGGCATATTTTACAAGGAGATATAAGGTATTATTTTTAAATATTTATTCTGCATATTTTTGGGAAGGTTAATGTGGATGATTTGAAAAGGAGATTTGCTAACCAGTTCTTGAAGTGGCACTAGAAAAGAAAATTATTTTGTTAAGACAAGTTTTGAAGGCACATCATCATCAAGGCAGTTTTAGAGGTATGGTGATCTAACTCCTTCTCTAGGTGGTTTTTGGTTGAAGAAAATATATTGAGTTGTCATATGTTTGGAGGTATAAGGATTGATTAATTATGCAATTTATTGAATGAAATTGGGAATATATGTGCAAGGATTTGGGATCAAGGATGTGCATTGGTTATGTTTGAAATTGGAAACAAATTGATGAAACTTATAGATCATTTTTGAGAGCAAACTTGTGCATTGGTTTTGAGTGATATTGGAAATGAAAGTGCAAGAGTTACAGATCAGTTTTGTGAAAGCAAATTTGTGCATCTTCATGATTGACGTTGTGAGTAGATGAAAATAACAAACTTGTGTATTCTTCATGATTAACGTTGTGAGTAGATGAAGAGAACATATTTGTGCATTATTCATTATTGATTTTGTGAGTAGATGAGAAATACTTGTGCATTGTGATTGATTTTGAAGTAAGGTGCAACTCAACAATAACCAGATCAGTTATCAAGTGTGAGACTAGAGCTACCTTTAGAATGCAATAAATGTGAGACATGTGAAAGTGACAAACTTAATGTATGTGAAGAATATATTGAGCATTTTTTGGTGCATATCATTCTCTATATGTTTAAGAGGTTAAACAAATTCTAGGTAGAATATGTCTAAACTGCTTTAGTTGAAGAAAGCACATTGAATATTAGATAAAGCACTTGATGACATCATTATGCAATATTTGGGAATATATGAGTATTTTTTATATACAAGAAATAAGAAGGTTTGAGTAGTGAGTTGAGCAATTTTATGAGCAAGTGTTATGAGCATATTTGAGTAGGTTTATGAGAAAGTTTTGGTGAGCAGATTTGAGCAAGCCTTGTGTGTAGGCTTGGATTAAATTTGAGCAGGTTTTGGTGAACAAATTTGAGCAAGCCTTGTGTGTAGGCTTGGAGCATATTTGAGCAAGTTTGGTGAATATATTTGAGAAAGCCTTGTATGTAGGCTTGGAGCAGATTTGAGCAAGTTTTAGTGAGCATATTTGAGCAAGCCTTGTGTGTAGGCTTGGAGTAAATTTGAGTAGGTTTTTGGTGAGCATATTTGAGCAAGCCTTGTGTCTAGGCTTGGATTATATTTGAGCAAAATTTTGGTGAGCAGATTTGAGCAAGCCTTGTGAGTAGGCTTGGAGCGGATATGAGCAAGCCTTGTGAGTAGGATTGAAGTAAATTTGAGCAAAGGGTATTGGTGTCTCCTATGGATAGAGGTCCACAAACCAAAGCAAAGGGGATTGATGTCTCCTATGGATAGAGTTCCATAAACCAGAGCAAAAAGGATTGGTGTCTACTATGGATAGAGGTCCATGAACCATAGCAAAGGGGATTGGTGTCTCTTGTGGATAGAGGTCCAAAAACTAGAGCAAATGGGATTGGTGTCTCCTATGGATAGAGGTCCATAAAACTAGAAGTAGATTGGATTGATGTCTCCTATGGATAGATATCCACAAAATAGAGCAAAGGGGATTGGTGTCTCCTATGGATAGAGGTCCATAAACCAGAGCAAAGGGTATTGGTGTCTCCTATGAATAGAGGTCCATAAAATTAGAAGCAGAGGGGATTGGTGTCTCCTATGGAGTGGTGTCTACAAAACCAAAAGTAGAGGGGATTGGTGTCTCCTGTGGAGTGGTGTCCATAAAACCAGAGCAGAGGAGATTGGTGTCTCTTGTGGAGTGGTGTAAATGAACTTGAGCATAGGGGATTGGTGTCTCCTTTGGGTTGGTGCCCATAAAATTTGTAATAGGTAATTAGTTCCCAAGAGATTTGTTGAGAAAATTTATAAGAAATATTTTCTCCATGGACATAACCCACATTGGGTGAACCATGTTAAATCTATGTCTCTTTTGTGTGTGATAATTTGTGCATTGTTTCATTATTGCAATTTATAATATTGAATGATACTACTTTGGAAAGAAAAGTAAAAGTTTGATCTTATACTATTCACCCCCCTCTCAGTATAAGCTTGTGTTCTTCAGATTATCATTCGACACTAGGTATTCATAATGCCCAACATCAAGGTTGGGCCCTTTGTGCTAAGTGGGTCATTAGAGACCTCACAGGAAATCAGACCTGGAATATTCTCACTTGACATTGTATCAGTGAAGGTTCACATTTTGGCCATAAGAGTTGGAGGGGCATGGGGTTACCTTCCCTCCTTGTTGTCGTTCTATCAAAGTGTTAGGATCCTTTGTCATTAGGAGCATTTGGAAAGCTTATGAGAGTGTGAATGCTTGGATTAGGTGTAATGGAAAACACTTCTAGCATGGCCTCTCCATCAACCAGATGAATGTTTGGTGGTTGCCTCTTATCACCTACTAGGGTTCCCCGCTTGCACGAGTTCCCTAGGTTCATGCGCTTACATTATTTTGCAAAGGTGTGTGATGCATCATTGATTTATTTTCTCATCCTACTAGGGATTGGCTCCCTTGGGATGACTTCAAAGACAAATTTGGGCTACTCTAATAGGGATAATTTTGAGGTTGTCAAGGCTACTCTCACTAACTCCATGTTACCTTGGTGGAAGGATTGGAAGTGGTATCCAGAAATTTCGCTACAAAACTATAAGGCCTCATTGGGGTATGTATGGATCTCTCCTTACCTCCCCATGATTGACAAGCTCAATCAATGGTGGAAGGTCTCCTTCCCTCTACCTGTTTGGATGCGTAGGTTCCAGACCACTTGGGCTCCTTTCTTGGAGCCCAAACTTTCCTATTTTGCCTAGATTCTTTTGCACCAAGGACTTCTTGTTAAGGAGCATCTCCAACATTTAAGCATCCCTAACCCTTCTTGTCTTCAATTTGAATTCTTTGTCCATATTTTCTAGGTTTGTGCTCGTGCTCATTCCCTTTGGGAGTGGGTTTTTTTCATTTTTTAGACTCTATTCCTTCATCATGTTTGAGTGGAAGCATATCATTTTGGGAGATCCCTTCATCCTTGATAGCTATTTTCTTTGAAGTGTGGCACTTGTTAATGTTTTGTATGACGACCATGTTCAACATATGGAGAGCTAGAAATGATTGTATTTTTAGTAAGTGTTCTTCCTCTTTGCACAACTTTGCTTTTGAGAAGTCTAATATTATTGTCTGTGTGTTTTTAGACTATAGTTCAGGCCAATAAGGTGGTCGTGGAGCTCACTCATATTCAGGAGCTTATTGATCAGTGGGGGAATGCATCATGCACAATCAATCAGGTTCCTCCTGAGTAGGATATTCCTTGAAGCCAGTCTAAGTCCAGACAACAGTGTCACTCACCTTCAAACTGCACTCCTATCTCAGCTCAAGGTCCTTATAGAGATGGTCGTGACTACTTGACTATTCCTATCTCCCCCCAACCCCTTGAATTGATGCTTGGGATAATTTAGGAGCTCTGATGATTGATGACAGCCAAGAGCCATTTGCTTATGGCTGGGAGGATGGTCCTGGCACTTCTGAATAGGGGGGCCATTTGCTTATGGCTGGGAGGATGTTCCTAGCACTTCTGAATAGGGGGGACTCGGTGCCAAAGTCTCTTGATGTTACTATTGGGTGGGAATTGGTTCGAGTGGCTCCATTATGTAATCAGTTAGTTTTGTTATCCATCAGTTTTGTAAAACGGTGTTAATTATCTGTTAGGGTCCCCACTCTATTTTGGCAGCGATGATTTTTTGACTTATGATAATAACCATGTAACTATTTATTTACTTTTTTATCTATAAAAATGTATTTTATTAATTTTTTAATATAATATTTTTTAAATTAAAAAATGTCAAACTATTGGTTGTATAGAAATTAAGTATACGGTTTAGAAATATATTTGTAAAGAGAATACATACGTAACTTTGTCATCGAGGACGGCAAACCTTGTTTGTGGATAGAATTTATGTTTTAGCTCCAAAACGTAAAGCTAGTTTTTATGATAAGTTGTCGAGATAGGTAACTAAAAATTAAAAAAAACAAGCTATTAAGGAAAAATGCCGTTCCATGTTGAAGGCCGAATCCTGATGCCTTATTTTTCTATATTCAACTAATTAATAATTATAATACACCATCATTGGCAAATTTATTGAGCTCCTTGAATGCGATGCGAGATTATTATGGGCCGACTGACTACGAAGACGTCTTTGGAATTTGGGAAATGTTATTGGTAGGTATTAAATTTGTTGGAGCGTCGACTCAGATAACAGAATAAAGCCACAAACTTGTTTATTTTTACTTGATAATTTTGAATGCACGGTTAGCTTTTATGGAAATTTTTAATATAATTTGTGACGATGGTTCACACGTTACTTGAATCGTCAGTAGGAGAAGGAAGGTTTGCAAGTCCAGAGAACAAAAAAATTCAGAATTTGACTCATTCCGCTGCCATGCAAGAAAAGTCAGATACGTAAAGTAATTCAATTGACGAAACTATAAGGGATACTCCATCCGTAGGCCCTGCAGTTAATGCACGCGGCAATACCGTTGATAAGACGCTTGCGGGATTGACACAGATTCTCAAAAATTTCTGTCCTTTTCGCCTTCCCATGTCGTTGTCTGAGTTTTTCAGCGTTCAATGCCGTGCGCTCCCCGCGTTTCCACGGTAACTAGAAGCAGATAGAGGTGGGCTGTTAGCCGTGTCTGAAAGGGTTTTTGCTTAATTCGAGTAAGATTTTAGTTGTCGTTCATCAACTTCGACCTACTTCTAGTTATTGGCAACGGTGGTCGGCGAACATACTTCACCGAGAAATAAATTTTTTTCCTTTTTATTAAGGTATTAGAGAAGAAGTCAAGCAGAGGCAAAGCAGAAAGGAGAGAGCGTGGTGGGCGTGGTATATAAGTGCAGCAGGGGAGAAGGGAGGGAAGATAGCGCTGTGTTATTTTTCTTTCTGTTTGTGGGAAGGCGAAGAAGGTTCTGTTGCTGTTACGTTGGTTTTCGCACGGTTTTGGTCACATGGATTTCATGAAGATGGACAGCTTGAGAATATTTGAATCCATTTGGCACTTCTTTAGGCCATGTTTCTTCCAGACTCGCAAGAGGGGAAAGGGGATCGCTTCCAATTCTATTACTAGTGCGAAGCCTATTACTACAAACATTAGTGTGGAGGAGGTTTTGGGATCGAAACCAATGTTTCTTCCCGTTTTAAAGTGCTGTCCGGAAGGGAGGGGAAACCAGAGCTTGGTGTCGGATCTGGACGGGACTCTTACGAGGTCGAGCAGCTCGTTTCCTTACTTTATGCTGCTCGCCATGGAAGCTGGAAGCCCGCTCAGAGCTCTTTTGTTGCTTATGGTGTCTCCCCTTGTATGGGTTCTGTATAATTTTGTGTCGGAGGCGGCGGGGATTCAGCTGCTGATTTTTGTATCGGTTGCCGGATTGAAAGCAGCGGACGTGTCCATGGTGGGCAGGGCGGTGCTTCCCAAATTCTATCTGGAGGATTTGCATCCGCTTGCATATAAAATCTTGGTGTCGTGTGGAAAGAGGTATGTGGTGACTGCGAATCCGAGGATTATGGTGGAGCCGTTTCTGAAAGAGTATTTGAATGTAGACGCCGTGCTGGGAACGGAATTGCAGGTGATAGGGGGGTACTGCTCTGGGTTGGTGGCGGAGACGGGTGTTCTCGTTGGGATTAAAAAACTCATGGCTCTCAAAGAATTCATGGGAGACAAGAAACCCGACCTTGGTCTGGGGGATCGACCCACTGATTACCCCTTCATGTTTCTCTGCAAGGTAAGGTCTGAAGAAAAATTTTATTTTTAACTTGAAATTCTATAAATTCACTTGGTGGCAGAAATCCACTTTATGTATATGGGTAATGTTTTTTTTTTTTAATATGTTAAATCTATGGTGGATAGAGCTTTTGGATTTGGGTGGGGTTGTCATTATTCTTGAAGGGCAATGAACTATCTCAAAACATGGTCCCACAAAAACTTTGTCCCACAGGAGAATATATATCTAGTAATCAACGTTCTGCTTTTAGATTCTTTACAGCCTCTTTCTTTTTTGTTTTCTTCTGATGCTTGACAAAGCCTGCAACATATGGGATTGAATAGCATAAGCAACCTTTTTTGTCCTTAAATGCTATGTTTCAGAGTATCCTTTCTGCCAGGCCTCATCTCTTCGTTTTATGTATTGTTGGGGTGTGGGAGATGTCTCGTCTCTGCCTAGATGCTACTAGCTCTGAGGCCATTTATTCCAGTCCTATCTCATAGAAATAGGACGGAAATAAATTAGAAATCCTTAGATAGTATCAAAGTATTTCTTCCATCAAATTCGCTCGAGGCTAGCACCGCTCCACATCTCTGTGATGCACATGGATATAATAACCCTTGTTGCATCGAGATAAATCGATGTTAATTTTGATAGATACAAATATTTCTGGTTTTATACAATAATATATCTGGTTGGTTTCCCACCGTCATGATTATCAAGATGCTAATGGGCGGTTTTCTTTGTGTTTTATGTTCAACAGGAAGCGTACGTGGTTCCACGGGATAAGAAAATAGCAGCAGTTCGTAGAGAAGATTACATAAAACCCTTGGTTTTCCACGACGGTCGGTTAGCAATCCGCCCAACACCATTGGCAGCAGTGGGGATTTTCTTGTGGTTTCCAATAGGTCTTGTATTAGCTATAACAAGGCTTTGTGTTGGGATATGTCTGCCTTACGAAGTGGCCCTTCCACTGGGAGCGTTGCTTGGGGTAAGAATCAGAGTTAAGGGGGTTCCTCCAGTGCAGACGGGGAAGACGAAGACAGGAGTGCTATATGTTTGTACTCATAGGACCCTTTTGGATCCTATTTTTCTCACAAGTGCCCTTAGGAAACCTGTTACAGCGGTTACATACAGTATTAGCAGAGTGTCTGAGATACTAGCACCTATTAAGACCGTCCGTCTTACTCGAAACAGAAACAAGGATGGTCACATGATGAAAAACTTGTTAAGGGAAGGTGACTTGGTTGTGTGTCCAGAGGGAACTACATGCAGGGAGCCTTATTTGCTTCGTTTCAGTTCTCTTTTTGCAGAACTGGCGGACGAAATAGTTCCTGTGACGATGAACGTGAGTGTGAGCATGTTCTACGGCACAAGTGCTAGAGGGTGGAAGTGCTTGGATCCCATATTTTTTCTGATGAATCCCTCTCCTTGCTATGATGTTGCCTTTCTTGAGAAATTGTCTAAGGAAATGTCATGTTCGGCTGGTAAATCGAGCTTCGAAGTGGCAAATCATATACAGAAGAGGCTGGCTGATGCGTTGGGATTTGAGTGTACAAATTTAACGAGGAGAGATAAATACATGATGCTTGCAGGCAACGAAGGCATTGTTCCAGAGAGAACCAGTCTCGAAAGAAAACATGCCATAATGACCAATTGAGAAACCTTCAAAAATAATATTTCCACGTGCATGCAGTCCCTCAACAGGAAGAGGAACAACAGATGGTATGGTGTGGCAGCTCTGCAATTTTTATTATCATTTTCTTTCATATAAATTCCACTTCGCAGAGTATGGTGTGGCAGCTCTGCAATTTTTATTATCATTTTCTTTTTCATATAAATTCCACTTCCCACTCTGTGTGCTCTGGAATCTGGATAGATATTGGGAACAACCTATCAGCAAAGGTTCCGTCTCTCCTTGGACTAAAAGTCTGGTCTACCATTGTAAATTGACATAATATTTTGCCTCTTCAAATGGTTGGTCGAATCCATTATTCTTCAATATAGTATTTTTTTTTTTTTTTGATGTTTACTGTTTCGTAAGAATGTTTTTTGTCAAGCTATAAATGCAATCGCAACTTTTTTTTTTGTTTTTCTATGTTTATGTTTTGCTTGTACTGTAAACATAAAATATATTCATAGCAAGTATTCATGCATATTAAATGAGTTAACACAATAATGAAGTTGGTGGCGTCTGAAACTAATTTTGGAAATCAATTTGAACGGTTGTACCTGGACAGAAATGAATGATAGTGACGTACGTTGCACAAACTACGGATGAACCGAAGACCACCTTGGGACCTTGGCATGGAGGATGTGCCCGACGCCATAAATGACAATAACATGAACTTGGTTAGGTCAGGTCACCCACTCCATTTTCATTGACAGTTAAAGGAATAATGCAAATTGACTTGGCCACATTAATTGTACAGTTAAACGGTCGCATCTTTCATACGACCGACCAAATGTTTGCTTCATCAAATGTTAAAAGCGGTAATCTTTTATATTTTTGCTTTCTAATTTGTTAATGTGATGATATAATGAAGTCTAATAACATATTTTATAATTAAAATTTTATATGACGGATTAAGTGTGTAGATTGACGCTCTTGCTTTCTAATTTGTTAATGTGATCATATAATACAAATTTAATAATATATTTCATAATTAAAATTTTATAAGTGGTTAATTTGTTAATGTGATCATATAATACAAGTAATAATATATTCCATAATTAAAATCTTATAAGTAGGATCAAGTGTGGGAATTGGCCCTCTTGCTTTCTAATTTGTTAATATGATAATAATACAAATTTAATAACATATTCCATAACTAAAACAAGTAACTCTAGAATCTTAATCAACCATCCTTAGTTTAGCTAAGGATTTGTAAATTTGTAAATTTGTTGTTTTAATTTTTTTAAATAAATAAAAGGGTAAAAATTTTCAATGGTCTCAGTGTAGTAATAGTCCCTCCAATTTCTCTTTCGTTGTAATTCGATGTAACTTTCATAATGTGTAAAAATATTCATTGGTCTCAGTGTAGTAATAGTCCCTCCAATTTCTCTTTCGTTGTAATGCGATGTAGTAACTTTCATGATGTAATTCTGCCGCGTCTGCTGCAATTTGTCCTCCATTAAGAATTCTTCATCTTTGTGTGGCTACGGTTCATTTATCATGACGCATTATTACTGAAAATAAGCGTTGAAAAAGTAAAGAGCAATACCTACCTGCTCTGTGCAGGCCCATGGAGATAATGAGATCAGGAAACTTGAAATATTTATTTAGCTAACCAGCTGTCAAGTGCAATACTTCTTTAATGGCAATTTAAAGTGGGTATTGCTATTGCTATTAATGATTTCTCTCGAACATAGCATTTATTTTGCAATTTTAGAGCATCCTAAATTGGATGTTCAGATTAAAGTGTTGAACATAGGTATCTATTACAAGTTTATTTGGATGTGAATTTGTTTATTTTTAAAAATCGTTATGCCTTATAATACACAGGGAACGGTTTTTAATGTTCTGCCGTAACTAGAAGATTCCCAGCACGAGTTTTTCCGTGTGGTCTATCCTATTTACTTTTATATAAGGTTACTAGTTGATTGGTAACTCGATATTACATTGATATTAATGAAAATTATTAAATATTAAATATATATAAAAATAAATACAAACATCAAAATATTAATATAATTAAAACTATAATGTGATATTTCTAAAAACAAATTTTATAGTTCTAACGTATACATAAAAAGCTAAAAAGAATATATTAAGTCTTATTATATTGTAATTATATTTTGATCGTTTGAAGATTTTCTCGAAATTTAACATAATTAAATAAATAAATATGTTTGTTTGAATATTTATTTATTTTTTAGATGAAAATGTCATTATATTAATAAAATAATTTCTAATCATACAAAAAAGTGTGGGTGGGATTAGCACACCCCATAAACCAATACACTAATCACTGTGGTTAGGAGTATACAAGAGTGTCAGAAATAGTCCACAAATTGCCAAATAACAAATGCTAATACAGTGTCAAATATGCATTCAGAAAGAAAGAAGTCGAGAAATCACTACCACCTGGAAGGGGAAGGAAGAGGCACATGACTCATAACGCAGGGTGCATTCTCCCAATGATCCATGAGGGTACGTAAGTACTACAACTCCACCTATACTTTTTCAACCTGTACTTGAATTTGTAACCAATAATCAAAGAATATATCATATTTATCAGCAACAGAGAAGACACACTCGACATCTTGCTAAGAAAAAACAACTCTATTTCGGGACTTCCATAGATAAAACAAGGTACCAATTCTAAAAATATTCCAAACAACACCCAAGTTGAAGGAAAAAGCAATAGGGTCACCCAAAATAGCATGCACCCAAGTAAAATCCTCCTGCATAAAAGGTCTGAAAATTTCAAGAAGCCACTCCCAGGCCGACTGAGCCCGATCACAAAACCAAAAAACATGTAGTAAATCTTTTGCCTATCCACAAATCGTGTAAATGGGATTATGAACACCCATATGCTTGAGCCTATTGCCAACAAGTAACCCTTGGTGTAAGAGGCTTCAAGAAAAAAACTCTGTTTAGGTTCAATATAAGTAGCCCAAGCAATCCGAAACCTCTTATTCCATCGGGAGGGAAGAGAGACTAAGTCCCATCTCAGAGTGAGCTTATCAACCATTGGAACCTGAGGGTGAGCCATTTGTAACCAAGATGAGCTTTATATTGCAAAACAGGAAGCTCCCCAAGCCAACACCAATATGACCACCAGGGTTTTTGAAAATGCTTATGTAGTTTGCTCCAAATAGAAAATGGAATACTATCAATAACCACCTCATAAGTGTCTCTATCACCAGAATTAAAATTATGAATTTGACGAAAACTTTCATAGGATATCCAACACCTGGTATGTTGGGAGAAGAAATCGAAAATGGAAGCAATACCATGCTTATAGAACCTCTGCGTTCTGACCCACTGCACCAGAGTTAGGGGAGAACCCTACCAAGTGATAACAGGAGACCACCAAATATTCATGGAAGGAAAAGAGGCACCTGCTTTATGAAAACTCCCTTCCAACTAATCCAGGGTTTGAAGGCCTCCCAAGCTTTCCAAATACTTTGAATGACAAAATAACCTTTAACTTTAATAGGGATAGGGGAAATAAGAATGGATTACAATCCCACCCTTTCCAAATTTTCTTCCCCTAAAGCAAACCAGAAGAAATGCAATGCCTGACCAACACTTTCCAATATTCATCCCCAATTAAAGATTGGGTGATCCATTTAGCACAAAGGGCAAAACCTTGTCGATGACAATCAAACAAACCCATGCCTCCATAGTCCTTGGGCAAACAATAAATTTCCTAGGCTACCCGATGAAAACCTTGCTTGACAGAGTCTTTGACCCACAAGAAGTCTCTTAGAAGCTTATCCAACTTTTTATAACAAGATTTGGATGGAACCCAACAAGACGAATAATAGACATGGGTAGTGGCTAAAACCTTAGAACAAATCTGAAATTTTCTTGCCAAAGAAAGTTTCTTACTAGTCCAGTAAGAAAGCTTCTTTTCCACTTTATCAATAACATACTGCCATAATTGAGCAGATGAACCATGAAACACAAAAGGAATTCCATAAAATTTAAACACCTCACCTAGCTAAATCCAAGTCCATTGTAAATGATGCAACTAGCATGGCAGCTGAGATTGAGATTGCTAAAAATAGGAGTTTTTTTTCCATTGTATAGAAGAAGCGTTAAGAAATAATCATCTGCAAAATGACCATTAACCAACTGACGGTCAAAATTGGGGAGAACAATACCCCTGATTAATCCTTGATCCATACTATGGGCCAAAAAATAGCCAAAAGCCTCTACAACAAGAATGAAAAGAGATGGAGCAAGAGGGCACCCCTATCTTACAGAGCGACCAAGAGAAATTGATTGAGATTGACTATTATTCAAGGTAAGAACAACTGAAGCATCTTGAAATAACATAAGAATGGTGCTCACAAACACTGGCCCAAAACCTAGAGCCTGAAGCATGGCAGTTATGAAGTACCACTCCATATTATCATAGGCTTTCTCAAAGTAAATCTTAATGAATAAAGCATCTTGTTCAAAATTTCTTGCCCACTTCATACCTTCTCAAACAATAAGAACATTATCAAGAATGTATCTTCCCTTAACAAATCCAGTTTGCTCAGGTACGACAATCAACAATAGGAGAGATTTAAGCTTAAGCGCAAGGGCTTTAGAAATAATCTTGTAGCTCACATTAAGCAAGGTGATCGGCCTCTAATTGGTGATGAGCTCAGGATATCCATACTTAGGAATAAATTTAACATTGCCTTTGTTAATAATGGAACCCAGTGAACCACATTGCAGGGCTTCGAGATAAAATTTGTGGAGATCAGAACCAAGCATATCCCAAAATTATTTATAGAATTCACATGGGAAGCCATCAAGCCTAGGTGCCTTATCATTGGCCATGAGTGACAAGGCATTTTTTCATATCTTCTAGAGAAAGAGGAGAGTCATAGAATAGCATTTGCTTAGGAGAAATCTTCTTAGGGACAACAATGGTATAATCAACAAGAACTTGCCTTCTAGCATCATCAAGGGGTAGAGAAGTAAAAACACCTTGATAATGTGAAACAATGGCTTTGAAAATGTTAAAAAGATTTGTAAATCTCTGCCCATCAACTTGAATGGTTTGAAACTAAGAATACTGAGAAGGAGGTCTAAGGCATTGAAAAAAATATTTGGTCACTCTGTCCCCCACTTTGAGCCAATGCATTCAAGCACGTAATTGAGCCCCCTTGGCTTCATACAAATCAGATTTTTTTAGCTCATGCCAAATGGAAGAAACTTGGGATTGAGCAAAAAAACTAAAAGGAGAGGCTTCAAGCCTGAGACAAGTTTTGGATAGCTCACTTTGCAAGGCAGACTTAGTCTGTTTTCGTTGTTTTGCAACTTCAACACCCGGAGTCTGCAACACCTTAGTGGTTCATTGAATGGTAGCATTCCACCATTCAATCCTTCCAAAAATACCATCAGGTCTAGAAATAAAATACCAAAAGCGGTCAATATGAGCTTTCATTCTAAAGCTATGAAAAAAAGAAACATTCAGGTAAAACTATGAAGAATACACTCTAGGTTGAAAGTTTAACATTTCCATCGAGAATAAAATAGGTAATGATCAGATAGTGTAGTACTAGGTAAAGTTAGCACATACAATGAAGAAAGCAAAATATGGGAGAACTAAAATTTGTCACACTTAGAAATCATGGCTCTGTCCAATATTACCAAAACCTTTCCAAAAGCAACCTAAAAATTGGACCAGGTGTACCAAATAGCATGCGGGAAGTCAGAAGGCGAAAAGCAGGAATTAAGGTCATAAAGGTGAAGTTTTTTTTTCATAAAAAACCAAGTTTCTCTTTCACCTAAACACCACCACATTGGGACATGACTAACCTTGTTAGATGCTTTCTCCACCATATTAAAATCTCCATAGAGCACCCAAGTGGCAAATGGTAGATTCATGACAAGCCATATCCACAACTCACATTTGGTAGAAGCGATATTCAAGGCATACACATTAACCACCCCAAACAGTTTTTTGCATAGCTCGAGAAAAATCTAGACAACTTGATTGGATGGGTCAACATCCCAAGTTACAACATTCTTCTGTAATCGAGGCCCAAGGATAGTGATGGCTCCTCCTTTTCTCAGGGAATGCTTTATGGCAAAAGAGGTACTTTGTGGCCACAAAAAGTCACATGCACATCGCAGATTGAAATCATAAATCTTAACTTCTTGCAGACATAAAAAATCGAGGCTTCCATGCATTCGAGAAACATTTGACATCTCATTTCGGACCAAATATTTTTTGATTGGGTCCGTCAGTCCTTGAACATTCCACAAGAAGAAAATCATTGGGATTTTTTAGGATGCATGATCTCCATGACATCCTCTGCATCACCCAAACCTATAAGCGAGCCAAAATAGTTGGAGGCTGCATGGAAAGCATCACTGTTTAGCAACTGTCATTTGTCATTCCAAATAGGATTGCGAGAGTGACGAACCTTCAAGGTATTACCCTCCTCCATTAAAGAATTATCTAGAGATACCACCACTAAGGCCAAATAAGGGCCTGGCCAAATAAGTTGAGACACTGGTGGAACTGGGGGTTACATGCCAACAACCAGAGGGGCCGTATCAACAAGAGTCTGAATTTTAGTAGAAGCTTGCATGTCTTTAGAAGGAAAATGGGTAGGTTGTGCAACAAAAACTGAAGCTTCCTACTGCTTAGCACCATGAGATTTCTTACTAGATACAATAGTCCATTCTTCAATGTTTTCCAGTGAGCCATTAGCAGGAGCCACAAGAGTGGGCAAGGGATTTACCTTATATTTCCATTCCATCAGAGGGCACTCCCAAATTTTATGAGCTACAAATTGACATCGATAACAGGTATTGGGTAAATTGATATAGGTAACTCTTTGCCTTCTGGATTGGTCCCCGATTTTAATATCAATAAACTCCTACAAATCCTTGGTAAGGTCAAATTTGATACAAACCCTTCTAGTGGGTCAAGCGGAGAAAAAAATTTCTAGCTCAAGGTAAAAAAACTTACCTAAGGGGGCAACTAAAGTCTACAAAAAACCCCAAAGAGGAATAGGAAGACCGGGGAATTCAACCCACATCGGGACTTCCAGTGCAGCTTGATCACTGACTTGGAAATTCCAAGAGTAGGGTTGCAAAATCAATAGAGAATTATGGATAGTCCATGGACCCCTAGATAGAATCTTATGTGCTTGAGATGGGTCTGAAAAGCAAAAAAGGAAATACCCTTTGGTAAGGTTTTGTACATTCTCCACTTTGACTCTATATGGGCCCCAAAATTGTTGGACCCATGAATGAATAAGGGTATCATATGGGATATGACCCAAAAAATAACCCACCAGGGTATGACTCTCAAACCACTCACAAGTCGTATGAAACTCATTCAAAGGAATAATGGCTTCAGGGACACGACCTTTACCTCATGATACATTGTCAGAATGAAATTGCGTAGACGCTTCCTTGGTACCATTGAGCTCTCCAACAGACTCAAAATAAATGGAGCTGACTGCATGAGTAGTAGCCATTAAAAAGGGTGAACTAACACCACCTCAAGGTGATGTTAATGCAACAGAATAGGATTTTCCCACCAAAACCCCTACAACCAATGCACAACCAGTCTCTCTTTCTAAAAACATGTAGTTTTGAATATTTATTTTTAAAATTATTATGGTTGTATTATGTTAAGTAATTATATGAGAGAAAGAATGAAAAAGATACCCTTCTTATAATTGACATGACCAAGAAATTTTTTCTTTGAAATATGTGGAAGATATTAAGAAAATAGCAATAGTTAAAGCTCATGATATATATGGTTTTCAAGTTGAACAAGTTTGAGGTTGACATCTTAGCATCATAAATCTAAAATATTTTTAATGACATCATTAAAAGAGGCTTTCCACTGGAATGGATAACTAAACTAGTCATACTATAAAATTAGACACACCAATAATCATTAAATTTACCACACCATTATGATTAACCTTTTTTTAAACAAAATTGTTTGGAAGCATAGTAAAAAGCAAAATAAGTTAGTGGGGGAAAAATTAAGGAAAAAGGGTAATAGGAAAATTAGGGTTTAGACCAAAGTACTCAACAATAGATCATTGCATTACTTTAAAGACCTAATAGAGAGAATATAGAATGAAAAATAAATTTATTATTATTCTTTAGACTTAAAAAGTTATTTGACATAGTACCTAAAGGTAATATATGGAAAAGAATGGAAGAAATTGAGGTACTAACCAACTACAAAGTAGTTGTACATAGAATTTATGAGTAGGTGGTGGCAAAAGTGAGAACTCTAGGACTATTAGAGTGTTTGAGAGTAATATCAGGGTGAAATGAGGTTGTCCATTGTCACCTACTTTATTTGACCTTTATATTGAAAAATTGGAGGAATAGATAGAAATGATGGGAGGATATGGAATACAATTGGATAATTATATAGTGAAATTTTTTCTTTGCGTTGATGATTACATCTTGCTTGGTAATACACTTGAAATTTTAAAATAGTATTAAAATAATTTAGAGCACTTTTGTAAATAAGTTGGGATGTAGGTGAACACTAGCAAGAGTAAAATTATGGTCTTCTCTACTTAGAGAGAAAAAAAACTATATATTTTATTAAGGAAAATAATTTAGAGGTAGTAATAGAATACAAATAGCTTGGATTAGATTTTCAAAGCAAACTCAATTGGGGAATATGCAAGATGAAAAAAATACAAGTAATATGAAGGGCACTCTATTCATTTCTAAATAGGGGTAGAAAATGATATCTATAGGATTGGAAAACCATTAGGGTACTTTTTGGGTTATAAGTTATTCTAATGGTGTTATATGGGTGTGAGCTAGAAATACATCAAGTTTTAAATGGAGATAAATAGAAATAATTCAAAAGTGATTAATTACAAATAATTTTAGGATTAAAGTATTAGTTCCATATGATATTTTACTTTCTAAAAAAATTACTCTTTCACTAGGAGTAGAAGTTATGATAAGGCTATTAGGGTACCTACATAAATACAAAGAATGAAAGGTAGTAGGTTGCCAAAACAAGTAGTCAAATAAAATTGAATAGAAGAATAAACACATGGATGGAATAAAATAAATGGATGAACAAAGGAAGAATTCAATTTCATTAGGTCACAAACTCCAATAAAGAAATTAAATACTCTCTAAAGTAAAATTTTAGACTTGTCATGTGGACTGGAATTTTAGTAAGAAAAAATAGTTTTACATCAAGTTCAATGGACATAGCCAAAATAAGTACATAGATGCAAAGATCAAATGGAAGGAAAATATTATTATAGCCCAACTAATAAGATATAACTCATATCATCTTAGATGCAAAACTAGGAGATCGAAAATTCCTCAGGAGATATGGTTAGAATGAATACATCTTTTGCATAGTAGTAGTGGAGACTAGAAAATATTTTGCCATGAAATGTGAAGCCTACAAGAAAATTAGGATTGCATATAAGTACAATATAAAAGTAAAATCACTAATGGAACTTTTTGAATAATTAAGAATAGAAATAATAGTGAAACTTCTCATTAAAATCAACAACAAAAGAAACACACTCCAAAAGATGATAAGTGGATGTTGAGCTTGTTGACTTTGTTGATAATTTTCTTTCTTGGATTTTTGTAAACTTTGGAACTCTAAATAGGAGGTCCAAGGTTTGAATCAAAATGGAGTAGGGTTGTACACCACATTCCATATTGTATTAGTCCCATAGACTATTTTTCTCTCATAGATGTGATTAAAATCATTTAATTTCATTCCAAAATCCATTTATAAGGGAGTGATATGATTCAATACACAAGTATTTCATAACATCAAGTGCTATTAAAAATAATGATATCAATAAATTTACCTTTTTTTGAATCAGGTGAGATTGTTGGGTAATAAAAATTATTATTAATGATTGATCCATATTGAAGCAACCATATATTTATGATCAAAATATTCTCTAGAATATACCCTTTACCCACCACTACCTATAATTCCATGGCCATCCTCCACAATGATTGAATAGTTAGTTATATGCACATTAATAACTTTCTTCCTAGAGCACATCATTCTCAAAGAATACCACTTCCTAGTGTTGTGGTTGGTTTTCTCATTTTTGATAAAAGGGATCATCAAATTACTTTGTGAAAAGGATCTCCTACACATAGTAGAAAGCTTACTTACAACAAGCTCCTCGTAAATGAGGCTCAATACCATCTTCAACTAAAACTCTTTTAAAGAGAAGGAGAATATCCTAGAAACAATGAAGAACTTGAATGAGCATCATTTTTATGTGGAGATCATTTTTGGACTCCTTAACAAAGGCCATAAAATTGAATTTTTATAAGAAATTATAATAGATATGAGCTTTCCTTGCATAGTTGTTACTGTGTGGAGATACTCTATTTATTTTGGATACATGAGTTGTCTTGAGTTGAAAATTAGTTTTAACCTTCCTCACATAGAAATGTTAGCATAAATAATCAAATATGATCATGCATCATTGTCTCCCCCAAGGTCCCATTTTATACTCAACAAAAAATCTTGCATGTAAACATGGGTGGGATATTTCATGCACAAATTAGAAACCCTCAACTCCACTTGATAAAATATTTTTGTATGATTTAAGTGAGTAATGTAGATCACTCCATACTCCCCTAGGTCCATCATTCATGGATGAGGCATTCATATAATTCTATACTTTATCCCCTTAAAACTCATCACCATATATTATAGATATAAATGGTGAACTATATGTTGACACTTATATAAGTGTATCATATTATTTTGCATTCCATAATGATACTTTATTTAATGAATTTAATTAAAATATTAAATATAATAAATATGCAAATTAGTATCAAATGAAATTAGCTCAATCAATCAAATTCCTTAACTTTTAAGGAGAATGCCCAAATCTGAATCTTGTCAAATGATACATTCATAATTTTAAAACTATTGTAATACCATTATATGGTAATGATGTAATACAAGCGAGACCCATTTTAATTCCATATAATCCATTACAATTATACATGTAAATGATTGGTCCATTTGGATAATCCATATTCTCAAACATGGGATATTGAAAACTTCCATTAACTTACCTACCTTTATTATAGTATATCCATTAATTTACTTACTCTAATAAATTTACATGATTGACTCAAATTGAAGGTGCAAGTTTGATGTAATATATTATTGTCAATAATATATTGATATCTCATATTCAAGTTTTATTCATATTTTCTAAAATTTATCTTATAACCATGTTGCATTAATATTTATACTATTCATGGTATGCTACATCTATTCTTAATTTTTATTTAGATATTTTATATATTTTCCATATCCTGAATTTTGACTATAAATGAGTATATGGAGATAGTCTCTTTGATATTTATTCACAATTAAGAGGGAAAATAACTTCTTTATATAATGGAACTAATTATTAATAATTAAATTAAAATTAAAGATAAAATATAATAAAAAAAAGTTTTCCCTCTCTCTCATTCAAAGCATTACATTGGGCTTAAGTTATTTTTTGAGTTTGTGCTTTTTTTTAATAAAGGGGTAAAAATTTATTGATAAAAAGTCTGGATTACAGAGTACAGCTAAGCTCCCAACCAGGACTCAAATAAGCAACAAAATAGGCTAAAACCACCATACAAGGTCAAAACCTGAAGAAGACAACAAGAAAAAACCACATTAAGTCTAAACATCCTTGTTGATCAATTCCTAGAGGCGTTGAGAGTCCCCAAATGGGAGACTCTCCCAGTTATCAATAATCCAAGGATCCAATAGCTCAAAAGCCCTTTTGACCAGGTAATCACCAACCCCATTCCATTCCCTTGGAATGTGCACAAAGGATATAAATTCAAAATATTCACTCATTCTCATAATCTGAAAGACCACAAAGGCCAACTACCAATTAACATCCTCCACCCTTTTGTTGTTTAAAAAATTAGCTAAAATTTGAGAGTTAGACACGCAATTAATATTGCATCAGCTAAGAGAAAATCCCCTCTATAAAGCCTCGAGAATTGCAAGAGCTTCCATAAAACTATTGGAGTGAACACCTTTATAAATGGAAAAGAAAAAACTGACCATGCCAGTAGAATCTCTCCCAAAACCACCAATTCTAGCATGTCTAGGATTTCCCCTGGATGACCCATCAATATTAATTTTTAAAACTCCTCTAGGGGGTGGCCTCCACTTACCATCTCTCCTAACCTTATTGCTGAGTTGAGGAACCCTTCTAGGGTTAGAAGAGTTTGCACCAACCCCAAAGATACCAAAGGCCTACTGCACCTTCTCCTCCCTATAGTCCAAAAAAGGGTCCACATCACATTTTCTATGGATAGTTTCCTAAACCATACACATGATCCTTTGCTAGATCTGTTGAACAACCAAATGATTGCCCTAAAAGATGTGATGGTTTTGTTTGAGCCAAATATACTAGATGATGCAAGAAGGGCCCAAATTCCAAGCCACCTAGAGGAAGAGGGTCTTGGTCGAAGGTCTTCCTAGACTACTCCAAAAATCCACCAGGGAGAGCACATGAAAACAAGGATGGTTCTAAGCACTCCATCAATGATGCCAAATGTCTCTAGTAAGGGAGCATTGGAAAAATAAATTAGAAGAGTCATCCTCATTCTTACCGCAAAGGACACAAAAAGAGGGACCCTAAAATCCCCTCTTCCTCACATTATCCCAAGTGAGGCATTTATTATGAGCTACTAGCTAGAGAATGAAGTTACATTTTGGCCAAGCATATTTTTTCCACACCTTTTTCCACCATGTGAGAGGGAGACTCCTAAAATTTTGCTTATCAAGAACTTGATAACCATAAGCTACAAAGTAGGTTCCCTTGGGATCAAGGTTCCAAGCTAGAATGTATTTAACCCTCAACAAATAATAGGGTCTCTCCAAAATAATAAGAGCAAGCACACATCTATCCTTAGCCAATCCCCTCTAGGGCCATTCATGTGGATCTTTCCACCTGTACATCTCGAGATTTCCAAAAGATTGGATTTATTTAAAATCCTCCACATGAGACCAGCTCACTTCCAATAAATAAATACTTAGGGAATGTAACCTAATATATTGAGTCAAGATATGAGGGTGTCCATCCCAAGAATCCTCTTAGAAAAGAGCATCTGATCCTCGATTGTAAATCTAGAATAAACCCTACTTAATTAAATTAGCTCCACTTTTTAGAGTGTCCCAGATAACTAAACCTTTCCAAACCAAGATGACTCTTGGGATCTTAGCCTCAGAAATACCTCTCAAGTATTTACAAGATAATTTTTTAGCCAAAATATTATCTTGAGAGGTACACCATCTCTAATAAATTTTTGTATCGAAAGCCTACCCAAAAATATCCACCTGTCGCAACCCAAGGCCTCCCTCTTGAACTAACCTATAAATAGAATCCCACCTAATCAAACTCTATTTAGATTGATCAAGTTTTCCATACCACAAAAACTATCTTAACAAAGCATCCATGTCCTTGATGAAATGAGAGGAAGCTGTTTGCACAAAACACCTGTAAATAGGTAAATCTTGAACAACAGATTTTAAAAGCAACACTCTACCTGTAGAGGATATCCATTTTATGATCCAGTGATTCACCTTCCTTCTAAAATTATCAAGCATAGACTACCAAGAAGATCTAGGTAGAGGATGATATGAAATCAAAATACCAAGATAAATGAATGGAGGAGTCTCAACCTGGAATATTAGAATGCGAGAAATCTTGGCTTGAATAAGAGGAGGGGTATTGAAGAAGAAAATAGAAGACTTTTAAGAATGCAAGCTTATACTGAGAGGGGGGTGAAGAGTATAAGATCAAAATTTTACTTTTCTTTCCAAAGTAATATCATCCAATATTATCAATTGCAATAATGAAATAATGCATAGATCATCACACACATAAGAGACACAGATTTAACGTGGTTCACCCAATGTGAGCTACATCCATGGAGAAAATATTTCTTATAATTTTTCTCAACAAATATCATAGGAACCAATTCCCTATTACAATGTTTATGGGCACCAAACCAAAGGAGACACCAATCCCCTATGCTCAAGTTCATGGACCTCTATCCACAGGAGACACCAATCCCATTTGCTCTGGTTCATGGACCTCTATCCATAGGAGACACCAATCCCATTTTCTCTGGTTCATGGACCTCTATCCATAGGAGACACCAATCCCCTTTGCTCTAGTTCGTGGACCTCTATCCACAAGAGACACCAATCCCATTTGCTTTGGTTCGTGGACCTCTATCCATAGGAGACACCAATACCCTTTGCTATGGTTCATGGACCTCTATCCATAGGAGACACCAATCCCCTTTGCTCTAGTTCATGGACCTCTATCCATAGGAGACACCAATCTCCTTTGCTCTAGTTCATGGACCTCTATCCATAGGAGACACCAATCCCATTTTCTCTGGTCTACTCAAATCTGTTCTATGCCTACTTATAAGGCTTGCTTAAATCTACTCCAAGCCTACTCACAAGGCTTGCTCAAATCTGCTCCAAGCCTACTCACAAGGCTTGCTCAAATCTACTCCAAGCCTACTCACAAGGCTTTCTCAAATATTCTCCAAGCCTACTTACAAGGCTTGCTCAAATATTCCCCAAGAATACTCCTAAGGCTTGCTCAAATTTTCTCACAAAATCTACTCAAATATACTTACAATCCTACTCAAATAATTGCTTAAACCTGCTCATAGATCCTACTCAAATCTACCTCAAATAAACTAACTCAAATATTCTCTATAATCCGGCTCAAATCACTACTCAAACCTGCTCAGAGATCCTACTCAGATCTATTTCAAACCTTCTCAAAAATTAGCTCACAAACCTGCTCAGTTCTGCCTTAATAACCTACTCAAATCTACCTCAATGCTACTCACATAAACTACTCAAAAATTCCTAATTCTTGCATAGAAATAATTGCATATATCTTTTCCAAAAGTGCTTTCTTTGACTAAAGTAATTCAAACATATTCTACCCAGAATTATTTTTCTTCATGAACATATAGAGAATGATATGCATTACAAATACTCAATATGTTATTCTCACATTCATTAAGTCTATCACTTTCACATGTCTCACATTCATTGCATTCAAAAGGATACTCTAGTCTAGCACTTGATAGTTGACCTTCTTATGTACTTTCAAAATTAATCAAAACCAATGCACATACTTGCTTCACAAAATTGGTCTATAGCCCTTGCAAATTTATTCCCAATATCACTCAAAACTAATGCATAGATTTGCTTCACAAGATTGGTCTATAACCCTTGCTAGTATATTTTCAAATTCATTCAAAAATAATGCATAACTTTGTTCTCAAACCCTAGAACATATATTTCCAAATTTATTCAACAATAATGCACAAATTTATTCTCAAACCCTAGCACATATATTTCCAATTTCATTCAACAATAATTCACCATTACTCCCATCTTCAATAAATCACTAATGCACATCAAATTTACTTTCAAACCCTTGCACTTTTATTTCCAATTTCTATCAAAGCAATCACTCAATCAATCCTTATACCTCCAACCATATGACATCAAAGTACTTTCTTCAAACATAAACCACCCTCTAGAAAGAAATTAAATCACCATACCTCTTAGATCTTCCTTAAAAATGATGTGCTTCTATGAATTTTCCAAACTTGTCTTTAAAAAATAAATTTTCTTTCTTTTGCTACTTCAAAACAGGTTAGCACTTCTCCTTTTTTAATGTCAAATCATATACTCAAAATTCCTTATTAAAATATAAGCAATAAAATTTCAATCAATATCCAAGTAACCTTTTATCCCTTCTTTTATAATATTCAAAATACAAAATTGAAATACCAAAGATACACCTTATTTCTCCAACTTTAAAACATACACCATACAATTTTATAATACTAAAAAATACACCTTATTTCTCCAACTTTGAAACATAAAATATAATTTTAATACAATAAAAAATTACTCCTTATTTCTCCAATTTAAATCATACAATACACTTTTCAGATAATAAAAAATACACCTTATTTCTCCAACTTGATCACATATAGAATGCAATATAAATAATTCACAATGAAGCACTAAAATCAATGTGGCACCTTATTACTCCAACTTTAATGAAAATAAAAATTATTTTGCATACCTTTCACCTAAAAGCCTTTGTTGTCATGGACAGGGTTTGACCCCTGAACCTCCCAAACCGTAGTGCCTAGCCACCACCACCATGACCAGCTGGGCTAGCCCAGTGGGTAGCAACCAAAAGGGTTGCCCTTATATCTATATCCTCATGCACTTCCAAACTAAAACTACCACAATGTCTTCCTAGCCAAAAATACACCCGATAGGATTCGACCTTCGGATCTCTCCCATGGTAGGATCTTCATGCGGCCTAGCCAACCGACTAGGCTGCACACCAGCTTGAGAACCAAATGCACACAATAAAAATTTCACCCCTTCACACTTCATGAAATGGATACACAACAAAAATACGATGCAACTGGGAATCGAACTCAACACTCCTTGCTCCGCAGTGCCCTATCCAGGGCTGGACAACCGGTTGGGATACCCCAACGGTTGGAACAACACAACAAAACCTCCTTTCCTTGTTCAAGCTTTAGAACCCATTTGAATTTTTAGAATGGCGCATAGGGAGATATCAAAATCATTCGCATTAGAAAATCATTCGCATTAAAATATTTCAAACATTAGCAATCATGGTGAGTAAATGAAATATTTTCTTCCATATAAATATGCCTTTCTTTTCATTATCGTGGAGTCAGCTTCAAAATTTATTTTTTGATTTTTAAATCCTTCAAAGACGTTGGTGCCAAACCCTTCTTTTTAAATTATAATATAAAAATATTATAATAAACCCTTTGGCCTTCTCTTGTAGTATTTGGACCTTTGTCCAAGCAACTTTTATAAACTCCACTTTTAAACCTTTTAAAAATTTTGGCCCTCTCTATAAAATTTTAAACCTTCTTAAAATTTTGGCCCTCTCTATGAACTTTTGAACTTTCTTTATAATATTTAAATCAATATTATAATCCTTTTCTTTTCAACAATTTTCCTTGCTTTGAGATATACCTTACCTTGAATAATTGTCCAACCTTAGAAGAATATTTTTGCCTTGAATACCATGCATCCTTTTGACATCAACCCTTTGACATCAATGACAACTCAATATGCTTAATATTTCCAACAATATCCCCCTTTGTCATTGATGGTAACCCTTACAAAAATTTTCTTTTACTACAACTGGATTCCCAAACTGCTCCCCCTAACAAGCTCCTCCTTACTGAAATATCTCCCCCTTACTGAAATCTCTCCCCCTTTGACATCAATGGCAAAGGGCTCCTTCTGGGGCTAAAAATAAAATACTTAGCTCAGCCCCCTCACCACCTCCTTTTCTTGAGGTGATTAATTATGATATGGGAGTGAAGTTACTCCCAAATTACAATGCTCTTCTTATTTTTCAATATTTTTCCAAACTTTTGAAGTCTTACCTCTTTGAACATTTTGAGCATCCTTTTTCTTGCTTGTCTTTGGAAGTTCCAGAAATTCTGTTCTACACCACTTTGCTCTATGCCCAAAATTATTGCATTTGTAACACCTAATGTTGTAGTCCTTGAAAGGTGTAAATGAATTCTTGGTGAAGCTATAATCATTCTTACCATAAACCCTGCAATGTATAGCTTTATGACCAAAATTATTGCAATTGAAACACATGATGTTGTAGTCCTTGGAAAGTGCAAGTGACTTGAAATTTCTCTTGTTGAAGCCATGATCATTTTTATCATGAACCTTGCAATGTATAGCTTTATGACCAAAATGATTACATGAGAAACAATAACCTTGGAAGAAATATTCATCTTGCCTTGATCTCATGGTTCTTTCTTTGCTTTTCTTGTGATGGTCCCTGTTCCTTGATGATTCTTTGTTTGCTTCCTCTTTGATACTACCACTTCTCAACTTATCATTATAGGTCTTAGGCTCTTTTTCAAATACCTTCTTTGATGCTTCTATTTATTTTGAGCTTGACTCCTCTTCTTGTACCTCTTGACCTTCCTCATAACCAAGTCCAGTCTTCATAAATGGAGATCTCTATGTTTTGATAATATCATCCAAATATTTTGAGATTTTCCTAAACTGATATATCTTATTATTGAATTTCTCAAGTCCCTTCCTTAGAATGTCAACTTCATGTTCTAGTCTTTCACATTCTAGTTCTTTTACCTTTAACTGTTCAGCCATACCTTCTTCAAATTTCTTTGCCTCTTCAACCTTCACTTTTAAGTCTATGAGATCTTGTAGGAGCTTTGTCTTTGTTTCCTCATCCTCTTGAACTTGAGCCTTCAATTCTGAATTCTTCTTTCTAACCCTTTAAAATTATCCAAGAGCAACAATAAGTTCCTCTTCTATGTTAACCATGGTTTCTTCTTCATTTTTTGAATATTTCTCTTGTTCTAGGTCTTTGATAATAGGAGCATCTTCATTCTCTTCTTCTTGGTTTTCATTCTCTTCTATGGCCAAAAATAGGATTTCTTCCTTTTCACTATCGAAGAAGCTTTCATCACTTTCACTGGAAGTACTACTTTCTTCTTCAGCATAAAAACTCTTCTTGTGCCTTTGAAAAATCTTCTTCTCATGCTTGCCTTGACCATGCCTATTTTTATTATAATAAAACTTTATTTCCTTATTTTCTTGTAATCCTTTTCTTATTCACTGCTACTACCTCCATTTTGTGGACAATTAGCTGCATAGTGACCAATGTTACCACAACTAAAACATTTCACAGTCTGCATACTTTTGTGTTTTCTTGGACCCTTATTATTTCTTCTCACAAAGTTAGCCTCTTCTTCACTACTTGATTCTTGTTCTTTATTATTTTCCTTATTTGAAGCTTTGAATGTTGCCTCTCTTTTTGATGTTTGTTCTTTTTCTATCCTCATCTCATAGGCTATGAGAATTCCATGTAGCTCATCCATGCTTAAAGTTTTGAGATCCTTCATCTCTTCTATTTCTGAAACCTTTGCATCATACCTCATAGGGAGTGACCTCAATATTTTCTGAACAATAGTAGATTCCTCAATATTTTCTCCAAGTCCACGAATAGTGTTGACAACCTCATCAACACGAAGTAGATACATAGCAATATCTTCATCATATTTCATTTTCAAGTCTTCAAACTTCCTTCTGTGTGTTTGAAGTTTTGCCATTTTGACCTTGTCATCTCCTTCATATGTTCTCTATAACTTATCCCACATTTCTTTTGCTGAAGTACATTGCATGACTTTCACAAACTCTGATTCACATAACCCACTCAAAATTACATTCATTGCCTTGGCATTATCTTCATATGGTTTCTTACCACTTGCATATGTAGGATTTGTAGATGGTGTGAATCCATTTTCAATGGATTGCCATGTATCATATCCATGTGCCATCAAATAAGTCTTCATCCTCACACTCCAGAAAGCATAGTTAGTCCCATAAAACAATGGAGCCTTATTTGATGAAAACCCTTCCTTATGAGCCATGTGTGTTCCTATAAGATATTCCTTCAAGCTGTTAGGCTTTCATGAAGGAACCCACTTTGATACCAATTGAAGAACACAAGCTTATACTGAGAGGGGGGTGAACAATATAAGATCAAAATTTTACTTTTATTTCCAAAGCAATATCATCCAATATTATCAATTGCAATAATGAAACAATGCACAAATCATCACACACATAAGAGACACATATTTAACGTGGTTCACCCAATGTGAGCTACATCCATGGAGAAAATATTTCTTATAAATTTTCTCAACAAATATCTTAGGAACCAATTCCCTATTACAATGTTTATGGGCACCAACCCAAAGGAGACACCAATCCCCTATGCTCAAGTTCATGGACCTCTATCCACAGGAGACACCAATCCCCTTTGCTCTGGTTCGTGGACCTCTATCCGTAACATTGTAAAAGGCTAACACCTAATGCTGTAATGGTTGTAAATCATATGAAAATGAGCATTCATACACAAATTGACAAGAAATAACACATAACAAGAAATGTATCTTCCATTAATTTGAATCAATCCATGTTACAAATCCATCCCTCTTAGGGATACCCATTCGATACAACAATTACAGTAGGAAAGATCCCTCGCAAGGGTAGGTGTCTTTCAATGCCTTCTACGATGACACGAACTGCTCCAAGGTGTAGATGACCTTCTTCTCCATGATTAGAGGCATTTGTTGCCTTGCATGTCAAAACCCTGTTAGTCCTGCGTGCAATAAACAACAAGAGGCATATCAGTAATAAAGGAGGCCTCTCTTGATGAGGCTTTTGGAGGAAGATTGTACAAAAGATGTCATAGCAACATGAAATCAAGAAAGTGCAAGAAACATGTTAAACTACATTAAACATGATAATTCTACCATTAAGACTGTAAAGGAAACATCAATCAATCTATCTAATGCCTCAATTATGAATTTGAAAGCATGAAAGCATGGAAAAGACCATTAGTATCTTGATTGCAAGAATGAAAAGAAGTGACTAAAAACCCTAATTCTATCAGTCAAAGTCTCTATTAAAGCAAATAAACATGAAATATGCTTAATCTAATGAAGTTAAAAAGATCCTACGATTAGAAAATAGGGAAATCAGAGATAATACCCTGATCGTGGCTCTGTCCCGTGGTGAGCACTATTAGCCACGACTGAGCCTAAGATATGTTTGCCCTCCAATTCAAGGGTTGAATCTCTGAATCTCCCTACCAAATTGATGGTCAAGGGTCACCTCTGTGTCCTCTGACTAGTTTGGTGGTTGGATTGCTCAGATTGCATGTGAAGTTGGCATAATTGAGTTTCTTGGCTCTCCTAGCCTCCTAGGACCTCCATGGCTTGAATTGCCATTTTGATCTCTCAATGCTTATGACCAAGCTTTCTCTCAATGCAAATAGGTGAGTAATGAACTCGATAGGGCTTCACTGCTCAAATTCTCCTATGCATCTCTCTTTACATCTCCCATTTTGGATGGGGTTCTTATAGCACCTAGGAGGGCTATGTCTTAGCTTCTTGAGGAAGCCAAGATCAAGAATGGATAGCTAGAGCAGTTGGAGGGAAACTTCTAGATATTTTTACCCCTAAACCGCTCGGATCTGCAACCAATTGGCCGTTGCAACCAATTTTGGATCGGCCAAGGTCCAACTGATTTTGACTACTAGCCATGGCTCTGAGGCATGATCAACACTGCTAACCGTGGGTGTCAACCATGGCTAACACTGATTAGGCCAAACTACCTAAATGAGTGGTTAGAACCATTGCTATACCTTGGTATTTGTCCAAGGTCTTCCATATGGTCTTCTAGCATGTCCCATATGAGTAGTCACCTCGACATGACGTATTTTAGGTGTCTACAGATGCCCCTTTTGAGATGCGTTGTGAGATCGAACAACGATGAGAAAAAATAGACCTCCTAAAATGATGTCATAGGTTGGATGATGATCATTAGTCTGATCAACATTAGATGCTCAAGGTCCAGCAAAAGGATGCACATCCTAGAATCATTGCTTCCAACTAGATGGAAGGCTTAAATTTGCAAAGCTTTGGCAAGCTCCAATGGCGATCGGGTAGCTTTAGTGCTACTATAGGCTTCTACACCATATAGATCCGAAAGGAGGAGAGCTACTAACTGAACTATCATATTTGATTTTTGCCCCAATAGAGGGTAAGCTTATGATAGTCATTGGCAATGATTCGTAAGACGAACACAATTTTGACAAGATCAAGGGATCTTCTATTGACTTTGATTATGATTATGATATTATGACTACCCCCTCAAGCGATGAGTCGATGAGGGTAATGACAATTGAATGAAGTGACAAGTCGCTTGACCACTATGAATGAATTTGAACAAAATAAGATTTAGCATTTGATAATTGATTAGGCCTAATCAACTATGATTGCAACTATTAAGAGTAATTGTACATCTCTATCCCATGGAGTGGTCTAGCCTCAATGGCCTTCTTAGGGAATCAAGATGATAGCAATTCCAATTAGGCATGTGTTGAATCATATTGTTCGATGATCTACTAAAAATGTCATAGAAGAAGTGATATGATTACTTCATTCCCATGGAGCAGTCTAGCCATCTAGGCCTTCTTAAGGATTGAAATGAAGCATAGCAATTCCATGATGATGAATTTTCCCCAAATGTCCTTATGGTAATTTACTCATCCTATCGGATTGCATGGAGCGCAAGTCGTTGCAACCGCCAAGTGTATAGGGTAAATTACTAGGTACAAGGCGCATTTGGCTTTTTAGTTTATCTAATTTTTTTTATTATTTTTAATGTTTTTGGCAATTCTGGTCAGATGGGTATTTTTAATTTGGCATTTTTTAGCTCCTCACGATGGGATTTTTGAGCATTTATTATGGTTTTCTAGCCACGTTTGTCAATAGCAGCTAGGTTTTCAAAATTTTCTAGCCATGACTGACATCCATGGTCGAAAAACCCTAGTTCTACACCCGCGGGTGTCAACCGCGGTCAGGAAAAAAATAAGAAATATTTAAAAAAATTTCTATCATTTTTGACGTCATTTTCAACTTGATAGCTTGCAAATCCTGAGTGCTCTGAGAGGTGTTTGAACAATTCTGACATGAAGCACTGCTACAAACTTGACCTCACCACCAACCGCATTGATGGCAGCCCAACCTGGAGGAGCCGGTGCTACTAAGGTAGAAGCACACAAAACCCTTGACCATTATTTATTTTTACCGGTTTAAAATTAACCTCATTAAGTAATGGGTCAAATGAACTTCATTAAAACATCAGTAATGAACCTCACCCTAGTTAGGTTTAGCTTAGGTTAGCTTAAGGGGAGGGGTTTAATTTTTGAAAAAAATTGTTTTTTTTTTCTTTTTTTATTTTATTATTTATTTTATTATTTTATTTTTGGGGGTCTCGAGATGAGGAAGGACCCTGAAAAGGCCTTCCCTCCTGACCGCGGCTAGTAGGCATGGTCCCCAATTGGAAAATTGGGGGTCATGACTATCAGCCATGATGGGATTTAAATCCCAATGATCATAAAATTGACCGCCATCCCGACCGTGGGTCTGAGCCACGGTTCGACAACCTTAGAATTTTTTTAATTTTTTCAATTTTTTTGAATTTTTCTTTTGATTTTTTTATATTTTTTTAATTTTTGAGTGCATTTTTTTATTTTTATGTGCTTTTATGATTTTATGATTTTGTTTGTCATTTTTAAGTCACTTTTTATGTATTTTTGGTTGATTTTTATTTACTTTTGCCTTATTATCTACCATCGACCAGACTCTAACTACGAGGGTGAGGGAATCAGAGATCCTTCACAACCTATATGATGCCTTAACATAGGCACATAAGATTGGTTTAAGGCTATGGGATTTGGCTATGTCTTGTACCTCCCCACCATTAGGGCCAACTAGGCCTACATGACTGCATTGGCCCGACGTTGGGATGCACGGACCAATACCTTTCACCTACCGATAGGTGAGATGACTATTACTCTAGAGGATGTCTACCACATCTTCTGACTCCCTCTAGATGGTGAGGCCATCACATCTTCACCGATGAAGGTGAAGGATGCAGTATTCATGATGATATTTGATGGTCATAGTGAGGTAGCACAATGACACTCGGACCATGGAGGGGTCCACATTGAGCATTGGTACACCCAACAGGTCTTCTCCTAGTGAGCAACCATTTTCATGCACCTGATCATGTAGATTGTCCTACCCGACTCTTCTAGAGTGAGGTTCCCTTGGAACCTCCTAGCTAGGATGTAGGATGTCCTAGCGAGCCCTACTGATCAGCCCTTGATCCTATCTTGGGGAGTGCCCTACTAGCATAGCTCTATAATGAGTTATATCAGATCACATAGAGGAGTAGAGTAGGCATCGACTGTAGCCTACTACTTCAGATCTAGGGGTGGTAGCACATTAAGATCGAGCACCCCACTAGTTTACCACTCGAGATCGGCACCATTGAGGAGGTGCACCAGTGCTATGCAACATGCTAGCCTCATGAGTAGGAGGGTTTCTAGAGTAGATCTCACATAGGGGACCTGGCTCACTACATTGGATAGTTCTCATGACTATAGGTGGACCAGATTGACTAGCACCCATACCTAGACTACCCTCCATGGATGGAGGTTGATGATCGACTACATCGAGCACGTAGAGACAGATGGCTCCTCAGATGTAAGTCTGAGGTACGAGAGTTCTTTTACTTCTCTCATATCACCAGATAGTTTAGGATTAGGTAGGACATTCTAGAGCTACCTACCATCTACCATCACCTCACTCTAGAGAGGGACTTGGCATGGCCTAAGGTGACTCCACTAGGTGATGAGGATGATGAATTTTAGGAGTCAGGGCTGACAGATGTAGGGACTACTCCTGATTATGACACCTGGTGGACACTCAGGGTATGGGGACTTTGAGGGCCCCTTAGGTAGGATAGCAGATGATGCAATCGAGGGTGCAGAGGGAGTAGAGGTAGACCCTCATGATCATCGAGTCTATTAGAGGACTGAGGGTGGATGGGGTGAGGGAGGAGCTATAGAGGATGCACCTCCAGCTGAGGAGGAGGGTGACGCTCTCGAGGAGGGTGAGGCCACACCTAACAATGAGGTTGGATAGCTCAGGGCCTAGGTTGCTAGCCTACAGACTCAGGTAGGCTCTCTATAGACATAACTTCTACATCGAGACACCACCATTGCCACCTTATAAGTAAAGGTTGGGGATCTACAGTCTTGAATCACAATAAGGTAGTCTTAGTGGCATGACTATGAGGAGGAGAAGACCACTCTACAGGCTAAGATTACCATAGTAGATACAGAGATACAATGGGTTACAAGCCAGTGCATCCTCCTACAGTCTCAGCTAGATGCTCTTAGGGCACAACATGATGCACTCAGGGTTGAGAGGGGAGATCCCTCTACTTCATAGGTTGCTCTAGCACCACCAACTGCTCCAGTAGCTCAGGCAGTATAGGGATTAGCAGGGCTAGATCAAGGGGTAGATATCAGGAGACTCTAGGCTCTAGTGTAGTAGCACATCGATGATAGAGCATGAGATTTTGCCTACATCACTTCCTTGAGAGGATCGATTCAGCTACTTGGGGGTGAGGTTCCAGAGATGCCCATGGCTTCAAGCTCTCAGAGGACTCACACTCGAGAGATAGGCTAGTCTTCATCTCGCTCTAGCCATAGGAGTCACAGATCAGAGAGGACCTCGAGTGCCAGCTCTAGACGCAAGGATGGTGGAGGCGAGGGTGGAGCCTCATAGACTAGGGGTGTAGGCCCTACTTAGTATAGATCTATGCTAGATGCTTGTACCATTTTTATGTGTAAGGTCGAGGACCTACACAAATATAGCCTACGAGAATTTTTGACATATATCGATGTACTACTTATTATATATTTTTTGATACACATATATATATGATCGTACCTTTGAGACTTATTATATGTGCAATTTATTATTTTTATTATTTTAGATTTTATGAGATGCATATGGATGCAATGCTGATATGATGTTTATTTTATGCTATATGATGTGATGTATGGATGACATGCACTAGATAGATGATGGATATATGATTTTAAATGCAATGATATATATGTGTAGATGGACTACTTATGATGAATGTATATGAATGCAATGTTTGTTATTAAATGCATGTGTAATTTATTGTACTTGTATGCATTTAATTTATGTTGTTATGACATAATTTATGCCATGTATGTATTGCATATTTAATTTTTTTATGATGAATTCTATGTAAATGGACATGTATGCTTTAATCACTTAAAACATAATGTATGAATGCAATATGAGTTTAACAATCTAATGGATGACACCACAGAATGTATAACAATCATGAAATGTAATTGCTATATATTTTTATGAAAATTGATAAATTGTGCACCCATATGTGAGATGCAATTATATATGGTTTCTATTCATAAGTGTTTGTAGATTAAAATAATATGTATAACATAGTCAGTGGTCATTTAAATATCATTTCTGACATCCATCCGATATCTAACCTATATTATAAATAATTCTAATAAACAAACTCTCATAAAAGAAATTGATTTTTGATGATTGCATTGAAAATTGGTTGTTGCTATTTGGGAATTTTTGAGGCTTTCCATGAGACTCAAACACCTTAGTTGACTTATCAAAAGTTGTATACTAACCATACTAGACTTCTGAAATATAAGGCTTTCGCTAGGATAGACCCTAACTATTCATTATCCTGTGTGTGCAAATGAGTATATTAGATAAGGCATAAGCATACCCCGATGTCAAGCGAGATTCTTTCAGCCCATTGCTAAGATTGGGGATCCTCAAATGTCTATCCAATCCTAGGTTTAGATTTTAGTTGGACTAGACCACTAGGCGATACAGGACACCTGAAGCTAGCTCTTCCACATTCAAACATTGGTCTACACAAAAGTGAAATGCTAATGTATCAGACATATCATCATGCGTAAGGTATGGTAGTGCTGACAATTCCAAGGATTCAAGCTCACCCCCTTCTTTTCTTCAATTTATCGGGATACTTGCTCATGTAAAGTGATAAGAATCACTATTTATTTTGTACTTTCTCTTTAGTGATAAAAACCACTATTTATTTTATACTTTTCTTTTTCTTTGAGCAAGGGATTTGATACTGATTTGATTTCACTTTGAATTTGATCTTGATTTGATTTGATTTTGAGGATTTAACTCTGGTATTTCACTAAGGGATTTTGCTCCTTCATTTGTAAGCAAGGGATTTATTCGGGTAGGGGGTAAGCTTATCCTTTTGCCAATTACCAACATTTCTGCACCATCCACATAGGGGGATAAGCAAGATAAAATTTTCACCTCAAGATACCTAGTCCCACTTTGTAGCGTTCATCTGTCCCTAGTCCTAATTAGGATTGTTTAGTTTGGATATTAGTGATAGGATTATGATATGCTAAGTGCTATCAAAACTAGACCTCATCTACAAAAGCAAAGCAAGCTTTCTACCAAACTCTTGAGAAGACCACTAGGTATGGTTGAATGACCAAAAAACCTTAGTATATTCTTCATAGCAACAAGAAGGGTTGTGTTGAAAAACATAATTACTCACAAGGGTGATGAATGATGATGATAGTGCAAAGATGCATGATTGAAATACAAATGTGGTGTCATTTGTAAGATTGTAAATACAAACTATCCTAATGCAAGTGCGATGGATGGATATGCCTAATGCAATGCAACATGAAATGCATGCGGTAACTAGAATGCGATGATGCAAATGAAATGCAATGTGCAATTGTATTTTTAAATTTTGATATTTTCCAATTTTTTAGATTTTATAACTTTTTAATTTGACCAAAGGGCTTACAGATGCCTTTGGAGCCTTTTACTGGATGACCAAAGGGCTTACAGATGCCTTTGGGGCCTTTTGATGGTTTTAGGCATAAAATGCTTTAAGGTGAAGGATGTTGAGAGGTTCAAGCTCTTCAACCCCTTCCAACGATGTCAAGTGATATGTCCCAGGTCCAATCTTCTCAGAGATGATATAAGGACCTAACCAATTAGCCATAAATTTGTCTCACATTTTTGGTGGTAGATTTGAGTTCTGTTGGTTCTCTTTCAGCACAAGATCACCAACCTCAAAGTCTCTCAGATGGACTTTGTCATTGTAAGCTCATTTTAAGTGCTCTTGATAAACGCAGAGATGCTCAAGGGCATTCACGTGATGTTCATCAAGTAGCATCAATTGATCTAGGTGAGCTTGTCATGTAGTGTCATCATCGATGAACTCTTTCAATGTGATGCACAACATTGGAATTTCCAACTCTAAGGGCATAATGGCCTCAGTGCCATATACTAGTGAAAATGGAGTTGCCCCAGTGGGTGTCCGAATACTAGTCCTGTAAGCCCATAATGCAAGGGGCAGCTGGATGTGCCAATATTTATGATGTTCTTGTACCATATTTTTCAAGATGGATACCATTATCTTGTTTGAAGCTTCAACCTACCCATTTTCCTATGGATAATATGGAGTCACAAAACTATGTTTGATCTTGTACTTGAACATCAAAGCTCTCACAGTTTTATTTTTGAATGATGTTCCATTATCCAAAATTATCTTGGATGGTATCCCAAAATGACTTATGATATTGGTGAGTATGAACTCAACAATACATGCTCTAGTTGTCATTGTTAATGGGATTGCTTCCACCCACTTAGTAAAGTACTCAGTAGCCATAATAATGAATGTATGCTAGCCCGATGATGGAGGAGAGATCTTACCGATGAGATCCAAACCCCACTGAGCAAATGGCCAAGCCGCTTGAATGGGTTGTAAGGCCTATGATGGTAGGTGCACAAGATTAGCATGATGTTGGCATTTAATGCATTTCCTAACATACACATTGCAATCCTTCTCCATAGTGGGCCAATAATAACCCATGTGAAGGATGCGCTTGATGATAGCCATGCCGCTGAAATGGCCATCGCACGTACCATCGTGAGCTTGCAAAATTGCCCAAGATGATTCTTGGGGCTCAAGACAATGAAGGAGAACTCCATCATAGCTTCGATGATACAAAATATCTCCTAACAAGACATACTTTGTCACTTTCTATTTAAATGTGTGCTTCATGGCACATGATAATCCCTGAGGGATTACACCAAGCTTAAGGAAGTCGTATATCTATGACATCCAATTCTGATAGCTCTCAGCCTCAACTGACAAGACAACATGTTCCCCCTATGGTTTAACATTCACAAATGCAGACTAGGAAACAACCTTATGGTGGATGGTAGTACCACTCCCTGTAGGATCCTACGAGATCAAAGACCCCTAGGATGCTCCCTTGAGAAAATATCTAGCTCTGTAGAACCATTCATGGTTTGGTTCTACCTGAATCATGTTGATTGACTCTTTGTTATCCAAAGCTTCACATTGCACAATAGAGTGTGACAATATTTTTACGTGGATGGTAGTAAAATTGGTAGATAGATTCTGAGGGATTAAGGATCCCAAAGATGCCATAGTGTCTATGAATCTATTTGATGAATGAGGGATTGCCTCGATGTCATACCATTCCAACTGAGCTAAATATGTATCAACAAGATCTTTGTAAGACTTCAAGATAGGACATCGACACTAAAAAAGTCCCTTCACTTGGTTAACAATGAGAAGGGAATCACCAAAGATATTTAACCTTTTAATCTTCATGGTGATAGCTATTTGGAGGCCCAAAATTAGGGCTTCATATTCAACATTATTGTTAGTGCAAGGAAAGTCCAACTTGAATGACAAGGGCATAGGAGCACCTTGTGGCATGAACAACACTATTCCTGCACCACCCCCTTGCTCACACTTCGAACCATCGAAGAACAAGGTCATATCAGCTTTGTTATCTAGTTCTTCAGGTTTGGGTGCTTCTGATAAGGCAAAAACTACATCATCAAGAAGCTCAATGGTGAGGGGCCTACTATTTTCAAGAGGTGCCTCAGCCAATTGATCAACTATGACTTATCCCTTAATGGAATTTTGGCTAATGAATTCTAAATCAAATTCTATCAATAGCATGATCCACTTTGTAGTACGTGTATTATGATATGTCTTGCTCATCATATACTACAAAGGATTTTGTTTTGATATGACATACATCATATGACTTAACATATAATATCACAATTTCTTTGTAGTGAACACTACTGCTAAGCATAATTTTTCCACATATGCATATCCTATCTCATAACTCACCAAGGTTCGACTAATGTAATATATGGCTTGCTCTTTATCTTGCACATTCTTTTGGGCTAACATGGTCCCTAATGCAAAGTTAGTCACCGATATATAGCAAAAATGGCTCATCTGGTCTTGGTGGAGCTAGCACTAGTGGCATTGCTAGGTATTGCTTAATCTCAGCAAAGGTTGCTTGATAGTCCTCATCCCAATTGAATGGGACCCCCTTGTGTAGCAGTCGATTCATGGGTCGACATTTATCTGATAATTGTGTGATAAATCACTTTATGGATGCTACTTTGCCTTGTAGGCTTCTTAATTCCTTGATATTCATGGGAGGATGCATTTCTAAAATTACCTTGACCTTCGTTGGATCAACTTCGATGCCTCACTTTGAAATGATGAATCCCAAGAGTTTTCTTGAAGTTATACCAAATACGCACTTCTTAGGATTCAACCTGACATTATGCTCTATCAGGTGATCGAAGACCTTTCTCAGGACCTCAACATGCTCTGAACGCAGCAATGACTTCGCCAATAAGTCATCGATGTAATCTTCCAAGATATTATGCATATAGTCATGAAAGATATATGTCATAGCCCACTGATATGTGGCACCAACATTTTTAAGACCGAATGGCATAACCTTATAGCAAAATGTCCCCCATGGCATTATGAATATGGTTTTATGCTGGTCTTCGAGCTTAATCTGAATTTGGTTGTAACCAAAAAAACCATCCATTAGGGAGAGCATTTCATGACCCATAGTTGCATCTACGAGAGCATCTATGTTCGACAATGAGAATGAATCCTTTGGTGTTGCCTTATTGAGGTCTCTAAAATCCATACAAATACGGATCCTTCCATCAGGTTTTCCTACAGGCACCATGTTTGATACCCATTCTAGATAGTCGATGGAAATGACAAACTCTACATCCAATAGCTTCTACAATTCATCTTTAACCATTAAGGCTACTATCGGATGCATCTTCCTAAGTTTTTTCTTGACTGGCTTCTTTGATAGATCTAGCGAAAGGTTATGAGTAACCAATTTTAGATCTAGACCTGGCATGTCCTTATAAGTCCAAGAAAAGAGATTAGGTCTCTCTTTCAGTAGAGGGATGAGGTTGGCATGCTCATCAAGAGATAAAATTTCTCCAAATTTAACCTTCCTTGGATTGGTGGGATCATTACTGATATCCACTTCAAAGGTTTCCTCTATTGACATGTGGGATCCCTCCTCAAGATGATGAGGCGTAGGGATCAAGTGGATGTCATCTACTAGGTTTATGGGTTCCACATTGGAAACATCCTCAGCATGATAAACATCATGTGCATAGCCTAGCACAAAATGAAAAGGTTGCAACATTTCTTCATTAGGGAAGAAATCTTCAGGCTCTAGTGGTGAGTCAGCATGATCCCAATCAATAGCATCTACATTAAGATACAATGGTTTGGAAGGATCGGCTGGATTGTGAAGTGGAGTGGTCAAATCAATGGAGATCATATTGATGGAATGGATCATATCTCTAGGACCACATGCATGTGACTCTACATTTGTATAACTTCCATCCCCGAGATGTGGTTCTAGGGGTATGGGGATCTCTAGATCTGGTCTATGGATAGACTCGAACATAGGATCGCTAGGCTCAAGGAGCTCTCTGAATGTTGGTGGATCAGGGAAGACCATATGATAAATCCTATCCAAATTAGGTGGTCTTCCTCTGAGGTGAGGATGAAGATTGATATCTCTATACATATCCTCTATAGTGTATGGTGCATTACGATGATGCAAGTAAGGAGGTCCCAAATAGGCTCTCTCTATTTCATATTCATCATCACTATCATAATAAAAGCCTTCACCACTACCTACTAGTACTAGGGGATTAGGGAGATGGGGCCCATGTAAGCCCACACTCGATACTCATCATCATCGATAGAGGATTGCTCATCCTCGATGACTATCTCCAAGGGAATCAGATGATGTAAGTTAAGAGGGCCTAAATAAGCCAGCCCAGTGTCATCCTCAGATCACTCATTATTTGAGGACTCACCATCATCATCAATGTCATACATGCAGCTAGGTCCCCCTCTCTCAGAGATGGACTCTACTATGTCCTCATCAGAATGATATTCTAACTCGAAGTCTTCTACTATACCAGCATTGTGAACTTGTAGGCCTATGTCATCAACTGCTACATAGATTTGTTCATCCAAGTTATCTCTTGGGATATGCTCTGGACCGGTCTCCACCAAGATATCTTCGTGATATGTCTCAGGTGGTTCTATAGTGACATAAGACACTATCCAGTTATCCCAATGAAAGGAGAAGGATTGGGGTGATAAGGATTAATATCGACTTCCTCCCCCAAACTGAGGTACAGGTGGTCCAAAGATGTCATGAGGAGTTCATCCTATCCTCTAATATGATATCCTAACCCAAACCTATCTATAGGCAACTGATATTATGGTTCATAAGGCCTCCTACACCCCTACTCAGATAATCCAAGACCGTAACCATGCCAATGGTAGCATTCAAAATATCATAAGGCATACTCTAGGTTAGAGAGATAATGAACATTCACAGTGAATGGCTCATCATCATCTTCATCCATGGGGGTGCGAGATGCAATCTGGTCGAGCCCTCCATAGATAAAATTGGTTTGGTTAGGAGGCACCCCCAATGGTACCACCATCCCTACGGGAAGGTGATGGGCTCGCGGTCAGCCCATATCCTATGCAGTCTTGATGATCGATGTAAACATCACATTCTGCATGATATACTCCCCCAATCTAGGATTAACCAAATGAACTATCACCTACGGTGCAGATGACCCTACTGAAGACATAGGTGAAGTAGGCTGAGGTGCCTCTTCGACTTCTCCTTGAGCATCCTCTACTTCCATGGGAATAGGGACCTCGATAACCACTAGTTTAGGTGCTCACTTTATCTCTTTTTTACCCATTTTGGCTTTTAGCTTCCCATCATATCGATGCATTATAGATGCAGATGGTCTGGTAGAAGTAGTTATTGTGTGCTCCGATCATTGAGATGTGGATATTGTAGGTTTGGCACACACTTCCTTCATTTTACCTCTTGGCTCTTTGATCTGACATTGGTCGTATGTCCAGGTGCATTGAGGGGAGCACAAAATCCCTTAAAAAATCTGCTAGATTCACGTATTTGAATGGTTCCTCATCTGAAGGTACCACGTGAACCTATCCCTCATGCACGTATTTGATACACTGATGGAGAATAGAGGGGACACAATGCATTTCTCTTATCCAAGGCCATCCTAGAAGTATATTATATTGCATAGCACCTTCAATCACATGACACATCATGGGGATGGTCTTCAGCCCCACCTGAATAGGTAAGACTATCGTGTCGATAGTTGAGCATAATGCATCATTAAAAGCTCTCAACGTGAAGGTGGAAGGTATGATATGCATCTTTGGTAACTTCAGGTATGTTAATGCCTTGGTCATGATAATATTGATTGATGATCCTATATCAATAAAAACCCATTTGAAGGGTATGTGATTCACACATGCAATGATGTGGAGTGGCGGGTCCACCATGATAGTGGAAACCATCTTGATTTCATGATCATAAAATTGTATGACCGACTCTTGACACTATTGCACATGTCCCACAAAGTGTGTGAATGCTTCAAGATCCTAGGACTACACTTCTATGGACCTTAGAATATCCATAAGCATCTCCCTATGCTTGGGAGACTACTGAATCAGCTCATAAATCGACAACTTCATTGGAGTTATCTATAGGTTTTGGACTAACCTACTCTTGATTGTCACCACCGGTCTAGTTGGTGGGCCTGGTACATGTTGGGTTGGCCTTGGAGGAGGTGCAACATGGACTCTAATAGGAGCTAGAGGTTGATTTGGTCTCTCATACCTCGCATGTCTTGTGATGACATTGACCATTCCGATGAACCCATGGGTTGGTGGTTCGATTCATACTTGATTGACTTGGCCAACATTGTTCCTTGGTACCTCATGGTTGGGTAGAGGATTCTTGTAAATCCCCATATTTTGATTATCTGGTGCTTGTGGATTATCCACAAGAAGCGTACCTCTTTCAATCATGTTCTGCACTAAATGTTTGAAAGACCAACATACCTCTATGTCATGACCTTTCATTCGATGAAATATGCAATATTGATCATCTTTATATCCCTTAGGCTTGGGTTGATTAGGGTCTATCATTTTGACTTCTGGTAAGTTTATTGCCTTTGCCTCGCATAACTGATGGAAAATCACTATCAATGATTTTGATAATTGTGTGAATATGTGAGGAGGGCATCTTTCTTTGTCCTTACCCCTCTGGTTGTTGCACTGCTCATATTGTACAGGGGGAGGTTGGGCTTGATAATTTCATTGTTGCTACCCCTTATCTCCTTTCTGAAGGTTTAGAACCACCTAATTAACATGAGCTAGCTTGGCCTATTGTTTCTCAATGCTTTTCTTATTCCATTCCTTCTTATTTCTGAGTTTCAAGTTACCCTCCTATAACTTGATATCCTCAATCACTTTGGCTTGCACCAAAGCCTCTTCAAATGTTTGATATTACTACAACTATAACAATAATAAAATGTGCTTTGCACAAATTTTCATAAACATCCAAGTTAATTCAAAAGCAGGGATGGAAAATGGTAGCTTTACCATCATCTTTCTCCATCATTTCTCATAATCCATAACTGGCTCATCATCATGTTGCATTAAAGCAGCCAGATCAGATAAGTTCACCTTCTTCTTGATGCCAAAGGAGAAGCATTCAAGAAATGCATCGACCAGTTGCTCAAAACTGGTGATATTGTACCTCTTGAGTTGATTAAACCACTCCTAGGCTGGGCCTGAGAGGGTCATGATGAAATTCCATAGGAGTAGGGCATCATTGCTTCCAATATGAAAGCACATGTCTAAAAAACTCATGACGTGCTCCTGAGCATCCTCCTCTCCTCTAAAATTTTCTAGCTTAGGCATTTCAAAATGCTCGAGATAAGCCAGAATAGGCACTGATGGGCATAAAGGTTCATTATGAATTTTATTCAAGGTTGGATTTTGATAAGTTATTCCTTGCTTTTCTATAGCTTTGACATTTTCTGCCAAGACTTTATAAGCCTACGAAGATAAGAACTCCTCTTCTATGGATTGCCTTGGAGGCACCTTTGGAGGCACGTTCCTCTTTGATCGAGGTGAAGGAATAGGCTCATCCTCCTCCTCGACTTGGGAGATTTTAGGATATTCTTGATCTAATTCATCTCCCACTTCTTCTTCATACTACCTATGCCCATGATGCTCAGGTGGAGGGCACCCATATCTATGTTGGGTCATGTAGCGAGTACGGGTATCTATATACTCAGGGTGCAAATCGGGTTGTGAAGCAACTCGTCTATCAATGCGCTCCCTATGCTCACTACGAGGATGTAAACCGACACTAGCTAGTCGATCCTCCCTCTCAACATGCTCCTTTTGATCAAGGATGCATTGCTCATGCATTCATTGTTCATATAAGCATTGTCTTATGAACCTTTGCCTCTGAGTGTTCTCATTTTTGAGGTGTTCTCACTCTACGTGAACATCCTCCAATTGGTCTTGGAGGATCTGACATCTCTGCTCTAACACCAGCTTGTGAGATCTATCTATGTGATCAGCCGTATGAGGCCTCTAGTGTGTGCGCTCTATTCGAGCGACTTTGTGGGTGTGTCCCCCAATGGACTGATCTGCTATGCTCTTGCCCTTGTCTGTGAAGATGGCATTCACATCTAGTTATTGCCTAAACTTTGTGCCTGCATGAGATGTAGGGGCATGCATATCTCGAGAATGCTTGGAGCACTCTCCAAGTTCTCTGATAGTCCTAATAGTACTACCGCTATGCACACTCATAGAGTGAGAAGGCGCAGGAGTAGGCTTGTAACCTAGTTGCCCTAGAACCTTACCCAAACCATCCAACTATCTACTATGCCATGGCTCATGAGGTGGCGTACCATTGGCTCCCACTTTAGATATGTCTATAGTGATCCTACAAGGCTCACCTTTGTTGGGAGTTTGAGTGGGCCTACGCTCGAAAGTGGCCCTCTCTATTTGCCCCTGGATGGGTGGATCCTGAACTCATCTATACTCAGATGTTGGGGGCCTCAAGCCTCCCTTAGCTACAGGATGAAGGGGTACCAATCTGGATCCCTCAATGACAAACTCTTTAGTAGATCCCATGGATGCACGTGGAATGCGGTCATGGTAAATGCTAACATGTTTGAAACCCCCATGTTGGGAAGCTCCATGCTCTGATCTATGTCTCGAGGAGTGTCTAGTAGCTCCTCATACCAAGGTATTCTCAACAAGATCCCCATGCATAGAATTATCCCCTCTAATACTCATCGAATGACATTCGAGAGGATTCTATGATTGAGGGTGTTGCATGTCTTATTGTGCATTGGGTGGAGCTTCGGCCTTGACCTCGGATCTACGCTCGGGTCGGCCTCTCCGTGTAACCACCATAGTGTGTATCCTATGTCTAGATTCAAATTTTATTAGCACACAAAGAATACAATGGTGATTATCTCTTTTAAAGATTTAATGTGAACCCTAAACTATTTGATGTGTTTTGCAATTTGTTGTATCAATAAGTAACTCTCATCATGTTTTCAATATGTTGATGATATACTCAATTGTTAAAGGGCTTTCACCTATATACTCATAGCTCGACAACCTGGAAATGAACTCCAGGTCACGTAATCCACCTATAAATGTGGTAGTGAAGTCCACACACGGTCAGGGAGCACAGGTCCTACCAGACCCTCACCCAATCTCACCTAGTCAATGTTATACCCTTCGAAGAGAAGTACATGCAAATTTTCTAGGCTACGGATGGTTCTTGGGTCCGGTATTGGTCTAGTAACAAAAGGATCGAAGGAGTTGGGCCAATGGATGGAAATCACTACCATCATCATTGAACCCTACTAGTGGTTGGATGTGACTTCCAACTCACTAGCATTTACAATGTGTCATGGTGTGTGGGGTTCCTTTTATTTTACATGAAAATTAAATGCATAAAACAACACTCAAATGATTCTTCTATATGCTATGCAAAAAGGAACATTTAATTTTAGAAAGTATGCATGATTAAACTACATGACTTTCAAAGAAAATGCACACTAACGATGATGACGAGATGGCCACTAGATTGGGCCTCACACAAGCAAACCAACACACAAAAAGGGCCTAGACCACTGGAGACTAGGGTGGACTACACTCAGAGGTCCATTGTTCCTAGCAGCGACTAGTGGAACCTAAGAAAAAGGACCTAGGGACTCAATGCATTTTATCTTTTTTATTGCATTCCCTAATTATGCTAGCATTTTACACATTCTAGAAAAACATAGATAGATAACATAGGAAAACCAGTGGGATATGGGTCCTACCTCAGATCCACATCCGATTAAGATTTAGTTCTCTATTGTACGACCTATCTGCTATTGACCATGGCTCTATGGCATGGCTACAACTATTACCTGGGTGTCAGCCATGGCTACAACTGTTGACCATGGCTGTCAACAACGGCTAGCACCTAACATCACAAAACACAAAAATTAGTGATCTATGGCATTTAATGTAGATTTCCCATCATGATCACCTTCTATAACATTGTAAAAGGCTAACACCTAATGTTGTAATGGTTGTAAATCATATGAAAATGAGCATTCATACACAAATTGACAAGAAATAACACATAACAAGAAATGTATCTTCCATTAATTTGAATCAATCCATGTTACAAATCCATCCCTCTTAGGGATACCCATTCGATACAACAATTATAGTAGAAAAATATCCCTCGCAAGGGTAGGTGTCTTTCAATGCCTTCTACAATGACACGAACTGCTCCAAGGTGTAGATGACCTTCTTCTCCATGATTAGAGGTATTTTTTGCCTTGCATGTCAAAACCCTATTAGTCCTGCATGCAATAAACAACAAGAGGCATATCAGTAATAAAGGAGGCCTCTCTTGATGAGGCTTTTGGAGGAAGATTGTACAAAATATGTCATAGCAACATGAAATCAAGAAAGTGCAAGAAATATGTTAAACTACATTAAACATGATAATTCTACCATTAATACTATAAAGGAAACATCAATCAATCTATCTAATGCCTCAATTATGAATTTGAAAGCATGAAAGCATGGAAAATACCATTAGTATCTTGATTGCAAGAATGAAAGAAAAGTGACTAAAACCCCTAATTCTATCAGTCAGAGTCTCTATTAAAGCAAATAAACATGAAATATGCTTAATATAATGAAGTTAAAAAGATCCTACAACTAGAAAATAAAGAAATCAGAGATAATACCCTGACCGCGGCTCTGTCCCATGGTGAGCACTATTAGCCATGGCTGACAGCCATGATTGAGCCTGAGATATGTTTACCCTCCAATTCAGGGGTTGAATCTCTGAATATCCCTACCAAATTGATGGTCAAGGGTCGCCTCTGTGTCCTCTGACTAGTTTGGTGGTTGGATTGCTCAGATTGCACGTGAAGTTGGCGTAATTGAGTTTCTTGGCTCTCCTAGCCTCCTAGGACCTCCATGGCTTGAATTGCCATTTTGATCTCTCAATGCTTATGACCAAGCTTTATCTCAATGCAAATAGGTGAGTAATGAACTCGATAGGGCTTCACCACTCAAATTCTCCTATGCATCTCTCTTATCTCCCATTTTGGATGGGGTTCTTATAGCACCTAGGAGGGCTATGTCTTAGCTTCTTGAGGAAGCCAAGATCAAGAATGGACAGCTGGAGTAGTTGGAGGGAAACTTCTGGATCTTTCCACCCCTAAACCGCTCGGATCTGCAACCAATTGGCCATTGCAACCGATTTTGGATCGGCCAAGGTCCAACTGATTTTGACTGCTAGTCATGGCTCTGAGGCGTGGTCAGCACTGCTAACCATGGGTGTCAACCATGGCTAACACTGATTAGGCCAAACTACCTAAATGAGTGGTTAGAACCACTGCTATACCTTGGTATTTGTCCAAGGTCTTCCATATGGTCTTCTAGCATGTCCCATATGAGTAGTCACCTCGACATGACGTGTTTTAGGTGTCTACACTATCCACAGGAGACACTAATCCCATTTTCTCTGGTTCATGGATCCCTATCTATAGGAGACACCAATCCCCTTTGCTCTAGTTCATGGACCTCTATCTATAGGAGACACCAATCTCCTTTGCTCTTGTTCATGGACCTCTATCCATAGGAGATACTGATAACCTTTGCTCTGGTTCATGGACTTCTATCCACAAGAGACACCAATCTCCTTTTCTATGGTTCATGGACCTATATCCATAGGAGACACCAATCCCATTTGCTTTAGTTAGTGGATATCTATCCATAGGAGACATCAATACCCTTTGCTCTTGTTTTTGGACCTCTATCTACAGGAGATACCAATCCCCTTTGCTCTGGATCCTCTAAAGCCTGCTCAAAATTTCTCCAAGCCTACTCACAAGGCTTGCTTAAATCTACTCCAAGCCTACTCACAAGGCTTGCTTAAATATACTCCAAGCCTACTCACAAGGCTTGCTCAAATATACTACAAGCCTACTCATAAGGATTGCTCAAATATTATCCAAGCATACTCACAAGGCTTGCTCAAATTTTCTCACAAAATCTACTCAAATCTTCTCACAATCCTGCTCAAATAACTTCTCAAACCTACTCACATATCCTACTTCAATCTACCTCAAACAAACTTGCTCAAATATACTCTACAATCCTACTCAAATCACTGCTCAAACCTACTCATAGATCTTGCTCAAATATGCCTCAAACCTTCTCAAATATTAGCTTACAAACTTGCTCAATTCTGCCTCAATAACTTACTCAAATCTACCTCAATGCTGCTCACAGAAACTGCTCAAACATTCCTAATTCTTGCATAGAAATAATTGCATATAACTTTCCCAAAAGTGCTTTTTTTGGCTAAAGTAATTCAGCCATATTCTATCCAAAATTCTTTTTCTTCATGAACATATAGAGAATGTTATGCATTACAAATACTCAATATGTTCTCACATTCATTAAGTCTATCACTTTCACATGTCTCACATTCATTGTATTCAAAAGGATATTCTAGTATAGCACTTGATAGTTGACCTTCTTATGTGCTTCGAAAATTAATCAAAACCAATGCACATACTTGCTTCACAAAATTGGTCTATAGCCCTTGTAAATTTATTCCCAATATCACTCAAAACTAATGCATAAATTTACTTCACAATATTGGTCTATAAGCCTTGCTAGTATATTTTTAAATTCATTCAACAATAATGCACAACTTTATTCTCAAAACCTATTACATATATTTCCAATTTCATTCAACAATAATTCACCATTACTCCCATCTTCAATCAATCACTAATGTACATCAAATTTGCTTTCAAACCCTTGCAATTTTATTTTCAATTTCTATCAAAGCAATGCACTCTCAATCAATCCTTATACCTCCAACCATATAACATCAAAGTACTTTCTTCAAACAAAAACTACCCTCTAGAAAGAAATTAAATCACCATACCGCTTAGATCTTCCTTAAAAATGATGTGCTATGAATTTTCCAAACCTATATTTAACAAATAATTTTTCTTTCTTTTGCTACTTCAAAATAGGTTAACACTTCTCCCTTTTTAATGTCAAATCATATACTCAAAATTCCTTATTAAAATATAAGCAATAAAATTTCAATCAATATCCAAGTAACATTTTATCCCTTCTTTTATAATATTCAAAATACAAAATTTAAATACCCAAGATACACCTTATTTATCCAACTTTAAAACATACACCGTACAATTTTATAATACTAAAAAATACACCTTATTTCTACAACTTTGAAATATAAAATATAATTTTAATACAATAAAAAATTACTCCTTATTTCTACAATTTAAATCATACAATACACTTTTCAGATAATAAAAATACACATTATTTCTCCAACTTGATCACATACAAAATGCAATATAAATAATTCACAATGAAAAACCAAAATCAATGTGGCACCTTATTACTCCAAATTTAATGAAAATACAAATTATTTTGCATACCTTTCACCTAAAAGACTTTGCTATTGCAAACGTGGTTTGACCCCTAAACCTCCCACATTGCAGCACCTAGCCACCACCACTATGACCAACTTTGCTAGCCTAGTGTGTAGCAACCAAAAGGGTTGCCCTTATATCTATATCCTCACGCACTTCCAAACTGAAACTACCACAATGTCTTCCCAGCCAAAAATGCACCTGAAAGAATTTGACCTTTGGATCTCTCCCATAATAGGATCTTTACATGACCTAGCCAACTGGCTAGGATACACACCAGATTGAGAACCAAATGCACACAACAAAAATTTCACCCCTTCACACTTCATGAAATAGATACACAACAAAATATGATGCAACTATAAATAAAACTTAGCACTCCTTGCTTTGTAGCACCCTTTCCAAGGTTGGAAAACCTGTTGGGATATCCCAATAGTTGGAACAACATAGAAAAACCTCCTTTCCTTGTTCAAGCTTCAGAACCCATGAATTCTACCTTCTTGTTAGTTGTCTTCTACTTGTATTGAATTTTTAGAATGATACATTGATGGAGAATAGATGGGACACAATGCATTTCTCTTATCCAAGGCCATCCTAGAAGTATATTATATTTCATAGCACCTTCAATAACATGACACATCACGGGGATGGTCTTCAGTCCCACCTGAATAGGTAAGACTATTGTGTCGACAATTGAGCATAATGCGTCGTTAAAAGCTCTCAATGTAAAGGTGAAAGGTATGATATGCATCTTTGGTAACTTTAGGTATGTTAATGCCTTGGTCGATATAATATTTATTGATGATCCTATACCAATAAAAACCCATTTTAATGGTATGTGATTCACACATGAAATGATGTGCGACGGCGAATCCACTATAATAGTGGAAACTGTCTTGATTTCATGATCATAAAACTATATGACCAAATCTTGATATTGTTTCACATATCCCATAAAGTGTGTGAATTATTCAGGATCTTGGGACTGTACCTCTATGGACCTTAGAATGTCCATAAGCATATCCCTGTGCTTGGGAGATTGCTGATTCAGCTCATAAATTGACAACTTCGTTGGAGTTTTTTGTAGTTTTTTGACTAACCTAATCTTGATTGTCACCACCAGTCTAGTTGGAGGTCCTGATACATGTTGGGTTGGCCTTGGAGGAGGGGCAACATGGACTCTAATAGGAGCTAGAGTTTTATTTGATCCCTCATACCTTGCATACCTTATGATGACATTGACCATTCTGATGAACCCATGCGTTGGTGGTTTGTTTTGTACTTGATTGACTTGGCCAACATTGGTCCTTGGTACCTCATGGTTGGGTAGAGGATTATTGTAAATCCCCATATTCTGATTGTTCAACACTTGTGGATTGTCCACAAGAAGCGTACCTCTCTCAATCATGTTCTACACTAAATTTTTGAAAGACCAACATACCTCTATGTCATGACCTTTCATTCGATGAAATATGTAATATTGATCATATTTATATCCCTTAGGCTTGGGTTGACTAGGGTCTACCATTTTGACTTCTAGTAATTTTATTGCCTTTGCCTCACATAACTAATGGAAAATCATTGTTAACGATTCTGATATTTATGTTAATATGCGAGGGCGTCTCTCTTTGTCCTTACCCCTATGGTTGTTGCACTACTCATATTGTGTAGGGAGAGGTTGGGCTTGATAATTTCATTGTTGCTACCCCTTATATCCTTTCTAAAGGTCTATAACCACTTGATTAATGTGGTTGGATTGGCCTATTGTTTCTCAATGCTTTTCTTATTCCATTCCTTCTTATTTTTGAGCTTCAAGTTGCCCTCCTGTAGCTTGATATCCTCAATCACTTTGGCTTTCACCAAATCCTCTTCAAATATTTGATATTGCTACAACTGTAACAATAACAAAATGTGCTTTGCACAAATTTTCATAAAAATCCAAGTTAATTTAGTAGTAGGGATGAAAATGGTAGCTTTGCCATAATCTTTCTCCATAATTACCCGTAATCCATAACTGGCTCATCATCATGTTGCATTAAATTAGCTAGCTCGGATAAGTTCACCTTCTTCTTGATGCCAAAGGAGAATAATTCAAGAAATGCATCGACTAGTTACTCAAAAATGGTGATGTTGTGCCTCTTGAATTGATTAAAACACTCTCGGGTTGGGCCAAAGAGGATTGTGATGAAAGTCCACAAGAGTAGGGTATCTATACTTCCAATATGAAAGCACATGTATAAAAAACTCATGACGTGTTCCTGAGCATCCTCCTCTCCTCTAAAATTTTCTAGCTTAGGCATTTCAAAATGCACGAGATAAGCCAAAATAGGCACTAATGGACATAAAGGTTCATTATGAATTTTATTCAAGGTTGGCTTTTGATAAGTTATTCCTTGCTTTTCTATAGCTTTGACCTTTTCTTCCAAGACTTTTTAAGCCTATGAAGATAAGAACTTCTCTTCTATGGATTGCCTTGGAGACACCTTTGGAGGCACGTTCCTCTTTGGTCGAGGCAAAGGAATTGAATCGTCCTCCTCCTTGACTTGGGAGATTTTAGGATACTCTTGATCTAATTTATATCCTGCTTGTTCTTTGTACTACCTATGCCCACAATGCTCGGGTGGAGGGCACCCATCTCTATGTTGGGTCATGTAGCAAGTACGAGTATCTATATACTCAGGGTACAAATCAGGTTGTGAAGAACCTCATATATCAATGCACTCCCTATGCTCACTACAGGGATGTAAATCGACACTAGCCAGTCGGTCCTCCCTCTCAACCTGCTCCTTTTGATCAAGAATGCATTGATCATGCATTTGTTGTTCAAATAAGCATTTTATTATGAACCTTTACCTCTGAGTGTTCTCATTTTTTAGGATTTTTTGCTTTATGCAGACATCCTCCAATTGGTTTTGGAGAATTTGGCATCTCTACTCTGATACCAGTTTGTGAGATCTATCTATGTGATTGGCCATATGAGTCCTCTGGTGTGTATGCTATGTTCGAGCAGCTTTGTGGATGTGTCCCCCAATGGACTGATCTGCTATGCTCTTGCCCCTATCTGTGAAGATAGCATTTGCATCCACCTATTACCTATACTCTGTGCCTGCATGAGATTTAGGAGCATGAATATCTCGAGAATGCTTGGAGCACTCTCCAAGTTCTCTGATAGTCCTAATGGTACTATCACTACACACACTCACAAAATGAGAAGGCATAGGAGTAGGCTTGTAACATAGTTACCCTAGAAATTTATCTAGACCATCTAACTATATACTACGCCATGGCTCATGAGGTGGCATACCATTATCTCCCACTTTAGACATGTCTATTATGATCGTACAAGGCTCACCTTTGTTGGGAGTTTGAGCGGACCTATGCTCAAAAGCGATGTTCTTGATTTTCCCTTGGATGGGTGGATCCTAAACTTGTCTATACTCAGATGTTGGAGGTCTCAAGCCTTCCTTAGCTATAGGATGAAGGGGTACCAATCTAGATCCCTCAATGACAAACTCTTCAGTATATCCTATGGATGCACGTAGAATGCGATCATGATAAATGCTAACATGTTTGAAACCCCCATGTTGGAAAGCTCCATGCTCTAATCTATGTCTTCAAGAGTGTCTAGTGGCTCCTCGTAATAGGGTATTCTCAACAAGATCCCCATGCATGGAATTATCCCATCTAATACTCATCAAATGATGTTCGGGAGGATTGAGGGCGCTACACATCTTATTGTGCATTGGGTGGAGCTTTGGTCTTGACTTCAGATCTATGCCTAGGTCAGCCTCTTCGTGTAACCACCATAGTGTGTATCCTTTGTCTAGATTCAAAATTTATTATCATACAAAGAATACAATGGTGATTATCTCTTTTAAAGCTTCAATGTAAATCCTAAAATTTATGATGTGTTTTGCAATTTGTTGTTTCAATAAGTAACTCTCATCATATTTTCAATATGTTGATGATATACTTAGTTGTTAAAGGGCTTTCACCTGTATAATCGCAACTTGAAAACCTGGAAATGAACTCTAGTCCATGTAATACAACCTATAATGTGTGGTAGTGAATTCCACACACGGTCAAGGAGTACAAGTACTATCATACCCTCACCCAATCTCACCTAGTCAGCGTCATACCCTTCGAAGAGAAGTACATGCAATTTTTTTGGGCTATGGATGGCTATTGAATCCAGTATTGGTCTAGTACCAAAAGGATCAAAGGAGTTAGGCCAACATATGGAAATCACTACCATCGTCATTGAACCCTACTAGTGGTTGGATGTGACTTCCAACTCACTAGCATTTACAATGTGTCATGGTGTGTGGGGTTCCTTTTATTTTGCATGAAAAGTAAATGCATAAAACAACACTCAAATGATTCTTCTATATTCTATGCAAAAAGGAATGTTTAATTTTAGAAACTATGCATGATTAAATTACATGACTTTCAAAGAAAATGCACACTAACAATGATGGCAAAATGACAACTGGATTGGGCTTCACACAAGCAAACCAACATGCAAAAAGGGCCTAGAACACTAGAGACTAGGGTTGACTACACTTAGAGGTCCACTGTTCCTAGCAATAACTAGTGGAGCCTAAGAAAAATGACCTAGGGACTCAATGCATTTTGTCTTTTTCATTGCATTCCCTAATTATGCTAGCATTTTACACATTCTAGAAAAACACAGATAGATAACATAAGAAAACTAGTGAGATATGGGTCCTACCTCAGATCCACATCCAATTAAGATTTGGTTCTCTACTATATGACCTATTTATTGTTGACTGTGGCTCTATGGCATGGCTGCAACTAGTGATCTGTGGTATTTCATACATATTTCTTGTCGTGATCACCTTCTGTAACATTGTAAAGGGCTAATACCTAATGTTTTAATGGTTTTAAATCATATTAAAATGGGCATTCATACAGAATTGATGATAAATAACACATAACAAGAAATGTATATTCCATTAGTTTGAATCAATCCATGTTACAAATTCATCCCTCTTATGGATACCCATTCGATACAACAATTACAGTAGCAAGGGTAGGTGTCTTTCAATACCTTATATGATGACACAAACTGCTCCAAGGTGTAGATGACCTTCTCCATGATTAGAGGTATTTTTTATCTTGCATGTCAAAACCTTGTCAGTATTGCATGCAATAAATAACAAGAGGCATATTAGTAATAAAGGAGACCTCTCTTGATGAGGCTTTTGGAGGAATATTATACAAAAGATGTCATAGCAACATGAAATCAAGAAAGTGCAAAAAATATGTTAAACTACATTAAACATGATAATTCTACCATTAATACTATAAAGGAAACATCAATCAATCTATATAATGCCTCAATTATGAATTTGAAAGTAGGAAAGCATGGAAAATACCATTAGTATATTGATTGCAAGAATGAAATAAAAGTGATTAAAACCACTAATTCTATTGGTCAAAGTCTCTATTAAAGCAAATAAACATGAAACATGCTTAATCTAATCAAGTTAAAAATATCTTAGGGCTTAAGAACAAGGAAATGAAAGATAATACACTAATTGCATCTCTATAACATGGTGAGCACTGTTAGCCATGACTGACAACTATGGTTGAGCCTAAAATGTGTTTACCCTCCAATTCAAGGGTTGAATCTCTGATTCTCCCTACCAAATTTATGGTCAAGGGTCGCATCTGTATCCTTTGACTAGTTTGGCAATTGGATTGCTCATATTGCATGTGAAGTTGGCATAATTGAGTTTGTTGTCTCTCCTAGCCTCCTAGGACCTCCATGGCTTAAATTATAATTTTGATCTCTCAATTATTATGACCAAGCTTTATCTCAATGTAAATAGGTGAGTAATGAACTCAACAGGGTTTCGCCACTTGAATTCTCCTATGCATCTCTCTATACATCTCCCATTTTGGATGGGGTTCTTATAGAACCTAGGTGGGCTATGTCTTAGCTTCTTGAGGAAGCCAAGATCAATAAGGATAGTTGGAGTAGTTGGAGGGAAACTTATATATCTTTTCACCCCTAAACTGCTTAGATCTGCAACCAATTGGCCATTGCAACAAATTTTGGATTGGCTAAGGTCCAACTAATTCTGACTGCTAGTCATGGCTCTAAGGTGCGGTTAGCATTGCTAACCATGGGTGTCAACCATGACTAACATTGATTAGGCCAAACTACCTAAGTGAGTGGTTAGAACCACTTTTGTACCTTGGTATTTGTACAAGGTCTTCCATATGTTATTCTAGCATGTCCCATATTAGTATTCACCTTGATATGACACCTTTTAGGTTTCTAAACTATCCACAGGAGACACCAATCCCATTTGCTTTGGTTCATAGACCCCTATCCATAGGATACACCAATCCCCTTTCCTCTAGTTTGTGGACCTCTATCCATAGGAGACACCAATCCCCTTTGCTCTTGTTCATGGACCTCTATCCATAGGAGACACTGATCACCTTTGCTCTAGTTCATGGACCTCTATCCACAGGAGACACCAATCCCCTTCGCTATGGTTCATGGACCTCTATCCATAGGAGACACCAATAACATTTGATTTATTTCGTGGACATCTATCCATAGAAGACACCAATCCCATTTGCTCTTGTTCATGGACCTCTATCCATAGGATACACCAATACCCTTTACTCTGGTATGCTCTAAAGCATGCTCAAATTTTCTCCAAGCCTACTCACAAGGCTTGCTCAAATCTGCTCCAAGCCTACTCACAAGGCTTGCTCAAATCTACTCCAAGCCTACTCACAAGGCTTGCTAAAATATGTTGTAAGCCTACTCACAAGGCTTGCTCAAATCTTCTCCAAGCCTACTCACAAGGCTTGCTCAAATTTTCTCATAAAATCTACTCAAATCTGCTCACAATCCTGCTCAAATAACTTCTCAAACCTACTCACAAATCTTGCTTAAATCTATCTCAAAAAAACTTGCTCAAATCTACTCTACAATCCTACTCAAATCACTACTCAAACATGCTCATAGATCTTTCTCAAATCTACCTCAAACCTTCTCAAAACTTAGCTTACAAACTTGCTCAATTTTGCCTCAATAACTTACTCAAATCTACCTCAATGCTGCTCACAGAAACTTCTCAAACATTCCTAATTCTTGCATAGAAATAATTGCATATATCTTTCCCAAAAGTGTTTTCTTTGACTAAAGTAATTTAGACATATTCTACCCAAAATTCTTTTTCTTCATGAACATATAGAGAATGATATGCATTACAAATACTCAATATGTTCTTCTCACATTCATTAAGTCTATCACTTTCACATGTCTCACATTCATTGCATTCAAAAGGATACTCTAGTATAGCACTTGATAGTTGACCTTCTTATGTACTTCAAAAATTAATCAAAACCAATGCACATACTTGCTTCACAAAACTGGTCTATAGCCCTTGCAAATTTATTCCCAATATCACTCAAAACTAATGCATAAATTTACTTCACAAGATTGGTCTATAACCCTTGCTAGTATATTTTCAAATTCATTCAACAATAATGCACAACTTTATTCTCAAACCCTAGCACATATATTTCCAATTTCATTCAACAATAATGCACAACTTTGTTCTCAAACCCTAGCACATATATTTCCAATTTCATTCAACAATAATTCACCATTACTCCCATCTTCAATCAATCACTAATGCACATCAAATTTTCTTTCAAACCCTTGCACTTTTATTTCCAATTTCTATCAAAGCAATGCACACTCAATCAATCCTTATACCTCCAACCATATGACATCAAAGTACTTTCTTCAAACAGAAACCACCCTCTAGAAAGAAATTAAATCACCATACCTCTTAGATCTTCCTTAAAAATGATGTGCTTCTATGAATTTTCCAAACCTATCTTTAACAAATAATTTTTCTTTCTTTTGCTACTTCAAAATAGGTTAGCACTTCTCCCTTTTAATGTCAAATCATATACTCAAAATTCCTTATTAAAATATAAGCAATAAAATTTCAATCAATATCCAAGTAACCTTTTATCCCTTCTTTTATAATATTCAAAATACAAAATTTAAATACCAAAGATACACCTTATTTCTCCAACTTTAAAACATACACCATACAATTTTATAATACTAAAAAATACACCTTATTTCTCCAACTTTGAAATATATAATATAATTTTAATACAATAAAAAATTATTCCTTATTTCTACAATTTAAATCATACAATATAATTTTCAGATAATAAAAATACACATTATTTCTCCAACTTGATCACATACAAAATGCAATATAAATAATTCACAATGAAGCACTAAAATCAATGTGGCACCTTATTACTCCAAATTTAATGAAAATAAAAATTATTTTGCATACCTTTCACCTAAAAGACTTTGCTATTGCAAATGACATTTGACCCCTAAACCTCCCACATTGCAGCACCTAGCCACCACCACTATGACCAGCTATGCTAGCCTAGTCGGTAGCAACCAAAAGGGTTGCCATTATATCTATATCCTCACGCGCTTCCAAACTAAAACTACCACAATATCTTCCCAACAAAAAATGCACCTAAAAGGATTTGACCTTTGGATCTCTCCCATGGTAGGATCTTTACACGACCTAGCCAACTGGCTGGGCTGCACACCATCTTGAGAACCAAATGCACACAACAAAAATTTCACCCCTTCACACTTCATGAAATGGATACACAACAAAAATACGATGCAACTAGGAATCAAACTCAGCACTCCTTGCTTTGCAGTGCCTTGTCCAAGGTTGGACAACCGATTGGGATACCCCAATGGTTGGAACAACATAGTAAAACCTCCTTTCCTTGTTCAAGCTTCAGAACCCACGAATTCTACCTTCTTGTTCATTGTCTTCTCCTTACCTTGAATTTTTAGAATGGCATACAAGGAGATATCAAAATCATTCGCATTAGAAAATAGTTTGCATTAAAATATTTCAAACATTAGCAATCATGGTGAGTAAATGAAATATTTTCTTCCATATAAATATGTCTTTCTTTTCATTATCGTGGAGTCGACTTCAAACTTTATTTTTTATTTTTAAATCCTTCAAAGACGTTCACGCCAAACCCTTCTTTTTAAATTATAATAGAAAAATATTATAATAAACCCTTTGGCCTTCTCTTGTAGTATTTGGAACTTTGTCCAAGAAAATTTATAAACTCCACTTTTAAACCTTTTAAAACTTTTGGCCCTCTCTATAAAATTTTAAACCTTCTTAAAATTTTGGCCCTCTCTATGAACTTTTGAACTTTCTTTATAATATTTAAATCAATATTATAATCCTTTTCTTTTCAACAATTTTCCTTGCTTTGAGATATACCTTGCCTTGAATAATTGTCCAACCTTAGAAGAATATTTATGCCTTGAATACCATGCATCCTTTTGACATCAACCCTTTGACATCAATGACAACTCAATATGCTTAATATTTCCAAAAAAAATTTCCTCATTAATCAACTATCTAGAAGCACCAAGATATATGTCAAGAGACCGTCTAATGTTGATAGCTTTCCTGATAGTGGCAACTCCTAGCAAAGCAGTATCATCAATAAATTGAAGGTGGGAAAAATGTGGCAAACTTCTATCCTACTTCCACCCCTAAATGAGACCCTACCTAACCTGAGACTTGAGAAATCTTCCCAACCCTTTTGCCATAATTCTAAACAAATAAGGATATAAAGGATATCCTTGCCTCAAACCCCTTGAGTCCTCAAACAGCTTTGACAACTCATTATTAACAATAATAGAGAACAAGGAAAAACCTATCTAATCAATTCTTCCTCAAATCCAAAAGCAACAAGAACTTTTTGAAGAAAGGACCATCTGACTCGATCATAGGATTTGGCCATGTCCAACTTAATGATTTCTCCTTGGAATTTTCCATTGAGTGAATAGATTTTGTAGCAATAACAACCTCATCCAAGATTTTTTGACCAGTAACAAACCCACCTTGCTCCTCAAATATGATTTTTCTCACCCATATCTTCAGCATCTTAGCAATATTTTTTGTGATAATCTTATACACAACATTGCAGAGAGTGATAGGCCTGAACATATCCAAGGAATTTACTCCCTCTTTTTTGGTAATAAGCACCACAAAGGTAGCATTTCGGACCCTTAGCATATTTTCATTCTTTTGTGACTTATGGACCATCTCCAAATGATCAAATTTTATTAACTCCAAAAACTTATGATAAAACTCAATCAGAAATCCATATGGACCTGGGGCTTTCCTTTTTTCATATTTAATACAACATTTTTCAACTCCTCAAGGGAAATTGGACCCATAAAGTGTTCATTGATCTCTCTATAAATAATAGAGGGAATACAATTTAGAATAAGCTTTTCATCCTCATCATCTAAGAGAGAATCCTCATTGAAGAGAGAGGAAAAATACCTCCTAGTCTCTTCTAAAATATCCCTGAAAGAAGAGAGTAGGGCACCTTGAGATTTTCAAAAGAGGTAATAAGGTTACCATTACAACGAGCCTTAAATGAGTTATAAAATAATTTCATGTTCCTATCCCCTTCGTGAAGCTAATCTACTCAAGATTTTTATTTCCAAAAAAAAATCTTCTCTTAGTTCCCATTTAGCAAGGTCTTTCACAACCTCAGATTCCTCAATGAGAAGCTCCTTTATGAGTCCCTGATATCTAATCTTCCTTAAAGCTTCTTCCACCCTCCTAAGAGCCGCCAACTTAGCCAAGGAAATATTCCCAAAATTTAGTCTATTTCATCTCTTTAAATTATGCTTAACAAATTGTAGCATTAGAGGCAGTCATCACATTTTTCAAACTCATGCTTCTATCTTCACTATTTTTTCTTTGCATGTTGTCTACTTTCCCTCCTATCATGTGATTCTAAATTTGTGTGTTAGCCTCTATATTTGCCTCCTCAAAGGCCATCATTAGAGGTTTTATTTTTGTGCCTTATCCTAAAAGGTGGTGCAAATATCGAGGAGGATTTCTCAGCATGGATGTGATCACCTTCACTTAAGGTAAATTATTTTCCCAAGACGCTTTGGTACATTTACCAAATCCTTCTTGAACCTTACTAGAGTGTGGCTTTTTTTCTTTTTAACCTATGTTTGCTTCAAGTTTACCATCGATCACTCTCTATATTATCATCCCTTTGGTTGCTTCAAAGTATTTTCTCCTCTTTGCACTCTTCTCTGCCCTTCTCCATCTACCTGGTTATTATTTGTTTCCCACCCTCACTCTTTTTGTTACCTTGTTCATACCCGCAAATTATTATTCATGATTGATAATGACTAAAGATTCGAGCTTGGGGTGCTTCAAATGGAAAAACTTGTGGTAGAGATTTTGGATGATTTTGGCTTTATTACCTTTCTTCAAAATTTTGGTGGCCATGATATAGATCTCTCTAAAGAACTAGCTCATAGTTGAGTTGACGAAAGAGTTATTGTGAGAGAATTAATCTTCACAATCAATACAAAGTTGCTTTTAAAAATTTTTGGGTTCCTAGATTATGGTGAAATTGTAATTAGAGAAAAAAATTCATTAGTTGGTGAGCTGTTGTTGTTTAAGGACAAGAGTGAGAATCTTGGCAAGAATAATGGAGGAATTGTAAGAGAGTCCCTTCCTAAACCATGGGACAAGGTGGTTGTTCCAATTATCAACTATTTTATGGTGGATGGGTAGATAAACATTCTAAGGAGTTTTCACCTAGCTTTTCTCAACCACATTCATGGGAAGAAAAGCATTAACATCCATAAATATCTCTTTAGGTCAATGTAAAAGTCTATTATTAATGTTTAAAAGGGATTCTCATCCTTCCCTATCCATAAAGGTCTACATATGATCATCTATAGGCATGTTATTTAGAAGCAATCCCAAATGGTTGTGATGAGTATTGTCCCAAAAAACCCCATGAAAAACTCTTAGTAGACCTCTCCATAGTCAACAATTAAGTTAATTGATCCCAACCCTAATGTGGATACTAAGGATGATTTTTGGTCTTACATCCAAAAGGCTAGTCATGTTCTAGACTTTAAATACAAGAGTGAAGTTATTACTCCCAGGATCAAATCAAAGGCCCAAAGGTAGTTTTTTTACAATAGATATAAATCTAGGAAGAGAAATAAATCACCAATCCCCATCGAGACCAATCAGCTCTCAAAGGAAGTAGTGGACTCTCCTCCATTGGATTAGAATACCAAGCATGGAAACACTCCTATGTGGACCGCTTTATAGAAGGTTTTACAATATAGTTTCTCTTATATGGCTTTAAAATTTTCTCTCCATGATTTATGTATTTCCTTCATTAGCAAGAAGGGCTATATCTAGGGGCTTGACGATCTGCTAGGATCTTTGACCAGAGCGGTGAACATGAACACTACCCTTGTTCAATAGGCCACCACTCACCTTGAGAAATTTAGGAAGAGGTATGGTGATGATGAATAAGAGGAGCTCTTGGATTCCCCTAATCCTATGGATGTCAATTAATTCAATTGGCCCTACCTCTTCTCACTTGGTCTTCTTATGTTTCATTTTATCTTTGTTGTTTTTCTTTTGTGTTACATCTAGGGATCTCCGTATTTTACCTTGTCTTTGGGATTTACCCTACTTCAATTTTATTTGTTGCTCTTCTCCCCATAGTTCTTTGGAGATATCCTTTTAAGATCCTCTCTAAAGAACTTATCTTTTTGTAAATGTTTGGGAACCTTTTCAAAACCCCTTCCATCAATCAATAAAAAAAATCTTCTGCAAGAGAAATGAAAAATATAAGTATAAAAAACAATTAGTACAAGGATGGAAGGGTGCCCTTGATCACCCATATAAACATTCAAGATAAGATCACATCAATATAATGGATCAGGTGATTGAGGTAATATTATACCAAATACTAAATCCTCAATAACAATAATTATAAATCACTTAACCCATGTTTACATTACATTAAGCTCTAAATATTACTTACAAGTTACTAAACCTTCACCCATAACACATTAGGTGTAAAGTGTTTATCCCACAAGGATTATTATTTTAACAACAATAAAGTACATTTTATGATGACTACCCATAGCCTTACACATGATTACATCATATAATATTAGCCTTGATCAATAAATTCAAATTACATAAATTTGAATACCCCCATAATTTAAATTGAGAGGACAAGGAGAGAAGACAATAATGATAAGAATATTTTCACTTCCTTAATGTATACTCTAATGAAATAGAATGATTATAATTTCCCTTTGTTATTTGGAGGACTATCTCTTGTATTTTAAAACTATATCTTAATATTTTGTATTATCACTAAATAATTATTTGTATGATGGCATGCATTATTTTTTTTTGAAGTTTGTGAAAAACCCTTTGTGGGGCCACCTTGGTCTGAGAAACCATGACCAAGGGGTTCTACACCATCAAAATAACTCGGTAGTCACGCATGGCCTTAACCACACTAGCATAATCAACTAGATTTTAGGTACCCAATATGCATTTGGTAGGGTGGATATTTGAACCAAGGACCTCACTTGGAGGATTGCCCTACCCTCTTCTACTCACCTACAACACATGGGTGATGGCATGCATTATTATACTATCCATAAGTGACTTTTGATTTTTTTGAAAGCTTAGAATTAATTTTGGACTCCTAAGACTTAGAATTAATCTTTGACTCATAGTCTATAACATCCATTAGTTTAAAATTTTTATGAGTATATACCTAAGAATAATTACCACATTTTTTTATAGCAATCTAAATAAGAATATCAAAGGGAGCATAAAGGGTTACAAGAACATATTTATTTATATATAAATAGGAAGGATTGACAAGGAAATATTCAAAATCCTCCTTCATTATGCCTCTAGAAATCCTAAATCTATTTTCAATGTCTTAAATTTAGGTCATTTTTAAATATGGACAAAAGATCCTTATTTTGTGATAATTTTCATGTACTATAAATTCTTCCCTTGAAATGAGTGATTTAGATATTTAAGAACATAACAAAATAAGACATCCTCCCACTTATAGCAAGTCCTTGAATGAATATCACCAATGAAAGGAGCTTGAAAATCGTACAATTTGAAAAAATGATCACTTTAGTATGTTAAAGTTGTAGCCTTTAATTTTTTTTCCATATTATTCCTCAAGATATAAAAGTAATTAATAATAATAGACCATATCCAAAAATAAACCAACTAGGACATGCCATTTTCATGTGTTTATAGGATGGGACCTATCATATTTTTAAAACCTATTTATCATTATACATAATTAGCACATTATAATTTTATATTTAGACTAGATTGGATGAATCTCCTCATATGTGTAAAAAATAATTTACTTGATGATTAAGCTTCATATCGGTTGCCTATTCATCAACATGTCATTCCATGATAACCACAAAAGAAGGATATATTTTTTTGTTAAAAGTGTAATCTAACTTATGTCGAAGGTCCTTGTTGGGATAGTGCACTAGTATGGATTTGGACTCACATTACAAAGACCCAAGTTCAAATCATGGTGATGGTGGCCCTTGTTGTGCCCCTAGTTATATGCTTTGATTGTTAAAAGTATCTTCAAGAAAAAAATTATGGCCAAGGCCAAATTTATATGGTGTAATATTTTATAGGCCTATGAGCAATCATTAAACAAAAGTATTTAATTATGCAAGCTCTATAAGCCACAATTAACCTTTCTATGGTTAACCCCATATTATAATTTGTAATTAACACAATTTCCACTTGACATGTTAGCTTAGGTTTATTTGATTATGTATTTGGGATTTTGGTATTGATATATATTCTCACCACTTCATTTATTGTATCAGAGCATTATGATCCTTATATATGATTCGTACAATGATTACTTATGGTGATCAAGAACACTTACTAATTTTGGTTCTCTTTGTTTCTTTTTTTTCCTTTTATGTTTATTCATAAGATTTGAGTGGATGGATCGCTTTTGTTTATTTTTGGAAATAGGTGTTTAATCCAACATGGTATCAGAGTGAGTATGGAGTGACATTGTTTGTTCATATAAAAAAAAATATTTAGAGCCTTAGATCCTTATTACATTCACAATGATGAACTATCCTCCAAATATTCATAAGTTAGGTACATCACAAGAAGCAATGGCAAAATAAAAATATTTTGTCTATTTTTTATAACCATTTGTATGGATGCTTTTGTGAAGGGAATTTTTTGAATTCTTACAAATGGGAACCACTACCATTTTTCTCTTCTTCATGCATTCATTATTATAGAAAAATCAATTATCATTATATGGGTAGAATTCACAAATTAGCTATTTTAGAGACATCTTGTTCCATGTATCAAAGAGTATTGTCATCAGGAGGATGATGTTGGAATGATCAAATTATTTGTCATTATTCTGTTATATCTCTAGTTCAATCCATATCTCTATTAAATTGAATGTTTTACAAGTTCATGTGTATCTTTTTTAAGTCCAACTAAATATAATTATTAGGGTGAGGAACTAATTTTATCTCATTGATAGCAAAATTTGGCTTGGATAGCAAAGGTATGCATACCACCTTGCATAGAAAGGTCAAGGTTTTGATTCCACCTTTTATTTTCCTATCAATGTAGGTTTATGAAGGAACTTTTATTTTGATGTTGAGTGAGATAGACCTCATTTAAAGAGGATCTCATCCCAACCACTTATTTGATACAATTGGTATTATAATAGGTGAACAATGTTGAAAGTATTGTGCTACTTGGTGTCTAATTGGAATCCATCCTTTTAATTTTTGGAATAGCATCCACCAATTGAAAGGATCTAAAATTACCTCGAGGGGTGAGGGCATCAAAATTATTTTAATTCATAGGTGTGGGTGGGTAGCTAGTGTATCTAGCTTAGAATACCCACCACCCAGGAGTCAATGTTTTGAATCCCACCACTTCCTCTTCCATGAAGTTGTTTTATTTGTCACTCATGTGTCAGCTAAGGTGGCAGTTGACATGATTTATCAATAGAACATAAAATATTTTTTCTTTTTTATCCCCTTATGACCAATTATATTTAGACATATGGTGAAACATCATTGACTATCAATGTCTAGTGGAACAAATGTGGTGAAATATTAATGGCAATCATCAGTGAATCAGTGGATGCCAAGTGGAAGATGCAAGTTGGATATAATAGATCTAAGATTTGATTTATTAATTTATTAATTTATTTAGGGCTATTAGGAAAAATATTCCATAGGCTATAACTCTTGTATATGGAATCATTTTGAGCCATTTTTCTCAAATTAGACAATTTCTTTCACATTGGTGACATTAGTTCAAGAACCTATTGTAGTCTCAAGGGCTAAATGATGAATGATAGTCCTCAAAGCCTATTTATATATTTCAAAAGGGAAAATTCATGGTATATTATTAAATTAGAAGTTTTGGTCCATATTCATGGGAGAGAGACAGTTGGATTTGTGATATTTCAAGTGGTTATTTGGTATTTTGGAGATATAAAAGAAAGGATTTAGAATATGATTTAGTAAATCCTCCCTCTTTACCTTAGATGCTAGGGATATTTATTCATTTTTTGCATGAATATCTAACCCTCTATGATATATTACTTATTATATTCATTTTCCATGTACTTTTGGAATATTGTAATGGCTTTTTTGATAAACAAGTTCATGCAAAACCTCTTTTGGTCATTGAAACTAAGTGACCCAAGGGTAAGTCAGAGTTTTCATATAAGGTGAAGTTTGTTGTAAGAGGGAAGGCTATGCTTCCAAGAATTGCCTTATGTGACTAGATTATTGAAGCAACTTTTAAGAGGGGATATCCTTGGTTTGTCTTGCTCATATAAAGTTATATTAGATGTATTCCTTGTATTTGTATAGGATTATTTGATATTCACAATGGTGACTATAGTCCCGCCTAAGGAGATTCTTATATAGAGCTATTTATACATAAATAGACTTTTATATGATGAGAGGGTTTAGTTGAGTCTTCCTCAAGTATGAAGTCCCACTAGAGAATCCATTATGAGGAGAAGATGTTATTATCACAAATGTCTTTTATCCTTTTCCATTTACCTTGGATTATGAGGTGTTGAAAGTATAATCTAACTTACAACCAAGGTCAATATTGTATGATGCAATCTTATATAGGCCTAGTGAAAATAATTATACAAATGTATTTAATTGATTGTGTATTATCTAATTATGTAATACCCATGGGTCATAACCTACCTTATAATTTGTAGTTAACCTAAATCCCATTTGTTATATTGGTTTAGGTTAACTTGATTATGCATATAGGATTATGGTACTGATATAAATAGCCCCCGCAACTCCATATATTGTATCTAAGTGTTGTGATCCTTATCTATGGATGATGCAGTGATTATTTATGGTGATTAAGGACACCCACCAATTTTACATATTTTTCTTTCTTTTTTTCTATTTATATTTTTTGAATGAGATTTGAGTGGATGGTTTTCTTCTAATTATTTTTAGAAAAGGTTTAAAATCTAATTTTTTGAACCTTAATATCACATCCACAAGCCTCCTTGGGATAGATATGAAACACACCTAATGTAGTTAATAAACACCCTTACTATATGAACTAGTAGGATGCATTAGGTCTACAATATTTTGCTATTTGAAAATCCTACACCATAAGGACTACAAATCTTGAACCCTGAGAACACCTACCATCTAGAAGGCTTCCATATACTACATATCCATAATATAAATGAATATCATAGATTCTAATCTACCAACACCACCTTAGTAAGCATCAACTAGCTATGATAGCATGGTTGTGATCTAATAAAAAGAGATACTGCAAGGATTAAACATAGGATCTCCCCTACATAATAGTTAACAAATATTCATCTAACTAGTGCATCATGTCTTCATGATAGAAAAAATCAAGAAAACATTTCATCTATATAATTATTGATCCATCAATGACTATGCAAAAAATACATGATAGGAGACTCAATCATATTAGTATAAAAAAAATTATGTCATGCATACGTAACTAGTACACCATCATATTTACTTATACCAAAGTGTCCTTAGTCCTTGAGGTAGGGTATCATACTAGGTAGCCAAAGAAAAGAATGATGTCATCCTAAAAGAACATAGTGTGTGTAATTTGAACAAACTAAATGAAAAACCCCAAATTCTTATGGCCATATTTCTATCCAATATGTCAAGGCACTTGTTTAGAAAAGATATGCCCAATTCTCCTTGAATAAACCAAGGTGTCCTCCCTCACAAGGAGAAGATAAACCACTTTGTATTTAGTTATGATAACCCAAATTTACCAAAAGATAATTGAACATGTAAAACATAGAGAGGATACAAATTATCTTTAAAAAAAAGAATAAAAGATACTGATAAAACATGGAGTACATAATTCTTCCTTTACTTTGTATGGTAATCGAGGTTATGAATCTAAGAAATATAAGAAATAAAATGTATATAACTTTTACTTTGCTTCTTGTGTTGAGTGAGCTTATGAAACATCAAAAAACAATTTGTGTTTGTATGATCAAAGAATAAGAAGCTTTGAGGAAATATCTATGCACATTACCAAGGGGTGAAGGTTTATACTTGCTTTGCTACTATATCAGATTTTTAATACCTTTTTTGGAATGAAGAAAAGTAGAACATCAACTCAAATATATGGAAGAGAATATAAAAATAAATAGAAATATTATTGAATACCAAATCCACAATGATAATAATTATAAATCATGTAATCCATGGTGATATTACACTAAGGAATAAAGGTCAATTATAATTTACTATTAAATCCTTACCCATAAAAAAATCAGGTATAAATGGTTTAGTGAAGATTAAATATAAAAAGGTTTAACCATGTGCCTATAGTGTTAATTAAATCAAACAATAATTAAGTACAATGTATAATGATTGTCCATAGGCTTACACATGATTATATTATACAATATCATCCTGACCAATAAAGTTAAGACTATATTGTGACTTTTAACATATCCCCATATCAAAAGATCGTCTTTTTAACCACTTGAACTCATTTCATTTAATAAATGTAAAGTTATTATATTATTTTTTAATTAAATTATATATAATATAAAAAATATAATAATGTTTTTAAAGTTTTATTTTTAAATATATAAGTTTTTCATCAATGTTATATAGATGAAAAACTATAATAATAAATCATATCCTTTCATATTCACCCTCTTTATTTCCTCTTCCCAATTCGTCTATTTTTCTCTTCTTTATCTTACTACTCTTTTTATTCCATTTTTCTTTATCTCTTTCATCATTTTATCTTCGTCCCTCCTCTTCCTCTACACCTTTTCTTTTAGTTTTCATTTTATATTATTTTCCCTTCCTTTTCCCTCCTCCTCTTATTCTCGTTCTTCTTTTTATTCTTAAATTACATTTTGTTTTTAATCCTTTATAGTAACATAATTTTTTTCACCACCTACACCAAATATAATTATTTCAACACTATATTTTTTGAACTATTTTTTAAAATTGGTTATGTGGTGTTGAAATGGTTCTCACATGTATCACGTCATGATCACATAATGGTCTTACAAAATTTTAACATTTATATATGTATTGCTTGGCAAGATTCAAACCTAGGTCTCCCTATTAAAAGTTAAGGAACTTAAAGAGTTAAGTTAATGTCATTTGATAGATTTAAAGAATTATTATATTATATTATGTATCATATAATATTGAAAAATTAAAATTATACAGTCTTCTTATTTTTGTTTTTACATTAACCATATATGATTTTTATTCTAGTTTAAAGATAATAAGAGTTTTAAGTTGATTTAGGTAATTTGGTTTCATTATATTTATTTAAAAATTTAAATTATACAATATTCTTATTTTTATTTTTACATTAACCATATATGCTTTTTATTCTAGTTTAAAGATAATAAGAGTTTTAAGTTGATTTAGGTAATTTGGTTTCTAATATTTATTTAAAAATTGCTATGTACGACAAAAATATGGTTCATATAAGTATTACAATTTATGATAATTTTTAAAATTTAATTTAGTTAACTTTTTTTTGGCCTTGGTCTAAAATTTTAAGTATAAAATTATAATTTTTTTTTGAAAAAGAACTTGAAAAATTATAATAGAACAAGATTATTTACAAGTTGGGATAAGACTCCTCGCCTTATCAAGCAAGAGAACCCATTTTATCCTTTTAACTTTCCAATAAAATTTCATAACTCTAAAGCCCAAGATCCTAAGAACTAACCACTTTTGGTTACAACACTAAAAGGAGATCTACATTGGAGCCAAATATCCTAAACCATATGTTTGCAATGGTTGTCCAAATTAGTAAAATGTTGGATTTGCTCATAATTTTACCCAATTCTCTCATCTCAATAGCCATGTCATTGTTCCACTAAACCCCTACCTCCTTCTTAGTACTCATATTATCCAATAAGTTTGCCACTATATTCAAAGCTCTACCTACATAAATTAGGATCACATCATCCAATTTCCTCCACAACTCCTTAATTTGGGTGACAAAAATCCTCAACCTCCATGTCTCCAAGGCAAAGTTCCTCATGCAATCTAGAGCATCTACCAATATTTTAGAATATAATTCTATGATTATCCTCATATAACCTTGTATTACTACCCATATAAAAGCATAATTGTGTAACCACCAAAAAGGCTCACACCTAATGTATCCTATTGCAAGAATTGATAAAAAAAATACAAGATGCATACAAGAACAAGAAATTGACAACGAAATGATCAATAAAAGATGCTTTATTCCATTATATTTCAATGCCAAACTCAAATTACAAGTACATCCCTCTTAGGGATAATCATCTTGATACAATTGTTACAATAGGACGTATTTTTATTTCCCTCTCAAGGGTAGGTGTGATTTCAAAGTGCCCTTCAGGATGACACGAACTGCTCTAGGGTGGAGTAGACCCTCTTCTTCACATTGAGGAAGGAAATGGATGGTTGTAGCTCCTTTAAAACCTGTTTCCTACGATCAAGAAACAACACAAGAATGTCAAAAGCATAGGAAGCCTCTCATGATGAGGCCCTTTAAAGACAAATAGCATGAGAATAGCATAATGACATAAAATCAAGAAAATGCATAAACTATGCTAAACATGTGTAAATCCTATCAAGATTGATGGAAATATGTGAACAAGAAATACAACTATCAATCTATGGAATCAATTACTTGAAATGAAGCACTATAACATGAAAAGAAGCCATTAATGTCTAAACTACTATAATGAGAACAAGTTAGTAAAAACACTAATTATGCTGGTCAGAAGTCTCTAAAATCCTAACTAAACCATTAAAATGCTAAATGTGATCTAATTAAGCATACTGGAAATGAAACAGTAAGGAGATGTCACCTGTTGCAAACCGTAGCTCTGATGAGCGGTCTGCACTGTAAACCATGGCTGAAAGCCATGGTGAGCAACCAAGTGGTTTGCCCTCCAAATTCAAGGGTTGTGGGCTTGACCTCCTTGTCCAATTGATGTTCAAGGGTCACCTTCGGTGTCCTCTGACAGGTTTGGTGGTTGAATCGTTGAATAGGGCCTCTGTTTGCCCGAATTAGCGTTTCTTGGCTCTCCTAGGTCCTTAGGGCATCCATGGCCTAATTCGTCATGATGCTTGACAAATTGACAATGGGGATGGCAACAAGGCTCTCTCTATGCACTCAAGTGAGTCCACAATTTGATAGGGCTTCACTGCTTTGATCTCCAAATGCACTCTCTCTTCAATATTTTGACAGTGCTTCGCTATCAAAATGCTCTATATGCTTTTTTTCTCCCTATTTTGGAAGGGGTACTTATAGGATGTCCCTAGGGCTAGGGGTGGCTTCATGGAGAAGCCAAGATCAAGAAGGGGTGGTTAGGATAGTTGGATTGGAAGCTTCCATCCTCTAACCACCTTCTTCTAGAACAAATGGTCGTTCAAACCGATTTGGCTCGGATGAAGGCCAACTGAACTTCAGTTAAGACCGTAGGTTACAGCTATGGTCCAGACTGTAAACCGTAGGCCTCAACCGTGGTTCAGACTATAGACCATAGGTCTGGGCTGTGGTTCAGACTGATTAGGCCAAGGAGCCCAACTTGAGTGGTTAGAACCACTGCTCTATCTTGGAGTCTATCCAAGATCTTCCATATGGTCTTGTAGCATGTCCATATGAGTAGTCGCCATCGACATGATGCATTTTAGGTGTCTACAGATGCCCCTTTTGAGATGCATTGTGAGATCGAACAATGCTGAGAAAAAATAGACCTCCTAAAATGATGTCAAAGGTTCTATGATGATCATTAGTCGGATCAACATTAGATGCCCTAGGTCCTGCAAAAGGATGCGCATCCTGGAATCATTGCTTCCAACTCTTTGGAGGCTTAAACTTGAAAGAGTTTGCACTCATCATCAGACATTCGAGTAGCTTTGGTGCTACAATAGGAGTTAGGCCTATATAACCGAAAGGATGAGAGTTACAAATTAATTATCATATTTGCTATTTTCCCCAAGCAAAGGGGTAAGCTTATGATAGTTGTTGACAATGATTCGCAAGGACGAACACAATTTTGACAAGATCAAGGGATCTACGATCTCAGGGATCTTCTACTGATTTTGATTATGATTTGATATTATGACTACCCCCTCAAGTGATGAGTCGATGAGGGTAATGACAATGAATGAAGTGACGAGGTCGCTTGACCATAATGAATGATCTGAACAAATTTAGATTTGAGCATTTTAATGCCTTGGCTAGGCCTAGTTCAACTTATGATTGCAACTGTTAATAGTATTTGCACATTTCTATCCCATGGAGAAGTCGAGCTGCAATAGCCATCTTAGGGAATCAAAATGATACAAATCCAATTAGATTTGTGTTGAATCAAGTTATCGATGATTTGCTGAAAATATGTCATAGGAGAAATGACATGAAACACCTCATTCCCATGGAGCAGTCCAGCCTCGAAGGCCTTCTTAGGGATTGAAAAGAAGCATATCAGATCAACGATGACAATTTTTCCCCAAATGTCCTTATGGTAATTTACTCATCTTGTCGGATTGCATGGATCGCAAGTCACTGCAACCACCAAGTGTATAGGGTAAATTACTGAATACGAGGTGCATTTGGTTTTTAATTATTTGATTTTTTTGTTAATTTTGATTTATTGATCGATCCTGGTGCTTTGAACATCACCAAATTTGCAATATTGATTGCTCTTTTTGAAATTTGATCCATTAGGAGTCATTAATTTATCATTTTAGACCTTCCCACGATGGGGTTTGAGTGCATTTATTGCTAGTTGTGAACCATGAGTACGGTCTATGGTTGAAGTTTTCAAATTTTGGGAACCGTAGGTTGGACCTACGAGCAGAAAACCCTAATTTTGGGACCATAGGTGTCAGCTACGGTCCACCAAAATTAGGAGGACCTATAAATAGCCTTTCCCATTTGAATTTTTCATTATTTTCTTGAAAGCAACTGCAATTGTGAGAGCTCTGAGAGGTAGAAGACATTCCTTGATCCAGAACGCTGCCTAAAACTCGACCAAACCTCACACCTATACCCCGATGGTGGATCCTGGATAGCCATCGACTAGCGGAGGCCATGGAGTGGGCAAGGTAACTCAAAACTGAGTCCTCGCAATCAATACCAACTAAAATAAACCACATTAATTAATGGGTTAATGAATTTCATTAAACAGTTGGTAATGAACCTCACATTAGATTAGGTTAGTTTAGTTTTTAATTTTTTTGGTCAGCGAGGCTAGGAAGGGACCCAAAATGGGTATCCTTCCTAGACCACAACTAGTAGCTATGGTTCCCAATTGTCAGATTGGGGACCATAGCTATCAGCTATGGTTGGAATTCAAATTCCAACGGTCAAATTTTGATCGCATGCGGACCGTAGGGTTGACCCGCGGTTCATTGACTTTAGAAAAAAATTATCAAATTTTTAATTTTTCTAAGGTTTAATAGGCAATTAATATCATTTAATGCAATTATGACTTGCCTAATTGATTTTTTTATTTTTTTGAATGCTTTGTGACATGTTTTTATCTTTTTATCAATTTTTAAATGTTTTTGATATTTTTAAGGTCATTTTTTATCTATTTTTGCTTGTTTTTAGTTAGATTTTCTCTTATACAATGCTTTTATTTTAGAGGTTGACCTCTAGAGCTCATGAGCCAGACCTCCTAAAGACTCTCCATAGATAGCTCACTCCTGGAGAGCGAACATGGTTTGGAGTTGTCGGCTTCGGCTACATTCTAGATCTACCCACTATTCGGGTAGATCAAGCCTACTTGACTGCGTTGGCCCGATGTTGGAATGCATGGACCAACACCTTTCACCTGCCCATGGGTGAGATGACCATCACTCTCGAGGACGTCTATCGGATCTTTAGGATCCCTATTGATGGTGAGGCCATCACCTCTTCCTCCTCCCAGAGCAAGGGGGCAGTATTTGATTCTATCTTTGGTGACCGGAGCCAGGAGGCTCAGCGCATGATCGACCATGGAGGAGTCCATATCGGATATTGGTAGGGTCAGTGCATCTTCTCCATGAGAGAGGTGATATTTATGCACCTGGTGGTGCAGATTGTTCTTCCAGACTCCTCGAGTGTGAGGATTCCCTAGAACCTCCTAGCCAGTGTTAGGAGAGTTACTTAGAGCTCCACTGCTCAACCACTACTTCTAGCTTAGGGGAGCACACTATTATGCTAGCTCTACCAGGAGCTATACCAGATCACTAGCTAGAGCCATCATGGCATCAGTTGTAGCCTACTGCTATAGATCTAGGGCTAGTAGCATATCAGGATCAAGCATCCTATAGATCTACCCCTTGACATTACTACGATTGATGATCAACATCAGTGCTACACCATGTGCTAGCCTCAGGAGGAGGAGGGATTCTAGAGTAGGACTCATGCTGGTGATGTAGATCATTACATTGCATGATTTGTAGTGCTCGAGCCGAATGACATTGAGTGGCACTCCTACATGGATTGCCCAGACTAGCTAGAGGTAGGCGAGTGACTATGATAGGCTCACCGAGATAGGTGGCTACTCGATCATAAGGTCAAGGTTAGGGAGTACCAGTTCTACTCTCACATCCTATGGTAGTTCAGCCTAGTGTAGGACATCCTAGAGATTCCATTTGTATACAGGCATCTAGTCTTGGAGATGCACCTACCATGGATTCAGCCTACAACACTTGGAGATGAGGCTGATGATTTCTAAGAGTCTAGAGATGATAGGGCTAGGACCACCCCTGCATATGACACATGGTGGTCCCTATTATAGTGGTAGGGATTAGGGCCTCTAGGTAGGGTGGATGACCAGGCAGAGGCAGAGGTCGATCCAGATGGGTGCAGGGTGCACCAGTGGACTGAGGGTGGATGGGGCATAGAGGCCACCACAGAGGAGGCTCCATAGGTAGAGGTTGAGGAGGAGGTTGAGGAGGGTGAGGTACCTCTTGATAGTGAGGTAGGATAGCTCCTTGCTCAGATCGTAGACCTACAGAGTTAGGTTGGGAGGTTGTAGACTCAGTAGTTATAGTGAGATACTTCTATCACCCTTCTAGAGGCAAAGCTAGCTCATAGGGATAGGTAGCTAGCAGAGGCTCAGGAGCAGATCATGAGTCTGATAGCATGGGCTACAATGGTAGAGACTCAGGTCTATGAGCTCACTAGTGCATGTGATGTGGCACTAGCGCAATGGGGTGAGGCTATCATAGAGCATGACTTGCTTAGGGTACAGAGGGGGATCCTTCATCCTCCTAAGCTATTATGGGACCTCCAGCTGCACCATTATCATTGTTACCAGGTGGTCATGACCCGATGTTAGAGATTCAATGCTTACAGGCCCTCGTGGAGGAGGGCAATGATAGACATACAGGTAGGGTCGCCCGCATAGACCAGTTGGAGGGCTACATTAGGTTGATAGGTGGGGAGGTCCTAGAGGATTCACATGTTATGGGGTCTTAGAGGACCAGGTCTAGGACTACAAGGTAGTCCACAGTGAGCTCCAGCCAGTGGACTCATAGGATAGAGAGGACACATAGGTCCTCTAGCACACATGGAGGTAGCTCCCATACCAGGGCTAGGGAGATGGGTGTGACCTCTAGTCATAGGTCTAGCCGCATAGACATACCAGTATCTCATGTGCTAGGCCTCTTTGGGTTAGGTGGCACATAGGGCCCTCAATAGGGCACACAGTAGGCACTAGAGCCGACTGTAGAGCAGGCTCCAGAGCATAGGGCTGAGGGAGGTGATGAGAGCTCCAGTTCAGGAGGAGCAGGCCAGAGCTAGGGCTCTACCAGATCTAGGCTACATTTTTGTATATGTATCATTTTTTGGTGTAAGGTCTAGGACCTACACGATTGTAGCCTATGGGTATTTTGTACTCCTGATGTACTCTTTTGGACACATATATATATATGATATTGATCATTTATGGCTCATTATGTGTACTTGTGTATTTTTAATTTTATGTTTATGTTATGCACATGGATGCAATGCTTATGTTAATTTGATGCTATATGATGTGATGTATGGATGACATGCACTAGATAGCTATTTAATTTATGATGATGATGATATGTAGTGATCTAGATGCTTAGATGTGCGATATATGATGATAGATGCATATGGATGCGATATTTACTTAAATGCATATTTGATTTTGCTTTATTGCATGCATTTAATTTATGACGATGTCACGATATGCTAATGCAATGTATGTAATGCATTATTTACATGATGGTAATCTAATGTAAATGAACCTGTATGCTTTAATCACTTTAAAACATAAGGAATGAATGCAATTATGTTTATCAATCTAATGGATGACACCACAGAATGTATAAAAATCATGAATGTAATTGAAAATCCTTAAGATAAGAATTTAATCAATTAATCACCCATATATGAAATGCAATGGTATGCGATGTTATGATGCGAATGATATAATGTGTCATTCTATTTTCTTTTGCAAATTTGAAAAATATGCACAATATAGTCAGTGGCCATCTAAATATTATTTCTAATATCCATCTGGTATCTATCCTATATCTTTGATTGTGCTTTATATAATGATGTATCATGGACTCGATACTTTGCAATTTGATGATTTTATATGGTTTGCGATATTTGGTATTTTGTTGCTATTAGAGAGATTTTTGAGGTTTTCCATGAGACTCAAACACCCTAGTAGACTTATCAAAAGTTGCATACTAACCACACTAGACTTCTGAAGTGCAAGGCTTTTGCTAGGATAGGCCCTAACTATTCATTATCCCTGTGTGTGCACATGAGTATATTAAGATAAGACACGAGCGTTCCTCGATGTCAGGCGGGATTCTTTCAGCCCATTGCTAAGATAGGGGTTCCACAAATGTCTTATCCAATCCCAAGTTTAGATTTTAGTTGGACTAAGCCACTAGGCAATGCAGGACACCTGAAGCTAGCTCTTCCACATTCAAACATTGGTCTACCCACGAGTGATATGCAAGTGTATCAGACATATCATCATGCGTAAGGTACAGTAGTGCCGACAATTCCAAGGATTCAGGCTCATTCCTTTCTATCCTTCAATTTTTGGGATACTTGCTCATATGTGGTGAAGCAAGGGAGTCGATTCCATCTTGACTTTGAACTATCTCTGGATCTTCATTTGATCTCTCTTCGAACTGGATTTCTGATCTTCATTTGATCTCCACTCGAACTTTGATTTATGATCTTCATTTGATCTTCACTTTGAACTTGATTTGAGCCTATTTTTTGATCTTCATTTGATCTTCACTTTTTGGCATTTACATGTGATAATTTTCTTCAGAAACTTTCCTTTGGGGGATTTACTTTGGGAAACTATTTTTGGTATATCGATTGAGGATATCGATCTTATGATATCAATATGGGATATCAATCTAGGAAGTCGATCTATGATATCGATCTAGGGTATCAATCTTGAGGATTGATGTGGGATATCACTCTAGGATATTGCTCATTTTATCATAAGCAAGGGATTCTGAATAGGGAACTAACCTATCCTTTTGCCAACTACCAACATTTCCCATACCGTCTGCATAGAGGGATAAGCAAGAATAACTCTTTTTACCTCAGGATACCCGGTCCTACTTCGTGACTTTCATCTTCCCCTAGTCCTTGTTAGGATTGTTTAATTTGTTGATTAGTGATAGGATTCTGATATGCTAAGGGCTATACTAACTGAACCTCAGCTACAAAAGCAAAGCAAGCTTTCTACCAACTCTTGATAAGACCTCTAGGTATGGTTGAATGACCAAAAAACCCTAGTATATTCTCCATAGCAACAAAATAGGTTGTGTTGAAAAACACAATTACTCACATGAATGATGGATTTATGATAAATGTAGAGATGCATGATTTAAACACAAACATGGTGTCATTTGTAAGACTGACAAACATAATCCCTCCTACTACGGAATGCAATGGATGATGAATGCCTATATGCAATGCAATAATGCAGTGGATGCATGAGTGAATGCAAAATGAAAATGCAAAATTCAAATGCAAATGCAAATGTTTTTGGATTTTATGCTTTACCAATTTTTTGGATTTTATTGATTTTATAATTTTTATGAGTTTTGAGCCTCATATCTGACCAAACGGTGAGTACATGCCTCTGGAGCCTTTAGGAGTGACCAAATGAAGGAAATGTCATTGGAGCCTTTAGATTGACCAAGCGATTTTTCAACAAAATCCTTGGAGCTTTTTAGGATGACCGAGCGGTTTTAAGCAAACCCTCGAAGCCTTTTGGGTTTGACCAAAGGGTTTATGAGCACCTTTGGGACATTTTGGGATGACCAAGTGATATTTTAAGAATCCTTGGAGCTTTTGGGTTGATTAATAAATTTTTTTGACCAATTTTAAACTCTTTCTTTTGATTGACCAAACTACTCATACACAAGCTTGGAGCCTTTTAGGATGACCGAGCGATTATAAGCAAACCCTCGGAGCCTTTGACTAACATGACCAAGTATTTTAGGAACCCTTGGAGCCTTTTGGGGAGGGCATGCTGCCCTATGTACCCCTAGTGTGTGTGCCATTCGATGATGGTGAGGGAGGTGCAATACCTCTAGATTCCTCATTTTTCCTTATCAAATTTGGCGTGGCTGGTGGAAAAGGTATGCTACCTTGAAGACCCCCAGCGTGCATGCTATTCACTAAAAAGTAATCAACTTGTTTAGGAAGAGTGATAGAAATCAACTCTCCCAGGTGAAGAACGGACCTCATCGGAGTGCCTATGCTTTGGCAAGGGTGAACGAGAGAACCATCCTCATGGATCTCATCCCATTCTACTAGGTCTTGGATGACCCTCTTAAATGATTGGCAACCCCGAATGTCATGTCCATGCGCTCGATGATACACACAAAAGGGACCCCCATCAGGTGACCCAGTCTTGGATGCCCTATGCTTGACTTTGGGTAATATGAATGCCTTTGCCTCATGTAACTTTTGAAACAAAGTTAGAGTAGTCATCTGAAATGAAACTACTCACTGCACTGGCCTATTGGGCTTACGAGGTGACTGACGACTTCGAGGTCGCTCTTGAGGAAGTGTGACCTCCACTTCAACATGTTGGGGCACTATGAGAGAACCATCTACATGATAAACCCCCTTATCTATCAGATTTTGCACCACACTCTTAAATTCATGATAATCTCGAATGCCATGACCCTCTATTCGATGATAGAGACAATAGTGATGCTCCCTATAACCCATAGGTTTAACTCTACTTGGGTTTAAAGGGATGATATCAGGCAAGGTGATGACCTTAGCCTCTTGCAGCTTCTGAAAGATGTCAGACATAGACTCTTTTAAAGGAGTCCCACTATGTTATGACTATTTTGGGCTCTTGACCCGCATTGGTTTGCTTTGAGAATCCAATGGTTGGGTTGGCCGCATGGGCTTTTGCTTTCATTGAGGCTTTTCTTGTACTTGCACAGGAAGTGATTCGGCCTTAGACAAGGGTTGCTTTTGTGATCCCAGGTTTTCAAACTGGTTCTTGATAAAATGCAATGCCTTATCTTGCTCATCCATTCGATGCTCCATCCATTCTAGATGGCTTAAAATGGATCGCAAGACTGACAAAGAGTTCATATGTATTTCCAATGACTGATTCGAAATACCTTTGTCATTTGAAGGAAATAGAAAAGTGGATGCTATGGATCCATTAGGTAATTGCAAATCACCTATTTCCTTCATTTGAGTTGATGTGGAAGCTTCTTGATGACACACTTCATCAGTGCTATCCACATGCTCATGCCTATGACTCAGCTCAAGCTATTGTTTCACTTCATTGTGTTGAACTGTGTCAATTTTGGTACCCCCAATCTGATGTGAGGAACCTACCTATTTGTGCTCTTGAGATGGTGCCATGAGAAATGAGTCAGGAGTGACTAATTTCAAAGGTTCTGGCCCTGGCAATGTGGAAACACCATTGGATTACCCCATATCTGGCTCTATGTGATTAGGAATCACCTGATCTTCTAGCCTAATGTCAACCATTCCCACAAACTCATGAGAAGACTCCACAACTGCATGCATCATAGGTAATTCGTCAACATACTGAGGCTATCCTATTTCAATCATGATAACTGAACCTTCCTCATACTCATACGATGTCTCCAGGATAGGATCCACAGGTAGAGACTCGATGAAAAGTTGACCTAGATCCTCAATGGACTCTATGGTGGGCAGCATCGTAATGCTAGCCTCTATAAGCTCTTCATATTCACCATCATCCTCATGAGGACTATCTGGTGACATGATGGATGAAGATGGTGTGATACACTCGGATGCATCCATGACCATGCTAGGTTCTTCCTCCTTGATAGGAGTATGAAGATCCTCTAATGACACCTCCGAAGAAGCTATGAGCAACTCCGTAAGGGCATTCATCAATCCTTCCCTACTAAGCGATGTTGAGAATATAGGGGTCATAGGTGACTCCATAGGTGATAGCGATGGGGATGGTAACTCCACCATAGTCTGCAAGGCTGCATCCAAACTTTGGATAGACTCATCCAATTTAACTTGTAGATGCATAGGTGCCTCACCAGGTTCCTATGGATGATCCTCAGGTTTATAATACTTGAAGGGATCTAGGTCTACCTCAACTATATGGACTTCACCTCCATGGGTGTACTTAATGCATTGATGCACTATTGATGGCATGCACTCCATGGCTCTTATCCATGGTCTTCCAAGTAGCAAATTATACTATCTTGATCCCTCTAAAATGTAGCACAATGTAGGAATAATATTTTGTCCCACCTCGATGGGGAGGACTATTGTGCCTACTATAGGGGATTCCACATCATTAAAGGCTTGCAGCATTAAAGTTGTTTCCTTGATGTGGGACGATGGAATTTTGAGATGTTTGAATGTTGAGGTGGTGATGATATTAATCGATGATCCTGTATCCACCAACACTCGCTTATACGCAATCTGCTTTATCCTCGCTATGATATGCAATGGAGGATCAGATTCCTTGATAGGGATAGGTTTGACTTCCTATTTATGGAAAGTAATCATAGGTTCCTTATATGGTGGAATAGACTGTATATGCCCCAAGGATTGTGATGACTTTCGAGCATTGACACTGCTCACCTATCGGACTTGACTACTCTCGACCTCATGCTTACGCATGGGATCCTTAAACATCTCTTTCTATTGCTCTTCGATAACCCTAGGCATGTCTATCCATCTAGAAGAATGGCTATCTACTTGCTTAAGTGGCAACTCTTGATGATGCATTGGGTGCATCACGTTGACTTGTTGCCTAAGCACTCTAGGTATGAGCTTCTTTTTGGGAGTTACCTCACATGATTGTTCTTCACATGCTTTCTATTGGTAAATCCTCTCTTCACATCATTGGAGCTCATCCAACCTTTGTTGATGTGCTCTCTTTCTCTCTACGCACTCACGCTCTAGACGCTTACGCTCACTACGTGCCTCCTCCAATTGGTCTTGGAGTAGTCACCTCTCATGGGCTGCATGAGACTCAGATTCCCTATAGGACTGACTCATGGAGTAAGATCCACAACTCTCTATCTCACTAGGTGGAGACCTAATGACGTGGGTTCTCACTGTGTGTGAGGAAACCCCATGATCTATATGGGTGAACCCCCTGCGTGATGAAGGGAGCTCGCGATGACTATCAGAATGTCATGCTAGGAGGATTGGATCCTCAGGTGCATGATGAGTGTGATGCCTAGCAAGGAGGCATGCGAGGTCTGAAAGATCCTCAAGAGAACATCAAAAGCATTCAGAGCCTCTCCATGAACTCTCCGACTCATTAGCTCATGATTGAGCTCTATCATGCCTAGTCGTCATGATGAACCAACTAAGCAAGACTCGAGAGGTTTCCTCTCTTACTAAAAATTTTGGCCTCAAGGAGGGCCTTATCTTGATGAATTAAGCAATAAAGAAGCATACAAAGTAAACAATGTGATTATCTCCTTTACATTTTTAAAAGTGAGCCCTAAACTATTTGATGTGTTTCAATGATTTGTTGTATCAATATAGAACTCCTTATCATGTTTTGAAAAGCATTGAATGATATTCTCAGTTTAAATTGGCTTTCACCTATATGCTCATAGCTCGACAACCTAGATGTGACTTCCAAGCCATGTAAATCCCTCATGTGTGGTGATGAAAGTCCACACCCGAACAAGGAGCATAGGTCCTCCCAGATCCTCACCCATTTTCCCCTAGTCAACGTTATACCCTTCGAAGAGAATACATGCAAATTTTCTAGGGTACGAAAGGTTCTTGGATCCGGTATTGGTCTAGTATCAAAGGGTACATAGGATTTGGGCCAATGGATGGAAATCACATCCACCATCGTTGAACCCTACTAGTGGTTGGATGTCAAGCCCAACTCACTAGCGTTTAAGTGAGACATGGTGTGTGTGGTTCATTTTATTGTACATAAAATAAATGCATCATATAGCACTCATGCTCATTTTCTATATGCTATGCAAATGAAAGAACATTTCAAATTCAAAAAATGCAAGCTATTCTAGATGCTCTTTTAGACAATGCATATTACGATGATAATGGCCACTACTTGGGCCTCACACATGCACACCAAACACACAAGTTCTATCAAGCATGTTGTATTCTAGGGTGGATTGCAATCAGAGATCCGTTGTTCCTAGCAATGCCTTTCTACAAATGCAGATTTGAAATGAACTAGGACATGATTGATTTCCATTTTTTAATTTACTTTTCCTAGTTGCATTTGAAAATAAGCATTCTGTAAAAACATAGAGAAGTAAAAAGAAACAGAGAGTGGAAAATAGGGCCTACCTCAGGTCCTGAGTTGATCTGCACTCTGCTTTCTATTGTCTGTGTTGTTAGGTGTAAACCGTAGGTCTGATCTATGGTTCAGACTGTAAACCATGTGTTGTACCTATGGTTCAGTTGTTGGCCCATAGCTGATAGCTGCGGTCTATACCTACAATTTCAAAAATCAAGAAACATAGTTAGATGTCTATTTTTATGGGTTTCTGCCATGATCGCCTTATGTAACCACCAAAAAGGCTCACACCTAATGTATCCTATTGCAAGAATTGATAAAAACAATACAAGATGCATACAAGAACAAGAAATTGACAATGAAATGATCAATAAAAGATGCTTTATTCCATTATATTTCAATGCCAAACTCAAATTACAAGTACATCCCTCTTAGGGATAATCATCTTGATACAATTGTTACAATAGGACGTATTTTTATTTCCCTCTCAAGGGTAGGTGTGATTTCAAAGTGCCCTTCAGGATGACACGAACTGCTCTAGGGTGGAGTAGACCCTCTTCTTCACATTGAGGAAGGAAATGGATGGTTGTAGCTCCTTTAAAACCTGTTTCCTATGATCAAGAAACAACACAAGAATGTCAAAAGCATAGGAAGCCTCTCATGATGAGGCCCTTTAAAGACAAATAGCATGAGAATAGCATAATGACATAAAATCAAGAAAATGCATAAACTATGCTAAACATGTGTAAATCCTATCAATATTGATGGAAATATATGAACAAGAAATACAACTATCAATCTATGGAATCAATTACTTGAAATGAAGCACTATAACATGAAAAGAAGCCATTAATGTCTAAACTACTATAATGAGAACAAGTTAGTAAAAACACTAATTATGCTGGTCAGAAGTCTCTAAAATCCTAACTAAACCATTAAAATGCTAAATGTGATCTAATTAAGCATACTAGAAATGAAATAGTAAGGAGATATGTCACCTGTTGCAAACCGTAGCTCTGATGAGCGGTCTGCACTATAAACCATGGTTGAAAGCCATGGTGAGCAACCAAGTGGTTTGCCCTCCAAATTCAAGGGTTGTGGGCTTGACCTCCTTGTCCAATTGATGTTCAAGGGTCACCTTCGGTGTCCTCTGACAGGTTTGGTGGTTGAATCATTGAATAGGGCCTCTGTTTGCCCGAATTAGCGTTTCTTGGCTCTCCTAGGTCCTTAGGGCATCCATGGCCTAATTCGTCATGATGCTTGACAAATTGACAATGGGGATGGCAACAAGGCTCTCTCTATGCACTCAAGTGAGTCCACAATTCGATAGGGCTTCACTGCTTTGATCTCCAAATGCACTCTCTCTTAATATTTTGATAGTGCTTCACTATCAAAATGCTCTATATTCTTTTTTCCCTATTTTGAAGGGGTACTTATAGGATGTCCCAGGGCTAGGGGTGGCTTCATGGAGAAGCCAAGATCAAGAAGGGGTGGTTAGGATAGTTGGATTGGAAGCTTCCATCCTCTAACCACCTTCTTCTAGAACAAATGGTCATTCAAACCGATTTGGCTCGGATGAAGGCCAACTGAACTTCAGTTAAGACCGTAGGTTACAGCTACGGTCCAGACTATAAACCATAGGCCTCAGCCATGGTTCAGCCTGTAGACCATAGGTCTGGGCTATGGTTTAGACTGATTAGGCCAAGGAGCCCAACTTGAGTGGTTAGAACCACTGCTCTATCTTGGAGTCTGTCCAAGATCTTCCATATGGTCTTGTAGCATGTCCATATGAGTAGTCGCCATCGACATGACATGTTTTAGGTGTCTACAAATTGATAGCTAAGGCTTATAATTTATTGTTTGTGCTCTTGTACAAACCCTACAGTTCCTAATAGAGCATTGTCCCAACATGATTCCTACAAACTACTCCAATTCTAGATTTACCTAAATTTCCTTTTGTAGCTCCATATGTATTAATTTTAATCTAGCATTCTAGGGGTGTCTTCAACTAGTTCTATATTGACCCTCTTACACTTTAGCTTCCTTCTCCATCATCCCTATATCAGCCTAATTTTCCTCTTTAGAATACACTACCACAATTTTTATGAATTTACACCAAATGACCCACGAGATGTCATCCAAGGATGAAAATATGTATTACTAATTTGCCATTTCTCTCCAACCATAATTTCCACTAAATAAAGTTCAATCCAAGCTTCCACTTAATAAGAATATATTTAGATTTCAATTTGACCCTCTTTCATATTTCCCAAATATTAATTTGGTTGATATCACCATTGGCATAGATTTTATAAGCTAAAAACCATCTCTCTTAGATTTTGTGCATGAACGAGCACTCAAACATCAAGTTATCATATTTTTCCTCACTTTTGTAGAATAAAATAAATTGGGATGGGCCAAAAATTTCCCTACATCTCATATTTTCAATAGTAAGAATTCCAGTGTATGAACTGCCAAGTAAAGAAGTTTACTTTTGACCAACCCTTACATTGCCAAATATTTCTCTAATTATCAACTTGATATGCATGAGGATGAGGTTCTAGAAGGATATTTTCATACTCATCATTCACTATGTAGACTCCAAGGCTCTCATATCCCCAAGCTAATTCATCCTCCTCATCCATACCTATGAGAAATATTTCTATCAAGATTTTAGTAATTATGGATTATATTTCTATAGAGTTTGGAATTGGCCAATCATCCAACTTCTTAAGATTCTTAAATGTATAAAACCCTAGCTAGATGGTGTTGGAATAAATTTCAATATTGATCTAATCCCTGATTTCTATGGTTTTTTTACTAGTTGCGATTATGGAAATTTAACAATGATAGGTGGGTACATGAATCTATCTAAAATCATGCCTTATCCCCTCTCCTCACTTTCTAAAAAAAAATATCTTTCACTATATGAGATCCTAGATTTAGTTAGCACACTAGGGACCCATTACTATCCAAAGGGAAATGATACCTCATTCAATTTCACTTATTCTAAATATTTTCTGCTTAAAACTTTGTTGAATAAAGAAGTTGGCTGGGAATATTTCCATCCAAAGCTTTATTGTTTAGCTTTGATTTCCTTAGTCCCTTTGATTTGGGTTGGCTTACTTTCTCCTAGCCTACTATGCCCATTTTACCTCTCCTTTTTATTTGCCCCATAAGAGATATAGCCATCTTATATAACTCTTTCCATATGGTATGTGGGATAACAATGAGAAAAATTATAAATTGGCATGGCCTGACTAACTATAAAAAAATTAATGTACCCCCAAAGGTTAACCTATTTATGAGACCAATGGTTAATTATTTCTTTGATATAGTCTAAAATATTCCTCCAAATAGTTATCTTCAATTTTTTAATATGCAAGGGGACCCCCAAATAGACCACTAGGAGATAAATCATTGTGAATGGTCTTTGTGCTCGACTCCAAACCTCAATTGTCCCTTTGTGGTCATGATTTTATATGCAATATTCACTCTATGATCTATGTAATGAATGGGTATAATGTATGGTGCAACTGAGGTTTGGAGTTCTCCAACACATATTAACTTTGTGGTTATGTCTATATCATTCATTCCAAAAATATCTTTTGAACTAGTTACAACAATATTATCTATGTTTTATGCATTTGAATTTTTCACCATCTTATGTAATCCTAGAAAACTAGGTTGCCTTACATGATTTTTAAATGTGCACACATCCATGCAAATCCATGATGTGTTGTCCACAACCGTCACCTCATCAATATAAAGTGAAATGAATATGACAAGTTTTACTTTCTCTCTTAGGTGTCCTTCTCAACTAATGATAGATATTTTACCATTTCCCAACCACTTTGATCTGAAAAATTGGAATTAGAAAGGTTTTGCACATCAACTAGTTGAAATAGGTGCTTATAATCAATAAAATTAGACATGGATCTACCCTTTTTGAGAATACTATATACAATAGCAAACTGCAAACTTTTTGAAGCTAAAATGATATTATGAATTTTATGAAATTGAGCTTCAATCGTTCTACCTTTCTCAACAAGAGATTGTTGTTGCTTCAAGTGATTGTCATATTCTATTGCATATCTAACATGCATACATTTTGATGCATCCTTCCACCTAACTTCTTTATTAATTTTACCATCACTTCCTATAACTTTTACATAAGCTTTTCCAGCATGTTTTTCTATTGTATCTATATTATTTTGCAACATGTGATCCTTACCTAGTTTTAAACTACAAATTTTACATCTACATACTCTTAGATTAAATTTGTTATCCTTAGTCAAGATTGGATCTATAAAATGAATTTTTTTTGCCCATTCAACCTTAAATGCCCTTTGTTAGATACCTTCTTTTTTTAATATTTTTTCTTAAAGATTCATAAGAAGTTTTTAATGTACTTTATTTATCGCTTTCATTTTCAATTGGCATGTCATTTTGAAGAATATCTTCAAGCATTTATTGGATGCCATTGTTAAGAGAATTTTAATTAGAAGGTATCTCTTGGTGAGGAATATCTTCAAGTGGAGTTATATCATGGTCAACAAGGTATTCTGCATAGTAGCATACAATAATATTATTTATCATTTTTGGATTTAACAAAACAAACTTACAAATAGAACAAGATTCATATCATCATGCACATACTATCATACTGAGAATTAATTGTTTTAGGAAGAAAGAAAAATTTAAAATAATTACAAAATATATAATTAACTATTTAGAAGTCAAAAATCATTTGTACCTAAAATTTTCATTGATGTCGATGGCTCATTGGATTTTGACATATGACTAAAATATTTAAGGATACTATTTTTAGTAGAATATTTAGCCCCTTTCTTTCCATCACTAGTAGGTGACATTTTACTTGTAAAGAAAATGTTTTTTATTTTTATAAAAGTAATAAAATGTTGAAGAGATCTTACTTCTGTTAGGCCTTAAGATAATATTGTAACTATAATAAATCGATGGTTGGTTGGTAGAAAATAAGTACCTATTTCCTACCATGATTTATTTTAAATTTTTCAATATATGCCACTACTTCATTTTTTGGTGATAGCACTTGTAACTGATAAGAGCACAAAACTAATCAATATATAAATTCAAATCAATTTAAGAAAAAAACTTGTGTATGCAAAAAATAATTAGAGATACATATGTGTAAAAATATCTTATAGTACACAATGGACTAGAAATAGAGAATCACAATATCTTTAGATAAATTTACCTATTTATAATATTATAACAAAAAAATAGATCTCAATAGAAACAGAGAATCAAAGAGTTTTAACATAAAGAGATAAAATAGGGGACAACATGCAAAACATGGCAAAAAAGAGAAAAACATGGGAAACAAAGCATTGACCTATTTTCAATAAATGATAGAAAACTAGAAAAATAAAAACCCGCAATTAGATGATAGAAAAATAGATCTTATTACTACAACTACTTCAACTTATATTCACAATATCTTAAGAGAAATAGAGAACCTGGTGCAGAACCTAATCTGACAGTCTGTTTAGGTGTAGAAAAAGATCCCAAAGTGGATTCAAGTGTAGAATAGTGTTCGATAGTCAGTGTGGTGTAAAACTGGATTTAGCAGTTTTTTAAATGTAAAACAAGCTTTGTATATCAGTTCATGTGTAAATATAGCTTTCAAAGTTTATCCAAATGTAGAATAGGGTTTGGATGTTGGTTTGTGTGTAGAAATTGATCCGATAGTTCGTTTGGATGTAGAACAAGGTTTGGATGTCAACCTGTGTGTAGAACTTGGTACTTCACTCCATACAAATGTAGAATAGGGTCTGGATGTTGGTCTGGATGTAGAATAGGGTTTGACTACCATTTGAGTGTAAAAGTGGATCTAGTAGACCATCTATATGTAGAACAATGTCTAGTAATATATCTATGTGGAAAAAGAGGTTTGAAAGTTAGTCTAGTGTAGAACTTGCTTTGAAAATCCATTGGAATGCAATATAGGGTCCAAATATTAGTTGGTGTACAAATATGGCTTTGACAGTCCATGTGAATGCAAAATAGGGTCCAGATGTTGGTTCATGTGCAAAATTTCTTCGGTAGTTCATCTAGATGTAAAATAGGGTTTGAATGTTGGTGAGTGTGTAGAACTCTATCCTTCACTCTATTTGGATGCAGAATAGGGTTTAGATGTCGATCTAAGTGTAGAACAAGGTCTAGCTACCATTTCGAGTGTAGAAAAATATTTGATAGTTGGTTTGGTGTAGAAAAGAACTCAAAAGTTGATCTAGTGTAGAAAATATTCTAGCAGATATGGGTTCATTTTTGGTTTGAGTAGAGTTTTATTTCAAATCAATTGGTTTTTGCACATGGTAAAAGTTCAGTGGAATTATCGATTTTCTAATAGTTTGAATGTTTTAAATGAAAAAGTATCGTTGGCGTGTTAATTATATATAGTGGTATACTTGGTGAATTTGGTGGGATAAGTTAAAATTTTTAAAATTTTAAGGTGAAAAGGGTCCTTGATTTAGGCAAGAGTGCTATCAAATTAAAAATCCATAATACTATTATCAATGCACGACAAATCGACACCTAAAAATTTGTCATCCCAAAATTTTTTGGGTGAAAGGTTTGACATCTAGGGTCCCCTAAATTCACCAATTTGCATTTGTGAAAATGCTAATATTTGTCCAATTTATGAATATTCACCGTTGTGTATAACCCTAGATAAGGAGAATGAGGATCTCCCTAACAAAGGCCTCTAATGGCTCCAAATAGTTGTGAGGGAAGACCTTTGATTAATATTGAGTATGTCATAGTAGAGACACAACTCATGATCCAATATATCCAATCCTAAGAGAAGCTCAAGGCTGCCATTATCCTTAACAAGAAGCTCCACTCCACCCCATCATAAGCCTTTGACATATCCAATTTTATGAGCATTCTCTATTACTATATTTTTACATTGAGTGGATTGCTTCCTGAGCTAGAACCACACCATCTAATATTTCCTTGCCCTCTATACAAAATCCCTTCATTCTAAGGAGATAATGTTGTCTAAGAGTGGTTTTAGCTACTCAACCATTGACTTTGTCATTATTTTTTATATGGCATTACATAAGGTAATAGGTATGTAATCTAAAATATGTACCCCTTTCTCCCCTTTAAGAATTAAAGAAATGAATGTTTGATTTGATGATTTAAGAATTATTTTACTACCCTTGGACTCCTTTATAACAATCATCACATCCTCCTCCAAGTTATCCTAGAAATTATAAAAAAAAATGATTGGGAACCATATAGACTTGACATTTTTTTGTACTCATTCCAAATACTACCTTCTTCAAATCCTCTCTATTAATGGGTTTAAGTAGGGCTTGGTTTTATTATATAGAGATAATAGAGGGTATGAAAGCAAGAAATTATTTTTTAGCCTCTTCATCTTGCAATATACTTTCCATAAAAAATTTATAAAAATAACCCATTGAATGGAAATTCATACCTAGGATCATATCAAAGAAGAGTCCATTTTCATCCTAAAGAGATTCCATCTTGTTTGTCTAACTTCTAGCGCAAGTAGGTTGATGGAAAAATTTGGTTTTTATGTCACTATTGGTCATAAATCTGCCTAAGTACAAGATATTATCACTTGTGCACCCTAGACTCGACCAACATTGAAAGGTCAAGGGAAAGAGAAAATTCCTTTGAATCGATCTCTAGAGAGGGTTGGTTCCCTTACTAAATCCTACACTATTGAAGACTAGAGTTGTGGAAAAGAAATTGAAAATAATGGAAAAAAATGTAAATATGGCCACAGACCGAAGGTGTAATATTGGGGAAATATTAATAGTAGGAATTCCACTCAAGCATATAATTAGCATATAATAAAATAAAACAACAAAATTTACTTACAACCTTACACAAATAACCTCTAGGGTTGCATTCCAAAACTCACTTCCTCACCAAAAATATTCAAACTCAGATGCAGAATTTAAATTTCAATAGCAGATAAGAAATGTGAACATAAAATAGAAATGCATAAAATAGAAGGAAATCACATATAAAGTTGCTAGCAAAATGAGAATCCAAATATCTCTTATTTACGTAGAGAACTTGATAAGTTTTTCTACAAAATGTCTCATCTTTTTACAATGAAAATTTGCTTAGTATTTATAGAGGTTTTTGCCTCTTTCATTAAATACATGTGGAGGCAAGGTGTCGGCCACTCAAGCACCAATAGCAGTAACTCTCTCCAAGGCAAAAACAACAAACCAATGAGAAAATGCCAAATAAAATCTCTGCTAATTTTATCACATGGCGAATCAGGCTTCAGTAGGAATCAACAATCTAATTTCAATCTCTATGGTGGGGCCTTGGAAATGCATATCCATGAGGTGGTTGGTGCCTCGAAAATAAATAATATTGCCACAAGAATTAACTTTATCAATCTTAATCCTTTTTCAAAGAATATTTGTATTGAAAATATTAAATTTCACTCGAAATGGGTCCTTATCTTCAATTCTCCAAGTTACGTCTGAAATGAGATTTCACTTGGAATGTGCACTTAATACCCTTCTCCTATGTGAAATGATATTTTACCCCAATATTTGTCCTTTTCTTTTGACTTCTTCTAGGAAAATCTTCTACTACCATAAATGGGACCAATCTTGGAAATTTGATTTCTTTGAGAATTAATGAGAACAAAACTACCGGTAGAATAGTTTCACCAATGAAATGCTCAAAAGAAAGAATGTTAATTACACTTTGGAGCAAAAAGGTATTTCAGAGAGCGAAAAGGCATTTTGGAGAGCAAAAAGGAATTTCAGAGAGAAAAAAGGCATTTTGAAGAGCGAAATAGCCATTTCAAAGAACGAAAAGGTATTTCAGAGAGCGAAATAGCCATTTTAGTCAAAAAGCATTTTGGGGAACTAAAAAGCATTTTACTTGAATTACACTCGAAATTACACCCATCAGATATTTAGAAAATTTTCAAAAAATTATTCAATGTGTGAAAAAACTCAAGCATTTGTAAGTTTTACTGGCCAATTTTAAACAAAGAATACAACAAAATTTCAATGTGGCAAAAATGCCAACATTTTTGGTAGCTTGCGGGGTATTCAGCTTGCCTGAATTCAATTTATTCCAGGTCTTTATTCATTGGGCATAGAGTCCCCACTATTAGAGACATATGATGGTTGGCTACTTGTACCAGCTTCATCCTGCCCTTTGAGATGTGTCGCTATGGATTCATGCACTACAACTGCATCAGCCCATGCATCTATAGTAATCGCCTCACAAGCTTTGAGTGTATCCATAAGATATCAAAAAGTCTCAACATTTTATAGATCAATATATTTGGACCTTTGGCTGAGCTCCAGCAATCCAGACTCAATAATTCAATTGATTCTAGGCCTTTATTCATTGGGTGTAGAGTCCCCACTATTAGCGGCATCTGATGGTTGGCTACTTGTACCAGATTCATCTTGCTCTTTGCGATGTACTGCTATGGATTCATGCAATACAACTACATCATCCCATGCATCTATAGTAATCACCTCATGAGCTTTGAGTGTACCCACAAGATATCAAAAAGTATCAACATTTTCTAGATCAATATATTTGGCCCTTTGGTTGAGCTCCAACAATCTAGACTCAATGCGAATGAACTTTCTCATCAACGACAGTACATGCTCTTCGATGATGGGCTCCTCCAAGTTATCAATATTTGAGGTATCATCCATGAAAACAACCCATAATGCATCTAGGTCTTTCTTCACCAGAATATTCCCCTAATCATCAATAAATCTAGGGAAACCATTAGCTGCAATGGTGTCAAAGTGATCCAAGGAAATGCGCATCTCATGCTCAAATGTCTCCTATAGTCTTTGGGCTTCTTTAAGCAGTTCCATATTGGAGAAAAAATTGTGCAAGGTGATCTTGGCACTTGCCCAATTATGGGCTATTGCACTCATTGGATGAAACCAAAAATCCACTTGAGTCATTGATTGAATCTTCATGGCCATTTCCAACTTTAGCTCTAAATCCAGCTCTATGTTGTCCACTATAGGCCAACCATATGAAATAACTACATGTACTTCCTGAAGGAACATGAGAACTAATGTAGCCTTGGTTTCCATCTTCCTACAATCAATCAACAACTGACTGTGAGCTTCTTTAATCTTATCCTTTGTGAGGGTCATAGATTACATTGCTTTTATCGCCAACTAATTCTACAAGTTTTGGAGCTGGTCCTGAAAGGCTTGAATTTTCAATTGTGCTTCTTGCTTTGCTGCCTGGAACTGAGTAGCTGCCTATTTGATCTCCATGATTTCACCCTCCAAATGCATTACCTACTGCTACCACTGTTGAGATTCAGATTGTGCAGTATCCAATTTGACCTTTTGTGCTATCAAGGCCTCCTCTAGCTCCTTGATATTTTCTTCAGCCTAGATGAAACAATCCTTATAATGCTCAACTTGCAGGTAAATTGAAATTGATGCCACTTGTATGGTACCCATTTGCTCTGCTGGATCCATATTTGTGAGGTCCTCAGTGACTTCTTGGTAGGAATAGTTAGTGGGTGCCATTTCTCTTAAGGTTTTTGAACCTAAGGAACCATTGTCACTATGTGCATATCCATTTCTATTGGATCAAAAGTTACTTTCTTTATTGGTTCTGCCATGCCTATCACATCCTTTCTCTTGCGATTATTCAACCATCTTGATGAACTTAGTCATGCCTTACTGATTTTTTTTGCTATCGAGAACTCAGGTAGCAACTCTATCTTAGAAGCTAGTGGCTCCTAGACTGCAAAAAATAGGGAAGAGAGGAAAAGGGCTTGTTGAGGATTTGATTCAACCACAAGTATGTAAGTGGAGGGTGCTTAAGCTACACTTACTCGAAGAGGGGCTTGCGTGGTTATAGAAGTAATAGGATTAGAAGGCATAAAATATGAAATAGAGGGTAATGGAAGGGCAAATAGATTTAGGGTGGATGCGAATGAACTAAAGGAAAGAGAAAATAATGAAATGGGTGAAACTTGGTAAGCACTGGTGACCTGTGATTGTGGGACAAAAATGGTAATGGAAGAGGTGGATGCAATGACTGGAGGTGAATTAGACATGGGAACTACAAATGAAAATATAGTGGTCATCAAATGCTTATCAAAAAGAGAAGAAGAAATAAAATGCATACCTACAGTATCTAACATCATTTGAGCCGATGGTGAATGTTGTTGTGCCACAATATTATCCTCTCCTTACGATATTGACTTATACACATTTGGATTTACTATTATCACCATTGGAATTGATTGTCCCAGCTGAGCCAAAGAAGATATATCTGAGGAAATACTTGGCTCAATTGTTGGAAAAGGAAGCGATTTGGTGCTCAACATAGAAAGGGCTCCACTCCTGGGTTTCTTCACTATGTTAGGGAAAGGAACTCTCATAGATGCACTCCTCTTCTTTTATGGGAGTTGCTCCTCTAGCGGAAATTGCTCTTCTGCTTCATCTTCAATAGTTATCCCCTCTTATTTCGATGTCTCCTCTTGTCTTGTTATATCTTCTTCTCTATCTAGACTGCTAATACTTCTAGGCACTAAATCAGCAAGGGATAGGGGTTGATATTTTTCAAAATTTTCATCATAAATCATTGAAAATGCATCATCCATAACCAATGGATAATTTACCTTGGGCTTATTTTGGTGAACCCTCATGATCCACCAGTTGGCAACCTTCTCATCATACCAATAAGGCAATTTTACCTTCATTTGTTCAAATAGACCTAGAGGAGGAACTTGCTCTGGATGATTTTATGGATCATATTCGACCTCCATATCATAAAAATCATGCCAAGGAGGAAGTGACATCATCTTCTCCACATGCCATTCAAGGTCATGGTCTTCAAGATTATTCCTTTGTTGTACGATGTCTTCTCTGGGGCAACAATGAAAAGTCTTGGTCTTAATGTGACTGGAAAAAATACCCAAAGGATCATACTTCCATCATTGAGGAAGCTCAACCAATCCGTGGCCATAAAGCATCTCAAAAATTAATTCATTCTACCCACTCTGAGTAACCGTTATATCACCAAAATTGAAAGGCATAGCACATGTATTAATATTTCCCCTACTTGATCCATAGGTATCATTTATGAAATCACTTTGTCGGGCTACTTCCAAGGCAAAAAGGTGTTCAGTTGTAAAATATGGCAGCAAAAAAGGTTTACTAGTAAAACTAAATATTCTAACCACCACGCCTTGTGTCAATAAAAATACATTGCCTATTTTCTAACCAACCACTTCTGCTTGCATGGCTCGAGGCACTTTATTGCATACTCCATAAATTAACTCCAAGGACGGTCCTAAAAATATCTTGTTGAAATTATAATAGGGTCTTAGTTCCACATCTTCATACTCCTCTTCTCGAGCTTTCCGTTGCTTTTTTTTTATTTCAGGCCTTTTCTGCACCTTCACCTTCTTTGCTTCTGTGACTTTCTTTACCATCTTGAGCTTTCTTTGAATATGCAGCGAAGAACGACAAACCCTGGAGCAAAAGAAATTTGCAAGACTTCTATACAGGAACCCTACAAATGCTTTGATTAAAAATTGAAGAGTTGACCTCCTTTTATAACCTTTTGTCCATATATGTTGGAAACCTTGCTAAATTTATGAGCACTGCATGCATTCCAATGATGATTTTTTTTTTTTAGATTGGAAAGCTTGAGGAGTGGTCAAAGAGAAGGACATGGGGCGAGAAATGGAAATATGTAGAAATTATGGGCAGGGCAGTATGAAAATGGACTTTGGTAGAGAAAAAGAGGGGCGAAAGGGTTTGAATAAAAGTGGTTTTTTTTTTTTTTTTTTTCGGTTTTGTTTTTGTTTTTTTAAGAAAAGCAGAGTGGAGAGGTAAAAGCGGAGGGAAAAGCAATTTTGAAATGGAGAAAGGGTTTTTCGGGCTCCAAAATAGGTATTTCGGGGTAATGAGAGGAGAATTTTTTATTTTCTTCTATTTAAAAATGTTCGAAATGGTTTTTTGGGCGTTGAAACTGGCTTTTTGGGATCTGAAATAGCCATTTTGGGGTCCAAAACAGTATTTTTGGGATCTAAAACAAGCATTTCGGGAAAGCATGTATGGAAGAAAGTTGTTTTTTGTGTGTTTTTTTGTTTTTTGGGTAATAAAAAAGCAACAATAGAAAACAACAAAAGAAGGGTAGGCGAAAAGGCTTTTTTGGGTTCCGAAATGGCTATTTCGGGCCCCAAAAAGAGTATTTCGGGAGGCACTTTTTTTAAGTTCGAGATATGCATTTTTTAATTTCGGGATATGCATTTTTAATTTTGGGATATGCATTTTTAAAATTTTGGAATATCCATTTTTTTTTTTAAATGGAACCCGAAAAAGCAAGAGGGATGGAAGAGGATTGAGCAGGAAAATGGTGGAGTCAAATTTCAGACTTGGTGAGAAAAGGGAATCATTTTTTTTTTTGGAAGCAGGGAAGGGAGGGGAAAAACAACAGCACCCCAAATATGAAAAACAGGGGGTTCCAAGGTAAGGCCATGGCATGCATTAAAAAGGGCCAAAAAATGGAAGCCTTTTTTGTATTTTTTTTAATTTTTTATTAACACCTCCAAAATTTTGGATACTCAAAACACATCATCTAATTTGATTTTATGGTTTTAATATTTTTAAAGAACTACCTAGTTAAGCATAACCTTCCTAGAGTACCATTCATATGGGTGACCTCCTAGGAAGTCTCGGGCTTTGACACTTTTTAAAATTTTTATTTTTCTCTTTTTTTCCTTTTCTAATCAGAACTAGAAAGAAATGATGTAAAATGAAAATATGTACATATTTACATCCATAATTGTTAATCTCACAATGCCACTGAGAGGGGGGGGAGGTGAATCAGTGTAGCTCTTTAAACTTAAGTTCACAGCTCTTAAAACAGAAATAATGAAACCTTAAAACTAGATAGAGCAAGAATCACAAGAGAACATCACACAACACAAGATTTAACGAGGTTCACCAATGTGGCTACTCCTCAAAAATGACTGCTTGGACTACCATCCAAATCCAGCATTTGCAAAGCATCAACTTTACAATCAATTTACCAGCACCCACTGGAAGGAGCACCAACCCCTTATTTATCTACACCAACAGAAAGGAGCACCAACCCCTGTTTTACCAGCACCAACTGGAAGGAGCACCAACCCCTAATGCCAAGCTGCAACTTGGACTTAAATTTTGAATCTAGAAGTTTACCAAAAAAATACCTTCACTTTTACAAGACCCTGACTGGTCTATTGCTTACCCAATCTCTCTCACTGTTCATAGAATAGACACTTCACACACTTCTGTGATCTATAGTTGCACTACGCCTTCTGCTTTCTCTACGCAATCACTTTGCACACTCTGCTTCACTATAGTCAACCTTCACGATCGTCTTCTCCCTTTCGCGCACTTTGCTCTATTTGAGAATTTTGCACTTAGCTCGATTCGACACGACTTTCTCTCAGCGCACTTCGACCGAACTTCGCACCCTCAGACCACACACAAAGTCTCCAAACAGTCCTCCTTTTATAAAAAACTGCTTGAGATGAAAACCCTAATCTTAGTCAGCTGTAAATCCTCATCTTAGTCGATTTTCATGACCTTTGTAAACCCTAAATTTTAGTCGGCTATTCATCGATCTTCGTTGGCTTCAACTTAATCGTGAAAAAGCAACATGTCGCGATATCGCGACACTTTTTCTTACTCTCTCTTTCTCCTTGCTTTGGTCCACGAAAATACATGTCACGATATCGCGACACTTTTGTTTACTCTCTCTTTCTCCTTGCTTTGGCCCACAAAAATACATGTTGCGATATCGCGACACTATTTTCTCTCTCCTCTTTCTCTTAGCTTTGGCCCGCGAAAATACAACATGTCGCGATATCGCGACACTTTTGCCTTCGTACTCTTTCCTCTTTACTTTTGTCGCGATATCGTGACACTTTTGCCTTCTTACTTTCTCTCTCCTCCTTTAGTCGTGAAAATGCGACATGTCGCGATATCGTGACACTTTCTCTCCTTTGCTCTTTCTCTTGCCTTCGGGTCATGAAAACCTGACATGTCGCGATATCGTGACACTTTTTCTCCTTAGCTCTTTCTCTTGCCTTCGGGTCGCGAAAACCCGACATGTCATGATATCGCGACACTTTTTCTCCTTAGCTCTTTCTCTTGCCTTCGGGTCACGAAAACCCGACATGTCGCGATATCGTGACACTTTTTCTTTCGGACTCTCTCTCTTGCAATATGTCACGAAATCGTGACACTTTTTCTTCCGTACAATCTCTCTTGCAATATGTCACGAAATCGTGACACTTTTTCTTCTGTACTATCTCTCTTGCAATATGTCACGAAATCGTGACACTTTTTCGTCCATACAACCTTCCTTGCAATATGTCACGAAATCGCGACACTTTTTCGTCCGTACAATCTCTCTTGCAATATGTCACGAAATCGCGACACTTTTTCGTCCGTACAATCTCTCTTGCAATATGTCACGAAATCGCGACACTTTTTCTTTCGTAAATCTCTCTCCTGCAATATGTCGCGAAATCGTGACACTTTTTCTTTCGTACAATCTCTCTTGCAATATGTCGCAAAATCGTGACACTTTTTCTATGTGCCTTTATTTCTTCCAACATGTCACGAAATCGTGACAATTTTGCTTGCTTGCACTTTCTCTCCTAACATGTCACAAAATCACGACAGTTTTGCTTTCTCCTCAACATGTCACGAAATCGTGACAGTTTTGCTTTCTCCTCAACATGTCGCGATATCGTGATAGTTTTGCTTGCTCTTGCTTTCTCTCTAAACATGTCATGAAATCATGATAGTTTTTCTTTCTTCTCAACATGTCACGAAATCGTGATAGTTTTTCTACTTGCCTTTCTTTCTTTCAACATGTCACGAAATCACGACAGTTTTTCCACTTGTCTTTTTCTTTCAACATGTCGCGAAATCGTGACGTTTTTCTGTTGTTCTCTCTCTTCCAACATGTCACAAATCGTGACAGTTTTTCTTGCTTTTTCTCTCTCTTCCAACATGTCACGAAATCGTGACAGTTTTTCTTGCCTGCTGTATATGTCGTGATATCGCGACACTTTTCTTACTTGTCTTTTTCTTTGATCTTTTGCATATGGGCCACCTCGATTTTCTTGGAAAATCATTGTACATACTCTGAGCAACCTTTGAACTCCTGTCTTCTACATCTGAAATAGCTTTTGAACTTCCTATCCATTGCATCATTAGATCTAACTGACTATGTTGACAACAATGACAATACTCTTGCTGCACCTTGCTCAACAATCTCCCCCTTTGGAATTGTTGGCAACACATGTGCAATTTCCTGTAACTCTTCTCCCCCTTTGACAATAATACCAAAGGGCTACTGCAGACTCCCCCTGAGTCCATGCACAACATTCTCAGGCAAAATTGATTACACTTAGCAGAAATCATGAACATGAGCAAAAAGATAATCAAATACTTAGATGCTCCCCCTGAGAATGTGATCCCTGTAGCTAGTCAATTCTTGGGAAGAGTGACCACTCCCAATTTATTGTGAAGGTACTCAAAAACTTCCTTGGGCAATGGTTTTGTGAAGATATCTGCTACTTGCTCTATAGTTGGAACAAAATCCAACTTAACCTCACCTTCTGCAACTTTCTCCTTCAAAAAGTGATACCTGATAGCGATGTGTTTTGTGCGTGAATGCATAACTAGATTCTTGGAGATGTTAATGGCATTGGTGTTATCACACTTAACTGATATTGGCTCACTAAAGCAAATACCAAGATCTTTCAAGGTTTGTTTCATCCACAATACCTGCGTACAACATGTTGTCGCTGCAATATATTCTGCCTCTACTGTTGATAAAGAAACTGACTCTTGTTTCTTACTGTGCCATGCGACCAATCTATCTCCAAGATAGAATGCACCTCCATTGGTACTCTTTCTATCATCTACACATCCTGCCCAATCTGCATCTGAATATGAAATAAGGGTGAAGTCTTTACCTTTTGGATACCATAACCCATACTCCATAGTACCCTTGAGGTACCGAAGAATCCTCTTTACTGTTGTCACATGAGTCTCCTTGGGATTGGCCTGAAATCGTGCTACCATGCATACTGCCTGCAAAATATCTGGTCTGGTAGCTGTCAGGTATAGTAAGCTTCCAATCATAGATCGGTACATGGTTTGATCAATAGGTGGAGATTTGTCATCCTTGCTCAACTTGCAGCCTGTTGTCATGGGAGTGCTAACTGGCTTACAATCCTCCATTGTGAATTTATTTAACATCTCTTTTACATATTTAACTTGAGAAATAAATATGCCCTTCTTACTTTGATTAACTTGCAACCCGAGGAAATACGACAGTTCACCAATCATTGACATTTCAAATTATTTTTGCATCTTATTTGCTAAATCTTTACATGACTCATCTTTGCTACTGCCAAATATGATATCATCTACGTATACAACAAGAACAATAAGATGCCCATTTTCTATTTTGACATACAAGTTACTATCCACCATACCTTTCTTAAACCTTTGTTGAGTGAGATAGTTGTCTAGCCTTGCATACCATGCTCGAGGTGCCTATTTTAAGCCATATAATGCTTTCTTCAACTTACAAACAAAGTTTGGATTATCACCAAGTTGGAACCCATCTGGTTGCTCAATATAAACCTCTTCTTCAAGTTTCCCATTCAAAAACGCTGATTTCACATCCATTTGATAAACTTTGAAATTCTTGTAGATTGCTAAAGCCAGAAACATTCTAATTGCCTCAAGTCTAGCTACTGGTGCAAAAGCTTTCCTCAAAATCAATGCCTTCAACTTGAGCATACCCCTTACATACCAATCTTGCTTTATTTTTGACCACCTGTCCGTCTTCATTCAACTTGTTTCAAAAAATCCATTTAGTTTCGATTATGTTTTTATTTGTAGGTCTAGGTACTAACTCCCAAGTTTCGTTTTTCTCGATCTGATCTAATTCTTCATTTATTGCCTTCATCCAACTTTCATCTTTGCTTGCATTAGTAATATTCTTGGGCTCAATACTGGATAATAGAGAGTAGTTACTTACTACTCTTCTTCTTGTCTGAACACCAACTTTGGGATCTCCAATTATTTGCTCTCTAGGATGATTTTTCTGCCAGCTGCCTATTTTGAATTTCTTATTTTCTTTCACTTCGAATCACAACTTAAATCATCTGAGTCAATTTTTTGAATCTTTTCCATTTCGTTTTCCTCATCTCCTTCAATGACCTCTTCATAAATTGGGTAGTTCGTTTCATAGCTAATTACTCGTTCTCTACCTTCATCAAATTTAACATCGGCACTATCCACAATTTTCTTTAGCCTCTTGTTGTAGCATTTGTAAGCTTTGCTTCTTGGTGAATAACCAACAAAAATACCTTCATCTGCTCTATCTTCAAACTTGCCAAGATTGTCTTTAGTTCTTTTGATATAGCACTTGCTGCCAAAAACTTTGAGGTATTTTGTTGTTGCCCTTTTACCGAACCACAATTCATAGGGAGTTTTGTTTTCATGTGTTCTCAGCATGTACCTATTTTGGATATACACCATAGTATGGACTGCTTCTTTCCAAAATCTATCTGCTACTCTACTTTCAACCAACATAGTCCGTGCCATTTCCTGCATAGTCCTGTTCTTTCTTTCTACCACTCCATTTTGTTGAGGTGTCCTGGCTGCTGAGAACTGTCTCCTAATACCGTATTTTTCATAGTACTCTACAAACTCCTCTAAAATGAATTCTCCTCCTCTATCTGATCTTAAGCATTTGATCCTCTTTCTTGTTTCATTCTCAACCTGGTTTTTGAAAATCTTAAACATATCAAAAGCTTCTGATTTATGCTTCAAGAAAAATATCCATGTCATTCTGGAATAGTCATCAATGCACAACATAAAATATTTGTCACCATTTATGCTTTGTGTTCTCATGGGTCCACATAAATCAGTGTGTATTAGTTCCAGAGGTTTGCTTGTGTAGTATTCTTTTGTTTTGAATGTGACTCTAGTTTGTTTCCCCTTTTGGCATGAAGCACAAATGTTGTTTGCAGGTTTTTTGATGGTGGGAATATCTCTTACTACCATTTTTGAGGTGATTTTTACTAGATTATCAAAACTGATATGCCCGAGTCTCTTGTGCCACAACCAATTTTCTTCTTCCTGTCCAATAAAACAAGCTCCTTCTGAAGTCTCTGAGAGCATGTACAGGTTTCCAGATGTCCTTGATCCAGTTGCTATTAATTTTCCACTGTTTGTTTTTTTGACTTCACAACCCTGCTTCTTAAAAACTACTTCATGACCTTTATCACAAATCTGACTTACGCTCAACAAGTTATGTTTCAAACCATCCACAAACAAGACTTCTTCTGACTTAATCTTTCCATCAATAATTTTAACTGAACCTTTGCCAACTATCTTAGCTCCATCATTATTACCAAACTTTACTGAACCACCTTCATATTTTTGTAACTTCTCAAATTTTTGTTTGTTACCTGTCATATGACTGGAGCATCCACTATCAAGTATCCATGGTACATGTTTATTCTGTGCTTTAAATGTTGTTTGTACTATTAAGGATTCCTTTTCTTCCTTAAGTTGCTCTTTTTCTTTCCACTCCATTTTGATGGAAGTTTTGGGCTCTTGTTTTGCCTTTCCCTTATCAACAGCATGTGCATGTTTTACGGGAAGTTTTCTATTTTGTCTCATCCTATTTGGTTGAAATTTTCTTCCCTAAAACTGATTTGAAGCAAAAGTACTTCTACAGTTTCTTGCAATGTGCCCAAAATTATGACAGTTATAACATTCTACTGTATAATTCATCAGAGGAGAAAAAGCATTTCTACTGGTGAAATTCCTTGGTCTAACATTATATTTGTAGTCTGAGATTTTATGTCCATAGCCATTGCATTTAAAATAGAAACCAGAAAAGGGATAATTGAACCTGGGTGATGGTCTTTGCCATGTTGTCGTAGGAGCCATAGGTCTTCTTCTTCTTTGATGTGTGACATTGGTGAATCCATCATTGTCAGTTCTCCTTTCGTGCCTGGCATTATTGCTTTCTTTTGCATGAGACATTTTTCCTTGATCAACCTATTTCTTATCTTCATTCTTTATGGATTCTACATTTTTGGCCTTTGATCCATTTGAATATTCTCCTTCGATGAAACCCAGACCAAATTTGATGCCTGCAGGCCTTTGGTCATTTATGATCTTATCCAACTTCATAGAACTTTCTTCACATTTGTGATAACAACTAATTTTCTTATTCATCTCTTCTAGTTGCATTCTTAAACCAACAATCTCTTCTTCTAGCTTGCTGCAATAATCTATTTTCATGGTTATTTGCACTTCGAGATCTTCAAAGATTTTTGTGGATTCTTCTATCTGTACTTTCAAACTGGTTATGATTTCGTTTGCATCCTCAAGCCTTTTTGAAATTTTCTTATTCTTTTTCTTCTCTATTTTCCACTCTTCAAGTGCAGAGATCAATTCACCTTCTAGATCTACTTCAGCCTCAAGGTTTTCACCACATACTTCAAAGTTCACTCCTTCTTCCTTTTCTGATTGTACTTCTTCAAATGCCATGAGAAGAGCTTCACCTGTTTCCTCTTCAGAATCCTCTTTTGGAGAAGTGATGGGTACTGTGTATCTATTAACTACTGAATCCCAGATGGTGTATCCCAAAGCATAGAGATATGTCAGCATCCTAATTATCTAGAACCCGTAATTAGATCCGTTAAACACTAGTGCTTTGTTTGATGAGAAGCCTTCATCTCCTACCATTGTGTTACTTCCAAGATCACCCTAGCCGGTTAAGCTTGTACAGGAACTTGGCTCTGATACCAATTGTTAATATCACAATGCCACTAAGAGGGGGGGTGAATCAGTGTAGCTCTTTAAACTTAAGTTCACAGCTCTTAAAATAGAAATAATGAAACCTTAAAACTAGATAGAGCAAGAATCACAAGAGAACATCACACAACACAAGATTTAACGAGGTTCACCAATGTGGCTACTCCTCAAAAATGACTGCTTGGACTACCATCCAAATCCAACCTTTGCAAAGCACCAACTTTACAATCAATTTACCAGCACCCACTGGAAGGAGCACCAACCCCTTATTTATCTGCACCAACAAAAAGGAGCACCAACCCCTATTTTACCAAGCACCAACTGGAAGGAGCACCAACCCCTGATGCCAAGCTACAACTTGGACTTCAATTTTGAATCTAGAAGTTTACCAAAAAAATACCTTCACTTTTACAAGACCCTGACTGGTCTATTGCTTACTCAATATCTCTCACTGTTCATAGAATAGACACTTCACACACTTTTGTGATCTAGCTGCACCTTTTGCTTTCTCTGTGCAATCACTTTGCACACTCTGCTTCGCTACAATCAACCTTCATGATCGTCTTCTCCCTTTTGTGCACTCTGCTCTATTTGCAAATTTTGCACTTAGCTCGATTCGACATGACTTGCTCTCTGCGCACTCTGACCAAACTTCGCACCCATTCGATGAATTTTTCAACACACTTAAGTCTCAAAACAACCCTCCTTTTATAACAACTTTTTCATGATGAAAACCCTAATCTTAGTCGGCTGTAAACCCTCATCTTAGTCAATTTTCATGACCTCTGTAAACCCTAATTTTAGTCGGTTGTTCATCGGTCTTCATCGGCTTCAACTTAACCACGAAAAAGCAACATGTCGCGATATCGCGACACTTTTTCTTACTCTCTCTTCTCCTTGCTTTGGTCCCCAAAAATACATGTCGTGATATCATGACACTTTTGCTTACTCTCTCTTTCTCCTTGCTTTGGACCACGAAAATACAACATGTCACGATATCGCGACACTATTTTCTCTCTCCTCTTTCTCTTTGCTTTGGCCCACGAAAATACATGTCGTGATATCGCGACACTATTTTCTCTCTCCTATTTCTCTTTGCTTTGGCCCGTGAAAAACATAGCATGTCACGATATCGTGACACTTTCGCCTTCGTACTCTTTCCTCTTTACTTTTGTCGTGATATTGTGACACTTCTACCTTCTTACTTTCTCTCTCCTCCTTTAGTCACGAAAATGTGACATGTCACGATATCGTGACACTTTCTCTCCTTTGCTCTTTCTCTTGCCTTCGGGTCGCGAAAACCCGACATGTCGCGATATCGTGACACTTTTTCTCCTTAGCTCTTTCTCTTGCCTTCGGGTCGCGAAAACCCGACATGTCGCGATATCGCGACACTTTTTCTCCTTGGCTCTTTCTCTTGCCTTCGGGTCACGAAAACCTGACATGTCGCGATATCGTGACACTTTTTCTTTTGGACTCTCTCTTGCAATATGTCACGAAATCACGACACTTTTTCTTTCGTACAATCTCTCTTGCAATATGTCGTGAAATCGTGACACTTTTTCTTTCGTACTATCTCTCTTGCAATATGTCATGAAATCGTGACACTTTTTCGTCTGTACAACCTTCCTTGCAATATGTCACGAAATCGTGACACTTTTTTCGTCCGTACAATCTCTCTTGCAATATGTCGTGAAATCGTGACACTTTTTTGTCCGTACAATCTCTTTTGCAATATGTTGCAAAATCGTGACACTTTTTCTTTTGAACTCTCTCTCCTGCAATATGTCGCGAAATCGTGACACTTTTTCTTCCATACAATCTCTCTTGCAATATGTCGCGAAATCGTGACACTTTTTCTACTTGCCTTTCTTTCTTCCAACATGTCGTGAAATCGCGATAGTTTTGCTTGCTTGCGCTTTCTCTCCTAACATGTCGTTAAATCGTGACAATTTTTCTTTCTCATCAACATGTCACGAAATCATGATAGTTTTTCTTTCTCCTCAACATGTCGTGAAATCGCAACAGTTTTGCTTTCTCCTCAACATGTCACGATATCGCGACAATTTTGCTTGCTCTTACTTTCTCTCAACATGTCACAAAATCATGACAATTTTTCTTTCTTCTCAACATGTCATGAAATCGTGACAGTTTTTCTACTTGCCTTTCTTTCTTTCAACATGTCACGAAATCATGACAGTTTTTCCACTTGTCTTTTTTCTTTCAACATGTCGCGAAATCGTGACAGTTTATCCTGTTGTTTCTCTCTCTTCCAACATGTCACGAAATCATGACAATTTTTCCTGCTTTTTCTCTCTCTTCCAACATGTCGCAAAATTATGACAGTTTTTCTTGCCTATTGTATATGTCGCGATATCACGACACTTTTCTTACTTGTCTTTTTCTTTGATCTTTTGCATATGGGCCACCTCAATTTTCTTGGACAATCACTGTACATACTCTGAGCAACCTTTGAACTCCTTTCTTCTGCATCTGAACGACTTTTGGAACTTCCTGTCCATTACATCATTAGATCTAACTGACTGTGTTGACAACAATGACAATACTCTTGCTGCACCTTGCTCAACAATAATCTCTATTTTCACTGATAATAGGCCTTCAAATGAAGACCATTGATTGGAATTGATAGTGCATGACCATCCATATCTTGCAAATAAAAAGAATTAATTTGATTGGCACCTGTGATCTGAAATGGACCTTCCCATATTACCTTGAACTTGTGATGTTTGCTAGGCTTTGACTTCTTTTCATTCCACTTCAATACAAGGTCACCAACCTTAAAGGTCCTTTCAGAAACCTTTTTACCGAACCATTTCTTCGTCATCTCAACATGCTCTATGAAGGCTTGGTACGATTTCTCCCTTTCTTCCTCCAACTATAAAAGTTGAGCCAACCTCATGCTCATGGGATCAGACTCATCATCCTCATCATTAATCAAATGCCAAGTTTGGAGGGTTGGTAATTCAATATGGATAGGCAAAACCGCTTCTTTATCGTATACCAAGGAATAAGGGGATGTCTTGATAGATTTTTTCACCGAGATGCGATCAACCCATAATGCTTGATTCAAAAGTAGGTGCTAGCTCCGCTTATTTTTGCCAAGGGTTCTCTTCAAAATTCTGAGCAGGTTCTTGTTTGTAGACTCAGCCAGGTCGTTCCCCTACGGATAGTAATTAGATGAAGTTTTCAAATAAATTCCATACTTACCCGTAAATTCACTGATTTTGGTGCCTATGAAAGGAGTTCCATTATCTGTTATGATTGCATCTAGGACACCAAAATGAGTGATCAACCCCTCGAGGAAAGTGATGACTGTGGCTTGATCCGCTTTCTTGGTTGGAATTGCTTCAGTCCATCTAGTGAAGTAATCAATCACAGTCAAGATATACTTGTGGTTGACAGATGAGTTAGGATCAATGACCCCGATAAAGTCTAGGCCCCATTGCTGGAATGGTGCTTCTACTTGAATCGGGCGAAGAGGTAATGCCCCTTTTTTGATTCTACCAACATATCACTGACAACTGTCACAATGAGTACTTACTTTGTGAGCATCAACAAACAAGGTAGGCCAAAAATAGCCTGCTCGGATGATTTTTAAGGCCATGGGCCTTCCTGCATAATGACCACCCGATAGTCCAGAATGAAATTCTTCTAAAATATTTTCTTTTTGGAGTCCCTCACACACCTGAGAAGAACTCCATCAATGTTTTTTTAAAATAGCCCCTCGGGCAACAAAGTATATCTGAGAGCTTGCAACCTAAATATCCGACGTTGCGAAGCATCAAGGCGAGATGGACATATGCCTGAGGTAAAATAATCAATTAGCTCTTTGGTCCAATAAATATTGTTGGCGGTATGGTTTGCGCAAATGTTCTCGCCCAGACTATCCTCATGCAACATATCTAATGACTCGAAAGCTGCACTTTTGGCTAGCTCCTGACATAGAGCTCTCCCACGAACTAGCTTGGTTGGTCGGATCTCCACATCATATTCTTGAATTTTTGAGACCCAACCTGCTCTCTTGTCTCCTAATTCTCCTTGGAGAATAAAATTTCTTACATCAAGGTGTATGACATGCACAACCGTTTTGCTTTGAGAAACGAAGTGTCAAAATTTCTTCAATGCTTTCATTACTGCATATACTTGTTTTTCAATAAAATTATATTTCTCTTGATGAGGAGAAATAACCTGACTCAAAAAAGCAATTGGCTTCTCACCTCCATCCTCTTGTCGTTGTGTCAAAACTGCAGCATAACTCTCCTGTTCGCCTACCGCATAGAGAATGAAATCTTTAGAATAATCAAGATTAATCAATACTGGAGCCTGAGTAATTCTCTCCTTGATTTCCTTGAAATCCTACCTTCTTGTTTCAGTCCATTTAAACTCAACACCTTTCTTCAAAAGCTCAGTCATGGGTTTCACCACTTGAGCGAAATCAACGATAAACTTACGAATGAAATTGATTTGGCCAAAGAAAGATTGCAAATATTTTTTATTGGCCGGAAATGGTAGCCTCAGGAGGGCTTCAGCTCTTGTAGGATCGATTGCCAATCCTTCTTGTGAGATCACATGGCCCAACAACTTCCCTTATTTAACGGTAAATATTGACTTCTTCGGATTAATCGAGATCCCAAACTCACGACACTTCTCAAACACCTGCCTCAAATGAGCAATGTGGTCTTCTCTATGATGTGAAAACATAGTCATATCATCAAGATAGATCACAATAATCCTATTCAATAACTCACCGAAAGCAATGTCCATAGCCCTCTGAAAAGTGGCACCGACATTTGAAAGTCCAAATGGCATCCGTTGGTAGGCGAAAGTACCCCACTTGGTGGTGAATGTTGTTTTATATTGATCCTCGTATTTCACCCAAATCTGATTATACCCAGAGAAACCATCAAGCAATGAGAATATTTGGGCGCCAGCTACTACATGAAGGATTTGATCGATCTGAGGTAGAGGGTAATGGTCCTTTAAAGATGCCTAGTTTAGATTGCGAAAGTCAACACACAACCGAATGTCTCCATTATTTTTTCGTACTGGGACCAAGTTAGCCACCCATGTTGAGTGCTTGATTGGATAGATTATCTTGGCCTCCAACATCTTCAACAACTCTGCTTTCATGAGGACTTCAATCTTGGGATTGATAGGTCACTGTTTTTGATGAAAAGGTTTTACCCCTTCCTGTAGTTCTATAGTATGTTGGATCACATTATTATCATAACCCCTCAAATCATGGTAGCTCCAGGCAACAATATCTAGATACTCAAAACACAATTTCTTGATATCTTCTAGTTCTTCTGGGGTGCCATCTATTCCAACCTTGATGATTTTCTTAGGCTCCAAATGCAACTCTTTATAATCCTTCGCATCAATTTTAATCCTATGCTTCTCAGCCCGATCACTTTGGTCGAATAGACTTTCAAGTGTAATCAGTCCCCTAGGGATGTGATTATTTTTTAGCTAAATCATCCCTTCTCTCTCTTCTTCAGCAAGGACTCTATCATCAGTGCTTGCAGTTTCTTTAAGCAAGAAGTTAACTATCTGCTCATCATTGTCAAACACTTGCCAATAGAGATTTTTGTCAGGAACTGAGGGTCTGTAAATCACCCTAACTATCTTAGGCTTTCTAACTACTTGCTCAATAGGAGAGTAGTTAGCACCAAGAGAGGTCAGAATATCTGCATGTTTATTTAGCTCTCTCGAAATCACATGAACATTTAAAGTAGTGAAAGATTCAAACAAGTCCCAGACTCTATTGTGGTAGGCCTTCAAGTAGTGTTGCTTTGACACACACCTGTTAGTGATCTGATTAATAATGAGTTCAGAGTCACCAAAAATCTACAGTTGTTTAATACCCAACTTCTCAGCTTTCTTCAATCCAAGGCATAATGCCTCATATTCAGCTGCATTATTTGTGCAACCCCAAGTTAGCCTATAAGAATAGGTCTTTTGCAACCCTTCGGGAGAGATCAACACAATGCTAGCTCCTACACCATTCTTGCACCTAGCGCCATCAAAATAAAGCTTCCATAATTGATCTGCAATAGGATCGAGAGAATCAGGAACCTTCTCTTCAATCTGCTCTAGCTTTGTGATAGTATAGCAGCCAATGTCCATTCCAACCATCGCATTGAAGTCCATGAGTGAAAACTCATCCTCGAGGTGAAGCTCACCCAACGCTTCTTCCATTAAATCAACTTCTCCTAACTCCTCGGTCATCATGTTAACCGCTCCTCGAGAACTTTCTTCTTCCTCCAACTTCTCAATGTGAAAAGGTGAGGGCTTCTCATTATGAATGTGAATCTTCTTTCCCTTGAATGGTATCTCCAAATGCGAGTAGTCTAAGGAAATATATCCTCCCAACTTAGCCATGAACTCCCTCGAGAGGCACATGCTAAAGTATGGTTCCAGGTCAACTACTACCACTTCCTGGATGACCATGATTTGTGGCATACTATGGAGGACAATGGGAATATCCTTGATCACACCTACTATTTTCATGGGTGTCCCATCCAACTGCAAGACACCAGGGCTACTCCTTGTATACTCCATACCCATGACTTCACAAACTACCTTTGGCATGACAGTTGTCGCAACACCAGAATCAATCATGCAGTTGTGCACTATCCATCCCTCCATCCTGAGTGACAAATAGAAAGGGGGTGGTCTATTCTTTCCAATGGCTGAAGTAGTTAATGTTTGAGAAAAAATTGTCTGGGTAGGACTCTTCCCATTATCTTTCATAGACTTCAATGATTCTTGTAACAGATCGACTTGCCCAGGTAATTGTAATGCATCATAAAGACTAACCTTAGCGGGAATCTTCTTCAACTCCTCAACAATGTTGTATGTGGATGTACCAGACTCCTTATTTTCCTTAGTGGCCTCATATTTGCTATGATATTGTTGTGTGGCTTCTACCCTCTGTATTTTAGTCAAATATGGGTACTTGAGCTTTTCTCTAGCTTGTTCCTCTATTTCAGCTCTTGCCTGCGAAGTCGAGGCTTTTTCTTGCAATCTTTCCTTCGCTCATGGTGGCAAAATATATTTTAACAGAACAGGTGAATCTGGCTTTGGTGTTGAAGCGAGAGCTTTCACTTGTACTTGTTTCTTCTCATTTTGCATCTTCGGGTCAGCAGGTACCCTTAACGGTTCCATCTCAGCTAGATCTACTATGACTGGCTTCTTCCTAGCTCTTGTGAGAATCAAGACTTGTTCTTCGGATGAAACCATGAAGTTGTGATCCATTTCAGTAATCATGTTAACCTGACCTCTAGAAGAGCTTGCAGCTAGTGTTTGCACGTAGTTCAAATGAACCATACAAGTCTCCTCACCATGTGGATCATTACATGTAGAGCACCAGTATGTTCTATCTATAGGGCCAGCTTCCTCATTCATCAATACAGTCGGGTTCCTCTCAGGTGCCTTGCTTGTTGGAGCAACTTGTTCCCTAGTGATTGGTGGAGGTTGAAATCTCCTAGGTTGGAAATCTCTCTCGACTTGCTTTCTTTCAATAACTGTGATTTTATTGCCCATTGCTCTTATAGCTGAATTAGCAGATTTCACCTCTTGCAAAAGTGTTGTGTAAGGATCAGGATTTGAGGGCGTAGGAGGTGCCGGTAAAGGTAGAGGTGTTGGTGGTGCAGGTAATTCCGAGAATGAAATGGGTGCAGGTAATTGCTGAATAGTTGGAGCAGGGAGCTGGGAAATTGGAATGGGTGCGATTTGAGGTGCACTTGAGCTCCATGATGGAACAAGATACATGGAAGACATAGGCTATGAAAATGAACCCGAATACAAATGTTGTGGAAGATCAGGTAGGATGGGCATTATTACCTTTGGGGGAAGCCTACCTATGGCAATCAAGTCTACTTCCACCTTCTGTGCTTGTTCGAATAGCTCTAGGAATGTAATCACGTTGGACTATTGGATAGCCAAGCCAATGTCTATGTTAAAAGCTCTAAGATAATAGAATGCAGCTTGCTCGTGAGTGGGATGAAGACCTTCAGGAACTCTCTGCCAGGTTCTGGTGAATCTGACATTGAAATCTGCTATCTCCTCCTACGGATGCCTCTGAATCACGTTAAATTGGTGCAGCAAGGAAAATGGATCGACTTGTTCATGAAAGTTCTTGATTAATAACTCCCCTAACTGATCCCATGACGTAATAGTGCCCGGTTGCAACGATTGGTACCAATACAACAATTTCCCTCTTAGTGACAATACCAACAATTTTATCATCACATCTTCATCTGTTATGTCATGGATGGTCACCAAAGAAGCTACATCTTGGATATGCTCATATGCAGTTTTACCGATACCATCATAGGTCAAAAAATCTTTCAAAGCAGCTTGAGGGATGGGATTTTGTGCTTGTAAATTCAAGGCTCCCAAACTATTCCATGCTGAGAACTGCCTTGGTGGAGGATTCTGGGCCATTTGGACTGGTATGTGTGGTTGAGGAGGTGGAACACTAGTAGCAGTACTAGCTGGACTTGAAGAAACAGAAAACACACCAGCTATTTGTGAGGATGTTGCGAATGATGTAAGTGACGGGGTGACCAACCTAGGGTTTTCACCTAATTTTTGGATGTCGAGTTCAAAAAACTCAACGGGGTTTTCAAAATTTTTGGCCTTCGATCTTGTGATCATGAAGTACAACTTTTGATGTCTCCACGTTCGGAGGCTTCTGGGTAGTGCTGAGTCGCCAAATGTTCTAACTTTACAACATGAAGGTGAACATCAAACCTCAATACTATTGAAAGTGAAACTTTCAAGGTCCCACCAGGCATGCCAAAAACTGTTGGTCACAAATCTGCCTAAGTACAAGATATTATCACTTGTGCACCCTAGACTCGACCAACATTGAAAGGCCGAGGGAAAGAGAAAATTCCTTCGGACCAATCTCCAGAGAGGGTTGGTTCCCTTACTAAATCCTACACTGTTGAAGACTAGAGTTGCGGGAAAGAAACTGAAAATAACGGAAAGAAAGGGAAATATGGCCATAGGCCGAAGGTGTAATATTGGGGAAATATTAACAGCAAGAATTCCACTCAAGCATATAATTAGCATATAATAAAAGAGAACAACAAAATTTACTTACAACCTTGCATAGATAACCTCCAGGATTGCATTCCAAAACTCACTTCCTCACCAACAATATTCAAACTCAGATGCAAAATTTAAATTTCAATAGTAGATAAGAAATACAAGCATAAAAGAGAAATGCATAAAATAGAAGGAAATCACACATAAAGTCACTTGCAAAATCAGAAGCCAAATATCTCTTATTTACGCAGAGAACTTGATAAGTTTTTTTGCAAAATGTCTCTCCTCTTTTACAATGGAAATTTGATTAGTATTTATAGAGGTTTTCACCTCTTTCATTAAATACATGTGGAGGCAAGGTGTCGGCCACTCAAGCACCAATAGCAGCAACTCTCTCCTTGGCAACAACAATGAACCAATGAGAAAATGCCAAATAAAATATCTACTAATTTTATCACATGGCATATCAGGCTTCAGTAGGAATCAACGATCTGATTTCAATCTCTATGGTGGCGCCTTGGAAATGCATACCCACGAAGTGGTCGGTGCCTCAAAAATGAACAATATTGCACTGGAATCAAGAGCACCTAGTAGTTTTGGAGATAATATCGCCACAGGAATTAACTTTATCAATCTTAATCCTTTTTCAAAGAAGATTTGCATTGAAAACATGAAATTTCACTCGAAATGGGCCCTTATCTTCAATTCTCCAAGTTACGTCTGAAATGAGCTTTCACTTGGAATGTGCACTTAATACCTTTATCCTGTGTGAAATGAAATTTTACCCCAATATTTGTCCTTTTCTTTTGACTTCTTCTAGGAAAATCTTCTACTGCCATAAGTGGGGCCAATCTTGGAAATTTGATTTCTTTGAGAATTAATGAGAACAAAACTACCGGTAGAATAGTTTCACCAATGAAATGCCCAAAAGAAATAATGTTCATTACACTTTGGAGCGAAAAGGCATTTCGGAGAGAAAAAAGCCATTTCGGAGAATGAAAAGGCATTTCGGAGAGCGAAATAGCCATTTTTGGAAAAAAGCATTTTGGGGAACTAAAAAGCATTTTACTTGAATTGCACTTGAAATTACACCCATCAGATATTTAGAAAATTTTCAAAAAATTGTTCAATGTGTGAAAACACTCAAAAGCATTTGTAAGTTTTACTGGCCAATTTCAAACAAAGTTTACAACAAAATTTCAATGTGGCAAAAATGCCAACAAGTCACCTTCCAGTAACCAAGTGGTTATTTCTCTCTACTTCTAGTAGATCTCCTCTTGGTTGTCAATGTCCTAAATCACTTTACACAACTCATCATCCTCTTCTTTGAGAAGAGTTTTTGCACCTCATCCCATCTCACCACTAGTAGAGCTCTTTGAGTTTGGAATTCTAACTTGTTAGCTCACCTCCATAATTTTACTTGATTATTGACATAATGAAGCTACTTATGGAAACTAAACATAGTTTTCCCATATTTTAAGGATCCCTCTTCCTACCACTATGGTATTTTATTTTAATGTTTCTTCTTTTGTAGTTTTTTTTCAAATCTGAATGATTTTTGATGTTGTCCCATCTTGACCCCCCCTCTAACAGAATGGGAAAGTGATCCAAGACCAAACCCTCCAAAATATAAAATTTTAGATTCAATTTCACAACGACTCTTCTAAAACTAGAAAAAAATCTAACTTTATCTTCCTAGTATGTGGATCCCTCCTCTTATTAGTCCAGGTATAGTTGGTTCCAAGACATTTAATATCCAAAAGTTTAATGCATGGACCTAGGCAATCATAAATTGACCCCCAAGTCCAAGATTGGAGTTTCACCTTCCTGATCTTTGGATGATAATTTAGCATTAAAATCCCTAGCAACAATCCATTCTAACTCCTCCCTCAAGACTCTCATATTATGCACTTCTTTCCATTGATAAATTTGAACATCTAAGTTTTAAGCCCCATAGAATTTTGTGATTAAAACCTACTCAATTTTCACATTGTTTCTAAAACGGTATGTGAGGATATCCCTCCAAGCTATATGTTCTATTTTTATCCATTTGAGAGAGTTTCGAAAGGTAACTATCCCCTTGAGGCCCCTTCGGTAGCCATATACATATGACCAATGCCCCTCCAAAGTTTATTTATTGTTTTATACATGAGATCCAGTGATATTTTGGTCTCTTGGATAAGCACAAAAATTATTTTACTTTTATCTAAGAGTCTTTGAATAGCATATTGATGGGTTTTGTTGTTTAAACCTCTAATATTTTATAATTGTATAATCATTAGTTTTCTTGAGCCCAGTAAGATTCTATTGTCCTTACTAATCTTCCATTGATCAGTTTGTCTCCTTAAGATTTTATTAATTCCTTATTTGAGTTTCTACCCACTCCTTGAGAGTTGATATTCTTTGATCTCTTCTCCACCTAGTTGATATAAAATTGGATTCTCTTTATTATTTTCAACCACATCCATGATGAAATCCTTTACTATTGACTACTCTTGGTTATAAACTATCAATACCCCTACCATCTCTAATTGTGGTAACTCACTACACCCTATTACCTACTATAGGATAGGAGGAGCTGAAAGAGGGGATGAAACATGACTACTATTATTTTTATTATTCTCATCCACTCCTTACATGATTTTTTTCTTCTTCTTGCTCTAACAGTGTCTTGAAGATCTCATACTTATTTTATGGCTTGGGTTGGGTTTTCTTCTTGCCATATTTTTTCTTTTGGCTCCTTATTTATGTTATTTAAAACCATCTCTCTTTGCTTCTTCTTCCTAAGAAGTGTTGGTTTCTCCTTTAGTGACTATAGACTTACCCTCATTAAGAGGATTCAACATTATTAGAGGATATCCCATTTCTATGATCATATTTTTTGAGCAAGACTAGGATAAATACCCATATTTGTGGTAAAATATACACCTAAAGGGTAGTGCCTCATAATCTAGCTGTTGAATCTAAGATAGTATTGCAAGTTCAAGATCATGTTTACGGTATTACATTATTTTGTACCTTGAGTACCATTGTAAATATTTAGATTAGGGTGTGTGTTTATTATTTATGTCAATAGTATGTGTCAATATGTAAAGTGTGTTTATGTGTCATGTAATCAAGTGTGAGTTATGAGTGAAAGGTGTCATGTGTGTAAGTGAAGATTTGTGTGAGGTGTCTTATATGTAAGAGAGAGTTATGAGTGTGATGTGTCAATTTTAGAAGTAAGGAGTTATGTAATCATGAGAGACTTTGTCATTATGTAATATGTGATATGTGTCATGTAAAGAGGTAATATGAAAGGTTGCATCTCCCATGATTTTGAGGAGATCAAAGGTCAAGAGTCAGGTGCATTGAAGAGTCTCATGTAAGGTTATATATTGAAGACAAATATCTATTTTATTTAATTATAAAGATTAATTTTTATCAATAAATCTTTTTATTTTACAATATTGTTATTATTATAATTGAATGACATTATATGTGTGAGACTATATGACCCTAGAAAAAATAGATTTGTGATATTTGTGCTTATTTGCTAATAGTGGTATTAGAGATACTTAAGTAAACTCTATCTAGGGTGGATAAAGAGAGATTGATAAGAGAAGAATATTGGAGGAGAGGAAGAATAATGTCGAAGGAAAACTTGCAAGTTCTAGAGTGGTAGCAAGTATTTCTAGAATAACGTTGAAGAATATTGGAGGAAGGGATAAATTAAAGATTGGAGAATATTGGAGGAAGATATTATGGAAGAATATTGGAGAATATTGGAGGAAGATATTATGGAAGAAGATTGGAGAACAAGAGGAAGACAACTAGCACCAGTTATGATGTGAATTTTAAGGAGAGACAAAGAAAATAAATATTGGAGAAGGATAGACATGCATATTAGAGGAGGATATTGGAGAAGGACAAACATGTAGTTTAAATGAGGATATTGGTAGGATGAACATGTATATTGGAGAAGGATATTAGAGAAGGATAAAATGATCAGACTGGAGAAGGAAGAACAAAATGAAGTGTTTATGAATAAAATATTACAGATAGTGAAGGTTGATTTGAGAAATGTGTAGTTTAGGCAAACATGAGTTATTTGGAGGAGAGAGTTTGGATGTTTGTGCCTTAGGAGAATTTTTGGTTTGGGTTTGAGAAGAGATATATCCAAATCTCTTGCACTTGATGAGATATATGTTTGAAATTTTTTTAGTGTCTGTGTCTAATTAAAGATACATTCAAAAGTGGAAATGTAGAAGGAGAGTGCCTAAGTCTTTGACAATATTTGAGGAGAAAGTAAATGAATGTTGTAGAAAATGTTGAAGTAATGAAACAACTAAATATTCTCAAGCTTATATTTATAAAACATCCAAAAATTCCCTAACATGGAGAAGCATCAACTAAAGGTACTTATTGCTATAGATTAAATATTTGAATGATCAAATGAAAAATAAAATGTCAACAACATATTTAATTGAAATATTTGAAGTGTTAATATAAAGTGAAATGGATAAATAACTAGAGGAAGTTTATATTATTTGAGTCATTATGTTGTTAATATTAAATTTAGTTCTAGGAGTTATAAGATAAAGGAGAGGAGAAAATAAATTCTTGGAGGATATTACAAGGAAGAAAAAGTGTAGAACAAAATTAGTTAAAATTCTGGAATCAACAGGTGAAATTTGAGTGCAACATACAATATCTAGTAGTTGAGGAAAACAACATGAGCTTTTTTTAAAAGGTAGACATTTATTTTTAAATTAAAGCTTATTTTAAATTAAATTGGAGGTTACAAGAGATATTATAATTTGGAGGTATTATGTGTTTTTTAATTTAATTGGAGGAAGTTATTACCAGATATTAAGTTGTTATGTTATTGATTGGAGGAAGTTATTTGGATAATCATGCATGTATTATTCCTGAATGTTATACTTTAAAAAAAAACTATATTTTTAAAATTAATAATATTGTGAGTAGAGAGTTATATTTTTTCTTGGAGGAAAATTAAATGTGAAGAAATGTTAATTGCAAGGAGTTATAAGGATTAAAAAAATAAAATTGAGTGATAAGAATTGAAAATTGATTGATAAGAGATATAAGGAATTTGAAGAAAGATTAATGAATGAGAGTCATAAGAAGGAGATTAAATTAAAGTGAAGAAAACAAACTTGGGAAGATATAAGAAATGGTAAAATTTTGAAATGGAAATGAAACAAGTGTTTGAAGATTAATTTGATTTGAAGAAAATGTGTGGAGTAATAAGAAAATTGAAAATTAATTTAAATTTGATTCTTTGTGATGTTCAAGATGAATTTTGAGATATCATCTAAGAGTAATGAAGTTCCAAAATGCTTTTAAATAATAGATTTGATTATGGAATAAACTAAAGCATCATGGAAATTATCCCAAAACCAATCAATATGGATAAGAAAAATGTTCTTCATGTATAATCCAAGTACAAGAAAATTCATCATAAAGATTCTTTGTGATACTCATTAAAATAGTTATATCAAAGGAAGGATATGATATTGTTCAAGTAATGGATATGGTATATGACAAAAGAGATATGGATAAAAAAAAATAATGTACACATGGAATTGGTTCAAAATGTGTTTGCAACAACGATTCAGAAATATGACTTGCTACATTATTGTAATGACTTATTCATAAGTATGACAGGCATAGGGAATGACATAAAGAAACAAATTCAAAACTAGAGGTTGAAGGAGTGCTAGAGCCATAGCCAAAGAACAAATATAAGAGTTAGATATTGAAGGCAAAGGCCTTCACACCAAATAATATAATATGGGGGTGTTGGTAGTATTACATTATTTAGTACCTAGAGTACCGTTGTAAATATTTAGATTAGGGTGTTGGTCTATTATTTATGTCAATAGTATGTGTTATGATGTGAAGTGTATTTATGTGTCTTGTAATCAACTGTGAGTTATGAGTGAAAGGTGTCATGTGTGTAAATGGAGAGTTGTGTGAGGTATCTTATATGTAAGAGAGATTTATAAGTGTGATGTGTCATGTTTAGAAGTAGGTGTTGGACATTTTGAGTCCCTAAGTTAAAGTTGTCATTGATGTCACCAGATGAAGTCATCATTAATACCAAATATTTCAGTAGGAAATAAAGGGGATAAAAATGGTTATTTGATATCCAGGAAGAAGGCCAAAGATCAAGTGAAACAATGCAAAAGACAGAAGTTAAAAAGGAGTTATAATATTTATTTTATAAATTATTTAAATTCAAGTGTGAATTTAAATTTTATAAATAAATATTAAAGGTACTTTATCAAAGGATATAATATTATAATATGAGTTATTATAATATTAAGTAAGGTGGTGAAAAAGAGCCCAAAGTAAAATATTAATAATAATATTTTACTACACCCAAATATGGGTGTTAGAATTTAAATATTCGAAGCATGTTACAAAGGTTTATCCTCGCCGATGTCATGTGGGTTAATTGCATTTTGAAGCATCGACATTCTAAAGCAAAGGAGGAATATTAATATTTAAACCTATGCCCAAAGGGCATTAAGATTATCCTTGCTCGATTGAAAAGATAGCATACAAATTAATTAATGCAGAGCTCATGAAATGGATGTGCGAATTTTAAGTTTGAATTGCAAGTGAAAGAAACAAAAGGGACAACGTCAAATAGTTGGAAGCCAACTAGGCACCTTGGCCTAGTGGCAAGAGGGTTGTGGCTTACGTTTTGTGTGCAAGGAGGCCAACGTTCGAGTCTCGATGGAAGCGCTTGGTAGGTGTGTTGAAAGCGCCAATCGTGAGGTGCACGTTTTATGAAACAAGGAGGGGATAAAGTTTTTGAAGCACATGGTGCTTCACCTATCTTCAACGAGCATGTAGCTCGTGTGGTTTTTGGCACCACGGTTGAGACGTTAGAGTGGGCTGCGTTGAGAGTTCGAAACTCTCCAAAGGCAAAGGTAATATTTTGATTTTAATTTTAATTAAATGCCTAAGTTGGAGGTATAAGGTTGTTTAGTGGTTGATTTTGGAAAGGTTGCTTTGTAATAAAGTTGTGGTAGTTGAGAATTACCTTTAGGAGTTATAAGGAGAATTATGTTTTTATTTTTAAGTCTTAAAATTGCTATTGTGGAATATTGAAAGGTTAAGACTTTGTGGGTAGTATGTTATTTTGAATTAAGGGTTTTTGTGACTATTGTGAGGATATTGATTATTATTTAAGTTGGAGTGATAAGGTGTAATTTTGATATTATATTTGTGATATGTTTTGTTGAAGAAAATTATCCTCTAACCCTTATTGAGATTGGAAAAGAAGTAATTGTGAGTGTGGCAGATTTGTGAGACCAACTACTTGTCAAACAAAAGGTATGGGCAAATTCCTTCTTGGTTGAGTTGATTGATTGGATTTATTGAAAATTAAGTTTGGAGTGAAAAGGACTTGATTAGGGTTTCCTTTTCAAAAGTGGTTGAGTTATTGCTTCAAGGTTTTTTGATTTGAGAGTTGAGATTAAAACCTTGTTTTATTAGCATTGTTGTTGAGATCATTGGTTGAGTGAAGTGTTTGAGTTAATGCTTCAAGGTTTTCTAAAATTGAGAGTTGTGATTAAAACATTGTTTGATGAGCATGGTTGTTGAAGTGAGTTGTTATGAAAAGAACTTGAACTAGGGTTTGAAAATATCATGAGTATCATTGTTATGTGAGATTTGTTGTTGAGCATTGTTGGAAATATTTTGAGTTGGATGATACATGCTTGGACTAGGATTTGTGAGCAAGAGTTATTTCTTGAAGTGATTGGTTGAGTAGATTTGATTGAGCCTAGTCAAGTGGATGTATGAAGTGATTGATCAAGTTCCATAAAACAAACTATTCTATATTCTGATTTGAGTTGAGATTGAGTGTTGAGAATAGAACATATTGAGTCTCTAACAATTCTCTTTATGCTTCTATGATATTGATTTGAGTTGAGATTGAGTTTTGAGAATAGAACATATTGAGTCTCTAACAATTCTCTTTATGCTTCTATGAGATTGATTTGAGTTGAGATTGAGTTTTGAGAATAGAACATATTGAGTCTCTAACAATTCTCTTTATGCTTCTATGAGATTGAGTTGAGAAAGTGATTGAGTATTGAGTATAGAACATATTGAGTCTCTAACAATTCTCTTTATGTTTCTATGAGATTGGACAAGTTCTGTGTGGACTTGTTAAGCAGATTTGAGGTAAGTATTTGAGAAGACTTGTGGACTGATTTTGTGTGAGCTTTTGTGGAAGCTTACAATATAGATTTGAGCAAGTCCTAGAGAGGACTTATTGAGCAGATTTGGACAAGTTCTGTGTGAGCTTGTTGAGCAGATTTGGACAAGTTTTGTGTGAGCTTGTTGAGCATATTTGGACAAGTTTTGTGTGGACTTGTTGAGCATATTTGGACAAGTTCTGTGTGAGCTTGTTGAGCAGATTTGAGTAGGTTCTGAGTGGACCTATTGAGCAGATTTGTGCAAGTTCTGTGCGGACCTATTGAGCAGGTTTGAGAAAATTATGAGTGGACTTGTTGAGCATATTTGAGTAGGTTCTAAGTGGACCTATTGAGCATATTTGTGCTAGATCGACTGGACTATGTTTAGTGCAGATTTGAGTGGACTTGTGCTAGATCGACTGGACTGTGTTTAGTGCAAGAGTTGAGTAGAGTTGTGCTAGACCGACTAGACTGTGTTTAGTATAGCATTGAGATAGAGCTTTGGAGGTGATAGAGTAAAGAGGACAAAGTCTCTAGTGGATAGAGATCCATCAGCCAAGATATTGAGGATAGGTCTTCTGAGTGAGGACAAGAGTCTTCAAGTGGAGAGAGATCCACCAGTCAGTGTAGTGGAGGTAGTGTCTTCTAGAGGATTCACTAGCAAGAGTAGAGGAGAAAGAGTTCTCCTATGGATAGAGATCCACAAACCAGATTTAGGGGATCAACATCTCCTTTGGATAGAGGTCCATAAACATTGTAATTGGGAAGGATTCCCAAGAGATCATTTGAGAAATATTTAGAAGAAATATTTTCTCTATGGAAGTAGCCATCTTTGGGTGAACCACATTAAATTTGTGTCTCTATTGTGTATGGTGTTTTGTGCATTACTTTGATTACTGCTATTGATACTGCTATCTATACATTGCATAATATTTATTTGGAAAGAAAAGTAAAAAGTGCTCTTATACTGTTCACCCCCCTCTCAGTATAAGCTTGTGTTCTTCAGTAGGGAGTTATGTAATCAACAAATAATTTATCATTATGTAATATGTGAGATGTGTCATCTAAAGAGGTAAAATGAAAGGTTGCATCTCTTGTGAGTTTGAGGAGATCGATGGTAAAAATTTGAGTGCATTGAAGAGTCTCATGTAAGGTTATATATTGAAGAAAAAAATCTATGCTATGTAACAATGTAGATTGATGTTTTATCAATAAATATTTCTACTTTACAATATTGTTATTATAGTTATTGAATGATATTATATGTGTGAGATTATATGATCCTAGTAAATATAGACATATGATATTTGGGCTCATTTGCTAACAATTCCACCTCTTCTAGAAGAGGCTAGCTGAGATCAATTTCCATGCATAATTTAGCATAAATGACTGTGTTTTCTTCCATTGTGTCTTTAGAGATACCTAAATATATTACAAGGAAGTTGTCGATAATTTTCAATACTTGCTCACTCCAAAAATTCATTGGGAGTGCATACAATCAAACCCAAAACAAGATAGTAGTGGGTTCAATTTGGGGATCAAATCACACTCTCTAGAGCTAAACAAATAATCTTGTCAAACCATGATTCCTCTTTTCTTATACAAAAGCCCTATGTCTGTCAAGTAGTGGGGAAAAACTATTAATAAAATATCCATTACTAATAAATCACAAAGAATACTTACCAAGAGGCTCCCATTTCTGTTGAACCCATAAATACAAAAATTTTAGGGTAGAGTGAATACTCATGAATTTACAAATTAGGACATGATTGGATTTATATATAATATTTATTCTACTATACTTTTCTCAATGATGATATTTGGTCTTGATTCAGTCTACGGTAAGCATCCATTGACTCTTTGAGGTGCTAATCATTTTTTAGCAGCTACAAAGAGAACTTTCAACATAGTTTTTTGTGCTTCTACAATCTTTTTTTGAGATTTATCCTTTAACAAATCTACAAAGAAAATTGTCTATTTGAGAGAGGATTTGGAGGTACCCCCATTGGGTCCTCCTTGAACAACATTCTCATATTCTATTATGAAATATCCAAAAAGAGATTTGTCTATATTATTATAGTCCTTGATCAAACCTATCACACCACCTAAAGAAAAAAAATTATATTTATTTATGTTATTATAAATGAAATAATTTTAAAGAAATGTGTTAATCTTCAAATTAGTTTAAATTATAGACTATTTAAAATTTTTAATCATAATATGCTTTTGGGTAAGTCTATATGTATGCAACAGGGTTATGCATAAGGGGTTGGACTCAAAATGTACTTGTAAAAAAATGGTGAATCCTAATCAAAATCAATGTGAATCATGAAGAATCCTAAGAAAATCAAATCAATCATCTTCACACCAAAATTTGAGGTATTTGAAGCCCTAAAAAGTAAGGTCATATTTGGGACAAATTTTGGCCTATTAAATCACCTCATAACTTCATAAAATACCACCATTATATCAGGCTCAAAAAGATCTTTCCAATGAGTACAAATATGCCTATGTTTGGATATATATTGTGGCGAATTGACCCTAAGAAAAAATTGGTCCCAAAAATTTTAGGTGAATGGGCCGACGTCGAGGGTCCTCATATTTGCCAATTTCCAATTTTGGAAATCCTAATATTCGCCCAATTTGTGAATATTTGCCACTATGCATGACCTTGGTATGCAATATATTGTGTATGAAGTATTTTTCTTTAATAATCCATTTTTTCATTTGGTATAAGAGGGGGTTTTTAAAAGGCTTTGTAATCATATTTTTATTTATATAGTGACAAAATTTAAGTCATAAGAGAAAATAATTTATGCCAAAGTTGAAGTCTCTGTACTTCCTCTATATATATATAAGTAATCAAGATTCAATTTTTTTTATGGACTTGGTGTTGATGTAGAAAGTAAATTTTATTTTCTCAATGATACAATTTTTATGACTATCTTGATGCTTTAATTATTTACCTAAATATTTAGGTGTCAATGTTTATTTAAATATAAGTTACATGTCAATTGTGGTCATTCTCTTATAATAATATATTTCAAGAAAACTAAGATATGCCACAATACAAATAAAAAATACAAGTGAATATATTGGTTTCATTAGTTTTTTATTTGTGTAAAACATCCCAAAAGGGATGCCACTTTTGGGTAAGACCCAAGGAGGTATGGGTATCTCTTCCCAAAGGCTCACACCTAGCCTACCACCTCCAACACACTCAAGGAGCATACCTAAAACACAAAAACAAGCACACACAAACAAAAAAAAACATAAAAAAATACCACCTTTGACACACTCAAGGAGCATGCCTAAAACACAAAAAAAAGCACACACAAACATAAACAAACACAACCCCCCCCCAAAATAAATAAATAAATAATTACAACACAGAAAAAAAAAAATAACATAACACAACACTACCATAACAAAAACAACCAAATGAAACAATTACACTACAACCAAAATATAAAAACAAAAACAATAACACGAACCACATAGATAAAACCACAAAAACAACATAACAAAACACAACCAAAACAGAAACAATAAAATGATACAAATACACCATAGACAAAAACATGAAAAAAACAACAACAAAAACTAAGCCAATGGAGCTATTGACAAATCAGACCATGTAAGATAACACTAAAACTAAACCATAGCTTAAAAAATTACTAGAAATATCAAAAATTGCTTAGCAAATTAGCCATAGCTTCCGACATTGCCATCAAGAGACTATAGGATAACACCCATCCTATAAACCCTTAGGATTAAGGCATCCTCATCCTTTTATTTGTATCTTGCTTCATTCCAGCTAGGACTATAGGATGGTTACTTAGAACCACGACACTACTATTGGAATTTGTATGGTATTTTTGAGGATCCATTTTGTTTGTAGTTTGAATCTACCCTTTGGTTTTGCACTTGGGTTGATTTTCTACATTGTTCTTTTTTTATAGTTTAAAGTTGGTTGAGATGGCTCTCTTTGACTGTTATTTCTCAGCATCAGGGCAAGCTCTTTTAGTGTTTTCTCATCATGCAATCCTTCTTGTTCCCTCTCTTCATCAAACTATGTTTCCATAATTATTGTTTCCATTTGACCATCCTCATCATCTGCTTGCTCATCCATGGAGAGAATTTCAAAGGTGTTAGGTGAAATTACTATTTTCTCTTTTGTTGCTATTTTTTTCTTTGTGTTTTTTTGTTTAGGAATTTGAAACCCTACCAAGTCCCCATCCTCTTTCTCTTTGTTAGGGACCTTATGTGGATAATCCTTGGCTAGATGGCCATATTCATGACAAATTCTGCATCTAAATGGAATATTTTCATAATCTACTACTTGCTCTCATATTTCTTCCCCATATTGTAAAGTAATCTTCTCTAGAAGTGGTTTGTCAAAATCAATCAAAACACAGATCCTTGCATAAATCATATGCTCTAAGTGTAGAGTGCTATCAGAAGTCATCATGAAAACTCCTAAAGAATTCCCAATTGTTGCAAATATCTTTGGATTCCAGTATTCTATCGAAAGACCAAATAAATGGACCCAAACAGGGGTAGTTGATGGTATTTCTTCCTCAACTTTGAACTTGGTATGCCAGGGCTTCATGAAGAGCCCTACCCTACCAAAAAACCAAGGCCCCCCTTGAAAAATGTCCTCCCTATCTTCTTCATTAGCAAACAAAATATAGAAGTAGCCATTAGGGTAAGTATTAATTTGGAACTCACCTTTAGTGCTCCAATTTTTGGTAGCCCATTGCTTGAAGGTAGCAAGAGTCAATCGAAATCCCATGAATCGACAAATTAGTGCTTTCCTCTCCATTTCAACTATTCCTTCCTGGAGATCCATTATTTCCAACTTCACTAATGAGAATCCATTAGTTGCTTTTATACAACCCATATCTATGGTTTCCTTGGCAATCGTTGATTGTGTTTCCCTCTTGTTTGAGGTGATCCTTTGTAGATAACTTCTTTAAAATTCATTTTTTTGTCTCAATACATGCATCTTTGTTCTATTGATTTCATTATAAACTAAAATATATAAGAACTCATTACAAATATTTAAATAAAAAAAAACATGTTATAAATAAATGTAAGGTTGATATGGTTTTAGCAAACGTTTCCTAAACAATATGATTTAAATCCTAATTAAATTAACTTTTAAGGAAATAAATAAAATTTATTTAATAATTTAAAGAGCTTTAAAAAAAATGAATATACAAAAGGTATTTATGGTGTTTCACGCTAAATAAATATAATGCGTAGTAAATGTATGAGTAAAAGGTATACATAAAGATAATCTATTAATATTTTATTAAATTATGTTCATAATGTTTCTTTTATACAGACAATAAAATTTTGTTTGTGAGTATAAATTATTTTTCTGTAAAAACATACCTTCAAAACAATGTCAATCCAAACCCAAGATAAAAAAAGGTACATGGTAGTTTAGTTATTGTAAGAATATGTTAACATCTTGTAATATGTTTGTGGTTTAGGAACTTGATAATAGCTTGTAATATACTTATGATATTAATTATTTGATGATGAATACAAACTAATTAATATTAAATATAAAATTCATAGAACTGAAAATAACTTTTAGTTTTTAAAGTATAACCTTTTTTAAATAAAGTAAACATATGGCACCATTATTACTTTTATAATTATATAGTGGATTAAATAATGTTTATCATAGGTTTTCTCCACATATTAATATATAAGGTACAATGTTTTTTTTTATATTAAACTTTGTTTATAAATATTCACAAATATCAGGTTCGTGGAATCAACCTCACAACCACATGGATAATAATACCTAAACAACTGCCATTATACCAAATACCTCACAACCACATGGATAATAATACCTAAACAACTGCCATTATACCAAATACCATCTGGCAAGGTGCGGAAGGTCTCAAAAAATGTGCAAAGTGTTGTGTCTATGTTCATGTTGACAAAGTCAAATGTCTTTGCAAATTCATGAAGCACACGCACACAAGGTGCAATGTTTTGGTTTTTTTACTAGCAACTTATATGCTCACTTAGTTTAGTTTTCAAATTAAAAAAAATCAAAATCTTTCAGATTTAATGGATTGGTAAGTGTTTGTTTGGTTAGACATTTATCAAGAAGATACATAGTTTCAAACTTTGGAGTAGCCTTTTTTACAAAGGTAGTAGTATGATCTAAATTTTTTGATGGTATGAATCTAGCGATTGGTGATTTCCTTCACGCCGGGTTAACAATAACATAGCGAAATAGGTTTGGTGGAAGTAACCCATAACAAAGCGGAATAGGTTTTGCGGAAGCAGCCCAGTAGCCCCTGTGAACCCTACGCGTGTCAGTTAGTAAAAATAGTGTGGTTGTGACCAACTTCAAAATATATGTAATCGAAAAAACAAATAAAATAAAATCAAGTACCTCTCAAATTTATGTAAGGTGTTACTAAAAATAATATGGTTGTCACCAACTCTTCTATTAAATCCAAAATAAAACCAAACCAAGTACCTCTCAAATTTGTATGAGGTGTTAAAGTTTATGAGAGACTCATAAGTATTTTATATAAGAAAATGTTTTATTCTGTTCAATTCTTAAGAAGTAAGATGACCATGCCAAATTATGCTCTCAATTCTTATGGATAGGACACAAATTTTCTATTAAAATGTTGAACAAAATCTTGTCTTACATAATGTACTTACAAATATTTCATAATTTTAAAACCACATTAGATTTATATATGCATTTACTTGAAGTAATCTCAGTATGTGGAATTCATAATGATAGTATATTATTCTTTTTGTTTTGTTGTAATGAATCCACTACTGTTATTGTTTATAATGAAGTTGACATTTAACAATTTTTTAAAATGGATCAACCACCATATTTATTCATGAAACGAAAACTAATTTATAGGCATTTTATAATAAGCTGTTTCCTTGAGGTGTTATAAGGAAAGTATAAATTATAATACCTATTCATGTCCAAAATTTCATAATTATAATAGCACTTTATAAAATTCAACAAACAATACATCACAATCTATAAATGTTAACCTAAAAACAAACAGGTCTTGAGCTGTCCTGGTACATCCAATGAAAATAACTGTCATCATGATACATTGCACAAGGAACGTTTTAATTGTTGACCAACTAACACGGCTGCCATACTTAGAATGCCGTCACTCAGTACAACAGTTGCCATTAATTGCACGTTGACATGATCCAAAAGTCAACCAACCCAGAGTATTGGAGACGCCATAACCCAGTCTTCGGTATGCCCCTCTAACCACCTCTGACTGTAAATGCCATTTGCCAGTTTGCCAAATAAATTGTATGCGACAAAAAAAATCAGAGAATATCATAGGAATAGGCAAAAAAAAAAAAGACACTCTGCATGCATCACTCTCTCCTCTCAACATATTCATTGTGCTTTGTCCTCGGCAGGAAGCCGAAACTTCCTTTACACGCGGCTGTTAGATGTGATGTCAACATAGAGAGCAGAGCTGAAGGGGATTAATGGGCTTCTGTCAGCTATATTATTGTTACAGAGGTTGACTTTTTAAAAGGTCTACCGCCCATTAATGGCTTCTGCTATCTCATCATTACGTCGGTCATCAGATTAGGGAGACTCGATGGAAGCAAAGCAAAGGCTAACAAGTCCACCTGCATCGTATCAAATCGAATCGAATCGCTACGAGCGGAGATTACCTTGGGAATGTCTACACATTTAACACCTGTGGCAGACTTGCAGCGAATTCAATTTCACCCTTCTCATATTTACATTAGAATGAGGTTCATGGCGGGTTTTAAAAACGTTTAGATGCTCCAAACAGGTAAAGGTTAAGCAAGATAGGTTACCTACCTTACAGATGATTGACTTTTTTTTATTCATGATTACGAAAAACAAAACACCAAAAATATATAGGATTAAACTCACTTTTGCTGGCGGAAATATAAATACCTTCGCATCCACGACTCTGACTTCCAATATGTTGCATCCTGAAATGGTCTGGCATATCTGAACGTCAGCATATATATGAAAATAGAAATATTATTGAATGTAGTTTTTTTAAATTTTAGTTTTTTTTTTGGGTAAGAAGAAGTTAATTGGACTAAGACGAAGGTAATTGGACTTGATCTTCTAGGACAACTAGCTTATAAATATTATGGGCCCCTACCATCCAGCCTATCCCCTTCTAGGAAGGCTGTGAAAATATTATTGTTGGTAGTAGTAGGAGGCTTCTATTGATCTATTCCTATATAAATATCAAAATATTATATTTATTAGGTTAATTAAATTATATTTAGTATATTTTTCATAAATATATTTTATTTTTTTTGTCTTATATATTTTTCATCTTCTTTAAAATGATATATTTTCACAATCAATTTATTGACATTATTTTTATTAAGAGTAAAACTTTCACTTAAAAGGTTATCTTTTAAATTTTGAATTTCACCAAAATGAAGATCAAGGGAATGGCTAAATTTTTTTGCTACGATTAATTTGTGAATCCCCCTCAATTGAAATATATTTTCATTTTTTTCTAATTGCAATTTTAATCCCTATAAAAATACTCTAACCTCTCCATAGTTGTTAGTTGTTAGTTGAAGTTTTATATGATTTTGAGTAAGTGAGGAGAATTTTGACTTTATTATTTCAAAAGGCAACTCCTCCATCTCCTTTTATCAGATTTCCTTTAGAAGCACTATCAAAAATAATTTTGGTAAACCCAATTTATGGACATTTTCATTTTACCCTAGATTAAAGTAAATATTTTGTTTTAATGATATTATTGTAGATGACTCTTCAATGTATGTTCAAATCCTGTAACCAAATTGTTACCATCTCTTTTTCTAAACTTGAAACTTCCCATGATTAGCAATACATCTGTAAACATTTTGCAAGAGATGTAATAATACTCTTTGATTTTGAATTATTTATAAAAAACTATTATTCTTTTCAAACAATAACTTCCAATGACAGGACTAATCCCCCTAAAAATACATAATGTTTTACCTTTGAAATAATTAATCCAACATTTCATGAACTCTTTCAATGTTGATAGATCTACCCAAGATATTTTCATACTTTAAAAAGGTGACCCCAAATGCTATGAAAAAAGACACAATGAAGAAGTAAATCTTATGATTTTCTAAATCCTATACAAGGCACATCGTAAATAATATGATGTTCTAAATCATATGATGTTATATATATGAATGCATTTTTTATAAACTTTAGTTTATTGGGTAAGATGAAGTCAATTGGATTTGATTTTTTTTAGGACAATCAACTCATAAACATTATGGGCCTTTACTATCCAACCTATCCCTTTCTGGGAAGGCTATGAAAATTCTATTATTGGTAGTAGGAGGAGGCTTTTATTGATCTATTCCCATTTGAATATCAAAATATTATATTTGTTAGGTTAATTAAATTATATTTAGTATGTTTTTTCATAAATATATTTTATTTTTTCTATTTTATATATTTTTCATCTTCTTTAAAATGTTATATTTTCATGATGAGTTCTTTGACATCATTTTTATTAAGAGTTAAAATATCAGTTAAAAGGAGTTGTTTTTTAAATTTTTGAATATAAAGGCCTAATTTTTAATTAATTTAAAAATATAATTCTTTACAACCAAAAAATAGGTGGATAGGCACACCCCAATATGTAGTCACACTAACTCAGGTGGAGTTAGGCAACGTTACTCAAAACAATAAAAATAGGGTTAAACTTGTCTCCAACCACGACACCAAAAATCATGCATTAAATCATGTCAATCATGGAGGTATGCTCACGAGGTGAATATCCATCCCCCGCCAGAGGCTAACAACTGATATTAGAAGGAATGGAAATGAGCCACCCATCCTCCCCAGGCATGCCAACATTATCACTTGTACTAGAACCATCAATACCATTAGATACAAGATCGATAAGGATGTATAGAAGGCACTCAGATGACCGTACATGGGGCATTACCCCAGTTCTACATAAGAGTGCAAAGATGCTCCACCTCTATATGAAATTTCTCCACTTGAACTGAAATATGAAGCCAAAAATCAGAGTAAACTATGCATTTATCAGCAATTGAAAATTCTTCTGAACTATGCTGCTGAGAAAAGAGAATTTTGTTACGAGTTTTCCAAAAATGAAAGAACACACTGATGCGAAGAATGTTCCACACTTCCAACAAGGACAAGGAAAAATATGGTGGGTCGCCAAGCAAAAAATGATGCCAGGTGAATGAACTGGCCATATGAGGCCGAAAGAAGGTCTCAAGCTAATCCCAAGCCATTTGAGCTTTCTTGCATTGCCAAAAAATATGAAGTGGGTCATCTAGAGCACCGCAAAAATGATAGGAAGGATTATTTAGTAAAAGGTATTTTAATCTTTTTCCAAGAGGAAGACCATAGGATAAGAGGCTCCAAGAAAAGAAAGCCTATTTGGGTTCAATATATCCTGCCCGAGCCATTTTAAATCTTAAACTCCAACAAGTTTGAGTGGAAAGAATATCCCACCGGGCATTGAGTCTTTGAACCATAGGGACATTGATAGTAAGCCAAGCATACCCTAACTTAGATTTGTAAGTAAGAATTGGGGTTTTATTAAACCATCCCCAATAATACCACCAAGGATTTTGAGAATGTCTACAGATCATGGGCCAAAGGGAAAAGGGGATACAGTCCAAAATAGTATCATAAGTAATCTTATCATCTGGCCGTAGACCAAAAAATATCCTTAAATCATCTTATGGTATCCAATCCTTGGAATATCTCAAAAAAAAGTCTACTTCCTGAAGAACCGTTGAGCACGAATCCATTGCATGAAAGCAAGAGGGGAACCTTGAAGAGTAATAAAATATGACCACCAAACATTATAAGTGGAAATAGAAGCATATTTCCGATGCCCATACCCTAGCCAACTCAACAAAGGCTTAATTTTCTCCCAAGCCCTCAATACGCTCTGAATGACAAAAAAACCTTGAATTTTAACTAGGATAGGAGCAATAAGGAGGGATTGAAAATTCATGCCTTTCCAAGTCTTCCTTCCAAGAGGCAAACCAATGGAGATGTAGTGCCAAATGAGAACTTTCCAAGCTTCAAAACCACTTAAGGCTCGAAGAATCCATTTAGAAGATAAAGCAAAACCTTGTCTTTGATAATCATGCAATCCCATACCTCCTGATTTTTTAAGAAGACAACATATTTCCCAGGCAACTCTATGAAACCCTCATTTATGTGATGAGTTATCCCAAAGAAAATCCCTTAAAAGCTTTTCCAACTTTTTATATCAAGCTTGAGAAAGGACCCAACAAGATGAATAGTACACATGAGTAGAAGCAATAATTTTGGAACACACCTGGAACTTACCAGCTAGAGTAAGTTTTTTGGTGATTCAAAAGGAATTTTTTTTTTAACTTTTTGTAAAACATAATTCCACAAGACAGCAGGGGAACTCTGAAAAGTAAATGGGATGCCAAGGAATTTAAACATCTCCCCTGGTTGGATCCAATGCCACTGGAAGCTTTCAAGCTAGCTTGGAAGATCCAAAGAGGATTACCTATAGCATGAGGTCTTCCAACATTGAATTTTAGATCTTGATGCATTACAAAAAATATCCAAACAATCTAGAACCTTTTTGATAGAGCGTTCATCCTCATGAAGAGTTAAAAATAATCATCTGCAAAATGTCCATTTATAAGTTGAGAAGATTCTCCACGTAAATAAATACCCCTAATATTACCTTGACTCACTTGGTTAGCAAGAAGGTATCCAAAAGCTTCAATTGCCAATATGAAAAGAGAAGGAGCCAAATGACAACCCTGTCTGATAGATCTGAACAATCCAATTGATTAAGACTGACAATTGTTCAAAGTAAGCACATTTGAAGCATCTAAAAAAGTATACTAACCAATTTCAAGAAATGTGTCCCAAACCCAAGAGCTTGAAGCAGGGTAAGGATGAAATTCCATTCAATCTTATCATAGGCTTTCTCAAAATCAATCTTGATGAAAAGAGCATTTTGTTGAGTGGATCTAGCCCATTCCATGTACTCCCAAATAGTAATTAAATTATCTAGAATATATTTGCTCTATACTAACCCAATTTTCTCAAGACGAATAATAAGTGGCAATAGAGGTTTAAGGCGTAAGCCCAAAGCCTTAGCGATAATTTTGTAACTCACATTGAATAAAGTAATAGGTCTCCTGTTGGTGAGCACTTCTGGATCCCTCTACTTAGGGATGAATTTAATATTTCCCTTATTAATTATAGAACCTAAAGAGTCAAAAGCCATTACTTCCTAATAAACATACAGTAAATCTGGGCCAACCATGTCCCAATACTCATTTTTTAAATTTTGAATTTTACCAAGATGAAGATCAAGGGATTGTTTAAATTTTCTGCTATCTAATTTCCTTATTTTATATATGCTCACATTTTCAAGAGATTACCTCTAATAATAATAGATGATGAACATCAAAAATCATTTTATTTTTATCCAATCTTCACATCCATTTTTTTGATAGCATTGATGAAATTTTTTTAATCCCCCTCAATTGATATATTTTTCCATATTTTTTCAATTGCAATTTTAATCCCTAAAAAAATACTCTAACCTCTCCATAGTTGTTAGTTGAAGTTCTATATGATTTTTAGTAAGTGAGGAGAATTTTGAATTTATTATTTCAAAAGACAACTCCTCCATTTCCTTTTCTCAATTTTCTTTTAGAAGCACTATAAAAAATAATTTTGATAAACCCAATTTATGGACATTTCCATTTTACCCTAGATTAAAGTAAATCTTTTGTTTTAATGTCATTATTGTAGATGACTCTTCAATGTATGTTCAAATCCTATAACCAAGTTGTTGTCGCTTCATTTTTTCGGACTTGAAACTGTTAGAATTTCACAATAATAGACATGCAAAGCATTACACAAAATATAAAGAGAAGAGTGGAACTGATTGCTTTATTCCAAGGATCAACTTTGTATAAATAGAAAAGTTGATCATTGAGATCTATTGGATTACAACAACTCACCAGACTTGATGAAGACACCACTGAGAGTTCTTCTAACACATGGAGGAGTGGAGACTCAAGTGTGTCTATCCTAGTGGAACTTAAGATAATATTCTCTTATTCTAACACCCCCCTTAAGTGATACTAGGGGAGATTCATACAAATGAGTCCCGAAAAAAGGCCTGATGAGGTACTCATGTACAATGACTTATTTTTGAAGATATGGTAACAAACCAATGGCAAAAACCATCAGTAAAAAGGAAGTAAGAGGCTTGTCTTCTTGTGGAGAAGATTGTCTTCTTTATACAAAAAAAGAAGGATGAGTCCCTACAACTTGGCCTGATTAGGTACTCATTTACATATTATAATTGATGAAAAACCTTGTGGAGAAAAAACAACTATGATAATATGAGAGGCTTGTCTTCGTGTGGTGAATATTGTCCTATTTATACAAAAAAAGAAGGATGATTCCCAACAACTTGGCCTGATTAAGTACTCATTTACATTTTATAGTTGATGAAAAAAAAACCCTGTGGGGAAAAAACAACTGTGAGAAGAAGAGAGGATTGTCTTCGTATGGCGAAGATTGTCCTCATAAAACCAATCAATGCAGTTGTATTACTCCAAGCTTATCTCACAACTAAATGTAACGCGAAGAAGGAAATGACTTGGTGAAGATATCTGCAATTTGATTCTTAGTTGGAATATATTCCAAGTATATTTCCCCATTCTGAATATGCTACCATATGAAGTGCATATGTATCTCAATGTGCTTGGTGCACTGATGCTCAAATGGATTGTGTGCAATATGAATTGGATCTGAATGTCACACCAAAGAGTTATAGGATTTTCATAGGTGAAACTAAATTCTCTCAAAATTTGTTGAAACCAAAGAGCTTCTTGACTAGCTAAAATTGTTGCCCTGTATTATGCCTCTATAGAATATAAGGCTATTGCTTGTTGTTTCTTACATAACTAGGATATTGGTGAAGAACCAAGGAAAGAGACATATCCTGAGGTTGAACATTTGTCTTCTACTGAACCTGCCCAATCTGAATCTGTGTAGCCAATGATATCCTTGGAATTTCCCTTATAGAAGAGCCCAAAGTGCGTAGTGCTTTGCAAGTAACAGAGGATCCATTTTGTTGTTTTCCAATGATTTAAGTGAGGTTGATGAGAGAATCTGGATATTAGGCCAAAAACATATGAGATATCTATACGAGTATGAGTAAGATATAACAGACTTCCTACAAGCTGACGATATAGAGTTACATCACATAGAGGGGATGAGAAAGAAGTACTAAGATGAATTTCAGATTGAAAAGGGGTAGGAGAAGGTTTGCAATCTATCATTTAAAACCTTTAAAGAAGATCTATAGTGTACTTTTGTTGACACAAGGAAATTCTTGCATCTGTTTGACTTATTTGAATCACAAGGAAGTAATGAGCTAGGCCTAGATTAGTCATTTCAAAATTTTCAGAGAGGGAGTCTTTTATAGTCTGAATGTGAGTGAAGTTACTAACAGTGAGAAGAATATCATCAAAATATAGAACAAGAATGGTGATTTTGCCTTCACTTATCTAAATGTAGACTATGTTATCAGACTCACAATGAGAAAAAACTACGAAAAGAAGGAAGGAGTCCATATTTTCATACCAAGATCTAGGGGCTTGTTTGAGGCCATAGAGAGAATTTTTTAGCCTACAAAAAAGAGAGGAGTCTTGAGTAAAAAGGGTTCAGTAAAAGTCATAAAGTCACTATGGATTAGTTCTAGAGGGGATGAGGCTTTTAGAGAACTACTTGAGTGGAAAGGGTATTGATGTTGCTTTCCAAGAGCACATCCAAGACAAAATCCATCAATAGAAGAGACTTGGGGTAAACATTTTACTATATCATGGGTGCTTAGTTCCTTTAGGTAGTTGTAACTAAGATGTCCAAACCTTTCATGACAAATTTTGCTTTCAAGATCTCCATGAGCCACAAAATAGGAGGCCCCTTTTGGATTTTTGAATCATTTGAAGTGAAATAGGTGAGTGTTGTGATCAATATCTCCTTTACCTATGAGAGAATAGGTATCTTGAAATTCTCTTATCTCAACTCCTATTGTAGAGAAGAGAACTATTTTCCCTTTCCAAAAGTACAAATTTTATAGATGGAGAGGAGATTTGTGGTAATGTTTGGAACATAGAGAACATTATTTATAGATCCACCATCAATGATTATGTCCCATTTCCTTTTACTGGGATAAAGGAAGAGTCACCCACTTCTATGATACATGTAGAACTAGAGGATATAGAAGAGAATGACTCATCTGAAGCAGACATGTGATGAGTAGCTCCAGAATATAGAACCCGTTAATTAGAAGAAGAAATAGAGGTTTTCCCTTGTACATTTAGGGATTTTCCTATTTTATTTTTATTTTCTATCTTTTGATCCTTCATAGTTGTCTCTAGTTGTTGTAATATTTTCCAACATTTATTTGTAGAATGACCATTCTTTTTATAGTGAGTACAAGTTATGGGATTCCTTTCCTTATTTTTGAATTTTTATTTAGTAGATGTGGAGGCTACTAAGGCTTTGGAGGAAGAGGAAGAGGAATATATCTCATATCTTGCAAGTTTTGTTTCTTCCCTAGTTATTCTATCACAAAATTCTTCTAAAGAGGGAATTTTAAAGGTTGCACCAAGAGCATCTTGAGTAGATAGAAAGGTGGTTGCAAAGATTTGAAATACACCATTTAGTTTAGAAAGAATTAGATAAATGCATTATTCGTCAGTATTTTTCTTCCCATTGCCTTTGTATTGAGTGAGGACTTCTTTGAATTTGGTGAGGAAGTCAACAATACTGCTAAAATCTTCAGGAGATAAAGTTGTTAGTTCTGCTTCTAGTTGCATTTATCTAATTTGATCTACTTTCCCAAACAAGGTTTTTAGTTTCTCCAAAATTTCATGAGGATTTTTACAATCTATAATGTGAAACCACAAAATTTCATGAACATTAGAGCTAATAATTCCCATAGTTTCATGCATTTTCTCTTTGTGAACAAATTTTTCATATTCTTTATCAAACTCAGGTTGCTTTTATTCTAATAGGTGAGTGAGCCCTTTTTGAGAGATAAGTTTAATATTTTAGGTTTCCAAGTGTGAAAGTTATGAGGGGTGATAGGTTCAATTGAATTCATAATTTTGACACAAAAGAAAAGTTGAAGTTTTAACCAATATATCCCCCCTTAGAACTTCAATTTTTGGATTAATGCAATTGATTTTAAAGAAGATATGAAGCTTTTCAAAATATCAACTCTCAAAATACCCACCCTAACAAGAGGGAAACTATAAGTAATTGAGTTTGATATATATTTTCTTTGAATTGCCAAATCCCTTTTATGTTCTTCTCAATACCCACCCTAACTTGAGGGAAACTATAAGTAAGGAGAAGTTTTTAAAGGAATGTAGGCTTGAAATGCAGAGCTGTCAACCAGATATAAATATGGATAACTCAATACTCACCCTTACTAGAGGGAAACTATAAGTAAGAGAGATATCCAATATTGTAGTAAGGTTGATGAAGAAAAATATATGCCAGGCCTTTATACCAATTGCCTCCAAAACCCGCCCTTACTTGAGGGAAACTATAAGTGTTTAGAGGCATTGATACATGGAATGTAGGCAAACATATTTTGAGAAAAAAAAATTATGAGATTTTAAAGGGGTTCTTTATGAAAAGAGAATTTTTAGAAAAGTTTAAGATAAAGAATAATAATACTTTTCTAATTATATATATTATATTTGTTTATCATTTAGGAAAAAAATAAGCATATATGAATTTGATAAAAAGGAGAGTTTCTTCTTAATGAAATAAAATGGAATATTTCAACAATAACACCCTTTAAGATTCTTTAGGAGATAGATAAAAATGAATATAACTCTCCCTTAGATATTAATTTCTTAAAAAATTTGATAAAAAAATATGATATTGAAGGTGTTAATAAGGGAGTATCTTCTATATGAAATATATTTTGGAATATTTCAACAATAACACAAAATATATTCTACTTAAAATGAAATAAATGAACTATATAAGAAGATAGACAAAAAAATTATACAACCCCCTCTTAAGAAACATAAATGTGCAAAAATTGCACTTATCCCCCCCCAAATAATTTTTATTAAAATGGATACAAAATTGACTTACAAATTTTCAACAAAGCCTTTTGGGATAAATAAAATGCTCTTTGAAAAAGGATTCAATAGAAACGATCTTTGAAATCGAACGATAAATACCTTACAAAAATTAGCAAGGAAGAAAAAATATTAAAAAATTTCTCCTTAAACAACGTATTACTGGTCCTGAGAGAGAGTTGCACCAGAAACAAGGAAAATCTTGACTTGGAGTAGAGGGTAGAGAGGGGCCCACAAATAAGGAGACGTCTTCGGGAATAGACTTCAACCAAAATAAATAAACTTTGCTCCTTCCTTCTTGTATATGCACCGCTGATTTGGACAAAGCAGAGGTAAACGAAGCAGTAAATTGGTTTCCAAGAGGTCAAGATTCAAAGATGCTACCTGCGCAAATAGGATTAAATGATCTAGAATACTTGAATAAAATAAATACAACAAAAAAAAATTATACCTTAAGTGCTCTGGTGTTTCTTCTGAGACATGAGCTTGGGAGAGGCCACAAATATGAGTGTTCTAACAGATTTAAATATGTTGTGACTTCTGATGAACTAGGTGCTCTCCTTGCAGAATAATGTTAAAAAACAATTTTCTATACTATAAGGTGAATCAAGCTATGCGTCTTAGAAACCAAAAACCTTGTGAACAACAAAGCATTCATTCAGTATTTATGTCGGGTGAGGAGTATAAATGGATTGTGTTGATTGAGAGCATCTGTTTTGATAAGGCATCAACACTCCAGATAACACCCAGTGCTAAAGATATGGAGATACGACGAAAACAATGGTGCCAAGGTCAACATGGAGAAACATTGAGGACACCGAGAGGTGAGAGTTCCATGTCGTGTTTGACGTGCTGATCTCTAATGAGAGTTGCAAAGAAAACTCACACTCCTTGTCATTCTTTAACTTTTGGAGCTGGTTAGAGACAAAAATGAGATTTTCTCCATATGTTATGTGAAATATTAAAACATGTTCCCAAATCGAAGTGGGCTAATAAAAATATGGAGCCACAAAATAAAAAATTGCGACACCAGTAAATATTTGGATCCACAAAATAAAAGGATTGCAATGCTAGAGATGATCGCTTAAAAAACTTAAATACGCCACTCTATTTCAAGGGAGGAGATTTTGAAAAAAATAAGGGCTCTTTCCTTTAAAAATAAACTATAATAGTGGTCGACATACAAAGTGAAAATCGTGTAATGAAAATAAAGGAAGAGCGCAATATAATTAAAAAAAAACTTCGAGTAAGAAAAAAAAAAATTGCAACACATATACTTTCAACAATAAATATTTTGCTAAAAGAAAAGAAGTTATGGATAAAAATTGACTACTGCACTCTTAAGCAAGTTAGTCAAAAAATATTATCCAAAGCAAATTAATCAGATCCTAGAACCTTCAAGAGAGAATGCTAGTAAAATCTATCCTGCTCTGGTACCATGTTAGAATTTCACAATAATAGACATGCAAAGCATTACACAAAATATGAAGAGAAGAGTGGAACTGATTGCTTTATTCCAAGGATCAACTTTGTATAAATAAAAAAGTTTATCATTGAGAGCAATAGGATTACAACTCACCAGACCTGATGAAGACACCTCTGAGAGTTCTCCTGACACATGTGGGACTGGAGACTCAAGTGTGTCTATCCTAGTGGAACTTAAGAGAATATTCTCTTATTCTAACATAAAATTCCAATTATTAGCAACATATTTTTAAAAATTTTGCAAGAGAGGCAATAATATGGTTCCAAACTTGGACATGCTTTTGAATTATTTAAAAAAAATCTATTATTATTTTCAAGAAATAACTTCCAATAGCAAGACTAATACCCCACAAAATACATAATGCTTTAGATTTGAAATAATTAATCCAACATTTCATTAACTCTTTCAATGTTGATAGATCTACCCAATATATTTTCATCCTTTAAAAAGGTAACCCCAAATGGTATGAACAAAGGCACAATGAAGAAATAAATTGTACAATGTTCTAAATCCTATACAAGGTTCATCTTAAAATTTGACGATATCATATTATTTGTAGACTCTTTCCTCTAAGAATATTACTTTGAATTGCTAATCAAAGGAATTTTAAGGCCTTAGGGGAATCCTCTAGTGATCAAACATTCTTCTAAAAAAAATCTTGAGGAGTAGGAAATTTTGAGTGCTCTAAATCCTTATATCCCAACTTGACCAAGTATCCACCATTTTTTAATAGATTCAAAATCAACTCATCCTTTTATCTAAAAATTGACAAATAAGACTCTTAAAACATCTTTTGAAGTTCATTTGCAATTTTCTTGAGTTCGTCTCCATAAACTAGATTACTAATAAAAATACATGATTTAGAGTTGTTGTTCATATTAATATAATATTTGGCCTTTGGACCTTTAAAATCTAGGCATGTTCAAGCCAATGGTTGCCATTTTGAGTTAGATATAAGAGGATAAGACTTCAACCAAGTATCAATCCAAAAATTTCCATTATTCGCCTCATTGATTGACCATCTAATATATTTCTTGAACAATTGGAAACTATTTAATATGAATTTCCATGTTGAAGATCCTATGGGTAGGGTTTTTTTCCTAAATAATTTCATTGCATGAATAAAACCTATATATATATATATATATATATTAAATAATATTTTTACCCAATTCTTTCCTTAATATTTGAATAATCTCCTGGCAAGGCCAAACTAATAAATTTGCATTTTTTAAAGCCTACTCCAATATTCTTTCTTTTGCAAACTATGTCCTACTTATAAAGAGGAAACCTAATTTTTTCCTTTCATCTTCTCCAAAGATAGTCCCTTTAAATTTTTTAAATTTTTGATGCTATACCTGCTGGAAATCTTAAAAGTGTCATCATATAAATAAGGATTGATTGCAATGTAGTATTTATGAGTTGTAGTCTTCTATCATGGTTAATAACTTACTTTTTCAACCTACCAAACAAGATTTCATTCTCTCCAAACAAGATATCCAAAGCTCTTTTATATTTCCTTTATGAGACAAAGGAATACCCAAGTAGGTGGATGAATCTTTTTAGTATTTTAAACCCTAAAATATTCACAATAATTCGTTGTAAATATAGGGTAGTGTTACTAAAAAATATTAGATTTTGTAATATTAACCAACAATTCAATAGCCTTCTCATAACATGATATTATTAATTTTAAAGTCCATGTCCTCAATATCATCAACAAATTAGAGATGATATTTAACGGGTCATTTTTTATAACCTTAAAACTTTGATTTTTCCTTTCATTTCTGCCTTTGAGAAAGATCTTCATAATGCCTCTACAATAATAATGAATACATAATGAGATAGTGTATCACCTTGTAAAAGTACACAATATGACTTAAAGTAAACAATAGAACCATTGATAAAAATAGAACATTTCACATTGTTATAACAACATTTAATCCATTCATACCATCTATAATCAAAATAAAAAATTTTGAGAATATCATGTAGAAAACTCTAGCAAACCTAATCATATGATTTTTCATAGCTAATTTTATAAGCATACCTAATATTTTTATGGAATGAAGAAAATTTATGGCTTCCTATGCAACTATTACACCATTAAAAATTTGTTTACCATGAACAAAACCACCTTGTTTCTCTGAGATAAAACAATCTAGGAATATTTGAAAGAAAATTATAGGAAATCTATCATGACCAAGTGCATTGTTAGGATGGAGAGGAAAAACTACTTCATGTAGCTCCTCCATGAATATCTTCTTTATCAAGATTTCATTTTCTCCTTGTATGATAATTGATTGAATATTTTACAAAAGATCATCTTGCGCCTCATTATCTTGCCTAGTATTTGAAAAAAATATTTTTGAAATAATTAATTGCTTCCTTACTTATATCTTCTTCTTCCTCAATATTTCTTCCCTCTAGAGTTAAAATATTTTTGATGTGATGAAAAGAAAATTTTATTTTTACTATAGCATGATTTTTTTAGTATTTATATCTCTTTTTTTGATCCATTTTTTTCTATATTTTTGGAACCAATATGACTTATTTTCCAATCCATTATGATAATAAAAAAATATTATTTTCTTTCATATAAGAATCCTGTTCCATTCCATTGATTTCTACTATCTCTTGTAAATTTTAAACTTGGATTTAATTTCTTTCGTTTCTTTAAAAATGTTATCAATGGAATTTCAAATATTTATTTTCTCCTTTAAATATTTCATGTTTTCAACAAACCTATACATGTATGATCCTTAAAAATTTACTACATCCCATAATTACATAACCATATGGAAGAATTTGAGGTCTTGGAACCATATATACTAGAAGCAAAATGGCTTTGAATGACCATTATTGGGTAAACAAGTCAAAATAATGGGTTTATTTATCTAAAGATATTGTACACTCTATTTACTACCATGTGTTGAATAAAAATAATTTTTCCAATATTTCTACTATACAAGTTTATCTAATGCATTTATTATCCATTGTATATTGAAAACTTGATATACGAACATCTAAAAGTTCATTTGGATTAATGAATGAAGAAAAATCTTGCATTGCATTAGACCATCCTAGAGAACCATCTTTATTTTCTAAAGGAGATAGAATTATGTTGAAATCACCACTAAGAATCCATAGATAACAATTATAAATCACAATTATGTTTGATAAATATATTTTAAGGTCCTCCCAACATATTTTATGAGGAGTAACTATAGTAAGAGCATACATATCTATATTCTCAACTTTGATGTTTTCCTCTTTCTTGCAAAATAGTCTAGTAACCCAATTACTTTTTGCTTCTAACAATTATCCATTCCATTTGTATTTGTCCCATATTGTTGCAATACTAACTAAATCTTACATAGAAGAAACTACAAGGCAATCACCCATATTCCACCTTTTGAAAGCATATTTTCATTCCTCACTACTTAGTTTTGTTTCTTGCATTAAAATACACTCAAGACTATAACAACCTATTAATTCCTTAATAAATCTTTTTAGGGATCTTATTCATATTTATAGTATTCCATGATATCATTTTCATCATCATCACTTTTTATTTCATTAGCGGGATTAGCCTCACATCTTGTTAATACTTGTGATATTTATATTTGGCTTCCAAAATAGATATCCCTTTATCTTTTTTCTTTTATGAGTTATGATGAATGGACCACACCAATTGGTCACAAATGTATCATGTAAATGAGGGGGAAAGCTTGATTTCTATTGATTCTCCTTGAGAATCAAATTGCCTAAAATTCTTGAGGATGCACTTTGTTGTTGTAGTCATGTTTGACCCATTCTTGATAAACAAAAAGATGCTCCAAGGCATTGATTCATCATTATTCAAGTAGATTCAATTGGTCTAGGTGCGCTTGTCATGTAGTATCATCATAAATAAATTCTTACAATGATATTCACAATGAGGGAATTTCAAATTCAAGGGGTATGATTACTTCAACGCCATAAACTAATGAAAATGGTGTTTCCTGAGTTGGTGTACGAATGCTCGTTCGATAAGCCCATAACACCAAGGAGATTTGTAAATGTCAATATTTATAATTTTCCTTAACTATTTTCATTAGAGTGATGATTACAGTTTTTTTGGTGGCCTAAGCTTGTCTATTACTCTATAGATAATAAGGAGTTGAGAAACTATGTTGAATGTTATTGTTGGAGCCCAAAATTATCCAACATGAAAATACCTCTAATTTTCAAATTTTGAAGGTCGTTAGAAGTCCTAGATTTTGTGGTGGTTTAATGAACAAATATAGTCTTGATTTTTGAGGGAGTAAATAAATTCATAAAATTACAAAATGGAATCTATTTTTTAGTCTTAATAAAATTCTTCAAAGGTCTAAATCATTCATTCTCAGGAATTCTTGGTTATCATATTAATCAGCCTTCATGAAACTGCCTAAATTTTGAGGACTGTGAAAGTATATTTCACCATAAAAGGTAAAATTAAAAATAGTACCACTATGTCTCACAAAATATCTATAATCCATGTTCACATTCCATTACATTTATCATAAGCTTGGATCTTAGTATCTTGAGCCTTTAAAAATCATTTATCAAATTATCAAGGCTATAATATTAGAAATTGCCCCTAAGAAAAATAAAATTTGTTTTACACAAGCTAAGCCTAGGGCCTAATAGGCTATTGATCATTTTTTTTAAATATGCGATCATGAGAAATTCAACCAAAGAAAATCCCACCACTAATTAAGCAATTGAAACGATCAACCAAAAATAAAAACACATCAAATTCCATCGATTGAAATAGGATCAATTATCAAGAGCAATCTAACAGAATATCTACAAATGAGAAGAGCCAGCTGAAACAAAATTAAATACCCCAATCAAAGCTTATGCCCAAAAGAAAGAAATGATCGATCAATAAATTTGGTGTGAAAAATGTCATTCGTCCGAAAGTGCATAAAAGGTCCAAATTGATCGGTTGAAACTTAAAAAAGATCAATGGCCAAGAATTATTGATCGGAGTCTATCAGCTAAAACCTGATCAACTCGCTTGGTCAAAGTTGACTCACCTCCCAAGGGTACATAATATTTTATCACAACATTACCTTCGCTATGCAAATAATTTTTTTTGATAAATCAACCTAAACCATGGTCCTTGGTCTTATTAATTCTATACTTACAAACCTTAGGGCCCATTTTACTTTTGGAAATTTTTTTGAAAGGTAATAAGAGGGTGCATACGCATAGATGCTTAAGCTTTAGACCTAAACCAAAGTAAAACATTTACCTTAGGTTGGGATCGGTCACAAGGGTCATGATTACATTACCCACCCAAATTTTCTTTATGCAATCCCCTAAGTTGTTTTAATTCACAAAATTTCAAGGTTAAGACCCTTCGATTGAAAATCAATGGTGTCCTAGAGTAGTTGGTCAACCAGGTTAATGAATTAAGACCATTCAGATGAATGAGGAAATAACATAGGAAACATCAAAGTGATCAAAGTCTTTTTTAGCAACAAAGATTAATGCTTAGGATTCATCAGTCGGAGTAGAAGAAGGAAAGGGTTAAACACATTGTACCCCCTTATATCACACAATAAATCTAAATCCCTAGAAAGGAATACAATTTGTTAAAACACATGTGCTCACATGTCACCTAAGTATGTGACCCATCATAACAAAAGGATCGTGAGGGATCATTGACACATATGCCCTCCTTTCCTAAGCCAAAAATTTCCTAATTCTAACTAAAGGTTTAGAGCTATATTTGTAAAAGGGATGATTAACAGGTTTTCATTCGAAGAGGATTTATGATCTAGGACCCATGCGAAGAAGGAAATACCAATCGTTTGAATAGAGATAAAGGCATGAGTTAATCTATCGATCAAATATAAGTGGCTAAAGTCTTTTGTTCGAATGAGATGAATGGTTGAGGTTTATTGACAGAGAGAAAATTCAACTAGGCGAAAGAAAAAGATACACAAAAAAATTAATTTTTTATATGAGCTTTGATTTAACTAACACCTATTTTCTTTGTTACAATGTCGATATCCCTAAGGTCTACCATAGACTTAATGCTAAACCCAAAAGTATGAAAGTATCCTAGGCCATTCAACCAAAAATTTAAATATAAATTATGGGGGATAACCAATTAGGTCTTGGTGAATAGATGAAAATTTTTGGCTGATTTACATGTGACCACAAAGATCCATTAATCGAAAATTTTCATAGGAAATATGAATTAAAGCCCTGTCAGTCAACTGGCAATTCATGAATATAGATGCTCATGTGGTACAAAACCAATGTTAGATATTAATCGACTGATGACATACATGGAGTGTTTCTACATTAAGATCAAGATCTTATGGGTCTTCATCCAAGAAAATCTAGTAGGGCACTTGAATAAATGATGATCTCACTAACACAACTAGAGATCAACTAGGGAAGTTGTGAGTACACAAGTCAACTATAGGTTTTTTTAGATTCATTCAAGCGCATGATTAGAGACGATGCGATTAAATCAAGTGACTAAAATTTAAATATGAGGTGGTAATATAAGCAAGGTAAATACAACTACAGCCTTGATGAACACAATTAACCACAAGCAGTCACACTTAAGCACAAAGCAACTAAAATATCAAGCCAAACTAGGATTGAGAAACTTCACGCATCACATGGGAAAAATTGGTGAAGTAAAGTAAATCACCATGAATTATACAAACTGAGGCTAGTTTGTGAGCCAAATGACATTATAGAGGATCAAGCTAATGCAATAATACCAGTTCAAAGTAAACTAAATATGTTTTTGGATTAGTAGAATCTAAATTAATATTCATTATCTAATGAAATATTCCCTTTGGCTCAACCTTATATATCAGAAGACACCCATTATAAGATCAAAGGAGAATGTTTAGTATCAAAGATGAATAAAATATGCCAATGGGAGGTCACAAAAAATATGTGGACGACTCGAAGATTTCATGTTCACCAATGTTATAAAAGTCTGAAGATATAAATCAAATAGAAGAATACCTCAAAAAAGGTCATCACGACTCAATGGAATATAATTATGGATATATCACCTCGATGGAGTATAGTTATGGAGGCACCCTGTTATTAACGATTTTCCTAGTTTGTGTACTTCCAATTCCCTTTTTTTATCTACTTCCACCTCTTAGCACAATAGTGTTGTTTCTCCACAACCTCCTTTAAGGATGCAATGTATTCAATTTTTGTAATGACCTCTTGCTTCCTACCTAATGTGCTTATCAAATACCCATTTAATGTGGTTGATTTTAGTAATTATTTCAGTCCAAGAGGTCTAAAAGATCAACTATAAAGCACAAGATCATAGAAACAATATCCTTTTTGTATATGTGATAGTATTCAATGTAAAAATAGTAAAATATTTTGAAAGAAAAGTTACCTACACTCGGTTAGAAAAGATCAAACTTCAAGACAAGTAAAGGAGATCAAAGGAGAAATATATAGAAACAAGACAAAGTGAAATACAAATGGTTGACAACTAAAACCATTTTTGGGTTATTAATAGACAAGTTCAATTTTAAAACAGCTAATATCAAGCTATAATACAACCAGTCAGTAATAGGATAGGAGATGGCAACAAGTGGAGGGTCCATATTGGAGTAGTTTTGACAATTATAGAATTGTCAAAAATATAAGAAGGACAGTCACTACCAAAATATGCATCAAGATTTTGCATAACATATTTTTTCTAAAGGTATACTTGAGTGCCCCTTTGTTCTATCATTGTATTCCTTTGTGTCTTGTTTCTTGTCATCCCTCATTCCTCCCATTTTTGTGCAGGTTCTTGATGGGGAAGCATTCATGACCTGAGATTATTTTTAGCTAGTGAATCAAAGGTTTGAAGATCTCTTTGTTACTATATTGGAACAAATAGGAAAAAATTTCTTGTCACATTATTTGAACAATAATTTTTATTGTATTAATCTGAAAGAGCATTACAATAATTAATGTGTCACAGATCTCCCTTGGTCGTTCTTAATGATGATATATACTACCATATTTTGTAGAGATATATATGATCAGTAGTTAAATTATCATTGATTTTTAAGTATGGTTTTGCGAATGATTTGTTGGTTTCAGGTATTTTTGATTATGGCAAGGAAAACAATCCCCAAATATTGAAATGCTTGCTCAATCTAGAAAAATATCCATAAAAGGAGGATATCAATAATTGATATTGATTTTGGTTTTAAATTAACCTAATTGTTTTAATACCTAGATGGTATTTATTTTATCATTTTTTTGTTACAAAAATGAAATAAAAATAAATTAGGAAAATAACTTCTAGAAGAGGTAGAAAATTGGGCCAATTTCTAGAAGAAGTAGAAAATTGAGCCAAGTTCTAGAAAGGAAGAAAATGGAGCCAAAATTAGGGGCTGATTCCTAGAAAAGGAAAACCATGGGTATTTTAGTCTTCCTATGGGTTAAAATTTCCTAACCATGGATCCTTCCTTATACCTTCTTCCAAGTATGACTTTTGAATAGGGAAGCATTCCAAAATTCTATAAATACCTTCATTTATTTAACTAAAAGGAGAGCTAGGGGAGGCAAGTATGGAGAGGAGCAAGCAATCTTGGAGGGGCCATTGAAGAATAGGAGAAATAACAAAGGGGATTCGAAAGCTAGATGAATTCAGGTTTGCTCCTTCATAGGTTCAATATACTTCAATTGATTATGCTTTCATAAATTATTAGGCCTATGGTCTTACAAGTACTTTAGATTCTTTTAATTAAAGATAAGATTGTGGCCCTGAATGCATAGTTTGAATTAGTATTTTTATAATTGGTTTTATTATCAACTATTTAGGTATCCTTAGTTCCTCGACAACTATAATATATAGTTTTGTTGTGATTTCGTATCGATGACCTTGTGATTTTATTAGGATTGATATGTTTGATTATAGGATTACTATATTTTGGAGAATGGTCACGGTAAACTTAAACATTGGTTTGGTTAGCCTCGAATAGCTATATATTCCTTGTTTTAGTCAAAGCAGATCCATATGCAAAATGAGGGCATAAATATTTTAATCTCTAGTTTATCGCTATCCAAAGCCATTGCCACCATCACCACCACCGATAGGGTCCCTTCAACCACCGTTCAGTGATTACCAATTTACCAATGCATAAGTACCTTTATAGTACTCTCCTATTGCAATACCATGAATGTGGAATATTTGCACAATGCACTTTATAGCTGCGTGATGATAATGTGTCTTCTAAAATAAGTCAATATTTTTCCATTTTATTGGAGACAACTATTTGTCATGGATCAAATCATAGACCTGAATCCTTCTAGTTTATTTGATCATGTTTTGGAATGGGGATGTTTTGATCATCATATTCAGTCATTTGTGTGAATTATATAGGCTTAATAGAGGATTATACAAATGTATTTGCTAGAATCACCTTCTAATACTAATATATGATAGGGATGTATGTATTTAAATTCATCCTTGTGTCAAAATAGGAAAAATATTCTACCTGGAATATGATTATTGAAATCAGAGACTATTAAGTCCTTGTAGTTCTCTATAACATATTCCCCCTTCAATGCCTATTTTTTGACCTTCATACGAGTTGTCTCGATATGTTTGGATGAAATTATAAACATGTATACTCTAATAGAGGATATATAGGTGGTATAAAGGAAGTTATAAGCTCTTATGATATTTTTATATTACCATGATTTTTTTAAGGCTCTTGGTGAGCTTAGACATTATGGGAGGTGGTTATTACACTAAAATATAGTCACACATATATTGTGTTGTGGGACATATGATGTGTAAATAACATGAGATACATAGAGGCTTATAGCCAAGTGCCTAAGTGCATGGATAAGCCTGAGTGACCCATTTACCCTCCTTCATATGCCTTTGAATGATGCCTAGACACATGTGATTCCATTTGATTGGTTTATGTTGTCTTGAAATATGGATGTCAAGGGAATTAGCTATCATGTTTTTATGATGTTATTTTTTATTCATGGTGAAGATAGTCCCACATACATCCTATGGGAGCATGTGAAGACTTCAAATAGGAAAATACTCTCCTATTGAATTGGCTACCAAGTAGAGGTTGCACTAGTCGAAAGGCTAGGCATGGGTGGATCAACCCTGACTTGACCAATGAATGATGGTTTGCATTCCACATGTCAAGGTTGTTTGATAAAAACTTATTTTTATAGATAAGGGTAGGTAATTCAAAGGTTCCATTGGAGGTCGAAGTGATTATATCACCAATAAAAGGGTAAAATCTATACTAAGCCTTTATTGATCGTTGTATGGTTATTGATTCAAATGAAGATGAGACATATTTTGGATAAACAATTCTCCTCATGTGATGAAGGACTACAAAAATAAATACCACCTTTCATTTTTTTATGTAGCCTTGACTTGAAGGTTTGTAGCTATGGGATTTATAAAAAAGAATATGTGGCAAAAATTGTGAAATATATTGTTAGACAAACTTGTGGTTAGATTTGTAGAAAAAAAAATATTAGGCATTTTGTATAATTAATTTTGGATAGGATTACGGAATTGATTATAGCCCAAATTTTATGGAAATCTTGCAGAAAGAAGTTTTAACAACTATAGAACAAATTTGTATCAAAATTTGTAGACTATAGTGTAATATTGTTAGATTAAGAGATAAATTTATGACAAAATTTGAGTCATCTTGTTTGATAGATTATTATTCAAATGTGTGTCAAAATTTGTAGAGACTATAGTGTAATCTTGTTTGATAGATTACAAAGAAAAATTGTGTAATTTTGTTTGATATATTACAAGACAAATTTGTGATCTTGTTTGATATATTACATGGCAAATTTGTGTAATCTTGTTTGATAGATTACAAGACAAATTTGTGATTGAGTTGTAATCTTGATATACTACAAGGAAATTTTTTTGTTTAACTATGGTGTAACATTGTTGTTAGATCATGAGATAAATTTGTGGTAAAATTTGTGTAATATTATTTGATAGATTATGAAACAAATTTGTGTCAAAATTACCCAGGTGTTGTAGGTGAGTTGGAGAGGAGAGGGAAATCCTCCAAAGGAGGTCCCAGGTTCAAATATCCACCCTACCAAAAATCTAAATTGGGTATCTAATATCTAATTGATAATTTTGGTGCGGGCAGGGTCGGGTGTGACCCCCGGGTGACTTTGATAGTGTAGAACCCCCTTTTCATGGTCTCTCAGACCAAGGTAGCTCCACAAGGGTTTTTTTGCTAAAAAAAAAAAATTGTGTCAAAATTTGTAGAGACTATAGTGTAATCTTGTTTGATAGATTATGAGATAAATTTGTGTCAAAATTTGTAGAGACTATAGTGTAATATTATTTAATATATTATGAGATAAATTTATGGCAAAATTTGTGTAATCTTGTTTGATATGTTATGAAACAAATTTGTATCAAAATTTGTAGACTATAGTGTAATATTATTTGATAGATTACGAGAAAAATTTGTGACAAAATTTGAGTAATCTTGTTGATAGATTATGAGAACTATACTTTGATATTGTTGATACATGAGATAAAATTATGGTCCAAATTATGAGGATTATAGAATAATCCTATTTATATAATATGAGAACTATAGTATGATCTTGTTGATAGATCATGAGATAAACTTATGGTCCAAATTGTGAGAACTATAGAATAATCTTGTTGATAGATTATGAGAACTATAGTATGATCTTGTTGATAGATCAAGTGACAATATGATAGTAAATTGTCTAATTTGGGAAGAATGGCTAAGGAATATATTCTTGAGAAAATATGGGGTTCCTCTTAGTGTTTTCTTATGCTGAATGCATCTAAAATGACATGGTACTTTAGAAGTGCATTTTATGACGAATGCATGTAGAATTCATTTTATGAAAACATGAATGAATTTAGAAATATTAGATGTGGAATCTAATATTGAGGAGATTATGGGGTCTCTTATTGTATTTCCAAACTTTAGATAACTTCCATTCCATTTTAGATTGATTGCTTAATGATATCTAGGTTTGAAAAATTATTGGGCACTAAATTGTCATCAAGTTTTACTTGATACTGCAATTGTCTATCTTCTAATTTTCTAGCCAGGCTTGCACCCGATAGTCATAGCTCAACACTCAACATTGGATGGACCAAATACTACTTCAATCCAACCTCCAGAGTAGGTTGGTTCCTTGTCAAATTAGTAAGATGTTGACTCAATTAAGCTCAATAAGGGTTTGAGGAATAGGGTTAGAAAAAGGTTTAGGGTTAAGGAAATATGCATTAATAGTGGTCAAATAGGGCTAACAACATAGGCATCCACAAGAAAACCTCTAACAAACTACTTCCAGTGTCCCACACTTAGGATTAGCAACACCCAAAACCATGAAATATTCATATAATAAAGCATAAACAGAGATATATCCCAAGAAGAAATTCCAATATCCAATATATTGACAATCCAATTTAGTAGAATAGATCAATAATCAGACTTTGTAGAAATAAAATTCCTACCAACATAGATCTAACTATGAATATATTTCAACTACCTTAACAACTAGTAATCCAATGCAAATGGAATGAACTAACCATTACAACATTGACAAAAATACAATTCACAACTTTGAACCTCTTAAATGAAAGATATCAAAGATAACAAGTCTCAAGTCAAAAATCTGAGTAATGCTCCTTCCATTAGTTTGCAGAAAATATTTACACAGTAGGGCAAGCAAACACACTAGAGCCAACCCTGAAAATCGAGGGTTCAACCTCTATTTATAGTTTAAAATGAAAATAATTCAAGGAGACATTACAAGAATTTAGAATTTGATAGATCAGCAGAGAGCTATGCTGGCATTATCTCATTTGCTCGTTGAGTTCAAGAAATCCATTGGAAGTCATCTGCCATGGCAGCTTAGCTCTGCAACTTGTTGGTTCGATGATGGTAGTTGAGCCTCAAACCATTATAAACCATATTTGGACCATTCATTGTTCTTTAGAACTCCATTCCACCATAGATCTGCAACCACTCTGGTTCTTGGTTCTTGAAAACCCTTGGACGCTTCACCTTCCCACCTCGAATTGACTATTCTTCAATCCACCAAGAATCCACCTTTATATACTATAAAAATATCATTAAAATCTCTGTCGTTGATGCTCTTAGTGAACGACTGTGATTAAATATCGATAATGCTCTACAAACCAGTGGAGGAGAAACAAATCGCCAATCCACTCAAAATTAATGTTGACGTAAGCTTGGATGGCTTTAGCCAATGGATTCGAGTTTTGGTGAGAAATACACTGAGTGTTGAGTGGAATCAACTTCATCATCAATCCGCTCACTTAGCCTTTTAAAAAATTTAAGTCCTTCTAGCATCCATGGCTTTGAAAACCAATTGCAATCTACTCAAAATTTTCTCTATCAACTTTGATTTGTTTTGACTATGAAAATACCAATCAGCTTTGAAAGCAATGCAAAATGATCTTTGTGCTATTCCACTACTTTTACTTCTTTTCAAGCACTTTCAACCTTCTTACCAAACGATGGGGAACTTGTCACCATTTCGCTCAAAATTAGTCTTGGAACTCAATGGAATGCAGATTCTCAACACTTAGTCATTGGAGTGCATGAAATAAAGAAATATCACCAATCCACACTTTGAAATGTGTTGACATCATCAAGACTCAAAAGAATTATGGATTGGGAACCTTGCATGAAGCCGCTGCCAAATACACTAGGCATCGAGGGGAATGAAGCACTTAGCCTATGTTTTGCAAAAAGCACTAAGTGTTGAGCGGATTGGAGCACTCTTGGGTGGATCCACTCCAAAATACTCTATATCCTCAATGGATTGGAGATTTCCCATGCCTTAGAATAAATTTTCAAAATTTTCTAAGGATGTGGCCATTTTGGGCCTACATTTAGCACCTCTCGGGTGGATTTTCTTTCAAATCCATAGAACTCAGAGTCTTATCCATTGGGAATCAGGAGTCAAAAAATGCTAATATTAAAAAATGCTTCAAAGAATAATTTCCATATGATCATTACCCTCTAAAAAATTTATGAAACATCCTAGAGGATAAACATTCATATCAAGATCATGCTGGAAACACAAATATCTCCATCACTCCTTCAAAACTACTCAAATTTTAAGCAAAAATAGAATTGTGTTCTCCCTTTTATGCCCTTTCCAAAATGACATGAATACCTTCACAAAAATTTCATTTTCTACATCTCTTTCCTCATGCTTTTATTACAGTCTTCTAATAGTGTCAGAGTAAAAACAAAACAAAAAATACAATACTTCTATATGACTACAAAAATGTGCAAAACAAAAATATTCTAAGCTTGTGTCTCTTGCAGGTCCATAGCAACTCTATTTGGTTCTTCACCCTCTTGCTGAGCCTCTTCTTCAAAATTATCTTCTTGCTCTTGCTCAGCTTCTTCCTCCTTAGGTGATTCTTGCTCTTTTTCATTTTCCTCTTCAACATCCTTTCCAAACAACTGCACCATCAGCTTCAAGGTTTGTAAAGCTTATTTCTAGACTACTTTAGAGGGATTAGAAGTCTCTTTAAGCTGCTTGTGAATGTACTCCAACTCAGCAGTGTCCTCATAATTTGTAGCACTTCCTTTATTTACCAAGTCCTCCATCAGATCTCGGAGCTTGGTTAGATCAATAATCATTTGTGAAACCTACTCCTGATCAATTGGCTCTTCCAGAGCATCAATCTTAGATTCATCCTAGAGGTTCTCAGCTACACTCTTCTTAATCTCTTCCTCTAATAACAGAGTGTTATTCTCCATCCATAACCCTCTGAAGCCATTTTGAACCATCTCTTTATTGATGTCTACTACATCCCGGATCATATTCTCCACCTTATCAAACAATAACCAAGCCTTTTGGAGCAATATGTTCTTCTTCACTATGACCCTGGCATCAAGTCTAGTAGCATTCCATTCTTTATTAGGAATAGGCTTAGTAGTCTCACTGAGCCTGCTATCTGCCAACTTATAAATTTGCTCAACTGGAATCACCATGGGTTGTAGTTCTCCAGTGAAGCTATCCAGATCTTCCTAAACATTCTAAAGTAGGTGGTTGGCATCATCCATGTAGTCAATGATGGGCTGCAACTCTGAGCATTTCTCCAAAACTTCAGACAACAATTCTTTCCTTACTTTCTTTAGCCCTGCCTTAGAGAAACCTGAAGACTTAGCCTTTTCAATTTGAAGCTATTGCTTCAAGCTCTATATCTCCTTGGATTGTTCTTTATTTTTCTTCTTTTGCTCCTCTACTTGCTCCTTGAGCTTATTGACCTCTTGGAATTTGTCCTTCCAGTTCTTTGCTTCCTTTATGATAGCTTTCTCTATCTATTTTTGGTTGGTGACTATCTTTTCTAGATTTTCTATTATTCACTCTAGTTTTTCCACTTTTTCTTTGTATATATCAATCTTGACATAAAAAGTGTCCAAGTGAGCTCTCGCTATTACCAGCTCATCTTCAATAGGTAATTGCTCAATGTCTTTTGTGTACTCTTCTAGATGGTAATCCTGAGTAGTCATTTCAGTTTTAGGCTTGCTTACCAAAGGAATAATGGATTTGGATGCTCTTTGCCTTGAAACTAGGTCAACAGACATAGTGCTTCTCTTGGTAGCCATCCTCTTTGAAGGTTTGGACAATTTCTCTACCTAGAAATCATGAATTTTTTGTGAAGTTTCCTTCTCCTTTTACAAAGTTTCCAGTGTAGGATAACTTACAGGAGGAGGAGAGGCTATAATATAAGGGAGGGCAGACTCAAAAACTGACCGTGAAAGGGTGGTAGTGATTAAAATGGAATATGTAACTACTACTACTATTATAATGGGAACAATCATGGAAACTAAAGCAAAACTAGAAGAAGGGTGAGTGGGTGTGCTTGAAACAACTTGTATTTCAGATGATATGGGTGGTTGAGATGGTAAATATGGAATTACGGGAGATGATGAAGGAGGAATTTTAGGGGACTTTGGAGGAGATGGATTGGCTTGGCCCTCAGTATTCATTGGTGAAACAGGTGGTGAATTATGAGGGGGAGAGGGCACTTTTGTTACAATATTTTGCTTAGAAGGGGAAGGAATTTTATTTGGGGAAGGAGGAGGAGAAGGAGAAGAGGGGATAGAGATCATACCTTCACCTACAAATGTAGGGTGTTCTAGAGCTACCTTTGTACTCTATTGTTGCACTAGTTGTACTTCTTCTACAGATGAAATAGGGGTTTTCTCAACAATTTTCTCCTTATCCATCTTCTATTTCTTACAGACTTCCTTCTGATTTATTTTTGGCCTTTATTTTAAAAACTTGCAAATCTATTGGCTTATCATTCTCTGTGTCTTCCCTAAAAATTTCTTCATGTAATGGTTCCTCCTACAATGTCTCTTCAGAAATAGGATTCAACTCCACTATAGCTTCTATGGTGAAACTTATCGATGTGAACACAAAGTTCTCATCCTTCTCATTCCAATCTATCTCTATATCAGGGGGCTCTCCACCTAGGGCTAGGTGTTTGGGCCTACTTTCTATCTAAATGACTTGTGTGCTAATGGCCCTTTCATCAGAATAATGCATCTTACTCATTAATTGTGCCCCTTTTGGAAAATTCTCTAATTGTTTAGTTGAGGGCTGAAATGTTTTTAGAACTTCAGCAGTAGTTAATGGAGTACAAGATCCTTCCTTTTGAGCTTCTTCCTACGAAGGTGGGGATGGAGAATCTAACCTCGGTTGTGACTTCTTATAGATTAGCACTATATTCTTTGGGTCCTTCGCTTTCCAAGTTGTGATATTCTTATCATATCTATCAAAAAAATCATTGTCGATTACTAGTCCAAACTTGGATTTCTCTTTACCAATTTCCACTCTCATCCTCCACTAGTCTACTATCTTGGCTTCATTCCATTTATTTTTACTCTTGACTTATATTATTGTAGACTCTTGCAACTAATGGCTTTTATTCTTATCTAAATCAAAATCAACAACCTGCTCATAGAAATCTAACCATGGAGGAAGTTGTTCCATCTTGGCAACATTCCAATATAAAGGAGCATTTTCCTTATTATTTCTACCCTATTAAAAATGAGGCCTTAAGGTTTTCTTAAATTTTTAGGCCTTTCTCCATGCAGGGGGATGATCCTCTTGTGGAATTTATCATCTGGATCATATCTCCACCTTTTTGGGATGTAGAACAGGTCCAACCTATCCAGATATTGGGGTAATTGTTCAACCTGGCCCTTTTTGGTGATGGTTATATTTTCAACACTATGATAGATCAACAAACATATCCTATTCCTTCCAGAGCCATAGTTTATATTAATAAACGTTGCTTGCCTCAAATATTCTAGGGCTAATAATATGTATGTAACAAAATGAGGCAACAAAAAAGGCTTACCAGTGAAGCTATATAGTTTAATGATTGTTCCTTCTGTAAGGATGCATCAATCTTCTTCTTTGGAACCCTCTATTTTTAACAATTTTCTTGCCAACGGTGGTAGCCTAGGGAATTTCCCATACATTATCTTCAGCTTTGGCCCTAGAAATTCCAAGTTAAATCTATAAACAGACTCAATGCTCCTCAGATGAGCAGTCCAATAGTAAACAGGAATAGGGTCTCCCTGATCATTCTTTTCCTTTACCAAAATCTAGGGCATCATTTTCCTTACAACAACAAATAACATCCAAACTAGACTTGAGAAATACCAGAAAGAGGGTGTGTCAGAATCCCTTTTCATTCTCACTAATTTCTCATGTATTCTTTTAGCTAGGAAAGCTCATCAGTCAAAGTAAATGACCTTAACGCCCTTCTTTTCTACATCTGGCTCATACATTCTCTCATTGGAAATACAATATGTAGTGGCTATTTTCCAATCGATCACGAGTTAATCAAAATCCAAACCCTCCAAATAAGCTAGCATGGAATAGAGCTCCGGTGGATAAACTTATCAATGGGAATTGGGGTTTTGGGAAATCCTCTACTAGATTTAATGGTTTTGAATTGATTATAAACCCATTTTTTGAAAGGTTCTCCCTCATGAGAATGCTTCTACAAAGAGTAATACCCATATTGCTCGGATGTTTTAAACTCTTTTGGCCTTATGGGTGGCTCTACCCCTAGGGTGAAAAGGTTGTGACAAGCCTTGGAAGTGATGCTAAAAAAGGTTTTACCTTCTACCATTTTTACCGCTTTTGCTCTTGGGTCATAGTATTTAACAATGGCTACTATCAACTCTGGACAAGGATGAACTAAATTACAGATATAAAAAGACAAGAAGGAATGAACAACACATTTACCTTGGGGTGACAAGGCTACACCTTTCTTGTATCTATCATTGATATTTTTTTTAGCTTCGTTCTCTCTATGAGGACCAGCTCGGTGTCGACCACAACTTCCGCTTTGTCAATGTAAGTGCCCACTTCCTTGTTTGTCAAGGTTTCAACTTCTTGAGTGTCTTTGGAGGCCATTTCTATAAGAAATATTTAAAAAGTTCTCTCTGGTGTTTTTAGATAATGCTCAACTATTCTCCTATTCTTTCTACTTGGTAGGTGTTTCTTTTGTTGAATGAATGCATTATATGCTTTTGAGCACTTTTAATTGCCCATGCATGCACACCTTCCACCATTAATGTGATCACTACGAGAACTATCCATTTGCATGCTTTTCAAATTGAAATTATGCATCTCGGTGGCTTGGAGATGTTATGTTTCTTTCTTATTGGCTAGAACTCAAAAATTTATCTACACTCATGATTTCTCTTGTCTTTTTCTTTCACCTTGGAGTGACATAAGAAGCTTGCACCTTAATTTACAAATATTTGCCTTTTTAGAAGTGGTGTGGTGTGGGATTCAGTTTTCGCTAAAAAATGATTATTAACTATTGTGGAATGGAACTCTCACCATGATCCACTGTTTCTTGTCCCTTTTAAGATAGGAAGAGCATATGGGTATCATTCCGCTACTTTCTTAGTGTTTTTGAGGGTGGAATGAAAACTTGCTACTTTTGTTGACACTTGCTTATTTTTGCAACCTTTTCACTTAATATATTTTTTAAAAATTTTATCAAAAATGAAAAATTGAAATTAAATGAGAAAGGATATGGTACAAAATATGTACATATATTACAATGAGCTACATTTCAATCAAAATAGAGTTTAAGGTGAAAACCATTGACCATAATCGGTTGTATGTTTCCCTCAAGATCTTCAAGCTGGAAAATATTGGTCTCTTTAACTTCTACTATCTTGAAAGGGCCATCCCAGAAGGAGTCAAACTTCTAATGATGTCCTGGTTTAGCTCTTTCAACATTCCACCTGAGTACAAAATATTCAACTTGGAATTTTTTGAACCTTGCCTTCTTGTCAAACCATGCCTTGATATCAATTGAATGCTTTTGAAAATCCTCATATGCCTAAGTTATTTTCTCTTCTAACTATAGCAAGTGTGTCAACCTTGTTTCCACTAGATTTTTCTTAGATTCCTCTTCTGTGTTTATCATCTTGAGTGCTGAAATCTCCAAATGAACAGGTAACACTACCTCCTTACCATATACTAAGGCATAAGGGAAGGTCTTGATGGAATTTTTAATAGTTATTATGTCTTACCATAGAACTTGCTCTAGAAATAGGTGCCAACTTCTCTTATTACCCTCTAATGATCTTCTCAAAATCCTCAATAGATTCTTGTTAGTTGATTCTACAAGTCCATTTCCTTAGGGGTAGTAGTTTGAAGTATTCTTTATGGTAATGCCATACTTGCTGGTAAACTCAATATATTTGGATCCTATGAATGCTGGTCCATTATCACTTACCAAAGCCTCTGGAACACCAAACCTTGTTATCAAGATTTCCATGAAATTTATCACCACTTCTTGGTCTGATTTCTTTGTAGGAATAACTTCTACCCATCTGGTGAGGTAGTCTATAGTAGTTAGAATGTACTTGTGGTTAGCTAAGGAATGTGGATTGATAACTCCTATGAAGTCCAAACCCCATTGCTAAAAGGGTTCTTCCACTTGAATTGGCTTAAGGGGAAATGATGCATTCCTTGTTCTCCCTACATATCATTAGCATTTATCACAAGCTCTAGTGAATTTGAAGGTATCAGAAAATATGGTAGGCTAATAATAGCCTGCCCTGATAATATTTAATATTGTTACTCTTCCTGAGAAGTGTCCTCCGGATAGTCCTCCATGGAACTCCTCTATGACCTTTTGTTGTTGATCATATTTTAAGCATCTAAGGAGAACTCCATCAAGGTTTCTTTTGTACAAAACTTTTAGCAATAAGACATACTTCAAATCTTGAAGTCTATATCTCCTCCTCTATGATGGGTTAATATTAGGAGGACATACCCTAGTCTAAAAGTACTTAGTCATCTGATCTACCTAGTCTAATTCACCTGCATCTAATTCTCTAGTCTAATCATCTACTGTTGATTGACAAGCTATCACTTCTACTAAAATTGCTACTTCTATCAGACCTTGGCATAGGGCTCTTCCTCTTACCAGCTTTGTAGGATGGATTTCCACATCATATTATTGGATCTTAGTAATCCAAATAGCTCTCCAACACTCTCCCCTTCCCTACTTACTCCTCTTACATTCGGATGAACCACATAAACCAGGGTCTTGCTTTGAACCAAGTATTACCTAAATTTTTTCAATGATTTTATTACAACAAATACTTGTTTCTCAATGAAATTATACTTAACTTGATATTCATGAAGAGTCTGGATCCAAAATAATATGGGGTGCTCCTCTCCTTCATAATTCTTCTGGGTGAGCATCGAGGCATAGCTTTCCTTAGCTCCATAAGCATAAATAATGAAGTCTTTTTTGAAGTCTGGATTGACTAGAACTAGAGCTGTAGAAATGGATTGTTTGATGATTTCAAAGGATTGCTTTCTTACCTCAGTCCATTTGAAATATGCATTCTTCTTTAGCAGTTCATATATAGGCTTCACCTTTTGAGAAAAGTTAGAGATGAATTTCTTGACAAAGTTTATCTGGACAAAGAAATACTACAAGGCTTTCTTGTTCACAGGTAGTGGAAGAGCAAGAATGGATTTGATTCTATCTGGATCAATGGCCATACCTTATTTGGAGACCACATGGCCTAGAAAATTTCCCTCATGAACTAAAAAAAATGACTTCTTAGGATTGAGGGAGATGCCAAATTCTCTGCACTTTTGGAAGACTTATTCTAGGTGTGCCAAGTGGTCTTGCTTTTTGTGGGAAAACATAGTCATGTCATCTAAATATATTAGAATGACCTTGTTAATTAGCTCCCCAAAAGCATAGTCCATTTCTCTCTGGAATGTGGCTCCTACATTAGATAGCCCAAAAGGTATTCTTTGATATGTAAAGGTCCCCCATTTTGTGGTGAATGTTGTTTTAAATTGATCTTCATTCTTCACCCAAATTTGGTTGTATCCAGAGAAACCATCTAGTAATGAGAACCTTTCTTCTCCTACCACAATATACAATATTTAATCAATTTATGGGAGGGGGTAGTGGTCCTTTAGTGATTCTTGATTGAGATTTCTAAAATCTACACATAGGTTGATGTCACCATTATTCTTCCTATCATGTACCAAGTTGGCTACCTAGTTTGAATGCTTGATTGGATAAATGATCTTAGTCTTTAGCAACTTCAATAGTTCTTCTCTAATTATGGATTCAATCCTAGGATTCACATGCCTTTGTTTCTACTAGAATGGTTTTGCATTAGGCTCTAGCTCAATTGTGTGTTGGATGACCTTCTTATCATTATAGACACCTAAAACATGTTATATTTAGGAGACTACTCATGTGGGAATATCCAAAGACCATATGACTAATATTGGATCTTTCCAAGAGCTATAAGTTATCCTAAACACTCAAAAGGGGAAGTTTTGGCCCATGTAGGCATAGCCTCTATCGACTAGTGCGACCACCAACACAGGTCGCTAAATATGAGAGTGGCCACAACTAGCCACTACTTTGAACAGTGGCTAGCACTACAACACAAATTAGTCATGAATGCAGTGCAAATCATGTAGGATGACTACACTTGCATTGGATTCAAATAGTTTTTGGCATGGATCTCCCAGAGGTCCTCTTGACTGCCACTTCCATGTAAATCTAGAACTAAGCCTTTCCATCCAATGGACAATTACATGTAGATTTGGATCTTGGCTTCTCCAAAAATCCAAGATCTAGAATTTTGGAGACCTACATATGCATCCTCCAAGGAACAAGAAAAGATTAAAGTTTTTATGTAGTGGAGCCCTAGTGAATTAGAGAGCAATTTCACATACTCTTGAGGAGTAACAAAGTGTTGTTCGATTGAGCATATACAATGCACCATTCAAGCATTCAGTTCCACATGAGTTTCACCACCAATCTATCTCTAGACATGAAGGTAATCCTTGAACATTAATTCAAACAAAGTATTGGGTGTCATAACCCTTGGTGCATGAGGTAGAAAATTTTAGTTTGTGATCACTATCCTTGATGGTGGCCTATAGAGATAGCCTAGGGTTTGAGTCATCATTTCCTAAGTTTTTAGCATAGATTTCTTATTGTTGTTTACTTTATCATATTATATTAGCATAGATCTATCTTTTCCACTATATTTGTATGTTGATTTCCAAGTTATTAATGCATATCTATTTATCTTTACATTTTTATGCTTTCATCATGTCTCTATGTTATTTTATGTAGATCTTAAAAAGGAGCCTCATCATGAGAGGCCTCATATGCTATTGATCATCCTATGTTGTTTCTTGTATGTATATCATAGGTCCTGGACTAATTCAGAGCATATCTAGCATCAAATCCCTCCAATAAAGTGAGAAGAAGGCATCCATAAGCCCTTGATCAAATTTGTGTTGACTCCAAGAGGTCTATGGAGTGCACCATCTCCATTCAGGGGCTATCCATATTTTATAGTCATTGTATCAATAAATCAATATCCCTAAGAGGGACCTATATATAAATGATGTTCCAAATGAATTAATAAAAAAATATCTTGTGTTTTGTTAATTCTTTGTTCTTTACGCTTTCATGGTTTTATGCTTGATATTATGCTACAAATAAATTAGGTGCTTGCTTCTTGGGATTGTACAGATGACGATCATGGTAGGACCCCCAGACGGTTTTCTTTTTTTTAAGCTAATTTCTTGATATTTACATGTTTTCAATGTGTAGGTATGGTCGCTTTGGTCGATAGCAGCTAGAAGATCTTAGCTGCTTTTGAATACAATGGTCTATCATGACTACTATAGTCGATAGTGGCCAGTAGAAAACATAGAATATAGGATAGCTAGGACATCAATAGACTCGAATTCTTGGTTGGTGGGATTCTCTGTAATTTTTATCTCTCTGTCTATGTTTAAATTCCAAAATGTGGTAGAGAAATTCATTCTAATTAGAAAACATAGATAAATTAGAAGTAAAAATGCATATTTTTCTTAAGTTTTCTACTAGCCACTGCTAGGAACAATGGACTTCTAACTTCAAATCTACCCTAGTCTCTAGCGGTCTAGGTTTATTTGTAGATATTGCTTGCTTGGGGCCCATCTAGATGCCATTGCTTCATAAAATAACAATGCATTCTCTAAAAATCATGTAATCCTGTAATCATGTAGATGTGCATTTTTCAAAAAATAAAATATTTATTTTTAGGCATATAGGAAAGAGCATGAGTGCTTCATGATGCATATTTTTCTTTGTGAAAAATTTAAAAGGAACAATCACACACCATGCATCATCTAAATTCTAGTGAGTTGGACTTCATCACCAACCACTAGTAGAGTTCAATGATGGTGGCTTTCATCTCCACCTATTGGCTCAAATCCCACAAACCATTTATATTGGCCAATACTAGATCCAAGAACTAATGTAGCCTAGAAAATTTACATATACTCCTCTTCAAATGGTATGAAACTGACTAGGTGAGACTGGGTGAGGATCTGGTAGGACTTGTGCCCAGGTGTGGGCTTCATATCCACACTTTGGTGGGTTTATGTGATCATGACTTTCATTTCTGGTTGTCGAGTTGCAAGCATACAGGTGAAATCCACTTAAAAAATATGATTATATCATCAATGAAATGCAAAACATAATGAGATTTAGATTGTAGTATTAAAAAAATCTAAAATACACAAGACCAGTTTTAGGAACATCAAGAAATTTTAAAGAGATAAATACTTATCTACTTTGTTTGTGTATTCTAAAATCTACATAAAATATAATTCACACTTGCCATGGTATTTACGTAGAGCAACCATCTTCGGTCCAATATCGAGGTGGAAACTTATGCTCTACACAATCACAACCACAATCACAATGATGGTGATCCACCTACACATATTAGCACTGAATGAAGTTTAGCAAGCCTTAGGGGTGATAACTCAACCCATGGGGGTACTCCTCGAGAAACCCTAACTAGAGAACCATATCCAAGTTCTTCTCATGGTAGGCATGAGGGGGCTTCAAGGCCCCAATATTCACATGATAGACTTAGGTCAGATCATCCCACTGAGGGGTAAGATACAAGGGTTACATCTAGTCACAGACCCGCAACACCTCCTAGCCTTCTTGAATATGGGAGGATAGTCATAGATCATAATCTCATTGGTGCTAATGGAACTCCATGGGATCAATTATGGAGGTCCATACAACTTGAAGAGTTATATCAGGTTCTCTATAGACCAACTCAAAGAATCAATGCTACTACACATTCTATTTTGGTAAGTTCATGTAGCCATAAAACTACAAGGCACACCAATGAGACATGGCAAGCTTCAAAGCATCCCGACAGCATGAAAACTACCTCTGATCATGGGGGGCATAGAACATAGGTTATTGTACATAGATGATTTCACCCTGATGGACAAGGACAAAAGCATAGCAAGAGCCTCTCCATTAGGACTCCTCGTACGAAGTTAAGAAGTCATGTACCTTTAGTGGCAGATCAATTTGATCATGTACGTAGCTTATATGAAGCACTACGTGTAGATCAAGAGCACTTATAAATCCTTTAGAAAGATGAAACACAAATAAAAAGGTATTTGCACCTAAATAAGGAATGCTTGAGAGGAACGAAGAGAGCACAAAGAGCAAGTAGATAGGTTGGATCGAGCCAACTTAAACATGGGCAGTGAGTATTACCAACCTGAGAGATGTGTCGATTATTAGTATGAGAGACACACTAAATAAGGATATGAGTGCACTCATTGTGCATCACATCATGTTTCAAAGAATAACCAATGCCTAGATCCATAATAGGCACAACATGATCAAATATAGGCAGATATGGAGGATCAAGAGCAGACATATCTTGAACCTTCATCCATAGTCATGGGGGATGAATATAGATACAAAAAATAGGCAGATGCAGGGTTACCTTCCCGACCACCGTGAGTAAACCTTAGAGAACAAGAGATATTTTCTTTGAAGGCATACAAAATAATCATTGAGAGAGTCAAATATCTCGAGAAACAAGATGTGGTTGGGCAAAAGCCAATCCTAAGTAAGATACATAATCAACCTCTATTCCCTTTGATATTGAGTCCTTTGTATTCTAGGTACTTCAAGATGCCTAGGTTAGACAAATTCAAAGGAGAGGAAGATGTGTAAGAACATGTCACCAATTTTATGAACACATCCTTCTAAATTAAACATAACAATGCCCTAATTCTAAGAATATTTATCATGACATTATCAAGCGTAGTCACTGAGTGGTTCAATAAGCTACCTAAGCACAACATCATCAATTTTGAGCAGTTGGTGAATGCATTTATTGAATGCTTTTATTTTGGTTTCAATAAGAAAGTAATCTTGTTTGACTTGGCAAATGTAAAGCAATACAATGACGATCCAGTCATGGACTATGGGAACAGATGGATAAAAGTAATGGTAAAACTACCATTTTATGTTTCCACTACTAAGCTCACCCAAATATTTAATAAGAGTTGTGCTTACTACTTCTCATTGCTCTTGCAACTACAAAAATATGAAACATTCGAGGAAGCCTTCGCTCAAGCCAAGTTGATAGAAGACATCAAGGTTGAAGAAGGATATCTTAAGCTCTAAAAAAAAAGACTAGAAAAACAACAAATGCAACAACAAAAATAAAAAAATTTGGCCAAGCCTACTTCAGTCAATCAAGTTGTATTAAACGTGAAAAAGGGAGGAAATAACCAAACAACTGTAGAACTATCAGGCTCAACCCCCATCATCCAATTACAACTAAAACAAAAATCAAGGTCAAAACAAGCAACATCAATCACCTCACTACTACACACCTTTTTAAGAATTGATGCAATCGATATTCAATAAAATAAGGTAGGAACAGAGACTCAGGTTACTTGAGGTACAAATTCTTGACTCTAACCATCCCAAGCCCAAGGGATATAGGGAAGATCAGTATTGCCCATACCATACACAACAAGAACATGATATTTAAGCATACATCAATTTCATGAATTTTGTGCAAAACATGATCGAAAAGGGTGAGCTAAAATTTGATTATCCACTAGCACCCAATAATGGAGACATTGGCATATTTAGAAACCCATTGCTAAACCAGGAAGCCCCTAGAGATTAGGGTGCTAAAGTAAACAATGTCCAAGTTGAACCTCCCACTCAGGGATTCATTGGAATGGTTGAAATAGTCAATGTGGTAATAAGAATCTAGTGATACAACCAACCAGAGCCTCTAGAAGCTCCTATTTGTATCCCGGTTGCACCTCAACAGAGGTAGGTGTAAAATAATCCTCCAAGTCTACCAACACAACCTATGATAACTATCCAAAGTAGACTGGTGTAGAATCTATAAATGACACCAGTCAAGTTATCAATATATGAGCTCATTCAAAAATCTTATAGGCACAAAGAGACTCTAATGGAAATATTGAGATCAATTGAGCTATAGCCCCAGAACCTTGATGCATTTACAAACTTTATGGGGAAAGTGCAACAGTGTCAAGAGCCTATGATTCGTTTCTACAATCACAAAATAAAGTTAGCCCCTACTACCATGGTATACCCGCCTCTACACATAGTTTATTCTATCAATGACATACCTTTCAAGTGGGTTTTAATCAACATAGGTTCATCAATTAACATAATCACAATAAAATCTATAGGGCACTTGAAAATCCCTAGGCCAAACATCATCTCTACCTCCTACACATTGAGATATTTCAATGATGCACTGTGATACATAGTGGGTACAATCATCCTACCTATAAAGGTAGGGCATAAGACCATCCCTATGATATTTCATGTATTGGAGGGGGTCATGCAGTATAATATCCTCCTAGGGTGTCCTTGGGTAAGGGACACGTAGTGTTTTCCCTTAATATTGCATCAATGTATCAAATATGTGCATGAGGGATAGGTACATGTGGTACCATCGGATGAAGAACCATTCAAATATGTTCATCAAGTTGACTTACCAAAGGATTTTTTCCTTCCATCCATGAACCTGTACATTAGGTTGTCATCCCCTACCACATAGCCAGGAAGCAAATCCAAATCAGTGCGAAGTGACCCATCCACATCGATACAACCTCCAACTTCTAAAGCTACTGGTGATGAGTGTCGTTTAATTCATCATTTGATCATTATTTATCAATCCGGGCAGGTGTCCTAAGGCTGTTTACGATAGTCAATTCAAGCAGGTGTAAGACATTCTATTCAGAAAATGGCTTTATTGGCAGAACAGTTAGTGTTTGTTGGGGGTTCTTCTGTCACTCTAAACCCTATGAACTGAAAGGAAACTAAATTATGCTTGCTGAAATAAAATTGCAGAAATGAAATAACAGTCAAAGAAACCTATTTACTTTTGCTAAATCTGGAAATGCACTCAAAACTGAATTAAACTTGCTGAAGTGAAAGTTGCTGAAATTAGAATTGCAGAAAGTAAACTAACTAACTTGCAAAATAAAAGAACAGATCTGAAAATAAACTTAGAAATGATAATGAAACTACAAACTCTGAAACTGGAAATGATTTCAGCAAAATAAAGAAGTGCAGGAAAAATGACAGGTTTCCTGTTATTCTGCTGCAGACAGAATTAAACAAGAAAACCTGGTATAAACCTTCTTCTGCTCCTGGGAGTGGCCCTTGCTCCCTGGTTCAGAAGAAGGTGAAGAAGTAGCTCTGGTTTTCTACTTAATCACTCCTTCAATCATAAAGTAAAACTGACAAAAACTGCACTTTTTATTGAATTAAAAACATGCAGGAAAATTCTGCATATTACTGCTACAGAAATCTGATTTCACAATATTCAGAATTACACTAATTGCAATCCTAATTCTCCCTACACAGCTCAACCCAGATGGGAGCCGGTTATTTATATTAAAAACATGCTAAATCAGATGTGGAATGATTCAGATTTCAGGCATTTTAGGAATCGCTGTTAAAACTGCATTCCTAAAATGCAGAATATGGTTACATGAATGAAATCTATTTGTTGCACATTTGTTGGAGGTCTTCTGCGTTGAAAAAGATGCACAACAGATTCACATAGCTATCCTTATCATTCTCCTGCAATTTGTTGTCTTTCCTGAGCTGTTCTGGTCAAAACTGTGCTTTTTCGGTTATTTCGGAGCAGTCCTGTTATTCCGGAGCAGTATCCCTGTTGTTCCAGAGCAGCGCCAGAATGACTGTTTTCAACACAGTTTGCGGTTCCTTGGCCGAGCATTTGGTGGATCAGACTTGTAAGTCTTTCAACAACCTAGTCACATGCTTTCCTAAGTTGAATTTGACCAAATTCCAAGCCATGCAAATCTGGCTGGAATTTGTCCAAGTTAAAACAGTCAAAAATAGTTTTGCACAGCTTGCAGTTTTGTCCTATTTTTAGTGCTATTTTTTGCATTTGACAACTTCAGAGAGCATGATATGAATGTTATATATTCCACACGTGATTGCACTAACACATTTCACAATAAATCATTATTTATCAACAAAACTTATGCAGAAAATACAAGAAAATTAGTAAAAACAGAATATTATGCTTCTAAACAGTCAAACATGTAAATAGTAGTAAATATTGTATTTCATCAGCAGAATTAACATTAAAACATATCAAAAAGGTCTATTAAGGATGTCTAAAATAATAAAAAATGAGGCAATATTTGGCCTCATCATCCCCCCAACTTATTCTGATGCATGTCCTCATGCATTTTGTGAGGCTACAATAGAGCAGAGATCCTTGTCCATGACTCTCTCTTGGTAGCTGAACTTTGGACCAGGAATCCTGTAGAAACCTCTGATTTCCTTTATCTGCTTGAGCCATGCTTGAAACTGATCATCTGGTTGGGGGTCTTCATCAAAAAACCATGGAACAGGGGTGATTACAATGGGCAATCTGTATCTTAATCCTATCCACTGATGTTGCAGCTGTTGAATAACTTGCATGATACCTTCAGCTCTTCTTTTTGACCACTGCAAGTTATTGGGGGAGATAGGTTCTTTCTTCTGCAAGGAAATAGGTAACTCTCCCCAACGATTTCTATAGGCTGCTAAAGCACTATTAAAATGTTGGTGAGTAAAATTCTGAAAATCGACTAAGCATTTCTGAAGATTGGTTTCATAAATTTTTCTCACCTTTTCTTCCCTCATCATAGTAAAATGTTGATTGGCTGCACCCCTGTAATCACCGTGAATTGGCCTCAGATATAGTGCTGCATTTGCCTCATTTTCCTTAATCATCTGCTTCTGTTGTTCCCAATATTCCTGATTTTGTAGAGTGGACAGGAAAGCTCTTAACTGAATATCCCCTGTAAAAATGTGAGGTAGGAATGTGTCATCACCAGGCATAAAGAAATTATGTAGGAATAACTCACACAACAGATTTTTCTATTCTGTTGGGCTGTGCAGGTAGGTATCCACAAATTCTTCAGGATTTTCCAATTTGTATGGCAAATTAGAGTGGATTCTCATAATTTGCCAACGGATAAATCTTTCTCTAAGGATTAAGGTGTAAAACCTTGCAGGTCTTCTGCACTGGACTAAACACTCTGCATTCTGACAGAGATCCTGCACTTGGTTCTTCAATTTGGTTATTTCTGCCTCTTTAGCCTCACATTTTTCCTCCAAAGGTTTCAAAGCTAAAACCTTTTCTTCCAACCTTTGGCATTTCATCATCCACTTTGATAAATCTGTATTATATTCCTCAAGTGGAACCATAAGGGGATCGCGAACAGGTTGCTGCATTTGAGGAACAATATGAACCTGTACCTCTTTGTCAGTCATGTCAACCCTGACAGAATCTGTTTGTGTTTCCTTTTCTTCTATTTCTGCCAAAGGCAGGTTGACCTGTACCCCTTGTTCCTCTATTTCTGTCATAGGTAATTCAGTTTGAATTCCCATGTCCTGTGTTACTATGAGGGGTTCATATAGTTCAATATCTGCAGCAGGAATTGAGGAGATCAGAAGTTGTTCCTGTCCCTGTTCTCCTTCAATATCCATTATAGGTTCTTCCTTGATTGGTGAGTCTACTACATGTGCAGCTGTTGCTAATTCTAACAAAATGTCAGCCATTTGAGTGTCATGCATAGTTTCATCAGGTTGTGGCTCTAAAGATGCAATTTTAGCTTTTAAACTTGCCACTTCTTTCTGCAACATTGCAATTATTTGATCTTTTTCTGAAATAGAAGCTTGACACTTTTCTATCCAACCTGTTTGTGTTTTTACCACACTTCTTGCTGCAAATAGTTGTAGTTGGATATCTTCTTCTTCCTCTGCTTCTTCTTCTGTCTCTGATTTTTCTCCTGCCTCTGACTCTTCTTCTGCCTCTGACTCTTCCTTAGAATCGGAATCTGAATAATCCACTAAGACTACTACAGGGCTGGATGTTGGTTCTGTTATGTTTGTAGCTGCAGGTTCTGCTGATTCTGCTAGGTCTGTCTCTGCTGCTACTGCTTCTTGACTTCCTTGGTCAGATGATGTTTTACCCATTTGAAGTCTTGCAGACCTTCGTAATGTTTGAACAGGAGATTTTCTTTTTCCTATTTTGGGCATTTCCTGAACAGATTCTCCTGGTTCTGCCTCATCAGAGCTATTGGACTGCAACATAGTCACATCTGCTGAAAATGATACCCTTCTGCGTTTTTTAACAGAGTCTATTTCAGCATGCTTTTCTCTTTGCCTTCTAGTTCTGGAAGAGGGAGGTCCCTGTGGAGAGGATGGACCCTCTTCTTGGACAGACTCTGTTTCAACCACTGGCTCAGGTGTTTCTATTTCCTCCTCGTCTATGCCAGGATTTCCAGTTTGTTCTGCAGACCTAGGGCTTTCAACTTGTTCTGCAGACCTAGGGCTTTCAACTTCTTCTGCTTCAGCTGCAAATGCAGGGCTTCTAGTTTCGTCCCACGGAGCAAAGAATCTGTCAAAGCTCTGCAAATTACCCCTAAAGTGATGTTTATAGATTATTTTAATCAAACCATGATGCCTAGGGGTTCCTTTTCCCTCCTGATATTTCTTGGCCATAGATTTTAAATTTTCATAAAAATACAGGGGAAAATTGACTTGGAATTCAGGGTTTGTGTGGCCATATCTCAAATAAATTAGAATTCTCATATGGTGCCCTGATAAAACAGCATACTGACCTTCACAAGTAATAAATCTAATCATCCATTCGGCTACTTCATCCCAAGGAGATTCCAGACTTTCCCTTTTAACTCCTTTACAAACATTTTTACTCATGACATATTCAATAGGTTTATCATTTTCTGCCCTAAATTGGTTGGCCAATTCACTTAGGGTATTTCTAGCTATTTTCCCAAGATTAATTCCTTGCAAAGGAAATTCAGTAATTTGGCTCAAAATATCTGGAGTTACCTGGATTGTCATGCCATTGATGTTGATCTTGTTATTTCTGAAGGTTCGTGCAAATTCTGCGGCCAATCCCTCGGAGTTCCCATCAAATTTCTGTAGAAACGGCATAAAACCTCCATCGGTGAAAATTTGCAGCAGCGTAGGATTTTCCAGTATGAAGCTGGCATTTTTTGGTTCACTTCTGTTCTTCCTGCCGCCCATTTTTTCCTGCTCTGCTCGTGAATATGTTTCTGAAACGCTGGAATGACAGTTTTAGCGTACATGCACTGGAATGACAGTTCTAGCGTACATGCATTGGAATGATAGTTCTTGCGCCGGAACAGAGCATGTAAAACCAACTTGTTGATTCGTTATTTTTAAAACCGGTGGAATATGCTGAAAATGAGGAAAAATTAATTCCAATGCAGATTACACGATCACGGTTTGTTGAGTTGGCATCCATTAATTTGATGTGAATTTTTCAAGACAAACAAAATTTGTTTTCGATGTTCTTTGATGCGTGTGCCATGATTACGCGTATCACGAAATTATGATATCTAAATATCATGAATTTCAAAAATCACGTGTTCCATAATCGCTTGCCACGTGTTCCTGCATGAATCTTTTAAGAAACGTCAACTTATTTCGAAGCCCTGATATTCTGGAGCAAATGTCGTAAGCAAATTTCGGATCATATCTGTCAATACTCATTCCGGAGCACAACTGTCATTACCCATTCCAGAGCACAACTGTTACGGAGCTTGTGATGTTTCGAAGCAGTGGTTATTCGAAAGCAAATTTCATTCCGAAGCATATGTCATTCCGGAGCATATGTCATTCCCCCCCTTTTCATTGACTAATTTAGACATCCCCAATTTTAACCTTATGAATGCTTTAAATGCTAATCAAGTGAATCTATACACTACATACCTTAACTATTTACAATATTTAAAATGTAAAGAAACACATACCTGTCTTGACTACCTTTCTACATTTCATACAATTGATTAGCTTTGTTGTTTGTCTGCTGACAAGTGCAGTACTGTAATTCTGAAAAACACAAACAAGGTGGGTGATGGCAATGACAATGGTGGTGAATGATAATGGCACAAAAAATGATAATGCTAAGGAATGAATGGTGATGGAATAAATGGCGATGGAATGGATGGTGATGGAAAGAAAGGGGAAGGAAAGGAGGGGATGGAATGAATGGTGATGGAATGGATATTGCGACTTAGAACATGCAGGATAACTGGTTTTCATGTAAACCAATTTTTTTTTTTTTTAATAAAAACTAAAACTATACTACTGCTGCTTCAGTGGAAGAAGGGAATTCTTCCATTATGTTCACATCCAAGTGCTCTATTTGTTTTAAGAATTCATTTTTAGTTAGTGGCTTATGGTAAATCCGAAGACGATGTCCATTAACCACTAACTTCCTTCGTGAATCATCAATTGGTGAGAGACGAACTGCTCCATTCGAGAAAACCTCTTCAATCTGGTATGGTCCAAGCCACCTTGTCTGCAACTTCCCAGGAAAATCTTCATAACGGGAGTCAAACAGTAATGCCCAATCCCCTTGCTGGAATTTTTGTTCTTGGATATGCTTATCATGCCAGATTTTACGTTGTGCTTGAATCATCTCGTTCTGATGCAAAGCGTCTTTTCGTATTTCATCCAATGCATTGAGTTGCAGGATCCGGTCCGTTTGTGCCTGTGACAATTCAATACCAACTTCCAAAGCAGTTCGAAGAGTTAATAATTCAAATTCAATGGGTAAAAGGGGTTTTTTACCATAAACCAATTCAAAAGGGGTAAATCCCGTAGTGGATTTCCAAGTAGTGTTATAAGCCCAAATTGCTTCAGGTAACCTTTCTACCCAATTCCTTCTATGAACTGCTACAGTTTTGGTCAATATTTTCTCTAATTCCCTATTTGTCACTTCAACTTGACCATTGGCCTGTGGATGATAAGGAGAGGACTTCCTGTGCTTGATTTCATATAATTTTACAAAGGCTTCAACAACCTTTGAAATAAAGCGAGGTCCTTGATCAGAAGTAATAGACTGTGGGGCTCCAAATCGCAGAAAAATCTGTGAATACAGAAAATCAGCCACTTTGTCTTCTCGGGCATGCTTAAAGGCACGGGCTTCTGCCCATTTGGTTACATAGTCAACACATACTAGGATGTGCACCTTCCCTTGGGAGGGTGGATCAATAGGTCCTACAAAATCTAACCCCCACCTCTCAAACGGTTCTACACCTAATTGAGGCTGTAAAGGCATTTCATTTATAAAAGTAGGCTTACCCATTCTTTGACATGCATCACAATTTCTAATATACCTTTTTACATCCTTATGCAATGATGGCCAGTAGTAACCAGCACCCAAAATCTTTCGAGTGGTATGTTTTACTGAATAATGCCCTCCTGAAGGTTCATCATGACAGGCTCTCAAGATGTCATATATCTCATCCTTACGAACACACTGCGTAAAACATGATCGGGACTGCATTTAAATAATATTCCTTTTATCCATTCAAAAGAAGAGCTTTGCTTGATTAACTGTTTTTTTTGTTTCAAGGTAAAATGAAGAGGAATATTCCCTGTAGCTAAATAATTAGCTATATCTGCAAACCATGGAGTTTGAACAGAGACAACAAACAATTTTTCATCAGGGAATGCGTCTTCAACGAGTTCTTCAGTTTCTGCATTTGGCAATCTTGACAAAAAATCTGCCACTACATTAGCCTTTCCTGGTCTATTTACTATAGTAATATCAAATTCCTGCAGTAAAATCAACCAGCGAATAATTCGTGCACTAACCAAAGGCTTATTCATCAAATATTTGATAGCAGCATGATCTGTATGGATGAATACAGGATAACCTGTGATATAGTGTCGAAACTTGTTAATGGCATATACTATAGCTAAGAATTCCTTCTCGGTTGTAGTGTAATTCTTTTCAGCTCCTGTCAAGTTTTTGCTAATATAATAAATGGCATAGTGTTGTCCATTTTCAATCTGCCCTAGTGCGGCTCCAATAGCAGTATTGGATGCATCAGCTTGAATATGAAAGGGCAGCCCCGAGTTAGGTCCTCTTAGTACTGGTGGACTGGTTAGCTTTTCTTTCAAAGCTTCAAAGGACTTGTGGCAATCATCAGACCATACAAATTCAGAATCTTTCATTAATAATGCAAACATTGGATTAGCAATGGTACTGAAATCGATAATGAATCTATGATAAAAGCCAATATTTCCTAAGAAACTACGGACATCAGTTTGAGATTTCGGAGGAGGAAGACTTTTGATGACCTCTACTTTCTTAGGATCAACCTTAATACCATGAGCAGAGATATGATGTCCTAAAACAATTCCTTCCTCCATCATCAAGAAACATTTTTCAGGATTAAGAGATAAATGATATGCTTCACGGCGTATTAGAACCTTTTCAAGTTGCTCTAATGTATACTCAAATGTGTCACCAAACACCTGTGAAATCATCCATGTAAATCTCTACACTCTCATTGGTTAAATCAGAAAAAATGGCCAAGACAGCTCGTTGAAATGTTGCTGGTGCATTACATAATCCAAAGGGTAATACTCTATAAGCAAATGTCCCCCAAGGACATGTGAAAGTTGTTTTTTCCTGGTCTTCTGGTGCCACTTGGATCTGGTTATACCCACTAAAACCATCCAGAAAACAGAAATATTTCTTACCAGCAAGAGTGTCCAGCACTTGGTCTATAAAGGGTAATGGAAAGTGGTCCTTGTGTGTGACTTTGTTTAATTCCCTGTAATCCACACACACTCTCATATTTCCATTCTTCTTAGGCACAATAACTAATGGAGAAACCCATTGACTATCTGAAATCGGATAAATGAATCCTACTTCCAACAATTTTTCAATTTCTTCTTTAACAATGTCTTTTAAAGCAGGATTCAGACGTCTCTGCGGTTGTCTAACTGGTTTGACATCCTCGGTGTATATCCTATGTGTGCATACATCAGGGTGGATTCCAACCATATCCGTATAATTCCAAGCAAAAGCTTGAACATGTTTACGCAAAACAGCAAATAGTTTGGCTTCTTGATCGTCAGTCAACCAGTTGTTAATATTTACAGGTTTTCCTGGTTGAATTTCAATTTGCTTGACTTCGGGATAAACAGAGTTAACATGTTCATATTTGCTGATCAAGGCATTTAAAGGACAATGATGTGGTTGCAGATCATGGAATACTCTTGATTATGAGTTAAATGCAATACCTGATGGAAGCATTGGCATAGGACAAGTGAAAGAAGTCAAAAGATGATGATGCCATCCATGTGGCAATGTAAAGGAACTTTCATGAAGTGGAATAGATGGTAAATGTTCAGCAACTTGTTCATCATCTTTCCATAATAGGCGATTGACCAGAACTTGATCATCCCTGAGGCCTTCTTCATGCAATGTATTCACCAAGACTGTTTCATGTTCAAAAATTTCTCTCTGGTGAATTCAATTCTTCAATGTGTTCCTGTACTACAATGGTGGCAAGGGTAACAAGAGGCTCCTGTTCTTCATCGGACTCAGGATACCATAACTGTCCAAAAAATTTAGATGATGGTTTAGCAGGTGGATACAAAGAAATTTTCTTAAGATCTACTCCATTTGAAATAGTCATTTCCCCGATCTACGAGTCTATGAAAGCAGCTGCAGTGGCAAGCCAGGGTCGTCCTAGGATGATAGGATAGCCATTAGTTGTACTCCTAGGTTGCAATACTAGGAAATCTACAGGGTATTCCCAAGAAGATACTTCAATGGGAACATCCTCCAAAAGTCCTTATGGTTTGGCAACTGACCTATCTGCCATTTCCAAAACGTAGGTTGTAGGACTCAAATCAGTGAGCTGCAATTTCTGCATAATATCTTTGGTCATGACATTAATTGCAGCTCCTAAATCAATAAGCACATTGGGAATTTGAACCAATCCTACAGTAATGGTGATTATTGGACTTCCTGGATCACCATATTTGGGAGGTACTAATTTCCCGAGAGAGAAGATCGGCCAACTTTCCATCTACTTGTACGGTTTGTGGAAAGGCTTTCTTCTTCTTGCCAGATTTCCTTATGCATAAATCCTGAATGGTTTTCTTAATCAATGGTACATCCTTGATTGCACATACGAGAGGAAGTGAGATTGACATTTTCTTCAATTCTGTGATTAACTCTGATTCAGGGGTAGTGATGGGGTGATCAAACCTTTCAGGAAATGGTAAATCTGATGTGACACGTTCAGATTTTCTTTGTAAGTTTTCTGCGTTCTTTTGCTCTGATTGTATTTTTTTTGGACTTGAAATTTCTGGAATTTCTTCAATTGTAGGTAGAGCAGGGTCAGGTAAGACCTTCCCTGAGCGTAATTGGATGTTACCACAGTCAAGTACATGAACTGCAGCAGTATCTTCAGATTCAACCTCATAAACAGGGGTTGTTTGTCTAGCATTATTGGGGTTAGTCACAGGCTGAAGTTTGGGAGTGGAGGTTGTTTTCTTGGTTGTGCTTGTTGATGTTGTGTTCTTCCCTAAAAATTTGGATTAGGAGCTGGCAGCAAATTTTGAGTTTGCCCTTGATACCTTTGCTGTCCTTGATGGGATTGATATTGCTGACCTTGATAGGGTTGATATTGTTGTGGTGGAAATGGTTGTCCCTGATATTGTTGTCCCCATATTTGTCCTTGTTGTGTCCATTGTGGAGGCATGGTATGCCAAGGTGGGTTCATCCATCCAGATTGTGACCAATCTGGAGGAACTGTCCAAGGTTGATTCCAAGGTTGTGCAGAAGCTTACGCCCCATGGCATATTCATATTCCAAGGAGATTGTCCCCAGTTTGGAAATCTAGGAGCATTGGGATATTGTGCATAACCACCACCAGGTCTTTGCCCAATAGCATTGAGTTCTTCTATTTGGGTGCCCAAAACAGATTTTAGATGAGGCAACAAAGGGCATTTATCTGTTGAATGTTCCTTGGAACAAATTCCACAAATAGAAGTTTTGTTTAGGGGGCAATCCTGCAAGGCATGCTTACTCCTACACCTTGGGCAATAAATTGCTAAAGGTGGTGTAGAATTATTTCTTGTGTTTTTCTCACCTAATGCAGTATTAAGTTGAACAAGGATATCAGTTTTTAAATTGGCCATTTCCTCCATCAACTCTTTCATACCATTATTGCCAAAATTCTTTTTCTTTCTTCGGTGGTGAGTACGGGAATAATTTTTGCATAACTCCACAATCTCGTCAAGGTCAAGTTGATCTATGTCTCCTTTTCCCATTAAATCTAACACTTCCCTAGATTCATCCTGTAATCCTCTTAAGAGAATAGGCTTTAAGAAATCAGGCTCTACGACACCACACCTCTTTTGGACAAAGGCAAAGCGATCAAGATAATCTTCTAAACTCTCATCCTCTTCTTGCTTGATCCTAAACAACTCATCTTTCCTGTTTCTTACTCTACAATAATCCTGATATTTATTTAAGAATGCAGTCTCCATCTCATCCCAGGTAGTAATTGAGTTAGGTTCAAGATTGCTCATGAACCATCGGAGAGCAGCGTCCTTAAGTGTGGAAGGAAACAACTTCAATTTTTGATTATCATTTATGTAGTCATAAGTCTGACATAACACTTTGAATTCAAACAGAAATTGATCAGGATCTTCTGCAACAGTTCCCCTAAAGATTGGCAATATAGATGGGGAAATTGTTTTCATGGGGGCATCTAGAAGCGGATCCAACCGAATAGGATATTCAAAAGTTTTAGGGGCATCATCAGGATCACCATATCCACCTGCTGCTGCTGCTGCAGCCATAGTTGTTTTCTTTCTAAAGGATGATGGGAATAGTTTAGTCAGAGGGGAGTGTTTAGCAGCTAGTGCTTCAAAAAGCTCCTTTTCTAATTTTTCCAACAATTCTTCTGATGAAGAAGGTATGTCTGGCTTTTCCTCAGTGATTTCAAATGAAGGCAAATCTTCATCAGACCGAGTAGGTCTCTTTGGTGGCTCAGAGCCACTTCGGATAAACCTCCCTCTTTCGTCTCTCAGCCTATGCATTCATGCACATTTACTAAACAGATTGTAAAATTTGCAGGAACTATTTTCTGTATCCAGCCTACAGTTCTTGACCTACTTAAATTTGACTAACAACACCATGTCCCCGACAACGGTGCCAAAAATGATGAGTGTCGTTTAATTCATCATTTGATCATTATTTATCAATCCGGGCAGGTGTCCTAAGGCAGTTTACGATAGTCAATTCAAGCAGGTGTAAGACATTCTATTCAGAAAATGGCTTTATTGGCAGAACAGATTAGTGTTTTTTGGGGGTTCTTCTGTCACTCTAAACCCTATGAACTGAAAGGAAACTAAATTATGCTTGCTGAAATAAAATTGCAGAAATGAAATAACAGTCAAAGAAACCTATTTACTTTTGCTAAATATGGAAATGCACTCAAAACTGAATTAAACTTGCTTGAAGTGAAAGTTGCTGAAATTAGAATTGCTAGAAAGTAAACTAACTAACTTGCAAAATAAAAGAACAGATCTGAAAATAAACTTAGAAATGATAATGAAACTACAAACTCTGAAACTGGAAATGATTTCAGCAAAATAAAGAAGTGCAGGAAAAATGACAGGTTTCCTGTTATTCTGCTGCAGACAGATTTAAACAAGAAAACCTGGTATAAACCTTCTTCTGCTCCTGGGAGTGGCCCTTGCTCCCTGGTTCAGAAGAAGGTGAAGAAGTAGCTATGGTTTTCTACTTAATCACTCCTTCAATCATAAAGTAAAACTGACAGAAACTGCACTTTTTATTGAATTAAAAACATGCAGGAAAATTCTGCATATTATTGCTACAGAAATCTGATTTCACAATATTCAGAATTACACTAATTGCAATCCTAATTCTCCCTACACAGCTCAACCCAGATGGGAGCCGGTTATTTATATTAAAAACATGCTAAATCAGATGTGGAATGATTCAGATTTCAGGCATTTTAGGAATGCTGTTAAAACTGCATTCCTAAAATGCAGAATATGGTTACATGAATGAAATCTATTTGTTGCACATTTGCTGGAGGTCTTCTACGTTGAAAAAGATGCACAACAGATTCACGTAGCTATCCTTATCATTCTCCTGCAATTTGCTGTCTTTCCTGAGCTGTTCTGGTCAAAACTGTGCTTTTTCGGTTATTCGGAGCAGTCCTGTTATTCTGGAGCAGTATCCCTGTTGTTCCAGAGCAGCGCCAGAATGACTATTTTCAACACAGTTTGCGGTTCCTTGGCCGAGCATTTGGTGGATCAGACTTGTAAGTCTTTCAACAACCTAGTCACACGCTTTCCTAAGTTGAATTTGACCAAATTCCAAGCCATGCAAATCTGGTTGGAATTTGTCCAAGTTAAAACAGTCAAAAATAGTTTTGCACAACTTACAGTTTTGTCCTATTTTTAGTGCTATTTTCTGCATTTGACAACTTCAGAGAGCATGATATGAATGTTATATATTCCACACGTGATTGCACTAACACATTTCACAATAAATCATTATTTATCAACAAAACTTATGCAGAAAATACAGAAAATTAGTAAAAACAGAATATTATGCTTCTAAACAGTCAAACATGTAAATAGTAGTAAATATTGTATTTCATCAGCAGAATTAACATTAAAACATATCAAAAAGGTCTATTAAGGATGTCTAAAATAATAAAAAATGAGGCAATATTTGGCCTCATCAATCGGCACTTCTAAGAAACCTACAATGTTTAATTTAAAATAATCTCATAAACTAAAAGCACCCTTGGTGGAAAAAATACCTAAGTTACAACCATAGAAATATAAAAAATTTAAAATCCCATGAAGGAGGAAGATTTTCAAGACATAGTCAAGGAGGTACCTCAACCTACCTCGTTTTCATCATCATTAGCATCATCTACACTGTCGGTGATAGTTCACCTAGCTAATACAATATTAGATGAATATCTTATGTAGAATGTGACTTTCACATCCCTTATCAAGTTAGCACAAGACATGGGATGACGAAGAGTTCCAAACCTACCCATAGGGACAATGGTACCATTGGGGATGCCCCCAAACCAAACCAACTTTATCTATGCTAGTTTGGATTATGCCCATAATTCTTCATACATTGAAGAGGATGAGGATGAGTCATTCACCATGAATATTCATTACTTGTCCAATCCTGAGTTTGCTCTGAGATACTTTGAATGCAATCATTGGCATGGCTATGGTTTGGGTCTATATGAGCAAGGGTGACAAAACCCGGTTGAACCACGATATCAGCTACCTACTAATAGGTCTAGCTTAGGATATCATATTCAAAGCTACGATGAATCATTGGCTAGATATCTAGATATAATAATCCTAGAGTTTGAGGAAGACATTGAATGGAATCCTTATCAGCCAAACATAAGCTGCTTGAGTGACAAATGGGTGGCCATGGTCAATAGGACCATCCAATGAGTATCATCCAAATTTTTCTCTCAAATAAATCCCATCAAATCATCCTATGGGAGGATAAACCAGGCTATGGTTATGAGTGAGAAGATAATGAGTACATCACAAGTGAATTCAAGGATGAAACTATATTGGCTTATCATGGGCCTAAATATTTACATCACCTTGCCTGAATAGTTAACACAGAGGGTGGATACATCATAGATGATAGCGACTATGAGTCAAAATATTCGACTGAGATGGCCTACCTTGGGCCTAAATATTTACATCACCTCATAGAGCTAGTAGGTATAAATAATGAGCACTTTATATACAACAATGACTAAGAGGATGAGACTAAATGGGCCTACTTTGGACCCCAAAATTTAGGTCACCACTCAGTTCCAATGGGTAGGAATGAGGTATTATTCATAGATGATAGTAATTATGAAAATGAAACTGAGAGGGCCTACCTTGGACCTCACTACCTGTACCATCGCAATGAGCATTTTGATATAGATGATATGTACCACAGAGTATATCCTGGCCCTCACCTTAGGAGAAGACCACCCGATTCATATATGATCTATCACATAGTCTTCCACGATATACCTACATTTAGAGAGATACTTTAGCCAAATGATCTCATCTACCCATATATTCATAGACTATATTTTGAGATCCCCATATCCCCAGAGCCACATCTTGGGTATGGAAGGAAAATTAGCAATGCAGAGTTACACCCGTGTGGTCCTAGAGATTCCCTTTTCATCCATCAAAATGGTCTCCATTGATTTGACCACTCCACTCCAAAACCTAATCGATCATTCTAAACCATTATGTCTTAACTTAAATGCTATTGATTAGGATCATGTTGATTCACCCTTAGAGCCTAAATATTTCTTCCACAATGAAGAAATGCTACAACCATTTCATTTTGTACCAGGTTGCACATATGATGTTTATTACATTGGTTTCAACCAAGATTCAGTTGAATATTTAAACCCTACGGATTATATCCACTTGATCTCAACTCCTCACCAGATTGAGGATGGGTTGCACATGGAAATAGAAGAGAATTTTAATCTGGACATCAGTGATGATCCTTCTTATCCAAAGAAATTTAAATTTGGAGAAATATTATCTCTAGAATAACAAGCCACAATTATTCCTCTATTGAAAGAGAGACCTAATATCTTTGCTTGGACCTACAAATATATGTCGGGTTTAGATCCAAAATTGGTTGTCCATAACCTTTCACTAGATATCACAAAGAATCCAGTCAAGTAGAAGATCAGGAAGATGCATCCAACCATCACCTTGATGGTAAAGAACGAGCTATAGAAGCTATTGGATGTAGTCTTTATTGTATCCATTGACTATTCAGAATGGGTATCAAACATGGTACCTGTGGGAAAACTTGATGGAAGAATCCATATTTGCACAAATTTTAGAGAAAAAAAGGCAACATCAAAGGATTCATTCCTGTTGCCCAGCATATATGTCTTGTAGATGCAACTGTAGGTCATGAGATGCTCTACCTCATGTATAGTTTTTTTGGTTACAATCAAATTTGGATTAAACTTGAAGATAAAAAAAAAAACCACATTCACCACTCCATAGGGGACATTTTGTTACAAAGTAATGTCATTTGGTCTTAATAATGTTTTTACCACATATCAGTGGGCCATGATATATATTTTCCATGACTACATGCACAATATCCTAGAATATTATATCTATGACTTACTAGCCAAGTCATTACTATGGGAAGAGCATGTGGAGGACTTGAGAGAGGTCTTCGATTGCTTGAGTGAGCACAATGTCAGGTTGAACCCTAAGAAATGCATCTTTGGTGTAACTTCCAAAAAACTCTTGGTACTCATAATTTCTAAATGAGGGAATGAAGTAGACGGAGAAATGATAAAGGTTATCCTAGAAATGTCCCCACCCACTAACATCAAAGAGTTGAGAAGTCTATAGGGCAAAGTAGCATCTATAAAGCATTTCATCACATAACTATCAAACAAATTTCAACCCATGAATTGACTTCTACACAAGGGGGTCCCATTACATTGGATTGAATAATATCACTAAGACTTTGCTGAGATCAAGAAATACCTGATGACATCACCAGTACTAGCTCCACCAAGGTTGGAGGTGCCATTTTTACTTTATATATTTGCTACTTATTTTGCATTGGGAACCATGTTAGCTCAAAAGAACTTGCAAGATAAAGAGCAAGTGATATACTATATCAACTACACCTTGGTGAGTTAAAATCTAGGGTATGCATATGTAGAAAAATTGTGCTTAGCAGTGGTCTTTATGACCAAGAAATTATACCACTACATGTTGAGCCATACAACGTATGTGATATAAAAACAAAATCCTTTGTAGTATATGATGAGTAAGACATATCATAACACATGTACTACAAAGTGGATCATGCTACTGATAGAATTTTACTTGGAATTCATAAGCCAAAATTCCATCAAGGGAAAAGTCATAGCTAATAAAATGGTAGATTCATCTCTTTAGGAAGATAGGCCTATCACCATAGAACTTTCCAATGATGCATTATTTGCATTATCGAAAGAATTCGAACCCAAGAGCCTGGAAATAAAGTTGGCATGATATTGTTCTTCGATGGTTCAAAGTGTGAGCAAGGGGTATGTGTAGGAATTGTGTTTGTCATGTCACAAGGTGCTCCAATACCCCTGTCATTTAAGCTAGAGTTCCCTTGCCAAATAACAACACTAAATACAAGGCCCTAATATTGGGTCTCCAAACAACAATCACTATGAAGATTAAAAAGCTAAACATCTTTGGTGACTCCCTTCTCATCGTTAACCAAGTTAAGGGATTATTTAAATGTAGGTATCCAATCTTGAAATATTACAAAGAGCTTGTTGACACTTATCTATCCCAACTAGAATGATACAACATCGAGGTAATCCCTCACACATCCAATAGATTTGCAGATACTATGGCATATTTGGGATACTTGATCCCACAAAATCCATCTACTGACTTCACTACCATTCATGTGAATATGCTATCACAATAAGTGATGCAATGTGAGGCTTTTGAAAACAAAGGATCAATCAACATTATTTATATAGAACCAAATCATGAATGGTTTTACAAATCTAGAGACTTTATAAAGAAGGTTCCTTGGGGGTCATTGATCTCACAAGTTCCCATGGTGAATGGTATCACCATTCACCACAAGGTTGTTTCTCAATTTGCATTGTGCACATCAAATCATAGGGGAAACAAGTCATCTTGTCTGTTGGGGTTGTGTCTTATCAGGATTGGTTGTGCCAATTACAAGATTTTCTTAAGCTTAGAATCATCCCATAGGGATTGTCGCAAGCCAAAAAATGAAAATTCAAACAAAAAATAACAAGATATGTATTTCTTGGAGACATATTGTATATTTGAAGCTATGATGGAGTCATCCTTCATTGTCTTAAGCCCCAAGAATTAGCTTGGGTGATTTTGCAAGCTCATGATGATACATGTAGTGGTCATTTCAGCGGTATGGGCATCATCAAGTGCATCCTTCAAATGGGTTATTACTGGCCCACCATGGAAAAGGATTGTTGTGAGTATGTCAAGAAGTGCACTAAATGTTAGCATCAGATAAATATAATGCACCTACCATCATAGGTCTTACAGGCCATTCAAGCAGGTTGGCCATTTTCTTAGTGGAGTCTCAATCTAATTGGAAATATCTCTCTTCTATCTTTGGGCTGATACACATTTATCTTAACAACCACTAAGTACTTCACCAAATTGGTTGAATTGGTCCCCTTAACATCAATTATAAGACCTTGAATTGTGGAGTTCATACTTCACAATATAATCTGTCGCTTTGGGGTCCCATCCAAGATAATTTTTGATAATGGTCCTTCATTTAAGAATAAAAATATGTGGGATCTAACGTCCAAATATAATACTTAGTATATTTTTGTGACACCATATTATCCACAAGAAAATGGGAAAGCAGAAGCCTCTAACAAAACAATAGTAACCATATTAAAGAAGACAGTGAAAGAAAATTACAGAGATTAGCATCTAAAATTACCTCTTGCATTATGGGATTACAATACTAGCGTGTGGATTACTACTGGGGCAATGCAATTTTCACTTGTATATGGAACTAAGGCCATCATGCCCTTGAAGTTGGAAATTCCAACATTGTGTGTTGCATTGAAATATTTCATCGATGATGACACTGCGCGACAAGCTCACCTTAATCAATTGACCCTTCTTGATGAACATTGCATCAATAGTCTTTATAACCTATGTGTTTACCAAGACCATCTAACATTATATTATAACAATAAATTCCATATAATAGACTTTAATGTTGGGTATCTCATTCTTAAAGAGAACCTATAGAACTCAAACTTGTTGCTACACCTATGAGAAAAATTTGCAGCAAATTGGATAGGTCCTTACATCATGTCAAACAATATTGTACATGGGACATATTACTTGACATAATTAGGAGGTGTTGAAGAGATTAAGCCTCTCAAAATTATTCATCTGAAGGCATTTTACACATAAAAAAAACAACAAAACCCAAAAACATTCAAAAATTTCAAAATAACAAAAACAATAGAAAACATCAAAAATCCAAACAAATTAGAAAACATCAAAATCAAAAGGCTCCAAAGGCATCATAAGTCCTTTGGTCAACTCACAAAATTCTCCAAAGGCATATTAAAGTCCTTTTGTCAACTCAAAAAAAACTCCAAAGGCATCTTAAGCCCTTTGGTCACTTCACAAAATGCTCCAAAGGCATCTTAAAGCCCTTTTCTCGACTCAAAAAAGGCTCCAAATCCATCATAAGCCCTTTGGTCAACCCACAAATTTCCCCAAAGGCATATTAAATCCCTTTGGTCAACTTACAAAAGGCTCCAAAGGTATCTTAAAGTCCTTTGGTAAACTCACAAAAAGCTCCAAAGGCATATTAAAGCCCTTTGGTCACTTCACAAAAGGCTCCAAAGGCATCTTAAAGCCCTTTGTTCAACTCACAAAAGGCTCCAAAGGCATATTAAAGCTCTTTGGTCAACTCACAAAAGGCTCCAAAGGCATCATAACCCTTTGGTCAACCCAAAAATTGCCCCAAAGGCATTTTAAAGCCCTTTGGTCAACTCACAAAAGCCCCGAAGGCATCTTAGACAACCACTACCTATTTTGCGCACATCTTTTAATTTATAGATTCTTATAAATAAATCACATACATATCACATCATCTCATCGCACATTTGAATGCTTAAATCATTAATTATTATGCTAAGAGTTATTATTTACATTCATTATTGTTATACATTCTATGGTGTCGTCTATTGGATTGTTAAATTCATATCAAATTCAATCCTTATGTTTTAAGTGATTAAAGCATACAGGTTCATTTGCATTAGTTCATTACTCACATAATTAATGCCTTACATTATGTATAATTTCATATATCATAACAACATAAGATAAATGCATACACAATTTAAATAAATTAAACAAGCATTTAATATTCACAATTACATCCATATATGCATACATAAGTAGTCTATCTAAACATCTCTGTCATAGCATATAAGCATACATCTATCATATAGCTAGTGCATGTCATATAACTTAAGAGCATAAATATTGCATCCATTTTTGCATCACATAAGCAATGCATATATTTGCATCCCATAAAAATAAATCAATCACACAATACACATAATGAGTCTAAAATAGATAATATCATATGTATATATGTATCAAGTATACATGACGATACAAAAATACCTGTAAGCTACAACTGTGTAGGTAATCCAACCTTACACTCAAAAAATAATAATACAATATACCAAAAATATGATCATGAGTGTCTTGTGCCACTAGTATCACCTCCATATTCGCCGCACTCTCTGCGAGATGACCTAGAGCTAGTACCTACTGACCTCTTTGATCAGGACCTTGACTTGTGGCTGGGCCGCACTGAAGACTGCCCTATATCACTTCACCTACTCTGGCGAGAGCCCCTGCTATAGACCTATCTTGAGGAATGTCACCTAACCATCTGATCTGAAGCATTAGAATGGCAATATGTCCAACATCTCCTACTATCTGAGCCTCATACTCCTCTAATAGGCCATGTGGGCATCTCATATTGGCCCCCTAGATCCAAAAATGCTAGCCCTTGAACAACTGAAGTAGTTGGTAAAACCTATAATGTAGCATCTCTCTCTATAGTAAGCTGCTCTATCCAAAGCTATGATGAGTCAAAATGTGCCTGGAATGCAGTACTCTCATCCACAAAGCCCTTAAATTGATACTGGAGCATAGTGATAGTGGTGTCTTACTGCAAAATCTATAGATGAGTTTTTTGGACCTCAACCGCAACACTGTGTAGCTGAGCTCAAAGGGGAGACTCCTGATCCTATGGAACAACATACTCCTACTTCTTAGGCACAACCTACTCCTTCATTGTCTATTCCTCTATAGATTATACCCAAGCCTCTATTTAGACCTACACATGGTGCCCATCTAGATCCTCTATAGCTACATCATCCTTATAATGCCCTAGACTACCGATGCCATGCTATAGTTATATCACCCACCACTAGGTATATGCCTCGGTAACCTCAGCATATGCTATGTCAAAATCAACTACATGAGGTTCATCCTCCTCTAAAATAGCCATAACACATGCAATTAGAAGATCCATCTCTGCCTAAATATGCCTATAGAGAACTAGATCCAATGGGATGTCCTACTGGATCCTGAACTGCCTAGTCACCCAAGAGAAGTGGAATAACTCCCTCACAACTACCTTGCGACCGATGAACCATCGATCATTCCATGTTTGTGAATCTAAAAATTCACTCTATTAATTTTCTCTTTCAAGGTTACAATTTATATGCAATAGAATAACCTATTTTGAACAACAAAGATTTGTCTTACACATATTCTCGTAACTAAATGCTAACTTAGAAGATACTAACTTAATCCTTTATTCTCTCTAAAAAATTCTAGAATAGTATTAAACATAGTTACGTAGGGAAAAGGACATTCAATGTCCAACATTCTCCCCCTTAAATTTGAAAGGGTTGACTAGAAAGTCTCTAATATTTATATACTAATCTTTAGAAAATCCTTTGGTGAAGATGTCCGCTATGTTGTCCAAAGTGCTGCAATATTTTAGCTCAACCACATGTTTCTCCACCATGTCTCTAATGAAGTGATACTTTATGTCAAATTTCTTGGAACTGTTGTGGTGGATAGGATTATGTGCCAATTGGATGGAACTCATATTATCACAATACAATATGGTAGGACCACTTTGTTTGTCACTGATTTCTTCAAGAACTTTTCACAACCATAAAGCTTGTGTACTAGCATTTGTGATTTCTATGTACTTAGATTCAATAGATAATAATGCTACAGTAGTATGATTTTTGGAACTCCATGTAATTAGTCCTAACCCAAGATTAAAACAATTCCCTGAAGTAGATTTCCTATCATCTATATTGCTACCCCAATCACTATCACTAAAGCCAACTAATTTTACATCATCATTTTTGTGGTAATGGATCCCATAATATATTGTACCCTTTACATATCTCAAAACAAATTTAGTTGCTTGTAGATTAAATTCATATGGATCAGCCATATACCTTGATACTAGAGAAACAACATATTGAATATCCGACCTTGTGTTGATGAGGAATATTAGACTCCCAACCATGCTCCTATAAGTGGTCTTGTCAAATTTTGGTGCTCTATATTATTTGCATAATTGTATCCCATGACCTATTGGAGTTGCAACAGACTTGCATTGCTCCATAGAAAATTTCTTTATCATGTCATGAGCATATTTATGTTGACATATGAAGATCTCATTTCCTGTTTGATGTACCTCCATTCCTAGGAAATAATGCATCAAACCTAGATCCTTCATTTCAAACTATTTCATCATGGAGTTTTTGAACTCCTCATTCATTTTATCACTACTACCCATGAATATTAGATCATCCACATATAAGCACACAATGAGAATGTATTTACCTTATTTCATGTAGTAGAGAGTAGGTTCACTTTTGCTCCTAGTGAATCCATACTTTTGAAAGTAGCCATAAATGTGTGAGTACCATGCCCTTGGTGCTTGCTTTAGGATATACAATGCTTTATTCAATTTGTAGATAATATTCTCCTTACCTTGTTATTCAAAGCCTTGAGGTTGTACAAAAACCTCTTCATTCAAGTACCCATTGATAAAGGCACTCTTAACATCCATGTGTTGAATGTTCCACCCTTTGCGGGAAGCTAAGAAAAGTACTAGTCTGGTGATCTCCTATATAACAACTGGAGCAAAGGTCTCCTCATAGTCAATCCCATACTTTTGAGTAAATCCTTTTTCTACTAGCATTTCCTTGTGTCTTTCAATACTTCCATCAGTATTTTAATTTGTCTTATAGACCCATTTACATACAACACATTTCTTGCCCTTAGGAAGCTCCACTAGCTCCAAAGTGTCATTTTTTTTATAGAGGTCATTTCCTCTTTCATGGCCAGTTTTCATACATCATGAGTACATGATTTTTCATAACTATATGGATCTAGCTCTACACTAGGCATTAAAGCATAGTTTACAACATCTCCCTTAGGATATTTAGAGTCTTCATCACCATACATGTGTAAATTTTCAATTCATTTCAATACTTCATTCATTTCACTAGATTGGATTCTAGTGTATCTTATTTTAAAATTCTTGTCCATCATTTGGTAGGAGGGATGGTACTGAAGTGTTCTATTACCTCTTTTTGGTGAATCTACTTCCATTGGCATTGGAGAATAACTTGTTGATCTTTGTGGAGAAAAAAATGTTGTACTTGGAGTAGAACTCTTGTTTGGACTTGGAGGACTTCCATGGTTGTTCTTGTTAATGGGTTGCACTTGATAGGAACTTGCATATTAAGATCCATCATTAAAAAAAAGTTTTTTATGATCCCATACTTCCCCTTCATCAAAAATCACATCTTTTGAGATTACAACTTTGTGTGTTTTTGGATTGTAGAGTCTATATGCCTTTGAAGACTCACAATATCCAATGAAAATACATGCTTGACTTTTGGGGTCAAGTTTCTTTCTTGTGTCATCAGTAATATGTGCATATGCAAGACAACCAAAAACTTTGAAGTCTTTTACATTTGGATTTTTGTCATACCATCCCTCATAGGGAGTTATCCCATTTAAACTAGAAGTGGGACTCCTATTCAAAATGTAAACACTTTTTCTAACAACATCATCCCAATACATGTTACTGAGTTTATTTTTTTGAAGCATTGATCTAGTCATTTCTACAATAGTTTGGTTCTTCCTTTTAGCCACACCATTTTTTTGTGGGGTGTAGGCAATAGTTAATTGCCTTTTAATCCCACAATATTTACAATATTTGAGAAAATCATTTGAACAAAACTCCCCTCCTTTATTAGTCCTTAATATCTTTACAACATACTCACTTTGATTCTCTACATTATTTTTGAAATCCTTGAAACATTAAAAAGCTTCATCTTTAGTTTTCAAAAAATAAATCCAACACATTCTAGAGAAATCATAAATTAAAGTGAGAAAGTAAGAATTGTTACCCAAGCTTTTGGTATTCATTGGACCACAAATGTCTGAATGGAACAATTTTAGTGGATGGCTTGATCTCCATGCTTGTCCTCTTGGAATTTTTTTTCTTGAGTGCTTTTCCAAAACACATCCTTCACACACCATCTTGTGCTCTTCAACTTTTTGTAATCCACACACCATAGCTTGTGAAGTCAACAACTTCAAGCTTAAAAAAATTAATATTACCATATCTCAAGTGCCAAAGAAAACTTGGATTTTCTATGGCCACATTAGCAAGTTGGGCACCTCATTTTTCCCCAAATTTAAGAGGAAACAACCTATTCTTTGTCATAGGTACTTGTGTAAAAACTCTATTACAATTATTTTTGTCAAAAACTACACATTTTCCATCTTCAAAAGCAAGCCTATATTTATTTTCCATGATTTGTCCAACACTAAGTAAATTATGTTGAAGTTTGTGGGTGTAATAGATGTTGTTTAACTTCTTTGTGCCTTATTTTGTTGGAACCACCATGGCTTCCATGTCTTCAACTTGTAGTGCCTTGTCATCTACCAATTTTATCTTTGACTTGTAGGTGTAATCCATTGTAGCAAATAGCTCTTCTTTACCACTCATATGATTTGAGCAACAAGTATCCAAAATCCAAGTTTCATTGAGATTTTGATTTGATTTTCCATAGGTAAGGAATAAATTTGAAGTTCCTTCCTCTTCTCCATAGTTTACATATTGACCTCTCCCTTATTGAGAAGTCTTGTACCAACAATCTTTAGCAAAGTGACTAAGCTTACCACAAATGTAACAAGATTTCTTTGATTTATCACCTCCTCTTCCTCTTTCTTGGTTGCCACCTCTTGATCTACCGCTTACTCTTCCTTTACCTCTCCTTTAGCCTCTTCCTTGTCCTCTTCCTTTTGCATTGCCATGAGTCTCACATTCCTTAAATGAGAATGCTTTTTCATCACCTCCAAAGCTTGATGATGTAGAAGCCTGTAGTCTCTCTTCATTGGACATAAAAGAACCAATTAGTGCATAAAATTTTAGAGTATACAAATATTTATATTCTTCAATTATGATAGCAATATGGTTCCACTTATGAAGAAGTGTTCTCAACACTTTCTTCATAACTACTTCAGTTTTAATGTCTTCTCCAAGGGTTTGAATTTTTTTTATAATGGCTTTCACTCTAACACAATAATCACCTAATTTTTCATCCTCTTGCATTTTGAGATTCTAAAAATATATCTTCAAGGTTTGAAGCCTCAATTGCTTCACTTTATTGCTCCCTTGATAGCTATCTTTCAAGGCCCCCAAGCGTCTAGTGTTGATGAACAATATGCTATCCTTGGAAATATGCTTTTCTCCAAAGCTGATTGGAGATGGTAGAGGGAAAAAGAATTCTTATTTTGTGCATCCTTCTTAGCTGTCCTATCAGCTGCACTCAAGGTGGTCCAATCTACAGGTTCATTGTATCCTTCTTCTACTATGTCCCACAACATTTTTACAATGAGTAATATCTTCATTTTTATAGACCAATATTCATAATCTAACCCATTAAATTTAGGAATGGGTAGCTTATTACTAGAAGCCATTGAACTAATGAAAAAATAACACTCTTATATATTATTTTGCAATATCTCACTTTGCAACAAAAACACTCTTCTGTCTTACTTTGCAATGTCTCACTTTGCAATAATATCTAAAAAATAATAACACTCTTTTGTCTTATTTTGCAATGTCTCACTTTGCAATAATAACTACAAAATAATAAATCTTCTATATTATTTTGCAATATCTCACTTTGCAAAAAAATAGATACTTTGGAAACAAAAATACCCTTCTGCGTTTTACTTTTGCAAGAGACAGCCACAAGAAAAAAATTAATTTAGTAGATGAAAAACATAAAAAAAACCTGTCTTTTTTAGACTCCTTGTTGCTTTATGAAACCAGCCTCTGCCAATTTAAAAAATAACTCTATTTTTTTTAAATCATTACTACAGACTTCCATTGCAAAAATTTTAAAAAATAGTCTTCCACTGTAGTCTTCTGCTCTTACAAATAAAGCAATAGGTCCTCTTCACCCAATTAAGATTACTATGTGAAACTAGTTTCATGCACTCTTCCATTCTAAGCTAGCTGTAATTTACAAATTAAAGGTGCAAGTAATAAATATGAATCTATTCAAAATACAGTCTATGATCAAGCTTCGTCTCACTGCAATAATTAGGCTTCGTTACTCTCAAAGGTGGCCTCTTTTAACAGGTAGTTTCTTACTCCTGCTGGTGGCTTCTTTCAGTATAGGACCTTCTCTTCACATAGGCAGGTTGTTGTACGTAGTCGTCCACTCTATAGAAGAGACCTCATCAGCTTCATGGTCTCCAAGGAACTATCGTCAACTTCAACATGCAATTGTAACATCTAAATTTATCTTGTTACATAACTAATCACACAGCCTTATCAAACGACAAAAGTACTTCTCTCTACTCACACACTTAGATAAGAGCAACAATCTGTGAGACTAAAAAAATGTCCAACAATATCAAAGAGATAGTATTGACAGTATTACATCAATGAGAACTTCAACATTCTCTACTCCATGTTCATGTAGTTTGACTATCATCACACGACTCTTCTACTATCAAACTAACACTCTTTGTCTTCTCACAATTTGTCTCATTGAATATTTTCACTTTTCCAATCATAGACTGCATGTAAAAATCAAACTAAAAAAGAACTAATGTCAAAATAAAACGTTCAATTATTTTATCCAATTCAAATGGTCAATTCACCTTCATTTCTCACATGGATTAAAACAAAATAGCAGAAGCTTTGCACCACTCACATCTCACTAGAAGCTTTGCACTACTCATGTCTCACTTTAAAAAAACTTTCCTCTTGATTTGACTCCACGCGATTTAGAACAACTTATACTCCAAACATGCCTTATACTCAGAACATATTATATGCGTAGACTCCACAAACGTGCCTTCACCTTCTAGAATCCATGTGATTTCTTCTATCACTAAAATAAAAATACTATCAAGCTGCATTCCAATCATGGTGCTCCTACAAATCATGTTTCTCCTCTATGATTCAAATAGTTATTGGCTCCACCAGTTGTAGGAGCAATACTTTGTGGTTACGTGGATCTCCTCTCACATGATTTTTAAATGAATTTGATTAATTTTAGCTATCAAACACAAGCAAATGTCCCCCTATTTCCATAAGAATGCACGATTCAACTTCATACACTTACAACATTATGACTTCTCTTGACACCAAAGCAATGCTCAGTCAGAACTCTCTAATCTCACAGCAAAGCCAACTTATGAATATCTTCAACATGTAGATCTGAACTCATGAAATTCATGATGGGAATATTTTATTTGATATCTCACTTCTCCTATCGCTTTGATACCAAAATGAATCTAAAAATTTACTCTATTAATTTGCTTTTTCAAGGTTACAATTTATAGGTAATAGAAGAACCTATTTTTAACAAAAAATATTTTTCTTACACATATTCTCATAACTAAATGCTAACTTAGAAGATACTAACTTAATCCTTTATTCTTTCTAACAAATTCTAGAATAGGATTAAACATAGTTACATAGGAAAAATAATATTCAATGTCCAACAGTATGTGCCATGAACCTGTCTACCTCAGGCCATGTAGGGCAATCCACATAAGGTCTCCAAATGATATCTTGAACCTACAGACTATTCAAGAATTCTGAGTAGTTTCTATAGTCTCCTACATAATGGTGACTTCATCACTCCTCTGCCACCTCTGACCATATATAACCATAGCGCTGTGCCCTAGCTGCTATACTAGTTATCTCTTGGGGTAAGCCTGCAAGGTGGTCTATCATGATGTGCTCCCATCCCTATATCTAAAGGAGAAAATTGCAAGCCACTCCATCCCAATCCCACTAATAAATCTAATATATATCATCATAGATTTTTGCTATGAAAGTGCTCCCCAAGCCATAATGATAGCCACATCGCTATCCAGAAGGTTTTTGTACCATAACCAAGAGGTTCCAGTGGAACCTCACTCCTAAAGAATCTAGAAGAAGCACGTTACATATAACATGTATAATGATAGCCTACCACCATGTAAAAACATCCTCTTGATACCAATGGGTAATAGGAACTCCCCCATAATGGATGTCTCTTAGAGCCTCCTATACCCAAGCATAAAAAACCCTATAAAAAATTGTAGCCCTCTATTTGGTAGGGGTGGAAATTATGGGTTACCCATAAAATGGAATCCTAAAGATCCTATAGATATCCTTCAGGGTAATGGTCATCTTTCCAATAGGGATATGGAAGATCTTGGTCCTATAGTCCTATTTATAGGTCAACATTGTGAGGTATGCATATTTTGATATAATAGTCATCAATATGACAATGTATAGCAAACTTCAGGTGTCAAACCATGCCCAATATGTCTATGCCATGTTGGGCAGCAATGTTGCCAATAAACCAGGTTCTCAAGCCCACATAGACAAGATCTAAAGTGCAAACAAAAATCTTAATTAAATGCACTTAAACTAGGTGTCAAACTACATTGTTCATTTGACACCTCGGGGATGTGAAAGTTTGGTTGTTATATGTAGTTGTCTTCTAGTTTTCTACATCGTGTAGGATAAAAATTTCTTAGGAACCAACCTTTTTATAATATACCTCTAATATAGGAAAATTAAAGTATTAGAAATTAAAGGTTGGTTTATAGTTAAGTGACCAAAGGGCTTCACTTAGGTAAGTTACATTTAAGGATAGTTTTTTAAAAAACAATCTTCTATAGATAGAGGTTATAGATAGATAAATAAATAAATAAATATGAGTAATACACTACTTGTTGTTAAAATCAATTATTAAGGGATGAGTTGACTGAGACATAAGAACTAAATTTTGGTAGAAATATTGATAACAATCTTAACCAATAACTTGTAGAAAGATTATACATGTTGCAGACAATACCAACATAAAATCTTTAACGATTCTATAAAAGGATTAAGTAGATAACATAGATTATTATATAAATGAAAGAATGATAGTTCAATAAATTAAAGGTATGGGACTTTAATTTGTTGAACAAAGGATTGATTGTATCAATCATGAAGAATGAATAAGGAATTCATTCTCAAGGGAAGTATGGGATTCCTTCTTGAAAGACGAATCTCCATAATATTATTCTTATGACCATTCATAAACAAGTAGACTTAAGAATTTATGAGTTCTTATGTACTTTATATTGATGGCTTAGAGAAAGGTAATTGGTATTTCCTTATTTGCATCATGATGTGACAAGGGACGAAATGATCTCTTGTAAATGTGTAATTTATTTTAATGAGGTTCCGTGAGATGTCATTTTATATTGTAATTATGATATTTTGTTTATGAAATAGGAGGAAAGACATATTTTGGAGGTTGGGTTTATTCCCCATGAGGGTTCCTAGGATAAATATTGTGTCACTCTATTTTTTGGATGGTTATTGTTAATTTCATATGTATGTAGCATCTACTTTCTAATACATGGTTGATTAGATGTATCATGAATGATTAATATATGCAGATTAAATAAATTATGAATGTGATATTTACTTTCTAATATTATGAATGTTGCTTTTGTTTCTAATGATTAAATAGATGGTGAATGTTGTATTTAAATTAGTATTAATGATTAATGTATGTTATTTACCTTTCAATAAGAAATAGACTTAATGTATGAATTAGATGTAGACTTGATGGATTGTATGTTTTGCTTTAATGGTTGCATATGGTTATGTATTAAGATGGTAATGTGAGTGGTGTGGTGATAATCATTATACAAACATTTAAAGATATTAAAATGGGTACAAACTATAGTAATAAAAGGAAAATTGATAACTAGTTGGTATAATCCGAGTAGGAGCTTTAAGTGGGTTGGAGCCCATAGATGACAAGTGAGGCTTGAGATGTAGCTTAAGTAAAACTTTTCATTCTAAGTTGATGCTCAAATATAGATGTGGGGTAGGTGGTCCACGATGGTGATAAATTACCTTATGGTAATGAAAAATAAATAAATAAATATATATATATATATATATATATATATATATATATATATATGTGTGTTATATATATATATATATATATATATATATATATATATATATATATATGTGTGTGTATATATATATATATATATATATATATATATATATATATATATATATATATAACTAAATGGGTATCTTAAAATGAGAAATATGATCAAATAAATCCTAAGAGGAATAAGGGAAGATAATCGTGCTTAAGATGTCTATTCCAAGGATTGTGTAAGTTAATCACATTTAGTGATTTATATCTTAGTGGCCCCATCATTGAGATGAGGGATTGCAACTAAGATGATGGTTAACCATTGGTGTGGTTCTCCATCTTCAAGGCATTCACCTACATACTAGTCTTGGTGGATAGTATGGTGAAGGGTGATTCCCTTTGGTGAGGGATAAAAACCTAACGCTTTGGTGAGCGTTCTCATACCCTAGTGGTATGAGGGTTTTGTAGAAGTTGGTCACTTCTACTCAAGAGTGACTCTGATCAAGTATTAATACCTCTTGATGATGATTACCTTGGAAACTTATAGTCTAGTTGGAATAAATCTATCTTAGATCATGATTATGTCCCCTACTCCTTGGAAGATAAAAATATATTTATATATAAAAATAAAATTGAAGTGGATGAGTAGTAACAATTGGGGTTGTTACCTTGATGTTGGTTTAAGAATACTTAATTATGAACTCTACATAAACTTATTGTAATAAAATAAAAAAAATCTCTCTTGAGTCAGGTTGGAAATTTGGGTTGTTACATAATGCTAGTTCTCATTGCAAACAGTCTCTTGATATTTATACAATTTTAGGCTTTTATCCTCATTGTTCCTTATTTTAGTCTTGTGTGTTGTCTTTATTATAGGTTACATCATTTGAACATATAATAAATGTTTTATTTCCATTAGTCAATGGTTATGCTTGTTATGATATTCAAACAAACATAATTACATCAATTTCTTCTTTCTTGATTCTTTCTATCACATTAAATGTACTGAATTTTGCTATAGTGGCCCAACAAATTAAGGCACCGGTCATACATAAGGTATAATTGAACTGTTATTATTTAAGCTTGGTCAATATTACAAAAAATTTTACTTACTAGCATAAATCTGGAAGAGCATGAACATAAAATATTAAAAATTTAAGTTTACCTCAAGGGTTTCCTTACCATACCTGGTCTATCTAGAAAATATATAAGAATTATATTCCTAAGTTAAAGATGCAGGTCTATGAGAGCTTGTAATTGCATTGGAAAATGGTTTTTCTTGTAGTGTGATAGCATATCCCAAGGATGCAATAAAAATCTCCAATAGTTTAATGATACCATTATCGGGGACCGAATCTTGAATCTTTAAGATTCCTTCCAACAATTTTTTTTTTTTATCTTTAATTGGTGGTAGTAAACCTATAGGGAACCAGAAATACCTAGTTTTAATTTCAAAGTATTTATGTCTTTGTTTCCCATGTACGACCATTTTTTTTCAATTTATTTTTTAGGAAGTTAATGGTCTTAATAATTTTCTTAATTTTTAAATTCCTTCCCATTTCTTGAAAATGATACATACCCTATGATATTGAGAGTGATATAGGTCGAGAAATCTTGATCATAAGTCTATTATCTCTACACATTTTATGCTAGCGACTCTAACAATTTGACACCAAGAAATAAAAATTAAGAAAGAAGGAACAAAACATGTTGGTGCAAATGAGGAGAACCACTCGAGAGCTGCTCCTAGAATTTTCTTAGCTAGAGGTATTTTTCAGAACTCATCCCTCTAGTTCATCACCAAAAATTCTCGATTCTAGAGAAAATATAGATATTATTACTGTACAAAATATATTTCATACACCCTTTGCTACTATTAGTGGAATTAATATTACACCGCTTGTGGGTATTCCTATAAAGCCAATTAAAACTCGTCGAGTAGTCAATATGGCCAACCTTCCTCCTCAGAATAATAAAAAAATTGAGTTGTGGAGAACCAATAGATACATGCCTTTTGAATTACCCCTAGCTCTGCATGATCTCCCTAGTAAGTCTCATAAGTATTTACCAAAATTCTAGGGAAATAATGTAGTCATAGGAGAAGATCATATTAAGATTTTCTTGTATGATATGGATAGTCTTGAGGTAGAAGACAAAGATGTAGTTTTAATATTGTTTGTTTAGACCTTTGAGAAATATTCTAGATAATGGTTTAATACCCTTCCAAATAATGACATTGCTAATTTTGCTAAAATGGAAATTGTATTTCTAAAAGAATTTAGAGATTAGAAGAATGAAAAATCACTACTAACATATCTAGAAACCATGAAGAAGAAATAAAATGAAATACTGAGTGATTTTAATAGGATATTTTATAAAACTAGAAATAAAATATCTACTAATTTAAGGCCGAATTACATCCACTCTGTATTTTTTATAAGAATACATTTCTAGGAGAATTTAACTACAAATTAAGATAGAAACAGGTAGATACTATAGATGCATGCATGGATAAAGCTATAGAAATTGAAATAAATATGTTAGATAGTAGAAAAATGAAGCCATGCTCTTTAGAAATTAGTCAACCTGACAAGAAGCCTAAGAAAGTAGAATTCAATTTACAAAGAAAAATATAACAAGATCAAATTATAGAAATATTTAATACAATGAACAATAGGTTAGCTAGGATAGAGAGAAATAAATAAAACAATGGTGAATCTTCTCACCCTTAGGCTGATAAACAAAAAAATGATAATAGGTCACCATTCAAGAGGAATTTTAATAGAAAATGAGGAAATAAAAATTCTAATGAGGGGAATAGAAACAGAAGAAATGAAAATAATTGGAGGAAGAGATAAGTTGAGAAAGATCAATACTATGTTCCAAATCCTATACCTTCGACCAACATTACAAAAATTTTCCCTTATTACTGTTCAGCCTGTGATTCTCCTCTTAACCTAGATTATTGTGGAATATACTTGGGTATGCACAATAACATAGGCTTATATGATGAATCTGAAGAAGATATCATAATCAATGCTTGTTGAACCCAAGAGGATGAATCGTGAGAGATATTATTTGAAGAAAATATGGATTTTTATACCTCAAATCATCACCCTAAGATCCTAGTAGTAAAAAGTACTAAGATCATACAAAAACCGTAGGAATCTAGATATGAAAATATGAAACAAGGGAAATTAATCCTAAAAACCAAAGAAGTAGAGGAATTAGAGGCAACACATGCTTTGAATCTAAGAAACAGAATCATGCCAAACAAAAATTATAAAACATCATCTAGTAAAACTAAAGAGTAGTCTGTTGTAAATAAAAATATGTACAAAGACAAAACTAAAAAGAACCAAAAATAATTTATTCCTAAAACAATAGAAATTAATGAACAACTAACAAATGAGGAATGTACAAAAACACTTGATGTCAAGAAAATAGAATTTGATGTTGGTTCAGAATTGAGTAAGAAGAAAGTTAATATAACTTTTTGTGAGCTAATGAATATCCAAAAATATAGAGAACAAGTTTGTAAAGCTTTTGGCTTGGTAGAACAAAAATAAAACCAGTCTTGCAATGCAATCAAACCCACCAACCATGAGACTAGAACTCCCTCATCAGTAATACCATTCTATGTATCTCTTAGATATAACTCAGATGAAAGAGAAAGATATGTCATCCAAAATTTTATGCTTAATAGTGGTAAATATCATAATATCATGCCTAAATAGATGGTATATTAGCTAGGGATTATTTGCACAAGGGATTCTCCACCTGTGTTAGTAATGGATAGTAGGAAGATACCTTGTATAGGGATAATTACTGGCTTACTTGTTTATGTAGATCAGTATCCCAAAAAGGGTATAGTTATGGATGTTGCAATAGTAGATGTGGATTCCTTATTTTTATTACTACTAAGTAGACATTGGGTAGAATAGTTAGGTGGTTTGATTCAATTAGATTGATCATATGCAACTATACCCATATCACAAAGAAAACATCACTCTTAGGATAGAACATTTAACAAGTACTCAGTTGAACTGATAAAATCAGATGATACCATGGTTAATTTGGTAAACTCTATAGAATAAAAAGATATGGGGGTATATTCAATTTGGCAATCTCTATTCCTAATAGAATTCCTTGATGCCAAAGATATGGATCTAGAAACTAGAGATCTAGTAGATGTTGAATCCATTAGGGTACTAACCCAAGAAATATGGACCATATTCTTTGATGGGGTAAAGTCTCAAACAGAAGTAGGTGCAGGAATCAATTTAATAGACATTAAGGGTAACTACTTAGGAATCCATTACAAAATAGAACTCCCTTGCACCAATAATGTAGTTGAATATGAGACCTTACTATTAGAATTAAAAAAATCAAAATAATTAGCCATAAATTTCTTGGCTATCACTGGTGACGCAAAATTGATTATCAAACAAGTCAAAGGTAAGTATATAACTAAACATCCTAGGTTAAAACAATACAAAGTTGTAGTCTTGGATGAAATTGATAAATTTCTACAATTAAATATTTTCTATATTCCTAGAGAACATAACAATATTATAGACCTATTAGCAATAAATATGTCAGGGGAAAATTATCTTGAGACTGACATAAAATAAATGGAAATATTTCCCACTATTTTTATCTACAAGCCTTTTGTATATGATAACATTGTCTATTTGCAAGTATTTCAAGATGATGTAGATATTATAGATTTCATGACCCTATAGAACCATTATGATGATATCCTATGTGAAGAGGATGATAAAAAAAAGTAAAAAAATATAATTGGAGAACATGTAGAAGTAATTCAGCTTTAAAACAAATAGAATCTTGTTGAGCATGCAAATGACACATTGTCAAGGGCATGTCAACATACTTGGAACAGAGATATGTTCCCTATTGAAAGGAAAATTTCTTTCCCCCAAGGTTTGGGTATGCCAGGTCTTGGCTAGTGTGGATAGACTCAAAGGTTAATGATGATTGTTCCTTCAAGGGGCCTTTGCTGGTTCTATTTGAAAAATATAAGTTTCTTGGTACAAAGCTTGAAATGAAAATGCTTGACTGTATGAAAGCCAATTTTGTTGGGAGTGCTAAGGGCCTGGAGGACTTAGAAAATCAACAAATCACTACCCTCCTTATGTATCATTCATTACAATTAAAATATATCATATATATACCAACAATGATTATGTTGAAGCTATATGAAATTTTAGAATACATTAAGGAAAATAGCTTCAATGCTTCGAATGAAAATTAATCTACTCCTAATATAAATAAATTTCCAATAAATGTTAAAGATTAAAGGGTGAGATAAAATAAAAATAAAACAAGTGATACTGGCCTGAACTTTTGTTGTGAACCGGTAAAGAAAACAAACCCAAATTCAAACCAACCCCAGCCCGACTAGTATTCACACAACTTGAGGTCCAAGATGGTGCAATATTCAAAGGAACAACAAATTATGAAATGGAATGAGTACAACCACCATCAGTATGCGTAGATTGAACACAAAAAATTCTAGATCCTTTATATTAAAAAATAGTCATTGATCCACTTCGATGGATTATAAAGAACAAAGTCCAAAAGCGATAGCCACTTGGTTCAGAATTACCATCTAACTACAAAGAGAAAAGAAGAAAATTAAAAAAAGAGAGGCTTACTAATAGATGGTATCCAACCTTTGTAACCGGCTAGTGAGCCACTATATATATAATTTATTGGCCTTCACTTAGCATTACAATTCACAATTAATTCTCATCTACTTCCAGGATGGACCTTTTAAAATTGGGTTTCCCTTCATATTACAACCATGCCTCCATTCATCTATAGTGAGAGTTGTAACTAGCCAAATTTTCATTAATTTTCAATTAGCACGACGCTTAGGAACTCTGGAATAACCATGCCACATTAATTCCCCATACTACCAAAAACCTAGTGGATCATTGATTTCTCGACTTTTCTAGTTTTGCACAGTCGTACTTTGCTTAGTTCACGTTAACAGTCCATGCATACCAGTACGTCCATAATTTACTGTAGCCACCAATAAAAATTCTACAAAAACTTAAAAGGAGGTGAAAGTTAGAACATTAATACTATTATTAATTTAATTATTTTATTTTCTTAAGGTTTGAATTTTAATTTTTTATTTTTAAAAAAATTTCTAACGTTTTGAAACCTTTGATTTTTTTAATTTTTATTTATTTATTTATTTATTTTTAATAATTCATAAGCTTGGGCAAAAAAATTTCCAGAGTCAAATATCATGCTTTTTTGGCATTTCATTCATTACATCATTTAGGGCATCAAATCCGGATAGCTTCTAATTGTCGAATGCAAAACTTCATGGGTGTTCATTCTATCATTGTTGGATTTGTTTTCCATTGTAGGGTATCATTTTTAGTTGGGCAAGCTTTAAATACATGGGCAGAGCTTTCTAGATAGATCTTTGGGTTCCTCACTTTATTGCCAACATCTTATTTTTTTGACCAAGTGCATGGGTGACACTTTAGGTTCCAACTTTTCTTGATAACTTCTCATATTTCCGTCCAAGAGCATGGGCAATGTTTTGAGACTCATTTTATTCCAACAATATTCTATTTTTCTTCCCAAGAGAATGGGTGGTTTTTGGGATGCTCACCTCCTTTGATGGAGTCTTATTTTTCCATCCAAGCATGGGTTTTATTCATTCTTTGAAAGTCTATGGAACTTTGGGATTTATATTTTCCCGATAATGCTTTATTTCTTTACCCTTTATTGGTTTTATTTCTTAGCATAAAGTGACAGGGTTTTAGGTTTCCCTCGGAGTGTGGCAGAATTATGGGATTGCTCCACCGTCGCAATCTCTTTAAATTTCCACCTAATCTAGGGTGGGGTTTTTGGGACCCACCTCAATTTTTTGACTGCCTGAATCTCCTCCCCCATGACCTATTTTGTTTGGGTGGGTAAAAATTTGAGACCAATGAATAAATAGTTGGTATGAAAACCTCTTCTTGATATTCCATACTTGGCAACTTTTTCTTTTAATTTATTCAAGGTGGGTGGAACTTTTTCTTTTTCTTTGATATTCCATTTTTTAGCCTTCCTCTAACACTTTGCAATTTTTTGATTTAGCATTGTACATTGGTTCCAAATATTCCACCCCTTTATATCATGCAATTTAAAGGCTTGTGAAGTATTCTCATTTTCCTAGTAATAATTTTTAAATATTGGAAATAAAATCGAAATACCTTAAAGAGAAAAACGTGAGGTGTAAATTTATGGTAAAAATAAATGTTCTTAGAATTTAACAAAACTTTCCAAAAATATAAATGAGCCAAATGGGTACGCAGAACCATTGATATAACTCAAAATTGCATTATATATCATGAGATATTGCATTTAGAAGTTTTGGGTCTACAAATAGAAACTGCTATTTCTGAAAAACATTTCATGCCTAACATTTTGCAACTTTGACACCATTGTAAATATAATTTCACAATATTCCCACCAGGATTTGAATCACCTAAAACAGATTTTCCATTCAAAATATATGACAATTTCAAATTTACATCAAAAATAGGGCAAGATAGTGAAAATCAAAGAACCCTAAAAATTAAATTTAATTAATTTAAAACCTTGTTAAAAACCTTTAAAATTCAATCTCCTAAAATATTAATCTAAAATAATATCATTGGAGAGCCAAAATTCAAAATTTTCAATGTGATTCAGTTCAAAATGCTCTAAGAAAGCAATTTCAACACCTTGATGCAAGCAACTTTCAAAAAATGATGTGAGCAAAATTTAAAATCCTAATGCAAACCAAAAATTTTGAGATTAAAACCAAAAATTTTAGTGGATCCCTAGTATAGACTAGGGTATGTTGTGCAAGTGCAACAACACATGGTAACATTCTTTGGAAAATTCTCTTGAGCATTTTGGGTATAGAAATAACACACCCTCTAAAAATAATGAAACCTCAAAACCAGTGAAACGAGAAATTTAATATCCACCCAAGGCTAGGGTTCAAAAATTTTACCTTAAAGCAATACTCCATTTTGTATTAGAAAAATTGTGCGTAAGTGAGTTCATTTTTTCTAGAATAAATTAAAATTTACCACCATATTTTGTAAAATGATCTAGTTTACCCTGAGTGAACATTGGTCTACTTATGATAAGTTTTGTGAAGAACACAAGCTTATACTGAGATGGGGGGTTGAATAGTATAAGACCACTTTTTACTTTTTATTTCGTAGACAATATTATCCAATATATCAATGACAATATCAAAATAGTAATCAATGCAATGCACAAATCACCACACATAATAAAGACACCAATTTAACGTGGTTCACCCAATGTGGGCTACTCCACGGAGAAATTCTTTCACTAAAATTTTCTCAACAAATAACTTGGGAATCCTTCCCTATTACAATGTTTATGAACCTAAATCCAAAGGAGACACCAATCCCCTAATAAAGTTATGGATACCTATCTACATGAGACATCAATTCGCTCAGTTGGTTTATGGATATCTATCCACATGAGAAATCATTCTCCTTTGCTGTAGCTAGTGATCCTATAGAAGAATATGACCTCAACTGCACTAGCTTATGGATATATCTCCACTGAAGACTCATGTTCTAACTCAGAATACCTCTATACTCACTGCCCTGGCTAATGGATATCTATCCATTGGAGACTACTATCCTTTGCTCTGTCACCTCCAAATATTACTCTCAGCTCTATCTCAAATTTGCTCTAAACATTGTCCTTAAGTCTAGCACAAATCTACTCAATATCTATATCAAATATACACTTAAAACTATCCTTAGGTCTAGCACAAATATGCTTAATCTCTATCTCAAATCTGCACTAAACATTGTCCTTCGGTCTAGCACAAATCTACATAATCTCTATCTATGGTCTAGCACAAATCTACCCTAAAATATTCACCAAAATATGTCCTCAAATCTATCCTCAAGCCTTAACACAAAGCTTTATCCAATCTCAAATCAACTCTTCTAGATCTAACCCAAGCCCTAACACAAATCTTGAACAAATCAATCAATCAATTCTACTCTCAAGTCTTCTCAAATACTTGCCTCAACTTTGTCCACAAGTCCTCTCAAGAACTTACTCATTATTCTCTTAAGTCTTCTCTAATACTTGCCTCTAATCTATCCACAAGTCTTCACCAAGACTTGCTTCAAATATGCTCAACATGTCCTCACTAGAACTTGTCCAATCTACTCAACAGGTCTTCACCAAGACTTACCTTAAATATGATCAACAAGTCCTCACTAGAACCTATTCAATATGATTGTTAGCTTCCACAAAATCACTCACAAATATGTCCTTAAGCTTTCACAAAAGCTTCCACAACTTTATCCTTAAGTCCCCTCTAGGACTTACTCAAATCATCTCACAAGCTTTCACAAAAGCTTGTTCAAATCAATTGCAAACTTGCATACAAAAACTCAACTCAATCTTTCACAGAAAACCTCTTCAATCACACAAACAAGTTTCACTTAGAATCTTGTTTAACTTATAAAAAAATATAGACAATGGTTAGATATTCAATATGTTTCACACTCACAAAACACTCAATCACTTTCAAACTCTCCTTACAATCAATTTAGAATAAAGAACAATTTGTTTCACAAAAATTTAAGCATCACTCCAATGCATTCAATAAATAATGCTTATCCAAATTTTCTCAACCAATCACTCAATGAAACACAACTTGCGTACCAACCCTAAACAAGTGTTTCATAATGCTTCCAATAAATCACACTATGGAACTCAAACCTTGACTCAATATGATTCTAAATTCACATAACAATGATACTCATGATCTTTCACAAACCCTAGCTTAAGATAGTTTTCAAATTGACATAACAATGATACTCATGATATTTCACAAACCCTATTTCAAGAGAATTATCAACTTCACATAACAATGATACTCATGATATTTCACAAACCCTAGTTCAAGATAGTTCTCAACTTCACATAACAATGATACTCATGTTCTTTTCACAAACCCTAATCATGCACATGAAAGCTTACTCAAATATTTCCAACAATGCTTATCAAACAATATCACATAACAATAATACTCATGCTTTTTCACCTACCCTAATCATGCACATGAAGGCTCATTCAAACATTTCAACAATGTTTATCAAACAATCCTTTTCACTCCAAATTTGCATTTCACAACACTCAATCCAACAATATTTCACTCACAAGGATGATATGCCCATACCTTTTGTTTTGATGAAGATTTGATCTCAAAAAATTGCCTCAAACACAATCAACCTCTTTGCCAATATCAAAGTTAGATATCAAAAATATTCACTCAAATATTTCCCTCAAAATTATTTCACCATACAAAATATTAAATCTCAAATACACCTTATAATATCCAAACTTTAATTAGCAAAGATTCAATTAATTCACTTCCACAATAAATTCCTTTATGCACCTTATTTCTCCTTTCAAAATAATTAACACAATATAGATTTATTTCAAAATACAAGATATAATATTCCTTGCATACCTTATTACTCCTATCTCATAAATTCTAACCACAAAAATCAAAATAAAATATTTTAATTTTATAATCCCTTATATCTCCCTCAACAACTCATAAACCACCTTTTAATTTCAACACTATGCAATTTCTGAATTATCAAAACCTTGGAAAATTAAAATGTGATGCACATACCTTTTATTCTTCCCAAAAAAACCTTCGGTGAGATTTGAACACCCAACCTTGCCTCACCAAGCGCCTTCATGCAAAGCACATCCACCACTTGGGCTACGTGCCCTCACAAAATAATAAGGATGCATGACTATCCTTTAAACCTTATGCCTCCTCTAACATGATGCAAACAAAACAAACTTTCCCCTTTGCAAAAATTGATCACGTGGATTGAACCCATGACCTCACGCTCAACCAACGTCTTAACATAGCCCTCGACTGCCACCTACACTACCAAGCACTTTGAGATATGTTTTCCACTCTTTTTGATTTGACACCTTGTCTGCCCAACAAACCTTTTAACACGTGAAATTCTCTTTCTTCGCGGTGCACGAAACACTTAGACCTTTGGGCATTAATTGCATGGATGATTTTTATAAAACAAACTTGCCTCATTTTATATTATAAGTTATGCACTCCTAACATGTCGACGGTCTTTGGAAATTCTAATTTAATTATTTAAACTCTTGATGCCTTGATTAATTATTTAAATTTAATTTTTTTTTTGGTAAGTTGGAATTATATTACAAGCAGGTTTTGAAAGGATCCCAAAAACCTTCTTACAACAGGTCAAAAGACCAAATCGAGGGTTAAAACCCAAATGACACATCCCACCCAGTGGGAGACTCATTACAAGGATGAAGATAAAATCCCGTCTAGCGGGAAACATCCGAAGACCACCACAAAGGAAATCCTGCCCAACAGGAAAAATCGACAGTCAAAAAGGGAAAATCCCATCCAGCGGGGACCCTAGCAATTTTAAAAACCTTCCCAGCAGGGAAAACAACAAAAAAAAATACAATACCGCCTCATGGGGAAAAAATCGCACAATCTGGAAATATTGCCACATGGGGAAAACAAGCATGTTTAGGAATCCCGCCAAGCAGGAAAGGCACACAAACCCTAAACCAACATGTTTGAGAAATCTCACCTAGCAGGAAAACCAGCAAAATTGGAAGATCCCGCCTGCAAGAAAACCACCAAACCAACCCTAAATCGGGTGTGAAGGGTCCCGCCCAGCGGGGAAAAAAAACTAGCAGCAAGGGAAGGTCCCGCCTCGCGGGAAACCCATCAGCAATAGGAAATCTCGCCTTGCAGGAAAAAATAGCAGCATGCCCAAAATCTTGCCTTCAGATAAAATAGCAAGAGAAGGCGAACCCGCCCAGTGGGAAAAACCAGCAGTACGCCCAAGACCTGTAGACAAACCCACGACCCCCCATCGGGGAAAACTAGCATGCCCTGAACCTACAAAAAATCCCGCAAACTTGTGGATCCCACCCAGTGGGAAAACCAACAGCATGCCCAGAAGAACACAACCCCTGCCTAACAGGAACCCCGATCTGGGATGCAAGCTGTAGAGGAGAGACAGGGAAGCTATCCCGTGAGCATCCATGACTGAGAAGGATTTTGACGGGTAGAAAAAATAGCGAAAGCCATTGCATTGTAAGATCTTGAGCCCCCATCCCAAGATCAAACCCTGCAAGAAAACAAGCCATTAAAAACACCATCAAGAAAAATTCTAGCCCCACCATTGTCTGTCAGGGAATGGATCCAAGGAGAGATGTAGCTGCATGCATGGGCACCCCCCCAGGACCCAAACAATAGACTACAAAAAGATCCCTGAGATCCATCCATAAGAACAAACAAACCCTGGATCTACAAGGAGATCCCGAAGACAAGGGTTTCATGGGGTGACTGGGAAAACCATCTATGGGAAAAGGCGCCCCCCGAAGCCAAAAGAACGCAGATGAAGATCCCGAGCAGCAACCAAAAAACTAGAGCCAACCCTCTTCCAAAAGCCCCGAAAGCACGTTGGAAACCCGTCGAACCAGGAAACTCAGGGCAAGAAACCACCAAACCCTCCTTGCAGACCAGCAACCCCGTCAAGAGGGAAACCTGAGAAAACAAGGGAACCTAGAAACTAGGCCTGAGAGCAGACCCGGGAGGGGGGTAGGGAAATGGAGAAGTGGGACTAGTCAGTCCAAGGGAACCTGGTGCTGGAGCCATCCCCATTTAAATTTAAATTTTAACCTATGGTTAAAATATTTAAATTTAAATAAATTAAAACATAATCTTCAAAATTTTGCCAATTGATTCTTTTTGAGAAATTGTAATTTGATAACTCCTTGGCCCTCATTTTTCTTCAAATTAACCTGTAACCTGAAATATTATAATATTATTATTTCCTTTTAAACTACTTGTCTTTCCTTGGGGTCTTTAATCTGTTTAGGCCTTTTTAGGCATATAATATTTAAAAATAAATATTATATCCTATTCCTTTAAACATCTTCCTTGCCATGTGGAAAAACCACCTAATGACATTAATGACAATGAAACTTGGACATCAACCTCTTGATATCAATGACAACAAAACTTGTTCATATTTCTAACATTTTTTCACATAGATAGACATATCACAAATTTTCCTGGACATTGCTCCATTTCCAGCCGGGTGTCTATATCCCTCATGGAGTTATCTCTAATCCCACTCTAGACCTTGCTCTACTACCAACCGAGCATCTATGGCCACGGTAGAGGTTGTCTAAATCACCCAAGCACTTGAACCTATTATTTTATTTTTTGTTTGAACATATATTCTCTTATTTTTATATACTAAAAATTTTCAATAAGCACTAGGTTATACTTTTGGGTTGGGGATTACCATGGAAAATAGGAGGGTAAACACTTGAATGGACTTCATAATAAAATACCAAACCATAATGGTTTCACTTCTTCCGATATGGAATTTTTCTTAAAGTGTTTTCAATTTGTGAAGTTACAACATCATTTCGCATCACTTTTAGATTCATCTGCTTCATGAATAAAATTTAAACAACTGGTTAAACTAATTTCAGCTTCAATGAGCTTAACGTGGGACTTTTCACCCCCAAATTATATAGAAACCTTCCATCTTAGAGCAACCACAAGCAACTTACACTTGTATGATTCAAGATAAACTAACAAAAAGCACAAAAAACTAATATTGAAAGCAATGACAAAAGAAAATAGCATAAAATAGGTTGGCACTAAAAATAAAATAAACTAACTAAATCCAAAGAAAACTCAAAGCTACAACAAAAATAAAAATAAGAAAAAGAAGCATACCGAAAAAACTCAAAACAATAAACTATGCACAAATCTATTTACAAGGCAAGACTTAGGATTTTTGATATATGAAAGGGTCCTTAGCCAAAGGGGTCAAATTTTCCATGATTATAGGGTCCCAAACACGGTTACCACAATTTGAAAGATACCTATCATGATAGGCATACCAGTTTTTATGGGCATCATACCATAGCAACACCAAATCTAAAATCTTGAAAGCCTTTATTTTACCTCTCTCATCCCACCAATTCAAATTAATCCCATCATTACCATCATACATGGACTTTGATCTATTAAAATTGAGGGTCCACAATTGATCTTAAATCATTTTTTTCTTACTTTATGAGGTCTTTGATATCGAATAATTACCTCCAGTTATGGTTTTAACTAATATAGTGTAAACTCCCAATTTTGAATCTATGCACAAAACCTCCTTGATGTTGTTGTACTCAATGATGAGTTTCTTCAACATTGGCTCTCTTTCTAAAAAATTATTTTCATCCAATATTTTTGACCAATCATGACTGAGCAACATCCCATAGGCACCTGATATTTCCACAACATAAATATCAATGTATTCTCGCATCCTAGGTTTAGTAGCAAACTGTATGGGAGTTTGTTGTAATAACCCAACCCTACTTACCTCCATATTGTCAAAATTAGCAACCTTATTATTTGTGTGAGAATGGATACACCTTAATATTTTATTAGTAAAAGTACCTAAATCCACAAGGTAGTTATGTAAACTTTTACCAGTAATTTTAGCAACTAATAATGAAGGTGGGGATTCTACATTTTCTTTGTATATAGCCACTTGATCATCAATAACATTTATATTTCTTCTTTTCCAATCAACCCATCCTTCTAGTCAAGGGATGTTTTAAGCAACAAATCTTCCTGATCAACCACCTAAATTATCTCAAATAAAGCAACATTTTCCTTGGTTTCCTTGAGGTCTTGAACGATATCATATCCAAAAAAAATTGTTCTGGATTTTTCTCTATATGTGGTAATGGCACATTGGATTCTAGTTGTAGTGGCATTATAGGATCCTTATGTGGGATAGGGCTTTCAATTTATTGCACATTAGGCAAGATGGAATTTTCCTTGGGAGGTGAAAAAGAAGTGAGTGATTCCCCTTCTCTATCTTGAAGAATATAATTATTATCCTTCTGAAACATTTGGTGAGATTCCATATCTTCTTCCATGCCATTTTAAAATTATTATTCAAATTCATATTCCTCCACTTCTAAATATTTATATGTTTCCAATACTATGGTTGTCCCTGCATTTTGATTAACTTGATTTCTACAATCCTCGTTGGTGGATACTGATTCTAAAACTTTCATCTCATTCTGGACAATATTTAAATTATTTTTAAACCCTGGATAGTTAGTTTTAGCAAGGTCAACCAAATTTATAGAAGCTCTCAGGTTGTCATATGAATTATTTCTAGCAATATTTGGGACTCCTCCATTGTTTGGGAAAGTATGCCATTGGTGGTCAGTCCTTTGGAATTCAAAGTTCCTATTTTGAATGTTATTTGCAAGTGAGTTTTGAGGAATTTGCCTTTGCAATTGAAGCATATTGTTGTATAATTTTTTAACCTTTTTTTCTAAGTTATCTAACTTAGGATTTAGGTTGTTAAGTTGACTTGGTCCTGGTTGAGCTATTACATTATTTACATATTCATATGTGTTCAAAAGTGTTGATAAGGTTGGCCAAGTGATGGCAATTGATCCATCCTAAAACCTTGAGGAAACAATTGTTGTTTAAAAGTTACTACCTCATCATATGCTTTGGATAAGGATGTAATTTGAGGAACTCTTCTCAAAAACATGGAAATTAATTGGTCCAAGGCTCCAATGTACATTTTTATGGTTGCATCCTCAGGAAGGATATAACATATCACCAGTCTAGTGTATAACTTATGGAACCTATCATTGAATAGTCTCAAGGATTCATTAGGTTCTCTACGGGCAGAGGCAAACTGATGGTATATCATATTTGGATCAATAGGTTTTCTAAAATGGTTGAGAAATGTTTCTTCTAGTTGAATCGAGGAAGTGATAGAGCCTGATGGTAAGATGATATACCAATCATAAGTAAATTCATCTAATGTGTATGGAATCATTCTACAGAAAACATCCTCATGCATAATTTATAAATGGATTAAGGTGTCCCTGTATGCCTAAATATGTTCTTCATCTAACCTCATTCCATCATTCCTATACTAGGGAAGATATATTTCAACATCTGTAGGCATATCATGTGCAAGCCCAAGTATTTTCAGAGGGTTGCTTCCTACCATCACTGGAGCAAGATCTGCCATTAATGGGCCTTTGGTACTAACTTAGACAATCAAGATGTGTAATGTCTTTGGAGGAAAACTTAAGTCTTACAATAAAATCCTCCTTCTAGAGCTAGTTCTGTTGAGCGCTAAGGAGGCTAAATATAAGAATCAAGCTCAAGATTTAAAATATTTATAGCAATTTAAACCTTCAATAATAGTGAAACAAATAATATAGGCCCTCATTCTAGCACCAATTCTATTGAGTGTGTAAAAGACACATTGTCAATGGCATGTCAACATACTTTGAATAGAGATTTTTTCCCTCTTGAAAGGGAAATATATTTCCCCCAAGGTTTGGGTATGCCATGTCTTGGCTAGTGTGGATAGACTTAGAGGTTAATGATGACTATTCATTCAAGGGGCCTTTACTTATTCTATTTAAAAAATATAAGTTTCCTGGTAAAAAGCTTGAAATAAAAATGCTTGGTTGTATGAAATCTAGTTCTATTATGAGTTTTGAGGGGCTAGAGGACTTAAAAAATCAGTAAATCATTGCCCTCCTTATGTATCATTCATTTCAATTAAAATATATCATTTATATACCAACAATAATTCTATCAAAGCTATAAGAAATCTTAGAATATGTTAAATAAAATAAATCCAATGCTTCGGATGAAAACTAATCTACTCCTAATCTAAATGAGTTTCCAATAAAATTCAAAGGTTAAAGGGTGAGAGAAAATAAAAGAAAACAAGTGATACTGCCCTAAAATTTCACTCCAATACGGTAAAGCAAACAAACCCAAATTCAAACCAATCCCAGCCCAACTAGTATTCACATAGCCTGAGGTCTGAGATGGTGCAATATTCAAAGGAACAATAGACCATGAAATGGATTGAGTACAACCACCATCAGCATACATAGATTGAACAAAGTAAATTCCATAGCTTTTATATTAAAAATATAGTCATTGAGTACATAGTGTCAGGTTTATCCACTTCGGTGGATTACAAAGAACATAGTCCAAAATCAATAGCCACTTGGTTCAGAATTACCTTTCGAATACAAAGAGAAAAGAAGAAACTTAAAAGAGAGGCTTGCTAATAGATGGTATCCGACCTCTGTAACTAGCTAGTGAGCCACTATTTATACAATTTGTTGGCCTTCACTTAGCATTACATTTCGTAATTAATTCTCATCTACTTCTAATATGGACCTTTTAAAATTGGGTTTCCCTCCATATTACGTTCATGCCTCCATTAAATGGGAAGTACTCTGGCCAAGACTCATAACATCTTCATCTACAGTGAGACCTACAACTACTCAAACTTTCATTAATTTTCAATCAACACGACACTCAGGAACTCAGGAATAACCACACCACATTAATTCCCTATCCTACAAAACCTAGTGGATCATTGATTTCTTGCCTTTTCTATTTTTGCACAGTTGTATGGTGCTCGGTTCACATTGATAATCCATGCCTATCAGTATGTCCATCATTTACTGCAGCCACCAGCAAAAATACTACAATAATTTAAAAGGAGGTGAAATATAAAACATTAATAATATTATTAATTTAATTACTTTAGTTTTCCTAACGTTTTATTTTTAATTTTTTAATTTTTCTAAGGTTTTGAACCCTTTAATTTTTCAAAATTTTGTTTTTATTTATTTATTTATTTTCAATAATTCATAAGTTGCTATAAAATATTTCCATGGCCAAAGATCATGTTATTTTGGAATTTTAGTCATTACATAATTTAGGGCATCAAATATGAGTAGCTTCTAGTTTATGAATGCAAATATTCATGGGCATAATTCATTTTCTCTTTGACAAATTTTTGTTTCCATTGTTGGGTCTCATTTTTTAGTTGGACGGGTTTTAAATCCATGGGTGGAGCTTTCTAGGAAGAGATTTGGATTTCTCATTTTATTGTCAACATCTTATTTTTCTGACCAAGTGCATGGGCGAAACTTTAGGTTCAAAATTTTCTAGATAACTTCTCATATTTTTGCCCAAGAGCATGGGCGGGGTTTTGAGACTCACTTTTTTTCCAACAATATTCCATTTTTCTGCCGAAGAGCATGGGCGGGCTTTGGGATGCTCACCTCCTTTTATGGAGTCTTATTTTTCCACCCATGAGAGTGGATAGGGGTTTTGAGCTTCACGTTTTTCCAATAATATCCCATTTTGTCGCCCAAGCATGGGTTTTATTCCTTCTTTAAGAGTGGGTGGAACTTTGGGACGTCCTTTTTCTCGATAATCATCCATTTCTTCGTCCTCGCTTGGTTTTATTTATTTTCATAAAGTGGTAGGGTTTTAGGTTTCCCTCGAAGTGTGGAGACATTTTGGGATTTCTCTGCCCTCACAATCTCTTTAAATTTTTGCCCAATCTAGGAGGGGTTTTGGGACCCACCTCGATATTCTAACCACCCAAATCTCCACCCTCATGACCTATTTTACTTGGGTAAAACATTGAGACCAGTAGAGAAATACTTGGGATGAAAACCTCCACTTGAGCTTCCATACTTGGAAAATTTTTCTTTTATTTTTTTCAAGGTGAGCGAAAATTTAGGACTCCATTGGGGTGCGATGATATTCCATTTTTTTCATCGTCCTCTAACACTTAGTAATTTTTTCATTTAGAATTATAAATTGGTTCTAAATATTCCACCCCTTTATATTCTACACTTTAAAGGCTTGTGAAGGATTCTAATTTTCCCAGTAATGATTTTTAAGGCTTGGAAATAAAATCAAAATGCCCTGAAGAGAAAAACATGAGGTGTAAAATTATGGTAAAAATTAAAGTCTCAAAATACAACAAAACTTTCCCAAAGTCTAAATGAGCAAAATGGGTACTCAAAACCACTGATACAAATAAAAAATTTATTATATATCACAAGATATTGCATTTCTAATTTTTGGGGTTGCAAATGAAAACTACTATTTTTGAAAAACATTTCACGCCTAAAATTTTGCAACTTTGACACCATTGTAAATTTAATTCCACAATATTCCTACCAGGATTCAAATTACCTTAAACATATTTTCCATTCAAAAGATATGATAATTTCAAATTTACATCAAAAATAGGGCAAGATAGTGAAAATCAAAGAACCCTAAAAATTGAATTTAATTAATTTCAAACCTTAGGATAAACCTTTAAAATTCAATCTCCTAAAATATTAATCCAAAATAATATCCTTGAAGAGCCAAAATTCAAAAATTTCAATGCAATCCACTTCAAAATGCTCTAAGCAAGAAATTTCAACACCTTGATGCGAGAAAAAATTAAAATCCAAATGCAAACCAAAATATTTGAGATTGAAACCAAAAATTTTAGTGGGTCCCCAGTCAAGACTAGGGCATGTTGTGCAAGCACAACAACAAATGATGACTCTACTAGAAAATACTCATGAGAATTTTAGGAATAAATAGAACCCCCCTAAAAACAATGAAACCTCGAAACCAACAAAACTAGAAATTTCATATCCACCCAAGGTTGGGGTTTGACAATTTTACTTGAAAGAAATACTCCATTTTTATTAAAAAAATTGTATAAGTGAGTTCATTTTGTTCTAGAATCAGTTAAAATTTGGCACCATGTTTTGGAGAATGATCTAGTTTATCCCTGAGTGAAAATTGGTCTCCTTATGATAAGTTTTGTCATGTAGGTAGACATGTCACCAATTTTCATAGAATTGCTCAATTTCCAGCCATGCATCTATAGCCCTAATGGATTTATCTCTAATCCAACTCTAGACCTTGCTCTACTTCCAACCGAAAATCTATAGCCCTGGTAGAGGTTTTATGAATCATCCAATCACTTGAACCTTTTCTTTTATTTTTTGTTTGAACATAGATTTTTTTTTATATATACCAAAATTTTTCAATAAGAACTAGGTTCTACTTTTGGGTTAGGGATTACCATGGCAAATAGGATGGTGAAAGCTTGAATGGACCTCATAATAAAATACCAATACCATAATGGTTTCACTTCTTTCGATCTAGAATTTTTCTTAAAATCAGATTCATCTACTTCATCCCAAACAATGAATAAACTTCAAACAATTGGTTAAGCTAATTTCAGCTTTAATGAGCTCATTGTGGTACTTTTCACCCCCAAATTATGTAGAAACATTCTAGCTTAGAGAAACCACAAGTAGGTTACACTTGGATGATTCAATCTAAACTAACAAAAAGCATAAAAAACTAATATCGAAAGAAATTACAAAAGAAACTAGCATAAAATAGGTCATCACTAAAAATAAAATAATAAATATACTAAAGATAAAAAAACTCAAAGCCGCAATAGAAATAAAAATAAGAAAAAGCAACACACCCAAAAAACTCAAAATAATAAACTATGCACAAATCTATTTAGAAGGCAACACTTGGGATTTATGATATATGAAAGGGTCGTTAACCAAAGGGGTCAAATTTTTCATAATTAAAATTTCTAGGGTCCCAAACATGGCTACCACAATTTGAAATATACCTATCATGATAGTCATACTAGTTCTTATGGGCATCATCCCATAGCAAAACCAGATTTAAAATCTTAAATACCTTTATTTTACCTCTCTCACCCCATCAATTCAATTATATCCTATCATTACCATCATACAAGGACTTTAATACATTAAACTCAATGTTCCACAATTGATATTGAATAATTTTTTTCTTATTGTGTGTGGTATCTAATATCAAATAATCATATTCAATTATGGTTTTAACTGCCATAGTGTAAACTCCCCATTCTGACTCTGTGCATAAAATCTCATTGATGTTGTTGTACTCAGTGATGAGCATCTTTGACATTGGATCTCTTTCTAAAAAAATAGTTTCATTCAGTATTTTTGTCCAATCATGACTGAGTAGCATCCCATAGGTACTTGATATATCCATAACCTAAATATCAGTGTATTCTCACATCCTAGGTTCAGTAGCAAACTATATAAGAGTTTGTTGTAATAACCCAACCATACCTCCATCTTGTCCAACATAGAAACCTTATTATTTGTGTAAGTAGGGGTACACCTTAATATTTTACTAGAAAAAGTACTTGAATCCACAAGGCAATTATGTAAAATTTTACTAGTAATTCTAGAAGCTAACAATGAAGGTGGGGATTCTACCTTTTATTTGTATATAGCCACCTGATCATCGATAACCTTTATAGTTTATTCTTTCTCGATCAACCCATCCTTCTAGTCAAGGGATTTTTTACACAATAAATCATCCTAATAAACCACCTGAGTTTTCTCAAATAGAGCAAAATTTTCCTTGGTTTCTTTGAGGTATTTAATGATATCATATTAGAACTTATTTTATTCTAGAGTTTTCTCTATCTTTATTAATGGAATATTTACTTCTAGCTACAGAGGTATTGTAAGATCCTTATGTGGGACAGGGCTTTCAGTTTCTTACACATTAGGTAGGATGGAAGTTTCCTTAGGAGGTGCAAAAGAAGTGAGTGATTCCCCTTCTCTATATTGAAGAATATAATCATTATCCTTTAGAAACATTTGGTGAGATTCCATATCTTCTTCCATTTCATCTTCATATTCCTCTTCAGATTCATCTTCCTCCACTTCTAAAGATTTATATGTTTCCAATATTACGGTTGCCCCTACATTTTGATTTACTTGATTCCTACAATCCTCGTTGGTGGATACCGACTCTAAAACTTTCACCTTATTTTGGACAATATTTAAATGAGTTTTAAACCCTAGATAGTCAGTTTTAGCAAGGTAAACCAAATTTATAGAAGCTCTTGGGTTATCATATGATTGATTTCTAGCAAGATTTGGGACTCCTCTATTATCTGGGTAAGTATACCATTAGTGATCAATCCTTTGGAAGTCAAAGTTCATATCTTGAATGTTATTTACATATGAGTTTTGAGGAATTTACCTTTGCAATTGAAGCATATCATTTCTCAGTTTTTGAATCATATTTTCTAATTTATCTAACTCAGGATCTAGGTTGTTAAGTTGACTTGGTCCTGGTTGAGCTATTACACTATTTGTAGATGCAAATGTGTTCAAAAGTGTTGATAAGCTTGGTTGATCATTTTTTGGAAGTGTATGACTGAGAATGTTGTTCATGGTCACCTGATTGTCCAAATGTGTTGGGATTGTTTGTTGATTGCTCACATTAGGCATCATTTGATTCAAGGGTGCTAGATTGAAATGTTGATACTGGTTGGGATACATAACCCTTGGAAATGGATTTAGCATGGGAATATGTTGTGTAAGAGCATGGTTTATTTGTGGAATCTTATTGTAGGCTCCAGGTCGTCCAAGTGATGGTAATTGATCCATACCAAAACCTTGAGGAAATAATTATTGTTCAAATGTTACTACCTCATTATATGCTTTGGGTAAGGATGTAATTTGAGGAACTCTCATAAAAAACATGGAATTAATGGGTCCAAGGCTTCAATGTACATTTGTATGGCTGCATCCTCTAGAAGGATGTAAGGTGTCACCAATCTAGTGTATAACTTATGGAACCTATCATTGAATAGTCTCAAGGATTCATTAGGTTCTCTAATGGAAGAAATAAACTGATGGTATATCATAGCTATGTCAATAGTTTTTCTAAAATGGTTGAGATATTTTTCTTCTAGTTGAATTGAGGAAGTGATAGATCCTGACGGTAAGCTGATATACCAATCATAAGAAAATTTATCTAATGTGTATGGAAACATTCTACAGGTAACATCCTCTTGCATAATTTGTAAACGAAATAAGGTGTCCCTGTATGCTTGAATATGTTCTTCAGCTAATCTCATTCCATCATGCCTATACTAGGGAATATATATTTTATCATCTGTACGTATATCATGTGTAGGACCAAGTATTTTTAGAGGGCTTCTTCCTACCATCCATGGAGCAAGAGCTACCATTAATTTGCCTTTTTAGTAACTTAGATAATCAAAATGTGTAATGTCTTTGGAGGAAAACTTAAGTCTTATAGTTAGGTCCTCCTTCTAGCGCTAGTTCTGTTGAGCGCTAAGGAAGCTAAATATAATAATCAAGCTCAAGATTTAAAATATTTATAGCAATTTAAACCTTCAATAATAGTGAAACAAACAAAATAGACCCTCCTTCTAGCACCAATTCTATTAAGCATGCAAATGACACATTGTCAAGGGCATGTCAACATACTTGGAACAAAGATTTGTTCCCTCTTGAAAGGGAAATCTATTTCCCCCTATGCCAGGTCTTGGTCAGTGTGGATAGACTCATAGGTTAATGATGATTGTTCCTTCAAGGGACCTTTCCTAGTTATATTTGAAAAGTATAAGTTTCTTGGTACAAAGATTGAAATGAAAATGCTTGACTATATATTGTGAGTGTTGAGGGTTTGGAGGACTTAAAAAATCAGCAAATCACTACCCTCCTTATGTATCATTCATTGTAATTAAAATATATCACATATATACCAACAATGATTCTATTGAAGCTATATGAAATTTTAGAATACGTTAAAAAAATAGCTTCAATGTTTCAAATGAAAACTAATCTACTCCTAATCTAAATGAGTTTCCAATAAATATATAAAATATAATATAACATATAATATATAAAATATTAATATTAAAATATATATAAAATAAATATATATAAATATACATGAATAATGGGTGGAAATGGTGGGAAAGTTATGATGGATGACAAATGGCTAGGTTTTGGTGTCTACATATGCCCCTTTTTGTACTGTGTTGCATGAAACATAATATAGTATGTAGACACCTAAAACATATCATGTTTATGATAACTACTAACAAAGGCACATTCACAGGCCATGTGACTAAACCTTGGACTTTCTAAGTATCAAAAGTGGTTCTCACCACTCATCTGGGGTAGTCTTATCCCATCCAAGCATTGGCCACTATAAACTATAGTGACTATATCCTGGCCACTCAAGCTCAGAGCAACCAAACCTCAGCCACTGTAGATGACAACAGCCAAATCATAGTCATTGCGGATGACAATGGCTAAGCCATAAAAGTGACTTGCCAATAAATTGGCCCATTCACGGGTAGAAGTGACAGTTTGCATGCAATAAAGGTGAGCAGGGATAACTTTGCATTCCCATTCATGACCTATTCACATGGGAGACTTAAGTCCAAATTTAGACTTAAACATAAAAAATAAAATCTTCTCAAGCTAAAATCCTCTACGCATGAGGTATTTAGTCCTAGGGTTTTGAACATAGACCTAGGGCTTCACACACTTTAAAAGGTGCATGCCTAAGAGAACCAAAGGATCATGAATTAAATAGAATAGGTCATTGAGGAGATCTTCGCAAGACTTTGAGGGCTTACCTTGAAGATCATTTTTATAGCGAAGCCCTACTGGATTGGAGAGCATATTAGAGAAAATTTGAGCAACGAAGTGCTAGCTAATTTAAGGGTTTTTCATCTATAGGATATTTGATACAACGGACAAGAAATGACAACTCTTTCAACACTGGAAACAAGTTTATATCCATAGCCTTGGAGTACTATAAATAGGTTCATCTTAGCAGTTGTTGTCTCGAAGAGTGGCCTACTAGCCCAATCTAGCATTATTTGTACTAGTTCATTAAATCTTAGCTTGTTACTTCTTTTCATGTCATTAGCATAGATTTGCTTCATTTACTTGTTCTGATAACACTAGTTTCATTGTATTTATTTTCATTAAGTGTATTCATTGCTAATAGCCTCATCTAGGGAGGCAATCTTAGACATTTAAGCATGTGTTGTTATTTCATTTCTTACAAGGCTATAGGTTCATCAGACTGGTTCTTAACATACAAAATCAAGAGGATCCCTATAGCAATAATACCTAGAGAAGGAGGCATCTGTAACCCCTCATACATTTTTATGTGCATCACCAAGTGTGCCACCCATTGCAATGGGATATTTTATGCACCTGCTACCTTCTTTGTGTGTAAATTCATGTATCAAACGAAGGGTATCCCTTAGAAGGATTCATATGTAACAAAATCTTGGAAATATAAATACAAAAAACATTCATTCATTTATTTCTTCACATTTTGGTTATATCTTATTTTATGCCTTTCATTTAAATGCATGTTTAAATGTTAAAATATTCCATTAAATCACAAGTAGAGTAGTGGGGGATGGCGCGCTGCTTCCCCAGGGTCGCTATAGATGGAAATCATGGTGGGAATCCTGCCCAGTTCTATAGTTAATTTTCATTTTCTACTACTTTACTAATTCAGGTTTTATCTATAGGTTTAGCCACTCTGATCTATAGTGGCCAGCAATCAGCCACTTTGGTCTACAATGGCCAGGATTCAGCTTCTCTGGTCTACAATGACTATAAATCGATCACTCTTGTCAACAACGACCAGAACTAGAGTGCATCAGAGGTTAAAAAATTGATTATCTAAGTTGGATTAAAGGTTGGTACAAATTTTTTGATGCTTTATGGTTTTCTTTATGCTTCCATTTTCTTAAAAACAGTGAAAATTAAGACATATTTCGATTTAGAAAACTAAAATAATGAAAAAGAAAGAAATTGCATCTTTCAAATCTTGGGGTTTCTTTTTAGGTTTCCACTAGGTGTTGCTAGGAACAGTGGCTTATGCTTGTAATGTCTGCCCTAGAATCCAACGTGCTAGAAACTGTGTTGGTGTGCTTGCTCTGGGGCCCTTCTGGAGGCCATATTTGCATTAAATAGATTGCATCCATTAATCTTATAAGTAGTCATGCATATATATAAAAAATTGAAATGCATTTTGCATTAGGCATATATAAATGAGTCATTGTTGTTGTATGATGCATTTTACTTTATGCAAAAACTTAAAATTAACCACACACATGCATGCATGTTTTAAAAATTAGGGAATTGGATTTCATCACCAACCCTCAATTTAGTTCGGTGATGTTGGCATTCATATCCTTCCACCATTTTTACCCCTAGAGCTTCCTAGAAATAGAATTAGGAACTCACTTATAGGGGTAATAAGTTACTTATGTTCAAACTGTCTCCCACTATTGGAACAATTGGTTCAGAGTGGAAGAGCTAGTGAACCCCCCACTAGGATTTAAGCGGTGTACCCTAGTCTCTTTTTGAGAAAATCATGTTTGGCATGGGTGTTCTTGATTTCCTGTATGGATGAGTATCCTCATTCTAAATCCAAAACAAGAGTAATAAATAAGAACACCAACACATCTAAATATAACAAACAGTTTAGGGCACACTTAAATTGATAATCAAGATAAACATTTGCTTGATATTGTTTGTATATATTTAATTGCAATACAAAAATTTGAATCCATAAACACAATGGTCAAAACAAGAAGTAAATATCCTCATTCTTATATCGAGAGAGAATCTGAAGCAACCCATACCCATAGGAAAAGTCGTAGTCACATTGGAATACCCACTCGTAAGATCATGAGACACAGTTTTGTGAGTCTTAGGGGTGATAACTCAACCCTTGGGGTTCTCCTTGAGAAACCCCAAATAGGAAGCAACATCATGAAACTACATAATATAAACACAAAGAGGCCTCATGGCCATCATCATCGAGGAGACATGAGGAAACCTCAAGGGCTTCCTTCAAAAACAAAAAAACTTCTCAAAGACATAAGGAGGCTTTAAGAGCTTCCTCCCCACATGGATATAAGAGGGGTTCTAAAAACCATTCTTCACATAGGGATGACAAGGTTTCCATGCATCCATACTCATGGATAAATGGGGTGACTACAAAAATGACACACAGGAGTCACAACATCCCAACATTTACATGAGATACTTAGAAAATATCAACCTACTAAGGGGAATGAAACTAGAGATACATCCATTCATAGAAATCAAACAAAATATATTCTTCACACAAGAGGAAGGATTCCAATAGACTATGACCTTATTAGAATAAATGGTATCCCATGAGATCAACCATGAAAAACAAAATAGTTAGATGAGATGAATTGGATTTATTCGAGGCCACCTCCCAAAATCGTAGTCATAGAGAATTTGGCATCTAGAAGTTCATGAACTATGAATTCTAAGCCCACTTCTCAAACTGGGGGTGCCTCAGGGTGACCCTAAAGTAAACATATAGAGTCTAATCATAGAGAAACTCAAAAATACATCAAAAAAGTTACATTAGCTAGAAATAACAAAAAAATAGCAGAAACGTCTTCAAGGAATCTGTGAATCAAAACCACTAGAACAGGATAAGATAAGCATGAGTCTTATATGATAGCACAATTTAACCACATGCGATAGCTATAGAATGGCTTATAAAAAGAAAGAGATATTTTGGAAGCTCTCAAATATGACAAGCAAAGAGAAATGTTGTTGCACCAACATGAGCAAAGTTTAAGAGAGCAAGCTGAGCAGCTAGCTTGTATCAACCAATAAGAAAATAGAAATGATCATCAAAGAGATCAACATGCTGAATCACCAAGAGAGGGGTGCACTAGACAAGAAGTAAACCCATGATAAAACCACCCTCTAAATTATGAATGAAATCCAACTAGTGGATAAAGGGTAAACCTGATAGAGCAGGATTAGACACATCCTGAATCCCCTCGTAGGAGGGAAGAAAATAGAGCATATCAAGTGGATAGAGGGCTAACTCCACCACCAATGTGAGGGGGTCTACAAGATGAGGAAATCCTTTCCTCAAAGGTATTCTAAGCACTCGCTAAAAATATGAAGTCCTTTGAAAAACAAGAGATGGCTAGGAACCAACCAACATTGAGCAAAATACATAATCAACCATTATGTCCATCTATCCCTAGCCCCACATACCCTAAGAATTTTGAGATGCCTAGGTTGGAAAAGTTTAAGGGTGAAGAGGATGGACAAGAGCATGTGTTGGCATTTTTACCACATTGTTTTTGTTGTTGCTATTTAAGTAAAAGAATGCTCAGATTGTAAAAAATACTCATTCCTCTATTTGTAAGTGACAAAGCAAAGATGTCACGATTTCATGACATGTCGCGTTATCATGACCTGTCACATTATCGCAACCTGTCACATTTTCACGGCGTTCGTACCAGAAAAGAGCTAAGTCAAGAAAGTGTCGCGATATCGCGACATGTCGCATTTTTGTGACATGTCGCATTTTTGCGGTCAATGCAGTCAAAGGCAGCAAGGAGGTCAAACTGTCGCGATATCGCGACATGTTGGAGTTTCGCGACTTGTTGCGGTGAGGGAGCATCAAAATGAAAAGTTGTCACGATATCGCGACATGTCGCGTTTTCGCGACTTGCGGTGGCCACGGAGCAGAGTGATGGAAAATGTCACGATATCGCGACATAAAGTAGCAAAGGGCAATGTTAATGAAAAATGTCATGATATCGTGACATATAGTAGCAAGGAAGAGCACCAAGGAAACATGTGATATCACGACATGTCATCTTTTTGCGGGTAGTAGGCAGAAAAAGGCAAGTCCTAAGGAAATTGTCACGATATCACGACATGTCGCGTTATCACGAAAGAGCTAAAGATAAACACAAGGCGGATGGAAAATGTCGCGATTTCGCGACATTTTTGAAGATGAAGTCAAGCAGGAGAAACTTGTCGCGATATCGCGACAGGAAGCGACAACGAAGGCGAAGGCAGGAAAGTGTCACAATTTTGTGACATATTAGGGTGGAAGGACCAAGTGCGGAGAATTGTCGTAATTTCGTGACATGTCGCATTATCGCGATAGGAAAGCAAGGAGACAAAAAAATAGTATGGAATGTTGTGATTTTGTGACATGTCAAGTTTTCATGTCCAAAAGCAGCAAAGTGCTGAAAGAGAGAAAAAGGTCGCGATTTCGCGACATGTTTGGAAACAGAGTCAGGTAGGAGAAAACTGTCATGATTTTGCGACTTGTCACACTTTCACGATATTAAAGCTGACAAGTACAAGGCAACAGAAAATTGTCGCGATATCGTGACATGTCATGTTTTCGTGATGGAGCCTGAAAGACAATGCTAAGTATGGACTGTCGCGATTTCGTGACATGTCCCATTTTCGCTCCTTGCAAGAAGATGAAGGCCAAGGAAGAGAAAGATGTCACGATTTCGTGACATGTTGCAGTTTCGTGGGTATACAGAAGAAAAGGACACAGAAGGAAGAAGATGTCACGATTTTGCAATTTCATGACATGGTGAGTTTTCGTGACTTGGAGTAGCGAAGAAGGCAGGCGAAGGAAAATGTCGTGATTTCGTGACATGTTGAGGAAAGAAGCCCAAACAAAGGAGAATGTCACGATTTCATGACATGTCATGAAGACAAAGCTAAACTAAGAGAAGACGTCGTGATATCGCGACATGTCGCATTTTCATGACTGGTGGCAGAAACAGAAGACAGTAAGGTAAAAGTGTCACGATTTCGCGACATGTCGCATTTTCGTGACCTATCACATTTTCGTGACAGAAGCAATAACAAAGGCCCGATACAGTTCTGTTTGCATTTTCCTTCAAGATTGCATAGGAGAATGTGAAGAGAAGATAAGGATCAAGTAAAAGCTCTCCAATTGATTTTTAGATCATGGTCAAAGAGGCTCCAAGATTAAATGTTGCTGATTACCGATGTGCGCAAGATGGAAGAACATGAGGCAGTTTTCGACGCCACCAAAATTAAAGATGCCTCCAGTATTGAAAGCTCCTATTCGTGATCTCCTGCATGCCCCGAGAATGGTCATTTAATGAAGAAATATGGTCCCTTGTTTCTGTTTGATTTTTAGTTTTGATCCATAAAAATAGGGACTGTCATTTCTCCGAGGTAGATTAAGGGTGATGGTTCTCTCTTTTCAAGTGCATATTTTGTGGACCTCTTCTTTGAAATCTGTTGTATGTTTTAAATGTTGTGATGCAAAAGAGAGAGGGAAGACCTCTATAAATATTCATGTATATCTAAAGCAAAAGAGGTTAGACATTTTTACAAGAAAACTCTCTAAGTTCTCTGCATCAATAGAAGAGACTCGGCTTCTGAAATTTGCAAGCATTCTTATGTGTGTGATGTCCCTCTATTTTAAAAGTCATTTCTGTTTATGCTCATGCTCTTGCTGTTAGGTTTTGAATTCTGCATTCTGAATTCGAACGTTGCTGGTTAGTGAGTATATTTTGAAATGCGATCTGGAGGTTATCTCAACAAAGGTGTGAGTTCAATTCTGTTGCTTTCCCTTTATTAGATGTTGTCATAAAACTTGGTGGAATTCTTGTTGTTAGTCTGCCCCAAATTATACACTTCGGCCTGTGGCCATATTTCCATCTCTTTCTTGTTATTTCCCCTTTCTATTATTTCCCTCTTTTAGCATTTTCCCATTTCTTTCCTGCATCCTTATCTTCAAAACTAGTTTAGAGTAGTTTGGGAGCCAGCCCTCTCTGGAGATTGGCCCGGGAGACTTCTCTTTCTCTCGGCCTTTCAATGTTGGCCAAGTCTAGGGTGCATACATGTACAAAATCCTTTCCTGTGGCAGATTTGTGACCAACAGTTTTTGGCATGCCCGGTGGGACCCTGAAAGTTTCACTTCCAATAGTATTAAGGTTTAATGTTCGCCTTCATGCTGTATAATTAGAACATTTGGTGACTCAGCACTACCCAGAAGCCTCCGAACGTGGATACAGTGAGAGTTGTACTTCATGATCACAAGATCGAAGGCCAAAAAATCTAAAAATCCCATTGAGTTTTTTGAACTTGACAACCAAAGATTAAGCGAACACCCTAAGTTGGTCTCCCCACCACTTATATCCTCTGCAACATCCTCACAAATTGCTGGTGTGTTCTCTGTTCCTTCAAATTCATCTAGATCTTGCTACTAGTTTTCCACCTCTACAGCCATACGCACCAGTCCAAATGGCCCAACATCCTCCACCAAGGAAGTTCTCGACATGGAATGATTCGGGAGCCTTGAATTTACCGACACAGAATCAAGTCCCTCAAGCTGCTTTGAAAGCTTTGTCGACCTATGATGGTACTGGTAAAACTGCTTATGAGCATATTAATGATGTAGCCTCTTTGGCGGCTATCCATGACATAACGGACGAGGATGTGATGGTAAAATTGTTGGTGTTATCACTGAGAGGAAAATTGTTGTATTGGTACCGAACGTTGCAACCAGGAACCATTGCATCATGGGATCAATTAGGAGAACTGTTAGTCAAAAAATTTCATGAACAAGCTGATCCATACTCCTTGTTGCATCAATTTAATGCAATCCAAAGGCACCCGCAGGAGGAGATAGCTGACTTCAATGTCAGATTTACCAGAAGCTGGCAGAGAATTCTTGATGGTCTTCGGCCTGCTCATGAGCTAGCTGCATTCTATTATCTCAGAGCTTTCAACACAGACATCGGCTTGGCTGTCCGGAAATCCAATGTGACTACATTTCCAGAGCTATTCGAACAAGCACAAAAGGTGGAAGCTGACTTGATTGCCATAGGTAGGCTTCCTCCAAAGGTAACAATGCCTATCTTACCTGATCTTCCTAAGCATTTGTATTCTGGTTCATTTTCATAGCCTATGCCTTCCATGTATCCTATTCCATCATGGAGCTCAAGTGCACCTTAGATCGCACCCATCCTAGTTCCCCAACTTCCTGTTCCAACTATTCCATAGTTGCCTGCACCAATCATTCCGCAATTACCAGCTCCCACTTCATTCCCAGCATTGCCTACACCGCCAACACCTCTACCTCTATCGGCACCTCCTGCGCCCTCAAATCCTGATCCTTTCACAATCCTATTACAAGAGGTACAATCGGCTAATTCAGCTATAAGAGCGATGGGAAATAAAATCATAGTTCTTGAAAGAAAGCAGGCTGAGAGAGATTTCCAACCCAGGAGATTTCAACCTCCGCCGATCACTAGAGAACAAGCGGCTTCAACAAGTAAAGTGCCTGAAAAGAACTCTACTGTGTTGACGAATGAGGAAGCTGGCCCTACAGAAAGAACATATTGGTGCTCTACATGTAATGATCCACACGGTGAAGACACTTGTATGGTTCATCTGAACTATGTGCAAACATTGGCCGCAAGCTCTTCTGGAGGACAAGTTAATATGATTTCTGAGGTAGATCATAATTTTATGGTTCCATCTGAAGAACAAGTCTCAGTTCTCACGAGAACTGGGAAGAAGCCAGTCACTGTAGATCCAGCAGAGATGGAACCATTAAGGGTACCGGCTGATCCGAAGATGCAGAATGAGAAGAAACAAGTACAAGTGAAAGCTCCTATTTCAGTACCAAATCCAGATTCACCTATTCTGTTGAAAGATCTTTTGCCACCATGAGCAAAGGAAATATTGCAAGAAAAAGCCTCAGCTTCGCAGGCAAGAGCTGAAACAGAGGACCGAGCCAGAGAAAAGCTCAAGTACCCATCTTTGACTAAAATACTGAGGGTAGAAGCCACTCAGCAATATCGGAGCAAATATGAAGACATTAATGAAAAGAGGGAGTCTGGTGCATCTGCATACAATATTGTTGAAGAATTGAAGAAGATTCCAGCCAAGGTTAGTCTCTATGATGCATTACAATTACCTGGGCAAGTTGATCTGTTACAAGAATCATTGAAGTCTATGAAAGATAATGAGAAGAATCCTACCCAGATGATTTTTGCTCAAACATTAACTACTTCAGCCACTGGAAAAAATAGACCACCCCCATTTTATTTGTCACTCGGGATGGAGGGTTGGATAGTGCACAACTGCATGATTGATTCTGGTGCTTGCGACAACTGTCATGCCAAAGGCAGTTTGTGAAGTCATGGGTATGGAGTATACAAGAAGTAGCCCTGGTGTCTTGCAGTTGGATGGGACTCCCATGAAAATAGTGGGTGTAATCAAGGATGTTCCTATTGTTCTACATAGTATGCCTCAGATTACAGTAATTCAAGAGATAGTTGTGGTCGATTTGGAACCATATTTCAGTATGTGTTTGTCAAGAGAATTCACTGCCAAGCTGGGAGGCTACCTTTCTCTGGATTATTCTCACTTGGAGATTCCTTTCAAAGGAAGAAGAATCCGGATTTACAATCAAAAGCCTTCTACTTTTCATATAGAGAAGATGGGAGAAGAAGAAAAGTCCAAACATTCTGTCAACCTGATAACTGAAGAATTGGACAATTCTGATTTGATGGATGAAGTCCTGGATGAGCCTTGCTTAGAGGATGAGTTTTCAATGCTCAATTTTAATGCCATGGTGGAAACTGAGATTGGTGGTTATTCCATTACAAAGCCTGAAGGGGTTGAAGTAGAGTTATCTCCTGATCAAGTTGGTCAAGATCCTGTGCAAGATCAGCTCTATTTTGATGGAGCACAATACAGAAATGACGTTGAAGCTGGGACTGTTCGAGTATTACCTTCTAGAATTCAACAATATTCTTCATACCAGTTGACCTGGAGCTACACAACTAATACAATAGAGTATGAGGTTTTATGCCTAGGTCTCACGAAGGTTGAGACACTTGGAGCGCGACGATTGCAAATCTTTGGTGACTCCGAGCTGATTATCAATCAGGAGACCCATGAGTGTCTATTGAAGGTCTGGGATCTAGGAGATCATAGAGCCATGCTCTGGTATGGGTCTCTCCCAAAATTTCATAGCTAAATTCGGGGGTTACCGTGTACATAGATAAAAAAAAAGAAAAAAATTTTTTCAACTTCGGCTCCTTTTGCACACGAGCCCGTAGGTATGTTTCTTTTCTTTCTCTTTTTCCTTTTCCTTCCCAGTAGTTAGTGGCTTTCCTCTACTTCTTTCTCCACTTCCTCATATTCATTCCCTTCCTCTCCTACTCCTTCTTCTTACTCCTTGTTCCTCTGTACATAATCAAGCCACTGCTGTTGTTTCTACTCCCCTCTCTGATGTTCCCATTTCTACTTTCCCTTTCTTCTAGTCCTTTGTCTTGTGAGTACTTCATCACAGCCACAGTTCCTACTACCATCTCCATTCCATCCACTTCCATTTCATTATCTATTTCATAGCATCCTAGCAGCTGGTAGCACAATAGCACCCTATTGTTGTATCTACCACTTCTGCTCTGCCATTATCCACCATTCCATCATTCCCCATTCCCATTCCATGGCCTGCACATCCGCTAGTCATCACTCCATTCATTTCCATTTTTGTAATTCAGGTGCTTTTCACTACTGCCATGGAGATCCTTTCACAGCACCTGGTGATTACCTAGCTCAACCGAGCTAGGCAAAGTGCAGTAGTTCTAAAGAAATAAGGGAGTTCTGCTCTTCCATAAATTTTTGTTATAGGTCCTATTTTTGAGTGTCGAGTACCAGCAAGAGCTTGTTGCAGCAGCCCACAGAGATGTCCAGCATCAACCAGCACTCATTTCTTCTGTCCCTCCTATTTCTTGACTCTGTTGCCCAATGGATAAAGGCCTGAGGTTCATGCATACAACAGAACTGTATACCCCGTGAGCCACCAAGAATGTTGGCATTTTTGCCACATTATTTTTGTTGTTGTTGTTCAAGTAAAAGAATGCTCAGATTGTAAAGATACTCATTCCTCTATTTGTAAGTGAAAAGCAAAGATGTCACGATATCGTGACATTTCGTGTTATCGCGACCTGTCACGTTTTCACGGTGTTCGTACCTCGAAAAGAGCTAAGTCAAGAAAATGTCGCGATATCGTGACATGTCGCATTTTTGTGACCTGTCACATTTTCATGGTCAAAATAGTCAAAGGTAGCAAGGAAGTCAAACTGTCGTGATATCGTGACATGTTGGAGTTTCGTGACTTGTTGCGGTGAGGGAGCATCAAAAGGAAAAGTTGTCGCGATATCGCGACATGTCACGTTTTCGTGACTTGCGATGGCCACAGAGCAGAGTGATAGAAAATGTCATGATATCATGACATAAAGTAGCAAAGGGCAATGTCAATGAAAAATGTCATGATATCGTGACAAAAAGAAGGCAAATGAGATATGAACTGATATCGTGACATGTCACGTTATCATGGAAGAGCTAAAGATAAACACAAGGCATGAAAGATGTCACGATTTCATGACATTTTTGAAGATGAAGCCAAGCAGGAGAAACTTGTCGCGATATCGCGACAGGAAGCGGCAACGAAGGCGAAGGCAAGAAAGTGTCATGATTTCGTGACATATTGGGGCGGAAGGACCAAGTGCGGAGAAATGTCATGATTTCGTGACATGTCACGTTTTCGAGAGGAAAGCAAGGAGGCAGCCAAATAGTATGGAATGTCATGATTTCGTGACATGTCAAATTTTCGTGGCCTAAAAGCATCAAAGTGAAAGAGAGAAAAATGTCACGATTTCGTGACATATTGTGGAGAAAAATCCAAATGGAGAAACATGTCACGATTTCGCGACTTGTCACACTTTCATGATAATAAATAAAGAAGTACAAGGCAAACAAAAAATGTCGCGATATCATGACATGTCGTGTTTTCACGATGAAGGAGAACGAAAGACAATGCTAAGTATGGACTATCGTGATTTCGTGACATGTCCCATTTTCGCTCCTTGCAAGAAGATGAAGGCCAAGGAAGAGAAAGATGTCACGATTTCGTGACATGTTGCAGTTTCACGGGTATACAGAAGAAAAGGACACAGAAGGAAGAAGATGTCATGATTTCGCGACATGGTGAGTTTTCGTGACTTGGAGTAGCGAAGAAGGCAGGCGAAGGAAAATGTCATGATTTCATGACATGTTGAGGAAAGAAGCCCAAACAAAGGAGAATGTCATGATTTCATGACATGTCAGGAAGACAAAGCTAAACTAAGAGAAGACGTCACGATATCGCGACATGTCGCATTTTCATGACTGGTGGCGAAAGAGAAGACAATAAGGTAAAAGTGTCACGATTTCGTGACATGTCGCATTTTCGTGACCTGTCACATTTTTGTGACAAAAGCAATAACAAAGGCCCGATACAGTTATGTTTGCATTTTCCTTCAAGATTGCATAGGAGAATGTGAAGAGAAGATAAGGATCAAGTAAAAGCTCTCCAATTGATTTTTAGATCGTGGTCAAAGAGGCTCCAAGATTAAATGTTGTTGATTACCGATGTGCGCAAGATAGAAGAACATGAGGCAGTTTTGACGCCACCAAAATTAAAGACGCCTCCAGTATTGAAAGCTCCTGTTCGTGATCTCCTGCATGCCCCGAGAATGGTCATTTAATGAAGAAATATGGTCCCTTGTTTCTGTTTGATTTTTAGTTTTGATCCATAAAAACAGGGACTGTCATTTCTCCGAGGCAGATTAAGGGTGATGGTTCTCTCTTTTCAAGTGCATATTTTGTGGACCTCTTCTTTGAAATCTGTTGTATGTTTTAAATGTTGTGATGCAAAAGAGAGAGGGAAGACCTCTATAAATATTCATGTATATCTAAAGCAAAAGAGGTTAGACATTTTTACAAGGAAACTCTCTAAGTTCTCTGCATCAATAGAAGAGACTCGACTTCTAAAATTTGCAAGCATTCTTATGTGTGTGATGTCCCTCTATTTTAAAAGTCATTTCTGTTTATGCTCATGCTCTTGCTGTTAGGTTTTGAATTCTGCATTCTGAATTCGAACGTTGCTGGTTAGTGAGTATATTTTGAAATGCGATCTGGAGGTTATCTCTACAAAGGTGTGAGTTCAATTCTGTTGCTTTCCCTTTATTAGATGTTGTCATAAAACTTGGTGGAATTCTTGTTGTTAGTCTGCCCCAAATTATACACTTTGGCCTGTGGCCATATTTCCATCTCTTTCTTGTTATTTCCTTCCTTTCTATTATTTTCATTTTCCCATTTCTTTCCTGCATCCTTATCTTCAAAACCAGTTTAGATTAGTTTGGGAGCCAGCCCTCTCTGGAGATTGGCCCGGGAGACTTCTCTTTCTCTCGGCCTTTCAATGTTGGCCAAGTCTAGGGCGCATACATGTACAAAATCCTTTCCTGTGGCAGATTTGTGACCAACATCATGTTACCAATTTCATAAATGCATGTTTTTATCTTGAAGACAATGATTCTTTTATGCTAAGGACATTCATTATGATATTTTTGGGCACCGCCACTCAATGGTTCAACCAACTGCCCAAGCATAGCATATCCAATTTTGAAAAACTAGTGAACACTTTCTTGAAGCATTTCTCTTTTGGTGCTAAGAGGAAGGTGAACCTTTTAGACCTAGCCAATTTGAAACATTATTATGATGGGTCAGTAATGGATTATGGGAATAGATGGAGAAAAGTCATGGCAAAATTGTCATTCTCTATCCCCATAGAAGATATTATCCGCATGTTCACCAAGAGTTGTTCTAAACACATTTTCCTCTTGCTACAACTTCAAAAATACCCCTAATTTGAGGAGGCCTTGTCCTAGGCCAAACTAATCGAGGACATAAAAGTATATAAGGGAACCATCAAACTCTGAACTAAGGAGTGGAACAAAAAAGACAAAAATTGCAAATACAAGAAGAAGAAGGCAAACCCTGCTCCAGTTAATCAAGTTGTATTGGTTGCACCTAAGGATGGGGCTACGCAAAAAACCTATAATTATCAAGCACAACCTCCACCAGCTAATTGTGATCAAAAGAACAATCAAGGGAAAAATAGAGAATGCAAACCCCCTCGCTATTTCACACCATTGACCGAATCAATGTAATCAATCTTCAACCAATTGAGAGAGGCAAGAAATATCAGGTTCCCTGATATACCTCTTATATATCCCAACCATCCTAAGACAAAAGGATATAAGGAAGATCAATTTTGACCTTATCATAGGATACCAAGGCATATCATTGAGGTTTGTGTTGGTTTCAAGCACCAGGTGCAAAACATGATTGAAGCGGGAGAAATTAAAGTTGAAAACCCACTGGCTCCTAAAAATAGAGATATGGGCATATAAAAAAACCTATTGCCAAACCATGAGGTCCCTAGAGGGCAAAGGTGTACAAGTAAATCAAGTTTTAATTGATACACCTACCCACGGGTGCATTGGGATGGTTGAAATTGTCAATATAGCAACCAGGAGTAGACGGTATGGTCAACCGCAACCTCTTGCAACTCCCATTAACGTCCCCACTACACCTAGGTAGAGGTAGGGGTAAAACAACCTTCCAGGTCCACCAACCCAACTTGTAGTAACTATTCAAAGTAGACTTGAGCAAAAATTACAAATGAATCCAGCCAAGCTATCCATCTATGAGCTCATCCAACAGTCCCCAAAGCATAGGGATACCTTGATGGAGATTTTAAGGTCGATTGAGCTCCAACCACAAGATCCAAATGCATTCACCCATTTTGTGGGACAAGTACAAGAATTCTAGGAACCTATAATTTGATTCTATGATCATGATATTAAGATAGTGCCTACTACCTTACCAGACCCTCGAATGTACATTGTGGCATCAGTCAATGATTTACCTTTTAATAGGGTCTTTATCAATACATGTTCATTGATCAACATCATCACAACAATAGCAATAGAACACCTTAAGATCCCCAAGTCCAATATCATTCCAGGAGCCTACACATTAAGGGATTTCAATGATGCTTTATGCAATACTATGGGAATGATAGTCCTACCCATCAATGTGGGGCATAAGACCATCCCCATGATGTGTCATGTATTGTAAGGGGCCATACAATACAAAATCCTCCTAGGGTGTCCTTGGATAAGGGAAATGAAGTGTGTTCCTTCAACATTACACCAATGTTTCAAGTATGTGCATGATAATAATGTCTACATGGTGTTGGTTGATGAAGAGCCATTCAAATATGTCCATTAGGTGGATTTTCTAGGATAATTTGTAATTCCTTCTACCCACTTGTATGTAGGACCTTCATCTCCAGCTACACAACTGAACGATAAAGACAAAGGGGCACGAAAAGACCCATCTACATCAACACCTCATCTAGTGCTCAACATGACTAATGCTTCTAAGATACCATCAATGTCTAAACCAAAAGATAATTAGTAGCTAAAGGCACCTTTATTTGAGGAAATAAATCCCAAGGAAGTGCTAACCATATCCATTGGAAAAATTCCAAGTCCCATGGAAGAAGAAGATCTCCAAGATCAAGCTGGGGAGATACTAGAGCCCATTTTTCCAATGTCATCTATAAATTCATCCACATCACATGCGACTATACACTTGGAAAGTACAGGGATAGGAGAGTATCTTATGCAGAACATAAAATTCACACCTATCATATAGTTCGCACAAGATATGGGATGACAAAAGGACTTACGACCACCAATGGAAATAGTGGTTCCACTTGGAATCCCTCCCAACCAGATAAACTTTGTCTATACTGGACTAGACTTCGCCCATAAGTCTACTAATGAAGAAGAGTAAAATGATAAATTATTCACTGTTAATGTTTGTTACCTCTCTAATCTTGAGTTTATTTTAAGCTACTTCGAACGTTGTCATTGGTATGGTTACGGTCTTGGTATATATGAGCAGGGGCATAGGCGGCCATTCGAGCCATAATACTAGCTTCCCACTAACATTTTTGGGTTAGGATATCACATTAGAGGTTATGATGACTCTATAGTAGTATCCTTTGATAGATTAATCTTGGGGTTAGGAGAAGACATTGATTTTATTCCTTATCACCCACCAAGTACAAGACATTTGAGCAATAGACAAGTGGACATGGTGAGCATACCACCACTTGAAACATATCATCCAAGCTCAAAAATTTATGCCACCCCAATGGGTTACAACTCATGGGATGAAGAACAAGAATAAAATGGATATGTGGCAAGTGATGATGAAGCACAAGTAGGTTTGGCCTATCATGGGCCTCGCTATTTACATAGATTTACTTGGTCCATCCACAATGAGAGTGGATTCATATCGGATGAAAGTGGCTATGATTCAGAGGACTAAAAATATAAAGGCTACCTAGGACCAAGGCAGTGGCCCCATAGCTTGGGGAGAGAAACTAATGCAAATGGATTCTTCATAAGTGATGAAGAATATGAATATGAGAACAAAATGGCCTACTTGAGGCCAATACATGAGCCTCTTATCTTGGGGCCACATACCAATGCTAATGATTTTTTGATAAGTGATGATGACTTTGAAGATGAAATCGAGAGATCTTATCTTGGGTCTCACCACTTACAACAAGTCAATGCACTGGTAGAAAGAGAAGTGGTACTTTGTACCATAGACCTTAGTTTATGGTTTCTAAGAAGACCTATCGACTTAGTTGCCATTCATCGTGTGGTCAATCCTCCTCTACCTAAATTTAAAGAGCTCTTAGAGCCCAATGATCCTATTATTTGGCCTACTCAAGGGCCAGATCCAAAAATCCCTTTTCCTTCAGAACCTCATTGCGAGTATGGAAGGGAGACCCCTGAGACAAAATTTCACCCATGTGGTCCTGGAGATTTCATTCCATCCATCAACATGATCTCCATTGATTTGACCACTCCACTTCATAACCCAACATATCCCATGAAACCTTTATGTCTTGATATAGAGGTTATTGATTGGGATCGCATTGAATCACCCATAGATCCTGAGGATCTTTTCTCTAGTGAAGAGACATTACAACCATTCCATTTTGTAGCAGGATGTGTTTATGACATGTTCCATGTTGGTCTGGATCCTAATTCAGTAGGACCTATAAATCTTGTTGATGACATTCACTTGACACCCATGCCTCACCAATTGGATGATGGGTCTCATATGGCTATAGAAACAACTTTTGAGGTGGACATCAACGATGATCCTACTCAACCAAATAAATTCAAGTTCAAAGAAATTCTATATTCAGAGGAACAAGCCATCATTATCCCTCTCCTTAAGGAGAGGTCAAATATTTTTTCTTGGACTTACAAAGATATGCCAGGGATTGACCCAAAATTAGTTGTTCACAACCTTTTATTGGATCCTCTAAAGATTCCAATCAAGCAAAATTTGAGGAAAATGCATCCAACCATCGCTTTGATGGTAAATAACGAGTTGCAAAAACTATTGGATGTAATATTCATAGTTCCCATCGACTATCTTGAATGGATCTCGAACATGGTACCCATGGGAAAACTAGATGGAAGAGTCTGCATTTGCATGGATTTCAGAGACTTGAATAGGGAAACTTCAAAGGATTCATTCCCATTTCCAAACATAGATGCTCTTGTTGACGCCATCGCAAGTCATGAGATGCTCTCCCTAATGGATGATTTTTTTGGATACAACAAATTCATATCAAACCTGAGGACCAAAACAAGACTGCTTTCATTACTCCATGGGGGATATTCTATTACAAAGTGATTCCATTTGGCCTAAAGAATGTTGGGGCCATATATCATTGGGCCATGACATATATATTTCATGACTATATGCATAAGATCTTGGAAGACTACATTGATGATTTACTGGCCAAGTATTTATTGTGGAAAGAGCACGCTGAAGTCCTTACAAAGGTATTCGATCACCTCATCGATCACAACATCAGATTGAATCCTAAGAAGTGTGTGTTTGGTGTAACTTCTGGTAAGCTCTTAGGGTTCATCATTTCCAAGAGGGTCATAAAATTTGATCCTACAAAATTAAAGGCTATATTGGAAATAGCCGCCCCTACCAACATTAGGGAGTTAAGAAGCCTACAAGGCAAGGTACTATCCATAAAATGGTTTATCGCTCAACTATCATAAAAATGTCGACCCATGAATTAGTTGCTATGCAAGGATGTCCTATTTCATTGGGATGAGGAATTCCTGGCAACATCACCAGTATTGGCTCCACCAATGCCAGACATATCATTTTTACTATACATATCAGCTATTGATTTTGCTTTGGGCACCATGTTAGCCCAAAATAACACACAAGCCAAAGAGCAAGATGTATATTACATTAGTCTCACCTTAGTGTGTTATGAGATGGGATATGTGTATGTAGAAAAGTTGTTCTTGGCAGTGGTCTTTGCAACCAAAAAGTTGTGACACTACATGTTGAGCCATACGACCTACATTATATCCAAACAAAATCCTTTGCAATACATGATGAAAACAACATATCACAATACACGTACTACAAAGTGGATAATGTTATTGAAAAAAATTGATCTATATTTTATAAGCCAAAATTCCATCAAGGGACAAGTCATAGTAGATCAAATAGAAGATGCACCTCTTCAGGATAAAAAGCCTCTCACTATAGAGTTTCCTGATGATATAGTCTTTGTATTATCAGATCCACCAAAACTCGAAGAACGTGAGAAAGAAAGAGACATGGTATTGTTCTTCGATGGCTTGAAATGAGAGCAAGGAGTTGGAGCAGGGATAGTATTTATCACATCGTAGGGCACCCCATTGCCCTTGTCATTCAAGCTAGACTTCCATTGCACAAATAATAACACAAATTATGAGGCACAAATCTTGGGACTTCAAATAGTCATGGTAATTAGCATTAAAATATTGAATATCTTTGGTGACTCCTTTCTCATAGTTAATCAAGTCAAATGATTGTTCCAATGCAAGTGCCCATTCATAAAATCTTAAAAAGAGCTTTTTGAAACTTACCTAGCCCGACTGGAATGATATGACCTATGTTATATCCAAAAAAAATCCTTTGCAATACATGATGAACATGACATATCACACTACACGTACTGCAAAGTGGATAATGTTATTGAAAAAAATTGATCTATATTTTATAAGCCAAAATTACATCAAGGGATGAGTCATAGTACATCAAATAGAATAGGCACCTCTTCATGATAGCAAGCCTCTCACTATAGAGTTTCTTGATGATATAGTCTTTGCATTATCAAATCCACCAAAACTTGAAGAACCTGAGAAAGAAAGAGACATGGCATTGTTCTTCGATAGATCAAAATGAGAGCAAGGATTTGGAGCAGGGATAGTCTTTATCACACCTTAGGGCACCCCATTGCCCTTGTCATTCAAGCTAGAGTTCCCTTGCACAAATAATAACACAAATTATGAGGCACTAATCTTGGGACTTCAAATAGTCGTGGTAATTGGCATTAAAATATTGAATATCTTTGGTGACTCCTTTATCATAGTTAATCAAGTCAAAGGATTGTTCTAATGTAGGTGCCCATTCCTGAAAGCTTAAAAAGAGATTTTTGACACTTACCTAGCCCGACTGGAATGGTATGACATTGAGGCAATCCTTCATACATAAAACATATTTGTAGACACTATGGCATATTTGGGATCCTTAATCCCTCAGAATACATCTACTGATTTCAAAACTATTCATGTGAAAGTGCTCGCATATTCAACAATACAATGTGAGGTTATTGACAACCTAGAGTCAGTCAACATGATCCAAACTAAACCAAATTAGGATTGCTTCTTCAAAGTTAGAGCTTTCTTGAAAATGGTACCTTGGGAATATTTGATCTCTCAAGGTCCTATGGAGTGTGGTACAACCATTCACCATAGGGTTGTTTCCCAATATGCATTCTTAGATTCTGAATCACAGGGGAAACATGCCATTTTATTCGTAGAAGTTGTGGCTTATCAGGATTGGATTTCCAAATTGTGAGATTTTTGAAGCTCAAAATCATACTGCAAGACCTGTCACATGATGCAATATGAACCTTTAAATAAAAGGTGATAAAATACATTTTGCTAGGAGACATCCTTTATAGACGAGGTTACGATGGAATTCTCCTTCATTGTATTGAGTCCTAGGAAGCATCTTGGATAATCTCGCAAGCCCATGATGGTGCGTGTGGTGGTCACTTTAGTGGCATGACCATCGTTGAGCGCATCTTGAGAATGGATTACTATTGGCCCACTATGGAAAAATACTATTGTGAGTATGTCAAGAAATGTGTCAAGTGCTAGCATAATGTAAACCTTACCCACCTACCATCACAAGCCTTGCAACCCATCCAGGTAGCATGGCCCTTCTCGTAATGGGACTAGACTTGATTGGGGAGATCTCTCCCCCATATTTAGGCCGACACACATTTATCATAATGGACACTAAGTACTTCACAAAATGGGTCAAATTTATCCCATTAACATTGACTACAGGACCAAGGATTGTGAAGTTCATACTCCATAATATCATAAGTCATTTTGGCGTCCCTTCAAAGATAATTTTGGATAATGGGCCTTCTTTCAAGAAAAAAAGCGTGCATGCTTTAATGAACAAATACCATATTCAGCATAATTTTTTAACACCCTATTATCCGCAAGCAAATGGGTAAGAAAAATCCTTAAACAAAACAATCGTCTCCATCTTGAGGAAGATGGTTAAAGATAATCATAAGGATTGGCATTTACAATTACCTCTTGCATTATGGGAATACAGGACTAGTGTGCGGATGCCCACTAGGGAAACACCGTTTTCACTTGTATATGGTACTGAGGCCATCATGCCCCTAGAGTTGGATATTCCAACCTTACGCGTAGCATTGAAGGACTTCATAGATGATGACACCACACGACAAGGCCACCTTGATTAGTTGATGCTTCTTGATAAACATCGAGTCAATGCCTTGGATTATCTCTGTGTTTATCAATATTGCCTTGCATGAGCTTACAATAGTAAATTCCACTTGAGGGAATTCAAATCTGGGGATCTTGTGCTCAAAGAAAACCAATAGAACTCAAATCTGATGTCGCACCTAAGAGACAAGTTTGCAGCAAATTGGATAGGTCCATACATGATTTCAGAAAGGGTTGGTGCTGGAGCATATCACCTTCCATAATTGGAGGGTGTTGAAGAGATTGAATCTCCTAACATCATTCATTTGAAGATGTTTCATACATAAGATTCAAAAATAACAAAAACATTCAAATATGTCAAAAACACAAAAAAAAATTCAAAAAAAACAAAAAATTCAAAATTCTATCAAAAATGCTCCAAGGGTACCCAATCCGCTTGGTCGAATCAATCAAAACTGCTCCAAGGGTACCCAATCCGCTTGGTCAAAATCAATAAAAAATGCTCCAAGGGTATCTTCACACCACTTGGTCAACTTCAGTAAAATGCTCCAAAGGCATCTTAAATCCCTTTGGTCAAAACACAAAATACTCCAAGGGTACCCAATTCACTTGGTAAAAATCAATCAAAATTCTCCAAGGGTACCTAAGTCCTTTGGTCAAAATCAATCAAAATGCCCCAAGGGTACCTAATCCGCTTGGTCGAATCAATCAAAAATGCTCCAAGGGTGTCTTCACACCAATTGGTCAACTTCATAAAAATGCTCCAAAGGCATCTTAAGGCCTTTCAAATTACAAAAAGTTCCAAAGGCACCTTAAAGCCCTTTGGTCAAAAACAATGCAAAAATAAAAAATACAAAAACATTTGCATATTACATATGCATGCACATTGTTGCATTTCATTATAAAATACATATCCATTGCATCCCCATAGGTTATGATCACATCCTTACAAACGATGCCATAATTTGTATCATAATCACAATATTCAAGTACATTTGCATCCATGCATCCATGTGAGTAACTATGTTTTTCAACACAACCATTTCATGTTGCTATATGAAATATACTAAGGTTTCCTAGTCTTTCAACCATGTCTAGTGGTCTTATTAGATTTTGTAGAAAGCCACCTTGATTAGTAGAGGGTAAGGTCTAGTTGTGATAATACCTCGGATATTCAAGATCCCATCATTAATTGAAATACTAAAATCCTAGCTGGTACAAGGGAAATATGAAAACTACAAAAGTGGTCTAGGTTACCTTAAGCAAAAAGGATTTTCCTTGCTTATCCCTCTGTACGACCGGTTTGAAGGTGCTAAGAATTGACAAAAGGACATGTTCCGCCCTATCTAAAAATGAGTGATTATCATCACTACATAAATCCCTTTCTTTCATTAACACAAGCAAAAAATTCAAAACCCCAATTTTCAAAGTCATAGTTCAAAGAATACAAAAACAAAGCAAATATTGATTATTATCACTACAGAAGTACCTTGCTCAAGAAAAAAAAATCTATAAAAAATAAACAATGATTCTCATCACTACACATGAGAAAGTATTCCAAATAAAATGAAGAAAAGAAGGGAATGGAGCTTGAATCTCTAGAATTATCAACATTGTACAAAACTGGAAGGAGATATCCTTACGCATGATGATATGTCTATCACAATTGCTTCTAGCATTATTATAGACCAATGTTTGCATGTGGATGAGCTAGCTTAGGTAACCTAATACTTCCTAGTAGTATAATCCAACTAAGTCCAACATAAGGATGATATGAACTCTTGAGGATCCCTGATGTTAGAAATGGGCTGAAAGAATCCCGCATAAAATTAGAGGAAATGCTTGGGTTCTATCTTAAAATATATATTCATTTGCACACACAGAGATAATGAATATCTAGGAACATGGTGAAATCCTTACTTTTCAAAATTCTTACATGGTCTTGAATATCTAGGAATAGAGATAATGAATATCTAGGAACTATGCTCATAGAGGAGAATCTATATCCTCAGGATCTAGCTCCTCCTCATCCTCCTTAGGAGCCTCCTGCTCCTCCACTACCACCTGCTCTATCGGTTGTCCCCATACCTCGATCCTGGCTCAAACTCTACACCCAGCTACATCTACACCATCATCCTCGCCATCATCCTTGTGGCTACCATAACCATGCCACATAAGATCTCCCCACCACTATGCAAATGCATCAGTGACTTCCCCAATGACTCCTAGGTCAACTACTAGGGCATCATCATTATTAAAAATCTCTGTGATCCATGGTGGGGGAAGGTCTCTCTCCGTTGCAAGGCACCTATACAAAAATAAAACTAGTAGCACATCCTGCTGCAGCTCGTACTGACAAATATTTCAAGAGTAAAAATACTCCCTGATGCAAAATTTATAACCGATGAGACACCACTCATGCCAAATCCTAGATATGAAACTAGATGGATCATCCCAAGTCGGGAACTCATGGTATAGGCACCATATGATATCTTCAACCTTCAGACCAGTAAAAGTAGCATTGTAGTGGGAGAGCTCCCCCGCATGAGGATGGATCTTGCGTTCCTCATGCCCTTGAGCCCATCTAGTAGCATAGCACTGCATCCACTCCTTGATAATTATAATATTAATTGAGAGTCTTCTGGGATGATCCACACTGATATGCTCCCATCCCAAAACCTGTAAGAGCAAGCTGCAAGTGATGCCAACCTGACCCTATCGACAGATGTGGTACAACTCATAATAACATTGGACCAACAAAGACCTCCTCCATGCGTATATGATGGTCTCATCACTATCCATAAGATTCTAGAACATCGTAAGGAGGTTCCATGGGAACCTCAAGCTTGAGCAATATGGAATGAGAATATTTCTAACAACCATCAACAACATTGCATACATCTTAGAGAAGACCTTCTCTCGGTACCAGTGCACAATAGATATGCCACCATATTTGGTGTCCTTGAAGGCATATCCTTTCGAACACCCAAGGAAATACATCATGGTCATTGGTGGTCGAAGAGACAATAGCCACTCCATCAAATGGGATCTATAAAATCCTATATACATCCTTCGGCATGATGGTCATCTCACCAGTGGGAAGATGGAAGGTATTAGTCTGGGGATCCCACCGATATACTAGGGTCGTGAGGTAATCTTGATATGACATAATATTAGGTATCCTAGTAACATACTATAGCCCATGGGCCTTAAGCTAGGCCCAATCCGTAGTATCCAAGAGGAGTAGAAGGTCATTAAAGAGCTTTGGATCCTAAGCCCAAGCAGTGATAATATAAAAGCAAAATAAAACAAAGCATAACTACAATGCATCGAAGGCATGAATCACAAATAAAGCATGAAAAATGGTGCACATAATGATAAACTATCCTAATTATGAGCAAAATATGAATAAATACACCTAATCATGCAACATAGTACAAGAAAGCAGTTCAAAAATTCAAAAAAATCAGCATAATCACCTTGCAAAATCCAAACATTCACAAAATTTAACTAAGGCTCTTGGCTGCTATCATCTACAGTGGCTAGAAATTGGCCGCTGAGGATAGAAGTGGAAAAACACCAATGGTCAAATTTTTGACCATTAGGATACAAAGCTGGCCACTCTGAGTGATAGTGGCCAAATTGCAGGCTGAGCTGGCCGCTCTGAGCAATAGTGGCTGACGGGCAACGTAGTAGACATGTACGCCCTAGTCCTAAAATGGCAATTTTATTTTGAAAAAAACTAAAAATGGGGGCAAGCACACCACATTAAATCTTAAACTAAGCCTAAACTGTGGGTTTGGTTCGTTGCTGGCAATATTAATGAGGTTCATTTTTTTATTACTTAGTGCGGTTTATTTTTACCCAAAAGTGAAATAAGAAGGGTTAAAGATTTCAAAAAGCACCCAAGAAGCTCTAGCTCCTCCGCTCGATGATGCCTCATCCTACATAGCCATGATCCTCGACGCAATAGGACTCCAAGTCACAAAAGTCATTTTTTCTCCAGATATTTGACAAGCAAATTGCCAATTGGAAAAGTGAAAAGTTAGAAAAACCTAAGTTATTTTATATTTTTCAAGTTATGCCTCGGCTGCTGCTGCCATCAATAGCTCAAAATTCTTGGTCATTGTAGCCAAGAGCAGCCAAGAATAGGTATTTGAGGGTCATTGGATCTGATAGTGGCCAGCAACACAAGTAAATATAGGAGAAATTCCCTCCATGATAAGTAGCAAAAACATAAAATAAACACATTTTGATGACTCATGGTCATCATAATGTTCAAAATAATAAAAAATCACATAAAAACACATCTTGGGTAATCCTCGTATCAAGTTACTTACTCTGTCAACTCAACGGTTGTAGCGATTTGCACTCCATGCAATTCAACAAGACGATTAAGTTACCATAGAGCTACTTGGGGTAAATTATTCATTTTATAATTACAATGTGCCTCTTTCAATCTCGAAGAATACCAAGATGGTCAAACTACTCCACGGGTGCGATGGAATCATCCTAACTGCCTTATGATAGAAAAATATTGAGCCACATGATGCAATGCAAGTATAAATAGAATCACTCATACTAATTCTCTAAGAAGGCTATTGATAGTCGAACCGCTCCCCAGGATAGGGATGAATGATTATCATAAATAGTTGATATCACACTTGGATGGGGGTTTACCCATTAAAAACAAATACTAGAAAGGAGCCAGAACCAGTCAAGATTGGTCAAGCGATTTGTCGCTTCCCTTACCAATTCATTGTGTGAGGGGGTAGTTAAAATCTTCAAATAATCATAATCAAAATCAACCAAATATCACTCGATCATATCAAAATTGCGTTCATCCTACGAATCATTGCAGAAAACTATTACAAAAATTTCCCTTGTTTGCTAGGATCATAAGAAAATTATGACATCTTCAGTCCGTAGCTCTCCTACCATTCGGATCTGATTGTAGCAATAGAAGCTGCCCAATTGTTTCTAAGGAATGAGTGCAATTGAACATGTGCAAGCCATGTGCTAAGCCTTACAAACATTGAAGCAATGATTCAAGGATGCACACCATATTGCATGATTGGGGTATCCAACATTGATCAAACCAATGATCATCATACACCTTACAGATATATCAATCTACATTTTTACTCGGTGTTGTGTTTTTCACATAGTGCATCGCAAAAAGGGGAATTTGTAGACACATAAAACATTTCATGTTTAGGATAACTACTAACATAGGCACATTCACAGGCCATGTGACTAAACCTTAGAATTTCCAATTATCAAAAGTGGTTCTCACTACTCATCTGGGGCAGTCTTATACCATCCAAGCATTGGCCTCTGTAAACCAGAGTGGATATATCCTGGTCATTCAAGATCAAAGTGGCCAAACCTCATCCACTACAGATGAGAGTGGCCAAATCATATTCATTGCAGACGACGATGGCTAAGCTATAAAAATGACTTAATTCTAGATTTAGACTTTAGTTAAACATAGAATCATAAAATTTTCTCATGCTAACATCCTCTACACATGAGGGATTCAGTCCTAGGGTTTTGAACATAGACCTAGGGCTTCATACACTTTAAAAGGTGCATGCCTAAGAGCACCAAAGGATCACGAATTAAATAGGACAGGTCATTAAGGAGAGCTTTGCAAGACTTGGAGGGCTTTTCTTGAAGATAATTTTTACAATGAAGCCCTACCGAATTGGAGAGCATATTAGCGAATCTTTGAGGAGCGACGAAATGCTATCCGATTTAGGGGTATTTCATCTATAGGATATTTGATACAATGGACAAGAAATGAAAATTCTTTCAACACTGGAAATAAGTTTAGATCCATAGCCTTGGAGTACTAGAAACATGTTCAACCTTAGCAGTCGTTGTCTCAGATAGTGGCCTGTCGGCCCAATATAGCATTATTTGTACTAGTTCCTTACATCTTATATTGTTACTTTCTTTTCATGTCATTAGCATAGATTTTCTTCATTTACTTATTCTGATAGCACTAGTTTCATTGCATTTGTTTTCATTAAGTGTATTATTTGCTAAAAACCTCATCCAGGGAGGGAATATCATACATGTAAGCATGTGTTGTTATTTTATTGCTTACAGGGCTACAGGTTCATCAGAATGGTTCTCAACATATGAAAGCAAGAGGATCCCTCTAGCAATTAGACCTATATAATGAGGCATCTATAAGACCTCATACATTTTCGTGTGCATCATTGGGAAGCCTAATAAAGCATGCCACCCCTTGTAAGGGGATATTTTATGCACCTACTACATTCTTTGTGTGTAAAATCATGTATCAAATGAAGGGTATCCCTTAGAGGGATTCATATGTAATCGGATATTAGAAATATCAATACAAAAAGTATTCATTCATTTATTTCTTCACATTCTGGTTATATATTTTTTTATGCCTTTCATTTAAATGCATGTTTAAATGTTAAAACATTCCATTAAATCACAAGTAGAGTAGTGGGAGATGGTGCGCCGCTTCCTCGGGGTTGCTACATAGTATAAAAATATGAGATACTTGTTTTGGGTAGGTTCAAAAGCAGCTTCTCTTGGGATGTGGAACACAAGCTTGAAGATAAAAGAATAAAATAATTTGAGTTTTGTGTAGCTTACCCCCTCAATTGGTGAATGAGTTTGCAGATGAATATCATGAGCCAATTGAAAAATATGTGCAAAGGAATGATGAATGATGTGATTTGCGATATCATTTTTGCCCCAATGATGGGAAGGAAAGTGGTGAAAATTTTGAACTGATGTGTCTATTTTTACCCCAATAGATGAAGGGTTTTGTGAAAATATATTATGGAAGAAAATGAGTCTATTTTTATCCCAACATATGAAGGGATTTGTGAAAATGTGTGATGGAAAAAACGTCTATTTTTACCCCAAAATATGAAGGGATTTTACCAAGTGTATATGCCATGATCATGTAATATGTATCCCATTATGGGAAAGTCAAAACCAAATGTGGTTTCCCCAAATTTGGGGTGATTCAATTTTTTCGAAGAATATGCCTTTCGGTATCATTGATATGCAATGATGAATAATGCAAAGATAAAAGTAGTCAACTTCAGAGGGCCAAATAGTGATTATCAAATAATTCCTATGATCATAACCAATAACCCTAGCTAAATCCAGTTGTGTGATTTCTTCCATGTTTTAAGCCCCACAAACTAGGCCATCAATGACAACATTTGTGCAAATTGTTCTAGGAAAGGTTTCATGCAAAATGTGAAGTACCAAATCTGATTATGATTTCCAACAAGGAGATATGTGATGACCAAGTGTCCTTATGGTAGATCTTTCATCTTACTAAATTGCATGGACGCAAATCACTACAATTGCCAAGTATATAGAAAACCCACTATATACAAGATTCACTTGAATGTTGTTTGAACTTGGAAAATATGCAAATGATGATGTGAAATGATGATGTCATGATATATGCATGATGAAAATTATGATGATCATAATTTTGTGAATATTTGTACCCTTTTGGGGTGCTTTTGTAACTTGTTTTTTTGAATTTGTAATATGTGATCGCAAATAAAAATTATGTGTCCAAATTAGTTGGAATCTTCACAAAACTTGATAAAATGGTGGAATAGAATGCATGGATGTGGATTGGAGTGATTTTGTTGGTATAAGCCACTATTTTGTGATGTTTTGGTCCTTTGTCAAATTTTGCACCAAACACCCATCGTTTCTTTTGGTCAAAAAAAATGTTTTCCAATGTTTAGGCATTCTACAAATACCCATGGTATGAAAGGTGCCTAAAGTAGCTATAAATAGCTACTAGGACTAGAAACCAAGATAATTTATGCGTTTGAGAGTTTGAGAAGCTGCATTTGGGAGAGTAGAGTGAAGTGAGGTGAAGAACAACTAGAGCATGGTTTGCTAAGGTAATTCATTATTTGTGTATTGTGCAAAAATTTTGTTTTGTGTTGTGCTACAGATTAGAATTTTAGAGGCTCGGCATCGGTTCTCACCTTACATCCCTAGGATGAGGAAGGTGATTTTGGATGAGGAGTGGGAGCTACTGGAGGAGGTGGGGCTAGCTAAGGTAGCTCAGGTGGATGTAGTAAGGGATGATGAGGGGTACCTCTCTACCCTGGTAGAGAGGTGGGATGTGGATAGGGGTACCTTCTGGATCCATACTAGCGAGGTGACTATTACCTTAGAGGATGTATATCACATCCTCAAGGTTCCAGTGGAGGAGATCTAGGTTGAGGTTAGGCTCAACCGGAAGACCAAGATGATGAGGATGTTTGGGTATGCATGGTAGGGTATGAGTGTGGAGAGTGGAGGTATACCATACTTGTCCATGTATGTGGATAAGGATTTGGATGCCCTCCATACCTTGGTGATGTTTGTGTTGTCCAAAATCGTGTCCCTAAACAACATCGGGTGAAGGTTCCCTTGGAACCTAATAGGAGTAGTGAGCGATATGCTCACTAGGTGGTAGGTGTACACTTGGGTTGGTGATGAAGAGAAATTACAGTGAGTGTGGTAGGCTCGATGGATGTTTAGGAGAAATCAGAGTGAGACTGAGTACTTTTAGTTCTCACGAGTGCTTTGATAGTTTGGGCTGAGGTAGGAAGTCCTCGATGAACCAGTGCGCTATAGGATACATTGGGAGGAGATAGGGTTACCATGCATAGATCCATAGAGAGTGGTCTTTGAGGATGATGAGGAGGTGGACCTCCCATATGTGGATGACATAAGGATTACCATGGAGTATGATGCATGGTTCACTGCATAGCCAACATGGGCACTACCTTGAGGAGCAACCAAAGGGGATGGGTGTATGGCTGAGGAGGATGGTGAGGGGACTAGGGATGAGGGGACCTAGGAGACCCTCAAGCAACAATGACACCTTTGATAAGATAATAAAAGGAGGAAGACTAAGGGTGCGGTGTAGCAGGATCCCAAGATTGGGGGAGATCATGGAGATGGGGAGGATACCAAGGAGGTTCTAGATGGACCTCTAGATCAAATCAGGGAGGATTAGGTACAGTTGGAGTAGCAAGTGTTGAAGTAGGATGTGAGTATTATGAGGCTCCAAGTAGAGCTAGCAGAGAGAGAGCATTGGTATAATATCGATATAGCATGTCTTCGATCTCAGAATAGATATATTGAGGCATTGGAGGATAGGTTTATGGAACATCATATTCCACTTCTAGATCCTCCAACCTCATCTATATCTATGGGTACTAGGTGTAGTGAGTCTAGGTATAGCTCTAGGTCTAGGGCTCCTACTAGGTCACAGGGGTCCTCTTGGAGGACATTAGCTAGTGCTTAGATGCACTTTTTGTATATGAGCCTTGGTGCTCTATTGTATGTAGCCTTTGGGAACTCATTGTACATGTGATTTATACATATATACATGGATTTTACCTTTTGTGTTATGTGTTTGTGTTAATTATTTTTGTGGAATGCTTTTGTGTAATGCATGTTTATATGGAATGCTTTTGTGTAATGCATGTTTATATGGATGATTAATGTATATGATATGTTATGGATGATTAATGCAAGGTGGAATGTATGGATGATTAATGCAAGGTGGAATGTATGGATGATTAATGCAATGATGGATGTGCTAATGATCATTTATAGTTTAGATCTTGTTTGGCCATTTTTCTAGCATTTTTGTTTAATCAGGGGCACCAAAACTTGGTGGCATATGGGATGAATGGCTCTTGAAATGACATGGATGTTGACATGGAAGAAGATATGGATGTTGATATGGAAGAAGATATGGATGTTGATATGGAAGAAGATATGGATGTTGATATGGAAGACTGACTATTTTGCAGAGACTCAAACATACTAGTGGCATCAAACAAACTCACTAAAACTACCTAATCCCTCTAGGACCAAATGTGTGTGTAGTGGATTCATTTACCAAATCAAGAGCATGGTAATGACTCGAGGTAATCAAGAACCAATGTGTGTGCAAGTGAGTTCATTAACTCATCTTGAGTAAATTGGGTAAACTTGTTATGGATGAAACCAAGAAGCTAGCTTGTCCGTATGAGTGGTCAGAGGTCTCTTTGAAAGAGACATGTCACCACGCATGAGCGTACTCCACTTCCAGTCAAGCGTCTATAGCTCCGATGGAGGCTAACTCCATAGTCCATGATTTTTGTTGTTGATATCTTAAGTTTTTGGGATGACTACCTAACCATATGATTGGAAATGTAGTATGATCCTTACAACCCAATTGATCAGTGGTGTGTGATGTAAAATATTTAGAGTTTTTGTTAGGGATTTTTCCCTACTCTTTCTTTTATTTTTGGAATTATGATAGTGGTGAGAACCACTATTTTTATGGACTATGTTGCATGATGGGACTAGCAAGGATGACCCTTTTCACTTCAAGGTTCATACCAAGTATGGTGTTATCCCTCTTTGACACAAGATGTTTTTAAGATGTGAAATTGTGTTTGGTTCAAGAATGTTTTGGATTCAATTCCCAAAACTCAATATTTTCTTAGTGTATATGTGCAATGGTCCTAAAAAGAACTCAACATGTATTTTTGAGGTTTCTTAAAACACTAGGAGTGGCTGAGTGACCGAAAACACCTAGGATTTTTATGGAAGTGTGGTTTGTGCTAATGGCAATTTGACTTAGTGGAATTGTGTGGATGACATTGTGAAGGTGCCCCTGATTAAGGCAACATGACTTTTGTTGGACCAATTAAGACCTTGAACTTAATAAATGATCCCTAATATGAAATGTGAAATGTGGATGTGAATGCAATGTATGACATGCAATTTTGTGAAATGCAATATGAAATGTGGGCGAATGCATTGTTTTTGGAATGTAGATGCAAGTGAAATGCAATGTTATGAATGAAATGTATGCAAATGTTTTTGTGTATTAGCTTGTCCATTTGCTTGTGGGTAATAAGGAGTTGAGAAACTATGTTGAATGTTGTATTTCTCATAAAGTGCTTGAACATACTTGTTCTTGAAAGACTTTTCATTGTCTAAAATGATTTTTGAGGGTATACCAAAATGAAAAATGATATGATGGAGTATAAAATCCACAATTCTAGGTCTTGTCATACTAGTTAGAGGAATTGCCTCAACCCACTTTGTGAAGTATTCAGTGGATGTGATGATGAATGTATGTTGTCCCGAGGAAGGAGGTGAAATTTTACCAATTAGATCTAGATCCCATTGTGAAAAGGGCCAAAGGCTTTGAATGGGATGTAAGGCTTGTGATGGTACATGAGTTAAATTAGCATGTTCTTGAAACTTTTTGCAATGTTTAATATATGTGCAACAATCACGTTCCATTGTGGGCCAATAATAACCCATGCATAAAATACGCTTTGCAATGGCCATTCCACTAAAATGACCACCACAAGTACCATCATGGGCTTCATCTATGGCTCTTTGTGCCTCACTAGCCTCGAGATAACGAAGGAGGACTCCATCATAACCATGTTTATACAACACATCCCCCAAGAGAACGAAATGAGTTACCTTTTTCTTGAAAGTGTGTTTGGTAGTTCGAGACATATCAGATGGGAGTGTTCCAAACTTGAGAAAGGCTACTATTTGGCTTGACCAAGGCTCATATGAATCCGATTGGATAAAGCAAATATTCTTTTCATATTTAGACTCAGCACAGAAAATTACATATTTAGAGACTATTGAAATTATGAGGGGTTGTACCTCTCCAAAGGAGTCTTTTGGAATCAATGATCCAAGGGAGGCCATCACATCTACAAATCTATTAGTCGAATGTGGCAAGCTATTGATTTCATACCAATCAAAATTAGAGAGCAATTTCATTGCTACTTCATGATAAAGCTTAATGGTAGGTTCTTTGCATTGGTATTCTCCATTGATTTGCTTGACGATAAGTTGAGAATCACCAAATATCCTAATACACTTAATGCTCATAGCTATAGCTGATTGAAGACCTAAGATTAAGGCTTCATACTCTGCAGTGTTGTTTGTGCATTGGAAGTCAAGTTTGAATGATAAAGGGATAGGTACCCCCTATGGTGTATGAAATATGACTCTAACACCTTGACCTTTCATGCACTTAGAGCCATCAAAGAATAGTGTGATATCGATGTCTTCCTTCGGAATGACATCTTCTTCTTGTTTAGTGACAACAAATACCGAATCATCTGGGAGCTCAATAATCAAAGGATGATCACTAGGTAGTGGAGCTTCCACAAGTTGATCGGCTATTACCTGACCTTTAATGGATTTTTGGCTAATGAATTCCAAGTCAAATTCAGTAAGGAGCATTATCCATTTAGCGGTGTGGGTGTTGTTTTAAGTGTGAGACATCATATAACACAAAGGATTTTCTCTAGCTATGACATAAGTTGTGTGGCTAAGCATGTAATGTCAAATTTTCTTAGTGGTAAAAACCACTGCTAAGCACAATTTTTCTACATAAGCATATCTAGTTTCATAGCTTACCAATGTTCGACTAATGTAGTAGACAACTTGCTCTCAATTTTGTTCATTCTTTTGTGCAAGCATTGTCCCTAATGCAAAGTCCATTGCTGAGATATAAAGATAAAATGGGACCCCCAAACGAGGAGGAGCTAATACTGGTAGAGAAGCTAGGTATTTCTTAATGTCATCGAAGGCTTTTTGACATTCATCTATCCAAGAGAATGGCACCCCCTTTTGTAGTAGGTGATTGAATGGCCTACATTTTTCAAAAATTTGCACAATGAAACGATGGATTGATTGGATATTTCCTTGTAAACTACACAATTCCTTTAAGTTAGTTGGGGGAGGCATCTCCATGATGGCCTTGACCTTGTTAGGGTCCATCTCAATGCCTCTTTTGGAGATAATGAATCCTAGAAGTTTTCCTGAGGTAACACCAAAGACACATTTCTTGGGGTTCAACCTTACATTATGCTCTAGGAGTCGGTCAAAAACTTTCTCCAATACACCAATATGTTCTTGTCGAGTTTTAGATTTAGCCAAGAGATCATCCACATAGTCTTCGATAATCTTATGCATGTAGTCATGGAAAATGTATGTCATGGCACGTTGATAAGTGGCACCTACATTTTTGAGGCCAAAGGGCATCACCTTGTAACAAAAAGTTCCCCAAGGTGTAGTGAATGTTGTTTTGTGTTGGTCATAAAGATTTATTCAAATTTGGTTGTATCCTAAAAAACTGTCCATGAGTGAAAGCATTTCATGGCCAGCATAGGTATCGACAAGAGTATCAATGTTTGGGAGAGGAAAGTCATCCTTAGGACACACTTTGTTAAGATCTCGAAAGTTAGTGCAAACGTGTATCACCCCATTAGGCTTATGAATAGGTACCATGTTTGAAAGCCACTAAAGATAGTCGATAGGAACTATGAAGTTCATGTCTAAGAGTTTTTGAAGCTCTATTTTTACCAAGAGGGCCATGGTAGGATGCATTCTCCTAAGTTTTTGTTTGACCAGCTTAGCATCGGGATGTAAGGTGAGATTATGGACAACCAAACTAGGGTCAAGACTAGGCATGTCTTTGTAGGACCATGCAAATATGCCCTTCTTCCTCTTGAGGAGAGCAATAAATTGCTCTTGTTCATCGGGTGATAAAATTTTGCCAAGCTTGACAATTTGGGGATTGTCTTTGTCTGAACTAAGGTCCACATCGATAGTATCTTCAATAGACATGTGGGAACCTTCCTCAAGCTGATGGGGTGTAGGGATCAGATGAATATCATCTAAGATGTCATCAAACTCTTCTGGCTTATCCTCATCTATTTCTTCCTGGAAAACCTCAGGATCCGAAGGTGAAGGTGAAGGTGAAGGTGGAGGGGATGGAGGAATGTAGTTGGTGGAAGCCCTTAACAATTCCTCGGACAAGACAAATTCGGAAAAGTATGGAGGTGAGGAAATCCGATCCATATCAATAAGGCTTATGTCAATTAGAATTGGTTTAGCCGGATCATATGGATTATGGAGTGGGGTTAATAAATCAATAGGATTCATGTTGACTTATGGGCAAATGTGGATAAGGTTGGATGGAATGGATGGAACCTAGGAATCAGTGCTAGGAGCTTGGTTAACCTAAAAAGCAACAAGCAACACAAATAAATACTTTTAACTAAATGATATGTACATGCAATGCTAAAAAAGAAAACATGTTTTTGTTGATTTTTATTGATTTTATTATTTATTTTTTGGTAGTGGTGAAAACCACTATTTTTGTGTTATGTACATATGTTACAAGTTGGCTTATGAAATGGCTTAATGGAATGGAGGTGGTGGTTCACCGGTAGGGGCAGCTCACTCTTGTGGAAGAAGCAAGTGAAATATGGGCTCATGGATGGGGAACATGTTGAGATAAAACTCATCTTGTTTGGTATGGGGAATGATGGGCTCTGATTCTTCTTTAGATTCATCTAAAATTATCGACATAAGCTTGAATTCTTCATAGATTTCATCATCAAAATTATCGGGATGGAGGGCTTCTTCTCCTGAATTGAGATTAAGCCTTTGGAAGGCTTGTTCAAGAGAAGAGGTGGTGGAAAGTGGGTGGTAGCCTAGACCTAAATGGTCATGCACCTCTTGATATGGAACATCGATAGGTTGATGCACTCCCTGTTCATGCAATCCTAGGCCATGACCTTACCAATTGACTATGTGGAAATATCGAGATGGAAATCCCATCATGTTTGGAATGTTGGCAAGTTTTGGTTCTTTGGGTTCCTCTATGGGAGTTGGACTTGATGAAGAATCAATCCTCCCATATACAAAATTTATGCTATTTGGAGCTGAACCCATGTTATATACTGCTCCTATGGCCAAAGGTGGGTCACATGGGTGACCAAAATCCTTAGCACTAGGAATGGTGAGGGGCATGATGGTGATGTATTGGACCACATATTCACCAATACCAGGATTAGTGAGGTGGACCTCGACTTGGGATGACATGGAATGATTATGGTTAGATGATGGCTTGAGGAATGGTGAAGATGGGGATGTTTCACAATCCGTTAACTCGACTTGTGAAACATTAGGTGATGGCGATGGATTGGCTTGGGAATGGTACTGAATGGATGATGATGATGAAGTGGATGGCAATGATGTTGATGATGTGGATTGACTGTGACCACATGTGCATGTAGTAAATGATGAAGATGATGGTGGATGTGGAAGCTTGATGAGGGTTGGTGATAGGGAGCTTCTTAAGAATGGGATCCTTTGATGAAGAGATTGGTGAAGTGGTGGATGGATTGGATGATGGTGAAAGAAAAAGGTGAGTGGAAGGAAGCATGGACTCATAAGGATTTGAAATGAAATTGCAATACTTAAATGGCTCGACGTTCATCGGTATGCAATGTACTTGTCCCTCATGAACATATTTCAAACATTGATGTAGAATGGAAGGGACACATCTCATTTCCCTCATCCAAGGTCTTCCAAGGAGTACATTGTACGCCATGGATCCTTCCAAGATGTGAAACATGGTGTGCAACATTTTGACCCCTACTTCAATGGGTAAAACAACAGTGCCAACTATGGAACACAAAGCATCATTGAATGCTTTGAGGGTGAATGATGACTTGGTGATATGAGATGGAGGAAGGTTCAAATTATGAAGGGTGGATGTGGTGATGATATTGATAGAGGAACCAATATCAATTAAGACTCTTTTAAAAGACTTCTTGTCAATTAGAGCCATGATATGCAATGGAGGGTCTACTGATTCCGATGAGATTAGCTTAATCTCAAAGTCATAAAATGTGATGGAAGGCTCCATGCATGTTTGGATGCTCCCTACAAAGTTATTGAAGGCATTAGGATCTTGAGATTGTAATTCAATGGATTTCAAAATGTCCATTAATGCCTCATGATGTGGAGGAGATTGTTGAATTAACTCATAAATTGACAATTTAGTAGAAGCCATTTTTAGACTTGTAGTTAACCAACTACTCAATGAGATGATTGGTCGAGGTGGACGATTGATGGGTGGATTTGGAGGATTTGATTGGCTAGGGATATGGATGGGTGATGAAGGATTAGGGAAAACTTGGATGGGTGGTGATGTAGAAGGTTGTGACACACTTGCTTGAGGTGGTTGCCTTTGTTGGTTATTCCTTTGACCTCTAGTGACCACATGGATGGCCCCTACAAACCCTTGGTATTGTTGGATATGATTGACTTGATTAGGAGGAGTTTTGGTGTTAGCTCCCCCTACATTTGGTTGCACCTCCTCATGATGAGGAAGTGGTGTTTGAAATATACCAAGGTTTTGGTTTTGTTGAGTGAGGGGATTATCAATCTTGATTGCCCCCAAGTCAATAAGGTCTTGGACTATGTCTTTAAATACATGGAAATTGTTAATGTCATACCCATTTTACCTATGATAAGGACAAAATAGGTGTTCCCGATAGTGTTTACTATGTCTAGTGGGATCATATGGTCTAATTTTGGGTAAAGCAAGTTTATTTGTGTCATACAACATTTTAAAAAGGAAGGCATATGACTAAGCTAAGGGGGTGTATTGGTGATTTTATCGAATAGACTATCATCGAGGATGGTTTTCCATAATTGGAACTGTGTTCTGAACATGGAGCTTGTGTTGTTGAGGGTACTGCATGATAAGCAATTTATTATGATGTTTGTTGCATAGATTGTTGTTGAGCCATTATTGAATGGCTCATGACCACTTGATTAACTTGATTGGGCTGATTGGATGGGGTAGCCTATGTTGATTTTGGTTGTCTAGAATAGTTGCTTTTGTATTGGCCCTTATTTTTCCATTCTTTCTTCTTAGGCTTAAGTATGCCTTCTTGGATTTTGATCTCCTCAATGACACTAGCCTGAGCTAAAGCTTCTTCAAATGATTGATAAGTTCGTAATTGAAGCATCCAAGAGATAGGTTTTAAGAAACTCTTGGTGAATAGCTTAATTAGCTCATCCATTGGTAGGGTGAATGGCAATTTAGTGATGACAACCCTCCAACGGTTTCTAAAATCATAGATAGATTCATCATCATGTTATCTTAAAGCATAGACATTAGATAATGAGATCTTCTTTTTAACATTTAAGATGAAATGATCAAAGAATTGATCAATCAATTGCTCAAAAGTATAAATACTATGGCTTGGTAATTGATTATACCATTCTATGGCATCCCCTCCTAATGTTTGAGGAAAATTTCGAAGCATGAGAGCATTATCATCTTGAATTCTAAAGCATGCATGTACAAAGGTGCTCACATGTTCTTTGGGATCCTCAGTTCCCTTAAATTTATCAAACTTAGGTACCGTAAAGTCTTCCAGATATGGCGATGATGGTATCAAAGGATGAATTGGTTGATTGATCAATTGGCGTAAGGTTGGTTTTTGGTTTGAAAAACCAAGAGTATATTGCATCAATTGATCTATCTATTTTTGCATGGCCTCAATTCGAGGGTCTTCCTCAGGAATGTGGAAGCCCTGAATTACCTAATGATTTTGTGGTGGAGTGGAGAAATGTTGTGGAGTGACTAAATGATGATGATATTGGTAATGATGGCTAGGTGAATTTGATGGAATTTGATGAATGGGAGATTGTTGATGAAAATATGGGGAATTATGGAATGAGGTTGATGGATGAGGGTTATGGCTAGGATGGCCAATGGGAATAGGATGGGTGATGGTATGGCTTGGTGGGGGAATAGGGATAGAAACCATAGAAGACTGTGGTGCCCATGATGGACCCTAGTTAACAAGGATAGTCTAAGTAGAGTTATGTAAAGGCTTAGGGTTCACTTGTACTTGTTATTGAGCATTTTGATATTGTCTAAGCAATTTGTTTAGGTGTTCCCATGCCTCACTAATATCTCTATCAGAGGCTAAGGGTATGGAGGTAGATGGTATGGAAGATGTGGCTTGGGGACAAGTTACACTAGGTATGGCAACTTGTGAGGCTGAAACTTGTGAAGCAACATTTACATGTGCTTCATACAAGGGGTTGGTGTAAGTGGAGGTATATGAGGTGCTAGGAGCACATGAGGGTTGGGGAATGGACACATGGGAGGAAGGTGCAACTGATGCCTCAAAAATAGGGTTAGTATACACTTGGGTAAAGGTGGATGGGGGTTGGGAATAAATAGGTTCTTATTGTAAAGTAAAATCCTATCTAGGTGAATTGGGAATGGACTCTAAGGCATAATTAGAAGACTTCATGAGATATTCTACTCTTGCCCATGTCTATATGGATAATGTGATGGCGATGGTAGGGAGGTTGAATCTTTGGTGGCCATAGAAGGTTGTGGGAGAATGGGACCTGTAATAAATTTCACATTGTCTCCATAGATGGTGGGAAGGTGGATGAATTCCATTTGATTATATTGATTTAATACTTGCTTTTGTTTTCTTTTTAAGAGCATAAAGGAAACAAATCTAAGGTATAAGTGATTAGACATTTTTCGTAGGACTGCCCAAACTTTCGAACTCGTTTCGGCCATATCTCACTCATCCGGACTCGGATTGAGCTAAAATTTTGAGGGTAGATGCCTGAAAAACCCTAGAACGTCTCCACCAATTTTCATATCATTTGGAGCAACACAGATCCTAGCGCATCCCTATGTGTGAACGAGATATTTGGCAAGCGGCTATGCGAGGGTTTCATCTGGGTTGAGTGCAAGCAGCTCCAGAGGTTGGTTTTTAGGGCCTTCGGGCCCTAGCGGCCAATATTTTTGTGGTTTATGCTCAATATTTTAGCAGGAAATGTTGCAGGGGATCCAAGATGGGTTAGAAATTTGTCTTTCAATAGATCATACTATGAACTTGAGTGACAACGGCTTCCAATTTGCTGCACAAAAGAAAAGTGAAAACCATACCTTTCCACGACGTCTAGGGCAAGGATTAAAGAGATCACGAAACAAGTTTCAAGCAGTTGATCAAAAAATGGCTCATATCTCAAGTGAATCTGGTGCTAAGGTGCACCCACAAAATAATTCTACTATGAAAACCCCTGTCAAGGGTAAGAATTTCGAAGACTCAGTCCCAAAAATGAATTTTAGGGATGCCCTTCATGGTGGACAACCTCAGCCCAATGCTAATATCAATCTTAGGGCTTCCCATAAACCTCTAAGAATGCCTAAGATTGATCCCAGGAAAATGGAGTCAGGATGTCTTAAAGCAGCTGATGGAACTCCTATTGTTAAGCTTGATATGGGTAACATTCAGATTGGCATTGAAGATTTGGAAAAAAGAGGACTAATTTGTCGGTTCGTGGGTTTTCGTCCGAGTCTATCTGCTTTCAAAGTCTGGGCTGCAAAAAGCTGGAAAACTAAAGGTGAGTTACAAATCTCTATTTATCCAAATGGTTATTTTCTTGTTTTATTTGCTAATAATGAAGATAGAGAGAAAACTTTTCAAGGGGGTCCTTGGTTTTTTGGAAGGGCAGGGCTTTTCATGAAGCCCTGGCATACTAAATTTAAAGCCGAAGAAGAGATGCCTTCTATAGCTCCCGTGTGGGTTAGACTCTTTGGCCTCCCTATTGAATTTTGGAATCCTACTATTTTTTCTTCAATTGGAAACTCTTTAGGAACTTTTATGATGACTGCTGATTGTACTCAAAATTTTGAACATATTATTTATGCTCGGATTTGTGTTTTAATGGATTTTGACAAACCCCTACCTAAAAATATCACATTACAATTTGGGGAAGACACTTGGGAGCAAGTAGTGGACTATGAGAACATTCCTTTTCGTTGTAGAATTTGCCATGAATATGGTCATTTGGCCAGTGCTTGCCCAAATAAAATTCCTGATCAAAAGAAAGAAGATATAAACTCAACAGGTTTCCAAATACCTAAGAAGAAGAACACTCAAAAAAAACCAGTTATGAAGGATCAATCAAAGTCATCTGCTAATATGTTTGAAATCCTTTCCACAAATGATGTCCCAAGTGAGGAAGAGGAAATAATGGAAACTGAAATCTTAGAAACACAATTTAAATATGAAGGGAAGAACTCGGAGACAAACCAACAAATCAAAGGTTTTCAACAGAAAAAAAAGGAGAAAATTTACACAAGAAAAACAATCTTTCAAATGTCAAAACTTCAAATAATGCAGGTCCCAATATAGACTCCGTTGAACCATCTAGTAAAATTTTGGCTGTGTACGAGCATTCTTCAAGGTTAGAAGCCATCTCAGATTCAATTGGAATAAGTCAAGAAACAGGGAAAAAAATTGAAGATGGATTCTAATCAAAAAGCAGGTCGCAAGACCAATCAATATCATATGGTAAAAGAAGGTGAAAAGCTTGTAGAGGAAGGTAAGATTAATGCCCTTCCCAAATTTTTTAGCCCTGGTATTAATGAAGATCATCACTTGGAATATTAGAGGACTCAAAGGGAGTCTTTCAAAACAAAATGAAATTAGAAGAATGATTCAGATAAATCATCCACATCTTGTTTTCCTTCAAGAAACAAAGATGTCAATGGAGGATATGGACTCAATTGCCAAGTAAAATTTGGCCAGCTGGAAAAGTGGTTTCCCTCGGTTCCCAAGGGACTTCGGGTGGCATTGCTTGTCTTTGGGACCCAAAAGAGGTAGTTATTCACCATATGGTTGGCAGTTGGGGTTTGTTGGCTATAGCTATTCAAAGTAGACATTCCAACCAGATTATGCTCTGCATTACTGTTTATGCTCCGACTTCTTTGGAGGAAAAAAGAAGACAGTGGAAGGATATTACTCATATTATCTCTCATTTTCCTAAAGCTTGGATCTTGATCGGAGGAGATTTCAATACCATCCTCTCTCTGGATGAGAAAAGGGGGGAAATAGAAATTTGGACAAAAGCACCGACCTCATGAGCGAATATATTGCAAACCTCCATCTTGTGGATATCCAACCAGATAATGGCCTTATGACTTGGTCTAACAGAAGGCAAGGCTTAGCTTGTATAATGGAGAGATTGGATAGGTTTTTGCTCTCTAAAAATTTCTTAATCCATGGTCACATTCCTAAAGTGAAGACTCTTAATAATGCTGGTTCGGATCATTGGCCAGTCATGGTGGAAATGTGGAAAACCAATGTGAGTTTCTCTCCTTTTCATTTTCAATTAATGTGGCTTAGAGACATTTCCTTCAGACCTCGTGTGCAACAATGGTGGAAGGAAGGTAAACCTAGGCATGGGACTAAGATGTTCTGTTTTGCCAAAAGACTGCAATACATTAAATCCAAAATCAAGACTTGGAACTGGAAAGAGTTTGGGGATGTTCATAAAAAAAACATGAAGTTATTGCTCATCTTGAAAATTTGAATAAGAAAATCCGTTTAGATGGCCTCACAGAGAAGAGAAGTGCAGATGAAATTAAACTCACAACTCGGTTAGAGGAATGGGAAAAAAGAGAAGAAATCTTATGGAAGCAAAAATCTAGAATTCAATGGCTCAAAGAAGGAGATCGAAACACAAATTTCTTCCACAAATCTCTTCTAGCTCGAAGATCTCACAACTTTATTTCTTCCTTAAAATCAGATTCTGGAGATGTTGTTTATACTTGGGATGGCATGAACTCTATTGTTGTTGATTACTTTTCCAATATTTTTGCTGCTACTCCTCTTGACTCAGCTTCACAACAAAATGTTCTTCAAGCAATCCCTTCTCTTATCACTTCTGAGGAGAACTCTATTTTGACTGCTCCTGTTACTATCAATGAGCTTCAACAAGTAGTTTTTAAAATGCAAAAAGGGAAAACCCCAGGTCCCGATGGTTTTCCCATTGAGTTCTACCAAGAGTTCTGGGATATCCTTCATGTTGATTTATTAGAGGTGGTGGAAGAAGCCAGGAAAGCCAAAGAAATTTTGAAGGTTATCAATAAAACTTATATTACTCTTGTTCCAAAAGCTCAAGAGGTTGATCATATCTCAGCTTTTAGACCTATTGCTTTATGTAATGTTCTTCTCAAAATCATTACTAAAATCATGGCAGAAAGGTTGAAGCCTCTTTTGCATAAGATTATTTCCCCAGAGCAAGGGGGTTATGTGGAAGGACGTCAAATAGTAGATGAGATAGTTCTTGCTCAGGAAGCCATCCATTCCATGGATATGCAAAATTCTCCTTCCATGTTCATTCGGTTAGACTTATCCAAAGCTTATGACAGAGTGGATTGGCACTTCCTTATCAAAGTTTTGAGGCAATTTGGTTTCTCTAAGGATTGGATGGATTGGATTATGGGATGTATCTCTTCAGTTTCCTACTTAGTTCTTATCAATGGCAGGCCTTCTCAGTCATTCCCAGCTTCCAGAGGTATTAGGCAAGGTGACCCGCTATCCCCTTATTTATTCATCATTCTTGTTGAATGCTTGGGTAGGACTATAACCAAAAAGAGGGAAAACAAAACCCTTGAGGGAGTTACCATTGCTCATGGAGCTAGACCTATCTCTCATCTTCAATTTGTGGATGACTCTACTCTTTTAGGTAAAGCTACAGTTAAGGAAGCTTCTAATATTAAGCAAATCATTAGCTATTTTTCTAAGGCTACTGGGCAGTTGATCAATGAAGACAAATCTAAAGTTATTTTCTTTCACTCCTCTGCTAGACAGGAATCCATGGTCTTGGATAAATTAAGATATAAGAAGACCTCTCTTCCAATCACTTATTTAGGTATTCCCATAAATATTCAAAGGCAGAAAAATAAATATTGGAATTGGTTGTTGGACAAAGTCAAGAAGAAAATTGGAAAGTGGACCAACAAGTGGCTTTCTTCTGGGGGTAGAATCACCTTGGTAAAATCAGTCCTTCAAGCTATTCCTATTTATGTTTCTTCCATTTTGAATATCCCAAAGGTTGTTCTTCGAGAATTGGATCAAATCAGTCATCGTTTCCTTTGGAGTGGTACTAAGGAGAAAAGAAAATGGGCCTTGGTGAAATGGGATACTTTATGTCTTCCTAAGAGTGAAGGGGGGTTAGGATTCCGGTCTTCTATTAATAACAACAAAGCTTTAGCTGCTAAATTATATTGGAGGATGTTGCATAACCCCAATGCTCTTTGGGCCAATAATCTCCGTGCTAAATATGCTGAGAACAAAAGTCCTGAAGACCTTGTTCGCTATCAACTTCCTACCAAAGGTTCTCCCATTTTAGCAGTTCTTAAGACTGGTGAGGATTTGATAAAGAAAAAATTATTTTGGATCATTCATAATGGTCAACAGGCAAATTTTTGGATAGATTCTTGGGATGGTCACAAGCCTTTGATAACTCAGTTTCCCGATTGGAGGCCTTGGATGGAGGAGCTTCACCGAGCTAATTGGATAAAGGTGGCTAATTACTATCGGTACCATACTGGTAATTCAAAGGTTGGTAGATATTGGATCCCTATTGAGGACTGGCCTATTCAAATCCTAGAAAGGCAAAGACAAGATATCCAAGGCATCCTTCATATGAGATCCCTCTCTTGGTCCCATGAAAAAGATTGTTTTGGATGGAACAACACTACTAAGGGTGAGTATTCAGTTGCTCAAGGTTATTTGACCTTATGCCATAATAATCCCAACCATTCTTCTGACATATTTTCTCGATTGTGGGCTCAAAATATCTGGCCTAAGGTGAGGTTCTTTAATTGGCTTTTATTGCATCGTAGGGTGCTTACTGGTGAGCAACTTATGAAGCGTGGTTTTCATGGCCCTTTTAGATGTGAAATGTGTGAAGAGAATGTAGAAAATCTCAACCATATTTTTATTGAGTGTACTTTAGCCTCTGAGCTATGGAGGAGAATGGCCACTTTACTTGGCTTACAGTGGTCCAATTTTTTTACTTTTGAACAACTTTGGAGGGATTGGCCTAATCAAGAGGGTGTTGATCATTTTATTAGGCAGTTAGTTTGGATGGGTTCTACCATTCTTCTTTGGAATATTTGGAATGAAAGGAACAACCAAATTTTTAATCAAGATAGGAAGGATATTCACTATATTTGGCAAAAGACCATAGCCAACTTAGTTGAATCAGTCCATCAACTCCTTAATCACCCCCAAAACTCCCACCAAAGATGGGATCAAGTGATGCAAAGATTGAAGATTAAATCTTCTAAGGGCAACCAACTTAAAGGGAATGTGAGTATTAGTAAGATGGATAGGACTAGAAATTGGCAACCTCCTCCTAAGGATTTTGGAAAAGTCAATACTGATGGAGCCTCTAGAGGGAACCCTGGAAAAGCCAGTGTGGGAGGAATTGGTAGACTTTCGGATGGCTCCCTGGTTTTTACTTTTGCTGAGAATTTGGGTATTCTTTCCAATAACCTTGCTGAGGGGTATGGTATCCTCGAGAGGCCTTCAGGAGGCTACTAAGGTTGGATGGGAAAAGGTGTTAGTTGAGTCTGACTCTCAACTTATGATTAATCTCTTGAAGACTCCTTCTAAGAATCATAAGGTGGATTGGAGAATAAAAAGAATTATTGAGAAGATTCAATTAATCCAGATGGGATTTTTGAAAGTTGATTACAATCATGTGGTCAGAGATCAAAACAAGAGTGCTGATGCTTTAGCTAATTGGGCTTTGGACAAAGGTGATCTTACTTGTTATGGCCACCCTCCTATATGGTGGGCTTCTCAAATTAGGGAAGCTCTTCTTTCTATCATTTCTTTGGATGGCTCCAGTTCGAAGGTACCTAGTTTCTTCTTGTTTTTTTTTTGCTTCTCTTTGGTTCATTCAGTTTTTTTAGTTCCCTAGCTCATTCTATTCTTTATTTTGTTTCCTCTGTTGATTCTTGCCTTAATAGTCTTTCGGTCTAGATAGGTCATTGTTATGTTCAATTTTTTTTTCTTTTTTTTTTTTTTTTGTTTAGTTTTTTAAGGTGGGTGGGTTCTTTTTTTTGTTTTGTTTTTGTGTTCTTTGTGTTGTTTTTTGTTGTTCATGTGTTTTTGTTGTTTTGTTTTTTTTTATGTTTTTTGTTATTGTTCTTGTGTTTTTTTCGTTCTTGTTCTTGGGTTTCTCTTTGTTTGTGTTATTTCGTGTTTTTATGTGTGAGTGTTTTCTATGTTTTTTGTTTTTGTTTATTGTCTGTTGTTGGTTGTTTTTTATTTTTATTTTATTTTATTTTTTAATTTTTTAGGTTTTGGTTGTGTTTATTTTTCATGTTTTTTTTGGGTTATGTCTTTGTAGTGTTCTGTTGTTTTTGTCTTGTTTGTGTTTTGTTATGTGGTTCTTGTGTTTTTCTATGTGGTTTGTGTTGTGGTTTCTTTTATCTTATTGTGCGTGTTTGGTTGTGCTTTTGTTTTTGACACACTCAAGGAGCATGTTTTTTATTTTATTTTATTATTTTTGTTGTTATTTACTTATTTTTAAATTGGTTTTGTGTGTTTGTTTGCTCCTTGAGTATGTCAAAGGTGGTAGGCCAGGTCCGAGTCCTGGGCATTTTTGGTGGAATGGATACCCCTGCCTCCTTGGGTCTTACCCGAAAGTGGCATCCCTTTTGGGATGTTTTCCACAAATAAAAAAAGACCATAAAGTAAATAAATCATAATATAAATTATGTACTTAAACCAAAACACCCAGTTTAAATTTCACAATAAAAACAAACAACCAATGCTAATTTTATTTAACACATGTGTCTTACCTTGTTCATTGGTTATCTCATTTTAATGTGAGTTCATTTCCTTAGGTTTCAATCTTGTGTGTTTCAAATGTGCTAATATGAATTAATAAAAAATAAAGGTAAAAACTATGGCTAAGTTGGGGCAACGAGATTCTTGTTGGTGATGAAATCTAGCAAGTTTTCTTGGGGGTGACCTAGGGTTTCTAAGGGTAGATATTGGTGGATGGAGATGAAATCCACCATCACCAAATCTTAAGCAATGGCTGGTGATGAAATCCAACCACTATTGTTGAATGTGAATCGTGTAGTGTGTGGTTATTTTTAAAGGTTTTAATTTTCTATTGTGTTCAAACAATGTTAGAAAAGTAACCACTTGTAATGGTCTAAATCAGAAGCCACTATTCACAATACCAATTTCTCCAAAGGATATAGAGTACACCACTTAAAAATTACTCTAAACAGCTAGGGGGTTCATCTATTCCTCTATATGAAATCACCCAATTACGGGGATACTCTTAGTATATGAACATCATTCATACTTAGACCACCAAAAATATATATCTCTAACCCTAATAATGCAATTTTGATTTACATGCAATTAGAATGCAGTATTATTTTTTCACGCAAAAAATCAAAACTTTAAAATATAAGATGTGAATGGATGCAAATGATAAATTTAAATCTTAAAATGCATGATAATATCATGTGAATAGATGTGAATTTTCTTTTCCAGATTAATTAGTGAAGTTCTTTTTATATCAAAAGCCTAAAAAATACATAAAACAACTAGAAAATGTAAACAAAAAAACTAGGGTTTGGTTAGCTGACTTACAAACAACCTACATATTTGTCCTAGCTCTCTATAAATTACCCATGGGAATTTTTGAAACACACTTGGGCATTTTTGGATATTCCTCGAGTGCTGCTAGGCATTTTACGCACCTTCTACAACTTCTTGTAACTTTCAAAAACCCTAGATCCAGTAAAATCTATGAAATCTATGCTTTTGAAAACCTTGCAATATGATAGAAAAATATTAAGTAAATTAGTAAGGCAAATCATAAATAGAAAACCTTGGGGATTCCCACCGTGATCACCATTTTAGGATATAAAAAACACAACACCAAACAATGCTAAATAAATTGAACATAAAGAACCCAAAATTGCACAATAGATTATCTTATATTAATGGGGGGAGCCTAAAAACTCCATTGTTACAATGTGGATCCTTGATGCTTTTTGATATAGATTTACAAATGGTTAGGGTTCTACAAAACCCTATAAAACAATGTGGGTGGTGTCTTTAGGCATTTCCTTGCTCCCAACATAATTGAGTGGGCTTCTTAATATTTGATGTCAAGCCACTCCAGCTTAAATAACTATCCAATGCTAATGTAGCACCTTTAGATCTACACGCAATAACACAACCAATAGATTAGTAGTACCTGTGAGAGCTTCATAATGTGAGGTCCTCTATAAGCAAAGGTAAAACCCTAACTATCTACTAAAAATGAAGTGAACACAAATAAAAATGCATAAATGATATAACAAACAATTGTTCTACCTTACGTTCTTGCTATATTCTAATGTGTGAAGTTTACTATAGTAAACAAGTGTGGTGATGCCCTAGCATCATTCAAAGACTAATATATCCTCAAAACACTTACGTAAAACACCCACAAGCACTCAACGACTACAGGAAATACCTGTGGGTACTTGGGACTGGTAGGGAGGTTCCCAAAGGCACTTGGCAATGAAAGTGGAAATTCCCAGAGGTGCTCAGTGGTGATAGAAAAAAATTGAAGGTGTTTTGTGATTGAGCAGGGAGTCTACAAAAGTAGATCTAGCTAGGTGAGTGATACGATAGTAGATATGGAGGTTGAGGTAGATGTGGATGGAATGCAAGGGTGCTCGGATGCTCCAAGGGACTTAGGAATGAATGGCTGAGGACTCAGGTTATCCAAACTCAGGGTATGAATGGCTGAGGACTCAAGTTATCCAAACTCAGGGTATGAATGGCTTAGGATTTTTCCAGGAACTCGAGCAACAAACACTCAAGGGTTGAGCCATCAAAATAGCTCCTATTTATAATCCAACCTAGGGCATGCTAGGGTTTCAACGACACTAATCATGTGGCTAAGATAAAAGCACATCGGAGGGTGGATATTAAATTTAGGGTGTGGCATGGATTAATGTGGATGGAAAAACATGATTAAATAAAATAGGATGGTTGGGATTAATTCACTTATATAAATATATATTTATTAAATATATAACATATAATATATAAAATATTAATATTAAATATATAGAAAATAAATATACATAAATATATATGAAAAATGGGCATAAATGGTAGGAAAGTTAGTATGGATGACAAATGGCTAGATTTTGGTGTCTACACAACCACCATCAGCATGCATAGATTGAACATAGCAAATTCGAGATCCTTTATATTAAAATATAGTCATTAAGTACATAGTTTCAGGTTTATCCACTTCGATGGATTACAAATAACATAGTCCAAAGAGAAAATAAGAAAGTTAAAAAAAAGAGGCTTTCTAATAGATGGTATTTGATCTTTGTAACTGTTTAGTGAGCCACTATTTATACTATTTTTTTGCCTTCACTTAGCATTTAATTTATCAATTAATTCTCATCTGCTTCTAGGATGGACATTTTAAAATTGGGTTTCCCTCCATATTATAGCCATGCCTCCATTAAATGGGAAGTACTCTAGCCATGCCTCATAACATATTCATATATAGTGATACCTACAACCAACCAAACTTTTATTAATTTTCAATCAGCATGATGCTCAGGAACTCTGGAATAACCACACCGTATTAATTCCCCATCCTTCAAAACCTAGTGGATCATTGATTTCTCATCTTTTCTATTTTTGGACAATCGTACTTTATCTAGTTCGCATTAATAATCCATACCTGTCAGTACACCCATCATTTACTATAGCCACCAGTGACAATCCTACAAAAATTTAAAAGGAGGTAAAAGTTAGAACATTAATACTATTATTAATTTAATTATTTTAATTTTCCTAAGGTTTGATTTTTAATTTTTTTAAGGTTTTGAAACCTTTGATTTTTTATATTTTTATTTTTATTTATTTATTTATTTTTAATAATTTATAAGCTATGGCAAAATATTTTTGAGAGTCAAAGATCATGTTTTTTTGATATTTTAGTCATTACATAATTTAGGGCATCAAATCCAAGTAGCTTCTAATTGTCGAATGCAAAAATTCATGGGCAAAATTCATTTTATCATTGCCAGATTTTGTTTCCATTGTGGGATATCATTTTTTAGTTTGGTAGGCTTTAAATCCATGGGCAAAGCTTTCTAGGCAGAGCTTTGGGTTCATCACTTTATTGCCAACATATTATTTTTTTGATCGAGTGCATGGGCGACACTTTAGGTTCTAAATTTTCCTGATAACTTCTCATATTTTTGCCCAAGAGCATGGGTAGGGTTTTGAGACTCACTTTTTTCCAAAAATATTTCATTTTTCTACCCAAGAGCATGGACAGGCTTTCAGATGCTCACCTCCTTTTATGGAGTCTCATTTTGGTGTCCATGAGAGCAGGTGGGGGTTTTGAGCTTCACTTTTTTCTGACAATATCCCATTTTTCTATCCAAGCATGGGTTTTATTCCTTCTTTGAGAGTGGGTGGAACTTTAGGACTTATATTTTCTCGATAATACTCCATTTCTTCACCCTCACATGGTTTTATTTATTTGCATAAAGTGGTGGGGTTTTAGGTTTCCCTCAGAGTGTGGAAATATTTTAGGATTTCTCTGTCCTTGCAATCTCTTTAAATTTTTGCCCAATCTAGGGTAGGGTTTTGTGACCCACCTCAAATTTTTGATCGCTCGAATCTCTGTCCCCGTGACATATTTTTTTTGGGAGGCACTTTGAGAGCGGCAAATAAATAGTTGGTATGAAAACCTACACCTTAGATTCCATACTTGGAAATTTTATTTTATTTTATTCAAGGTAGGCAGAACTTTAGGACTTCATCCGGGTGCAATGATATCCTATTTTTCACCATCCTCCAACACTTGCAATTTTTTATTTAGGATTATACTTTGGTTCCAAATATCCCACCCCCTTATATTTTGCACTTTAAAGGCTTGTGAAGGATTCTCATTTTCCCAGTAATGATTTTCAAGCTTAGAAATAAAATAGAAATGCCCCGAAGAGAAAAACATGAGGTGTAAAATTATGGTAAAAATTAAAGTGCTCAAAATTCAAAAAAACTTTCCAGAAGTCTAAATGAGCCAAATGGGTAATCAGAACCACTGATAGAACTCATGAGATATTGCATTTATAATTTTTGGGGCTTTTGGGGCTGCAAATGGAAATTGCTCTTTTTGAAAAACATTTCATACCTAAAATTTTGTAACTTTGACACCATTGTAAAGATAATTTCACAATATTCCTACCAGGCCTTCAATCACCTAAAACGTATTTTCCATTCAAAAGATATGACAATTTCAAAATTACATCAAAAATAGGGCAAGATAGTGAAAATCAAAGAACCCTAAAAATTGAATTTAATTAATTTCAAACCTTAGGATAAACCTTTAAAATTCAATCTCCTAAAATATTAATCTGAAATAATGTCCTTGAAGAGCCAAAATTCAAAATTTTCAATGCAATCCATTTCAAAATGCTCTAAGAAAGCAATTTCAACACCTTGATGCAAGCAAATTTTAAAAAATGACACAGGAAAAATTTAAAATCATAATGCAAACCAAAAAACTTGAGATTGAAACCAAAAAATTTAGTGGGTCCCCAATCAAGACTAGGGCGTGTTTTGCAAGCACAACAACAAATACCAAAGGATTTAGTTTCCTTAGAAATTTTGTTTTATGATTTTGAAAAGGCATAGAAGCCACTCCTCAAGGAAATAAACTATAGGTTTATGCATAAGGGGTTGGACTCAAAATGTACTTGTAAAAAAATGGTGAATCATAATCAAAATCAAGGTGAATCAATGTGAATCCTAAGCAAATCAAATCAATCATATTCACACCAAAATTTGGGGTATTTGAAGCCCTAAAAAGTAAGTTCATATTTGGGGAAAATTTTGACCTATTAAATTACCTTATAACTTCATAAAAATACCACCATTAGATCAGACTTGAAATGATATTTCTAACGAGTAAAAATATTCCTATGTTTGGATATATTATGGCAAATTGACCCTAAGAAAAAAATGGTCCTAAACATTTTAGGCAAAAATACCGACATCGAGGGTCCTCATATTCACCAATTTCCAATTTTGAAATACTAATGTTCACCCAATTTGTGAATATTCACCATTGTGCATAACCCTAAAAGAAATGTTGATGACATAAACATTGGGTCAAGAGAAGATCCCGAAATGGTATAGATTGATAAAGCCTTGCCAATATTAGGTAAAGAACAATACATCAACTTTCTAAAGAAAAATAAGGAAGCTTTTGCTTGGAGTTATGAAGATTTAAAGACATTCAAAACTAATGTCATAACTCATATCATCCCTCTCAAAGAAGATGCAAGGCCATTAAGGCAAAATTAGAGGAAATTCAACCCCATATTGCATCTAATCATGCAAAAAGAAGTTCAAAAATTATTAGATGCAAAAATAGTGAGAAAAGTAAGATTCTTTTCTTGGTTAGCATGTTTAGTACCAGTAAGGAAGAAAAATGGAGAAACTAGACGTAGATTTTAGAAACTTAAATAAAATTTCACTCAAAGATAACTACCTTCTACCAAATATGGAACAATTATTGCAAGTTGTAGTTGGCTCCTCTAGGATGTCATTATTGGATGGTTTCTCTGGGTAGATTCAATTAAATCCTAAATATAGACATAAAACTACCTTCACTACCCCATAAGGAACATTTGAATACCTGAATATGCCAATTAGATTAATTAATGTAGAAGTAACATTTTAGAGGGCCATGGACTTTGTTTTTAAGGGTCTAATATTCAAGATAGTGGTTGTCTACTTAGATGACATAACAATATTTTCAAAAAACCCAGAAGATCATATTGAGCACTTAGCCACATTATTTTTTAGATGCAAGGAATATGGATATATTTAAACCCAAAAAAGTGTATATTCAGAGTAATACAAGGTAAACTACTAGGTCATATACTCTCAAAAAAAAGAATAAGCATTGATACCTTGAGAGTAGAAGTTGTTGCTAAGATACCTCCTCCTAAGAACCTTAAAGAAGTTAAATCTTTCTTCAACAAAATGAATTTCGTAAGAAGGTTTTTGCCTAAATTTGATAATATAGGCAAACCTATTAATGATATGATTAAGAGAGACACTTAAAATGTACATAGGAGAACCTTGAATCTTTCCACAAAATTAAAGATACCATAACCACTACCCCAATGCTAAACTATCCTGATTACTCTAAATATTTTAACATATACTCATTTGCTTTAGAGCATACTATTGCTACAGTTCTTTCCCAAAATCATGAGGAAAATAATGAAAGACCCATAAAATTCATGAGTACAAGACTAAAAGGAGCTCAACTAAGATTCAAGATGATTAAAAAACAAGTTTATGCTCTTATACAAGAACTTGAATATTTCAAAAGTATTTTTGGCTCAAACAAGGTTATATGTTGTATCCCTTTTATAGTTGTTAAAGATATTTTCACCCAATCAGAACCTATAGGTAGTCCTGCTAGGTGGATGGTCAAACTACTACAATATGATGTAGAATTCAAAGCTATAAATATCATTAGAGGATAGGGTTTAGAAAAATATTTGGCTAATAAATAAGGGGAAGACATGCATAACATTGCCACAGTTGATGAAATGCATGAGATAAAAATAATTGACAATGTTGAATGCAAATGGTATGATGACATTTTAATGTATCTTCAAATCCCATCTTTCCCCAGAAGCATGTCTGTAAAAAAAATGAGGTCATTTAAACAACAAGCTCAAAATTACTATATCCAAAAAGGTAAAATCTACTAGAAGCATCCAGATGGAGTGCTAATGCTCTGTTTATTTGAAAAAGAAACCTTAGATGTAATAAAATAATTTCATGATGGATTCTATGGCGGTCACTTCACACCAAAATTTCCAACCAACAAAATCATTAGAGTAGGTTATTATTGGCCTTATTTATTCAAATATGTCCATCAATATGTGAGAGGTTGGCATAACTATCAAGTATTTGCAGGATAAAGACATTTAGCAGTGATGCCCCTTAATTCGGTAATCATAGAAGCACCTTTCATGTAATGGAGAATTGACCTCATTGGTGAAATAAACTTAAATTTCTTAGGTAGACATAAATGGATCATCACAACAACATACTATTTTACCAAGTGGATGGAAGTAGACCCTCTAATAAATTCAACAACTAAGGTATTCATAAATTTTTTAGAGGAACATATTCTAAAAATATTTGGATTCCCAAAGAAACTGGTGATTGACAATGGAAAGTACTTTGTATATTTTGAAATGGTAGAATTTTGTGTTAAATATGGCATATATTTTTCTTATTCTACCAAATATTACCCTCTAGACAATGACCTAGCTGAGACATCCAATAAAAATATAATAAAAAGAATAAAAATATCATTGGGTAAAAATAAAAAGGGTTGGGACAGTGAACTAGAATCTGCTCTATGGGTAGATAGATTTTCTATCAAAATAAACACATGTAAAACCCCTTATGAGATGATATATGGAGAAAAAGCCTTGTTACATCCACTGATAGAAATGATAGCCTTGTCCCTATTAATCCAAGATCATGAAAACTCCAATACTTTGCAAAGAAGGCTAGATCAAATTGCACTATTGTAGGAGGAAAGAAGAGATGCCCTAAATAAGATGATAGAATAGACTCAAAAGACAACACATATTTTCAACAAGAAAGCTAAGGGAACATCATTTTTTGAAGGAGATATAGTTATTTACCAGGACCCCAAAAATGAAAGACGTGGAGAAAAGGGTAAGCTCGAACATAGATCCCTACCAATTAGTTCATATTGTTGGTCAGAATACTTACAGGTTGCAAAAATTAGAAGGTGAACAAATGAAAAATTACAATAAATGGCCACCTAAAACTATATTACCCCTGCTACAGGGTCATAAGAGAATAAAGAAATAAAAAATATAAAAAAAAGAGCTTTCTAGTTTTCCAGTTAGGAGAATTTTCATTTGTGTCATCTTCACTTTGTTTTTAATGATCTTAGAGTGTTAGAGTGTTGTAAATTTCCCTTTCAATGTTTATATTGTCTTTCCTATTGCGAATTGTCTTAGTCATATAAGAAAAGATAATTTGGGTTAAAGGTAGATATTATTGACAATTTACAGAGTTGAATGTTTAGTAATCATCTCATAGTGCTAGAATCTACACAAATAAAATTAGATATATTTCCACATCAGGCCAAAGCTACACATTTATCAAAATATTAAAAGTTATTTTAGGGTCATAAGAATGAATTCATAATTGGAAGAAAAATTAGACCAAAAACAATTACACTTATTTCTTTAGCCTTACAGATCCTTAACCCAAAAAACATGCTCTAAATACTTTACAATTCATCAAAATTATTTTAAATCAAGAAGAAAAATATTAATAATGCAAATTGATTAAAGTGTTTGGGCTATTTTGATAACCTCTATTGGGGCTACAGAAACCTAAATGGTAGTATATAAGGTCCAAAGGGATCAATGTTATCCCTATCAAAGCTATAAATGCTTGACTAGCAGTGGAGAAATACAAAGGAAAATATCTTTAAGAGTGAAATATTTAATAGGCCTAACTTCTCCCAAAATGATGAAATTCTAATTGATCAGGAAATTAAAATGAATACACAAACACACACTTCAATCCAAGGCATGATATGATGGTAATATATGATAAATTCTATCTAACTCCACCTTAAGACATTGCTAAACCATATGGGCCTTATGAGAAAAATTTCATCTAATTTTAAATTGAATCCTCTGATTTTATTGATTAAAAGCAATGTCACCTATTTTTTTTAGGTTTTAGATAGTTTTTTATAAAATTATTTTATGCTATGTTTTTTTTTTTTTTTTTAAACCTTCATTTGGAAATATATTCTCAGGTCAAATCCTTGAAGTCTTGTTTAATAACTAGAGAGTATGGAGTTCTCAAGTGCCTCATGTTTTTGCCACTTGTCCCAATTAGAGCCTATGTTGGAGCCCAAAATGATCCAACATGAAAATACCCCTAATTTTAAAATTTTGAAGGTCATTAGAGGTCCTAGATTTTGTGGTGGTTTAATGAACAAAGCTAGTCTTGAGTTTTGAGGGAGTAAAAAAATTCAAAATATTACAAAATGGACTCTATTTTTTAGTCTTAATAAAATTCTTCAAAGGTCTAAATCACTCATTCTCAATAATTCTTTGCTATCATATTAATCACCCTTCATAAAACTACCTAAATTTCAAGGACTATGAAAGTATTTTTCACCATAAAAGATAAAATTTTAAAGATTACCACTGTGTCTCACAAAACCTCTATAATCCAAGCCTGCACATTTTTCCATTATATTTATCATAATCCTAGGTCTTAGTCTCTTGAGCCTTCAAAATGTGAAACATTGGGGAGTGTGCACTGCAGTCTAGCTTGCAATGCAATAATTATTATATCAAATGGAAAGACACAAAGCAATATGCATAACTCAAAAATAAAAATAACAAAGAAAGACCCTCTTTTTATTAATTTCAACAATGAATCCAACTACAAATTTATCCCTTTGAGGGACACCTAGTTTTTGATGCAATCAATTACAAGTGAAACACATGGTGGATAAATCCCATCACAAAGGGGTGGTGCACTTCTGCAGGCTTCACGATCTTGCACACGAAAGATATCCGAGGTCTTACAGATGCCTCCTTATCCTAATTTTATCCTGGAGGGATCTTGTGCTCTAAATTATTTAAACCAATCCTGTTAACATGTAACCTACATGCATATAAAAAAAATATCACACTCAGCAGCCCGAGCTGCCTCCCCGAATGAGGTTGTTAGTAGAAATATGATTAACATAATAAATAAGCATAATACAATTTAAAATGCAGTAGATCTACGTAATATACGCATGTAAAACTCAAAAATGTAAATGCATTGCAAGAATCAGATCTATGCTAAAGCTATATAATGAAAAAAAATCAAGTACAAATCTAGCCTAAAATAAAGGAAATGACATCTAAGACCCTATTCATTACTTCTCAGAGCGGCCATGATTGTGGGTTGTTGTGAAAGATAGCGACCACTAAACTAAAAGGTTTACCTCAAGTTTTAGGGGTTGTGATAGTCGATACCTTGCTCAAATTCATGTTCAAGGGTTGTCAGGTGTGTCTCCTACACTAGTTGGAAATTAGGAATGATGGATCTAAATATTGATGCATGGATGTGGCTCAGATGTATGGTGCTCCAATGCTCATCAAGGGGTGTAGATTGGATCTCTATTTTGATAGGGCTCCATTGCACAAAATTTGAATGTTTCTATATATCTCTTTCATCTTGGAAGTCTGCATATGTAGCCTTCCTAGTTTCAAATCTAGGTCTAGATCTAGATCTAAATATGCATGCAAACTGACCATCAAATAAGACAATCATAAAATGGCTTTGAAGGGATAGTCAGGAGGAACTCTGGGAGTTCCTCACCAAAATCCCTTCGCAAACCATGCAAACTACTATCTCTACCCATTATTTGGGCTCTCCTTAACAACAGTATATATTTTAGTGCTAGTCATTATCATCAATAGTGGCTAGCTATGGCCACTCTCATCTTGAGCAGCCAGGATTGGCAGCCACTCTGGTCGATAATGACCAAGCCTAAATGGGATAGAACTACCCCTTTTGAGTTGTTAGGAAAATTTATTGCTCTTGGAAATGTCTAATATTGGTCATATGGTCTATGGATGTGCCCATATGAGTAGTCTCCTAAACATGACATGTTTTAGGTGTCTACAGATGCCCCTTTTTGTGATGCATTATGGTAAAACACAATGCGAAGAAAAAATAGATCACCTAGTGCCAAATTATAGGGTGTGTTATGATCATTAATATGATTAGCATTGGGTGCCACAATAATGAGAAAGGGTATGCATCCTAGAATCATTGCTTCCAATAGAATGGAAGGCTTAAATTTGAAAAATCTTACACTCATTCATCAGACAATGAGGTAGCTTCAGTGCTACTATAGATCCGAAAAGAGGAGAGCTACAAACTTAACTATCATGTTTGCTTTTTACCCCATAAAATGGTAATATTATGATAGTTTTTGGTAATTATTCATAAGATGAACACAATTTGACATGATCAAGTGATCCTTTGTTGATTTTGATTATGATTGTTTGAAATTTTTAACTACCCCCTCAAGCGATGAGTCGATGAGGGAAGGACAATGAATGAAGTGACAAGTCACTTGACCAATATGATTGATTTGGATATTTTTAGAAGTTTGCTTTGTTGTTATACGGTAGGTCCCATTTCAGGCGTGATATCAACTATTAATAGTAATTGTATATCCTTATCCCAAGGAGCGATCTGAGCGCAATGGCCTTATTAGGAAATCAAGATGATAGCAATTCTATTTAAGATTGTGTTGAATCACTATGTTCGATGATATAGTCAATGTTAGATGCCCCAATCATGAAAAGAGCATACATCGTTGAATCATTTCCTTTGATGAGTTGAAGAACTTGATTTTGGTAAGCTTAAGTCAAATCCCTAGCCTTGGCAACAATTAGGAGACAAGATTAAGTCAAATCCTAGCCTTGGTGGTAATTAGGAGATAAGCATAAGTCTAATCCTAGCCTTGGAAGAAATTAGGAGATAATATTAAGTCTAATCCTAGCATTTGTAGTAATTAGGAGATAAGATTATGTCTAATCCTAGCCTTGGCAGCAATTAGGAGATAAGCTTAAGTCTAATCCTAGCCTTGGCAAAAATTAGGAGACTAGCTGCCTGGTTTTCTTAATTTTTATTTTGATATTTTGTATATTTTCCCCAAGCAAGGGAGTGCATGATTGTCTAATGCAATGATTCTTCAACGAATACACTTAGCAATGATTAAAAATCTAAATGTTGATTTGGATTATACATGTTTTTATTATGACCAATGGGGTTAATAGATGCCATTGGGACATTTTGGGTGACCAAAGGGTTTATGGATACCTTTGGGGCTTTTGGTTTGACCAAAGGTTTTATGGATACCTTTGGGGTCTTTTGGGTGACTAAAGGGTTTATAGATACCTTTGGGGTTTTTGGGTGACCAAAGTATTTATGGATATCTTTGGAACGTTTTGGGTTGACAAAAGGGTTTAGGGATACCTTTGGAACATTTTGGGTTGACCAAAGGGTTTATGGATATATTTGGAGCTTTTTAGGTGACCAAATAATTTAAGGATACCTTTGGAGCTTTTTGGGTGACCAAAGGATTTATGGATACCTTTGTAACTTTTTGGGTTGACCAAAGGGTTTAAATATATCTTTGGAGCTTTTTAGGTGACCAAAGGGTTTAAGGACAACTTTGGAGCTTTTTAGGTGACCAAAGAGTTTATGGATACCTTTGGATATTTTTAGGTTTATCAAATGGTTTATGGATACCATTGGAGCTTTTTAGGTGACCAAAGGGTTTAAGGATACCTTTGGAGCTTTTTGGGTGACCAAAGGGTTTATGGATACCTTTGGAGCTTTTTAGGTGACCAAAGGGTTTAAGGATACCTTTGGATATTTTTTGTGACCAAAGGGTTTATGGATACCTTTGGGGCTTTTTGAGTGACCAAAGGGTTTAAGGATACCTTTGGAGCTTTTTGGGTGACCAAAGGGTATACAGATACTTTTGGAGCTTTTTAGGTTGACCAAAGGGTTTATGGATACCTTTGGAGGTTTTTTAGGTGACCAAAGGGTTTAAGGATTCCTTTGGAGATTTTTGGGTGACCAAAGGGTTTAAGGATACCTTTGGATCTTTTTAGGTGACCAAAGGATTTATGTATGCCTTTGGATCTTTTTGGGTTGACCAAAGGGTTTATGGATACCTTTGGAGAATTTTAGGTGACCAAAGGGTTTAAGGATACCTTTGGAGCTTTTTGGGTGACCAAAGGATTTATGGATACCTTTGGAGATTTTTAGGTTGACCAAATGGTTTATGTGATGCGTAGTCGTTATACCATCATTAATTCTCAATGAATCTGTCAATCCAGGGCAGTGTACAAGGCTATCTGTGAAAGAAGAAGTGAAACAACTATAACTTAGGTCAATCTAGAGCAACAAGTCTTATTGGTGGAACCGGTTGTGTGGGGGGTTTTGGGACATTCCTATCTCTAAATTGCATGAATTAAATCTTAATCTAAGTTGCAGAATTGGAAACTAATCATTAACTACAGAAATGAAGTCCTAATTACAATTGCAGAATGAGACCTAATTATATTGCAGAAATAACAATTGTAGAATTGAAAGTCTGATCCTAATTGCAGAAAGGAAATCTAATTACTTTTGCAGTAATGAAAGTATAATTCTAATATGGAAATGAAAACTGTCAAAGTTCTATAATAGAAGGTTGTCAATCTTTTATGCAGGATTTGACAGCAAAACATAAAATGCAGGAAATTGCTAAAAAATAGTAAATTCTAGAAATAACAATCTGAAATAAAGTGGAAGCTTTGCTGAAAGTAAGATTGCAACTAAAACATTAAGCACAAGGTTAATCTAAGCATAAATAAACTAAGACTGCAAATATTGTCAACTGTTTACAAGCAATTGAAATAACAAGTTCTACAACTCATTCTCATTGCAGCAAAATCAGAATAAAACCTCGCTTGTTAGTCCTCCTCCTAGGTCCGGAAGTGGCCAGCCTCCTTGTCCAGAAGAAGGTGTAAGTCTCTCTCTCTTTCTAAATCTTAATCACACTCATTTACAAGCAATATGAAATAGAACTGGTGCACTTTATTGATTAAAAGACATGATTACAATAATTCTGCTAAAAAACTGTTACAGGACTGTAACAGTCAATTTCTATCTATTTTCTGCTTCTTCCTTACTTTCTACTTCCTCTGCCTCTATATCCTATATGCTACTACCTGGCTCAACCTGAATGGGAGCAATATTTATAGATGTCCTAAGGTCTGATTACAAACAAAGAATATCTCAAAAGATCTAATCCTACAATGCTGCAACAAATTCTGGTTTTATCCTAGAAGAAGATTAAAACTTGATCTTTCCCTTAATGATGGCTTTGGTCGGCAATGACGGCAAAGACAGATGGAAGATCTTTTCCTTTACCTTTTCCAACCTTTATTTCCCTTTTTTCGGCTTCAAAAATCGGTCAACAAGTCAAAAAGCACACTCTGTTTTCATTCCGAAGATAAGTGGCTTCATTTCGAAGACAATGCAATTCTCATTTCGAAGATCGCTCATTCCGAAGATACTGCATTCTCATTTCGAAGATCGCTCATTCCGAAGATACTGCATGCTTCATTTCGAAGATCCGCTCATTTCGAAGATACTGCATTCTTCATTTCGAAGATCCGCTCATTTCGAAGATGTTGTGTTCTTTCATTTCGAAGATATCTGTTCATTTCGAAGATACTTCGGAATGAACAAATGTATGCTTTTCCAGTGATTTCTTCTGCATCTCTCAGGTGGGTTATCTCTTAAGATCAAATTCCAATGGTCTTCATCCCTTTCCTCATGTGAATTCCATGCCTTGCTATTTATGGACAGTTGGCTGGAATTTACATGGGAAAGACCAGCTTTTTGCTGCACAGCAACAGTTTGCTTGCACTGTTGCCAGATTTAGGTGAAATAAATGCTTGAGACAAATCAAAACATGATTAGTGAAATGCTGCTATTATTCTAAGCATATCCCATTTTAGCAAATCATAGCAAAAAGAACACAAAACTATGCAAAAAGTTGTAAAATCAGCATATAATATTTCAAATACATTGATCATGCAAAATGGTTAATATACAACATATTGAATCAACTTAACTAACATATCAGATAAAACATAAGAGTTTATAGGCATTTTTAGTGTTCAAAACATGTTATGATTGAGGCATTTCTAGGCCTCATCATTTTCCCCCCAACTTATATTAATGCATGCCCTCATGCATTCTGTTGGGCTATGGAATCACATATGTCCATGTTTAGATTCCATGACCCGTAGAATAATTTCTTGTCTATGTAAGACCCCCGGTTTTCTTGAATTTTTCTGAGCCAATCTTCAAATTTTTCCTCAAAGTAGAATGGAACAGGAGTAATGATGGTCGGAGGCCTGAACCTGAGACCTATCCAGTTATGTTGCATGATCTGAATCAGCTGGATTACACCTTCTGCTCTTCTTCTGGACCATTCTAAGTTGATGGGGGAGATAGGTTCTCTTTTCCTCAAAGACATGGAAAGTTCAGCCCATCTGTCTCTGCATACTGACAATGCTGGGAAGAAATTATGATCACAAAAATTGTTAAATCTGGCCACACAGTCCCTTAAATTGTTCAAGTACATTCTCTTTATATCATCCCTGTTCATCATTGAGAAGTGCTGCCTGGTGATAACTAGGTGATTTGGCTGGATTGCTCTGACTAACAACTCAGCCCTTGTTTCAATCACTTTATTCTACTTTTTCTCTTGATCCCAGTAAAGCTGATTCTGCAAAGTAGACATAAATGCTCTCAACTGAACATCTCCAATGTAGATTTGAGGATGAGAGTCAACTTCCTCTGGAATGAAGAAACTGTGTAAAAATAGTTCACACAGGAGATTTTTCTGCTCAAAAGGACTGTCAAAATATGCCTCCAAAAAATCTGCAATAGTGTCCAATTTATATGGGAGGTTTGAAGTAATCCTCATGACCTGCCATCTGAGGTATTTTTCCTTCAAAATAAGGCTGTAAAATCTGGCTGGTCGTCTAAATTGGACTAAAAATTCAGCAATTTGGCATAAGTCAGACACCTTTTCTTTCAATGCCTAAATTTCTGTGTCCTTGGCTTCTAGCTATTTTGCTTCCAATTTGAACTTTTCAGTTTTAGTGGCAAGCTGCTCATATCTAATCATCCAGCTAGCTATGTCTGCATTGTACTGCTCTAGAGACACAGTATTAGGTGGTCTTACTACAGGGGGATCCTAGGCAGCAAATTTATCTGAACTCCTTTTTTGCCACTTCCACTGGTTGTTCATCTATTAATAACTCTACTTGCACCCCCTTATTTGCTATTTCTATGGGGTTGTCATCAGATAGTATTTCTACTTGTACCCCCTTATCTGTTGTTTCTACTGGAAGTGTAACAAGTTGAAATGCAGGGACCTCAATAGGAGTACTTACTTGAACATTTTCTTGCTGCTGGGACTGTTCCTGTGTTGGTGGCTCATCTTCAACATCCTCTGCTATGCTCTTCACCATTTTTGAAGCATCTTCAGAACAAGAAGGCAATGCTTCAGAATAAGATGGTGCTGCTTCAGAATGAACAGGCACTTCTTCAGAATGAAGGAGTGCTATTTTAGGATGAACTCCTATGTCTGCCTCAACAGAGTCATCTGCCCTTGATAGACCCAGAAGCAATTGAGCCAAATTGTCTTCATCATTGGATATAGCTAGCTATTTTTTAGATTGTGACAACAGTTTTCTCAATTCTGCCACTTCTTGCTGAAGCTCTGCAATTTTTCTTTCTTGCATCTCAATGATGCTTTCTTTCTCTGAAATCCATCTGGTCTATGTTTTGACAACACTCCTTGCTGCCCTCAGCTGCTCTGTGATGTCTTCCACTTCTGTTTCTGCTTCAGAAGCTGATGCAGACAAATCAGTTGCAGTTGGCTGCTCAACCAATATTTCCTCTTCTTCTGCAACAATTTGTTCTTGTTCAGGAGGCTCTGTGAGACTGTCTATAAGGGTATCTACCATATCTGTAGCCTGTTGAACTGTAGCCTCCTCCAAACCATCCTGCTCAGTTTCTACCTCAGCTATCTATTCAAGGAATTCTAGAAAGTTTTTAGATGCTGGTTGTATCTCTGTGACATCTGGGCTACTTGGTCTATCTTCTTCCTCCATAACCTATTCTGTAGTTTCTTTCAAATGGATTCTTGTAGACCTCCTAGTTCTAGATGCAAACTTCTTCTTTTTGCTCTATTTTCTGGTGACAACAGGGGTCATGGGGTCAGTTTTAGATGCCTCTGTTTCCCTTGTTATTTCTCCTCTGTTTGGTTAAGTGCTTCACTTCTCTGTTCTGACAAATCAGTTGCAGCTTCAGCAAAATGAACCTTCTTTTGTTTTTCTGCTCTGCTGCCAGTTCCAGATCCTCTTCTCTTTTGTTTCTTAGCTCGTGAAGTTGAGGGTTCAGGAGCAAGGTTTTCTGCTGCTGCTGTGGGGTGTAGTTCTGTAACAGCTTCAGGGGCACCTTCTGTAGTTTCTTCTGCAACATCTTCTGCAACATTTTTTGTAGCAACTGTTTCCTCTTCTACAGCAACATCAACAGCATTTGGTTCTTCTTCTTCCTCACTTTCATCCCCAAAAATGACATCATTTAGGGTAGAGTAAAACCTATCAAAACTCCTAGGGTTCCCTCTAAAATGGTGTTGGCAAACTAATTTGATGAGGCCATGATGGCGAAGGCTTCCTTTACCCTCCTGATATCTCTTTGCCATGTTCTTTAACTCTTGATACAGATACAGGGGAAGATTTACCCTAACTTCTGGTTGTTGCCCACCATGTCTGAGATGGTTCAAAATTCGTAGATGATGCCCTGATAACAAGCACATACCGCCCTTCACAGGTTAGAAATTTAATTACCCAGGTGGCTACTTCATCCCAGGGTTCCTACAGATTGGCCCTTTTTAACCCTTTGCATGTGTTGTTATGAGTTAAATACTCTAGTTCTCTATCATTTTCTTCTACAAACTGATTAACTACATTTGCCAATGTGTTCTTGCCAGATCTAGAAATTGAAATCCCTTCTAATGGCAGCTCAGTAATCTGACTTAAAATTTTAGGGCTTACCTCAATAGTCATGCCGTTAACATGTGCTCGGTTGTTTCTGAACGTATGGGCGAACATGCCAGCCAAATCTTAGAAGACCCATTGAATTTATCCAAAAATGGCATAAACCCTCCATCTTCAAAAATCTGCATGACTACCAGATTTTCTCGGAGGTAAGTGGTATCTGCAGGCTCTGTTCTGATCTTTCGCCCCATATTTTTTGTTTAAAAACCGTACACTATGGCTGTTGTTCTTCTACTAGATTTTTGGCTGTTTAATGTTGCAGATTTGCAGAGTTTTAGTTTAAAACCTTCGTTGCCCTGTTTCTCATCTTCTTCTTCGGAATGAACCATAACCTGTGCACTGTACTTCACAAACACGTCTTCGAAAAGAAAGGTGGCACACATTTCTACTTTTGCACCGTACACCTGTTCGTTGATGATTGCATGGATGTCCTTGCCGTCAGATCCACCTCATTAGTTTTATAGATTCTCACGTGCATGTTTATTGGCATTAAAAATTGGTGGCATATGGTTGGTCACGTCCTTCGTATTTCCAATGGGTGCAAAAACAAACCATGTGCTGACTGACACGTGTTCCTTCATCGCATGCAACTAAAAGAGTTTGATTTTGTCATACCTTGTCTTCTTGGATGCCACGTGGAAATGCTCTTTTCGAAGATTATAACTTATTGCAAACAAAATTTCATTCCAAAGATTATGACCTCATTTCGAAGACAAGTCTTCATTCCGAAGACAAATCCTCATTTCGAAGATTATGACTTCATTCCAAGACAGGTCTTCATTTCGAAGACAAATCTTCTTTGCAAAATTTTCATTTAAGATTAATCCTTCATTCCAAGATTTCATTGAAGATTGAAGGTAAATCCGTCATTCCAAGATCAGATCCTCATTCCGAAGTAGATCTTCATTCCGAAGTACGATCTTCATTTCGAAGACAGATCTTCATTTCGAAGATGATGCAGCAAGTCGTCATTCCGAAGACCAAGTTTCATTCTGAAGACAAATTGTCATTCCGAAGACAAAGTTTCTTTCTGAAGACAAAGTGCAACATTCATTTTGCTGTCATTCTGAAGACAATTTCAATCCGAAGATAATACAACAGGCACTATTTTTGGCATTCTTGTTCCGAAGATTAGGCAGAAATCAATATTTTCATTTTCAAAACATGTCTTAAGTATGCCAACTCTTATGAATACCTTTTATGCTAATGGTTAATTGTCACATACTATATACCAATCATTTTACAATGAAGAAATGTAAGAAATATATACCTGATAAAAATAGTTAATGCCAGTTTTGAAGAATGACTGCCTTTGTTGATATTCTGCTGAGATTTTCTGCAACATTTCAAAACAAGTGCACTTGGTGAATTTGTACAATGATGGTTCAGAAATTTCTCAAGGTTATGCATGCCAAAAAACTGGTTTTCATGCACACCAACTCAATAGTGCCTTAAGAAAAGGTTTTCACTGCTGAGTTATTCATTTTTCTCTCTTTTTTTTTTTTTTTTTTTTTTTTTACCTCTCCTTTTCTTTTTTTTTTTTTTCTTGATCCTGACTATGCCCATGAAGGAATTTCATGATTTCCCCTGAAACCATGCCCGTGAAGGAATTCATACTCAGAATTTATTCATCTTTTTGTTTTCTATTTTTTTCTAATTTTTTTGTATTTTTTGCTTTTTCTTGAAATCCACTGATCATGTTGATTGTTTTGAAGTGGAAGAGGGAATCTCTTCCACCTGTTGTGTATCCAAACTATCAAGTTGCTGCAAGAATTCTTCTTTAGTCAGAGGTGTATGGTATACCCTGAGGCGATGTCCATTCACTACCAACTTTCTTCGTGACCCATCAATAGGGGATAGACGAGCTGCTCCATTGTTAAATACCTCCTCAATCTAGTAAGGTCCCAACCATCTAGTTCTCAGTTTTCTAGGGAAGTCTTCATATTGAGAATCAAACAATAAAGCCCAATCTCCTTGTTGAAGTTTCCTCTGCTGAATGTGACTGTCATGCCACAGCTTCCTCTGCTCCTGAATTACCTCAGTTTGGTGCAGAGCATCCAATCTAAGTTCATCCAATGCATTCAGCTGTAGAATCCTGTCTGTCTGTGCCTGCGACAATTCAATTCCAATTTCCAGTGTTGTGCGCAATGTTAGTAGCTCAAATTCAATAGGTAAGAGAGGCTTTTTACCAAAGACTAGTTCATAAGGTGTGAATCCAGTAGTGGACTTCCAAGTAGTATTGTAGGCCCAAACTCGCTTCGGGTAATTTATCTAGCCAATTTCTCCTATGAAAAGCTACTATTTTTGTCAAGATGCGTTCTAGTTCCCTCGTTTGTTACTTCAACCTGGCCATTTGCTTGTGGGTGGTAAGGTGATGATTTCCTATGTTTGATTTCATACAATTCTGTAAATGCTTTTATGACTTTGGATGCAAATTGGGGTCCTTGGTCTGTGGTGATAGACCGTGGAGCTCCAAATCTCTAAAAAATCTGAGTATACAAGAAATCAGCGACCTTCTCTTCACGAGCATGTTTGAAAGCACGCACCTCTACCCACTTTGTCAGGTAATCAGTGCATACTAGAATATGCACCTTTCCTTGAGAAGGTGGATCAATAGGTCCTACAAAATCAAGCCCCCACCTCTCAAATGGTTCTAAAACCATTTGAGGCTGCAATGGCATCTCATTTGTATGAGTGGGTTTCCCCATTCTTTGGCATGCATCACAATGCCCGATGTACTTTTTCACATCCTTGTGAAGAGATGGCCAATAATATCCTGTCCCTAAGATTTTCCTAACTGTGCTTTTTACAGAATAGTGTCCACCTGAGGGTTCATCATGACAAGCTCTAAGGATATCATACACTTCATCCTTTCGGATGCACCTACGTAACACATGGTCAGGACTGCACTTAAAAAGCATACCCTTAATCCATTCAAAAGAAGAACTCTGTTTGATCAATTGTTTTTTTTGTTTTGAAGTGAAATGTGGAGGAACTTTCCCTGTGACCAAATAATTGGCTATATCTGCAAACCAAGGTGATTGGACTGATATAGCAAATAGTTTTTCATCAAGAAAAGTGTCATCAACTAATTCCCCTTCATCTGTGTTCTGCAACCCGGACAAGAAATCTGCCACAACATTAGCTTTTCCTGGTTTGTTGATTATAGTGATATCAAATTCTTGCAAGCAACAACAACCAACGAATAATTCTTGCACTTACCATAGGTTTATTCATCAAATACTTAATGGTTGTATGATCTGTGTGAATAAATATTTGATAACCTGTGATATAATGCCTGAATTTGTTGATGGCATAAATTACTGCTAGGAATTCCTTCTCAGTTGTATAATTTTTCTCGGCTCTTGTCAAGTTCTTGCTAATGTTGTAGATGGTATAATGTTCACCATTATCAATTTGTCCTAATGCTGCTCCAATTGTTGTATTGGAGGCATCAGTCTGTATGTGAAATGGTAATGTCCAATTAGGTCCTCTGAGCATAGGTGGAGTTATCAATTTCTCTTTCAGAGCTTCAAATGCTTCCTGACACTTTGCAGTCCAGGAGAATTCAGAATCTTTAGTCAATAGGGCAAACATAGGACTCGCTATTGTACTAAAGTTGGGAATAAACCTGCGGTAAAAACCAATGTGTCCTAGGAAGCTTGACATTAGTCCGAGTTTTAGGAGGAAGGAGATTCTTGATAATTTCAACCTTCTTTGGATCAACTTGGATCCCTTCAGGAGAGATGTGATGACCAAGAACTATCCCTTCCTTCATCATCATGAAGCATTTATCTGGATTCAAGGATAAGTGGTATGTTTCACAACGAGTTAAGACTTTATCAAGATTTTCCAATGTAAAATCAAAAGTTTGTCCACATACTCGTGAAATCATCCATGTATATTTCAACACTTTTGGTGGTCAGATCAGCAAAAATTGCTAGGACTGCTCGCTGAAAAGTTGTTGGGGCATTACACAAACCAAAAGGTAAAACCCTATAGGCAAATGTTCCCCATGGACATGTAAAAGTTGTCTTTTCTTGATCTTCAGGTGCAATCTGAATTTGATTATATCCACTAAATCCATCAAGAAAACAAAAGTATCTTTTTCCTAGCAAGAGTATCTAACACCTGATCTATGAAAGGTAATGGAAAATGGTCTTTGTATGTCACCTTATTCAACTCTCTATAGTCTACACATACTCTCATTTTTCCATTTTTCTTAGGAACTATTACCAATGGAGAAACCCATTGGCTATCAGAAATTGGGTAAATGAATCCTACTTCCAGGAGTTTTTCAATTTCTTCTTTCACAATATCTCTTAAGGCAGGATTCAATCTTCTTTGAGGTTGTCTGACTGGCTTGACTTCTTCAGTATAGATTCTGTGGGTACATATATCAGGATGAACTCCTGACATATCTTTGTAGTTCCAAGCAAAAGCATGAACATGCTTCTGCAAGACAACTATCAATTTTTCTTCCTCTTCCCTAGTAAGCTGGCTGTAGATGTTCAAAAATTTGCCTGGTTGGACTTCTATTTGTTTTGTATTTAGAAGGACTGAATTCACTCCTTCATACCTGGTGATTAAGGGATTAAGAGGACATTGTTGAGATGGGAGAAAAGAAGCAGTTTCTATTTTATTGCTGCTTGAGGGAAGCATATCTTGTATGGAACAGTGAGAAGGAAAAATCAGATGATGGTGCCATCCATGTGGTAGTGAAACAGAGTTTCCCTGTGATAGTACAGATGGTTCATCTTCAGATTTTTGATTCTCCTCATTACTTATCAACTGTTGGATATTTGTTGTTTCCCCTTCTAAACCTTGTTCATGCAGAACATTCATCAAGATTGTTTCATTTTCTAAGTTTTCTGTGTCACTGAGGTCTTCTATGTGTTCTCTTACTACTAAGGTAGCTAGTGTAGAAATGACCTCTTCTGGTTCTTCCTCTGAGTCAGAAAACCATAACTGACCTAAAAATTTGCTAGATGGTTTTGCAGGAGGATATAAAGAAATCTGTTTCAGATCAATACCATTTGAAATAGTCATATTTCCAGATCTGCAGTCTATGAAGGCTGCTGCAGTTGCAAGCCAAGGTCTTCCCAAAATAATGGGATATCCATGTGCTGAATTTCTTGGCTGTAAAACCAAAAAATCTATAGGGAATTCCCAAGAAGAAACTTCTATAGGGACATCTTCAATGATTCCTTCAGGTTTTGCAACTGACCTATCAACCATTTCTAAAACTGTAAATGTGGGGCTGAGATGTTTGAGCTGTAATTGTTCCATTGTATCCTTGGTCATGACATTTATTGCAGCTCCTAGATCCACTAAAACATTTGATATTGGTACTGAACCTATGGTAACTGTGATAACTGGACTTCCTGGGTCACTATACTTTGGAGGTAGTAGTTTTCCAGATAAGAGATCAGCTATCTTTCCTTCAACCTGCACAGTCTTGGGAAATGCTTTCTTCTTTCTTCCTGCTCTTTTAATGCACAAATTTTGGACAATACTGTTAATCTCTGGTATTTCCTTAATGGCTTGCAATAAGGGCAATGATATAGTCAACTTTTTGAGTTCTTTGACCAATTCTGACTCAAAATTTTTTGGTATTGCATTAAGTCTTTCAGGATATGGAATTATCCTTGGTAATTGTTCTGCTTGTGTCTCTTTCTCTATTGTTGGTTGGATTCTCTCTGGTTCCAATTCTTCTGTTTCTATTGTTGGTTGGATTCTCTCTGGTTCTGATGATTCTTGCTCTTCATTTTCTTTGATTTCAATTGAAACTGGTTCAGGTACAACTTTCCCTGAACGAAGTTGGATGTTACTACAATCAAGAACATTAATTTCAACATTTTCTTGAGCTTCAGCCACATAGACAGGAGGTGTCTGTCTCATGCTATTTGGATTAGTGATCGGTTGAGCTGGCAATTGAGGTTGTTTCACTTGCTGTGTTTGCTGTTGTTTTTCTTGAAAATTTTGATTAGGTGCAGGCAACAAATGCTGAGTTTGACCTTGATTCCTTTGTTGCCTTGGATAGGACTGGTATTGTTGATTCCATTATGGTTGGTTTTGCATCCAATGTGGATTAGTCTGATTTTGATTCCAAGTTGGATTGTTTTGATTCCAAGATGGGTTGTTTTGATTCCATGAGGGGTTGTTTTGATTTTGATTCCAGGCTGGGTTACTCCAATTTGCTTGTGGCCATTCTTGGGAATTTGTCCATTGAGGATAATTCCAAGGACGTTGGGGTGGTTCTGATTGTCCCCAAGGCATAGTACCAGGATTATGCCCCCAATTTGTAGGAAAACGAGGGGGATTTTGATATTGAGAGAAATTTCCCCCTTGTTTTGGTCCAATATAGTTGAGTTCCTCAATCTGGTTTTCTAACACAGTTTTGAGTTGTGGTAGCAGGTGGCATTGATCAGCTGAATGCCTTTTTGAACAGATACTACAAATGGCTGAGATAGATGTTTTATTCAAAGGACATTCCTGCAAAGCATGTTTATTTCTACATCTTGGGCAATAAATTGCCAAAGGTTCTATGTTTTTTGCTTTTGTAGACATTTCCCCCAAAGTAGTGTTTAAGTGCACTAGAATATCAGTTTTGAAATTTGCAAGTTCCTCTATCAGGTCCTTTACATCAGTGCCATTTGTGCGGCTTTTTCTTCTTCTCTGCTTAGTGCGAGAGTAATTCCTGTAGAGATCCATAATTTCCTCATTACTGAGAGTGGTTACATCCCCTTTTCCCATCAAATCCAGAACTTCTCTGGATTCATCTTGCAATCCTCTCAAAAATATGGTTTTACATAATTCTGGTTCTACAAGTCCACATCTCCTTTGAACAAAGGAGAACCTATCAAGATAATCTTCCAATGTCTCATCATCTTCCTGCTTGATTCTGAATAACTCATCTTTTCTATTCCTTACACGGTAATATTCCTGATATTTGTCTAAAAAGACAGTCTCCATTTGATCCCAGGTTCTTATGGAATTTGGCTCTAAGCTCATGAACCAGCGCAATGTTGAATCCTTGAGAGTTGAGGGAAAAACCTTAAGTTTCTGATTGTCATTTATATAATCATAGGTCTGACACACTACCTTGAATTCAAACAAAAACTGGTCAGGATCTTCAGATACAACACCTCGAAAGGTTGGAAGTACTGAAGGTGAAATGGTCTTCATGGGAGAGTTTTGTGTTGGATTCAGACGAATAGGATATTCAAATGTTCTGGACGGTTGGAGTATATCCTGATCATCTCCTTCATTATGAACATAGCCATGTTGGCCATCTATATTGCCTCCTTCTGCCATAGTTTCCTGTTTGTTGGGAGAAGTTAAAGCTTCCCAAATTGTTCTCTCAAGAGGTCCAAGCCTCTCTGTTGATGATGAGTCTGATGAATTGTCTTTCTTAGGATATTCTGATGATGATAAAATTGGTGATTTTCCTATCTCAGAATGTTCTAGTGATGGTGAGACTGGTGATTTTTCTATCAATCTTTCTGGTAATTCAAACACAGGTGATTCACCCCTTAGGCGTGAAGATCTCCTTAATGGAACAAGCCAAGGATCCTTTGGGGTAGTTCTACCTTTTTCATCCCTAGACTTATTCATTCATGTTTACTCCTAAATGACATAAATTAAGTCAATAGTTGTTATCTTCCTCAACTGTTGTATTCAGATTTTAACCTGAATTTTCATAGCTTAGTCTGATTACAGCTATTGGACTATTTGTTTTCTTCTGACAACACTATTCCCCGACAACGATGCCAAAATGATGCGTAGTCATTATACCATCATTAATTCTCAATGAATCTATCAATCCAGGGCAGTGTACAAGGCTATCTATGAAGAAGAAGTGAAACAACTATAACTTAGGTCAATCTAGAGCAACAAGTCTTATTGGTGGAACCGGTTGTGTGGGGGGTTTTAGGACATTCCTATCTCTAAATTGCATGAATTAAATCTTAATCTAAGTTGCAGAATTGGAAACTAATCATTAACTACAGAAATGAAGTCCTAATTACAATTGCAGAATGAGACCTAATTATATTGCAGAAATAACAGTTGTAGAATTGAAAGTCTGATCCTAATTGCAGAAAGGAAATCTAATTACTTTTGTAGTAATGAAAGTCTAATTCTAATATGGAAATGAAAACTGTCAAAGTTCTGTAATAGAAGGTTGTCAATCTTCTATGCAGGATTTGACAGCAAAACATAAAATGCAAGAAATTGCTGAAAAATAGTAAATTCTAGAAATAACAATCTGAAATAAAGTGGAAGCTTTGCTGAAAGTAAGATTGCAACTAAAACATTAAGCACAAGGTTAATCTAAGCATAAATAAACTAAGACTGCAAATATTGTCAATTGTTTACAAGCAATTGAAATAACAAGTTCTACAACTCATTCTGCTACAGCAAAATCAGAATAAAAACCTGCTTGTTAGTCCTCCTCCTAGGTCCGGAAGTGGCCAGCCTCCTTGTCCAGAAGAAGGTGTAAGTCTCTCTCTCTTTCTAAATCTTAATCACACTCATTTACAAGCAATATGAAATAGAACTGGTGCACTTTATTGATTAAAAGACATGATTACAATAATTCTATTGAAAAACTGTTACAGGACTGTAACAGTCAATTTCTATCTATTTTTTGCTTCTTCCTTACTTTCTACTTCCTCTGCCTCTATATCCTATATGCTACTACCCGGCTCAACCTGAACGGGAGCAATATTTATAGATGTCCTAAGGTCTGATTACAAACAAAGAATATCTCAAAAGATCTAATCCTACAATGCTGCAACAAATTCTGGTTTTATCCTAGAAGAAGATTAAAACTTGATCTTTCCCTTAATGATGGCTTTGGTCGGCAATGACGGCAAAGACAGATGGAAGATCTTTTCCTTTACCTTTTCCAACCTTTATTTCCCTTTTTTCGGCTTCAAAAATCGGTCAACAAGTCAAAAAGCACACTCTGTTTTCATTTCGAAGATAAGTGGCTTCATTCCGAAGACAATGCAATTCTCATTCCGAAGATCGCTCATTTCGAAGATACTGCATTCTCATTTCGAAGATCGCTCATTTCGAAGATACTGCATGCTTCATTCCGAAGATCCGCTCATTTCGAAGATACTGCATTCTTCATTCCGAAGATCCGCTCATTTCGAAGACGTTGTGTTCTTTCATTCGAAGATATCTGTTCATTCCGAAGATACTTCGGAATGAACAAATGTATGCTTTTCCAGTGATTTCTTCTGCATCTCTCAGGTGGGTTATCTCTTAAGATCAAATTCCAATGGTCTTCATCCCTTTCCTCATGTGAATTCCATGCCTTGCTATTTATGGACAGCTGGCTGGAATTTACATGGGAAAGACCAGTTTTTGTTGCACAACAACAGTTTGCTTGCACTGTTGCCAGATTTAGGTGAAATAAATGCTTGAGACAAATCAAAACATGATTAGTGAAATGCTGCTATTATTCTAAGCATATCCCATTTTAGCAAATCATAGCAAAAAGAACACAAAACTATGCAAAAAAACTGTAAAATCAGCATATAATATTTCAAATACATTGATCATGCAAAATGGTTAATATACAACATATTGAATCAACTTAACTAACATATCAGATAAAACATAAGAGTTTATAGGCATTTTTAGTGTTCAAAACATGTTATGATTGAGGCATTTCCAGGCCTCATCATTATGGATACCTTTGGAGCTTTTAAGTTTGACCAAAGGGTTTATATATACCTTTGGAGATTTTTAGGTGCCCAAAGGGTTTAAGGATACCTTTGGAGATTTTTGGGTGACCAAAGGGTTTATGGATATTTTTGGAGATTTTTGGGTTAACCAAAGGCTTTATGGATACCTTTGGAGATTTTTAGGTGACCAAAGGGTTTAAGGATACCTTTGGAGATTTTTGGGTGACCAAAGGGTTTATGGATACCTTTGGAACTTTTTAGGTTGACCAAAGGGTTTATGGATACCTTTGGAGATTTTTAGGTGACCAAAGGGTTTAAGGATACCTTTGGATATTTTTGGGTGACCAAAGGGTTTATGGATAACTTTGGAGTTTTTTAGGTGACCAAAGGGTTTTGGACACCTTTGGGGCCTTTTGGGTGGACCAAAAGGTTTATGGATACCTTTGGAGATTTTTAGGTGACCAAAGGTTTTAAGGGTACCTTTGGATTTTTTTGGGTGACCAAAGGGTTTATGGATACCTTTGAAGATTTTTAGGTTGACCAAAGGGTTTAGGGATACCTTTGGAGCTTTTTAGGTGACCAAGGGGTTTAAGGATACCTTTGGAGTTTTTGGGTGACAAAAGGTTTGAAGTATACCTTTGGAGCTTTTTGGGTGACCAAAGGTTTTATGGATACCTTTGGAGATTTTTAGATTGACCAAAGGGTATATGGATACGTTTGGAGCTTTTTAGGTGACCAAAGGGTTTAAGGATACCTTTGGAGATTTTTGGGTGACCGAAGAGTTTATGGATACCTGTGGAGGTTTTTAGGTGACCAAAGGGTTTTGGATACCTTTGGGGAATTTTGGGTGGACCAAAGGGTTTATGGATACCTTTGGAGCTTTTTAGGTTACCAAAGGGTTTAAGGGTTCCTTTGGAGTTTTTTGGGTGACCACAGTGTTTATGGATACCTTTGGATATTTTTAGGTTGACCAAAGGGTTTAGGGATACCTTTGGAGATTTTTAGGTGACCAAAGGGTTTAAGAATACCTTTGGAGTTTTTGGGTGACAAAAGGGTTTAATGATACCTTTGGAGATTTTTCAGTGACCAAAGGTCTTATGGATACCTTTGGAGATTTTTAGGTTGACCAAAGGGTTTATGAATACCTTTGGAGATTTTTAGGTGACCAAAGGGTTTAAGGATACCTTTGGAGCGTTTTGGGTGACCAAAGGATTTATGGATACCTTTGGAGCTTTTTAGGTTAACCAAATGGTTTATGGATACCTTTGGAGCTTTTAAGGTTAACCAAAGGGTTTATATATACCTTTGGAGATTTTTATGTGACCAAAGGTTTAAGGATACCTTTGGAGATTTTTGGGTGACCAAAGGGTTTATGGATATTTTTGGATATTTTTGGGTTGACCAAAGGGTTTATGGATACCTTTGGAGCTTTTTAGGTGACCAAAGGGTTTAAGGATACCTTTGGAGCTTTTTGGGTGACCAAAGGGTTTATGGATACCTTTTGATATTTTTAGGCTGACCAAAGGGTTTATGGATACCTTTGGAGATTTTTGGGTGACCAAAGGGTTTATGGATACCTTTGGAGATTTTTGGGTGACCAAAGGGTTTATGGATACCTTTGGAGCTTTTTAGGTGACCAAAGGGTTTTGGATACCTTTGGGGCCTTTTGGGTTGACCAAAGGGTTTATGGATACCTTTGGAGATTTTTAGGTGACCAAAGGGTTTAAGGGTACCTTTGGATTTTTTTGGGTGACCAAAGGGTTTATGGATACCTTTGAAGATTTTTAGGTTGACCAAAGGGTTTAGGGATACCTTTGGAGCTTTTTAGGTGACCAAAGGTTTTAAGGATACCTTTGGATTTTTTGGGTGACAAAAGGTTTGAAGGATACCTTTGGAGCTTTTTGGGTGACCAAAGGGTTTATGGATACCTTTGGAGCTTTTTAGGTTGACCAAAGGGTATATGGATACCTTTGGAGCTTTTTAGGTGACCAAAGGGTTTAAGGATACCTTTGGAGATTTTTGGGTGACCGAAGAGTTTATGGATACCTGTGGATATTTTTATGTGACCAAAGGGTTTTGTATACCTTTGGGGCCTTTTGGGTGGACCAAAGGGTTTATGGATACCTTTGGAGCTTTTTAGGTTACCAAAGGGTTTAAGGGTTCCTTTGGAGTTTTTTGGGTGACCAAAGTTTTTATGGATACCTTTGGATATTTTTAGGTTGACCAAAGGGTTTAGGGATACCTTTGGAGATTTTTAGGTGACCAAATAGTTTAAGGATACCTTTGGAGTTTTTGGGTGACAAAAGGGTTTAATGATACCTTTGGATCTTTTTCGGTGACCAAAGGGTTTATGGATACCTTTGGAGATTTTTAGGTTGACCAAAGGTTTTATGTATACCTTTGGATCTTTTAAGGTGAGAAAAGGGTTTAAGGATACCTTTGGAGATTTTTGGGTGACAATAGGGTTTATGGATACCTTTGGATCTTTTTAAGTGACCAAAAGGTGTAAGGATACCTTTGGAAATTTTTGTGTGACCAAAGGTTTTATGGATACCTGTGGGGCCTTTTGAGTGACAAAAGGGTTTTGGATACCTTTGGGGCATTTTGGGTGACCAGAGGGTTTATGATACCTTTAGGGATTTTTGGGTGACCAAAGGGTTTTGGATACCTTTGGGTCATTTTAGGTGATCAAATGGTTTATAGATACCTTTGGAGAATTTTGACGTTGATTTCTTAACTGTTTGATTGCTGATTAGGGGAGGTATGATACCAATAATGCCCCAGTTATGCTTAGAAAATATATATTTTTTTGATTTTATGTTATGGATGCAACACCTATATGCAATGCAACTACATGAATGCAAATGCGGAATGTAAATGCAAATGTTTTTGTATTTTTGATGCTTTCAATTGCTTTTGAGTTTTGATTATTCTACATGTTTTTGAACTTTTTGATTTTAAATTGTTTTTGTGCTTTTGTGTTTTTTTGTTGACCAAAGGTCTTATGGTGCCTATGGGGATTTTTGTGAGTCAACCAAAGGGCTTATAATGCCTTTGGGGCCTTTTGTGATGTTATCAAAGGGATTTAAGATGCCTTTGGGGCATTTTGTGATGTGATCAAAGGGCTTTAAGATGCCTTTGGGGCCTTTTTTGTGATGTGACCAAAATGCTTTGAGATGCCTTTGAAAGTTTTTGTGATTTGACCAAAGAGATTTAAGATACCTTTGGATCTTTTTATTTTTATGGTTTTCTATTGTTTTTGTGATTTTGAAATTTATGAAATTTTTTGATATTTTGTTGGTTTATTTGAATTTTTTTGGTGTTTTGTTGGTTTTATAGGGGGAAGGTATGATACCTTAGGTACCCCCAGTGTGCATGTTGCCTATTGTAATGTAGTCATATTTCTTAGGAAGAGTGATAGAAATTAGCTCTTCCAATTGGGGCATGGACCTCTATAGGGTGCCCTTCTCTTGGTGGGGAGAAATGAGTGAACCTTCTTCACGAATCTCATTTCGTTATAATAATTCTTGTACCACCTAAAATGACTGATAGCTACATATGTCATGCCCCTGTATACGATGATACAAAAGAGGCTTTCATAAGTGGACCCATGTTTGAGCTCTTTTATTTGACTTATGGTAGTACAAATGCATTTGCCTTGTACAAATTTTGAAATAAAGTTGCAGTAGTCATTTCAAATGTGACCACTCACTGAGGTGGCTTGTTAAGCCTATGAGGTTGCAACCGACCTTGGGGTCTCAATTGGTATGATGTGGACTCTATTTTGATAGGCTGAGGCACTGTGGATGAACCTTCTATGGGAAACACCCCACTATCTATGAGATTCTAAACCACATTCTTGAATCCATGACAATTGCAAATGCCATGGTCCTCTATTTGATGATAGAGGTAGTAATGGTACTCCCTATAACCTTTAATTTTAGCTCTTTTTGTGTCTAGAAGTTTTATATCAAGTAAGGTTAGGACCTTAGCTTTGTGTAGCTTCTGGAAGATGATAGACATAGGCTCATTTAAATGAGTCCAGATGCATTACGGATGCTTCAAGCGTGCAACACACATTGGCCTAGTTTGAGGACCAGGTTGAGCCCTAGGTATATCACTTGCTTGCTTAGGGGAATCCCCTTGAATTTTGGATGCAATGGATGGATTGTAGCCTAAGATCATCTATTGCTTGACAACTTGAAGCTACTTCTTTTCAGTCATGTTATATACTATGGATCAAAATATTTGACATGATTGAATATCATGCCCATTTTATCTATGATATAGACAGTTCAACTCTTCCTCATAACCTTGTGGTCTTGGATGATCTGGGTTAAACTGGTGAACCTCAGGTAATATGATAGCATTTGCGGCACATAATTGATTGAAAACTGATACCACAGGCTCAAGAAATGAGGGATGCTTGCCAGGTTGCTGAGGCAACCGAGTTGGCACTTGCTCCAGTTGAGACTTTTCCTGTGGCTTCATAGGGGATAGTTTGACCTTAGATGAGGGTTGATTTTGCATCTCCTGGCTTTCAAGTTGGATCAAAATGTATTGCAACACCTCATTTTGTTGCTCCATTTGTGCCTCTATATTATAGAGGTGATTTTGCATATTCTCAAATATTGATAAGGCTCTCATGTGTATTTCTAGCGATTGGTTTGAAATACCATTTTCTACTGAATAAGGTGAAAGAGTGGGTGCTAAATATCCACAAAGTAACTGTAAATCATTTGTTTCCTTCATTTGAGTCAATGTGGAGGCTTCATGATGATCCACTTCGATAGTGGTATCCACATGCTCATGTTTATAATTCAGTTCATATTTCTATTTGACTTTGTGGTGTTGAACTGTGTCAGCTTTGGTACCCTCGGTCTGATGTAGAGGAAATACATGTTCTTGTTCTTGAGGAGGCACCATGAGAAGTGAGTTAGGGGTGACTAATGCTAATGGTTTTGACCCCATAAATGTGGAAGCAATGTCTAATTGCACCATATCTTATTTTATCTGCCTTAGAGTCACATGGTCTTCTAACTTAAAGTTAACCATTGCCACAAACTCTTGAGAAGGTAATTTATATTTTGGACCAGTTGAAGGTGCTTTAGTCATGTTAACTGATGTTTTTGGTGATAGGAAAAGGTAGTGACTTCTTGATGTAAGCCTCATTCAAATTTTTGGTGATTTTATCCAACTGAATTTTTGGAGTCCTACATGCCACCAAAGTTTCTTATGGCTCATCAAACTCCTTGTAATACTTGAATGGCTCATGATCATGGAGGACCACATACACTTGTCCTTGGTGTATGAATTTTAGATTTTTTATGCACTATGAAAGGCACACATTCCATATCCCTCATCCATGGTATTTCTAGAAATATGTTATACTACCTCTCACCCCAGGATATGGCACAATGTAGATATAATTTTTATCCCAACCTATAAAGGTATGATTACTATGCCAATTGTTGGGGAAGTGGCATCATTGAAGGATCTCAATGTGAATGTTGAGTCCTTAATATGTGAATGTAGTAAATTTAAATGCTTCAAAGATGCATTCATGATGATGTTGGTAGATGACCCAGTGTCAATCAAAACTCTCTTATGTGGAATTTAATCGATGCTTGCTATGATGTATAGCAGAGGATCGAGTTCATCCGTAGAGATTGGCTTAATCTCTTATCTACAAAAAGTAATCATAGGGTCCTTTTGTAAGTGAATTGAATTTATTTTTGGTTTGGACCATGATAGATTATTGTCTTTAGTCAATTTTTTTGGTATGTTGGGTTGATCAAGGTATATTTTTCTTCCTATTATAGTATTCATCATACCGATAAAACCCTTATCAGGCAGGGCTATGTGCACCTCATTAACATGCTCAAATTGATTGTTGGGTGCTATGTTTACTTTGTGTGTAGGTAAGGGGTCTTGGAAGACTCCTATCTGAAGCTCTTGCCTCTTGATCATATCCTGCACTAAGTCTCTAAAGGGATGACATGTCTGAATGTCATGACCCCTTTGTTGATGGTACATGCAATATATATTTTCTCTGTGTGCCTTTGATCTACGCTTGTTAGGCTTCCATGGATGGATCTCTGGAAGATTGATTCTTCATACCTCATATAATCGATCAAAGAGTGATGCTAATATCTTTGGAAAATTAGTATATTTTCATTGTGGCTGACATTGTTGGCCCTGTATCTGATTATGTTGCATATGATTTTGTGCTAGAGGATGTTGGTCTTGGTAATTATGTCACATTGGTATAGGTGGTACGACCTAGTTTGTGGATTCAAGGATACTAAAAACAACTTGATGTATTGGGGCCACATTTTGTTGTGTGTTACCACCTGTAATATTCTTGTTTGGATATTCCTTTTTGTGAAGTTGAATATCACCCTCCTGTATCTTTATTGCCTCAATGAACTTAGCCTATTCTAAGGCCTCCTCAAAATTTTGATATTGCTGCAATTGTAAGAGAAGAGAGATTTGTTTTGAAAAGCTTATCGTAAACATTAGAATGAGATATTTTGTGAGTAGGGTGAAAGATAGTTTTGACATCACCTTCCTCCACTTATTTCCATATTCAATGACTAGCTCATCGTAAAGTTGATTAAGGCTAGCCAAGTCAATCAAGTTTGTCATTTTCTTAGCACTAGAGGCAAAACATTGTAGGAATGCATCGGCTAAGTGTTAAAAGGTGTATATACCATGGTGTGGTAGGTGGTTATACAATTATAAAGCATCTCCAACTAGTGTTGTGAGAAATATTCTCAACATCAAAGGGTCATTGTCTTAAAAATGGAAACACATATTGATGAAGATTGTCACGTGCTCTTGTGCATCTTCATCATATTTGAATTTTTCAAGTTGAGGCATCTTGAAATTTGATGGGTATGTTGGTGATGACACTAATGGATGTAAAGGCTGATTTCTAAGCTACTTTAGTGTGGGTTTTTGATAAACTGACCTTTGGTTTTGTTTATTGAATGAATTTATCTGATCAGCTAGCGCTTTGTATGGTCCTGATGAAATGATATGATTTTCCTTTTGTCACCCTTTATTAGGTAGACGAGGCTACTTTTGATGTTGAGGTGGATGATAAGTATAATCATTAGGTACCTCATAATAAATGGATTCAGGGTAAGCATCCACTTCTTCTTGATATTCCCATTGGGACTCTTCATATGATTCCTCATCGTATTGATCTTGGTACTGTTGAGGAGTATGAGGTTCTTGATGATAACCATATAATTGCATTTGATGTTGAACATAATTTTGGTGTGTCCAAGAGGAAGGACCTTGAGATTTCATTGGATACCTTATGGTTTATTGCATCCTCTAGGTGTTAGGCATAAGCATCGCTTTATGTAATGCATTTTGTGCTTGCTCTTGTTGTATCTTTTGTTGTTCTTGTATATTTTATTGATACAACCTTTCTAGGTGTGCTCATTGTGAGTCCACCCCTTGTTGATTTAATTGTTGTTGATCCAATTGAATTTGATCCATATATTATTTTTGGTTAAGTTGTGGCCTCGGTTCCTGATGTGTATGATCCTGTTGTTCACTTGTATGGGGCTATGTACACTTTTATTGGAAATATAAATGGGTTTTTCATGTCTTTTCCCCCTAGTAGGATCTATCACTTGTTTTCCATGCTCTTTAAAGGTTACATTGAATTAATACTATGATTTATGAATTTTCTCTATATAATATGATGATGCAGATATGCAACATGGCTACCCCACATACTCTTCATGAGGATTAGGAGAATTACTTGGGTCCTCTTCCTCATCTATGAGGAATGATGCATATTCAGTATTAGATATAATATTTGTATATTCAGACTACACAAAAGCACAATGTGTATATGCATATGCTCTCTATGAGGAGTAGGGGAATGACTTGATCGATCAAAAAAGGTGGTTTTTTCTTCCAGGATAGGCCATAGTGTGCTCTCATTTTCATAGTTCGATTGATGTATAGAGTAAGCTGGTATGTGAGCTTGTGACATTGACCTACTAGACCCCTAAGTGGGTGGATTGTTCCTCATATAGAATTCTATCAGGGTGTTCCAATTAGGAAGGTTTCTTGGAGGACCTATGGGTGCCTCTATAATAGGGTTAGGTTTTGGTCCCAGATCAAGGATCTTAGGCTGATTACCCAACAATAAAGAAACACACAAAGCAGACAATATGATTCTCTTGTATAGATTAGATGTGTGTCCTAAAATTGGTTTTAGTGTGTTTCAGATGTATTGTTGCTCTTGCTTTCTTGTTCATGTTTTGGACTTAGAATGAGGGAAATCAACCTTAGTGGTTACTAGGAACACTAGTGCCAAACATGATTTAGCAAAATATTCTAGGGTACACCACTTAAAACCTAGTGGAGGGTTCACCTAGCTCTTCCACTCTAAATAAATAATTTCTCCAACAGTGGGAGACAGTTTGAACACAAGTGACCTACACCAAATTAGAGGAGTTCCCTATTTTGCCTAAGTATATCTAGGGGGAAATCCAGTGGAAGAAGGTGAATTCCATCATCACCGGTCTAAATTAGAATTTGGTGATGAAATCCAACCAATGTTATTGTAATACGTGAAAGTGTGTGGGTTTTTTTTTAGATTTTTGAAATAGAAAGTGATGCATCAACTAGCTTTCATGACTACTTTTCTACATATCTAAAAAGAATATTTTGAATTCAAAAAATGCATATTTAACTTAATATAAATTATTTTCACTATATGCACTTTCTAACTTATGATGTAACAGCCTCTAACTAGGCCACATGCAAGAAAAATTTAAACACATAAAAATCCTAGTATGTTAGAGACTAGGGTAGACCTTGAAGACAGAGCCCCCCTAGCAGTGCCTAGAGGAAAGCCAAAGACATCAAAGAAACTTAAAATGTAAATTTTTGTTTAGTTTCTTAATTTTTACCTAATTAAACTATGAATTTGCTTTTTTTTTCTAGAAATAAACTACAAAAAAATATATATAGAGAAATAGGGAATAGTACCAAACTCAAATCCTCATATGATGATGAAACCCCCAACCTATGTTGCATTTTTATTCTTGATACTATCAACCATAGTGGCTATTGTTGGTCATTGATTACAGGAGTGGCTAAGATATTTTGGTTGCTATCAACCAGAGCGACCAAACTTGTGGATCAGTGCTGACCAGAGTGGTCGAACCTACACAAAAAAAACCTATGAATATCAGTAAATAAATAGAAAATAAAAACCTAGTGAGGGTCCCACTATGATCACCATATGTGCAACCCTAGTGAGTATTCACCGTAGCCCTGCTTGCAATGCAATAATTATTATATCAAATGGAAAGACACAAAGCAATATGCATAACTCGGAAATAAAAATAATAAAGAAATATCCTCTTTTTATTAATTTCAACAATGAATCTAGTTACATATTCATCCCTTTGAGGGATACCCAATTTTTGATACAATCAATTACAAGCGGAACACATGGTGAATAAATCCCCTCAAGAAGGGGTGGTGCACTTCCATAAGATTCCTGATATCGTACATGAAAGATGTCTGAGGTCTTACAGATGTCTCCTTCTATTGATTTCATCCTGGAGGGATCTTGTGCTCTAAATTATTTGAAATAGACTTGTTAACTTGTAACCTACATGCATAGAAACAATAGAGCACACTCAGTAGCCTGGGATACCTCCCCAAATGAGGCTATTAGTAGAAAATCTTATGAACATGATAAATAAGCATAATATGATTTAAAATGCAGTATATCTAAGCAATATACGCATGTAAAACTCAAAAATATTAATGTAAATGCATTGCAAGAATCATATCTATGCTAAAGCTATGTAATGAAACAAAAAGCAAGTGCAGATCTAAGCTAAAACAAAGGAAATAATATCTCAGACCCTACCCACTACTGCTCATAGTAGCCATGACTATGGGCCACTATTAAATATAGAACACACTAAACTAAAAGATTTATTTTAGGTTTTAGGGGTTGTGACAGTCGATCCCTTGCTCAAATTGATGTTCAAGGGTCTCCAGGTGTGTCTCCTACACTGGTTTGCAGTTGGGAATTATGGATCTAAATATTGATGCATGGACATAGCTTAGTTGGATGGTGCTCCAATGCTCCTCAAGGGGTGTAGATTGACTCTCCATTTTTATAGGGGTTCACTACACACAATTTGAACTTTTCATGTATATATTTTTCATCCTGGAAGTCTGCATATGTAGCCTTCCTAGTTTTAGATCCATATCTAGATCTACATGCGAACTGACCATCAAAGAAGAAGGTTTAGTCACAAACTGGCATTGAAGGGATAGTCAAGAGGAACTCTGGGAGTTCCTCACTAAAATCCCTTTGCAAACCATGCAAACTACTATCTCCACCCGTGATTTGGGCTCTCCTTGATGGTAGTCTACGTTTTAGTGCTAATCGCTATCATCAATAGTGGCTAGTTGTGGCCAATCTCAGCTTGAGCAGCCAAGATTTGTGGCCACTCTAGTTGATAGATACCAAGCCTAAATGGGATAGAACTACCCATTTTGAGTGGTTAGGACCACTAATTACTCTTGGAAAGGTCCAATATTGGTCATATGGTCTACAGATGTGCCCATATGAGTAGTCTCATAAACATAACACATGTTAGGTGTCTACACAAAAATAATTTATCAAATTTATCAAGGTTGTAAGATTAGGAATTACCCCTAAGAAAAAGGAATTTTTTTTTATACAGTCTAAGCCTAGGGTCTAATAGGCTATCAATCATTTTCTCTAAATATGAAATCATGAAAAATTCAACCAAAGCAAAACCCGCCATTAATTAAAGAATTAGTACGATCGATAAAAAATGAAAACACATCAAAGACCATCAATCGAAATATGATCAATGACATGATATCTATGATTGAGATGAACTGACCAAAAAAAATTAAAGACCCCAATCAAAGTTGATGCCCAAAATTCAAAATCAAAGCATGAATTTTTTTGGCTAAATGAAAGAAATTATCGGTCGATCGATTTGGCATGAAAAATACCATTCAATCAAAAGTGCATCAAAGGCCCAAATCAATCTGCCAAAAATCAATAAAGATCAATGACCAAGAATTATCGTTTAGAGTCTATCAATCGAAACCTTGCCAACTCACTCAATCAAAGCCTATTCACCATCCAAGGGTACATAGTATTTGATCACAAGGTTACCTTTTCTATGGATAAATTTTTTCCTGGTAGATCGACCTAAACCATGGTCCTTGGTCTTATTAATCCTAAACTTAAAAACCTTAGGGCCCCTTTTACTTTTGGAATTTTTATCGAAAGGTAATAATATGGTTCATATGCATAAACACTTGAGCTTTAAACCTAAGTTGAAGTAAAAGATTTACCATAGGTTAGGATCAGTCACACGGATCATGATTACATTGCTCCCTCCCATTTTCTTTATGCACTCCCCTAAGTCATTTTAATTCACAAAATTTCAAGGTTAAGGCCCTTCAGTCAAAAAGCAATGGTGGCCTAGAGCAGTCGGCCAACCAAGTTAATGAACTAAGACCATTCAGCCAAAAACAAAATGTGGAAAACACTGAAGCGATCAAAGTATTTTTTTTTATAGAGATTAATGCTCAAGATTCATCAACCAAAACAAAATAAGGAAAGGGTTAAACACATTACACCCCTATATAACACAATAAATCCAAATCCCTAGGTTTGAATACAATTTTTTAAAACCCATGTGCTAACATGTCACCTAAGTATGTGACCCATCATAACAAAGGTATCGTAGGGGGTCATTAAGACATCCACCCCCCTTTCCTAAGATAAAATTTTTCTAAGTCTAAATAAAGGTTTTTGAGCTATATTTTTGAAAAGGGATGGCTAACAAGTTTTTTACCAAAGAGGATTTATGACCTGGGACCCATGAAAAGAAGGAAGCTCCAATCAATTGAATAGAGATAAATGCATGAATTAATAGATCGATCAAATCTAAGTGGCTAAATTCTTTCAATCGAATGATATGAATGGTTGAGGTTTATCGATAGATGGAAAAGTCAACTAGGGAAATATAAACGTACACAACAAATTTAAATATTTATATGAGCTATGATTTAACTAACACCCATTTTCTTTGTTACAATGTCGAGATCCCTAAGGTATACCATAGAATTAATGCTAAACCCCAAAGTATGAAAGTACCCTAGGCCATTTGACTAAAAATTAATGAACGACGGGGGATAACCGATCGAGTCTCGATGAACAAATAAAAAGAATTTGGCTGATTCACATGTGACCATGAAGAGCCTTTTGCAAAAAAATTTAATAGGTAAAATGAATTAAAGCCCTATAAATTGATTGGTAAGTGACAACTACAAATGCTCACATGGCATAGAACCAATATAAGATTTCAATCAACTGATGATACACACAGAGTGGCACTATATTAAGAGTAAGATCTTACAGGTCTCCATCTGAGAAAAGCTAGCAGGGTACTTGAATTGATGATGATCTCACGGACACAACTAGCGACCAACTAGGAAAGTTGCAAGTACACAAGTCAACTATGGATTTTCCTTTAGATTCATTCAAGAACACACTTAGAGACCATGCGATTAAATCAAATGACTAAAATTTGAACATGAGGTGGCAAGATGAGTAAGGTAAATAAAGTGATAGCCTTACCAAACATAATGAACTAGAAGTAGTCACACTTAAGCATGGGGTAGCTAAAATATCAGCCAAACTAGAGCCAAGAAACTTCATGCATCACATGGGTAAAACTAATGAAGTGAAGTAAATCATCATGAATTGTACAATATGAGGATAGCTTGTGAGCCAAATGATGCTAATAGAAGATCAAGCTAATGTAATAATGCCAATTCAAAGTAAACTAAATATGTTTTTGGATCAACAAAACTTGACTTAATAGTCATTAGCTAATGAAATATTCCCTTTAGCTCAACCTTATATATGGGAAGACACCCATTCTAAGATCAAATAAGAATATTAAGTATTAAATATGAATCAAAATATGCTAGTGATAGGTCACAGAAAAATATGTGGATGACTCGGAGAGTTCATGTTCACAAGTGTTAGAAAAATTTGTAGACATAAATCAAATAAAATATTGCCTCAAAAAAGTCCTCATGCCCTAGTGTAATATAGTTATGGATATATCACCTTGATGGATTATAGTTATTGAGGTACCCTTTTATTAATGAATTTCCTAGTTTGTGTCCTTCTAATTCTATTTTATTATCTACCTCCACCCCTTAGCATAGTAGTGTTGTCTCTCCACAACTGCCTATAACGATATAATGTATCTAATTATTGTAATGAACCCTTTCTTCCAACTTAATGTGCCTATCAAGTCCTCATTTAGTTAAATAATACATTGGATCTTAGGCGATGTGGTCGATTTCAGTAAATTTTCATTCCAAGAAGTCTAAACCATCAGTCGCAAAGCACAAGGTCACAATAACAATATACTTTTTGTATATGTGATAGTACTCAAGGTAAAAATAGTAAAATATTTTGAAATAAAGTTACTTGCATTTGATCAGAAAGAATCTCACTTTAGGACAAGTAAAGGATATCAAAGGGAGAAAGATATAGAAACAAGATAAAGTGAAATATAAATGGTCGATAGTTGACACCAGTTTTGGGTTATTAATAGATAAGTTAAATTTTAAAATAGATAATATCAATATGTAATACACCTAGCCAGTAATAGGATAGGATATGGTGACAAGTGGAGGATTTAGAGTGGATCTATCATTGTATTCCTTTGTGTCTTGCTTCGTGTCATTCCACATTCCTTCCATTTCTATGTAGTTTCTTGATGGGGAAGTATTCATGACCTGAGATTATTTCCAGGTAGTGAATCAAAGGTATGAAGGTCTCTTTGTTACTAGATTGGAATGAATAGGCAAAAGGTTCTTGTCACATTATTTGGACAAGAATTTTTATTGTATTAATCTAAAAGAGCATTATGATAATTAATGCTAGCTCTCATTGTAAACAATCTATTGATATTAATACAATTTTAAGCTTTTATCCTCATTGTTCCTTGTTTTAGTCTTGTGTGTTGTCTTTATTATAGGTTACATCATTTGAATGTATAATAAATGCTTTCTTTCATTGGTCAATGGTTATGCTTGTTATGATATTCAAATGAACATAATTACATCAATTTATTCTTTCTTGATTCTTTCTATCACATTAAAATGTACTGAATTTTGCTATAGTTACCCAACATATTAAGGCATCGATCATACATAAGGTATAATTGAACTATTATTGTTTAATATTGGTCACTTTTACAAAAAAAATTACTTACTAGATGTATAAAGGTAAAAACCATGCATCTATACTATCACAAGTATATAGCAATTTGACAAAGGAAATAAATTAATCATTTACACAAATAAAATATATTCAAGAAAAGGGGATGTTATTTTATTAAAAATGATGAAACTCGATTACAATCTCTCCCTCTTAGGGAGTAACTCAAATTGATACAAATGTTACAATAGTTAAGGCCCTCAATGGGGAAATATGCACCTAAATGGTCTTCACTTTAACACCAATTTGCTTGAGGGCTTACTAAGATGCATCCTCAAATGTTAAGAGGAAAAATCTTGAAATATATTTTGTCTTTGAGAGATCTATTTCTGCATTCAAGGAAATAAAAAAGCACATTAGTAGCACATTAAGCCTCTTATTATGAGGTTGATTTCCAATAAAGTGCACGAAATAGAGCGGATATGTAAATAATGCATGAACATATATAAATATGCATAAAGTTGCATAAACTATTGACAATAAATCATGAAGTAAAGCTTGAAACATATAAAGTAACCTAAATATGCATGTAATATTGCAAATTAAGCATACAAGGACCTAATATATTAAAGCATGTAAAGGAAAGAATGAAGTGCATAAATGAAAGCAAATATGCCTATGAAACTGCGAATAAACCATGGAAATGCATGAAATGTGATTAATATATGCTAAGTTAAGCTAAATGTATGCTAAGAAATGTAAATCTATGGCTAAATCAAAGGAGTTTGTATGTCAAACCCTGACCGCTATTTTTCATAGTAGCTGTATCTGCTAGTCACTATTAAATCCAGCATCTAAGCTTGCGGGCCATTGTTGAAAATAGTGGCCATAGGGAAAGTGTCCTACTCTTGAAATTAGGCTTGATGATGCATAATTCCTCTATTGAATTAATGATCACGGGTCAATGGTGTGTCTAAGCATAGATTTAATGTTGAAATCTCTTGAATTCATGATGGATTGATGTGGAATGGGAAGCTTGCTCCTCAAGATGTTTGAAGATTCATTATTGTAAATGCAGGTGTCAAACTGTAATTGGATAGCAACTCATTACTTCTCAAGTGATTTGAAATGCTCTAAAATTTGGCAGGGCTTCATGATCATTATGAATCTTTTTGGGGTTTATAAATAGACTTACCCAAATCCCAATCTTGGCTTCTCAAGGAAGCCAAGATCAAGAATTAGTTGGCTTGAGCAATTGGGAGGAACCCTCTGGATGCCTTGTAGCCCAAAACTGCTCTAAAACCAATGCAATTTGGGTTGTTGAAACTAATTTTTCTTAGGTAAACAAGGAAAAGTTTGTTACAGGGCTAGCTACTCTCGCTCAATGTAGCTAGGGGCAGGCTACCCTTAGCTGCTCTAATAATCAGCAGTTGGGATCTTACTTGATGATGTTGTTAGTGGCTAAGGCTAGATAGACTTAGACTACCTAAAATGAGTTATTAGAATCACTACTTAGTATTGGAAAAGTCCAAGCTCATTCATATGGTCTACAAAGGTTCCCATATGAGTATTCTCCTAAACATGACATGTTTTAGGTATCTACAAATGCCTATTTTGGGATGCGTTATGGGAAAATAAAATGCTGAGTAAAAATAGACCACCTAAAGCCATATTCTAGGTTTTTTTATGTTCATTGATCTTTTCAATGCTAGATTACTCAATCAAAGAAAGAATGTGCATCTTAGAATCATTGCTTCCAAAAATGAAAGGCTTAGCTTGAGTAAAGCTTTGAACGTGATCTTCATGAAATAGATATGGATTGTTTTGATAAAAAATGATCGAATAACAAATTACCAAGTATTTAGTTCATTATATTTTCTTTTTCCCCAATAGAAGGGTAAGCTTGTGATAGTTATTAGCAATGATTCGTAAGACAAATTTAATTTACATGATCGAGTGATCCATTGTTGATTTTTATTATGAATGTTATTATGACAACCACCTCAAGATATGAGTCGATGAGGAAAGGACAAGTGATAAAAATGATGAGTCACTTGACCATGATGAATAATTTGGATGATTCAAAACTATTGCATTTTGTTGTATGGTAGGTCCTATTATAGATGTGATTTCAATTGTAAATATTAATTGTACACCTTCATATCATGGAGCAGTACCACAATGGAATTCTTATAGAATCAAGATGATAGCAATTCCATTTAAGCTTATGCTAAATCACAATGTTTGATGATTATCTAAAAATTCATAGGAGAAATGAAATGAATACCTTATTCCCGTGGAGCAGTCCAACTTCCATGGCATTATTCAGTATTGAAGGGAAGATATTTCAAGTCAACAATTAATAATTTGGTTCAAATAGCCTTATGGTAATTTACTTATCTTTTTGGATTGCATGGAGTGCAATTCACTGCAACCACCAAGTGTATAGGGTAAATAACTGGATACGAGACACACTTGAAACTTGATTTATTTGATTTATTTATAATTTTTGAATTTTTTGAGAATTTTGGATTGGTAGTGTTGGAACCGATTCTTGCATCCATAGGATTCGATTGTCATGTTGCAAAAATCTATTTTAAACCAATGAGATATTATAGACTTTGGTCAACCTGCCTCTTTGTTCTGGTAAACACGAATATTTATAAAAGAAAACTACAGAACGGGTAAGGAAACCCCAACGGTAATTATGTGATAAATCATTGATTACACACTCCAAATTAATATAAAACTATATGTATTAAAAATACCAAGCAAGAAAATAACCAATTTTTATGCCTTATGTAGACCAGTGCCTACATTCATTGGGCTATTATAGAAATTTAACAATAATTTTGACATGAATAGAGAGAATGGGGAAAATAAAATTAGTGTTCTTAGATTTATTCAAATATCATAATAAAACTAAAAGTTAACCAATGAGAGAAATGTATATAATGCATTAAAATAATGTAATCCATTACATAGTGACACACAGTACCGAGACAAAGATATAACAGGAATGAAACTTAGAATTGTATTGATTTCATAAAATATTACATGCAGAGTGGGTAGGATGCCTTTTAACTCTATTTTTTCAAAGAAATACATCAATACAATGAAGAAGAATCTATTAAAATAATGTAACATGTTGCTCGTATTATTATTGTTCCAATATGGTAACTTAAGAGTCTCTAAATATCAGGCTTAATAGGACAAAAAATAATCTTAGCTTCTTGAGCACTTTCCTATCAAAATCCTGCATAGTAAAGGGAAGAAAGAAGAATGAATGAGAAAAATAGACACAAAGGGGAGATACAACAACACAAATATAAATGGAACTCAGGTATACCTCTTAGAAAAATGCTATTCTCTAATTTCTTGATCGTGAATCTAAACATGTTTGCTTCCTTTTATAGCTGCTGGTTCTTGATTCTATTATTTTTGGTCTAGTTCTGGCCTTACACTTGTCAACATCTGATTGAACCTATTTTGTATGTTGTCCAACTAGTGTGGCTCTGAAATGATCATCATGGTCTACTTTTGGGCTGAAGGGAGCTCTTTCACTGAATAATTTGGTCGTTTTGTTATTTTTTTGGTCCTAGAAACTAAGGATTCATTATTATATATATATTTTTGTTCTGCTTGTCCTGGTCACTATAGTCTATTGTTAAGGATCGACCAGGTTGCTATCACAAAATTTAGATAAATGATAGAGGGGGACCCAAAATAATGGTGAAGACAAGGGGTGGTGTGCCAGTGTCAATCAAATGAAATGGCACTGATCACATGATAGAGTGAAGGGAGAAGGGAGGAAAGGTGATGGCTTCACACGATGGATGGAGGTGAGATGGTGTAATGTTGGGAAAAATGTCAGGATGGTTAAGGAAGAATGCATGAAAATAGGGAGGTAGTGATAAGTAGGAGGAAGGCGGGAATGGAAAACAAGATCTGGAAGCATCTATAAGCTACTACCATAACTATATTTCATCGAAGTGTACCCCTTGTAACTATATTCCATTGAAGTGCAGACTGAATGAATTTTTGCAAGTCAAAACCATGTTTATTCTTCATGTGCTTTCTTCATCTCGAGTATTTGCAGAATAGAAAACAAATATGTTCATACTCCTTGTACTCCATTGTTTTTCTTATTGATGCCTTTCAGCTCCCTGTTAGTGCCCTTATTTATAAGACAAGAGTTTTGGGCATGAGCTTTTGAGTAAGATTATTTTAATCTTTCACATAGTATGTTATCATTTCCAGTGAATCTGTATGGCCTGATTACATGCTTGAGCATCAGGGTTTATCTTTTGCTCAGTCAACATTGCTCCTTTCTATGTACTATCTATGGGATTTATTTTGATTGTTCGAATCTTTCCTTCCTTGAGTATTATCTGGACTCACATTGTTGGTGTGTACTAATTATTTAGCTTCATCTTAGTTGTTGATCCTCATATCGTCCCTCAGTGTACCTTGTTACATATGAGTCATTTTCTTGATCTTCTACCTCATTATTTATTTTAGACATCTTGTGGAGTGATCGTCCTTTTTCTGAGAGCCTAGACTATTGAATTTTTTTTTGGACATGATTCTATTGATTTTCAATGGCTTATTGTCAGATCAGTTGTTCAACTGAGTACAAATATTTAGTCGACCATATATACCCCATTTTCCTTGGTTCCTTTTATATGGCCTAGATCAATTAATTATCATCGGATCTTATAAGGGACCAACAACATTCTTTGATCTCCATAGGGTACAACTTGTTCTTTGGAAGAATCATGATCGATCACAGTTGCTGGATCAACCTTTTTCTGTCGCTTCCTTGGATCTTTTATAACCTGTGGGTTAGATATCCTGAAAGAAACATGCTTCAAAACTTCTTTGTTTAGTATTGACTTAATCAAGATAAAGGTGGTGATTAATAACATGTTAGGGATCTTGTTAAATGTGGTTAAAATTTAATTAATTAAGCATCGATTTAAGCTTACCATTTGATTTACCTTTGAAGTGTGCATCGCTGTTGGATTATTTTGAGAGGGAGCTCATCCTTAGGATTCATCAGAAGGTGTCCATAGGATTAGCCTTGCTTATATCTTATCATTTTTACTTTGACTCAATTGTTACCATCAAATCCTTTTAATATCAATGGAGCGCTACCATCGATTTGCTTTATTTTGATTGGCTTATCTTTCGATTGGCTCTTTTGAGTGCCACCATCTGATTAAGTAAAAATGGAGTGCTAACCTTAGATTTAGATTGATGTGCTCATCGGATAAAGCACATGGCCAATTATCTTTAATTTGGCACATGATTAATCAAGTCGTTCATTAGTTTATCCTTGGTAACTAGTGATGAATGCGCATCGTAAGATCAAAAATTTGATCAAGCGTTGCCATCCTATTTCTTCAAGCTTACGTCGGGGTGTTTCATTGCATCGAGCACATCCATATGATTTTTCTTTGATGAGGCACTGTCGTTAGATCTCCTGCAAGTTGCACACTCGATAGCCGAAAAGGGGTGCATTATTATATTTGATTAATATCGGATTAATCTAAAAGAGGGGCAATTAGAAACATATTATACCCTCACTAATGCATAATTAATCTTGGATTTACATTTTATTTTCCCGATATCTTACCATTTCCTCGTTTGGGACTTGATTTCGATGCGGCCATTGGATTTCAATCAATGTTGGTGCGGTTGTTGATTTTCTTCAACCTGCAGAGTTAGTCACCAAAGGGCATATGATCTTAAGCTTTAATTAGGCCAAAAGGGGGATAATTATCTGATGTGTTAGACCCTTACTAATATTATTTAATATATTTAATTAATATCATGGGGTATTTTACCTTTTTGATGCACCTTTAGTGAGAGCGCCACCGTCGGATTAGATCTTGATCGAGCACAATCATTATATTTGTCCAATTAGCTTGATGTTTAATTTAAAGGGGGTGTGTAGTTTTAATACTTTTGACCATAGTATTTTAAAGAGTGGTTTAGTCAAATCGAGCGCATCTATTGGATTTATATTTCTCTTAAGTGCTACCGTTAGATTAAAGGACACATGTTTTTAGATTTTAAACCTAAGAGGTATCTTTTTATTTTGAACATTACCTTTTGACTTGTTTGACTTATCCCTTAATTGATTTATTAAAGTGCCATCATCCGATTAAATCGGATTCAAATGTGGCCTTTGGATTTGATCTAAGGTGCTCAATTTTTAACTAATGGGGTGCATACCCTTAAGCCTTAATTGAATTCTTTGACATTACTTATGCTTTTCAGGATTTTAGACCAAAGTAATTGATTAAATTTCCCTCTTACTTTAGAATACCTTAGGGTTTAAATATTTATCATATGATTTAGGCCCAAGGAAGACTTATATTTTTTTAGGAGGATCGGAGCTTGGCTTTAAAAATTTTATTAATAAAATTTTGCCATAACCCCTATATCGCTCCAAATTTTTCGCACCCTTACCTTCAGGCTATAGGATCCGTGCCTGGAAGGGGTATGTGAAAAGGATGGGACAATATCTTAGAATGAGAGGCCTTTTTAAGGTCCCACCTCTCGGGGGAGGTGTATAAGGGTGAATTTTTAACGGATGGTGGGTTCACCAGGAAAATTTTGAATGGCAGTTTCCACGCCTAGGTTGATAGTGTGTTTGATGTGTTCATTTTTATGCTTGATCATTCAACTCCTAGGTTTGGTTGATATGAATCTAAGCTATTATATATGCCAATGTAGATTTAAATGAATACAAAAAATAGAAATGGATGCAAATAACAAAGAATATGCTAACTAGAAGATGTCATACCTGATTTCGAATGTCTGATGGAGATTTTGAGTCTTGTAGTAGTTTAGATCATCTTAGTTTGTACGTAATCATCTGATATTTCTTGGGATCATCAAAAATCATAGAAGGTCATATGAAATCAGACAGAATCATCTGAAATCTAACGAATTCGTCAGATGAATTCATCAGAAACCTGCAATCACAAAAACAGACACAAAATACCAAATATGCAAATGCAGAAGCAAGGGATAATGGTAGAAATAATAGCAAACATTCCTAAATAATAGTGTCTAATAACAAATAAGGAAATGCAATAAATTTAATGATTGATTTTATATTTATCATGCAATTACGCTAAATGAGGTGAACTCCAATATGCATAAAACATAATAACTTAAAACAGTGCAGAGATATGTTATGAAAGATGTAGAAAAGCTAAGAAAATGCAAACTCTAAACTCGGATTGCCCTCAATATGAACTACAGTCAGGATCACCTCCAACTGTACGAAATCATCTGAAATCGTTTGAGATCATCTGTGACGATCCAAGCTAGCTCCAACTGAAAAAAATTAGAATTCTTGCAATAAAAAAATGCAAAATACCAAATGCAAGCAATAATTAGGCAAGGAGGTAGGGGAGACTGGGGGATAAACTAGAAAAATCCTAGTTCATATAGGATTAGCAAGAGGTTTGGGAGGTTGGGGATCATTCCAATCTGGGAGATCTCCAACAGGGAAATCTCCAACTGCATAGACACGCTTATGCCCGAGTTGGAGAGGCTGTTGAAATAGAAGCTAATTATAAAAATTTGGTTTTGGGACGAAATCGTCTGGACGTTCTGTTCCAGACAAATTTGTCAGATCGAGGATGATTTCATCTAATCTGAGACGATATCATCCAACGGTCAAAACAAATCCTAAAAATGGCACATAAAATGAGGAAAGTAGGTAAAAGGTTGTTTAACGGGCAGTTTGGGGTTGAAATTCAAATTTTAATATTTTATCTGTTTACTAAGGTTTTAACCGTGCCAATTTTAGGGTGCTACAACCCCTATTAAGATAATTGAGCATTATTAAAAAAGGCACACATAGTTATATCTAATGTTAGACTTGATAAAAAAAACCCGTAATAAATTAGTTTCTCTTAATTAGATGCAATAAGTACCAACAAAATGGGCTAACTTGATGTAACCAGAAATTTAATTTTTGGGATTTCGAAGTTTGAGTCAAATTTGGTTCCAACATAGGCTCTGACTGGGACAATGTGCTGAAAAAATGGGGCACTTTAGAACCATAGAATCTCCTAGTTTTATTGAAAATTAGATACAAATTCACATCATCAAGACTGATAAACAAAAAATTAAAACAAAAAAACATCACAATTTTAAAAATAAAAAACTGTACAAAAGACAAGACATTAAAGTGATAAAGTATTGCAAAACTATAATTTCCTTTTATTCAATTTTTGGAAAAAAGTAGGGCCAAAATTTTAGAAATAGATGAGTTTTTCAGATATATTGTAATGCTTGTTCTAGCTAAGTTATAGGATATGATTACACAAAATTTATCAAAAACGTTTTGTTTCATCATGTTTAAGCCCATGTGCATGTTTGTGCATTTATTTTGATTTCTAAATCTTTCAGAACTTTGCCATATCTGAGCAAAATAGTTAAGCCTAATATGTGATTTCACTCTTTTTGAAAAATTTTCACCATTCTGCAGGGTTCCACTGCTAGTCAAGCGTTTATAGCCTCGGTGGAGTTGCTTCTAATTGTTAGAATATTATTATTGTTATAATGCGCACTATGCCTATAATTGATAGGTTGAAATTTGTCTTATGCCACTTGTCCCTGTCTTCAGTTTGAGTTGGAGTGGTGTCTTCTGAAAGACACTTGAAGTGGATATTATGACACTTGTCATATCTCCCTCCTAAGCTTGATGCTTATATATTGTAAGATAACTTGTAAATAAGTAATGCTTTTTGTTCAGTCCCATCATTTGGTACAACCACCAGGGTACATAGTTGAAGGCCAAAACAATAAATTCCTTAGATTAAAGAAAGATCTATATGGGTTGAAGCAAGCACCCCGAGCGTGGTATTCAAAGATTGACTCCTATTTCCTCAACCTTGGTTTCACTAGATCTGCAGCAAAATATACTCTCTATGTGAAACATTGGAGGAACCACATCATTTTTATTACATTGTATGTGGATGATCTCCTCATTATAAGTGATGACATAGAAGGCATAAGGTTTCTCAAAGAGGACTTATGCAAGAACTTTGAGATGACAGATTTAGGCCTGCTCCACTATTGCTTAGGAATAGAGGTATGGCAACATCCTGGTAAGATTTTTATCTCACAGGCTAAGTACATTCGATCTATTTTGGAGAGGTTTCGCATGGAGGAGTGTAAGCCCTCTCTAACTCCCATGGAAACTAGATTGAAATTGCTAAATAATGATGAAGAAGAAAGGGTTGATGGTACACTTTACAGGCAACTAGTTGGAAGTTTGATCTACTTAACTAGACTAGATATTTGCTATTCAGTTGGCCTTATTTCCATATTCATGCAGGATCCTAAGAAGAGCCATTGGATAGTAGCTAAGAGGATTTTGAGATTCCTAAAGGCCACACCTCATCATGGCCTTATGTATAAATCAAGTGATAATTTTTCTTTGATTGGATACACAGATTCAGATTGGGCCAGTTGTCCTGAAACCAGAAGATCTACATCAGGTTATTACTTTCAATTAGGCCAAGGCTCTATTTCATGGAGCACAAAAAAGCAGCACATAATTTCACTATCTTTAGCAGAAGCAAAATATAGAGCAGCAGTTGAGGCAACTAAGGAGGCAATATGGTTGAGGCAATTAATTCAAGATATTGGGCTATTCATACATGGTCCAACATATATATATTGTGATAATCAAAGTACCATCAAGATGACCAAGAATCCAGTTTTCCATGCTAGAACAAAGCACATTGAGATCCATCATCACTTCATTAGAGAAATGGTCCAAGAAGATATTATACACATGAAGTATGTACCAACTCAATATCAAGTAGCAGACATATTCACCAAGTCACTTGGGAAAGACAAGTTTTCTCAGTTTAGCAATTTGCTATATCTATGTACAAGAAGTCAACATTAATGGGGAATGTTATCTAATGTTGACTTACTTTTTACAATAGTGCACATTAAGGGGGAATTTTAGAATATTATTATTTTTATAATGTGCACTATGCCTATAATTGACAGGTTGACATTTATCTTATGCCACTTGTCCCTGTATTCAGTTTGAGTTGGAGTGGTGTCTTATGAAAGACACTTGAAGTGGAGCTTATGACACTTGTCATATCTCCCTCCTAAGCTTGATGCTTATATATTGTAAGATAACTTGTAAATAAGTAATGCTTTTTGTTCAGTCCCATCACTAATCCCCTCTGGTTTTACCGTACTGTAAGTAAAGAATCTATAGCTCTGGTAGAGGTTTTCTAAGATATCTCAGGTAGTGACTCAATATTACCTTATTGTAATTTTTCTTTCTCATTTGAGAAATATTTGATATAAGCAAATTGTGCAACGAGTATGCCTGAGTTGAGGATTAGTTTTTGGCTATAATGATGAGTGTAATAATTTTTAGCTTAACCGCCCTCTCAAATAGAACTCGGTTATTTGGACCTTTGAAGTCACTTTAAGTATCATTTATAATGTGAGGCTTTGACATGATGTTTCAATAAACTTTGTTTTCGTCTTGTTTTATCTCATATCAAATAACTGTTGCATAAACACTCATATTTGAAAAATTGTAAATCTCATCAGTCTAAAATAAATATCCTTTTTTTTATTTTTTTTGGTGCAATCAACAGTAATGTATACTCATAAAACTAAGAACATCATGTGTAAAACAACTCAGAATTATGCTAACAATAAAAGAAAAGCTTATCTGGTACACACAATAATAAAATACATCACTCTATTTTTGGGGTTTTTGTTTTTCCATTTTTTTATTTTTTATTTTTTTATTTTTTACCTTCAATAGGGATTGTACATTTTGAGGTGTTGGCCATTAATAAGGATAGCCATTATTTCTCCCTGCAAAATTTGCAATTTGTATGTATTCTGCCCTATAACCTGGGCTATCTAGTATGGACCAATCCATTTAGGTTCAAATTTACTCTTTTCCCCATGCTTATAATTTTTAGTATCCCAATAAATGACTATATATCATTGAGTAAAAGGAGTAACCTTGGCTTTATTATTAAATAATTTTATGGTTTTCTTGGTTTTTTCCATCATTCTATTAAGGGTATATCTTCTTTGCTCTTCTAACAAGACAATTTTGTCAAGCCTTCTTTGTATGTGATTAGGGTTTTCATGGTCTTGCAATAAGAGGGAAAGAGCCAATTTTTCTATTCTTGAAGGTAATAAGGTTTTCTCTCCATATACCATCTCATAGGGGGTTCTTCCTGTATTTCTTTTAAAAGACAACCTGTTAGCCCATAGAGAAAATTTAAGTTCAATGTCCCACCCTATTTTGTTCTTACCTAATGATATTTTTATTCTAGTTATTACATTCTTATTTGATGAATCAACTAAAATATTTCCTTGGAGCTAATAATTAGCAGAATGGGATAACTCAATTCCATATTTAAAACAAAACTCTACTATTTCATATGAAAAAAAATACTGTGCATTATCTGTAACCAGCTTGTGAGGAACTCCAAACCTTGTTAGAATATTTTCTTCCAATAATTTGATGATAGTGGCAATAGTGGATGTTCTTAGAGGTGCAAATTCTACCCACTTTGTAAAGTAATTTGTTGTAGTTATGATCCACTTGTGCTAACCAGATGAATTAGGTTTGATATCTCTGATTAAATTAATGCCCCATTAGGTGAATGGTGCTTCAATGATTACTGGCTTGAGAGGCATGGCTGCTAGCTATTTTTTCCCTGCAAAAACTTGGCAGTTATGATAGTTCCTAACATATTTATATATATCCTTAAAAATGGAAGGCCAATAATATCATGCTCTCATAATTTTATTAGTTGTGGATCTTGGAGCAAAATGTCCTCCATAGAAACCATTATGAAATTCATTAATTATTTTTGGGATTTCACTTTCATATAAACAGACTACTAATACTCCATCAAGGTGTTTCCAGTACATCACATCATCTTGTATATAATATTTATGGGCTTGGATCTTGATTGATTCTATTTGTTGACATATCTTTAGGGAATGAAAGGGTTTGTAGATATGACAAAATTTCTTCATACCATTTGCATTAGGTATTATTTATTCTTCTAACATCATATGCCTCATCTATTGTGAGAACATTTTCAAATCCTTATTATTCTTTGTTGGCCAATAGTTTAGCTAAACCTTGTCCTTTGATAGTTTTAACTATTTTGAATTCAACATCATACTGCAGAAGCTTTACCATCCATCTTGTTGATCTTCCTAATGGCTATGATTGAGAAAAAATATATTTTATTGCTATAAAAGGGATACAATAGTAAACCTTATTTGAGATAAATATACCTTTGAAATGTTCTAAGTACTGGATGACTGCATAAGCATGTTTCTCTAGAAATATGTATTTAATATGTGCTCCTTTCAGACCTGAACTCATGAAGGCTATTTGTATTTCATTATTTTGATCATATTTCTGTGAAAGAACTACATTAATAGAATGTTCGGATGCATATGAATAGATGTTAAAATCTTTAAAATAGTCAAGGTAACTTTGGGTTGAGGTGGTTGATATGACTTCTTTGATTTTGTTAAATGCTTCCATATTCTCTACTGTCCATTTTATTTCTCCAGTTTTCTTAACCATATCATTTATGGGTTTGGTCATATTTGCAAAATTTGGAAGAAATATTCTAATAAATTTATCTTGCCAAAGAATGACCTGACACCTTTCAAATTTATTTGGGGGCAGGGAATTTTGGAAATGGATTCAATTATTTTTGGGTCAATGATTATTCCTTTTTTGAAACTATATGACCTAACAAATTTCCTTGCATAGTACCAAATATGCATTTCTTGGAATTTAAATAAATTCCAAATTCCTTGCACCGAGAAAAAACTACAATCAAATGTTCTAGATGATCTACTAGATTTTTAGAAAATATTGTGATATCATCCAGGTATGCAACTATAATTTTGAACATTAATCCTTTGAAGGCAATATCCATTGCCCTCTGAAAAGTAGCACCTGCATTCATCAGTCCAAAAGACATTCTTAAATATTCAAATGTGCCCCAAGGCGTAGTGAATGTTGTCTTATGTCTATCTTCTATATTTATCTAAATTTGATTGTACCCTAAAAATCCATCTAACAGAGACAATCTAGTTGAGCCAACTAGTGCTTGCAATAATTTTTCCAGTTTGGGTAATGGGTAATTATCTTTCAATGAAATCTCGTTTAAATTTCTAAAATATACATAGAGTCTAATATCCCTATTTTTTTTACTGGTACTAAATTGGATATCCAGGAAGAAAATCTTACCTTTCTGATTATTTTGGAATGCAACAATTTATGTACCTCTTTTTGCATTATTGGGTGCAGAGTTGGGTTGTACTTCCTCTGTTTCTATCTAAATGGTTTGGAATCTTATTTCAAGGGTATTATGTGTGTCATTACATCTATTTTGAAATTTTTAAGGTCTTCATAAGTCCAAGCAAAATGTTCTTTGTTATTTTTCAAGAAACTGATATATCCAATTTTTTATTTAGTAGGTAAGGCCATGTCCACTTTCACTATTCTAGGTTCATTCATTGAACCAATTTTAATATCTTCAGATATTACTTCCTTGCTTAAGGGCTTATAAACTTTATCAAAATCATCGAATAGACTCTCTAGAGAAACTAATCCTTTGGGTATTTTATTTTTTTTCAACTGGATTACTTCTACTAGCTATCCTAATTGGTCTTTTAGCTTGTCTTCATCCTTTTCATCATAGATTACATCTGCATACTAATTTTGAAGAGTCATAAAATCCTTAATATTTATATCATATTGAAAGACTTGTAGATAGACTATGTTATTTGGCACAGAAGGCTTATAGACTAAAATAGTTGAGAATTTGTCCATATATTTTATAGTTATCTCTAGATGATCTAAACCTAAAGCATTTACAGCTAAAATATCTGCAACATGATTTTGTTCTCTTGGAATACATTATATACTGAAAGCTAAGAATTTATCAATTTCTTCCAATATTGCATTTTTATATTGCCTAAGCCTAGGGTATTTGGTCTGATATTTACCTTTGATTTTTTGTATAATAAGCTCTACATCCCCTGTTACAGTAAATTAGTTAATGCCTAATTCTTTTACTTTTCTTAACCCTAATAGTAGGACTTCATACTCAGCTACATTGTTTGTACAAGGGAATTCTAGTCTGTAAGGAATTCCAAGGTAATTTCCTTTTATATCAGTCAAATTAACACCTACACTTGCTTCAAATTGGATTTAGCTCCATAAAAATACATGGTCCACATTTCTTGGGTTAATACTCTATCTAATTTAGCATCTACTATTTTCATAACTTTTGGATCCATGTTCTTTGCTTCTGGTACTTCCACCAGGAATGAGTTGTGCCATATGGAGTAAACTCCCATCCCTTTTTCTTCCATAAAATTTACCAATTTTATCATGGTTTAATCTATTTGAATTAACTTTACTAAGTGCTTGTTAAATGGTTCTCTTCATAAGATTATGTTCTCTTTACCTGATATTGGTATTGTAGCATAGGGCTAGTCCAATTGAATTGAACCTCCAAGTTGTTCTACCCAATGTCTACTGAGAAATAGTGAGAAGAATTGGTCAACATCAACTATTGAAGCATCCATGACTATGCCCTTTTTTTGATTTTGATCTAAGAAAACCAATAATATAGTTATTACCCCCACACAAGGAATTTTTTTGCTATCCATAACTAAAACAGGGGTGAAATATCTAGTATAGATTAATCCCATTTGGTCAACTATTAATTTGGACATGATATTGTGTGAGGCTCCACTATCTAACATGCAGTTGTGAATTACATACCTTTCCCATTCATCTAAATTATACCTCAATGATACATAGAAGGGTTTGACAGAGGATGATGATCTTGTATCATGTTGATTTTTTCTAGCAGTATGGCAATTGGCAAGTTGGGTCTTCTTTTTGTTCCACTAATCCAAATGCTCTGCAGACTTGTTCTCTATATTGTTGAACTTTCATAAGTTCTCCAAATATGATTTTAACCTTTTGTTTACTGATTTCTGACCCAACATCAAATTCTATATTTTTTATATCTAATGGTTTATTACTTTCTTCTTTGGGAATATCTTCCTTCGATTCTATTACTTCAGGAGTAATATTTTTGAGGATTCTATCAGTTTTCTCTTTAATGATATTCTTATTAATGAAATTTTATTTCCTTGTTTCACTTGTAGAGGCTTTCTCTGTCCTATCTGGGATAGTCATGTTTCTTAAATTCAAAGTATGGATAGCCTCTAATTCTTCAACTTCTTGAGTAGTGGGAATTAATTTTCCTTGCTTCATCTTGTCATATCTTGTCTCATGTGATTTATGCAAGATATTAGTTCCTTCAGTTACTAAGATTTGAGGGTGATTATTTGAAGCATATTTATCCATATTTTCTTCAAAAAACATTTCTCTAGATTCATCTTCAATAGACCAACACACATTTATTCTTATATCCTCTTCTGATTCAACATGTAAATCTACATTGTGACGATCACTTAGGTGAATTCCACATGTGTTAGGGTTATGAGGTGTGTCATAAGTAGATCAGAAATATGGAAATCCTTTTGCTACATTGGCCGATGGTATGGGGTTAGGAAAAATGTTCTGATCTCTATCAAAATCTCTATTTTTCTAGCTATTGCTACCATTATTCCTATTCCTATTTCCTTCTTCAGAACCACTATTTTTTCCCCAATTCCTATTAATATTTTTCTTAAGAGGAGGATGGTTATCAAAATGTGGTCACTCTATTTTTGGAGATTCACCATTATTACCATTGTTTCTTTCAATTATTTCTATCCTGTTGTTCATGTTACTGAGTATTTTAGTCATTTGACTAGTCAACTTCTCCAATGGATCAATTTTAGTTCTTCTTTGTATATCAAATGCTACTCTTTTAGGTTTTCTATCAGGTAGGTTTACTTCCAAAGAATAAGGCTTCATCTTACCATTGTCAAGCATATTTATTTCTATATCCATTACCTTTTCCATACAACCATCAATGGTAGTGGCTTGTTCTTGCCTCAACTCATAGTTAAACTCTTCTTGAAAAGCATTTTTGTAAAAATAAATAGACTGAATATCACTAGGTATAAGGTTGGTAGGGATTTTGTTTCTAGTTTTTGAAAATATTATGTTAAAGTCACTAAAAACCTCATTCTCTTTTTTCTTCATGGTGGCTAATTCAGTTAACAAATATTGTTCATTTTTTCTTTCACCATATTTGTTTAGAAACACAACTTCCATTTTGGTGAAGTTTGGGATATCATTGTCGAGAAGGTAATTTAAACACTCTCTAGAATATTTTATAAAGTCTATAAAAATAGTCTTAAGACTACGTCTTCATGTTCAACTTCTAAACTATCCATCGCATACAAGAAACTCTTGATATGATCTTCTCCAATTACTGCACTATTTCTTAAGAACTTTGGAAGGTATTTGTGAAATTTACTGGGCAAGGCATTAAGATTTTTTGGTAACACAAAATGTCTATATATATTAGTTCTCCATAAATGGACATTAGCCTAATTTTGTTGATTTTCCTAATTTTCTTGGGCCATTATTACTGCAGGTATAATGGGATTTAGATTTGCAGCAGCAATGCCTACAGGGATATGGGTCTAGGTGTAGACACCTAAATTATGTCATGCTTAGGGAAGCTACTTACATAGACACACTCATAATATCATAAGACATAATATTGGACTTTCCAAGCATCAAAAGTGGTTCTCACCACTCATTTTGGGCCTTTTTAAGCCATCCAAGCTTGGCCTATCAAGCCAAGAGTAGCCAAATTCTAGTCGCTCAAGCCTAGAGTGGCCAGACCTAGCCGCTACAAAGGATAGCAGCTAGATCGTAGCCACTAAAGACGACAACGACTAAGCCATAAGAAGTAGTTTATCAAAAAATAGACCCAATATCAGGTGGAAGTGGCATTCTGCATGCAATAAAGGTGAGCGGGAGTGAATTTGCATTCCTTTTCATGACTAGTTCACATAGGAGACTTGAGTTTACATTTAGAGTTAAGTTAACTGACCTCCAAGCATAAAAAAAGGATAAAATATTCTCATGCTACAGTTCTCATAGAAGACTCAAGTGGGCAATTATATTTTAGTTAAATGGCATTCAAATATAGACAATGGACAAGAGCTTCTCATGCTAACTTGCACTATGCATGAGAAATTCATTTCTAGGGCTTGGACATAGACCTAGGGTTTCACACTATAAAAGGTGTAAGCCTAAGAGCACCAGGGGCATATAGACAACCTTATCATATCCAAAGATACTTTCATATTTTATCATACAGAGAATAGATACCCGAATCACATACAAGATATCATTTTAGAGAGAGTTATATTTGAGATCACGTGTGTGGTGGAGCTTTAACAAATCAAAGGGCATAAAACCTACTTACTTCAACATCAGATCATAGTATTTGACCCAAAGCTTTAGGGCAAGGAGAGAAAGGTTTTATTTAGTGGTCGTTATCTTGGACAGTGACCTGGAGGATTGGCTTAGATAGACAACATATTTTATCTTGTTTTCTTATATCATTAGCATAGATTTACTTGATTCCATGGTATTGTTTTATCATATTTTTGTTACATTCTTTGATTACTAACAACCTCATCCGGGAGGCAATCTCGGACACCTAAAAGTGTGTTTTTGTTTCATTTCTTGTAGGGCCATAGGTACATCGGATGAAGGTTACAACATACAAGAGAAAAATGGATACCTGTAGGAGATAGCCCTAGAGAAGGAGGTATCTATAATCCCTCATACATTTTTGTGTGCATAACTGGGAAGCTTTTATAAGCGCACCACCTCTTTGCGAAAGGGGCACTACTTGCCCACTTGTAATTTATAGCATTAAAATGGGTATCCCTAAGAGGGATCAACATTTAACTGAGCTTCAATATCAATAAAGAGATATGTATTTTGTTATTTTGTGTTATATAATTTTTTCTCGTCTTTCCATTTTATCTTTGGTATTTTAAATAGCATTGCAAGTAGGGTTTTAGAAAAGGTACCGGTGTGTGAATTCCTGAAGTTGCTAAAGATGGTGATCACGGTGGGACAACCACTAATTTTTCATTTTTGGCTAGAATACTAACTTAATTTTGTGTGCAGGTCTAGCCGCTCTGATCTATGATGGCAAAAAACTAGCCACTTTGAGCTGCATCAGCTAGAAACTAGCTGCTCTAAGCTACATCAGCCAGAAACTAGCTGCTCTGAGCTACAACGACTAGAAACTAGTCACTCTGAGCTACAGTGGCCAAGAACCAGCTACTATGGTCAACAATGACAAGGACTGAAGTGCAGCAAAGGTCAAAACATCGACTCTTTGAGTTGGATCAAATTTTGGTATAGCTTTTTTTATGTTTTACAACTTTCTATTTACTTTTGTGTGTTAAAAAAAAGAGAACTTAAAGCACATTTATGTTTGGAAATTGAAATAATAAATAAGAAATAATTAAGCATTTCGCATATCTTAGATCTTCTTTTAAATTTTCCACTATACATTGCTAGGAATAATGGCTTATACCTAAAAATTTTGCCCTAGAATCCAACGTGCTCGACATTGTATGTTGTTTACTTGCTTTGAGGACCTTCTAGAGGCCATAGTTGTACGAGATAAAGTGCGCTCATACAAATCATAGTAGTTCATGCATATTTATAAATATTGAAACGTATTTTTGCACTTAAGCATATAGGAAACACTCATTGTTTCTATATTATGCACTTTATGTTATGCAAGCTTAAAATGAACACTACACACGCATGTATCATTTAAACATTGGAGAGTTGGATTTCATCACCAACCTTCAATTTAGTCTAGTGACATTGGAATTCATCTCCTTCCACTGGTTTTCCCCCTAGAGCTTCCTAGAAATGGATTGGGAAACTTACTTATAGTGACACTAAGTTACTTGTGTTCAAACTGTCTCCCACTATTGGAACAATCATTGGTTTAGAATGGAGAAGCTAGGCGAATCCCCCATTAGGTCTTCAGCGGTATACCCTAGCTTCTTTTGAGAAAATCATGTTTGGCATGGGTGTACTTGATTGTCACTATGGATGAGTCTTCTCATTCTTAATCCAAGAACAAGAGCAAATAAATCAAGAGAACAACACATCAAAATACATCAAATAGTTTAGGGCACACTCAAATTGGTAATCAAGATAAAAATTTGTTTGGAATTATGTGGTCATTCCTAAATATCAAAATCAAAAGATCAAGTCATAAAACAACATGGTCAAAATAAGAATTAAACACCCTTAGTATGATGTCAAGGTAGAGACAGAATTAATTCATACCCATAGGCAAAGTCATAGTAATGTTGAACTACCTACCTATAAGACCGTGAGACGTAGCTCCATGAGCCTAAAGGGTGATAACTCAACTCTTGTGGATCTCCTCAAGAAACCCCAAGTAAGGAACCACATCATGGAACAAAGTCACATAAAAAAAAGAGTCTTCATAGCCATAATCATCAAGGAGACATGAGGAGACCTCAAGGGCCCCATATAAACACACAAAAACATCTCAAAGACATGAGGAATCTCCAAGGGCTTCCTCCTCACATGGACATAAATAAGGTTCTAAGACTCATTCTTCACATAGGGATAACGATACTACCATATCTCCATCCACATGGAGAAAACATGTCACCGCCAAGCCCTCTTCATCAAGAAGGCAAACAAGAATTGCAACACCTCAAGACTCACAAGAAACATATGAAACAGGTTTACCCATTGAAGGGCAGGAAACTAGAGCTACATCTAGTCATGGGAACCATATAGAAGAAACCATTTACATAAAAGGAAATATTATCATAGACTATAACATCATAGGAGTAAATGGCACCCCATGGGACCAGCCATGGATAATGAGATAGCTAGATAGGTTGGATCAATTTCCTACTCAACCAACCCAAAGAATTATAGCTACTGAGAACTCTACATCTGGAATCTCATGAACTATGACTTCTAAACATACCTCCCAGTCTAGGATTACCTCAAAAATACCCCACAGAAGACACGTGGAGTCTGATCATAGGTATATTCAATAGTACACTAAACAAGTCACATTAACTAGCAAGAGTACAGATACAACAAAAATTCCCTAAAGAAATCTATGAGTCAATACTACAAGAACAAAGTCAGATAAACATGAGTCTTCTACAACAACACAAACTGACCGAATGAGGTGGTTAGAAAATGCATTACACAAAGAGTGAGAGTTAGTGGAAGCTCTCGAACAAGAGAAACAAAGAGAAAGACTCTTGCGCCAACATGAGAAGCATTTAAGAGAGCAATCTAAGTAGCTAGCTCTTAATAATTTATAGATAAATGGTGGTGACCACAAAATAACAAGACATGTTGACTCACCTAAGGAAAGACACACTAGACAAGATAGCCCATAATGAAACCCCCCACCAAATCATGAACATAATCCAACTAATAGGGGAGGGCAAACATAACAAACCAAGATCACAATATTGAGTCCCATCATAGGAGGGAGGAAAATAAAACAAATCAAATGGATAGAGAGTTACCTCCATGGCCAATGTGAATAGGTTTACAAGAGGAGGAAATTCATGCATCAAAGACATTTCAAGAGCTTTCTAAAAATATGAAAACCTTTGAGAAACAAGAGGCATATGGGAACTCACCAACATTGAGCAAGATACGTAATCAACCATTGTACCCATCAATCCCTAGCCCTCCATATCCTAAAAACTTTGATATGCCTAGGTTAGAGAATTTTAAAGGTGAAGAGGATGCACAAGAGCATGTCACCAATTTTATCAATGCTTATTTTCATCTTGAATACAATGACGCTCTCATGCTAAGAACATTCATAATGAAATTTTCAGGTGTTGCCATTCAATGGTTCAACCAACTACCTAAGCATATCATAACCAACTTTGAACAACTAGTAAACATATTCTTGAAGTGTTTATCCTTTGGTGCTAAGAAGAAGGTGAACCTTTTAGACCTGGTGAACCTAAAACAGTATGATGATTAGCATGTAATGGATTATGGGAATAGATGGAGAAAAAACATGGTAAAATTATCATTCTTCATTCCCACAGAAGAGATCATTCGTATGTTTACCAAAAGTTGTTATAAACATATCTCCCTCTTGCTATAACTTAATATTATCCTTCATTCGAGGAATATTTGGCACAATCCAAGCTCATCGAAGAGATAAAAGTAGATGAGAGAACCATTAAGCTCCGAAACAAAAAGGAGTGGAACAATAATGGTAAGAATGACAAGTAAAAACAGAAGAAGGGTAACCCTGCTCTAGTAAATCAAGTCGTATTGGATACACCCAAGGATGGGGGTGCACAACAATCATAGAACTATCAAACACATCCCCCATAAGCCAACTACAACCAAAATAAAAATCAAGGAAGAAACCAAGAACGCAAGTCACCTCATTATTTCACACTTCTGATAAAATAAATGCAATCAATATTTAATCAGTTGAGCGAGGCTAGGAGAATCAAATTTCTTGATATACCTCTTATAGATCCCAACCATCCTAATCCAAAAGGATATAGGGAAGATCAATTTTATCCTTATCATAGGATACCAAGGCATGAAATTGAGGCTTGTGTTGGGTTTAAGCATCAAGTGCAAAATATGGTTGATGTGGGAGAGCTCAAAGTTGACAACCCACTAGCTCTTGATAACAGAGACATGGGCATATACAAAAACCCATTGCCCAATCATGAAGCCCCTCAAGAGCAAGGGGCCCAAGTCAATCAGGTTCAAGCTGACATACCTACCCACGGATGCATTGGGATGGTTGAGATCGTTAACATAGCAACAAGTACTAGGCGGTATGGTCAACCACAATCACCTGTAGCTCCCATGAACATCCCAACCACTCCTAGGCAAAGGAAATACAACCTTCCAAGTCCACCAATGAGACTTGTGGCTATTCGGAGTAGATTAGAGAAAAACCTATAGATGATTCTAGCTAAGTTATCCATCTATGAGCTCATACAATAGTCCCCAAAGCATAGGGAGACTCTAATGGATATTTTAAGAACAATTGAGCTTCAATCGCAAGATGTGAATGCATTCACTCACTTTGTGGGACAAGTGCAAGAATGCTAGGAACCTATAATCCAATTCTATGATCATGATATTAAGATAGTTTTTGCTACCTTACCAGACCCCATGCTAAACATTGTAGTATCCATCAATAACTTACCATTCAAGAGGGTTTTTGTTGATATAGGTTCATCGACAAAAATCATCACAAAAACTGCAATAGAGCACCTCAAGATACCCAAGACCAATATCATTCCAGGAACTTACACATTGAGAGTTTTTAATGATGCTTTATGCAATACTGTGGGAACGATAGTCCTACCCATTAATGTAGGGCACAAGACCATCCTCATGATGTGTCATGTCTTGGAAGATGCTATGCAGTACAACATACTCTTAAGGCACTCTTGTATAAGGGCTGTGAAGTGTGTGCCTTCAATATTGCATCCGTGTGTCAAGTATGTGCATGATATGAAATTCTATGTGGTTCTAGCCAATAAAGAGCCTTTTAAATACACTAATTAGGTGGATATTCTGGGAAAATTCATGATCCCTTCTACTCACCTATACGTGGCACATTCATACCCAACCACACAAGTGGATAACAAAGACAAAGGGGTAAGAAAAGACCCATGCACATCAAAACCTCTTAGTGCACTCAAGATAGTCAATGCTTCTAAAGTACCATCAACATAAAAACCAAAAGAAAATCAGAAGCTAAAGTCCCCCTTAGTTAAGGAAGAGAGTCCCAAAGAAGTGCCAACTATAGCCATTGCTAAAATGCCAAGTCCTATGGAAGAGGAAGATCTTCAAGATCAAGATGAAGATAGTGATTATCACCCTACTTTGCCAGTATCATCCGTGGGGTCATCCACATCACATGCATCAATACACTTGGCAAGTGCAGGCATAGGTGAATACCTTGTCTAGAATATCACCTTTATGCCTATCATTGAGTCTACACAAGATACAGGGAGGCAAAAATATTTGAGGCCGCAAGTAGGAACAGTGGTTCCACTTGAAATCCATCCCAACCAAACCAATTTTGTCTATGCCATCCTGGACTACGCTCATAAGTATTTAGATATAAAAGGATATGGTGATGAGTTATTCACATTCAATGTTCATTACCTCTCTAGTATTGAGTTTTCTCTAAGCTACTTTGAGCATTACCATTGGCATGGCTATGGCCTTGGCGTATATGAGAAGGGGTGCATGAGGCCTTACGAGCTACTATATTAGCTTCCTTTCAACCAATTTGGATTAGGCTATTATAGCAGAGGTCAAGATGATTCGCTTGTAGCAGTATTGGAAATATTAAGCATAGGGTTGGTGAGAAGACATTGATTTCATTATTTATCACCCCTTGAGAATAAAAAAATTGAGCAATAGACAAGTGGCTACGGTAAAAATACCACCTCCAAAAAATTATCATTCAAACACCTCAATTGATTCCACCCCAACAGGGTACAACTCATGGGATGAGGATAATGGATATGAAGCAAGTGATGATGAGGTGCAACTTGGCTTAGCCTATCAAGGGCCTCACTATTTAAGAAGGTTCACATGATCCATCCATGATGAGATTGACTATACATCAGATGAAAGTGACTATGAATCATAAGACTCAACATAAAGAGCTTACTTAGGCTTAAGCCATCAACCCCTAACTTTGGGGCAAGAGAAAAATACAAATGGGTTCTTCATAAGTGATGAGGAATATGAAGATGAAACAAATATGGTCTACTTAGGGCCAAGACATGAGCCCTTTGTATTAGGGCTGCATACCAACGCTAACAGTTTTTGGATAAGTGATGATGACTTTGAGGATGATATCGAGATGGCTTATCTTGGACCTCACCACTTACAAAAAGTCAACAATCTAGTAGAGAGAGAGGTGGCACTTCATGCCATAAACCCTCAACTCCAATTTTTAGGGGGACCTATTGACCTAGCTTCCATTCATAGGATGGTTAATCCCCCTTAGCCCACATTTAGAGAGTAGTTAGAGCCTAATGATCCTATTGTTTTCCCTACTCATGGGCTAGATCCAAAAATTCCCATTCCTCTAGAACCTCATCGTGAGTATGGAAGAGAAATCCCTGAGACAAGATTACACCCATGTGGTCTTGGAGATTTCATCCCATCCATCAACATGATCTCCATCGATTTGACCACTACACTTCATAATCCAGTAGATCCTATAAAATCATTACATCTTGATATAGACACTATTGATTGGTGTCATGCTAGTTCACCCATAGAGCCAAAAGACCTCTTTTCCAACGAAGAGATGTTATAATCATTCCATTTTGCATCAGGTTGTGCGTATGACATCTTCCATGTTGGTTTGGAACCTGAGTCAGTATATCCTGTGAATCTCGCTGATGACATTCATTTGATACCCATGACTCATCAGCTAGAAGATGGGTCACATATGGCTATAGAAGCAACTTATGAGGTGGACATCAGTGATTATCCTACCCAACCAAGGAAAGTCAAGTTCAGAGAAAGTCTATCTCCATAGGAACAAGCCATCTTGATTCCTCTCCTCAAGGAGAGACCAAATATTTTTGCTTGGACTTACAAAGACATGCCAGGGATAGATCCAAAGTTAGTCATTCACAACATTTCATTGGATCCCATGAAGAAGCTAGTCAAGCAAAAATTAAGGTAAATGCATCCAACCATTGCTTTGATGGTAAAGAACAAATTGCAAAAACTATTGGATGCAATATTCATAGTTCCTATAAACTAGCCTGAGTGGGTGTCAAACATGGTATCCATAGGGAAACCTGACGGAAGAGTCCGTATCTGCATGAATTTTAGATATTTAAATACGGAAACACCAAAGGATTCATTCCCATTGCCAAACATAGATGTTATTGTAGATGCAACCACACATCATGAAATGCTCTCCCTAATGGATGGTTTTTTGGATACAACCAAATCTAGATTAAGCCTGAAGATCAACATAAAATTGATTTCATTACTCCATGGGGAACATCTTGTTACAAAGTGATGCCATTCGATCTTAAAAATTTTGGTGCCACATATCAGCGGGCCATGATGTACATATTCCATGACTATATGCATAAGATATTGGAAAAATACATGGATGACTTACTAGCCAAGTCCCTATTATGACAAGAGCATGCCAAAGTCCTTAGACAAGTATTCAATCACCTCATAGAATACAATGTCTGATTGAATCCTAAGAAGTGCATATTCAACATAACTTCTAGCAATATTTTAGGATTCATCTTATACAAGAGAGGCATCAAAGTAGATCCTGCAAAAGTAAAGGCTATACTAGAAATGACCACCCCTACCAACATTAGGGATTTAATGAGCCTACAAAGAAAGATAGAATCCATCAAAAGATTCATCGTGTAATTATCATAAAAATGCAAACATATGAATAGATTGCTACGCAAGGAAGTCCCCTTTCATTGGGATGAAGAATGCCATCAAGCCTTTGTAGAGATCAAACCTTATCTAGAAATGCCACCAGTATTGGCTCCACCAAGGCAAAACATACCATTTTTACTATATATATCGGCTACTGATTTTGCATTAGGCACCATGTTAGTCCAATAGAGTGCACAAAATAAAGAGCAAGCCATATATTACATTAGTCGCACCTTGGTGAGCTATGAGCTAGGATATGTGTATGTCAAAAAATTGTGTTTAGTAGTGGTCTTTGCAACTTGAAAGTTGTGACACTACATGTTGAGCCATACAACCTATGTCATATCAAAACAAAATCCTTTGCAATACATGATGAGCAAGACGTATCATAATACACGTACTACAAAGTGGATCATGCTATTGATAGAATTCGATCTAGAGTTCATAAGCCAAAATTCCATCAAGGGACAAGTCATAGCAGATCAATTAGCAGAGGTGCCTCTTCAGGATAACAAGCCTCTCACCATAGAGTTGCCTGATGATGTCATATTTGAATTATCAGATCCACCAGAACTTGAAGAACCTAAGAGAGAAAAAGACATGTCATTGTTCTTCAATGATTTGAAGTGTGAACAAGGAGGCAGAGCAAGGATTATCTTTATCACATCGTAGGGCACTCCATTACCCTTATCATTCAAACTAGACTTCTCATGCACAAAAAATAATATAGAATATGAAGCATTGATCATGGGAATCCAAACAACCATAGCAATGGACATTACAAAATTGAATATCTTTTGTGACTCCTTGCTCATAGTAAACCAGGTCAAAGGACTCTTCCAATGTAGGTGCCCACTCTTGAAGACTTACAAGGAACTTGTTGACAATTACTTAGCCCAACTGGAATGGTATGACATCAAGGCAATCCATCATACATAAAATAGATTTGTAAACACTATGGCCTCTTTGGGATCCTTAATCCTTCAGGATCCGTCTGCTAATTTTACAACCGTTCATGTAAAAGTGTTTTCATACTCAGCAATACATCGTGAAGCTTTTGACAATAAAAAATCAGTCAACATGATCAACATCGAACCAAATCAAGATTGGTCCTTCATAGCTAAAGGTTTCTTGCAAACAACACCTTGGGGGTCATTGATCTCCCAAGTACCCATAGAGTTTGGTGCGACCATATACCATAGAGTTGTTCCTCAATCCGTGTTCACTACCTAATAAATACAAGAAGAGCAAGCTATCTATTCTATAGAGGTTGTGGCCTATCAAGATTGGCTTTCCCAACTATGAGAATTCTTGAAGCTTAGAATAATACCTCAAGGTTTGTCACATATTGAAAGGTGAACATTTAAACAAAGAGCAACAAGATACATTTTTCTAGGAGAAATCCTCTATAGATGAGGATATGATGGAGTATTACTCCGTTGTCTTGAGCCCTTGGAAACATCTTGGGTAGTTTCACAAGCTCACGATGGAACATGTGGAGGTCATTTCAGTGGCATGGCCATCGTTAAGTGCATATTGAGAATGGGTTACTATTGGCCCACAATGGAAAAGGACTATTGCAAGTATGTCAGGAAATATAGTAAGTGCCAGCATCATGCAAATCTAACGCACTTACCATCGCAAGCTTTGCAGCCCATCTAGGCAGCATGGCCATTTTCACAATGGGGACTAGAATTGATTGGGAAGATCTCACCCTCGTCCTTAGGCCAACACACATTCATCATAACGACCACATAATACTTCACTAAATGGGTAGAAGCGATCCCCTTAACATCAAAAATTGGACCAAGGATTGTGTTCTAAGATAATATCAAATAATGGGTCATATTTCAAAAATGAAAATGTGCAGGATTTAATGAAAAAATACCATATTCGACATAGTTTTTCAATGCCTTATTATTCGTAAGCAAATGAATAAGTAGAAGCCTCAAACAAAATAATAGTCTCAATTTTGAGGAAGATAGTGCAATAAAATCACAAGGATTGGCACATACAATTGCCTCTTGCACTATGGGCATACAGGACTAGTATACGGATGCCCACTGGGGCATCACCATTTTCACTAGTATATGGCACTGAAGCCATCATGCCTCTAGAGTTGGAAATCCCAACTCTATATATAACATTAAAAGAATTCATAGATTATGAAGCTGCATGACAAGGCCGCCTTGATCAATTTATGCTTCTTGATGAACATCGAGTCAAAGCTTTAGAGCATATCCATGTTTATCAAGGTCACCTTGCACAAGCTTACAATAGTAAATTCCACCTAAGGGAATTCAAGGTTGGAGATATAGTGCTCAAAGAAAACCAGCAGAATTCAAATCTATCGCCACATTTGTGAGATAAGTTCACGATAAACTAGATAGGTCCATACATGATTTCATAGAGAGTTGGGCTTGGAGCATATCACCTTATATCATTAGATGGTTTTGAAAAGCCTGAACCTCTCAATATCACACTTAAAGGTATTTTACACATAAAACACAAAAACATTCAAATATGTCAAAAATAAAAAACATTCAAATATGTCAAAAATAAAAAACATTCAAATATGTCAAAAATAAAAAACATTCAAATATGTCAAAAATAAAAAACATTCAAATATGTCAAAAAAAACAAACAAATCATAAAAGCATAAAATTTCAAAAATACAATCAAAGTATCCAAGGGTAATTCACACCGCTTGGTCAAACAATCAAATCAAAGGCTCCAAGGGTAATTCATGTCGCTTGGTCAAAAATCAATACAAAAATCTCCAAGGGTAATTCATACCGCTTGTTCAAAGCTAAAATCATCAAAGGCTCCAAGGTTAATTCATATCGCTTGGTCAAACATCAATTCAAAAGGCTCCAAGGGTAATTCATACCGCTTGGTCAAAATTCAAAAGGCTCCAAGGGTAATTCAAGCCGCTTGGTCAAAAATCAAATCAAAGGCTCCAAGGGTAATTCATACCGCTTGGTCAAAAATTAATCAAAAAGGCTCCAAGGGTGATTCAAACCGCTTGGTCAAAAGCAATAACAAAAGCACCAAAGGCATAATAAGCCCTTTGGTCAAACTAATCAAAAATACAAAAACAACATAAAATAAAAAATACAAAAAAAATAATTGCATCTCACATTTTGCATCCACATAATTGCATTGAATTTTCATATCCACTACAATTGCATATGTCATGAGAGCCTTAAAAGTGATACCATAGTTTGTCGTACAAGTCATTCATATCCATACCTCCATCCACATGTGTGTAATTATGTTTTTCAACACAACCATTATTTGTTGCTATACATAATATACTAAGGCTTTTAGGTTAGTCAACCAAATCTAGTAATCTCATCAAATTTTGAGGAAAACAACTTTGATTAGTTGAAAATAAGGCCTAGCTATGATAAATCCTTGGATATTCAAGATCTCGTCACTAATTGAAACACTAAAATCCTAGTTGGTACAAGAAAAAGATGAAAGTTGCAAAGTAGTTTAGGTTACCTTAAGCAAAAAATATTATCCTTGCTTATCCCCCTATGTAACCGGTTTAAAGGTGTTGAGAATTGAAAAAAGGGCAACTTTACCCTATCAAAATCCCATGCTTAAATCAAAACAAGCAAAATCCCAAATAAAAGTACATATTCAAAAGGCCAAGAATACAGTCCAAATTTCAAAGCAAAAATATGATACACAAATCATATATTCAAAATACAAAAAAATCAAACTCAAGAAAAAATCAAACAAAAATAAACAGTGATTTTCATCACTACGAATCAACAAAATAAAAGGTGATTATCATCACTACAAAAATCCTCGCTAAAAAAAATCAATAAAAAATAAACAGTGATTTTCATCACTACATATGAACAAAAATCCAAAGCCAAAAAGAAGGGAATAAAGCTTGAATCCCTGGAATTCTCAACATTGTACAAAATTGGAAAGAGAAATCCTTACGCATGACGATATGTCTATTACTTCATGCATTTGTGTATACCAATGTTTGAATGTGGATGAACTAGCTTAGGTGACCAAATATTGCCTTGTGGTATAGTCCAACTAAGTCCAACATAAGGATGAGATGAACACTTGAGAATCCTTGATCTTAGCAATGGGATGAAAGAATATTGCCTAACATCGAAGGAAATGCTTGAAGTCCTATTTCAAAATATACAATCACATGCACACACAGAGATCATGAAAAACTAGGTCCATGGTAAAAGCATTACTTTTCAAAAGTCTAAGTGGTAAGTAGACAATTGTTGATAGGGGAACTAGAGTGTTTGAATCTCCGAAAAACCCCAATTTTTTTTTACATAGCAACAAATCATAACATCATTCACACCATCATATTCCTTATAAGATTCTATAAATTAGGGGGTATCAACATAGTAGGACATATATCGCATATATATTAGAAATAGTATATAGACGACCACTGACTACTTTATATATTTTAATTTACAAAAACTTATTAAGAAAATATATTACACACCATTACATATCATATATGAATACTTAATCAATTCTTATAATAGAAGTGATTATTTAAATTCATGGTTATTTTTAAAACTTTCTGTGGTATCACCCATTAAGATTGTCAACGTCATATGCATTTTGTATGTTTTAAGTTATTAGAGCATACAAATTTATTTATACCATTCCATCACATAATTTAGATGCATATAATTAAAGTAAAAATTGAAAATGCATTTAACAATAACATTTGCATCCATGAAAACAAGTCATTAATAATCCATAAACCACATAATAAAACATATAGGCAATATCCATTTGCATACCATAAATTCATCATTCATCATCAAAATACATTGCATCATATCATCAAATCATATAAGCATCTACACATCCATCTAAGCATATTCAAATATCATCTATCATCTAACATATCCATCAAATCATCATAATATCATCATCACATCATATCATAAAACAAAATAACAACAAAAACATAAGAAATAATACACATAATTAGTCATAAAAGGTAAATCTATCATAAAAATATGTTTGTCAAGTCCAATGGATATACAAAAATGCCTATGGGCTATAGTCATGTAGGTCAATAGACCTCAAAAATGGATCAAGAACCAAGTAGAACATCAATCAAATGTCGGGCCTGAGCCCCCTGTTCCATCTCCTCAAATGCAACCTCCCCTTGTGGTGGTGTTGTGAGTCAAGTGATGTGAGCCTGTAGGTATCTCTATCTGAGATCGAGTCTGCTAGCCAGGATGGGCAGAAGACTACCCCAAGGTAGAGCACTCGCTGGTCTACAAACCACCTACACCTACTAGATACTTAGGGAAAAGCTTATGCCTCTTGAGCTACATCTAAAGGAGGGTAACATGATTCATAAGATCCTAGATTCATACCTCATGCTCATCCAACAAGGACTAAAGCCATCCAACCTCTAACCCTGAGCCTACCATTGTAACCTCATATGGTGTAGAAGTAGGAACAAAAAACTGCATCCTAACATCACCACCCCCAATAGTAGCTTGTAGATCCTGTATCTGTGCTGTGAGCTGCTCAATCATCACATCTCACTACTATACCTGGATCTTAGTATCCTGGAACTCAGACTTGACCTCGTGCAACTGTGCTCTTAGAGTAGAGTCTCTCTCCTTAAGATTTAACCCCTCCTCCTCATTAGGAACATCAAGATCCTCTCCTGCCACATGCTCTACTGGCTAGCCCCATACCTCAATCCTGTCTCAAACCCTGTGTCCTATTGGATTTGTGCCATCACCCCCACCATCATACTCATGCCCTAGACTACCAATTCCATGCCACATTTGATCACCCCACCACTGAGAGTAGTCCTCTGTAACTCCCCTAGCCACTATAGGGTCTACAACTAGGGCATCCTCCTCATATGTAAGCTTTATGACATGTCATGGAGGTAGGTCCCTCTCTGCTATTAGGTGCCTATATAAGAATGGTACCAAGGGAACATCCTACTACAATCCATACTAATGAAGAACCTAAGAGTAGAAGAAATACTCTCGAATGGCAATCTTATGGCCAATGAGCCATCGCTCATGTCGTTTCCTCATAGTAAAACTAGCTAGATCATCCCAAATCAGACACTCATAGTATGACCACCACACGACATATCCAACCAATAGTATGGTAAAAGCATAAGTATAGTGGGACAAATCCACTACAAAAGTGTGGCTCTTATGCTCCTCATGCTCCCAAGCCCATATAGCAGCATAACACTGTGTCTGAGCCTCAATAGATGTAATCTCAGCTAGGAGTCCCTTAGGGTGATCTACCTTAATGTGCTCCCATCCCCAAACCTATAAGAGAAAACTGCAAGAAATATTGATATGTCCCTACCAAATAATGTGGTACAACTCATCGTAGCACTAAGCCAATAGTTATCTACCACATCCATATATGATAGGCTCCTCGCTATCTAGAAGTTCCTACACCATCGCCAGGAGGTCCCAAGGGAACCTCAAACCCGAGCAATCTAGGACAAGAACATTTTTGATCACCATCAGCAACATGACAAGTATCACTATGAAAACCTGAGCATCATACCAAGTCTTGATAGATACTCCCCTAGACCTAGTCTCTCGAAGGGCCTATGCAAAGTGTGCTCCAAAAACCCGATCATAGACAACCACTCGATCAGTAGTTGCCAACAAAAAAATGGGCATCCCATCGAACGGGATCCAAAAAATCCTATAAATGTCCTCTGACATGATATTCATCTCATCGAGTGGAATATAGAAGGTGTTGGTCCACGGGCCCCAATGATGGGCTAAGTTCGTAAGATATTACTGATTGGCCATAATGTGGGGCAACTTGATAACATACTATAGCCCATGGGTCTTAAACCACTCATAGTTAGTGTCATAAAATCTAGGAAGTCAAGCAGGAGCTTTGGATCCCAAGTTCGAGCAATGAGGATCTAAACAAAGCAGAAGAAAAATAAAATATAACTACAATGCATCTGAGGCATAATTCACAATAAACATGAAAACGATGCAAAAGAGTATGAGTTACTCTAAATCTAAGAAAGAAAAGAATAAATTGCACCTAAGCAAAGTAAAAATTCAAAAAAAAATTCATAAAACCAATACACAAGATGCAAAAATAAGGCTTAAGCTTTAGCCATTGTCACCTACAACGACCGAAACCTAGCCACTAGAGGCAGCAGCGACCAAGTCCCAACCTTCAAATTTTTGACCATTAAGATTCAAGCTTAGCCACTCTGAGTGACAGCAACTTAGAGCCAGCTGCTCTGAGCAACAACGTCCAAGGGGCGGCATGACAAACCCATGAACCCTTGGCCATAATATAATTTTTTTTTACAATTTTGACAAGATATATTCAACAAAACAACAAAAGGGAGGGAAAAAAATGAATTGGAAAACAAATACCCCACCCAAGCATCGAAACTAAGCTAAGGTTGAGAATGCCCAAAATAGCGGCAGTAGGGAAATAATGGAAAATTTTCAAAAATCCTAGGCTAAAGCCACTGACAGATTGTAAAATTGGGGACCAACCTACCATAGCAAAAGGGAATCTAAGCCTAATTACGGAGTTTGTTCATTGCTAGCAGGTTTAGTGATGTTTGTTTTGCTTATTTCTTAGTGAAGTTCAATTTTACTTAGGCGAAGAAAAGAGAGCTAGGGTTTTGAAGAGAGATACCTGAGAAGCTCTAGCTCCTCCAGCAGTTGATGTCTCACCTCATGCAACCATGTCCTCAACACCAAAAAGTTTCAAACTCACAACCGTCATCATTGCACCAGATATCTAAAAATGGAATCTTCAACAGTGAAAATGACAAGTCAAAACCCTAGAATTGCAAATTTTATATTTCCTTGATTATGCCTTGGCCACTGTTGACATTAGTAGGCTGAGCTTCTTGGATGTTCAAGGTGAAAGTGGCCATAGGCAAGAAATTATAAGTCGCTAGAACTGACAACGACAAAGCTCACATATCAAAGTAAAGTAGTTCCTTCAATGAGGGAATAACAAAAATAGTAAATAATCACACTTTGATGGTTTAGGATCATCAAAATGTTCAAAATAACAAACAAATTCACATAAAATCACAATCTCAAGCAAGCCTCATATCTAGTTACCTACTCTATCCACTTGACGATTGCAGTGATTTGCACTCCATGTATTTTGGTGAGATGAGTAGGCAACCATAAGGCCACTTAGGGCAAAAGCAACTCATTTTGGAATTACGATATGTCACCCTTCAAACCCAAAGAATATCAATATGGTCGAACTGATCCACAGGTGCGAAGGGGTCATTCTAACTCCCCTATGACATCAAAAACATTAAGTCAAAGTGATACAATCTAGGCATGAACATAATCACTCATCCTAAATCCCTAAGAATGCTATTGATTGTTGAACTGCTCCTTAGGATAGGGATGGATAATTATCATAAGCAATTGGAGTCACACTTGGATGTGGGATTTCCCATTAAAAGTAGCAAATGGTAGAAAGGAACCAGATTAGTCATATTGGTCAAGTGACTTATCGCTTCAATCATTGTCATTTCTTCACCAATTCATTATGTGAAGAGGTAGTTCAAAAATTCAATATAATCATAAAAAAAATCAACAAAATATCACTTGATCATAGAAAAATTGTATTCATCCTTTGAATCATTGCATACAACAATCACAAATTTCCCTTGTTTTTTGGGAACGTAAGCAGACATGACATCTTCAATTGTAGCTCTCCTACCGATCAGAATTGTTGTAGAAGTTGAAGCTACCCGATTGAGTTTGATAAATGAGTGTAATTTAACATGCAAAAACCACTGAGCTAAGTCCTCCAAACATTGAGGCAATGATTCAAGGGATTCATGCCATCTTGCATGATTGGTCCATCTGACATTGATCAGACCATTGATCACCATGCACCCTACAAACAGACCGGTCTATGCTTTTGCTCGACGTTGTGTTTTCCACACAGTGCATCGCAAAAAGGGGAATCTTTAGACACCTAAATCATGTCATGCTTAGGGGATCTACTTACATAGACACACTCATAATATCATAAGACAAAATATTGGACTTTCACCACTCATTTGGGGCCTTTTAAAGCCATCCAAGCTTGGCCACTTAAGCCAAGAGTGACCATATTCTAGTCGATCAAACCTAGAGCGGCTAGAACTAGCCACTGCAATCGACAACAGCCAGATCGTAGCCACTGCAATCGACAACAGCCAGATTGTAGCCACTGCAGATGACAGTGACTAAGACATAAAAAGCGATTTGCAAAAAAATAGGCCCAATATCGAGTGGAAGTGGCATTCTACATGCAATAAAGGTGAGCGGGAGTGACTTTGCATTCCTTTTCATGACTAGTTCACATAGGAGACTTGAGTTTACATTTAGAGTTAAGTTAACTGACCTCCAAGCATAAATAAAGGACAAAATCTTCTCATGCTAACAACCAATTCGCATAGAAGACTCAAGTGGGCAGTTAGATTTCAGTTAACTGGCCTTCAAATATAGACAATGGAGAAGATCTTCTCATGCTAACTTGCACTACGCATGAGAAATTCATTTTTAGGGCTTGGACATAGACCTAGGGTTTCACACTATAAAAGGTGTAAGCCTAAGAGCACCAAGGCATATAGAGAGCCTTATCATATCCATAGATCCTTTAATATTTTATCATACAGAGAATAGAGACTCGAATCACATACATGAGATCATTTCAGAGATAGAGTTCTCTTTGAGATCATGTGTGCGGTGGAGCTTTGAAAAATCAAATGGCATAACACCTACTTACTTCAACATTGGATCATAGTATTTGACCCACAGATTTAGGGTAAGGAGAGCAAGGTTTTCTTTAGAGGCCGCTATCTTGGAAAATGGCCCGCAGGCTTGGCTTAGATAGACATAGCATATTTTATCTTGTTTTCTTATATCATTAGCATAGATTTACTTGATTCCATGGTATTATTTTATTATATTTCTGTTACATTCTTTTATTACTAACAACCTCATATGGAGAGGCAATCTCGAACACCTAAAAGTGTGTTTTTTTTTCATTTTTTTTAGGGCCATAGGTACATCAGACGAAGGTTACAACATACGAGAGCAAAAGGGATACCTCTAGGAGATAGCCATGGAGAAGGAGGTATTTGTAAGCCCTCATACATTTCCATGTGCGGAACTGGGAAGATTTTATAAGCACACCACCTCTTCATGGAACAGGCACTACTTGCCCACTTGTAATTTATAGTATCAAAATGGGTATCCCTAAGAGGGATCGACATGTAACCGAGCTTCAATATCAATAAAGAGATCTGTCTTTTGTTATTTTGTGTTATATGCTTTTTCCTCTTGTCTTTCCATTTTATCTTTGGTATTTTAAATAGCATTGCAAGTAGAGTTTTAGAAAAGGGATCGGTGCATGCATTCCCGAGGTCACTACATAGGGTAGCTTGAATATTATCTAATGGATTATCTACCTCAGTATTACTACTAATCAGACAATAAAAATAATCAGATGTATCTTCTATAATAGGATTCAAATTTTCATCTATAGTGGTATCAATAGTAAAAGTATTCTAATTTTTATTTACGTACTTTTTATCGCTAGAATTTGATCTACTATTATATAGAGTATTCTTGAAAAGTGGAGTTTTTTTATTATGTATAAATACCTCTGGATTCTCGAGTTATGGAGATAGCTCCTTGTTGCTTCTCTTGGTGTTCAACAACATGTTCTACTCTTTCCTTTTTTATTTTAATCTTCTGGTTTCGTTCAGAAGAGTCATTAGCACTGGGGTGCAGAAAGAACATCGTATACTTTATCAAGAATACTTGATATTAACACTCATACTCATAGTAGTTGGTTCTTGGGATAATTCAAGAAAATAAAGAAATGTAGAAACTTACTTCAGAAAGAAAATTTAAACAAGAATCACGAACATAACAAATAAAGAACACTAAAAATGTAAAAATTAAAAATGTCGGTTCTTTATTTTGACTGGTTGTCCGTTGATTAAAAATAATCATTGAAAGAAAACTATTAAGAAGATAATTAAACATTTCTATCAAGTCATACCTAGAAACGATGCCAAAAAACTATTGGAACCGATTCTTGCATTCATAGGATTCGATTGTCATGCTGCAAAAATCTGTTTGAAAATAACAAGCTATTATAGGCTCTGGTCAATCTACATCTTTGTTCTGGTAAACATGAATATTGCTAAAAGAAAACTACAAAACGGGTAAGGAAACCCCAGTAGTATTTATGTGATAAATCGTTGATTACGAGCTCTAGATTAATATAACACTATATGTGTTAAAATGACCAAGCAAGAAAATAACCAATTGTTATGCCTTAGGTAGACCAATGCCTAGATTCGTTGGGTTGTTATAGCAATTTAACAACAATTTTTACATGAACGGAGAGAATGGGGAAAATAAAATTGATGTTATTATATTTATTCAAATATCGTAATAAAACTAAAAGTTAACCAATGAGAGAAACATATATAATGAATTCAAATAATGTAATCCATTACACAGTGACACATAGTACTAAGACAAAGATATAACAGGAATGAAACTTAGAATTGTATTGATTTCATAAAATATTACATGTTGAGTGGACAGGATGTCTTTTAAATCTATTTTTCTCAAAGAAATACATCAATACAATGAAGAAGACTCTATTCAAATAATGTAACATGTCTCTCCTACTCTTCTTGTTCCAATCTAGTAATAGTAGAGTCTCTGAATCTTAGGCTCAATAGGATAAGAAATAATCTCAGCTTCTTGAGCACTTTTCTATCAAAATCCTACACAGTAAAGGGAAGAAAGAAGAATGAATGAGAAAAATAGACACAAAGGGGAGATACAACAACACAAATCTAAAGGGCACTCAAGTATACCTCTTAGCAAAAATATTATTCTCTAATTGCTTGATCATGAATCTAAACCTGTCTGCTTCCTTTTATAGCTGACGGTTCTTGATTCTATTATTTTTGGTTTGGTTCTGGCCTTACACTTATCAACATGTGATTGAACCTATTCTGTATGTTTTCTATCTTGTGTGGCTCTGAACTGATCGTCATGGTATGCTTTTGGGCTAAAGGGAGCTCTTTCACTGAATAATTTGGTCATTTTGTTCTTTTGTTGGCCCTAGAAACTAAGGATTCATTATTATATTTTTTATTTTTTTTCTACTTGGCCTGGTCACTATAGTCTGTTGTTAAGGATCGACCAGGTTGTTATCATGAAATTTAGATGAAGGATGGAGGGGGACCCAATGTAATGGTGAAGACAAGGGGTGGGGTGCCAGTGTCAATCAAATGTAATGGCATTGATCATGCAATAGAGTGAAGGGATAAGGGAGGAAAGGTGATGGCTTCACATGATGGATGGAGGTGAGATGGTGTAATATTGAGAAAAATTTTAGGATAGTTAAGGAAGAATGCATGAAAAGAGGCAGGTAGTGATAAGTAGGAGGAAGGTGGGAATGGAAACTAAGATCTGGAAGCATCTATAAGCTGCTACCATAACTATATTCCATCGGAGTGCACCCCTTGTAACTATATTTCATCGAATTGTAGACTAAATGACTTTTTGCAAGTCGAAACCATGTTTATTCTTCACGTGCTTTCTTCATCTTGAGTATTTGCAGAATAGAAAATGAATATGTTTATACTCCTTGTACTCCATTGTTTTTCTTATTGATGCATTTCAGATCCCTGTTAGTACCCTTATTTATAATATAGGATTTTTGGGCATGAGATTTTGAGTAATCGGTATGGCCTGATTACACGCTTGAGCTTCAAGATTTATCTTTTGAGATTTTCTTATTTATAATTTTCAATGAATCTTTATGGTATGATTACATGCTTGAGCATCAGGGTTTATCTTTTGCTTAGTCAACATTGCTCCTTTATGTGTACTATCTGTGGGATTTATTCTTATTGTTCAAATATTTCCTTCCTTGAGTATTATCTAGACTCACATTGTTGGTGTGTACTAATTATTCAGCTTCATCTTAGTTGTTGATCCTCATATCATCCCTCGGTGTACCTTGTTGCGGATGAGTCATTTCCTTGCTTTCTACCTTGGTATTGATTTCAGGCATCTTGTGGAGTGATCACCCTTTTTTTGAGAGCCTAGACTATCGAATTTTCTTTTTGGACATGATTCTACTGATTTTCAATGGCTTATTGTCAGATCAGTTGTTCAACTAAGTACAAATATTTAGTCAACCATATATACTCCATTTTTCTTGGTTCCTTTTATATGGCCTAGATCAATCAATTGTTGTTAGATCTTATAAGGGACCAACAACATTCTTTGATATCCATAGGGTTAAACTTGTTCTTTGGAAGAATCACGATCGATCGTAGCCATTGGATCAACCTTTGTTATATCTCTTCCTTGGATCTTTTATACCCTATTGGTTAGATATCCTAAAAGAAACATGATTTGAAACTTCTTGTTTAGTATTGAATTAATCAAGATAAAGGTGGTGATTAATAATGTGTTAGGGCTCTGGGAGATCTGCTAGGATTTGATGAGGAAAAACTACTCTTCTAGGGTTTGATGAAGAAAACTTGCTCTACGGGGATGGTAGCAACTTTTAGAGAAGGTCTAAAAAATTGGAGGAATGTCATTATGGCATCGATTTCGATACAAATAGTGCATTCTCGTGATGATTTTTCATCTAAAAATGACTTGAAGGAATAGGATTTTCCAATGCATGTCAAGAACCGCTTGTTAAAGAACAATGGATATTTGGAATGGTGTGAAGCCAGGCCAGTTCTAGTGATTCAACCAGACTCGGTGGCAGAATATGTGGAGTATCTAACCAAACATACCCTTATTGGCAAAGTTTTGGCATCCAAAGTTCTATCCCCTTTGTGGAGGATTGGGTCAGGAAAACTTGGAATCCTGAAGGCGATGTGGAGGTGATGCTGAGTGCGAATAGCTATTTTATGGTGGTTTCTCTTGTATTGTAGATCGTAACAAAGCATTTGAAGGGGGTCCTTATTTCTATAACCAAGTGGGACTCTTTCTTAAACCCTAGCATGTGGGTTTCAATCCATCAGAGGATTGGACATCACGGGTTCCAGTATGGGTGTAGCTTCCATGGCTCCCATTGGAATTCTGCAGAACTGATATCTTGCATAATATTGCCCTTTTTCTTGGGAAGTTGGTTGAACCGTCACAACAGACAATGGATAAAAAGGTAATATTTGTTTCTCGTATTTGTATTGAAATTGACTTAAATAATCCTATTCTAGATTCTATTGAAATACAATTTGGATCAACTACATGGGTTCAAAAACTTGACTATGAAGCTCTTCCATTTCATTGTCGGATTTGCCATGAATATGGCCACCTGCAAATAAAATACCCTAAGTTTGTCTCACCTGTGGCTTCAAATCCTAGGCCCTCTTAGTTTGGATAAATTTTTGATAAAGTAAAAACCCCAATAAAGGAAGGTGAATGGGATAAGGAAGGTTTTGTTCTAGTAAAATCCTGAAACAGAGAACGAAGAGCAAACAAAGACCTTAAGGATAGCCAGCCAAATTCTCTACTCAACCATTTTAAAATATTAGATGATCTTGATCAGTGCATGGAGATACCTGAAACATCGCTACCTGATGCAAATATAACAAGGCTGAATCAGATGTCTCTTCTTGAAGGGGAACTTAAGGAATTAGATCTAGGGGGTTTAAATGAAGAACAAAGAGCTTTGGATCTGAGTATAGGGGACATGGATGGGTCTAGCCCTATAAGGGAAACTATTTTGGAAAGTGGTACAGATTTAGTTATGCCCTCTCCTACTCAGGAACTGATGCAGTCATCCTTCTACTATAAAACTCCTACGGTGTTGGGATTGCAGCAGAAAATAATTAAAAAAAGTTTTTCAGATAAGAATATAAAGGTGGGTCGAAAGAAGGACTCGGATAAAATTAAGTTAATGGGGGAGGCTTTTGTGGAGTTAGTATTTACGAGAATATTGAACTCCCATTTTTATAACCCCCAAAAATGATTATACTCTCATGGAATGTAAGGGGGTTGAACAACATCCCCAGACAAAAAGTTGTTCCTGATTTGGTTCGTGTGCATTCTCTGGATGTGGTGTTTATTCAAGAGACTAAATTGGCTATTGATAGTATGTTCAATATTGCTCTCAAGTTGTGGAGAAGGGGGAAATTCTAGTGTATTGGTGCATGTGGATATGCTGGTGGCATCGCTTGTTTATGGGATTTGGTTAAGATATCCCCTCTTACTTGGATTTCTAGAAGATGGTCTATTTCGATGGTAGGGCATGATAATGAATCTGGTGAAACCATCCTACTTACAAATGTGTATGCTCCTATTGATTACAATGGTAAAGTGAATTTGTGGAAGAAAATTTGCTTTGTGATAAGTTTTGTTCCCCTGTACCCATGGATTTTAGCTGGAGACTTCAACTCTATCACTTGTCTGGAGGAGAAACATGGTGGGGTGGACCATCTCGAGCCTTTTTCTTCTGTCTTTAGTGCTCATATCTAGGCCCTAAACTTGGTTGAAATCAATCCAGATAATGAGATATTTACTTGGCACAATAGAAGGTGTGGGGAAGCTTCCATATCAGAGATACTGGATTGGTTTTTGATATCCAGTTATTGGATGGGTACTAACAAAAGTGCTAGTTCTATGATTATGGAGGGTAGGGGATTTGATCATTGGCCTATAAAACTCTCTTATTTGGAGTTAGGGCTAAAAAATAATCCCTCATTTAAGTTTCAACTTATGTGGCTTCGTGATACTAAGCTTCATGATTTCATGCGAGGCTAGTGGACCACTGGCAAACCTCCTCATGGCATCGCTATGTATTCTTTTATGAAGCGACTACAATTTGTAAAACATAAATTGAAGAGATGGAATAGACTAAATTTTGGGAACCTTTCCTTGGCTAAGATGGAAACTCTTAGGAGGATGGAAGAAGCTTCAAGGAATATTATAGATCAGGGATTCATGAAGGAGCTTCTTGTTGAGGAATCTGAGGCTGCGAAAGACCTTGCTGAATGGGAAATGAGGGAAGAATTTTTTTGAAAATAAAAAGCTCGAGTATATTGGATTCAAGAAGGGGATAGGAACATAGCCTTATTTTATAACTCAGTTAAGGCTCACCATAATGGTAACCATAATACCTCTCTTGTGAATTCTAAGGGTGCCCTGCTCTATTCTTTTAGGAATATTTTAGAAGAGACTAAGAGGTATTTTTCCTCTCTTCAAGTATGACTCCCTATCAGATGATGAGAATGAAAATATTATTCTAAACTATATTCTAGAGATTGTTTCTAGAGATATGAATGAGCACTTGATAGGTCCAATTTCCCTTGAGGAGTTGGAAAATGTTGTATTCAATATGAAAAAATGAAAATCCCCAGGCCTAGATGGATTCCCGATTGAGTTTTATCAGGATTTTTAGGATTTAATCAAATTTGATCTTTTGGAGGTGGTCCATGAGTCCCAAAAGAAAAAAAAAATGCTAAGGGCCCTAAATGCTACCTTTGTGATGCTTATACCCAAAAAAGAGGGAGCAAATTCCTTGGATATGTTCAGGCATATTGCTCTCTACAATGTTGTGTATAAGATCATCACAAAAATTATTGTTGAGAGGCTGAAGATATGGTTGAGCAAAATCATATTCGAGGAGCCAAGAGGGTCTGTTGCTGGTCGAAAAATCTTGGATGAGATTTTTATTGCTACAAAAGCTCTTCACTCGATGGAAACTTCTAAGGAGAAAACTATGTTCATTAAGTTAGACATGGCCAAAGCCTATGATAGGGTCAGATGGTCCTTCCTTCAGAAAGTTCTTGTTGCTTTTGGATTTGATGAGGAATGGATTAGATGGGTGATGAGCTGTGTTTCTTATTCCTTATTCTCTGTTCTTGTTAATAATGAGCCATCAGAGCTATTTGAGGCCTCAAGGGAATTGAGGCAAGGATATCCTTTATCTCCTTATTCGTTTATCATTATGGCAAAAAGGTTGGAAATATTTCTCAAGTATCAAGTCATGTAGGGTCTCATTCAGGGGTGGAAGTTGGATAGTAGTTTGCCACCTCTTTACCACCTTCAATTTGTTGATGATACTACTTTTTTGGTAGTTTCCACTATCAGGGAAGCTAGCAATATTAGACAGTCTCTTGACATATATCTTGGTTCTTCTAGAAAGTTGATTAATGAGGACAAGTCTTCTATTTTATTCTTCAATACCCCTCCTCTTATTCAAGCCAGGATTGCTCGTATTCTAAGATTCCAGGTTGGGACTCCCCCCTTCATTTATCTTGGTATTCCAATTTCATATCATCCTCTACCTAGATCTTCTTGGTAGTCTATGCTTGATAAGTTTAGAAGGAAGGTGAATCACTAGAATTTTAGATGGCTATCCACTGTAGGTAGAGTGTTGCTTTTAAAATCTATTGTTCAAGCTTTACCCATTTATAGATGTTTTGTACAAATAGCTCCCTCTCACTTCATCAAGGACATGGATTCTTTGTCAAGATAGTTTTTATGGTCTGGAAAAATTGATCAATCTAAATGAAGTTTGGTTAGGTGGGATTCTATATGTAGGCCGGTGCAAGAGGGAGGCCTTGGGTTGCGATAGATAACTCTTTTTGGGTAGGCTTTGGCTGGAAAAATTTATTGGAGATGGTGTACCTCTCAAGATCAAATTTGGGCTAAAATATTATCTTGTAAATACTTGAGAGGTATTTCTGATGCTGATATCCCTAGAGTCAGCTTGGTTGGGAAAGGTTCTATTATCTGGGACACTCTAAAAAGAGGAGCTAATTTAATCAAGCAAGGTTTGTTCTGGATTTGCAATCAGGGATCAAATACTCTTTTTTAGGAGGATTCTTGGGATGGACACCCTCCTATATTGAATCAATATCCTAGGTTATGTTCCCTAAGGATTTTTTTCTTCGAAGCAGGCTGGTCTCATGTGGAGGACTTTAAAAAAATCTTGTCTTTTGGAAATATGGAGATGTACAGGTGGAAAGATCCGCAAGAATTTCCCTAGGGGGGACTGGCCAAGGATAGAGAGGTGCTTAATCTTATTATTATGGGAAGGACTTGTTCTTCATTTATGGGTAAAGATATTATGGCTTGGAACCCTAATACTAAGGGAACCTACTAGGTAGCCTATGGTTATCAGGTTCTTGATAAGCAAAATTATGGGAGTCTTCCTATCACTTGATGGAAAAAGGTGTGGAACAAATTTTCTTGGCCAAAATGTAACTTCTTTCTCTGGTTGGTAGCTCGTAATAAATGCCTCACTTGGGATAATGTGAGGAAGAGGGGATTTCAGGGTTCCTCTTTTTGTGTCCTTTGCAGTAAGAATGAGGATGACTCTTCTCATTTTTTTTTCAATGCTCCTTTGTCAGAGACATTTGGTATCATTGGTGGAGTTCTTGGAACCATCCATGTTTTCATGTGCTGTCCCTAGTGGAGTTTTGGAATAGTCTGGGTAGACCTTCAACCAAGGCCCCCTTCCTTTGGGTGGCTTAGAATGTGGGCCCTACTTGCATCATTTGGAAAATTTGGCTCGAATAGAACTAGCTCATATTTTAGGGTAGTTATTTGGTTGTTCAATAGATCTAGCAAAGGATCTTGTATATGGTTCACGAAACCATCCATAGCAAATGTGATGTGGACCCTCTTTTGGATTCTAGGGAGAAGGTACAGTAAGCCCTTGGTATATTTTGTGATGGTGTGAACTCTTCCAGCGCTAGTAGGGTTTCTCAGCTCAGCAAGAATGTTAGGAGATATGGTTGTTGGAGGCCACCCCCTAGAGGAGTTTTAAAAATTAATACTGATGGATCATCCAGGGGTAATCCTAGACATGCTGGCATTGATGGTGTTGGTAAATATTCTACTAGTGGTGTCATTTTTTTCTTTTCCATTTATAAAGATGTTCACTCCAACAATTTTATGGAAGCTCTTGCAATTCTTGAGGCCTTACGGAGGGGGTTTTCTCTTGGCTGGCATAGGATTATCTACGAGTCTGACTCTCAAATTATGGTTAATATTTTAAATAGTAAAAGGGTGGAGGAATTTAATTGGTAGTTGACCTCTATAGCCATTCAGATTCTCATAATGAAGAGTTTGAATTTATATCCTTTGTGCAAATTCCAAGGGAATGGAATGTGGTTGCTGATTACCTGGCCAAAAGGGCTTCTGATTTGCTGGATCCTTAGAGTATCGATAATTTGGAGAGTGTCTTGTATGGGGACTCTCAACGCTTTTGGGAGTTGATCCACAAGGATGTACTGACTTAATGTGGTTTGTTCTTGTTGTCTTTTTTGGGTGTCATTCTAATCTAGTGGTTTTAGCCTGTTTGGCTGTTTATTTGAGCCTGGTTGGAAGCTCAGTTTTACTCTATAATCTAGACTTTTTATCAATAATTTTTTACCCCTTTATTTAAAAAAAAAAAGTGTATTAGGGATCTTGTTAAATGTGGTTAAAATTTAATTAATTAATCATATATTTAAGCTTACCATTTGATTTACCTTTGAAGCATGCACTGTCGTTGGATTATTTCAAGAGGGAGCACATACTTTGCATTCGTTAGAAGGTGTCAATAGGATTAGCCTTGCTTATATCTTATTATTTTGACTTTGAATCAATCGTTGCCATCGGTTATTTTTTAATATCAATGGAGTGCTACCGTTAGATTTGCTTTGTTTTGATTGGCTTATCTTTTGATTGGCTCTTTTAAGTGCCACCGTATGATTAAGTAAAAACAAAGTGCTACCCTTATATTTAGATCGATGTGCTTGTCGGATAAAGTACATGGCCAATTCTCTTTAATTTGGCATGTGATTAATCATGTCATTCATTAGTTTATCCTTGGTAACTAGTGATGAATGCGCATCGTCGAATCAAAAATTTGATCAAGCACTTTGGGGTATTTAATTATGTCGGGTGCATCCATATGATTTTTCTTAGATGATGTTCTACCGTTAGATCTCCTGAAAGCTGCACACTCGATAGCCGAAAAGGTGCACATTATTATATTTTATTAATCTTGAATTAATCCAAAATAGGGGCAATTAGCAATGTATTATACCCTCACAAATGCGTAATTAATCTTGGATTTACCTTTTCTTTTCCTAATATCTTACCATTTCCTTGTTTGGGCCTTGATTTTGGTACGATCGTTGGATTTCGATCAATGTCAGCGTAACCATTTATTTTCTTCAACCTACAGGGTTAGTCACCAAAGGGCATATGATCTTAAGCTTTAATTAAGCCGAAAGGGGGATAATTATCTGATTTGTTAAACCCTTACTAATATTATTTAATATATTTAATTAATATCATGGGATATTTTACCTTTTTGATGTGCCTTTAGTGAGAGCGCCACCGTCGGATTAGATCTTGATCGAGCACAATCATCAAATTTATCCAATTAACTCAATGTTTAATTTCAAGGGGACGTGTACTTTTAATGCTTTTTATCATAGTATTTAAAGAGTGGTTTAGTAAAATTGAGTGCGTCCATTGGATTTATATTTCACTTAAGTGCTACCATCAGATTAACGGACACATATTTTTAGATTTTAAACCTAAGAGGTATCTTTTTAATTTTGAACATTGCCTTTTGACTTGTTTGACTTATCCCTTAATCGATTTATTAAAGTGTCATCATCTGATTAAATTGGATTCAAATGCAACCTTTTGATTTGATCCAAGGTGCTCAATTTTTAACTAATGGGGTGCATACCCTTAAACCTTAATTAAATTCTTCGAAATTACTTATGCTTTTCAGGATTTTAGACCAAGGTATATGATTAAATTTCCCCCTTAATTTAGAATACCTTAGGGTTTAAAGATTTATCATATGATTTAGGCCTAAGGGAGACATATGTTTTTAGGAGGATCAGAGCTTGGATTTAAAAATCTGATTAATAAAATTTTTCCATAACCCCTATTAAGATAATTGAGCATTATTAAAAAGGGCACACATAGTAATATCTAAGGTTAGACTTCATCAAAAAAACCCATAAGAAATTAATTTATCTTAATTAGATGCAATAAAGACCAAAAAAGTTGGCTAACTTGATGCAACCAAAAATTTAATTTTGGGGGTTTCAAAGTTTGAGTCAAATTTGGCTCCAATAGGTAGATATTTATTATTGTCCATTTTGAAGCTCCTCATGGTGAAAAATTTGGAGCATTTATTGTTGGTTCCTAGCCATTGTCGATAGCCATGATTGGTTTTTGCAATTTTCTTAGCCACTATCACTGTCAGTGGTCGGGGTTGCCCTGATCCGCATCCGATGTTGTCATCAACGACTGGGGGAAAAATGAAAAATATAAAAGAAAATTTAGGGTTTTTTCTTTTCATTATTTCTAGCTGGCTTGAGTGAAAGTGAGAGCTCTGAGGAGAGGTAGAAGACATTTGACACAGAATTTTGCTGGATTTCATACCCACACTGATGGTGGAGCATCCAGAGGCATCGATGAGTGGTGGAGCCGGTGCTCCTAAGGTAGACTTGAAATCCTTCACTCATGATTTTAGCCATAAAATGAACCTCATTAAGTAATTGGCTAAATGAACCTCACTAAATTGTAGGTAATTAACCTCACCCTAGTTAGATTTAGCATTAGGCTAGCTTAGTGGGAGGGTTTAATTTTATTTTGGGGTGGGAAATGACCTCGCAAGGGGTCTTTCCCATAGCCACTGTTGGCATCAATGGCTCCCAATTTGCCAATTGGGGGCCATTGTCATTGTCAGTGGCTAGGTTCAAACACCAACGGTCAAAAAATTGACCATTGGTGCTAGCCACTATCGACATCAATGGTGGCCATGATGACTACTATTGACATGAGCGACTAAGGAACCTTAGCCAAAATTTTGAATTTTTTAATTTTATTTTTTAGATTTTGAGGTTGATTATGCACTTGGTTTTTTTGCATCTTAGACCTTGACTGCATGGGCATGAGAGCTTGATTTATTACTTGATCTATTGCCTAATTTAAACTACACTAACTGTGACTGGTTTGGGGTCTTGGGCCTTGGCTATGTTCTAATATTGCTGACCATTAGGTTGGACCAAGATTATATTACAGCCCTAGCCCATCGATGGGATGCTAGGACTAATACCTTTCATATTCCGACTAGAGAGATGATGGTGACACCTGAGGATGTCTACCAGATTTATAGGATTCCCATAGATGGATGGGTGATCACCTCTTCGACTACTTCAATGAAGACTACAATCTTTCAAAGGGTTTTTGGTGATAGAGCTACTGAGGCACTGGGTAACATTGAGCATGGAGGGGTGCTAGTCACATATTGGTATAGGGAGCATGTTTTCTCATAGTGCTAGGTCATTCTTATGCACATGATCTATAATGTGCTTCTACTAGACACCTCAGGTGTGAGGTTCCCTTGGAACCTCTTAGCGATGGTACAGGACCTGCTTGAGAGCACTACAGAGGAGCCACTCATCATGGCATGGGGGAGTGCACTCCTAGCTTAGCTCTATGATGAGCTATATCATATTACATGATGGGGGTGAGTAGGCATGGGATGCAACCTACTACTATAGATCTAGGGGTGGGAGCATATCAGGATAGATAGACCTAGAGGATTACCCCTAGAGATTATAGTAGTAGCATGGTGGCCTAGTGCTATGGTGCTCAATGGCCATGGGATTCAGAGATACACAAGAGCAAGTCTCACATTAGGGATCTACAACACTATATGGACTCACTAATAGGACTCCAGGTGAGTCAGATCATATGGAGGCCCTACTTGGGTTGTCTAGCCTAGGAGGAGGTAGACAGGTACCTAGCTTAGATGAGGCATGATAGATGGGTTATTGGGTATAAGCCTAAGGTGAGGGAGTTCTTTCACTTCTCTCAAGTCACTAGGTAGTTTGGATTTAGGTAGGATATCCCATAGGATCCAGTCCTCTACCACCACCTAAAGGTAGATACATAGCTTGCATGGCCTCAGGTGATAGAGTTGATAGATGAGGATGATGCTCTAGGAGACATAAGGGTAGTAGATGTTAGGACTACGATTGATTATGACACCTGGTGGACCACTAGGCTATGGTAGGGTGGTGGTCCTCTAGGTCACTCTAGGGATGGGGAGACTATTGAGGCTAAGGGAGGTGATGTTACTCAGGCTACATTTGATGACCCACATGGATGATGAGTGCATCCTAGGATAGAGGGTGAGTGGGGTCAAGCTACTACATAGGTAGAGGAGCCATAAGAGGAGGAGGAGGAGGAGGAGGACCCAAATGATGAGGTGTCCCAACTACAAGCTCAAATACCAGTCTATAAGTATAACTATAGACAACACAATAGTAGATCTTAAAGTGGGATACATATCTAGCTACAACTTGAAGTCAGTTGTAGGTAGGGTAGAAGTAGTGATGAGGGTATACAGAGGAGAGGACTTCTCTAAGGGCACAGGTGGATTCAACTATGACCTCTATAGAGAAGATCACTTCATAGAGGGATCTTCTACAAGCTTAGTTAGATGCTAGGACTACTGAGAGAGATACTCTTAGGATACAGCTAGGGGCTCCTACTACTTCTTAGGCTACACCATCCACTCTAATCACTTAGATACTGATAGGCTTGGATGCAGACATAGAGATCAAATGACTTAGGGGACTCCTAGAGTAGATCATATCTTAGATGGTCATGAATGTTGCATACATTATCTCTTTACAGGGTCAAGTTAGGATACTAGGTGGTACTCTACCTAAATGGTCTACTAGTAGGGGGATCCCACTAGAGTAGGCAGAGTGAGTCTAGGTAGTCATCAATGTGACCTAATCATAGGTCAAGTGCACGATCAGAGAGATCAATGGGCACTAGCTCTAGGTAGACTCACAGAGATAGAGCTGAGGGTGGAGGTGACTCAAGGGGTGCAGGCCCTATGACATGATGTCTTTATATCATTTTTGAGTGTAAGGTCTAAGGACCTACACTATTGTAGCCTATGGGTATTTTTGTATCTCTTCTATGTACATTTTGACACACATATTTATATATGATACTCTTTTTATGGCTCATTATGTGTATCATTTTATTGCTTTATGTTCATGTTATGCATATGTATGCAATGCTTATATGATGTTTTGATTATGCTATATGGATACGATGTACTAATGACATGCACTAGCTAGGTGATAGATGTATGATTAGATGTTATGATCTAGATGTATAGATGCACTACTATGTATGCATATATGGATGCAATGGTGAATGTTAAATGCATGTTTAAATTGTTTCAATTTTTTATGCATTTAATCTATGTGATATGATATGATAAATGATATGTAATGTAATGCATTAATTATATGATGATGATCTAATGCAAATGAACATGTATGCTTTAATCACTTAAAACATAAGGAATGAATCTAATATGTGTTTTACAAACTAATGGATGACACCACAGAATGTATAAAAATCATGAATGTAAATGGTAACTCTTATCATAAGAATTAATCATTTTAGCATCCATATGTGAGATGAGATGATGTGAGATGTATGGTTTTCCCTTATAAGCTTTTGTAAATTAAAATATATGCATAAAATAGTCAGTGGCCATCTAAATATCATTGTTGATATCCATCTGGTATCTATCCTATTTCATGAACACCCCTTAATAAACAAAACCTCATAAGGAAAATGGTGATTGATTGATGAGATGATTTGTTGCTATAGGGGATTTTTGAGGTTTTCCATGAGACTCAAACACCCTAGTTGATTAATCAAAAGTTGTATAATGACTATACAAGACTCTTGAAAGATAAAAGATTTTGTTATGAAGACCAAGATATTCATTATCCCTGTGTGTGCAAATGAATATATTAGATGAGACATAAGACTACCTCATTTCCAGGTGGGATTCATTCAACCCATTGTTGTAATGAGGATCACCAAATGTTCATCATGATCCTAAGTTTGGATGCAGTTGGACTAGACTACTAGGTAATACAGGCCACCTAAAGCTAGCTCATTTGTAAATTGCTTAGAACTACCCCATTGCCAGATGGGATTCATTCAGCCCATTGTTGTAATGGGGATCACTCAATGGCTTTGAATACTGACCATTCCAGGGATTCAAGCTCTTCACCCCCTTCTTTTCTTTTCATTTATTGGGATACTTGCTCATGCTTAGTGATGAAAATCACTATTTATTTTGCATTTTTTTTCTTTTGGAGCAAGGGATTTTGCTTTGATTTTGGAATTTTTCTTATTTTGTATGAAAGCAAGGGATTTCTTTGGGTAGGGGGAGCTTGTCCTTTTTCCAATGATCAACATCCTAGACCATGTGCATCACAAGATGAGCAAGTAAAAACCTTTCACTTAAGGTGACTAGGACCACTTTGTAGTGTTCATCTTTCCTTGTTCAAACTAGGATTATTAATGTTTTTAAAATGTGATGGGATTTTGATATATGCAAGGTACTATCAAAACTAGACCTCATCTCCAAAAGTGAAGATAGCTTTCTAAAAAATCTGAGAAGATCACTAGGTATGGTTGAATGACCAAAAAACCCTAGTATATTCCTTATAGCAACAGGAAGGGTTGTGTTGAAAAACATAATTACTCACAAGGGTGATGGATGATGATGATGAAAAGATGCATGATTGAGATACAAACGTGGTGTCATTTGTAAGATTGTAAACACAACCTATCCTAATGCAAATGCAATGGATGAAAATACCTAATGCAATGCAATTAAATGAATGCATATGCAAAATGAAAATGCAATACCAAATGTAAATGTTTTTGTATTTTTGATGTTTTGCAATGTTTTTGAATTTTATTGCTTTTTGATTTGTTTGGATTTTTGGTGTTTTAAATTGTTTTTGAATTTTGAGTGCTTTTCAAATGTTTTTGGATTTTTGATTTTATGTATGAAATACCTTTAGATGAAGAATGTTGAGAGGTTCAGGCTCTTCAACACCTTCTAGCGATGTTAGGTGATAAGTACCAGGTCCTATCTTCTCTGAAATGATAAATGGACCTAACCAGTTGGTCGTAAATTTGTCTCATAGATGCGATGGTAGGTTTGAGTTCTGTTGGTTCTCTTTTAGCACAAGATCCCCAAATTTAAAGTCTCTCAGGTGGACTTTATTATTGTAAGCTCATTTTAGCTGATCTTGGTAAACTTGGAGATGCTCAAGAGCATTCACGTGATGTTCATCAAGAAGCATCAATTGATCTAGGTGAGCTTGTCATGCAGTGTCATCATCGATGAACTCTTTCAATGTGATGCACAATGTTGGAATTTCCAATTCCAAGGGCATGATGGCCTCAGTACCATATACTAGTGAGAATGGTGTTGCCCCAATGGGCGTCCATATACTAGTCCTGTAAGCCCATAATGCAAGAGGTAACTGAATATGCCAATATTTATGATTTTCTTGAACAATCTTCTTTAATATTGCTACCACTATTTTGTTTGAGGCCTCTGCTTGCCCATTTGCTTGCGGATAATATGGAGTTGCAAAACTATGTTGAATATTATACTTGGATGTTAAAGCCCTTACAATTTTATTTTTGAATGAAGTTCCATTATCCGATATTATTTTGGATGGTATCCCAAAATGACATATTATATTATGGAGTATGAACTCCACAATACATGCTCCTATCATTGTAGTTAAAGGGATTGCCTCCACCCATTTGGTGAAATACTCAGTGGCCATTATGATAAATATGTGTTAGCCCAAATATGGGGGAGAGATCTTACCAATTAGATCCAAACCCCACTGAGCAAATGGCCAAGCCGCTTGGATGGGTTGTAAGGCCTGTGATGGTAGGTGCATAAGATTAGCATGGTGCTGATATTTAATGCACTTCCTGACATACGTTGTGCAATCCTTCTCCATAGTGGGCCAATAGTAACCCATTCGAAGGATGCGCTTGACAATGGCCATGCCACTGAAATGGCCACCGCATGTACCATCATGAGCTTGTGAAATCACCCAAGCTGATTCTTGGAGCTCAAGGCAATGAAGGAGAATTCCATCATAGCTACGATGATACAAGATATCTCCTAACAAGACATATCTAGTCACTTTTTATTTAAATGCTCTTTTTATAGCATGCGATAATCCCTATGGGATTACTCCAAGCTTAAGGAAATCATGTAATTATGATAACCAATCTTGATAAGCAACGACTTCGACTAACTAGATGACGTGTTCCCATTACAATTCGACTTGCATAAATGTATATTGGGAAACAACCTTATGGAGAATAGTGGTACCATTCTCCATAGGACCCTACGAGAGCAAAGATCCCCAAGGTGCCTTCTTCAGAAAGTCTCTAGCTCTATAGAACCACTCATGGTTTGGTTCTATATGAATCATGTGGACTGATTCATGATTTTCTTGAGCCTCACATCGTATCATAGATTGTGATAGCATTTTTACCTGGATGGTAGTGAAGTCAATAGATGGATTCTGAGGGATTAAGGATCCCAAAGATGCCATAGTGTCTACAAATCTATTGGACGTTTGAGGGATTGCCTCGATGTCATACCACTCTAGTTGGGCTAAGTAAGTGTCCACAAGTTCCTTGTATGCTTTCAATATGGGACACCTACACTGATAAATTTCCTTAACTTGATTTACTATGAGAAGGGAGTCACCAAAGATATTCAACTTTCTGATCTTCATGGTGAGCATTGTTTGGAGACCCAAGATTAGGGCCTCATATTCAACATTGTTATTGGTGCAAGGGAAGTTGAGTTTAAATGACAAGGGCATTGGAGCACCTTGTGGCATGAAAAACATAATCCCTATACCACCCCCTTGCTCACATTTTGAACCATCGAAGAACAAAGACATATCAACTTTATTATCTAGTTCTTTAGGTTTGAGTGACTCCGACAATGCAAAGACTACATCATCAGGAAGCTCTATGATGAGAGGCCTATGATCCTAAAGAGGAGCCTCTACTAGTTGATCAGCTATGACTTATCCCTTGATTGAATTTTGACTGATGAATTCTAGGTCAAATTTTATCAATAGCATGATCCACTTTACAGTACGTGTGTTATGATATGTCTTGCTCATCATATACTACAAAGGATTTTGTTTTGATATTACATATGTCGTATGACTCAACATGTAGTGGTGCAACTTCTTAGTTGCAAATACCACTGCTAAGCACAACTTTTCTACATATGCATATCATAGCTCATAACTAACCAGGGTTCGACTGATGTAGTATATCACCTACTCTTTGTCTTGCACATTCTTCTAGGCTAGCATGGTTCCCAGTGCAAAGTCTATGGTAGATATATACAACAAAAATGGCACATCTGGTCTAGGTGGAGCTAATACTGGAGGTGATGCTAGGTATTATTTGATCTCAGTGAAGGCTTTTTGATAGTCTTCATCCTAGTTAAATGGGACCCCCTTGTGTAGTAATTCGATTCATGGGTCAACATTTATCTGATAACTATGCAATGAAGCACTTTATGGATGCTACCTTGCCCTGTAGGCTTCTTAATTCCTTGATGTTTATGGGGGGACACATTTCTAATATAGCCTTGACCTTCACTAGGTCAACTTCGATCCCTCATTTAGAAATGATGAATCCCAAGAGTTTACCTGAAGTTACACCAAAGACACATTTCTTGGGATTCAACCTGACATTGTGCTCTATCAGGTGATCGAAGACTTTCCTTAGGACCTCGATATGCTCTTCACACAACAATGACTTGGCCAGTAAGTCATCGATATAATCTTCTAATATTTTATGCATATAGTCATGAAAAATGTATGTCATAGCCCATTGATATGTGGCACCAGCATTTTTGAGGCCAAATGGCATAACTTTATAGCAAAATATTCCCCATGGAGTGGTGAAAGTGGTTTTGTGTTGATATTTGAGTTTAATCTGAATCTGGTTGTAACCAGAAAAACCATCCATGAGAGAAAGCATTTCATGACCTATAGTTGCATCTACAAGAGCATCGATATTAGGCAATGGAAATGAATCCTTGGGTGTTGCCTTATTGAGGTCCCTGAAATCCATGCATATGTGGATTCTTCCATCAAGTTTTCCTATGGGTACCATGTTTGATACCCATTATGGATAGTCGATGGGAATTATGAACTCTACATCCAACAACTTTTGTAGTTCATATTTAACCATCAAGGTGATGGTTGGATGCATCTTCCTAAGTTTTTGCTTGACCGATTTCTTGGTAGGGTCCAATGAAAGGTTATGAGTAACCAATTTTGGATCCAAGACTCGACATGTCCTTATAGGTCCAAGCAAAGAGATCAGGTCTCTCTTTCAATAGAGGAATGAGGTTGGCGTGCTCCTTAGGAGATAAGCTCTCTCCGAATTTAACCTTCTTTGGATTGGTGGGATCATCATTGATATCCACTTTGAAGGTTTCCTCTATTGACATATGTGATCCCTCCTCAAGATGGTGAGGCGTAGGGATCAAATGGATGTCATATACTGGGTTTAAAGGTTCCACAAAATCAGGATCGACCTCAGCATGATAGACATCATATGCACAACCTGGCGCAAAATGGAATGGTTGTAACATTTCTTCATTGGGGAAGAAATATTTAGGCTCTAAGGGTGAATTGATGTGGTCAAAATCAATGGCCTCAGGATTGAGGTGCAAAGGTTTTGAAGGGTCGGATGGATTATGAAGTGGAGTGGTCAGATCGATGGAGACCATGTTGATGGAATGGAAGAAATCTCCAGGACCACATGGATGAAACTCACTATCTCTAGGTTCTCTCCCATGCTCTAGATGTGGCTCAAGTGGTATGGGGATCACCGGGTCTACTCTAGGAATAGACATAACAATTGGATCCTCAAGGGGAAGCAATTGCCTTAAGTTTGAAGGACCAAGGAAAAGCTATATGATATATCTCTTCTAAATTCACTAGTCTCCTTTGGATGGGAGGACCTAGGAAAACTATACGATATGTTTCCTCCAAGTCTACATGGGGTAAAAGATGATGTAAATGTTGAGGGCCTAGGTAAGCCAACTCAGTCTCATCTTCATACTCATCATCATCACTGACATACTCACTCTCATCATCTTTAAAATTGTATTATAGATTTTCCTCCTCAAAAATGGATTCTGATTCGGACCTTTCTAAGGAGAGACCTGGATGGTAAACCAAAGGTGGTTCTTTTGTAACCATGGTCACAGGCCAATTACCTCTCCATGAGTGTGAAGGGTTTGGATGATAGGGATTCCAATAAATGTCATCCCCAAGGCTAAGGTTCAGGTGATCTAGAGATATAGCTAATAACTCATCCTGACCTCTAATGTGATAACCTAGACCAAACCTATCAATCGATAATTGGTATTATGAATGATATAGAGTTTGATACCCTTGCTCAAATAAACCTAGTCCATAACCATGCCAATGGTAATGATCAAAATACCTAAGGGTGTACTTTAGGTTTGATAGATAATGAACATTTATGACAAAAGGTTCATCATCATCTTCTTCCATGGGCGAGCGATCTATGAGTTGATCCAAACCCCCATAGATGAAATTTATTTGATTGGGTGGCACCCCTAGTGGTACCACCATCCCAATAGGAAAGTGATGAGCTTGAGGCCTACCCATATCCTATGTAGATTCTATGATTGGTGTAAAAGTTACATTCTACACCAGGTATTCAACTAACCCGAGGTTGACTAGGTGAATCATCACCTACGATGCAGATGATGTGGTTGATGACATAGGTGAGGTAGGTTGAGGTACCTCCTCGACTACATTTTGTGAATTTTCCTCCTCCATAGGATTTGGAATCTCGATAGTTGCTATGTTGGGGATTACCCTAGGTTCCTTTTCACCTAAAACTACTTTTAGCTTTTGATCATTCTTTAGCTTTGTCGATGTTGTAGGCTTTTTAGAAGTAGCCATTGTACTAGGGGTTGGTTGTGGTGCCGACGTAGAAGGATTGATGCGCACTAACTTTGACTTACCCACTAGATGTCTGATAGGAGATGTAGGTCTAATATCCAAGTGAGTAGATGGGAGGATGAAGTCTCCTAACAAGTCAACCTGATTGACATATTTAAATGGCTCTTCATCTGAAGGGACCACATGTACTTATCCCTCATGCACATACTTGATGCATTGGTGCAAAATCGAGGGGATGCAATGCATGTCCCTTATCCATGGATGACCTAGGAGAATGTTGTACTGCATAGCACCCTCTAGAACATGGCACATCATCGAGATGGTTTTTAGCCCAACCTAAATAGGAAGGACTATTGTGCCTACTATCAAGCACAATGCATCATTGAAAGCTCATAATATAAAAGTTGAAGGTACAATATGTGACTTAGGTAAGTTCAAGTGTCCTAAGGCCTTTGTGGTTATTATATTGATTGATGATCCTATGTCAATAAAAACCCACTTGAAGGGAGTGTGGTTCACACATGCAATGATATGTAGCAATGGGTCCGCTATAGCAGTGGAAACCATTTTGATTTCATGATCATAAAATCGGATCACAAGTTCCTGGCACTACTGCACATGCCCCACAAAGTTAGTGAAAGCTTTAGGATCCTAGGGTTGAACTTCTATGGCTCTTAAGATTTCCATAAGTATCTCCCTATGCCTAGGAGATTGTTGTATGATCTCATATATCGATAATTTTATTGAGGCTATCTATAGACTCTGGATGAGTCTATTCCTAATTGTTACCATCGGTCTTGTTGGTGGGCCTAGCAATGGGTTCTATACTAGCCTCTACTGAGGTGCATAGCTTGGATTCGAATGGGTACTGTAGGAGGTTCTGGTTGGTTATACCTCCTATTTCTAGTGACCACATTCACCATACCGACAAATCCTTGAGTAGGTGGATCAATCCACACTTGGTTGACTTGTCCGACATTGTTCCTTGGTGGCTCATGATTCGATAAGGGATCTTTGAAGATTCCCATATTTTGATTATCTGGCACCAAGGGGTTGTCTATCCATAACTGATCCTTATCAATCATATTCTACACCACATGTTTAAAACCATGGCACACTTCGATGTCATGCCCCTTTTATCGATGGTACGAGAAATAATGATCTTCTCTAAACCCTTTGGGTTTAGGATGGTTAGGATCCAACAGCTACACTTTAAGCAATCAAAGTACCTTAGCCTCACATAATTGATTAAATATTGATGCCAAAGTCTCAAAAAATGGCATAAATTGGTAAGGTGGGTGATGTTCCTTATCTTTGCCCTACTTCTTATTGCATTGATTGTACTACGTAGGGGGTGGTTGTGCCTGATAATTTTATGGTTGTTGGATTTTGTCCCCCTTTGGAAGGTTCAACATGACTTGATTAACATGCGTAGGCTTGGCCTGATGATTTTGATTCCTCATGTTCTTATTATTCCATTCTTTCTTAGTCCAGAGTTTCAAGTCTCCTTCTTGCAACTTGATATCCTCAATGACTTTGGCTTGCACCAAAGCCTCTTCGAATGTTTGATACTACTGTAGTTGTAGCAATAGTGAAATGTGCTTTGCATAACTCTTAGTAAACATTCATGTTAATTCTATAGTTGGGATGGAGAATGGAAGTTTAGCCATTAATTTTCTCCATCTATTGCCATAGTCTATGACTGGCTCATCATCGTATTGCTTTAAAGTAGCCAGATCAGATAGATTGGTCTTCTTCTTGATGCCAAATGAGAAGTATTCAAGAAAGGCATTCACCAACTATTCAAAGTTGGTGATGTTATACCTCTTCAACTGATTGTACCATTCCAAGGTTGGGCCTAAAAGGGTTATCATAAAAGTCCTTAGAAATAAGGCATCATTGTTCTGAATATGAAAGCATAGATTCATGAAACTAGTCACATGTTCCTATGCATCATCATCACCTCAAAACTTTTCTAGCTTAGGCATCTCAAAATGTTTAGGATACGCAGACTAGGGATCGAGGGACACAGAGGTTGATTATGAATCTTGTTTAGGGTAGGCTTTTGATAAGTCATCCCCTATTTCTCAATAGCTTTGATTTTCTTAGCAAGGACTCTATACGCTTGAGAGGATACAATTTCCTCTTCTCTAAGTGACCTTTATGGTGCAAGCAGAGGTAAATTTCTCTAAGATCGAGATGGATGATTGTGCTCATCATCCACATCTACAGAAGAGGGTTCAAGATATTACTGATCCTAGCCATATCTTTTTGATTCCTTATACTAACTATGCCTAGGCTGGTCTAGCATTTGATATTATTGTTGCCTTGGAGTGTGCTAGGAAGTATGATGAGTATGATTCTCGACTTGCCTAGGGTGCAGCTCTAGATGTGATACAACACATCTATTGTTACGTTGCTCCCTATATTCACTAATGAGAGGTAGGTTAGCCCTAGCTAACCTATCCTCTCTCTCTTCATACTCCTTTTGATCGAGGATGCATTGCTCCCACAAGTGATGCTCATATAAATATTATCAAAGCAACATTTGTCATTGTGTGTCATCTTGTTCGAGCTGCTCACATTCTACATGCAAATCCTCCAATTGATCTTGGAGTATTTGTTATCTCTATCCTGAACAAAGCCTACATGCTCGATCTACATGATCGATTATGTAGGGTCTTTGGCTTTGTAATTCTATGTGAGGAGCCTTATGGGTATGAGCTCCAATAGATTGGTCCACTACACTCTTGCCTTTATCTATAAAGACTACATTGGTGTTGTGTTGAGGCCTTTGTTCTATGCCCGCATGTGTGGATGGGGCATGTGTGCTATAAGAGCATTTTGAACATTCCCCCTATGCATAGGTATACCTCTCTCTATCCTCACTATGTGTACTCTCAGAATGAGAGTGAGCAGTAGAGGTCCTACACCCTAATATTCCTAGCACTTGATCTAGTCCATTGAGTTGACTAGTTCTCCAAGGTTGGTTAGGAGGTATACCATTTACCCCAATAGTATTGAGATCTATCACAAACCTCCCAGGTTCAGTGTGGTTTGGAGTCTTTGTGGGTCTATGATCTGATGTAGCCCTTTCATCTTGCCCCTCATTGGGTGGATCTTGTCTATGCCTATCTTGTGATGGTGGGGGTCTTGAACCACCCTCATTTCTATCATACGAGGATCTTGTATTTTATCCTCTAATTGGGGTGTTCTAATGAGAACCCCCATGAGTTGAGTTATCACCTCTAATGCTAGCTGAACATCATTTAGAAGCATTCTATGTGGGAGGTTCAACTTCATTATTTTATGTGTTGGTTGGGGCATCGATTTCCACCTCGATCATGGGTCGAGGGTGATGACCCCATGTATTAACCATAGCTTGTGAATTATCTCATATGTAAGTTTTAAGGCAAACAAAGTATACAATATGATTATCTCTTTTAAGTTTTCTTTGTGATCCCTAAAACTATTTAGTGCATTTTGATTTGTTGATAGTATAATCTAACTCTTATCATGTTTTGCAAAAGTTGATGTTATACTCAATTTATTCAAAGGTTTTCACCTATATACTCACACACACTAGAATATGGGGATGAAATCCATACTCGATGAGGTAGCATAGGTACTACCAACCCTCACCCAACACACCACAGTCAGCTATACACCCCTCCAAAGAGGAGTGCATGCTATTTTCCATGGATAGGATAGTTCTTGAATCAGCCTTGGCCACGGATGGGTCTCGATGATACAATGTCAGACAAGCCAACCGAGTGGTAATAACTTCCACTATTGGTCTTGATCAATGGGTTGGATGTGAAAGCCCAATACCATTGATGTTTAATTTGGATCATGGTGTGTGTGTGTTCCTTTTAATTTTACATTAAGGAAATATGCATCAAGAAGCATTCATGATTTTTCTCTACATGCCTAGAAAATAACGTTTCATTTTTAGAAAAATGCAAGACTAAATGCTCTTTAAAATTTAGAATGTCTAATGCAAAATTAACATGAGATTGGCCTTTGATCAGGCCCCAAACAAGCAAACCCTAACACATAATCTAAATAGGGGCCACTACTATGTATAGCAGGCAACAGACTCGACCGCTATATAGAGTAGCAGTCAAAAAACCTAGCCATTAGATTTTAGGGTGGCTAACAACACAGGCCATTATTCCTAAAAGTGGCTAGCAACAAACATGGAATTTTCACAAATTTACCCTTAAAATTTTGCTATGTTTTCTAATTAATCTATAATTTATCACTTAGATAGACAAAATAAAGATAGAATACAAAAAATGTAGAGAAGACCACTTACCATGGAATCCTCATATGATGGAGAAACAGGTTACTGACTATTTTTATCTATATTTTCTGCTAGTCACTATTGATCAGAGCGGCTGGGATGCTAGCCATTGATGCCATCCATAGCTAGGACTACTAGCCACTATCACTCAGAGTGGTTGAGCCTGCAATAGGAAAAACATAAAAACACAAGTTAGCAACGCAAAAATAGGGTCATTCCGACCATGATCACCACTTGTATAAAGGTAAAAACCATGCATCTACACTATTGCAAGCATATAACAATTTGACAAAGGAAATCAAGTAATCATTTGCACAAATAAAATATATTCAAGAAATGGGGGTGATCTTTTATTAAAAATGATGAAGCTCGATTACAATCTCTCCCTCTTAGGGAGTAACTCAAATTGATACAAATGTTACAATAGTTGAGGCCCCTCAATGGGGAGAGATGCACTTGAATGGTCTTCACTTTAACACCAATTTTCTTGAGGGCTTACTAGGATGCCTCCTTCTCAAATGTCAAGAGAAAAAGTCTTGAAAGATGCTTTATCTTTGAGAGATCTATTATCTGCATGTAAGGAAACAACAAAGCACATTAGTAGCACATGAAGCCTCTCATGATGAGGCTGATTTCCAAGAAAGTGCATGAAATAGAGAAAATATGTAAATAATGCATGAACATATATAAAGATGCATAAAGTTACCTAAAATATTGACAATAAAGCATGAAGCAAAGCTTGAAACATATAAAGGAACCTAAAGATGCATGTAATCTTGCAAATTAAGCATAAAGGGACCTAATATATGAAAGCATGTAAAGGAAAGCATGAAGTGCACAAATGAAAGCAAATATGCCTATGAAACTATGAATAAACCATGGAAATGCATGAAATGTGATTAATCTATGCTAAGTTAAGCTAAATGCATGCTAAGAAATGTAAATCTATGGCTAAATCGAAGGATTTTGCATGTCAAACCCTAGCCGCTATAGCTCATAGCAGCTGGCTCTGCTAGCCGTTGTTGAATCCAGTAGCTAAGCCTACGGGCCATTATTGAAAATAGCGGCCATGGGGAAAGTGTTCTGCTCTTGAAATCAGGCTTGATGATGCACAATTCCTCCATTGAATTGATGGTCAAGGGTCATCGGTGTGTCTAAACATATATTTGTGATTGAAATATCTTGAATTCATGATGGATTGATGTGGAATGGCAAGCTTGCTCCTCAAGCTATTGGAAACTCCATTGTTGCAAATGTAGGTGTCAAACTATAATTGGGTAGCATCTCACTACTTCTCAAGTGATGTGAAATGGCTCTACAATTTGGTAGTGTACAACCCTAGGAAGAAAAAAACTAGTCTACTTGCAACATAATATCAAAAGAAAATACCATAAATGCGTAAATAACATGAAAGTAACAAAATCAAGAGATATATTTTATTAATTATTTTAAAACTTTGATTATAGATTGGTCCCTCTTAGGGATACCCATTTGATACAATGATTAAAAGTAGATATGGGCCCCTCACAAGGGGATGGTACACTCCATAGGCCTCTCAGATCCATACATGAACTTGTATAAGGGATTATGGATACCTTCTTCTCCTTCGCTTGCATGGAGGGATCTAATGCTTTGAATACTTTGACTTGGTCCTAGAACTTGTAACCTACGTACAAGAAACAACAACAAATGATCAGTAGCACCTACTGCCTCTCAATATGAGGTGTTATTAATAGATCTACAAAGAATGATGTAAAAGCATAATAACAACACAATGAAACAAAACTTAGAAAAAATTCATTGATAACTATTGGAACAAAATCTGCCTTCGGTTAATAGTGTTGCGCCTTAGACTTTGCCAACATTGAATAGACAGATCTTGCTTGAGATCATCTGTCTAGTCTCCAGAGAAGGCTGGTTCCTTTGAGTTTTTTAGAGAAAAGGGGAACAAGAGATAAGGGAAATATAGCCTAAGCTAGAAACTTTTCTCATGGTACAGATTAGACAACAACAAACATTGATGATGCAGATTACTACTTTCAGAGTTTTCTTTATATCTTCTTTATAGAAATCATGAATTCCTGAGTGTGACTTTTAGATGTTCGTCTAAAAGCATGTAAATATCTATACGTGCATAGTCCAGATTTCAGAACAAATACATTATAAACCTTAGAATGAATAAAAGTTAAAACACCAGATACATACACTCACACACAGAAGTTTCAGAAGCCAGAAGAAGAAATCTTTTATTGCTTGTAATCCAAGTACATGTACATCAAGCTTGTAAACGTCCAAGAGCCGACCTTTTTTCTGGTCGACTCACTCCTATTTATACCCTAAAAAGAGTATCTTCTACTACGTACATTTAATTTCTTCAATCAATTACAAGTAATTGTCTGCAGTTTCTAATAATATACAAAGGATTTCTTGCAGATTGGATAAATTTCCTTCGGCTAATTTTAGGTGAGCCTGTTATTCTGCAATCATCCAGCGGACCTGCCAAGTTATAATCAACAGACCATTCTTCAGAAATCAGCACCCGATGTCAGTGCATGTCCCCAATTGCCAAAAATATACTCTATTCCTTTACAGCTGGCGTGTCGCGAAATCGTGACATTCTTTCCTTGCTTTGCTCTTTTGCCGCCTCTAGCCGCAAAAATGAGACATGTCATGAAATCGTGACATTCTTTCCTTGCTTTGATTTTCTACCGCTTCCAGCCACAAAAATGAGACATGTCATGAAATCATGACATTCGTCTCTTGCTTTGCTCTTCTGCCACTTCCAGCTATGAAAATGAGACATGTCACGAAATCATGACATTCTTTCTTTGCTTTGCTTTTCTTCGCTTCTAGCCACAAAAATGAGACATGTCACGAAATCATGACATTCGTCTCTTGCTTTGCTCTTCTGCCGCTTCCAGCCACGAAAATGAGACATGTCACGAAATCGCGACACTTCTACCTCTTTGTTCTCTTTTGTTGCTCTTAGCCATGAAAATACAACATGTCGTGATATCACGACACTTTTTCCTCCTTGCTCCCTTTTGTTGCTTTTAGTCACGAAAATGCAACATGTCACGATATCGTGACACTTTTTCCTCTTGGCTCTTTCTCTTTGCTTTTGCCCATGAAAATGCAACATGTCGCGATATCATGACACTTTTTCCTCTTTGCTCTTTCTCTTTGCTTTTGCCCGTGAAAATGCAACATGTCGTGATATCGCGACACTTTTTCCTCCTCGCTCTTTCTCTTTGCTTTGGACCGCGAATATGCAACATGTCGAGACACTTTTTCCTCCTTGCTCTTTCTCTTCTCTTTTGCCGTGAAAATGCAACATGTCGCGATATCGTGACACTTTTGCCTCCTTGCTCCCTTTCTGTTGCTCTTAGCCATGAAAATGCAACATGTCACGATATCACGACACTTTTTCCTCCTTGCTCCTTCTCTTCTCTTTGAACAGGAAAATGCAACATGTCGCGATATCGTGACACTTTTTCCTCTTTGTTCTTTCTCTTTGCTTTTGCCCGTGAAAATACAACATGTCGCGATATCGCGACACTTTTTCCTCCTTGCTCTTTCTCTTTGCTTTGGACCGTGAAAATGCAACATGTCGCGATATCGCGACACTTTTTCCTCCTTGCGGTGTTTTGCTTTTTCTTTGATCTTTAGCATATGGGCCACTTTGGTCTTCTTGGAAAATATGCAAAAAAGGTGCATCAGCTATTTTTCTGTAGTTAGTCACTTTTTGACTAACATTCTTGGCGCCTTCCGGGGGAATTTTTGCTAGCAAAAAAATAGAGACCAGGCCTTCATCCATTGGGAAGCGGAGTCACCAACACAGTTGTGAAAAGAAAAATTTCGAGTGGAAAAACAGAAAAAGAAAAAGAATGCACTTTGGAATACAAGTGATCTTCACCTTATCAGAACCTTTCTTTTACCGCTTAGGTATTTAACCTTTGTTTGAAGAACACAAAAATTCAATTCTGGGAGCTGGTCCTAGCTTTGGCTGCTGGCTGCTGCCCTTGATGTTTAGATCTTCTGATTCTGTCCATGGCTACAATTATCTCTTGATAAGTTTTGCACACTTGATTCTTATTAGGCCGTAAAAAGGGAAATATTTACAAAACTTCAAACTTATAATATACTGTACATATAATGGTGATCTATAGCTTTTACTGGAAATACAATTTTAGGTGAAAAGCGTTCACCGTGATGGGTAGAACCCATCCATCTTGATATTTTTTTCTCACCCAAACTTGATTGTAACCAGAGAAGCCGTCTAATAGAGAAAACCTTTCTGCTCCTGCCACAGTAGGAAGGATTAGGTCAATCTGGGGTAAAGGATAGTGATCCTTTAAAGAGGCTCTGTTCAAATTTCTGAAATCGATGCATAGTCGTATTTCTCCATTTTTCTTGCGGATTGGAACTAAATTTGCCGCCCAGGTAGAGTGCTTGATTGGGTATATTATCTTAGCCTGCAGGAGTTTTAACAACTCCTGTTTCATTAAGGCTTCAATTTTAGGATTCACAGGCCTCTGCCTCTGCCTAAAAGGTTTAGCTCCTTCCTCTAGTTCGATGATATGTTGAATGACCTCTTTCCTATACACTTTCAGATCACTATAAGTCCAGGCTATTATATCTGGATATTCTCTACATAACTATTTTATTTGTTCTAGTTCTACCACTGTACAATCGGTCCCTACTTTGATCATTTTTCCTGGTTCTAGTTCTATTTCCTTATACCGGCGTTCATCTACCTTGGTCCTTCGACCTACAACTCTATCGCTATTGTCGAAAAGGCTCTCCAGGGTGATCAGTCTCCTAGGGATATGATTGTTTTTCAATTGAATAAGGCTCTCTTCGTCCTCTTCTTGTAACGCTCTATCTGTAGAGCAATTCATCTCATGAATCAAAAAATCTAGGATCTGCTCATCGTTCTCAAATACCTACCAGAAAATGTCCTTGTCGGGCACAGAAGGCCTGTATATAAGTCTAACTATTTTAGACTTCGAATAACATTGCTGACTGGGCAAAAATTTGATCCTACTGATGCTAACAGGTCTGCATGTGTGTTCTTCTCTCTGGAAATGGATTTCATGTTTAGTGCTTCAAAATTTTCCAATAGATCCAACACTTTGTTTTTGTAAGCCCTTAGGTAATGTTGCTTACAAATGCATTTGCCAGTAACTTGTTTAACGATCAGCTCTGAATCTCCATAGATCAGCAACTATTTTGCACCCAGTTTTTTAGCTTTCCTGAGTCCCAAACACAAGGCTTCGTATTCAGCTGCGTTATTGGTGCAACTCCATGTCAACCTATATGAAAAGGCTTTTTCTTTTCTAGTAGGTGAAATCAGAACGATTCCAGCTCTTGCTCCATTTTTGCACCTTGACCCATCAAAGTACAATTTCCATAACTGGTTGGCCGAATCATCTATTTTAGGGACAGGAATAGGGAGCTTTTTTGGTTTCTCAATGGAATAGCTTCCCATTTCTGTCTCTATCATAGCATTGAAGTATTTCATTGAAAACTGATCTTCATATTGTAGTTCCTCCAGGGTTTCTTCCATTAAATCGATATTTTCTAATTCTTCAGACATCATGTTGATGGTAGTTGTTTCCTCCAGTATTTCTACGTGGAAAGTAGATGGTTTTTCATTGTAGATCTTGACTCTTTTACCTTTGAAAGGTACCTCCAAATGAGAATAATCTAGAGATAGATAACCACCCATTTTGGCCATGAATTCTCTGGATAAACACATACCGAAATATGGTTCTAAGTCTACAACGACTACTTCTTGTATGACGACTGCTTCTGGCATTCTATGGAGTTGAATAGGGATATCTTTGATCACCCCGATAGTTTTTACTGGAGTACCATCTAATTGCAACACACCAGGATGACTTCGAGTATATTCCATCCCCATTATGTCACATACGGCTTTTGGCATTACCGTAGTTGTGGCCCCTGAATCAATCATACAATTGTGAACTATCCATCCCTCCATTTGCAAGGATAGATAGAATGGGGGCGGTCTATTTTTTCCAGAGGTTGACATAACATTTGAGGAAGAGGTATCATTCTTTAAATTTAGGGATTCTTGGAGGAGGTCGATCTGACCAGGAATTTGCAGTGCATCATACATGCTTATTTTGGAAGGAGTCCTCTTCATTTCTTCTACAATGTTGAACGAAAGGGTTGCAGCTGGGGATACCTCAGCACTCTTTTCCCTTCCACTAGTGGATGCATCGTATCTGTCTCTATAGACCTGCGTGGCTTCTGTTCTTTGCATTTTTGTCAATGAAGGAAATCTGAGTCTTTCCTTCGCTTGCTCTTGAGCCTCGCTCCCTTTTCTAGGGGGAAATTCTTTTCTTGGTGTAGTCGCAGAAGTCTGAGGAGGGTCAGAACATCCTTTCTCATTGGACTGGTTCTTTTGCGGAGTTGCCCTGGGGGCAGGAGGAAAACCTAGTGGTTGGAGTTCCTTAGGGTCAACTGGTAATGACTTTTTTTTTATCTTGTCAGGACCGATACTTGCTCCACTGATGGCATTGCCAAATTGTGGTGCACCTCTCTGATTATGTTCACCTGTCCCTTGCCGGTTTCTTTGGCTCTTTCATTAATAACCACTTGCACATGATGTTGATGAATCATGCATGAATCTTCTCCATGAGGATCATTGCAAGTGGTACACCAGTAATCAGAATTAGCGGGTTCTCCATTATCTCCTGTCTCATTTGCATACACCACATTTTTTCTCTCTTGTACCCTTCCACTTGTCGAAGCACCTTCCTTTTGTATCTATGGAAATCTTCTTGCTTGGATATTCCATTCCGCCTCTCTCTTTTTCATGGATGCCATTTCATTTGACAATGTCTTCATTGTATCAATTATGGTCGTGTATTGATCATTGGGGGGAGCTGATGCAAGGGGTGTGGCTGGTAATGCAAGGAATGTAGGAGGTGCAGCTATAGCTGGGAGGGCCTGCGTTGATGGGAGTACAAGCAGTTTAGAAATTGATGCTTGGGAAAGCTTTGGTAAAATTGGCAATAGACTTTTTGATGGATATATTTTTGTAGCGATGAGATCAGCTTCACCCTTTTCTGCCTCTACATAGATCCCAAGAAAAGTGGTTACATGGGATTGCCTTATTATCATACTAAGATCTGAATCAAAAGCCCTTAAATAATAGCATATAGCTTGTTCTTCCATGGGCTTTAGGCCTTGCGGTACTCTATCACGAGTTCTAGTAAATCTGATGTTGAAATCTTGGATTTCTTCTTGTGGATGCCTCTCAATGACGGTGAATTGATTCAGCAATGTGAAAGGATCCGCATGTATATTAAATTCATCGACCAGACGGTCGACCAGTACTGCCCAAGAAGTAATGGATCCAGCGGGAAGCGCTCTGTACCAATAGAGCATCTTTCCTTTCAAAGATATAATCAACAATCTGACCATTACATCTTCCTGAGTGATGTTGTAAATAGATGCTAGCGATGATACATCTAAACAGTGCTCATCTACTATTTTGCCTATTTCGTCAAAGGTCGGTAATGCTTTTAGTGCAGCTTGTGGAATTTGGTGGTGTGTTCCCAAGTTCAAAGGGCCAATTTGATTCCACACAAGATGCGTTGGGGTAGGGGCGGCTGCCATGATTGCTAAAGGAGTTACAACCGCTATGGGATTGCTTGCAGATGCTCCTACAATGGGTGTTAAAGAGGTGCTAATGGTGCCGGGCGGATTTGATCTTGCGGCTAGCACAAGGTGTGCTTTTAGGCTTTCGAGATGTAGTTCAAAGAACTCGATAGGTTCTTCAGAGTTTCTAGCTCGGGATCTGGTTATCATATGGCTATATAACTAGAAGGTTTTTAGACAAGGTCTTTCTTTTATGGTCTAAATTGCAACGGAGTCGCCAGGTGGTTTTTCTTGAGATTTTTCAAACAAAAAGGCTCTTAAGGTAAAACACCAAAACTTATACAATACTATGGGATTTCTGGTCCCATCGGGCATGCCAAAAATTGTTGGAACAAAATCTGCCTTCGGTTAATAGTGTTGCGCCTTAGACTTTGCCAACATTGAATAGACAGATCTTGCTTGAGATCATCTGTCTAGTCTCCAGAGAAGGCTGGTTCCTTTGAGTTTTTTAGAGAAAATGGGAACAAGAGATAAGGGAAATATAGCCTAAGCTAGAAACTTTTCTCACGATATAGATTAGACAACAACAAACATTGATGATGCAGATTACTACTTTTAGAGCTTTCTTTATATCTTCTTTATAGAAAACATGAATTCCTGAGTGTGACTTTTAGATGTTCGTCTAAAAGCATGTAACTATCTTTTAATGTTCAACTCTAGAAACAAGATTTATATGTGCACAGTCCAGATTTTAGAACAGATACATTATAAAACTTAGAGTGAATAAAAGTTAAAACACCAGATACATACACTTGCACATAGAAGTTTCGAAAGCCAGAAGAAGAAATATTTTATTGCTTGTAATCCAGTACATGTACATCAAGCTTGTAAACGTCCAAGAGCCGACCTTTTTTCTGGTCGACTCACTCCTATTTATACCCTAAAAAGAGTATCTTCTACTACGTACATTTAATTTCTTCAATCAATTACAAGTAATTGTCTGCAGTTTCTAATAATATACAAAGGATTTCCCGTAGATTGGATAAATTTCCTTCTGGCTAATTTTAGGTGAGCCTGTTATTCTGCAATCATCCAATGGACATTCCAAGTTATAATCAACAGACCATTCTTCAGAAATCAGCACCTGATGTCAGTGCATGTCCCTAGTTGCCAAAAATATACTCTATTCCTTTACAGTTGGCGTGTCACGAAATCACGACATTCTTTCCTTGCTTTGCTCTTTTGTCGCCTCTAGCCACGAAAATGAGACATGTCACGAAATCGTGACATTATTTCCTTGCTTTGCTCTTTTATCGCTTCCAGCCGTGAAAATGAGACATGTCACGAAATCACGACATTCGTTTCTTGCTTTGCTCTTTTGCCGCTTCCAGCCATGAAAATGAGACATGTCGTGAAATCATGACATTCTTTCCTTGCTTTGCTTTTCTGTCGCTTCCAACCATAAAAATGAGACATGTCATGAAATCGTGACATTCGTCTCTTGCTTTGCTCTTCTGTCGCTTCCAGCCATGAAAATGAGACATGTCATGAAATCACGACACTTCTGCCTCTTTGTTCTCTTTTGTTGCTCTTAGCCATGAAAATGCGACATGTCATGATATCGCGACACTTTTTTCTCCTTGCTCCCTTTTGTTGCTTTTAGCCATGAAAATGCAACATGTCGTGATATCGTGACACTTTTTCCTCTTTGCTCTTTCTCTTTGCTTTTTCCTATGAAAATGCAACATGTCACGATATCGCGACACTTTTCCTGCAAAAATGCAACATGTCACTGTAGCACCCTAAAATTGGTGCAGTAAAATTGTAATAATTACATTCACCTTAGTAAATAATTTAAATTCAAAATTTAACCTCCCAAACCACCTGTTAACCGTCGGGTAATCCGTTTCCCCCTTTTTCGTGCCATTTTTAGAGGTTGTTTTGAACGTTTGACGATATCATCACCGATCAGACTATATCACCCCAGATATGACGATTTCGTCTAGACAAGGACGTCCAGACGATCTTATCACAAAACTAATTTTGCACAATTAGATTCTGTTCCAACGGGCCTCTAATCTAGGCAGAAGCATGTCTGCGCTGTTAGAGACCCTCCCCCGTTGGAGATCTCCCAAATAGGGATGATCTCCAACCTCCTAACTATTCCCCTAATCCTATTTAATCATTAGGACCTTCCCTTACCAACCCCTGGCTGAATTTCTCTATGACTTGAATTTGCGTGCATTAGAATACCTAGAGCATCATTTTGCATTTGTTATTTTGAAGTTTTCTTGCAGGGACCTCATTGATTTTTAGTCGAAGCAAGCTCAGATCGTCATAGACGATCTCGTTCAAATCTCGGACGATCCTGTCACAATTCGGGATGATTTCACTGCTTCTAGACAATTTTGACTATAATATGCATTGGGGGCAATCAGTGCCCAGAGTTTGCGCTTTCTCTTATTCATTTTGCTATTTTATTCTGCATTTTAATTAGTTTTATCCTTATTTCTTATTATTTTGCATTTGGAGTTCACCCATATAGCTTAAGTTGCATGATAAGATCATAATTTCTCATTTGAATGTCATAATTTGTTTGAATTTCTATTCGTAACAATTGTTTAGTATTCATACTGTTATTTTGTGTTGTTTCTCTTTGTTATCATAGTTGCATTTTCTGTATTTTGCATCTATTTTTCTATTTGCAGGTCTCTAACTAATTCGTCTGACGAATTTGTCAGATCTCAGACGATCTTGTCTGATCTCAGACGATATTGTCAAATTAGAGGCGATCCTAGCTGCTTTAACATCAGAATCTTCATCAGACATCCGGATCAGGTATTCTACTTTTAATATTGTGTAATTTATTTGTTTTCTGTCCTTAATTTTGCTTTCTGTATTCATTAAATCTGCACTTGCATATAGATTAATTTAGATTCATTTGGCCAAACCTAGGATATGAATGCTTAAGACTAAAAACGAACACATAAAAACACATTCCAAACCTAGGCATGGAAACTGCCATTAAATGTTTCCTGGTGAACCCACCATCCGTCGAAAAATCACCAATATACACCTCCCTTGAGATGCGGGACCTTCGCAAGTCCTCTCAATCCGAGGTACCGCGACATCCTTTTCCCATACTCCTTTCAGGCACAGATCCTATAGCCTGAAGGTACCTTTCTTAAACTCCTTAAGAAGGATGTCCATTTTAATTGGGACACCGAATGTAGAGAATCTTTTGAACTTCTCAAACAATACCTCCTTAATCCACCTGTGCTTTCACCACCTAAACCTGATCGCCCATTTCTCCTATATATTTTAGCTTTAGATTCTGCCTTAGGAGCTATGTTAGCTCAACTTGATGATGAAAAGAGAGAACGTGCTAATTATTATATTAGCCAAACCTTCATCAGTTATGAAACCCGCTATACAGCATTATAAAAACTATGTCTAGCAGTCGTGTTTTCTACGCAAAAATTACGACACTATATGCTTAGTCGAAAAACGTATGTCATTGCCAAATACGATCCCTTAAGGTATCTCATGAGTCGACCTTATTTATCGGGTCGCACAACCAAGTGGGTTCTTGCTCTAAGCGAGTTTGATCTCACATTCATAGGACAAAAGTTTGTTAAGGGTCAAATCATAGCAGATCAATTAGCTGTTGCACCCTTAGCATCTACCCATCCCCTCATCATCGAGTTTTCTGATGAATGCCTTCAATTAGAGGTAGACCATACTGAACAATGGTCCTTATACTTTGATGGAGCCCGATGCATGAGTGGGGCTGGTGCGGGTATTATTTTAATATCCCCAAAAAAACATCTTATTCCTCTGTCCTTCAAATTGACATTTGCTTGCACCAACAATACTGCTGAGTATGAAGCTCTAATCCTTGGATTACGAGCTGCCTTGGCGCTAAAAATTAAACATCTGTTAGTTTTTTGGTGATTCTCAACTGGTTATAAACCAAATTAATGAAGTTTATCAGACCAGAGATGATAAATTGCACCCATATAAGGCCTATGTTTTACAATTAATGTCTCTATTTGATCAAGTTACCTTAGAAGCTATTCCTCGAACTAGCAACCGTGCAGCTGATGCTATGGCTGCATCTGCATCTCTCCTACCCTTGGAGTTAGATGACGAATATGCCACTATCATTATTCAGTCGACTCCGGGAACCCACTTCAAATAAGTCATGCTTAGAGCCTTTGGATGTGTTTCTAATCAATGAAACTACTCCATGAACCTTGGTATACGGACATATTTGATTTTCTCCAAAATGGGACTTTCCCTGCCAATTCTAATAGAAACCGGACGTCGGTTATTACGTCGACGAGCAAGTCGATTTGTAATAATTGGCAATACTTTATATAGGAGATCTTTTGAAGGTATCCTATTAAGATGTTTAAACTTAGAAGAGTCTAAATCAGCCTTGAGTGAAGCCCACGATGGATCTTGTGGAGGACACTTTAGTGGTAGCGTCATTGCTAAAAAGCTCCTTCGGATAGGATACTTTTGGCCTACCATGGAAACGGATGCACATGAGTATGTGCGCCATTGCAACAAGTGCTAGAAACATGCTGACCTTGTCCATGCACCTGCACAAGAGCTACAGGCTATTTCATCTCCTTGGCCCTTTTCCAAATGGGGTTTAGATATTATTGGCAAAATCAATCCTGTGTCATCTGATGGACACAAGTTCATCATAACCGCCACTGAGTATTTCACGAAGTGGGTCGAAGCTATGCCTTTAGCTTCCTGCACTGGCACACAAGTCTCTAAATTTATTTTTAATCAAATCATTTGTAGGTTTGGAATTCCTGCAAATCTCATCTCTGACAATGGAACTTGTTTCAAAAATAAAGATGTTAAAAAATTATGCCAAAAATATAAGATTCAACATCGTTGGTCCACTCCCTATTATCCTCAGGGTAATGGTCAAGCAGAAGCATCTAACAAAACCTTAATCAAAATTCTCAAAATATTGGTCAATAAAGCGGCCGTGAGCGGCACATCCAATTATATCCGACCTTGTGGGCCTATCGAACTAGTGTTCGAACCCCCACTTGGAACTTCACCATTTGTTTTGGTTTACGGTGCTTGAGCGAGTTTTCCATTTGAATTGGAAGTTCCTTCTTTGGCTCTGCTACTTCAAGATACCGAAGTAGGAGATGAATATCGTGTTGGTAGACTCAATCAACTGGAACTCCTAGATGAAAAATGCATCAATGCTTTGGAGCATCTCCGTGCCTACCAAAACAAGCTTAAAAGATCATATGCTAAAAAAGTTCGTCATCGATCCTTTGAGATCGGCGACCTTGTTTTAAAAGAAAATAAAAAAAATACAAATGCAACTAAGGACCTTAAAGGTAAATTTGAGCCCAACTGGCTTGGACCATACATTATTACTGCTAAATTTGAATCGGGAGCATACAAATTATCTACCTTAGATGGTAAAGAACTTAAAGAACCCATGAATATTTTGCATCTTAAACGTTACTATGTATAAATTTGGTCACTTCATCCATGTATATATTTGTTCAAAATCACTATCTTGTATTTCTTTCAAATTTATAAAATCCAAAAACATCAAAAACATTCATAATCATCAAAATCTTCAAAACTATTTGTTGCATTTATTTATGGCACTTGTTACATTTTTAAAAAAAAAAAAAAAACAAAATAAAGAATAAAAATCAAAACAACAATATGCTTGACTCTTTCGAAACCAAAACAATATAAAGAAGAAAGAGAGAGTCAACATTCTCAAAACTTCTCAAAAGTGTTTATATATATTTTCTTACAATTATTGCGGTTATATGTTTCAAATTATTTTGGATAAATTAGCATTTATTTGGAATCCCTCACTTGCACACTCACAACAATAAATATCTTGATTTTATCCGGCATGATTACTAATCTCTCTTATATCAAAGTTCACAAAATTCAATTAAATAAAGTTTGAGCATAGAGAATTGATCTTGTTATTTACTTAAACCAAGCACATCTTTTCACAATAAAATGATTATATTTGTAATTTCCATGTTTTGCTACATAGTAGACGTGGTTTCTTGAGCGAAAAGTTTCCCCTGCTATCCTATCATGCACATGGTCTAGAATCTTTGAGAGTTGGCAAAAGGACAAGCTCACCCCTACCCAGAATAAAAATCCCTTGCTCTACAGCTAATCCGAGCAAGTATCCCTAGCAAAGAAAAAGAAAAGAAAAGTTCAAGAAAAAGAAAAAAAAAAAGGAAAAATGTTATTTTATATCATTACAGCAATATTTCAAGCACTATCTCAAAAATCAAGCAAACAAAAATACAAAAAGAAAAAGAAGCAAAGTTCAAAAGAAAGCAAAATGAGCAAAAGCAAGAAAGCAATAAAATCCCTTTCCCTACCCTTTGAAAAGAAAAGAAGGGTTGATGAGCTTGAATCCTTGGAATTCTCAATTATTCGAAAAACTGTGAGGTAAGCCCCATAACAGGTGGTTTGTGCCCAACCTGCTTGGCCTTGGGTAACTCCTAGCGTGGTGATATGTCTGTCACATTAGCGACCTTCTTTTGTACGGACCTATGTCTGCTTATGGATTAGCTAGCTCTTGATAATCCGACCTACATAGTAGTCTAGTATGGTTATATGCATCTACATCATGGTTAATGAACACTTATTTGGTTTCTTCAAATCACTTGTATCATATTATCTTGCTCAAAGCTGGTAAATGCACAAAGCAATTGCACACACATTTGTATTTGAGAGATTTTGTGTATCATTATGATAAATCAAGATCGGAAATGAATTCACATATGCACATGGGATTCCTTATAAATCTAACTTTTGTCTTCAAAATACTTTGAAATATTCTTTTTGCAACTTGTTTGGAATAAATCAAGTACAGTTGCTTACCATAAAGACAACTATATAATAGAAAAATAAAAAATTTCTTTCAAAATATACAATCAAAACATATATATCTGGTTGACTTTCGCGACGATGGTATAGTTCCAAAACCAAAATTGGAATTTTATGCCTAGCGCAAGTCCTCATCTTCATATTTTCTGTTTATTACAAAATCAACCATGCAATAAAACTATCTCTTTTTGATTTTCGCGATGATGGTATAAGTCTATACCTACATATTCTATGCCTAGCGCAAATCATTGTAACAATTTTTATTCCCCATTTATTAAAAATCATGAAAACCATATGACTTAATTCATTATGTTACACAAATTATGCTTTTAAAAAGCAAACACATTTTCATTATTTCATGTCATTATGTCAACCTTCAATTTTGCAATGATGGTATAATTCCTAAAGAATTATCCAAAAATTTTATCACACTTAGGAATTTATGCCTAGCAAAAATCATTTTAACATTATTTCATGCATACTATTTTCATGAAAATCTGAAAAACAAACCATCATCACCATCATTTTCACCATTGCACCAAAGTCTTAAGGCAGTCTCTTAAGCACTCTTTTACTTTTAACAATATTTCTATACTTGGGATTAGCTTGACGACCGAGTGAGCGGCGACTCCATGAAATGGTCTATAATAGCGACAATGTCCTTTGAAATTATTGTTAGAAGTCTCTTTTTATTTTTTATTACATCACATTACAAACAATCAATTTGTTACATCAGATTATTTCATTTAAAATATTACCGCATGACATCAAAATTATAAATTTTCAAAACGACATAATTTCATGAATCCTCAATCCAATTATCAAATCAATCAATCAAACATAAAAGCATCATACACATACACATAACACAAGTCATATGATCAAAAACATATCATATATATGTCAACAGTATATATACATCATCAAAACTGGATTGGTATGCCACAATCTGTACCTCGGCATACTCAATCCTCTATCAACAAAAAAATAATAATACAATGCTATCATGTCAATCTGTACAAAGCTATGCAGTCCTCTAGCCTCGAGAGCCCCTCGAGCTCTCCGCCTCATCTCCTCCCCCACCCTGAGGTGGACGAGGTGGCCCCATCACAGTCTGAGTAGTACTATGAGTCCTAGTCCTCGATCGGGACGAGGTCCTCGACGACCCGATCCTGATCGGATCTGCGATGTTGGCTGGCAGGGGTAGTCTATCCGCCTCTGGCACCAGTTGATAGTACAAAGTCTGGTAGAAAGTAAGTTGGGCAATAGCCCGTGTCAGCTCCCTAGTGCTCGCCCCTCCGCCCCGTGCCCTGAGGCGTGCAATCTCGTCTCGGAGCTGTGTCACCTCAGCTCGGTGGCATGCAGCCTCATCCTGTAGAGTCTGCACCTATGCCTGGAGATGATCTCTCTTCGCTCGAAGAGTAGCGGTCTCGCTACTCTCCCCCGTGTCAATGCCCTTGCCCTTATCGGGCGATGGTGGCCTCTCCCTCTATGGAGATGGGGGTCTCGCCTCCCTCCTCTCCCTCTGTCGTGGCCTCTCCTGTGCCTGTGGCCTCCTCGGCTCTCTCTCGCCATGACCCTGGGCCGCCTCCATAGCCGCCTGGTGTCGCCTCCCTATCCGACGCACGACTGCATGTATCGGACCCTGAGCCCTCGTCATCCGAGGAGGGCGGATGCCTACGTACCAGGCATCATAGCCATCGGCTACACCTGCGTCGTCCCCATCCACTGGCTGAATGGGGGCATCATCTGTGTCCTGACTCCAGAACCGCTGCATGTCTGGAGCCCCGCTAACTATGGTGTTATCCCAGACAGTCCAAGAAAACTCATAATCCCTCAGAGATGGGATCCCCTGCTGTAGACCGAACTGACGCAAAACTCGGTCATAGCGGTGGAGCTCCACCTCTCCCCTCTCCATCCGAAGCCAACAAACTCGCCTGACGTGAGCCAACTCCTGTCCATCCTCGGCCCACCCTGGATGCTCCCTCCATGGCCTCCAGGTAATCTGGTCTGGGACTAGGTCATCTAATAGTCTCCGGGACATAGGAAGGTCGATCCATCGCTGTGACCCTCTTCGGAGCCACCAGTAGAAGACTCGGGGCCTCTCCCCGTCAACCCCTGTCAGAGGAAGCCCTATCGGCCTCCGCACTGCAATGTGCTCCCAGCACCAAACCTGTAGAAGCGATGTCATCACCAGACATCGGCCGCCCTTGTACACGACCCCATACAGGATCTTGTACAACCGGCATAGTACATAACTGCCCCAAGAGAACCTATACCCATGGTCCCGCATGTCGCAGATCACATCTACCAGCATCCACGGCACCCTTCACCCGCTCTGGTGGCACAGCAAAAGTCCACCAACCACTCCAGCTAGAACCCGTGTGAGTCTAGATGCCCCAGGCATCTGACGCAGTGCCTCGATATTCACTTCGCCCTTCTCTAGGGTGAAGCTCGGGTCACCACACAATCATCCCATAGCATGGCCCTGATTGGCCGTAGGAGTGATCAATCGTCCTTGTATGGGGATTCTTAGAATCCTCCATACATCCTCTAGAGTGGGAGTCATCTCCCCTGTCGGTAGCCGAAAACATGAGGAACCCGGATACCATCTCTCTGCTAGGGCTGTCAGTAGCCCCATATCCGTAGACACCTGTGGCATCTCTGCCACATGCTGTAAGCTGACCTGTGCCAGCTGATCTCGCTCTACCTATGTAAGAGCGGCCAAGTCATCCCTCAAACCTCCATACTTCCATTCCCTGCTCTTTAGCAAACCTCTCTGCAACATAAACAATGAAACAACAAACAATCATTAATAAACAATTCAAGTAATTAATAATGCAAGTTAAAGTTCAATTTTATGCAATTGATGATATCGCCCACTATTGGACGATATCGTCCCAAATTTGAGCAGAATCGTCTCCGATTTTGCAAGCCGAAATCGTCTCTAATTTGACGAAATCGTCCCCCTTTCGTCGATTTCGCCCTTGGACGAAATTGACGAAATTGAGACGATTTCGTCGAAATCGGGACGATTTCATCTCGACGACGTCGACGGCCCAAAAACGGCCGTGATGCTCAAAATTCATCTAAAATCTACCTAAAAAGCATGTAAAATCAAATTAAAGCATTCTAGTTAAGTCTAGACTCTTACCCGTAGACCGCATCGGACCTCTGTTGATCTGTGCGTCGTCTCCACCATTTTTGCTTCAGAGCTCTAAAAACCCAGAAAATGAACAGTAAAAATGAATTAGGGTTTTACCCTATTTTTCTTAATTTTATTCAAAAATAATTAATTTTTTTTTTTTTGCTTTTTCGCGTTTTTACCTCAAACGTTCGATTTGGGTAAAAACACGGAGGGGGCACCATAGTAAGCTGTCGTACGATTCGACCAAGAATCGTCGCCTAAAAATGGGAATAATTTTTTGCTTTCTCGTAGATCGAGAAGAACTCATCTTTAACGCATTTTCTTCGGAAAATTCGCTAAAGAGGGGGCAAAATGTAGCACCCTAAAATTGGCGCGATAAAATTGTAATAATTACATTCACCTTAGTAAATAATTTAAATTCAAAATTTAACCTCCCAAACCGCCCGTTAACCGTCGGGTAATCCGTTTCCCCCTTTTTCGTGCCATTTTTAGAGGTTGTTTTGACCGTTTGACGATATCATCGCCGATCAGACGATATCGCCCTAGATCTGACGATTTCGTCTGGACAAGGACGTCCAGACGATCTTGTCGCAAAACTGATTTTGCACAATTAGCTTCTGTTCCAACGGGCCTCTAATCCGGGCAGAAGCGTGTCTACGCCGTTAGAGACCCTCCCCCATTGGAGATCTCCCAAATAGGGATGATCTCCAACCTCCTAACTATTCCCCTAAGCCTATTTAATCATTAGGACCTTCCCTTCCCAACCCCTGGCTGAATTTCTCTATGACTTGATTTTGCGTGCATTAGAATACCTAGAGCATCATTTTGCATTTGTTATTTTGAAGTTTTCTTGTAGGGACCTCATTGATTTTCAGTCGGAGCATGCTCAGATCATCGTAGACGATCTCGTTCAAATCTCGGACGATCCTGTCACAATTCGGGACGATTTCACTGCTTCCAGACGATTTTGACTGCAATCTGCATTGGGGGCAATCAGTGCCCAGAGTTTGCGCTTTCTCTTATTCATTTTGCTGTTTTATTCTGCATTTTAATTAGTTTTATCCTTATTTCTTACTATTTTGCATTTGGAGTTCACCCATATAGCTTAAGTTGCATGATAAGATCATAATTTCTCATTTGAATGTCATAATTTGTTTGAATTTCTATTCATAACCATTGTTTAGTATTCATATTGTTATTTTGTGTTGTTTCCCTCTGTTATCATAGTTGCATTCTCTGTATTTTGCATCTGTTTTTCTATTTGCAGGTCTCTGACGAATTCGTCTGATGAATTCGTCAGATCTCAGACGATCTTGTCTGATCTCAGACGATCTTGTCAAATTAGAGGCGATCCTAACTGCTTCAACATCAGAATCTTCATCAGACATCCGGATCAGGTATTCTACTTTTAATCTTCTGTAATTTCTCTATTTTTTGTCCTTAATTCTGCTTTTTGTATTCATTAAATCTGCACTTGCATATAGATTAATTTAGATTCATTTGGCCAAACCTAGGATATGAATGCTTAAGACTAAAAATGAACACATAAAAACACATTCCAAACCTAGGCGTGGAAAGCGCCATTAAATGTTTCCTGGTGAACCCACCATCCGTCGAAAAATCACCAATATACACCTCCCTTGAGAGGCGGGACCTTCGCAAGTCCTCTCAGTCCGAGGTACCGCGACATCCTTTTCCCATCCTCCTTCCGGGCACGGATCCTATAGCCTGAAGGTAAGGATGCGAAAAATTTGGAGCGATACAGTCACGATATCGTGACACTTTTTCCTCTTTGCTCTTTCTCTTTGCTTTTGCTCGTGAAAATGCAACATGTCGAGATATCGCGAGACTTTTTCCTCCTCACTCTTTCTCTTTGCTTTGGATCACGAAAATGCAACATGTCGCGATATCACGACACTTTTTTCTCCTTGCTCTTTCTCTTCTCTTTTGCCACGAAAATACATGTCGCGATATCACGACACTTTTGCCCCCTTGCTCCCTTTTGTTGCTCTTAGCCATGAAAATACAACATGTCGTGATATCGTGACACTTTTACCTCCTTTCTCCTTCTCTTCTCTTTGAACCACGAAAATGCAACATGTCGCGATATCGCGACACTTTTTCCTCCTTGCTCTTTCTCTTCTCTTTTGTTGTGAAAATACATGTCACGATATCGTGACACTTTTGCCCCCTTGCTCCATTTTATTGCTCTTAGCCACAAAAATACAACATGCCGCGATATCGCGACACTTTTACCTCCTTGCTTCTTCTCTTCGCTTTGAACCGCGAAAATGCAACATGTCGTGATATCGTGACACTTTTTTCTCTTTGCTCTTTCTCTTTGCTTTTGCCCGCAAAAATGCAATATGTTGTGATATTGCGACACTTTTTCCTCCTTGCTCTTTCTCTTTGCTTTGTACCATGAAAATGCAACATGTCACGATATCGTGACACTTTTTCCTCCTTGTGGTGGTTTGCTTTTTCTTTGATCTTTAGCATATGGGCCACTTTGGTCTTCTTGGAAAATATGCAAAAAAGGTGCATCAGCTATTTTTCTATACTTAGTCACTTTTTGACTAACAATAACTTAGAAATCACCATGGATATGCATTAAGGAAAATAAATCTATACTAACATTAATTGATAAAATAGAAAATAATAAAATATCTATGCTAAAACTCAGGAAATAGTGTCTAAAACCCTAAGCTATGCTTGCAGGCCGCTGTCAAGGACAACGATCATGAAATGAAACCTTCTTCCTCACGAGCCAGGGGCTAGGGCACTAGATTCCTTGTCTAAATTGATGTCCAAGGGTAAAATCTATGTTTATACACTAATTGGTAGTAAATAACATCTTGATATGAATGCTTATATGGCTCGTAGTCATTGATTAACTAGACATCACTTCACTACTCCTCAAAGGGGTATGGAATCACTCTCCAATTTTCTAGGGCTCTGCTACACAAAAATTATGATATTCAAATTCTTTCTTGTTCTTGGGAGGATGCATATGTAGACCTCCCATATTCAGATCTAGATATAGATATTGGCTTCCTAGAGAAGCCAATATCTAGATATGCATGTAACTAACCATTAGAATGGAAGGATCAGTCATAGATTTGCATTACAGGGATAATCAAGAGGAACTCTGGGAGATCCACGTTGAAAAACTACTCGTAAACAATGCAACTACCATCACTATCCATAATTTGGGCCCTCATTCATAGCGAGTTTGTGTTTTAGTGCTAGCCATTGTCCTTAGTAGTGGCTAGCAGTGGCCACTCTAAGATTCAACAACCAATATTGGTGGTCGCTCTGATCGATAGCGATCGAGCCTGAATGGGCCAGAACTACCCCTTGTGAGTGGTTAGGACCACTGCTAGTTCTTAGAAAGGTCCAAGATCAGTCATATGGTCTTGTGATGTGCCCATATGAGTAGTCTCCTAAACATGACATGTTTTAGGTGTCTACATATGCTTCTTTTTGGGATGCATTATGGGAAAAAATAGTGCTGAGCAAAAATAGACCACCTCAGGCCACATTGTAGGGTGTGTGATGATCTTTGATCTAATCAACATTGGATGCCCCAATCAGAATCATTGCTTCCAATGGTGTAGAAGGCTTAGTTTTGCAAAAGCTCTTACAAGTTCTAGTGGTGATTAGGTAGCCTCATGCTATGATTGGTCCAAAAGGAGGAGAGGTCATCAAGCTTGATTGTCATATTTGCTTTTTTGCCTTAGCAAAGGGTAAGCTTATGATAGTTGTTAGTAATGATTCATAGGACAAACACACTTTGACATGATGAAGTGATATTTTATTAATTTTGATTATGATTATTGATATTATGACCACCCCCTCAAGTGACGAGTCGACGAGGGAAGGACAATGAATAAAGTGATGAGTCACTTGACCAAGCTGATTGATTTGGATCCCTTGAGAAGGTTGCTTTTTGCTACATGGAAAGTCCCATTATAGGCATGATTTCAACCATTTATAGTAATTGTACATATCTATCCCACAAAGTAGTTCGATCATAATGGCCTTCTTAGAGAATCAAGATGACAACAATTTCGTTTAAGCTTTGGTGAATCATTGTTTTCAATGATTTGGTAAAAAATTCATGGAAGAAATGAAATGAATACCTTGTTCTCATGGGGTAGTCCAGCTGCCATGGCCTTCTTCAATATTGAAGTGCAACATTTCAATTCAATGATGAATAATTTACCCCAAATGGACTTATGGTAATTTACTCATCTTTTCGGATTGCATGGAGCGCAAGGTACTGCAACCACCAAGTGTATAGAGTAAATAACTGACTACGAGGCTCGTTTGAAATTTTATTGTTATGTAATTTTTTTGTTACTTTGCATTTACAATATTTTTGGGTTTTGATTTATGTGATTAATTACCCATTTTGATATTCTTCATGGTGAGAAATTGAGATCATTTATTGCTGCTTGCTAGCCACTATGATCAGAAGCGACCTAATTTTATAATTTTGTGGCCACTATTAGCATAAATGGCTAGAACTTATGGGTCGCTAATGCTAGAAGTGACCGAGGCAAAACTAAAAATATAAAATAAAATTAGGGCTTTGATTTTCATTATTTTCTAGCTATTAATTTGCATTTGAGATCTAAGATATAAAGGGAGAAAGTGACCCAAGATGCTAAGTGAGTACTAGACACCATGGAAAACAAGGGCAAGACATCCACGAGCGAAGGAGTTGGGGCTTCATGGGTATTTCTCTAAACCCTAGCTTGTTTTATTTAATTGGGTAAATTTGAATCTTATTAAGAAATTGGAAAATAAACCAAATTAAATCCATTGGCAATGAACCAAATCCGTAGATAGGCTTAGTTTAGGGTTAATATATGTGGGTTATTTTCTATTTTAGCTTTTTGTCATTTTTTTTGGTATTTTTGGATGAGGGCGGATGTTGTTGGCATGTCGCCTCATGGCTGCTGATGACCAGAGTGAACCCTAATTGGCAAAGAGGGACTGCTATCACCATCAATGGCTAGTTTGAAATCCAATGGTCTAAATTTTGATCGTTTGGTATCTAGCCACTATTGGTGTGAGCGGCCATGGATTTTTAGAAAAGTTATTGAAAATTTATATTTTTAATGAAACTAATTGATTTTTTTTAATTTTTGAAGTATAAATTTTGATTTTTTGGATGGTATGGTGCATTTTTTCATTGTGTTTGTACCCTTAAGTTATTTTAAGTTTATTTTATATAATTTTACATTTTATTATGTTTTTTAGTTTAAATTCATTTAATTAGGATTTTATTTTGCACTTTTAGCTCTTATATGCACAGGCTTGGGATCCCAACTTGCTCGTGCAACTTCTTCCTCTAATGGATGATGTGTGGGATTGGTTTGATGTCCAGGGACTCATGTACATCATGAGGCTATAGATGATCATGTCGTGCCAGTCCTACCTTACTACCCTGGTACATATGTGGGATTCCTAGATGAACACCTTTCATATCCCTATTGGTAAGATGACTATCACTCTAAAGGATGTGTCCATAATATTTAGGATCCCTTTCGATGGGGTGGATATCATGTATTCTTCCAAAAATTTTAGAGATGTTGTATTCAAGAGGGTCTTTGGATATAAAGCAGCTACAACATTGCTTGACACTCGACATGGCGGAGTCTCCATGGCTCGGTGGTATCAGGAGGATGTATTCACATGACGGTAGGTCGTCTTGATGTTATATGTAAAATGATTTTGTTGGATTTATCTAGATGGGGGTTCCCATAGAACCTCTTGGCTATGGTTTAGGACCATATGGACAATGAGGAGCTCAATATTATGGCTTTGGAGAGCATGCTTCCAGCTCAGTACTATGATGAGCTCTACAAGATTCAATGGCGTGGATGAGCTAGTGTTGCTTGCAGTATGCTTCTTCAGATCTAGGATTGGGAGTACATCATGATGGACTACCCAAGAGGATTTCCTATCAGGATTACCACCATAGCTGAGGTAGCTCGGTGTTATGAATATAGGTAGCCTTAGGAGTGAGAGGAGCATCAGAGTCGACATCATGCAGGGGATCTGACACACTATGTACCCACCTTGAATGGCTTGTAGGCATAGGATATCATATGGAGGTCTTATTTTGAGTGCCTTGCATGGCCAGAGGTGGATCGATTTATGGATCAGACCAGGAATTATTGATGGTTTATCAATTGAAAGGGAGGGATTGGAGAGCTCTTTCATTACTCCTGGGTGCTCTACTAGTTTAAGGTTTAGTATGATGTCCCCTTGGAGCCAATTTTGTATAGGAGGATCACTGTAGAGAAGGATCTTCCAGTACCCTGAGTTGTAGTAGTGTCAAAGTAGGAGGACCCTTCTAAAATTGATGTTGACATAATAGATGACAGGGTTACTAAGGTGTATACCCAATGGTGGGTTACATAGTTGTGGCATGGTGGTGGTCACTTGGGGTGGACTAAGGATGAGGCTGCTGGCAAGGATTCTGAGGAGCACCAAGTATGGGCTTGGATAAAGGAGTTATGGAAGGCTAGATTAGATCAGGCAGTAGAGGATTAGGTAGCTCTAGAGGAGGAGGAGGAGTTATCTTTAGAGGAGTAGGAGTCTCCTCTTTGGGCTCAGTTGCATAGCATAGAAACTAAGATTTAAGTAGCTTGTATTTAGATTTTGTAGTGGGACTCTACTATTGCTATGCTCCATTCTTGGGTTTAGGGTTTTTATGAGGAGATGAACACTCTCCAAACATAGATTTATTTGGAATAGCTCAGGATAGAGCACTATAGAGAGGAATGCTACATGAGGATAGGTTTTACCCATTGCTCTAGTTTCTCAAGGGATGATAGGTTTAGATCCAAGGGGTGAGACTAGATACCTACATGGCCTATTAGAGTATTATGAGGCTCATATATTGGCAGGTTTTGGGTATATTTCATATTTGTAGCTATAGATCAAGCAATTAGGTCATACTCCTCGATAGAGTCCTACAATAAGGAGATTATAGTAGATCGAGTAGAGTGTATCAGGGAAGTCATCATTTCAGCCTAGCTAGAGGACCAGGACCCAGACAGAGTGGACCATAGGGACTAGAAATAGATAGATTGGCCGAGATTGAGCAAAGGGTGGAGGTAAGCCTAGGGGCATAGGCCTCGCTTGATATTAATGATGAATTGGTATTATTTTTGAGTGTAAGGTATGAGGACCTAAACTATTATAGCCTATAGGTATTTTTGTACCCCTATGTAATTTATTTGACACACATTTATATATATTCATGTTTCAAATTTATTATATGTATCATGTGATTGTTTTTATTATGATGTTATGAGATGCATATGGATGCAATGTCTATGATATTATGCTATATGATGTGATTTATTGATGACATGCTCTAGCTAGATGATAGATGGATGCTTAGATGCTATGATCTAGATATGTGGATGCATTATGATGATGAATGTATTTCTTTAGGTGCTATGATCTACCTGTATGGATGTACTATGGTGATGTATGCATATATGGATGCAATGCTTTGCATTAAATGCATGTTTAATTTGTTTCAATTATTTATGCATTTAATCTATGTGCTATGATATGATCAATTATGTATGTAATGTGGTACTTTACTTACATGGGGAATGAGCTAATGCAAATGAACCTGTATGCTTTAATAACTTAAAACATAAGGAATGAATCTAATGTGTTTACAAACTAGTGGGTGACACCACATAATGTATAAAAATCATGAATGTAAATAATAACTCTTATCATAATAATTAATCATTTAAGCATCCAAATGTGAGATGAGATGATGTGATATGTATGTGCTTTCTTTATAAGTTTCTATAAATTAAATGATATGCACAAAATAATCAGTGGTTGTCTAAGTATCATTGCTGATATTTATCCAGTATCTATCCTATTTCATGAACACCCTTTAATGAACAAAACCTCATAAAGAAGGTTGATTATTTGATTGATGAAATTATTTATTGCTATGAGGGTATTTTTGAGGTTTTTCGTGAGACTCAAACACCCTAGTTGACTTATCAAAAGTTGTATAATGACTATACTAGACTCATAAAATATATAAGTTTTTGTTATGAAGACCAATATATTCATTATCTATACGTGTGCAAATGAATATATTAGATGAGACATAAGCTTACACCAATTCTAGGCATGATTCATTCAACCCATTGTTATATTGGGGATCACCAAATGCTCATCATGATCCTAAGTTGGACTCAATTGGATTAGACCATTAAGCAATACAAGACACCTAAAGCTAGCTCTTTCTATAAATTGCTTAGAACTACCCCAATACCAGGTGGTATTCATTCAGCCTATTGTTGTATTAGGGATCACTCAATGGTTTATGTATATTGACGATTCTAAGGATTCAAGCTCTTCACCCCATTATTTTCCTCACATTTATTTGGGAAACTTGCTCATGCTTAGTGATGAAAATCACTTTTTATTTTGAATTTTATTTTCTTTTGAGAAAGGGATTTATGTAGTGATGATAATCCCTATTTATTTTTCTTTATTTCAAGAAATTTTCTTGTTTTCATGAAAGCAAGGGATTTCTTTGGGTACGGGGGAACTTATCCTTTTGGCAATTATCAACATCCTAGACCATGCACATCACAAAATGAGCAAGTGAAGACATTTCACTTAGGATGCTTAGTACCACTTTATAGTTTTCATATTTCCTTGTCCTAATTAGGATTTTAATGTTTTGATTAGTGATAGGATTCTGATATAAGTTAGGTACTGTCAAAACTAGACCTCATATTCTGCTAGTGAAGATAGCTTTCTACAAAATCTGATAAGATCACCAGGTATGGCTGAGTGACCAGAAAACCCTAGTAAATCCCTTATAACAATAGGAAGGGTTGTGTTGAAAAGTATAGTTACACACATGCATCATGGATGATGGTGAATAGATGCATGATTTAGATCCAAACATGGTGTCGTTTGTAAGATTGAAAACACAACCTATCCTACTACTAGTGTAATGGATGCAACATGCCTAAATGCAATGCAACTAGATGAATGCATGTGCAAAATGGATATACATAATGCAAATGTTTTTGTATTTTTACAATGTTTTTGAGTTTTTTTGTTTTTTGATTTTTGATATTTTCCATTTTTTTTGGACTTTTGCTTATTTTGGATGTTTTTGATTTTTTATTTTTCGATTTTTCATATTTTTCATTATTTTTGGACTTTTTATTATTTTGGATGTTTTTGGATTTTTTATTTTTAGATTGTTTTTTTGCTTTTGTGTTTTAAATTTTGACAAAAGGGCTTAAATACCCCTAGAGCCTTTTGTGAGTTGACCAAAGGGCTTTAATATGCCTTTGGAGCTTTTGTGGGTTGACCAAAGGGCTTTAAGATGCCTTTGGAGCTTTTTGTGTGCTGTCTGAAGGGATTTAAGATGCCTTTGGAGCTTTTGTTGGTTGACCAAAGGGCTTTAAGATACCTTTGGAGATTTTTGTGTGTTGACCAAAGGGCTTTAATATGCCTTTGGAGATTTTTGTGTGCTAACCAAAGGGCTTTAAGATGCCTTTGGAGCTTTTTGTGAAGTGACCAAAGGGATTTCAGATATCTTTGGAGCTTTTTGTGGGTTGACCAAAGGGCTTATGATGCATTTGGAGCTTTTTGTGAGTTGAACAAAGGGCTTATAATGCCTTTAGAGATTTTTGTGTGTTTACCAAAGGGCTTATGATACCTTTGGATCTTTTTATGGGTTGAACAAAGAGCTTTAATATGCCTTTGGACATTTTTGTGTGCCAACCAAAGGGCTTTAAGATGCCTTTGGAGCTTTTTGTGTGTTGACCAAAGGGATTTAAGATGCCTTTGGAGCTTTTTGTGAAGTGACCAAAGGGATTTAATATGACTTTGGAGATTTTTGTAGGTTGAGCAAAGGGCTTATGATACCTTTGGAGCTTTTTGTGAGTTGACCAAAGTGCTTATAATACCTTTGGATATTTTTATGTGTTGACCAAAGGGCTTATGATGCCTTTGGAGCTTTTTATGAGTTTACCAAAGGGCTTATAATACCTTTGGAGTTTTTTGTGAGTTGTCCAAAGGGCTTATGATACCTTTGAAGCTTTTGATTTTTGGTGTTTTCTGATTTATTTATAATTTTGATGTTTTCTATTATTTTTGAAATTTTGAATTTTATTTTTTTTAAAGCGAGGGAAAGTATGATACCTTAGGTACCTCCCATGTGTGTGACACTCAATGAAAGTGAGAAAGGTGTGATACCTTTAGAATCCTCGTTTTGCCTCATTGAACTTGATGTGGATGATGGGGAAGGTACATTACATTTAATACCCCTAATGTGCATATTGTCCATTGTAATATAGTTAGCTTTATTAGGAAGAGTGATAGAAATCAACTCTCCTAATTGGGGCATGGACCTCTATGGGGGTCCCCTATATTTGTGGGGAGAAATGAGTGAATCATCTACATAGATATCATTTAATTCTAATAGATCTTGGACCACCTTCCAGAATGAATGGTAGTTATGGATGTCATGCCCCTGTATATGATGATAGCCACAATAGAGGCTCTCATAAGTGGACCTATTCTTGGGTTCTCTTTGGTTGAATTCGAGCAATAAACATGCATTTGCTTTGTACAAATTTTGAAATAAAGTTGTGACCTCTCGTTGAGGTGGCTTGTTAGGCCTACGAGGCTAAGATTGACCTTGGGGTCTCAATTGGAATGATGTGACCTCTAGTTTTGTAGGCTGAGGTACTGTGGATAAACCATCTATGGAAAAAGCCCCACCATCTATGATATCTTGAACCACATTCCTGAATTCATAGCAATTGTGAATGCCATGGCCCTCTATTTGATGATAGAGACAATAATGGTCCTCCCTATAACCCTTAGTTTTATCTTTACTTGGGTCTTGTTGAGTGGTATTTTCACCCGATTGTGAAAACACACTCTCCGATAGGATTTGTGTGGTATTTTATATAGACAAACAAAACATGTCAAATAAACACACAACTTTAAATTAAAACTTATTCAATCCAAAACCAAACTGCAATCCCAAAAATGAAAATTTGAAAACACAAACCAAAACCAAACCCAAAGTAACTTCAAAATGATTTTGAAAACACAAACCAAAACCCAAAAAACCAAAATCTATATACAAATGTACAATATAATACAAGATGATGCAAAGCTTGGATTATCACTTTCCTGGATCCCAAACATGATTAGAACATTTTAACAAAAATATAACATGATATGCATGCCAAATGTTGTGGGAATCCAACAAAAAAAAGACAAGACCAAACAATGCAACAAATTTCCACTTGCCATACTCACCATACCAATTTGATTTAGTTCCAATAATACTCCCATAGGTGAGCATCAAATTACTAAAATGATTAGACAATAAATGATTTTTAATTTTATCATGTCTATTCTTTAAAATGTAAATTTCATAATTCCCTCCTTGATTTAGAATTAAGCTATCCTTTTCAAATATGCAATTTTGTAAGTAGTAGCCTATTTCTACAAATTTCAAAGCCAAATCATTTTCCAAATTTGTAGGCCAATCAAATTTGTGTAACAGTTTGCAAGCATCTAGGATATTTACTAAATTAGGATCATTAACAGTTTTTACCCTAGATTCGATTAGCAATTGTTGATGAATTTGATTTAACAATTCAAGTGCATCAACTTCTTTTCCATTCATTAAAACAATGTTATTAAAGGTGTGATTAAAAATTATACCTTGTTTTTCATTTACCTTTAATGACATTTCACCATAAACATTATTTAAATTCAAAATATGGTCATTCTTTTCAATCCTCAAACATTCTTGGTCAAAGTGTATGTCCCATGACTCATCTTGATGATCCTTCATTTGAGTTGCTTCCAATTGATCAATCTCTTTGTCATTTGGTTCCAATTATTTGTTCACTATCCATGGTATCTCTTCATTTGAATCCTCCAAATCGTCATGCAAACTTGCATCCGCACCTTTAATGAATTTATATTCAACATGATCGAATTTTGTCACCTTTTCAAATATTGTGAATATGAGATCTTCGTATGATGTATAAGGTTCAAAATCCTGCATATCAAGTGAAATATGAGTTTCATCTATAGGGATGTGAGAAAAGAATGCATTATCATATCTCCCCCAACCATTGTGAAAATCGTCATCCAGATCTGTGAGATGAAACTCCATGGTATTTGTGACATGATATTTTGATTCATTCATCAATTCATTTTCTTCTTTGTCCTTGGTAATAGAATCATTATAATCTTCCAAAATTTGATGAGATTTGAAACCCTCTTCCAAAACATCCTCAAATTGTACAGGAGTTGTAATATCTTCCTTCAAGTAGGCGATTATGTTGTCCTATATATCAATTGGCACACAAGTTTCATTAGTAGTTTTGGATTGAGTGTAGTCTTCCCACTTCTTCCAAGCATCATAATAATCATCTTTCAAAATCAAGTGGTGATGTTCAACTACTTCTTCAACATCTTCCAATTCATCAATATGCTTCTCATCAAACTCATCTTCACCTTCCTTAGATGGTTCAATTATTTCCAAAAGTGGGTTATTTCTTGAATTCAAATTTGTAAGGCTATCATCGTCCAAATTAGTAACCCATGATTCATTATCATAATTTGGAGGGTGAAGAATTTCTTGATCCTTAATTTTACACATCCCATCAATAGTGTCTTCCAAGAACAAGTGGTGAAACTCTATCATATCTTCAAATTCATTTATTGGTTTTCTTCCAATTTCACTTTCAACCACTTCATTTAATTCTATGGTGGGTTTTGTCTTATCACATATATCAAACATTGTTGAATTTAGAACCCCTTCATCCGAATAATCGTGTATCTCTATGAATGAGATCATTTCTGCATAATCCTCACTAGCGGATGTTGCTTAGCAATTTGCACCTCCTCATGGACTACATCTAAGGTGGTTGTAAGATTTGGATATTCAAATTCATCCCCTTAATAATTCACCTTAGGTATCATTGGAGTGGAGAGTGCTATATTTGATGGTTGGTGTAGGTTGGCATCAAGATCTTTAGAAGGACAATCTCTCATGTGAACATGTTGTGCCTTTTCTTCTTCAAGACCTTGTCATTCTATCTCTTCTAAGATTTCATGGATTTTCTCTAGAGACAAGCCACCCAGTTTTTCCTCAATGAGTGAAGCAAGTGTGGGGTGTATGGCTCCTAGGTATACTTCCATGGCTTCCTCTTCTAACATGTTAAAATTTTCCCACATTTGGGAGTGCAACTCACGAAATCTTCCATTGAATTGACTCAAGGATTCATTAGGCTCTTTACATATGGAGGTAAAATGATTTTTCAAAATTTCTAAGTCAACCTGATTACCAAAATGATAAAGATAGGCTGTTTCTAGTTGTATCCAAGAAGTCCTAACCTCCATGGGTAGTTGGCTGTACCAAAATAATGGTTTATCATCCAAAATGTATGCAAATAACCTACAAGCTACCTCCTCATAGAACACCTGGAATTGACATAATGTATTCTTGTAGACATGCAGTTTTTGCAAGTATCCTAGTGGCACCTCTTGATTAAAACACCGTAAAAAATCCAATAACATTGTAGGAATTTGATAGGGTACCACAGGTATAGACAAACCCTTATAATGATCCTCCATTATTAATACCATTCTTTCTCTTAGAGACATCATTTCTTTTCTCAAGGATACCATTTGCTCCTCAAGTGTTGCCATTAGTGAAACTTAAAATGTAATTTTAGAACCAAATCTGTTGAATATTCAACCTGCAAGGTAAAAAAAAAAAAAATCAAGTTAGCATCAACCAAGAGATGTAAAAATCAAATGAAAGTAATTGCATGAAACAACACTTTTTTAGTCAAGACCAAAATTTTCAAAATTAAATCAAATCACATATTTCTGTATGAACAATCAGAAAAGTGTTAGAATAATATACAGCATACCTGAATTGCTTAAAATGAATAAAGTAAATCAATTCAGGTCGTCCTTCAAACAATCTACTGAGTGTTAGAGGACTAAAGCATAAAAAATTTAAATTTAAATAACACTAAAATAAACCCGTTCGGCCCTCCTTCTAGCGCCAATCTGTTGAGTGGTGTTAGAGGAGGTCGAAGATGCTAATCAAATGGACTTGAAATATTTAGCAATGTAAAGCTCTTAAACAATTATAAACCCGTAGCATCTAAAATCACAATAAAATAAACCTTTTCATGCCCTCCTTCTAGCACCAATATGTTGATTGGTATTTTCACCCGATTGTGAAAACACACTCTTCGATAGGATTTGGGTTCTAAATCCTCTACTTGCAAAGAAATTTAATAAACAATTTCTCCAAGGTTTCGCTATGTTAGCATTTTATATCTGCGCATTAATAATATCAAATAAATATATTCAATAAAAATGCTTGGAACACCTCAGTGGTTGCAAGTAACTGTTAACAAGGGGCAATACTGGTTTATTTTACTGTGAAACTTTAATGATCGTTCATTAAACCCAAATAAAGCAAATGTGATTTGATCCCTTTATGACTATACTGTAACTTCAAAATGAAAATTGATGAAATGTCATGAACATAAACCCTTTAATGAAAATGGAATTTTATGAAGGGAATTTCATCATCTACTCATGAATGAAAAACAAAACTGAAAAATGAAACTCTGGCCTTGAAATGGAAATTTTCTATTTTCTGACTTTGGAATTTTTTAGTTTTTTTTTTTTTTTTTAAATTTTAATGCCTGTAAATAAAATAAAATGCAGAAAAAAAAATGAAAATAAAATGTGAAAGAAAAAATAAAAAGTGCATTCAGTATGATGCTATCCTCTTTGAAAAAACCGAAGCTAATGAGGTTTTCTGCATACAACCTAACCTATTGAACCTGCAAACTCGCACAATCCAGGTAAGTTAGGTGCTGGTTTCAGGGGTTTAAATTGTAATTTTCAGATTTAGACATTTGCATGAAGCAACCAAGAGAACTTGCATTAAACTTCACCTATAAGCCTAGAAATCTGAAAAGGGGAAAGATAAACATTTAATCCTTGCATGCAGAAAATAACTCCTTCTTTCTTGCCAATGAGATGCAACTCTCTGAATTTTTTGTATTAAAAATTGGTCATTATACAACAACAGAATCTCTGGTTTCCCAAACCCAGTCTATGGAAGAAAACAGCCTCAAAGCGAGGCCCGGAATGGCCCTCCGGCCTTCAGCACTGCAACTTTGCTTACAACAATTTCCTACCCAGTCCAATGTAAAGGAATATCCAGACAAAGTGGAAGAAAAACACCACAAAAGCAGGCCCATAATGGCTTATTGCCTTTGGCTCTACAACTCTGCCCGTAGTGGTTTTCTGACCACCGTACCAATCTGCGCTTCCGCTTTTAAAGTTCTGGTAAATTGCTTCTCCTTCCACAACGGTTCGTTTCGTCTTCTAGATTGCCTCGTTTCACCTTCCCCTCCTTTCCATTGCTTTCGAATTTATGCTCGACATTGAGACGCTTGATCTTCTTTGTGAACTGTAATGCCTCTACAACCCTTACACATTTACGCCACGTGTTCCACATTTTTTTGCATGTTCTGTAACGGTCCTATGAAAATCGTGACAAAAAATAGCATGTCGCGATATCACGACATTTTTATGCATGCAGCTTTGCTCCTCTACTTTCACCGTGAAAACGTGACATGTCACGATATCGCGACATTTTCCTGCCCACAGCCTTGTCTACCTTCATGCACCATGAAAATGAGACATTTCACGAAATCATGACATTTTTATGCTATCGGGCCCTATGGCTGCAACCTGTCACGAAATCACGATGCTTTTCCTCTCCGTACACCTCGGCTGCTTCCTGTCATGAAATCACGACGCTTTTCATCTCCGTACGCCTTCGGCTGCGACCTGTCACGAAATCATGACGCTTTTTCATTTCTTACACTCTGGCAGCTTTCTGTCATGAAATCATGACATTTTTCTTTCTGGCACCACCTTCCTGCTTTCTGTCGCGAAATCGCGACAATTTTCATTTGGAGCTGTCTTGCAGCTTTCTGTCGTGAAATTGCGACAATTTTCGTTTCGTACCACTTTGCCAGCTTTTTGTCGTGAAATCGTGACGCTTTTCTATTTCGGGCTGCTCTTGCTATATTTGGCCACGAAAACGTGACATGTCACGAAATCGTGACATATTTTCCTTCCGTACCACTTTGCTATTTGGAGCCGTGAAAACGCAACCTGTCGCGATATCACGACGTTTTTTTGCTTCGTGCCCCTTTGCTGCTTCCTTTCGCAAAATTGCGACGCTTTTAGTGCCTTGCCCTATTTGACTGGTTTGACCACGATTTTGTGACATGTCACGATTTCGTGACAATTTTCCATTCTGTCTTTCTCTCTCCTCTCTGGGCTGCGACGGAGCAACATGTCACGATATCGCGACACTTTTTCATTTTCGGCCGCGACGGAGCGACATGTCGTGATATCGTGACAACTTTTCTTTTTTGGCAGCGATGGAGCGACATGTCATGATATCGCGACAACTTTTCTTTTTTTGCAGTGACGAAGCTACATGTCACGATATCGCGACAAATTTTCTTTTTTGGTAGCGACGGAGCTACATGTCGCGATATCACGAAAATTTTTCTTTTTTGGCAGTGACGAGCGACATGTCGCGATATCGCGACAACTTTTCTTTTTTGGCAGCGACGGAGCGACATGTCGCGATATCGCGACTTTTATTTTTTGGCAGCGACGGAGCGACATGTCGCGATATCGCGACACTTTTTCATTTTTGTGCAATTTTGCCCTTTTCTTGATTTTTAGCATCTGGGTCTCTGAGATCTTCTTTGAAAGCATGCAAAAAGGGTGGGTCCCCAATTTTGGGGTGTGTTGTGGATTAGCCACAATAGGTCTAAAGGATTTATGTCATGTAAGGTTAAGACCTTAGCCTTTTGCAACTTTTGTAAGATGACTGTCATAGGCTCATTTAAAGGATTTCATATGCACTATGGATCTTTTGAGCATGTAGCATGCACTATCCTAGTTTGAGGACCAGGTTGAGACATAGGTATGCCAATTACTAGCTTAGGGGGCTCTTCTTGATTTTTCGATGCAAGGGATGGATTGTTGACAAATATCATATGTTGGTCGACAAACCGAGTCTACTTATTTTCAAGCATGTTATATACTATAGCCCAAAAACCTTGACATGATTGAATAACATGACCATTTTGTCTATGATATAGATAGTGTGAATCTTCCTCATACCCTTGGGGTTTTGGATTTTTTGGATTCAACTGGTAAACCTCATGTAAGGTGATGGTATTTGTGGCACATAATCAATTTAAAATTGATACTGTAGGCTGAGGAAATGAGGGATACTTGTTAGGTTTTTAAAGCGGTCAGGTTGGCTCTTACTCTGGTTGAGGCTTTTCTTGTGGTTGCACAGGAGGTGGTTTGTCCTCAGATGTGGGTTGCTTTTGTGTCTCCTAGTTCTCAAGCTAGATCAAGATATATTACAAAGCCTCATTTTTTTGCTCCAGTTGTACCTCTATATTATAAAGGTGATTTTTTATATGCTCCAATACTGATAAGGCTCTCGTGTGTATTTTTAGTGATTGGTTTGAAATACCATTATCTACTAAAGGAGGTGAAAGAGTGGATGGTAAATATCCACCAGGTAACTGTAAATCACCCATTTCATTCATTTGAGTCGATGTGGATGCTTCATGATGATCTATTTCGATAGTGGTATCCACATGCTTATGTTTATGACTTAGTTCATGTTTTTGTTTCACTTTTTAGTGTTGTTATGTGCTAGATTTGGCAACCCATAATGTGGGAGGAAAACTGTTAGTCAAAAAGTGACTAACTACAGAAAAATAGCTGATGCACCTTTTTGCATATTTTCCAAGAAGACCGAAGTGGCCCATATGCTAAAGATCAAAGAAAAAGCAAAACACCGCAAGGAGGAAAAAGTGTCGCGATATCGCGACATGTTGCATTTTTACGGTCCAAAGCAAAGAGAAAGAGCAAGGAGGAAAAGTGTCGCGATATCGCGACATGTTGCATTTTCATGGTCCAAAGCAAAGAGAAAGAGCAAGGAGGAAAAGTGTCACGATATCGTGACATGTTGCATTTTTATGGTCCAAAGCAAAGAGAAAGAGCAAGGAGGAAAAGTGTCGCGATATCGCGACATGTTGCATTTTCATGGCCAAGAGCAACAGAAAGAGCAAGGAGGCAAAAGTGTCGCGATATCGTGACATGTTGCATTTTCACGACCAAAAGAGAAGAGAAAGAGCAAGAAGGAAAAAGTGTCACGATATCGCGACATGTTGCATTTTTATGGCCAAAAGAGAAGAGAAAGAGCAAGAAGGAAAAAGTGTCGCGATATCGCGACATGTTGCATTTTCATGGCCAAAAGAGAAGAGAAAGAGCAAGAAGGAAAAAGTGTCACGATATCGCGACATGTTACATTTTCATGGCTAAGAGCAACAAAAGGGAGCAAGGAGGCAAAAGTGTCATGATATCATGACATGTTGCATTTTCGTGACTCAAAAAGGGCAAGCAGGCAGAGAAACAAGAGTGTCACGATTTCGTGACATGTCCAATTTTTGCCAAGGAAACAGAGTATATTTTTGGCAACTGGGGACATGCACTGACATCAGGTGCTGATTTCTGAAGAATGGTCTATTGATTATAACCTGGCAGGTCCACTGGATGATTGTAGAATAACAGGCTCATCTAAAATTAGCCAGAAGGAAATCTATCCAATCTACGAGAAATCCATTGTATATTATTAGAAACTACAGACAATTACTTGTAATTGATTGAAGAAATTAAATGTACATAGTAGAAGATACTCTTTTTAGGGTATAAATAGGAGTGAGTCGACCATGAAAAGGGGTCGGCTCTTGGACGTTTACAAGCTTGATGTACATGTACTGGATTACAAGCAATAAAATATTTCTTCTTCTGGCTTTCGAAACTTCTGTGTGCAAGTGTATGTATCTGGTGTTTTAACTTTTATTCATTCTAAGTTTTATAATGTATCTATTCTAAAATCTGGACTGTGCATGTATAAACCTTGTTTCTAGAGTTGAACATTAAAGATATTTACATGTATTTAGACGAACATCTAAAAGTCGCACTCAAGAATTCATGTTTTCTATAAGAAGATATAAAGAAAACTCTGAAAGTAGTAATCTGCATCATCAATGTTTGTTGTTGTCTAATCTGTACCGTGAGAAAAGTTCTAGCTTAGGCTATATTTCCCTTATCTCTTGTTCCCATTTTCTCTAAAAAACTCAAAGGAACCAGCCTTCTCTGGAGACTAGACAGATGATCTCAAGCAAGATCTGTCTATTCAATGTTGGCAAAGTCTAAGGCGCAACACTATTAACCGAAGGCAGATTTTGTTCCAACAGTTTTTGGCATGCCCGGTGGGACCAGCAATCCCACAGTATTGTATAAGTTTTGGTGTTTTACCTTAAGAGCCTTTTGTTTGAAAATCTCAAGAAAAACCACCTGGCGACTCCGTTGCAATTTAGACCATAAAAGAAAGACCTTGTCTAAAAACCTTCTGGTTATATAGCCATATGATAACCAGATCCCGAGCTAGAAACTCTGAAGAACCTATCGAGTTCTTTGAACTACATCTCGAAAGCCTAAAGGCACACCCTGTGCTAGCCGCACGATCAAATCCACCCGACACCATTAGCACCTCTTTAACACCCATTGTAGGAGCATCTACAAGCAATCCTATAGTAGTTGTAACTCCTTTAGCAATCATGGCAGCCGCCCCTGCCCCAACGCATCTTGTGTGGAATCAAACTGGTCCTTTAAACTTAGGAGCACAAAATCAAATTCCACAAGCTGCACTAAAAGCATTGCCAACTTTTGATGGAACAGGCAAAACAGTAGATGAGCATTGTCTAGATGTATCATCGCTAGCATCTATTTACAATATCACTCAGGAAGATGTAATGGTCAGATTGCTAGTTATATCTTTGAAAGGAAAGATGCTCTATTGGTATAGAGCGCTCCCTACTGGATCCATTACTTCTTGGGCAGTGCTTGTCGGTCGTCTGGTCGATGAATTTAATATACATGCGGATCCTTTCACATTGCTGAATCAATTCACTATCATTGAGAGGCATCCACGAGAAGAAATCTAAGATTTCAACATCAGATTTACCAGAACTCGTGATAGAGTACCGCAAGGCCTAAAACCCATGGAAGAACAAGCTATATGCTATTATTTAAGGGCTTTTGATTCAGATCTCAGTATGATAATAAGGCAATCCCGTGTAACCACTTTTCCTGGGATCTATCTAGAGGCAGCAAAGGGTGAAGCTGATCTCATCGCTACAAAAAGATATCCATCAAAGAGTCTATTGCCAATTGTACCAGAGCTTTCCCAAGCATCAATTTCTAAACTGCCTATACTCCCATCAACACAGGCCCTCCCAGCTATAGCCGCACCTCCTACATTCCTTGCATTACCAGCCACACCCCTTGCATCAGCTCCCCCCAATGATCAATACACGACCATAATTGATACAATGAAGACATTGTCAAATGAAATGGCATCCATGAAAAAGAGAGAGGCTGAACGGAATATCCAAGCAAGAAGATTTCCATAGATACAAAAGGAAGGTGCTTCAACAAGTGGAAGAGGACAAGATAGAAAAAATGTGGTGTATGCAAATGAGATAGGAGATAATGGAGAACCCGCTAATTTTGATTACTGGTGTACCACTTGCAATGATCCTCATGGAGAAGATTCATGCATGATTCATCAACATCATGTGCAAGCGGTTATTAATGAAAGAGCCAAAGAAACTGGCAAGGGACAGGTGAACATAATTAGAGAAGTCCACCACAATTTGGCAATGCCATCCATGGAACAAGTCTCAGTCCTGACAAGGTCGAGAAAAAAGTCGTTACAAGTTGACCCTAAGGAACTCCAACCACTAAGTTTTCCTCCTGCCCCTAGGGCGACTCCGTAGAAAAACTAGTCTAATGAGAAAGGACGTTCTGATCCTCCTCAGACTTCTACGACTACACCAAGAAAAGAATTTCCTCCTAGAAAAGGGAGTGAGACTCAAGAGCAAGCGAAGGAAAGACTCAGATTTCCTTCATTAACAAAAAGACAAAGAACAGAAGCTACGCAGGTCTACAGAGACAGATATGATGCATCGACTAGTGGAAGGGAGAAAAGTGTTGAAGTATCCCCAGCTGCAACTCTTTCGTTCAACATTGTAGAAGAAATGAAGAGGACCCCTTCCAAAATAAGCATGTATGATGCACTGCAAATTCCTGGTCAGATCGACCTCCTCCAAGAATCCTTAAATTTAAAGAATGATACCTCTTCCTCAAATGTTATACAAGCAAATGTTGTGTCAACCTCTAGGAAAAATAGACCGCCCCCATTCTATCTATCCTTGCAAATGGAGGGGTGGATAGTTCACAATTGCATGATTGATTCAGGGGCCGCAACTACGGTGATGCCGAAAGCCGTATGTGACATAATGGGGATGGAATATACTCGAAGTCATCCTGGTGTGTTGCAATTAGATGGTACTCCAGTAAAAACTATCGGGGTGATCAAAGATATCCCTATTCAACTCCATAGAATGCCAGAAGTAGTCGTCATACAAGAAGTAGTTGTTGTAGACTTAGAACCATATTTTGGTATGTGTTTATCCAGAGAGTTCATAGCCAAACTGGGAGGTTATCTATCTCTAGATTATTCGCATTTGGAGGTACCTTTCAAAGGTAAAAGAGTCAAGATCTACAATGAAAAACCATCTACTTTTCATGTAGAAAGACTAGAGGAAACAACTACCATAAACATGATGTCCGAGGAATTGGAAAATATTGATCTAATGGAAGAAACCATGGAGGAACTCCAATCTGAAGATCAATTTTCGATGGAGAATTTCAATGCTATGGTAGAGACAGAAATAGGAAGCTATTCCATTGAAAAACCAAAAAAGCTCCCTATTGTTGTCCCTAAAACAGATGATTCAGCCAACCAGTTATGGAAATTGTACTTTGATGGGTCAAGGTGCAAAAATGGAGCAGGAGCTGGAATTGTTCTGATTTCACCTACTAGAAAAGAAAAAGTCTTTTCATATAGGTTGACATGGAGTTGCACCAATAACGTAGCTGAATATGAAGCTTTGTGTTTGGGACTTAAGAAAGCTGAAAAATTGGGTGCAAAATAGCTGCTGATCTATGGAGATTCAGAGCTGATTGTTAAACAAGTTACTGGTAAATGCATTTGTAAGCAACATTACCTAAAGGCTTACAAAAACAAAGTGTTGGATCTATTGGAAAATTTTGAAGCACTAAACATAAAATCCATTTCCAGAGAAAAGAACACCCATGCAGACTTGTTAGCGTCAGTAGGATCCAATTTTTTCCTAGTCAGTAATGTTATTCAGAAGTCTAAAATAGTCAGACTTATATACAGGCCTTCTGTGCCCGACAAGGACATTTTTCTGGCAAGTATTCGAAAATGATGAGCAGATCCTAGATTTTCTGATTCATGAGATGAATTGCTCTACAGAAAGAGCGTTACAAGAAGAGGACGAAGAGAGCCTTATTCAACTAAAAAATAATCATATCCCCAAGGGACTGATCACCCTGGAGAGCCTTTTCGACAATAGCGACAGAGCTGTAGGTCGAAGGATCAAGGTAGATGAACGTCGGTATAAAGAAATAGAACTAGAACCAGGAAAAATGATCAAAGTAGGGACAGATTGTATAGAAGTAGAACTAGAGAAAATAAAATAGTTATGTAGAGAATATCCAGATATAATAGCCTGGACTTATAGTGATCTGAAAGTGTATAGGAAAGAGGTCATTCAACATACCATCGAACTAGAGGAAGGAGCTAAACCTTTTAGGCAGAGGCAGAGGCCTATGAATCCTAAAATTGAAGCCTTAATGAAACAGGAGTTGTTAAAACTCCTGCAGGCTAAGATAATATACCCAATCAAGCACTCTACCTGGGTGGCAAATTTAGTTCCAATCCGCAAGAAAAATGGAGAAATACGACTATGCATCGATTTCAAAATTTTGAATAGAGCCTCTTTAAAGGATCACTATCCTTTACCCCAGATTGACCCAATCCTTCATACTGTGGTGGGAGCAGAAAGGTTTTCTCTGTTAGATGGCTTCTCTAGTTACAATCAAGTTTGGGTGAGAAATGAAGATCAATACAAGACTGCGTTCACCACTAAGTGGGGAACATTTGCATACCAAAGGATGCCCTTTGGATTATCCAACGTAGGAGCAACTTTCCAAAGAGCCATGGACGTAGCTTTTGGGGAGCTTGCGAACAAAATTATTGTCGTCTATTTAGATGACATGACAGTTTTTTCTCACAACAAAAAGGACCATGCCACTCATCTGCAACAAGTATTTGAGAAATGTAGAGAATTTGGAATATCACTAAATCCAAAAAAATCTATTTTTGCTATGGAAGAAGGAATACTCCTTGGGCATGTTATTTCTAAAGTTGGGCTGTCAATTGACCCTGATAGAGTGAAGGCACTTCTTGAGTTGTCGCTTCCAGTTAACAAGAAAGGTTTGCAGTCCTTCTTTGGGCAAATAAATTTTGTCAAAAAATTCATTGCGGACTTTGCCCAAATAGTTAAACCAATGACTGAATTATTGAAAAAGGACGCTCCTTTCAAATGGACAGAGCCAAGGAAAGAAGCTTTCCAAAAAATTCTAGAAGCCATCGCTCAAGCTCCTGTGCTAGTTAACCCTGACTATTCCCGAGGTTTCATACTATATGCTGTCGGAGAACAAGATAGTTATGCTGCAGTTCTCACTCAAAAAGGAGCGGATGATGAAGAAAGACCCATAGCCTTTCTAAGTTCCACCATGCACAAACATGAGGAAAGGTACAACTTCATAGAAAAACAAGTATATGCAATTATGAAATCCTTGAATAAGCTAAAACATTTCTTATCCCAGAGTCGGACGATGGTGTATGTTATTCATCCCGATGTAAGGAACTTCATAATTCAAGGAGAATTGGGTGAAAAAAGAGTTGGATGGGTGACTCGCATCCAAGAGTATGATGTAGAAATACATCCTACTAAAATAGTCAGAGGGAGAGCTTTGTGCCAAGAATTGGCCAAGCAAGCTGCAAGTGGATATGGGGAGAGCCACCCCGTCATGGCAAACACAGAGCAACACCAAGACAGAGTAAGTTCAAGTTGGATCGATGACTTTGTGAGGTATTTTCAGACTGGGTCATGTCCTGAAGATATGAACGCTTCCCAGAGAAGGAGATTCAGAACCCAAGCATTGAAATATACCCTTCGAACAGAGGGGTTGTACAGGATTAACATCGATGGTGTATTGTTAAAATGCATTCCCGATAATGAAAAGCAGAAAGTGTTAGATGAATTTCATGGAGGTTTTTTAGGGGGACATTATGCAGGCCGAACTACAACTTTGAAGATCCTTAGAGCTGGATGTTATTGGCCTTCCATCTTCCTAGATGCGTACAAAGTGACCCAGAGGTGTGAACAGTGTCAGAGGTATGTGGGGAGAAACAGGAATGCACCTATGCCCTTAAAAGCTATTCAAGTCGAGGAACCATTCCAGTAGTGGGGGTTGGATTTCATAGGGATAATAGAGCCAAATTCATCATCAGGCCACAAATACATTCTCACTGCCATGGACTACTTCACCAAGTGGGCAGAAGCAGTGCCTACGAAGAAAGCTGATTCGGAAGTGGTGATAGAATTTGTTGAAAGTCTAATCACAAGGTTTGGCATACCAGATTCTTTGATTACAGACAATGGATCCCCTTTCACTAGTGCAAAGATGATCGAATTCGTCAGTAGATATGGAATTTACCTGAAGACTTCCTCTAATTATTACCCACAAGGTAATGGATTAGCTGAGTCTACTAATAAGAATCTTCTAAGAATTCTGAAAAGAACATTAGAGGACAATAAGAAGAACTAGCACTCACTCCTGAATCAAGCCCTGTGGGCCGACAGAATCTCAATCAAAAAATCAATCAATACATCGCCATATGCTTTGGTTTATGGCAAAGAAGTTGTTCTACCGATTCATATGGAGATACCCGCATTGAGGATGCTAAACCAAGTTAACGAAGATGAAGGTCATCCAATGGATGCCCGACTGATGCAACTTCTGTAGCTTGAAGAATCTAGGGAACAGGCCTACGATCATCATCAAAAGCATATGGTAAAAATAGTCGGGTGGTTCGATAAGAAAACCACTTTCAAGAAATTCAAAACAGGTGACCTGGTATTAAAATGGAATGTCAAGAAAGCAAAGCCAGGACACCATGACAAGTTTGATGCGTTCTGGGAGGGGCCATTCGAAATTGTTTTAGAAAAGCAATTCAATGCCTTCCAGTTAAAAGATCAAGATGGATGGGTTCTACCCATCACGGTGAATGCTTTTCACCTAAAATTGTATTTCCAGTAAAAGCTACAGATCACCATTATATGTACAGTATATTATAAGTTTGGAGTTTTGTAAATATTTCCCTTTTTACGGCCTAATAAGAATCATTTTTTGTGGACTAGCGGGGTCCGATATTTTGAATGAAATCTGGAGGGAAAAATTCAAATTTTCAAAAATCTGGGGCTGCCGCGTGATCGCCTGAAAAGTCGGCGAGAAGGGATGAATAAAAAGAAAGTTTTGAAATATGTTATGTGTGCTCCTCGGGATATTTCCAAAAAATTTCCACCGCCAAATGTTTTTTAAAGCAACCACGTGCCAGAAGTCCAGTGGGAGAAGATAATTAATCTGTCAGTTAGCATCTTTTCGAGCATGGGATAATTTCGAGTCCCCAAGTGGGTTTTTAATGAGCCGACGAGCGTTTTTAGGAGTTCCCTAAGAAATATGGCAAGAACAGAAACCGAAGAAAAGATAGACAAAATCAAATCAACCAACCGTCATTTAATGCATTAATTTTGCATGTCCTCCTAGGTGATATAAAATTAAATTCAAAGATTCAGAGAGGCATTTCGCCATTTGCAAACTTGCTCAAAGCTCTTGGAGAAGAAAAGAAGCGAGGAATTGTCTCTGTGATGCTTGAGAAGCCAGAAGTCTCGCCAGCCACTGTTATACCACTGCACTATAGCGTAGTGAGGAAAGAATTGTGAAGTAATCAGAGGAGGTTCAAAATATGCATACCTGATAATTCATAATGGCTCCAAAGAAGGTGAAAGACCAGGCAACATCTACCTCATCACTCCCGACTACTTCGGTAGTGAACAGAAGGGAAGAAAATAGTGCTAGTTTTATTGACAGAGACTCCCGGATTGCAGATACGATAATAACATGGAAGGACCCGATGGAGATTCAGAGCAATATAAAGAACCGGGTAGCAACTAGGGTTTCTGCATCTTCTCCTTCAACGTTTGCATACCATTATTTCTTGTACTGGTATGTATATATTCCTGTCCATCCCTGCCTAGAACTGGTAAGGGCAATTGCAAATTTCTATGATGAAAAAGGGAGAAAAGTTAGGGATTTTTCAGGGAAGGTCCTTTTTCCTCTGTCCAAAGATGCTTTTGTTTCTGCTTTCGCTGCGGGTCATGTCCCTCCCTTAGAACCTAAGAAATTTGACCCCTTAGAATAGGCTACATATTTTGGCTCATCCAAAAAGGTGAGGGGTTTCCTAGCCACCCAGCTAAAAGATCTTCCAGAAGGGGCAAATCCACCAGAACCCCCAATTGACAAGGCAACTTTTAAAAACCCTGAACTATATTCCATCTTGGCCATGATTGCGGGACTAAAAAATGATGAAAAGGTTCAAAAATGGTAGGTGGTTGTAGCAGAGTGTTTGTCGAACCCCAAAATGTATGATTCGGTTGTTATGAGCAGGAGTGTGAGACCTATTTTCTTTGATTGGCCTGGGTTCTTAAGTGCAGAAATTCATGAGGGTTTGGCAGCATTGAAGGTTGGCACCCAGTTTTCTTTTAGATACACTTCATATTTGGTATGGTTATTCTTTTATTTCATGTCTCAAGAGTTAGCTTTCATTTCAAAGAATGATAAGAATGAAAAGGGAGAAATTTTTCCAGTATATGAATGGACTAATGTGTTATACAAATCCGAATCGTATTATGATTTCAATAGGGAATTTTTGGGCCCTGCACTAAAAATCATGTATGGGCAAATAACAAGATTGACCCCCAAAGCGGAAAAGGTATTGCAAACCAAGTTTGCAGAGGAGGGGGATTGGTTTATCCTAACACAAGGAGTGTGTATCAGATTGTATGGGTTTACAGACAAACCCTTTTTACTTCCCCATTATGTGACTGATAGAATCTTTGCCTTAGAATATGTAAGGCAAACAGAAAACATTAATGTCAAATTCGGGACTGGAATTGGAAAAACCAGTACCTATAATATGCCCTTTAGTTTTGAAGGGATTACTATTTCAAGGAAGGGGCAAAATGAACAGATAGCGGAGTATTTAAGAAAATTGGGTCTTATCGAGATTCCGCAAAGATGGAAATATGACCCCATAAACAGGTTCGCTGAAAGACAGTCCATCTTGAATAAAACACATAAAAAAGAATTTCATGTTAAAATCAGGGATGATATTGAAGAAAATAGGAATAATACAGAAGATGAACCCTTGGAGTGGCACATAGAGAAGATGGAGCCTTTGCCCCCTTGGCATGACTTTTATGAAGTAATTGTTCAATTTGACCCAAAAATAAAAAGGCTCATCAGTTGACGAAGAGAAAAATCGCCCAGATTCAGAAGAATAGGCCGGATTGGGATGTGGCAAAAATTTGGGAATGGTGGGTAATGAGAGTTCAGACAAATTTTATTTCATCAAGATATCCCACCAAAAATGACAATCTATTCGAAACTCGATATGCTGAACACCATGACTCCTGGGGAGGAAGTTTCCCTGTTAGAATCCCTCCAAGCGTAGGAAGTGGTCATTCTTCTGCTCCCGAAGTGTCCCAGCCACCTGAGAAATCCTAGCAGCCTGAAGCTGGTAAGGGAAAAGTGATTACAGAGGCTCAGAATCTTCCCCTTGTTCAGACCAAACCTAGGACAGCTAGGAAAAGGTCGATAGAAGAGGTCTTTACTGAAGAACAAGGAAAGACTTATAGTTCGAAGGCCGCCCAAATGATGTTGAAAATGGGCTATGATGGAAAAGGGTTGGGCAAAGAAGGACAGGGGAGAGTTGAACCTATTCTAGTCCATCAAAGAGAGAAGCATCTAGCACTTGGGGCAGATACCCTGACATCCAGACATCATTCCTCAAAGGTTGTAAAATTTGTTCCACCTGCAGACTCGGGTACAGAATCTGATGAACCCATGGCAGAAAGAATGAGGAAATTGAAAATGATGGCGGATAGGAGAAAAGACAAGAGTATTATTCAAACTTCGTCTAGTGATCAAGAGCCTCAAGATACAGAGGATGACTCAGGGAAAGAGACTCAGGAAGGCGAACCAGCCCATACAACTGAAGGAAACACTGATGCAGATGCTCAGAACGTTGAGCATGAAACTTCACATAAGGAAGTCCCACACGGCCCACCCAGTTCGGCTCAAGAGAGCCAAAAGAGTGAAAATAAAAAACAAATTTTGGTTAAAAAGGAGATCTTGATGGTAGAAGAGCAGCAGGAGAAACAAATTATAAACTTAGATGAAAGTGATGAAGAAAATAAAACTCCTGATGAGGAAAAAATGCAGAGTGAAGAAATTGTCATCAGTGAACATGAAGAAGAAGAAGGACACCAACAACCAGCCCAACCGAAAATAGGTATGCTTTCTTCACTTTCTTCTTCTCATTCTCCTACTCATTCCCATTGTAATTCTCCTTCCTTTTCTAAAATCGACAAAAATATAATGTCCTTGCCAAAAAATTACCTTGTTCTCCCAGAAATGGTAGCATCTTCCCAGAGTCCGCTAAATATTGGGTCCGTAGTTGCTCCCATTCCATTTCTCCCTAGCATTGACATCCCAACGGCTGGAGTTACAACTTCTCAAGGGACTGAGTCACATTCCACCATGGCCAAGATTGAAAATCTAAAAAGGGTGAGCAGGAATGCTTTAGATTGGTGGACTTCACATGCAGCTGGAGATTCTAAAGCATCGGCTACTGTAAGAGAAATCATTGCTTTAGATCCAGCCAATATGCAAAGGAAGAAGTTGAAATTAACTCCCATTACTAAGAAATCAAAGGGAGAAATGACTATGGAAGATTACCAGGCAGAAGAGATAAACGAAGATATATCTCAACTGCCTATGCAAGATGAGTGGGTGAAAGCCCAAGCACATTTTGGGACCATATACTTACAGGGAGGACACTATCAAGAAATGTTTTTGAAGGAAAAAGAGAAGAGGAAGGAATTAGAGGTTGTAGTGAAAGAGCAAAAAATAGTAGAGAAGGCTCTTACTTTAGAGGCTAAAAAATGGGAGGGTAAATTCAAAGCTACTGCCAGTGAAGTGGAAAAAGGTAAAGAAAATTTGAGTATAGCAGAAGCTCAGATTCAGGCATTAAATACATAGATACAACAGCTACAACAATAGTTGGTCGAACAACAAAATGCCCCTTCTAGATTTTCAAAAGATAAAGTAAAGAGCATGAGGAAGGAATTGTTAAAAGATTTGTTGTTTTTAGTATTAAAGGCTAAACCTTTATTGTTGTATTTGGCTAAAGTAAAGGAAGTTACCGAAGTAGTAAAACAGGAATTTGAGGTTGTCGAAGCATTTTTATTAAAAAGAGAAGATGCGGCTACTAAAATTCAGATTTTGTCGAAAAAGATGCCAGGAAGCATGGAAGCCAAGCTCAGAAGCGAAGCCTGGTCTCAAGCTAAAATAGCAGCAAAGAACTTCTTTAGGAAGTTTAAATTGATAGCACAGGGAAATAAGTTTCTGCACGAGCTTGAAGATGAAGCGAAAGGGTTGCTCCAAAATCTTGATTTGGCTATCCAAAATGGGCTTCCTTACCTCTGGGATGAAGGTTCAAAAGTTTTGAAGGAAGAAGTCCTTTCGGCATCAATAAAAGCTTTTGTTGAAGATGAAACAGACATAGACAGCTGGCAAGAACCTGTAGGAGAAAAGCAGGTCATGGAAATGATCCAGAGGTTAACACAGATTAAAACCTGTTTGCAAGAACTGATTTTAAAACAAAAGATCATTTCTTATGATAAAGTGGAAGAATTGCAGTATGTCTATCAACTTTTCATTGATTCTTCTGATTTAGAAGATGAAGACTAGAATCAAGTGTGCAAAACTTATCAAGAGATAATTGCAGCCATGGACAAAATCAGAAGATCTAAACATCAGGGGCAGCAGCCAGCAGCCAGAGCTGGGACCAGCTCCTAGAATTGAATTTTTTGTGTTCTTCAGACAAAGGTTAAGTCCCTAAGCGGTAAAAGAAAGGTTCTGATAAGGTAAAGATCACCTATATTCCAAAGTGCATTCTTTTTCTTTTATCTTTGTTTTTCCACTCGAAATTTTACTTTTCGCAACTGTGCTGGTGACTCCGTTTCCCAATGGATGAAGGCCTGGTCTCTATTTTTGCGAGCAAAAATTCCCCTAGAAGGCGCCAAGAATGTTAGTCAAAAAGTGACTAACTACAGAAAAATAGCTGATGCACCTTTTTGCATATTTTCCAAGAAGACCGAAGTGGCCCATATGCTAAAGATCAAAGAAAAAGCAAAATACCGCAAGGAGGAAAAAGTGTCGCGATATCGCGACATGTTGCATTTTCATGGTCCAAAGCAAAGAGAAAGAGCAAGGAGGAAAAAGTGTCGCGATATCGTGACATGTTGCATTTTCACGGTCCAAAGCAAAGAGAAAGAGCAAGGAGGAAAAGTGTCACGATATCGCGACATGTTGCATTTTCATGGTCCAAAGCAAAGAGAAAGAGCAAGGAGGAAAAAGTGTCGCGATATCGCGACATGTTGCATTTTCAGGCCAAGAGCAAAGAGAAAGAGCAAGGAGGAAAAAGTGTCACGATATCGCGACATGTTGCATTTTCATGGCCAAAGAGAAGAGAAAGAGCAAGGAGGAAAAGTGTCGCGATATCGCGACATGTTGCATTTTCATGGCCAAAAGAGAAGAGAAAGAGCAAGAAGGAAAAAGTGTCACGATATCGCGACATGTTGCATTTTCATGGCCAAAAGAGAAGAGAAAGAGCAAGAAGGAAAAAGTGTCGCGATATCGCGACATGTTGCATTTTATGGCCAAAAGAGAAGAGAAAGGGCAAGAAGGAAAAAGTGTCGCGATATCGCGACATGTTACATTTTCATGGCTAAGAGCAACAAAAGGGAGCAAGGAGGCAAAAGTGTCATGATATCATGACATGTTGCATTTTCATGACTCAAAAAGGGCAGGCAGGCAGAGAAACAAGAGTGTCACGATTTCGCGACATGTCCGATTTTTGCCAAGGAAACAGAGTATATTTTTGGCAACTGGGGACATGCACTGACATCAGGTGCTGATTTCTGAAGAATGGTCTATTGATTATAACCTGGCAGGTCCGCTGGATGATTGCAGAATAACAAGCTCATCTAAAATTAGCCAGAAGGAAATCTATCCAATCTATGGGAAATCCGTTGTATATTATTAGAAACTGCAGACAATTACTTGTAATTGATTGAAGAAATTAAATGTACATAGTAGAAGATACTCTTTTTAGGGTATAAATAGGAGTGAGTCGACCATGAAAAGGGGTCGGCTCTTGGACGTTTACAAGCTTGATGTACATGTACTGGATTACAAGCAATAAAAGATTTCTTCTTCTGGCTTCCGAAACTTCTGTGTGCAAGTGTATGTATCTGGTGTTTTAACTTTTATTCATTCTAAGTTTTATAATGTATCTGTTCTGAAATCTGGACTGTGCACGTATAAACCTTGTTTCTAGAGTTGAACATTAAAAGATATTTACATGTATTTAGACGAACATCTAAAAGTCGCACTCAAGAATTCATGTTTTCTATAAGAAGATATAAAGAAAACTCTGAAAGTAGTAATCTGCATCATCAATGTTTGTTGTTGTCTAATCTGTACCATGAGAAAAGTTCTAGCTTAGGCTATATTTCCCTTATCTCTTGTTCCCCTTTTCTCTAAAAAACTCAAAGGAACCAGACCTTCTCTGGAGACTAGACAGATGATCTCAAGCAAGATCTGTCTATTCAATGTTGGCAAAGTCTAAGGCGCAACACTATTAACCGAAGGCAGATTTTGTTCCAACAAAAACCCATTCTTGTTCTTAATGAGGCACCATAGGAAGTAAGTCAGGGATGACTAATTCCAATTGTTTTGACCACTCTAATATGGAAGCAACATATTACTATACCCTATATTGGTTTATCTACCTTAGAGTAACTTCATCCTCTGAATTAATGTTAACCATTCCCACAAACTCATGTGAGGGAATTTCAACATTTGGATGAGTTGTGGATGACTCCTCAACTTGTTGATGTTGTTCTGTTTAAATTGTGGCAACTTGTCTTTCCTCATGTTCAGATGAAAAATCAAGGATAGGATCAATATGTAGTGACTCAACAGGTGGTCGACCTAAATCCTAAATGGACTCAGTGATAGGCGTAAATGTAGTGTTTTCCTCTATATGCTCTTTGCATTCAATTTCATCCACATAGAATTTTAACTACGACATGGTGGATGAAGCTGGTATGATCTGACTTGATTTATCCATAACCATAATTGGTTCTTTCCCTTTTATAGGAGTAAGAGAGTCCTCTAATGACATGTTCAATATAACTATGAGCATATCTATGGTTGTCTTCATAAATTTCCCATTGCTTGGAGAGATCGAGGATGGAGGTGTAATGGGTGAAACCATGGGTGATGGCAGTGGTGAAGGCAACTTCATAGCAAGCCACGAGGTTGCATCCATACTCTAGATAACATTATTAGGTTTAATTTTTAGATGCATAGGTGATATAATAGGCTCCTACGAATGGTCCATTGGTTTATAATACCTAAAGGGGTCTGTGTCAGCCTCAACCACATGTACCTTATTTGCATGAATGTACTTAATACACTGATGCATTACAAATGGTATGCACTCCATGGTTCTTATCCAAGGTCTTCCTAGCAGTATGTTATACTATCTTGGATCCTCTAAGATGTAGCACAATATAGGAATAGTCTTTTATCCCACATCAATGGGGAGGACTATTGTGCCTACTATGGGAGATTCCACATCATTAAAGGCTTGCAAAATGAAGGTAGATGCTCTAATGTGGGAAGGTGGAATTTTGAGATGTTTCAATGCAGTGGTAGTGATGATATTGATGGATGAAATAGTATCAACCAAAACTTTCTTGTATGAAATATGATTAATGCTAGCTATAATGTGTAATGGAATATAAAATTAATTAATAGGGATTGGTTTAATTTCCTATTTGTGAAATATAATCATAGGGTCCTCACACGATATAATGGAATTCAATTGTTGTGAGGATTGTGATGTATGATTGGTGTTGATTTGGTTTAGTAATAGTAAAGACTAGTTACGGAGTTCCTCATTCCTTGTTATGATATTGAACATGTTAATAATATCCTCATTAGGTGAGGCTATGCACACCTCGTTCACCTTACCTCAATATTGGGTAAGGGATCTTTGGATATATCATCTTGTTGATTATTGATGGTAAGGGTTTTGTTTTCTTGTTTAGGATAATGGCTATCTACCTACTTAGGAGGAAACTATTGATGATTCGTAGGGCACCTCATGTTGATTTTTTTCCTATGTGTGCCAGGCATGGATATATCTTCAGTAATTACCCCATGTGGTTGTTCTTTGTGTTCCCTTTGTTCTAAGGTGTGCTGATCCTTTAGGCATTATTAATACATGTGTTAGCATCACTTCTATGGTGCTTGTGCCACATATTGTTCAAGGGCATCTAGGCACTCTTGCTCTATACATAGTGCCTCAATTTTATCTTGTAGTATTTTCTCTTCTCTTTGTTTATCTATGTACAACCTATGTACGCGATCAGATTGTTCCGCCACAGATGGTCTCTAACTATGTGTCCCTGTGCAAGGGGTCCTGATGGCAAGGATATTGACATAAGCCCTCATTATATTTGTGTCTTTATCTATGAAGGTGTCATCATCCATGTGCAAATATATATGTTTTGTACTTCCATGAGTGGAAGTAGTATAAATTTTGTGGGGATGTTCTGAAACTTCTCCCACACGGTGCAAGTACTCCAATTGAGCTTGGATTAATTATTATTTTAGGCTTATGGTGGACCTCGGCAACTGATATGGATTATCCATTGTGTGAGGCTGATGGCTTTCCATCTCATCATAGGGGTTTCAAGTATGTCAGATCCTACCATGTATGTGGAAACCCTATCACTTCGACGGGTAGATCCCCTATGCAAGGGAGTGACTTCATGATAACTATCAGGGCATCATGCAGGAATGATGTAATCCTCAGGAGTATAATAGGTGTGATGACTATCAAGGTGTTGTGAAGGAGTATGAGATCCTTAGGAGAATATCAAAGGTGTTTAGGTCCTCTCCATAACTTTTCTTCTTCACCAACTCATACTTGACCTCGACTAGTTGTCATGATGTACTGGCTAGGCAAACCCTAGAGGGAGCTCACATCGAATAAAATTTTGACTTTCAAAAAGGTTGTGGGTGCTTGTTGGAAATTTGAGTTATTTTATGTTTTTATTGATGTCACATGGATCACATTGAGTTTTTGTGGCCAAATGATATTTTGGAAAGCATGGATAAATACAGGGTTTTTGTGAAAACCAAGGCAAAAAAAAAAAAAAGTTTTATTTAAAACCATGGATGGCATATTTGAACTAGATTTTTCTTAAAACCCAATTTGGCCTTTCGTTTCATCTTAAAAGGTGCCCCGGTGATGGAGATATTTAATTTTTAATATTTAGTTTAAATTTTAATTATTTAAAATTAAATATGCAAGGTTTTCGTCGACATCATCAAAATAATGATAAGACTATATAAAGGGGGTACTAAAAGTTCTAAAATATTATATGAGATCTTGAATTAATCATTGGAAAAAGAATCTGAATAAGAGCTCATGTGAAATCCTTTGGAAAGCGAAAGCAGCGAATAAGAAAAAGTGAGGTCAAGACAAAAGGCATAGTGGGCAGTGTGACGCATTGGTAATTGGTTTTTGGCTAAGGCATGGGGTAGATGAAACATCAAGACTTTGAATCCCCTTGATTGTGTTTGGAAGGCATTGGAATAAAAGCACTCGAAGTGCTTTTGATTTACGAATAGGGAGGAAAGGTTTTAAGGCACGTTGTGCCTTTCCCTTTCAAATGAGCGACTAGCTTGTGTGGCAACCTTAGCCATGACTAAGGTGCTCGCGGTGTGGCCAAGTCGGGGGTTTGAATCCCCTTGAGGAGGTAAATAGGTTTTTGGTCTAATTAATTCTATTAAGCCCTAAGTTGGAGTTATAATGTGGTTAGGAATGATTAAATTTTTTAATTAAACTTTTTTTTATAAGGGCTGTGATTATTATTTCAAAGGTGGATGAGTTGTTGATTTAATTTAATGTTCATGAAATTGGGAATTAATATTTAGGAGAAATAAGGAGTTTTTATAAAATAATTTTTGAGAGGTTTATTGATTATTATTTTGATAAGGGTTTTTATTAAAAAAGGACTTTGGTGGATGTGTTTATTAAGTTGGAGTAAAAAGGTGTAAATTGAGTTATACTTTATCTTGTGATTATTATTTGAAGTCCACTAACCCTTATTGCGATTAGAAAGGAAATTTGTGTTTAGTGTGGCAATTTTTATGGAAAAATTCTTGGCATCAAAAAGGTATGGTCACATTCTCCTATTGATTGTTTATGGTGGTTGATTTATGAAATATCATTGGAGTGAAAATGATTGATTATGGTTTTTTTTTCGAAAGTGGTTGGTTGAATGCTTCAAGGTTTTCTGGTTTGAGAGTTGTGTTTAAACCTTGTTTTATAAGCATAGTTGTTGAAACCCATTGGTTATGTAAAGAACTTGAAAATAAAATGAGTATCATTGTAATGTGAGATTTGTGGTTGAGCATTGTTGGAAATATTTGAGTTGGTTGATGCATGCTTGGAATAGGGTTTTGTGATAAAGAGTTGTCCCTTGTTGTGATTGGTTGAGTTGAGTTGATTAAGCCTAGTCAAGTGATTGTGTGAGATGATTGTTCAAGTCCCATGAAAAAAATATTCTATAATTCTTATTTGAGTTGAGATTGAGCTTAGAACATATTGAGTCTCCAAAAATTCTCTTTATGCTTCTATGAGTTTATTTGAGTTGAGTTGAGTTGAGATTATTCTGGATCATTGTTGTCATCCATTGTAGAGTGTATTGCCATTCATTGCAGAGTTCATATTTGAGCCTTGAATTCATATATTTGTGGATGAGATTTGAGTACTACTTGAGCATGATTGATTGAGCCTTTGAGAAGGCCTTTGAGAAAGATTTCTGGATAGATTTCTGGTAGCTTGTGTGTGATTTATTGAGCCTTTGAGAAGGATTTGTGGATAGTTTTTGGGATAGCTTTATGGATAGTTTTAGACAGATTTGTGGATAGATTTGGGATAGATTTTGATGAGATTCTGAGTGAGCCTATTGAGCAGAGTTGAGCAAGTTCTTGGTGAGATTGCTAGAGCAGTTTTGGAAAAAAATTTAGTGATCTTGTTAGAGCATATTTGAGCAAGTTCTTGGTGAGCTTGCTAGAGCAGTTTTGTACATTTTTTGTGTGAGCTTGTTATGTAGATTTGGACAAGTTCTATGTGAGATTTTTATTGCCTAGCTTTGAGTAGATCAAAGAAATTTGGACAAGTTCTGTGTGAGCTTGTTGAGAAGTTTTGGACAAGTTCTGTAAGCTTTTTATGTAGGTTTGGACAAGTTATATGTGATCTTGTTATTGCCTAGATTTGATCAGATCAAAGAAATCATTGTATTGGATAAGGATCCTTATTTTTGTGTGAATATTATAAGGAGATTATCTTGTAGAGTACCCCACATTGTGGGAACCACATTAAATCTTGTGTCTCAATTGTGTATGGTAACTTGTGCTCTTGCTTACTATTGCTATCTGAGTTATTAATGCACATTGCTATATTTGATTATATAATTAAGGACATTAATTGATATTGGTTTAGAAAGAAAGTAAAAAGTGATATTATACTTTTCACCCCCCCTCTCAATATAAGCTTGTGTTATTTAGTGTTATATACCAAAATTATCAACATGAATATCTGATCATAATGGGCTATGACTCCAAAAAGTGAATTTTGGGTCAAAATTTTGTATTTTTAAAATAACGGGCCAACCAGGGCTCATGGGGAAATGCTCACTTTTAGGATTTTTTTGGAAAATTTTGATGCATGAAGAGTTAGAACTCAAAATTTTTGTGAGAGGTGCACAAGGGTCTAACTAAGACAACAAAATAAATTTGGCAATTTTTGGAGTTGTCTAGCCCATTTTATGACTATTTTAGTGAAATTTTTCTCTATTTTCAGCTTCATAAATAGAGTAATCATAAAAACAAAATATTTTTTTATTATAGCTCCAATTTGCATGATTCTCAATCCATTGGATTTAGAATAAAAAGTAGTTTTTTTTTTTTAAATTAGGTTTCGGTCCCAGATCAAGGATATTAGGTTGATTACCCAAACAATGAAGACACACACAAAGAAAACAATATGATTATCTCTTTTAAGGATTCTTGGTGTTCCTAGACTAATTTGGTGTGTTTGAGATTTGTTGATATCTTAGACTATTCTCATCATGTTTTAAATTTTTTTATGTAATTATTGAATAGTTAAAAGGATTTCACATGTATGCTCATAGCTTGACAATCGACAATGAAAGTCACGGTCACGTTATCCAACCAAAAGGTGTGGTGATGAAGTCCACACCCGATTAGGGAGCACAAGTCCTCCCAGTCCTCACCTAGTTCACCTAAACTCAGTGATATACCTTTCTTAAGAGAATAATTGCTATATCCCATGGATTATGATGGATCTTGGAAATCGGTATTGGCCAATAATAAAAGGTTCGTAGGATTTGAGACAATGAGTGGAGATGAAAGCCATCTCGTTGAAATCTACTAGTGGTTGTGCATGACTTCCAAATCACTAGTTTTTAGGTGAATCATGGTGTGTGGATGTTATTTTTAGATTTTTACATAAAGGAAAACAATGCATCAAGAATCACTCATGCTTTTTATCCTATATACCTAAGAAAATAATGTTTTATTTTCAGAAGAATGCATGTTTAAGTAGTTCAATGACTTTGAGAGAATGCATTTCTACTGTATGAAATAATGACCACTTGGTTGGGCCCCATGCAAGCAATATATACAAAAAAACCTAGACCACTAGAGACTAGGGCAGATCTAAATATAGAGGTCTATTGTTCCTAGCAGTGACTAGAATAAAACTAAGAAGCTTTATGCATTTTTATTTTAACTTTTTCTATGTTTTCCTAATTAAATGATATTTTCCCTACTATATTCTAATAAAAAAACACAAACAGAGAAAGGAAAAATAGTAGAGAGTTTTCCCAACCTAAAATCCACATATTATGAAGCACATGCTACCCTTTGTTGCTGATTTTATGCTAGCTATTGTCACTTAGAGTGACCACTGTGGATGTTATCTTCAAAAGTGGCCTCTGTATGATAGCCTCTTTCACTTAGAGCAGCCAAACCTACACATAGAAAATACATAAAAACATCAATAAAATAGCTAAAAATAGAAAACCAGGTGGGAGTCCATCGTGATCGTCATCTGTATGACCCCGAGAAGCAAACACCTAGTCTACTTGCAACATAATATAAAAATAAACGACCATAAATGCATAAAGAACATGGAAGTAAAAAATCAAGAGATATATTTTATTAATTCTTTTGATTTAGTTACAGATTGGTCCCTCTTAGGGATACCCCATTTGATACAATGATTACAAGTAGAGATGGGCCCCTCGCAAGAGGATGGTGCACTCATCAGGACTCTTAGATCCATACACGAACTTGTATAAGGGCTTATTGATGCCTTCTTCTCCTTTGCTTTCTTGGAGGGATTTGACACTTTGAATGCTTTGACTTGGTCCTAGAACCTATAACCTGCGTACAAGAAATAATAAAAAACAATTAGTAGCACCTACTACCTCTTAGGATATAACATTATTAATAGATCTACAAAGAATGATGTAAAAGCATAATAACAAAATAATGAAACAAAAATTAGCAAGAATGCATTGATAACTTAGAAATCACCATGGATATGCATTAAGAAAAATAGATTTATGCTAACATTAATTTAAAAAATAGAAAATAATGAAAAATCTATTCTAAAACTCAGGAAATACTATTTAAAACCCTAGGTTGTGCCTGCAGGCCACTATCAAGGACACTGGTCATGAAATGAAACCTTCTTCCTCATGAACTAGAGGTTGTGGCACTAGATGCCTTATCTAAATTGATGTCCAATGGTCACCTCTGTGTTCATACACTTATTGGCAATGAATAATGTCTTGATATGAATGCTTGGATGGTTTTTAGTCATTGCTTAACTGGATAATGCTTTGCTACTCCTCAAAGGAGTATGGAATCACTCTCCAATTTGCTAGGGCTCCACTACATAAAAATTATGATATTTGGATTCTTTCTTATTCTTGGGAAGATGCATATGTAGACCTCCCAGATTCAGATCTAGATCTAGATCTTGGCTTCCTGGAGAAGCCAAGATCTAGATATGCATGTAACTAACCATTAGAGGGGAAGGATCAGTCACAAATTTGCATTGTAGGGGCAGTTAGGAGGAAATATGGGAGATCCACACAAAAAAACCACTCACAAACAATGCAACTTACATCACTATCTATGATTTGGGCCATCATTCATAGCCAATTTGTGTTTTAGTGCTAGCCATTGTCCTTAGTAGTGTCTAGTAGTGGCCACTCTAAGCTTTAGCAGCTAATATTGGTGACTACTCTGGTCGATAGTGACGAAGCTTGAATGGTCTAGAAATACCCCTTATGAGTTATTAGGACAACTGCTAGCTCTTGGAAAGGTCGAAGATCAATCATATGGTCTTGGAATGTTCCCATATGCGTAGTCTCCTAAACATGATGCATTTTAGGTGTCTACAAGTAGGGCTTCATTGTATTCAATTCATGATCATTATGCCTCTTTGGGGGGTCTATAAATAGACTTCCCCAAATCCCAATCTTGGATTCTCAAGGAAGCCAAGATCAAGAATTAGTTGGCCTGAGAAGTTGGGAGGAATCCTCTGGAAGCTTCGTAGCCTAAAACCCCTCCAAAAAAATTGTAATTTGGGTTGTTACAACTAATTTTTCTTGACTCAAGAAGGTTGAGTTTGTTATAGGGCTAGCTGCTCTCACTCAATGTGGATAGAGGTAGGCTACCCTTAATTTTTTTGATCATCAATGGTTGGGATATTAGTTGTTGATGTTGTTAGTGGCTAAGGTTGGATATGCATAGACTCACTAAAATGAGTGATTAGAATCACTGCTTAGTATTGGAAAGGTCCAATCTCATTCATATGATTTGTAAAGGTTCCCATGTGAGTAGTCTTCTAAACATGATGTGTTTTATGTGTCTACACTAGCATAAATATAGAAGAGCATGAAAATAAAATTTTAAAACTTTAATTTCACATCAAGGGTTTCTTTACCATACCTAGTATGTCTAGAAAATATATAAGAATTATATTCCTAGGTTAAAGGGGCAGGTCTACCAAAGCCTGTAATTGCTCATTGGTAATTGTTTTTTATTGTAACATAATAGTATATCCCAAGGATGAAATAAAAACATCCAATAGTTATACTTGTTGCAAAGTGCTTGAACATACTTGTTTTTTAATGGTGTGTCATTTTCAAATATGATATTTGATGGTATTCTAAAATGACATATAATATGATGGATTATAAACTCTGCAATGCAATGTCCTATCGTACTAGTGAGAGGAATCGACTCAACCCACTTTGTAAAATACTTTGTGGCCATAATGATAAATGTATGGTTCCCTAAATAAGAATGAGATATATTTCTTACCAAATCAAGTCCCCATTATGAAAAAATGCCAGAAAGCTTGAATTTGCTGCAATGCTTGTGATGTAACATGGGTTAGATTGGCATGATGTTAGAATTTTGGACACTTCTTGATGTATGCATAATAATCATATTCCATGGTGGGCCAATACATGGTTGTACAATAATAACCCATGCACAAGATGCACTTTAAAATGGCCATCCCACTAAAATGACCACCACAAGTGCCATCATGGGCTTGAGAAATTACACATTCTACCTCTTGGGATTTGAGACAATGAAGGAGAATAACATCATAGCCTTGACAATAGACAATAATACCCAAGAGAGTATAGCAAACTATATTTTTCTTAAACATTTATTTTACTATTGAGGACAATTCTTTGGGGAGAGTACCCATCTTGATGAAATCCTTGGTTTGCAAAAAACCTTCATTATATGGATTAGTTTGAATGATGTTTACACTCTCTACTATTTGAGCCGCATCTTGTTCTATAGTAGACAGTGAAAGTATGGTAATTTTGATAAATGTGTTGCTATCAAATGGATTATATGCAATAAGAGATCCAAGCAAGGCCATTATATCAATGAACTAATTATATGACTGAGGTACATTATCAATATTGTACCAATAAAAGTGTTTAAGTAGTTTGTCAAAATTTAGTTTATACTTTTGAAAAATTAGATCTCTACATTGATAGATCCCTTTGACTTGTTTAAAAATGAGCCTAGAATCATAGAAAAATGCCTAGTCATTTAATGCCTAGTGTGATAGCAGTTTGAAGTCCTAAGATTAGGGCTCATATTCCATATTGTTGTTGGTGCAAGGAAAGTCAAGTTTAAATGGAAGGGGTATGGGAGCCCATACAACTCTAGCACCTTCCCCTTTCTCACATCTAGATCCATCAAAGAAAAGGATAACATAAACATCTTCTTTAGGATCAGCAAATTATTCTTGATTAGTTATGTTGAACACAAAATCATTAGGTAACTTGATTATGAGAAGTGTATCATTTGATAATGAAGCTTTGACAAGCTGATCCAAAATTAAGTTCTCTTTAAAGTATTTTTGAGTAACGAATTCTAAATCAAATTATTTTAAAAGCATTATCCATTTGGAAATTCTACTATTCGTATAGGTATGACTCATCATACAGTGAAAAGGATTCTCTTTTTACAATGACATATGTAGTATGATTAATCATGTAATGTTGAAGCTTCTTAGTTGTAAAGACAACCACTAAGCATATATTCTTGACATATGTGTATTTAGTTTCATATCTTACAAATGTGAGACTTCTGTAATATATATTCTGCTCATTGTTTGATTTATTTTTCTATACTAACATAGTCCCTAGTGTAAAATCTCTTACAAATACGTATAGATAGAATGGTACACCTGGTTTAGGTGGTGTCAACATAGGTGGTGATGCCAGATATGCTTTTATGGCATAAAATACCTCTTGATAATATTGGTTCCATTCAAAAGTGACCCCATTTTTCAATAGATGATTGAAAGGCTTGCATTTATTAGATAGTTATGCTATAAAGTGATGGATCGCTTGTATTATGCCTTGCAATTTGCATAACTCTTTATGATTTGTAGGGGATGGCATGTTGAAAATTACCTTAACCTTGTTTGGATAAAATTCAATGCCTTGTTTAGAGACTATGAACCCTAAAATTTTTCTTGATATAACACCAAAGATGCACTTCTTCAGGTTGAATCTCATGTTCTGCTCAAGTAATCCCTTTAAAACTTGGTGCAAAACACTAATGTGCTCGTGATGGAGCTTCACTTTGGTCAAAATATCATCCACATAATATTCCACTATTTGGTGCATTTGATCATGGAAAATATAAGTCATGGCATGCTGATAGGTAGAACCTACATTCTTAAGTCCAAATGGCATGAGTTTATAGAAAAATATCTCCCAAGGTATTGTAAAAGTTGAATTGTGTTGGTCCTTAGGATTAATTCAAATATGATTATATTCTAAAAAGTAATCCATGAGGGAAACACTTTTGTAGCCAACAGTAGAATCCATGAGCATGTTGGAAATTTGAGGTATTTTATGTTGTCATTGATGTCACATGGATCACATTGAGTTTTTGTGGCCAAAGTATTTCATAAATAAGCATTTATGATATTTTGAAGAGCATGGATATATACAGGGTTTTTGTGAAAACCAAGGTAGGCAAAATAAAAGGTTTTATTTAAAACCATGGATGGCAGATTTGAAATGGGTTTTTCTTAAAACCTAGGTTGGATTTTCGTTTCATCAAAAAAGGTGCCCAGTGATGGAGATATTTAATTTTAAATATTTAGTTTAAATTTTAATTATTTAAAATTTAAACTTAAATTTAAATTAAAGTCATCGTCGAGGTCATAAAAACCATGCGCCATAAAAAGGAAATTAATAATTAAAGGTGTCGAAGTATGTGAAATTAAAGGAAGTTTGCATATAAGTATACCATATTGTCATATTTTTTATTATTGCCTAAAGTTGGAGTAATAAGGTGATGCTAAGGGAATAATGTTTGATTAAATTTTTATTTACTTGGAAGGCAAGATATAAGGGTTGAAATGCACTTTTAGAAAAAGAGAAATTTCTAGTGTTTTCCTCTTTTATAAGTATACCATATTATATATCGTTGGAAATATTATTTCGAGGGCTATTTGATTAACTTGATTAGATGGAGAAATAAGGTGTATGTAAAGAGATATTTTTATTTTTGTAAAGGGGTTCAAAGTGAAGGTTGTTTTGTTCTTTTTCAAAGTGTGTTGAGTGTGGCAGATTTCCAAAGGGGTTTCTTCATCTTCATAAAAGGTATGGGCACATTCTCCTATTGATTGATTATGGTGGTTGATTTCTGAAATATCATTGGAGAGAAAAGTATTGATTGTGGTTTCCTTTTCGAAAGTGGTTGGTTGAATGCTTCAAGGTTTTCTAGTTTGAGAGTTGTGTTTAAACCTTGTTTTATAAGCATAGTTGTTGAAGCCCATTGGTTATGCAAAGAACTTGAACTTGAGAAGAACATGAGTATCATTGTTATGTGAGATTTGTGGTTGAGCATTGTTGGAAACATTTGAGTTGGTTGATACATGCTTGGACTAGGGTTTTGTGAGAAAGAGTTGTCCCTTATGGTGATTGGTTGAGTAGAGTTGTTTGAGCCTAGTCAAGTGATTGTGTGAAGTGGTTGTTCAAGTTCCATGAAACAAACTATTCTATATTCTGGATTTGAGTTGAGATTGAGATTTGAGGATAGAACATATTGAGTCTCTAACAATTCTCTTTATGCTTCTATGAGATTACCTTGAGTTGAGAAAGATATTGGATTTGAGTATAGAACATATTGAGTCTCTAACAATTCTCTTTATGCTTCTATGAGATTGATTTGAGTTGAGATCATTGTGGATCATAGTTGTCATCCTTTGAAGAGTGTATTACCATTCATTGTTGAGTTCATATTTGAGCCTTGCCTTCATAATATTTGTGGATGAGATTTGAGTACTACTTGAGTATGATTGATTGAGCCTTTGAGAAGGCTTTTGGGATAGATTTCTGGATAGCTTTGTGGATAGTTTTTGGGATAGATTTGGACAAGTTTTGTGTGAGCTTGTTGAGAATTTGGACAAGTTATGTGTGAGCTTGTTGAGCAGATTTGGACAAGTTTTGTGTGAGCTTGTTGAGAATATTTGGACAAGTTCTATGTGAGCTTGTTGAGTAGATTTGGACAAGTTCTATGTGAGCTTGTTGAGAAGATTTGGACAAGTTCTATGTGAGCTTGTTGAGCAAGTTTGGACAAGTTCTGTGTGAGCTTGTTGAAAAGATAAGTGTGCCTAGCTAGCAGATCAATGGATTGCCTACAGAATAATGTGTTGCCTAGTGAGAGATCAATGGATTGCCTACATAGATAAGTGTGTTGCCTAGCTGAGCAGATCAGTGGATTGCCTACCTAAGCAGATCAGTGTGTTGCCTAGTTGAGTAGATCAATGGATTGCCTACCTAAGTAGATCAATGTGTTGCCTAGCTAAGCAGATCAGTGGATTGCCTACCTAAGCAGATCAATGTATTGCCTAGCTTTGAGTAGATCAAAGTAATCATTGTATTGGATAAGGATCCTTATTTTTATGTGAAATATTATAAGGATATTATCTTGTGGAGTACCCCACATTGGGGGAACCACGTTAAATCTTGTGTCTCAAATTGTGTGTGGTGACTTGTGCTCTTGCTTACTATTGTTATCTGAGTTATTAATGCACACTGCTATATTTGGTTATTGCAATTAAGGACATTAATTGATATTGGTTTGAAAGAAAGTAAAAAGTGGGTGTTATACTGTTCACCCCCCTCTCAGTATAAGCTTGTGTTCTTCAATTGGTATCAGAGAGGGTTCCTTCAAAAAGGCTAACAACTTGAGGGTAGATTCTATAAGAACATAGATGGCTTCACAGAATGGATCATCTACAAATAAGGCACCACTATTTGATGGTAACAATTATGCTTTCTGGAGCATGAGAATGAAGAACTACTTGATATCACAAGGATATGAGGTATGGCAGATGGTTGAAAAAGAGTATAAGGTTGAAGGTGATCCCGAGGTAGATAAGACTATCAAGAAATTGGTTGAGATCAATGCAAGGGCAATAAATTATATTTTGAGTGGGCTACGTGAGACAAATTTTGCAAAGGTCATGGTATGTAATTCAGCTAATGAAATGTGGACCAAGTTGCGGAATACTTATGAAGGAGATTCCAAGGTAAAGTTGTCAAAACTACAAACTCATAGAAAAATATTTGAGGAATTGAAAATGGAATATTCTAAAGATATTGCAAAGTTTTTACTTCGAGTTGATGAGATTACTAACACCATGAGAGGCCTAGGATTTGAGATGAAAGAATCAGAAGTTACTCAAAAGGTTTTGAGATCACTTCCCATGAAGTATGATGCAAAGGTTTCAGCAATAGAAGAAACAATGGATATCAACAAGCTAACAATGGAAGAACTACAAGGAACTCTCACAGCTTATGAGATGAGGGTGAGTAAGCATCAGGTTCCAATAAAAGAGATTGCATTCAAGGCTTCAGAGAAAGAGAAAGGGAAGGTTCCAGAGATAGATAGAGATCCAGTTAATGATGAGGAAGCTAACTTCATCAAAAGGAATAAGGACTCAAGGAATTTTAGGGATATGAGGAAAGTCAGATGCTACAAGTGTGGTGATCTTGGTCACTATGCACACAAGTGTCCACATGAAGAAAATAGTGATGATGAAAAATAGGGTCACAGAAGAAAAGAATATGGAAAGCATAAGCATGACAAAGATGACAGATACAAGCAAAACAGGTATGAGAAGAAGAAAAATTTTTGTAAGATAAAGAAATCTTACTACATTGAAGAAGCAAGTGATGGTTCAGTTCACAGCAATGAAAACTAGTCAGATGAAGAAGAATGTACATTCTTTGGAATAAGTGAAGAAAGGCAAGAACACCTATTCCTAGGTATTGAAGTTAAATAAGAGGATATATCTATTGAAGAAAGACATGAAGAGCTTGCCATAGCCATTGAGCAAGCAAATAGATACAAGAAGGGTCTAAGGATACTAAAATGCTTCATATGCGGATATTTTGGGCATATAGATGATGATTGCACATACTACAACAATTGCAACAAGGAAAGTTCATTTGTTGAAAAAGAAAGCAACAGTTCCAGTAATAGTTCTAGCAGCAGTTCTAGTGACAATTCCAGCAGCAGTGATGATGAAGAAGAGGAATCCACAAAATAAGAAAAGAAAATCAGGATATTGGAAAGGAAAATCAAGAGGCTTGAAAATAAGGTGCATGAAAATGAAAAGGTCAAAATGATGCTTAATCAACACATTCAATATTTGGAAAAAGAGCTTCAAGAAACAAAAGAGCTCGACATCACTATTTCTGAGCAATTGAAGGAGAAGAAAGAAAGGTGTAAATAGTTAGAAGAAGAAGATCAAAAAAGTTTGGGGACCTACATAAATGAGTTAGCACGATTTCAAAGGAATTCAAAAACTCTGGATAATTTTTTGGATTTACAACGAGATCCATTTATAAATACAGGGCTTGGTTATGAAGAAGGGAAATAAAAAATAAGTACACAAGGACCTATATTTGTATCAAGAGGCTTTATTTCAGAAATCTATAAGGAAGAACCGGTTCCCAAAGAAAAAGAAGTAGCAAAAATGGATACTTGCATTTCAGAGGCTATAGAGATGTGTGCCAATTTACTACTTGACACAAATGAAGAGAAAGAAGAGGAAGATTCCAAAGCACCAAAAGTCTCATATTTCAGGTTTGGGGAATCACACTCAAAAGGAAAGGAAGTTCTAAAAAATGAAAGCAAGGAAGCACATAAGTGTTATGAAGAAAGTTCCAAAGTTCCTATGGCTCCAAATATTCAGTTTGGATCTTGTTTTGAGATAGGTGAATCAAGTTCAAAAGGAAAAGAAATACTTGAAGAGGAAAGCAAGGAAGAAATTAAGGAAAAGGATTTAGATACTACAAAGAAGGTTCAAGGATGCAATGCACAAGTTGAAAATGATCATAGGGAAAATGGTCAAGAAAGGTATGAGGAACTAAGGCATGAACAAAGGGCTTTTCAAGGACATTGTTTTTCTTGTAATGGATTTGGACACAGGGCTATACACTGCAGGGTCCATGGATCAAAGAAGTTTGATTTTTCTAGAAGAAACTTCAAAGGAAGAAGGTATGGTTTTTAGGGACATTGCTTCTTATGCAACAGGATTGGTCATAGAGCTTCTCAGTGCAAATAAAATGAGCAAAATGGTTTTGGTTTTAGAGCTACACAATTCAGAAGTCATGGTCATAATGGTCATGAAAACAGAGCTTCACAATACAGGGTTCAAGAAAGGAATGGATATGGAAATTATTTCAAGAAAGAATTCAGGATATGGGCACCATCCAAAGGCTACAATATCAAGTGTTTTAATTGCAATAACTTTGGACATATTGCAAAATGGTGTAGGACTCAATTCCAAACAGGTTCAAGGCAAGAAGGTCAAACAGTTCAAACCAAGAAGGTCAAAGTTCTAGACAAGAAGATCAAGTAATTCATCAAGAGAAGGATATCAAAAAAACATGGAAGGAAGTTGATAGAGGAAAGAAACAATGTAATATGGGAGTAAAAGTACTCCCACCCCAAAATTAATCACCTCAAGAGAGAAGGTGGTGAGGGGGCTAAGCTTAAGAGTCATATCTTTTAGCCCCATAGGTGTCCCTTTTGCCATTGATGTCAAAGGGGGAGAGATTTGAGTAAGGGGGAGAGATTTGAGTTAGGGGGAGCAGCCTCCAAAGAGAGCATTGAGTTAGGGGGAGCAGCCTCCAAAGAGAGTATTGAGTCAGGGGGAGCAGCTTTGATTCTCAGAAATGGTTTTTGCAGTGACTGTGGTGATTTGCATTAGAGGTGTTGCCATCAATGACAAAGGGGGAGATTGTTGGAAATTTGAGGTATTTTATGTTGTCATTGATGTCACATGGATCATTGATGTCACATGGATCACATTGAGTTTTTGGTGGCCAAAGTATTTCATAAATAAGCATTTATGATATTTTGGAAAGCATGGATATATACAGGGTTTTTGTGAAAACCAAGGTAGGCAAAATAAAAGGTTTTATTTAAAACCATGGATGGCAGATTTGAAATGGGTTTTTCTTAAAACCCAGGTTGGCTTTTCGTTTCATCGAAAAAGGTGCCCCGGTGATGGAGATATTTAATTTTAAATATTTAGTTTAAATTTTAATTATTTAAAATTTAAATTTAAATTTTAAAATTAAAATTAAAGTCATCACCGACGTCATAAAAACCATGCGCCATCAAAAGGAAATTAATAATTAAAGGTGTCGATGTATGTGAAATTAAAGGAAGGTTGCATATATATATGCAAAGGCTTTCGATTCAAAAGTCTAAGCATCGAACGAAGAGAACAAAAAGCGGAAGCCCCAAAATCCTTCGATGTGACAGTGTGGTCCAACGGTGAGCTTGGGAAGCATGGAGTTTTTGGTTGCGACAGGGCATGCATTCGATTCCCACCGGGTTCGATTTTCGTAGAGTGTGGAAGAAGAGCATTTGGTGCACGTTTTTGGCATGAGCAAGGGCAGCAAAATATAGGGAGCATTTTTGCTCTCTGTCCTATGTGAGCAGATAGCTCACGTGGTCTTTGGCGCCGTGGTTGTGGTGTTGAGTGGGCAGTGATGAGGGTTTGATTCCCTCTAAGAGGCAAGTAAACATTTTATTGAATATTTTTTATTATTGCCTAATGTTGGAGGAATAAGGTGATGCTAAGGGAATAATGTTTGATTAAATTTTTATTTACTTGGAAGGCAAGATATAAGGGTTGAAATGCACTTTTAGAAAAAGAGAAATTTCTGGTGTTTTCCTCTTTTAGAAGTATACCATATTATATATCGTTGGAAATCTTATTTCGAGGGCTATTTGATTAACTTGATTAGATGGAGAAATAAGGTGTATGTAAAGAGATATTTCTATTTTTGTAAAGGGGTTCAAAGTGAAGGTTGTTTTGTTCTTTTTCAAAGTGTGTTGAGTGTGGCAGATTTCCAAAGGGGTTTCTTCATCTTCATAAAAGGTATGGGCACATTCTCCTATTGATTGATTATGGTGGTTGATTTCTGAAATATCATTGGAGAGAAAAGGATTGATTGTGGTTTCCTTTTCGAAAGTGGTTGGTTGAATGCTTCAAGGTTTTCTAGTTTGAGAGTTGTGGTTAAACCTTGTTTTATAAGCATAGTTGTTGAAGCCCATTGGTTATGCAAAGAACTTGAACTTGAGAAGAACATGAGTATCATTGTTATGTGAGATTTGTGGTTGAGCATTGTTGGAAACATTTGAGTTGGTTGATACATGCTTGGACTAGGGTTTTGTAAGAAAGAGTTGTCCCTTGTGGTAGTTGGTTGAGTAGAGTTGTTTGAGCCTAGTCAAGTGATTGTGTGAAGTGGTTGTTCAAGTTCCATGAAACAAACTATTCTATATTCTGGATTTGAGTTGAGATTGAGATTTGAGGATAGAACATATTGAGTCTCTAACAATTCTCTTTATGCTTCTATGAGATTGCCTTGAGTTGAGAAAGATATTGGATTTGAGTATAGAACATATTGAGTCTCTAACAATTCTCTTTATGCTTCTATGAGATTGATTTGAGTTGAGATCATTGTGGATCATAGTTGTCATCCTTTGAAGAGTGTATTACCATTCATTGTTGAGTTCATCTTTGAGCCTTGCCTTCATAATATTTGTGGATGATATTTGAGTACTACTTGAGTATGATTGATTGAGCCTTTGAGAAGGCTTTTGGGATAGATTTATAGACAGCTTTGTGGATAGTTTTTGGATAGATTTGGACAAGTTATGTGTGAGCTTGTTGAGCAGATTTGGACAAGTTCTGTGTGAGCTTGTTGAGAAGATTTGGACAAGTTCTATGTGAGCTTGTTGAGCAGATTTGGACAAGTTATGTGTGAGCTTGTTGAGCAGATTTGGACAAGTTCTGTGTGAGCTTGTTGAGCAGATTTGGACAAGTTCTGTGAGCTTGTTGAGAATTGGACAAGTGGAGTTAGAACCTGAGAGATCAATGTGTTGCCTAGCTGAGAAGATTAGTGGATTGCCTACCTGAGTAGATCAGTGTGTTGCCTAGTTGAGCAGATCAGTGGATTGCCTACCTAAGTAGATCAGTGTGTTGCCTACGAGTAGATCATGGATTGCCTACTAGATCTGTTGCCTAGTTAGAATCAGTGGATTGCCTACCTGAGCAGATCGGTGTATTGCCTAGCTTTGAGCAGATCAAAGTAATCATTGTATTGGATAAGGATCCTTATTTCTATGTGAAATATTATAAGGATATTATCTTGTGGAGTACCCCACATTGGGGGAACCACGTTAAATCTTGTGTCTCAAATTGTGTGTGGTGACTTGTGCTCTTGCTTACTATTGCTATCCGAGTTATTAATGCACACTGCTATATTTGGTTATTGCAATTAAGGACATTAATTGATATTGGTTTGGAAAGAAAGTAAAAAGTGGGTGCTATACTGTTCACCCCCCTCTCAGTATAAGCTTGTGTTCTTAAGAGCATATCAATATTTGGGAGGGAAAATTCATCCTTGGGACACACTTTGTTTAAGTCACAAAAATCTATGCAAATGCATATCCCCTAATTATGTTTGCTAACGGGTACCATATTTGAGACCCACTCTAGGTAGTCTATGGGTTGAAGTAAACCCACATCAAGCAATTTTTGCAACTATTCTTTGACAATCAAGGATATGGTAGGATGAATATTTTGCAATTTTTGCTATACATGTTTTGTATAAGGTCTCAAGATAATATTATGAACCACTATATTAGGATCCAGTACTAGCATGTATTTATACAACCATGCAAAAGTATGATTATTATCAGTAAAAAAAGTGACAATATCTTCATGTTCTATGGAGTTAAGGCTCTTTGCAAGTTTGATGAATTGCGAGTGTAGACACCTAAAACACGTCATGTTTAGGAGACTACTCATATGGGCAACTTTGCAGACCATATGAATGATCTTGGACCTTTCCAAGAGGTAGCAGTGGTTCTAACCACTCATCTAGGGTAGTCTAGTCCTATGCAGGCTCAATCACTGATGCTCAGAGTGGCTGCCAGCCCAGCCACTGATGCTTAGAGTGGCTACGAGCCTAGCCACTCTTGCTGATAGTGGCTAGCTCTGAAACTATCTTGGCCTCCTGGGTCGAGCCAAAATCAGTTGTAATGACCAAATGCAACTGATCTTAGGTGGTTTTTGGGAGGGAATATTCTGGAAGGTTCCTCCCAACTACCACAGGCTAGCAATTCTTGATCTTGGCTTCTCCATGAAGCCAATATTGGAATTTGGGAAGCCTATTTATAGGCCCTCCCATGAATGCAAAAGATATACAAATTTTATGCAGTGAAGCTCTACCGGATTGGATAGTGACTTGATAACCCTTGAGGAGTGTCGAAATGCTGCCCAATTGTGGAGTGACAAGCATGCAAACAACAATGGAGCTTCCAAAGGACTGAGAAGCATACCTCACAATTTCACATCAATCTAACATGAATCCCAATGAATTCAATCACCAATCCATCTCTAGACAAGCAGGCGACCCTTGACCATCAATTCAACTGGTGAATTATGTGTCGCAACCCCTGATTCAAGAGGTAGAAGTCATAGTTCATGGTCACTATCATTGATAGTGGCTCACAAGCCTCCACCAATGATGATAGCAATGGCTAGGGTTTGATGCATGATTTCCTCAGTTCTTAGCATAGTTTCCTATCTATTTCTACTTTATTAGCTTAGATTAGAGTAGATTTATCATTTTCAATGCATTTGCATGGTTCATTAGCAATTTTAGAGGTAGCTTTACCTTAATTTGGTCATATTTTCTTACTTTCATAAATCTTCTTAGATTAGCTTCATTTCATGCTTTTATTGCAAATTACATGTTAGATTAGCTAGATCTCCATGTTTTACTTCATGCTTTGCATCAATTTAGCTATTTCTTGATTATATTTGCATATATTTATGCTTATTTCAAGTTTAGCCTTATTTCTTGCATTTCTTGACAAAAGCCTCATCATGAGAGGCCTCATATGCTTTTAATGTGCTTTGTTGTTTCTTGTATGTAGATTATAGGTTCTTTCAAGCTTCAAAGAATTATCAACATCAAGTTCCTCTTGAAAAATGGAGAAGGAGGCATCCTTGTAAGCCCTCAATCAATTCGTGTCGATCTAGAAGGCCTATGAATTGCACCACCCCTATTTTAGGGCTTCATATCATTTGTATTCATTGTATCAAAATTTGGTATCCCTAAGAGGGACGTACATGTAACTGATTTTCATCATGAATTAATAAAAGGAGCCTTTACATTTTTCTTAATTCATTGTCATTGTATGTTTTCTTATTTTATATTTGATATTATGATGCAAATACAGTAAGGTGCATGCGTTCTAGCATCGTATAGATGGTGATCATGATGGAAACACCCAAAATTTACATTGTTTGCTGATCTATTGCATATTTTTTTCACATAGGTGCAACCACTCTGATCGACAATGGCTAGCAGAGCTCAATCACTTTTGAAGACAATGACTAGATTCAGAGCCACCCTGAGCGATAGCGATCGATAGAAAAACTTGCAAACAATAGACAACCAGATCATCAATAGACTTGGATTTCAGGTTGGTTGAAATTCTCTATATTTTTGCTTCTTTATCTATGTTTTTATTTTCTAAAATGTAGTAGATGAATGTTAATTAGAGAACATAGAGAAATTTTAAAGCAAAATTTATAAGATCTCTTAGGTTTTCTACTAGTCATTGCTAGGAACAATGGTCTCTGATTGTAATCCACCCTAGTCTCCAATGGTCTAGATTGTATGTTAGGGTTTGCATGCTTGAGGCCCAATTAGAGGCCATTTTTCATAACTAGTCTTGCATTCTCTGAATATCATCTAGCTTTTAGACATGCATTCTATAAAATGGAAACATTCTTTTTAAGCATATAGAAAAATCATTTGAGTGCTCTATGATGCATTTTATTTTCATGCAAAATTAAAAAGAACCACCACACACCATATCACATTTAAACATTAGTGAGTTGGACTTCATACCCAACCACTAATAGAGACCAACGATGGTGGGTTTCATCTCCATCCATTGGCTCAAATCCTACGAACCCTATTTTTGGCCAATATCGGATCCAAGAACTGATGTAGCTTGGAAAATTTGCATGTACTTCTCTTCGAAGGGTATAACATTGACCAAGTGAGACTGGGTGAGGACTGGTAGGACCTATGCTCCCTGATCGGGTATGGGCTTCATCTCCATACTTTGGTGGGTTTATGTGATCGAACTTTCATTATTGGTTGTCGAGCTATGAGCATACAGGTGAAAACCCCTTTAACAAAAGAATATCATCCAACAAAATAAAGCACATGACATGAGGTCTTTTTGAAAATCAACAAATCAAAAACACACAAAACAAGTTCTTAGGACACACATCTAATCCTTAAAAGAGATAAACACATTTGTCTACTTTGTTTGCATGTCTTAAAAATTTACACAAGAGATAAGTTCACATTGTCATGGTCTTCACATGGAGCAACCACCCTCGGTCCAACATCGAGGTGGGAACTAGTGCTCCACCCAATAACAATCACAACAACACTGATGTTGAGCCACCCACACAGAATATCACTAGATGAAGTTCAATGAGCCTCAGGGGGGATAACTCAACCCATGGGGGTAACTCTCAAGGAACCCCAACTAGAGAACTAGATCCAAGTTCCTCTCATGTTAGAAAGGAGGGAGCTTCAAGGCCCCAATCCTCATAGGATAGATCTAGGTAAGATCAACCCAATGAGGGGTAAAACACAAGGGTTGCATCCAATCGTAGACCCACCACAACTCCTAACCACATTGAGGGTGGTAGAATTATAATAGACACCAATATTATTGGAGAAAATGGCACTCCACAAGATCAGCCATGGAGAACCAGACAACTAGATGAACTAGACCGGGTTCTCCTAAGGCCAACATGGCAAAACACTGCTACTACGCACTCCATTTCTGAGAGTTCATATAGTCAAAAAATAGTGAGACACACTCATGAGTAGGGGGAAGCTTCAAAACATCCCCACAACACTCACACTACTTTCGATCATGGAGGTATAGAACATAGGTCATTGCACACTAATAATGTTACCTTTATAGATAGAGGCAAAAGCATAGTGGGGGCTCCTTCAAAGAACCTTACCATAGTGACTCCTCACATAGAGATACAAAGTCAGAGACCTTCAGTGGTGGTTCAATCTGACCATGTGCATAGGTTGTATGAAGATGTGCAATATCAAGAAAGAGTACTCCAAGATAAAAGGGAGGTATTGCACGTAGAGCAAGAGTACCTAGATAAACTTGAACAAGAAGAGGTACAGGCACAAAGAAAATGGTGCCAACATCTATATGAATAGTGCCTAAGGGAACAACATACCCTAGAACAAATAGAGCATGAGGAACAAGTAGATAGGTTGGCTTGAGCCAATCTACACATGGGTAGTGAGTACTACCACTCCAATAGATGTGCTACTTCTCAACCTGAGAGGTACACCAAATAGGTAGATGATCGCACTCACCGCACCTCACAACATGCTTTGAGACACCAATGGTACCTAGCGCAAGAATAGGTGGAGCATGAACAAGAACAAGATGCAAATATGGATGACCAAGAATAGACTTATCCTGAACCATCATCCATGGTCATGGAAGAGGACTATAATCGACCAACTCGGTCTAATGCAGAATGATTACCTCCTTGGCCACCCCAAAATAACCTTTGGGAGGAAGAGATCATCTCTTCAAAATCTTACAAGGTACTTACCGAGAGAATCAAGTCTCTCGAGAAGCAAGATACGATTGGGTAGAAGCCAACCTTAAGTAGGATACACAATCAACCCTTGTGCTCATCGGTACCAAGTCCTACCTATCCGAAGCATTTTGAGATGCCTCGGTTAGATAAGTTTAAGGGAGAGGAAGATGCACAAGAGCATGTTACCAACTTCATGAATGTGTGCTTTTAGCTCCAACATAATGATACCCTGATGTTAAGAATATTCATCATCATATTATCAAGTGCAACAACAGAGTGGTTTAACCAACTACCCAAACATAGCATCATCAACTTTGAGAAACTAGTGAATGCCTTCCTAGAATGCTTTTCATTTGGCATTAGGAAGAAGACCAACTTGTCTGACCTAGCCAATATTAAATAGTATGATGATGAGCCGGTCCAAGACTATGGGAATAGGTGGAGAAAGTTAATGGTAAAATTATCATTTTTCATTCCCACTATAGAGCTCACCCGAATGTTCACCAAGAGTTGTGCCAAGCATATCTCATTGCTTCTGTAGCTTCAGTAGTATGCAACATTTGAGGAAGCCTTGGCACAAGCCAAGCTTATAGAAGACATCAAAGTAGAAGAAGGAGATCTTAAGCTCCATAACAAGAAATACTAGAACAACAACCGCAACAACCACAATCAATAACAGCAAGCCAAGCCTACACCAGTCAACCAGGTTGTATTAAATATACCAAAAGGGGGAATAGCCAACAACCATAGAATTACCAAGCTCAACCACCCCCAACTAACTACAACCAAAAGAACAAGAACCAAGGCCAAGACAAGCAACATCAACCACCTCACCAATACACACCATTGTCAGAATCTTTGGCATCAATATTCAATCAACTGAGTGAGGCATGGGTACTCAAACTACCCAAGGTACAACTTATTGATCCTAACCATCCCAAGCCCAAGGGATACAGAGATGATCATTATTTCCCATACCATAGAATACAAGGGCATGATATTGAAGTGTGCATCAATTTCAAAAATATTGTACAAAATATGATCAAAAAGGGTGAGCTACAAGTTGACAATCCACTAGCTCCCGATAACAGGAACATGGGCATATTTAAAAACCCATTGCCAAATCATGAAGCCCCTAGAAATTAGGGCGCTCAAGTTAATCAAGTCCAAGTCGAACCTCCCACTCAAGGATTCATTGGAATGGTCAATGTGGTTACAAGAAATTGATGATACAACCAACCAGAGCCTCCAATGGCTCCCATCCATATCACGATTGCACCTCAACAGAGGCCAATACAAAATAATCTTCCAGGTCCACCATCATGACCTATGATAATGATCTAAAATAGACTTACTCAGAGTCTTCAAACAATGTTGACTAAGTTATCAATATACGAGCTCATTCAATAATCTCCCAGGCACAGGGAGACCTTAATGGAAATATTGAAATCTATTGAGCTCCAGCCCTAGAACCCTGAAGCATTTACAAACTTTGTGGGGCAAGTACAATAGTGCCAAGAGCCCATGATTCATTTTTATGATCATAAAATAAAGGTAGTCCCAACTACCATAGCAGACCTACCTCTACACATCATCACATGTATCAATCACACACCCTTCAAGCAGGTTCTAATCGACACAGGCTCATCGATTAACATAATAACAACCAAAGCTATAGGGCACCTAAATATCCCTAGGTCCAACATAGTCCCTTCTTCTTACACATTGAGAGCGTTCAATGATGCATTGTGCTCCATAGTGGGTACAATAGTCCTACCTATTCAGGTAGGGCATAAGACCATCCCTATGATGTGTCATGTGTTAGAAGGGGCCATGCAATATAATATCCTCCTAGGGTATCCCTAGATAAGGGACATGCAATGCGTTCCCTCGATCCTACATCAATGTGTTAAATATGTGCATGAGGGATAAGTGCACGTGGTACCATCGGATGAAGAACCATTCAAATATGTGCATCAGGTTGACCTACCAAGGGATTTCATCCTTCCATCTACTCACCTATACATTAGGCCTTCATCCCCTACCATGCAACTAGGAAGTAAGTTAAGATCAGTGTGAGGTGATCCATCCACATCGGTGCCACCTCCTACTTCCAAAACTACTAGCGCTTCTAAGAAACCAACAACGTCTAAACCAATAGACTCTCAGAAGTTGAAAGCTCACATGGTGGAGGAAGAACCTAGGGTAATCCCAACCATAGAAATAGTAAAAATTCCAACTCCCATGGAGGAGGAATATCCTCAAGACATAGTCGAGGAGGTGCCTCAACCTACCTCACCTGCATCATCATCAACATCATCTGCACCGCAGGTGACTATTCACTTAGCCAACACAGGACTAGGTGAATATCTTGTGCAAAATATCACTTTCACTCCAATCATCGAGTCTGCACAAGACATGGGATGACCAAGAGTCCCAAACCTACCCATAGGAATAGTGGTACCATTAGGGATGCCACCCAACCAGACTAATTTCATTTATGTTGGTTTGGATCAAGCCCATGATGCCTCAGACATTGAAGAGGATGATGATGAGCCATTCACAATGAACGTTCATTATCTATCCAACCCTGAGTTTGCTCTTAGATACTTTGAATGCAACCATTGGCATGGCTATGGTTTAGGTCTATATGAGCAAGGGTGACGAAACCCAGTTGAACCACGATATCAGTTACCTACTGATAGGTCTAGCCTAGGATATCATATCCGAAGCTATGATGATTCATTAGTAGCATATTTGGATAGACTGAGCTTAGGGTTTAGGGAAGACATCGAATGGAATCCTTATCACCTAAACATAAGCTACATGGATGACAGGTTGGTGACCATGGTCACTATAGAACCACCCATTGTGTATCATTCAAATTTCTCTCTCGAGGCAAGCCCATCAGGAATTATCCTATGGGAGGATGAACCAGCTATGGTTATGAATAGAAGAAAATATAAAACATAAAATAAAAATAAATTGGCCAACTGGGCTTGGGCCTCAAAATACACCAACCCCCAGAAGCTAGTGGATATGGATAAAAACTTCAAAAAAAAAAAGAAAAAGAAAAAAAAAAAACCCACCGCCGCCACAAACATCATCATGCAATGAACCATTTGAAAAAAATGAAATATAAAAAAAAATCGCACCCCCCGCGCCGACCAATGCGGGATGATAATCTATCATATGCTATTCCTGGATCCTCCTACATTTATAGACCACTCTATAACCAAGTGATCCCATATCTTCCTATCTATTCATAGACCAGATCCTGAGATCCCCATACCCCTAGAGCCACATCTTGGGTATGGAAGTCACATCAACAATGTAGAGTTGCACCCATGTGGTCCTGGAGATTCCATCCCATCCATCAACATGATCTCCATTGAGTTGACCACTCCACTCCACAACCTAGCCGATCCTTCCAAACCATTGTGTCTTAATCTAGATGCTATTGATTGGGATCATGTTGATTCACCCTTGGAGCCTAAAGATTTCTTCCCCAATGAAGAAATGTTACAACCATTTCACTTTGCACCTAGGTTGCACACATGATGTTTATCATGCTGGTTTTGATCCTGATTCAGTCGAACCTTTAAATCCAGTAGATGATATCCATATGATCCCTACACCTCACCAGCTTGAGGAGGGGTCGCACATGTCAATAGAGGAAACTTTCGAAGTGGACATCAATAATGATCCATCTGATCCAAAGAAAGTTAAATTCAGAGAAATCTTATCTCCTGAGGAATGGGCCACCCTCATACCTCTATTGAAAGAGAGACCTGATCTCTTCACTTGGACCTACAAGGATATGTCAGGTTTAGATCCAAAATTGGTTGTTCACAACCTTTCACTAGATCCTGCAAAGAAATCGATCAAGCAAAAACTCAGGAAGATGCATCCTACTATCACCTTGATGGTAAAGAATGAGCTTCAAAAGCTATTGGATGTAGTCTTTATTATTCCCATCGACTATCCAGAATGGGTATCAAACATGGTACCTATAGGAAAACCTGATGGAAGAATCCGTATTTGCATGGATTTTAGAGACCTCAATAAGGCAACACCAAAGGATTCATTCTCATTGCCCAATATAGATGCTCTTGTAGATGCAACTACGGGTCATGAGATGCTCTCCCTAATGGATGGTTTTTTTGGTTACAATCAGATTCGGATTAAACCCGAAGACCAGCACAAAACTATATTCACAATGCCATGGGGGACCTTCTGCTACAAGGTAATGCCATTTGGTCTTAAAAATATTGGTGCCACATATCAATGGGCCATGACATATATCTTCCATGACTACATGCACAAGATCCTAGAGGATTACATCGATGACTTACTGGCCAAGTCATTGTTGCGTGAAGAGCATGCTGAGGTCTTGAGAAAAGTCTTCGATCGCCTGATAGAGCATAATGTCAGGTTGAATCCCAAGAAGTGCGTATTTGGTGTAACTTCAAGAAAACTCTTGGGATTCATCATTTCTAAATGAGGGATCGAAGTTGATCCAACAAAGGTAAAGGCTATCCTAGAAATGGCCCCGCCCACTAACATCAAAGAGCTGAGAAGCCTACAGGGCAAAGTAGCATCCATAAAGTGATTCATCACACAATTATCGAACAAATGTCGACCCATGAATCGATTGCTACACAAGGGGGTCCCATTCCATTGGGATGAAGAATATCAACAAGCCTTTGCTGAGATCAAGCAATATCTAGTGATACCACCAATACTAGCTCCACCAAGGCTAGATGTGCCATTCTTGCTTTATATATCGACTACTAACTTTGCATTGGGAACCATGTTAGCCCAAAATAACATGCAAGACAAAGAGCAAGCGATATATTATATCAGCTACACCTTGGTGAGTTATGAGCTAGGGTACGCATACATAGAAAAGTTATGCTTAGTAGTGGTTTTTATGACTAAGAAGTTGTGCCACTACATGTTGAGTCATACGATGTATGTGATATCAAAACAAAATCCTTTGTAGTATATGATGAGCAAGACATATCATAATACACGTACTACAAAGTGGATCATGCTACTGATAGAATTTGACTTGGAATTCATTAGCCAAAATTCCATCAAGGGACAGGTCATAGATGATCAGCTGGTAGAGGCACCTCTTCAGGATAGTAGGCCTCTCATCATAGAACTTCCTGATGATGCAGTCTTTGCATTATCAAAGTCACCCAAACCCGAAGAACCAGATAACAAAGCTGACATGACTTTGTTCTTCGATGGTTCAAAGTGTGAGCAAGGGGGTGGTGCAGGAATTATGTTTTTCATATTACAAGGTGCTCCAATGCCCTTGTCATTTAAACTAGACTTTCCTTGCACCAATAACAATGCTGAATATGAGGCCCTAATCTTGGGTCTCCAAACAGCAATCACCATGAAGATTAAAAAGCTAAACATATTTGGTGACTCCCTTCTCATTGTTAACCAAGTTAAGGGAATATATCAATGTAGGTGTCCTATCCTAAAAGCTTATAAGGATCTTGTTGACACTTATCTAGCCCAGCTAGAGTGGTATGACATCGAGGCAATCCCTCATACGTCAAATAGATTTGTAGACACCATGGCATCTTTGGGATCTTTAATCCCTCAGAATCCATCTACTGACTTTACTACCATTCATGTGAAGATGCTCTCACACTCTGCAATGCAGCGTGAGGCTTTTGACAATCAAGAATCAGTCAACATGATTCATATAGAACCAAACCATGAGTGGTTCTATAGAGCCAGAGACTTTCTGAAGAAGGCACCTTGGGGGTCTTTGATCTCGTAGGGTCCTACAGGGAATGGTACCACCATTCACCACAAGGTTGTTTCCCAGTCTACATTCATGCACATCGAATCATAGAGGGAACAAGTCATCTTGTCTATTGAGGTTGTAGCTTATCAAGATTGGTTAACCCAATTAAAATATTTTCTTAAACTTGGAATAATCCCGTAGGGATTATTGCATGCTACAAAATGAGCATTTAGACAAAAAGTGACTAGATATGTCTTGCTAGGAGATATATTGTATCATCGAAGCTATGATGGAGTCCTCCTTCATTGCCTTGAGCCCCAAGAATCAACTTGGGCAATTTCACAAGCTCACGATGGTACATGTGGTGGCCATTTCAGTGGCATGGCCATCATCAAGTGCATCCTTCGAATGGGTTATTATTGGCCCACCATGGAGAAGGATTGTTGTGCATATGTCAAGAAGTGCATTAAGTGTCAACATCATGCGAATTTGATGCACCTACCATCATAGGCCTTACAACCCATCCAAGCGGCTTGGCCATTTTCTTAGTGGGGTTTCGATCTAATTGGTAAGATCTCTCCCCCATATTTAGGCTGACACACATTTATACTAATGACCACTAAGTATTTTACCAAGTGGGTGGAAGTAATCCCCTTAACATCAATGATAGGAGCACGAATTATGGAGTTCATACTTCACAATATCATCTATCACTTTGGGATCCCATCCAAGATAATTTTAGATAATGGTACTTCATTCAAGAATAAATATGTGTAGGCTTTAACATCCAAATATAACATTCAACACAACTTTGCAACACCATATTATCCATAAGAAAATGGGCAAGCAGAAGCCTCAAACAAGACAGTAGTAGCCATCTTGAAAAATATGGTTCAAGAGAATCATAAGGATTGGCACCTATAGTTACCCCTTGCATTATGGGCTTACAGAACTAGTATACGGATGCCCACTAGGGCAACACCATTTTTACTAGTATATGGCACTGAGGCCATTATGCCCTTGGAGTTAGAAATTCCAACCCTATGCATCACATTGAAAGAGTTCATCGATGATGACACTGCATGACAAGCTCACCTCGACCAATTGATGCTTCTTGATGAACATCGCATGAATGCCCTTGAGCATCTCCACATTTATCAAGAACACCTAAAATGAGCTTATAACAATAAATTCCATCTAAGAGACTTTAAAGTTGGGGATCTTGTGCTGAAAGAGAACCAACATAACTCAAACCTACCATCGCACTTGCGAGACAAATTTATGGCCAATTGGTTAGGTCCATATATCATCTCAGAGAAGATTGGACCTAGAACATATCACCTAACATCGCTTGAAGGTGTTGAAGAGCCTGAGCCTCTCAACATTCTTCATATTAAGGCATTCCACACATAAAAGTCATAAAATTTCAAAAATAATTGAAAACATAAAAAATACAAAAAAACATTTACATTTTGTATTGCATCATATGCATTCATTTAATTGCATTGCATTAGGCATGTTCATCCATTGCACTTGCATTAGGATAGGTTGTGTTTACAATATTACAAATGACACCACATTTGTATCTTAATCATGCATCTATTCATCATCATCATCCATCACCCTTGTGAGTAATTGTGTTTTTCAACACAACCCCTCCTATTGCTATAAGGAATATACTAGGGTTTTTTAGTAATTCAGCCATACCTAGTGATCTTCTCAGATTTTGTAGAAATCTATCTTTGCTTTTGGAGATGAGGTCTAGTTTTGATAGCACCTAGCATATGTCAAAATCCCATCACTAATTAAACACATTAACAATCCTAAGTCTAGGACAAGAGAAATATGAACACTACAAAGTGGTCCTAGTCACCTTAAGCGAAAGGTTTTTACTTGCTCATCTTGTGATGCGCATGGTCTAGAGTGTTGATCATTGAAAAAAGGACAAGCTCCCCCTACCCAAAGAAATCCCTTGCTTTCATACAAAATGAGCAAAATCTTGAAACAAAGCAAAATCAAAGGCAAAATAAAACAATGATTATCATCACTAAACAAATCCCTTGCTCAAAATAAAAAATGCAAAATAAATAGTGATTTTCATCACTAAGCATGAGCAAGTATCCCAATAAATGTGAAGAAAATAAGGGGGTGAAGAGCTTGAATCCCTAGAATGGTCACTACTCGAAGCCATTGAGTGATCCCCAATACAACAATGGGCTGAATGAATCCCACCTGGCATTGGGGTAGTTCTAAGCAATTTACAAATGAGCTAGCTTTAGGTGGCCTGTATTACCTAGTGGTCTAGTCCAACTACATCCAAACTTAGGATCAAGATGAACATTTGGTGATCCTCATTACAACAATGGGCTGAATGAATCCCGCCTGGCAATGAGGTAGTCTTATGTCTCATCTAATATATTCATTTGCACACACAAGGATAATGAATATCTTGGTCTTCATAACAAAAAATTTTATCTTTCAAGAGTCCTGTATAGTCATTATACAACTTTTGATTAATCAACTAGGGTGTTTGAGTCTCATGGAAAACCTCAAAAATCCCTCATAGCAACAAATCATCTCATCTCATAAATCATTACATATCACAATCTATCATATCACATTTGGATGCTTAAATGATTAATTCTTATGATAAGAGTTACCATTTTCATTCATGATTTTTATACATTCAGTGGTGTCATCCATTAGATTTTTAAACACATATTACATTCATTCCTTATGTTTTAAGTGATTAAAGCATACAGGTTCATTTACATTAGATCACCATCATGTAAATAATGCATTACATACATTGCATTCACCATATCATAACAACATAAAATAGATGCATACAATTAAATCAAAATTAAACATGCATTTAACACAAATCATTGCATCCATACATGCATACATAAGTAGTCCATCTACACATCTAGATCATAACATCTAATCATACATACATCATCTAGCTAGTGCATGTCATCAATACATCACATCATATAGCAATAATCAAATCATGTAAGCATTGCATCCATATTGCATCACATGAACATAAAAGCAAACACATAATACACATAATGAGAAGTAAAATATAATATCATATATATATATATTGTGTGTGTGTGTGTGTAGAATGTCAAAGTACATCAAGGTACAAAAATACCCATAGGCTACAACTGTGTAGGTCCTCAGACCTTACACTCAAAAATGGTACATGTCTCTAAGATATATCAAGCTGGGCCTACACCCCTTGGCTCACCCCCACCCTTAGCTCCATCCCTATGAGTCTGCCTAGAGCTCACTCCTCCTGATCTCTCAGATCGTGTAGCTATCCTATGATTAGGCCACACTGATGACTGCCTAGACTCACTCCTCCTAGTCCTGAGACCTTGCTATCATAGATCTAGCTAGCACAATGCCATCATGTAATCTAACCTCAACCTCTAGAAGTGTGATGTGATGTGCATATAATGTCTACCACCTCACATCATCTACTAGTATAGCCTATAGTCACCTGAGCTCTACCCTTGTATCCAACCCTACTAATCCTTAGCAGCTAGAGAAGTTGGTGCAACCTATCCCATAGGAGTAACCCCTAACTATAGTTGTAGAGCATCCCATTCACCAATTAGAGCACCTATAGTAGCATGCATCAAATCTCTCTCTGTGAGCTGCTCTATCCTAAGCAGTATTGAATCGAGTCGTGTCTATAGAGAGGTCCTCTCCTCAAACCCTCACTATCTCTTTTGCCCTACTATTAGTTGGCTCTATACCATAGTGAGAGAGGTATCCCTCTCTAGGATCTATCATCGAGCTATCTACAACTCGGCCTCTAGGCTATGTAGCTCTGCCTAGAGGGGAGACTCCTGATCCTCTAGAGCCACCTCCTCCTCCTCATGGTGCTTGCTCCTCTACAGCCTAGCCCCACTCCTCCTCTATCCTAGGCCACACTCACCACCCATCAGGATCCTCAATAGCTACCTCATCCCTAGATCACCCTAGGCTACCACCACCATGCCATAGCTGCATCACCCACCACTGAGTGTACACCTCTATAGTACTAGCATCTGCTATACCAACATCAGCTATAAGAGGATCTACCTCCTCTGCTAAAGCTATAACATATGGCATTGGGAGATCTCTCTCTACCTAAATCTACCTATAGAGAACTGGCTCTAGTGGGATGTCCTAATAAATCCCAAACTATCTAGTAACCCAAGAGAAGTGGAAGAACTCCCTCACCCCTACCTTGCACCCGATAACCCATCGATCATGCCTCGTTCGAGCCAAGAACTGGTCTACCTCTGGCCAAGTAGGCAATCTACATATGGCCTCCATATAATATCTTAAGCTTGTAGCCCAATCAGAGAACCTACATAATGAGCCAAGTCCCCTACATGATGATGACTCCATCACTCCTCTACATCCCTTGGCCATCTAGCCCCATAACACTATGACCTCACCACTATCGTGGATATCTCCTATGGTAATCTTACTGGGTGGTCTACTCTAATATGCTCCTAACCCCAGATCTATAGAAGCAAGCTGCATGCTACCCCAGCCTAGCCCCATCATTGGATCCTATACAACTCATCATAGAGCTACGCTAGTAGAGCACTCCCCCAAGCCATAATGATAGGTTGTGCACTATCAATCAAATCATGTACCATAGCTAAGAGGTTCCATGGGAACCTCACTCTTGATGTATCTAGTAGAAGCACATTATAGATAACATGCATCAAAATAGCCTGGCACCATGAGAATACTCTAGCTCGATACCAATGAGTGATAGGAACTCCTCCATGCTGAATTTTAGCTAGAGATGCACATGTCTGGTCATCAAAAACCCTATCAAATACTATCGCCCTAGCATTGGTAGGTGATGAGATGATGGCCTATCCATCAAAGGGAATCCTAAAGATCCTATAGACATCCTCAGGTGTGATGGTCATCTCACCAATTAAGAGATGAAAGGTGTTCATCTGATAATCCCATCTATGGGCCAAAGTAGTGATGTATGCCTGATCTGACATCGTAGTCAAAAATCTCGTAGCATACATAGAGCCTCGAGCATTGAACCATACCTAGTCTACCTGATCCATGAGTGGTAGTAGCTCCATGAGCAAATTAGGCTCCTAAGCCCATGTATACAAGATCTAAATGTGCAAAATAAATGCATAATCAGATGCACTTGCACCAAAAAAACTAAGCAAAAATAAAAAAATCAAAAAATACCTAAGGTTTAGCAGTTGCTCACACTGATAGTGGTTGCCATAGCAACCACCAATGCCGATAGGCTAGCCACCAATAGTCAAATTTTTAACCATTAGGGTTTCAAACTAGCCATGCTCAGTGACAATGACCCCTCTTTGCCAAATTGGGGGCCACCCTGAGCGATAGCGACCATGAGGCAACATGCCAACGATGTTCACCCCTCACCCAAAAACCCAAAATAAAAAATCTAAAATCTAACCCATACCCACCTAAATTAGCCTAGTTCTAAGCCTAGCTATGGGTGTGGTTCATTACCAATAATTTTAATGAGGTTCATTTAGCCAATTTCTTAATGAGGTTTATTTTACCAATTAAATGACAAGATTAGGGTTTGAGAGATACCCGTGAAGCTCCAGCTCCTCCGCTCATAGATGCCTCATCGTGCTCCGCCATCGGTGTCAAGGTAATTTGGGCAACATTCTAGGTCAACTTTTCTCTCTCTCTTCTTAGAGCTCACTATTGCAAATTACCAACTAGAAAATAATGAAATTAAAAACCCTAATTTTTCTTTTATATTTTTTATTTTTGCCATGATCATTGATGGCGATAGCGGCTAGGAAGTGTGGGCCACCTATGCTTGACAACGACTACAAAATTACAAAAATGGGCTGCTATCGCTGATAACGGCTGAGAAGCAACAATAAATGCACTAAATTTCTCACCATGAGAAGATTCAAAATGGATAATTAAGCATATCTACCGGTCCAAAATCATCAAAAATCATCAAAATAATAAAAAAAATCAAATAACATCAAAATTTCAAATGCACCTCGTATGCAGTTATTTACCCTATACACTTGGTGGTTGTAGTGACTTGCGCTCCATGCAATCCAGCAAGATGAGTAAATTACCATAAGGTCATTTGAACCAAATTATTCATCATTGAATTGAAATGCTTCACTTCAATCCCGAAGAAGGCCATGGTGGCCGAACTACCCCATGGGAACGAGGCATTCATTTCATTTCTTCTATGACATTTTCATCATATCATCAAGTGATTCACCACATGCTAAATGGAATTGCTATCATCTTGATTCCCTAAGAAGGCCATTGCAGTTGAACTGCTCCATGGGATAGAGATGTACAATTACTATTATTGGTTAAAATCACACTTGTAATAGGACCTGCCATATAACAACAAAAGCAATCATCTTAAATCATCCAAATCAATCATCTTGGTCAAGTGACTCATCGCTTTCATCACTAGTTATTTTTCCTCATCGACTCATCGCTTGAGGGGGTAGTCATAATAACAAATTCATAATCAAAATCAATAATTGACAACTTAATCAAGTTAATCATGTTCATCTTACGAATCATTGCTAACAACTATCATAAGCTTACCCTATTGCTTGGGGCAAAAGCAAATATGCTGAATTAAAGCTTTGTCAACTCTGGCCCTTGGACCGTTGCGAATGCTAAGCAATGTCGAACCAATCGAATCAGAAAGCTTCAAAGTTTTATGCAAATTAAGCCTTCCATCTAGTTGGAAGCAATGATTTAGAGATGTGCACCCTTTTCATGATTGGGGCATCTAATGTTGATCAGATCAATGATCATCATGCAACCTAGAATATGGCTTTAGGTGGTCTATTTTTTCTCAATGTTGTTTTCCCACAATGCATCCCAAAAAGGGGCATCTATAGACACCTAAAACACGTCATATTTAGGAGACTACTCATATGGGCACCTTTGCAGACCATATGAATGATCTTGGACCTTTCCAAGAGGTAGCAGTGGTTCTAACCACTCATCTAGGGTAGTCTGGTCCTATGTAGGCTCAACCACTGATGCTCAGAGTGGTTGCTAGCCCAGCCACTGATGCTCAGAGTGGCTACGAGCCTAGCCACTCCTACTAACAGTGGCTAGCTCTAAAACTATCTTGGCCTCACGAGCCGAGCCAAAATTAGTTGTAATGGCCAAATGCAACTGATCTTAGGTGGTTTTGGGTGAGGAATCTTCTAGAAGGTTCCTCCCAACTACCACAGGCTAGCAATTCTTGATCTTGGCTTCTCCATGAAGCCAAGATTGGAATTTGGGAAGCCTATTTATAGGCCCTCCCATGAATGCAAAATATATACAATATTTTATGCAGTGAAGCTCTATCGGATTGGATAGCGACTTGATAACCCTTGAGGAGAGTCGAAATGTTACCCAATTGTGGAGTGACAAGCATGAAAACAACAATGGAGCTTCCAAAGGACTGAGAAGCACACATCACAAATTCACATCAATCTAACATGAATCCCAATGAATTCAACCACCAATCCATCTCTAGACAAGCAGGCGACCCTTGACCATCAATTCAACTAGTGAATTGTGTGTTGCAGACCTTGATTCAAGAGGTAGAAGTCACAGTTCATGGCCACTATCATTGATAGTGGCTCATAGGCCTTAGCCACCAATGGTAGCATCATATAAGGTTTGATGCATTATTTCCTTAGTTCTTAGCATAGTTTCCCATCTATTTCTGCTTTATTAGCTTATATTAGAGTAGATTTATCATTTTCAATGCATTTGTATGGTTCATTAGCAATTTTAGAGGTAACTTTACCTTAACTTTGGTCATATTTGCTTACTTTCATAAATCTTCTTAGATTAGCTTCATTTCATGCTTTTATTACAAATTACATGTTAGATTAACTAGATATCCATGTTTTACTTCATGCTTTGCATCAATTTAGCTATTTCTTGATTATCTTTGCATATCTTTATGCTTATTTCAAGTTTAGCCTTATTTCTTGCATGTCCTTGACAAAAGCCTCATCATGAGAGGCCTCATATGCTTTTAATTGTGCTTTGTTGTTTCTTGTATGTAGATTACAGGTTCTTTCAAGCTTCAAAGCATTCTCAACATCAAGTTCCTCTTGAAAAATGGAGAAGGAGGCATCCTTGTAAGCCCTCAATCAATTCGTGTCGATCTAGAAGGCCTACGAATTGCACCACCCCTATTTTGGGGCTTCATATCTTTGTAATCATTGTATCAAAATTTGGTATCCCTAAGAGGGACGTACATGTAACTAATTTTCATGATGAATTAATAAAAGGAGCCTTTACATTTTTCTTAATTCATTGTCATTGTATGTTTTCTTGCTTTATCTTTGATATTATGATGCAAATACAATAAGGTGCATGCTTTCTAGCATTGTACAATGAGTTTTAAAGAGCTATGCTAATGTTTGTATCATTGGTCTCCTCGATAAGCATATAGGAAAACTCCTCTAACTAGTGAGGATTGGGGATGAGGTGAATGTCATCGAATGTATTTTAAAAAATGGGTGACTCAGTGTCACTTGCATAGATGTGATGGAAAACATACAAGATGGGTGATGGGACTGGTGGCATGTAGATATTTTTTTGATGAATAAATTGTCTAGATGGAAGGAAATCTTTGGGTGATGGCATGGGGGAGATGCAATCAAAGTTAATAATATTTAAATTAACATGGATGGTATTGGATGGTTCATTCAGATTGTGTAGGGATGTAAATAGGTCAAATGTGACCATTTTTATTTGTAAGATGGATGAGCCTAGATGGTAGGGAGCTACGTGCTCTAATACAAGCTCATGAGGTGGAAGCTAGTCCAATATTGATGGATGCAATTTTAGCTGGCTCAAAGGTGGATTAGGCAGTGGAGGCAGTGGATGGATTGATACAATTGGGTGCTCCAATGGAAGGAGCATGGGGAAAATTGAGAGTGGTATGGGAAACATTCATTGGTAAATATCATCATCATCTAAAAATTTTATGAGCAGGATGATGGGGAAGAGTCTTCTTCAGAGCTATCAAAGACAATCAAAAGTGTCTCTAGAAACTCATCTATTTCATATTCCGAGGTATCAAACCATATGGTATGGACATTAGTAATTTGAAAAGGGATTTCATTATGATTAGAATACTCATTGTCGCTATCCTCTTCAGGGCCAAGGGTGAGACGATGAAAATTTTCCTTAAAGAGATCAACTGGTTGATTGTAGTGATACCCTAATAAAAAAATTTCATTAGGGAGTTGATAATATGGTTCAATGATATGGTGAATTCCCTATTCATGATGGCCTAGAATAAATCCTCTCCAATGACAACATTAAAATTATTTTAATGCAAAGGAGGGATTGAATAAGAAACTAACATCACCAAAAAATGATGATTTGGATTGCTCCCCTAGAGGTGCATCGAAGGAAGTGTCAACTTTGGTATACATGAAATTTGTTGAATTAGAGGTAGAAAACATAGAGATAATAGCACCTATGTATGGATGACCAAAATCCCTAACTAACTCTATGATGGGAGGCATAAATGTGACATTATGCACTAGGTACTCACCTATTCCTGGATTCATTAGACAAACTGCAATTTGCGTAGGCTAAGAAGAAGATGCAGGAGAAGCTCCAATATTCTCTTCTAGTTGAGGTACTATCAAGGATGCAACCAAGATGGTGAATGTTGTGGATGAAGCTAAATTAGATATGTTTGGTGGAGTTTGAGGCTTAGGGTGCATGAAGGGTGAATTAGTTATGGGTGTTGTAGTTGTTGAGGCATTGGTGGATAGTGGTAAAGAAGCTATGATAACTTACCCCTCATTGGATTGGGTTAATAGGTCGAGCACTATAGCAGGTAGAGTGCTTCAAGACTTCAACATATAGGTAGGTGTATGGGCTGTAGGTGATGGAGTTGTAGTATTAACCTAAGCCACTATGAATAGAGGTAGTGTGGTAATGGGTATAGTTGGCTATATTGGTGGATTAGTGGAAGGCCTATGAGGGATGTGTAGGTAAAAGGGAAAACCTTGTGCCAACAAGGGTTGGCTAGGATATGGAGGATTTGGATAGGTATGATGGTATTGATTAGGTGTGGTTTATGGGTAATAGAAATTATACAAAACAATCAAGTTTTTATAGTGTGTTGGATGCAGTAGTATGGGTGGTAATGATTTATGTGCAAGCTAGTTGGGGCTTGGTGAGGTATGAGATGGCGTGTGATGTATTATGATTGGTTGAGGGGCTAGCTCAGGTAATTTTGGGGTGAGGTATACATGTGTGGATGGTAAGGGTGGCTCGTATGAGTTTGATATCAGGTTGCAAAACTTGAAAATCTCCTTGTTAGTAGGGATGCAATGCACATGATCCTCATGAATATACTTGAGGTAATGGTGTAGTGTTGAGGGGATGCATTGCATATCCTAAATCCAATGTCTCTCAAGTAATACATTGTATTGCATCTCTCCTTCAAGAATATGGTATAGTGTATGGATGGTTTTTGCACCTAATTGAATAGGTAAAACCATCGTTCCTAGTGTTGAGCACAAGGTATCATTGAAGGTCTACAATTGATCATGGATGAGGCTATGTGTGATGATGGAAGGTTCAAATGTTGAAGTGTGATGGATTTTATGATGTTGATAGATGCTCTGGTATCAACCAAGACTCATTTAAAAGGCTTGTTGTCTATATGATCTACAATGTGCAATAGAGAATCCATCACCTCTATTGGTAAGGTTTTGATATTATGGTCATAGAAGGTAATGGATGTCTTTGTGCACATTCTTATGTTATCCACAAAATTTGTGAAGGTATTTGGATCTTGTATTTGTACTTCAATGGATTTTAGAATTTCCATTAATACCTCATGATGTGGGGGTGACTATTGGATAAGCTCATAGATCGATAGCTTTTCCAATACCATTCTGAGGCTCTAGGTGAGGCGATTGGCTAATGATATGATGGGTCACAATGGATGCAATACAATCTACACTAGTGGGGGTGGTAATGTAGAAGATAAAGGTACATTGGGTGTAGTACTTGATTATGATGATCGTTCAAAGTAAAACTAGTTTTGAGTAACTATATGTATTATCCCTACAAATTTTTGATGTTGTGTCACACTGTTAAGATGATTCACTAGTTGGATGGTATGGTAGCATTTGCAGGTGTAGTGGGTTGTTGGTTGTGTTGTGGTAAAGGGTGTTGGTAGATGCCAAGGTTTTTATTTTGTGAAGCTAAAGGATTGTCAATGGTAATAGCCCCCTTCTTGATAAGATCTTGAACCAAATTTTTGAATTGGATACAATCATTGATATTGTAACCCTTCTACTTGTGGTAAACATAGTATTGGTATTCTTTATAAGATCTATATTTAGACTTATTCAAGTATTCTAGTTTTATTTTTAATAATCTGATTGCTTGTGCCTCATATAACTTTTGAAATATGCTTAAGTAAGGCTCAAGAAGTGGTGTGTAGTTTCAAGGGGGTCTAACAAGATGCCTATTATGGTTGTTTTTTTGTGTTTGATTTTGAATTTGTGTAGGAGGTGATGTGGCTCGATATGAGTTGTTGTGGTGGAGGTTGAACTTGTGGGGGGTTTTGAGGTGGTGCTTGGCATTGTTGTTGATTAGAACTACTTGGGGAACTAAATATCACCTAATTAAACTGGTGGGGTTTGGATTAGTTGTTGGAGGTGCCTTTAGAGTTTTTGTTCTACCACTTTTTCTTCTTGAGTTTTATCTCTCCCTCTTGGATCTTTATGTCCTCAATCATATTAGCCTATGCTAGAGCTTCTTTGAGTGTACGATATTGTTAGAGTTGTAATAGTAATGATATCAATTTAAAAAAATCTTTTTGAATATTCTAGTAAGCTTTGTGATGGGTAGATGAAAGGGTAACTCTATTATCACAACTCTCCATATAGTGCCATAATATAAGACAGGCTCATCATCAAATCGTCAAAGATTATATAAATCTATAAAAGTTGTTTGCTTCTTGATATTTAGGGAGAAACTTTCCAAGAAGAAGTTGGCAAATTGCTCAAATTTGTAGAGGCTATGTCTAGGGAAATGGTTATACCAATCTAAAGCTCCTCCACCAAGGGACAATAGGAAGGTGTAGAGCATGAGTGCGTCAATATCATTGAGGAGATAACATGTGTTTATGAAATTGGTCAGGTGCTCTTGGGGATCCTCCTTCCCTTTGAATTTCTTAAATTTTTGCATTTCAAATAAAGGGGGATATGGTAGTGATGACACTGATGGATGGTGAGCAGAAATTATGTCTCAAAAAATAATCATTTCTCTTCCATAAATTATCAATCCAGTAAGTCTGTAAACTTACGAGTGTCACACACAGTATATGCCTATAGTTTTGGGGAATGAATCTATCTATACCTTATTTAGTTTGGTGGTGGATTTTCATGCATTTGAATTTCAGCCAAACCAAATAAAATAAGTGTGGAAAATGAAATAAATAAGTTACAACTAAAATTAAAGTGTCGAAAGTAAATGTATATGAAATTAAATGTGCAGAAAAACATACACATAACTGAATTAAATTAAAGTGGTAAATAAAGTAATAAAATAATCTACAGAAAATAAATGCATACATAAAATAGGGGAGGACTATTGCAGGGAGTGGGCCCAAGCTCCCATAGATAGTCCACCCGAATAGCTATGTAGAGCTTGCTCGAATAAGAGAAGTTGCACTCTTAATAATTAAACAAAGAGTAAAATGAAATATAATTTTTGTGTAATATTAATCCTCGATATCCTATTCATATGGCATGTGTATTTATATAAATTACAACCATATATTGTTACAATAACAAATCAGTCTATTTTAATCATAGGACGTGATTAGTTACAATTGGTTCTACACATATTTTATTCTGTTAATTTAAAGCATGTTCATTCACCATGAGGATAAATATAAAAATCCTTAGGTGTACGTAACAAAAAAATCCTAAATTAAGCATCCTAAAAATAATACCTTAAGAGCTTTACAAGGTCAACCAGCCAATCAATTGATAACAATAAAAATACTTTTTTCTATTTAATAAATGCATGATTAAAATAATTCTCCTTTGTCTTCATGTGCAACATTTTCCTTAGCCCCTTGGTCAACCTGGTCAATGTTGACTTAGTCTCTAATGCAAGTGCTTCCGATGTGTGGGAGTAAGGCACTATTAAGGTGCCTACTTGAGGAAGGCACCAGCTTGAAACCTACTTGAGTAAGGCACTTGCTTGGTGCCTACTTGAGTAAGGTGCCTTCTTAGCACCTCCTTGAATAAGGCACCATAGTAAGGTGCCAGAGTAAGGCACTGGAGTAAGATGTATGTTGAATTGGTCAGAGTAAGGCACCTACATGAAGAGTAAGGAACCTTCCCAATATGTCGTAGACTCATTGAACCAGAAGCATGCCAGGTCCAAGTGTGATGTAGACTAGAAAAAAACTGGATTAGTGTCAAAACCTGCATTCATACACAATTTCTACTAAAAACACCCGTTAAGCATAATACCATATTTTCTATCAATTATATGCATAAGTTAAATAAAAATACATTTCTAATGCTAATTAAACTAGTGATGATGCCCCTTAATAGTGTATATAAAATGAGCATTTCTGGTGCTCATCATCCCCCCATGCCTAAATATCATCACATCCTTGTGACAACAACCCCCAAAAATAGCCCTCGGGATAATAATAATATATATTTTTTTCATTGAGCATTGCTCTGTTTTTTTTCTCTTTGAGAGTGGCTACTGCTATTTTTTTCTCATTGGGCATTGATGTTTTTCCTCCATTGAGTGTTGTATATTTTTTCTTTCATGGAGCATTGTTATTTTACCGAGCACTACTATTTTTTTTTCATTTAGCACTAATTTTTTTTTCATTAAGCACTACGACATCTGTGGAAGTCAAAAAAATTTCATGACTGATCACTACGGGCAAATGGGTAAATCATGACTACACTGTTCAGGTTAGATTACCATTGCATTGTGTTTTTCTTCATTAAGCACTACAGCACCAGCAAAAGCACACTACACTAATTTTGATAGGTGTTGTTGTGTAATTACCCATTCAAACCTTCATGTAGCTATTGCCTTCTAGTTTTACATTTTGGTCAAATTTGGTGAGAAAAAAATGACCGCTATGTTTGTCCATGTCTGAAACATATTTGATCTGCCTCTAGAACTTCCTTTGTGGCAAGGGGCTGGACACCATTGTCATGATGCGACAATGCTAAATTTATTCATGCAAATACCATAACTCTTTTTTTTTACAACTTTCTTCTACTCGTGTGTATCTTCTTCGTTTCTCACCAAAGGGTAATGTGAGATAATTATAACTCTGATCCACTGTCTTTTCTTTGAAATTATTTTGAATGCCATTCTGATTCAGGTGTTATTATTTTGTTCCTCAGTGAATCTACTGTTGGAATGGAACCAAACATTCATATTTCACTCCGAAATATAGGTCGGAGTCAAGCAATGGTGAAAATTACCTGGACCGCTGTTCCCCCAGACATATTTTTTTTTTCTCTTCTAATTATTCTGAGGTAATAATTTTTTTTCTCATATCTATGTCATGTCATGTGGCTAAACTTTAAAGATGATTTTGACAAATAATTTAAGGGGGCATCTATGAAAATTAGCATAGAAATTATTTTTAAAATAAACGTACACATAATTAATAGAAAACTCAGTACATACCTGGGTGATTTTCATAGATTCTGATCTATGGCATGCTGGTGGTGTAAAAATATTTCAATACTACCCGTAATCATGGTGCTCCAAAATTATTGTGATGTTGGTGCCTCTGGAGAATTATATATATATATATATATATATATATATATATATATATATATATATATATATATATATATATATATATATATATATATATATTCTTTCTTTTTATGGCTGCCTTCACACCACTAATATTAGCTGTTGTTATGCCTCTAAGAATTTTTGCTCTTGCAGTGAAGTCGATAAACTACGGGTAAACAACTAAATCACAACCACCATAGAGAATTTAGTGGAAATGAAGTCTAGAAAATAGGGGATTTTTTCATTTGTAGGAGATTCAGGTTTACCCAAATCCTCCCCCACTTTAAATTGGTGACCAGTAATAGGTTCACCCAAATCCCCCCCACTAAAATTGGTGATACCCTCGTCACCAGTAATAGGTCCCTCTATGCAACAGGTCTACAACCCTCTAAACATCAAGTCCCACACTAAGCAATAGGAACCCCCAATCTAGGGAGAAGAAGTTTGAGCATTGTTGGGTGTAAAGTGGATGTACAGTTCTCTTCCCTAGGAAGAGATGCAAATTAATTTTAGTACTCTTCTATTTACCAGCCATATGATTCTTCTTCTTCTTATTCTTATTCTTATTCTTCTTCTTCTTATTTTTAACTTTCCAATAGCCAGTGCACCAAAAAATACCTGAGATAGAATGCATGAAATCAAGGTGCCCTCTTGGTGTTGAAAAGTGAGCAGTTGCTAATGCATCTTCTATGGTAGAGTTGATCAAGCCCTCCAATTTTCTTTCATACTGTGTTAGCATCTACGTCACCCAAACACATAGGTGGGTACCTCTTCCCTTTGCAAGAAATTAACATCTACTTCTGAGAGTGGGGATAAATCAATCCATTCACCATCATCTACAATGTGTGTTGGGTGTTCAGCTATGACACTTCCATGAGACACCTCGTTGAGATTTTATGTGCTATTTTTTTTTGCCACTATGAGCTCCATTCATATTTTTTTATCGTTCTCAGGCACCATGTGGACTTCGTGCAAACATCTGATTTATTCTAGGCTCCTTACCTATTTTTTTTTAGCTACCAGTTTAATATTTCTCATTTTCCTTCTGGACCAAGCTGGTCCTCGGGAAAGAGGATACTCTCTTCCAATGGGTAGCAAAATAAAACTCTATTTTTTTATTTTCTCTTAAATTTGGATCCTGTTTAGCGGATGATTTATTTTTATGAATACTGCAACCAACATTCATTATGATGTTTGTAGCATTGATGAAGGTGGGGTCTCCCCCATTCCTATATCTAAAATAGTCTTCTCATGCTATAGTGTATCAAACTAGTTGATCAAGGAGATGATTCCACACAACCAAACTTCTTTCAACATTACAACAAAATGTGTAAGCTGGAAAATGACTATCTGTAGGCTAGCAACTTAAATAAAATATGGAATAATAGTATTTTAAAAACACATGTTAGTTTCTAATTCACCAAGTCGCCTTAAGTGCAAGTGAAGAGCATACTCCATAACAATGCGTTCTCTTTAAATTATGCTCTGTCATTTTTACTACATCATTAAAATAATTTGTTACAAAGCGTCAAGCCTATAAAAAAAAATTAATTGTTAAAAGGTATAATTTTCCAATGGTTTATGTATAAAAACACATCCCTAAAAATTTTCAATCAAACCTGGGTTGTGCTATTTCTTTGATTTCTTGAAACCATTCAGAACATGATGGAAATCCTTCATCGCTTGATTTTCTAAAAAAAAATCAACAGCACAATTTATTCCTACTTCTACACTTAATTATGGTATATCAGGTTCATTCTCATATTTACCTAAGAATATGATAAATTTAAATTGTTGCCTATGTGATTTGGATGAGACTATGCCAGCAACTGTTTTTGGCCTTATAAAAAGGCCCTTGGTAGACTCACACTTCTTAGGTAAAATATCTATAGGTAATTTTAAACGAACTTTTTATCTGACCTGTAAATCATAACACTACAATTTTGACACTCCCCTGCAATGGCACCAAAATGGTGAGCATAAATTATGTCTTAAAAAATAATCATTTCTCTTCCATAAATTATCAATCCGGTAAGTTCGTAAACTTACGAGTGTCATGCATAGTATATGACTGTAGTGTTGGGGAATGAATCCATCTATACCTTATTTATTTTGGTGGGGGATGTTCATGCATTTGAATTTCATCCAAACCAAATAAACTAAGTGCAAAAAATTAAATAAATAAATTACAACTAAAATTAAAGTGCCAAAAGTAAATGTACAAGAAATTAAATGTGCAAAAAAACAAACACAAAACTGAATTAAATTAAAGTAGTAAATAAATAAATAAACTAATCTACATAAAATAAATGCATAAAAAAAACAAGGGAGGACTACTACAGGGAGTGGGCCCAAGATCCCACAGATAGTCCGCCTGACTAGCTACGTAGAGCTTGATCGAATAAGAGGAGTTGCACTCTTAATAATTAAACAAAGAATAAAATGAAATATAATTTTTGTGTAAGATTAATCCTTGATATCCTGTTCATCTAGCATGCGTCTTTATATAAAGCACAACCAGATATCATTACAATAACAAATCAATCTATTTTAATTACATGACATGATTAGTTACAATTGGTTCTACACATATTTTATTCTGCTAATTTAAAGCATGTTCATTCACCAGAAATATAAATATAAAAATCCTTAGGTGTACGTAATAAACAAATCCTAAACTAATGCATCCTAAAAATAATACCTTAAGAGATTTACAAGGTCAACCGACCAATCAGTTGATAATAATAAAAAATACTTTATTCTATTTAATAAATGCATGATTAAAATAGTTCTCCTTTGTCTTCACGTGCAACCTCCTCCTTAGCCCCTTGGTCAACCTGGTCAATGTTGACTTAGTCTCCAATGCAAGTGCTTCCAATGTGTGGGAGTAAGGCACCAATAAGGTGCCTACTTGAGTAAGGCACCAACTTGGTTCCTACTTGAGTAAGGTGCCTACTTGGTGCCTACTTGAGTAAGGTGCATGCATGGTGCCTACTTGAGTAAGGCACCGGAGTAAGGCATCAGAGTAAGGCATCAGAGTAAGGTGTTGGAGTAAAGCGCTTGTTGACTTGGTCAGAAAGGCACCCGTGTGAAGAGTAAGGTGCCTTCCCAATATGTCATAGACTCATTAAAATAGAAGCATGCCAGGTCCAAGTGTGATGTAGACTGGGAAACACCAGATTAGTAGCAAAACCTACATTTATACATAGTTTCCACTAAAAACACCCATTAAGCATAATACCTTATTTTCTATCAATTATTTGCATAATTTAAATAATAATATATTTCTAATGCTAATTAAACCAGTGATGATACCCCTTAACAGTATATATAAAATGAGCATTTTGGGTGCTCATAAATGGATGTATAGGGAATTTTTGTAATTTTCCAAGTGTTGGCTTTTGATATCTTGTACCAGCAACTTGCATTTGTAATGTGTAGATCTGATCGACCAACCATTGAAATGGATCTAAAGTGGGTTGGGTAACTATATTGGATGTGGCAACTTGATATCTTGATTGTGGGTGTTGATGATATTGGGTGAACTATTGGTTTGTGTATGTGTTGGATGGTGGATGTTGGTTGAAGGGTTGTTAATAGATTTGGTGTGATTTTTGATGTTATTTTTATTACTGTTGAAGGGGTGGTGGTTGATGTCACTGTAAAATGATCTATTGAAGTGGAATAGATTGCTATTGATAGTTTTATAGAGAAAACTTTTAATGTTGAGTGGTTTTTTGTTGATGGGGTGTGAATGTAATTTGCTACTACAAAAAGTGTTGTTGGTTTTGATTTGGAAGCAACTATTATTGTTAGGGTGTTTATGGTGGTAATTTTTGGTAGTACTACTATAGTGGTGGTTGTTGATAGTACCATTATTGTGGAGGTTTCTAGTTTTGTTGATGTTGGGGTGTGTGTTGTTGTTGTTGTTGTTGGTATTACTATTGCAATGATGGTTGTTGATACTACTATTATTATGGAGATTGCTAGTTTTTTATGTTGGAGTGTGTGTTGTTGTTGTTGTTGGCAGTACTATTTTAGTGGTGGTTGTTGATAGTACTATTGTTGTAGAGGTTTCTAGTTTTATTATTGTGGGGGTTGGTTGAAAGTATTGACCTCAAGTGATGGAGGAGGTTTGATAGTATCTAATGATGGGTGGGGGTTAGCTTAATGGTGCTTAGGAATAACTACAGGAGGTAACATGTGGTTGGAGGGGTATTAGTGCCAGAATGGTAGGTAGTCAAGTTACCCAGGATGGAGACTGCATGAAGAAGTTATCTTGCACAAAGGTGGAGGTGTGAGGTTTGGTTCTTATGGTGGTGACTTGGCTGATGGAATGAGGTGGGATACGTAGATGTAAGCAAGTGAGAAGGCACATTTAAATGATCCTAGGGTGGCTATTTTGGATCTACATTTATGGACAGGAAAAATGCATTGGTTTATAGATTATATTTACCAAGTGAAAAGTATTTTTTAGGTATGCCAAACTAAGGGTTCAGGTCAGCAGGATGAGTTGCATGCATGTAAAACAGTTGTTGGGGTATAGGATAAACTAACCTATATGGAATGGTTAATTGTGGTAGTGATGGATGCATTAAATTTGATGAGGTAAGTGAGCCTTGAAGGGCTCACACTGCATCAAAATAGATGAGGGTAATGTGACCTAGGGACATGGGGTCCCCTAACTAGTGGTATCAGGATTTGTGGTAGGAACATGATGGTATGTGATGCCCAAGGTCTACCTATAAAACTACCTATGAGTGGTTGGGATGCTACCCCTTGTTGATTCAAAGGAGCGATGGATGGATGAGAGGCTTGAGTGAATGGGTCCATGGTGATTTGGGCTATGGCTTGAGCTCAGACATGGCAACTATATTAATGCAAAAGAAAACCTAAAATTATTTTCTTTGGTTATTTCATGCAAATGTAGTTATACTTTTGCATACAAAGATATCTTAGCATAATATGCATTAATAAAGCAAAGAAAGCAATGGCTATCTAGCCTAAGAAAATAAAAATTCTAAGTAAATCTAGCTACAATTATGACTAAACTAATCCTAGAATGGAAATAAATTGAATCCCTACCTGTAATCATGCACTATGTTGAAGACTTAAGGTAGGCAATGACTATGTATTGTGACCTTCTGGGATTAAATAGTTTCAGTCTGAGATTATCCCTATGTATGTGATTGCGATCTGAGACCATCCATGGTAGGATGTTCCTACTTCTATGTCTTCTATCTGCAATCTACAAACCCTAAATTACAACAATTGTTAGAAACCTATAAAATGTGATAAAATAATCTGAAATATAACATAAAAAAATAGCAAACTTGTAATATTACACAAATCAAAATAAGAGGGAGGTCCCACCATGATCCTCATATTGTAGATGATAAAAGTATGCACCATGAATCACTAAAAAAATAAAAGTAGTAAATATTGATATTAACTTAGAAATATACCTTTGCATCCTTTCTATTATAATATTCTATGCATATAGGGGTTTATAATGGATGAAGGTATCAATGCCCTTATGCAAATAAATATGGTGCCTTGGTACTCTTATGCTACAACAAGTGTTTGGGTGGAGTTTGTGGTGACCATCACTTTAAAGAATGCGACTGAGGCTGTGTATGGTGCTTTAGTATATGGATGCATGCCTACGGATACTAGATCTATGATAGGTTGTAGCATGGATAACAACCATATATAGTTAAATTATGATGGCTAGAAATAATTTATGGTTGAATAGTCATGATTGGTGACCATCTAGGTGCGAACGATCGCACTATGTGAACTGTTACAACTATATGAAGTTCAATATACAAATTTGTGTAGCTTCTAGTAATTGTTTGGATCAATTTTTGCTATAGTTCACTCCTATAAACTTGTGCACAAAGTTATAATGTAATGGATTAGTAATATTTTTTGGGTCTCCCTAAATGAGACCCAGTTTCAATGAAGTATAAAAACGAATGCAAGTAATAGAAAAGCAAGAACATGCAGAAAGAAAGTGAAATAAAAAAAGCTTTGATTTTTACCTTCTGTAGGCCACTACTACTATTGCCAATGTCAATATTATCATTGCATTGGGTCTGATTGCATTGTGATTGATCCATGTTGCATTTGGAGGCTTCAATATAGGCTAGAAGTCGACCATTTGAGTATTTGACGACCAAAAACTATGACCATTTGAGGTGGGACAATCATGACCTATGGCATTTAAAAAGTGTTTGAGTGTGGATATAGGCATGGGAAAACCAAAATAGAGAATTTGCACAGGTGGGGATGGTAGAATTATAAAAATCAAAGGGTTTGAATACTGTGCATACTCAAAGTTTTATCAGGGCTTCGCTAGGCTTTCCATCCTCATGCTCCATCAAGGAGGTGAGGTCTTATTTATAATTTTTCTAGGGTGAAGGGATAAGGAGGTGGCTCGGTCAGTTAAGTGCATGTAACTAAGATTTTTCTCCTTGTATGAATTCTTAATTATGGGATTTCACGTGGATAATCTTTTTTTGTAGATTGCATCCAATGTTCATAGCTAGTTAATTTGATGTGCATGGTTTGATTTGATTTTTATATTTAAATTAAATATATTTATTTAATTTAAATATGTATTTCTAAATGAAAGTGCATTTTGTGCATATCTTTTAAACTAATCCTGTTGATTGTATGCATATTGTACATGTTTAGTTGATTTATTTAGTTAACTAGGTGCATGATTAATCTTCTTTTGTGGCTTAGAGGTGAAATTGCAAGTAACTTGAGTTCTCTTTTGGGTGAGGATTTTCTCTTGCGCATGACCATTTTAAACAATTGGAGGTGGAACTGCCAGTGCCATGGATGATGTGGAAGGGTGAATGTGAGGGTAAATGCATCCACGGGGAGGAGTAAATGATTGTGCAACCTAAACACTAATTAATTAATTAATTAATTAATTAATACTTAGGTGATGAATGTTTATTATTTAATATTAATTAGTTTTAATTAATATTAAATGTATTAATTAATCATGATTAATTAATTAATATTTAATGTGCTAGTTTTAGGTGTCTACATACAACAATAACAAAGATTCATTGTATCATTTTACGTCTTTTTAATTGATTTGAAGCTTAAAGTTTATAAAGTTTCATTAATTTTTCTAAAGTATTTATATTTGGAGTGATAAGGTTAATAAATTAAAGTTATTTAAAGTAGGGTTTGATAAAAAAAAATTTATAAGATAAGGAGTAATAAGGAATTTAAGAATTTTTTGAAAGTTTTTAATAAGTTTGGAGTGATAAGGAATATAATTAATTTATTAGTTTTTTTTTTAATTTTTAAGTTTGGATTTTTTTGAAGAATATTGAATTTGGTTTTATTTTTGAAAATTCAAAATTGAAAATTTTTTGAGTTTTTGCAAATTTATCTATTTCAAATATTAAAGGTTTTCAACATAAAAAATAATGAAAACATAAATTTGCAAAAGTAATTATTAGTTTCTAAACCTAGGAGTCATAAGGTTTTCTACTTCAAAGGAAATAGATCATAACATTGATTGCATATCATGGAAGAAATTAAAAATGCATTCAATGTAGATAATGAAGATATATCAAATAAATTAAAACTTTATTTTCAAAGAATGATAGATGATCTTGATAGAGAGAAGAAAAAAACAAGACCACAAAATATTCATGAGGATTCAAAATTGGATCTTGTTACTACAAAATCTTATTCTAGTGGTTCATTTATAGATTCCATTGCAAAATCTACTAAAAATATTGAAGATTATCATCATTTGCAACTTACCTACATGGAAAATAAAGAAAGAGTAGACTTAGAAGTGCATCAATGGTTATGTTGTTTTACCAAGAAGATAGATGAACTTGAAGCTCTAATAAGGATGAATAAAACAATAAAAATATGTTCAAGGTGCATTTATTGTAATAGAATTGGTCATGAAAAAGCAAATTGTTGGAGTCTTCATCCATGTAAATATTGTAGAAGAAAATCTCATTCTCCTACATTTTGTTGGTACAAGGATAAATATTGTAGAAGATTTAAAAAAGCATTATTGTTCATAATAGATAGCCTTTTTCATATACTTATTTCTAAAGCATCTTCTAATGATGGATCCAAGTGTATAATACAAGAAGAGAAAATATTTAGAAAACAAAGAAAAAAAATGGATCAAATATGGTCCAAACTTGTCTTACAAAGAAGTCAAATTACATGAAGACAAAGGAAATATTCTTATGCAAGAATATGATGATAATGAAAGAGTTCAAGAAGTTAATAATCTTGAAAATCCAAATACTAAAGAAGATGAATTTAAATCCAAATATGATCTCAAAGCAAAATTCAAGCAAGAAGATGAACCTAATGAAGCACAAGAAAAATATCACATGCATTGCCAAAGTCACTTGAATATTAAATATGAATATGAAGACCATGATTGAGGGCTAAATTCTTTAATAACCAAATAATACAATATCAAGGGGTGTTGGAGTATATTACATTATTTGTAAATGCTAAAGTACTCCCATGGTAATTTCATGGTACAATTGTAAATAATAAATTAGGGTTGAGTCATAGTTTAGAGTGTGAATAATATTTCCTCTTTTATGCAAGTATGAATGTGCAAGAAATTCACAAGGGTCATGTAAAGTTGTAACGTGCAGGAAATGCACAAATTTCAAGTGAGTTAGTGTGCAAGAAAAAGTTGATTCTATGTGCATGCGTCTTGTATGTATGAGAAAATATATGTAATGTAAAAATGTGCATAATTATCTTATATTTGTGCAAGTTATATAAGTGTAAGAGTCATGTATAGGTGTGCATACAATATAGAGTCAAGTGTTCATCAAGTATGCAAGTGGAAGTAGAGAAGCCAAGAGTCATGAGAATTGGAATATGGAAATAAATTTTTAAGTATCTAAAGAGTCATACTACTATGGATATATTATGGATACAATACTCCATAAGGATGTATCACAATCAAAATCATAGTATAACAAACACAATCAGTCATGATCATTACTTTCTAAGAAAAAGAGGAGAAATAAATCTTGTATACATTTTAAGCAATTAATATTGTAAGTTATATTGCATGCTTAATTCATGTTCATTAAGGCTATTTATATTCATATTGTTGCATATTATTGAATGTTATTTGAGTAATTATAAACCTTATTATACATATTAATTTGCTCATATTATTTTACTCTATTTATTATCATGACCTTATTATATTGTGGCTATATTATTTGATCCTATGATATTTATCCTATGATATTTGTGGTTGAAAATTCATTTTTATAATAAAAAATAAATGTAAATGTCCTAATTCATTCATGAACTATGCATGAAGAAAAATTACAACATTAATTACTCAAAATATGTATACAAGCTTTGATCATTTACTTCCTGTTACAACTTTGTAATATGATATTCAAATTTCCTTTATTTTTTCTTATTATGGAATATTATCTCCATAATATAGCCATAGTAATGTGACTCTTCAAGTACTTATCTATTGCTCTCCATATGACAAGTCCCATTACCTTTGGCTTATCATCTTGCCACTTGCATACTAGACTCTTCAAGTTCTTCTTACATGGACACTTGACTCTAAGACACTTGCACACATATACATGACTCTTGCACTTCTACATAAACTCCTAAACTAAGAAAATTGTGCAAATGCTCACATTATATATTTTCACTCTTACATACATGACACTTGTGCATTTCTTGCACATAACACTCTTACATAAAAGGTAAAATATAAACCATAATTCTAAAATAAATATTCAACCCTAATATATTACATATTTACAATTGTACTATGAAGGTACCAAGGGGGCACATTAACATGTACCACATAATGTAATATTCCTCAAAAAAATGTGATATCAAACAACTTTTACCCTATTGTAGTGCATATTGTTTTGGACTTTGGATCATAATTTTTTGTGATTGATTTGATCAGATTTGGGTAAGGGTGAAAAAATATAGGCATGTAAGATCGTAGTAAAGAGTTCCATGTAGTTTCTTGCACCATTTTAGGTGAGAATTTTCTCCCTTTTTCTCATGTTCCATCTCTAAACCTTTTGAGTTTCAACTTGATTGTAATTAAGGGGTCATAAATTTTGGTCAACTAGTCCTAGATCTCATTAGTGGTCTTATGCACCTTTTGGCCCCTCATTCCTCACACCATAGCTACTGATTTGGGAATTTTCAATAGAAAATAGAGACTCAAGAAAGAATAAAGTGCTTTGCACCTTCACACAAAATAACTTTGCAATTTTAAAATGATATACTACTCAAATGTCTAACTACTCTAGAGTGCATAGTACTTTCATAGCCCTAATTTTGTAGGATGAAGCCATCATGGAGCTTAATTGTTGCTATATTAATGTCGAAGATTTTGCATGCTCTAATTTTTGTGAGATATTTCCTTGAAACTAATATTTTAGGCATGTGTTTGGGATGCATGCCATTTTGTAGATTGCTTTGCTCCTTAACCAAATTTTTTTATCATATTTTAAATTTTTGTACCTACTAGGTTTATATTTTGGTCAATCAACTTCTAGCTACTCAAAACTACCATAACCACTACTGCATTTACACATGGTGATATTTACATATAATACAACATGGGGCACACATGTCTATGTATAATATTTTAAATATTGGCCATTTACCCAAACTGGCAAAATGCAACCACCCACATCTATCATCTTGTATGCATTTAATTAATGTCTTCTCAAGATTAAGTAAGGTCTAGACCATAATGAATATATATTTTTGTGGTTTTCCAATTTAGCTCTATTTTTGTCCCACTTTAAAACTAAATCACTAAATTTAAATATATTTGGGGAATATTTCGTATCAAACCATCTCTTTACTACCACTTGGTGTTGTTGAAAGCAATTATATGCTTTCTCTCTTTTCTTTTATAACAAAAGAAACTCTATCATTCTTCATTCAATTGGATTTGCTTTTTCTAATTGTTTTTTTATCTATAAGCTTCATAGACAATAATTATAAATGTAGTGGTAATACCATTTTCTTTCCATAGACCAAATAATGCAGAGTAGTTCTTAAAGGTTTTTTAACTATGATTCTATCTTCCTATAGTGTTCAATTAAGAATTAAGTTATAAATCTTATTATCTCCAATGTTTATTTTTATTATTCTCATCAAACTATTATTTATGGATTTGGCAAGCCCATTACCCTATGGGTAGTAGTTGGAAGAATTTTTCCAATATATCATACCTACTAACAAATTCTACGGTCTTAGCTCCAATAAAAGTTGAACCATTAGCTGAAACTATTGTTTCCAAAATCCCAAAATTTGTGATTAATATTTCCAAAAAATTATAATAGTATCTTGGTAGACATACTTAGTAACTTCTATTTTAGACCAATGGTAAATTAATCTGCTATATTTAGGATGAAATTATGCCCAAAAAATGAGTGTATATTTCTTACCCTAATAAAATCAATCCCCCATTGTTGGAAGGGATCCTATGCAATAACTAGTTGAAGGGGTAATACTAGGATCTTTCCTTTTACAACAACCTTTAAAATTTGTCATATGCCTTAGTAGATTTGAAAGCATAAAAAAATAGAGTAGGATAATAATACCCAACCCAAAGAATCTTGTCAATTGTTTTTTGATAGGAGTAATGCCCACCTGAGAAGCTAGAATAAAATTAATCTAAGATCTTTTGACTTACCCAAATGTATACATTGTAGGAACACTCCATAAAAATTCTTCAAATATAGAATACCATCATTCATGACATAGTTTATAGCCTGTAGCTTATACCTTCTCCTTTGAGATGGTATAAACCTGTTGAGAGATAATTTTTCCCAATTGCAAAACCACCATCACAATCAGGGTATTATCAAAAAACCCTCTTTTACAAAGAAATTTAAAACTTCTCCAAGGTTCTTGTTTTCTTAATTACAAAAAAAATGTGCTTGATTGCTTGTGAAAATATGAAAATGTGTTGAGTACCTTAGAGGTGCAAGTAAGTGTTAACAAGGGGCATGTGGTTTGGTATTGATTTAATTTGCAATGTTCTTTGTTGTTCATGAAATTTGTGAAAAATGTAACATTATTGATCATCTATCTACTTTGAAATGACAATATTGGAATGGTGATTTAATCCATTTTATCTTCTTTTGCTATAATTTTTATCTCAAATTGTTAACCAATTTTATCTTGAATTGTTAACAAATTTTATCTTCCTTTGTTAAGTAGATTTTAACAAATTTTATCTTCCTTTGTTAAGCTTTGTTTGAGCATGAAAGAAAATGACTAAATTTGCAATTTGAAACTTTGGAATGTCATATTAATTACCCCCTTTAATGAAAATTTGGATTTTATTGAAATTTTAATTTTCATAAAGTGAAGTTAATTTGATTGCTTGAAACCAAAACAAATGTGCAAAGTTTAAAATTTTAGATTTCCTTAAAAATATGAATTTGTGTAAAATCTGAAATTTTGAATTTCCTTTAAAAATGTGAATTTGTATAAAATGAGAATTGGAAATGTAATTGTGAAATTGCCATGCTTCCTTTATTTTTTTGGGAATTTATTTATATATATATATATATATATATATATATATATATATATATATATATATATATATTATGAGATAAAAAAATGTAAAAGGGTTAGGGTTAGAGAAAATAAAATAAAATGAACAAGTCACTGTTAGCTTTAAAATTTCACACCGAACCAACATACATCAATATCCTACATTAAACCTATATTTTTTGACATATAATCACATATTTAAACATCAATGTGGTGTAATATTCTAAGGAAAATGGGCATAATATATTAAAAAATGGTAAGTTTACCATCAACATTCGTAAAACTTACTAAAATTTCTAATATATATTACCAATAAAAAGATTTTCAAAATGAAATACGGTGTTGTTTAGAAATGTTCCAATGGTTTTCAATGTTGAAATGGTGCAGTCCAACAACTTGGGAGGAGAAATCTTCCAATAAAATATGGTTTTCAACAAAATCCAATTTCCAATGTGCAATCATGCCAAAAAATCTTTGACCCATTTTCTCTATTTTGATGTCTATTTAAAATTTTAGAAGAAACTATTTATTTCTTTTCCCTCCTTTGTTTGGATCCCAAACACTTTCTTTTCATCCATGCATATGTTTTCTTTCTTACCATTTGTGATATTTGTTACAGCCATATGCACGATGGCCAATTTATTCCACTTGTAATTGTTACCTTCAATTAATTCCACTTATCTTTAGAACTTTTGGTACCATTTTAGCCACATCCTCTATCATCTTCCAGGAGCAAACGCCCAAGTGGGTAAATGGCCTAACGACTATTAAGTAATCATCATCTATAAAATTACTAGTTGTGTGTAGTTGCTTCACCTATGTGGCCTTCCTTTCTTGTAAATTTTTCATCATCATTTTCTCCAATGGGTTTATATGATAGGCATAATGAATTACTCATGGTAAGAATTAATATTTTCCTCAACCTTTGATAATAGTGCACTCTGTTTCATTGTTAAATCTTTAGTACTATCTCATGAGAGAAGTTTTGCTTGATGTATTTTATCTTCTCGTTTTAGACCCGCATGGACTTTATCAATACCAACAAATTTAGAAATGTACCATGCACTTGATTCATGATCACCAGTGAGCATCATTACATGGAGACCAGCTTGGTTTTTTAACATCAATATGATATATTTGGATCCTTGTTGAAGTTTATCTTCAAAATAAAAAAAAGTTATCTTTTTATTCACATATAACACTACACATACAAGATCACTACCATATGGAGATGTACTTGTTACCTATTTTATTTTCCTTGACTCAAACTCATTTTTAATAGAAATGCAATATACTCTAGTGAACCAAATTTGGCCTTTGGTAGAACACCATCTTCTAATTGTATCATGCAAAATACAAAGTGAGTGATTCACTGGATCAAGTATTATTGACACTCCTTTTTGTATTGACATCTTCCATAATTTTATGTTAATGTCATAGTGTTAGCGCATGCCCATGACTAGATTCAATAGATCTGAAGAAGAATAGTAATTTATTCGTGTGCTTACATTGATTTTCCCCAAAGTTACATGGTGCAGATCATTAGTGAAAATAAGATTTTATGACAATGTGGGCAATGTATTTCATGTGTTGATGGCCCTTTTGGGCTCTGGATACTATTTGACTAAATCTATAGAACATTTTGATTGCCCTCATCTATCTGCCTCCTTTGCTAATAGTCACCATATCACCCTCATGAAATTCAATAATTGGAGCAGTCATACATTTTATCTCACCTCAAATGGTCATCATTTTAACCAAATTTTGATGTCAAACAAAAATTTGTGCATTTCTCTGTAGACACCCAAAAGTCACACATTGTCCCTCTCCTCATCTTCATGGTCAATCAATTTGCAAAATTCTCAAAAATTGCATAAATTGGCTTAAAACACTATTCATTTATTAAAATCACTATTCATCATCCTTAGCCCCCTTTGGCTAGCTAAGCCATTTCCTATGCTTAACTATAGGTCCTCATGCAACCTCATTCACAACTCAACTAAGGTTGAATTCTTCACCATGGTCAAAAATCACTTTATGAGCAAAAATTCAACAACTTTAGTCAAAACTTGCTTAATGGCTAATCCTATGGTTAATTAGGATAATCATGCTTAATCTAAACCCTCCACCTCACCTAGTCTACTTTGACTAGCCTAGCCTTGCCACCTCTCACCCAGATATTTCATCCACCTCACACTCTCTTGGGCCATAAATGAGAAATGGAGACTTTTGCACATAAAAGATAATTCTAAATTAGAAGATATTTCCAAAAAGGTTTTAATAAATACCATTTGGAGACTTTCCTCCAGGTCATCATGACTTGTATATGGGTGAGGGATTCTCTCACCCAATCTCATTTATAAACTAGGATAAGGGATACCTCTTAGGTGGACACCTCACAGGGAACACCTCATGGGACACCTCATCCCCTCCCCTAGCCTTGGCCAAGTCTATAAGTAGAAGGTCATTTTCACCATTTTAGGGATTCCAAATTTAGCTTATAGAAAATTTGCAAAAATTATTCCAGAATCATAGCATCCATCATACATCCATTACATCCACATAGCAATAGAAAATTTTTCATATTCATAACATTCCTTGTAATCTAGATAGGTTATTGACAGCAAAAAATGACTTCAGAATGTTATCCATCAAAAAATTAAAGGAATAACAACATCAGCATCACTCAAAAAACCTATTCTGTGAACTCCGTCAGAGACAGTATAGTTTGTATGACCTTGCATAAAATTCTAAGTGAACATCTACTACAACAAAACAAAGGTTACAAAATGGGTAAGTATAGCTTAATTTAGGTTTTTACATAATTTTATCTAGTTTTATTCATTTTTTAATCTCATTTAAAGAGTCTTTTTTTCTTCATAGATATGGTTTTTTATTGAGTTAGGCCCTTAAACATTATAACTAGATTTTGTAGGCCCAAAAGGTACAAAGAACACATCAAACCAATGATGTCCCATGAGCATGAAGCCCATATACACTGAGGAACATCAAGAAGATAGATCCTACTACCTTTAAACACATCTAAAAGGGTTTCCTTCAGGAAGACCCAATTTTAGCCTATAGGGCAAGAGTTGTAAAAGGGGATTTCACTTTGCAACCTCTTTTTATTTCAATAAAAAAGGTAGCAAGATTCTATAATTTTGAATGAATGTTGTAGTGTCTTTTTGAATGGTTTTATTTTGGCATGCCCACTGGGACTCCCACCAAGCATTAGATTAACCACAATCTAACACATCTTGTGGGTTATTTTTGTATGGTATGTGGTTGCCAATTTTTAAGAATCCCAAATATAATGCCCTGAGGTACAATTCAAGCCACATCATAAAAGATCATTGGTGCACCAACAAGATTTCAATGTTCAAAGAGTACACACTTGGGCATGTGAACTTTGCAATCTACCTCAAAATTGGTCCCTAAAGCATAGGTATTGGTTTTAGATACCCCAACAACTGGAAAGGTAAGTTAAGGGAGGTTAAAATACTCATATTTATAGGGATTGTGTGCCCCTATACCTAGACCCCAAACTGCCTCTCGCCATGGTGTATGCAAGGTGAAATCATTCCTTGTATTTTTTGCAGCATCTAGTTAGTTGTTCAAATTTCCAGTATTTTTTTATTTTAGGCGCATGCTTTATATCTTCAAGTTTGTGATATTCAGATTAGAAAGTTGACTTTTGGCCTTTTTTATGGATGAAACTATGTCAATACCACCCAAAAAGTGAAATTCATTCACCAGAATCATAGACCAAGTCAACCCAACTCACGGTGCCAGGTTTTCACACCCCCATGTGAACTTCTAGCATAATATAGGTTTTCACCTTGAGGTGGAAACTTACCAAACTAGCACAAATTTATTCCACAGGGGTAAATAAGGGATTCTGCAACTACTGGGACATAGGTATATTGCTAATAATTTGTTAATTTCTAAGGTTTTGATATCACATCATCACTTGGGTCGAAATTTTCTTGCATGCACTTTTATCATTTTAGTTAGCTTTCAAAAGGTTTTCTAGTCTAGATTTTCCTTTCACAAGCATTTCATTTTAGTTTTTGTTTTCCAAAAGCATTAGATTAACTTGATTTCATGAGGATGCATGTTAGTCTAGATTTATTTTCAAAAGCATTTCCATTCAGTCTTGTCTTCAAAGCCCTAGATTAATTTGGTTTTGTGAGGAAGTCCTTACGCTAGATTTATTTCAAAAACACATTTCCTTTCTTGTCTATATTTCCAAAAGTATTAGGTTCACTTGATTTCATGAAGAAGCATTTAATATAGGTTCTTTTCTAATCATTTTTTTTAGAAGGTATCTTAGGTTAGATTTCAATTTGAAAAGGTATATTAATCTAGATTTCAATTTCAAAAAGGTATTTAGGGTAGCTTTGCTTCTAAAATTTTCTGCGTAGAACACACACCCACACACTCATGTGGTATTCATAGTGTAAGTGTTAGATTTCATCACCAATCCCTACTTAAGACTAATGACATTGGATTTAATCTCCTTCCACCAGATCACCTCCCATTTAGTCACCATAGTAGCCCCCTAGGACTGGTCAACCAACCTTAATACCTAGGCGATCCCCTACTCTCAAGTGTTGGTTATCTAGAATTTATCACTAGAAGACACCTTTAAAGTGGGTAGTTTTAGAAAGCCCCTTTACCATAGGGATTTTAAAAATAATTAGTGGGTGCAGCTGATCATTACTATGTATGCCTTAAATTTGAGGGCTATGGGTATACCGGTAGAAACATATTGACAACATGACCTCTCTTCATGAGAGTATTTTTACTTATTTGAGCATCTTGAGTCTCCCCCCTTTGGATACCATTTTACTACATCGGATTCCATTTAGATTTCCAATAACCCATTCAAAACATAGTTCTATTATGTGTGCCTTTAGGTGTTGTAAGAGGTTCTATGCTATGACATACATGTTTCAAGTAGAATTCACCCATTCCTATGGTTTTTCGTAGGCCCGATAAAGTACTCTCATAAAAACACATAAAAAACCAAAAAAAAATTACTTTTTTTAGTCATAAAAAGTGGTTATAATATCATATTAAAATTGATCATAACTCCCTTGCTTGGTTGTTCCATATTTTGCACTTCCATGTCATACTGCACAATCTATTTTTAGGTGGTTTGCACTCCCACATGTGAACTTCTCGAGTTTAGATAAATTTGCACCCTTTCATGCAAACATAGCTTCCAAGCTATAAAACTACATAGAAATTGACACACAACACACAGAGGCTCTTCACAATAGAAATCCACCCTCTGTCTCTATTTTCTTGAGGTTTGCACCCCCGTGCAAACTTTTAGGTACAAAAACATTTGCACCCCACTGTGCAAATCTATCTTTCAGGTCACATAATAGAACAAAAACTTCCACACAGCATAGAAAAGCCCCACACAACACAAATCCATACTTTTTTTTAATGTTTTCTTGAGGTTCATACCCACTCATGTGAAATTTTAGATATAGAAATATTGCATCTCACTGTACGAACCTGTATTTTTTAGAACAAGTGTCAGAACTAGTAATAGAGATTTCTAAAGCCTATATTTAACACATTTTGACTATTCCTTCACTAGAGAATATATCATCATGCCTATTACACATAGTCAGATGTGTGAGGCTCTCTATTGTGCTACTGAGGCTACTCATTAAACTATCATAGCTGTTGGTTCCTCCTCTTCCTAGACCATTGATTTACCTTTTGAGTTTGATAGAGTTACCTCCTAGCTCCACTTGATTTTCTAATCATTCCACCTGAACCTAAGGTGAGTCCCATATCCCACATCACATCTTCCACTCTACCCTAGGATTAGGACAAGACCTATGAGGACACATCTCCTCTATATGATCTCTCCCCCTCCAATCCACCATCAACTTATTGCCAACATGTCGTCTACACTGCACCAGGTAGGCCTCTACCCACCATCATTTCTGATGAGCCTACTCCACCTCCATCCCCATATACCAATCACCCCTTCCTAGAGAATTCCTCTCATCTTCTCTTAGGGTATGACTAACATTATCGTCTCTCAAATAATCCTTGATATCATCACTACTATCCAAATAGTAGGTATGATTTCCACTCCATATTCTTCTGCATCATCCCCTTCCTATTCTTCATCCTAAATACTGTACCCACAACAAATTCCACAACATTCACAACCCCCATATTATCCATCATCATCACTTCCACCACAATATTCTCAAATTTCACCTCAATACTATCAGGTATCACCACAATATCAACAACCTCCATATCAACAATTCTAATAGAATCAAGTCATTCCATCATAGCAACCATCCTCATTCATTCCATATTTTGCTACTACCTTTCCAGCTATGTTACCACCACCATCATCATATGGTCCTCTATTGGCATCATCCTCCTATTTCTACCTACCTCCATCCCCTTATTTTTGACCATCACCATCCACTCCTCTTTATTCATATCATCCAAATTATCCCTCATATCTCACCAATCCACCACACTATTCAACCTACCCTGAATCTTCCCTTTCTACTCCTTCCATGCCACATTATATCTCATTGGTTATTGCTCCATCCTCTATGTAATTTTCTTTCACTATGCCCTCATCTCTCCCACCACCATCTTCAAAACCATTTGCTTTCTTCACTTCACTACCTAATTGGTCCTCCACTACCACAACCCAATCATTGTTGAATTTATAGCATGTACAGTAATACCAAGAATCCATGTCTGATAAATAGATTCCTATGTACCATGATCACAAAAAAAAACCTATAGCATATTATTCATACACTTCACCGCATCCATATCAGGTCCCTATCCCATAATATCAAGCCATGTCAGCACCTGATCCACAACATGATACTTACTACAATCAATGGGAAGAGCCACAACTACAATACCCACCCTATTTGTGTTATTCATAGGCATCATTACAACCACTTCCCCCACTTTCTTATTCACATCCATTCCCATACCCATTGGATACTTCAATGGTGCTCTCTAGTGAACTTCAAACTATGCAAGAACAAATCAAAAATTTGGATTTGCACACTAGTTATGGGCCCCAAAATCCCACGTATGATGATTTGTGCAATGAACCAATTCATCCATCTATTTCTATGCATCATTATCCTTATCAGTTTAATATCCCTAAATTTAACAAATTTATAAGTAAGGAAGACCCTAGAGAGCACCTTAACAATTATTGCTTCACTTGTTACCAACTTCACAACAGTGATCCCCTCATGCTTCGCATATTTCCACTTTCTCTTGGGGGAAAAGCATTATATTGGTACAATCATTTGCCTCATCATAGCCTCTTCAAGTTTGAACAGTTGGCCAATCTCTTTCTCAAACATTTTTCCATCAATATCAAAACCAAGATGACATTATTAGATGTATATGCTTTACACCAGTTTGACGATGATTCCATTACTGGTTTTATCTCTCGATGGAGGGTGGTCATTCACAATGTTTCTTTTACCCTTCCACCTACATAAATCATCAAACTATGTGCTAAAATTTACCATAAAAAATCTCTCAAAACTTTACAAATCCATCAAAGTCACACATTCAAGGAGACTTTTACTCAAGCCAAGGTTATTGAGGATATTAAGGTCCATACGGGTAAGATCAAGCTTCATCTAAAACCACCTTATCCATCCAACTTTAATTACAATCAAAACCAATACTTTCCACCCACTTATAAAACACCTTAAACCAATCAGTGCTACTCAATTCTCCATCTTTATCACAACAATCAGCACCACCCCAACCACCATAACTTGCACATAAAACCAATCCACCTCCACCTTCTAATCCATTCCAGGGGTGTAACCATTTCCCTCCTCATCGACCATGCAATTGGACACATTTTTTTGAATCCATACCCACTTTATTTTGTTGTTTATTCGATGGGGACCTTATTTCATTGCCTAATATCAAACCTAATGATCCTAATCATCCCCTCCCATGAGAACACAATCCATAATAATTATATGATTTTCATAACCAACATGGCCACCTATTATGACCATTTCACAATAACCCCAAATAGTTGAGGATCCACTAAAAATTTTGAATTTTTTTTATGTCTAGTTTCATAGTTTTGGTTTGTTTATGTGTTTAATATTAATGTTTATATGGTTTATTGTTTTGATTTCTTATGTTAAATTATAATGTTTATTTGGTTTTTTATTTAAGATGTGAAAGTTTAAAATATTTAGAAAATCGATAATTTTAAATGTTTTAAATGGTTTCTATTGAAAGCTTCAAAAGATATATTTATTTTAAAACATTTAAAAAACAAATAAAACCAATTTAATATATATTGAAAATTTAATAAAATATTTTGGTTTATTTTTGCAGGTGTTTGGGTTCAGTGGTATGACATAGTTTTCCAGATAGTCCTGGATACGTGTTTCGAGGTGGTTAAAGCGGTCATAGTTTGAATTAAGAGGTGCTTTTGCTATTTGAACAACTTGTCAAAATATGAAATGAGATTTAGACCTTATAAAGCATTTTTTTTGTGCATCTCAAGTTATGTGGGATTAAAACATGTAATCGACAAAGTTTTCAACGTGGTATCTCAATGGAGATGGCATAGATAGGTTTATCATGGCCACAATTGGAGAAGTTTGGTAGCATCTTAAATTGCACACTTTAGAGGATTGATGGAATACGATTTCAGCTAGAGTAGTTGCTCACATATTGGTGGAGATTCAAATGGGCTAAGAGAGTTTAAATAAATTAGATGATTCTAATGTCGAACATCCTGAAATACTAAGCATCGAAGAATGTAGAAAAGAGGTATTAAATTAGAACATGAATCATGGTAGATTTAAATTGGCACCAGATGAATGTGGAGGATACTCATTAGATATGACAACCAACATTGATAGCAATGTGACCTAGATGTTATGGGTGGACCACAAATTATAGTAGTGGTAGTAGAAATTTAATTATTTACATGGTATGATTCAATGTGAAATCAGACGTAGTGTGGGTATTGTGAGCAAGGTAGCATGTTCAATGGTAGTCCGACAATGTTATTTGGTAGATAAAAATGTGAAATAAATACCTTGAAATATGATGTGAAATTGATATCATACGTGAATGTGTGTGAAGCTGATTTAACACTGGAAAGTCATGTGTTTGTCATAGTGAAGAGATTCAAAATAGAATTCATAATCATATTTATTGATTGTGCAACAAAGTAGATTTCCCATTATGATGAATGCAGGAGAATTATAAATAATAAATAGAGGGTCTCATTTTGATGCAGGAGCATCCGGTGGCAGTAGTGCAATCTTGCATCAACAAAAAATTTTTCTAAGTTTTTGCCACTCAAGAAGGGGGGAGAGAAAGTGCAGAGCAAAAATTGTCACAATTTCGTGACATGTCGCAAAATCGTGACAGTCAATAGGAGAGAGAAAAACACCATAAAAAATGTCATGATTTCGTGACATCGTGAAATCGCAACAGTCAGCAAGAGAAAGAAGTGTTATTGAAATTATCACAATTTTGTGATGTGTCGCGAAATCGCGACAGAGAGCAGCCGAGGGAAGTCACTATTGAAATCATCGTGATTTCATGACGTGTCGCGAAATCGTGATCATCGCAAAATCGTGACGGAGATAGCCGAAGAGAAGTCACTATTGGAATTGTCACAATTTTGCAACGTGTCACGAAATTGCAACCATCGCGAAATCGCGATGGAGGTAGCCGAAGAGAGGTCACTATTGGAATCATCGTGATTTTGTGACATGTCACGAAATCGTGACTGTCACGAAATCATGATAAGAAAGAAGCTGTGGGAAGACGCCAATGGAGATGTCATGATTTCGTGACATGTCATGAAATCGTGACTGTCGTGAAATCATGACAAGGAGGCAGCAGAGGGAAGACGCCATTGGGGATGTTGTGATTTCGTGACATGTCACGAAATCATGACCAGAGAAAGAAAGTAGGGGACATTCAAAGGAAATTGTCACGATATCATGACATGTCACGATATCGTGACTTGAAGTCAAGAAAGGCAACGATGGAGGAAAACATCGCAATATCTTGACATGTCATGATATCACGACCCGAAGGCAAGAAAGGCAGTGGTGGAGGAAAACGTCACGATATCACGACATGTTGTGATATCACAACCCAAAGGCGAGGAAGACAAAGATGAAGAGAAAACATCGCGATATCGTGACATGTCACGATATTGCGACAAAAATGAAGAAGGAGCACAGGGAAGTCAAAATGTCATGATATCGTGACATGTATTTTTGTGCCGAAAGACGAGCCGAAGATGAAGAGTCGGAAAGAGAGACGTGTCAAATATCTGGACGACGAAGCGACACGGGGAGGTGAAACGAAAGGTTTTGGAAGAGGAAATGAAGGGCTACCATCTGTAAATGGAGTGTCACCTGAGAACCTTTAATAAGGAGAGCAAAGGCATGCACAGGGGATGGTTGGCATGATAATTTTTTTTGTATTTCCAGAATGGAGGATTCTGTAAAGGCGCAATTCTTCTACAACTTATGTAATATTCTGATGTGACTGTAATACTTTATTGTAACAGTAACTCTCTGTTGCATTTGAATAAAATAAAACTATTTATCCTTCTCTGTAATTTTGGCTCTCGATCAAGTGGTATCAGAGCGGGAGTTCCTGAGTGTGTGAGCAGACTATCGAAAGTGAGGCAGCTTGCATCAAGATAGGTGGAAGGATTCTGAGAAGAGAAAATGGGAGTTCCTGGGTAGTGTAAACAAAGTTCCGAATGTGAGGCAGTTTGCACTAGGACCAGTTGAGGTTTGCGAGAGAGGTGAGCAGTATGCCTCTAAAAAGAAATCATGGTCATGGGAGAAATGTGGTGCAGGATGAAGATTTCAGAGCATTGCAGAGGCAAGTGCAAGCCCTGTAGGAAGAATTGTGAAAAAGGACCAAACCTAAGGGAGAAGAACAGAGTGATGATGAATCCTGGGAAACTGAGGATCCATCAGATGATGAAGAAGCATTGGATCCTTCTGAAGCTAGACTATTGAAAGCTCTATCTCATGCCGAGAAGAGACTAAATTTTGATGTCTCTACATATTCTGGGAACCTCAACCCAGAAGAGTTGATTGACTGAATCAACGATATGGAGGAATACTTTGAGTATGAGGAGGTTGCAGATCCAGACTAGATAAAATTTGCAAAAATAAAATTAAAAGGCCATGCTAGTTTATGGTGGAAAGGAGTACAACTCGAAAGAAATAAAAATGGAAAGGAGAAAATAACCAGATGGGACTAAATTGTGGAGAAGCTAAAGAGACAATTTATTCTCGTAGATTACGAGTTGGACCTGTTGAGGAGGATGTAGAGTCTGAGGCAGTCAGACAAGTCTGTCCAAGAATACACGGAAGAATTCTACAAGATCTCCATCAGAACTGGCCATTCAAGGGCTAATAAGGAGAAAGTAGCCAGATACATCAACAGGTTGAGAATGAACATTCAAGAAGAACTCATCTTGATCAGAATAGCCACCATAGAAGATGCATATCAGTTGGCCTTGAAGGTAGAAGAGAAACTAAATAGAAGATTCGAAGGCAACCAAAGAGGAAGGGATCGTGATGGAAGAATCAGTGGAAGAATCGATGGAGGAAATTACCGAGACCAGAAGAATATTGGTGAAACAAGCAAACCCCAGGAATAGAAAAAATAGAATACCTACCACCCGTGTGATCAGAACAATGGCTACCAAAGAGGAAGAGGTAGACCTAGACATGGGTATGAAATATGGGTATTCTATGGAACCTGTTTCCAGTGTGGAGAAGAGGGACACCGGTCATACGAGTGTCCTCAACACCAAGAAAGGACGGACAAAAGACCTGAGGGTCATGCTAGAGCTGCTATGGCATATGAAGGTGCAGATTCAAAACACTCTAAAGAGGCAGAAGGAGGAGAAGTGTTGATGATGAGAAGAGCACTGTTGAATGAGGAAAAATAACCAGAACAGAGGAAGAGCCTGTTCTGCACAATGTGCAAATGTGCAGGGAAGGTCTGTAATGTTATCGTTGATAATGGTAGCACAGACAACTTAGTTTCAGAAGAGATGGTTACTAAGTTGAAATTGGGGGAGAGGAAGCACCCGCATCCATATCATATTGCGTGGTTGTAGAAAGACCACAAAGCACTTGTCAGTGAACAATGCTTGGTCAATTTTCACATTAGGAATTATCAAGATGAGGTCCTATGTGATGTATTGTCGATGGATGCTTGTCATTTGTTTTTGGGAAGACCATGGCAATTTTATAGACGTGTAGTGCATGATGGGCATGCAAATACGTACTCTCTAACGAAGGATGGAGTACGTTACAAATTGAAGCCACTGAAGGAAGTGGATGAGAAAGTGTGCAGTAGTTCCAGAATCTACCTTGTGGATGGAAGACAGTTTTTGGATGGTCTGAAGAGGGATTCAATGTGTTATGCATTAATCCCTACTGTTAAGAAAGAATAGTATACAGATGTTCCAGCAGAGGCCGAACACCTGTTAGAAGAATTTTCAGACATCATATCAGATAATGTGCCTGAGGGTTTACCATCGATGGGGAAGATCAGTCACCATATTTATTTGGTACCTGGATCTAGTTTACCCAACAAGGCAACCCACAGAATGACTCCGATGGAAAGTGAGGAGCTGAGCAGGCAAGTCCATGAGTTGTTGAAAAAGGGACTGATTCGAGAAATCTTGAGTCCATGTGCGGTACCTGCAGTACTAGCACCAAAGAAGGATGGGGAGTGGAGGATGTGTACAGACTCTCGAGCTATCAACAAGATCACCATAAAATACAGATTCCATTACCAAGGATGGATGATATTATGGATTTTTTGAGTGGAGCCAAGTACTTCACCAAGATTGACTCGAAGAGTGGCTACCATCAGATTCGGATCATAGAAGGAGATGAGTGGAAAAGCGCTTTCAAAACCGAGAGAAGGTTTGTATGAGTGGTTGGTCATGCCATTTGGGATAACCAATGCACCAAGCACATTCATGCGGTTGATGAATGAAGTGCTGAAGGAGTTTTTAGGCAAGTCTATTATTGTCTATTTGGATGACATTTTGATATTCAACAGAACCCTGGAAGAGCACCTGATGCATATCAGGAGGTTTTTTGAGAAGCTGAGGGAAGAACAATTGTTGATCAACTTGAAGAAGTGCAATTTTATGAAGAAGGAGTTGTTATACCTGGGATTTGTCATCTCAGTTGAAGGTCTAAAAATGGACCCAGAAAAGGTGAGGGCTATCATTGAATGGCCTAATCCAAGAAGCACTTTTGAAGTGAGATCATTTCATGGTCTAGCCAGTTTTTACAAGAAATTCATCAGAAATTTCATCAGTATTTGTGCACCCCTTACAGAAACAATGAGAGGGGATAGGAAAGACTTTAAGTGGACCTTGGGAGCTAACAAGAGCTTTGATATGTTGAAGAAGAAGGTCACTGAGCAACCTATTTTAGCACTTCCATATTTTAATAAGGTATTTCAGGTAGATTGTGATGCCAGTGGTAGTGCCATTGGAGATATGCTGAGTCAAGACGGTAAGCCTGTTGCTTACTTCAGTGAGAAATTCAATGATGCCAGGAAAAAGTATTCAGTGTATGATCAAGAGTTCTACGCTATAGTTCAGGCCCTGAAGAAGTGGAGACATTATTTGTTGTCGAAAGAGTTTGTGCTATATACTGATCATCAGGCCTTACAGTATATAAACAGCTAGGGAAAACTAAACCAGAGGCACTTGAAGTGGGTTGAGTTTCTACAGAGTTATTCCTTTGTGTTGAAGCACAGGAGTGGAAAGTCCAACAGAGTTGTAGATGCCTTGAGTAGAAGGCAGAGTTTGCTGACAAAAATGAAGGTGGAAGTGTTGGGGTTTGATGAATTGAAAGGTTTGTACCCTGAAGATCCCGATTTTACAGAATCCTGGAAGGCTTGCTTGGCACCAGTTACCTTGGACAGAACCAAGTGGTTGGATTTTCTGATCCAAGATGGAATGTTGTTCAGAGGAAACCAATTATGCATCCTAAGAAGTTCCATGAGGGAAAACCTAGTCAAAGAAAAACATAGTGGAGGATTAGTTGGGCACTTTGGTCGAGATAAGACCATTGCCCTTGTGAGTGAGAATTATTATTGGCCACAACTGCAGCAAGATGTGCAGAAATTTGTACAGAGTTGTAGAGTCTGTCAGATGGTGAAAGGTGTGAGATAGAACACCAGATTATATCAGTCGTTACCTGTATCGGAGAAACCATGGGAAGATGTCAGCATGAATTTCGTTCTTAGTCTACCAAGGACACAGAGGGGAAATGATTCCATATTTGTGGTAGTTGATAGGTTTTCAAAGATGGCACATTTTATCCCTTGTCAGAAAACTAATGATGCAGTTCATATTACGGGTTTGTTTTTCAAAGAGGTGGTTCGACTGCATGGTCTATCGAAGAGTATTGTTTTTGACAGAGATACCAAGTTTTTTGGGTATTTATGGAGAACCTTGTGGAAGAAACTAAAGACAGATTTGAAATTTAGTTCAGCATACCACCCATAGATAGATGGGCAAACAGAAGTTTGGGTAACCTATTGAGGTGCTTGATAGGAGATAAGCCCAAAGGATGGGATCTAATTTTTCCACAGGCGGAATTTGCATATAACAATTCTATCAACAGGAGTACCAACAGATCTCCATTTCAGATAATATATGGAAGCAGTCCAAGAAATGTTTCTAAGTTAAGGAAGCTGAATACAGGGGAAAAGTGCAGTGCCGAGGTTGAGGATTTTGTAGAGCATCTGAAGAACCTGCATGAAGAAGTGAAGAAGCATATTGCCAAAATGAATACGTAATATAAGACGAAAGCAGACTAGAAGTGACGGTTTAAGGAATTCGAAGTGGGAGATGAAGTGATGGTCCATCTGAGAAAGGAAATATTTCTTGCTAAAACCTATAACAAGCTAAATATGAAGAAGTTTGGACCGTGCAGAATCATGGCAAAATGGGATTCAGGCAATGCCTATGAAGTAGAATTGCCAAGTGGGCTTAACATATCACCTGTATTTAACATTTTAGATTTGGTGAAATACCATGAGGGGGATAGTAGTGAGACACCAAGCGCAGAGTTGTGGAGTATTCCAAAATCTACTCCAACCGTAGATGAGATTGAAGAAATACTGGACACTCGAGAAGGCAGAACTACCAAAAACAAATAGTATTTTGAATATTTGGTCAAGTGGAAGGGTAGACTGGTAGAAGATGCAACTTGGTTGTCTAAAATGGAGGTTGACCGACTGGGTCTCCCTCTAACAGTTCAGAAGTGAGGATCACTTCTCAATCTACCTCGGGTGTCTGATGCAGGAGCATCCGATGGCAGCAGCGCAATCTTGCATCAACAAAATTTTTTCTAAGTTTTCGCCACTCAAGAAGGGGGGAGAGAAAGTGTAGAGCAAAAACTGTCATGATTTCACGACATGTCACGAAATCACGACAGTCAGCAAGAGAGAGAAAAATGCCATTGAAAAGGTCATGATTTCACGACGTCGCAAAATCACGACAGTCAGCAAGAGAAAGAAGTGTTATTGAAATCATCATGATTTTGTGATGTTTCGTGAAATCACGACAGTCATGAAATCACGACGGAGAGCAGCCGAGGGAAGTCACTATTGAAATCATCACGATTTCATGACGTGTCACGAAATCATGACAAAGACAGCCGAAGAGAAGTCATTGTTGGAATCGTCACGATTTCACGATGTGTCATGAAATCATGACCATCACAAAATCACGATGGAGGCAGCCGAAGAGAGGTCACTATTGGAATTGTTGTGATTTCGTAACATGTCACGAAATCACGACTGTCGTGAAATCATGATAAGAAAGAAGCCGTGGGAAGACACCAATGGAGATGTCACCATTTTGCGACATGTCATGAAATCGTGACTGTCATGAAATCACGACAAGGAGGCAGTAGAGGGAAGACGCCATTGGGGATGTCATGATTTTGTGACATGTCGTGAAGTCGCGACTGTCACGAAATTGCGACCAGAGTAGGAAAGTAGGGGACATCTGAAGGCAATTATCGCGATATCGCGACATGTCATGATATCGCGACTTGAAGTCAAGAAAGGCAGCGATGGAGGAAAATGTCACGATATCGCGACATGTCACGATATTGCGACCCGAAGGCGAGAAAGGCAGCGGTGGAGGAAAATGTCGCAATATCACGACATGTTGCGATATCACGACTCGAAGACGAGGAAGACAAATATGAAGAGAAAACATCGCGATATCGAGACATGTCGCGATATCACGACCAAAAGGGAGAAGGAGCGCAGGGAAGTCAAAATGTCGCGATTTCATGACATGTCGTATTTTCATGTCGAAAGATGAGTCGAAGACAAAGAGTCAGAAAGGGAGACGTGTCAAATATCTGGATGACGAAGCGACACGAGGAGATGAAATGAAAGGTTCTGGAAGAGGAAACGAAGGACCACCTGTAGGAAATGGAGCATCACCTAAGAACCTTTAATAAGGAGAGCAAAGGCATGCACAGGGGATGGTTGTAACGATAATTTTTTTTTGTATTTCCAGAATGGAGGAGTTTGTAAAGGCGTAACTCTTCTGCAACTTATGTAATATTCTGTTGTGAATGTAATACTCTGTTGTAACAGTAATTCTCTGCTGCATTTGAATAAAATAAAATTGTTTTTCCTTCTCTGTAATTTTGGCTCTCGATCACATTTGTTGGTAACATCATGGGTTAAAATTATTCTTGGTTTTGCAAGAAAATATGAGTGGATGTTCGAATGCTGAGTGATATCACAGTTGCATGAAGAAAGGTTACACAGACCTAAATGCTGCTAATTGAATTTGAAGGAACAATATGGTGCAATCACAACCAATCACATAGGTTTAATTGGTGTTTTTGATCATCAATGTTAATAGAAATGGTAGAACATCGAATTTGTAGAGACATGGCATGTAATATAGATATTACTTTGTGGGTGAAATTTTATTTTCTTTGAATATTGGATAGGGTAATCTCACAGGATATTAATAGTGTGGTCGTTGTAGACACAATGATAGAATCAACAAAATTTTTGCTATTTTCCAATGGTGGTGTTAAGCTTATGGAGTTTAATTTCTAAGACATCATCATAATAGCATGTTATGTTGTCCATTTTACAGTTTGGTTAAGAATGATATCTATTCACTATGTGTTTGAGATATCTAAAGTTGTGTTGTAAAATATATTGAGTTATCTCCATTATCACCACCACTGTGTGTTTAATAAGGATATATAACATTGTGATAACACACTGCACATGAGGTATATGGTTATAAGTTAATCATTATGGTACGACAACATTGTCGTAGGGATAAATATTCATTAACATGAAGTTTACCCTATTAACCATGGACGTTGCTCGTGTAGAGAGTCATGTATGGGAAGAGGATTGCAATCAATTTTTGGTATAATGGTTAATTTAAAATCTATTAGCTTTAGCATATTGGGGATTGATGAGGCCGAAGGAGTACTACAAAGCATGAGTTGAAGTGGATATTGATATCACAGTCTGAGTGGACGAGTGAAATCATTAAATAAGTTATGTTAATAAGGCCATTGTTTATTATATTCACAAGGTAAAGTGTGGCATAGGTGGTGTTTTTTCTCTTTGAGTTGTCACATCATCATAGAATGTAGTAATATCAAGCAAGAAATGTTGGGGATTTAGGATAGTATGACTATTTGCAGAATAAATTCAATAGAAGGATACAAAGGGGTTTTTGAGTGATGCTCAATGAAAGACTAAGCGGAGGACATTATTAATTTAATAAGGTCTCATTACCATACTCTGAGATCATAACATTTAAAATTATAAAATCATTAATATTTTAAGCATTATGATTTAACCAAAATGGAATAATGGATAAATAAAGCAATCTTACAGAAAGAAAAAAAGTTTGTAATAAAATATATCAAATAAGCTTTGTTAAGTGTACACATGTTCATAGATTGAATCCATTATGGAATGGATTGAAACTAAGCAAACTAAAATTTGAAAACCGCTCAAACAAAAATAAGAAATTACAAATGGAAGGAAAGAAGGATTCTTGAGGGCCGAAATTTTTTGGAAAAAGAGTGGATGTGTTGAGTGGTGTTTTCACCCAATTGTGAAAGCACACTCTCCGATAGGATCTGAGTCCAAAAATCCTCTGCTTGCAAAGAAATTATAACAGGATAATTTCTCCAAGGTTCCTATTGTGCTGGCCTTTTTGTTTACCAAAATTGCTATTCGATTTAGAGGCTGGGAATACCTTAGGGTTGCAAGTGCATGTTAACAAGGGGCACTCGTGGTTTATTTAATTTGAATTTGCAATGGACTCCATGTGAATAAATGTAAGAAATAAATCTATTTGATCTTAGGCTTTGATGGATTTTTAGATTATTTACTTGAAAAAGAATATTTAAGATGCAGAAACTAAAATGAGGGTTTGAAAAATAAAATAAATGCAAATAAAAATGAAACTAAACTACATCCGAGTGCGGCCATCCCGATTGACAAAACCGAAGACAATGAGGTTTTTGCATGCAACCTAACCTATTGAACCTGCAAATTCGCACAATCCAGATAAGCTAGGTGCGGGTTTCTGGGGTTTTTACTATAATTTTAGACTTAGACATTCGCATGAAGCAACCAAGAACACTTGCATTAAACTCCACCTAAAAGCCTAGAAATCTGAAAGGGAAATGTAAGACATTAAATCATGCACACAAAAAAGACTCCTTCTTTCTCATCAATAAGATGCCAACTCTCTGTATTTCTGTATTAAAATGATATATCAGTAGCAATTACAGAATGTTCCAGGCATGACAAATCCAGAACAAATGAAGGAAATTGCTCCAAGTGCAGGCCCAGAATGGCATGCAGCCCTTGTCTCTGCAACTCTTCTAGCAGCAATTTCCAACCCTTCTTTCAATCTACGCTTTTGATTTTATACTATCTGGCGCGGCTCTTCGGTTCACCTGCGTCGCTTTGTTTCACCTTCCAGAATGCGTCTTTTCAAATTCCCTACCTTTTCGTTGCTTTTGATTCATGTTTGATGCCGAAACGTTTGAAATATTCTGTTGCATGTAACGCTTCTGCAACTCTGACACCTGTGTGCCACGTGTCTCATGCTTTCTGCACCTTCTGCAACGGTCCCATGTAAATCATGACGTTTTTATGCATGCAGCTTGTTCCTCGGTCAACACAGCGAAAATGAAACAGGTCGCGATATCGCGATGTTTTTCGGCCCATAGCCTTCTTGCCTTCTTGCCCAGTGAAAATGCGACATGTCGCGAAATCATGATGCTTTTCTCATTCCATACTATTTGCCCACAACCTGTCACGAAATCGCGATGTTTTTCCATTTCGGGCACCTTCACTGCATGCTGTCGCGATATCGCGACATTTTCTTGCTTCGTACCATCGGCCAGCTTTTCATCATGAAATTGTGACACCTTTTCGTTCCGTACTGCTTTGCTGCTTTCTGTCACGATTTCGCGACCATTTTCGTGCTTCATGCCTTCTTGTCGATTTTGTCGTGATTTCGTGACCATTTTGCACTTCATGCACCTTTGCTGATTTTTGTCGCGATATCGCTACCATTTTCATGCTTCATGCCTTCCTGTCGATTCTGTCGCGATTTCGTGACCATTTTGCACTTCATGCACCTTTGCTGATTTTTGTCACGATATCGCTACCATTTTCGTGCTTCATGCCTTCCTGTCGATTCTGTCGCGATTTCGTGACCATTTTGCACTTCATGCACCTTTGCTGATTTTTTGTCGCGATATCGCTACCATTTTCGTGCTTCATGCCTTCCTGTCGATTCTATCGCGATTTCGCGACCATTTTGCACTTCATGCACCTTTGCTGATTTTTGTCGCGATATCGCTACCATTTTCGTGCTTCATGCCTTCCTGTCGATTCTGTCGTGATTTCGCGACCATTTTGCACTTCATGCACCTTTGCTAATTTTTGTTGCGATATCGCTACGCCTTTCTGCTTCGTTCTGTTTGATCGGTTTGACCCACGATTTTGCGACATGTCACGATTTCGCTACGCTTTCCCATTTGCCTTTCTCTCTCCTCTTTCGGCCGTGACGGAGCAACATGTCGTGATTTCGTGACACCCTTTCATTTTTGGCTACGACCGCGCAATACGTCGCGATATCGCGACACTTTTCTGGCTTCGACCGCGACGGAGCAACATGTCGCGATTTCACGACACTTTCTACACTTGTGCATTTTTTTTGCCCCTTTTTCTTGAATTTTAGCATCTGGGTCATTGAGATTCCTTTTGAAAGCATGCAAAAAATATGGGTCCCCAATTTTGGGGTGTGTTGTGGATCAGCCACAACAAATGGCGACTCTGCTGTCAAATGCTCTTGAGCATTTTAGTGAGAACCCAACCTGAAACATATACAAACTCGAAAACATGTGTTAGCACATAAGCAATATAAACAAATGCCCAAAGATCAGAAGTACATGAATCATCAGAATCATCGAGTATTAGCTCAGTGTGTGTAATGAATTTCTTTCCCTATCGTTTGAAATTGATCCACATTCCATTGTCAGTTTTGCATGAATGCATATATGAGATTGTGAATGATTTGTGTAACCTAATGAACAGGCTAGGAGGTCTTGCTCTTATAAAATGCATAGTCTTTCTTCTAGTATCATGTACAAACATTCAAGATTGCCAAACCCTCTTAGGATCCACTAATGAATTGTTTTATTATATCCCAAAGTTGGTTATGAGTCCCTACTATCTTGAACCCATGTGCAAGTGAATGTGAAATCAGAACTTTGGGGGAATCAGACTCCCAACCAACCGAGATGAGAGCTTAACCCTATCCTTACTATTCTGATTTAGAGTTCATTACCTCACTTTGAGCAAAATAATTTAACCAATTATGGAAGAAATGGTCACGCTAGTCTAACCCTTTGGACAATCAGTGGTCTTGTTTTTTAGACAAGACATGTTGCCATGCATGGGCATATCTAACCCCACAATCCAAAACTTATCTTCATTTCTTTGGACCTTGGGGATGACTACCCATCCTTTGCGAGAGGACAAGTAGTACGATCCTTCCAATCCAATATAAAGATGAGATGGGAAAAATTTATTTTTTACTTCTTGGACCTTAGGGATGACTACCCATCCTTGCTAGGGACATGTAGTACGATCCTTCCAATCCAAACTTTAGATGTAAATGGAAACTATTAATTTTATTGCTTAGACCTTGGGGATGACCACCCATCCTTTGCGAGAGGACAAGTAGTACGATCCTTCCAATCCAAGATTTATTATGAAATGAGACACAGGAGCTTTGGGGAATCGGATTCTCAACCTAAGTGAGATGAGAATTCATGCCCTATCCTTACTACTCCATGTAGGTCAAATCAAAGCTTTGGGGAATTGGATCCTCAACCTAAGTTCGATGAGGATTTAACCCTATCCTTACTACTTTGACTTTAGGCTTTAAGCTCTATGGAAGTGGTCAAAACCACTTGTTTTAAGGATCATGTTGCATAATAGGATAGACCTAAAATACTTCTTTCGCCCAACCTTTCCTTCCAAGTTAGGTTTTGATCATTTTGCTCAAGATCCTTTTTAATGTATAAGACGTGCTTGGTTCAAGATATCTCAAGACTCAGTTTCCAACCTTAGGATTTTTCTTATATTTATGTTATAACACAACCCTAAGAGGATTTGACATACTTTAATGATTTGTACCTAAGATGCATATGCAACTAAGATGGAATGTATATGTAAAGTGAGATGTAACATGAATGCATTATCTCTTGAATTGCAAATGAAATATTTGTCATACAAAACTGACTCCTTCATGCATCACAAATTTCAAACGATATAACTTAAAATGTTTGTGTGACTTGTGGAGCTTTTACACAATAATTCCAATATTTCATATTCTCCTAATCTTAAGCATAAGTTGACATCTCAATTTTTTAATTTTTATTTTTTTTATCTTTTTTTTTATTTATTTATTTTTTTATTATTTTTTTTTTCAAAATAAACAAAACATGTCAATTGAAATCAAACCCACAACCAAAATCCTAACTAGGCTAACAATCCTAAACAAAAACAAAATCTGAAAATCCCCACCAAACCGAAAAGAATAACATCAAAATCTCACAACCTAAGGGCTAAAATAATGCTTTAAAATCTGCCCATTAACCGGTAGCATAAAATCTCTCCCTTCTAAAGTTTTTAGCCTGAAGGTATTCTTCCCAAGAATCTCCGAAATCTGGTAGGGGCCCAACCAAAGACAATCAAACTTTTGATGATTCCCTTTTTCCTCATGTCTTTTGTCCCATAGTAATACCAAATCTGAAATTCTGAATGACTTAACTTTGGCCCTTCGTCAAACCATATTTTGATAACTTCCTGGTGTTTATTCATGTGATTCATGGCTTCTTCTCTCTTTTCATCAAGGTGCAGCAAATGACTTAACCTGGCTTCAACTTGATCATTTGTCCCCAAGTACTCTTGTATGAAATGCAAGGTCTGCAACTTCAAATTTGCAGGAAATATCGGGTCTTGCCCATAGACCAAATGATAGGGAGTATTCCCTATGGATTCCTTTACTCTAGTCCTATCTACCCAAAGGGCAAACTTCAATTGGCTGTGCCAATCCCGAGGGTTCTTTTCCAACAATTTCTTAATGATGTTCAACAAATTTTTATTTGAAGATTCGGCCAGACCATTTCCTTGAGGATAATAATTGGATGCAAATTTTAGGCTCACTTTGTTGTCATATGCCCAATCTGCAAATTGCGTAGAAATGAAAGCTTTACCATTGTCACTGACAATAGAATCGGGCATTCCGAATCTTGTTATAATTTGGTCCTCAAGGAATTTTATTACAACGTCTGTAGTGGCATGTTTAGTAGGAATCGCTTCTGTCCACCTTGTACTAGTAGTCCGTAGCTGTCAATATAAATTTATGAGAATCGGAAGAATTTGGGTTAATAACCCCAATAAAATCTAGTCCCCACTTGTGCAAATGGTCTCATTTCAACTACAAGTTGTAATGGCATGGCTGCATTTCTTTCTCTATTGGCAGCCACTTGACAGATATGACAAGATCGTACATGGGCATGTGCATCTTTGAAAATGTGGGGCCAGTAGTATCCTTCTCTCAGGATTTGATGCGCTGTAGCATTTGCAGCACCATGACCGGTTCCATGTTTCCCGTGAAATTCCTGCAACACCCTGGCGACTTCTTCTTTGTTCAGGCACCTCAGGTAGATCCCTTCATGATTCTTCCTGTAAAGAACACCAGATTTCATCAAATAATTGACAGACTTAAGCCTTAAAGCTCGTCTCTGGGTTGAATTCAGATTAGAAGGACACTTACCTATCAATAAAAATTGCACAATATCAACATACCAGTCATCCTTAGCAATGTATTCTATGTTCGAGTATTGGCATGTTATTTGCGGATTATTTTCTGCGATCGCCTTCGCCGGTCCCTGTCCTCGAACTAGTTTCATAGGTTGGATTTCGAGATCAAATTCTTGGATGGTGGAAATCCATTTCCCTCTTTTCTCACCTAGTTCATTTTGTAAAAACATGGTCTTAACAAAGAGTCAGGCACGATGGCAATAACTCTGCTTGTGCACAATGTAATGCCTAAATTTTTTCACCGTTTTAAAAAGTGCGTACATTTGCTTATCAAGGATTGAATACCTTAATTGAGCATCTTTTAGGGGGGCACTTAAAAATGCTATGGGATTTTCTGCACTATCCTCGCCTTTTTGGGTTAAGACACTCGCAAAAGAGTGTTCTGATGCAAAAGCATAAATATAGAAAGGCTTAGAATAGTCTGGACTTATGAGGACCGGGGCCCTGGAAATGGCATCTTTGATGTTCTGAAAGGCCACTCTACTTTCCTCGTTCCATTTTACATCCACATATTTCTTGAGCATCTTGTTCAGAGGTTTGGCTATCTCAGCAAAGCTAGAGATAAACTTCCTCACAAAATTAACCTGCCCAAAGAAAGACCTCAATTATTTTTTACTACTCGGGAGAGGTAAGTTTTGGATAGCTTGTATCCTTTCTGGGTCGATGGATATGCCCTCTTTTGAAATGATGTGACCAAGCAATTTTCCTTCTGTAACTTCGAAAATGCACTTTTTGGGATTTAAGGAAATTCCATGTTCTCTGCATCTTTGAAGCACTTTCTTTAAATCTTTGACATGGTCCTCTCTCTTCTTCGAGAATCCTTGGAATATCATCCACATACATGATGATACATTTGCCTATGAGCCCTTTGAATGCATAATCCATGGCACGTTGAAAAGTTGCACCAGCATTTAGCAGTCCGAACGACATTCTCTTATATGCAAATGTCCCCCACTTGGTGGTGAAGGCTGTTTTCATCCTGTCATTTGGATGTATAAGAATTTGGTTGTATCCAGAATATCCATCAAGAAAGGACATCATTTCGGATCCATTTACCGTTTGTAGAATTTCATCAATTGAAGGCAATGGATAATTATCCTTTTGAGAGGCTTTATTAAGATTTCAAAAATCTATGCACAACCTAATCTCTCCGCTCTTTTTTCTTACTGGAACGAGGTTAGCAACCCAGGTTGAGTGCCTAACAGGAAAAATGATTTTCGCTTCCAATAATATTTTGACCTCCCTTTCGATTAAAGGCTCCAATAGCGGGTTAACAACTCGTTGTCTTTGCCTAAAAGGCTTGGAGTCTGGCTTCAAAGGGATGGTATGTGTGATAATGTCTTGGTTGTATGTCTTCAGATCATTGTAATTCCAAGCAATGCAATCTATGAAATGCTTCAATGCCTGCATTATGTTGCTCCTTTCTTCATCTGTACATGCCTTTGCAATGTACACCTCCTTTGGATTGTCTGCACTCCCTAGATTAATTAGATCACACGCATCTTTAGGGAGTGGGACCCTTTTTCCTTTCTTGGTCTTGCATCCCATGTCGAACATTTTTTCCAATGAAACCATGTCTTTAGGTATTTTTTTGGATTGATACGCAGTTTCAATTTCATTTTCTGTTTCATCTTGCCACCTTTGTTCCTCATCAATCACCTGATTTTCAAAAATACCCGAGTTCGTGACAAATTTAAAAATGTGTCTGTCACTTTCAAAAACCTGGAAATTCTTGACATTATCGGGTATTGATGGACAAGGAACTAATTCAATGGAAAATTTTTTACACCTTTTTATATCAACCGGGTTTAACATGCCCGCGACGATCGCAAGAGAGTCCGCTATTCGATTTCCTTTCCTAGAAATAAGGGCTATATTGAACGCATCGAACTCCTCAATGAGGTCCATAACCCTAGTTCTATAAAGGCTTAGTCTCCTGTCATGGCATGTATACTGTCCTTTGATCTGCTTGACTACCAACTCAAAATCTCCCAAAACCTTCAAGCATTTAACTTGCTTGCTCAATGCTAGACGTAAACCAAAGATCAATGCTTCGTATTCTACCACATTATTCATGCAAGGAAATTGCAATCTGTAGGCAGCCAATAATGGTTTACCTCCTGGGCCAGTGAGCTCGACTCCAGCTCCTGCTCCCTGTCTAGATTTTGATCCATCGAACCTGAGCAACCACGTGCAATCATTTTCCTTAGAAGAGCCACCATGACATGTTTCCTCTTTAGGCTCTTCAGTAGCTTCCTCAACGTCAAGTGCATAAACCCCCAGTTCTGGCTCAGAAAACTGGACTTCATTTGGCTTGTTAAATTTTGTTATGATCTCCTTAAGCCTCGGTTCATTTTCCACTCTGATTTGATTTGCAATTCCTTTCCACGATAGCCACATGTGTGAGCAGTCTATTGAAAAATAGCCATTCAGAGTTTTCATCCAATCTCTCGCAAGTAGCATTCCATATCTACTTGGGATATTAACAACTAGAATGTCGACAACTTGCTGGACCCTGGGTTCAGAATTTAATTGAATCTTGACATCATATAGGGTCCCTACCACATTTACCTCTGATCTGTCCGGTTGCAGGACCTTGCATTTGGATGAAACAGGTTGCAGACCCAGCATTTGACATATCTCTCGAAGGCATGAGGTTGCTCGTGGCACCCGTGTCCACCAAACAGTTATGCAAATTCTTGCCCGCAATTCTTAGAGTCAGTAAGAATGGCGGGACATCCCGTCTCTCCTTTCACAAAATCAGATGGGACTCAACTCCCTTTTCCTTCCACATTTGATCAGGTGAGTTCAGAGCTTTTATCAACGCCTCCTTTTGGCCAGGCAATCTAGCCGCATCCAAGAACGAAAGGCTAGATTTGGACTTCTTTAGATCCTCCACTATGTCATAGTTTGGTTTTTCGAATTTGACTATCTTCACGCACGTCATTAGACATTTCTCTTCTGAGTGGAGGAGGAGGATTATTATTTGCCTTAGTATCCGGAGGAAGAATAGAGTTGTTTGGAGGTGTTGATGAGGTTTTAGGGGCTTTAGATTTACTTCTCAAATGGTATCCATGATTCCCCTTTCTGAAATCTCGAAAAGCTTGCACCTCCTGTTCCAAAATTTTGTCTTCTTCTTCCTCACTGTCACCTTCTTGATGATATACAGTTTCCATCACCATAATATTATCATCTTGATGTTGCGACGGACCCTCATTTGATACTAGTTCCAAATCATCAACTTGTTCCTGAAGACAATGAGTGTATCTAGCAATTTCAGGACAATTCCTCTCATTGTGTTCTTTTGTGTTGTGCAACCTACACCCTCTTTCCCATGCCAAATCTGAAAGATTCAAAAGGGAATTGGATTGACTAGGTCCTGCAGAAGTATCTAGTTGATTAGCAATGGGAGCGGGTACTCCCCCATTGTTTGGCTTGGTGTTCTAGTGTCTCCCTCTATTGTTAAAATTTTGATTTGAGTGAGGGGCATGGGATTCATACTTCTATTGTTGAACCCTGTCATTGCTCAGTTTATGAACTAATTTCTTGAGCTCCTCGACCTCTGAATAAATCTCCTTCGGTGGAATCCCATTATTGTTAACCCCCGTTGGATTTGCATAATTGATGGGGTCTTGATTCAACATTTGGGTCGGGTTTTGAGGAATTTGATTCCCATATGGATTGACACTTTGAATCGGAGTTGGATTTGGAAAAGGAACTATAGCCTGAGGATTAACTTGGTTGGTTCCTTGCATAGTCGATTGACTATTCTATAGAAATGCGGGAACAGGTGGAATGGATGTGATTGGTTGGATTGGAATGGGTGCATACGCAGGTGCTGGTGGATACGACTACTGATATGGGAAGGTGCTCATGCTTGGAATTTGAGGTGCCATGATCTGATTTGCCAAGGGAGCTTGACCATATGGAGCATACTGTCCCATCATAGGCACTTGGGGAAACCCGTAGCCTTGTGGTGTCATTTGTTGCTCGATGGTCATGGCTTCGTTATAGGCTAAAGCCAGCGTGGTGACTTGAGGATTGCGTCTTGCAAACATGGCTGTCATGGGGTCCAATGCCCCAAAATATATCTATAAAGCCACTGCGGGATCGATGGCAAAATGCCAAACTGCTCTATTATAGCACTTTTGGAATTTCTGGTTGAATGTTCTGATTGGTTCCCCTTGGCCCCTTTTGCATGTAATAAACTGATTGTAAATGGTTGCGGGATCCAAGGGTGACCTAAATTGATTAACAAAGGTGTTTTCCATTTGCGTCCATGAAGTAATTGAACCAGTTGGTAAGCATATGTACCATTCATATGCTATTGGATCTAAGCTCATAGGGAAAAGTCTGCAAGCCACATCTTCATGTTGGACTTGCAGTCTAATTAAAACATCCCTATAGGCTTGGATATGTTCTTCTGTTGTTCTTGGGCCATCTGGTTTGTATTTAGGCAAAAATATTTCAATGTTCTTGGGGATTTCATGGATATCCCCAACAATGTTCAAAGGAATATTGTTAGCTCCATACCAAGGAGTCTGCTGGAGGTTGAGCCATTTGACTCAAAATTGATGAAGACAACCCTACAATAGCGGTAGAAATATTACTGATAATAGGAACACTAGTGGCAACTGATATTATTGGCGTAGGTCCACTCGATGTTCCTGGAGAAAACAGGTCTTTTGTGACTGGTGAGCTTACGACTTGCTTGGTTTTATTCTTGGGAGTACCAGTAAGGTCATGAAAAATGGTTTCTTCGGTTGTTTGGGACCTGGTCGCAATACGACGCGGTGGGTCCAGCCTGCCTGATGAAACCCTCGATTATTTCAAAGAAAATCTGCAACAAAAGAAAACAAAAGCTGCAGTTTAGCTGTTTGTGAGTTTTAAAAGATGATTTGAAAATTAAATCAAAAAGATATTACTCATGTATGAAAATCAAAATAGAGTAAACCGATTCGGGCCCTCCTTCTAGCGCCAATATTTTGAGTGGTTTTTTCACCCAATTGTGAAAGCACACTCTCCGGTAGGATCTGAGTCCAAAAATCCTCTACTTGCAAAGAAATTATAACAGGATAATTTCTCCAAGGTTCCTGTTGTGCTGGCCTTTTTGTTTACCAAAATTGTTGTTCGATTTAGAGGCTGGGAATACCTTAGGGTTGCAAGTGCATGTTAACAAGGGGCACTGTGGTTTATTTAATTTGAATTTGCAATGGACTCCATGTGAATAAATGTAAGAAATAAATCTATTTGATCTTAGGCTTTGATGGATTTTTAGATTATTTACTTGAAAAAGAATATTTAAGATGCAGAAACTAAAATGAGGGTTTGAAAAATAAAATAAATGCAAATAAAAATGAAACTAAACTACATCCAGAGTGCGGCCATCCCGATTGACAAAACCGAAGACAATGAGGTTTCTGCATGCAACCTAACCTATTGAACCTGCAAATTCGCACAATCCAGATAAGCTAGGTGCGGGTTTCTAGGGTTTATACTGTAATTTCATACTTAGACATTCGCATGAAGAAACCAAGAACACTTGCATTAAACTCCACCTAAAAGCCTAGAAATCTGAAAGGGAAATGTAAGACATTAAATCATGCACACAGAAAAGACTCCTTCTTTCTCATCAATAAGATGCCAACTCTCTGTATTTCTATATTAAAATGATATATCAGTAGCAATTACAGAATGTTCCAGGCATGACAAATCCAGAACAAATGAAGGAAATTGCTCCAAGTGCAGGCCCAGAATGGCATGCAGCCCTTGTCTCTACAACTCTGCTAGCAGCAATTTCCAACCCTTCTTTCAATCTGCACTTCTGATTTTATACTATCTGGCGCAGCTCTTCGGTTCACCTGCATCGCTTCGTTTCACCTTCCAGAATGCGTCTTTTCAAATTCCCTGCCTTTTCGTTGCTTTTGATTCATGTTTGATGTCGAAACGTTCAAAATCTTCTATTGCATGTAACGCTTCTGCAACTCTGACACCTGTGTGCCACGTGTCTCATGCTTTCTGCACCTTCTGCAACGGTCCCATGTAAATCATGACGTTTTTATGCATGCAGCTTGTTCCTTGGTCAACACAGCAAAAATGAAACAGGTCGCGATATCGCGACGTTTTTCGGCCCACAGCCTTCTTGCCTTCTTGCCCAGCAAAAACGTGACATGTCATGAAATCGTGATGCTTTTCTCATTCCATACTATTTTCCCGCAACCTGTCGCGAAATCATGACGTTTTTCCATTTCGGGCACCTTCGCTACATGTTGTCGCGATATCGCGACGTTTTCTCGCTTCGTACCATCGGCCAGCTTTCCGTCGTGAAATCGTGACGCCTTTTCGTTTCGTACTGCTTTGCTGCTTTCTGTCGCGATTTCGTGACCATTTTCGTGCTTCATGCCTTCCTGTCGATTCTGTCGTGATTTCGCGACCATTTTGCACTTCATGCACCTTTGCTGATTTTTGTCGCGATATCGCTACCATTTTCGTGCTTCATGCCTTCCTGTCGATTCTGTCGCGATTTCGCGACCATTTTGCACTTCATGCACCTTTGCTGATTTTTGTCACGATATCGCTACCATTTTGCACTTCATGCACCTTTGCTGATTTTTGTCGCGATATCGCTACCATTTTCGTGCTTCATGCCTTCCTGTCGATTCTGTCATGATTTCGCGACCATTTTGCACTTCATGCACCTTTGCTGATTTTTGTCGCGATATCGCTACCATTTTCGTGCTTCATGCCTTCCTGTCGATTCTGTCGCGATTTCGCGACCATTTTGCACTTCATGCACCTTTGCTAATTTTTGTCGCGATATCGCTACGCCTTTCTGCTTCATTCTGTTTGACCGGTTTGACCCGCGATTTTGTGACATGTCACGATTTCGCTACGCTTTCCCATTTGCCTTTCTCTCTCCTCTTTCGGCCGCGATGGAGCAACATGTCACGATTTCGTGACACCCTTTCATTTTTGGCTGCGACCGCGCAATACGTCGTGATATCGCGACACTTTTCTGGCTTCGGCCGTGACGGAGCAACATGTCGCGATTTCGCGACATGTCGCGATTTCGCGACATGTCGCGATTTCGTGACACTTTCTACACTTGTGCATTTTTTTGCCCCTTTTTCTTGAATTTTAGCATCTGGGTCATTGAGATTCCTTTTGAAAGCATGCAAAAAATATGGGTCCCCAATTTTGGGGTGTGTTGTGGATCAGCCACAATAGGATGCATTAGAGAAGGATGGCGAGAGGAATAAAGAAAGCAAGAAGAAAGTAGAGGATGACGTGAAAGAATTGGTCCAGATTATAGAGAAGTAAAATTTCGACAGAGATTTTTTTGGAAAAACGCTTTGTAAGGTCATATTCAATAAATAATATCAATTTATTATATTGAAATATGATTTTGGTATTTCATAAAATTAATAAATTTATTTTATTTCTAATAATTTAAAATTTCCTAGAAGATTGCATTTCATTTTTATTTTATTGAGATACTTTTGATCAAATTAGAATGGAATTTAAAATTTCAAATTAATCTTTATTTATTAATTGGTAATCTGGAAGCATCATTCATTATTTTATTTTTACTTTACTTTGCCTTTTTATTTTACTTTGAATTTAAAAGTTTAGCTTACAAAAGCCTTAATCTCAAATTATAAATATCAAAAAAATATAATTAGGGCTTTTATTTATTTTTTTCCACATATTTAATTCAATTAGTATTTGGATAAATAAATATTATATCGAAGGGAAATTTATGTGGATTTTAATTTCAATATTATAAAGCTCAAAATTTTGTAATTAAGATCCATATAGATCGGTCTTTTAAAATTTACGTAAATTTATTTTGAGTAAATAAATGTTATTTTATGATTTAAGTAAACTTTATAAATCCTTGTTAAATATTATAAAGTTCTTAAACTTTATAATTAGGGTTTTAAAGGTTATTTATTATCTTTCATTTTACGTAAATTTCATAGACCAGATCAAGCCTAAATTGTTAGTATAATGCTCAAAATGGTTCATGAAAGTAGAGTATTATATAATTAAAGGACTATTTCAGAGTTTAGATTAAGTTTTTAACACAAAAACTTATACTTAAGGTAGATTTAATTTTGATATCAAAAAGGAATTTCATGGAAGATCACATATAATGCTTTTAGATCAAAACACCTAAAATCCATGCCCCTTGTTAACAATTGCTTGTACATAACTAAGGTATTATAAGCGCCCACTTGACACATTATCATGACATACCAATATATTAAGTGAAAGGAACCTTGGAGAAATTTACATTTCTTTGCAAGAGAGGATTTTAATTCTAAAATCCTAACTATGAGGGTGATTTCACAACTAGGCGAAATTATACCTCAACATAATTGGCACTAGAAGGAGGGTCTGAAAGGTAAATATTTGATTTTAAACATTTGAAGTTTGTTCAAATTTTGACATTTTAAAAAAACAAAGTTGAAATTTCTCTATTCATGATGCATTAATGTGGATCTGCTATAAATTTAGAAATATGGTTAGGATTCAATTTTTGAAATTCCTTCACACATAATCTTTTATGTTGAAATTGGTTCAATGGAAAAAAACTATTTACCTTAGTATAAGCATGATGGAAAGAGTACAATAGAGGAACATATTCAGACATACAAAAATACTATAGTTCATTTTCAAATTATGCATGAAGATGTAGCGTGTAGATTATTTCCTCTAACATTTTATAAAATTTCTAAGGATTGGTTTACCAATTTACCTATAGGTTCTATTAATTCTTGGGCTCAACTAGAAACAACATTTCTCAAAAAATTTGGAACATTGGTTGACACGAATTTGTTATCAAATCAGTTTGCCTCTATCTGTAAAGAATCTAATGAATCTATGAGCCAATTTAATGATAGATTTCATAGGTTATATACTGAAAATAGAGATATATTTCATTATTTCAAAAGAAGAAGTCCTTCAAATATACTTGGAAGTCTTAGATTCATTTACTTCTACATGCATAAGTATAAGTCTTAAAAATCCATCCTTGTCTAGATATTACAAGAAGGCAATATCCATAGAACAATAGTGCATTTTGAAAGGGATTTATGTGGATCAACAATGGTGTATTTTGAAAGAGATTGATTTAGGTCAATTATCATTACTTAATCCTAAGGCTCAAAATTAGATGTCACCCATGAGTCAGGTTGAAACACAACCTTCTCCCATGATGAACTATTCTTTAGGAGTTGTATATTTAAACCAATATCGATCATCTAATTTAGCAACCTCGAATCAAATGATGTGTAATATGAACAATCAATGGGATGAAGTTGAATGTCCAAATTTCACAACCACCCTAGATATTATCCAAGAGGAAGCACCAACATCCACCAATAATGTTTGTAATAAAAAATCTCATCAACATGTACAAATTAACTTAGTTTTAGAAACATGTGAGCCTTTACAAATAAAGGGGTTAGAGCCATTATTCACAAAGGAAGATTGAGATAAATTTAAAAATAAAAATACAATATTTTATCCCACTGAAGAAGGTCTTGACTCACCAAAAGTGGTTATAAGTAAATTCGAGGGTAAATCAATAGATGAATCTGAACAATGGCTAGAAGATATGATAGAAGTTCATCACTTTTTCTCATAAGACAATTATTATAATGATCCAAAAAGCCAACATTAACTAGTGATAAGTTAGAAATAAAAAGGCTTAGAATAATTATTTACAAGTGAGGATTGGGATGATCTTAGAATGGAAAATGCCAGGATTGATCCACTTTTAGAAACAAGTGAGCCATTAGAGAATAATTCGCCAAGGTTGGTTACAAATGCAAATTGTAGTGATCAGGAAAATTTGAATACATGATTTGATTCCACTGTAGAAACCCTTGAGCTACCAAAAATGGTTGAAGGTGAATTTGAAGAAGAGTTTCTTGAAGAGCTTGAAAATTATGAGGAAGATGCAATAGAGTTTCATCCCATGGATCTAGATGATCATTATTATAATTATTTAAAAATACATGAGGAACCATTATTTTCTCACAATATTACTGATGAAATTTCTATTTCACTTGATATGCAAGATGTTGAAAATTCTACCTCAAATGAAGATTTTGAAATTTCTATGCAATCATAAAATGACGTGCCAATTGCAAAAATAGATAAGGTTCCAAAATTGAATCACTTTGAAGATGAATTTATTGAACACCTTTATGAAATTAAAAATAAATAAATGGTGAATTTTTCTTATGATTCATTTGTTATGAATGAGGAAAAGGTAAAGTTTTCTTCTTTATTATTGACTACTAAAAATTTGGGTATAAATCCACATGATTTTCTTGGAGATTCAAATAAAGAAATATCATTGATGGTTAATAAGGAATTAGAAATGAATCCTATTCATTCAAATGATAAAAATGTTATATTGAAAAAAACTCAAGTAGTTGATTAGGGAGATGTGTTATTTGACACATCCTTAGATAGACAAGACTTATGGTTTGAAAAATATGGACATATTTTTAATTGGGTGCCTAATTTTTGTGTTTTTGAAAAGTAGGTAGTTGATGAAGATGAAGGGCTACTGGATGACAATGATGGAGCTCATGAAGAAAAAGAAGAAATTGCAATGGCTCACCAAATTTTTATAAATGCTACTCATGATGTGTTGATCATGGATGACAAGGTAGAATCTTCGCCTTTTTTATTGATGGAAATTCTAGGTAATAAGTTGTATGATGTTCCTTTAGTTTCTCATGATTTTGATAATAAAATTTCAAGTGTTTTTAATAAGAAATTGGAAACAATTCTTAAATATATTGCTATAAATAAAACAAAAGAAAACATGATTGAAACTTTAAATCAAGTTCATAGAAAAATAATTATTAAAACTAAGATTCAATCTTGTAATGATTCTTGTTTATAAGACATCCTAGATGCTTGCAAATTGTTGTACAAGTTCAATTTGCCTAAAAACATGGAAAGTGACTTGTCTTCAAGATTGTTAGAAATAGGCACCTACTTAAAAAACTTCTTATTTGAAAAGGAAAACCTAATTCTACATCATTAATTGAATTGTAAAATCTAAATTTTAAAGGATAAACAAGAAAGAATTAAAAATCAGTTGTTGTCTTATCAATTGGATGAATTAAAATTTTATTGTGGGATTGTCAATAGAACTAAATTAAAATGGTGGGCAGAAAGAGGAAGAATGAGGATTTTTGTGTTGTTTGGCTTAATATTATTTTGGTTGGATTCCTATGAAGTTTGGTATGCATATCGATCTTTTTTAAATTGTGAAAATCACATTTGGGATCCAGGAAAATGATAGCCTAAAATTTTGGGCAGTATTTTGTATATATATTGTATATTTTTGTACATAGTGTTTTGAGTTTCGTAATTTTGCTTGTATTAGTTTGGTTAATTTTAATTTTTTTAGTCATCACCTGTTTGTTGATGTTTTTTTGTTCATGAATTTTTGATTTGTTCTATTTTTGGTTTGCAACAAATTGTCTTATGCCACATTTTTGGTGTTCAAGTTGTAATTTTTTTGTTTGTGAAGAGTTTTTAATGTTGCAATGAAGTTTCCCTTGATTGAGGTAGTTGTTATATGGACACTAATCATTTGATGATTTTTTTTGGCATTTGTTCCTGGGTCATTCAAGACAAAATTGCTTATTTTGAAAACATGCAAAACTTGAAGAAAAAGAAAGTGAGATGTTTAGTGTATATCTTTATGAATTTGGACTAAGATAATGAAACTTGGAACAATGGAATCATCTTGCAAAAGCTTCACAAGTACTGCAAACACATTAAAAGAATATCTCTTAAAAATTTGGAAGTATAAAGCTTTTAGTTTTGCAGATTAAAGTGAAAATCTAATATACACAATTTTCAGCCTTACTTGGTCTCTGACCCAAATGGCAAGTGAATTTTGCAAAGAAATATAGTTCTTGATAAAAAAAGAAAGAGAAAAAAATTACAATGGAAAATAAATTTAATTTATCATAATGATCTAGATAATCTTCGTTGAGGCTATAGATGCTTGATTGAAAATGAAGCTATGTATATACTAAAAATAGAAAAGAAACAATTACAAAATTCATCTAATATTTGGGTGATTTAGATAACCTCCATTAGGGCTATAGATTCATGGATGGCAGTAGAGAACTATATCGAAGAGGGAAAGGTTATCTCCACCGGAGCTATAGATGCTCGACTGACATTGGATTAATGTAGAGGTATACTTCAAAGAGGAAAATTCCATAAGCCTAAATGCAAAACTGATAAATGAAATCTAAGTGGTTTCATGGATATAAAATGAACCACATCACACACATTGAGCAGATGCAAATGATTTCATTATTTCATGTTGAATTTGTTTATTCATATTCTTTAGATATTATTGATGCTTATGTTTCTAATATTTAAGTTTTATTGATTTCAGAATTAGGTTCTTAAGTCTGAAGTGCTCAGGAGCATTTCCTAGTAGATTCATCATTTGTTGTGACCTTTTCACAATGACCCAAAATAGTTGGGGACCCACTAAAAATTTTGATTTTTTTTTTATGTCTAATTTCATAGTTTTGGTTTGTTTGTGTGTTTAATATTAATTTTTATATGGTTTATTTTTTTGATTGCTTATGTTAAATTATAATGTTTAGTTGGTTGTTTATTTAAGATGTGAAAGTTTAAAATATTAGAAAATTGATAATTTTAAATGTTTTAAATGGTTTCTATTGAAAGCTTCAAAATATATATTTATTTTAAAACATTTAAAAACAAATAAAACCAATTTAATATATATATTGAAAATTTAATTAAATATTTTGGTTTATTTTTGTAGGTGTTCGGGTTCGATGGTATAACATAGTTTTTCACATAGTTTGTGATACATGTTTTGAGGTGGCTAAAGCGATCATAGTTCAAATTAAGAGGTACTTTTGCTATTTGAACAACTCGTCAAAACATGAAATGAGATTTAGACCTTATAAAGCATATGTTTTGTGCATCTCAAGTTATGTGGAATTAAAAGATGTAATCAATGGAGTTTTTGATGTGGTGGCTCAGCAAATATGATATGTGCAGGTTTATCATGGCCACAATTGGATAAGTTCGGTAGCATCTCAGATTGCACACTTTGGAGGTTTGATGGAATATGATTTCAATCGGAGTAGTTGATGACATAGCTATGGAGAGTTAAATAGGCTAAGAGTGTTTAAATAAATTAGATGATTCTGATGCCAAACATCCTGAAAGACTAAGCATCAAAGAATGTAGAAAAGAGGTATTAAAGTGGAACACAAATCATTGTAGATTTAACTTGGCATCTAATGAATGTGGAGGATACTAATTGGAGATGACAACCAACATTGACAATAATGTGACCTAGATGTTATGGGTGGACCACAAATTATAGCAGTGGTAATAGAAATTCTATAATTTACATGGTATTGTTCAATGTGAAATCAGACCCAGTGTGGGCATTGTGAGTAAGGCATCATGTTTAGTGGTAGTACAACATCATTCTTTGGAAGATAAAAATATGAAATGAAGACCCTACGATATGATGTGAAATGGATATCATAGGTGAATGTGTGTGAAGATGATTTAACACTAAATAATCATGTGTTTGTCATAGTGAGGAGATTAAAAATAGAATTTATAATCATATTTATTGATTGTGTAGCAAGGCAAATTTTCCATTATGATGAATGTAGGAGAATTATAAAGCAGAAATAGAGGGTCTCATTTATTGTTAACATCATGGGTTAAAATTATTCATGGTTTCACAAGAAAAGATGATTGGATGTTCGAATGTAGAGTGAGATCATAGTTGCATGAATAAAGGTTACATAGACTTGAATATTATTGATTGAATTCGAAGGAACAAGATGGTGCAATCATAGCCAATCACACAGGTTTAATTGGTGCTTTTGATCATCAATGTTGATAGAAATGGTATAGCACTAAATTTTTAGAGACATGGCATATAATATAGCTATTACTTTATGGGTGAAATTTCATTTTCTACGAATATTGGATAGGGGAACCTCACAAGATGTCAATAGTATGGTCGTTGTAGACACAATAGTGGAATCAATAGATTTTTTGCTATTTCTCGATGGTGGTGTTAATATTATGGAGTTTAATTTCTATGGCATCATCATAATAGCATGTTATGTTGTCCATTTTATAGTTTGGTTAAGTATGATACATGTTCACTATGTGTTTGATATATCCATAGTTGTGTTGTAAAATGTATTGAGTTGTCTCCATTATCACCACCATTGTGTGTTGAAGAAGGATATATAACATTGTGAAAACACGTTGCGCATGAGGTATATGGTTATAATTTAATCATTATGGTATGAAAACATCATTGTAGGGGTAAATATTCATTAATACGGAGTTTACCCTATTAATCGTGGATGTCACTCATGTAGAGAGTCACGTATGGGAAGAGATTTGCAATCAAGTTTTTGTAGAATGGTTAATTTTGAATCTATCATCTTCAACATATTGGGGATTGATGAGGTCGAAGGAGTACTACAAAGCATGAGTTGAAGTGGACGTTGATATCATAGTCTGAGTGGACGCGTGAAATCATTAAATGATTTATGTTAATAAGGCCATCGTTTATTATATTCACAAGGTACAATGTGGCATAGGTGGTGTTTTTGCTCTTCGAATTGTCACATCATCATAGAATGTGGTAATATCAAGCAAGAAATGCTGGGGATTGAGGATAGTATGATTTTTTGTAGAATGAATCCAACAGAAGGATACAAAGGGGTTTTTGAGTGATGCTCAATGAAAGACTAATGGGAGGACATTGTTAATTTAATAAGTTCTCATTACCATACTCTTAGATAATAACATTTACAAGTATAAAATAATTAATGTTTTAAGCATTATGATTTATCCAAAATGGAATAATGGGTAAATAAAGCAATCTTACGAAAAGAACAAAAGTTTGCAATAAAATATATCAAATAAGCTTTGTTAAGTGTACGAACGTTCATAGATTGAATCCATTATGGAATGGATTGAAACTAAGCAAAGTAAAATTTGGAAAATTCTCAAACTAAAATAAGAAATTATAAATGGAAGGAAATAAGGATTCGTGAGGGCTGAACAATTTTAGGAAAAGAGCAAACACATTGAAGAAGGACGACAAGAGGAATAAAGAAAATGAGAAGAAAGTAGAGGATGAGGTGAAAGAATTGGTCCAGATTAAAGAGAAGTAAAATTTTAACAGATATTTTTTGGAACAATGCTTTTTAAGGTCATATTCAAGAAATAATATCAATTTATAATATTGAAATATGCTTTTGGTATTTAATAAGATTAATAAATCTATTTTATTTCTAATCATTTAAAATTTCCTAGAACATTGTATTTCATTTTTATTTTATTGAGATACTTATGATCAATTTAAAATGGGATTTAAAATTTAAAATTAATATTTATTTATTAATTGGTTATTCTGGAAACATAATTCATTGTTTTATTTTTACTTTACGAAACCTTTTTATTTTACTTTGAATTTAAAATTTTAGCTTACAAAAGCCTTAATCTCAAATTATAAAGATCAAAAATTTATAATTAGGGCTTATATTTATTTGTTTCTAAATATTTAATTCAATTAATATTTGGATAAATAAATATTATATCAAAGGGAAATTTGTGTGGATTTTATTTTCAATATTATAAAGCTGAAAACTTTATAATTAAGATCCATATACATCAGTATTTTAAAATTTACGTAAATTTATTTTGAGTAAATAAATGTTATTTTATGATTTAAGTAAACTTTATAAATCCTTGTTAAATATTATAAATTTCTTAAACTTTATAATTAGGTTTTAAAAGGTTATTTATTATCTTTCATTTCACGTAAATTTCATAGACAAGATCAAGCCTAAATTGTTAGTATAATGCTCAAAATGGTTCATGAAAGTAGAGTATTATACAATTAAAGGACTATTTCAGAGTTTAGATTAAGTTTTTAAAGTAGAAACTTATACTTAAGGCAGATTTAATTTTGACATCAAAAAGGAATTTCATGGAAGATCACATATAATGATTTTAGATCAAAACACCTAAAATCCAGGCCCTTTGTTAATAGTTGCTTGCACATCACAAAGGTATTCTAAGAACTTACTTGACACATTATCATGACATAAAAATATATTAAGTGAAAGGAACATTGAAGAAATTTATATTTCTTTGCAATAGAGGATTTTAATTCGAAAATCCTAACTGTGAGGGTGATTTCACAACTAGGCAAAATTATACCTCAACACCACCCACTTGATTCTTGTCGCATATTTCATCACATCATACAAGATCTCATTGACCATGGCACCTTTTAGATATCTAATCCCATTGCATAAAAAAATTAAAACTTGGGGATCAATCAAAATCCATTGCCTAAACATGGGGTTCTAATGCTCAATCCAATTCCCAGTAGGTCAATCATGTCAATTACGGTCCTTCTCAATAGGGTTTTGTGGGTATGATAAATATCACTACCCATAAACAATGCTACCCACCTCCTACTAAAGCCCCACACCCTTCTACTTGTCTTCCACCACCTTCTTCTAATCCTCCAATTCCTCCACTAGCTCCAGCTACCATACCACATAATTTCATCACTATTCATCGTAGCCTCTCACATAAAATCTACACTACTCTTGCAAGGTTATCCATATATGATCTTCTACAGCAATCCCAATCTCATCATAAGGCCCTCAATTATATTCTTCATTCTCTTGATCTTGAGACCCCTAATATTGATGTCTTTGCCAAATTTATTGGAAATATTCATATATGCTTGCAACCTTCTATTAGTTTCCATGACCATGAGATCATCAAAGTTGTAGGTGAGGGGGTAGATCTCCCTTTGCATATCCAAGCTTCCATTAATTTTATCACTTATAAGCACATTCTCATTAATACAGGATCATCCATCAACATCATTTATACCACCACCCTTGATCATCTTCACCTCCATCCTATTCATCTTGCTACTCCTTCTATGGACATTCGATCCTTTTATGTCTCTATGTGCTCTATTGTAGGCACCATTTTCATCCTCATTCAGGTCAATGCTAAAACATTTTCCACTCTCTTCCATGTCATTGAAGGAGATATGCAATACAATATCCTTTTGGGATGGATATTCAATGCATCCCTTTTATGCTACATAATTGTATCAAATATATCCATAATGGATTGGTCCACTACATCCCTACCGATGGTGACCCATTCAAATTATACAATATTGTCACTCTTCCACTGGGTCCACCCTTATAATCCACATAATTTTCTCCCACTCCATGTGTTGGACATTTTGAGTCCCTAAGCTAAAATTTTGTCATTGATGTCAAAACAACATTTAATGTCAAAAGGATCTATGAAGGTTTTTTGTGAAAACCAAGGTAGGAAAAATAAAATGTTTTAGTTAAAACCATGGATAATAGATTTGATCTGGATTTTCTTAAAACCCAAGTTGGGCTTTCGTTTCATCGAAAAAGGTGCCCCAGTGATGGAGTTATTTGAATTTTAATATTTGGTTTAAATTTTAATTCTTTAAAATTTAAATTCAAATTTATATTTAAATGTAAAGTTTCCCACCGACATCATCAAGCAAAAAAAAAATCATATTTTTTCTGACGTCTTCGAAGTGTTTTAAACACTATATAAATGGGTGGTAAATAAATCAATTTTTTTTCCTAGATATTGTGATAATTATTTGGCATTCGAATAAGTCTATGAGCTCGTGCAAATTTTGAGAAGAGAAGAAGGAAAGAAAACGATAGCACTTGAAAAGTCAAAACATGGTGGAAAGTGTGGTGCATTGGCAAATAATTTTGGTTTAAGGCACAAGGAAGTGCAAACACCAAGGATGGAATCCCTTGGATGGCGTTTCAGAAGGCATGTGGAAATCACTTTGGTGCTTTGTCTTTTATGAAATGTGGATGAAAGTTTAAGGCACTTTGGACCTTTGCCTTTCCAACGAGCACCTAGCTCGTGTGGAATCTTAGCCGTGGCTAAGACACTCGTAGTGTGGCAAGTCAAGGGTTCGAATCCCCTTGAGGAGGTAATTACATTTTGCATTTAAATAATTTTTATTAGCCCTAAATTTTGGAGTTATAAGGTAGTTAATGGAAATTAAATTTTGTTATTAGGGTTGTGATTATTATTGCAAAACATAATTGGTTTATGATTTATTTTATGGTTATGGAGAATTAATTTTAGGAGAAATAAGGAGTTGTTTTTAAAAGCAATTTTGAGAGGTTTATTATTTTTTATAAGGGTTTTAATAAAAGGGACTTTGGTGGATGTGTTTATTAACTTGGAGTAAAAAGAGTGTAATTTGAATAATGCTTTATTTTGTGATTATTTGAAGTCCATTAACCCTTGTTTAGATTGGAAAGTAAAGTTGTGTTTAAGTGTGGCAGATTTTTTGGACAACTTATTGGCATCAAAAAGGTATGGGAATATTATCCTATTGATTTTTTATGGTGGTTGATTTCTGAAATATCATTGGATATAAAAGGATTGATTGTGGTTTCCTTTGAGAAAATGATTGGTTGATTTCTTCAAGGTTTTCTGGTTTGTGAGTTGTATTTAAACCTTGTTTTATTAGCATTTTTGTTGAAGCCCATTGATGATGAAATGAACTTGAAATTGAGTTAGAAAAGAATATGAGTATCATTGCTATGTGATAATTGTGCTTGAGCATTGTTGGAAACATTTTGAGCTGGTTAATACATGCTTGGACTAGGGTTTGTGAAAAAGGATTATTCCTTGAGGTGATTGGTTGAGTTGAGTTGGTTAATACATGCTTGGACTAGGGTTTGTGAGAAAGGATTGTTACTTGAGGTTATTGTTTGAGTTGATTTTATTAAGCATAGTCAAGTGGATACATGTGGTTATTCAAGTTCCTAGAAAAAACTATTCAATATTCTGATCTGAGTTGATATTGATTTGAGTTGAGATTGAGGTTGATTTGAGTTGATGTTGAGATCTGAGTATAGAACATATAGATTCTATAACAATTATCTTGATGCTTCTATTGAGTTGATATTAGTATTTGAGTATATAAAATATAGAGTCTCTAATAATTCTATTTATGCTTCAATGATATTGATTTGATATATTGATTGCATATTGATATTAGACCATATTGAGTCTCTAACAATTCTCTTTATGATTCTATGTGATTGAGATAAGTCTTTGAGAAGACTTGTGGACTTTTTTGAGTTAAGATTTTGTGAAATATTGCTATGCATATTTGAGCAAGTCCTAGAAGAGGATTTGTTGAGTATATTTGGATAAGTTCTGTGTGAACTTGTTGAGCATATTTGGACAAGTTATGTGTGAACTTGTTGAGCAGATTTGGATAGGTTTTGTGTGAACCTGTTGAGCAAATTTGGATAGGTTTTGTGTGAAATTATTGAGCATATTTGAGCAGGTTATAAGTGAACCTATTGAGAATAATTGTACTAGATGGATTGTACTATGTTTAATGTAATATATTGAGTAGAATTGTGCTAGATCGACTGAACTATGTTTGTTATAGTATTGAGATAGATCTTTAGAGGTGACATAGTATAGAGGATAGAGTCTCAGTGGATAGAGATATAGCAACAAGGATAATTGAAGACAAATATGAGTGAGGAGTCTTCAAGTGGAGAGATATCCACAAGTCAGTGTAGTAGAGAGACAAAGTCTTCTAGAAGATCACTAGCCAGAGCAAAAGGGGAAATAGTTCTCCTATGGAAGAGATCCACGAACTTGAGATTTAGGGGATCAACATCTCCTTTGGACCGAGGTCCATAAAAATTGTAATTTGGGAAATATTCCCAAGATATTATTTGATAAATATTTAGAAAAAATATTTTCTCTATGGAGGTAGCCCACACTAGGTGAACCGCATTAAAATATATGTCTCTATTGTGTATGATGATTGGTGCATTGCTTTGGTTATTGTTATTTCTATTGCAATTGATTATATTTATTAATACTGTTTGGGGAAGATAAGTAAAAATTGATCTTATAATGTTCACCCCATCTCAGTATAAGCTTATGTTCTTCACTTAGTATCAGAGCTAGTTTCTTTAGAAAGGGTTTAACAGCTTGAAGGAAGATCTTGCAAGAACACAAATGGCAAAGAAAGGCAAGATTAAAAGCATGAGACACAAGAATAAAAGAACACCTATGGTCATGAAAGAAAATGAATATGAGTTTAATATTGTTGTGTTGTGAGGAAACATGGAAATAGATTCAAGAGATGAATCAAATAATGGAGAAATATCCAGACTAATAAATTTTTGTACCAGTTGTGGAAATATTGGTCATCATGCAGCTTATTGTTCACAAGAAGGTGAAGAATATTTTTTCTGTGGTCAACTTGGTCATGATGGAATTTATTGCAATGGGTTTGATAGCAGTGAATATGAAGATGATTCTCTTAGATTTGAAGTTTTAAAGAATGAGTCAGAAAAGGATAACAAGAACAGTTGAAGAAGGTATCAAGAAGAAAATCCACTTTGGACAATAGAAGAAATTGAAGAAGAGGAATATTCAGATAAATAAAATGAGGAAGCCACTCTTAAGTAACTTGTTTAATTGAAAAGAAAAAATTCAGAATTGAAGGCTTAAATACAAGAAGATGAGAAATGTAAGACAACTTCTACAAGATATATCTGACTTGAGAGATAAGGTTGAAAATGCAAGAAGAGTTGAAAAAGGTATGTTTGAATAATAAAAGGTAAAAGATATAGAATGTGAAAGGATTATGGTTACTATTAAAGAATTAAAAATGGAGAACTCAGGATTAAGGGTCCAAGCTCAAGAAGATGAAAAAGCAAAAGCAAGGTTTTTACAGGAACTCACCAACTTCAAAATCAAAGTTGAAGAGACAAGAATAATTGAATAAGGTATGGTTGAAAAATTAATTACAAAATATCTAGAGTGTGAAACATTAGAGCATGAGATAGTTTCACTAAGAATGGAAGTAAAAGGCTCTAAGGATAAGCTACACAAGTCTAAGGAAAATTCAAGAACCTTGGAAAGGACTATCAATGCACAAAGATCATCAGTCACCATAACATGACTTAGTTATAAATAATAACAAGGGAGACAAGAAGTAGAAAAATGAGAGCCAAGATACTATGCATATAATGCAAGTAAGTACTCAATTGATAGTGATGCTAGTTTTTTAGACAATGATAGAGATGAAGTCTTGTTTATGGTTGAAGAAAAAAATCCAGTTAAGAAAAAGACTAGTTATTCTCAAGTGTTTTAGATGTGGTAAATTTAGACATATTGAAGATGATTGCACTAGGGATGGCTATAGTTTCAATGATGATGATTTTGAAGATGCACTTGGTAAACCAAATGAGAATATTCTAATGGAATTAGAAGAAGAATAAGTGAGTGATCCTATAGAAGGTAAGTCAAAATAAAGTAATGATATGGACAAAGGAAAAAAAATAGACTATTCAACGGAGAATGGTTATGATCTCAAGGGAGAAATTATCTATGCTCTTGACACAGTAAATAAGGTAAAAGCAACACTCTAAACTTGAAATTCAATTTCAATAATGTTATGAAGAAAGATTACTACTCATTGAGGACTTAGAAAAGTCAAAGACTAAGGCAAGCAAGTCCAAAGATAAGTTAGAAGTAAATATTTTGTAATGTGATAAGTTAGCAAAAGAAGTGTCTACTCTAAAGAAATATTTATAGGACTCCAAGATCAAGATGAAGAGTTTCAAAAATATCTCTAAGAACTTGGATAAGTTTATTTGTGGATAGCAGAGAACATCATGTTCAACAGGTATTGATTTTGAAAAGAAACAGGAAAGAGCAAAGTCTACTTCAAGTCTTCAAGAAGAAACAAAATTAGAAGATACTTTAGAAGAGGGATTCTTAGATGCAAGTGAAAGTGAAACTTCTTAGGATGAGCCAGATTGTAGTGAGTCCAATAGGGACAATGGGCAAAGAATATCTAGATGGAACAACAATCAAAATAGGAGACCAATGAGGTCTAGGCAAGGAAGCTTTAATGGGATATGCTTCTCATGTCACAGGTTTGGCCACATGGATTCATAGTGTAGGTCACATGAAAGATAGTTATATGTAAGAGAACAACTTTTTCAAGGATATTGTTATTCGTGTAATGAGTTTTATCACAAGGAAATGAATTGAAATATTCATGATAGAAGAGGATATGGCTTCACTAGGATAAATTCTACGATAGTTGCACATTCAAGGAATAATAACATTAAGTGTTATAAGTGCAATAATGATGGTCACATAGCAATATGGTGTAGAGAAAATATTCTAGAATCAAGCATGAACAGGAACAAGAATGTGAACAAGAATAAAAATATGAACAGGAATAGGAACATGGGCAGGAACAAGAACATGAAAAGAAACAAGAAGATGAACAAAAACATAGACTGAAAAAATAAAAGAGAATTAAAAAATAATGAGGACAAGAGGAGGTACAAGAACAAGAATAGGAACATGGATGATGACTTGGAAGGAAATAGTGAGAGGATTCAACAAAAAGAAAGAGGAAAATACAAAGGCAGAGAATAGTGCTTTCGGGGAGTAGAAATACTCCCACCTCAAAATTAATGACCTCATATGGAGGTGGGTGAGGGGCTAAGCTAAGAAGCTTAATTATTAGCACTGAGCCCCAAAGGTGACCCTTTGCCATTGATGTCAAAGGGGAAGAGATTTATGTAGTATGGGGAGAGTTTTTGGATATGAGAAGAGATTTGATATCCGAGAGAGCATTGAGCCAGGGGGAGCAAAGTCCTAGGGGGAGCAGAAAAGAAGGTCAAAATTTAGTAAAAGGATTTGGGTTGCCATCAATGACAAAGGGGGATATTTTTGGACATTTTGAGTCCCTAAGCTAAAATGTTGTCATTGATGTCAAAAGAGCATTTAATGTCAAAAGGATATATGAAGGGTTTTTGTGAAAACCAGAGCAGGAAAATAAAAGGTTTTAGTTAAAACCATGGACAAGATATTTGATCTGGGTTTTTCTTAAAACCCAAGTTAGGATTTCGTTTCATCGAAATAGGTGCCCCGATGATGGAGTTATTTGAGTTTTAATATTTGGTTTAAATTTTAATTATTTAAAATTTAAATTCAAATTTAAATTTAAATGTAAATTTTCCCGCCGATCTCATCACGCAAACATAAATTTATATTTCCATCGACATATTCAAAGTGTTTTAAACACTATATAAAGGGATGGTAAATAAATCAAATTTTTATCTTTGCTCTTGTGATAAATGTTTAGCATTCGAATAAGTCTATGAGCTCATGTGAATTTTGAGAAGAGAAGCAAGACAGAAAATGATAGTGTTTGGAAAGTCAAAACATGGTGGAAATTATGGCCCATTGGCAAATCATTTTGGTTTAAGGCACAAGGCAGCATAAACACCAGGGATAGAATCCCTTGGACGACGTTTTGAAAGACATGTGGAAAGCACTTTGGCGCTTTGTATTTTGTGAAATGTGGAGGAAGGTTTAAGGCACTTTGGGTCTTTACCTTTACAATTAGTGCCTACCTCATGTGGAATCTTAGCCACGGCTAAGACGCTCATAGTGTGTCAAGTCAGGGGTTCGAATCCCCTTGAGGAGGTAATTACATTTTGCATTTAAATAATTTTTATTAGCCCTAAAGTTTGGAGTTATAAGGTAGTTAATGGAAATTAAATTTTGTTATTAGGGTTGTGATTGTTATTGCAAAGCATAATTGGTTTATGATTTATTTCATGGTTATGGAGAATTAATTTTAGGAGAACTAAGGAGTTGTTTTTAAAAGCAATTTTGAGAGGTTTATTATTTTTTATAAGGGTTTTAATAAAAGGGACTTTGGTGGATGTGTTTATAAACTTGGAGTAAAAAGGGTGTAATTTGAATAATGCTTTATTTTGTGATTATTTGAAGTTCATTAACCCTTGTTTAGATTGGAAAGGAAAGTTGTGTTTAAGTGTGGCAGATTTTTTGGACAACTTATTGACATAAAAAATGTATGGGCACATTATCCTATTGATTGTTTATGGTGGTTGATTTCTGAAATATCATTGGAGAGAAAAGGATTGATTGTGGTTTCCTTTGAGAAAATGATTGGTTGATTACTTCAAGGTTTTTTGGTTTGTGAGTTGTATTTAAACCTTGTTTTATTAGCATTGTTGTTGAAGCCCATTGATGATGAAATGAACTTGAACTTGAGCTATAAAAGAACATGAGTATCATTGCTATGTGAGACTTGTGCTTGAGCATTGTTGGAAACATTTTGAGTTGGTTAATACATGCTTGGACTAGGGTTTGTGAAAATGGATTGTTCCTTGAGGTGATTGGTTGAGTTGAGTTGGTTAATACATGCTTGGACTAGGGTTTGTGAGAAAGGATTATTCCTTGAGGTTATTGGTTGAGTTGAGTTGATTAAGCCTAGTCAAGTGGATGCATGTGGTTGTTCAAGTTCCTAGAAACAAACTATTTAATATTATGATCTAAGTTGATATTGATTTGAGTTGAGATTGAGGTTGATTTGAGTTGAGATTGAGATCTGAGTATAGAACATATAAAGTCTCTAACAATTATCTTGATGCTTCTATTGAGTTGAGATTAGGATTTGAGTATAGAACATATAGAGTCTCTAACAATTATATTTATGTTTCTATGAGATTGACTTCAGATATTGATTGTATATTGAGCTTAGAACATATTGAGTCTCTAACAATTATCTTTATGATTCTATGTGATTGAGAAAAGTCTTTGAGAAGACTTGTGGACTATTTTGAGTTAAGATTTTGTGAAATATTGCTATGCAAATTTGAGCAAGTCCTAGAAGAGGATTTGTTGAGTAGATTTGGATAAGTTATGTGTGAAATTGTTGAGCAGATTTGGACAAGTTATGTGTGAACTTGTTGAACAAATTTGGATAGGTTTTGTGTGAACCTGTTGAGCAAATTTGGACAGGTTTTGTGTGAACCTGTTGAGCAAATTTGGACAGGTTTTGTGTGAACCTGTTGAGAAAATTTGAGCAGGTTATAAGTGAACCTATTGAGCATAATTGTACTAGACTGACTGTACTATGTTTAGTGCAAGATATTGAGCAGAACTATGCTATATCGACTGAACTATGTTTGGTACAGTATTGAGATAGAGCTTTGGAGGTGATAGAGTATAGAGGATAGAGTCTTAGTGGATATATATCTAGCAGCTAGGACAATTGAAGATAGATTTGAGTGAGGAGTCTTCAAGGGGAAATATATCCACAAGTCAGTGTAGCAGAAAGATAGATTCTTCTAGAAGATCATTAGCCAGAGCAAAATGGGAAAGAATTATCCTGTGGAAGATATCCATGAACTTGAGATTTAGGGGATCAAAATATCCTTTGGACCGAGGTCCATAAACATTGTAATTTGGGAAATATTCCCAAGAGATTATTTGAGAAATATTTTCTCTGTGGAGGTAGCCCACACTAGGTGAACCATGTTAAAATATATGTCTCTATTGTGTGTGATGATTGGTGCATTGCTTTGGTTATTGCTATTGATATTGCCATTGATTATATTGATTAATACTATTTGGGAAAGAAAAGTAAAAAGTGATCTTATACTATTCACCCCCCCTCTCAGTATAAGCTTGTGTTCTTCACCATAATGTTACCTTGATACCACCTTTCTATCACCCTCATCTTCATATCCCACACTCAATTTGAGAGACATACCCTCATCTTCCTCACATCCACCTCTAGTTACTGGTGCTTCCACCATGACATTTTCACATCTTCATTTCTCTTCTTCTTCACCATATTCCTCCCATTCCCCATTTCCCCCTTTCACATTTTTAGCTACACCATCATCAGCTTCATCTTCTACCACACCCCCTATTTTTCCTACTGATGAGGCCCAAAAATGCCTCATTATTGCATAATGTTTGAATCATTATTGCACAATGTTTGACTACCATATGATAAGTTAATTTCCAAATAGTTGATTAAAATATACTATTTGTTAAGTGTTTGCATGATTTTATGTTAGGAATACTATATCTTTGTTTTTGACTATTTTCAGCATTTTGTGACTGATTTTGCTTGATTAAGTAGCAAGTAAGAACATGCATTTCAATTAACCAAATGTGGTATGCTGATATCCATTAACTTCTAAATGGTTTTTGAATGTTTTCCTGCCTTTCAAATTGTTTCAAATCCACATTGAAGACAAAATTTTAGGACTGTCATAAATCTGAAAATCTGGAAAAAACAACCATATAAAAATCAACAAGCTGTCACTTTATAGGAACACCTTGAAGTTGTCAAGCAAAGAATGAGGATATGGATGGAATGAGTTCAGAAGGAATATAGAAGACATATGACCTATTTAGAAGCATTCCCACATGGTCTAAATAGGCAACAACAGGGTATAACAGAGCAGGGACAATTGTGCAGCATTGTTGCACTATTTCAGCATGGTTACTTGGTGAATGAAGTGTATAAATTTGGTAGCAAATTGATGTACTCCTTCATGTTGATATTTGAATAAGTTTTCCATGTTCTAAATTGATTGAATTTGCAAGAAATGCCAATATTTTACAACTGTGCAACAGAACTAGAAAATGCAGTAATTTACCATGTAAATTCCAACAAGCTACCAATGAATGGCAAGGCATGAAATTCACATCCAAGGAAGAATGAAGACTATTGCAATCTGATCCTGAGGGCTAATCCACCTTAGAAATGCAGCCAAAACCATTTGTAGTCAACACAGTTGGTCATTCTAAATATCTTCGGCATGAACACAATGTCTTTGGAATGAGAATTGCAATGTCTTCGGAATGAAAACAGAATGTACTTTTTGACTTGTTGACTGAATTTTGGCGGTGTAAAATGGGATAAGAAGGTTGATAAAGTTAAGGTAAAATATATCCCATATGATTTTTCCGTCCTTGCCGTCCAAAGCCACCATTCATGGAAAAGATCAATTTTGATCCTCTTCTAGGATAAACCCAGAAAAACTGTAGCATAATAGAAAGTTGTTTGCAAGATAGGAATGGCATATTATGAAGTGGAGAATGATGTGTGAGATATTTATAGACTCCTCCCACGTACTACCACCACTGAAGATGATTTTTAAGGGCCAATAACTACTACTACAACAAACCGTCCAGATTTGCATTTATTTCAAATCCAGAATTATTGGCAAATCACTATAAAGTAGCACATAGGCTGATTTGAGCATGGGATATGTTGTAAATGTTTATATAAATAAAATAGCTCCCTCCTTGGTTGAGCCAGTTAGGAATTAGAATAGAGGAGAGTTTTCAGTAGCAACAATTAGGACTGTATAGTAATTTTCTGTAACAGTTTTCAGCATGTTTTATCATCAATAAAAGTGCAGTATTTTATCATTTTATGTTCTGAGTGTTAATTAGTTAAGGCTTTCTTTTCACCTCCTTATAGATCAGGAAGTATGGGCCCACTTTCAGATCTAGAAGGAGGGATTTTATGGCAGGTTTTAATCTGTAATTTTGCTACCACAGAATTAATAGATGGCTTGCCAGATTTCATTTTCTTATTTTTATTTTGTGTTGTGTGATTTATGTTTCCTATTATGTTTATGTACAACATTTGTGTGTATGTCAGCTGAAAAATTATATTAAGAATTTTTCCTTTGCTTTCCATGTTTTCCCTACTTTCTATTTTAGCAACTTTTCATTTTTTAGCATATTTCATTTTGTTGTCAATTCCTGTAGCGAAGCTTGACGACCTTCTGTGGCAGGGCATTGACAGGTGTTTTTAGAATAAGTTTTATTTACAAGCATCATTTCAATTCTGCAAGAGTAATTAGATTTCAATTTTGCAAAAGTAGATTAGATTTCAATTTAGCAATTTCAATTCTGCAAGAGTAATTAGATTTCAATTATGCAAAAGTAGATTAGATTTCAATTTAGCAATTTCAATTCATGCAATTGTAGTTAGATTTCAATTCTTGCAACTTAGATTTAGTTTTCAATTCCTATAATTTATTTCAGTTTCCATTATTCAGACTAGGTTTAGTGTGACACCAAAAGGCTAAACCAAAATTTGCTTCACCAATAAATGCTTGAAATCTGAATGCCTAAATTGTACTTTACCCTAGCCTTCTATCATAGACAGCCTTGGACACCACCCCAGATTGATAAATCATTGAGATTAAATGATGAGACTCAATGACACTCATCACCTACCCCATCTACATCTTATCACTTTGTTCCCTATTCTTCATGTTCATGAGTAATCCCTACCACACCAACCACATATTCTATCCTAGCCTCTTAGTTCACACATGCAAATCATACCATCATAGGAACACCTTCTAAATACTATGAGTGGACATAGTACGTCACTTAGTTTGATGACCAGTTGACTCAATCATATCCTCCTGATTTATACAATTCACCTTCTACTCTACCTGTATCACTACCATTTTTATCTTCACCACCCATGGGTTCCTCCTCCCAACCTAAGCATCAGTCCCCTCCTCACATCTCTATACTCATGACCACACCTGGTCCTAGTGAGTATGACATACACAATGCTCGGGTTATCTCACCCACCATCTAGTCCACCCATGACTTCGGTCGACCCCATGATGTGTCCATAAATGTTGGGATAGTTTTTCGTCTTGGTCCATCCAACAATTGCACAAATTTCATATATGTAAGACTTGACTCATCTGTGGAGCCTCCAATGCCTCCACCACTACAAACCAAATTTTGCAGTAATATTAATCACATATCAAATCCTAATTTTTCATTACAACTAGCATGGTTATGGACTAGGGAGATATAAACAAGGATGTCACACCCTTATCCATCCTCCTTTATGGAAGCCTATATACTGATCTAGAATTGGTTACCATCCTACAACAATCAACACTCTCAAGGATGATTTTCATCATCTCAATCTTGACCCCCTTGAGGTCCTTTTTGTTTATGAATTTAAGCTCAACTTTTCTATTGAATATTCATACCCTCAATCTATGGTTGATATTCCATCTGCTTTCTTTCATTCCTCTCCATTGCATGAGGGTACTTCTTCTTGCATGGTAGAAGACCTTGTCAACCAATTTGCCAAGTTATCACTCGATCAATATTTGCTATTTGTTGCCCCTTATTCACTACCACCACCTACTCCATTCATGCCTTTTTATGCAAGACAACACATCCGCTACTCTGCTCTTATTCTCCTTCCCAACCTATGGTTTTGCTTCCTAGTTTCAATCAACCATTTTTGGATTCATCCTCATTATTTTTGGATTATTTGCCACCATCATATCCAACATCTACTACATCCAGTGTGTCTGTTAACATGATTTCTATTGACTTATATACCCCACTTCACTATCCAAATCATCCCAATTACATCCCACCACCTATTACCGATTTTATTTATTTCAATAACATTTCATCCACACCATCGCCCACTAATTTCCTACCATTACCTCAATTACTGCGGTTCTCTAATACACCTTTACCTTCTATTCCACCCCATCTACCTTGGATTAATCATACGAATTTTTATCTAGATGATGAATTCCAACTTCTTGATATCATTGATGACCTTCACCTCATCCCAACGCCTGCTCAACTCCATGATGGTTCTCACATGCTTGTCGAGGACACCATTGATGTTGACATCGGTGATGATCTTGATCACCCCCACATTGTCCACCTTATAGCTAGTATTTCTACCAATGAGTGTGTTATTTTCACTACTTTCCTTCGAAAGTACATAAATGTGTTCACATGGTCCTACATGAACATGCCTAGCCTTGACTCATCATTAGTCATGCACAACTTGGTCTTGCACGATAATGCTAAACCTATTAGACAAAAGTTGTGTTGAATGCATCCTATCATTGCTCTTATGGTAAAAGAAGAATTACAAAAACTTCTTGATGTTGAATTCATATAAAAAATTGATTACCCTGAGTGGGTTTCAAACATGGTTCCCATAAAAAATACCAAGGGGGGTATCCACATATGCACTGATTTTAGGGATCTTAACAAATCTTATCCCAAGGACAATTTTCCACTCCCTAATATTGACACATTGGTCGATACCACAATTGGGCACAAAATTCTATCACTCATGGATGGTTTTTCTAGTTACAATCAAATTTGTGTCAACCTGGATGATCAACATAAAACATATTTCATGACCCCTTGGGGGAAATTTTATTACAATTTCATGCCCTTCGATCTCAAAAATTCTGGGGTAACCTATCAATGCACAATGACCTACATTTTTCATGACTTCATGCACAAAAATATCAAAGATTATGCTGACGATCTTATTTCCAAATCTAAAACATGTAGCCAACATCTGAAGGACCTACACCAAATCTTTGATCGCATCCTAGAACACAACATGCAATTAAATCCAAAAAAAATGTGTTTTTGGTGTTACCTCAAGCAAAATATTGGGTTTTATTATATCAAAACATGACATCAAAGTTGATCCTAAAAAATTCAAGGCTATAATTGATATGCCTCCCCATTAAAATCTTAAATAGCTAAGAAAATTGTAGGGAAAAATCTAGTATAGTGGGTGATTTATTGCCCAACTCTCTGATAAGTGTCAACCATTCAATCATCTCCTTCAAAAGGGCATACCTTTCAAATGGGACAATCAGTGTTAAATTGCTTTTGATGCCATCAAATCTTACCTCACACCCCCACAAATTCTATCACCACCCTATCTCAATAACCTTTTTCATCTATACATATCTGCTACTAATTTTGTGTTGGGCATGCTTCCTACCCAGAAGAATGATATGAACCACGAACAAGCCATATAATATATCAGTTGCACATTAGTAAGTTACGAGACATGGTCACTTACATGGAAAAAATTTATCTTGCCATTGGATTTACCACACAAAAGCTCTGATATTACATGATCAATCACACTACCTATGTAGTCACCCATGATAATCCACTTCGTTACATGATGAGTAAGAGCTACCATAACAGTCGCACAACCAAATGGATTATGTTTCTCATAGAATTTGATCTCGATTTCATTAGTAAAAAATCCAGCAAATGTCAAGTCATTGTTTATTAGCTAGCTAACACACCTTTACCAAGTGATACACCACTACTCATTCAACTTCCTGATGATTCTATGTTTCATACTACTGAAGCTGAGGAACCTATAGAACCTGAGTCAACCACTGATTTAACCCTCTTTTTTGATGGCTCTCATTGTGAGCATGGAGGGGGTGTAGGCATAGTCTTCTTTACACCATAGGGGGAGCCCCTCCCCTTTTCCTTCAAGTTAGGCTTTCCTTACACCAACAACAATGTTGAATACGAAGCTCTTATCCTCGACCTTAAGCAAGCAATTTCCATGCACATTCGGTGTCTAGACATTTTTGGTGACTCCCTTCTCATTGTGAATCAAATTAAGGGATAATGGAAATTTTGATACCCCATCCTTCAATAGTATAAGCAAGTCACCAAACACTTACTTGCTCAATTTGAGTGGTATGACATCACTGCTACTCCACGTTCCACCAATCATTTCATTGACACTATGGCTTCTCTAGGTTCACTCATCCCATAAAATCCATATTTTGACACAACTCATGTGTCCATTCACACCCTCTTCCATTCTACCATTTCCATCACCCCACCTTCTCATGATGATGGCATCAATATTGTACAAACTGAACCGCATGACCCATGGTTCTACCAGGTCAAATATTACATCAAGCTCAGTATCCTCCCATCAGATTTGAATCACACTCACAAACGAGCTTTCAAACAATGAGTAATTTTCTACACATTGTTGGGAGACATCCTTTACAAGCGCAGTCATGATGGCATCCTACTACATTGTCTTGAACCACATGAGGCCCAACGCGTTATCCAAGAAGCTCACGATGGTACTTGTGGTGGCCATTTTAGTGGTATGGCTATTACCAAATACATTCTATGGATGGGTTATTATTGGCCCACAATGGAACATGATTGTTGTGAATACATTAAAAAGTGTGTCAAATGCCAACACCATGCTAATATCATGCATTTGCCTTCTTAGGATCTGCAACCCATTCAATCAATGTGGCCCTTTTCGCAATGGGGTTTGGATCTTATTGGTAAAATCACCCTCGCCTCATCCAGAAATCATAAATTCATCATCACTGCCATAGAATACTTCATAAAATGGGTTGAAGCCATACCTCTAGTCCAAATGATAGGTCCTAAAATTATCAATTTTATCACTCAACACATTATTTGTCACTTTGGAATTCCATCCAAGATCATCTCTAACAATGGTACACCATTCAAGAACAAGAATGTTTACGCATTATGTGAGAAATTCAATATTCAACATAGCTTCTCCACCCCATACTACCCATAGGGTAATGGCTAGGCTGAAGCTACAAACAAAACCATTTGCGCCATTCTTCACAAGACCATTGCAAAATCACATCATGATTGGCACAATCAAATGCCACTAGCCTTATGGGCCTATCACACAAGCATTCGTACTCCAACTGGGGCAACCCCATTTTCTCTTGTATATGGCATTGAAGCCATCATACCTTTGGAGCTCAAAATTCCATCATTATGGGTCTCTATGCAAGAATTCATTGATGATGACACTACTTGTCAAGCTAGATTAGACCAATTGACCCTTTTGGATGAACGCCGCATCCATGCCATTGAACATACGCATGTCTATCAATATCTCATTCATTGTGCCTATAATTCTAAGGTACATCAACATGAATTTCAAATTGAGGACTTGGTCCTTAAGGAGAACCAACAGATTACCAACCAACCACACCATCTTTGTGATAAATTTGCACCTAATTGGCTGGGTCCTTACATCGTTACCCATAAATTTGGTTCTAGGGCATATCATCTTGCCAATATTGAAGGTCTTTCTAACCTTGAGCCCATTAAAATTATTCATCTTCAAGCATTTTATGCCTAAGCATTGGCATTAAGGCTCATCATTCTTTGTATATACCATCATGGTTACACAAAAAAAAAAAACAACAAATACACAAACAACATTCTACTGTGTTTTATCGAATTGCATTAATCAAATCTTCTTTACATCATTTCTTCTTCTTCTTCTCTTTTTTCCTCTTTGATGAATGTTGTATGGTCACGCTTTGAGTGGCTACATACCTTCCATTTTCCCTCTCCCCCTTCTTCTTGTTACTTGTCAATGTTGTATGGTCACGCTTTGAGCGGCTACATACCTTTGATTGGTTTCATCTCCTCCCCTTATATTTATTTTCTTCTCTTCTTCTTATTCTTCTTCTTCTTCTTCTTCTATTCTCATATCATATCCTCTTCACTAATTCCATCACCCCATTCCATTGGATTTTATCCTGGGGTAACCTTGTACAAAATCTTACATACTTCATCCATTGCAACATCATACCATTCACTGCATATTCACACATTTTTGCATGCATATAGATTATGTTCATATCCATATTTGTACATATCCATTGTGAATACCATACTTGGAGAATTAAAAATGCACTTGCTAGCACAATAGTTTTGGTGCCCAATCCCATTTTCATGAGATAGGATTATTGAACGCTTTGTGAGATTCACCCATCTACAGTTATTTCAATCAACCACCATCTAAAGTTGGTAGTTTCTAAAGCATTTCAAAAGATTATCTTGGTTAACTTGCACTCTTTCATGGATCAACTTGCACATATTACACATTAAGAAAATTTTGAGAATAGGATTGGCAACATTGTACGTATACTGGCCACCTAGTGAAAGTCACCTCGCTCATCCTATCATTTGCATGATCTAAATAAAACCTTGAGGATCGAAAAAAGGACAAGCTACAAAAAGAGAAAGAGAGCAGGTAGAAAACAAAATCCAACACCCCAAAAAGAGCACTACAAATGGAACACAATTCAAAAGAGTACTATCATTCAAAAAGCTTGAATCCCTGAGGTCCTCAGGTCCATATTAAAAATCATGGGGTAGATCTCCATCGGAGCTATAGATGCTTGACTGGAAATGGAGTATGCCTTACAAGTGGTGACATGTCTGTCACATTAGAGACCTTATTTTATATAAACCACTGCACACTTGTGGATGAGCTAGCTTACAGGCTAAGTTAACAATCAGTTGAAACCATCCTCTTTCAAAATGGTCAAATGAACTTCACTTCATACACACTGATCCATGCTTGGGTTCTTGTTAACCAAGCTAGCTAAGATTTTCCAAGAAATTTTGCTCAATTATTCAATGGGTTTGATTGCTCAAACTGTCATGTTCAAACCTTTTCAAAGAACCTTTCATATCCGACATCTTTGAAATAATAGAATGGATTACACTATCACTGGTTTTGCAAACATACAAGTGCTTTCTTCACCAATGTTCGCATCCACCTACATTCTCATACATCGCATACTCATCCCCGATTCATTAGAGGTTTATTTAAAATTTAATTATATTTCATTCATTCTACACACATCTACTTCTATCATATCTACACATCTATCAATTCACACATCTATGCTATATCAACACAATTACATCATTCAAGTACATACACAATAAAGAAAAAACCAACACACAAATAAATACAATATGCTATAACACCATAGAATTTCATGTATATATATCTCAAAAATACCATCAGGCTACAATAAAGTGTGTACCCTTGCGGGTACCTCACCACATGTATATATCATGTATATACTCATCATACAAAAATCATGGATAGCCACCTAGCTACCACCCCACAGCTACATCATATGCGCTACTCTGTGGGAGTCTCCCCACTCCCCTCCTCCACTATCACTTGCTCCATGACACCTCACTCTAGAAACACATCACCCATCTCTTGTACCACTGGTACCTCCCTCCTCACCTCTGGAACCACTCCCACTACCTGTGAGGTTGTTGGTACTGCCATCTATTGGCTTCTTCCCACTATGGAAGGTGTACTATGATAGCTCCATCAATATTGAATCTGAGATCTCAAGCATAAATTTGGATACACTGATACCACTAAACCATGCACAATCAACTCCTCACACTGGGATCTCTTTGTAACCTATTTTACATTAGCTACTATCAATCCTATATTTTCCTATTACAAATGCTCCACCTCTATTCATAGACTATTTGCCTTTGCCCGTGCCTATTTTAGTAGTAGCACTGTCACTCCCAAGCCCTCAATATATATGGCCAACTACCTCTCTACAACCTGCATATCACACACCTGCTATTGTAACTCCTCTACACACCTCTCTCGACTAGCCTTCTCAACCTCTACCTCTACCCTGGCCTCATCCAATAGCTACTACAATCACTCAACTATCTCAATCATATCATTCCTATCCACTCACACAACATACCACTCATCAATGAGTGCCTCCCTATTAATGGCCAACTGATCTACCCTCACATTTGCCTCATACCACTCTCTCAAGGCTATCGTGAGCCTCCCCTCTAATCTACACTTCTTATCCTCTAGCTCTGAGTGATCTATCACCAAATATAACTCCATATCTATTATATTCTCCTCCAACTCCTTCACATTACCTCACCATCATATCACATCCTCCTATGCTACTATCATATCCTACAACCCTATCATGAAATAAAATGTATGAAGTGTTAACGTGGTACCTCCACTAACTCCACCCTCCTCCATCATGGACACCTCATCCATTTCCACTCCACCCACAGTCTCCTCCATACCTCCATATACCTCCATCATAGGTATATCATCCATCCCTACTATGACCTCATTTAGTAACACCTCACTCTCCTCTAGATATCCCAAGTCCCTATTGCTCACCCGTCTATCCATATCATCTCACTGTGGCTTCACATACCAAATAAATTGATCTACCTCCATATCTTCCTTCTCACCAGGCTCATATGATCCCTCATCCTGGGCTGAACCTACTACCTCATGTATTCCTCCACATTTTGGTGATGTTTCTCTCACACCTCTTGGAAATGCCCATTCTACCTCACCCCATTCATCGATCACTCCAACCATAGACTCCCATCATTGCCTCAACCACCATACACAATAATATGTAGTGGTCCTAACATTATCCACATCAGGGATAAAAATTATCTAATCGAAAGTCAAGTCTAATTGTGGCACTATTGGCTCTAGCCCTATATTGCCTACCATCCTATAAATCATAACTAATAAATCTAGCCACCCCTACCATAACCCAAACTATGGCATCACCTATGAGAATGGAAAATATTCTACGTACCACTTGTACTTCCCCATCATCCATCACTCACACCTAATGCAGATGAGATGCACTCCATACTCCTCCCAACTCGGTTCCCCTCGCCATGGCCACCACCATCTAATGTCCATCATATTCATGCCTCCTAGATACATACGATAGTGCATCAAATCACCCTCTCACTCCCTCTTGATCTTCTTCTCCATATCAGTCCTCCATCTCATCACAAAGGGCACATCATGACCATCCAGTGTATGTGCATCATGTGATAGCAAGGATGGTCGCAATATTGTAATATGCTCCCACACCCACACCTACAGTAGAGGACTAAAATTGATACCTATCCGCTCTGTCCTCACTACTCCATGCAACTCTCTATAGACCTACGCTAGTAATGCTGGAGCCCATGCATACACTATATTTTGCTCCACCATATCACATATCATCCCCATCATATTCTAGGGGAATTTCACCCCTGAAGTATCTAGTAAGGCATGACTCACAATCATAAGCATCACCATAGCATGATGGTTGGACAACATCTTGTCCACCCAACACTTCACATAATCCACCCCACCCTTCAACCCTCACATCGGTCCATCTCTCTCCAAAATTCCTCTATAGAATACCATTCTATGCATCTCACTCTACATCCTCCAAGGTAATGGTCATCTCCCCTATTGGGATATGGAAGGTGTTCCTATCTAGATCCCACCTCTCGCACAATGTGGACACATAGGCATGATTTGCATACACCTCATGCATCTCCCACACTCCATACAACCCCACTACCTGCATCCAAGCCCCATCATCCACACACCACACATCCTGCAGCTTCTTCCTCAACTTTCACAATCGATGTTGCACAAATATCTTCTTCACCTAAAATAAATTTCAAAATCACATGTCAAATAACTTCATACATCACATTTTAAAATCACATGTCAAATTTTTTCATTCAGCCCATTCATCATCACTTGTATAATTTACCACACATCAGTCACAGTTATAAAAAAAATAAAATTTGCATGACCCCATGTGAACCTTTATATTTGCACGACCCCGCACAAAAATTCCCATTTATACGCCCCCATGCAAACATTCCCATTTACACACCCTTGTGCGAAATTCCACTCTAGGTATTTTTGCATACCCATTTTCTCAATTGCACACTCGGGTCGACCCATTTCATATCCACATGCACATACGATGTCAAAAAATGCAAAAATATGCCAACCCCACAAGTACATGCATGCAAAATTAGATCATCAATGAGAGTTCAAACGAGTCAAATTAACACAGATATGGGTACCCATTTTCCCCAATAGCATAACTATCACAAACTTTTCATCATACATGCAAGCCAATAGCAAAAACACTCACATTCTTTCATGCACACTTCTCAAGGTCCAAAAAAATCACATGGCAAAACAAACAATATATCTAGATACCTATTTGGGCAATTTTTCACACAGTCTACCTATTTCTATCACATAGTCCATGCATGCACTCCAAAAACCATCATCCATACATCCACACATTTTAACGCACACACAAACACATTAAACATTCTTTAAACATTTAAACAGTTGCACACATTCCAATATTGACATAGTCTATTTACCTTTGGAATGCCACCACCCATCCTAGTTCCCTCCTACTAACTCACTGTCCCTCACCCATTGTTTGACAAACAAGTAGCACTCCACTTCATAGCTTCTTCCTCACCACTCTCTCCTTCCTTCATGCGATGAAAATAAAGTTGCATGTGCAAATTTCATATTTTATACCTACATTTTTGCTTGTTCACACCAGCACATGCGAAAAAAAATGTTTGCACACCCCCATGCAAACCTTATTATTTGTACCCTAACATGCAAACTTCTGTTCGTAGTTCAGTTTCCTCATTTTTCCAATCAATTCCTCCATGTTGCCTAAATTCTTCATTTTTCTGCATTTTTCATCAACATTCTCCATCATCTTTTATCATTATCAATCGTTTCATCGTCGATCTTCATCTCCTCCATCACCAATTCATCGCTTGAGGGGGTAGTCATCCAAACACATAAAAATTTTCTTTACATACGATCAAACAACCAAAAATATCCAATCTCGGATAAAAAAAATGCCTAAGAATTTTTTTGCTAATGATTATCTCAAGTCCTAATCCAGCATAGTTTCTCTTCTCAATAAAAACTCCAATTAAAAATAAAATATTATTTGATAGAACCTTAAAACGCCTCTAATTATAGACAGTTCATGGATTCCCTTCTTCATAGTGGCAGTTGTAAGACCACTCTCGAATGAAGCTCCTGAAATTTCTACCCTACGACCCTAGCGGTTTATCAAATATTATCAACATAACTCATCAATCAATTAGAAGAAAAAATTAGCAAAGGTATTTGTTCCTTCCACAATTGGAACATCTCACATTGATCACAAAACAAGGCAATCTTATGCCTTCCCTCAAAAGCAATCATTACGACATTTCAAAATGTTGTACTCAATCACAAATCATCTTTCTTTTTTTTTTATCAATGTGTCTCTCTTGCAATCATCCACATTCATCAATCACAAATTCTTTGCCTTCCAATCAATTCATCGAGTCATATCATTAGTTTTTGTACTAAACCATATTTCCACACAATCCAGTACAAAAAGGGGCAAAATGTAGACACCCAAAAGTCGCACATTGTCCCTCTCCTCATCTTCATGGTCAATCAATTTGCAAAACCCTCAAAAATTGCATAAATTGGCTTAAAACACTATTCATTTATTAAAATCACTATTCATCATCCTTAGCCCCCTTGGGCTAGCTAAGCCCCTTCCTACGCTTAACCATGGGTCCTCATGTGACCTCATTCACAACTCAACTAAGGTTGAATTCTCCACCATGGTCAAAAAGCACTTTATGGGCAAAAAGTCAACAACTTTAGTCAAAACTTGCTTTATGGCTAATCCTATGGTTAATTAGGCTAATCATGCTTAATCTAAACCCTCCACCTCACCTAGTCTACTTTGACTAGCCTAGACCTCACCTAGCCTAGCCTTGCCACCTCTCACCTAGATATTTCATCCACCTCACACTCTCCTGGGCAATAAATGAGAAATGGAGACTTTTGCACATAAAAGGTAATTCTAAATTAGAAGATATTTCCAAAAAGGTTTCAATAAATGCCATTTGGAGACTTTCCTCCAGGTCATCATGACTTGTATATGGGTGAGGGATTCTCTCACCCAATCTCATTTATGAACCAGGACACCTCTTAGGTGGACACCTCACCACACACACCTCATAGGGGACACCTCATGGGACACCTAAGCCCCTCCCCTAGCCTTGGCCAAGTCTATAAGTAGAAGGCCATTTTCACCATTTTAGGGATTCCAACTTTAGCTTATAAAAACTCTATAGAAATCATTCCAGACTCATAGCATCCATCATACATCCATCACATCCACATAGCAATAGGATTTTTGTCATATTCATAACATTCCTTGTGATCTAGACAGGTTATTGATAGCAAAAGGTGACTTCATAAGGTGACCCATAAAAAAAGCAAAGGAATAGAAGCATCAACATCATTCAAAAAAATAATGTGAACTTTACCTGAGATAGTCAAGTTTGCACGACCCCTTACGAACTTCCAAGTGCAACCAGGTTTGCACCCACCCATGCGAACCTCTGCTACAACAAAATAGAGGTTACAAAATAGGTAAGTATGGCTTAGTTTAGGGTTTTACATTATTTTATGTAGTTTTCTTCATGTTTTAAGCTTATTTAAAGATTTTTTTGTCTTCATAAACATGGGGTTTGACTGAGGCAAGCCCCTAAATATTCTAACTAGATTTTGCAAGCCCAACAGGTACAAAGAACACATCAAACTAGTGGTGGCCCACGAGCAAGAAGCCCACCTACACTGAGGAACATCAAGAAGATAGATCCTGCTGCCTTTGAACACATCTAAAAGGGTTTCCTTAGGGAAGACCCAATTGTAGCCTTCAGGGAAAGAATTGTAAAAAGGGATTTCACTCTGTAACCTCTTTTTATTTCAATAACAAAAGCAACAAGATTCTATAATTTTTAATGAAGGCTGTAGTGTCTTTTTGAATTGTTTCATTCTTGTCTTCATAGCTACTGTTTTACTAAATCATGCTTTGTCATGCTTTTATATAGCTTATACCACTGAAATCATGTATTCATAAGAACTCATGACACCCTCAATTAATAAGTATACAACACCTAAGTCCTATCTAATATCATATGTAAAGCACAAGCAACATCAAAAGAAAGGACATTGATGAATAAAGTGACAACAATGCATGCTACTAGTTGATTATTGGGTCCACACCATTGTATGCTTGTTGAATGTAAAAATATGCACAACGTGATATATTAGCCTTCAAAGTTTCATTCCCAACACATCCTACCATATGTGAAATATCAATACTATCTATTTAAAATTCAAGCCAAATATTGAGTAACGAAGAACAATAATCATTGTAATCCCATTGACATCTAATCTATGTGAAGAGAATATAATATTATAGACATCATCCATGAAAATTGAAGAATATTGCTTCTCCTTCACATCTAGAAACTGCCCTCTCCTCACGACTATATTATTGAGTTTAAGTATGTTCTCCACAGGTGGCTTCTCCCTAGATATTTATCCATTTTTAAGAAACTTTGAGCTGGATATGACCACACTTCCTTCCATTGACTTCATTGTTACCACCTCTCTCATGTATGGTCATATTTTTAGACCAACTATGATGCCTTTTCTAATTTTCACTTTCAATCAATTGCAATGGTAGGGTCCATGATGTTGCCTGTTAGCTTTGTCATCTTATTTTCCTTATTTTCATTGGTGGATGACATTAAATACTAACTAATGCCACACAAATATTAACTAATTTCCTTCCTCTATTTTTAATAGATTTTGAAGCAGAAGCCTACCAAGAATTTATAGATTAACCCATTTTTTCTATGATTGTGATAGACTTTGCAGGAGGAACCAAACAAAAATTTCCCAATCTTGCACTTCATATCGAACCTCATAAATGTTCTATGGGAGCTTATACATATATTTATCATTGGTTGCACAAAGTGAAAAGACTTTATAGAACACTGGGTTGTAATATTATTCATATGCATGAGACTTATTTTTCTAGGCATTTTGGTATGTAGTCCCATCATATATGTGAAGGTAATTCAAATGGGTCCATCCTCGGTTACGACTCTAATGCCACAAAATTCCTTGGATGCTTTAATCAATGTACTATTGATGACATGTGCTACATAAGTCATTTTGTTTGACTTCTCATCCATTTGCATCATCGCCATATCATCCTTGTCATATGTATAGAAAATGACGCTCGTTTGGGTCGTCGGTCCACCCATGCTCTCTTAGTAACATGCATAAAGATGAATGTTTCTAAAGTAAGTAAATTTACTTGTACTGTTTTATTTTAGGGTGCAAGATTTACATGAGTTTACCATATATAATATGAAACATATATTTTATTTTATTGAAATTTTGCTTTTGAATAAAGATTACCTACCACAATCATTTGAGTGGTAACATGAAAGCCATTATTTTTATTTTATTTTATTTTACTTTTTATTTCATATTTATTATTATTATTATTATATATTAATTTTTTTTTTTTTGGTTTTATTTTATTGCCTTTAATTTTTATTTTTATTTTTTCATTTTGAGCTTTTGAGGGTTTTAATCAAGTAAGTCTTAGGAGGTGATAGGTGGAAAAGGAATAAATTTATTGGTAAGGACCTAAGATCAACTACATGAGGACAAAGAGATCAAACCCAAAACCACCCACTGCTAAGACCATGGTAAAGTCAGGAGACTACCCAATGCAAACCAAAATTTCAAATAAACATCAAAATTTCAAGTGGATCCCCAAAATTGGGGTGTGTTGTGTGACAACCACAAAAAAACCATCCATACACTTGATATTCTAAATAAAATGGACTAACTAATCAATCCATTTCCTTTGATTCATTCAACTATCTACGAGTTGCAAGTTCTCAAGTTTTTCAAATAGAATATTTATTTTTGCCTCTACAAAATTAGTTGTTTTTGCATAGGTCTCTTCCTATGATCAGCTTAGTGGGCCAAATTTCTATATCACATTCTTAAATTCTAGTAATCCAACCAGATCTCTTTTCACATAGCTATCCTTGTATGATTAATTTCCAAACATCTAGATGTATGACATATACCAGAGTCTTACTTTGTGAAACATAGTGCTTTAGCTTTTTCAAAGATTTCATGAGGGAAAATGCCTTAATGTAATTGTATTACTCTTCATAATTGTGTATATTTTGGCTCAAAAAGGCTATAGATCACTCATTATGATCTATGTCCTTCTGAGTAAGTACAACTACATAACTTTCATCAACACCATATACGTAGAGAATGAAATCCCTATGATATTCTAGGTTGACAAGTATTAGATCTTTGGTTATAGCTTGCTTTATATTCTTGAAAATGCCTTTTCTTGCCTCTATTCATGCAAAATCCACATATTTTTTTAGCATATCCATCATTGATTTTACTATCTAAGAAAAGTTAGATAAAAATTTCCAAATAAAATTGACCTTCCTAAATAAAGATTGTAAAATTTTCTTGTTTTGTGGAACTGGAAGCACTAATATTGTTTTAACCCTATCCAATCAATAGTTAGGCCTTCTTTTGAAACTATGTGACCAAGAAATTTTCCTTAATGGATTGCAAATATAAATTTATTTGGATTTAGAGATACTTTAAATTCTCTACACTTTTGAAATACAAGTTGAAGATGATAATGGTGATTTTATTTTTTGTGTGAAAACTATCATATAATGTAAATAAGTTAGTATAACTTTATTTATTAGTTCCCCACAAGATAGGTCCATATCTCTTTGAAGAGTGGCTCCAACATTAGATAAACTATATGATAGTATTTTCTAATAAGATATCCTCCTCTTCATGGTGAACATAGTTTTGTATTGATATTCATATCTTACCTAGACCTGATTGAATATAAAGAATCCATCTAGTAATGAAAACCTCTCTACTCCAACAAACAAATGCAAAATTTGGTCAATCTAAGGTAGAGGGTAATGATCCTTTTAGGGTGATTTGTTTAGATTTTTAAAATTTAAACAAAGGAATATATCACCATTCTTTTTTCAAATAGGTATTAGGTTGTCTACCCATGTAGAGTGCTTGATTGGGTAAATTATTTTTTTATTGATCAACTTTAGCAACTCTTTCTTTACCAAGGCTTCTATCTTGGGATTGGCCAGCCTTTGCTTTTGCTAGAATGGCTTAGCATTTGGAAATAGTTTTATAGTGTGTTGGATAGTATCCCTATTGTAAACTTTTAAATCATCATAGATCCATGCTATAATATCATGAACTCCTTAAAAGTGTAAATAGCTCCTAGACATCTTGTTCTAAACATTGCACTTTGATTTTCAGCATTTTACTAGGTTTAAATTCAGTTTCTTTAAATTCTTGCTTATCAATTTTCATCTTCTAACTAGTTGGTTGGTCATTTTTATCAAAAATATTTTTCTATAGTAATTAACCCTTTTAGGATATTATTGTTTATTTGAATGATATCTTCTTGGTCTACTCTTGAGTGTCTCTTCAATCATGTTTGCATAGGTTGTCTCCTAAATGAGAAATTCCACTATCAACTTATTATTGTCAAAAACCTTACAAAAGGTGTCCTTATCTATAACATAATACCTAAAAGTAAGATTGATAAACTCTAAAATCTTCTAGATATTAGGTTCCAAGTAAAATTTTGGCAGCTAGTGCATCAACTTGTTCATTTTTTGGCTAAGAATTATTGTTATGTTTAGTGCTTCAAAGCTATCCAATAGGTCCTTGAATTTATTCTAGTAAGCTTTAAAATAAGGTTTCTTACTACTACATTTTTTTGTAACCTAGTTTACTACCAGTTCAAAGTCATCATAGATCATTAGAAGGTTAACTCTTAGCTTATCCACCTCTAGAAATCCTATGTAGAGGGCTTCTTATTCTATAGAATTATTGGTGTAGCTTAAATTTGGTTGATAAGTGAATCTCTTAATTTATCCAAAAGGTGATATCAATACTATTCCAGCTCTGAAACCATATTTGCATTTGGCTCCATCAAAATATATCTTCCAATTTTTTTTTCCAAAGCTCCTAATTTGATAAGGCCAATTTTCTTCCTCTTTAGGTCTCATGATGGAATAAGTTCCTATTAATATTTCAATAATAACATTAAAATATTTGAGTGAAATTCATATTTAGTCTACAACTCATTTATGATTGCTTCAATAAGATCAATTTTCTCACAGATCATATTAGCATGCTCCTCTCCTCAAATTTTTTACATATGATATGGAATAGGATTATTTGCATATGCCTTTCTATTATTACCCTTGTGAGGTATTACCATGTGCAATTAGTTGAGAGATAGATATCCACCCAATTTAGCTCTAAATTCCTAAGAAATACATAAGCTAAAGTATGGCTCCAAGTCCATCGCCATAACTTCTTATATAATAATTATTTCTAACACATTATGGAGGACCATGGGTATATCTTTTATTATCCCAATGGTTTTAACTATGGTACCATCTAGCTATAATACTTTGGGATTATATTAGGTATACTCTATTCCCATGGCTTTGTAGATTACTTTAGGCATTACCATTATTATTGCTCTAGAGTCAACCATGCAGTTGTGTATAACCCATCCTTCCATCTACAAAGACATGTAGAAATGGATGGCCTATTTTTGGCTATTTTCAATATTGGTTTACCCTAAGTTAAGTTAAACTATGGTTGTGATGCAATTTTAGGATGAGTGGATTTTAACAATGTCCAAAATTAGCAAAGAATTATTTATGCTTTCTTTAGATGGAGTTTTCTTTTCTTTAACAATATTAAATCCTAAATATTTTGGCTACTTTTTTACTCTCTTATCAGGCTCATCAAATCTCCTCTGGTAGTCCTATGCTACTTCAATCCTTTGTAACTTTGTCATATAAGGATACTATAGTTTATCATAGGCTTGCTCCTGGGTTTCAACTTCCTTTGCTTGTACCAACCTCTATTGCTCTTTAGGGTGTTGTACTAGGGGCTATTTATTTATTTGAGCAGGTTGGGGTGGTTATTTTTCCAGTTGCTTCATTATATAATATGGAACTTTGAATGGGTTCAACTTTTTAGGATCTACCTCTAAGGGCTTCTTGCCTCACCTAGTCAAAATAGAAATAGATTCTTCCTCCAAGGAATATTATGTCAACATGATTTGTTATAGTTACCATATCATATTTACTTGGATATTCTATGCATTTTTAGGTACTTATAGCTACACATGGTGTTGATAGATAATATAGGTATCTACACCATGTGGATAATTGTAGGTTGAGCACCAATAATTTGCTTTTTATGGAGTAGAATATATTTTCTCCTATTTACTATAGATTTTGTTTTGTCTTCCATCAACATTGCTTGCTGAAGCACCTTGGTCTTTTGTCATGTATGGAAATCTCCTAGGTTGGAAATTTCTTTCATCATGCCACCTTCTCATATCATTTATCTCATTGCTTAGGTTATTTAATTTTTTTAGTACTTATTGCGTAGTGGGAGATACTTTAGACTCAAGTACAAGTAAAACAGATACAATAGGAGGTGCATGTAATGTTGGCACTATGGGGTTGGTGGTGGTAATCCTAGAGTAGTATTCGGTACAAGTATTGGATCTATAACTATAAAATATGTGATTGTTATCAAGGGCTATGTATCCTATATAGATTTAGTGATATTTGGGAAATATGACATAACAACTCTAGGAGGAAACTTGCTTACATAAATTAAAGTATTTTCTATAATTATAGTAGCTAGATAAATCTATGGAAATGTTACTAAATTGGATTGATGTATTTGTAGGACTAGATCTATATTGAAAACATGAAGATAGTACATAAGTGCTTGAGAATCTATTGGTATGATCTCCTACGGAATTCTATTCTAGGTTCTACTAAACCTTATATTGAAATCCATTATTGCCTCATGAGGATGTATTTGAATAGTAGTAAATTGAAAGAGTAGTGAAAATAGATCTACTAACTCATTGAATTCTTAGACAAATATTCCAGCAAGTTGAGTCCATGAAGCAATGCTTCCATATTAAAGGGTTCTATACCAGTGGGATACCATACCTTTAAATTACAAATCCATAAGTCTTATGATAACATATTCATATTAGATGTTATGGATAGTAGCTAAGGTAACCACATCTTGAAAATGATCAAATATTATTTTTCTAGTATCGTCATAAGTGGGTAAAGCTTATAAAGTTGCTTGAGGAATAGGATTGATATTTAATAGATTAAGAAGTTTTGTGTTATTCCAATTAGGGTAAATTTGTTGAGGCTGAATCATACATTATAATATAATGGAGTTAAATTATCCTATAGAACCTAAATATGTGGAACCTTCACTTTTAAAAGGGTTAAAGGGAGGATATTATGGAGATCTATGCCTTCTAAATCTAAGTGGAGGTAACTAAAACAATTACATAGATTATACTAGTCTATTGGCTATTGATCTTGTGATCATAAACCTATAGATTTTAATGGTGACTAAGTTTTTTATATTAATATTTCATTCTTAATAATATCACCAGGTGATTAGGAATTTTATCTATGAGATAAATACTTTACCAAGCTCCCACTAAATCAAGGCAATGATGTCTAGGTCCCACCAGGTGTGCCAAAAAATCTTGGTTAAAAATTAGCCTAAGTGGATGAGGTGCACCCTTAAGACCTTAGCCAGGATCGGAAAACCTATAATGACTTCTAGATTAGCCTCCAAAGTAGAACAATTACTATGGTACTAGCTAATATAAAAATGGGATTGAAGACTAAATAAAGAAATGGGAAAGGGTTAGAATCTAGAAATAAAATTTGGTCATGATTTAGAAATAGAAAGAAACATAAGACATGAGATTTTCATTCCTTTAACTCAGTTAGATTTCCTAATAGACCAGATATCATTCAATAATATAGAGCATAAATCAAATCAGCACATACATCACTAAGATTTCTAAACATTAAATAGAAATCCAATAAGTTATCTAGCTAATAGAATGTTAGAAATAGATTATATTACATCATTTAGGTCATGTAAATGTACCTTCCTAGGTACATACTTAGGATATTATATTAATTTAGGGGGAATTTATCTAGTTACTTCATGCAATGTAATAAATGCACAAGTGTCAATGTGCAAGTTGTATATATGAAAGGTGTCCCTTGCATAGCTAAGTAGAGTGTTGGCCAAGAACCTATCTTCTTATATAAAAAGGGCATCATTGTAACAATTAGAATATAGAAGCTCAGATCATATTCGTAGGTAGTAGAATAATGTTGTGTAGATCACCATATATTGGTGATGAGTGCAATGTAGTCCAGTAGCTTTGATCATGGAGTGTCCATTTCCTCCATAACTACATTGTATTAATTTTTTTCAATTCTATTTATAGCATATTTTAGTCATCTCACATATTTACTTTCTTTCATATTATTTTGCATCTTGTTATTGATATCTCCCATTGCATACTACATCAAAATCTAATAGTGGTATCAAATCCATGATAGATATAGCCATAGTAGATCAATATGAAAACCACCATTATCATTGAGCTTGAGTTTTTTATCAACCTGACATGCTACTGGAGCATCCACTATCAAAAAATCTCAGAAGATTCTAGGTGGTAGAATTAGGGAGAGCCACAAGTGACAAATGAAAGAAATATCAATTCCAAAAATATTGAGATTACATTTGGGTAGTCTTTCCATAGAGTTGTAGAAAAAACTCATGTAGACTGACTTAAAATTCAATCCACTAGATTGATAAAACAACTAGTGAAGATCATTCAGGATATCTATAATTTGTTACTATTACCTGAAGTTTCTTTTATTGCAAAAAAATAATTCTTATATGATTGGGACACCTCCTACTAGAGAAATATAAGAGACTTGAACTTGGTTGCTTGAATTTCGATGTACCTTCATAGTGCAAATATTAGTTCCTTGTATAAGAAAGTAATACTGTGGAAGAAGAATTTTGGAGAAGAGTCATGGTGAAATTAGGATACTAGAGATCTCCATTCCTAGATTGAGAACTTCACAGAAGAAGAAAAGGCCTCATAAGCCTTTATCAAGAATAAAATGCCACATAAGCATTGTTCTAGAAGAAAAGGCCATAGAAGCCTTGATCCAAAAGAAAAGGCCACAAAATCCTTGATATTGAAGAAATTGACACATAAGCCTTGTTCCAGAAGAAATGGCCATATAACCCTTGATAATGAAGAAAAGGCCACAAAATCCTTGACACTGAAGAAAAGATCGCAGAAGCCTTGATACTAAAAAGAAAGCCACAAAAGCCTTGATACTAAAGAAGACTCTAGAAGAGAGTATCTGATTTAGAAGTAGATTACAATTTCAATACTACTACTTTGTTGCATGGAAAGGAGATTCAGTGAGTTGGGAAACTTCCTACAAGAAATTTAGGAAGAGTATCTTCTTCAGAATCAATCCAACACCTAAACAAAAATTGAAGGAAAAGAGATAAGGAGAATATCTCATTGAAGAAATTTCAATATTGGAAGAAGAAAAAGGACTAGGAGTGTCCTACTCGAATAAAAAAGTAGTAGAATCAGAGATCCAGAAGAAGATCTCACCACCAACACATCTAGAAATAGAAGGTTGAAGAAAATATCTCAAGGAATACCATAAGAATATGCAAGATCAAAGACCTTGGGGAGGTCTCAATGAGCATCCAATAAAAGGCTTGGAAAGACTTACTAAAGAAATAATAAAAGGAGAACTCATTGGAGAAATTCACTATAGAACATAGTGAAATTTTTGGGATAATTATCACCATATAACAACAAGCCCAAAATAATAAGAATAATTTGGCAAGGAGTGCCAAATATCAAAAGACCTCAAGACATTCAGAATCTTGAGAAGAAGATATCGCTTGAAGTCAAAATTTGACAAGAAGACTTGAAGACAAGAGAATCCTGCCAAATCCAAGATATTTGAAGATTACCTCTCATAGTAAGAAGGTGCCATTTCAAAGGCATATACTTCTCCAAATATATAGCAAAATGAGAATATTTCTTAAAGGATCAAATCATCAAAACCTAGGCTCATAAAAGAAAGTTTGATATAACTTTTGGTGAAGAAGAAACTAAGCAACAAGATCATACTCAAAGTAGTAACTTGGTGATCTTAGACACTAAGATATACATCCTCTATAGGAGCTGCAAAAGAGCTACACAATGTTTCAAAAATGTAAGAAACTATTGGTGTAGGTATATTTATTAATTGGATTACTTATCATATTTGTTAAAGCACCTTAATTTGGATTAGAGTTGCAAAAGACGAAAAATGAATTTTAGTATTCAAAAGTGCAAAAGGGAAAATTTCCTTTTAAGGTTCATTTTCACATTAGATTTGGAGTTTATTAGATTATAAAATTACAACTATCTATCAACTACCAAATATCTACATTGGAAAAAAAAAGAAGACTACTTCCTACAACTTTGTTTGTAGTAAAATTGCATAATAACTCTTGAAGATTCATTTCAAATTATTCTTGATTAGTTTCAGTTAATTGATTAAGTGTACTTATAAGTTATTTTTAGAGTTTATTGTAGTGATAAGGTGTGATTTTTAGTGCATTAAAATTGAAATATTAGTGGGTTCATTTGCAGTACTATATTACTCTAAAAACCCTTAGTGTTTGTGTTCTTGAGAAAGACACAAAATCAAATTAGAATCAAGTGTTTAAATACACCATTAGTGCAACACAATATTCAAATTTTAGTGGCCAAATAAAGCTACCAAAAACAACTCAATCCTCCAATTTTTGGAGAATAAAATAGCAACTAACTAAAGTCAGCAAAGGAAGCTTCAAAAATTGAGACTTGGTGAGTCTCAAATCCAAAGCATTACAAGGTTAGTTGCAAGGTGAAAGTGCAAAAAATTACATCAAATATAAGCTTCTATCTACACCATTATAAGCTTGGGATTGTTATCAAATTACCCAAGAAAAAATGGGAAAGGTGTCTATTCAATAAGACCACCTCAAATCCTCCATTGCATTCAAAATTCTACCATAAAAAAATAGAAAATCATATCTGCAAAAAGGAGTGTAAAAAGGTTTATTATAAATAGAAATAATATAAAAGATATTGTGGTTGTTATATTGTGATTTTTAATGGATTTCTCATTTCCTTTATAGCATACTTCAGTCATCTAGTAGATTTACTTTCTTTCATATTATTTTGCATCTTGTGATTGTTATCTCCCAAGGCTCATTCATCAAAAGCTAATAGTGGTATCAGAGCCACAGTATATCTAGTCTATGTAGGTCAATAGGGAAACCACCATTATCATTTAGCCTAAGTATTTTTTCAAACTGATGTGTCATTGGACCAACCACTATCAAAATATCTCAAAATAATCTAGGTGGTAGATTTAGGGAGAGTCACAAAGTTAGGACTAAAAGGAATCTCAGTTTTAGAAAATACTGAGATCATTTTTGTCTAGAGTCTTTTCCATAGAGTTGTTAGGAAAACTTGTGAAGACCAAGACTCAACATTCAATCCACTAGATTGACAAATCATCTAGTGAAGATCATCCAGGTTATCTAGAATTTACTAACTAGTGCCTAAAGTTTCTTTTGTTGTAAAAAATTAATTCTTAGAGGATTGGGACTCCTCCTATGATAGAAAGCTAGGAGACTCCAACTTCATTGCCCAAAGGTTGGTATGCCCTCATAGTGCAGAGGTTAGTTCATTGTGCAAGAGGAGAATACTATGGAAGAAGACTTCAAGTGAAGGATCATGGTGAAGATAGGAGACTAAAGATATCCATTGCTAGATTGTAGAATTCCATAGTTGAAGAATAGGCCATAGGAGCCTTGATACAAAAACCATAGAATATTTGAATAAGACATTATAGAAGTCATGATACTGAAAAGGCCATAGAAGCCTTGATACTAAAAAGCCATAGAAGCCTTGATACTAAAAAGGCCATAGAAGCCTTGATACTAAAAAGGCCACAGAAGCCTTGGTACTGAAAAAGGCCACAGGAGCCTTGATATTGAAATAGGCCATAGAAGCCTTGATCCTGAAGAAGAATTCGAGAAGAATATCTGATTCAGAAGCAGACTAAATATTTTAGTACTAATATATTTGTTGTAGGAACAAAAGATTCAATGAGTTGGGAAACTTCCTACAAGAAATTTAGGAAGAGTATCTTCTTCAGAATCAACTCAGCCCTGAAGCAAAAGTGAAGAGATCAGGAGAAGATCTCATTGAAGAACTTCTAGTATTGGAAGAAGAAGAAGAAGGACTAGGAGAGTCCTACTTGAAGCTAGGAGCAGAATCAGAAGATCCAGGAGAAGATCTCACCACCAACACTTCCAAGAGTAGAAGGTTGAAGAGAAGGTCTCAAGGAAGACCATCAAGAAGCTGCTAGATCAAAGACCTTGTGAAGGTCTCACCGAGCATCCAGAAAAGGCTAGGAGAGCCTTGCTGAAGATCAAGAGAGTTCTTTGGAGAACTCATTGGAGAAATCCACTACCAAGGTGAAGTCCCTGATAGTGAAGGACTTGGGACAATTGTCACCATCCGAAAACAAGCCCAAGAGGAGAATTTGGCAAGGAGTGCCAAATCTATGAAGAAGAATTTGGCAAGGAGTGCCAAATATGTGAAGAAGAATTTGGCAAGGAGTGCCAAATCCATGAAGAAGAATTTGGCAAGGACATGAAGAAAAATTTGGCAAGGAGTGCCAAATCCTAGAAGAAGATCCTACTTGAAGTCAGAATTCGACAAGAAGACTTGAAGATAGAAGAAGCTCACCAAATATTGGATATTTGAAGATTACCTCTCACAGTAAGAAGGCACCACTTTAGAGACATAGACTTCTCCAAATATACAAAAAGGAGAACACAAGGAGAACAAGCCACCAAATCCTAGGCTCATGAAAGAAAGTTCGAGACCATCATTTGGTGAAGAAGGAGTTGTTCAGGACATCCTACTTGAAGCAACAACTTGGTGTTTTTAGACACCAAGGTCTACATCCTCTACAAATGTGGGAGAAGAGCTACAAAAAAAGGTAAGCAACTTTTGGTGCAAGAAGATTCATTAATTGGATTACTTATCAGATTTATTAGAGCACCTAAATTTGGATTAAAGTTGCAAGAAGAAAATTAGATTACAATCTTCTAAAGTGCAAAAGGAAATAGATTATTTTTAAGGATTTATTTGCACATTTATTAGGAGTTGATTAGATTTCATATTAGATTCTATCAACTACCTATCATCTACTTTGGAAAAATAAAAAGAAGACTAAGTCCTACAACATTGATTGTAGTGAAATTGCAGAATAACTCTTAAAGATTCATTTTAGGTTATTCTTGATTAGTTGTAGTAAATTATTAGTGCATGAATTTGAGAGTTGATTGGAGTGATAAGGTGTAATATTAGTGCATTAAAAGTGAAGGACTTGTACTATTATACTACTCTAAAAAAGAAATTAGTTTTGTGTTTCTTGAAGGGCACAAAATCTGATTTGTATCAAGTGTCTAAAGACACTATTGAAGCACAAAAATCTGCAACTTGTAGTGGCCAAAAGAAGCCACCAAAAAGGTTAGAATCCTCCAAAATTTGGAGAAGAACTTAACTAACCAAAAATAGAAATAGAAGCTTTAGAGATTGAGACTTGGTGAGTCTCAAATCAAAAAGCATTACAAAGTTGAATGCAAGGAAAGAAAGTGCAGAAAATTGCATCAATTGAAAAGCTTCTATCTACTGTTATTGAAGCTTGGATTTGTTATCAAAGTGTCCAAGAAAAAAGGGAAAGGTGTGTCTACTCTTAAAATACAACCTCAAAACCCTTGTATTGCAGGAAAAATCTACCACAAAACCAGAATTTCAGATCTAGAAATAGAGTGCAAAAGAAGGTATATTAAAATAAGCCTTATTATACAACATTATAATACATTATATTGCACTACTCTAATATGGTTTTGATAGCAAAAGAGCAGATTTGGAAGTGCCACAAAAGGGCACATTAACCATAGGGTAAATCAACCAAGGAAGGTCGGATGTTAGCACTCTTCTTCCCAAGCTAGAAGGAGCCACTCAAGGGCTCATATTGGATGTACATACCTACAGAATCAAAGCTCATATCAGATCATTCTAGAGCTACATTTACGTAGACAAGAGAGTGCACATCTATTTCTAAAAGACGTTGAAAATATACAAAGGATTCAACATGATTGGAGGTATAAAAGGAAGAAGCAAAGGTGTTACATTCATGGTCTCTAACTTGGAGAAGACCATCCACCAAAGGAAGCTCCAAATCATCATCCAAGCTCCATAGCGCATCATCAATCCACCTATAGAAGAATAGCTTGCTTGTTGCCCAAGCAACGTAGCAAAGCAAAGGAATGGTTACGAAAGGGTTTGAGGAGTTATAATCTCCATATTCGAAGATGTTACAGGAATGGAATCCATGCAAAAATACCACTTGGCATTATAGACATCATTCCTCTCTCAACATTCAAGAAACTCCCATGCAGGAGTTACAGTGAAGCGGTGACACTTGGTATTCTCCACCAGCTTCACACGAGTGCCCATACATTTTTAGATTGCTTCAAGAGCATTGAACAAAGAACTTGGAGCATTACAAAAATAAGGGAGTACTCACTTGTAATGGACATGACACATGTCACAAAGTCCATGATCAATTATCCTTAAAAGGCATTCGAAGTCCAAGTTCAACATGTGTGAGTGAAGCACAGTCAAAGACGTCCAAAGAGGGAGTGAAGCATAGTCAAAGGAGTGAAGCACAACAAAAATATCTGAAGTACAGCATGGAAGGAAGGAAGAAGGAGCATTAAAGGCTCCTATATTTTGAAGGTCAAACCTTCAGTGCCTACGTACCAACATTAAAGACCAACTACTCCAAGGAATCTCCATTGATTCAAGTACCAAAGGTACCACTTACATTGTTGTTATACTCAACCATAGAAAGCATCAAACAGTGAGGAGATTTTGCATCTAAAAAGGTAAGGTCTAATCCCATTTATTATTGCTTTCATAGTTGGAGATATAAGGGTTATAAACTAAGGTTAAAACTTAGATTTTGAAAGCAAAAGGGGTAACTTATCTTATTAATTTAATATTTACAATTTAACTTAGGAGAAATAAGGAATTCAACTTGGATTAAATTATTTTGCAAATATTATTATTTTTCTAATTTTTCAAACTTGGGAGCCACAAGGGTTACTCCATCAAATTTATTTTATTGGAAATTAGAAATAATCCAAGGGATATAAAAGAGGTTATTAGGGTTTCTATTAAGGTTGGATAAATATATTTTTACTTGTCTCAAACCTTCAAAAAGGGATAAAATAATTCCAACATCAAAACCTCTTCAAAAATTGAAAAGTGCTTAGTTCAATTAGGAGTAATAAGGTGTTAAGAAGTTGATTTTTTATTCTTACAAAACTTGTACAAAATCAACCAAAATTGAACTATATTTTTACAAAAAGCACTATATCATACTTCAAAACATTAGGGAGTCATAAGGTATTCTACAAAACTTGATAACAATAATATTTGTCTAAGATTATCAAGTTGGGAAGATATAAGATTTCTTCAAAACCTAAAATTAGGTGTTCATACTCTTATCACTAGGGAGACATAAGGTAGTCCACAAACCTAAGAATCTATAAAGGTTTTACAAAATCAAGCTTATATACTTCAATTAAGGAGCACATATCCTAAGACTAAGGAGCTATATAAAAATATCTACTTCTACTAATGAGTGCTTCAGAAAGCAAAAATCCAATGCCATAAAACTTGGAATCATGAATCTTCTCATGAAATCAGAAGGAAGGTTAGATCTAGCTTCAAAAATAATCCATAGTGAAGCTTTAGAAGATAATTTTGATACTATGGAATGCTATCTTCAAACTCATCTCAATGAAGCAATTACCAATGGAAAAAGTGATATTGTACTTTCCTTAGACTTTGCAAGCATATTATACATGGCATTGCTCACATATAAACACTACAAGGCAAAAAATGAAGAACAAAAAGGATTGATAGAATCACTCAAAAAGAAGTTAGAACTTGATGAATCATATCTAGAAAAGTTTTTTCAATCCTCATGTAGCATCAATACTTCCTATTCTACTAACTCAAAATCTTATCATGATGCCTTAAGTAGTTGTTCAGAAGCTTCTATACAGACTAAATATAGGAAAGGAGAATCATCTTCACAAGAACCTGGTAGTAGCTCGACCTCCTGTGAGAACACAAAAATCAGAATCAAAGGCAAAGCCAAGGATGAAGAAGAAAACATAGTAGAAGAGGAACCAGATCAAGACTACTCTGAACAAGAAGATAAAGGAGGAATACAATGCAAAGTCAACTAAAAGAAGAAGGCTCAACTCTAGCTTACTCTGCATCATATGAAGACATAGATTATCTACAGAACCTGAACACAAGGAATGCAGAGGATGAAGACAAAGTTCAAGAAGATGAAGAAGATCCATATTGAAGACTAAAGTCTTCAATACCCAAATAATGTAATATAGGGGGATGTTGGAAATAGAGTCTATTCCATCATTTGGGTTATGTAAATGTATCCTCCAAGATACATACTTAGATTACTTTATGTGCAAGTTATCTAGTTACTTCATGCAATGTAATAAATGCACAAGTGTCAATGTGCAAGTTGTCCCTTGCATAGCTAGATAGAGTGTTGGCCAAGTATCCTATTTTACCTATATAAGGATGGCCTCTTAGATAGATAGATATAGAGTCGGGGGACATAGTCAGATAGTGTAGCTTAGTGGATAGTGTAGTTCTGTGTGCCTCACCATTCATTGGTGATGGATACAATGTAGATCAGTAGCTTTATTAATGGAGTGCTCATTTCCTCCATAGCTACATTGTAATATTTTATATGATTTATATTTACAACATACTTCAGTCATCTAGCATATTTACTTTCTTTCATATTATTCTGCATCTTGTGATTGTTATCTCCCAAGGCTCATTCATCAAAAGCTAACAAGCAGTCCACTCCAAGCATAGAAAGGAAGCCTCTCAAAAGGCTCACAATTCCTCCATTTTGGATGGTCAAACTTGCAAGAAAATAAGACACAATACAAAGTAAATAAAGAGCATTACATCCAAGGTAATATCATCTACAAAGGAGCATACAAAATAGGTTAAAAAAGGAGGGAAATCATAGCAATCCACATACGTCCAAGGAGCTCCATCAAGACACCACCAAAGCTCCACCAAGGCACCACCAGAGATCCACCAAGGCACCACCAAAGCTCCACCAAAAGCTACTCAAAAGCCTCCAAAATCATTAGCTAGAACCACCTCATTGAACATTCACAATACCAAATTAGGCTATTGAAAATTAGAAACACTAAAATAAAATCCTAAGGGATATTAAAAGAGGTTATTAAGGTTTTTTCTAAGGTTGGAAATTTATAATATTCTTTTATCAAATTTTCTCAAAAGGGATAAAAGAAATCTAGTATTAAAACCTCTTCAAAATTGAAAAAGTGTTTAGTTCAATAGGAGTAATAAGGTGTTAGAAAATTTGATTTTTGATATATATAAAAATTTACAAAATCAACCAAAAATTGAACTACATTTTACAAGAGAACTATATCATATTCTAAAATCGCTAAGGAGTCATAAGATATTCTATAAAACTTGATAATAATAGCATCTACCAAATATTATCAAGTTTTATATAATTGGGAAGATATAAGCTTTCTACAAAAGCTAAAATTCCATTAGGTGTATATAATCTCATTGCTAGGGAGAAATAAGAAAGCATACAAACCTAATTATTAGTAAAGGTTTTGTCAAATCAAGATAATATACTTCAAATAGGGATCATATATTCTAATATAGGGAGTTATAAAGTAGAATACAAATAAAATCCTATATCATTTCTTCAATTCTACTTCAAATAGGAAAATAAATGTCATACAATAAATATAAAATTTGCTCCAATAGGAACCAGTCTACAAAACATGAAAATATGTGGTACATTAACTTAAGAGCTAGTCATCATATGATAGGAAATATATAGTGGTTTGACTACCTTGAAGTTGTTAAAGGATACAGACTAAGAATTGTAGATAGCCAAATTCATCCTATATATGGATATGGATGTGTAACACCTAGCTATTTATTTCCAAATATTCTACTACAAAAAGTATTGTATGTTCCTGGATTAACATTCAATATAATTTTAGTAAGCAAGTTAGTATAAAACAAATATTTGATCAACTTTGAATATATGGATGGAATCAATACATGTCTCATCGTGAATCGAGGTGAAATAAAAGCAACAGGATCAATCCATGGAAATACATATATCCTAGACTCAATGGAAATTTTACAAGATATTATGGTGTTTCAAAATGATGCTAACATATGTTCAGAGGAATTGGTTGGATAAAATGAAGAACCAGTACACCACAAAGGTAAGCATAGAAGAATAAAAATCAATAAGATGAGAGGACAATTGCACCATGCTCTACTCAATCATAAACAATCATAACCAAATGAAGATACTTGCATAGAGAATAATAAAGGTGGCTAGATATAATATAAGGATGATGAAATTGGGTAAACCAAAGACTGTTCAATGGAAGAAGATCCAAATTTAAGACTAAAGTCTTGAATACCCAAATAATGTAATAAATAGGGTGTTAGAAATAGATTATATTACATCATTTGGGTCATGTAAATGTACCTTCCTAGGTGCATAATTAAGACATTATATTACTTTAGGGGGAAGTTATCTAGTTACTTCATGCAATGTAATAAATGCAAAAGTGTCAATGTGCAAGTTGTATATGGCCAAGGTGTCTGTTGAACAACTAGGTAAAGTGTTGGTCAAGGAACCGATCTTCCTATATAAAAAAGACCTCATTGTAACAAGTCTAATATATAATATCAAAGCATATTTGTAGGTAGTAGCATAGTGTTGTGTAGATCACCATATATTGGTGATGGGTGTAATGTAGTCCAATAGGTTTGTTCATGGAGTGTCCATTTCCTCTATAGCTACATTGTATTCATTTCCATAATTTCTATTTATAGCATATTTTAGTCATCTCATAGATTTACTTTCTTTCATATTATTATGCATCTTGTGATTGCTATCTCCCATTGCATACTATATCAAAAACTAACATAGAATAAATTTAATAGAATACACTTAATTCAAAATTAGAAAAAATACTTAACAATGATATTCACATTCATACATATTCTACAACATCCTAACATAGAGTCTATATAACACTTCAATCCTTATTAAGAGGCATATATCACTTCAATCATACAACTTATACAATTGTAAAAGTTAAAGAGTCAACCCTTGTAATGAGCTACCTTAAAGTGTTTATATATTTACATTACATTCTATTAGTTTAGAATGATTATACCAAAACTAATTGTAGGTCTAACAGGCTAGTATAGAGCATTTGCATATCTTTCTAGATAATTATGGTATGACCTAGTTATGCTAATATGGTTAATTATTATTTCTCTCAAGAGTATGATATCCATGCATTTCAAGCTAATTTAGGGTGTCCTCTAACAGATCCACTTTTACCACTTTTGTTGATGATTGGTCTAGTTGCAAAAGAATAGGTTTGTGATGGCGGAGTATTTGCTCATTAGGAATCTTTGATAGAGTAGAAATGGGGATAGCTTTATGATCCTTGATACTTTATTGGGGTCTTTTCCTTAGCTAAAATATGTGTCTAGTCCTTATTTTCTAAGTGCTAGAATTTCTTTCTACATGGAGTGACATTAGCTTCATTGAGAGTCTGGCCTTTGGATTCATAATTAGTTGATTTTTGATATGTGCACTTCTAGGTGTCAAATATATGTCTTCCTTGAAATCCAAAACTTTCTTATGCTAGGCTTCATGCCTTAGAATTTTTTTTTGATCTGGCCTCTCATTGTGTCAAAATTTTTATGCACCCTATGATGACATTAGCTCTTAAATTTTTTTACCTTTGCTTTAACATTTATCCAATTTTTTCCTACATCCTATTGTTGAGCCAAACATTTTATGCTTGTCTTGGTGATGTCAACACTCTAAAAGTCTAGCCTACTCTTTGGACAACCAAAATTTGAGCTTGGCATTGAAGTAATATTCTAGAATCTCTTCCCTTATACACTTTTGAGATTCATCTATGTTAGATTTCATACCCTTTTGATAACATAAAATTCAAAAAAATTGGTTTCTTTCTCTATAATTTACCAAAGTTTTATTATAGCACTGTAGAAAAATGTTGAGATTCTCTACTTTAGCCATTTTTTAGATCTGATGCCTATCTTATGCATCTAATTATGATTTTGACCCTCTAGACTAATATATATCTATAAAATTATCTTGGAAAATGTTATATATAAGGGGGTTAATATTTTTTTTTGGTAGATAAGATACTATAGCATTAATACCGAGTTTTACAAGTTGACCCAAAACCTTTTACAAAAATCAGCCTAGGGCTATTGATGAACATATCCTTACTAAGGATCATATATATGTAAAATCTACATACCACCAAAGCCATTACATCCTGTAAGGCACATAGCCTGTTATCAAAAATAAACTTCCCATACAACATTTGTGTATACCCCAAGAAAACACACATGCATCATAATTACAAAAACTAAACAGACACATATCCATTCCTTGAGACAATGGAGAAACAAAAAGCTGCAGACACACATAACAGAGTACTAAAAAAACTCCCACAAGCTCTGTATTGACAGTTACTCTTAATAATTCTTTGGTAATTACTTTCTTCCGTATATGACATGCTTTGGTACCACATACTATCTTGGCCAATCAGCCTTGGAGAAGTGAACCTGCTGGCTAGATTTATGGCGGTGGCTATATAATGGTCCACGTGGCTTTGGTTTGAAGTATTATATTGTTTATTTCCTTCCATGTGATTATCAACCAACCTAAAATTACTATGACAACTAGGAGCCATGTTATCTGACATGTGACTATCCCCATTAGTCTTTGTGGTATTTCCAAGAAGCATCCACAAAGACTGACAACTCAGATAATTTTTATTGTGTCCAATTCAAAAAAGAGACGAGAATACTCCTAGCCTTCAAACTTATAGTGCCTTCCCTATTGGTAAATTCGACTATCATTCTTGGCATTCTTATTGAATAAGCTCCTCTACTTCACTCGGGACACCGTGTTCCCATTTGAAAATTCTATCACCATCGACACCCAAATTGGCTAGCTTATCAACAATTTTGTTAGCTTCCCGAAAGACATGTTGGGATTTTTTGTCCTGTCTTCCCTGGAAAAGGATCCTAGCCTCTTCAAAAATTGTTTTAATTATCCAAGGAGGTATTTTTTAATTATTGAGGAGATTTATAACATGCATAGAGTCTCCTTCTATGATCAAATTGCCTTATAAGTCTTGAGTCATTTGATGGCATCTCCATATAACTCTAGCTTTAGCTTCGTTGTTTGTCCTTGTTTCCAAATATTCATAAAATGCAAGCGTCATATTCCCATTATGATCTCACACAGTGCCACCAGTGCTTGCTCTACCAATATTTTCCTTAGCTACTCCATAAAAATTAATCTTAAACCAACCCGTAGGAGGTGGAGACCACTTAAAATTGGCGCTGGGGTTGACTACCCTAGGCACAAACTCATCTAACAAGGTTATGCTTAAATATCAAGCAATCATGGTCTCCTACAAATGATGTTTACAGCTATAAAAAGGGATAAGGTTCACATTCTCGTTGGCAAATGATAGGATCCTAGCAATGATAGTTTGATGATCATGGATAGACTCATTAAAGACTCTATGGTTCCTTTATAACCACATCTGCAAAATATAGTGATTGAGACAAATTTTCCACATGTATCTAAGTATTTGGCTTGAAAAGCGGTAAGGAAACTGGATGAAAAAATAAAGTACGGTGGCTGGTTTAACCCATGAAATATTGAAGGCCTAAAAACTCCCACTTAGGACAGTCAAGGAAAAAGGGCACTTAAGGAAAATGTGATAAATGGTCTCCCAATTAGACCTGCACAGATAACAATGATTAGTGATACAAATAACTTTATGCATCATATTATCAATGGTTAGAATTCTTCCTTGGATAACCAACCATGAAAAGACTACAATTTTTGGAATTAAATTTTTTATCCAAACTAAGTCCTTTTGGAGGATAAAATCCTCATCATCAAGAAAAATCTTGTAAGCTAATTTAATAGTTATCTGCTCATTTTTCATAGGATCCCATGTCACTTGATCTTATTTGGGTCTCATGGGGATAAAATTTTTCCCAAGAATGTTACAAAGATCATTTGATTCTACTTGAAATCCTTGAATTCTTATTTATTTCCACTTCATTCTACCTCTGTCCTTAACCATATAATCAAAGACTTTTCTACCAATGAGTTATTTTGTGATATCTTTGATTCAAGATAATTTAGGATATTGTGTCAGTGGTTCATCCTTAGCCCACCTGTCATTCCAGTAACTTATCCTTTCACCATTGCCTAAAACCCATATTAAACCTTTTTTGATGATTTCCTTACAATTAAGAATTGCTTTCCAAAAAGCAAAACCTCTGATTGGAACTGAGTCACTTAGAAATTCTATATTTTGAAGATACTTTCATTTGATGATAGATGTCCATTCATTTTCTTCACCAAAAATGAGATGCCATGCCTTATTAGCTAGTAAAGCTAAATTTATATGAGCAATTATCCTCAGACCTAAGCCCCCATTTTCCTTGGGTTTGCACACTTTGGTCCATCCTACAAGGTGTATCCTTTTTTTCTCCTCTGATCCAGTCCATAAAAATTCTTTTTGGAGTTTCTTAATTTTATGGAAAACCTTCATAGGGGCTTTGAAAACAGAGAGGAAATATACTGGAATGATCTAAAGAGAGGCCTTAGTAAGGGTCAGCTTTCCTACTTGATATAGAAGATGACCTTTCCATCCAGCAAGTTTTTTTTGAATTCTTTCCATAACCCTATTCCATATTGACTCTCTCAGAGAACCAATGAAAAGAGGGAGACCAAGATACGAAGTGGGGAGGTTTGCTATATCACACCCTAAAATGTTTGCAATCCTTCCTTACCTCTGAATGGGGGTGTTAAAGAAATATAACTTGCTTTTACTAAAATTAACTTTCTGACTAGCAGCGTCCTCGTAGAGTTGTAGGATGTATTTAATTATTTTAGCCTCAACCACTAATGCCTTAGTCAATATAAGGGTATTATCGATGAATTGTTGGTGAGAAAAAACCCTAGTGAGAGATGTTGCATTCATTCCTGATATAAGCCTTGAAATGCAAGCATTTTTTATGGTTCTGCCTAAAGCTTCTGCCATAATGATGAATAACATGGGGCTAATAGGGTCCCCCTACCGAATTCCTCTGCAACTTTGAAAGTAACCAACAGTTGTTCCATTAACTATAATCGAGAACCATGCTTTAGAAATAAATTCTTTGATCAAATTAACCCATTGGTAGTGAAAACTAAACTTAAGGAGGATATCAATTAGAAAGTACCAATTTAGCCTGTCAAATGCTTTGTTCATATCAATATTGAGGGAAAAAACAAACATGTTAGTCTTATGAGCAGAGTGCAGAGCTTCATGAACTGTGATAATTCCATCTAATATTGACCTACCCTGGATAGAGCTTCCCTGGAATGGATCTATGATGCAGGGCAGAATATCTCTCATTCTACTTGCAATGGCTTTAGTTAGGATCTTGTAAGAAACATTGCACAGACTGATTGGCCTAAAGTCAGCCATAGATTTAGGGGTTTGCTTCTTAGGAATTAGAGAAATAAAAGTGGATTTGATACCTTTTGGTATATGATTTCTTGCTTGGAATTCTCTAACAGTAGAAATTACATTCTCACTTACGATGTCCCAAAAAGCTTCATAGAAATGAGGGGGAAAGCCGTCGGGTCCCAAGGCTTTGTATGGCTCCATGCTAAACAAGGCTTCCTTAATTTCCTCATTAGAAAATGGAGCTAGAATCTTAATGTTTATATCCTCATTTATTATGCTAGGAATGGATTGCAAGAGAATATCTTTGGCCTCCTTATTGCACTCTGATTCCTAACCAAGGATAGAATTGAAATAAGTTATTGCCTCCTTTCTGATTTCTGTTAAGTCTTAAGTAATAGAACCATCTACTTTTAAAAAAAAAATTATCTTGTTATTGCTTCTGTTTCTAATCATGGTGACATGAAAAAACTTGGAATTTGAATCTCCATATTTCAACCAAAGAGCCCTTGATTTTTACCTCCAATAGATTTCCTCACAGGCCAAAATGTTATGAAACTCTAGCAGTTTTGTTCATTCCTCCTACCTAGTAGTTTCATCATCATCACCATGTTGGATCCTCTGATCAATTATCTTTAAACTTTCAACAACCTATTTTTTATTTTCAAAGAGGTTACCAAATACCTATTTTTTGAAGAACACAAGCTTATACTGAGAGGGGGGGTGAACAGTATAAGACCTCTTTTTACTTTTTCATCATACTTCAAAATAGTAAAGCAATATACCCAAAGCAATATCAAAGCAATGCACAATATCATCCACAAAGTGACACCAATTTTAACGTGGTTCACCCAGAATGGTCGGGCTACGTCCACAAAACTTTTCTCTAAAAGTTATCTCAAAGTTCTTTGGGAATCCTTCCCAATTACAATGTTTATGAGCCTCGGCCCAAAGGAGATACCTTCCCCCAATCAGAATTTATGAGCCTCTGCTCAAAGGAGATACCTTCCCCAATCTGAATTTATGAGCCTCTGCTCAAAGGAGATACCTTCCCCTCTGCTCTGGAAATGATCCCTCAGAAGATCAACTGCCTCTACCTCTTGCCAAGCACGTGGAACTCCTTTCCACCGAAGACCTCCTATCCTCAATGCTTAGCCTAAGAGACCTCCGCCTTCTATGATCACGTCCACAATAGCTCAGCAACCTGTACCAAACACAGTCAGTCGGTCTAGTACAAGTCTTCCTCTATCTGTCAGATCTGTCCAACTCTTGAACAAATCAATCCTCTGCATACAAGCCTTCTCAAAGACTTGCCAACTGTCCTCAGGTTCTTCTCATAGAACCAATGCACCTCTGTCCTCATACAGCAGCACTCCGCGTTCGTCTTTGCCCTTTGTGCTCTCTACGCCCTCTGCTCTCTTTGCGCAATCACAGCCGCACTTGGTCGAACTTCAACCTTTGCACTCTCTGCGCTATCACAGCGGCACTTAGAACAATTCACCATGACTCTTCGCTCACTCTGCACACTTCGATCGAATTTTGCACTCTGCTCTCGATGATCGAACTTCTCACTCTGCGCTCTATCTACGAACGTCGCAAAAATGATGCACTCAACTCTTCAAAATAGCCTACCTTTTATAATAACACTTTCAAGATCAAAACCTTAATCTTAGTCGGTTGTAACCCTGATCTTTAGTCGGTTGCACAACCCTAAACTTCGTCGGCTCACATTTAACTTTGTCGGCTTCAACTACCTCTGTAACTCTTCTGTAGCTTTTGCCGTGAAACTACAACATGTCGCGATATCGTGACACCTTTGCAACCGTACACTTTCTTTTGGCTTTTGTCATGATATCGTGACACTTCAGCCTTTGTCGACTTCAACTAAGCTCTTGTCGTGATATCGTGACACTTCTGTCTTTATCAGCATCAACTTTGCTTTTGTCATGATATCGTGACACTTCTCCCTTCGTCGACCTCCTTTCTGCTTCTTGTCACATATCCCACCACTCTTCCATCTCAATCTGTTACACTTTTATCCATATGCTTTCTTTTAACCTGTCATGAAATCGTGACACTTTCTGCATCCGTACGCTTTCTCTTCAACCTATCGCGAAATCGTGACACTTTCTGCATCCGTACGCTTTCTTTGCAACCCGTCGCGAAATCGCGACGCTTTCAGCTTTCGTATGCTTTCTTTGCAACCCATCGTGAAATCATGACAGTTCTCATTTCAAACTCTTCCCTTTGCTGCATGTCATGAAATCACGATAGTTCTCACTTCGAGTTCTGCAGCATGTCGCGAAATCGTGACAGTTCTCACTTCGACTTTTGCAGCATGTCACGAAATCGTGACAGTTTATCTTGCTTCCACTTTGTCTTCTGACTTGTTTTCTCTCTCCTGCTTAAGTCGCGAAAATGCGACATGTCGCGATATCGCGACACTTTTCCTCCTTAGCTCTTTTCTGTTCTTCGGGTCACGAAAACCCGACATGTCGCGATATCGTGACACTTTTTCTATCGGACTCTCTCTCCTGCATTATGTCACGAAATCGTGACACTTTTTCTTCCGTACAACCTTCCTTGCAATATGTCACGAAATCGTGACACTTTTTCGTCCGTACAACCTTCTTTGCAATATGTCACGAAATCGCGACACTTTTCCTTCTTTGCCTTCCTGCACTTTTCGAGTCGCGAAAATGCGACATGTCGCGAAATCGTGACACTTTTCCAACTTGTTCTCTTTCTTCGAACTTGTCGCGAAATCGTGACACTTCTTCCTGCTTTCTCTTTTTCTTCCAACATGTCACGAAATCGTGACAGTTTTTCACTTGCCTTTTTGTCTGCCAACATGTCGTGAAATCGCGACAGTTTTTCCACTTGCCTTTTTCTCTGTCAACATGGGGTTTGCAAAAGTCCTTTGAAACTGTCATGCCGTAACCTTCATCAAAACAAATTATTTGACATCAAATCAAATTCCTTCAAAAGCTTCTTGACATCAATGACAACTTATACACTTGAGCAAAGGCAATGTACCCAAAGTACCCAAAATTGCCAACAATCTCCCCCTTTGTCATTGATGGCAAACCTTTACTGAAAACACTTCTCAAGAGCCAAAACTGAAACCAACTGTGCTAACAACCGAGAAACCGAGCCCACAACCGAGAATCTTCCTTTGAAGTTTTGCTCCCCCCGACTTGAAGCTTTCCTCTTCACTTGAAGCTCTCCCCCTTACTCATATCTCTCCCCCTTTGTCATCAATGGCAAAGGGTCACCTTTGGGGCTCGGGACTAAGAATGAGCCTCTTAGCTTAGTCCCTCCCCCACCTCCCGATGAGGTGATTAATTTCGGGGTGGGAGTAAAACTCCCATTAGGCACTGATCATCATCAGCGTCTATAACTTCCTTGTCGGGCCTTCTCTTGAACTCTTTGTCCATATTCCTATTCTTGTCACTGTTCTTGTTCTTGTTCTCATCCCTGTTCTTGTCCATGCCTTGATCCTTGGACCTGTAATCTAGAATTTCAGCTCTACACTGTCTGATTATGTGACCTTCATTGTTGCACTTGAAACACTTGACGATGTTGTTTCTCTGAGGTAAACCTGATCTTTGAATCCACCAGTTTTGACCAAACCTGTTCTGACCAAACCTGTTCTGGCCAAACCTGTTCTGGCCAAACCTGTTCTGACCAAACCTGTTCTTGTTATGTGCCTTGCAATAAACTGCCTTGTGCCCAAACTATTTACAAGAGTAGCAATACCCTTGAAAGAAACTAGCACTTCTGAAATTGTCGTTTACCTTCTTCATTTGAGCCATGCAATGTGAAGCCATGTGACCAAACCTGTGACACGCAAAACATCCGCCTTGAAATTTTCCTTTATTTGACCTCTTGGGTCCCGAAAACTTCTTCTTCTCATTCTGAATTCTATTTTCTATTTCTGCGCATCTATCATTCAAGGACTCATGATCTGAAATACTTTCCTCATCAGAACTCTCTTCCTTTTGGAGTCTCTTACTAGACTCTCCAACTTGTTCCTTGTGTGGCTTAACAAAACCAAGGCCTGTTTTATCTGTTGTCTTTCTTTGACCTTTGATGAGTGACTTAACCTTTTTGGAGCTATCTTGAAACCTGTAAAGCTTATCCTTGTACTCTTTAGTTTCCTCTTTCAAAGAAGCCATTTTCTGTTCTAACTCACTATACTCAAGAACCTTAGACTCTAACTCATCCTTGAGTTCTTGTGTCTTAGCTATAGAGAAATCAAGATTTTCTATAAGATCATCTCTCTCCATACAACATTCATCTAACTTATCCTTGAGTCTAGCATTCTTCTTTCTTTCCTTTTTCAAAGCACTAAGAGCATTAATAAGTTCACTTTCAAGATCCTTTATTTGTTTGCTTTCTGAATCATCAAAGCCTTTTTCAGATTTCTTATCACTAGAGGTGCTACCTTTTTCAAAAACCATACAAGCATCTTCCTTATAGTTTTCTGAAGCATCCTCATACATACTAGAAACCAAATCATTATTTGTACAATCATCCTCAAGGTGACCAAAATTTCCACATCTAAGACATTTCATGATAATGAATCTATGTTTCGGTTCTTCCTCTTTTTCGATATGAACAACATCTCATTTTCATCATCACTTGAAGAACTTTCACTATCACTACTAGAACACTTACTTGCTTTGTCTAGGTAGAAACTCTTCTTGTGCTTGTGAGAATACCTCTTTCCTTGATTGTTGTGCTCATCTTTGTTCTTCCTGTGATGCTTGTGCTTTTCAGAATCCTTGCTCTTAGAATCCTGTTTATCTTCATCACTTTCATTCTTGGGAACAATACAGTCAGTAGCATAATGACCAAACTTTCCACAATTGAAACATCTTATATTTTTCACGCTTTTGTGCTTTCTAGAGAACTTGCCTTTCTTGCTGTAATATGCCTCTTCATCACTAGAAGACTCATCACTCTCTTGAAGTTGTTTACCCTTGGATTTCTTGGTAGCCTTGAAAGTTGCCTCTTTCTTGACATCAACCTTCACTTGAGTTCTCAACTCAAATGCTGCAAGTATACTATGGAGCTCATCCTTTTTCAACTTATCCAAATCTTTAGCTTCCTCAATAGCAGAAATATTTTCACTAAATCTATTAGGAAGAGATCTTAAAATCTTATCACAAACATCATTTTCAGCAAGCTCAAGACCTAAGTCTTTCATGGAGTTAACAACCTCATCCATACGAAGCATGTAGTCACTAATATTTTCATCATCATTCATCTGGAGTTGTTCAAACATACCTTTGAAGTGTCTCAACTTGGCCTTTCCGACATTTGTATCACCTGTATGAACCACCTTCAACTGTTTCCACATTTCACTAGCTGTCTTGCAGTGAATCACTTTGGTGAGATCTCGCTTTCTGTAAGCCTTTCAGGATTGCATTCATTGCTTTTGAATTGCTGTGATGTAGGAGCCTTTCTTCTTTAGTATTAGGACCATGTACAAGAATAGTGTACTCATCTTCAATCACTTCCCATACCTCATTACCAAGTGCCATTAGATGAACCTTCATCCTTGCACTCCAAAGACCAAAATCTGACCCATCAAGAATAGGTGTTGCATTGCTACTTGAATGATCCATTGTGTTCTTTACTAGCTTTTCCTTCAAGTTGTTAAACTTTTCGAAGGCACCCGCTCTGATACCAATTGAAGAACACAAGCTTATACTGAGAGGGGGGTGAACAATATAAGACCTCTTTTTACTTTTTCATCATACTTCAAAATAGTAAAGCAATATACCCAAAGCAATATCAAAGCAATGCACAATATCATCCACAAAGTGACACCAATTTTAACGTGGTTCACCCAGAATGGTCGGGCTACGTCCACAAAACTTTTCTCTAAAAGTTATCTCAAAGTTCTTTGGGAATCCTTCCCAATTACAATGTTTATGAGCCTCGGCCCAAAGGAGATACCTTCCCCCAATCAGAATTTATGAGCCTCTCGCTCAAAGGAGATACCTTCCCCTCTCGCTCTGGAAATGATCCATCAGAAGATCAACTGCCTCTACCTCTTGCCAGCACGTGGAACTCCTTTCCATCGAAGACCTCCTATCCTCAATGCTTAGCCTAAGAGACCTCTGCCTTCTATGATCACGTCCACAGTAGCTCAACAACCTGTACCAAACATAGTTAGTCGGTCTAGTACAAGTCTTCCTCTGTCTGTCAGATCTGTCCAACTCTTGAACAAATCAATCCTCTGCATACAAGCCTTCTCAAAGACTTGCCAACTGTCCTCAGGTTCTTCTCATAGAACCAATGCACCTCTATCCTCATACAATAGCACTCCACGTTCGTCTTTGCCCTTTGTGCTCTCTACGCCCTCTGCTCTCTTTGCGCAATCACAGCCGCACTTGGTCGAACTTCAACCTTTGCACTCTCTGCGCTATCACAGTGGCACTTAGAACAATTCACCATGACTCTTCGCTCACTCTGCACACTTCGATCGAATTTTGCACTCTGCTCTCGATGATCGAACTTCTCACTCTGCGCTCTATCTACGAACGTCGCAAAAATGATGCACACAACTCTTCAAAATAGCCTGCCTTTTATAATAACACTTTCAAGATCAAAACCTTAATCTTAGTCGGCTGTAACCCTGATCTTTAGTCGGTTGCACAACCCTAAACTTCATCGGCTCACATTTAACTTTGTCGGCTTCAACTGCCTCTGTAACTCTTCTATAGCTTTTGCCGCGAAACTACAACATGTCACGATATCGTGACACCTTTGCAACCGTACACTTTCTTTTGGCTTTTGTCATGATATCGTGACACTTCAGCCTTTGTCGACTTCAACTAAGCTCTTGTCACGATATCGTGACACTTCTGTCTTTATCAACATCAACTTTGCTTTTGTCGTGATATCGTGACACTTCTCCCTTCATCGACCTCCTTTCGCTTCTCCCACCACCCCACCATCTCAATCAAAATCATGACACTTTCTACATCCGTCTACTTTCTTTTCTTCCTGTCATGAAATCGTGACACTTTCTACATCCGTACGCTTTCTCTTCAACCTGTCGTGAAATCGTGACACTTTCTGCATCCGTACGCTTTCTTTGCAACCCATCATGAAATCATGACGCTTTCAGCTTCCATATGCTTTCTTTGCAACCCATCATGAAATCATGACAGTTCTCATTTCAAACTCTTCCCTTTGCTGCATGTCACGAAATCATGACAGTTCTCACTTCGAGTTCTACAGCATGTCGCGAAATCATGATAGTTCTCACTTCGACTTTTGTAGCATGTCATGAAATCGTGACAGTTTATCTTGCTTCCACTTTGTCTTCTGACTTGTTTTCTCTCTCCTGCTTAAGTCATGAAAATGTGACATGTCGCGATATCGTGACACTTTTCCTCCTTAGCTCTTTTCTGTTCTTCGGGTCACGAAAACCCGACATGTCGCGATATCGTGACACTTTTTCTATCGGACTCTCTCTCCTGCATTATGTCATGAAATCATGACACTTTTTCTTCCGTACAACCTTCCTTGCAATATGTCATGAAATCGTGACACTTTTTCGTCCGTACAACCTTCTTTGCAATATGTCGCGAAATCGTGACACTTTTCCTTCTTTGCCTTCCTGCACTTTTCGAGTCGCGAAAATGCGACATGTCGCGAAATCGTGACACTTTTCCAACTTGTTCTCTTTCTTCGAACTTGTCGCGAAATCGTGACACTTCTTCCTGCTTTCTCTTTTTCTTCCAACATGTCATGAAATCGTGATAGTTTTTCACTTGCCTTTTTCTCTGCCAACATGTCGCGAAATCGCGATAGTTTTTCCACTTGCCTTTTTCTCTGTCAACATGGGGTTTGCAAAAGTCCTTTGAAACTGTCATGCCGTAACCTTCATCAAAACAAATTATTTGACATCAAATCAAATTCCTTCAAAAGCTTCTTGACATCAATGACAACTTATACACTTGAGCAAAGGCAATGTACCCAAAGTACCCAAAATTGCCAACATTTGTTCCAATTTTGAAGCTTTTCCTTAACAAACTTTAATTTGCTAGCAAGTTTAAAATTTGCACTACCCTTGATAGGCTACTGCAACCACTGACTTATCTCTAAAACTAAAATGTTTGATCCACATAGATTAAAATATAAAAGGTTTATTTAAGGACAGAGAGTTAGGGATCTCCAAAAAAATAGGATTATGATCAAAGGCAATTTTAGGAAGGGCTTATAGGGTAGAATCACCGAACAAAGTTGTAGCCTCCTTTGATAGAAAAAACCTATAAAGCCTTTCTTGAATGAGATGACACCCTCTCCGCCGATTGCTCTACGTATAATTTGCTCCTTTAAGTTTTACATCCATCAACATGTTGGAGTTCACAAAGTCATTGAACTCATCCATGCTCCTGATAGGTGGTCCATTTCCACCCATTTTGTCTGAAGAGTAAAGAGGAGTGTTAAAATCCCCAGCCAAAATCTAGGGGATATTATGGAAGATTTCACTTAGATTTCCAAAGTACTCCCATAGTAGAGCCCTCCCTTGAATTGAAGTCGGTGTTGTTACCCATGGGAGATTTATTTTGAAATAGAGCTTTTACCTAGAACTTGTATTGACCTCAAAACAAGCTACAATAAACACACAAAAAAGGAAAGAATTTTTTTAACTACGATAAGGGATTCATAAAACCCTAACTAATATGTGGTTTGTCCATTATTTAGGTTTACTAATATTTCCAACTTTCCTATTGAGTTATACCTCATAAAATACCCTACACAAGTTCAACTATGTAGGCATACTTTATGTTTCTACAAATAAGTATATCCATCTCATCATTCTTGATGAGCTAAACTTATCACCTTTAGTGTAGTCAAAGTTACACACCCATCACCATACCATACACAAGTCCATATATGTAGGTATGCTATGCATACTGTGGGTTAAGTTATCCATATCATCTCCACAATGAGCTATCTTAACTTAGGTGTAATCAATCAGTTTTTCTACTTAACATACTCCCTAAGGGGGTCTCAATTCCCTTAGGTCTTCTTATGTTCACCATAAGAGGTATTAATAGCTTAGTTCCATTCTAGGTTCACCCTAAGATTCCAATTTTTTAGGTTACTTTCATGTTTAGCAAGAAGATAAGTACAAAATAAATTAAAGATACATTCCCCATCAATGCAGTAATCTATTGTTGGACATTTTGAGTAATTGAGTTGTCATTGATGTCAAGAGTCAGTTTCAGTGAGCAGTGCAAGAAGAAGTGGTTTCACAATCAGTGCAAAAGGAAAGTCTACCTCCAATTGGTCAGATCCGGTTCTAGGTGGTCAGATGAGGTTCAAAGAGCAATGAAGAGGCCCAAGAAAAATAATATTATAATATTTTATTATAATATTAAAAGGGGAGATTTAAATTAATTATAAATTAATTTAAATAATTTCATTATAAATTAATTTATTAATTAATTTAATTAACTTCTAAAGTTATTAAGTTAATTATAGATTAATTATAATTTAATTATAAAATTAATTTATATTAATTAAATAACCCTAAGGTTGGGTTATAAAGGTTAATTATTAATTTGAATTCGAAATTTGAATGTGGCATCGACGTTCCTAAGGCATTGGCCTTCGTGTATAAAAAGGGGGCAAGAACCTTAGTCTTAACCCCAATGCAATTATCGATTAATCAAAGCTCCAAAATTTGTGCACAAGAAAAAGACAAAGGTTTCACATGTTTTGAAAGCATTCGATGGTAGAAGAGATAAAAAATAGGAGCGGGGCTCCTTTCACTATGCACAATATTGTGTAGCACAGTTGGCGATAGTGGGTAGCGCTAAGACGTTCGATAGGCGAGGAGAGCAGGGTTTGAAACCTATCGAGTTGGTTTTGCAAGAGAAGAGGGCATTTTGTTTTGCACCATGATGATCAAAAAGGGATAAAAGGAAGGCTTGAGCCTTCCCCTTCATGTGGAGGCTCGTAGCCCACGTGGTGGGCTAGCACCTCGATAAGGCGCTCGATTGGGAGTGGTCTCGCGTTCGAAACCCATCGAGGCCTTTTTGCTTGAGATAAAAGGTATGCGCTAATGTTTGCCAAGGTTGCATGAGGTATTTTGGATTTGCTAAGGTTGGATGAAAAATAAATATTTTGGAGGTTTATAAAGTTTATTTTTAAAATTGGTTATTGAGTATTTGAGGGAGATAAAAGGATAGGCAGTATTATTTTTGAGGGTTTGATTTTTGGAGGTTGTTAATTAAAGATTGGAGATTATAAGGAGTAATTGAGTAATTATTTTTTATGTATGCTTTGATGATTGCTAATTTCAAAGGAGTAATAAGGTGTATTTGAGTTTGATTATTTTTGTAATTGAGAAATATTTCTGAGAGAGTGTTAGTGTGATATTTTGTCATCTAACCATTGAAATTGGCAAAGAAGAAAATTGTGTTTAAGATAGGTTTTGAGGTCATTTTCTTCATCAAACAAAAGGTATGGGCACATCTTCCTTGAGAGTGATTGTTGGATGTTGTGAATGCTAAGTTGGAGTGAAAAGGGTTGTTTGATAAGCATTGTTGAGTTTGGTTTTTTTAGAATGAAAGTTGATTCTAGAAACCTTGTTTGATAAGCATTGTTGGAAATATTGAGTAAAGATTTCATATGCTTGAACTAGGGTTTGTGCAAAGAACATGAGTATCATTGTTATGTGAAGTTGTGAACTATATTGAACTAGGGTTTGTGAAAGAATATTTTTATTAATAAATTTTTGTAAAGAACATGAGTATCATTGTTATGTGAGATTGTTTGATAAGCATTGATTGGAAATAATTGAGTGAGTGTTCATATGCTTGGACTAGGGTTTGTGAGCAAGGATTATTTCATTGAGTGATTGATTGAGTGGAGTTGATTGAGCCTAGTCAAGTGGAAGTGTTGAAGTGATAGTTCAAGTTCTATGAAACAAATTATTCTATATTCTAAATTGATTTGAGAAAGAGGTTGAAAGTGATTGAGTTTTTGTGAGTGTGAAACATATTGAGTCTCTAACAATTCTCTATATGTTTATATTTTTGGTAAAAAAGAGAGATTGAAAGTGATTGAGCATTGTTGTGAGTGTGAAGCATATTGAGTCTCTAACAATTCTCTATATGTTTATATGAGATTGGACAAGTTCTAGTGAGAACTTGTTGAGAAAAGTTAAGGTAAGTCTTTGTGAAGACTTGTTGATATTGGACAAGTTCTAGTGAGGACTTGTTGAGCAGATTTGAGGTAAGTCTTGGTGAAGACTTATTGAGAAGATTGAACAAGTTCTAGTGAGGACTTATTGAGCATATTTGAGGTAAGTCTTAGTGAAGACTTGTTGAGAATATTGGACAAGTTCTAGAGAGGACTTGTGGACATATTAGTGTGAGATTTTGTGGAAGCTTACAAGGTATATTTGAGATAAGTCTTTGAGAAGACTTGTGAGCAAAGTTGATTGATTGATTTGTTCAAACCTTGAGTTAAGGTTTGGGGTAGATCTAGAAGAGTTGATTTGTGATTAAGTCAAGATTTGTGTTAAGGCTTGAGGATAGATTTGAGGATAGAATTGTGTATATTTAAGGACTATGTTTAGTATAATTTGAGATTTTCTAACAAGATTTTTATAAAATATTGAGCATATTTGTGCTAGACTAAAGGACTATGTTTAGTACAGATTAGAGGATAGATATTGAGCAAATTTATACTAGACTGAAGGACTATGTTTAGTACAGATTAAAGATAGATATTGAGTAGATTTGTGCTAGATCGAAGGACCATGTTTAGTGTAGATTTGAGATAGAGATGAGAGCTATAGCTTTGGAGGTGATAGAGTATAGAGGATGATAGTCTCTAGTGGATAGAGGTCCATTAGCTAGGGTAGTGAGGATAGGTCTTCTAAGTGAGGATAGGAGTCTTTAGTGGATAGAGATCCATTAGCCAGTGTAGTGGAGGTAGCAGTTCTTCTAGAAGATCACCAACTAGAGCAGAGGAGAAAGGATTTCTCCTATGGATAGAGATCCACAAAAATTTTTTTTGATAGAGATCCATGAACTTGATTAGGGGATTGGTGTCTCCTTTGGATAGAGGTCCATAAACATTGTAATAGGGAAAGGATTCCCAAGATATTTGTTGAGAAAATTTTAGTGAAATATTTTCTCCATGGAGTAGCCCACATTGGGTGAACCATGTTAAATTGGTGTCTCTATTGTGTGTGATGATTTATGCATTACTTTGGTTACTACTATTGATATTGCCATTGATTATATTGGATAATACTATTTGGGAAAGAAAAGTAAAAAGTGGTCTTATACTATTCACCCCCTCTCAGTATAAGCTTGTGTTCTTCAATTGGTATCAGAGTTGGTTCCTTCAAAAAATGTTTAACAACTTGAAGGAAGATCTTACAAGAACACAAATGGCAAAGAAAGGCAAAAGTAGAACCATGAGACACAAGAAGAAAAGAACACACATGGTCATGAAAGAAAAGGAAGATGAATTTAATGTTGTTGTTTTGGGAGGAAAAATAGAAATAGATTCAAGAGATGAATCAAGTAGTGGAGAAAAGGCCAGATTGATAAATTTTTGTACAAGATGTAGGAAGATAGGTCACCATGCAACTTATTGTCCACAAGAAGGTGAAGAATGTTTTGTTTGTGGTCAACTCGGTCATGATGCAAGTTATTGCAATGGGTTTAGTAGCGGTGAAGATGAAGATGATACTTTCAGAATTGAAGTCCTAGAGGATGGTTCAGAAAAGGATAACAGGGATAGTCAAAATAGGTATGAAGAAGAAACTCTACTTTGGACAATAGAAGAAATTGAAGACCAAAGAAAAGAGAAAAATTTAAAAAAAGAAAAGGAGGAAGCCACACTTAAGGAACTTGTTGAGTTGAAAAGGGAGAACTTAGAATTAAAGGCTCAAATACAAGAGGATGAGAAATGTAAGACAAAGCTTCTACAAGATCTCTCTGACTTGAAAGATAAGGTTGAAAAGGCAAGGAGAGTTGAAAAAGGTATGGTTGAACAATCAAAGGTAAAAGAGCTAGAATGTGAAAGACTTATTGTTGATCTTGAAGAATTAAAAAGGGAGAACTCAAGATTAAGGGTTCAAGCTCAAGAAGATGAGAAAGCAAAAGCAAAGTTTCTACAAGAGCTCACTAACTTCAAAATTAAGGTTGAAGAGGCAAGGAAAATTGAAGAAGGTATGGCTGAAAAATTAAAGATAAAAGATCTAGAGTGTGAAAGATTAGAACATGAGATAGTTTCACTAAGGATGGAAGTGAAAGACTCTAAGGACAAGCTACACAAGTTTGAGAAAAATTCAAAATCTTTGGACAAGATTATCAATGCACAAAGATCATCAGTCACCAAAACAGGACTTAGTTTTGAAGAAGAACAAGGGAAACAGGAAGCAGAAAAAGGAGAGTCAAGCTCAAGCACCAAAGAAGAAGAAGCTTCAAAAGAAGAGAGTGAAAGAGAGAGTGAGACTTCTAAGGATAAGTTGGACAATAGAAAGTTCAACAAGGAAAGGAACAATGCACAAATAAGGAACAAATGGAACAAGAAACAAGATAGGGTAGAAGAGACTAAGAGACCAATGGGGTCAAGGCAAGGTTTCTTCAATGGATGATGCTTCTCATGTCATAGGTTTGGGCACAAGGCTTCATAGTGCAGGACACATGAAAGACAGGAATATGGGAACTTCAGAAATAGGCAACTATTTCAAGGGTATTGCTACTCTTGTAATCAGTTTGGTCACAAGGCAATGAATTGTAGGGTTCATGATAGGAATAGATATGGCTTCACCAGGAGAAATCCCAAGACATTTGCACCTCCAAGGAATAACAATATTAAGTGTTATAAGTGCAATAATGATGGACATACAACAAAGTGGTGTAGAGCAGAAATTCCAGAGACAAGCAAGAACAAGAACAATCAGAGGAATCAGAAGGATCAGATGAGAAGGAAAGTGGACAAAGGTAAAGATCAGTGCATGTTGGGAGTAGAAATACTCCCACCCTAGAATTAACCACCTCAAGAGGAGGTGGGGGAGGGGCTAAGCTAAGAGACTCATTCTTAGCCCCGAGCCCCAAAGGTGACCCTTTGCCATTGATGTCAAAGGGGGAGAGATTTGAGTAAGGGGGAGAGATTTGATTTAAAGGGAGAGCATTGAGTCAGGGGGAGCAGTTTCCTAGGGGGAGAAAAATAGAAAAGGTTAAGGAAATTGTAAAAGGTAATTGGGTTGCCATCAATGACAAAGGGGGATATTGTTGGAAATTTTGAGTAATTGAGTTGTCATTGATGTCAAGAGTCAGTTTTAGTGAGCAATGCAAGAAGAAGCGGTTCCACAATCAGTGCAAAAGGAAAGTCCACCTCAGTTGGTCATATCCAATTCTAGGTGGTCAGATGAGGTTCAAAGAGCAATGAAGAGGCCCAAGAAAAATAATATTATAATATTTTATTATAATATTAAAATGGGAGATTTAAATTAATTATAAATTAATTTAAATTAATTTAATTAAATTCTAAAGTTATTAAGTTAATTATAGATTAATTATAATTTAATTATAAAATTAATTTATATTAATTAAATAACCCTAAGGTTGGGTTATAAAGGTTAATTATTAATTCAAATTTAAAATTTGAATGTGGCACTGACGTTCCTAAGGCATTGGCCTTCATGTATAAAAAGGGGGCAAGAACCTTAGTCTTAACCCCAATGCAATTATCGATTAATCAAAGCTCCAAAATTCATGCGCAAGAAAAAGATAAAGGTTTCACATGTTTTGAAAGCATTTGATGGTAGAAGAGATAACAAATAGGAGTAGGGCTCCTTTCACTATGCACAACATTGTGTAGCATAGTTGGCGATAGTGGATAGCGCTAAGACATTTAGGCAAGGAGAGCAGGGTTCAAAACCCGTCGAGTTGGTTTTGCAAGAGAAGAGTGCATTTTGTTTTTCATCGTATCGATTAGAAAGGGATAAAAGGAAGGCTTGAGCCTTCCCCTTCGTGTGGAGGCTCGTAGCCCATGTGGTGGGCTAGCACCTCGATAAGGCGCTCGACTAGGAGTGGTCTCGCGTTCAAAACCCATCGAGGCCTTTTTGCTTGAGATAAAAGGTATGCGCTAATGTTTGCCAAGGTTGCATGAGGTATTTTGGATTTGCTAAGGTTGGATGAAAAATATTTTGGAGGATTATAAATTTTATTTTTAAAATTGGTTATTGAGTATTTGAGGGAGATAAAAGGATAGGCAGTATTATTTTTGAGGGTTTGATTTTTGGAGGTTGTTAATTAAATATTGGAGATTATAAGGAGTAATTGAGTAATTATTTTTTATGTATGCTTTGATGATTGCTAATTTCAGAGAAGGAGTAATAAGGTGTATTTGAGTTTGATTATTTTTGTAATTGAGAAATATTTTTGAGAGAGTGTTAGTGTGATATTTTGTCATCTAACCATTGAAATTGGCAAAGAAGAAAATTGTGTTTAAGATAGGTTTTGAGGTCATTTTCTTCATAAAAAAAAAGGTATGGGCACATCTTCCTTGTGAGTGATTGTTGGATGTTGTGAATGCTAAGTTGGAGTGAAAAGGGTTGTTTGATAAGCATTGTTGAGTTTGGTTTTTTGGAATGAAAGTTGATTCTAGAAACCTTGTTTGATAAGCATTGTTGGAAATATTGAGTAAAGATTTCATATGCTTGAACTAGGGTTTGTGCAAAAACATGAGTATCATTGTTATGTGAAGTTGTGAACTAGGTTTTAAAGAACATGAGTATCATTGTTATGTGAAGTTGTGAACTATCTTGAACTAGGGTTTGTGAAAGAACATGAGTATCATTGTTATGTGAGATTATTTGATAAGCATTGATTGGAAATAATTGAGTGAGTGTTCATATGCTTGGACTAGGGTTTGTGAGCAAGGAGTATTTCATTGAGTGATTGATTGAGTGGAGTTGATTGAGCCTAGTCAAGTGGAAGTGTTGAAGTGATAGTTATAATTATGTGAAACAAATTGTTCTATATTCTAAATTGATTTGAGAAAGAGGTTGAGAGTGATTGAGTGTTTGTGAGTGTGAAACATATTGAGTCTCTAACAATTCTCTATATGTTTCTATGGTAAAGTGATTGAGTATTGTTGTGAGTGTGAAGCATATTGAGTCTCTAACAATTATCTATATGTTTTTATGATATTGGACAAGTTCTAGTGAGGACTTGTTGAGCATATTTGAGGTAAGTCTTGGTGAAGACTTGTTGAGATTAGACAAGTTCTAGTGAGGACTTGTTGAGCATATTTGAGGTAAGTCTTGGTGAAGACTTTTTGAGAAGATTGGACAAGTTCTAGTGAGGACTTATTGAGCATATTTGAGGTAAGTCTTGGTGAAGAATTGTTGAGCAGATTGGACAAGTTCTAGAGAGGACTTGTGGATAGATTAGTGTGAGATTTTGTGGAAGCTTACAAGGTAGATTTGAGATAAGTCTTTGAGAAGACTTGTGAGCAGAGTTGATTGATTGATTTGTTCAAACCTTGGGTTAAGGTTTGGGGTAGATCTAGTAGAGTTGATTTGTGATTGAGTCAAGCTTTGTGTTAAGGCTTGAGGATAGATTTGAGGATATATTTGAAATTTTTAGTTTATAAAGATAGAGATTGAGTAGATTTGTGCTAGACCGAAGGACTATGTTTAGTGCAGATCAGAGGATAGAGATTAAGTAGATTTGTGCTAGACCGAAGGACTATGTTTAGTGCAGATCAAGGATAGATATTGAGCAGATTTGTGCTAGATCGAAGGACCGTGTTTAGTGCAGATTTGAGATAGAGCTGAGAGCAAGCTTTGGAGGTGATAGAGTATAGAGGATGATAGTATCTAGTGGATAGAGGTCCATTAGCTAGGGTAGTGAGGATAGGTCTTTTGAGTGAGGGTAGGAGTCTTTAGTGGATAGAGATCCATAAGCCAATGTAGTGGAGGCAATAGTTCTTCTAGAAGATCACCAGCCAGAGCAGAGGAGAAAGGAGTTATCCTATGGATAGAGATCCACAAACAGATTAATGTCTCCTATGGATAGAGATCCATGAAATTGATTAGGGGATTGGTGTCTCCTTTGGATAGAGGTCCATAAACATTGTAATAGGGAAAGGATTCCCAAGATATTTATTGAGAAAATTTTAGTGAAATATTTTCTCCGTGGAGTAGCCCACATTGGGTGAACCACGTTAAATTGGTGTCTCTATTGTGTGTGATGATTTGTGCATTGCTTTGGTTACTGCTATTGATATTGCCATTGATTATATTGGATAATACTATTTGGGAAAGAAAAGTAAAAAGTGGTCTTATACTGTTCACCCCCCTCTCAAGTATAAGCTTGTGTTCTTCATTTATTACATATATTCAAGTATGGTGAAACCTCCATACTTATAAAAAATAAAGTAATAAATCATTTCCCCAAGGGATATCTCTCTACAATTCTAGTCTACTTGAGCATAAGTAAATGATTGCATAAATAAATCAAATCGGTGCTTAGGTTCCAGTTGCCATATTTGGTCCTCCTTGTCCTTCCATCGTTCATTTGAGGATAGTAGGGGATTAGGGCAACTCATGGTTCCATGATAGACAAGCTTCTAAATGCATCTACTAGTAATATCAAACTAGTGCAATTATTGTATACTTTGCAAAATTGCAACTATGCAATATTTCCTTTACTTTCACTAAGCAAAGTCCCATACCTTTAATTAATAAAAATAAACCATAATTCTTTACTTTCACTAATTAAATTCTCATATATTTAATTAATAAAAATAAACCATAATTACCATTATTCAACATAATCAAGGTCCCATACCCTTAATTATTCAAATAAAACTAAATTTCCATTATTTAACATAATCAAGGTCCCATACCTTTAATTATTCAAATAAAATTAAATTTACATTATTTAACATAATCAATATCCCATACC